>OX465570.1:578152-5378152 GCA_950022955.1 Xestia ashworthii | reverse complement strand
TTCGTCAAGATTACTTATGAGGCTCGCACAGGACAAAAGAAAACGAAATGATGACGATTTTTTTCTTTTGTTACCTAATTCAAAATTGAAGGAGATACGACGCTTTTAAAATTCTCAATACGTCGCGCCTAGGTATAATTTTTAGAGCTTACTTACGTCACGAGCCGGGGACTCCCGAGTTTTGATGTTTTATCTTTGTCAATATTCATTGATTAACAAAAAAATAAAATACGTGTCCGTTATTTTCCAATACTCTAACTGACGGACTAAATAGATTTGTAATTTTTTGATACTGTCGTTATGCATAATCCAAATAGCTGTGATGGATTGTCCATGTTGTGAGAATGAATAAAGGCGATTGATTTAAGTTATTTACAACGCTTCAGTCAGCAAAACAGTTAGGTTTACAGGCTAGCAATCTTCTTACTACTGTTATAAGTGGAAAAGGGTTATAATCAATCTGTTTGCAATTTCATCCAAATCCTTTCATTAGTTTCTGCGTGAAAGAATAACAAAAATCGATCTTTACACACTTTTACATTTATAATAGTCGTAAGATGATTCCTAGCATGCATACCTAACTCTTTTGATGACTGTACATACTGTACTGTACCGATTGGTGATATTCTTCAGAAATGTTGTATACCACGAAACTCGTGTGAATTTATGAATGTCTAATTAGTATTTCAATTAAACCATTTACTGGTTCATAATTATCTATTATCTTTTTATTTTTTCCGAATCGATGACTTAGATTTTGTCTGACCAGTACGCAGCAACCTGGACAGCACCGTCGTCGTTTGGTTAATTCAACTCCTGGAGCAATTAATTGTGAACGGCGGGCAGTAGAGAAGGTGTGGCATATCCTGTGTTGAGGTTTCACACTCGCTTTGTGTCCAAGATGGGTCGATTATATCCTATCTAGACAAATTTGATCGTCAGTGGCCAACTTGAGCACGCTGTCCGTTCAAAGATTCCCATAATTTCAACAACAAAGATCATGAGTGGGGGCTCGTCTGTGACGTCACTTGATGGTAAAAAATGTGCCCATTTGTGATGTGACGAGTTTTCGACGCACTGTATTGTCTTCAATTTATGTTTACGTGAATAAAGAAAAAATATGTGTCCAATGTTTTTAGGAAATCTAACTGACGGATCAATTAGATTATTTTTGTCCTATTATCTATTATCATTCCGAAGTGTTTCCCATTTAAATGAATTAGCAAAAAACCTCAAGTATGTCCGCTTGAAATAAGCATGACTATACCTAAACCAACATTTCTTTTGTGTGAATTCGTCCCTTCCGAGAAAGGCATAGGGGCATGTCAGGGTCCTATTATTTTCAACCGTCTTCCCTTTCGTAATTGACAACCGTGTAGGCCCTTTTGACGGCGAGATCGCTTTTAGCGATAAGTCTGTCTAATGTGACACCTCATGTAACTTGTGTTTTGTTATTTATACAATAATATGTAATCCTCGAAGGCTTAGGTTGAGGTGTACCAGACCAAACATAAACACTCAAATTACGTAATTTAAAAAAATTGGTGTAAAATAATTATTATACTTATGAGAATATTGATGAAATTAAAATATGTTCATAAAAATTTGCAAGGTTTTTATTAATTTGATAGATGGATTCAACTCAGGACAAAAGAAAAGTGAACAGAGACAGAAACGAAAATGTTTTACAAGTCTGTCAATTTTGACACTATGAGTAAAAGCGGCAATTTTAAAATATATTTCATCAAATATGTATCTATAGTAGATCAAGTTCCATCAACATTGAAATCAGAAGACGTACGAAATTTTTAGCTTACTTATTCTGACATTGGGTCATTCCCAAAACATGAGATATTCATTATCTCTAGGATTCCTTATCTCACACTGTTACAATCGTGCCGAATCAAGGGTACCCGAACATATACTCAGATGTATAGAGCGATATTATACATAGGTAACACTACAAATATAGCACATCAGACACTCCGGATATTAACGAACTAGCTTCTGCCCGCGACTTCGTTCGCGTGAAGTTTTGATATCGCAACGCATCGCCTGCTCAACGGAAGCTTTTTTCCCGCTTGCAACATCTTTATATAACCTATCCCAAAATCTGTTCTAAAAACAAAAGACTACTTAAACTTAAGGTAAGTCTAAGATCTTCTAAAAGCAGCCTTACCTACTCTCTTTAAAAAACATGCCTACTACTCTTAGAGGCGGTATACACCTGCCTGTTCGGCTCAGTAGTATTCGTAACAGCCTAATGGTAAAAACAAATATAATTTCATATATTATTTTTTGTTCCGGTATTGTTAATGTTCCGTTTTGTTGTATGTGTTTGTTATGCGATGTTTGTTTACGGTTTTTTTTTAAATTTTGTATGCACCTCATGTCCCTGCGATAAATAATGATTTTTCTTTATTTATTATACCTTCGGGAAAAGGCCGCTCGGCTTATCTTAAATTGTGCCGAATCAACTTGAATATGATACAGCCATGATTGATGCCGAACGGGGTTTGCCGACTAACTGCAGGGTAAAGACCACCCTTTCTACTTTCCGATCCTCTCTGTTTTATGCTAATAGCATCAAGTTTCAGGACCCACATTGCGCTATGTTGTTCCTCATATGCCTTAGCTTTTTGCCAACTATGTAGGGGCTGGCTTCCTATCAAACCAGATGTAGGCGAACACAAGTATTTTACGTGGAGCGACTGCCTCTACATCCCAGATAGTACTTGGCAATAGGCTAGTTTCCACCATCAATAAATTGCAAAACTAATTACTAGTTCGTCAGTTAGAGTATTGGAAAATAATGGACACGTATTTTTTGTTTTTGTAAATCACTGAGTACAAAGATAAAACGCATCAAAACTCGGGAGTAGGGGCTCGTGACGTCACAACGCACTAAAAACTATAGCACGGCGTGACGTATTACGAATTTTAAAAGCGTCGTATCTTCGTCAATTTTGGTTTATGTATCAAAAGGAAAAAAACGGGTCAAATATTTTTTTATAATCTAACTGACGGACTAATTAGATTTTTTTAGGACACAAGCCTATTCAATAACCCTTGCTTAATCTTACAATTCATCTAAATATCTACAAATGACAGCCGGGTCCAACGTCTTAACGTGTTTTCCGAGGCACGGAGGAAACTCGGGATGTAGTGAGTAAGGTTATTGAACAGTATTGACGAATCGAAAATGCCGACCCGAATAAAGTGTGTAGTACCTCTTAAATAAACATGAGGCCAGATGGACATACTCGTAGAAGTAATCGGCTTTTCTTGTGAGTGATCCCCGGGAGAAGTAGGCCGCCCCTTGACCGGCCATTAAAAGTTTGTTTTTTGTTCATCTTATTTGTGAAAACACTGGCATTTTGTGACTAAAATTTTCTGAATGTGCTGTTGGGTGGAGATTTTTATTGTTAGACTGTTTTTTGGAGTTTTTCCGTGGTTGAATGTAAAAGATCGTGATATTTTAGACACATATGAAATGCTTGTTAGGAGAAGATGAATAAAGTGTGGGTACAGTGTTCTGATATCATAGATATTTAGAATACATAGAAACAATATTGTATGAAAACATGTTATGTTTAAGTACCCGCTAAATTCTATAAACAATCTTAGATAAATAAACTAAGTCTAACTAAATAAACATCCTAAAGAATTACTAAATTGGACAATAAGACCCTCAGGCGTCAAAGTCTACTAGCTAGAAGACTAGGAGCTTGCCACGTTGTATGGCAATGTTCATTCTTTGGCTGAAGAAAGAGCCATTGTTTTGAAAAACCCACGAAGATAATCTCCGCTCTCAAATACTGAAAAATCCTTGAAAAACTTGTGTCACGGTGCCTTTTCTTCCCTGAGATGTTTGGAAAATAAATCTAAATGTGGGCAATCTAAGTACAAATATTGCACCTTGAGTTCGACCCACCAGTGGGAAAATTACAAACTTATTATGTTGGCAAATGTTTGAAATAGTATTATATGTGTGTTTTCAAGGCTGGCCTGACCTGTCATCATCATCATCATCATTTCAGCCAAAAGACGTCCACTGCTGGACATAGACCTCCTCCAAGTGTCGCCACATTGACCGGTCACGTGCGACTCGCATCCAGTTGACCTGACCTATATTCTGAAATATTATAAAACCATCCCACAAACGATGTTAAAATTACAAGACGTCCACTGCTGGACATAGGCCTCCTCCAAGTGTCGCCACATTGACCGGTCCCGTACAACTCGCATTCAGTTGACCTGACCTATATTCTGAAATATTATAAAACTATCCTACAAACGATGTTAAAATTATAACGATGAATTTGTTATTAAAATGAAATAAATTCAGTATTTTACACAATGCCAATATTTTGGGTTATGTTTCATTTGTATTGATCTGCGTTTCCAATACAATGCGTTAATTTGATGATTTATCACACGTATGCGGCTAATCAAGTATGAATGCGACAATAGGCAAGACGACAGTATCAAAAAAATACATATCTATTTAGTCCGTCAGTTAGATTATTGAAAAATAATGGACAAGTATTTTTTGTTTTTGTAAATCAATGAATATTGACAAAGATAAAACGCATCAAATCACGGGAGTGGGGGCTCGTGACGTCAGAACTATCTAAAAATTATACCTAGGCGTGACGTATTGGGAATTTTAAAAGCGTCGTATCTTCGTTAATTTTGGTTTATGGAACAAAAGAAAAAATACGGGTCAAATATTTTTTAATAATCTACCTGACGGACTAATTAGATACTTTTTGTCGTATTCCCTATTTAATTAACAAATACAATAAATTGCACTCAGTGGTTACCAAAAAGCTGTTAGTCGTCAAGTATTGGATTTTCTAGCAGGGATTTCTCAGTAACAGCTACGAAGTCTAGATTTGTCCTCGGTTGATGGCAATCGGCTTTGTAACTGACGAAATAAACCCCAAAGTCCAACAACCAGTCTTACCTAACCATACTGAATTTATTGTGAACATAGAAATATTAATTATTATCAAATCTATGATTGTGAAAGTCTGATAGCCCGCCGTTCTTTGTAAAATACTGGTTAGACTAAAAGGCGGTCTCCGATAAAATAAAATGGTATTTGTTCGGACGAATTAATAAACCAAGTGAACTTTCTGAAGCAACTCTTTCTCTTACCAATATTGCGCTATTGGTTTAGGTCCATGTTCACCAAAAAGATGACGGTCTGATTATCTAAAAACAACTGTTTGAAACACATTTTTGTAGGGTAACATGTCCCTTAAACAGCTGTTTTAGGTAATCATCGTTATCTTTTCGGTGAACATGGACCTTAGACTAGTATTGTTAAACAAATGATTTTAACTTTTTTTTTGCCTAACATGTCCCACTGCTGGGGAAAGGCCTCCCCCATATACTTCCAGTTACTCTTCTCCTGCGCCACCCTGACGGCCTTCGTGATGTGCGTCTAGATCACTTAAATACAATTATTTATTGTAATTAAATAAGATTATAAATACGTCAATAATAAATTGAACGTAACATTTCATTCTTATACAATTACATCTCCCAGATGTTTATTTAGTTGGCTACGCAATGCTACGAGTCGCCTACACAGATGCTACGAGCGCTACACAGGTGCTACGGGCGCTACGCAGATGCTACGAGAAATTCGGCTGAGTTGCTTTTGATACAAAATTGTTTTATGCTTGTGTAATATCAAGATGTGATCTTTGCCAAAAAAATATTAAAAACTTACGTAATTTTAAGCCGCAAATAGGCGACCGTACTGAAACACAATTGTTTAAATATCAATCTTTAGTCAATTGTGTTTCTAATATCAATCTTTAGGCTAGGAAGCAATAAGATATTTATTTTTCTCCTCAATAACTTATCGCGAGAGCAAACTCAGGGTATTTTGCTTAACTACCATAATCTGGAAACAGGATATTTACCATATTTACTATTTGTTTTGAGTTCCAGATCATTATTTATTTATTAAAACTATATGCACATGATGTACAAAGGCGGACTTAATGCCTTGGGCATTTTCTACCAGTCTACCTTAGGGTGATGCAGAGACCTAGCCTTTTCCTAACTATATTGAGGTCGGCTTCCAATCTAACCAGATACAGCTGAATACCAGTATTTTACATGAAGCGACTGCCTATCTTACCTCCACAACCCAGTTAGTACTGGGTAATACGATACTCCTTGGTAAGACTGGTTGTCAGGCTTTATGGGTCACTGACTACCTGTAAGACTGGTTGTCAGGCTTTATGGGTCACTGACTACCTGTAAAGACTGTCAAAGATCTACAAATGACAGCCGAGACCAACAGCTTAACGTGGTTTCCGAGGCACGGAGGAAACTCGGTACCTGATCACCCATCCGCAGAACAAGGCAAGCACGGCTTAACCGAAAAAAAAAGATTGACCCGAGCGGCAGTTATTATATAGCCACGAGCTCCTTTTTTTAAATTCCCGATATTTAATTACTTAATTAATGCATCGAACTGTTGTCGATGTATTTTCAAGCTGGCACATCTAAACACATGATTTGACATGTACCAGTAAAGTAGACTATTTATACGAGCATCCACATAATAGTAACCCACAGTATAACAAAAAATACAGGCCCAATGTATTTTGATCATGTAACGCCATTTTTTTTTACAAATAATACAGACATGCGTAAAATTCCAGCAATACGACAAGAAATCGCAGTCAACAGACGCTTGTCTCGTGTCGACTCGTGTCCTGCCATTTCGGTCAACATAAAAATGCTTTCAACGATCATAAAAATAAACATCTCAAGTACCCTATTAAAACATTCCATCTCCCTATTGAATTTAAAGTTTTTCGCAGACAGTCGGTAAAATATACATTTATAGTTAAGACGCCTGCGGAGCAAGCGTATTCATACAAACGTAATACCAAAATAATTTGTAAATTAAACATATTCCTAAGGTAGTGTGTATTTCTTTCGATTGAATTACAAAATATCTAGGTTCCCAAATATATATTTTGATTGGACACTGATTATAACAAGAGTTATAAGAAAAATAAGTTTTCTATGGAAATTTTAAATTCCTCATATCTCGTCTTTGTACCATTGTCCTCTCATAAAATATATTTGGGAACATAGATATTCTGTAATCCAATCAAAATAAATACACACTACCTTAAGAATGTGTTTGATTTACAAATTATTTTGGTATTACGTTTGTATGAAATACGCATGCTCCGCCGGCCCCTTAAACACAATTTTGGTCAGTAAAGCTTCATAATTAGGTTCATACAAGAACATTAAGATTGCATAGAAAGGTATGTGCCTAGTAAATTGAAAAATATAGCAACAACCACGGAGTCTGTTGTTTGTTTATTTTATTACAAAATAGGCCTGCTCACCTGGACCTGGATCACGCCTGATGGAAAGTGATGGATAAGGCATTGTAGGGATGGAACGAGCGTGCCCAGAAGATGCCTGTTCACTCTTGCTTTGAAGGCAGGCGGTCTGAATGTTGGTGGGAACACAAATTCAGACAGAGAGTTCCACACTTTGGCAGTGCGCATATTAAAAGTGAAAAAGAAGCGCTCAGTACGACTCGTCGAGATATCTACCAAGTGCGGATAGTACGCCACAGTACGTCTGCTAGTCCGGTGGTTAAAGTGTGGTGGTGGGATCAGGTCGTGGAGCTCCTGCGAACACTCTCCGAAGCACAGTCTGTAGAAGACCGACAGGCAGGCTACAAACGTCGCGTCGTCTTTAAGCTCTTCCACCGAGTCAAGTGCAGCTACCTGAAATTTTGCTGAGCCATCCCACAAGTGACTGCAATACTCCATACAGGAACGGACTTGTGCTTTATGCAAACTTATAAGCTATCCAGATACCGAATGCGGAAAGCTTGCCCAACAGACTAGCATGCCATACCCCGTCAAAGGCCTTTGAGATGTCAAGCGACACAGCAAGGGCTTTGCCATGTTTCTCAATGGCTTCGCTCCAGCCATGCGTAGCGGAAATCATCAAATAACTTCTCCCACTCTGGGTGGAGCGGGAGGGAGTGTCAGACTTTTACTAACTAAAACCCATCCATGTTCCTTCCTCGCCCTTTATGTTCCGGGGCCGCGGTATCTCTTTCGAATAGGCCCGTAACCCGGTTGTTGAGCACCCTTTCTATCAATTTGCAATATGGAGGTAATGGCGATTGGTATATAGTTGACAGGATCGGCACGGTTACCCTTTTTGGCCACTGGCTGTACATTAGCTAGCTTCAAGGACCACTCCGACTTTTAGAAAGATGCAAAACAGGAGACAACTCTGAAGCACATCTCTTCAGTACTCTTGCGGGTATTGCGTCAGAACCACTGGCTTTATAAAATAAATAAATATCGCTGGACATTAACCTAGGTTTTTAGGTTCACCTCTACCTTACCCATTGGAAATTGCAGACATGATAATATGTTTGTAAAAAGGATTCCTTTGCCCTTCTAAATTCAATTCTGCTTTTATAAGTGGGGGCTGCCGGCCAACTCTTTCGGTTGAATTGCATAGGATCCATTCTTTGTGAAAAAGTTTTTTTGTGAAAAATGTGTGTATGTTTTCATGAACTCCTTGATTAGCAAATTGTTATTACTGCTACAGCTAAGAATCACCAACTTCAATAAAAAGTGACAGTAATACATCTACTGTATAAAGGAGTAGGTAGGTAAGTATATTTTGATCCTTGGCGACAATCCCTAGAGGCAACACCAAGGCCCTCTAACGCGATTACCTGGAGGTCAAGTGAAAAGAAATTAGCGTTTTTTAGTGGTAACAAAACCAGAACAAGCGGCTTTGTTTTGAAACTCCGTGCTACATTAGGCCAAGTCAAAGTGATTACTAGAAACGTCCGTTTGCCTGGACTGTGTCGTTTGTGTGGATCTGTCAGGAAACTGAACCTTACACGATAGTATATATATTATTAAATTGATTGTGTTTTCTTAAGGGGCTGGCGAAATATGCGTAGTTCATACAAACGTAATCACAATAAGCGAGTTATGAGAAAAATGTGTTTTCTAAATTTTAAATTCTTCGTCTTTATTTATAGCATTGTTCTTTCAAAATATATATTTGGGAACATTGCCACTGCGCCAACTGTTATTAATTAAGATTCGGTAAAATCAGTACAGACAAGTGGTAGATCGACTCCGAGGGAACCGATTCACAATTTGGCCGTACTGCATTCTGGTGTGATCAAAATCATTAATTGTTAGTGCATAACTTCTTTTTTTTCTTATTATTTTTCTCACTATAATCTCTATATATAAAAATGAATCCCTATTTCCCTTGGTCACGGCATCACGCGTGAACGGCTGGACCGATTTCACTAATTCTTTTTTTGTTGTGTCTGTTATTGTCAGGAGAAGGTTCTTATGAAAAAAAAAATTGATATTTAAAAAAAAAACACGAAATTAACCCAGCATGTCCAAAGTCTTCAATTGTTTCACCGCATGCATGCCAATAGCTATTATAAGCAAACTGTCAGTGGAATAGATATCCTAATAGATTCAAGGCCGCCTATGACCCACTGATCGAAGGTTCAAACCCCTTTTTTTTTTTTTTAGGATGGGAAATCATCCCCTTTAGATTACTTTTTGTGATTTATTTCGATTTTTTATTGGTCTAAGATTTTATTCGATCCTCAACCGCTTTTTACTTTTAGTGTTTGTAACCATGTATTTTTTTGATAGCTGTAAGATTTTAAACATTTTTAAATACATACTTTTCATTTATATAGTTTGCTTATCTTCACATTTTGTTGACGTTGAACGAAGTTGCCATTATTTATGGTCGCTGGCGAGAATTTAGAGTCTTACGATAATTTGATTCTGAGTGTCATGGAAACTCATCGTGCGCGTATGATGCATTACTACTACCTGCTGATATTTTGATAAACGAAATAGTCTCAATGATAATATCTTTCGTCACGACATTACAGCACGAGTATTTAAGCAGAAACTCAATGCACTCAAGAACTTCATTGTAATGTATGATTTTAAACTGTGTTTTGTTATATTATTTACAGTTATATTGTCCATACCAATATTATAAATGCGAAAGTAACTCTGTTTGTCTGTCTGTTTGCTACCTTTTCACAACAAAACGGCTGATCGGATATCGCAAAGAAATTTGGCAAGGAGATGTATTTCAACCTAGGGAAGGACATAGGGTATATATTATCACGCTAATTACTTACGGGGGTGAGCAATATTGCATTTCGTCTATATTTTTCAACTGTTTAACAACTGACAACTGTCATAACATGCTTTGTTATAGAATAACTATTTTAAACCTATTGTCATTAGAGCTAATAGCCCGTCGGTGACGGCTACCGCCTTTCGATCATTGTGTCGCAAGTTCAAGCCTCAGTAAAGACATTGAATTCTCTTTGATTTTGTTTAATTCTGTGAAATTGCCGATAGTAACTTTGGTTCGCACATATTTTTGTTTTTTTTTTAAAGTTTAAGATTTCCAAATCATTGTTATATAGATACATACTTTTTTTATAACACTTATACGACAGTTTGGGAATCATTTATTTCAAATAATAAATCTGTAAACATGGCGCTTAAGTTGTTAAATAATTTCTTAAATTTTCATCTGTGTCTGTGTGTCTCTACGTAGCCCTTTTGTTATAGCATCACGTGTAAATTATAAAACCAATGTGGTTTGATTCAATGCTCAAATGAATATTGTGCATAAAATCAAAAACTTAGAGAAGGTTTCGTTTCTTAGTAATCGGTGCTCTCCATCAAAATATATATGACTTTAAAGTTTTTAAGGAGAACTTAATCATCATGATTTAAGGATTCATGCAATGACATCTATTGAACCAAAATGATACTAATGAATAAAAATCACACGATAGAGAAGAAGAGAATAGTCAACATGACCCTGCTTTAAAAATCTACATAGGCGGTAGTGTCTCTGTTCGACCGCTTTCCATACATGGATTTGACTCCATTTTCTGAATCGCGGTGTTATGATTTTCCGTGAAAGAATGATACTGACATTCGCCCGTGTCAGATGGCTCATGTTTGGTTTTTTTGGAAGAAGTTCGCAATTCAACGCCTGTTTTCTTTATGTAGGTGAGCAATACTCAAATGACCTGATGAAAGTTGCAAGACTCCGTTGGATGCGAGTCCCACGAGACCGGTCAATGTGGCGACACTTGATAGGCCTATGTCCAGCAGTGGACGTCTTTCGGCTGAAATAATGATGAATGATGATAATTCAAATGGAGTAGGGCAGGACACCTAGCAAGGCGCGGTGCTGTCAGGTGGAGTAAAGTTGTGACCAAGTGGCGTTCTAGAAATCGAAACAGAAGTTTTGGTCGTCCAGCGGTGAGATAAGCAGACGATATTGTTGCCATTGCGGGAATATCCTGGATGAGACTGGCACAAGAGCGTAGAGCTTGGCACAAACAAAGAGAGGCCTGTACCCAGCAGTGGGTGAGAAAACCAAAGCATGCCTGAGAGTTATTTCTCGACGGCATGTAAAGCCAAGACAGAGGACCTTGGGCGGCATAAGAATTCTGACACCAGGTTAGGCACTAACCACACGATAAAGAAAAAGATTGCGTTGGGGCTTATTTCATAAACCTTTTTGACAACTTTAGACCTGGCTGAAGTTTGACTGTGATCGAAGGTCTAGCGATGGAGACGGAAGACAGTCACAAGAGGTCCGAAACAGTTTACAGCAGGTATATCGTGTGTCGGCTCATTTCATGCACCTTGATATAAACCTTGGACCTAGCTGGAGTATGAGTATCATCGAAGGTCTAACGGTAGAAATAAAGGCAGTCACAAGAGGTCCGCAACACTTCAAATCTGCTCTATCGTGTTTAAGGCTCATTTCGTGCACCTTGATGAGAACTTTAAACCTAGCTGGAGTACGACTGTCATCAATGGTCTAACGATGGAGACTGAAGGCAGTTGCAAGAGATCCTCAACAGTTTACAGCAGCTATATCGTCATTGGGCTCATTTAATGCATCTTGATGAGAACTTGAGAAATAGCTGGAGTATGACTGTCATTGAAGGTCTCATGATCAAGCCTCCGCTTGGAGACGAAAAGAATTTGCAATAGGTTCTCAAGAGTTTACAGCATCTACATCATGTTGTGTTGACCTGCCTGGAGTATGAATACCATCGAAGGTCAGACAGACCTTCCTTTGGAGAAGGAAGGCAAATGCGAGAGGTCCGCAACAGTCTGAAGCAGCTTTAACGTGTCGCCGCTCAGTCATGCCATTTGATGAGAACTTTCGACCTAGCTGGAGTATGATATCGTCGAGTGCCCAAGGATAGAAACGTAAGGCAGTCGAGGGAAGAGCCCTTATTTGTAAAAACATAAGTAGAATATTTGGCGATTAATGTAAACCTATTCGGGACAAAATAAATTGTTACTTACTTGAATCTGTACTAATATTATAAAACTGCAGAGTATGTTTGTTTGGTTTATTGAACGCGCTAATTTTAGGAACTGTTGGTTCGTCTTACGCAGACGAAGTTGCGCGGGTCAGCTAGTAATAATAATATTTGTTTATTAATGGCCCAATTGTTAGTAACATTATTCTTAAAAATTATTGTTAGTAAACAAAAACAGAAACAATTACAACATTGAGAGGTTAGGTGTAGGGTCTTCTGACCAGCACCTCCACAGCGTGCGACAACCATCTTTACTTTTTATCTATACTAACATTATAAAGCAGAAGAGTTTGTTTGTTTGGTTGAATGCGCTAATCTCAGGAACTTACCGGCTCGAATTGAAAAAATATTTTTGTGTTGGATAGTCCATTTATCGAGGAAGGCTTTAGGCTATATAACATCATGCTACGATTACGAGTATTAGGAGCGGAGCAGGAATGAAAAATGTTGCAAAAACCGGGATTTTTTTCCTTTCGTTTTTCTCTCTTATGTGACGCAGACGAAGTTGCGTGGGTCAGCTAGTTAGTTATAATCATAATTCAACCATTTATATTTTATTTTATGTGTTTGTCCTGTCGGGCTAATAAATGCATTTTCTTTCTTTTCTTTCTTTCTAATTTATTTGGGGCTACGGCAGCATGTCTTTATATCATTATTTGTTAGTACGTAAAAACCATAAGGTTGTATTATAAAGATAAGGTAGTTTCGGTAACATAAAAAAAAACCCTCAAAAATTTCATGCCTTACACCATACGAAATAAACCAAAGAAGTGTGAAAATACGTGCACGCCACTGTAATTTGATATATCGGCGCTGTATTATTTGTAACATATTTACAATTTCCATTGTTTGGTGTTACATTCGGTACAGGTACACGTCAGGCCAACGAAATTGTATTGCGTTCGACAATGTTTGCTGTCTCATGGAGTGAAATGTTTTAAGTCAATAATGGTTGATACCCTTGTTTGGTTCGTGTGTGTTTTTACGGTTGCGTATTGACAAAAACGGAACCATTTTTTTTTCGGTTGGGAAATCACAAAATGACTTCTCCCTCTCTGGGCGGGAGGGAGTGTCAGACTTTTACTGACTAAAACCCATCCATGTTCCTTGCTCGCCCTTTATGTTCCAGGGCCAAGTCATTTTCATTTTCGAACAGTCCCGCTGCCCAAAAAAAACGGAACCCTTGTGATATACCAATGTTAATAAGAATAGGCTTGTTAACTGAAAAAATCTAATTAGTCCGTCACTTAGATTATCAAAAAATATTTGACCCGTATTTTTTCTTTTGTTACATAAACCAAAATTGACGAAGATACGACGCTTTTAAAATTCTTAATACGTCACTGTTTGGTATCATTTTTAGTGAGTTCTGACGTCACGAGCCCCCACTCCCGAGTTTTGATGAGTTTTATCTTTGCCAATATTCGTTGATTTACAAAAACAAAAAATACGTGTCCATTATTTTCCAATACTCTAACTGACGGACTAAATAGATTTGCAATTTATTGATGGTGGAAACTAGCCTATTACAGTGAGTTTTTAAATGGATTGATAGTATTTGAATTGCCTTAGGAATTTACTTAAACTCCTTGGCTTGACTAAGGACTAAGGGTTGAATAAAAAAGTTGATTTGACTGTTCCGGGCCAAATAGGGACGGTTATAAAAAATAAAATAGGAAATTAAAATGTTTATTTTCAAAAAGTTTACCTTGAAATTGAGTAATTGACTAAGTTTTGCTACTGCGTTTTAAATACCAAGTTTTGTATTTTGTGCTCATGTGTATATTGATAACTGAAAAGGCGTCTATTAATCACTGCATCCGATAAAATCAATATTTTACGTGCGTAAAGTATTCCCTTCTAATGAACCATTTAGAGTGTGTGATCCAACCCGCACTTGACCGTTTTTTTCTATGCGTGGGTCTTTTTTCCTGGCTGTTATGTAAAGCTGTAACGGAAAAAGGTACCTTTTGTAAGGTTGACGGTGATCGAATTAAGTATCAGGTTATTTAAACCTTTTATCCGTTTTCAGTAAAAGATTTTGAATAACTGTTCTATTATGCGATATAATATACCATAACATCACGCTCGTAATCGTCAAAGGGTTAGACAGAGATCTACCTTATAGTACAGCCACATTCTGACAGTTATGTTTAAGTACGATTGATGACCTGAATGGCGAGCGGTAGTGAGGCTGCCTTACTATCTTAGGGTCCTGGGTTCGAATCACAGTTTGTGTGATGAGCATGGACATTTGTTTCCGAGTCATGGATGTTTATATGTATAATAAGTATGTATTTACAAACAAAAAAGTATATACTTAGTATATCAACTGTCTGGTGACCACGACACAAGCCTTGCTTAGTATTTATTTAATATCTGTACATTTGTGAATTAAATAATATTTGATGATGATTTATCGGAATGTAGCATTTTTGCCAATTCATTAGAATCAGAATCAGATTTATTTATTTGTTTAACATAGGTATAAACATTTAGGATCTTATAAATAGTTAAAGCTCTTGCTATGTTCTGTCGTTACTGACATACAACTTTGAATAGAAAAAAAATATATATTACAAATAAATCCATTGTGAGTTTCTTTGGGAAAGTTGTTAAATGTGACGAGAAGACTAACCTTCTTGAGGGATTTAAGTAACTTTCAAAATCAAAAATCAAAATCAAAGCATTTATTTCAAGTAGGCCAGTTACAGGCACTTTTGAATTGTCGAAACAAAAATGAACATTTAATGTAGCTACAGTCCCAGTCACAAGACATAAAAACTGTGAAAGTACTGTAGTTGCCCATTCCCTAGCGTAGATCTCTATGGAGAAGAACGGGCAAGAAACTCCATGGACACTCTTTTAAATCAAAATATATTGTTACAAAATCTTGGTTACATCATTCATGTTGAGATGGTATATTATGTGAGAACAATGTAGCAAGATGTGCACGTTAAAAGTGTCCATAGCAAAACCAAAACAAAATACAACTCTAAAACAAAATAATTAATTCAAATAAACCATGGCGACTAAGAGATGACCAGTCACACACAACTGACAGCGCCCGTTCACGCACATGACGCATGGATCAGCACCATTCAGCTCAACCATTTTGAAGGGAACTAAATGGTCCGACACACGCGCCACCATCAGCGAGACCTTTGAGTGAGCATGACATACTCTCAACCGCCAAGTCAAGAACTGCCGTAGGTTTCCAGTGAATGATAGCTTACTAGTACAAAGTACTCACACAATATGGGCTATGCGATTATATAATACTAACATTGAATCTATACAATGCAAGGATAGTTAAGTACAATCTTCAGCAGCTCCAACTATACCATTTAATGCTATCAATTTTTGCGCCCCTGTCCATGTGGAGCAGGACCAGCATTAAGCCAAGCATTTTTATCAGCGAACTAAATCGCCACCCTGTATTTTCAGTTCATTTTTATCTATTTACTAGCTGTTGCCCACTAAATTTTGATGCGTATAAGTGAGACTAAAAAATACCATATAAGACCTATTCTCAGACCTACCAAATATACCCAAAAAAATTCATAACAATCGGTGAAGCCGTTTCGGAAGAGTTCGATAACAAACACTGTGACACGAGATTTTTATTAGAAGACTAGCTGATGCCCGCGACTTAACCCGCGTACACGATGGTGGTCCCATAGAGAAAGTTGTTCAGTTTGATGGTCTGTAGCACACCCTTTCATATGACTATACTGTTTCTGTTACACGTTGTATAGGTACTAAATTCTTCCACACCACTCAATACTCCACTTGATCCATTGGTGAAAACTGCATGAAAATCGGTTCAGTAGTTTTTGTAATTATCGCGAACAAACAGACAGACACACGCGGCGGAGGACTTTGTTTCGTAATATTTAGTGCTGTAATGATTTAAAAAACTTTGCCCAACACTAAAAATATTTCCTGAATCGTGGGTCAGCTAGTAGAGTTCTTTAATATAACTTAACGCATGCTCGAAAGCATTTTAATAAACCCAGACATCACTTTCTTTTCCAATATGTAGGTATATTTTCGAGCAGCTAATAATAAAGTAGATATTTGACTACATTTTTTGTTGAAGGCTTCTCCTATATTCATAAAAGGAAAATGAGCACAGGATATATACCTGAAATTGAATTTTACGGGTTCGAGGGAGTTCCCTTGCAATAAGGATTTATGTAGGGACCGTAAATGTTTATTTTTGTTCACGATTTTTCTAGGTTGATTTGTGTATGTTTCGGAAACGATAGATACTTGGCTTTTTAACCGACTTCCAAAAAGGAGGAGGTTCTCTATTCGACTGTATGTATTTTTTTTTTTTTATGTATGTTCACCGATTACTCGAAGACGCCTGAACCGATTTGAAAAATTATATTTTTTGTTTGAAAGGGTATACATCCAAGTTGGTCCCATAGAAATATTGTCATGATCTGATCACGAACTTCGGAGATATGGAACGGAACTCTTCAATAATAGACAGCAAATCTGTCGTGATTGCTGCAATCGCTTGGATGTTTATTGTTTACACAACATCATAACATAACATCACGCCTGTATGCTCTGAGGGGGTACGCAGATGTGTACAGTACACCCATATTTCGACAGTTAGGTATGTTAAATAGGATAACGTACAGCAATTTTGGTATTTTCTACAACAAGTGAAGCATTTGCATTTGATAAGAACCATTCTACCATCAGATCTGATGATGAAGCCAAGAGTCACGGAACTCCATAATGAGACAATGTATCCTAGTCGTGTTTGGGCTTGTTGTAATTGTAACGGTATGCACTTTCCATGTGTACCAAGCACATATGTGAACCACTAAAAAGTGAAAAATAAAAACTTTTTTGCAAAAAAATAAAACCGACTTCAAAAATAAAACCAAAAACGTGAAAAATAACTTTAGCTTCTGAAGTCGGTGACAAAAAAAATTAAATCAATCAAACAAACGTCACCGACTTCAGAAGCTAAAGTTATTTTTGTATAGGTCATTGTTGGTCTGGTCATAATTTATTGTCTTTATTCCAATTTATTTCTGTCGGTGCAGTATGTCTTCTTCTTGCATACTGCACTATGACACGTCGCTCGTCTCGTTTATATGTATAATACGTATGTATTACACATATAAACGAGACATTTGTGCATTTATTTCCGAGTCATGGATGTTTATATGTATAATAAGTATGTATTTACAAACAAAAAGTATCTATGTAGTATATCAACTATCTGGTGTCCACGACACAAGCCTCGTTGCTTAGTGTGGCACTAGATAGCGCTGTGTATAATGTCGAGCGATATTTATTTATTTATATTTATCTCAGCAGTCACCTCCATTCTAGCCATATCAACACTTAATACTCAATACTTTATTTGCATTCCACAATGTGAACTTAGGTGGTAAATTCAAAAATGAGATCATTATGGACCCTGTCGGGCACAGCAAAAGACAAAGACATAGTAGGAGAGAGGAAGCTTTAAAAATACAAAAAAAAAATTTAGGTATCTAAAATAAATCCAATAATACCATAATAGGAATTCTTTATATACATAGAAATTTTATACATTATTAAATTACATTTTATCGTTTAAATATTCATTTCTACTATAATAGCATTTTTCTGTTAAAAATTGTTTTAGTTTTTTTTTTATAAATATGTTTAATTTCTCTTCTTTTTTTATTATTTCAGGTAGTTTGTTATATATTTTTATTGACATTACATAGGGGCTTGTCGAGTGTATTTTCAGTCGAGATTGCGGAATGTTTAATCTTGATTTGTGTCGGAGTGTGAAACGTGATTGTATATCTTCGCGCTTTGTGTAAAACTCTTGATATTTATCGTCTTTCACACAGTCCATTCATCGTTTCATTGGTCGTCTCCTACTTTTATAGACATCTATATTCATTCTCAACATTCTTCTCACTTTGTCTGTTTCCAATACAGGGTGTAAACAGACTCTTTACCAAGCTAAAAGGCACTTGTTTTCCTTGTCTTTGCGATCATTTTTTTGTTCTACACCATACCTCGGAACCTTCTAGTTACGGAGGTATTGGGGGTCAAAGTTACAACTTTTCCACAAGTTTTTTTTTTAATACAAGTTCTTAATGTTAAAACTTTACTTTATATATATCTCCAGAACCCTCGTCATATTCAATGCATTTATCAGCATAATGTTTTGAGTGCGTCACATTGGGTTCTACCGTAATCGTGATCTAATTCACTGCAAACAAAAAAGTCGTTTGGCTCCTAAACTACAGGTTTATGGCCTAGTTTAGGAGGCAGCAGGTCGTAGTTTAGTATGTCTTCACTGTACAACTTTATTTACTGTATTTTAAATATGTGTTTTTCCTTGTGTGCAATATAAATAAATTAATAGCTATTCGTAGTTTATTTTTTTCATGCAAGCCCAAAATTAAGGCGTCCAAAATAATCTTAGAAAGTACAAAATTCCAATCTTAAACCTAAAATTTACAACTCAAGCTCCGAACCACGATACCTTAATTACATAAAACATCTAACTTTGAATACATAACATTCCACTAAAAGCCAGGAGCCACACTTGATTAAATTCTTATCAATTAATTAATTTACCTAGCTCACGGACGGACAGTCGGCTATTGTCGGGTAACTTCGGGTAACGTCGGGTATGGTCTGCAATGACAGCGGCCACCACAAATTGTGTGTTGTCAAGGTAAAAGCTGTCAGCGACGTGGAAGTTTTTATCGTACACACGTGCACAAACCACCTGAAAAGTTCAAATAAAAAAAGCATTAGCCTGCAATGTAACAGAATGATACGATTTGTTACATAAATGACACAAACAACGGAATCAAATGTTTAAAATCGATTTTTGGATTTGTAACATTACAAGCGAATGCTGCCTTAGATGATTGTGTCGATTAAGACCAACGTTTACCAACAAACTTAAAGATGGACTTTACAGCATGCCATTCCAACGATTTTCAACTAAAGAATCTACTGACCTTTCACAAAAAAACATTAATCACCTGCCCCTTTTCCTTGTATTGAGGTAGGGTCCAGGCTTACTGGATGTAGCTGAATACCTACTAGTATTTTACATGAAGCGACTGTCTATTTTACCACTTCAACTCAGTTAATACTGGGTAATATAGATGCCATTGGTAGATGCCATTTGGTAAGACTGATTTAATGACTTTCGGGCCACTGACGACCTGTAACGACTGTCAAAGATCTACAAATGTCAGACGGGACTAACCTCCTTCATGTATTTTCCGAGACACGGATGAAACTTGGTATGTATAATATTCAAAAACTTGAAAACCTTATAACTTGGACCATAAATAAATGACGGACAAAAGGGTCAACCTCAAGCCTTAAGGCACTTCCTCTGAATTTAGTTTTTCCCTAGTTGACCTAGTAGGTACTTACCTAGTCCCATGATTTTCTGCTTTATTCACCGTTCCTTTCATAAATAAACAAATATTCAGGAGCCCAATCCAGGTGCTTTCTTAGAATAGAATTGAGCTCCTTATTACACCATACGTACACCATACGTATTTTATTTGTTGGTTATTCTTTTTTCTGACTTAATTGTTATCTACATACTTTAACAAAACTATAAACTTTTTTTCTGAAAATATACCTACCGACAGAAAAAGTATTATAAAAATTGAGAAAATAAACAAATTAACGGCTTTATTTTCTTAATAATTCTTATAAATAGCTCTTGTTTAAAAAAAGGCTTAATTTTTATTAATACTTATCTTGTTAATCTAATGTCAACTTAATTTACAGGGGCATGTTTAGTAACATTAATTGGTAAAAGTGATTTGAATAGACTGATGTGACTGTTCTAAAAATATGCTGAGATCATTCGTATTATTTCGAAAATCTCATATGAAAAAAGTATCTCGTAAAAACTAAGTAACGCAACCTACAAAATCAGTAAACTTAACAAAAAAAAAACATAAAACCTAACATAATGGCGGTCAGATAGCCCATACAAAACCATTACCTGTTTAATAGAAACATAATCCACGTTATCTAGCTTAAAACGACCAATAGCGTTATAAGAACACCATTGCACCCCTTGTATAAAGGAGCTTAGAAGTAAGATAAAAGTGTACTACCCACCTGTTGTGCTGACATAAAACTGGACATAAAATCCGATGGTTTTCAGCCTTTAGAGCGTTATATGCAAACTCTGTATCGACTACAGGCTTCTGTTTCAGAACACACAATACGGCATGGAAGTGGCAAACATCGAAGGCGTCGAATGCGCAATCTTCGGCGGAGACAGCATGGCTTTTTTATTGGTCAGGCCTGCCACACTATTCCTAAACCACTACAACTCCTGAAAGCCAGAATCAACAGTGGCAACCACCAGAAAAGCGCCGACACAATGAAATTTAACTGTCTTGGATCTCGCAACGAATCAATCAGAAAAGTATAGTAGATAATATTTATCCGTGGTGGGCTCATCCCAGTTGTAAACGTCCCTTTGTGTCTATTGGCCTTGTTTTGCTCTGTCTCCTGCTGATATGTAGGGAAGTATAAATTATGGATTTCCAACTTCTCCGCTACAACATCCTCGTGAAACAGCGCTACTTTGTGCTTATAGCAAATCTTCGTACAGCAGGTCTCAATTGATCTATTTTGATTGCAGGATCGCCATCGCAATATCAGCAAGCCTCTTCAAATCCTCACATTTTACTTTAAAAGGGTTAGTGTGCATCAAAACTAACGATAAGAGAATCATTTATGCAAAACCGTGCTGGATCCTAAACAAGCCTCATACGACGTGTGGACCACAGTAGACGGAACGCTTCTTTTTTAATTTGCATAATGCACTCAATGCCAGGCCGTCCAGCCCACAAAACGAATCTGTTTGGCCAAATCCGATACGACTTTTATTCTATCATGGCAATAATCATTGGTACGTACAATATAATGTATAGATGCTTTTTTCAATACATCCATGTGGTTATATTTTACCTTTTTGTTCCCAATGAATGGTTTGGTGACTAACGAATGGTCTTGGCTAATTGAGTGGTTTTTCGCAATAAAAAAACATTATAAGCCCGGTCGATGAGATAAGGCTCACTCCCTTTTAAACACCTGGGATTTAAACATAACTGGTAAAATTTAGATATACTGTACGTACACCTTGGCATAACTCTTCGGTGTGTCTATATTTTATGACACATAAATCTCTAAGGCCTGAATTCTTGACGCGCTGATCGTCGGTCGCGTACGGTCGGTCGTCAGCGAGAACAAAGTACGACTGTCGGTCACCGCTGACGTCATCAGCGTCACAGTTAGGTGCATTATAGAACACAATATAAATATAGACGTACGCGTTCGACCGGCAGCGCGACAAGAATTCAGGCCTAAGAACCGACCTGCCGGGTTTGCGGGCCTGTTCGAAAGAGATACCGTGGCCCCGGAAAATAAAGGACGAGGAAGGAACATGGATGGGTTTTAGTCAGTAAAAGTCTGACACAGGGAGTGTCCGCTCCGCCCAGAGTGGGGAAGTTATTTGATGATTTCAAATCCTAAAAAAAAAAAAAAGGCCTAAGAACCGACCCAACAGAATCTCACGTTCCTAACAACACATTACATATGGCTCGATTTTACTCGTTGTTTAACAATTTTGGAGGCAAACCATGGCAAATCATGATTGTACGCAAATTGTCGAGCCACCCAGATTACAAGCAATTCGCGAGGATTATACGGCACGAGACATAAAATTGGCAGCGTTTATTCAAATGTTGGTTGATTTGAAATACTGCGTTTTTTTAAATAAAGGTTTTTTCCTGGGTTTTTTACAAGGTCAGTTAGTACTAAATTGGGTTCAATGCTCGACTGAATACTGTAGGTATTCAGTAATACTAGGCGACCATCTAAATTAATGCCCAAATAAAAACACGATGTTGGATTTTCAAAGCTTGACATGGCACCGAGAGTTGAAAATCCTACAGTGTCAAAATGTTATACGGTATTCATTCGAAATAATCAATTATGCAAATCATAGACTAAAACTTACTATCTATCTTATTGCCGTATTTTATGGTTGTACAATAGGGTAGTTTCCACCATCAATAAATTGCAAAACTAATTAGTCCGTCAGTTAGAGTATTGGAAAATAATGGACACGTATTTTTTGTTTTTGTAAATCACTGAGTACTGACAAAGATAAAACGCATCAAAACTCGGGAGTGGGGGCTCGTGACGTCACAACGCACTAAAAACTATAGCACGGCGTGACGTATTGCGAATTTTAAAAGCGTCGTATCTTCGTCAATTTTGGTTTATGTAACAAAAGAAAAAATACGGGTCAAATATTTTTTTATAATCTAACTGACGGACTAATTAGGTTTTTTTAGGACCCAAGCGAAGGGCTCCTATAATGTTGCGGCTAATAGTCGAAGTGCGGCTACACTTAGTTTTAGCCGGTTATAACTAGGTGCAGCCGGCCACATACGGTTCAGCTTACTTATACTCTCGCACTCTCCCTGTGTGTCGGGGTATTTCGACAAATGTACCTTTTTGAAAAAGTTCAAGATAATTCGCCATAATTATGTTTGAAAAACTGACACAAAGCATACGATACAGAAGACGATAAGTAGTGCGTACAGTCAATGTTTTATCCTTAATTTAGCAGTACAAATACATCACACTTATGTTCATTTAATTTGCTACTTGGTAACTAATGTATTGTAGATAATGAAAACGATTAATTAATGTGTTTTTCTTAGACAAAAGAAAAGGAATAGGTATGTTTCACTTTCAACCCCTGGCTTAACAAATCACAGAGACTGTGGCCACGAAAATAAAAATTAAATGTGCTTTAGTTTATTAGTTGGTCCTTTATCAGGGTTCCCGATTTTGTTTTCATTTTAAAGGCACTATAATTCACTCTGTTTCTAACTTCAAACTGTTTGTAATTCAACTAACACTGTCACTTAAGGGATAATAATATCTTTCTTGCTTATCTATTATTCTGAACTCCCAACATTTCGACGCTGCGCTCGCGCTGTTGAAAGCGCCATGATAGCAGCATGACTCGGAAATGCAGGAGGATAATCACAGAAAAATCTTGACGGTTTGATCAAAGGGTGCATTCTGAAAACTGTTAACGGCACAATTAGCTGTCAAACGTTTCAAAATTTTGGTAAATTAATCAATATTAATACCAAAATAAATGAAACAAGGAAGACCCGAAAAAACCTCGCAAGTCTCGTCGCGGTGACTCTAAAGGCGGTGGTTCGCGCCGTGACAGAGGCAGGAGACCGAGAAACCGAGACAATAACTTGACTTTAGGCATTGTATAAACATCGCAGTTCGCGACCGCAACAGAGACTGGAGACACATAAATTTCATGCAGAAGAGTCCGAGACACTTGTCGCGGTCTTCCGTCTCAGTCTCCTGTCTCTTTAGCGACACTGTGACATGAACCGCCACCTTTTAAGAATGCTCGAATCGCTTGAGCGTGTATCTTATGGCGGACCGGTAACTTACCAGCCCCACAGCGTCTGCACCAAGCTAAGTCACTAAATTTATTACATTGCAATCAACTGCCCGACGTTGTTTTATCGGCGCGGAGTTTCAAGCCGGTGCAAGTAGTCTGTTAGCCCATAGCTGGGATAGTGAGGTTTTTTATTTATTGAGGGTTATTGATTTCTTTTTGGTAAAGGTGAATGATCGACGTACTTGTATTCCTTGTAAATAATGTGCACAATCATTGACTACGCTGGTTTTCTTAAAAGATCTTGCCCAATTTCTTAGTACAACTATGAACAATTAAACAAGACTGAAACAATACTGAGTATTTCAAGGTGGGTTAGATTGGGGTACCTTTTAAGGGATCAAAAAGATAAAGGCATGAATTTTTGTCGTCCAGACGGTCGGTCGCGCACGTTCGGTCGCGTACGAGTATACATTGTGTTCTTTATAGCACCATACTGCGACGCTCACGTCAACGGCGACAGACAGCCGTATTTGTTCTCGCTGACGTCACGACCGACCCTACGCGACCGACCATCAGCGCGACAAGAATTCAGGCCTTACTATTGATTTTCTTATTATTGTGACTTTTATAGTAGGTATTCCAGGTAGGTAAGCTAATACGTGCTTGCGGTTAGGGTGAATTCTTATCAATATTAGAACAATCAGGGTACGTTTGGTATAGCATTGCCAAACGGGAGTTCCCTACTAAAACCTTTTTTTATTTAATTTGCACCACACTAGGAATATCTCTTATATCGTGGGTGATTTAACCTCATTGTCAGACCCCAAGCAACTACCTGTAGGCCATACTAATATTTATTCCGTGCGGGAATCAAACCCGCACACACGCATCGCAGCAGCTAAATAGCTCAGCCACTTCGCCAAAGCACCAAGCCCCTGTGTGTGCTTTACACACCTACCTACTATAATATTGATAAACCATGAAATCTTATTAAATATTCAGCTGGTAAGTGGCAGCAGGTGGCAATACATCCATTTTCTTACATTTTTCTCCATAAAAGATATTATCTTTTTATACCCTCTTTATTCCAGACGATATAACTTTCTTTAAAGTTCTAACAGCATTGCCACGAGGAAATTATGTTCAGTATTGTAAGTTCATCTAAGACTGACATTAATTTAACATAGATAACAAATCGTGCCTATTATCTGTGAAGGGTTTTGACCGAGGTGTATCTGTCACCGTAAAATTGTAAAACCCGTTACATTGTAATCTATCTAGCGAGATTGTAAACTCTCGAAATATTGTCAACTGAACATACTGCTTACAATTATTTTTCGGTAGATTATAATCTATCGAAGTGAAACCGTAATACTGTGAAATGCATGCGACGAAAGTACCTCTGCCCCTATAATGGGGACTTAGGGCACCGCAACGTAAGGTTAGTTAGGTTCTAATCGGTTTTTCTCCGGAATGGTGCATTATGTTTTTCATGAGAGTGGTACAATGGTTCAGGGGCACCCCGTCCTTCCCTCCCCCCCCCCCCCCCTAAACACCGCGCGATTTGATTTCCATCGCATACATTTCACAATATTACGGTTTCACTTCGACAGATTATAATTTACCGAAAAATAATGCATCATATTGTCAGCAGTATGTTCGTTTGACAATCTTTCGAGAGTTTACAATCTCGCTAGTTATATTATAATCTAACGGTTTTTGCAATGTGACGCTGATATATCCAATAGTACACCCACAAATTGCAACAACAACATCTACAATTCGCCAGTTATGATTAAGTCCTATGTAACACGGGGCGAGCCTAGCCCAAGCGTGACGACTCAGAAGCGTTTGCGAGAGAATGGCCTGAGAGAGCCGCACGTAGAGAGGAGTGGAAGACTATGGGGGAGGTCTTTGCCCAGCAGTGGGCCAATTTAGGCTAATAAAAAAAACTATGAACGTAACATAGCTTGTGTACAACCGATATAAATATTTTGCGTTTATACTGTATTATTGTGGGCTTATAAATGAAAGATATTGATTCTTCGTAATGTTTTAGTATTCATAGTAGGTACTTACAGTAATTATTTAATATTAATATTTAATGTAGAGACACGTGCTCCATGCAAGGTCTCTATTCGGAAAAGGAGGGTTGTCATTGCTCAAACCCATGATACAATAAACTGTCAAACGCTAGCAACGTTCCGTTAATACATAATTATACAAAATGCGTGTTCCTTCTGACTAATTTCTGCTTTGGAATTCTAAATCCTGCTCTACGAATTTTGAAAAAAATAAACGATTTCAAAACTCCTCAACTAAACTTCAAACTTATCTTCAACAATTCGGTATGTAAAGTAAAAATTAACCTACGCTGATTCCAAAACCATTTGGAGATTTTAGGGTCTTATGCCTTATTTTTCTATTTTTAGCTTTCTATATCACAAGATTGTGTTTATTTTCACAATAATACTTGTAATCATTTGACTTTCATTTGACCTCTAAATTACGTCATAACGTAGCCTGAATAGACTACTTCCTTCGTGCTTTTCAAGATAAATTAAAAAAAAATACTTTTGTTTGTCATACCGTCAGTGTCAAATCAAAACTGTCAATGCTAGTTACTGTGTTATTTATTTGAATGCATCGCGCGCTGATAATTTCGCGTTCAAATGATCTTCGCAACAAAAAAGACGACGCCCAGGCTTGTATTCCATATTTACTTCCTTGCACCACTTCTTTTTTAGCGTTTCTTTCACATTTACAAACAATTTGTGTCGGCTATTTGTTGTAGTGTTTTTACTTGACGGTACGAAGCATTTAGCACTAGTTGTCGATGACAGATTCATTGCACGGATACGCAGCACGGATAATGGATAGAAATTAAAATTTGCTAAAAATCGTAGGAAAAGAAACTCAAACAAAAAGTTCACATCACAGTCACGATCACAGCATTCACATTTCACAACAAAATAAAAACACGTATCTGTCAAGCGTCAACTGTCATCAATGTCAACTTTGAAGTTATTTAGTGTTTTTTGTATGTACTGAAAACGTGGCAAAGACTTAAAGCTATTCAGGCTATGAAATGACGTCATCACGAATAATACTTTAAAAAATAATAAAAAAGAAACTGTAACTTGGAAAAAAAAAAGCTTAAAATTAGTTGCTTAAAATTAAATGTTTTACGAAATAAAAATGTAAAAAAAATACCTGGAAAATACTTTACATACCGAATTCTTTTACTATCTCTTGTAACTGTAATTGAGACTAGCACTTCAAATCAATCCTGTTTAGCTGTCCAAGCAAAATAGAAGCAGTCGAGAAACTTTGTACCAATTACAAAGCAGAGAGAAATAGGCTGAAAAGTAGAAATGGTGGATAGAGAGGGAGAGGATTCTTAAGGGGCCGGCGGAGCATGCGTCGTTCATACAAACGTAATACTAAAATAATTTCAAAATCAAACATATTCTTCAGGTAGTGCTTATTTATTTCGATTGGATTACAGAATATCTATGTTCCCAAATATATATTTTGAAAGATCATGAAATAAAGACGAGATATGAGGAATTTAAAATATCTATAGAAAACTTGTTTTTCTCATAACTTTTGTTTAAATCAGTGTCCATTCAAAACATATATTTGGGAACCTAGATATTCTGTAATGCAATCGAAATAAATACACACTACCTTATGAATATGTTTTATTTACATATTATTTGGGTACCACGTTTGTATGAATTACGCTTGCTCCGCAGGCCTCTTAAGAAAGCAAAATCGTCATCATATACATTAAATAAAAGAACTCATCACCATGTCGTCAACTAACATTCTGTACATCAAACTAAGTAACGTTACGTTTAGAGTCGCTTTATATTATTTTGTGGGAAACGATTTTTTTTGAGTAAAAAATCATGCCTTACGGTAACGTTCAATGTAACGCACTCAAAAAATGTGCTGCATTGCATAGTACAAAAAACCTTGATGACTGAACTCGTTCAGGGCCTGTCTGCTACTACAACAGTGTCAAAATAGTCTATCATTGACTTCATAATTATTGATTTCGACAAGTTTGGTAATCAACTAACATAATGGCGTCAGTATGACTTTCCAATGGTGAACCACTGACACTCTATTGAAATGGTATCGAATGGTAATCTCGTACATAATGACAAAAGAATAACTGTTGCTATTTACGAACTTCTCACTACTTCAGATTGCTTAAAATACTAATAAATAATATATTAAAATGTATATAAATGAAATCTGGTGGGTTTTATAATAATGACAAAACGATAATGTCATTATCTATAACACAATTCTATTACGAGACCATTGACCGACCAATGATCGGCCATTGTGAATAAGTAGATTACGAACTTCAAGCAAAATGGCAATGGGATGAAAATGGGATCATGTTGGGATGACGAATTTATAAAAATAGCAGACTAAGGTCCTGTTAGAAGTTGCAAACCTATAAGTTTAATATAAACTACATTTTGTCTACTGCTTAACGTGTCCTAGCAAGCGTAGTAATGAAAGTCGAAAAATTATATTTTTCTGTTGCACTACAAATAAGTATTTTCTTTCGGCAACCGTATATCATTCTCTAATAGGTCCCAGATTCGCCGAATAAAATATACGAGATGTGCCTTATATAGAGTATTTGCGCGAAGATCGGTTCTCGATCGATCTTTGGGTAGGACGCGGCCACTTAACAGTTTTGTTGAATTAAACTTACAAAAAAGATACCAAGGTTTAATAAAAGAAAAAAAAGGAATATACCGTCTTGAATATTTGCTAATCGCTTTATCATCAAAACATTCCATCTGCGCAACGGAATAAGTTGACACACAAAGAGACATCAATTTCAAACTTCAATACATTTGAATACCAAACTTGTGCCACGGAGCGTTTCTAACAGAAAAAGATTTCCTCCATAAATTGCTAATCGGATTCAATATGTTTTAGCATTAGAGTATTGATAAGACAATGTATTTATTAAGCCTACTATCCCACTGTAGCTATAGTTACAACATGGATTCTTAATACGATAATAACAAATCGCTTTTTACCTAAAAACACTTGAACGAGGCCGTCCCTGTGGGCCTCGAGCTCCACGTTCAAGTGACAAGAGTCATACAACAGCAACTCATGAATAAATAATAATCTGTATATAATTATCACTTACTTTGGTAAAGAAAAACATCGTGAGGAAACCAGCATGCCTTTTTTTTATGATGGGAAATCATCAAATGACTTCTCCCACTCTGGGCGGAGCGGGAGGGAGTGTCAGACTCTTACTGACTAAAACCCATCAGTGTTCCTTCCTCGCCCTTTATGTTCCGGGGCCGCGGTATCTCTTTCGAATAGGCCCGCAACCCCGGCAAGAAAACCAGCATGCCTGAGAGACATTTCTTGACGACATGTAAAGTCAAAACCCCATGGGCGGCATAAAAACTCTGACACCAGGGCAGACACTAAACACACGATAAAGAAGAAGAAGAATAATAGTTCTTCTATTTAAATAAAACAAGCTCTTCTTAAAATTAAAATTAAAAAAAACAAATTTCGTCTATCAACATAGAACGCAGTTTTGTGTCCGTGTTATTAATTATTATTTTATTCCTCCGTTGAGGAGTTCTCTCGTAAGAAAGCAATCCTAGCTACAGGATAAATGCATGTCTGTCATATAAATGTATTGTCACCAGAATCAAAGGGGCGTGCAAAATTTCAAGATAATCGGTTGAAGGGAACTGGTTTGGAATTTAGTTATAACATTTGACCAATACACACTAACTAAATAACAAACAAGGTCAGTTAAATAACAAACAATTTTAATTTAATTTCATTTGAGCATGCTACGAGTCACCATGACGCGAAGTACTGATTTGTGACTCAACGGGACTCACGTGTGTCGCTCGAGTCAAGTTACGTTTGAACTTCCATCTTCTTTTTTTTCGGATGGGAAATCATCAAATCCTCTAGACTCTCCCGCTCTGGGCGGAGCGGAAGAGAGTGTCAGACTTTTATTGACTAAAACCCATCCATGTTCCTTCTTAGCCCTGTATGTTCCAGGCCGCGGTATCTTTTGGAATAGTCCCGCAGCCCCGGCGGCAGGCAACTTGCATCTCCTGAGGGAGTGAACGAGGCATGTGTCCGTGAGTACAAATCAGCACAAAATGATGACCTTACCTTACCTCGTCTTATTCATACCCCAAAGTGCCAAGCCAACTGCTTACAAATCTTACAGAAGATTATCAACGTAGAAAGTTTTTTTTTGCGAGTTCATACAAAATTTGGTAATACATTTGTTTGGGAGCTTTATGAGATTTCTTACTTTTTAGCATTAATAAAAAAGTTAGATGTTTCCCTAAGATTTTTCTTTGCGAAAAAGATTTAAAGTATAATTTTGGAGTTCAATTCCTTGTATGGTTTGCGAAATGTTTTAGATTATGATATTTGAAAGACCTTCCACTAGGGGAACCGATGACCTGGTGAAGGTTGCAGGAATCCGCTGGATGCGGGTCGCAAGGGACCGGTTAATGTGGCGACACTGGGGGAGGCCTATGTCCAGCAGTGGACGACTTTCGGATGAAATGATGATGAATTATATTTTTTTGTGTGGAAATTCTTAAAATATTTTTGAAAAATGCATCTTATTGAAATTTTAAAAGACTATTCAATTAACTGTTAGCTGATTAATTAATTACAATTTTACGACATTGCAGCTGGCTGAAAATTCAGATTATCTAGTGAAAGCAAGCGCATATTTCAAAATTCACATGAGCTAAACAAAAATGCCAAAAGGACCCTCACTTTTTCATCATTATTTGCAATATCTCGCACTCCTCTGCAGTTTCCATTACAAAAGTACTAAGTATGTCCATGTACTGTGGATCCCAGGGACGTTCTTTGAGCTGAGTTTTCTTTTTTGTTGAAAATGAGCGCGCATGCACTCGGCAGTACTTGTATATCAGACTCTCTTTTAATTAACTTTATCAGCTGTCAAAGAACGAAACTAATTTACAAAAAAAGAATCTTTGCTGAAAAGTTGCTTTGTGCGCGAAGCGAGCGTCATCATATTGGCGGATTGAAAATCTGAGCTGGCAGTGCTTTTTTTAATGCTTTTTTGTTTTGGTACCTTATGAAAACAAAAAAAAACATATTTGGAACAGTTGCGAATTGTGATCTTTTGTGTTTCGATGACGAGTAGGAACAGCCTAGGTTGGTCATATGGATGGGTGACCACCCATTACATACCAGGTTTCTTCCGTACCTCGGAAAGCACGTTAAGCTGTTGGTCCCGGCTGTCGTATTTGTAGATCTTTGACAGTCGTTACACAAAAATTCAGTGGCGCAAAAAGTCTGACAGCCAGTCTTACCAAGTGATATCGTATTACCCAGTACTTACTGGGTTGTGGAGGTCAGATAGGCAGTCGCTCCATGTTAGTCTGGAAGTCAACCTCAATATAGTTGGGAAAAGGCTGGGCAGGTGATGATTGACAAGTGCCATTTTCTCACTCTTTACCCAATTTGAGAATCGAACCCAAGAACAAAGAAGCTCAACAGTAGCGTAGTGACCACTAGCCTATCGTCGAGAAATCGCCAGATCAATAATAATAATAATATCGCAGGACATTACACACAGCGCCATCTTGTGCCACACTAGGCGAGGCTTGTGTCGTGGACACCAGATAGTTGATATACTACATATATACTTTTGCTTACATACGAGTACTTTATTATACACATAAACATCCATGACTCGGAAAACTCTGGAACCTCGAAAAACTTTGCTGACCATACCAACTAGCATGTTTTATAAGTTAACATCATCATAACATCACGGCTGTAAACCCCAAAGTGTTAGACAGAGATGTACCTAATTGTATACCCACATTTCACCTGCTCTCAAAACGGTGAAGGAAAACATCGTGAGGAAACCGGCTTGTCCCAGAACCAAATAATTCGAAGACTTGTGACATCTACCAATCCGCATTGGGCCCGCGTGGTGGATTATAGCCCATTCCCTCTCATAAAGGGGAGGCCTGTGTCCCAGCAGTGGGAACATTAATAGGCTGATGATGATGATTTCACCAGTTGTATTTAATATTGAAGTCTCATGTTATAGGGGGGTTAGCTAACTGCCATCAACCGGGTAACAGTACAAACAACAAACCCCTGTACCCTGGGTTTGTACCCCTTGACAGTCGATACCCATTCAACTCTTTTGCAACTGGCTCAACTTTCAAACTTCCTCTAATATGCTCGTCCTTACTTTATCCATGCTTGTCACACAACATTATTTAACCACACACTTTGTCATAAGTTCCCATATTAACGAGAAACAGCAAAACAAAGCACTTTAGACTTCAGTATAAAGGTCAACCCGTCACAACTTATGAACAATAGCGGTCTAAGCCTTTAGCCGTACAAGTGACGGCAACCAGCTGCTAACTTAGTTGCGAACACTTAACCACAACTTGATATATTGTCGTCACAACTTAACTGACAGGTTTACCGAAACTTGTGTTTTACATGTGCTTAACGACAGGGGTTGTAAATGAGTTAAGTAACTCATTGATGGTTGTACTATATGTTGGTACTATACAGAGTGAAATTTTAATGGTTGTTTTCCCGCGGCAGGACGATTACCCATCAGTAGCACTATCGAAAAGCAAAGGTTAAACTTAAAAAAAAAAATATTATTATAACTTATTGGGTTTTGTGTTGTATTAAATCAGGAGTAGTGATCAGCTGATTTATACGCGAAGTGCAACGACCGAACAGCTGTTCTGGACACCCCCCGCGCCCGTCCCGCGTTCCGCGTAGATATTACTGTTGGTTCAAGTCGCTTTCGAGTTTCGTTTATCACGTTGTTAATCTGCCATTTATTGAGTCTATTTTTTTTTATATATATTAATCGATTGTATTACCGATACAATCTCATTTCGCTTCGGGAAAACAACCACTAAAATTTCAGCGTGTATAGTTTGATGGACAATGCATATCCTTAATGGCTGGGGCAAGAAATATGTTAGGTAACACACTATATAATAAAAGTGAGCACTAAGGAAAGGTTATAGAGAACTCAACTCCTAAAAAGGATCAATAGGGGCGGACAGCTTGTATGGAAGTTCCTTTACTTATATCATAACCAATGCATATTATTACATTTATTGCATAATTGCCGCTCGTACTGAACAGACGTATCGAACATTTATTGCAATAAACAAATAATCACTTGCGAAACTGTGACCTAGTTACGAATAGCCAGTACTAACGCATACTTGTACAGTACATTTGTGAAAGGTGTGTTATTAGAAGAAATGACCGGTGTTTAACAGGAACAATATATCCTGGTTCATGATGGAGGACAGTCCATTCAACCGGAGTAGTAAATGTGTTCGCTCCCCGCCTTCTACACCTGTGCCCGGCGCCTGTGCACCTCTGCCGCCCGTGATCGCACCCACCTCTACCCCTGTGCCCGTTGCCGTGCCCGTCTCTACCCCTCAAGCGCCTATACAAAGGAACAATGCCCCTGAAGTTGTCTCAACGCCAGAAATTCAGACCTGGATGGCGAATATTGAACAGAACCTGAAGGAGGTGTGCGCTATAGCAAGTGAGGGAAAGCTGAATGTGGAGCAGAAAACACGCATCCTCAAGTTAACCCGGACGATTAGTTATGGGACCTCGCAGATGGCCGTCATGTACCAGTCCGCCAAAGCCAAAGTCCTCCAATCGAACTACGTCGTCAGAACTCTTGAAAACCAACTCGATCTTTCGCAGCAGCTCCAGAACCTTAAGATGAGTATAGAAGATTCGACGAAACCTGCCGAAGGACCTTCTTTTGCTGATATGGTAAAGAAAGGCGCCAACAATTTCATCCAGCCAAGTCACGTAAGTTCTGTGGCCATCTATCCTAGTGACAAATTGAAGACCAGTGATGAAACAAAAACCCTTGTCCAGAAAATTATCTGCCCTGAACAAATGAAGCTCCACGTGAGAGGCCTGCGCAAGACGAAGAATGGCGGTGTTATCATCAGCACGGAGACGAAGGACGACATCGAGAAGCTGAGACAGTCGGTGCAGCTAACCAGATCAGGCCTAACAGTCGACGAGCCCCATAAAAGAAAGCCAAGAGTGGTGATCATAGGAGTGCCGACATGCATGCAGGAAAATGAGGTTTTTACTTGTATGTACAACCAGAATTTAGCCGAAAAACTACAGGATTGCAGCCTTGAGACGTTTTTAAGCCTAATTAAATTAAGCCACAAATCAGGTAAGAAAGACTCTGAGACATGTAACTACATTGTTGAGGTATCTGCAGTCATACGCAAAGCCCTGATATCACAAGACCGAGTTTTCGTAAATTGGTCATCATGCCCTGTGAGAGACTTTACTTTGGTCACACGATGCTATAAGTGTCAGCAGTATGGACACGCGGCCAAGTCATGTCGACAGACATCGTATACCTGTGGTCACTGTGGTGATCAGGGTCACTCCGTTAAAGAATGTCCAAAAAAGGCTGATGAACCAAAATGCGCTACTTGCTTGCATTTCAAAAAGCCAGACAAGCATACCACAGGTGCTACTGACTGCCCCGCGAAACTTGTGGCTGAAAAAAGGTACATCAATTCGGTAGATTATGGAGGCGCCTAAGAGCGCCGTTTATTAGTTATTTTTCTGACCTTTTTATATTCTTAGTTTACCATTATGATAAGTAGTTTAATTAGTGATTTAGATAATTTCTCTGTGTCCGAGTCCAAAGTTTGTGAAGCTGAAAACTGCAAACAATATCTATCCGGCTACAAATCTCCACTAACTATACTAACACAAAATATTCGCAGTGTTTTTAAGAATTTTGATAGCTTTGTAACATTTCAGCAACGGCTAAACATTAATTGTGACATTATTGTTTTAACCGAATGCTGGCTTGCCAAACAATATAACATACCACTAATCCCGGGATATAATATGTATAGAAGTACCATAAATTATAACCAGAATGATGGTGTGATAGTTTATGCAAGAAATCACCTGAACGTATCTGTTGAGGAACCTAATATGTTCGACTGTAACAGATTGTTAGTTAAAATTCGCTCAGATTTTGCCATACTAGCAGTATATCGACCTCCGTCTTTTAAAAATACTACCCCTTTTACTGACTCTCTGAATGAGGCCTTGCAGAACCTGTCATCCATCAAAAACACGATTATAATTGGGGACATCAATATCAATATTCTTCCAGGAAGTACTGATGCTTCTGCTCAAGACTACCTTAACCTATGCGCCTTTCATGGCCTGCTCCCAGCGCACAGCTTTCCTACACATCACAGTGGCTCCTGTTTGGATCACATTATGCTTAAATCAAATTTCCCTTCACTTGCACTTGTTGTCAACACAACAATAACCGATCACAATGCTGCCCTACTAACCCTAAATTGTAAATTACCAAAACAAGGCACTCGCAAAATTTCAAAATTAAATATAAATAGACTTGAAGAAGATTTGCGCGTCATCGATTTTGATCCAGTTTATAATTCCGCTGATCCGCAGTTTTGTATGTTGTTTGTAATTGAAAACTTACGTAATGCAATTCAAAAAAACACAGTTGTATCGCAGTTGAGCAACAAAAATTACAACATAAAACCATGGATCACATCAGGTCTTATTCGCTGTATGAAACATAGGGATAAACTGCATATGAAAGCTAAATCAAATCCAGAAAACGGGATATTGCAACTTTCGTACAAAAGATATCGAAATTTCTGTAACGATCTTCTTAGAAAAATTAAAAGCAACTACGACAAAATGGCTTTGGAAAAGGCGGGAACAAATAGTAAAAAGATCTGGAAATATATAAAAGACGTAACGTATACTACAAAACAATATGAGTCATCTTCATGTTTATTACAAGCACACTCGTCACCAGTGGAATCCGCTAACATAGCAAATAATTTCTTTGTTAATGTGGGTAAGTGCCTAGCGGAAAATAATCTGGGTCAATCCCAAAACCTGACGCGTACCACATTAACTACTAACGCTGCTTTATCATCCTTCGCGCTACTAGATACTGACGAGACTGAGGTAGAAAGTATAATCATGACCTTGAAAGAAGACTGTGCAGTTGGCTGGGACAACATTTCGAATAAAATTATTAAAAGATTCAAGGACATTTTGATACCACCGCTGACTTATATTTTCCGCATTTGTTTGTCTTCGGGTCATTTCCCAGAGTGTCTCAAAAAAGCTGTAATCATCCCTGTCTATAAATCAGGCAGCAAAGAGCAAGTGACAAATTATAGACCTATTTCTTTACTACCTTCTTTGTCGAAAATATTGGAGAAAATAATAAACAAAAGGTTGTTGAAATATTTGGAAGATAAATCTATTCTGTCTGAAAGGCAGTTTGGATTTAGACCTAAAGTTTCAACAGCCGATGCAGTACATCATCTGACTGACTATCTAGCGCATGAACTTGACAAGGGTAACCACACAGTAGGAATTTTCCTGGACCTCGCCAAAGCTTTTGACACAGTTTCCATTCCAATTCTATTGCACAAGCTTGAGATCATGGGTGTAAGAGGCGCCCAACTGAAAATATTCAAAAGTTATTTAGAAGATCGTTCCCAGTGCGTAAAAATTGGCGATGTCCTCAGCGCTGTTCAAAAAAACACATTTTTTGGAGTTCCCCAAGGAAGTATTCTAGGGCCTACCTTGTTTTTGATCTACATAAATGACCTTTGCAATCTAAAGCTAGAGCATGGCACTATCATAACTTATGCTGACGACACTGCCTTACTTTTTTCGGCTGAATCAGAAAATGAAGTCTACAAGCATGCGCAACACGGATTTAATATTGTTTATAAATGGCTTCAAAATAACTCACTAACTTTAAATGCAGAGAAGACAAACTACATTAAGTTTTCGATGCGCAAGCAGATATCCAACATCCCCTCAGCGTTGCATGCTCATTGTTGTCCATTCCCGGCTGATAGCCAGTGTAAGTGTCCTAATATTAAGAAAACTAATAAAATAAAATACCTGGGTATTATAATAGATGAAACCCTTTCCTTCAAACAACATATGGAAGCCCTTAATAATAGAATTCGTAAGCTAATATTCGTATTCAAAAAGCTGCGATTTATTACAGATCCAAAAATAATTAGGCAAGTATATTTTGCTCTTTGTCAGTCAATTCTGACCTATTGCATTACCTCATGGGGTGGGGTGAATAAAACTCTGTTATTGCCCATTGAAAGAGCTCAAAGAGCTATTCTCAAGGTGGCTACTTGCCGCCCTTTCCTTTACCCCACTAACCTCCTGTATAAATCTTGCGAAGTACTAACAGTTCGACAGTTATTTATTATGAGCACTGTACTAAAACAACACGCAGCACTTCCATACAGCACTGAATTTCCTAAAAAAAGACGGAAAGATATAGTTTGCCCTCAAAAAAGTACAAAACATGCTTTCACGGGCAAGTTTTATATGTTCCTCGGACCGCTACTCTATAACAGGCTAAATGGAAAAGTAAACATCTATTCTTTAAATGGCAATAATTGCAAGAAAATCCTTAAGGAAGCTCTTCAAACTATGTCCTATGAAGATACAGAGAAGTTATTACTTGTGCTGAAGTAAACATTGTTCATAGTATTGTTATTTAGTGATCTAGTTAGCTAAGTTAAAATAGTATAATGTTATGTACCGTTTATATTTGTACCGATAGTATTAATATGATATGTGATTATTAAATCAATTAATGTTACCTCGAATTGCCTGAAACACAGGATTACCTAGTTCAGGCTCAAAATATGTGTGAACTAGACATAGATTTAAGAAAAACTGTAAACGTTTACCTTATATTTTTAATAAAAAATTTATTATTATTATTATTATTATTAATGCTCGCAAAACATCGTAAACAGACCGGTATGCCCTTGATATAAAATCGAATTTTACAAACCTTTCCATTCAAAAATCGTCCTTTACACCGCGCGCTCGTGCTAGTCATTCTGGGCCTTCGTGGTGCACTATGGCCCACTCTGCCTGACAAAAAGGCAGCCTCTGTCAAGCCAGACTGGAAACATCAAGCTGATTATTTATGCTTATAAATAATTAGCACTTCGTCCGCGAAAATTTTGATAACTCGGCAAATTTGCGTGATATCTATGTATTATTCTGTTATGCCTATAAATTATATACTAATAATAATTAATTAATAATTTATAGCCTATGTTACTTGGAAAAGATGTAGCTTTCTAACGTTGAATGTATTTTAAAATCAGTTGAGTAATTCTTGATTTAAATCATTACAGCACGCAATATTATGTTGGATAGTGTACAGCTTACATCTGGAGTTATTTACTATACGGACTTTGTCGAATCTACAACGAATTTCCCTGCGTTCAAGCGTTTTTGCCATACCTATTATTGGAATCAAATATAACAGCTCACAACTTAGGAGCCATTAATGTTAATATTTATCCGTGGTGCTAGACAACTAGGCTTACCCCAGTTGTAAACGTCCCTTTGTGCCTATTGGCCTTGTTTCGTTCTGACTCCTGCTGATATGGAGGGAAGTGGAAATTACGGTTTTTTTCCTACTCCCCCACTATACTTTTCTGATTAATTTCGTTGCGGGATCCAAGACAGTTACATTCATTCTCTTTGATTCCATCGAGCTAAGTTCATTGTCTCGACGCTTTTCTGGTGGTCTTTTGATTCTGGCTTTCAGGAGTTACAGTGTTTTAAGAATCGTGTGTGGGCTTGTCCATGCCTCATAACCTCGTTCTATCTACCTAATGTACTGTGTTCAGTACAAAAGCTACAAAACTCAAACTTTAAACCATTAAAACGTACAACTTTTAGAGAGTTTCAATTTTTAAAACACAAAACTTTTATTTTTTCGTAACGAGAAAATGCTTTTTATATAATTCGTGTGAGCTTTTTTATGTTATTTTTAGAAATATTTTAAGGGTGTGTATTGGGCGTAAAGGGTGATATTTTATTTCAATAATGTCTTTTTAAAATGTGTATTAATATCTTGTTGAGTTTATTGAGATGATACCGTACCGTTGATCTTTAAAAACACTTCGATACACATGAAATTCGACATTGGATAGACATTTTTGCCTATAAAATAAACAGGTGTTTACTATTATTTCATTCAATTGGTGTTTAATACTATTGAGTATTTTTCTTTTCAAATGAGGCCATCACTTATTTTTGTATTTAAATACTGGTATTGAGGAGCCCGTGGCTAGTTTATAACAGCCATGCTCAGGTCAATCTTTAGGTTACGCCAATCTTGTTTAGTTTGGTCTCTGGATGAGCATTACATAGCGAGTTTCATCCGTGCCTTGGAAATTAAGTTAAGCCATTGACCCCGTCCGTCATTTGTCGATCTAAGACGTAACAGTTAGTTAGTTTAGTCATTAAAGGTAGTCAGTGGCCCGAAAGTCAATAAGGCTCACCATCGGGTATCATATTACTGGTTTATTAACTGGGCTGTATGTGGAAGTCAAATAGTCACCGGTTGCATCCGAATACCAGTATTTTACATAAAGCAACTGCCTATCTGACCTCCACAACCGAGTTATTACTGTGTAATACGATGGCCCTTAGTAAGACTGGTTGAAATCAACATCTCGTACCATGAAAATTAAATTAAATTACCAATAAGTACTTTCCGTAATGAAGGGTAAAACGTTCCCGTACCCCATAACATGAAAGTAATTGAAAATCGATCGTTTTAAAATGTAATAAGCGATACCCGTGTCAATATAAATAATTTGACACTTGAGTTACGTAATAGGCTCCGAAAGTAATTTGTCATCAGTAAATTGGGTTCAATACACTTTGATGAAGCTGAAACCTTTATCCATATAAGGTATCTATAAGAAAATAGCTTATTTAGCGGAAAACAGCAGGAAATATAGTGTACAAGGGACACCGATGCACTCATTGTTACCACATATTCAACGCATCATTGTGAACCTTACCGTTATTAAAAAACAGCAGGTCAAAATGTATGGAACAGCTGTTTTTTTCCATCCATGCAAATAAGCGCTTCCCTGCTCGCTCCTCTTCGTGGCAGTACCAACACTATCATGAGTTTATTCGCAGATAGATGTTAGTCTCCAATGCTGCAACATTGGATGAAACTCCACACATAATAAAACCTTTTTGTGGTGTATGTATGTCTACTAACACTAGTATTTAAGACCATTATTAGTAACACTATGGGCGTAGCCCGAAATAAACGTTATAATAATAATAATTAGCACAGGGTTTACCGTTAAATATTTTTGAACCAAAAAAAAAAGTCGTGTCCCAGTAATTTTTTTTTCGTAGTTTTACTTGAGTTTGATGTTGGGCCACAAAATGGATGAATGAAAGGCATTTCGCATGTAACGGAGATGAGAATGCTGAGGGCGATTTTTTTTCGGATAGGAAATCATCAAGTGACTCCTCCCGCTGAAGGAATTGTCAGACTTTTACTGACTAAAAGCCATCCATGTTCCTTCCTCGTCCTTTATGTTCCGGGGCCGCGGTATCTCTTTCGAACAGTCCCGCAGCCCCGGCAGGATGGAAGAAAGTCTGAAAGTGGCGCCGCGGTGACTTGAAAGTTGAGTGGTAATCGGTTGTCGCGTCGGTTGTAAATATTTGACCTGATTTTTTTCTTTTGACAAAAATTGACGAAGATACGACGCTTTTAAAAATCTCAGTACGTCAGGCCGTGGTATAAGTTTAATGCGTTGTGACGTCTCGAGCCCCCACTCTCGGGTTTTGATGCGTGTTATCTTTATCAATATTCATTGATTTACAAAAACAAAAAATACGTGTCCATTATTTGTCAATACTCTAACTGATGGACTAAATAGATTTGTAATTTGTTGATGGTGGAAACTAGCCTATTTTTTTTTCACAAAAGTAAAATTTGAAAGCACACCAGCAGAATCGCGATCACAGACAGTATACGCCACAAAGAAAACTCGTCAACAAATGAGTGCACTCAGAGCCGTCGCTTCCAGCCATTGTCGCCTCATACATACAACTAAAACAACGTGAAACTACTGGAATGGTACACTTAATTAACTAAAACCTTTTGTTTAGTTGTATTACATTACTTTGGTGGAAGTACATCATTACAGTTCTTTAGTTAGGTATACAGGTTGTTTTATGAGCCCTGACACAGCCAGAGGCGTCGAGGCAGACCTGAATCTCATCAAAATCATCAATAGTGTTGTATCATCAATACAGCCTTATTGATGATTTTGATGAGATTCAGGTTCATAAAAGTCTAGGAATTACGTTTTCAATTTCTTTGCAAAATGAAGCCCGTGTGAATTCGCTCAGTGTATGCTCAATTGAAGCAATCAATCTGTTGTGACACCATATTACGTGTACGCGCTGCAGCAAGTTGGTGCGAGCGGACGGCACCCATAGCGGCCCACGTACCCATCAGGTACACACCACCCAACCGTGCTTAGAACGCCTGGCTTGTGTATTTTACCACACAAAAGTCTTAAATAAGTAAGTGGCAAGAGCTACTTCCCTTCTTACTTCCAATTTATTATGACATAACATACATTTTACAGTCGTGAACAATATTTTAATCAACATACAACCTAGCACTGGCCTACAAATAGCAAAAAAACGTACGAAAATTTGAATTTCGAGGGCTACCCTGCAGCATCCACCTTAAGCGAATCAGTATCTCTGTAAACATCGATCAGAAAAGCATAAAACAGACGTAAAACGCACATCATTAAATTAATAGAACTGTTTATTTACTTTAACGGCCCATAAAATACGAATCAAAAACCGGTAGAAGCGGATATGACGTACGGAAGCAATAATGTAAAGATCCTATCTCACTGGACCGAAGGTTGTACATTTGGAAAGTTCGAATACAAGTTGTGGGCCAAAAAGATAATGGTTATTTAAAAGTCAAACCATTGTAAAACTTATGGAAACGGGTATTTATCGAGATCTTTACGTTTCGACCGGTTATAAAGGAGCTCGTGGCAAAATAATAACAGCCGCTCGGTTCGATCTTTAGGTTAAGCCGTGCTTGCCTAGGTTGATCTGTGGATGGGTGGAGTGGGAAGCACGTTAAGGTGATGGTCCCGGCTGTTCTTTGTCCATCTTTGGCAGTCGTTACAGGTAGTCACGGGCCCAAAAAGTCTGACACCAGTCTTACCAAGTGGTAACGTTTTACCCAGTATTAACTGGGTTGTGGAGGTCAAATAGACAGTCGCTCCATGTAAAATACTGGTATTCAGCTGCATCCGGTTAGACTGGAAGCTGACCACAACATAGTTGGGAAAAGGCTATAGGCAGATGTTTCGACCGGATAAAAAGGTAAAGTTCGCGATAAATACCTGTTTCTATAAATTTTAAGTGGTACATTAAAATGGTTCTATGAAAACCGATCGTTTTCTTTCGAATTTGATATATCGTCATCTTTCTCTTGATCTTATCCCAATTCATTTGGGGTCGCGCAGCATGTCTTCTTCATCCATTTTTCTATATTTTTCGTCATCTCAACATACCATTTTTAACACAGTCCATCCATCATTTATTTGATCTTCCTCTACCCATCCACATAACTCACTCATAACTTTCCTCACGACATTTACCTCATTCCTCCGCATCACATGCCCATACCACGACAATCGATTACCACGCAACTTTCCAGTCACCGGCGCCACTTTCAGACTCGGTATATGTTATGCAAAATATGTAGTTTCATGTAGGATGCAGCGTGAATGATGGGTGGATGATTTTTTCCAGCCAGGGCTGCAGGGGTTGAAAGACTTATAAACTAAGTAACAACACGCTAAGGGCATCACCTGTGGGGTACGAGTCTCGTGTTTCTGGGAGGTGCACTATGTCATATCGAATGCCAAATAATCGAATATCAATCGATCGACAACTGTAAATCGAACGTCCAAATACTCGAGCGTTCATAATAAATCGAACACTCAATATATCGTCACTCAATATATCGTTACTAGCTTCTGCCCGCGACTTCGTACGCGGATCCTGTTGCTTATGCCAGCGACAACGGGGTCGTCGAAGATCTGAAACGTCTGATGTCGAATTCTAAGAACCCGGGGACGGGAAAATAACGGATCTTTCCCACCTGAGCAACACATACCATTTGTTTCTTTTTGCCATTTAACAGCTTCACAAAAAGTACAATTTTTAGCCATACCTCCGATGGCGGAATATGTGGCGTATTCAATCATAGGAGACGTAAATGCACTCCGTGCCTTATCAACCCAAGGAAGGTGCCCTTTTTTTCGGTTGGGAAATAATCAAATAACTTCTCCAACTCTGGGCGGAGCGGGAGGGAGTGTCAGATTTTTACTGACTAAAACCCATCCATGTTCCTTCCTCGCCCTTTACGTTCCAGGGCCACGGTATCTCTTTCGAACAGTCCCACAGCCCCGGCAGGCTTCGACCTTTGCGGGCCCCTCCCTTTATGCTGACATCTCTTTGAGGCGCACGTGGAACACGAACGCGCCGTCGACACGGCAGGTCGCCATGCCCTACGGCTATATCTTGAGACACATCCGGTTTTTCAGATGATATCGACATTCTGTTCAGAGAATGTCGACGTCGATCAGAATTCAAACGTTCGTTCAATGAACGTGCATCGCGCATCACGCATCACGTTCATCACTCGTTTCATAAGACCTGTTAGTAGATGTGCGAATACGCTGAAAACTTAAGCCTGATTCTGTATCGGTAAACATTTCGGATTCGCTCACGATCAGCGGACAGTCGCGCATCACGTTCCGCACTTGTCTCTAAAGACCTAGAAGAAGCTATGCGTAGATACGCTGAGAACTCAAGCGCAATTCTCTATCCGTGAACGTCTCCGACTCGCGAGACAATGCGTGACGTTCACGATCAGCGGTCAGTCGCGCGTCACGTTCCCTACTTGTCTCTAGAGATCTAGTAGTCGATGCGTAGATACGCTTGAAACTCAAGCGCAATTCTCTATCCGTGAACGGCTCCGACTCGCAAGACAATGCATGACGTTCACGATTAGCGGTCAGTCGCGCATCTATTCTTCACTGGTCTCTAGAGACCTGGATGTAGAAATACGCTGAGAACGCAGGCGTGCTTCGCGATCCGAAGAGGTTTCCACGGAGCAAGTTGCAGCCTGATGTTCTCGAACAGTATCAAGTCTCCCCTGACGCTCTTCGATAGATTCTTGGGATCTTATGATCCTCCATCTTTTAGCTCCTTTGGAACATTGGGAAAGATTTGACCCCTTTCTAGGCATGGTTATAGTTTTGCTGTGAAGATACCTGATCATTTGAAATCTAAGTAACTGCTCCCCTGCGTTACCGGGTAGGCTACCGAGTCACGAAGATAACTGGAAAAGGAAATTAATTCTACAACAGGTGTCCGAGATCTTCGATTTTTATAAGTCAACAGAGAGTGCTCATCAGATTGAACAACTTTTGCTAAGACGTCATTTATATATGTGTTATGGTGTAGCTGGGCTCTTGGAGTTCCACAACAGGTGTTCCAGATCTTCGATTTTTATAAACCAACAGAGAGTGCTCATAAAATTGAACAACTTTTGCTAAGACGTCATTCCTATATGTGTTATGGTGTAGCTGGGCTCTTGGAGTTCCACATCAGATGTTCCAGATCTTCAAACTTATACTCTCAGCAGAAAATGCTTATCATGTAGAACAATTTTTGCTATGGTGGCATTTTTGTATCTCTTATAATTTAGCTGGTCTGTTGCGGTTCTGCATCAGGTGTTCAAGTTTCCAACATAAATTATAGCCTCATAGATTTTGCCCGCGACTTCATTCGCGTGAAGTTTTGATATCGCAACGCATCGCCTACTCAACGGAAGTTTAAACTGCTTTGTTCCCGCTTGAAACATTTCTTATTGCTGCTCCGCTCCTATTGGTCATAGCGTGATGTTATATAGCCTATAGCCTTCCTCGATACATGGACTATCCAACGCAAAAAGAATTTTTCAATTCGAGCCAGTAGTTCCGGAGATTAGCGCGTTCAACCAAACAAACAAACAAACAAACAAACTCTTCTGCTTTATAATATTAGTATAGATTAGTATAGATTCAATATATCGTCACTCAATATATCGTCACTCAAATAACGTCACTCAATATATCGTTACTCAATATATCGTTATTCAATATCTCGTCACTCAATATATATATAGTGACGTTATATTGAGTGACGTTTCACTCAATATAACGTCACTCAATATATCGTCACTCAATATAACGTCACTCAATATATCGTCACTCAATATATCATAACGCATTGCATATTCATTGTTTCGAAATATCACTGTTCATACAGAACAGTGGTATACATATACTGGGGTCAACTCGTGACATAATATGCTCTGAGCAGTCTTTCATTTTTTCCTGTGAAGTCGCTCTGACACAATACGCGTGGCGCTCGCGCTCTAGCGTCTTCTCATTTATTTATTTATTTATTATAGGTCTACCAACAATTGTTTACACTGGATACAGGGACATAATTCATTCATAAAATTAAATAACAGCGCAACAATTACTTATAGGTAAACACCACATGTACACTATAATAAATTCGGGAGATAAGCTAACTTAGTAAGTACTAAGCGCCAATATTCAATTAAATTATACTTGAGATGTGAAAACCAGAATTTGACAAAATCGTTTTTAAAAATAAATGAAATTGAATTATTTATGAAAATGACAACATTATTAAATGGCTAAAATAAAAAATTAAATTACATTGGTGAGTTGGAATTGATAAATTATAAATAAAGATCGACATAAAATAATAATTAATTGACTAAAAATTGATAAAATTAAATAAAACTTATAAATTGTTATTAAGTATAAATTTTTAACATGAAAGAGAGAAAACAATCATTAAATATTAAATTAAGAACAATGGTAAAAAGGACCCAATGAATGGGTCATGGTCTAGTGGCAGAAGAAAAGGATCTTGTGTCTTCATCTGCCTAGCCTTTTCCCAACTATGTTGGAGTCGGCTTGTAGTCTTGCAGCTGAATACCAGTATTTTACATGGAGCGACCGCCTATCTGACTTCCACAACTCAGTTAGTACGAGGTAATACGAATCTGTTTTGTTTCTTTGACTGCCAACACGACTTTGGGCGCATTATGTCCAATTCGCAAAATGTCTAGTGTGCTAAAAATGACCAATTCTCACAATGTCCAATTCGCAATTTGTCCAATTCGCAATCTGTCCAATTCTCAAATTGTCCAATTATCTAATGGTCCAAGAAAGGGGAGTTTAGTAGATAGATAATACGTTCGTTACGTTTCGTTTTTTTTTATACCTACTTATTCAAATCAAAGCCTGTCTTCAATAAACTTCGCTGCCATTCCATTGAGTAACTACAATGTTCTATAGGTTATAGAACACAATATTATGGTAGTTAAGCTGGCCGAACCTACTGGCAAATGCAATCAATAAAATGTAAAGTACAATATGTCCGTAATAATTAAAATAATTTATATTGGATCCATTGCCTCATTAATTAGCGCTCGTATTAATTAGCTTTCATTAACAATACACCGGATTTACGCTGAAATGTGAAACCTGCTGCGAAAAGTACACGTCACGTTAATTTCATACATACACAGCATACGTGCATGGTATAATATTCGTTTAAACACTTTAATTTATTTGTTCGTTTCTGATTATCGGTGGCCCAGTCAGGCAGGCACATTGCTTTGTGTAATCACAAGAATGAAAGACGTAAGTTTTAACGAGAGTTCTACAGCGTTTCATCTTTAACTCTATTTTCTTTGCGAGTGACAGAACGAGAGAAAACGGTCGAAAAGGCGGTTTTAAAAGCAGAGTACCTCAACCGTAAATAAATTTTTTCGAGTCCTTTTTGCATACAGTGATGGAACTCAAAACATAATTTAACAAACTTTAATGCCTCAAAAAAATCTTCAAACATACATCTTAATTTTCTTTAAAGCAGTTCATCCCTTCACTATCAATGATAATTATAATTCAAAATATACTATAAAATTTCAAATGCTAAACTACATCCAGTGATGGATTCATCATCATCATCATCATCATTTCAGCCGAAAGACGTCCACTGCTGGACATAGGCCTATTATTAAATAGTTCTAATTTATACGATTTTATTTGTATTTTACGATATATGCGGGGCATTCTCAGGGGTAACGCCTATTGGAGTAAGGTCAACGATGTACTGGGCCTTAAGTGCGATGCATTTTTTGTGAACTCACTCAAAGAACAACTCAGGAATAAATCAACGTTACTATGAAGTTGAAAGTGCGGAGTACCCGCGTCAGTGGCGCCTCACCTAACATTACTGGAACATCCATAAAAATATACAAAACATTGCTCCGCCAATAAATAAGAACTTTTAACTTCAAAGGTTTATACAAGTTCAATGACTTTAGTAAGTTATGAATTTGTGATTTTATTTAAAACAGTTTTTGTGAATTATTTTATAATGTTTTTGGGGAATCCAAAATCCTCTGGGACATAGTTAATGTCAAAAGTTTTGAAATAAAATGTACGAAATTATAAAATGAATGCATATTTAAATAGTAACATGTTTGACACTGCATCCTTTGAGAAATAGAGAAAGTCTTATTTTTAGCATAATATTTTTTTATATAATGTTCTCACTGCTAGGACACCCACAGTCCTCCTCTCTATGTGTGTCACATGCCTGAATGTGTCGGTCATGTTAGAAAGCCTTAGGCCTATTTCAGAGTGCGACTGGCACTGCGTCAGTTGCGTGCGTCAATTAGGCGTTTCAATATTGATAGACAGATTGAATGCTTACATTCAGCGTTGACAGGCGCGCGCTTACACACAAATTTAGAGATACTGACGCGCAACGGGCTCTATTACTACACTAAGTATTGCTCTGAAATAGGCCTTATTCTTCTAAGTTAGCAAAGACTAAACTTCCTTGCTACATGTTTGACACCTTGATCGTGCACCAATGAGGGCTATCGTTTTTGAGCTCACCAGATGGCGCCACTGGCAAGTAGAGTCCTGTCATATATTCTACTTTATACTTATAAATACCTATAACTCCATAAACAGTGTATTTTATTACGTATAACAACATAGTGTACACTTCAGATACATAGAATATTGTCCGTATTGTATGTTGTATTGTAAACTTCGCAAGTATGAAATATTCAAAATTATTCTTCCTCCGAGAACAAAAAAATTAGTTCTAACATGCTACTTAAAATCTTCAAGTCATAAATAATCAGGAATGGCTCAATCTTGACCACAATCGTGAAAGTGAGTAAAAAGTCGTAAAAATAAATCACAACATTTCGGAAGACTTTACACGAACGCTTCTTGCGGCGAATTCATGTTCGATTTTACTTAATAACAAGACACACAAAACATGATATTAAGTGCCCGCAACGTTTGTGGAACAAAAAAACATTTACATTCCCGGACAGAATCATTTACAGATAGCCTGTAGCACGAAAACCTGACAAGCAATCATACCAAATGTTACCGAAATTCCTAGTACTAACTGGGTTGTGGAGGTCAGATAGGCAGCCGCTCCACGTAAAATACTGGTTTTCAGCTGCATCCAGTTAGACTGGAAGCCGACCCCAACATAGTTGGGAAAAGGCTAGGTTGATGATGATGAGGCCAGCAGGCCTCCACTCTATGAGGAGGTTATGGGCTGTTATTCATAGCGTTATTCCAGTACGGATCAGTAATGTCACATTTTTCGAAGTTTTGACTGTAGGACATGCCAGACCAGTTGTCTTCCGTAAATTTTCTTAACTGCAGTACCAGTACGTAGGATTCGATAGGACTCGATTAGATAAATTTGACAGCTGTTATCTACACTATAATAATAATAATATTATAAAGAGGAAAACTTTGTTTGTTTGTTTGTTTGGTTGTAATGAATAGGCTTAAAAACTACTGGACCGTTTTTAAAAATAATAATTCTTTCACCATTCGAAAGCTACATTATCCACGAGTAACATAGGATATATTTTATCCCCGTACTCCCGAGAACGAGAACTATGCGGGTGAAACCGCGGGACGTCCGCTAGTTCTCGATAAAATGAGTTTTTATTGAGTCAAAAACTCATTTTATCGAGAATGACTGTCAATTTTATCTAATCGTATCTAATCGAGTCCTACGTACTTGCACTGCTGTTTTGAAAGCAGAAGTGATGAAACCATTAAACAAAGCAAAGTGCTTTTCTGGGCAACATGCATCTACTACATAATAGGTTCATCAGACCTCACGTCAGGGGTAGTACAAGATGCTTATTCAATTCAAACTCTATTCTAAGCTGAGCCCGGTCGAAACCAAAGTGGATAAAGCTAGGCAGTTGCATGATGATCTTTGGTTGTTACATCTGGCTTCATCTTACACGAGGATAATTAAGAGCAATTTTAAGTCCATTTTACTTAGACAAGTCTTTAGTTTTGTCTAGGTATTTAAAGCAGCACTTAGCCAAGAGTGAACATTTGACATTAATGTTACTGCTTAGTTCTAGGCGCTACTTAGACATTGTTAAAGTAGTGGCCACGAAAAAAGCGTTCCTATTTAATTTGGTGGATTTGCTAGCAGCAGTATGAAATTGAAAATTTTGTTCAGAAAAAGATCATTTTCTTTGGGTTTTTTTTATACTTGCAGAAAATCACCTCATAGGACTTGACGCGGATATTCGTTCGATGTATAAAAAATCTAGGATTATACGTAAATTGTGAATCTATACTTCTATATATCTTCTTCTATACTACGCTATAAAGAGGTATTTGTTTGAGTTTGTATGTAGGGGAAAATCTTCGGAACTCCTGACCCGATTCCGAAAATTCTTTAACTAACGGGAAGCTACTTTATTCCCGAGTGTACATTACATTTAAAACTACATTGAGGCTACATTTAAAACGTTCCCATGTGTACCCGAAAACGATCAAAAGCCAGTAGTAGTATTTAAGAAATACCTACCTAAAACAAAATAATAAACGGAACTTAACTAAACGTAAATCCGAAGATTTATTAAATTAGTTTTTGCAGCAACCATGGTTATTTTTCACACAGCAAAACTTCAAGAACTCAATCCGTAGATTTCGAAGCCCAAACCTGCCACTTAGTCCAAATTAAAGGATTAGCAGCCTAGCGATTAAAAATGTCTACTTAAGTTTCACTTAGTAACATTCCATGTCTGTAATTACGCAGTTTTAAACAAGTCATTAATTTCATTAATAGAATCTAACACGAAAATCTCCAAAGAACACGTATTTGCTAGACCAGTCATTTAAAGTAATCATCGAATCACTGTCCAGCCTTTCATCATCAGTCAAGCCTTTTCCCAACTATGTTGGGGTCGGCTTCCAGTCTAACCGGATACAACTGAATACCAACATTTCTCATGGAGCGACTACCTGTCAGACCTCCACAACTCAGTTAGTACTGAGTAATACGGTACTCCTTGGCAAGACTGGTTGTCAGACTCACAGAGTATATAATCACTACGTTTGTCAGACTTTCTGGGCCACTGACTACCTGTGACGACTGCCAGAGATGTACAAATTACAGCCGGGACCAACAGCTTAATGCACGCTTAAACATAAGTGGCAAAATGTCGGTAAATTATTAGGTTCACCTCTACCTTACCCATTAGAAATTTCCAATGGCGGAGACCAACTACTTAACGTGCTTTCAGAGGCACGGAGGAAACTCGGTATGTAAAGGGTGGCCACCCATCCACAGACCAACAAATGCGACTTAACTTAAAGATCGATTCGAGCGACTGCTATTATTTAGCCACAAGCAGCGCAGCGTGTCTTCTTTCATCATCATCTTACCTACCCTTGTCCCATTTTACTTGGGGTGTCCCATTTTACTAGGGGTGTCCCATTTTACTAGGGGTGTCCCATTTTACTAGGGGTGTCCCATTTTACTAGGGGTGTCCCATTTTACTAGGGGTGTCCCATTTTACTAGGGGTGTCCCATTTTACTAGGGGTGTCCCATTTTACTTGGGGTCGGTGCTACGCGTCATCATTCCTTTCTTTCTCTTTCATATCATTCCGCACACAATCAGTCCATCTTTTCGTGGACCTCTCTCTCTTCTTCCATACTTCTCTTTTACTGGTCATCACATCAGACACCATCTCATCCTTCATAAAGGTCATCTATCGTTTCTTTAGTCCTCCTCATTAAAAGTCATTTACAACATTATAGGTTAAGGCTTAAAGTCACCCAAGGGGCAATGGAGAGGGCTATGCTTGGAGTTTCCTTGCGTGATCGAATCAGAAATGAAGATATCCGCAAGAGAGCAAGGTCACCGACGTAGCCCGAAAAATTGCCAAACTTAAGTGGCAGTGGGCAGGGCACATTGCTCGCAGGACGAATGGCCGATGGGGCCGAAAAGTTCTGGACTGGCGACCGCGAACCGGAAGACGATGCGTTGGAAGACCTCCCACTAGGTGGACCGATGACCTGGTGAAGGTTGCGGGAATCCGTTGGATGCGAGTCGCAAGGGACCGGTCAATGTGGCGACACTTGGGGGAGGCCTATGTCCAGCAGTGGACGTCTTTCGGCTGAAATGAGGTCTCACCAAATGCAGTGTAGTAATTTTTTGGTAAGTTGTTAGCACTGAAACCTGAATTTCTGTTAACCAGTTTAAAGCTTCAAAAACCTTGTGTTAACCGAGCGGTGCACAAAAAATGTCGATTATTTTGGTCTGCCTGTATCCAATGGAAAAGTCACTCTTCTTCTTTGTGTCGTTGATTACCATTGTTATTTATTTAGATTTGTCTCGACCAGAACTCAGCCACGTCGACGGCGTCAAAACACACACTGTATACTTTTGAAACATGCTATATACACTTCAGCCAACTTATCTGTGCATGCGGGAAACACAGAACTGAAATCATCATCATCATCATTTGACGACCCGAATAGCGCAGCGGTAGTGAGGCTGGCTTACGTTCTTCGGGTCCCGGGTTCGAATCCCGGTACGAGCAAATGTTTGTGTGATGAGCATGGACATTTGTTTCCGAGTCATGGGTGTTTATATGTAAAATAAGTATGTATTTACAAACAAAAAGTATGTATGTAGGATATCAACTGTCTAGTGACCACGACACAAGCCTTGCTTAGTGTGGCACTAGATGGCGCTGTGTGTAATGTCCAGCGATATTATTTATTTATTTATCAACATCTTCCTGCCCGTGTCCCATGTTACTTGAGGTCGGCGCAACACGATTTTTCTTCCCTTCTCCCCTGTCAAATGTCACGCTATCATTTCCTCCTTTATCTTTCATATTATTCTTCACACAATTTATTCTTCGTTTCTTTGGTCTTCCTCTCCCCTTCGATCCATCAACATTTATATTCCTCACTCTTTAAGTTACATGCGATTCATTCCTTCTTATCGCATGTTCATACCACGATAGTCGATTCCCTTTCAACTTTCAAAAAACACGCTAAAAATAAAGAGGTATGCCACATTGGGCACCTGCTTTAAGGGCACCTGAGGTAATGGCACTTGAGGTATTCCACATTCGGCACCTATCAATATTTTTTGCAGGTATAGTTAATGACGATGTACCAAGTTTGACAAATCGATGCGTTTTTGCTTAACGAGCAGCGCCACCTTGAACTGCACTCCTAAAAAAAAAGAGTGTAAAGTGGTCATAACCATCCGTTGACCCCTCAAAAAAGAGTGTAAAGTGGTCTAACCATCCGTTGACCCCTCAAAAAAGAGTGTAAAGTGGCCATGCCCCTAACCATCCGTTGACCCCTCAAAAAACATTTAATAAAAGCTTCGCAGGAAGATTGAAAAAATCCCAAAACAAACCCGGTGTTACGAGTACGTCAAATTGACAGCTGCGATATTCGTACGGAAATCAGTTAAAAGAAGCGAACCAATTCTTTCGACACGCCGTCATATTTATTTTATTCTATTTATATTATTTGTTGTTACAGCGGAAACAGAAATACATTATCTGTGGAAATTTCAACTGTCTAGCTATCACGGTTCATGAAATACAGCATAGTGACAGACTGACGAACAGTAGAGACTTAGTAATAGGGTCCCAATTTTACCCTTTGAGTACGGAACCTTAAAATTATAGTAATACGAGTAATATGTAAAAGATATCATTACAAGTGAAACACAAAACAATTGTCAACAAAATCTATTTGACAAGAAAAAAATCACTCACAAAAAAACTTAGTACGAGTACCTTTACAGTAAAATGCTAACCAATTTGGAAACACTCTTCTTGGCTGCATACTTATACCAAAAATACAAATCACTTAGTTCACTTTTGAAACCCGAAAAATCTTCATTTGTGTGAGATATATCATTATCATAGTTCAAGATCCAACCCAATATAAATCCACTTCATCAAATTATTAAAATGAGAGGTTTTTTTTTTTTAACTCATTAAAACAATAGACAAGGTAGGTCGGTGTTAGATCGGATCTAGAAGTGTTATGGGTGTGCTTCGAGGACATAACTATTCGCTACGCAGCAGAAGTAATACCACACTGAAACAATTTATAGGTTAACAAATTAGTAAAGGGTTTAAAAAGCACTTATTCTCCGTGCGGACATTGTTTTGTTCCAGACCATACATAGGATCCTTCTGGTTACGGAGATATTGGGAGTCTAAATTCCAACATATTCACAAGATTATACACATTTTTTTTTACGTTAAACATTTCCACGACATTCGTACTATTCAATCCATCTACCGCCACAATTTTTTGAGTATGTCGCATTGAGTCTCACCGTGAAACGTGATTTTACACCCAAAAAAAAAGTAGTTTCCTAGCAACATTTTTTGCGTAAAGTTTGATGTACAGAATGCTTGGTTGACGGTTTCGTGTCAAGTCTGTTTACACTCTGTATGTGTACAGGCTGATAGGGACACGGACACTAAAATAGACAAAAACTGTGAAAGCCCCCTAGCGTAGATCTCTATATAGAAGAACGGGCAAGAAACTCCATGGACACTCTTTTAAATCAAAATATTGTTACAAAATCTTGGTTACATCATTCATGTTGAGATGGTATATTATGTGAGAACAATGTAGCAAGATGTGCATGTTACAAGTGTCCACAGTAAAAACAAAATAATTCATTCAAATAAGCCATGGCAACTAAGAGATGACCAGTCACAACTGACAGCGCCGTATTCACAAAACAATTTTACAAACGTAAAAATTCAACAACACCACTAATTACAGTGGCCATTCTGGAAATTTCTGCGACCCCAGGTTGGCCGCTGTAGAAGTAATTTTGGCAAATGTGGTATCCTCGAGTCATCCCAAATACAGTGCTAGTGGAGGATATACCATCATCCTTTCCTGAAGATCCTGCAGAAATACCTTCACTTTTCAGGATGTAAACATACAGGGTGTAAATAGACTTTTCAAGAAGCCGTTAATCAAGCATTCTGTAGGTACATCAAACTAAGTAACTTTACGCGAAAAATATGGTCTGACCAAAATTTGAGTGTTACCGACACATGAAATAGAAGAGACACAAAAGAAAAGATCTTACGTATTAAATAAGCAATTACTGATAAAATAATTAATGATGCAGATAGCCAATCCATATCGCCAAGCAAGCATTCACTCATAAAAATACACTGCATAACAACAGCAAGGACCAAGATGAATCCGAGGAATATATTTAAAAAAATAAGCCACACGAAGATTTGGGCAAATCCTTCTTGATCCTGGAAAACAAAAAGATTGAGAGTCATTTTCAAACAGAATTTGTAATAAAAAGTATTAGGGACCGTTTTCTATAACTTACTTACGTCCGTCAGTTAATATGCCAAGTATCGCAGTTATCGGTGTTTCTATTAACAAAGTTAGCTTGAAATATACTATCTGCGTCACCTACCAGACGCTTGATCAAAGAAAGATTTTCTATGACGTTTTGTTTCTAACCGAACGGTTAGCAAAATGTCAAATAGACAGAGATAGCCACCCATCGAAACCGAACAGTAAGTTATTGAAAATGGCCGTAAGTGGTTGGTGTAACGAGTTGTAGCTCGTGGGTTCAAATCCAGACTTTAGCATTACTTTGTGTAATTTTTTTGCATCGTGACACAGTAGCACAGTGGTGGCGGTCCCGACTTACGTTTAGTGAGTCGTGGGTTCAAACCCAGGCAGGCGCATTACTTTGTGTAATTTATTTCATCACCGCTGCTCTCAAAACGGTGAAGGAAAACAACGTGAGGAAACCGGCATGTCCTAGAACAAAAAATCGAAGACATGTGACATCTACCAAACCACACTGGGCTCGCGTGGTAGATTATAGCCCATTCCCTCTCATTGAAAGGAGGCCGTGTCCCAGCAGTGGGAACATTATAGGCTGATGATGATGATGATGATGAGCAAACCGGATATCTTATAATCAAAAATCGAACATGTGTGACTTACACAAACTTTAAACTATCCGTTTGGTGGATAGTCTAACGTGGGAAGCTTTTTTTTTTAAATTAGCCTCTAATGCCCCAAGGCTGGGCAAAAGCCTCTGCCATTCCTTTCCAACTCTCCCGGTGGACATTTTCGATTCTTTGGCCTGCCTCGGTGATGACGACCGTCTTCAAGCACCCACTGTGTAACGATTCTAGCCTGTGCTGACCTATCCCGGAAATGTAACCTGTGCGGGTCCCATATTAACCTCGCAGACTTATAGACAACATCGACTGCCGGTCTAGTGGTGTTGCGTATTCAATCGGCGATTTTGATTTAAAATGCTGCGGTCCATCGCTCTTAGGCAAACCTTCAATTTGGACTTCTGAGCCACCGTCAAATATCAAGTCTGAATTGGTATTTGTCATCTTAACGGATGGCAGGATACATTAATGTCGACGAGCTTACGCTTAAGAGTCTGCAGCGCGCGTTCACTCGCTAGAGTATGAAAAGGATAGCGCTATTACTTCCGCGTGCGAAACGAGAGACAGAAAGAGTGTGTGTGCTCGCTTAGAATAAAATAACGTAAGCGCCAGATCATCTGCCTAGCCTTGATGCTAATTACGAGAAAACGACGTAGAAAAATAAGATTTTTATACGGCAGGATTTGAGATAATAATGTTACCTATCTATTGGGCTAAAAATCACCATTAAATTCCATAAGATTTCAGAGATCTAACTCAAAATATGTGCAAAGCAACATGTTTTAGAATGTTTTTTTTTTATCGAGATTTTTTTATCCAATTGTGTTTTGCTTCGGCAGAACTAAAGATTATAAGTCCAAGTTAATGGTGTCCAAATTGTGAACTCTTAGGTCATTTGGATTTCGAGATAAAGTTCAATCAATATCATCAAAACTACATCTCTTAAGTGAGATAGGAAGGTCGCCCTTCATAAGTTTAAAGGTTGGAAGATTGTACTTACCGATAAAGTGGAAAACAAGCACGAGATGCCCGAGAACATGAAGACAAATGACGAAAAGACTATACACGAAGCGATGATGTTAAATAAATTCGGTGTAATCTGTGAGGGTTCTAAAAAAAAAAATGGTGTTATTAAGGGTTTAAGGTGATAACGTCGTATGATCCGAACTATGGCTTAACATGCTTCCTAAGGCACGGAGGGAACTCAGTATTTAAGTTTTTAAGGTTTTCTTTTCCTTGCCTGCTTTGACTCACTCCTGGATAAAGGCTCTCTCCACTCTTTCCATTTGTCGTGAACTCGCGCGTCCTCCTTCCAGTTTTGACGGACCATCTCCTACGTGACCTGCCGCGACCTCGGCTCACTGTGACAGGCACCAGTTTACTACTATCTTGGCCCACAGTTTGTTCGGCGCCAGACATGTCTTGCCCAGTCCCATTTGAGTAGGGCAACCTTTTGAGCCACGTCAGCTATATTTGTTTTGGAGCGCAGTACTGTGTTTCGGACATGATCGGTTAATTTAACACCTAGTTTACTGCACTCCATTGCTCATGGCAAACCATGAGTTTGGATTTCTGGATGTTATTCAATCAAACCGTTAGGTAGCATCTTCATCTGCCTAGCCTTTTCCCAACATATGTTGGGTCGGCTTCCAGTCTAACTGGATGCAGCTGAATACCAGTGTATGACATGAAGCGACTGCCTATCTGACCTCCACAACTCAGTTAGTACTGGGTAATACCCTTTGGTAAGACTGGTTGTCAGACTCTTTGCCACTGACTAACTATAATGACTTCCAAGGATCTTCAAACCCCCGCCAACGGGACCAACGCGTTGCAACGACTTCACGTGCTATAAATACCGTAGCAAAATAAATAAAATCATTATGTGCATGATTTATTGGGTACATGAGATACACACATCAAAAGTGTCTAGGGATCAAGCATCTTTATGCGGATTTCTTGAGATTGAGATGTGGTTTTGTGTGTTTTCTGATGAGTCTCGTTTTGGTATGAGACCGGATACAAGACGTATACGACACTGGAGAACCCCTGGACGCCAACAGCGATTAAAATCCTGCCAGGAAGTCCATCCTTATAGTGGTGGAACCATCATGGTATGGGCGGGTATTTGGATCGGCAGAAGAACTGAGTTGATTTGGATCAGAGGCAACCTCAACGCTCAAATGTATGCTGAGATGATTGTATCAGACGTCATCGTTCCTCTACAGTGCAAATCGGTCCCTTATTTCAGTTAATGCATGATAATGTACGACCGCACACCGCAAGAGTTGTAAGACAGACTCTCGCCGCAGCTAACATCAATGTCCTGCCCTGGCCTGCTCAGTCGCCAGACTTGAACCCGATTGAGCATGCATGGGATATGCTACAGAGAAGAGCTCTGCCGAATATGGAGGGTATCCAGTCGCAAGAAGACCTTTTTTTGTTGTTGCAACGAACATGGGCGGCCATTCCACAGCGTGATTTGGATGAACTCATTTTGAGTATGCCAAACCGATGTTCTTGTGTTGTTAGTGTTCGCGGTAGAAACACGGATTATTAATTGTTTAAGTTACCCAATAAAATTTTAAAGATAACTGTTATTTCAGTCTTTTTTTCGAACTTTAATGTTAGTGGTTCAAATGTCAAAAATCCCTTTATTAGGAAAATGGCAAATTTCTTTATTAATGCAAAGGTGACTTGGTTTATCGTTACTGTGACAAACGAAAACACTTTATTTGATGAATCCTTAAAGATAATTTTAATTAATATCAATCAGGAGAAAAGTTATTGCAAAAATATATGTTGATCCCTAGACACTTTTGATGTGTGTATATGACAGACCAAGCCGTCTTCAGGCACAGTGGCCAATCGAGGCGGAGATGAGCCACAAGCCACAAACACAGCGTAGACACAGTGCACTTTTAATTCCTTTATTCTAATAGTCCAAAGGGACAGCAATCCGACACCACTAGAAAGAGATCAGGCGCAGGACCTGTCGGTCTCCGAGCCACGGGGTACCGAGTAATTCCTAATGGAAAAAAATTACAACGCTTTGCCTGACCCGGAAATCGAACCCAGCCCCCAATACTTAGTAGACCAACGAAGCAGTAAACAACTCACCGGTGATATTTGAGACATTACTATATACCGCAAGGAGTCTTTCGAAGCCAATATTTGTCCTTTGTTCCACCACACCAAGAGTGACGGCTCCCGTTGTCTGTAACAAACATTATCTACCAATTTTTCTGCTGAGCTTGTTCCCTACTATGTTGGGGTCGGCTTCCAGTCTTACCAGATGCAAACAAGTTCTTTGAGCAAACTACCTATCTTACCTCAACAACCTAGCAACATGGCAGTATGTTTTTTGGATAAATAAAATATTATTATTATATTATTAGGGTAATACGAAACTCTTTGGTCAGAACCACATTGTAGTAAGTATTTTTCCTTACCAATCAATAACTTACCAATGGTACCCACTTTTGTGACCATGTCACGTTATTCACTTTTTGAAAACCAATCACCGTAAGCTTAAAAATATATATAAAAGTTAGCTCAAGCATTTTGCAATTTCTGACTTTTTTAGTAATCCAACCTGGGTTGGTCCCATAGAAATTTTTGATCAGTAATAGAAACAGGATAGATCGGGATCAATAAAATGTTTTGTATGAATGTGGACGAAGCGAAAGGATCGTAAACAGTACTCTGTAGTTTTCGCTTACCCTCACCGCGCCTGGTGCGTATAGTTCAACGGTCGATTCTAAGGATATGAATTGACTTATAATAAAAAACGATACGCTGCGGTAATCTCAAAATGAAGAGGCGCTGATTCGGATATCCTAGAAATTGCAACAGCCTGACGCTGGACGGTTGGAAAACCTTTAGGTACGTTACTAAGGAGGCTTACCTTGCTGGCCACGTCTGCGATCAGCTCCAGAGGGACTACTTTCAAACTGCACTCAATGTCCACTTCACACACTGAAGTTCTTAATTCAAAAAAATGTTATTCCAACAGCTATGGGGCAATGGACCCGCGGGATTTATTTATAGCGAAGATGTGAACACTCTCAGCACGACAGCACGAAAGGTGATGAAGAAGGATTTTTTACGCGGTCGCCACCTTGACTTTTTCTTCTCACACATGAACATAGTCACGAGATGCGAGGCGGCCAGTGGAACTTCATACCGATTCTAGTTCCTTTTGCCGCGGCAGAAGCAAAGCCCATAGGAGCGATTGCCGGACACTTTCAACCAGGCGCGCCATCCCTTTTGCGTACCATAGTCAGTTCAAAATGTCCAACGTCAAGCATTATAATTATGTATAAGTATAGTATTACACGCAAACACCATGTTGGCGTAACCACGTACTATGAAAACGCGTGATTTTATCTAGCTATGAAGATATTGATTCTTCTTCTTTATCGTGTGGTGTCTAACCTTTTTGTTTTCGGATGGGAAATCATCAAAACCCATCCATGTTCCTTCCTCGCCCTTTATGTTCCGGGGCCACGGTATCTCTTTCAAACAGTCCCTCAGCCCCGGCGGGCTTTGGCCCTTGCGGGCCCCTTCATTTTGCTGAGATCTCTTGCTCGGCGCGCGTGGAACACTCTGGCGCCGTTGACACGGCCGGGAGGCCTATCATCATAAGACGGACGGACGGCGAGCTAGCCCATAGCTCACCGTCCACAGGCCCGCGGTTAGTGCCTAAGCCTGAGTTTTTAAGCCGCACGTGGGTCTCTGACTACGCTTTACCTGCCTTGCCGTCGAGAAATGTCTCTCAGGCAGTTTGGTTTCCTCACGATGTATGGATAATAAGGATATGTATGGATATCAATTTCTTTCGGTAAAGGAAAGGTCCGTCCATCCGTGGTAGGTACATAAGTTTTCATTTTAGTTTATCTAAGAACGTCGCTTCGTCGGTAGAAAGTAGTAGTAGTAGTAGCTATTTCCATCAGCCATCAACTATCTGTTTCAGATGGTGATAGCTTTGCAACGATTTTCCCATCTGCCACTACTGGTAGTTGATGCGACTTATTCAGTTGCATCTGCCCCTTCCTCAGTCACCACTGGAGGTGGATGCAACTTGAAAAATAGTTGCAACTACCACCGCGAGTATTCTATAATACACCTGTGCCGAAACCTGCGAGTAGGTACAGGGTGATAACTTTACAAATTATAATACTACAATTTATGTAGTTCGGCATTCACACGAACAGTTGTGGTTGCGGTGCGTCGAGTACACGCTCTAATTTGGGATACAGCACCCGCACATACACATCAAAGGCATCAGCTATTAATTAATAAAAGCGTAGGTATGTCATCGGTTTTAATTAAAAATGCCATTTACACAAAGAAGAAATAAAAAGAGTGTCAGGATTGTAGCAAGTAGCGTTCGGTAGTTTCAACCTACCCCACCACGGGAACAAGGCTTAAGTTTACTATGAATGTGTGCTAAAAACTTACATCGATATCTTGCGGAACTTGGACATCTTGGAAAGAAGTTAATATCTCAACCGTAGGCGGAAATGGAGCCAATCCAAGAAGTAATTGAAGAACATTCGACCAAAGAAAGAAAACAGTGCTGGCCAGGCCATTTTAAACGTGTCCTAATGCCGTGCGTGATACAACTTTTAATTTATATTTACTTTTCTTTTTCTACAACATCGTCAGGTGTAGTTAGAAAAAGCCGTAGGCCTTCGAACCCGCAGAGTTAACGTGGCGTATAATTGAACGATTTTAAAATTTAAAATATACTTCCACACAAAACATTTAGTTTGTTTTTAGAGTTTTTATTTAATATTCATAAAACAGACAAATAGAAAGGTACAGAAAAATAGGTACACTAGTCATCAATGCTTTGTTAAAAAATGATAAATTATTTATTAGACAACTGAATTTTCGATTAAAGAATTGTTTGGATTTACTTTTTGTGTTGTACTAGGCCCACGGGTTTTTCTTCATTTGTGCTTTCGGAGGTTACTGGTAGGTACTCACTATGGACAAAATTGCTATAAGCATCATTCCGACTCGAATGGATGCCACTGCACAGCAGGACTCCACTTCAGGGAATATCTCACACATGATTGTGAATTTATCGACACATTTCTACACAAAAACTGTTATTTACACAAATATTTTGACATTTTGGTAATTGAAAAATATATACTTAATTTACTATCAAATGATAGTATATTAAATTAAAATAATAATTTAAATTGTAAATAATGCAGACGCCATCACAGAGTATATAATCACACTCTGTCAAAGAGTATGTAATTTTCTCTGTGATGGCGTCCCACAGAGTAAATAATCACTACGTTTATATATAACCACCATAGTACTAACCACAGAGCATATTTATAACTCTTAAAAATCTATGGGAAATGGACCATAGATGAAAAAAAAATACCGACATAAAAGCATGCATGCCACAAATCCATTGAACTTGCAATCAGTGACAAAATAAGATATCTACATACACTGGTAAAGTTAAAAGAAAGAAATAAAAGTGACTTTTTTTTACTTATAGCTACACTCGGTCGAACGTTTGGTGTATCAGTAGCCATGATCCACCGTAATGTGCAACGATAGACAGGATTTTACGTGTGCAGGCGAGGGCAAGGCAGAAATCGTGCAAGCACTGCCATTGACGACGTTTTATAAGGGCGCTCCCGCCTCGATACTCGCTCATTTGTTTCATTCGCGAGAATCTACCCGCGCCGCAAGTCGCGCAGCCGGTAGCTGTGGCATACTTCTTATGTTGTCTACCATTTGTTTTCGTCGCTCACCGCTTGTCGCGCAGCAATTCGCTTCGCATTTCGCGCCACTCGTAGCTGTGGTCAGGACGTTACACGCACAATTTCCTCCGTGCCTCGGAAAGCACGTGAAGCTGTTGGACCCGGCAGTTATTTGTCCATCTTTGGTAGTCGTTACAGGAAGTCCAACCAGTCTTACCAAGTGGTATCGTATTACCCCGTATTATGGAGGTCAGATAGGCAGTCACTCCATGTAAAATACTGGTGTTCAGCTGCATCCGGTTAGGACTGGAAGCCGACCCCAACAAAGTTGGTAAAAGGCTAGGTACATGAGTAGGCACATCTTAACATAGAATAAAACAAAGCTCCCACTGTTCGTACGTTCAGATCTTTTGAAGTATTGCAGTCCGACATTGCACACCACCATCACTATTACTGCCAAAATAACAGTTAAAAATAAAGTACTTCAGATAATTCAAAACCTTTATTGACAAGACCAACTCTTTCCAAAATAATGGATAACACAAACACACGGATTCGGGATAAAAATATGTTCACACAACAATGTCATTACTTGATAGGAATTTTAGAGACATTCTGAGACTGTTCGTCACTATTAAGAAGTACACCGTCACTGAAAAAGAAAAAAATATTTATATTCTAAAATATTTTATCTTCGATCTATATATAAGGTTGCTGTCAAGAAAACACTTAAAAAGATATGGTCTCCCCAAAGTAAACGAAAATCCGTTTGTTTTACATTTGAAAGATTCTACTTTTGACATCATATTCTATTAAAATTTGACAGATTCTACATTTGACAGATTCTACATTTGACAAGTTCTACAATTGACATTCTATTTTTAACCGATTTTACGTTTGACAGATTGTAATCTGTCGATTGTCATTGAATCGGATCATTTGACAGATCATGTTTTAAAACCAGCTTTCAAATAGCTTGCGGTATGTTGGGACCAATTCCTATATTGTACTGATTATTATGAAATAAAAACATCTTAAAATCACTTTCTCCCAATATTACCAATTGTCAAAATGTCTTTGTTTTTGAATGTCTAAAATAAGACTGTCAAATTGTGGTACTATTGCTATGTTATTTAAAAAAAAGAACTCACATAAAGCAATGAGCACGATCAAGAAACACAACACTGCGCCCGACAGAATACAGTTGTTATGAACGAAGAAACAGAAGATAGCTAAAATGGCGAACAGAAATATCAAGGTTCCACTGTAAAGTATCGCAATCCACTGGTATATTTCTATGAGGATTGGTATATTCTAGAAGGGGAAAAAATATGTCATTACAAAAACTTATTTCGGGAATATTTTACGTATTTAAGGTCCCATTAAAATAGCTGAACAAAGGTTTTAGGAACCAATCAGACCACCAAAAAAAAATTATAAGAAAAACGATTTAGATACTTACAAAAAAAAAACATGTAACGAAAAAAACACTATAAATGTTGGTTACTTAATGCATATAAACACACCCATGTCTTTGTTATATTAGTGTTTTTGCTTGGAAATCTTTTGTTAGACGTATTGAACGCTGTTTTAAAATTTGTCGATATTATATTTTAATGGGACCTTATATACAGGGAGTTATGGACCTTCCACAATCTGATAGGATGAAATTTATTCAATCATACTAAGATGACCGATCATCCTCATCATCATTTCAGCCGAAAGACGTCCACTGCTGGACATGGGCCTTAGTTTTATGATTAAATAAATGTTATTGTTAAATTGTTCTTACGCAACAAGATCCAACGAGCAATAGACCGCTAGCAATACAAAGCGTGATGGACGCTATTCCAAGCGTCATTTGAACAATCATCTCGGTAAAGTCGCCGTAGTTTGACAGCACCACATTCATATCCCAGTATCCTTTCGTCTGACTTACATTTGGGGCGAATAGTACGCCGACTAGCTGTAAAAGAATTGGGTTAACATTAGTAGATTTATTAAAAAAAAAACATTAATATGCTTTGTTTCATTTATTTTGATTTTGACTTAGATTTTGGATTTAATTTGTTGTGATTTAATTTAATTTTTATTTATTGACTTAGATTCTAGATTTTATATGATTATTTGATTTAATGTGTTTTTGATTTAATTTATTTCTGATTGATTGAGTTTTGTTTTTATTTTATTTTATTGTGATGTTAGTTTGATATTGATATTTGATGTTTAATATTTTTTGGCAATGGGTGTTATTTACCTGAGAATAAATGAATTTATTTATTATTTATTATTATTAAGGGAAGCCCAGTGGTGTCGGCCCCGACTTACGAACAGTAAGTCGTGAGTTCGAACCCAGGCAGCCGCATTACTTTGTATAATTTATTTCATCACCACTGTTCTCAAAAACGGTAAAGTAAAACATCGTGAGGAAACCGGTATGTCCTAGAACCAAATATTTGATGACATGTGACATCTACCAACGAGCACTGGGTCCGCGTGGCCATACGCAAAATACGCTCTTTGACGTGAAGTTGCGGACACCAGCTTATACAAAACAATACAATACAATACAAGGGAAGCTGTATATTTTGATTTGAATTGATTTATTTTATATGGAACAAATTTTGGCATAATCAGCGATAAGCGTTGAAACTGCTGAGACTCAGATCTCATCTCGGCAAGGTCTCTGTGACGGCCTCCTCCCTAGATCATCAAGTGGTCGGAAGCGCGAAAGATTAAGTCCTTTTTTTTCGGATGGGAAATCATCAAATGACTTCTCCCACTCTGGGCGGAGCGGGAGCGAGTGTCTGACTTTTTCTGACTAAAACTCATCCATGTTCCTTCCTCGCCCTTTACGTTCCGGGGCCGCGGTATCTCTTTCGAACAGTCCCGCAGCCCCGGGCGAAAGAGGTCCTGGGTTCGATTTCCGGGTTGGAGAAGTATTTTTCAATCAGGAATTTCTGAGTAGCAGGCACGGAGTCTAGACTTGTGCCCGGTTGATAGCAGTAGACTCGTGTCTTATTACATGGCACCTAAAATACATAACTGGCGAAATGTGATGAATGTGTGAATTAAGTATTAGGTACACTTCTGTCTAATCCTTCGGGGATTAGGGGCGTGAAGTTATGTATGGATATAATTGATGTTTAAACAAAATTGGTGAAACGCGCTTGTTATGCAACGTGTAACGTTTAATGCGCAAAACCTGAAAATATGTAGTTTGATCAGAGTCACGAGCAGAATGATAATCAATCGAACCACTTTTTAATATAGGTCACATTTTAAAAAAAAAACTTCATTAAAAATGTTGCCCTGTCTATTTATTAATAGGTCAAGCCATCACGTGCGCAAACCCGCCAAAATAGGTAAACAAACAAACACAAATGGTTGTCGTAGAAATTAATTTTTCTCATACGCGGGATAATAATAGTTCTTGCCAGTAAATCTAATTGCAAGTTAAACTAAAACAGCACATAAAACCTTAAATGTCTTTTTGTTTTCTCGCAGAATTAGGTCAATTGAATTAGAAATCGTTTGGGGTGTCTGAGGTTTTGCGCATTTAACGTTACACGTTGTATAAGTAAAAACTTGCTTAAGACATCGGAGCTTCTGGCTTTCAGGATTTGCAGTGATTTGGGAATAATGTGGTGGGTAATTTTAAATTATGTTTTAAGTGGAAAGAGCAAGGTACATACGAATGAGAAGGCGGCTATCAATACACATCCAGCTCTGAGAAAACAGCAGAAGCAACAGCTTATAACTGTCGGCAATTTGTCCATGAACTTCATTTTGAACGATTTTTAGCACACTGAAATAAAATTGAACAATTAATTTTGTAAATAAGATATCCAGAGCCATTCTTAGGGTATGCAGAGCCATTTTGACAAGTCATGTTTTTACTTCAAAAGCTAGATGGAGTCGACATCACCTTAGTGACTATCCTGAATATGCTGCCCCTAAGACGATTCGAAGACGACAAACGCATCGATTCGATTCGACAAGTCGTATGTCTTTCTTTTTTTAGCATTACGAAAGCGAGCGTGATAGACTTTTTGAATCGAAATCGAATCAAAATGTTTATGAATAGCAATGCAGATAGCAAAACAGGCCTATGTCGAGCAGTGGACGTGGTCTTTCGGCTGAAATGATGATGATGGCAAAACAAGCTCAAGGGTTCAAGGTTCTTTTTGAAGTATTGTAAAGGTGGCGGTTCGCATCGCGACAAAGACAGGAGACCGAGATAGGAGACCGAGACAAGATACAAGTGTCTCGGTCTTTTCTGCATGTACTGTGCTGTGGGTCGAGACGGCCCAAACCAAACCAAAGCCAAAAGCCAAAGCCAAAGCTAAAATTCATTCAGTTATGGAGTGTCTGTCGATAGAGTTTGTTGTTTTTTAAGTACTGTGTTATTAATTTAGACTGTAAAGGAAAGCCAAGAAAAACTTCTATTGGAAGAAGAAAACGATGACCAAATTATTGTCCTTTTTAAGAGAGTCTAGCTGTGGATCGTATATCGGAGAGTGCTGTCTGATCAGTTCAATCAGCTTTTCACCGTCTTCTGCAGAAATTAAAACCAGCAATTCATAGTTTGAGTAAACCTGTTCGAACTTACACAAACCACTCATTTATTTTGATTTTTTGATATAAGTTTAACAGTTTTAATTTCACAGAGTTTTCATAGTAAATTTTGACGTGTTTTGACGGTTTTATTTTTGACAGACAGGGTTTTTTCCTCTGTCATTGCCACTGTCAGGGTAAAAAGATGACACTAAAGAGGTTTTGTATCTTGAAAACAGAAAAGGAGTTGGAACATTTTAATAACATAACATTTCGCCTGCTGTCCTCGAGAGTTCAAGCAAAGATGTAGGTACCTACAGCACAGTCTCATGTCCTTGAATTAGCAAAAGCTTTATGATATAATACCATACCTACATTTTCTATTACTGGTATATTACCTTGCCTGTCCAGTGTAACTTTGGTTTACATAACATGATTGCTCATGATGATTTCTCAATTTCCATTACTTTTCACGATCACCTTCACCATTTTGAGAGAATTAAAGTGTCTGTGTGTGATTTCCAAATAACAGCTTTTTGCTGAATGCATTATTATAAAAGCCTAGCTCAGTCTCGCCTTTGTATATAAGCTATGTTTTTGCAATTTATATGTGTACTTGTTATTTTGTTTGCAATAAAGAATAAATATAAGTTTGCATTTATTAAAAAAATGCCTCTGTCCGTCTGTTCCAGCTAATCTCCGAAACGACTGGACTAATTTTGATGGTACCTACTTTACTGTCATATAGCTGATGTTAGAGTAACTTAGATTTTTTTTAAATAAATTAGGGTTCCGTGCAAAAAAAGAAATCCATGAAATGTTTCACAAAATCCGATTCAAATATGAAAGTAGTTTTTTTTTATAATCAGTTCATGCTGACGAAGGTTGCGGGCAACAGCTGCTAGTCCTGATAAAAAATGAATAGGTGCATATACCTAATCAAATTCAGCTTCTACAGTTGACAAATTAAGGCCTAAACTTGAATAAATCTTTGAGAAATGGAGTGAAGAACTCTTTCACAAAGACAAATAATTAAAAAGTAAAGTCACGAACGAATAGAAGTCCAGTTTCAAACTTCGGAAATAATTAAACAATGAACCTTGAAAAGTTAGAGTTGGAAAGCTCTAATAACGTTCTTTTGGCATGGTTTTTAATTTCTTTAATATTTAACCAATGAATAAGGATAATACTTATGTGTCAAATCCGGCCATTAGTATTCATACTATTCAATGCATCTACCAGCACAATTTTTTGAGTGCAGTACATTGTGTCCTCCTGTAAAACGTAATTCATTATCATCTGCCCAGCCATTTCCCGACTATGTTAGGTTCGGCAGTCCAGTCTTACCAGATGCAGCTGACTGTCAGTATTTTACATGGAACGACTGCCTATCTGACCTCCACAACACAGTTAGTACTGGGTAATAATGTGATACCCCTTGGTAAGACTGGTTGTCAGGCTGTAAAACGTGATTTTTTACTCCAAAAATAAAAGTAGTTTCCCAGCCATTTTTTTTTGCTTAGAGTAACTTTGTTTGTTGTACAGAATGTTTGGTTGACGGCTTCGTGATGGATTCGTTTACATATCGTATTTAAGGCGCTTAGACGAGCTAAATTAGCAACTCTATTTGTGGTGGTTCAAACTTCGTTTGAAATGCTGTTAGAATAAAGTTCTAATCAGCTTGCACTACAAAGTGGTTGTTACGTCAGCCACTGCGGGCCAAATAGCGCGAAATGAGTGGTTTCGATCGATTTACAAAAAAACTATTGATTGGATTAAAAAACTAAAACAGTATTATGCTAATATATTGCTTGTAGAATTATTTTCCAAAAAATCAGAATGATCACATGCATATTAGTATGTTTTTTATTGTTTGAAAGATATTTTTAGAGGTAAGTTCGTGATTTCTTTTTATCGAGCCAAATTAATTGTATTATGTTTTCAAAACAGTATCATGCTAGCATATATCCCGAAGAATATCATATATTTTTCTGGTCTTGTTTATAGCAGTAAATCATTTACTTTTAGTAATTATAAAACTCGCGTTTAGCTCGTGTAATCGCCTTAAATCTGAAACTAGCACTTAGCCCGCGGTATGTGATATCTCGACTCTTATGCACTATCTAAATAAAATTTAAAGCCTATAACACCCACGAATAATGTAGGTTTCTACCAATGAAAGATTTTTTGAATGTGATCATTATTTCCGGAGATAATCCCCTACATACAAACTTACAAACATATCGCCTTTAAATATTAGTTTATTAAGAGGACACAGCATAGCCGTTTTTCCATACAAACATAGTCCCCTGTTTCCTCCCTAGGTAATGGCAGTAGAGCAATATTTTCTTTTCAAAAGTAGTTAAATGGGTCAAGTTAGTTAGATAACGTCTCTAAGACGTTATCAGGGGACTACGAAACGTTGTTTCTGGGCAATTGTAATTGGTATTTTCTCCTGGTAAACTTATATTGTCACTTACGGGATATCTTCCCTGATTATTTATTATTTTGAGCTCCCGATATTTCGACGCTGTTGCAAGCGCCATGATCGCGGGTTGACTCAAAATAACAAGTAATCACGGAAGATATCCCGTAAGTGACAATGTAATTTAGTGTTAAACCGTGAAAGCTTAAAACAGTGTTTTCTACTGTTGTCTCTGCGCGCGGTGGTTTGGGCGCTGCGCGACCGCATACATTGTAGAAATACCTATTTTTCAATTCTCTCGGCCGTCTTGTTTCCTCTTAATGCTCTCAGATTCAACCGAGATCGTATCCTAAGCTGACGACCCACCTTCATAATCTCCAAGACCCTCCCTGCCACAACGAGCGTCAAACACAGGTAAAAACACCCTCTGTTACCCCTTAGTTGTTCATTTTGATACCATTCATATGCGTACTACGGTGTACGACACTCAACAGGCTAAATGGTTCATTTACATTTAGAGATTCATCAAAATTATGTCAGCGTTGCGAAGAAGATTTCTTGATTAGACGGGCGTTTTTTTGTTTAATATTAACCGCCGCTCGGGTCGATCGTTAGGTTAAGCCGTGTTTGCCTAGGTTGACCCATGGATAGGACTACCAATTTAATTGCATGGGTCGTTCTTCATAACGACTATAAAGGATGTTAAACACCTCTTCACGAAGCCGAAAGGCACTTGTTCTCCCCATCATTGCGATATTGTTTTTGTTCTCACCATACCTGGGAACCTTCTAATTACGGAGATATGGGGGGTCAAAGTTACAACTTTAAGAAGTTTTTTTAATATGAATTTGACTTTTAACACCTCCACGACCCCCGTACTATTCAATCCATCCATCAGCACAATGTTTTAAGTACGTTACATTGAGTTCTACCACAAAACATGATTTATAACCACAAAAAAAAGTTGTTTCCCAGCAATAATTTTTGCGTAAAGTTACTAATTAGTTTGATGTACAGAATGGTTAACGGCTTTGTGATGAGGTGGCTTACACCATGTATGAGAGCCTTACAAAAGACTAATAAATTATTTTATTAGTAACCTAAAATGAGCTATTTACTTAACATTAATGTGTAACATTAGTTAATATTATGCCATGTTTTGTTGGGCTTTTGAAACTAATATTAACCACTCTGTCATAAATTTGGTTGTGTGATTGTTTTTTATAAAATTTATTATTTTTTGCTAAATTCACTTCAAATTATATTGATATTGGATTTTTTTATGTTATACCGAATGGGTTTTTTATTGTTATATGTAAACACATGGTTCAGCAAATAAATATAGAAAAAAATAACTAACTAATTAAAAAAAAAATCTTAATAAATATTTAAACTCTGTTTTAGGCTTTCATATTATTCGATGCTTTTGAAAGCGCCATGATCGCGGGTTGATGGGTGGGTTGATAGCGCTTGCAACAACGTCGAAATATCGGGAGCTCAAAATAATAAATACCTAATCACGGAAGAAATACCGTAAGTGACAATATACGTTTTATTTTCGATAAAACTCTGAGTCGCTCGTCTACTCGTCCAGTCCAGCCTTAAGGCACGATCCCCCACCAATTTGCATTCAAATAGCTCGTAACTAACGCTCCCCGAATATTAATAATTATCAAGCATCCCATCTTAGTTCAAATATCTTAAAATTTACATTGCAATCTGCCAAATGAAGGGCCTATTGTGGACTCGTCATTCAACGTTTTATTATTTTTACAAGGTTATAATATAGCTGTCATAAATGGGGATGCACACTGTGGAACTAATGGCGCTAGCATAGCTGGTTCCAAGCATCGTCATTGGTTGAAAATTATGGAATGTCATTTCATATTTTAAAATACCTTGACCTCATTGGTCAGAACAAGACCAGCTATGGTGGCGCCATCTACAATTACCTTTTATCGGTCTTCCCCATTGATATATTTGTTAAAATTTCATTCTGATATAATTATAAATATAATATCAGAATGACTGCCTCGTAGGTCTAGTGGTCGCAATTGCTACTGCTATTAATAAGATCCTGGGTTTGTTTCCCAGGTTGGGCAAATAGGGTAGACGACACGAAAAATCTAATTAGTCCGTCAGTTAGATTGTCAAAAAATATAATATAAGGTAAGAATATATACTATAAGGTCCACTGCTGTCCAACCCTTCGGAGATTACGGGCGTGATAATATCATGTTATTTAACTGTCATGGACGTGATTTTCAGGTTTCATGATTAAAGTTTTGGTGTAGGAGCTGTCACAGAAGTAATAACTCTGGGTCTTGGAGAGGGATTATTGGCTTCAACACCTGTCTCAGCTTGAAATATCAAACGCTGAATGTCTCCTATTTGACTATAGTACAAAGGGCCTCGCTTTGTTGAAATTAGGGAATAAATTCCTCATAATATTCATTCCAATACTAAAATATAGCTTTAACTTGGCCATTGGTATTCTTGATGTTAGGCCCCGTTCCCACTATGCAGATCATTTCTTCCTTTGTTATTCGAAAATCCATCATCCTCGGACACTTGAAAGGTTGAAACATAAACAATGACGTAACATAAACATACGCGACACTGCTGGATCATGTAGACGCCATTTTTTTATCGTCATCTACTGGGTCTCGGCGGTCGCTAAGTTGTTGTTCAAAAACATCAAAATCGTTTCGTTAGCGCTTGTCAAAACTGTAAGTTGGCTACGATTTTTATGGGATGTAGCAATCACGATTGTAGAAACGATTACATTTCATTCTATCATCTTGTACGATGTAATTATAGTGTCTATTTGTTCGTTTTGACCACGTGACTCAACGTAGCGTTTTCTACGTGAGGCGTTCAAAATTGTAGAAAGAGAATCGATACTAACCGTTTGTAACTTGGCTAGGGAGGAGTAGGAATAAACCGTAATTTTTCCGTAGTAGCTGGAAACCTTTAATACGATAGAATATCTCTACTTACCCCACGCATCATAAACACTACTTTCTTACACATTAAAAACTTTTTTGCAAAAAATAAAATCGACTTCAAAAAAAAAACAAAAAAGTGAAAAATAACTTTAGCTTCTGAAGTCGGTGACGTTTGTATGATTGATTTAATTTTTTTGTCACCGACTTCAGAAGTAAAGTTATTTTTCACTTTTTTGGTTTTGTTTTTTGAAGTCGGTTATATTTTTTGCAAAAAAGTTATTTTTCACTTTTTAGTGGTTCACATGTGCTTGGTACACATGGAAAGTGCATACCGTTACAATTACAACAAGCCCAAACACGACTAGGATACATTGTCTCATTATGGAGTTCCGTGACTCTTGGCTTCATCATCAGATCTGATGGTAGAATGGTTCTTATCAAACGCAAATGCTTCACTTGTTGTAGAAAATACCAAAATTGCTGTACGTTATCCTACAAAATTTGAAGAGTTCCCTCGATTTCGCCAAGATTCCATCATCAGATCCCGACTTGGCGCCTATGGGACCAACTTGGAAGTATACCCTTTCAAACAAAAAAATAATTTTTCAAATCGGTTCAGGCGTCTTCGAGTAATCGATGAACATACAAAAAAAAAAAATACATATAGTCGAATAGAGAACCTCCTCCTTTTTGGAAGTCGGTTAAAAATTCTCTCAGCCATGATCATAAAAACTCCTTTAGCAAAGCACTTCAATATACCCTTAATAGTATATTAATGGGTCCATTTAGTGGCACACACCTGCACTCCAACTGTGGTTGTAAACTAACTATAAATCATTTATTAACAAGCTTAGGACCGTGGTTTTGTTCGTAGAAATTGTAAATAGGTTTCTGTGAAATGTCAGTATCATCATAACGGTGAAGGAAAATATCGCAAGGAAAGCTGGAATGATATAGCTATCAGACGCTCAAAAAGTCTTACCAAGGGGTATCGTATTAGCCGTACTAACTGGGTTGTCGAAGTCAGATAGGCAGTCGCTCAATGTAAAAACTTTTTTGCAAAAAATAAAACCGACTTCAAAAAGAAAAAGTGAAAAATAACTTTAGCTTCTGAAGTCGGTGACGTTTGTATGATTGATTTAATTTTTTTGTCACCGACTTCAGAAGCTAAAGTTATTTTTCACTTTTTCTTTTTGAAGTCGGTTTTATTTTTTGCAAAAAAGTTTTTATTTTTCACTTTTTAGTGGTTCACATGGAAAGTGCATACCGTTACAATTACAACAAGCCCAAACACGACTAGGATACATTGTCTCATTATGGAGTTCCGTGACTCTTGGCTTCATCATCAGATCTGATGGTAGAATGGTTCTTATCAAACGCAAATGCTTCACTTGTTGTAGAAAATATAAAAATTGCTGTACGTTATCCTATAAAATTTGAAGAGTTCCCTCGATTTCGCCAAGATTCCATCATCAGATCCCGACTTGGCGACTATGGGACCAACTTGGAAGTATACCCTTTCAAACATAAAAATAATTTTTCAAATCGGTTTAGGCGTCTTCGAGTAATCGGGTAACATACATAAAAAAAAAAATAAAAAAAAAAACATACAGTCGAATAGAGAACCTCCTCCTTTTTGGAAGTCGGTTAAAAATACTGGTATTCAGCGCGTCTTGACTAGCCAGGAAGCCGACCCATCAACCGAACCGAGTTCGGACTGCTTCTGAGATATTTGTTAGAATAGAATAGAATAGAATAAAACATATTTGCGTAATGGATAAAACTTTTATTTCGGTCACGAGAAATTAAATTACAAACAAATGTCTTGTAATCATCCTGGGAATTCTTCTATTCCACAAACAGCTGAATAATTATTCGATTATCCGACATCATACCTATATTTTTATTTTCAAAAGAATTCCTGCTCATTACCAAACAATCTAATTTCTTCCACTTTGTAATTAATACGCCACATTACTACTTTCATGCAAATGAACAAAACAGAAGCCGTAATAAGAGGTCCCTCTTCAAAAGGCACACACCATTTGGAACCCTGGACCTTGATGTTAACGTTCAATTTAGCAGTGTTAGTTTGACCCAATTATGCAGAGACCACAGGTGGTAGTGCTTGCTATTTTGCGGTTACACAGCCGTTCATGCAAAGCCCTTTGTCTTGATTTACGTCAGGAGTTTGGGCAGGTAAAGTCTTTGATTTGGTCTACTTAATTAGTGTTGTTTTGTGAAAGAACACTGGATAATAACTAAGCATTTCATTTCCATTGCCTCCATTCATTCCTTTCCACTCGTATATTACTACAACACTCATTGGTCTGCCCGCATCTATTACGCATTCTTTATGCATGCAACATTACAATGTACATTTAAATATTTAATTCGCCATAATTACCACCAATAAATCATAATTAAATCCTTAAATACTTACAACGTACTTTAAGTCAAGGTCCTACAAACTTTAAAATGAACTAAAATTTTGCTAAAGTTCTCTTAGGATAGCAATTACGTGCGGTCCCTAGATAATTATAATCTTCGAGACATCTCTAACAAAGTTACACAAGTTTTAGCTGCTTATTACCCGAGAGTACAGAGATGCCTCGGAGACAGATTCTGGAGGCGGCATTGTCAACACTTTCTATACAAAGCAGTGGGCGTAATTTTCCCAACTATGTTGGGGTCAGCTTCCAGCCTAACTGCATGCAGTTGAATACCAGAGCGACTGCCTGTGTGACCTCCACAATCCAGTATGAACTGGGCCGTGGGGGTCATCATCAGTCTACAGTCCACTGCTGGACATAACCTGCTCAATCGGAGGCCTCTCATTTCGATTCTCAGCACCTCTCATCCAGTTGCGACCGGGTCACCCTACGTTTGCCAATTCGCGGTCCACAACCCAGTGAGTACTGGGTTATACGATACCCCTTGATGAGACTGGTCGTGAGACGTTCGAGCCATCTGTAACGGCTCTTTGGAAAGTGACGGCTTTGACTGTCAGTATTGACGGTCCATGACAGAAGTTTTCAAGCCACGAAATATTACTACTAAACGTAGTGATTATATACTCTGTGATTACTACAGTATGACCGCAGTAAGTAGGTGTGCAATTCAGGGTGGCGCTGATCGGCGGCGGCGACCTCTCGCGTCCGGCCCTGGTTCAATCCATGGTCCGGAGCGAGACGGAATGGGAAGCCGTCACCTCCTTCTGCGAAGCAGTCATGCTGGCGAAGGAGGTGGCGGAACAAGAGAGGGAGAGAGCCTCTCTTCCCGGCCGCCGCGGGAGACGCACCGGGCGTCGGGGGCCACGTGGTGGCTACCGGCCACCGTAGATGCGGGCCTGTGGACGGTAAGCTATGGGCTAGCTAGCCGTCCGTCCGTCTAGTGACGACAGGCCGTGTCGACGGCGCGTTCGTGCTCCACGCGCGCCTCAAAGAGATGTCAGCAGAAGAGAGGGGCCCGCAAGGGCCGAAGCCTGCCGGGGTTGCGGGACTGTTCGAAAGAGATACCGCGGCCCCGGAACGTAAAGGGCGAGGAAGGAACATGGATGGGTTTTAGTCAGTACGAGTCTGACACTCCCTCCCGCTCCACCCAGAGTGGGAGAAGTCATTTGATGATTTCCCATCCTAAAAAAAAAAAAAAAAAAAGGGTGGCGCTGATTGTCAAGAAAAACTTGGTACATTTATTTAAATTCTTTGTTTTCCGCCTGCACATATATGTTGGTTGAAGTGTACTGCCGTTTCTTGTCGCCTCCGCGGTTCGGCGATTCTGTGCTCTGTGCTTACAAACCGTTGACTAATTAATGAAGATCCACATCTTTGTCTCGGTTTTGTTAATCAGTGTAATCAGTAGACTTAAAGTTTTGGGTAAGCCTCAAGGATGATTGTATGCATAATTTTGGCTCTTACATAATAATTTATTTGATTATATAATTATGTTACCGTAAAATTGTCAAACACGTTAGATTGTAATCTCTCTAGCGAGGGTGTAAACTCTCGAAATATTGTCAACTGAACATAATGCTTACAATATAACGCGCATTATTTTTCGGTAGATTGTAATCTATCGAAGTGAAACCGTAATATTGTGAAATGCATGCGACGGAAGTATCTCTGCCCCCATATCGGGACTTGGGGCACCCCCACGTTAGGTTAGTTAGGTTCCTTTAAACCCTGCACTTAGAAATAGGGGCACCGCGTAGCGGGGCTCCGTCGACTACGCGTTTTAGGGGAATATAAATTAGTGTTTTGAGGTTAGGTTATATTAATCGGTATTTCTCAGGAATGTTACATGAGAGAGGTACCATTGGGTAAGGGGGACCCCTCCTTCAATACCTCTCCTCTATACCATGCGAGTTGACTTCCATCGCATGCATTTCAAAATATTACGGTTTCACTTCGAAAGATTACAATCTATCGAAAAATAATGCGTTTTATTGTAAGCAGTATGTTCGTTTGGCAATATTTCGAAAGTTTACAATCTCTCTAGTTATTTTACAATCTAACGTGTTTGACAATTTAAGGTGACATAATATACTTCATCCATGTCATAATAATAGTCTGTGAAGACTATCGGTTGGAATAGGGTGACGGTTCAGAATTGCCTAAGCCGTCACCTACCTTTTTAAAGGTATTCCAATAACTGCTTGATTAAAAGACCGTTTTTTTCTGCAAGCTAGCAACAACAGCTACATATAAATAATCACATGGTGTGGCTCCAACATCATTCATGTGGGAAATGAAAACAATTCTACAGTTTGATTCCCTACATAAGTAGATGTTTTTGTAAGTGTCCATCTCAAATGCAGTGGCTCAGGGCTCATTTACGGAGACGCGGCGTGTCGGGCGTCGTCGCGTCGGGCGTCGCGCCGGGCGGCGCGGGCCGCTTAAAATTCAAACATATGTCAATGAATGAGAGCGTTTACGGACACGCGTTTGCTTTAGATGCAGCGTCGGACGCGGCGGGCGACGCGGCGTTATGTCATGAAGCCGTCTGACAGTTTAGTTTTTTTTTTAAGTGTTATCTTCATAAAGGAGGAGGGTGACTCGATTCGGATTGGTAACGAAGGAGTTGGAACGAAGTAGTTCCTGAATAACAGACTGGAATCAACGCACAGCCTAAACCAATGATCGTAGACATCTGAAACTTGGTGGGTGTGTTTTTAGTATGACGGAGGCATCCGATAAGAAAAAGCTACTTCAAATTTTGCATAAACCTTTTTAACAAGATTGATGGAAGACGTATTTCGTATTTTATTGAAATTCATCCCCTAAAAAAGGAGTTTGCATAGATGTAGTGGATGATTTCGACTTGATTTTATCGAATTAGTGCGACGTCCAAAGACAAAACATTTAAGGTGGGATTTCTAAGGCACGACTAATGTCCGAGGCATTAAAAAAAACCTTTTTTTTTTCATAGATGTTTGGCATTGTAAACAATGTTTAAGGGTTTATTTCAGAGAAACTACCAGTATTTACCAAAATTTCTAATTATTTTAAAAATACAGAAAATAAATGTTATCTTCTTAGCGTCGTCGTGTTTACCTTTGCCAAAAAAAAAGTTTGTTATGATACTCTATGAGTTTTTTTGTTGACAAAGACAGTTGACATTACTTTCTTGAAGTCTACGGAAGTATGGATGTAGTAATTAAACATCGTAAACATTAACATTGTAAACGTAGTGATTATATACTCTGTGGTAGTAATATACCTTAGATCTATCTATTATATGCCCAGAAAATATTCCAGTTCGTTAATCAGTCCTTCCAGAAGTTTCCGGCCGGAGTTCCAAACAGAATGCTCCAGACTATGAGCTATGAGATTGCGCGGGAGATAATTTGTTCCTGTTTAACTTCGGATGGCTGTGAGAAATGTGTTCCACGTGTTAGGAACCTTTGTTAATGACTTTCTAGTATTTTTCACTTTAGGTAATTAGTAAGCTAAGTAAATACAGGGTGTAAACCACCTCATCACAAAGCCGTTAACCAAGCATTCTGTACATAAAACTAAGTAACTTTACGCAAAAATTATTGCTGGGAAACAACTTTTTTTTTGAGGTTATAAATCATGTTTTGTGGTAGAACTCAATGTAACGCTCTTAAAACATTGTGCTGATGGATGGATTGAATAGTACGGGGGTCTTGGAGGTGTTAAAAGTTAAAATCTTACAAAAAAACTTGTAAGTATTTAAAAAAAACTTGTCAAAAAACTTGGACCCCGCATATCTCCGTAACTAGAAGGTTCCGGGGTATGGTGTCGAACAAAAAAATGATCGCAATGATAGAGAGAACAAGTGCCTTTCGGTTTCATTAAGAGGTGTTTTACACCCTTTAGATGTAGTCACTCGGGGTCGATCTTTAGGTCAAGCCGCGCTTGCCTAGGCTGGTCCATGAATGAGTGGCCACCCATTACATACTGGGTTTCCTGCGTGTTATCGTATTACCCAGTAGTAATTGGGTTGTGGAGGTCAGTGTAAGGTTGGTGGTCAAGGATGGGAAGACTATATATGTGGAGCGGCTGCAGGGCGTCTTCAGGAACAAGATGATTGAATATAATAACTCATCAGTAAGTAATGTCTTTATTAATCTATCGGTCTTACATGGGATATAGCGTGTCCACCATTGTATATGAAAAACAAGAGAGGACAAGCAACGACAGTGTTGCTACACTTAAAATACTAATTGGTAGTGTTGTACTACCTAACATCTTCCTTTTTCGAAAAAACCTTAGAAACTAAATTAACATTTTATGAGTAGGAATTTTTCTACTACTGAAATATAACTTTTTCCTTCCATGGGCAACACACAGATTTTTTAAACTGACAGCCTATAGGAAAGTCCATTTGACATTGACATATTTGACTGACAGCTTTCATAATAGTTGTCGCTAGTGTTGGGTAGGACACGACTTGAAAAAGAGTTTGTAAGAGTAGCCTCATTTTCAAACTGAGCCGGTACAATGTCCTACTTCAAATGAGGTGAGGCGTTCGGGCTTGGCGGTAAATTTGAGGAGGTGAGGCGTTCTGAGCTCGGTGGTACATTTGAGGAGAATATTACAAATATGTCATGTTGTCATTTTGATGCATAATTTGTCATTATAATACATATTAAACAAAGAAGTTTCTGTAGGTATAAAAAAACATTTCTTTTTAAAAAAATGTAATATAATATAAAAATAAAGAAAAGTACAGAAACATATTAAAGATTGGAATTTAAAAATAAAATCATGGTGACTTTGTTGCCACTAAGCCTGTTCCTTCTATCCGTAAGAACTTGGCCCGCTTTAGAAAAAGTACGCTCCGAAGGCACAGACGTAGCAACAATGCAAAGCCGTTTTAAAAATAATTTATAAAGCCTTGGGTAGCTGTCTTTTTTAGAATACCACCACTTAGTAGGATTTTGGGACCTTGGCAGTAAAGGTTCTTCGATATATTTGTCCACCTCGATGATAGCCCCTGCAGTCGGATTGGTATTTTTTATGATTGCTCCGACTTGCTCATCAAATTCGTCCCATATGCTTCGTTTACGCTTATGGGGTGGTGACGAAGATGTGGTACCTCTGCTGCATCAAGACCTGCGTGATCGCTATCGATTTCGATTTTTCCGGCCATGGCTTTTAAATTACTACACGCTCTGTCACAAGCGTACTTATTTTCAAAGCCGTATTTTTTAAATCTAGGATCTAAAATTGTGCTCTCGGCAAAAATATTATTTTCTTCAATACCTGAAAATCTTGTGGTAATTTCGTTTAAAAGCACTTGAGCCATTCGCAGAACACAATCTGGATGTGATGCAGATAAAAATTTTAAACAATTCTTCTTAAGTGCGTTTGATATAAGTAAAATCTGAAATGAATAAAAAATATGTATTCAGTACGTTAGTAAAGCTACGAGTAGTATGATAATAAAACAAAAAAAATACAATAAATATTTTCAATGTCATTGTACCTCAGAAACTGTTACATTCTTTTCAGAGCTCATCTCCTCAGTAACATCCTTAAAGAGGCCAAGAATTTGTATCGCCGAATCCAGGACCTCGATGTCATCGGGTGTAATGTTTTCAATTTCGGGATAATCTATTGCTATTGTAGACATGACACTATTTTTAATTTGTACCACCCTTTCAAACATCTCACACGTCGAATTCCAACGTGTGGCAACATCCTGTTTTAGCTTTAATTGAGGTTCATCCAGCTTCTTTTGCATATTTTTTAGCCTCTCTGACGCCAGTGAACTCCTTTTGAAAACTTCCACAACTCTTTTAATCTTACTTGTTGTATTTTTAATTTCCTTGAGGGCAGTCTGAACAATTAAATTAAGCGTATGGGCAAAACAAGCTACATGCTTCCAATTATTAAGACGTATAGCCGCTTTTATGTTATAAGCGTTATCGCTAGTTGCGGCCACAATTTTTTCTGTGATTTGCCACAGATCAGTTATCCTTCTCAATTCATGGGCTAAGTTTTCAGCTGTATGCCGCTCAGAAAACTGGATACATTCCAATAGCACCGTTTTGAGTTCTGCCTTATTGTTAAAAAAATGGGCAGTCACCGCTATGTAACTTTCGTTGGGACTAGAGGTCCACCCATCAGTTGTTATACAGACATACCGAGCCTGATTGAGTTCTGACTTAACAGACTCTTTCGTAATGTTGTACAAATTTGTCAGCAAAGCATTTGATAAAGTCTTGCGAGTCGGCAATTGGTACGCTGGATTTAACTCTTTAATAAACTCTTTGAACTCAGGTGATTCTACGAGATCAAACGGTAAATAATTTTTTGTGAATAATTTTACTAACATTTTGTTTAGTTGATCAGTTTTTTTTGCAGAAAGCGGCTTACAAAAGTACTGTGTTAATTTGGGGTTAGTGACTGAAGCTTTAACGGGTGCAGTGGTGACTGGTGGTAAGGAGTCAGTTTTTTCGGGCATAAAAGCATTTGAAGCAGTAGATGTTGAGGCGGTAGGTATATCCAGTTCTCGAGCAATTGAATCAGTGGAAGTTGATGGGTGCTGGATTTCTCTTTCAGAAGAAGCTATACTTTCAAGCAACGGAGATTGGCGTATAGCAACGAACACATGCGGATGCTTGCTTTTAGTGTGTCTTATTAAATTATAAGCACCGCCACCTTTATAAGAAAATTCGTTTTGGCAAAAATTGCATTTTGCTTTATTGTTATTAAGATCAGTAAAAAACTGCCAAGCCTTGGAAGATTTTCGGTCACCCATACTTCGCAAACGCATGCATAAAACAAAAAGAAAAAATATTTTATAGCACAACATTTTAAAGACATGCATTGGATAGACAATAGGACATACTAGAAAAATATGTATTTATAATCATTGTTGGGAATTTAACCCAACGATAGGTAGGCTAGGTAGGTACCTACTAACCACCAACGGCGCTCCGTCCGACAATCGACATTCAGTAATAACATTTTCTTCCTTAAGATTACTGTCACCCATAATTAACTCTAAGTATATTATTCAAATGTCAAAAATGAAAGTATCAATTCAAATCAAACCAATATAAAAATAATAACCCGCAACAAATATTAAAAGAACAAGCATTCTATACAATTTATTGAAAGTCATTCATAAAAAAGAATAATTACAACAACTTACATGAATATTTGTACACCACCCCTAAAACGACCCACTGAACCTGACTAACTAAGTTATGGTTATAATAAATAATAATTATTTTGAATAGAATATGTACAACCACAAACGATATTGTTTCAACTTTATCAAAACTTTTGAACTGGCCTGTTCACGTTCCAGCATAAACTTAGTACAATATAAATAGCTTCGCGTCATATTGTTATCTCATTCCTGTACATACAAATGAGATGAAAGAGTAGAGTAGGCCTAGACAAGTGGGTGGAGGCTCGACGCGTTCTCTCTCACTCATTTGTATGTACTGATACTGTGCTCCGTCTCGTTTGCAACTAACGCGACAACCGCCGCGTACTACGACAGAAAATGTGAAGTAGTACATTTTATCACGCTGTACCGCTCTTACATTTTAACGTCATGTCCAGGACAAATGTACTGCCTCTTGTATGTCTTACCCAACACTAGTTGTCGCTATTTTGACATAATAACATAAAAATTTAACCTCTAAGTACAAAATGGAATTTCACACCAAATAAAAACATAAATTTAGTTAATTTTACTAACATTAGTTACAATAACGCTTAGGTTTAGTAATTACACGACCTGAACGAGTTGTAATAGGTGAACTAGGTTTAGGAACATTGTTTTGTGAACTAATTTGCGTGTTTGTTTCAGGTACAACACCAGTCATGGCAGAGGCTGAATCCGAAGAAGGCTTTAGAATATGTTCGCGGTTTCTACGAAAAACCCCTTGAGGAGACTTGATGATGTAACTGCGTGGATGACCATCATTTTGTGCTACCACACCTGGTACCCAAGTGCCTTGTGGTTTGTGCTTAAAGTAAACATTGTCACCTTGTTGGAGTGTTGATAGCGGCTTTGTATCTTTGTTGTAGTAAAGTGATGATTTAACTTGTTGTTTTTTAATGTTTTCCTTTAAGTTCTTTACATCAACAGTGCAAGGTGTAAGTGTAGGTTCTGGTGAAGGTAATTTTGTACGCAAGTGTCTTGACATACATAGCTGCGATGGAGAGTAACCTGTCTGTTTTGGTGTACTTCTATACATAAGAAGTGCTAAATAGGGATCTGTGTTGTCGGCTTTGCATTTTTTCAGTAAGGTTTTAATGGTACCAATTGCTCTTTCTACCATACCATTTGATCTGCTCAAATATGGACTAGAAGTTGTGTGTTCTATTCCCCATGCTGTAGTAAAATCTCTAATTTCTTTACTGTTAAAGGGAGGTCCGTTGTCTGAATTCACAACTTCTGGAATACCATGTCTAGCAAAGATTGATTTCAGATGAGTTATGACTGTCTTCGAAGTTGAGTCTGACGTTAATAATGCAAGCTCTATGTACTTAGAATAATAATCTATTACTATTAAGTACTTCAGACCATCTATTTCAAAAATATCTATACCTACTTTGCTGAAAGGTAGCATTTTGTAATCATGATGCATAAGAGGTTCTTTTGAATTATTTCTGCGAAAAGTTAGACAAACATGACATTGGTTAACGTATTTCTCAATATCATTATTAATTTGAGGCCAATAAACTGTTGTTTTAGCTAAGCGAATACAGCTATTTATGCCTTGGTGACCTTCATGAACTAGTTTTATTATGTATTCCCTCATATTTTCTGGAATTACTATGTTATGTCCTTTGAATAGAAAATTATTCAGTACATGTAATTGATCTTTTATAGAGAAATATGGTTTGACCGACTGACTAAGTGACTTTTTATGTTCTGGCCAACCATTTTGACAATAGGAAATAACTTTACATAAAGTTGGGTCTATTTTGGTATTTTCCTGAATCTCAAGTAACTTTTTTGGACTGACTGTTAAGTTTGAGAATACTAGATTAACATGAAGATCAAGATCATCTTCTAAATCTGTCAGTGCACCTACTGGTAATGCTGCTCTTGAAAGTGTGTCTGCAATGAACAAATATTTACCAGGTTTGTACAGTACATTTAGATCATAGGGTTGCAACCTCATCATAATTCTCTGCAGTCTTGCTGGAATGTCAAATAGTGGTTTTTTGAACAGAGTAATTAATGGTTTGTGGTCTGTTTCAACAGTTACTTTTCTACCATATATGTACTGATGAAACTTGGTACAACCAAAAAGAACAGCCAAAAGTTCCTTTTCGATCTGAGAATAGTTTTGTTGGCAAGTGCTAAGAGATGCTGATGCATAAGCTATGGGCTGCTGCTCATGTAAAATTACAGCTCCTAAAGCGTCTTTTGAGGCGTCTACAGACAGTGTTAATTCTTTTTTAGGATCATAATATGCGAGAACTGGTGATGAACTTATTAGATTCTTGACTTTACTGAATTCTAAGTCTTGCTTCTGTGTCCAGATCCATTCATTTTTATTTCCTAATAATTGTCTTAGGTTTGTGGTTTCCCCTGATAAATTCTTAATGAATGGTCTTAGGTAATTAACCATACCAAGAAATCTCTGAAGTTCTGTAATATTTGTTGGGTTGGGCATGTTCATAATTGCTTCCACTTTCGAAGGATCAACTCGAACTCCACCCTGACTAAAGATATGACCTAAATATTTAATTTCAGTTGCTAAAATTGTGCACTTTTCTCTATTGAATTTTAAGTTTATAGAGTATGCTCTATCTATAACTTTTTGTAAGATAGTATTATGCTCTTTTATATCTTTGGCGTATATTAAAAAGTCATCCATCAAAATTTTAACACCCTCAATGTCACTGAACCTTTTGACCATTTCACTATGAAAGATTTCTGGTGCTGATGAGATACCAAAAGGTAAACGTGTGAACCTATAACGACCAAATGGAGTTATGAATGTGCACAGCTTCGAAGACTTCTCTGATAACTTCAGCATCCAAAATCCTTTATTAGCATCTAAAGTTGTGAAATACTTTGACCCGGCTAAATCTGATTTTATTTCATCTATTGTTGGAAATGGATAGTGAGGTCTCATGATGGCTTTATTGAGTTTGTTTGGATCGATACAGAGTCTGATTTGACCATTTTTCTTAGTAGTCAGAACTATAGGACTTACCCACTCAGTTGGTTCTTCAACTCTGCGTATGATGTCTTGTTTCTCCAGCTCCTCCAGTTCTGTTTTGAGAGGTTCCCTTAATTGGAAAGGTACTCGTCTGCACGCTGAGACAGTTGGACTGGCATCTGGCTTCAATTTGAGGTCGACTTCTAAATTTGTGATACATCCTATACCATCTGTCAAATCCTGAGGAAGCTGAGGTACAAAATCAACCTTATAAATTCTTTTTATCAAGTTAAGTGTTTTGCACGTGTCCCTGCCTATAATATTTTTGCAATTTAAGTCTACTATATGAAAATTTACTGTATAACTGTTATTATTAAGTTTGACAACTAAGTTGCATTGGCCAACAGTTGGTATAATATCACCACTGAATGAAGATAATCTATGACTACTTTTTTGTATCTTATCAGTTGGTATGTGTAGTGTTTCAAATGTTTGCACTGAAAGAACGTTAGTATCTGCACCTGTATCAAGAATGAATTCTACAGCGCGATTGAACGGGAATCACCATTTAAATTAATATCAAGAAACTTTTCTTCTTGACTATAGGTACAAATTATAAAATTGGTCAGCGGGATCAGTTGACCAATTCAAAAATTCAATAGGTCGATTCATCCCGCGGGATCCACCTGTGTGGGATGAAATTACTAAAGAGCCTGTTTATCATGAGTGTTGAATAATATTGAAAGAATTATACTAATCTATAAAAACAGTAATTTATTTAATCAATAATCGATATAGTATGTCTATGGACATTGATTGTTCTATGACTAGACTGTATAACTCTATGCCTTTGTCTGTGGAAGGAGAAATTAAAAAACAATAAATGACTTCTCTCTGGTATTAAAAACAGCAATGTGTATTTTATTAATATTGAATACTCTGCAACTAAAAACCCCTAAAACCTATGAAATAACAAATAAAATCACAACAGGTTATGGGCCCAGAACGCTCACTAGTGATAAAATATAAAATTCAAGCTAAAAGTGATAACTACGAAGCAGTGAAAGTGAGTGCACATGTACACGCAAAAAAACTAACAAAATGGAGTCGTTCATGGAATTACAGAAAATATCTAAACTGTACTGTGAAAAAGAATACCCACTATGGAAATTCCAAGTAAACATATTATTCAAAAGCTCAGGCTTACAGGATGTCATACATGGAACTACAGGTACAGACGCAATTCCTATGCCATCTACAGAACAAAGTAATAACGATTACCAGCTAAAAGATGCTAAAGCGCAAAAAATCATAATGATGAGCATTGATAAAAAACTTATGATTCACATCATGACATGCGAGAATGCAAAATCAATGTATGAAAAACTTTGTGCTTTGTTTGAGAGGCCGAATGAACAACGTAAATGCGAAGTGCTACAAAAATTTTATGCATATCAATATGATAAAAGTAAAAATATGGCCGAAAATATCAGCACACTAGAAAATTTAAGATATCAATTAAATATTTATGACGAAAAAATATCTGACAACAGTTTCATTGCAAAAATACTTTCATTATTACCGGAAAACTACAATAACTTTATTACATCATGGGAATCTTCCCCGCTCCATGAGAAAACAACTACAAATCTAACAAGTAGATTATTAAAAGAAGAGGAAAGATATAAAATGCAGAACAAAATGAAAGAAGAACAAAATGAGGTTATTGCATACAAGGCTCAAAGAAAATGGAACAAATGTAATAATACTCAAAATAAAAAGGAAAAATATTGTGAAATATGTAAAAAGACAAATCACCCAACAGAAAAATGTTTCTTTAAGAATAAAACTAATATCAAGAAGATGGAATGTACCATATGTAAGAAAAATAATCACACAACGGAAAAATGTTTCTTCAGACAAAGCAATAATACTAAAAATAACAATAATCCAAAAAACAACACAGCATTTATGACATACCAGGACAATAGATATGATGAAAAAGAAACTATAACATTTATTGTTGACTCCGGGTCTTCAAGCCATCTTACCAACAAGAAAAATTTATTACACAACTTTCAAGAAGAAAATGGAAAAATTGGAATAGCAAAAGCTGGAATTGCCATGCAATCAAAAGGTCATGGAGAAATACATGGATCAGAGTGTACTCTTAAACAGACTATCTATGTACCTGATCTGACTAACAATCTTATGTCAGTAAACGCTATAACAAATAATGGAGGTAAAGTTATATTCGAAGATCAAGAAGTTAAAATACTAAAAGAAGATGAGTTAATACTAACAGGAAATAAAGAAGAAAATGGACTATATACTGTAAAAATTAATAACCTAAAACAAGAAACTTCCTTATTAACGGATAAAATAAATAAAGCTGAGGAATGGCATAAGAAAATGGGTCACCCTAGTATTGGTAAAATGCTTAACCTAAAAAAGGTTGCTAAAAACATGAATGTGAGTGAAGAAGAAATTAAAAACTTAAATAAAACTTGCAAGGTATGTATCATGTCAAAACAAGTGAGAAAACCATTTAATACAGAAAGACAAAAAGCAATGAGGCCGCTACAAATAATACACACAGATATATGTGGTCCTATTTCACCTAATACATATGATAATAAAAAATACATACTTACCATTCTTGATGACTACACTCATTATACACGGGTTTATTTACTAGAATATAAAAATGAAGCTTTTGAAGAGATAAAAACCTATATCGAAGAAGTAGAAAGAGAAAAAAATCTAAAAGTCAGTTCAATCAGATGTGACAACGGAGGTGAATACACCAGTAATAAAATGAAAAATTGGTGCCGTTATAAAGGCATAATATTGGATTACACCATACCATACAGTCCCCAACTGAATGGAAAAGCAGAAAGGCTAAATAGAACAGTTCTAGAAAAAGTGAGAGCTTTATTATTTGAATCTAATGAAGAAAGCTATCTATGGGGAGAAGCTGCAAAAACTGCTGCATATCTTATAAATAGAACACCAGTTGAAACACTTAATAACCTAACACCTATAGAATTATGGACTGGTCAACAACCAGATCTTAGAAATATAGAGATATTTGGTTCTGAAGCATATAGTAAGAAACTTGGACATTTACAAAAACTCGAGTCAAGAACTAACAAAATGATCATGATTGGTTATGCCCCAACAGGCTATAGACTATTTGATAAAGAAAAACAAAGAGTATTTATCAGAAGAGATGTAATATTCAATTTTAAAGAGAATAAAGAAGAAAACTGTGAAGAATCTATAAAAACGAATGACAATTTAGTAGAAAATATTATAATACATGAAGAAGATAACACAGTAAACAAATATAATAATATTATGAAAATAGAAGTAAATGGAGAAGAAACCATAACACAAGAGATAGAAATCCCAGAAGAAATAGAGGTCGTAAACACTGAAGACAAAAACATACTAGAGATTATAGAAGATATACAAGAACCTACAACAAATAATACAATAACTGAGGAACTAACAGATAATAATAACCAAAATGCAAGTTCCCAAAGACCTAGAAGACAACGTAAAATTCCAATAAGATATACAGATTATGCTATGTTGACATTTCAAGAAGCGTTGACATGTCCGGAAAATAAACAATGGATAAAAGCTATAAATTCAGAAAAGAATTCTTTACAACAAAACCAAGTTTGGGATATCGTAGAAAAAGTAGAAGCAAAAGGAAGAAAGATTATAGCTAGTATGTGGGTTTTCAAAATAAAACCAGATGGAAAATATAAAGCCAGACTCGTGGCAAAAGGCTGTCAACAAATATATGGAATAGACTATGAAGACACATTTAGCCCAGTTATGAGTAATAGTTCATTTAGAATATTAATGGCTATTGGTGCTTCAAAAAATCTACATATCATGTCGTTAGATATAAAAACAGCTTTTTTATATGGAAACTTAAAAGAAAACATTTTTATGGCTCTACCTGAAGGTTATGACGAATACGACAGAAATACTAAAGTTTGTAAACTCAAGAAAAGTCTATATGGCTTAAAACAAGCTCCTTTGAACTGGAATGAAAAATTTACATCAGTTCTACTTAAAAATGGATTAAAACAACTAAAAGCAGATAAATGTTTATTCAAGAACTCAGACAGTACAATGATGCTAGGAATACATGTTGATGATGGAATACTATTAGGAGAAAATAAGGAATGTATGATGAAACTGATAAATAACCTAAAAGAAGATTTTGAAATGACATACACTGAGAATCCTGAAACATTTTTAGGAATAGAAATCATTAAGACTATAGATTCTATACATCTGAAACAAAGAGAGAATGCTGAGAATATAATAGAAACATTTAACATGACAGAGGCAAAAATAACTCCTACACCATTACTGGAAAACAATGAAAACAACCAAAATAATGTACAAACAAAAGAAAACTTTCCCTACAGAGAAGCTATAGGTCATCTTATGTACCTATCAAATAAAACAAGACCTGATTTGACATATGCTGTGAATTATGAGAGTAGAAGCATGGAAAATCCGAATAATCAAGATTTAAACAATGTCAAAAGAACCATTAGATATTTGAAAGGAACCTTAAATTCTAAAATAAAATATAATAAGGATAAAAACTTAACAAATTTAGATGCATACTGTGATGCAGATTATGCTGGTGACAAAGAGACCAGAAAAAGTACCAGTGGCTACATAATGATGTATTGTGGAGGTCCAGTGCACTGGTGCACAAGGAAACAACCAATAGTAGCATTGTCAAGCTGCGAAGCTGAATATATTTCAGCAGCAGAATGTTGCAAGGAACTTTTATATGTCAAAGGATTAATTGAAGAACTTATTGAGACTAATATTACAGTAAACCTAAATATTGACAATCAGAGTGCAATAAGGTTAATTGAAAATGGAGTGTTTAATCGCAGATCAAAACATATTGACGTAAGATATCATTTTTTACATAACTTGTTTGTTGAAGATATAATTAAAATATCTTACTGTCCTACTAATTTGCAATTAGCAGATATCCTTACTAAACCTTTAAAAACTAATAAATTTTGTGAATTTAGAGATCTTATTATGCAAACTTAACTGTACATAATAATAATATAATATTGCTATTATGTTGATAAACTAGTACCTAATAATTAAAACTACCTACACTTGTAAAACTAATATGACAAAAAATAAAAAAATGTTTGTAAACAAAGTTAGAAAAATGTAAAACTTTAATACTTGTGTATGTAAATTATATAACTAAGTAAATGGATAAATGTAAACTTAACTAATTTGATTTGTAAGTACCTATCTAAAAGTACATCACATAAAAATTATAAATATGTATATTTGTACTGCTGCTTTTATAGATTACGGGGGTGTGTTGAATAATATTGAAAGAATTATACTAATCTATAAAAACAGTAATTTATTTAATCAATAATCGATATAGTATGTCTATGGACATTGATTGTTCTATGACTAGACTGTATAACTCTATGCCTTTGTCTGTGGAAGGAGAAATTAAAAAACAATAAATGACTTCTCTCTGGTATTAAAAACAGCAATGTGTATTTTATTAATATTGAATACTCTGCAACTAAAAACCCCTAAAACCTATGAAATAACAAATAAAATCACAACAATGAGTTCCGCCCTCCATGACTGTGTGTTGACCGTATTTACGCAAATTGTGCCCACAAACAAGTGATTTTTGTAAGAATCATCATTGTTATTACAGTTTTGAGAGTTTTCAACGTTTATATTATTAACACTTTTACACAATTGTGCGAAATGATTGTTTTTCCCGCACTTCTTACATTTAACTCCTTTTGCTGGGCATCTGAATCTGTGTATTTGACCACACCTCTGGCAAGTGGCTTCGCTAGTTGCTGATGACTGCGACTGTGAACGTTTAAATCCCGGCTTAGACTTGACTTTGCTTCGACTACGTGATTTGGAGACCTGTCCTATGAGTGGTTCTTCCAATGTTTTCGCCTGTTGTCTTGTAGCTTCCATGCTTTTAGCTAACGTCACTGCTTTGTCTGTCGTGTCTGGTTTATCCGTCAGTATCTTTTCTTTGATGTACTGATTATTGGCATTCAGATTCAGACTGAAAATGTCCCGCAGGATGCTGTCTTCTAGCGATTTGAATTCACATTGCTTGGAAATATTTTTCAGATCCGTAATGTAACTATCGATAGATTCGTTGTTACCTTGTCGTCTGTTGAAAAGTTTATGACGCTCCATTGTCACATTGATTTGTGGCATAAAGTGCTGATTGAATTTATCGGTCAGCGTCTGGAAACTCACTGTATCTATATCTAGATTAAATGAGTAAAATGTCGTCAGCGCGTTCGGTCCTATGAAATGAAGAAGTATGGCGACTTTTCTCGCGTCGTTTTCATTTTCTAAGTTGTTCGCTCGTAAGTATATCTTGAACTGAGTAATCCAATTTTTCCACGCTAACGGCATATTGTTATTGCCCATTTCCAGTGGCGGAATGTGACTACTGATGGTTTTTTGAATCGACTGTGATGGCTTATCATTGTCCCCGGCCATTTTGTTGCAATTATGGTACCTTGTACAGCGTCGTCCAGCCTTTCTTCTGACACCATGTAAGGTTGGTGGTCAAGGATGGGAAGACTATATATGTGGAGCGGCTGCAGGGCGTCTTCAGGAACAAGATGATTGAATATAATAACTCATCAGTAAGTAATGTCTTTATTAATCTATCGGTCTTACATATGGGATATAGCGTGTCCACCATTGTATATGAAAAACAAGAGAGGACAAGCAACGACAGTGTTGCTACACTTAAAATACTAATTGGTAGTGTTGTACTACCTAACAGTCAGATAGGCAGTCGCTCCATGCAAAATACTGGTATTCAGCTGCATCTTGTGGTACTGGAAGCCGACCCGAACAGAATTGGGCAAAGTTTGGTTTATAGTAGTCAGAATCCTGAAAATCTGACAACGGATGCTAACTTTTTTTTTTGGGTTGGAAATCATCAAATTACTCTGACCCACTCTGGGCAGAGTGTCAGACTTTTACTGACTAAAACTCATCCATGTTCTTTCCTGGCCTTTTATGTTCCGGGGTCACGGTATCTCTTTCGAACAGTCCCGCAGCCCAACGGATGCTATCTAACAACAGAATTGAGCGCTGCATCATCATCATAATTCATTTGGGGTCAGCGCGACATGTCTTCTTCACATACCATACATTCTTCATTCTTCTCTTCTTCTTCTTCTTTCATTCTTCTTTATATTTCCATACTTCTCTATTTTTCGTCATCTCACCAGACACTGCATCAGACATAAAACTGACTGCAACATGCGATACGATGATTCGTACACAGTAAACGTTTATGTACCATTTTGAATGGGAAATTGGAACTATATATATTATATAGTTTATTAATACGGTCAAAGATATCCTCTAAACGTTGGCATTTGATGAAATTAACAAACAACCTCCTGTATATTATGATAGTGCACATAACTGCAATATCACTGACTCAGGCACAGTGAAGCTGGTTGTGGCTTAGCCTAGCTTCGTCTGCGGCGCTGCTTCTAAGATAATAAAGTGTAGTCTAAGACAGTAAAAGAATTGCTTGCTAGTAATATAATACATTTTTTTACTTTTAGCTTTGTCTAAAATTTTCTCGATGACTCTCTTTTTCTTTCATAAATCATTTTTTTTTTTCAATTTAAAAATGTTTGTTTTAATTTTGTTCTTTCTTTCATCAATTCCTTTCATTTTGGTAGTATTCTATGTTTTATCTACGAAGTCTATCAGCACCCTTTTTTTCGGATGGGAAATCATGAAATGACTCGCGATGACGCACTGGGCGCAGCGGAAGAGAGTGTCAAACTTTCACTGACTAAAATACATCCATGTTCCTTCTTAGCCCTTTGTGTACTAGGGCCTCGATATCTCTTTCGAACAGTCCCGCAGCCCCGGCAGGCGTCTTGCAGCACCCTGCGGGTTCTCGCAAATACCTAGATCTCGCAGGATTGAGAATAGTCAGTCCCACAAATGCTAGGATTATAATTAACTAGCTGACCCTCGCAACTTCGTCTGCGAGTGAGGGTTAGTTTTTTTTTTTAATAAAAAGTTGGTCCGAGGCGGCACAGGAAAAGAGCACATGGAAAGAATTGGGGGAGGCCTTTGCCCAGTAGTGGGACAGTACAGGCTAAATAAAAAAAAATAAAAAAAGTATCCTATGTTACTTCTAATACCTCCAAGAATATGTGTACAAAGTTTCATGATGATCGGTTGAGTAGTTTTCGCGTGAAAGCGTAACAAACAAACATACATTCATATTTATAATATTAGTAGGGATATCATACGGGATTGGATTTTTACATATATTAGCAGAACTGTTTCGCAAAAGTATTAGGAACTATAGATTTCACCATAGCGTGCCAATAATTTTGGTTTTGGAAAAGTGTTCTGCTAGTGTTATCAGAGCATAATATTTTCGTTTCAAGCCAGAACTAAGGTTGGTGGACCATGGAAGGCCACGCTCCTTTGAAGGCCAACTCCACTAAGGATCTTAGTGTGTAGTAGAAGAAATATGTCCTTAGGCGCAGGACACACAGAAAAGACGTAAGATGAGGATGGGGCGAGGGCAGGGCGCAGATGGGGCGCCTTTGCGACTATTTAACACATATAAAAAAGACGATTAGCCGCAAGACACACAGAAAAGACGTAAGACGCAGACTTGGCGCAGACATAATGTTTCTTCCGCGTCTCTTTCATACAAAATGTATAGAAGCGTCGCGACGAAAACTTATAGAAAAGGCAGATCGCGGACACGACGCCGACGCTTGCCCGTCTGCGCCTTGTTGTAGAACAGATAGAAAGGACGGGGAACTACGACGTTTTAATAGTTTGCCTTCAAAGGAACGTGGTCTTCCATGTTCCACTCACCTTATTTCTTAAAAGTATAAGGTCCATGTTCACCAAAAAAATGACAGTCTGATTATCTAAAACAGCTGTTTAAAACGCATTTTTGTATGGGGACATGTCACAGTGACAGCTGTTTTTAACCGACTTCCAAAAAGGAGGAGGTTCTCTATTCGACTGTATTTCTTTTTTTTTTTTTTTATGTATGTTCACCGATTACTCGAAGACGCCTGAACCGATTTGAAAAATTCTTTTTTTGTTTGAAAGGGTATACTTCCAAGTTGGTCCCATAGTCATTTTCATGGTCGCCAAGTCGGGATCTGATGATGGAATCTTGGCGAAATCGAGGGAACTCTTCAAATGTTATAGGATAACGTACAGCAATTTTGGTATTTTCTACAACAAGTGAAGCATTTGCTTTTGATAAGAACCATTCTACCATCAGATCTGATGATGAAGCCAAGAGTCACGGAACTCCATAATGAGACAATGTATCCTAGTCGTGTTTGGGCTTGTTGTAATTGTAACGGTATGCACTTTCCATGTATATCAAGCACATGTGAACCACTAAAAAGTGAAATAAAAACTTTTTTGAAAAAAGTCGGTGACGTTTGTATGATTGATTTAATTTTTTTGTCACCGACTTCAGAAGCTAAAGTTATTTTTCACTTTTTTGGAAGTCGGTTTTATTTTTTGCAAAAAAGTTTTTATCCCAACTTTGTTGGGGTCGGCTTCCAACACTTCGGCTTCCGTCTAACCGGATGCAGCTGAATACCAGTATTTTACATAGAGCGACTGCCTATCTGACCTCCACAACCCAGTTAGTACTGGGTAATACGATACCAATTGATAAGACTGGTTGTCAGACTTTTTGGGCCACTGACTACCTTTAACGACTGTGAATGATGGACAAATGACAGCCGGGACCAACAGTTTAACGTGCTTTCCGAGGCACTGAGGAAACTCGGTATGTAAGGATGGTCACCCATCCACAGACCAACCTAGGCAAGCACGGCTTTACCTAAAGATCGACCCGAGCGGGTGTTATTATTTAGTCACGAGCTCCTTCTGGATTCAACTGTATTTATGAACATCAAATCCGACCCAACAGTTTCTACACGTATCCGGTAAAAGCTAGTCTAGGTAGGTATCACATTCATCCTTATTACTACTCAGTTTTAATTAAACAATACAAAATTACTTACATAACAACGGCTAAATATCACAGAGAAATAAAATACCATATTTCATTTAATGAAACCATACCTTACATTATTCGTTTTATAAACTCACTAGCTGACCCGCGCAACTTCGTCTGCGTAAGACGAACCAACAGTTCCTAAAATTAGCGCGTTCAACCAACCAAACAAACAAACTCTGCAGCTTTATCATATTAGTACAGATTAAGTCAGTAACAATTTATTTTTGCTCGAATAGGTTTGCATTAATCGCCAAAATATTCTACTTTTGTTTTTTCAATTATGGGCTCTTCCTTCGACTGCCTTACGTTTCTATCCTTGGGCACTCGACGATTTCATACTCCAGCTAGGTCGAAAGTCTTCATCAACTGGCATGACATGAGCCGCGACACGTTAAAGCTGCTTCAAACTGTTGCGGACCTCTCGCATCTGCCTTCCTTCTCCAAACTCAGACCTTTGATGTTAGTCATACTCCAAGCAGGTCAACACAACACGTAGATGTAGATGCTGTAAACTCTTGAAAAGTCGTCGTCGTCGTTTTCGTCTCCTAGCCGAGCCGAGCCGATGAGACCTTCGATGACAGTAATACTCCAGCTATTACTAAAGTTCTCATCAAGGTGCGTTAAGTGAGCCCAATGACGATATAGCTGCTGTAAACTGTTGAGGATCTCTTGCAACTGCCTTCAGTCTCCATCGTTAGACCATCGATGACAGTCATACTCCAGCTAGGTTTAAAAGTTCTCATCAAGGTGTACGAAATGAACCTTAAACACGATAGAGCAGATTTGAAGTGTTGCGGATCTCCTGTGACTGCCTTTCATGTCCAACGTTAGACCTTCGATGATACTCATACTCCAGCTAGGTCTCAAGTTTATATCAAGGTGCATGAAATGAGCAGACACACGATATAGCTGCTGTAAACTGTTTCGGACCTCTTGTGACTGTCTTACGTCTCCATCGCTAGACCTTCGATCACAGTTAAACTTCAGCCAGGTCACAAGTTGTCAAAGGGTTATGAAATAAGCCCCAACACGATCTTCATCTTTATCGTGTGGTTAGTGCCTAACCTGGTGTTAGAGTTTTTATGCCACCCAAGGTCCTCAGTCTTGGCTTTACATGCCGTCGATCAAATATCTCTCAGGCATGCTGGTTTTCAGCGGACAGACCTCCGGCGCGATCTCATGGCGACATGGAGAGAGCGACTGTTGCAACCCCGTGCAGGGCACGCCACAATGGTAGCGGTAAGTCCCCTCATTGAGGACTGGCTAGAGAGGGGCCACGGCGTCCTCACCTTCCGCCTGACGCAGGTCCTCACCGGACACGGATCCACGCGCGCCTCAAAGAGATGTCAGCATAAGGGGAGGGGCCCGCAAGGGCCGAAGCCTTCCGGGGTTGCGGGCTTGTTCGACAGAGATACCGCGGCCCCGGAACATAAAGGGCGAGGAAGGAACATGGATGGATTTTAGTCAGTAAAAGTCTGACACTGCCTGCCGCTCCGTCCAGAGTTGGAGAAGTCATTTGACGATTTCCCACTCAAAAGAAAAAAAAGGCATGCTGGTTTCCTCACGATGCTTCAGCATGCGATGATTATACAATACGCACATGAATCTGAAAAATCAGAAGTGCGTGACTTTGATTTGAACAGGACTATTTTCAAGATAAAATGAGACAAACTTTGTGATACACGCTTTTCAATAAAAAATAATCATGAAAATCGGACTTCTCTGGAAAAAGTTATTTGTCATAATATCCCCGTAATGGCAACAATATCGTCTGCACATCTCACCTCTGGACGACCAAAACTTCTGTTTCGATTTCTAGAACTCCACTTGGTCACAGCTTTACTCCACCTGTAATCACCACATCCTGCTAGGTGACCTGCCCTACTCCATTTGAATTATCATCATTCATCATTATTTTAGCCGAAAGACGTCTATTATAATGCTGATGGACATGTGTCGCCACATTGACCGGTCTCGTGCGACTCACATCCAGCGGATTCTTACAACTTTCATCACGTCATTCAAGTATTGCTCAGCCATAATATAGTTACCTATACATAAAGAAAAACAGGCGTTGGATTGAAAACCTCTTCCAAAAAACCATACTTGAGACATCTGAAACGGGCGAATGTCAGTATCATTCTTTCACGGAAAATTATAACACCGTGATTCAGAAAATTGAGTCAAATGAACAACGCCATTAACTATAGAGCACGAAGTTAAACTGTTAGAACATAATTATTATGCATGGAAAGCGGTCGAACAGATACTCTATATTTTTAAAGCAGGGTCATGTTGACTATTCTCTTCTTCTCTATCTTGTGATTTTTATTCATTAGTACCATTTTGATTCAATAGATGTCACTGCATGTATCCTTAGATCATGATGATAAGTTCTCTTGATGGAGAGCACCGATTACAAAGAAACAAAAATGAAAACCTTCTCTAAGTTATGCACAATATTAATTTGTGCATTGAATCGAACCACATTGGTTTTATAATTTACACATGATGCTATAACAAAAGGGCTACGTATAGACACACAGACATAGACGAAAATTTATGAAATAGTAGAAAAAGGGTTCCGTGTGTGATCCTTTAACAGCTTAAGTGCCATATTTACAGATTTATTATTTGAAATAAGTGATTCCCAAGCTGTCGTTTAAGTGTTAAAAAAATATGTATAAACAATGATTTGGAAATCTTAAAGCTTTAAAAAAAAAAAACAAAATACTTTGTTACAAAAAGTGAAAACCGTGAGGGTTTTGAACGTGCGAACCAAAGTGACTATCGGAAATCTTATAGCATTAAACAAAATCATAATGTATTGCATGTCTTTACTGAGGCTTGAACTTGCGACTCTTTGTTCGAAAGGCGGTAACCGTCACCTATGGGTTATTTGTTCTTATGACAATTAGTTAAAAATAGTTATTCTATTACAATGCATGTTATGACGGTTGTCAGTTGTCAAACAGTTGACAAATATAGACGAAATGCATATTGCTCACCCCCGTAAGTAATTAGCGTGATAATATATAGCCTATGTCCTTCCCTAGGTTGAAATACATCTCCTTGCCAATTTTCATTACGATCCGATCAGCCGTTTTGTCGTGAAAAGGTAGCAGACAGACAGACAAACAGAGTTACTTTCGCATTTATATTATGGTATGGATACAGCTACCAATATGGCTTCACGACATTCAAGGGCTCACATACCTACCGTATTATTTTGCAGTTGGAAACCGAAATGTACTGTCACGAGCATAATTGGTTAAGTGGAATTCTCGTGTAACAAAAATTCGGACTTTTACAAAAGACGGAACTTGAAGAACGCTTGCTAATTAGGCTGTTTTTGCTTTAGACCAGGTTGTACTTAGACCAGCTGCTGTTTAGACTGCTTGCTAATTAGACCATTTGTGCTTTAGACCAGTTTGTACTTAGACCGGCTGCTGTTTAGACTGCTTGCTAATTAGACCATTTGTGCTTTAGACCAGTTTGTACTTAGACCAGCTACTTTTTAGACCACTTGCTAATTAGACCAGCTGCTTTTTTAGACGAAATGATACCAACCCCTAAAATGTTCGTTATACTAATACCTACCAGCTTTTTCACGCGGTTTCGCTCGCGATAAATTTAAAATTAGTCAATCAATTCGCACTACTTAATAGTTTCTATAATAATAAAATTCAACCATGATTTGAAAGACAAGACTCTATCTATTATCATATGAACGTTGTTGGTGTTTTTATCGGGAACCGTTTTCTTTTTAATGAATGTTACCCTAATGGTGCATCCATACCTCAGTTACTTTGTGTGGAGCAACGTTTCCAAATGTTAGAGCCTTATCACACTAGCGAGTTGCGAGTGAATGGAAAGCGGGGCGAGTGCGCAGCGAGCTCGCCGCGATTACGCAAAGTGTGCGCGGCGAACACACCGCGAAAAAAAAACAAAATGAATGATTGTACAAAAAGCGTATCGCACACCACAAACTCGCTGCCCACCTGCGACGTCATCGCCGTAAGCGTTTGCGTAAAGTTACTTAGTTTGATGCACAGAATGCTTAGTTGACGAGTTTGTGATAAGTCTGTTTACACCCTGTATACCAACCTTATATTTTGTCTTTACATGAAACTATTAGTAACCCATTGTTATACTGTTTCAGCAATGATTTTTGCGTAGAGTTACTTAGTTTGATGTACAGAATGCTTGGTTGACGGCTTCGTGATGTCTGTTTAGATCCTGTTTACACCTCATTCCTGGGCCGACATTGTCATCGACACGATTTTCATTTAACATAATATTCTTGTCAAAAAACATTAAATTGTGAAGTTCACAAGTCAGGCAGACATGTTTTGACATCGTTGTATCACTAACTTTATGTGTGACGGTTAGAAGACAAACATCGAGTACGGATGGCAAAGAAAGGAAAATGTATTTAATGTTTTGATATTTTTTTTCGCTTGCTCAAGACGGGTTGGTGATTTCAGACCTGCTATAAAAGCAAAACGTTTAATTCAGACTAATAAAATAAATAACAAATAATGCTGGACATTACACACAACGCCATCTGGTGCCAAACTAGGCAACGAGGCTTGTGTCGTGGACTCCAGATAGTTGGTATACTACTTACTTAGATACTTTTCGTTTGTAAATACATACTTATTATACATATCCATGACTCGGAAAGAATTGTCAATGCGCATCACACAAACATCTGCTAAATGTTCATAATTTGTTAGTAACATTATCTTAAAACTATGTTAGTCAGAAAAATAGCTTAGAAAACCAAGCAGCCTGATAAACCTCCAGCTGCAGATTCAGGTCTCTCTGCAATCATCCTTAGTATTCAGGATAATGAGGCTGACTTTTTGCGCATTATAAGCGTAAAAGCGTAAAATTATAAGTGTAGGTTTCCTCACGATGTCTTCCTTTACCGATGTCCAAGATAAACTTAGAAAATACATATGAATTAAAAAAGTCACATTGGTACTTGGACATTATAAATGTATGAGAATGTTCACGAAAACACTACTTTAACGATTTAGATGAAATTTGGCACACAGCTAGTTTATAACCTAGATAAAAACATAAGATACTTTTTATCTCGGTAGTAGCTTTCCCTTAGCGTCAGTTCACACCGAGACACGACGCTGCGCTACGATACCAGTGATTTCGCGCTGCGCCGCGAGCATCGCAAGGAAATGTATATCTTTTCGTGTAGTTAATAAAGTTATATTTTGAGTAGCTCTATTAAAATGTGCGCGCAGTGTCGCGTCGCGTCGCGTCTCGGTGTGAATTGACCCTTAGGATAAAACTCGACATTGACTCTGGCGAAGCCGCGAACTAAACATAGTTATTTATAATTCTCTAGAGACCTCTTACAATGCTATCAACAAGTCCGGTACGTATTTACTAGCAGAAAACATTTTCCATTCATTATATACCTACTGTAGTTCATATAAAACCCTTGGGTAAACCTTTAAATAAATCAACAGGGTTAAACTATTTATTGTACTCATAGCAAAATTTATTGGGTTCCCTGCAATAAATGTAACCTCTCGGCCACAAACTTCGCGTTTAAGCGACGCAAGAACAACTGAAAAAAAGATGATTAGTGCACGCCACGAGTCACCGCGGCTAGACAAAGCGGCGGTATAAGACACTTACGCAAAGGAAATAGGAGACGAGCGTGCGTATATCACGGCACGAGCTACACTTCCATTGAAATAGTGACTAATAATAGTCGCCTTCCTGCTCTTATCCTATATTATTTATTGACGGCGCAACATGTTTTTTTCCTCCACCCACACCAGTCAACGTACTCGTTTACCACTTTTTGTTTCATTTTTTTCTCACACAGTCCACCCATCTTTTCTTACTTCTCTTGAAATAGCGACTACAAAGATAAATAAAATGTAGAACTCTACAGGGAGCAAGTCACCAGTCACAGTGACATGACTTGCAGAGCGACGACGCTCAAGCGAAGGAACCAAGAGACCCGTGTCGCTTCATACGAGGACATGAATGGAGTCTTATATGTGGTAAAAATCGCAACGTGTTGGCTCGCTTGCGTCCCGTTGTGCCTGTAATGAGGTGAACGGTGTAAGGTCAGCATAATAATGGTATCGGCAAGCTTATTATATGGATATAAGAAAATATAATGATATTGACATCTGTCGGGGTACTTACACCTAAGTGACATATTATTATATTTTGTAAAAGCCTTTTACAATATTTTTTAACGAGACAGTGCAAACGATTTGATTCTTTAGAAATTTAGTTGAAACCTACAGAATTGTAGTGACAGTATACCGCGAAGTCAATAACAAACACCTAATCGATTTCTACGTTATTGATAAAAATAAACGAACGGCCATCAACATTCTCACCCTGTTTAATGATCACGAGTTCATTCAATATAATTAACACGTAATGCCGGGGGGCGGCAGCAGCCACAATCCATTCCTAAAATTCGTTAGCGCCACAATTTCACTGACATTCCATGAAATCCTGTCACAAATACCTTTGATAACATATAATTATTCAAATAGGCAATATCATAGATTAAAAATCAAAAGATAGATATACCATACTTTATTGTACAGCAATTTTTTCACAATGCTCACAGTTTTCGCATAGGATCAGTTTGATAATATGTATGTATGTGTGTAAGGTATTTATTTATTTGTTTACAAAAGCTAAAATAAATGAGTTACAATACAAGAGCCAATTACAAGTTGTTACGAGTAGACACAGAGATGATAGTAGAAAACTAAAGGTCTTAGCCCCCACGACTCCGCTCCCACCCGGCAAAAAGAATATAATAGGCTTGTTAATTGAAAAAATCTAATTAGTCCGTCACTTAGATTATCAAAAAATATTTGACCGGTATTTTTTCTTTTGTCACATAAAACAAAATTGACGAAGATACGACGCTTTTAAAATTCCCAATACGTCACTGTTCGGTATGATTCTTAGTGAGTACTGACGTCACGAGCGCCCACTCCCGAGTTTTGATGCGTTTTATCTTTGTCATTATTCGTGGATTTACAAAAACAAAAAATACGTGTCCATTATTTTCTAATACTCTAACTGACGGACTAAATAGATTTGCAATTTATTGATGGTGGAAACAAGCCTATTCAAAAATGGACTTTAAGAGTTTGTCTATAAGTTATAATTTACATTAGCAACATAAATTAGCAGACAGCTCGCTGTCAGCGGGCTTACCACCGTCAATGCCAATGTAAAGTAAATCTAAAGAGGAATATATAAAGCCCATAATTGAATTTTATTCTTTTTGTTGGGTGGGAGCGGAGTCGTTTATGTGGGCTAAGAGCTTTAGGATCACCAAATAGCAAGCAGGATAATAATACAAATAAAAGGAATTCAAAATAAGCAATAAGCACTTAATACACTCAGACACTAGATTAGGCATTGTTGACATGGGGAAAAATTTATTAAAAAGGTATTTAAAAGTTTCTCTAACTAACCAATTTAATTTCCCAGTTTCGTTGATAAGTCAGTTTCGCTGACTAAACAGTGTTGTGAATTGGACAGTTGCGTCAATAGGGAAGATGACAAAAAAAAATAGTCCGTCAATTAGATTATCAACAAATATTTGACCCGCATTTTTTCTTTTGTTGCATAAACCAAAATTGATGAAGATACGACGCTTTTAAGGTTCTCAATACGTCACGCCATGGTATAATTTATAAGCGAGTTCCGACGTCACGAGCCCCCACTCCCGAGTTTTGATGAGTTTTATCTCTGTCAATAGGCGTAACGATAGTATCAAAAAATTACAAATCTATTTAGTCAAAATAATGGACACGTATTTTTTATTTTTTGCAAATCAATGAATAGGGTAGACAACAAAATAAATCCAATTAGTCCGTCAGGTAGATTAGTGTTGAATAAATTATGTAATCTGCCATTTTGTAGCGGCGGCCATCTTGGACTGATTTTTATAAAAAAATCCCAAATAAGAACACTCTCGACTAATTCACCTTTCAAACCAAAAAAAAAAAAACAAAATCAAAAGCAGTTCATCCGTTCGGGAGCTACGATGCCACAGACAGACATACACACACAGACACATCAAACTTATAACGCCCCGTCGTTTTTGCGTCGGGTTTTAATAAAAGGTAGGAGAATGATTTCGCTTCTACACCAATTTCTTAATCTATGTTATTCTACATCTATTTCCTTCACATTCGCTGCTGACGGTAGCTCTCATTACCGCAAGCTAGTTCGCTTGTAATGAATTTATGAACGAACTTATATTTATGTGGTCGCATACCCTTACTGGCTGTCTGAGTGTTTACCCTTGCCCACTGCTGACGAGGTTTGTTCTGCAATCACGGAACACGTTAACAGTTTTTTTTTTAAGTAAGGCCTGAATTCTTCTCACGCTGACGGTTGGTCGCGCACGGTCGGTCACATATGAGTATACATTGTGTTCCATATGGCACTATAATGCCACGCTGACGTCAGTGGCAATCGACAGCAGTATTTGGTTCTTGCTGACATCAGTGCCGTCAGCGCGACAAAAATTCAGGCCTTAATAATTTTGACTACTTACAACAGAGGTAGCTACATCAAATCAAATCAAAATCATTTATTTCTTTAACCATAATGTGGTAAATGATGGTAAATAAAATTATACTATGAAATATTTATTTTCCATTTATCTACTTGTCTCTAATCTCTAATAATAATAATAGTCCATCTAATCATTTCTTATTTATATACTTGATTATGCTTAAAATTGCTTATTTATTTACTAGCTTTAAAACTTGTTCATTTTTATTAGTATAATTTAAATAGTTATTTAATTTTGGTTATTTTATTTATTAAATGTCTGTTTTTCATATTATGAATGATTATTGAATTTATCTGTTAAATATTCGTTGACTGTAACTCCACTAGTTTAGTTACTCCCAATAACAACACTTTCTTATAAGTAGATATTTTTAAAACGTTTATCACAGGTAAATTCAATTTATGCAAAAGTAAACGAACATCGGATCAATTCAAAATCCCAACTAATTCACCGCTAACAAATCCTAAACAAAATTCAATCAACCGAACAAAACTCACAACCCTACCTTTATGTAAAGTAGGTATACCTGCTACCTGCCCGTCCCTGAATTGACAAACCAAATTATTTCATCGGGAACATTCCACTTTGCTGGTACATTCGGCGTCATAAATATCGACGTACACACTGTTATATCTTGAAAAGTAGCAGATTCAAAGCAGATTTTTTCTTAATTTACGTAATTATACCTAAAACTAAACTTGAAATAATAATAAAAACATGTATATGTATATAGAAGTGAAAACTAAGTAATCTATATCTGCTACGGGTTGTGCCCCGGGCACGCCTATGTGGTGCTACGCCGTAGCGGATCGGCTACGAGTGCTACGAAGCGTTAGGTGACGGTCACGCAAGGTCCATGATTTTTGTTCACCAAAAAAGTGTTCAACGCGCCTAAAGAAGTTTTCACTTCAAAAAGCTTAAAATAGCGTTAAAAACTTCATCCACGTCAGCTGTCAACAGTAATAGTACCCAAAAGGCTGGCAGCGTTGCCATATTGAACGGCAATGTTAATTATAACAAACACACAAAACAAAACATAAGGCAAGCACTCTGGTCACGGGGAGAGACCCCATGGCCCTAGTGTATCAACCCCGAACGGTTCAAATACATTGTAGCTAACAATGAAGTTATTGTATTTGCGCCGTTTGAGTGAGTGAATAAATCGGCTGCTGGCTGCGCTGCCCCAGTGCAGTAAGCCACAGTTCTAAGGAGATGGAATGGCATAAAGGTGTTAACTCAAGTTGCATCCCACACTTACCCACATATCTCCTGGCTTACCCGATTATCTCCTGGGTGTAAACAGACTCTTCGCGAAGCCATTAACCAAGCATTCTGTTTAAGAACCTAAGTAAATCTACGCAAAAATATTGCCGAGAAACGACTTTTTTTTTGGGGTGTAAAATCACGTTTTACGGAATTACTTAATTTACGCACTCAAAACACGCAAACGCAAGGGTGGGGGTCGTGGAGGTGTTTTAGGTAAAATTCTTACATTACACATCCTAATATGTCCGTAACTAGAAGATTCCCGAGTATGGTGTAGAACCAAAAAAATGATCGCAATGATGAAGAGAATTAGTGCCTTTTGGATTCGTTAAGAGTCTTTTTACAGCCTTTATAGTGGAATAATTGGTTTTTCTTCACCCAAGTACATTTTTTATAGATTTTTTCCGTCGTTTTCATCCTAAAACACTCATTGAACATGAAATCTGGAGTTTATTTGTGCCGATATTTTTGACGCCACCTGTACACAGGTACCTACACCGGATACGGCCTAACGAGCTATCATATGAGACAGGTAATCAAAGATCCTGTGTGTGCAAATTGACGCGTCAGATACAGAAGTGATCGTTGATCAAGTGATCAGCCCCTTGTAGTTCATTTGTAAGGTTCATGTTGGTGTTATTTAGGGAGACATGGCTTTAAATATGGGACTGGGTAACTAAATAATAACATCCACTCGGGTCAATCATCAGGTTAAGCCGCTCTTGTCTAGGTTGGTTCATGGATGGGTGACCACCCATTGCGTACCCAGTTTCTCTCGTGTCACGGAAAGGATGTTGTTGGTCCCGACTGTCAGTTGTAGATCATTGACAGTTGTTATAGGTAGTCAGTATCCCAAAAAACCTGACAACCAGTCTTACCAAGGGATATCCTATTACCCAGCAGTACTAACTGGGTTAAGGAGGTCAGATAGGCAGTCGTTCTATGTAAAATAATGGTATTCAGCTGGAAGCCAACCCTAACATTGTTGGAAAGAGGCTAAGCAGATGGTGATAGGGCTGTAAAGCTGACAATTGGAACAGGCCATTATATTTAGTTGTGAACTGGAAAGCACTGTCTGTAGGCGTAAGTACGCGGTCGAGACAAAACGGATGCGACAATCGCGTATTTGAGAGACAATCGCTTTAGTTAGGACAGAGTCTTATGTTATTAACCCCCGACGCAAAAACGACGGGGTGTTATGAGTTTGACGTGTATGTGTGTGTGTGTGTGTCCGTCAGTAGCATCGTATCTTCCAAACGGATAAATCGATTAAGATTTTGTTTTTTTGTTTGAAAGGTGAATTGGTCTAGAGTGTTCTTAGCTATTTTTGATAAAAATCAATCCAAGATAGCCGCCGCCAGAAAATGGCGGGTTTCCGGATTACATATTTATTCGACCACTGCCACAACCAGTAGAATACTGTACGCTATAATAAATTTCAAATCCAAGATGGCCGCCACCACAAAATTTTGAATTACATTTTTTTTTTCACAACTCCCTCAATATGGGTACCAAATGAAAGGGATTGACTAGTAGAAATTATGACCCTATGTGTCGGGGGTTTTATTAATTTTCAATTTTATTTTACTTGTTTTCTGGTAAAAGTTACTGTTCATTGTCCTAATTGACATGACATACTGATATTGATAGATTGATTGACATTCATTTGCATTTTCATAATTGAGTGCATAATAGCGCACCCCTACCTAACACTTCGAAGAAAGAAAGTCTGATATTAAGTTACCTCAAACCAAATCCCTCAAGTGGCCGAGATTACTCCCAGATCAGACAACTAAACTACAGCGGGACATGAAATCTCGTTAGATGACGCAAATTGTACGGCGACGTGACAGGTGTCCCGCCGGTGTAGCCTTGAAACATTTCACTAGATAATACTCGGGAATGTATACTTCTGAAGTGGAGTTTATAAGTGTGTGAAGGAATATTGGTCGCTACAGACCAAAATCATTTAAACACCCGTAATCCCGGAAGGGTTGGGTTGAATGTATCTGATAGTACACCCATATTTTGCCAGTTATGATTAAGTCCCATGTAATATAGAGGCGAGCCTAACCGGGTACAAATCCAGGATCCGTGGCTGCCACTGAGAAATTCTTGATGGAAAAACGATTGCTCGACCTGCGAAACGAACCCAGGACCTCATGCTCAGCGGTCGCGAAGCGGAGCGGAAGGGAGTATCAACCTTTTACTGACTAAAACCCATCCATGATCCATCTTAGCCCTTTTTGTAACAGGGCCGCGGTATCTCTTACAGTCACGCAGCCCCGGCAGGCATCGGCCCTTCCTTTATGCTGACATCTCTTTGAGGCGCGCGTGGAACACGAACGCGCCGTCGACATGGCCAGTCGTCATAAGACGTCCTACTTAAAGCGATCAGTCGTGAAAATATGCAATCACGTATTTTCATTATTATGTTTTTTTTTTTGATAAATTGGCCATTCATTCATTTTTTCATTTGGGATCTGTGTAGTATTTTTATCATTTTGTAAACGTATCTCTTGTTCTCCGAAGCTAATAATCAAACATTTGGAATTGTTTCAAAGTGATCACCCAACTTCTTGGATTCCAACGTATCGCATTTTAGGCATAAAACGACCAAAAACGTTTCTTGTATGCGACGTAAACTTGATACGTTTCAGTTCACAGAAATAGTAGTTCCCGGAATTTGACACCATATACGAATTCTGATGTTCAATCGATTGCATGTCAGCCGGAACACTTTGGTTTCGACCGGGCTCAGCTTAGAACAGAGTTTGAATTGAATAAGCCATCTTGTACTGCTTTACCGCTGACGTGAGGTCGGATGAACCTATTAATTGGTGCATGTTGCCTAGAAAAGCACTTTGCTTTGTTTTAATGATTTCATCACCTCAGCTTCCAAAACTTTGAAAAATGTGACATCTACCAAGCCGTACTGGAATATTTTAGCGCTATGGATAACAGTCCATAACTTCCTCATAGAGAGGACGCCTGCCCCGGTATTCACAAACGCTCGCAATTAATTTCGATTCGATAATTCCTATGTCCATCCTTTTTTGGCATAACGAAAACGAGCGAGATAGACATACGACTTCCCGAATCGAAATGGAATCGAAGTGTTGTGAATATGCGATCTGGTGTCCTAGCTGTGAAACCGTTCATCATCATCTCCCTAGGCTTTTCCCAACTATGTTGGGGTAGTCTAACCGGATGCAGCTGAATACCAGTATTTTACATAGAGCGATTGCCTATCTGACATTCTGCTATCCAGTTAGTACTGGGTAATAAGGTACCCTTTAATAAGACTGATTTCAGAATTTCGGGTCATTGACTTACTGTAACTACTGTCATAGATCGACAAAATGACACTCGGAACCAACGGCACACAAATCTCATACGCTGATAATGCGTCTTATGTCGAGTATAAGGTCAATAAAATAAAGATAAATATAGATATTGAAGCAGGTGTGTGGGTACATAATTAATTAATTGAACTTTTATCAGTCGTACTCTGAATTTGAATTATTTCTTGCCAAAAACTTCCTTACAAAAAATATCATCCATCTACCGCTTTTGAGATATCTAAATAAGACTAATGATCCAACTTCTGCCAAGAAACTCACCATAAAACAGTCCATAAAATTAAACTTAATCTCACTTGCCTTAAAGTTAATATTTCTTTGGTAGACGGAGGTTGAATAAACATGTATACCAGCTTTAACTTTACTGAATTCTAAGTCTTGCTTCTGTGTCCAGATCCATTCATTTTTATTTCCTAATAATTGTCTTAGGTTTGTGGTTTCCCCTGATAAATTCTTAATGAATGGTCTTAGGTAATTAACCATACCAAGAAATCTCTGAAGTTCTGTAATATTTGTTGGGTTGGGCATGTTCATAATTGCTTCCACTTTCGAAGGATCAACTCGAACTCCACCCTGACTAAAGATATGACCTAAATATTTAATTTCAGTTGCTAAAATTGTGCACTTTTCTCTATTGAATTTTAAGTTTATAGAGTATGCTCTATCTATAACTTTTTGTAAGATAGTATTATGCTCTTTTATATCTTTGGCGTATATTAAAAAGTCATCCATCAAAATTTTAACACCCTCAATGTCACTGAACCTTTTGACCATTTCACTATGAAAGATTTCTGGTGCTGATGAGATACCAAAAGGTAAACGTGTGAACCTATAACGACCAAATGGAGTTATGAATGTGCACAGCTTCGAAGACTTCTCTGATAACTTCAGCATCCAAAATCCTTTATTAGCATCTAAAGTTGTGAAATACTTTGACCCGGCTAAATCTGATTTTATTTCATCTATTGTTGGAAATGGATAGTGAGGTCTCATGATGGCTTTATTGAGTTTGTTTGGATCGATACAGAGTCTGATTTGACCATTTTTCTTAGTAGTCAGAACTATAGGACTTACCCACTCAGTTGGTTCTTCAACTCTGCGTATGATGTCTTGTTTCTCCAGCTCCTCCAGTTCTGTTTTGAGAGGTTCCCTTAATTGGAAAGGTACTCGTCTGCACGCTGAGACAGTTGGACTGGCATCTGGCTTCAATTTGAGGTCGACTTCTAAATTTGTGATACATCCTATACCATCTGTCAAATCCTGAGGAAGCTGAGGTACAAAATCAACCTTATAAATTCTTTTTATCAAGTTAAGTGTTTTGCACGTGTCCCTGCCTATAATATTTTTGCAATTTAAGTCTACTATATGAAAATTTACTGTATAACTGTTATTATTAAGTTTGACAACTAAGTTGCATTGGCCAACAGTTGGTATAATATCACCACTGAATGAAGATAATCTATGACTACTTTTTTGTATCTTATCAGTTGGTATGTGTAGTGTTTCAAATGTTTGCACTGAAAGAACGTTAGTATCTGCACCTGTATCAAGAATGAATTCTACAGCGCGATTGAACGGGAATCACCATTTAAATTAATATCAAGAAACTTTTCTTCTTGACTATAGGTACAAATTATAAAATTGGTCAGCGGGATCAGTTGACCAATTCAAAAATTCAATAGGTCGATTCATCCCGCGGGATCCACCTGTGTGGGATGAAATTACTAAAGAGCCTGTTTATCATGAGTGTTGAATAATATTGAAAGAATTATACTAATCTATAAAAACAGTAATTTATTTAATCAATAATCGATATAGTATGTCTATGGACATTGATTGTTCTATGACTAGACTGTATAACTCTATGCCTTTGTCTGTGGAAGGAGAAATTAAAAAACAATAAATGACTTCTCTCTGGTATTAAAAACAGCAATGTGTATTTTATTAATATTGAATACTCTGCAACTAAAAACCCCTAAAACCTATGAAATAACAAATAAAATCACAACAGGTTATGGGCCCAGAACGCTCACTAGTGATAAAATATAAAATTCAAGCTAAAAGTGATAACTACGAAGCAGTGAAAGTGAGTGCACATGTACACGCAAAAAAACTAACAAAATGGAGTCGTTCATGGAATTACAGAAAATATCTAAACTGTACTGTGAAAAAGAATACCCACTATGGAAATTCCAAGTAAACATATTATTCAAAAGCTCAGGCTTACAGGATGTCATACATGGAACTACAGGTACAGACGCAATTCCTATGCCATCTACAGAACAAAGTAATAACGATTACCAGCTAAAAGATGCTAAAGCGCAAAAAATCATAATGATGAGCATTGATAAAAAACTTATGATTCACATCATGACATGCGAGAATGCAAAATCAATGTATGAAAAACTTTGTGCTTTGTTTGAGAGGCCGAATGAACAACGTAAATGCGAAGTGCTACAAAAATTTTATGCATATCAATATGATAAAAGTAAAAATATGGCCGAAAATATCAGCACACTAGAAAATTTAAGATATCAATTAAATATTTATGACGAAAAAATATCTGACAACAGTTTCATTGCAAAAATACTTTCATTATTACCGGAAAACTACAATAACTTTATTACATCATGGGAATCTTCCCCGCTCCATGAGAAAACAACTACAAATCTAACAAGTAGATTATTAAAAGAAGAGGAAAGATATAAAATGCAGAACAAAATGAAAGAAGAACAAAATGAGGTTATTGCATACAAGGCTCAAAGAAAATGGAACAAATGTAATAATACTCAAAATAAAAAGGAAAAATATTGTGAAATATGTAAAAAGACAAATCACCCAACAGAAAAATGTTTCTTTAAGAATAAAACTAATATCAAGAAGATGGAATGTACCATATGTAAGAAAAATAATCACACAACGGAAAAATGTTTCTTCAGACAAAGCAATAATACTAAAAATAACAATAATCCAAAAAACAACACAGCATTTATGACATACCAGGACAATAGATATGATGAAAAAGAAACTATAACATTTATTGTTGACTCCGGGTCTTCAAGCCATCTTACCAACAAGAAAAATTTATTACACAACTTTCAAGAAGAAAATGGAAAAATTGGAATAGCAAAAGCTGGAATTGCCATGCAATCAAAAGGTCATGGAGAAATACATGGATCAGAGTGTACTCTTAAACAGACTATCTATGTACCTGATCTGACTAACAATCTTATGTCAGTAAACGCTATAACAAATAATGGAGGTAAAGTTATATTCGAAGATCAAGAAGTTAAAATACTAAAAGAAGATGAGTTAATACTAACAGGAAATAAAGAAGAAAATGGACTATATACTGTAAAAATTAATAACCTAAAACAAGAAACTTCCTTATTAACGGATAAAATAAATAAAGCTGAGGAATGGCATAAGAAAATGGGTCACCCTAGTATTGGTAAAATGCTTAACCTAAAAAAGGTTGCTAAAAACATGAATGTGAGTGAAGAAGAAATTAAAAACTTAAATAAAACTTGCAAGGTATGTATCATGTCAAAACAAGTGAGAAAACCATTTAATACAGAAAGACAAAAAGCAATGAGGCCGCTACAAATAATACACACAGATATATGTGGTCCTATTTCACCTAATACATATGATAATAAAAAATACATACTTACCATTCTTGATGACTACACTCATTATACACGGGTTTATTTACTAGAATATAAAAATGAAGCTTTTGAAGAGATAAAAACCTATATCGAAGAAGTAGAAAGAGAAAAAAATCTAAAAGTCAGTTCAATCAGATGTGACAACGGAGGTGAATACACCAGTAATAAAATGAAAAATTGGTGCCGTTATAAAGGCATAATATTGGATTACACCATACCATACAGTCCCCAACTGAATGGAAAAGCAGAAAGGCTAAATAGAACAGTTCTAGAAAAAGTGAGAGCTTTATTATTTGAATCTAATGAAGAAAGCTATCTATGGGGAGAAGCTGCAAAAACTGCTGCATATCTTATAAATAGAACACCAGTTGAAACACTTAATAACCTAACACCTATAGAATTATGGACTGGTCAACAACCAGATCTTAGAAATATAGAGATATTTGGTTCTGAAGCATATAGTAAGAAACTTGGACATTTACAAAAACTCGAGTCAAGAACTAACAAAATGATCATGATTGGTTATGCCCCAACAGGCTATAGACTATTTGATAAAGAAAAACAAAGAGTATTTATCAGAAGAGATGTAATATTCAATTTTAAAGAGAATAAAGAAGAAAACTGTGAAGAATCTATAAAAACGAATGACAATTTAGTAGAAAATATTATAATACATGAAGAAGATAACACAGTAAACAAATATAATAATATTATGAAAATAGAAGTAAATGGAGAAGAAACCATAACACAAGAGATAGAAATCCCAGAAGAAATAGAGGTCGTAAACACTGAAGACAAAAACATACTAGAGATTATAGAAGATATACAAGAACCTACAACAAATAATACAATAACTGAGGAACTAACAGATAATAATAACCAAAATGCAAGTTCCCAAAGACCTAGAAGACAACGTAAAATTCCAATAAGATATACAGATTATGCTATGTTGACATTTCAAGAAGCGTTGACATGTCCGGAAAATAAACAATGGATAAAAGCTATAAATTCAGAAAAGAATTCTTTACAACAAAACCAAGTTTGGGATATCGTAGAAAAAGTAGAAGCAAAAGGAAGAAAGATTATAGCTAGTATGTGGGTTTTCAAAATAAAACCAGATGGAAAATATAAAGCCAGACTCGTGGCAAAAGGCTGTCAACAAATATATGGAATAGACTATGAAGACACATTTAGCCCAGTTATGAGTAATAGTTCATTTAGAATATTAATGGCTATTGGTGCTTCAAAAAATCTACATATCATGTCGTTAGATATAAAAACAGCTTTTTTATATGGAAACTTAAAAGAAAACATTTTTATGGCTCTACCTGAAGGTTATGACGAATACGACAGAAATACTAAAGTTTGTAAACTCAAGAAAAGTCTATATGGCTTAAAACAAGCTCCTTTGAACTGGAATGAAAAATTTACATCAGTTCTACTTAAAAATGGATTAAAACAACTAAAAGCAGATAAATGTTTATTCAAGAACTCAGACAGTACAATGATGCTAGGAATACATGTTGATGATGGAATACTATTAGGAGAAAATAAGGAATGTATGATGAAACTGATAAATAACCTAAAAGAAGATTTTGAAATGACATACACTGAGAATCCTGAAACATTTTTAGGAATAGAAATCATTAAGACTATAGATTCTATACATCTGAAACAAAGAGAGAATGCTGAGAATATAATAGAAACATTTAACATGACAGAGGCAAAAATAACTCCTACACCATTACTGGAAAACAATGAAAACAACCAAAATAATGTACAAACAAAAGAAAACTTTCCCTACAGAGAAGCTATAGGTCATCTTATGTACCTATCAAATAAAACAAGACCTGATTTGACATATGCTGTGAATTATGAGAGTAGAAGCATGGAAAATCCGAATAATCAAGATTTAAACAATGTCAAAAGAACCATTAGATATTTGAAAGGAACCTTAAATTCTAAAATAAAATATAATAAGGATAAAAACTTAACAAATTTAGATGCATACTGTGATGCAGATTATGCTGGTGACAAAGAGACCAGAAAAAGTACCAGTGGCTACATAATGATGTATTGTGGAGGTCCAGTGCACTGGTGCACAAGGAAACAACCAATAGTAGCATTGTCAAGCTGCGAAGCTGAATATATTTCAGCAGCAGAATGTTGCAAGGAACTTTTATATGTCAAAGGATTAATTGAAGAACTTATTGAGACTAATATTACAGTAAACCTAAATATTGACAATCAGAGTGCAATAAGGTTAATTGAAAATGGAGTGTTTAATCGCAGATCAAAACATATTGACGTAAGATATCATTTTTTACATAACTTGTTTGTTGAAGATATAATTAAAATATCTTACTGTCCTACTAATTTGCAATTAGCAGATATCCTTACTAAACCTTTAAAAACTAATAAATTTTGTGAATTTAGAGATCTTATTATGCAAACTTAACTGTACATAATAATAATATAATATTGCTATTATGTTGATAAACTAGTACCTAATAATTAAAACTACCTACACTTGTAAAACTAATATGACAAAAAATAAAAAAATGTTTGTAAACAAAGTTAGAAAAATGTAAAACTTTAATACTTGTGTATGTAAATTATATAACTAAGTAAATGGATAAATGTAAACTTAACTAATTTGATTTGTAAGTACCTATCTAAAAGTACATCACATAAAAATTATAAATATGTATATTTGTACTGCTGCTTTTATAGATTACGGGGGTGTGTTGAATAATATTGAAAGAATTATACTAATCTATAAAAACAGTAATTTATTTAATCAATAATCGATATAGTATGTCTATGGACATTGATTGTTCTATGACTAGACTGTATAACTCTATGCCTTTGTCTGTGGAAGGAGAAATTAAAAAACAATAAATGACTTCTCTCTGGTATTAAAAACAGCAATGTGTATTTTATTAATATTGAATACTCTGCAACTAAAAACCCCTAAAACCTATGAAATAACAAATAAAATCACAACAATGAGTTCCGCCCTCCATGACTGTGTGTTGACCGTATTTACGCAAATTGTGCCCACAAACAAGTGATTTTTGTAAGAATCATCATTGTTATTACAGTTTTGAGAGTTTTCAACGTTTATATTATTAACACTTTTACACAATTGTGCGAAATGATTGTTTTTCCCGCACTTCTTACATTTAACTCCTTTTGCTGGGCATCTGAATCTGTGTATTTGACCACACCTCTGGCAAGTGGCTTCGCTAGTTGCTGATGACTGCGACTGTGAACGTTTAAATCCCGGCTTAGACTTGACTTTGCTTCGACTACGTGATTTGGAGACCTGTCCTATGAGTGGTTCTTCCAATGTTTTCGCCTGTTGTCTTGTAGCTTCCATGCTTTTAGCTAACGTCACTGCTTTGTCTGTCGTGTCTGGTTTATCCGTCAGTATCTTTTCTTTGATGTACTGATTATTGGCATTCAGATTCAGACTGAAAATGTCCCGCAGGATGCTGTCTTCTAGCGATTTGAATTCACATTGCTTGGAAATATTTTTCAGATCCGTAATGTAACTATCGATAGATTCGTTGTTACCTTGTCGTCTGTTGAAAAGTTTATGACGCTCCATTGTCACATTGATTTGTGGCATAAAGTGCTGATTGAATTTATCGGTCAGCGTCTGGAAACTCACTGTATCTATATCTAGATTAAATGAGTAAAATGTCGTCAGCGCGTTCGGTCCTATGAAATGAAGAAGTATGGCGACTTTTCTCGCGTCGTTTTCATTTTCTAAGTTGTTCGCTCGTAAGTATATCTTGAACTGAGTAATCCAATTTTTCCACGCTAACGGCATATTGTTATTGCCCATTTCCAGTGGCGGAATGTGACTACTGATGGTTTTTTGAATCGACTGTGATGGCTTATCATTGTCCCCGGCCATTTTGTTGCAATTATGGTACCTTGTACAGCGTCGTCCAGCCTTTCTTCTGACACCATGTAAGGTTGGTGGTCAAGGATGGGAAGACTATATATGTGGAGCGGCTGCAGGGCGTCTTCAGGAACAAGATGATTGAATATAATAACTCATCAGTAAGTAATGTCTTTATTAATCTATCGGTCTTACATATGGGATATAGCGTGTCCACCATTGTATATGAAAAACAAGAGAGGACAAGCAACGACAGTGTTGCTACACTTAAAATACTAATTGGTAGTGTTGTACTACCTAACAGTCAGATAGGCAGTCGCTCCATGCAAAATACTGGTATTCAGCTGCATCTTGTGGTACTGGAAGCCGACCCGAACAGAATTGGGCAAAGTTTGGTTTATAGTAGTCAGAATCCTGAAAATCTGACAACGGATGCTAACTTTTTTTTTTGGGTTGGAAATCATCAAATTACTCTGACCCACTCTGGGCAGAGTGTCAGACTTTTACTGACTAAAACTCATCCATGTTCTTTCCTGGCCTTTTATGTTCCGGGGTCACGGTATCTCTTTCGAACAGTCCCGCAGCCCAACGGATGCTATCTAACAACAGAATTGAGCGCTGCATCATCATCATAATTCATTTGGGGTCAGCGCGACATGTCTTCTTCACATACCATACATTCTTCATTCTTCTCTTCTTCTTCTTCTTTCATTCTTCTTTATATTTCCATACTTCTCTATTTTTCGTCATCTCACCAGACACTGCATCAGACATAAAACTGACTGCAACATGCGATACGATGATTCGTACACAGTAAACGTTTATGTACCATTTTGAATGGGAAATTGGAACTATATATATTATATAGTTTATTAATACGGTCAAAGATATCCTCTAAACGTTGGCATTTGATGAAATTAACAAACAACCTCCTGTATATTATGATAGTGCACATAACTGCAATATCACTGACTCAGGCACAGTGAAGCTGGTTGTGGCTTAGCCTAGCTTCGTCTGCGGCGCTGCTTCTAAGATAATAAAGTGTAGTCTAAGACAGTAAAAGAATTGCTTGCTAGTAATATAATACATTTTTTTACTTTTAGCTTTGTCTAAAATTTTCTCGATGACTCTCTTTTTCTTTCATAAATCATTTTTTTTTTTCAATTTAAAAATGTTTGTTTTAATTTTGTTCTTTCTTTCATCAATTCCTTTCATTTTGGTAGTATTCTATGTTTTATCTACGAAGTCTATCAGCACCCTTTTTTTCGGATGGGAAATCATGAAATGACTCGCGATGACGCACTGGGCGCAGCGGAAGAGAGTGTCAAACTTTCACTGACTAAAATACATCCATGTTCCTTCTTAGCCCTTTGTGTACTAGGGCCTCGATATCTCTTTCGAACAGTCCCGCAGCCCCGGCAGGCGTCTTGCAGCACCCTGCGGGTTCTCGCAAATACCTAGATCTCGCAGGATTGAGAATAGTCAGTCCCACAAATGCTAGGATTATAATTAACTAGCTGACCCTCGCAACTTCGTCTGCGAGTGAGGGTTAGTTTTTTTTTTTAATAAAAAGTTGGTCCGAGGCGGCACAGGAAAAGAGCACATGGAAAGAATTGGGGGAGGCCTTTGCCCAGTAGTGGGACAGTACAGGCTAAATAAAAAAAAATAAAAAAAGTATCCTATGTTACTTCTAATACCTCCAAGAATATGTGTACAAAGTTTCATGATGATCGGTTGAGTAGTTTTCGCGTGAAAGCGTAACAAACAAACATACATTCATATTTATAATATTAGTAGGGATATCATACGGGATTGGATTTTTACATATATTAGCAGAACTGTTTCGCAAAAGTATTAGGAACTATAGATTTCACCATAGCGTGCCAATAATTTTGGTTTTGGAAAAGTGTTCTGCTAGTGTTATCAGAGCATAATATTTTCGTTTCAAGCCAGAACTAAGGTTGGTGGACCATGGAAGGCCACGCTCCTTTGAAGGCCAACTCCACTAAGGATCTTAGTGTGTAGTAGAAGAAATATGTCCTTAGGCGCAGGACACACAGAAAAGACGTAAGATGAGGATGGGGCGAGGGCAGGGCGCAGATGGGGCGCCTTTGCGACTATTTAACACATATAAAAAAGACGATTAGCCGCAAGACACACAGAAAAGACGTAAGACGCAGACTTGGCGCAGACATAATGTTTCTTCCGCGTCTCTTTCATACAAAATGTATAGAAGCGTCGCGACGAAAACTTATAGAAAAGGCAGATCGCGGACACGACGCCGACGCTTGCCCGTCTGCGCCTTGTTGTAGAACAGATAGAAAGGACGGGGAACTACGACGTTTTAATAGTTTGCCTTCAAAGGAACGTGGTCTTCCATGTTCCACTCACCTTATTTCTTAAAAGTATAAGGTCCATGTTCACCAAAAAAATGACAGTCTGATTATCTAAAACAGCTGTTTAAAACGCATTTTTGTATGGGGACATGTCACAGTGACAGCTGTTTTTAACCGACTTCCAAAAAGGAGGAGGTTCTCTATTCGACTGTATTTCTTTTTTTTTTTTTTTATGTATGTTCACCGATTACTCGAAGACGCCTGAACCGATTTGAAAAATTCTTTTTTTGTTTGAAAGGGTATACTTCCAAGTTGGTCCCATAGTCATTTTCATGGTCGCCAAGTCGGGATCTGATGATGGAATCTTGGCGAAATCGAGGGAACTCTTCAAATGTTATAGGATAACGTACAGCAATTTTGGTATTTTCTACAACAAGTGAAGCATTTGCTTTTGATAAGAACCATTCTACCATCAGATCTGATGATGAAGCCAAGAGTCACGGAACTCCATAATGAGACAATGTATCCTAGTCGTGTTTGGGCTTGTTGTAATTGTAACGGTATGCACTTTCCATGTATATCAAGCACATGTGAACCACTAAAAAGTGAAATAAAAACTTTTTTGAAAAAAGTCGGTGACGTTTGTATGATTGATTTAATTTTTTTGTCACCGACTTCAGAAGCTAAAGTTATTTTTCACTTTTTTGGAAGTCGGTTTTATTTTTTGCAAAAAAGTTTTTATCCCAACTTTGTTGGGGTCGGCTTCCAACACTTCGGCTTCCGTCTAACCGGATGCAGCTGAATACCAGTATTTTACATAGAGCGACTGCCTATCTGACCTCCACAACCCAGTTAGTACTGGGTAATACGATACCAATTGATAAGACTGGTTGTCAGACTTTTTGGGCCACTGACTACCTTTAACGACTGTGAATGATGGACAAATGACAGCCGGGACCAACAGTTTAACGTGCTTTCCGAGGCACTGAGGAAACTCGGTATGTAAGGATGGTCACCCATCCACAGACCAACCTAGGCAAGCACGGCTTTACCTAAAGATCGACCCGAGCGGGTGTTATTATTTAGTCACGAGCTCCTTCTGGATTCAACTGTATTTATGAACATCAAATCCGACCCAACAGTTTCTACACGTATCCGGTAAAAGCTAGTCTAGGTAGGTATCACATTCATCCTTATTACTACTCAGTTTTAATTAAACAATACAAAATTACTTACATAACAACGGCTAAATATCACAGAGAAATAAAATACCATATTTCATTTAATGAAACCATACCTTACATTATTCGTTTTATAAACTCACTAGCTGACCCGCGCAACTTCGTCTGCGTAAGACGAACCAACAGTTCCTAAAATTAGCGCGTTCAACCAACCAAACAAACAAACTCTGCAGCTTTATCATATTAGTACAGATTAAGTCAGTAACAATTTATTTTTGCTCGAATAGGTTTGCATTAATCGCCAAAATATTCTACTTTTGTTTTTTCAATTATGGGCTCTTCCTTCGACTGCCTTACGTTTCTATCCTTGGGCACTCGACGATTTCATACTCCAGCTAGGTCGAAAGTCTTCATCAACTGGCATGACATGAGCCGCGACACGTTAAAGCTGCTTCAAACTGTTGCGGACCTCTCGCATCTGCCTTCCTTCTCCAAACTCAGACCTTTGATGTTAGTCATACTCCAAGCAGGTCAACACAACACGTAGATGTAGATGCTGTAAACTCTTGAAAAGTCGTCGTCGTCGTTTTCGTCTCCTAGCCGAGCCGAGCCGATGAGACCTTCGATGACAGTAATACTCCAGCTATTACTAAAGTTCTCATCAAGGTGCGTTAAGTGAGCCCAATGACGATATAGCTGCTGTAAACTGTTGAGGATCTCTTGCAACTGCCTTCAGTCTCCATCGTTAGACCATCGATGACAGTCATACTCCAGCTAGGTTTAAAAGTTCTCATCAAGGTGTACGAAATGAACCTTAAACACGATAGAGCAGATTTGAAGTGTTGCGGATCTCCTGTGACTGCCTTTCATGTCCAACGTTAGACCTTCGATGATACTCATACTCCAGCTAGGTCTCAAGTTTATATCAAGGTGCATGAAATGAGCAGACACACGATATAGCTGCTGTAAACTGTTTCGGACCTCTTGTGACTGTCTTACGTCTCCATCGCTAGACCTTCGATCACAGTTAAACTTCAGCCAGGTCACAAGTTGTCAAAGGGTTATGAAATAAGCCCCAACACGATCTTCATCTTTATCGTGTGGTTAGTGCCTAACCTGGTGTTAGAGTTTTTATGCCACCCAAGGTCCTCAGTCTTGGCTTTACATGCCGTCGATCAAATATCTCTCAGGCATGCTGGTTTTCAGCGGACAGACCTCCGGCGCGATCTCATGGCGACATGGAGAGAGCGACTGTTGCAACCCCGTGCAGGGCACGCCACAATGGTAGCGGTAAGTCCCCTCATTGAGGACTGGCTAGAGAGGGGCCACGGCGTCCTCACCTTCCGCCTGACGCAGGTCCTCACCGGACACGGATCCACGCGCGCCTCAAAGAGATGTCAGCATAAGGGGAGGGGCCCGCAAGGGCCGAAGCCTTCCGGGGTTGCGGGCTTGTTCGACAGAGATACCGCGGCCCCGGAACATAAAGGGCGAGGAAGGAACATGGATGGATTTTAGTCAGTAAAAGTCTGACACTGCCTGCCGCTCCGTCCAGAGTTGGAGAAGTCATTTGACGATTTCCCACTCAAAAGAAAAAAAAGGCATGCTGGTTTCCTCACGATGCTTCAGCATGCGATGATTATACAATACGCACATGAATCTGAAAAATCAGAAGTGCGTGACTTTGATTTGAACAGGACTATTTTCAAGATAAAATGAGACAAACTTTGTGATACACGCTTTTCAATAAAAAATAATCATGAAAATCGGACTTCTCTGGAAAAAGTTATTTGTCATAATATCCCCGTAATGGCAACAATATCGTCTGCACATCTCACCTCTGGACGACCAAAACTTCTGTTTCGATTTCTAGAACTCCACTTGGTCACAGCTTTACTCCACCTGTAATCACCACATCCTGCTAGGTGACCTGCCCTACTCCATTTGAATTATCATCATTCATCATTATTTTAGCCGAAAGACGTCTATTATAATGCTGATGGACATGTGTCGCCACATTGACCGGTCTCGTGCGACTCACATCCAGCGGATTCTTACAACTTTCATCACGTCATTCAAGTATTGCTCAGCCATAATATAGTTACCTATACATAAAGAAAAACAGGCGTTGGATTGAAAACCTCTTCCAAAAAACCATACTTGAGACATCTGAAACGGGCGAATGTCAGTATCATTCTTTCACGGAAAATTATAACACCGTGATTCAGAAAATTGAGTCAAATGAACAACGCCATTAACTATAGAGCACGAAGTTAAACTGTTAGAACATAATTATTATGCATGGAAAGCGGTCGAACAGATACTCTATATTTTTAAAGCAGGGTCATGTTGACTATTCTCTTCTTCTCTATCTTGTGATTTTTATTCATTAGTACCATTTTGATTCAATAGATGTCACTGCATGTATCCTTAGATCATGATGATAAGTTCTCTTGATGGAGAGCACCGATTACAAAGAAACAAAAATGAAAACCTTCTCTAAGTTATGCACAATATTAATTTGTGCATTGAATCGAACCACATTGGTTTTATAATTTACACATGATGCTATAACAAAAGGGCTACGTATAGACACACAGACATAGACGAAAATTTATGAAATAGTAGAAAAAGGGTTCCGTGTGTGATCCTTTAACAGCTTAAGTGCCATATTTACAGATTTATTATTTGAAATAAGTGATTCCCAAGCTGTCGTTTAAGTGTTAAAAAAATATGTATAAACAATGATTTGGAAATCTTAAAGCTTTAAAAAAAAAAAACAAAATACTTTGTTACAAAAAGTGAAAACCGTGAGGGTTTTGAACGTGCGAACCAAAGTGACTATCGGAAATCTTATAGCATTAAACAAAATCATAATGTATTGCATGTCTTTACTGAGGCTTGAACTTGCGACTCTTTGTTCGAAAGGCGGTAACCGTCACCTATGGGTTATTTGTTCTTATGACAATTAGTTAAAAATAGTTATTCTATTACAATGCATGTTATGACGGTTGTCAGTTGTCAAACAGTTGACAAATATAGACGAAATGCATATTGCTCACCCCCGTAAGTAATTAGCGTGATAATATATAGCCTATGTCCTTCCCTAGGTTGAAATACATCTCCTTGCCAATTTTCATTACGATCCGATCAGCCGTTTTGTCGTGAAAAGGTAGCAGACAGACAGACAAACAGAGTTACTTTCGCATTTATATTATGGTATGGATACAGCTACCAATATGGCTTCACGACATTCAAGGGCTCACATACCTACCGTATTATTTTGCAGTTGGAAACCGAAATGTACTGTCACGAGCATAATTGGTTAAGTGGAATTCTCGTGTAACAAAAATTCGGACTTTTACAAAAGACGGAACTTGAAGAACGCTTGCTAATTAGGCTGTTTTTGCTTTAGACCAGGTTGTACTTAGACCAGCTGCTGTTTAGACTGCTTGCTAATTAGACCATTTGTGCTTTAGACCAGTTTGTACTTAGACCGGCTGCTGTTTAGACTGCTTGCTAATTAGACCATTTGTGCTTTAGACCAGTTTGTACTTAGACCAGCTACTTTTTAGACCACTTGCTAATTAGACCAGCTGCTTTTTTAGACGAAATGATACCAACCCCTAAAATGTTCGTTATACTAATACCTACCAGCTTTTTCACGCGGTTTCGCTCGCGATAAATTTAAAATTAGTCAATCAATTCGCACTACTTAATAGTTTCTATAATAATAAAATTCAACCATGATTTGAAAGACAAGACTCTATCTATTATCATATGAACGTTGTTGGTGTTTTTATCGGGAACCGTTTTCTTTTTAATGAATGTTACCCTAATGGTGCATCCATACCTCAGTTACTTTGTGTGGAGCAACGTTTCCAAATGTTAGAGCCTTATCACACTAGCGAGTTGCGAGTGAATGGAAAGCGGGGCGAGTGCGCAGCGAGCTCGCCGCGATTACGCAAAGTGTGCGCGGCGAACACACCGCGAAAAAAAAACAAAATGAATGATTGTACAAAAAGCGTATCGCACACCACAAACTCGCTGCCCACCTGCGACGTCATCGCCGTAAGCGTTTGCGTAAAGTTACTTAGTTTGATGCACAGAATGCTTAGTTGACGAGTTTGTGATAAGTCTGTTTACACCCTGTATACCAACCTTATATTTTGTCTTTACATGAAACTATTAGTAACCCATTGTTATACTGTTTCAGCAATGATTTTTGCGTAGAGTTACTTAGTTTGATGTACAGAATGCTTGGTTGACGGCTTCGTGATGTCTGTTTAGATCCTGTTTACACCTCATTCCTGGGCCGACATTGTCATCGACACGATTTTCATTTAACATAATATTCTTGTCAAAAAACATTAAATTGTGAAGTTCACAAGTCAGGCAGACATGTTTTGACATCGTTGTATCACTAACTTTATGTGTGACGGTTAGAAGACAAACATCGAGTACGGATGGCAAAGAAAGGAAAATGTATTTAATGTTTTGATATTTTTTTTCGCTTGCTCAAGACGGGTTGGTGATTTCAGACCTGCTATAAAAGCAAAACGTTTAATTCAGACTAATAAAATAAATAACAAATAATGCTGGACATTACACACAACGCCATCTGGTGCCAAACTAGGCAACGAGGCTTGTGTCGTGGACTCCAGATAGTTGGTATACTACTTACTTAGATACTTTTCGTTTGTAAATACATACTTATTATACATATCCATGACTCGGAAAGAATTGTCAATGCGCATCACACAAACATCTGCTAAATGTTCATAATTTGTTAGTAACATTATCTTAAAACTATGTTAGTCAGAAAAATAGCTTAGAAAACCAAGCAGCCTGATAAACCTCCAGCTGCAGATTCAGGTCTCTCTGCAATCATCCTTAGTATTCAGGATAATGAGGCTGACTTTTTGCGCATTATAAGCGTAAAAGCGTAAAATTATAAGTGTAGGTTTCCTCACGATGTCTTCCTTTACCGATGTCCAAGATAAACTTAGAAAATACATATGAATTAAAAAAGTCACATTGGTACTTGGACATTATAAATGTATGAGAATGTTCACGAAAACACTACTTTAACGATTTAGATGAAATTTGGCACACAGCTAGTTTATAACCTAGATAAAAACATAAGATACTTTTTATCTCGGTAGTAGCTTTCCCTTAGCGTCAGTTCACACCGAGACACGACGCTGCGCTACGATACCAGTGATTTCGCGCTGCGCCGCGAGCATCGCAAGGAAATGTATATCTTTTCGTGTAGTTAATAAAGTTATATTTTGAGTAGCTCTATTAAAATGTGCGCGCAGTGTCGCGTCGCGTCGCGTCTCGGTGTGAATTGACCCTTAGGATAAAACTCGACATTGACTCTGGCGAAGCCGCGAACTAAACATAGTTATTTATAATTCTCTAGAGACCTCTTACAATGCTATCAACAAGTCCGGTACGTATTTACTAGCAGAAAACATTTTCCATTCATTATATACCTACTGTAGTTCATATAAAACCCTTGGGTAAACCTTTAAATAAATCAACAGGGTTAAACTATTTATTGTACTCATAGCAAAATTTATTGGGTTCCCTGCAATAAATGTAACCTCTCGGCCACAAACTTCGCGTTTAAGCGACGCAAGAACAACTGAAAAAAAGATGATTAGTGCACGCCACGAGTCACCGCGGCTAGACAAAGCGGCGGTATAAGACACTTACGCAAAGGAAATAGGAGACGAGCGTGCGTATATCACGGCACGAGCTACACTTCCATTGAAATAGTGACTAATAATAGTCGCCTTCCTGCTCTTATCCTATATTATTTATTGACGGCGCAACATGTTTTTTTCCTCCACCCACACCAGTCAACGTACTCGTTTACCACTTTTTGTTTCATTTTTTTCTCACACAGTCCACCCATCTTTTCTTACTTCTCTTGAAATAGCGACTACAAAGATAAATAAAATGTAGAACTCTACAGGGAGCAAGTCACCAGTCACAGTGACATGACTTGCAGAGCGACGACGCTCAAGCGAAGGAACCAAGAGACCCGTGTCGCTTCATACGAGGACATGAATGGAGTCTTATATGTGGTAAAAATCGCAACGTGTTGGCTCGCTTGCGTCCCGTTGTGCCTGTAATGAGGTGAACGGTGTAAGGTCAGCATAATAATGGTATCGGCAAGCTTATTATATGGATATAAGAAAATATAATGATATTGACATCTGTCGGGGTACTTACACCTAAGTGACATATTATTATATTTTGTAAAAGCCTTTTACAATATTTTTTAACGAGACAGTGCAAACGATTTGATTCTTTAGAAATTTAGTTGAAACCTACAGAATTGTAGTGACAGTATACCGCGAAGTCAATAACAAACACCTAATCGATTTCTACGTTATTGATAAAAATAAACGAACGGCCATCAACATTCTCACCCTGTTTAATGATCACGAGTTCATTCAATATAATTAACACGTAATGCCGGGGGGCGGCAGCAGCCACAATCCATTCCTAAAATTCGTTAGCGCCACAATTTCACTGACATTCCATGAAATCCTGTCACAAATACCTTTGATAACATATAATTATTCAAATAGGCAATATCATAGATTAAAAATCAAAAGATAGATATACCATACTTTATTGTACAGCAATTTTTTCACAATGCTCACAGTTTTCGCATAGGATCAGTTTGATAATATGTATGTATGTGTGTAAGGTATTTATTTATTTGTTTACAAAAGCTAAAATAAATGAGTTACAATACAAGAGCCAATTACAAGTTGTTACGAGTAGACACAGAGATGATAGTAGAAAACTAAAGGTCTTAGCCCCCACGACTCCGCTCCCACCCGGCAAAAAGAATATAATAGGCTTGTTAATTGAAAAAATCTAATTAGTCCGTCACTTAGATTATCAAAAAATATTTGACCGGTATTTTTTCTTTTGTCACATAAAACAAAATTGACGAAGATACGACGCTTTTAAAATTCCCAATACGTCACTGTTCGGTATGATTCTTAGTGAGTACTGACGTCACGAGCGCCCACTCCCGAGTTTTGATGCGTTTTATCTTTGTCATTATTCGTGGATTTACAAAAACAAAAAATACGTGTCCATTATTTTCTAATACTCTAACTGACGGACTAAATAGATTTGCAATTTATTGATGGTGGAAACAAGCCTATTCAAAAATGGACTTTAAGAGTTTGTCTATAAGTTATAATTTACATTAGCAACATAAATTAGCAGACAGCTCGCTGTCAGCGGGCTTACCACCGTCAATGCCAATGTAAAGTAAATCTAAAGAGGAATATATAAAGCCCATAATTGAATTTTATTCTTTTTGTTGGGTGGGAGCGGAGTCGTTTATGTGGGCTAAGAGCTTTAGGATCACCAAATAGCAAGCAGGATAATAATACAAATAAAAGGAATTCAAAATAAGCAATAAGCACTTAATACACTCAGACACTAGATTAGGCATTGTTGACATGGGGAAAAATTTATTAAAAAGGTATTTAAAAGTTTCTCTAACTAACCAATTTAATTTCCCAGTTTCGTTGATAAGTCAGTTTCGCTGACTAAACAGTGTTGTGAATTGGACAGTTGCGTCAATAGGGAAGATGACAAAAAAAAATAGTCCGTCAATTAGATTATCAACAAATATTTGACCCGCATTTTTTCTTTTGTTGCATAAACCAAAATTGATGAAGATACGACGCTTTTAAGGTTCTCAATACGTCACGCCATGGTATAATTTATAAGCGAGTTCCGACGTCACGAGCCCCCACTCCCGAGTTTTGATGAGTTTTATCTCTGTCAATAGGCGTAACGATAGTATCAAAAAATTACAAATCTATTTAGTCAAAATAATGGACACGTATTTTTTATTTTTTGCAAATCAATGAATAGGGTAGACAACAAAATAAATCCAATTAGTCCGTCAGGTAGATTAGTGTTGAATAAATTATGTAATCTGCCATTTTGTAGCGGCGGCCATCTTGGACTGATTTTTATAAAAAAATCCCAAATAAGAACACTCTCGACTAATTCACCTTTCAAACCAAAAAAAAAAAAACAAAATCAAAAGCAGTTCATCCGTTCGGGAGCTACGATGCCACAGACAGACATACACACACAGACACATCAAACTTATAACGCCCCGTCGTTTTTGCGTCGGGTTTTAATAAAAGGTAGGAGAATGATTTCGCTTCTACACCAATTTCTTAATCTATGTTATTCTACATCTATTTCCTTCACATTCGCTGCTGACGGTAGCTCTCATTACCGCAAGCTAGTTCGCTTGTAATGAATTTATGAACGAACTTATATTTATGTGGTCGCATACCCTTACTGGCTGTCTGAGTGTTTACCCTTGCCCACTGCTGACGAGGTTTGTTCTGCAATCACGGAACACGTTAACAGTTTTTTTTTTAAGTAAGGCCTGAATTCTTCTCACGCTGACGGTTGGTCGCGCACGGTCGGTCACATATGAGTATACATTGTGTTCCATATGGCACTATAATGCCACGCTGACGTCAGTGGCAATCGACAGCAGTATTTGGTTCTTGCTGACATCAGTGCCGTCAGCGCGACAAAAATTCAGGCCTTAATAATTTTGACTACTTACAACAGAGGTAGCTACATCAAATCAAATCAAAATCATTTATTTCTTTAACCATAATGTGGTAAATGATGGTAAATAAAATTATACTATGAAATATTTATTTTCCATTTATCTACTTGTCTCTAATCTCTAATAATAATAATAGTCCATCTAATCATTTCTTATTTATATACTTGATTATGCTTAAAATTGCTTATTTATTTACTAGCTTTAAAACTTGTTCATTTTTATTAGTATAATTTAAATAGTTATTTAATTTTGGTTATTTTATTTATTAAATGTCTGTTTTTCATATTATGAATGATTATTGAATTTATCTGTTAAATATTCGTTGACTGTAACTCCACTAGTTTAGTTACTCCCAATAACAACACTTTCTTATAAGTAGATATTTTTAAAACGTTTATCACAGGTAAATTCAATTTATGCAAAAGTAAACGAACATCGGATCAATTCAAAATCCCAACTAATTCACCGCTAACAAATCCTAAACAAAATTCAATCAACCGAACAAAACTCACAACCCTACCTTTATGTAAAGTAGGTATACCTGCTACCTGCCCGTCCCTGAATTGACAAACCAAATTATTTCATCGGGAACATTCCACTTTGCTGGTACATTCGGCGTCATAAATATCGACGTACACACTGTTATATCTTGAAAAGTAGCAGATTCAAAGCAGATTTTTTCTTAATTTACGTAATTATACCTAAAACTAAACTTGAAATAATAATAAAAACATGTATATGTATATAGAAGTGAAAACTAAGTAATCTATATCTGCTACGGGTTGTGCCCCGGGCACGCCTATGTGGTGCTACGCCGTAGCGGATCGGCTACGAGTGCTACGAAGCGTTAGGTGACGGTCACGCAAGGTCCATGATTTTTGTTCACCAAAAAAGTGTTCAACGCGCCTAAAGAAGTTTTCACTTCAAAAAGCTTAAAATAGCGTTAAAAACTTCATCCACGTCAGCTGTCAACAGTAATAGTACCCAAAAGGCTGGCAGCGTTGCCATATTGAACGGCAATGTTAATTATAACAAACACACAAAACAAAACATAAGGCAAGCACTCTGGTCACGGGGAGAGACCCCATGGCCCTAGTGTATCAACCCCGAACGGTTCAAATACATTGTAGCTAACAATGAAGTTATTGTATTTGCGCCGTTTGAGTGAGTGAATAAATCGGCTGCTGGCTGCGCTGCCCCAGTGCAGTAAGCCACAGTTCTAAGGAGATGGAATGGCATAAAGGTGTTAACTCAAGTTGCATCCCACACTTACCCACATATCTCCTGGCTTACCCGATTATCTCCTGGGTGTAAACAGACTCTTCGCGAAGCCATTAACCAAGCATTCTGTTTAAGAACCTAAGTAAATCTACGCAAAAATATTGCCGAGAAACGACTTTTTTTTTGGGGTGTAAAATCACGTTTTACGGAATTACTTAATTTACGCACTCAAAACACGCAAACGCAAGGGTGGGGGTCGTGGAGGTGTTTTAGGTAAAATTCTTACATTACACATCCTAATATGTCCGTAACTAGAAGATTCCCGAGTATGGTGTAGAACCAAAAAAATGATCGCAATGATGAAGAGAATTAGTGCCTTTTGGATTCGTTAAGAGTCTTTTTACAGCCTTTATAGTGGAATAATTGGTTTTTCTTCACCCAAGTACATTTTTTATAGATTTTTTCCGTCGTTTTCATCCTAAAACACTCATTGAACATGAAATCTGGAGTTTATTTGTGCCGATATTTTTGACGCCACCTGTACACAGGTACCTACACCGGATACGGCCTAACGAGCTATCATATGAGACAGGTAATCAAAGATCCTGTGTGTGCAAATTGACGCGTCAGATACAGAAGTGATCGTTGATCAAGTGATCAGCCCCTTGTAGTTCATTTGTAAGGTTCATGTTGGTGTTATTTAGGGAGACATGGCTTTAAATATGGGACTGGGTAACTAAATAATAACATCCACTCGGGTCAATCATCAGGTTAAGCCGCTCTTGTCTAGGTTGGTTCATGGATGGGTGACCACCCATTGCGTACCCAGTTTCTCTCGTGTCACGGAAAGGATGTTGTTGGTCCCGACTGTCAGTTGTAGATCATTGACAGTTGTTATAGGTAGTCAGTATCCCAAAAAACCTGACAACCAGTCTTACCAAGGGATATCCTATTACCCAGCAGTACTAACTGGGTTAAGGAGGTCAGATAGGCAGTCGTTCTATGTAAAATAATGGTATTCAGCTGGAAGCCAACCCTAACATTGTTGGAAAGAGGCTAAGCAGATGGTGATAGGGCTGTAAAGCTGACAATTGGAACAGGCCATTATATTTAGTTGTGAACTGGAAAGCACTGTCTGTAGGCGTAAGTACGCGGTCGAGACAAAACGGATGCGACAATCGCGTATTTGAGAGACAATCGCTTTAGTTAGGACAGAGTCTTATGTTATTAACCCCCGACGCAAAAACGACGGGGTGTTATGAGTTTGACGTGTATGTGTGTGTGTGTGTGTCCGTCAGTAGCATCGTATCTTCCAAACGGATAAATCGATTAAGATTTTGTTTTTTTGTTTGAAAGGTGAATTGGTCTAGAGTGTTCTTAGCTATTTTTGATAAAAATCAATCCAAGATAGCCGCCGCCAGAAAATGGCGGGTTTCCGGATTACATATTTATTCGACCACTGCCACAACCAGTAGAATACTGTACGCTATAATAAATTTCAAATCCAAGATGGCCGCCACCACAAAATTTTGAATTACATTTTTTTTTTCACAACTCCCTCAATATGGGTACCAAATGAAAGGGATTGACTAGTAGAAATTATGACCCTATGTGTCGGGGGTTTTATTAATTTTCAATTTTATTTTACTTGTTTTCTGGTAAAAGTTACTGTTCATTGTCCTAATTGACATGACATACTGATATTGATAGATTGATTGACATTCATTTGCATTTTCATAATTGAGTGCATAATAGCGCACCCCTACCTAACACTTCGAAGAAAGAAAGTCTGATATTAAGTTACCTCAAACCAAATCCCTCAAGTGGCCGAGATTACTCCCAGATCAGACAACTAAACTACAGCGGGACATGAAATCTCGTTAGATGACGCAAATTGTACGGCGACGTGACAGGTGTCCCGCCGGTGTAGCCTTGAAACATTTCACTAGATAATACTCGGGAATGTATACTTCTGAAGTGGAGTTTATAAGTGTGTGAAGGAATATTGGTCGCTACAGACCAAAATCATTTAAACACCCGTAATCCCGGAAGGGTTGGGTTGAATGTATCTGATAGTACACCCATATTTTGCCAGTTATGATTAAGTCCCATGTAATATAGAGGCGAGCCTAACCGGGTACAAATCCAGGATCCGTGGCTGCCACTGAGAAATTCTTGATGGAAAAACGATTGCTCGACCTGCGAAACGAACCCAGGACCTCATGCTCAGCGGTCGCGAAGCGGAGCGGAAGGGAGTATCAACCTTTTACTGACTAAAACCCATCCATGATCCATCTTAGCCCTTTTTGTAACAGGGCCGCGGTATCTCTTACAGTCACGCAGCCCCGGCAGGCATCGGCCCTTCCTTTATGCTGACATCTCTTTGAGGCGCGCGTGGAACACGAACGCGCCGTCGACATGGCCAGTCGTCATAAGACGTCCTACTTAAAGCGATCAGTCGTGAAAATATGCAATCACGTATTTTCATTATTATGTTTTTTTTTTTGATAAATTGGCCATTCATTCATTTTTTCATTTGGGATCTGTGTAGTATTTTTATCATTTTGTAAACGTATCTCTTGTTCTCCGAAGCTAATAATCAAACATTTGGAATTGTTTCAAAGTGATCACCCAACTTCTTGGATTCCAACGTATCGCATTTTAGGCATAAAACGACCAAAAACGTTTCTTGTATGCGACGTAAACTTGATACGTTTCAGTTCACAGAAATAGTAGTTCCCGGAATTTGACACCATATACGAATTCTGATGTTCAATCGATTGCATGTCAGCCGGAACACTTTGGTTTCGACCGGGCTCAGCTTAGAACAGAGTTTGAATTGAATAAGCCATCTTGTACTGCTTTACCGCTGACGTGAGGTCGGATGAACCTATTAATTGGTGCATGTTGCCTAGAAAAGCACTTTGCTTTGTTTTAATGATTTCATCACCTCAGCTTCCAAAACTTTGAAAAATGTGACATCTACCAAGCCGTACTGGAATATTTTAGCGCTATGGATAACAGTCCATAACTTCCTCATAGAGAGGACGCCTGCCCCGGTATTCACAAACGCTCGCAATTAATTTCGATTCGATAATTCCTATGTCCATCCTTTTTTGGCATAACGAAAACGAGCGAGATAGACATACGACTTCCCGAATCGAAATGGAATCGAAGTGTTGTGAATATGCGATCTGGTGTCCTAGCTGTGAAACCGTTCATCATCATCTCCCTAGGCTTTTCCCAACTATGTTGGGGTAGTCTAACCGGATGCAGCTGAATACCAGTATTTTACATAGAGCGATTGCCTATCTGACATTCTGCTATCCAGTTAGTACTGGGTAATAAGGTACCCTTTAATAAGACTGATTTCAGAATTTCGGGTCATTGACTTACTGTAACTACTGTCATAGATCGACAAAATGACACTCGGAACCAACGGCACACAAATCTCATACGCTGATAATGCGTCTTATGTCGAGTATAAGGTCAATAAAATAAAGATAAATATAGATATTGAAGCAGGTGTGTGGGTACATAATTAATTAATTGAACTTTTATCAGTCGTACTCTGAATTTGAATTATTTCTTGCCAAAAACTTCCTTACAAAAAATATCATCCATCTACCGCTTTTGAGATATCTAAATAAGACTAATGATCCAACTTCTGCCAAGAAACTCACCATAAAACAGTCCATAAAATTAAACTTAATCTCACTTGCCTTAAAGTTAATATTTCTTTGGTAGACGGAGGTTGAATAAACATGTATACCAGCTATTGTCCTGCGAATTCCCCAAGAGTTTTAGCAAATAATATCACTTTGAGGGAAAGCTTTTCAGCATCATATGAAGTGACTATCGCCTGGTGAATTGATTGATAGACAGTAAAGAAGACGTTATTTTGTTATTTTGAAAAAAATTATAAAGTATGCTTATAACTGCGCTGCGGTGAGAGCAGCGGTGGCCCAGTAGTGGGTTCGAACTCAGGCAGGCGTACAGCTTTGTGTAATTTGTTTCATCATCACTACTCTCAAAATGGTAAAGGAAGACATCGTGAGGAAACCGGCATGTCTTAGAACCAAAAATTTTAAAACATGTGACATCTACTAAGCCGCACTAAGCTAGGCCCGCGTGGTGGGTTAGGTATAGCCCAGTTCCCCCTCAATGAGAGGAGTGGACCTGTCCCAGCAGTGGGAACAATAAAGCCTGATTATGATGCGGATAACTTCTGATGGCATCTTAATGACCAATCATCATCATTAGCCTTTCAACTTAAGGCGCTACCCCAAGCAAAAGCCGTTTTTTGTGCAGTTTTTTGGAGCCAACTCCTCTTTATCCAAAAGAAATACCAAGAAATAAAAATACATTAAATTTCTACATATTCTTAGACTGCAAAGTGGTAGTTTTATTTTTTATTTTAAGTCTCTTAATGTGTAATAAATCCACTCACAATGAAACCACAAAAATGAGAAAAAAATATTTATAACATGCTTCTTCTCGTAAAGTTAACATTATTTTGATTTGCTTCTTATACTAATGGATAGACAATTTAATAATGAACATAATGCTAGTTTTTTTTTTTTCAAAAGACGGAAATTTGATTTTATAAAGAATAAAAATCACTAATTTCGCACTATTCGACCCGCATTGACTCACGTAAAAACCACTTTGTAGTGCAAGCTGATTAGAACTTTATTCTAATAGTATTTCAAACGAAGTTTGAATCACCACAAATAGAGTTGCTAATTTTGCCTGGGGTAGCGCCTTAAACCTCATTCAGTTAAAATACTTTTGTGGCAGTACCACTGCAGTAGCCACCGCTTTTGAAGCGGCTTATATCAGATGGACTGAGGTAGCCTAGATTCTTCGATAGATTTTGCACCGTCTGTCTAATACTGGCACACGTCCAAAAATTGCTTTTACGAGGAAAACTGGATCAAATTATCGGAGTTTAAAGTCGGTGTGTTTATATTTTATTTAAGGTAGGTAGTATTTATTTTGCAAATGATTATAACTTTGTTTAAATTTTCTTCCTCGTCTCATTTTTTTTTTTTTTTTTTTTGGATAGGGCATCTCGCAGTTCAGTCTACGAAGACTGGCTTCTGCTTAACCGGGCAAGTCCTGTGGATGCCTTGAATTTAAGGCCTCCAGCCAGGGCAAAAATGACTAAAAACTAAGCGACAGCGCTCTAAGGGCACCCCCTGTAGGGTACGGACCTCGGCTTAGGGCGTCGCTGGGGGCAGCAAAGGGACAGGCTGGATCTGATTGTCTTTATTTAGGGACTGTTTTATTGCTAAAGGCTCAGCATCGCGGGCTGGCTCAGGCAATGGTCGGGGAGGGATTGACTTGGGATTACGCGCCGGACCTCGGCGGCGAGGTCGGAAGGTCTTCGGTTTGTATTTGTACAATCTACGAACTGTACTGGTATCTTTCCTACTCTCTTGCAAGATAGTGATCGGATCGTCGGGGGTGACTAAGGTGTGACGCGGACGTTGGACTGAGCTAATACGCGATGGGTCGTACCGGGCGGCCGATGCGATTAGGGGGTTCCTATGTTTAATGGCAGTGTCGAAGTAACGCTTGGACAGGCGTTTCATGAACTGCTTAACGGTAGGGATTCTAAGGTCTGCGTGTAGACTGTCATTACGGACGTACGGGGGGGCACCGGTGATTTTACGGAGGAATCGGTTCTGCAAGGTCTGCATCGAAATGACTAAAAACTAAGCGACAGCGCTCTAAGGGCACCCCCTGTAGGGTACGGACCTCGGCTTAGGGCGTCGCTGGGGGCAGCAAAGGGACAGGCTGGATCTGATTGTCTTTATTTAGGGACTGTTTTATTGCTAAAGGCTCAGCATCGCGGGCTGGCTCAGGCAATGGTCGGGGAGGGATTGACTTGGGATTACGCGCCGGACCTCGGCGGCGAGGTCGGAAGGTCTTCGGTTTGTATTTGTACAATCTACGAACTGTACTGGTATCTTTCCTACTCTCTTGCAAGATAGTGATCGGATCGTCGGGGGTGACTAAGGTGTGACGCGGACGTTGGACTGAGCTAATACGCGATGGGTCGTACCGGGCGGCCGATGCGATTAGGGGGTTCCTATGTTTAATGGCAGTGTCGAAGTAACGCTTGGACAGGCGTTTCATGAACTGCTTAACGGTAGGGATTCTAAGGTCTGCGTGTAGACTGTCATTACGGACGTACGGGGGGGCACCGGTGATTTTACGGAGGAATCGGTTCTGCAAGGTCTGCATCGTGTGGATATGACGCGGGTGAGCATGAGCGAATACGATACAAGCGTATGTCATGATGGGACGGATGACTGCGGTGTAAAGACGCAACTTGCACTTGAGTGACAACTTGCTCTTCCTAGTGATCATGAAATGGAGTCGGCCCATAGCAAAGGCAGCTCGGTCACGAGCTGCTTTGATATGAGCCTTGAATGACAGATGGTCGTCAAGTATAACTCCAAGATATTTGGCTTGCTTCTCCCAAGGGATAGGCTTGCCAAACATGGTGACGGGGGGACCTGGCGAACGCTTAAGGCGTGCCTTATAATACAGAACTGCCTGGCTCTTGTCAGGGTTAACCTCAATCCTCCACTTACGGAACCAAGCGCCGAGCGAGTCGACAGCTGTTTGGAGGATGCGACGGATGTTAGTCTGAGAACGGCCGGTGTAGTAAATTGCCGTGTCGTCGGCAAATAGGGCTAACTGAACCTTCTTGTTCTTGGGGATGTCACTAGTATACAACGTGAACGCGAGGGGAGAGATAGCGGAGCCCTGAGGGACTCCGGCACGGATAGGATGGGGAGAGGATAACGTCTTACCCACACGGTAGCGGAAGGTACGGTTTGACAGAAAGTCTCGTAAGATGAGCACGAGACGGTCAGGCACACCGAGTTGGTATAGCTTATATAATAAGCCATTGTGCCAGACCTTGTCAAAGGCTTTCGCTATATCGAAATGTTCAGGTCTAAACGCCTTCAGGAATAGTAACTGCAATCACACGATGCGTCCTATTATAACTCTAAAACTCTAGAGGGCGCATCTTTCATCTGTTAAAATGTAATTCAAAATGTCATCATTCACTTGCCTTTCAACCTCACCCACGTCACAATCTTTTTTTATTGAATATATGTAATTATCGATTCTTGGGATTTTTAATTGGCACCATTATATCCTCCAAAGATATAACATGGTGGCCCATGAGGGGAACAAATATTAATCCGCGGAAATAAAGAAATTTCCAATTAAATTGGTACGAGTTACGAGTACGACACGCGCTCAGCGGCAACGAACTTCAAGATCTGAAGCCTTGCAGTGGAAGAACAAAAGCCACGGGTTCCAGCGTATGGAGCACTGCCTTCCTGGTCAATAGAAGCAGCCAGGATTCGAGCAGTGGTGCAGCCAAAGCATCACATCGAGCAGGGCGTCAACGTGTCGCCTCAAAGTTAAGTGCCCATCCTTCGTCTAAAATTCATCCATTCATCCAAAATACCCATTATACCTATTGGAATATTGAGAATAGCATTCCATTTGTGTAAATTAAAGATTTTTCGTGCATATTATTGCCGAAATTCCCAAAGAATTGCAAATTACATCAGATACCAACATTTTTTTTCATGGTACCTTCAACAAAAAATAAAATTGTTAAAGTTTAGGATAACGTTGAATTTCTTCGTTATATTATAGCGAAGTCGAATCATACTTTATATTATTATTTCCTTTCGTTATTATTATTTTGTTGAGTGCTTTGAAAGGTTCAGTCAACGTCCTAGGTATTTATTTCAGCTCTTCGCGCTGGCTTTTTAGGCATTTAGTTTTGTGTACTGTGCCGACTATTCCAGATCACGCCCCTTCGAGCGACACCGACCATCCGGCACGGTCAGACGAACTTCCCGACCGTCCGGTAGGCGTGCAGGTGATCGTGCGCACCCGGCTTCCATAACGTCAGGTGACACCGAAACGAGGAACGTGAGCCCATTCATTTTCTTAATTACTGTGGAAACTGTCCAATATCATTTTTAAAGTCAATTTCTTAACACTTCACTATGTCTGAAGCAAATAAGCAGCGTTATAAAGAATTGTTCACAAAAAGAGCGTCCGCCAAAGGACAGATTACTAAATTTAAAAATTATTTAAGCAATATTGCTAATGAAAGCGACTTAAATGACATTCAATTGACAGAACTAAATTTAAAGCTTGCTAAGTTTGAGGCATTAGCTGTTAAGGTCGATGATTTGCAAGGTGAAATAGAGGTTCTGAGTCCTGAAAACATTGCGGCTGAAATTGATGAGCGCGATAATATTGAGAGAGAAATAATAATGAACATAGCCACTGCTAAGAATTTAATTGCCATGTTTTCTCGAAAAGGTGAATGCGAACAAAAATACAATTCTGCTCATAATGCATCATGTTGTTCAGATGATCATCACAACGTAGGGTTGAAACTCCCTCAGATTCAAGTCACAAAGTTTAACGGTGATTATTTCCATTGGTTAGAGTTTAGAGACACTTTCGAGAGCTTAATTCATAACAATGATAAGATTTCCGAAATTAATAAATTTTATTATTTAAATTCATACTTGCAAGGCGACGCCGCCAGAATCATTACTAATCTGGAAGTGTCTGCAAAAAATTACTCAGAAGCGTGGAAGCTGCTTTGTGATCGTTACAATAATAACAGGATATTAATAGATCATCATCTTAATTCATTGTTAAATATAAAGCAACTTCCCCGTGAGTCAGAGAAATCTTTAAGATATCTGGTTGATCACTTATCAAAAAATCTACGCGCTCTGGTCAGCCTAGGCCAACCAACTGATAATTGGGATGTTTTAATTATATTCATTCTGTCATTTAAGCTGGATAGTCAAACATTGTTGAAGTGGGAAGAATATCGTAGTGACATACCAAATAAGAAACTAAAGTTAGAACAATTCTTCAAATTCCTCACAGACCGAGCAAACGTGTTAGAGTCTGCAAATCGCAGTAACAACCATTCTGACAATATTATGGCTTCGAAGGCTCCTACGAATCCTCAGCGTTTTGCTCCTAACAATAAACAGTCAAATCATAACAATAATCAACATGGGCAAAGAAAGGGTCAGGATAGTACGGTTAAATCATTTGCAAGCACTAGCAACAATAATAAGAATAAAGGGTCAAAGGGCTTTTCATGTATCATTTGTGACGAAGGTCATAGAATCTATGATTGCCCAACATTCAAAGCGAAGGGTATTGATGAAAGAATGAAGGATGTTACAAACTATAAATTATGTACTAACTGTTTAAGACAGGGTCACTCCCTAAAGGACTGTCGCTTCAGGTCCTGCCAAGAGCCTGATTGTAAGGAAAGGCATAATAGCTTGCTACACCGTCCGCCAACATTGGCAAGCCAGGTCACCACGGTCGAAGAACCAGGTGAAATAATTGCAAGTTATTGTAAAAACACCAGTCAAATTATATTATCAACTGCCATGGTCGAGGTAATGAATCCGTTTGATCAGCAAAAGATCAAAGTTCGTGCTTTATTGGATTGTGGCAGTCAATCCTCTTTTATAACCGAGTCCCTTAAGATCAGGTTAGCATTAAAGCCTTATCCCACTGACACTATAAAGGTCATTGGTATAGGCAATACAACTATAACTAATATTGTTGAAAGCTGTAATTAATATCAAATTACAATCAATAAGTAATAAGTTTAGCATAAATTGTTCATGTTTTGTTTTAAAAGAACTGACTGGTCGACTGCCAAAGATCCCCATAGATGTCAGCCTATTAAAGCTACCTGAAAATATTCAGCTGGCTGATCCCAAGTTTTACGAGCCAGCCAGCATAGATGTTTTGATAGGTGCGGACCTATTTTGGGATATTTTAGGCAATGAGCAGTGTTCCTTGGGAGTGAATAATCCTAAGCTTAGAAGTTCACAATTAGGATGGATAGTATCTGGCCCCATTCATTCAGTGATGCCGCAAAAAAAGGTACACTGTAATCATGGTATAATTTCCAGAGACAATGATAAGGACGATACTATTGAAAAAATGTTAAATAAATTCTGGGATCTGGAAGAAATTCCTGGAAAAACAATTATGAGTGAAAACGACAGTGAGTGTGAAAAACACTTTCTCAATCACACAACAAGAACCAGTGCAGGTAGATTTTGTGTAAAATTACCGCTTAGGGATACTGCTGATTGCTTAGGCGATACTTACAAGTTAGCTAAGAGACGCTTTATCAATACAGAAAAACGGCTAAAACGAAACCATTACTTAAAATTAGAATACGCTAAATTCATTAAGGAATACGAAGAATTAGGACATTTATCGGTCTTAAAGGTTAATTTACGTGATTGGTTGGGCCCAAGTTATTACCTGTGTCATCACGCAGTTCTGAAACAGGAAAGCGAATCGACTAAGATTCGTGTGGTGTTCGATGGTTCCGCTCCCTCCACTTCCGGTTGCTCTCTGAATGATATATTAATGGTGGGTCCAAACGTACAGGAATCCCTGTTTTCTATCTTGATACGGTCTAGGCAATACAAGTACTTACTCACTGGAGATATAGAAAAGATGTATCGCCAAATATTAGTACATGAGGATCATAGGCATTTACAGCTTATATTATGGAGAGGAGAGGAATCTGAACCCATTCAGACGCTTATGCTCAATACTTTGACCTATGGTACAGCGAGCGCAAGTTACTTGAGCACACGCTGTCTGTGGCAAGTAGGGCAAGAACAGAATAATGACCTCATTAAAGAGATTATTCAAAAGGACTTCTACGTTGATGATTTGATAACGGGTTCGAATGATTCAGAACAATTAATATATATACATAAAGCTGTATCTGAAGCATTAAAGTCAAGTTGTTTCAATTTGAGAAAGTTTAAAACTAATCACCCTTCCATTTTTGATAATGTCACTATGAATGAACAAGACAAGTTAATTTTTAGTGAGTCTTCAAGTACACTAGGGTTGGGCTGGACGCCTTCAACTGATACCTTGCACTTTCCAATAAAGGGATTTTCACATGATAACAATCAAATAATTACAAAACGATTTATCATGTCTAACGCTTTCAAGGTATTTGATCCATTGGGTATATTAAGTCCAGTTGTAGTGAAGCCGAAGATAATGTTGCAAAGACTGTGGCAACAAAAACTGGACTGGGATCAGCCAGTCCCTCAGGAGATAAGAGATGATTGGCTCAAGTTTTCTGAAAACATAAAATACTTGTCTTGTTTACATGTGCCAAGGTTAGTTCTAGGTGATTCATACAACTACATCGAGTTACATTCATTTAGCGATGCATCACAGAATGCTTATGGTGCGTGTATTTACATGAAAACGATTAGCCTTAATGGTGACGTAACGGTTAGATTATTGTGCGCAAAGTCCAAAGTTGCGCCATTGAAGCCGTCCACAATACCCCGCTTGGAACTGTGCGCGGCCTTACTTGCTGCTAAACTTACAAAATCTGTAATTACTTCTCTGCGGTACAAGCCGGATAAACTGGTGCACTGGTGCGATTCGACAGTTGTATTGTGTTGGATTCGTAGCGATGTCAGTAGACTAAAAGTGTTTGTAGCCAATCGTATTATTGAAATTAAGGAATTAACGTCCACTAAAGCGTGGCGATATGTTCCAACAGAGTCTAACCCTGCGGACTTGATATCAAGGGGAGTAGATGCTAAACGTTTGATATCAATGTCACTGTGGTGGACAGGACCTAGTCTTTTATTAAAAAATGAATCGGAATGGCCTAAGCTCAACAATATGGTCCATGACCATGATTCGGAAAATATACCCGAGTTGAAAGCACATTCGACAATAATTGAGCAATCCGTTATTGATTTTGATAAATATTCATCTTTAACTAAGTTGCAAAGATCATTTGCTTATGTTCGCAGATTCATATTTAATCTTAAAAACAAACTTAATAAGCGTGTAGGTATATTGCCAGCTAATGAGCTTCGTGACTCATTCTACTCGCTATGCGTTATCTCTCAAGGCCAGTCATTCCCTGCCGAATACGAACTATTAGTGAAAGGTAAACCTTTAAATAACAAAAGTAAGTTATTATCGTTGTCGCCGTTCTTAGACGAGCACAAATTAATTCGAGTCGGTGGACGATTGGACGCGTCAGTTCATTCTTTCGAAAAGAAACATCCAATTTTACTTCATTCGTCACATAGATTAACTAAATTATATTTCAATAGAGAACATGTAAGTAAGATGCATGCTGGCCCGCAATTATTGTTGGCATCTGTGCGAGAAGCGGTATGGCCAATCAATGGTAGGTGTCTTGCGAGGCGCACAGTCAATAATTGTGTAAGATGTAGACGATTACGAGGCGTGACGTTACAACCTAAAATGGGTAATTTACCGCCCCAGCGCATAACACCTGACTATCCCTTTATATCAGTTGGTTTGGACTTTGCTGGCCCTTTTTATATTATCAATCGTAAGGGCCGTGGTAGTCGTGTAGTTAAATGTTATTTATGTCTTTTTGTTTGTTTGCGTTATAAGTGCATCCATCTGGAAGCTGTCAGCGACTTAACGAGGGAGGCATTTATAATGACACTCAGGCGGTTTATAGCTCGTCGAGGTAAGCCAACGGAAATATTCAGCGATAATGGAGGCAACTTTGTAGCTGCCGCGAAAGAAATAGGAGCGTTCCTAAAAGATCACCACGAGCCTCTGTCTGATTTTGCAAGTCAGCAATCAATTACGTTCAAATTTATTCCGGCTTACACTCCTCATTTCGGTGGCATATGGGAAGCCGGAGTCAAGTCGGCAAAGTACTTTTTAAAACGTGTTATTGGCGATAGCCACTTCACTTTTGAAGAACTTTCAACTTTGTTTACACAAGTGGAAGCGATTCTCAATAGTCGTCCCTTGTGTCCAGTCTCATCCAGTCCTAACGACCTCCTTCCCCTCTCTCCAGGGCATTTCATCATTGGGAGGCCGTTGACCGCTCTGCCAGCACCCAACCTTGTGGAAGTCAAAGAAAGTCAGCTGCGTCGCTATCAGCGCCTGGAAAAGACACAGCAACACTTCTGGAAAAGGTGGCAAAAGGAATATCTGTGCGATCTGCAACAGAGGACAAAATGGCGTACAGATACGTCAAAGCTGGATGTTGGAGATATGGTGCTCTTGGCAGATGACAATGCGCCCCCTCTTGCATGGAAACTGGGCCGCGTTCTTCGCCTTATATCGGGATCTGATGGGATATCCAGAGTGGCAGACATCCACACCAACAAGGGCTGCGTGCGACGGTCGCTAGTGCGGCTCTGCAGACTTCCCACAGCAGAGGAGCTTAAGTATTGAAAGAGAGCTTTCAATGGCCGGGAATATGTTCAGGCCTAAACGCCTTCAGGAATAGTAACTGCAATCACACGATGCGTCCTATTATAACTCTAAAACTCTAGAGGGCGCATCTTTCATCTGTTAAAATGTAATTCAAAATGTCATCATTCACTTGCCTTTCAACCTCACCCATGTCACAATCTTTTTTTATTGAATATATGTAATTATCGATTCTTGGGATTTTTAATTGGCACCATTATATCCTCCAAAGATATAACACGAAATACATCACGCCCGTCATCGCTCCGCGCTGGAAACCAGCGCTAACGTGTTCAACGATGCGGTGGACTTGATGTATGCAAGAATGTTCGGTCCTGAAGCCGAACTGTTCTTTAGGGATGAGGCCCTTTGTCTCGGCATAATCTCTGAGACGCTTATAAATAAGCCTTTCATAGATTTTGCCGAGAGCACTCAGGAGACTGATCGGCCTATAGCTCGAAGGCTGGGCTTTCGGTTTCCCAGGTTTGGGAATACCTATAACAGTGGCCTCTTTCCACGCTTGGGGGAACATATTGTTGCTCAGGGCGCCATTGAAGATGGCAGCCAAAAGGACTATGAGCCGGGCGGGGAGGGCTTTAAAAACTCTATTAGTGAAGCCATCGGCGCCTGGGGCTTTCCGAGGCTGTAACCTATCTATGATATCTTTGACCTCTTCCGGGGTGATGACGGGGAGAGGGTCATCGGGGTCTTCTACAGGGGGAAGCGATGCTCTACGTTCGACTTCTGCATCCACCTCATCAAGGTGCTGCTTGTCTACTGGTAGAGTGCTCGGTGAACATTGGGATTCCAAACTGTCTGAAGCTGCCAAAAAGCTAGGTGAGTGGGCTCAAGTTCGCTGAGCGTTTTGTCCCATTGACTCGAACGAAACTCACTGGTGCGTTTCTTTACAGCACGCTGTAAGGAACGCATGTGAATCTTGTTCGCTTCGCAGGGCCAAGAGCTGTAGGCACGTATGGCCGCATTCTTCTCGTGTATCAGTTCACGAATATCGTCGGGAAGTATCCAGCGTTGATCGCTCATCGCTGGTACTTCTCGAGAACAATCCTTCAGTACGGATTGTACGTGTTCTGTAAACGAGTTAATTGCGGCCTCGGTGTCTGCGACAGAGACAATATGGTCGGGAATACCATCAAGAAGCGGTGACGTTTCGGATTTCAGCATATCGCTTACTTTCCTCCAGTCAGTGGTGAGAGTGGTGGGAGGGGGTTGGCTGGGGTCAATGATACCCGAGCGAGGAATCAAGTGCATAGCACTGGACGATGGTCGGAATGGAGCTCGTGTAACGTCTCAATCAAGTGTAACCGAAGGTTCACGTTCTTGAGCAGCGCTATATCGAGCACGTCAGGATGATAGCTGGGAGTGTCGGGATAATAGGTGTGCTCGATAGGAGCGATCGGGTCAAAGTTGAGAGACAGACCTAGATCGTAGAGGACTTTCCCTCTCGGGTTCGTCATTCTACTGTTCCAGGCTGGGTGTTTAGCATTAAGATCGCCCGTGATGATCACGGAGTCACTTAAGGCTAGGTGGGCGCGCGACACAACTTTTTTAAAACCATCTGAAACAAAGAATGTAGTGTTTTAAATTTAAAAAAAAAATATATGTATTAGATAAGGATCTTGTCAGAGATTCCTGTCCTTAGGACGGGTGCAGTCTGCCGTGGCATGATCGCCGAGGCACTTTACGCACCTATGCGGTGCGTAGCAGTGCTTTTGGCTGTGGCCATAAAGCTGGCAGCGATGACACTGCCCGACGACTTTGAGCTTTTTAGGCCTCTCTATAATGATGCCCGAGAGCGAGCATACTGACCGGACTTTGAAGATGGGGTGGTGCCCTTCAACTGGGTCACATATTACGAGTACCATGTCGTACTCGTCACCCCCTTGGGACCTATTCTTGTGAAGGCGGTGGACCGCCGAAACGAGGATACCCTGGGAGGTGAGATCCTCCAGGATGTCTTGGGAGGGAATCTCCTTGGGGATCCGCTTCATTACGAATAGCCGTGTGACAAAAATAGTACTTACATGAAGAAAAATGGTCGGCAAAAAGCACATGGGCTTGACTCTACGAAGATTGCTGTTTGTCACTTGTGTAGTAATTGTTTCAGGTTGGCTGTTAACCCGAAACAATTACAACAAATACTGCCAAATATGTGTGTAGGATGCGTAGGTGACTCATATAAACAGCCACGTGTTATTTTAACATCATCCCGACCAAAAAACGCTGGACGGGCTGTGCGAAAGATGATATGGCTAGAATGAGGGAGACTCATGGCAAGGAAAAAGACATGCCGTTTCTGAACAAACCTCAATTAAATTGAAGTGAGGTATTATGAAATGACGATCAAGAAACGCATCTGTGTGTGTGCGTGCCTACTTTTCTACAAACTAAAGACAACATAACGTGCGTAGTGTGCCCGGCAGCTATGGAACCTTACCTTTACCAGCGCGTCCAGGGAGCGACTGTAAACTTGCCCAGACAAATGGCGCCGTCTGGAGATTAATCTAATAACATTCCTAACTCCCCGGGCGGGTTAACCCGGGGATGTGTTCTCTCCCTGTCAGTGACACAGGGAGGTGTGTGCTACTGTGTGCCCTAAGCTTGTAATCCTACCGCCAGTCTTATTGTGCGGTAGGGCCCTATGGGTCTTGCGACCGATCCGGGCCGCTGGGGTAGAGACACCCAGACGTCCCGGGTGCAGCTGTGGACAAACGGGGGTTAGGTGCTACCAGACTGCGACTAGGAGATCCCCCAAGGCCGCAGTCAGAGCCCTTCCAACGGATTGCCTTCCCTTGAAGAGGGTCAGCGGGTGTGTCGGGTCAACACCCACTTGGGATCGTTAGCACCGTTAGGTATCCACCCAAGTACCACTAAACTGTGGATTTCCCTGAAGGGGCAAAATACGTTTTTGTCGGGGGAAATAATTTGTCTTGAAAAAGACAGTTTTACGCAGCGGACCAACTACTAAGAGCGCAAGCACTCGTCGTAGCTAGCTCGCTACGGCGCAACACACTATGGTTGTGAACGAGTCACAAACCGTAGTAGTGCTACGACTGAACGTAGACTCGGTGAGATCGCAGGGCTACGACGTAGCACTGCAGCTGACCGGAACGGGGGCGCGGGGGCGCGGAGAGACGACGGAGCGGAGCGTAGCGCACGTCTGCACGCTGCGGCGGCCGAGCGTCGAAATGCTTCCTCGTCTCAGCCCTCGTGAGAATTCGCTGTACCCCCGTAGGGGGGCACGGCAGGCGGGTTTTGGGCTTCGCCCTTAGTCCCGCGGGATCAGTTGCGCCCGTAAACATACGGGCGCCGTCATTAGGTTGGCCGATATAGGCCGCAGCCAGTGGCGAGCGCGCTTGCGCCGCTCGCCTGTGGGTTAGTGTCGCATAGTGTGTGTAGAGGGCGCCACGGTGTTAACCGCCTCGGCGGTCTGTCACCGCCAGGTGGAACTCCCGGTGCCCCGGGAGAAGCCTAGCGGGTGATGACCAGCCAGAGGCGGCTAGGGCTGCCCCCTACCGGAAGAGGGGCCCCCGCCCACAACGTTATCGAAGCTAGCCGATGCGCTCCGGGCTAAGGGGCCATGTATGTATGTGTGGACGGTATTGTATTATAGTAACACCGCCCATGTTTGCGAATAGATAGCGCGCCCGCGCCGCTATGTATCGCGTGTGTTTATTCGTGTGTGGAGTCGTGCGGGTATGAGGTGGGGGGTGGACGTCGTGCCTATATTAACTTAGAACACGACGTTTCACCAGGTGTGAGTAGTGGGTGTGGAGTCTTATTGTAGAGTGTGTCGCAAGCTATTAATAAATATATAATAGCGACACACTCTGGGGTCAGTCCGGTAGTGTGGTGTCGTCACGCACGTCCGCCACGAGATCGCGCGGTAGGCGCCGTGGCGGGCGCCCCGCGTCGGGTGGCCGTGTGTGCCATGGCGCTATTTCCTTTAAGTGGGGCCAGGCAGAGGCGTCGGCGCGCGCGAACATGTTGGACGCGAGGCGGCCGCAGAAGCCTTCTAGGCTTTCGATGTCCAGGTCCCGCTGTATCACTGCGTTCCTCACGAAGCGCGGAGCAGCGGTGACTTTCCTTAGGCTGATGTTTTGCTGTCTTTGTAGGAGTTCCTTGGTGTGTTCGCTCGTGAGGGCGTACCAAGCTGGCGCGGCGTACGTGAGCAGTGGACGAAGGTACGTTTTGTACACGCCCAGCTTGGCACGCAGCGGGAGGCGGGACCGGAGCACTGGGAGGAGCAGGAAGCGGGCGCTCCTGCTCTTTGCGATGATTGTGCGGACGTGCGGCACCATGGTCAGGTTGCTGTCGAGCGTGACGCCGAGGTACTTGGCCTGCGACGACCACTCGATTTCCGTGTCCTGTAGTTTCAAGGGTGGTGGCCTTTTGAGGCCTCCTACGGTCAGTGCTTGGGTTTTACCCACGTTCACCGACAACCTCCATTTGGACAGCCATTCCGGCAGAAAATCTAGCACGCGCTGCATTTTGATGGCCGCGTGCTGCACGTTCAGTGATGTTGCTATGTACGCGGCGTCGTCGGCGTACAGCGCGAGCGTGGTGTCCTGTGTGCTGGGGATGTCGTCGGTGTAACATGAGTAGCACCACGGAGAGACGCAGCTTCCTTGAGGCACTCCGGCCGCGATGGGACGCGCGCTGGATAGCGCGCCGTCGACCACCACCCTGAAGGTCCTGTCCGTGAGAAAGGAGGAAACCACTTGTACTAAGCGACGAGGCGCGTCTGTCTTCGACAACTTGTATAGCAGACCGGCGTGCCATACTTTGTCGAACGCTTTTTCCATGTCGAGGAATACTGCAACCGCGCGCTCTTTCTTATTCACTGCTGCTGTGAGCAGGTGCAGTACCCTCGACAGCTGGAGCGTCGTTGAATGTTCCGAGCGAAACCCAAACTGTTCGGGGCGTGGCTTGATATGTTGATGCAGGTGTCGCAGCAGGAGTTGTTCAAACACCTTGGAGATGCAGGACAGGAGCGTGATGGGCCGGTAGCTCGCCGGCTTCAGGACATCCTTGTGTGGCTTGGGCAGCATTGTGACGCGCCCCTCCTTCCACGCAGCCGGGAAAACCCCGGTGCGTAGGATTCCAGTGAACAGGCGCGCCAGTGCCGCTACTGTTCTGTACGGCAGGTGGCGCAGCGCTGTGTTGGTTATTCCATCCGCGCCTGGGGCCTTTCTCGGCTTTGTCCTGAGGATGGCGCGTCTGACTGCACAAGGGGAAAAGAAAATAGGCTCTTCATCGGGAGCAACCGGCGAGGCGAAGTACTCTCCAAGGTGCCTCTCGACTGCTGCGATGTGGTCGGCTTCGTTGGTTGGGTTTGGCTGGAACTGACGCTCCAGGTGCTCAGCGAAGATCTCCGCGCGGTCTGCTGCCACATATCTGGGCGCCCCGTCGCTGTGTGTTAATGGCCGTACCGGGGCTGGGGTGTTCGAGAGCGATCTACAGAGCCTGTGAATCGACGGCCAGTCACCCTCTGCCGCGTCGATTCGTTCCTCCCAGCCCGCGGCGTTAAGTTCCTGCAGCTTGGCCCTGACCTTCTCCGCCAGTCTGTTGAGGTCGCGCTTGGTTGTGGGACAACCGGTGTCTTGCCACCGCCTGCGTAGTCGCCTGCGTTCGGCGATCATCCTCTTAATGTGTGAGGGGAGGGGCTTGTACGCAAGTCCGCTCCCCGGCTGCGTCGGCGGGGTTGTCGTCGCTTCGTCCAGCGCGCGCTGGATGCAGGCGGTGAGCTCCTCTGCCAGTTTGTTGACATCGGCGGCGGTCTCAATGGGCCAAGTGGGTGTGGTGGTCTCCATCCTTTCTTTAAAGAGATCCCAATCCGTGATCCGACGTGGCGCAGGAGGCGAGAGTCTGGTCGGCGTCTCTGTCAGGACGACGAGTACAGGTTGGTGATCCGATTGTAACTCGTCGTCAATCACTTGCTGCGTGAGCTGGCAACCGAGGCCCTGGTGGATCACGATGTCCAGCACGTCCGGCGAGTGTGCTTGCTGCTCTGGGTAGTGGGTGGGAGTATCAGGGCCGGACACCGTGTATCCATGGGCCTCTGCGTCCGCTAAGAGTCGTCCGCCCCAGTTATTCTGGACGCGGCTGTTCCATGCCGGATGCTTGATGTTAAAGTCGCCGGCAAGGAGTGTCGGTAGCGGCGACATTAGGACGCCTCTGAGTTCGCCTAAGTTGAAGGCGAGATGCGGTGGTCGGTAGGCGGCGTATATGTTCATGTCCTTGCCGGCGACGTGGATCTGTAGTCCCAACGCCTGGAAGGACGTGGTGTTCACTGCTGGGAGCGGCTGGTGGACGACTCTACGGTTGACCAGCACCGCCAGTCCGCGGTAGGAGACGCCGTGCGGTGACCTCTCATCCCTCCTGTAGACGAGGTAGCCTGGAAACCCGATCTTGTCCGCGGGCCCCAAGTGGGTTTCGCTGATGAGCGCCACGTCGATTTTTTGTTCCCTGAGGAGGAGGCGGAGTGGGGCGACCTTCTTCTTGAGGCCGCGGGCGTTCCAGTGGATAATCCTTAACGAGTTAGCCATGGTACAGTCTGAGTAATTCGGCCAACCCGTCAAGGATCACCATGCCCGCATCCTGTCCCTGCCTGATAGCGTGGATCAGGTCCATCAGTAGCTTGATGGCGCAGGCCGTGAATTCTTTATTTTCGTGGGGAGGTTGTCTCTCTTGTGATACTAGATGGCGCCACTGTTGATTACGGGCGCCGTGAGCGGTTTTTTGTTGTTGTTGTTGTTGTTGTTGCGGCTGCTGTTGGGTCGTCTTCACCACTTGTGGGCCAGCCGAGGCCGCTGTTGTGGGAGGGGCGGGCTTGTCCGTCCGTTTCCCCGATTTAAATTTCATGGCACCCGTAATTGTGGCGCCTGACGAAATTGTGGCGGCAATGTTTGTTTCCGCCGTCGCTTTTGTTACGACGGCGTGTGAAATTGCGGCCTGCGCCGCGGCAGGGGCAGTGCCCTTTTCTTGTTGTTGTTGTGGCGCGGGTGGCAGGGGAGTTTTCCCCTTTTTCCTTCCCCCGCGCCTTCTCTTCCTCCGCCTCGAGGCAGCGGCATTCTTGGTGGTGGGCCCGTTCGCTGCCGCCATCAGTGTTGCGCTCGGGGCCTCGTGATCTTCCGCGTTGACTTCACGGGGCTGGCGCTGGCTCGCTGTGATGGCGACAGTGCCCGCTCTCTTGTTTTGTGCTTCTTTCTTCAGCACCGGGCATCTTGTGCTGCATGCCGGGTGGTCGCCCGCGCAGTTAGCGCAGGTGGCCGGCTCTTCTCTGGGGCGCGGGCAGTCACGCGCGGCATGTCCTTCGCCGCACCTCACGCAGGCGAGCGGGCGGTGGCATTGGTGTGAACTGTGACGGAATTTCTGGCACCGATGACACTGAGCGGGCCCACGTTTACTCCGCCACGCCTCGACACGCACCCCGCGCATGCACATGAGCGTGGTGGTGTCGTAGATTCTTCTAATGTCCGTCTGCCTCCTCAGCACTGCATGGAAAATGCAGCCGGGTCGTCCTCCACGCGCGTTAATGTTACGCACATACTCCGGCTCAAATCCCAGCAGGCTGAGCTCCTCTATAATGTCGTTGGGATCTGTGTCCGCCGGCAGCCCTCTGATAGCCACCTTTAGGCTACGCTCCGCTTGCAGCGAGTAAGCGAACCAACTTATTCCGTCCGACCTTTCCAGGTCTGTGAGATATGACTGGGTTACCCTATACTCGTCATCACTCTCCGGGAGGAATCTAAAACCCCCCTGGAAAGGACGAGCATTCGGTGGGTGACCCAGCCTTATACTTAAGGCCCTAAAGTGGGCGGCCCAGTTGGGTAACTTCTCCACTATAAGCGGAGGGTAGCGTGGCCGTTTCCCCTTGCCGTTCTTTGCGGCCGTAGTAGCGCTTGCGCTCTGTGCGGGGGCTGCGGCGGTAGGTGTCGTCTGTCCAGTAGTGTCGACTTGTCCAGTAGTGGGACGGCGGGTCGCTTCGGCGAACGTCGGCGAGCCGGCTCCCGCTCGACCGCGCGCGTCGCGCTGCGGGAGCGGGGAGTCGGGGCACGGTCGCTTGGCCTCTTCATCGGCCTCGCCGTCGGAGCTCCGTGGTCGTCGTTGGGCCCGGGCCTCGGAATGGTACTCGAGCCCGAGGGCCAATACGTCTTCGGTACACATGTCGCTGCCTGTGTCGTATTCGTCATAGTGTACGTTTATGTTATGACCTCAGTTTGGTCCGGGATCTCATGGTGGCCGTGGTGAGCTGGTGTGGAGAAGGAGGCTACCGAAAGGTCGCTCCCCTCCCTTGACGAGCACGGCGACATCGCTGCTGGAGAATCCCGGGCAGCGGTTCTCGGAGGCGGCGGCGACATGGGTGCGTCCGGTCCGTGGAGTGTTGCGGCGGCTGAGCCTGCCAGCATGCGGATGGGCGCGGGCGCTGTAATGCTCGCGACGCGGCCCGTAGCGGGCGCAGAGCGTGCGCTAGCGTTTGAACGCGCGCCGGGGCGCGCGGAGGTGAGCGCGGGCGGCGCGGGACGAGTCGAGATGCTCGCTACGTGAGCGAGGGGCGCGGGCGCCGAGCGGGGCGCGGGCGAGGTTGCTACGCGCGCGCTTGTTACAGCGGGGCGAGAGGCAGAGGTGCCTGTGGGGCGCGGGTTTGGTGCGCGTGTTGTTCCCGCTGGGACCGGTGCCTGCGTTGGGACAGGACGGAACGCGGGTGGCCTAATGGGCACGGCAGGTTGGCGCGGGTTTAACAGAACCTGGCTCGTTGTCGGCGCCTGCGACAGCGGGGTGGCGATTGTGGGTGATGGGGTGCGCTGGGTGGCACCTGTAGCGGCGGTGTGCGGGCGGGCACCGGGCGGCGAGCCCCCGATATTCGGGAGTGACGACGACCGGTCCCCCATTTGGTTGCTCATTTTTCTGTCGAACGCAGCTGGGTGTGATACTTCCGCAGCCTCACGATGGACGAGGTGTTGCAGCCATCGGGAGTCGTGTGGAATATTCCGTCGCGATAAGAAACCGTTGGCGACGGAGTTTTTTTTTCTTTGTTCTACAAAGTGAGCGGCTCGGGCGGTAGACGGAGAACCGGAATTGCGCGCCTACCCTCGGACGCTGTGATTTTTTTCCGGCGCTCGGCCAATCACAGCGCAGGTACGATTTGGAGGTCGCGTAGAGTTCGGCAGTGTCGCGGGTCGCGGTTCTGGGTCACGTATGCGTCACGGCGTCACGCATACGTGTTCACAAGCTAATCCTCGTCTCAGCACTAGATCTTATCTCTATATATAAAAATGAATCCCTATTTCCCTTGGTCACGGCATCACGCGTGAACGGCTGGACCGATTTCACTAATTCTTTTTTTGTTGTGTCTGTTATTGTCAGGAGAAGGTTCTTACGAAAAAAAAAATGATACAAAAAAAATACGAAAGAATGAACACGAAATTAACCCAGCATGTCCAAAGTCTTCAATTGTTTCACCGCATGCATGTCAATAGCTATTTTAGGCAAACTGTCAGTGGAACAGATATCCTAATAGATTCAAGGCCGCCTATGTCCCACTGATCGAAGGTTCAAACCCCGACCCCTTTAGATTACTTTTTGTGATTTATTTCGATTTTTTATTGGTCTAAGATTTTATTCGATCCCCAACCGCTTTTTACTTTTAGTGTTTGTAACCATATATTTTTTTGATAGCTGTAAGATTTTAAACATTTTTAAATACATACTTTTCATTTATATAGTTTGCTTATCTTCACATTTTGTTGACGTTGAACGAAGTTGCCATTATTTATGGTCGCTGGCGAGAATTTAGAGTCTTGCGATAATTTGATTCTGCGTGTCAGGGAAACTAATCGTGCGTATGATGCATTACTACCTGCTGATATTTTGATAAACGAAATAGTCTGAATGTTAATAGCTTTCGTCACGACATTACAGCACGAGCATTCAAGCAGAAACTCAATGCACTCAAGAACTTCATTGTAATGTATGATTTCGGAGACGTGTGATGTTCATACCAATATTATAAATGCGAAAGTAACTCTGTTTGTCTGTCTGTTTGCTACCTTTTCACAACAAAACGACTGATCGGATCGCAAAGAAATTTGGCGAGGAGATGTATTTCAACCTAGGGAAGGACATAGGGTATAATTATATTATCACGCTAATTACTTAAGGGGGTGAGCAATATTGCATTTCGTCTATATTTTTCAACTGCTTAACAACTGGCAACTGTCATAACATGCTTTGTTATGGAATAACTATTTTAAACCCATTGTCATTAGAACAAATAGCCCGTCGGTGACAGCTACCGCCTTTCGAATATAGTGTCGCAAGTTCAAGCCTCAGTAAAGACTTGAATTCTTTTTGATTTTGTTTAATTCTGTAAGATTGCCGATAGTAACTTTGGTCCGCACGTTCAAACCCACCCGGTTTTTACTTTTTGTAACAAAGTATTTTTGTTTTTTTTTTTAAAGTTTAAGATTTCCTAATCATTGTTTTAAACATACTTTTTTTTAACACTTAAACGACAGTTTGGGAATCATTTATTTCAAATAATAAATCTGTAAACATAGCGCTTAAGCTGTTAAAGAATTTCTTAAATATTCATCTGTCTCTACGTAGCCCTTTTGTTATAGCATCACGTGTAAATTATAAAACCAATGTGGTTTGATTCAATGCTCAAATTAATATTGTGCAAAAAACTTAGAGGTTTTGTTTCTTTGTAATCGGTGCTCTTCATCAAAAGATATATGACTTTAAAGTTTTTAAGGAGAACTTATCATCCAATGACATCTATTGAGTCAAAATGGTACTAATGAATAAAAATCACACGATAGAGAAGAAGAAATAGTCAACATGACCCTGCTTTATAAATCTACATAGCCGGTAGAGTCTCTGTTCGACGTTACCGCTTTCCATGCATATGTTTTCGGTCGACCGGTCAATGTGGCGACACTTGATAGGCCTATGTCCAGCAGTGGACGTCTTTCGGCTGAAATGATGATGAATGATGATAATTCAAATGGAGTAGGGCAGGACACCTAGCAAGGCACGGTGCTGTCAGGTGGAGTAAAGCTGTGACCAAGTGGCGTTCTAGAAATCGAAACAGAAGTTTTGGTCGTCCAGCGGTGAGCTAAGCAGACGATATTGTTGCCATTGCGGGAATAACCTGGATGAGACTGGCACAAGAGCGTAGAGCTTGGCACAAACAAAGAGACGCCTGTACCCAGAGAACTTTTTCCAGAGAAGTCCGATTTTCATGATTATTTTTTTATTGAAAAGCGTGTATCGCAAAGTTTGACCCATTTTATGTAGTCGTGTTCGAATCAAAGTCACGCACTTCTGATTTTTCGGATTCATGTGCGTATTGTATAATCATCGCTTGCTGAAACATCGTGAGGAAATCAGCATGCCTGAGATATATTTTCTAAGAGGCCCTGGCCAGCATAAAAACTCTGACACCAGGTTAGGCAACTAACCACACGATAAGGAAGGAAGGATCGCTTGCTTCGGTGAAGAAAGACATCGTGAGAAAACCACAGCATGCCTGAGAGTAAAGACAAGACAGAGGACCTTGGGCGGCATAAGAACTCTGACACCAGGTTAGGCACTAACCACACGATAAAGAAGAAGATTGTGTTGGGGCTTATTTCATAAACCTTTTTGACAACTTTAGACCTGGCTGAAGTTTGACTGTGATCGAAGGTCTAGCGATGGAGACGGAAGACAGTCACAAGAGGTCCGAAACAGTTTACAGCAGGTATATCCCGTGTCGGCTCATTTCATGCACCTTGATATAAACCTTAGACCTAGATGGCGTATGAGTATCATCGAAGGTCTAACGGTGGAAATAAAGGCAATCAAAAGAGGTCCGCAACAATTCAAATCTGCTCTATCGTGTTTAAGGCTCATTTCGTGCACCTTGATGAGAACTTTAAACCTAGCTGGAGTAAGACTGTCATCGATGGTCTAACGATGGAGACTGAAGGCATTTGCAAGAGATCCTCAATAGTTTGCAGCAGCTGTATCGTCATTGGGCTCACTTAATGCACCTTGATGAGAACTTGAGAAATAGCTGGAGTATGACTGTCATTGAAGGTCTCATGATGGAGGCTTGGAGACGAAAAGAATTTGCAATAGGTTTTCAAGAGTTTACAGCATCTACATCATGTTGTGTTGACCTGCCTGGAGTATGACTACCATCGAAGGTCTGTCTTTGGAGAAGGAAGGCAAATGCGAGAGGTCCGCAACAGTTTGAAGCAGCTTTAACGTGTCGCCGCTCAGTCATAATACCACTTGATGAGAACTTTCGACCTAGCTGGAGTATGATATCGTCGAGTACCCAAGGATAGAAACGTAAGACAGTCGAGGGAAGAGCCCTTATTTGGAAAAACATAAGTAGAATATTTGGCGATTAATGTAAACCTATTCGAGAAAAAATAAATTGTTAGTTACTTGAATCTGTACTAATATTAAAAAGCTGCAGAGTATGTTTGTTTGGTTGGTTGAACGCTCTAATTTTAGGAACTGTTGGTTCGTCTTACGCAGACGAAGTTGCGCGGGTCAGCTAGTATATATATAAATGAATCCCTATTTCCCTTGATCATCATCACGCGTGAACGGCTGGACCGATTTCACTAATTCTTTTTTTGTCGTGTTTGTTACTGTCAGGAGAAGGTTCTTAGGTAGGTAGTAGTTAGGTAGTAGTAGGTACGTAGTGGTAGGTAGTAGGTAGGTAGTAGGTAGGTAGTAGTAGGTAGTAGTAGGTAGTAGTAGGTAGGCAGTAGTAGGTAGGTAGGTAGTAGTAGGTAGGAGGTAGTGTAGGTAGTAGTAGGTAGGTAGGTAGTAGTAGGTAGGTAGTAGTGGGTAGGTCGGGTCAGCTAGTTTATATACATCTGTGTGGTTCTTTCTTCAAAAGACCATCTCAGACACTAATCTGCATGGTTCTCATATGACTTGACCAATGTATGGACTTTATAAGAGACGGATCGCGGACCAGACAGTGACCGCTGAGTTTGTTTCGACTATTTCTTCTCTGAGTAGTCAAGTACGAAACACCGGCCCCATCTAGTTTTAAAACATACCACGACATGAAATGCAAAAGTGTTTCTTAAAACCAATTTACATAAATAAATATATGATTACTAGCTGACCCGCGCAACTTCGTCTGCGTAAGACGAACCAACAGTTCCTAAAATTAGAGCGTTCAACCAACCAAACAAACATACTCTGCAGCTTTTTAATATTAGTACAGATTCAAGTAACTAACAATTTATTTTTTCTCGAATAGGTTTACATTAATCGCCAAATATTCTACTTATGTTTTTCCAAATAAGGGCTCTTCCCTCGACTGTCTTACGTTTCTATCCTTGGGTACTCGACGATATCATACTCCAGCTAGGTCGAAAGTTCTCATCAAGTGGTATTATGACTGAGCGGCGACACGTTAAAGCTGCTTCAAACTGTTGCGGACCTCTCGCATTTGCCTTCCTTCTCCAAAGACAGACCTTCGATGGTAGTCATACTCCAGGCAGGTCAACACAACATGATGTAGATGCTGTAAACTCTTGAAAACCTATTGCAAATTCTTTTCGTCTCCAAGCCTCCATCATGAGACCTTCAATGACAGTCATACTCCAGCTATTTCTCAAGTTCTCATCAAGGTGCATTAAGTGAGCCCAATGACGATACAGCTGCTGCAAACTATTGAGGATCTCTTGCAAATGCCTTCAGTCTCCATCGTTAGACCATCGATGACAGTCTTACTCCAGCTAGGTTTAAAGTTCTCATCAAGGTGCACGAAATGAGCCTTAAACACGATAGAGCAGATTTGAATTGTTGCGGACCTCTTTTGACTGCCTTTATTTCCACCGTTAGACCTTCGATGATACTCATACGCCATCTAGGTCTAAGGTTTATATCAAGGTGCATGAAATGAGCCGACACGGGATATACCTGCTGTAAACTGTTTCGGACCTCTTGTGACTGTCTTCCGTCTCCATCGCTAGACCTTCGATCACAGTCAAACTTCAGCCAGGTCTAAAGTTGTCAAAAAGGTTTATGAAATAAGCCCCAACACAATCTTCTTCTTTATCGTGTGGTTAGTGCCTAACCTGGTGTCAGAGTTCTTATGCCGCCCAAGGTCCTCTGTCTTGTCTTTACTCTCAGGCATGCTGTGGTTTTCTCACGATGTCTTTCTTCACCGAAGCAAGCGATCCTTCCTTCCTTATCGTGTGGTTAGTTGCCTAACCTGGTGTCAGAGTTTTTATGCTGGCCAGGGCCTCTTAGAAAATATATCTCAGGCATGCTGATTTCCTCACGATGTTTCAGCAAGCGATGATTATACAATACGCACATGAATCCGAAAAATCAGAAGTGCGTGACTTTGATTCGAACACGACTACATAAAATGGGTCAAACTTTGCGATACACGCTTTTCAATAAAAAAATAATCATGAAAATCGGACTTCTCTGGAAAAAGTTCTCTGGGTACAGGCGTCTCTTTGTTTGTGCCAAGCTCTACGCTCTTGTGCCAGTCTCATCCAGGTTATTCCCGCAATGGCAACAATATCGTCTGCTTAGCTCACCGCTGGACGACCAAAACTTCTGTTTCGATTTCTAGAACGCCACTTGGTCACAGCTTTACTCCACCTGACAGCACCGTGCCTTGCTAGGTGTCCTGCCCTACTCCATTTGAATTATCATCATTCATCATCATTTCAGCCGAAAGACGTCCACTGCTGGACATAGGCCTATCAAGTGTCGCCACATTGACCGGTCGACCGAAAACATATGCATGGAAAGCGGTAACGTCGAACAGAGACTCTACCGGCTATGTAGATTTATAAAGCAGGGTCATGTTGACTATTTCTTCTTCTCTATCGTGTGATTTTTATTCATTAGTACCATTTTGACTCAATAGATGTCATTGGATGATAAGTTCTCCTTAAAAACTTTAAAGTCATATATCTTTTGATGAAGAGCACCGATTACAAAGAAACAAAACCTCTAAGTTTTTTGCACAATATTAATTTGAGCATTGAATCAAACCACATTGGTTTTATAATTTACACGTGATGCTATAACAAAAGGGCTACGTAGAGACAGATGAATATTTAAGAAATTCTTTAACAGCTTAAGCGCTATGTTTACAGATTTATTATTTGAAATAAATGATTCCCAAACTGTCGTTTAAGTGTTAAAAAAAAGTATGTTTAAAACAATGATTAGGAAATCTTAAACTTTAAAAAAAAAAACAAAAATACTTTGTTACAAAAAGTAAAAACCGGGTGGGTTTGAACGTGCGGACCAAAGTTACTATCGGCAATCTTACAGAATTAAACAAAATCAAAAAGAATTCAAGTCTTTACTGAGGCTTGAACTTGCGACACTATATTCGAAAGGCGGTAGCTGTCACCGACGGGCTATTTGTTCTAATGACAATGGGTTTAAAATAGTTATTCCATAACAAAGCATGTTATGACAGTTGCCAGTTGTTAAGCAGTTGAAAAATATAGACGAAATGCAATATTGCTCACCCCCTTAAGTAATTAGCGTGATAATATAATTATACCCTATGTCCTTCCCTAGGTTGAAATACATCTCCTCGCCAAATTTCTTTGCGATCCGATCAGTCGTTTTGTTGTGAAAAGGTAGCAAACAGACAGACAAACAGAGTTACTTTCGCATTTATAATATTGGTATGAACATCACACGTCTCCGAAATCATACATTACAATGAAGTTCTTGAGTGCATTGAGTTTCTGCTTGAATGCTCGTGCTGTAATGTCGTGACGAAAGCTATTAACATTCAGACTATTTCGTTTATCAAAATATCAGCAGGTAGTAATGCATCATACGCACGATTAGTTTCCCTGACACGCAGAATCAAATTATCGCAAGACTCTAAATTCTCGCCAGCGACCATAAATAATGGCAACTTCGTTCAACGTCAACAAAATGTGAAGATAAGCAAACTATATAAATGAAAAGTATGTATTTAAAAATGTTTAAAATCTTACAGCTATCAAAAAAATATATGGTTACAAACACTAAAAGTAAAAAGCGGTTGGGGTTCGAATAAAATCTTAGACCAATAAAAAATCGAAATAAATCACAAAAAGTAATCTAAAGGGGTCGGGGTTTGAACCTTCGATCAGTGGGACATAGGCGGCCTTGAATCTATTAGGATATCTGTTCCACTGACAGTTTGCCTAAAATAGCTATTGACATGCATGCGGTGAAACAATTGAAGACTTTGGACATGCTGGGTTAATTTCGTGTTCATTCTTTCGTATTTTTTTTGTATCATTTTTTTTTTCGTAAGAACCTTCTCCTGACAATAACAGACACAACAAAAAAAGAATTAGTGAAATCGGTCCAGCCGTTCACGCGTGATGCCGTGACCAAGGGAAATAGGGATTCATTTTTATATATAGAGATGAACATGAACATTGTATTCATGATTGAATATGAACAGTATTAGCGCGTTTATTGCTTAAATAAAACTTCACTAGTTAAATATATTTTATGCATACCTTAAAAGTTGTGAAGTGCAACAAAATTATTGCTTGTCAGTCCATACAACACGTACGTACGTAGTGTACGTTAGAAATAGGTATTTCTAACGTAAAAATTTCCTCTTACGCCGCTTCACTCATCGGGTAGCTACATCTTCTAACAATAGATGTGCAAGAGCCGTGAGACGGCCTCACGTGTAGTCAGGCTTTTAGAATTATTGAGCACCGTTCTAGAACAGCCAACCTCAATACAGTTTGGAGAAGGTTGATTCTAGATCTTATTTATAGAAGCATTAAGAGTAAATATAGTGTGTTTTCCAGTCCGGATTAATTATACTCAACTTGTACGGTTTTTTGGGAAAGTTAAACAGCAAGACTTGTGTTATCATAATTTTGTTATTAAAACTATGTAATATAATTAACGGGTCTAACTCAACAAAATATTGTAAATAAAATTAAGACTCGCCGCTAAAGTTCTGTTTTTATAAAAAAAATGTGTTTAATAATTACAGACAGAAACATTGTTTTGACGGTTTTAGATTTTTGTTGCCAATCTCAGCAGGACGCAAGAAACATTGGAGAAATAGTGATTTTATGTTATTCCACTTATTGGGTACAATAAATACCAAAAAACACAATTAAATCAGTGTCTTCGATTCCTAGACTCTTTTCTAATTCATATACTACCCTTGACTCACTGCCAAGCTACTTCCCTATGAAAATTGGTCAGCTATATTGTCTTTCCGAAAAATAGTCATCAAACAAATCGATTGTAGAACTCATTAATATTGTACACCTCGTGGTTCAAGGGTAATATTGATTGAGACAGAAGCGAACAGTCTTCTGTTATTCTATTTCCGTGGAAGTCATTTAGTGAAATTGCCATGGTTTTACAATATCATAGTCTTTTGAATTGTTTAAATTCTTCATTTATTTTATTAATTTACAGTATTAATGGACCCTTTTTTTTCGGATGGGAAACCATCAAATAACTTCTGCCACTCTGGGCGGAGCGGGAGGGAGTGTCAGACTTTTACTGACTAAAACCCATTCATGTTCCTTCCTCGCCGTTTATGTTCCGGGGCCACGGTATCTCTTTCGAACAGTCCGATGTTTATATGGAACATCCATGACTCGGAAACAAATGTCCATGCTCATCACATAAACAGTTGCTCCTACTGGGATTCGAACCCAGGACCCTAAGAACGCAAGGCAGCCTCACTACCACTACGCCATTCGGGTCGTCCGCTGATGGATGCATTGAATAGTACAAGAATCATGGAGGTATATTTTACAAATGTTGTGTATTCAAACTCAAACTCAAATCGTTTAATTCATTTTTTTTTTAAAACGTCTGCATTAGTTGTATCTTAGACCTTCAATATCTCCGGAACTGGGCCAAAGAGGCAGTCATAAAATATATCTGCCTGCTTAAGGGGCCGGCGGAGCGTGCGTCGTTCATACAAACGTAATACCAAAATAATTCGTAAACCAAACATATTCTTAACGAAGTGGGTATTTATTTCTATTGGATTTAAACCTAGATATTCGTGTGCATCAAAGGAGTGCTGTCCAGCTACAGCGACGGAGAGATTGTCGATCTCCTAACGGCGCAGAACAAGCACCTTCTGCAGGACGTCGCTGTGGATGGACACACCATAAGGGTACGCTACAGGAAGCGCGCGAGAAATCCCCATGAGTGCCACCCTGTCCTGGAGCTCTCCCCGGAGCTCTGGAAGTGCTACACGCAGGTGCAGAAGGTGCACGTGGGCATCAAGCGTTGCTCGATTGAGGACCAGTCCCCGCTGGTACAGTGCTCAAAGTGCCTTGCCTATGGACATAACAGATCCTTGTGCAAGGCCGGCAAAGAAGCATGTAGCTACTGCAGCGGAGCACATAGCAGTAGGGACTGCCTCACTCGGGCTGAAGGCAAACTGCCCACTTGCATCAACTGCAAGAATGCACACAGGACGGACAGCGATCTGGCACATACAGCGTTCAGCGAAGACTGCCATGAACGCCGAAAATGGGATGGTATAGCGAGGTCGCGCGTTTCCTACTGCTAAGGGCGACCAAGAGCACACAACAAATCAACCAGTCACACTTCAAAACACAACAAGACCGAAAGCAAGATTACAATTCATCCAAGTTAATCTTCAGCGCTCCAAGCTGGCCACAGAAGAACTCCACATGGCGGCTCATGCAAAGGGAATTTCTGTAGCACTTGTCCAAGAACCCTATGTCGGAAGAACAGGTGTGATGAAACAAAACCCAGGCACGCAAGTCATCCAGTGTAGCCTGAACCGTCAAAAACCAGTAAAGGCGGCGATCGTTGTCTTCGGGAACAACCTGGAGGTCATCCACGACCCCCAACTTGTGACCGAGAACATCTCCGCCGTCATGCTGAAGGTGGGCCAGCTCAGTCTCGGGGTGTTATCGGTCTATTTTGAAGGTGACCAAGAAATTGAACCCTACCTCTCGGAAACACACAACACACTTCAAAAACTACACACAAATAACATCATTGTGGGAGGTGACGTAAACGCTTGGAGCCAGTGGTGGGGAAGTGTCTCCGAAAACCATCGCGGAGCCTCGTATAACTCGTTCCTCAACGAGCGCGACCTCCAAATCCTAAACACGGGCCAAACACCGACGTTCGAGACCTACAGAGGAGACAGATTGTGCACGAGTCACATCGACGTGACGGTATGCAGCCTGCCGCTTCTAGGCAAGATCGAAGAGTGGCGGGTAGAAAGAAGTCTGATAACCTCGGACCACAATGCGATAACCTTCTCGATGCGTTTAGAAAAGGCCTTGGAACCCTTAAGGCCAATCTCGACACGCATCTATAACACCAAGAAGGCAAAGTGGTCCGACTTCAGCACTCACTTCAAAACCAGCCTTGCGGAAAACAACATAACACCAGCCACAGTCTCAGCCGTCTCAAACCCAGAGGATCTGGAGTCTCTCATCACATTATACGTAGCCAACATCCACCGTTCATGCGAGGAAGCGATACCAAAGCTGGGGCTGCCCAAACACAACGCCAAGCCCCCATGGTGGACCTCTTCTCTAGACCGCCTCCAAAAAGACGCGCTGACAAAGAAGAGAAGGATCCGGAACGCAGCCGCTAGTCGGAGACAGTTCACCATCCAAGAGTACGTACTGGCTAAGAACACATACACCACAGCAGCGACGGAAGCGGCCACAACAAACTGGAAGGAGTTCTGCTCGAAACAGAACCGAGAGAGCATGTGGGATGGCATCTACAGGGTACTAAGGAGGACAGCCAGAAGACAGGACGATGCGCTCCTGAGAAACACCGCAGGCGAGACGCTCAGTCCAGAGCAATCCGCGAATCTTCTGGCAAAAACCTTCTACCCCGATGACTCAACAGATGCCGAACAGCCATACCACACAGCACTCAGGAGGCTAGCGGAGGAAAAAAACCCTCAAGGACTGTCTGCCGACGATCCACCCTTCACAACCGCGGAGCTGGAAATGGTTCTCCAAAACCAAAACCCGAAAAAAGCTCCCGGCCCCGATGGATTAACAGCAGACATCTGCACAGCGGCAATAAACTGCGACAGGGAGGTGTTCCTAGCGATAGCCAACAAGTGCCTGTCACTGTCACACTTCCCGAAGCAGTGGAAGGTCGCCCACGTGTGCATACTCCGCAAGCCAGGAAAGGACGACTATACCAGCCCAAAGTCCTACAGGCCAATAGGTCTGCTTCCGGTCCTAGGAAAAATTGTCGAAAAACTCCTGGTAGGCAGACTCCAGTGGCACTTCCTCCCAACACTGAACAAGAACCAATACGGTTTCATGCCGCAGCGCGGTACTGAGGACGCCCTCTATGCTCTAATAGGACACTTACGTGCCGAAATCAAAGCCAAAAAGATCGTGCTTTTGATATCATTGGACATAGAGGGGGCCTTCGATAACGCGTGGTGGCCAGCACTCAAAAGACAGATGGTAGTCAAAAACTGTCCCAAAAACATATACGCTCTCGTCGCCTCATACCTGGAAGACCGGAACATCAGGGTCAACTACGCCAGAGCGACTAGTGAGAAGGGTACCACGAAAGGATGCGTCCAGGGCTCAATCGCCGGACCGACGTTTTGGAACCTTATCCTAGACTCACTCCTCCAAAAAATGGCTAGTATGGGAGTATACTGCCAAGCCTTCGCAGACGACGTCGTCCTTGTCTTCTCGGACTTTTCAACCGGTCCCCTACAGCAAACAGCCAATGACACGCTAGACATAGTATCGGAATGGGGCGTCCAAAATAAGCTACGTTTCGCCGCGCACAAGACCAATGCGATGGTGCTAACGAGAAAGCTTAAATACGATGATCCGGTACTCCGCATGTCGGGCACTCGGCTGAACCTTGTCAAAGAGGTCAAGCTGCTGGGTTTCACAATAGACGCCAAACTCACCTTCAACGCGCACGTGTCCGTGACCTGTAAAAGGGCCGCAGATATCTACAAGCAGCTTGCATGCGCGGCAAAGGTGACTTGGGGTCTCAACGGAGAGATAATAAGGACGATATACGTGTCGGTGATAGAGCCCATTGTGTTGTATGCAGCGAGCGCGTGGGCCCCCGCAGCCGAGAAACTGATGACAAGGAAAAAGTTTGACTCGCTGCAGAGAGGTTTCACGCAGAAGATCTGCAAAGCATACCGCACAGTGTCTCTGACATCGGCACTTGTTCTGTCAGGCCAACTCCCCCTAGACCTCCGGGTAATCGAGGCCGCAACCCTTTTCAAGCTAAAAAACTGGCATTCCCAAGAGTTCATACCGCCTGGCCGCGAGCTGGAGTGCAACGTGCACCACTCTCAAAACCCCCACCCAGCGCTACTCATAACAACAGATTATGCACGCCTAGAGGAATTGACTCCTGAGACCCTGGAAACTCATCAAGTAATCGGTCCCCAAATATACACCGACGGCAGCAAGATAGAGGGGAAAGTCGGCGCTGCCCTAACTTGGTGGGAAAATGGAAAAGAGTCGAAGTCCAGCACATTTGGCCTGGAGCCCCACAACACGGTCTTCCAATCGGAAATGTACGCTCTCTTCAGAGCTGTGAGGATGGCAAGAGAATCCAGTGCGGACTCCGTAAGCATCTTAAGTGACTCAAGATCGTCACTTGACCTGCTGAGGAGTCCGTCCGTCACTCACCATTTGGCACTACAAATCAAGAGATGCGTCCGCGAGATCAGAGAAGAAGGCCGACAAGTGAGGCTCTTTTGGCTCAAGGCCCATGTGGGAACCGCCGGAAATGAGAGAGCGGACGAGCTAGCCAAGGAGGCAGCCCTAACAAAAGATACAGCAGACTACAGCAAGGTCCCCGTATCGTTCGTGAGAAGGAAGATACGGGAGGGGACTATAAAGAAGTGGCAGGTGCGCTACGAATCCTCGAGTACAGGATCGGTCACGAAAGTGTTCTTTCCAGACGTCCTAGCGGCAAAAAGAACACTCAGAGACGCAGCTCTCACACCGGTCCATGTACAAGTCCTAACAGGACACGGAGGATTCTCTGCGTATCTCCACCGCTTTCACCTCAAAGATAGTCCCTCGTGCGTCTGTGACCCCAGCTGCGACGAAACCGTCTGGCATCTACTCTTTGAATGCCCCAGATTCAGTCACGACAGAATGGAGCTGGAAGTCAAGATCGAAACCCAGCTGAGCCAGTCCATACTCCACACCATCATGGGGAGACCGGCTACCAGAAAACCATTCTTGGCATTTGCAAGCAAAGTCGCCATAGTCGCAGCAGAGGCTAACAAAACGGACGCAACCTCACAAAGTCGAAGCCGACTAACATCTGCTAGGCGAACAGTCACGACCACAGCAACAACCACAACAACTGCAACACAGTCAACAACAACACAAAACATAACACGTACACGCCTCACCACTACACGAGACACACACGGAAACACCAACGAGCGACCAGTGCCAGCGGCAGAAGCAGCAACAGCCGAAGCTAGCCTACAACCAGCGCCCAGCGCCATGCCCATCACGGAATTCCTGGCATGTGGAGGAGATGGAGTCCCAGGTGTCAGGCTGAGAGGTGTCGCTCTGTTCATGAACAGAGACACAGAAAAGCTAGGCATAAGCTTCTGCATAGGTTCAAGCCGAGCTGCAGCCCGTATTACTATCTCACCAGGCCTTGCCGCCTTGATCAACGGAAGCACCACCAAAACGAGCATGAAAGGCAGTAAGTACGCCGCACTGCCTCAAGTGGAAGTAGCCACCCACCGATGCCGTCTAGTGCGATTCAAAGGAAAGACGATCGCACTACTCGAGTGGCAGGAGGAGACTTCATTTGCTCAGGCAAGCTCATTGCTTCAAAAGATCAGGGAGGCCGGAGAACACGTGCCAGTCACAGCCCGCACAATAAGCGTTGATGCGATGGAGGTCGGAGGAGAGAGAGGAGACGTCGCAGACCGCTTCGGCTGCTTAAAAGCCTCGGAACAACATGAGGTTGTCGTCTATGAGGACAGAGGGGAAACTTTAAGTTTCCTGAAAGCCCCCAGAGACCCAACAGCCATCGCGACGAGCTCCACAACTAGCACGACCACACAAAGCGGATCAGAGAGGGCTCAGCAGAAGGCAGCCGCCGAAAAAGCTGCAAAGAAGCAGAGTGCCCCCACCAGCCCAGAGGACCAAGCCAGGTCTAGGAGTCGCCTGAAAGCCTTCGGCACTTTCCTGAAAGCACTGCTCCCAAGCACCAGCCGCGCATCATTGGCCGAGAAACAAGAAGCAGCAGTGGAGAGGTTCTTCAGGAAGCCACCATCAGAACCAACCCAACGGAAGCCTTCACCAACGAGAGCCGACAAAGGGCAAGTCAGCCCGCCTGTCCTCGCAATGAACTCGGGCACCACAGATCACGTGAAGAGCGCTTTCCTCGAGTACGTAGCAATCGTGAGGGCGACCAGAGAGGTCAACCTTATGACATGCAAGAAGATCCTGCAGACCTTTCAAAGGAACACAGAAGGACTGCTAAAGGTACTACTCAAGGAAGCAGAGGCAGCGGTGTACGACAACGTTAAATCCCAAGTCATCAAAGGGGAAATGACAGGGTCGTACATGGCAGCCTACAGCGCAAAGAACGGTTTTGTGACCCTTGACGAGGAGGAAACGGAACGCGTGGGAAAAATAACATTCAGAACACCAAATGACGACCCAATAGTGGTTACCGCCAAATGTACCAAGATCATGCTGGACGATAAGATCCTTGAAATGGCACAGTCCATTTTGGGGATCCCAGACAACACAGCATCTCAGGGAAATTGGACGGTGCCCAATATCAGGTGGGTAAACGGAGTTCCCGGTTGCGGCAAGACAACCTGGGTGGTGAAACACTTCGATGAGGAGAATGACGTTGTCGCCACCACGACGACCGAAGCTGCCAAAGACCTCAGAGAGAAGCTCGCGCACCGCTTAGGAGACCGAGTAAAGACAAAGGTGCGCACTATGGCCTCAATCTTAGCCAACGGGTTCAAGAAAGAAGAGAAATGCTACCGCCTAACGGTGGATGAGGCTCTCATGAACCATTTTGGGGCCATAGTAATGGCAGTCAAGTTGTCAGGAGCAAGCGAGGTTGTCCTCATCGGAGACATAAACCAGCTACCATTTCTGGACAGAGAGAACCTTTTCGAGTTAAGGTATACCCGTCCAAATCTGGTGGCTGGCATCACCCAGGAGCTGCTCTGCACACACCGCAATCCGATGGATGTGGCATTTGCGTTGAGCGAGATATACTCCGGTATATACTCCTCCAAGCTGTCGCTGTCGCGGGTCCACTCTCTGAGCGTGAAAGGTTACACAGGAGCGCAAATACCGAGCACCGCCCAAAACACCCTATTTCTGGTTCATACGCAAGAAGAGAAAGCTTTTCTCATCAGCCAGGGATACGGCTCCGGCGAAGGGTCGCGCACGCTAACCATCCACGAGGCCCAGGGTCTTACCTTCGACAGCGTGATTATCATCAACACCAAGTCTAGGAGACTCCAAATCCACGACAGCATCTCCCACGCGGTAGTGGCGGTGTCGAGACATACAGTCAGTTGCGTCTATTACACCGACGACGCCGATGACGCCACTGGCCGCTTTGCGAAGAGAGCGATGGATGCGCCAACTAAAACGATCGTTGAGTACAACCTGAAGACGGCCATGCAGCATCGAGACGCAGTCGTTGTGGAAGCTTTGCTCAGGCTAGCGAAGTCCCTGATCAGACGACGTGATTAACAAAAAAAAAAAAACCCCCATCCTAACCCCAAAACCCAAAGCCAATACATCCCACTCCCAAACAACTCTGTTACCAAAAATAGATTATGTAAAACTGCATGGCAGGGTGAGTCTGTCATACTCACGTAAAAACAGTGCCGATGGTGGCGTTGCACATCCGGTCGCTAAGTTCCCTACAAAATGGTTGAGCTGAGCGGCGCGGATGTGCAGGTCATGTCCGTGAACGGGTGCCGACGGTTGCTGCCGGTCGACTCACATTGCCATGCAGTCAAAATAGCTTGGTGTAGATTTTTGTTAATTTTAATTAGTGGTTAAGGAAACATCAACAACTGTAAAGGTTAAAAAAAAAAAAAAAAAAATTGGGTGGACTCACGTAGATCATAAGTTACTAATAATAAGCCTAGTTTAATGTAACGTGTCCAATGATGGAGCACGATCGTAGTTTTAATTTTTTCTTTTAAATTCATCAAACAATTAATAAAATGTAAACAAGAGCGCGGACCCCCACGTCTGCGGTAGAAAACAAATTATAAAAAAAAAAAAAAAACCTAGATATTATGTAATTAATATCTAGGTTTCCAAATATATGTTATAAATGGACATTGATTTAAACAATAGTTATGAGAAAAATAAGTTTTCTATAGAAAATTTAAATTCCTCATATCTCGTCTAAATATAATTGTCCTTTCAAAATGCATATATTTGGGAACCTAGATATTATTTAATCCAATCGAAATAAATACACACTTTCTTAACAATATGTTTGGTTTACGAATTATTTTGGTATTACGTTTGTATGAACGACGCGCGCTCCGCTGGCCCCTTAATTGCCCACCACCCAGGACAAAAATTATATCTTGTTGGTGATACCGATTCTGAGGAGGTCGTGACTCAATAATAACAGCCGCTCGGGTCGGTCTTTAGGTTAAGCCGCGCTTGCCTAGGTTGGTCTGTGGATGGGTGACTACCCCCTTACATTCCATGTTTCCTCTGTGCCCGGGAAAGCAAGTTAAGCCGTTGGTCCCGGTTGTCGTTTGTAGATCTAAGACAGTCGTTGCAGGTAGTGAGTGACCCAAAAAGTCTGACAGTCTTACCAAAGCTCAAAGGTCTTTCTGATTAATTTCATTGCGGGATCCAAGACAGTTAAATTCATTCTCTGGGACTTCGTCGAGCTTCATTGTCTCGGCGCTTTTCTGGTGATCGCCACTGTTGATTCTGGCTTTCAGGAGTTACAGTGGTTTTGGCGTGTGTGGCGGGCTTGTAGTCTTACCAAGGGGTTTCGTGTATTCCAGTACTAACTGAGTTGTGGAGGTCAGATAGGCAGTCGCTCTATGTGTGTGTGTGTGTGTATTAGAAGCCGACCTTAGCATAGTTGTAAAAATACTAGGCAGATAATGATTGTGATACGAATTCTCTGTTTACATTTTACTTTCCATTAAGTTTGGTCTTGTATGAAAAGTAATATTTCTGAATAACAACAAAACATAACCAAGTAATAGTTAAATGTCTCACAGCAGCGCAAACAAATCCCATGTGTGAATAAGCAAGAAATGTAACACAAAAATATTTCTCTCTACAAAAAAAAACCCTATAATGATTTTTTCTTTCCTTTTCAATTTCATCAGGACCTCCCAAACGGTCCCCTAATCCGAGGATATTGCCATATTTTGTAAGAAAACCTTCCATCGCTACACACAGGTATTTATCGCAAAAAACAATAATAAATCATAACTAATCCTAGCCGGGGAGAAGCGTATTAGGGTGAATATGATGGGGAATGAAACTGGACTTTCCTAGATGGTAATATAATAACATTATTAATATAATTATATTAATTCACCGATAGACAACACATTTTCAGCTGCTGAAGTACTGCAAAAGAATCACAACATAAAAACCTTTAGTCTGTCCAATCTCCGAAACGGCGGCACCGATTTTGACGGGACTTTTACTGGCAGATAGCAAGAAATAAGGAGTGAGTTTTATATTTTTAGAAATAGGATTTTGTAGTGCAAAAAAAATTAAAAACCATTGTAATTGTTAACAAAATCCGATTGAAATAGGAAATCATAATATTTTTGTAATAATCTTGCGTGGAAGGAAGGATGTCGTGGCCAACAGCTAGTTGCAGATAAAATTACAGTTGCAATATCGCAAAAGTCACATAATTATGTCATTCACCTTAAACGTGTGCTAAGGCCATTCAAAGTTCGGCCCTGAACAAAATATATAAAAAGTTGCTACGACACATTTGCTACGAGCAGCTACAAATTTGCTACGCACAGCTACGCGTATTACGTTCGTAGCATTTCATTTGAGATCGTATTCATTCCACGAATAAACTATTATACTAGGGGTTATTCACTGACTACTATATTTATAAGTTCGATAAAGTATTAAGTGCTTGTTAAAAGTATTACAAAGACGAATAAATTCTATTCTTAGATCCTTTTACATCACAAACGACTCATTATGTTTTTGTCAATTTCGAATGATGTTTTTGTCACCGTAAAATTGTCAAATACGTTATATTACAATATAACGTGTATCTATCTAGCGATATTGTAAAGTCTCGAATTATTGTCAACTGAACATACGGAAGTATCTCTGCCCCCATAATCGGGACTTGGGGCACCCCCCCGTTAGGTTAGTTAGGTTCCTTTAAACCCTGCACTCGGAAATAGGGGCCCCGTCGCCTCCGTCGACTACGCTTTTTAAGGGAATAGAGCGGGCCTAAAGCAAAATCTTCAATCTTAGATTAGATTTTTAGAGTAGTAAATCATGTTCAAATTAGAAAAAAAAAATATGTCTGGAAACTTCATTATAAATGTGAGGGTTGGGTCTGAGCAAAAACATAATAGGATAAAATTTTCTCGATAGAAAATCGTCACAAAGTTACCTCTAATTTTCAACAATTTTGGTTTGTATTCTATTTTGGTGCATATTACTGAACCATAAACTACATAAATATTATCACTCATGTATAACCTAGGGCTGACTCTGAGAATTTTTTCAAAATATTTGCTATTTTAAGAGATAATAGACTCGAAAGAATCTGGCGCTTACTACATTTTTAATCCGTGAAATGCGCCGTCTTCCGTCTCGCGGGGCGCGAGCTTGAGACATCAGTTTGTTTCACCGATCAGTTGCCCTCGCTCTGTTGAGACGGGCAGTCTATGTCACTTTGCTCCGCGCCTAGCCGCCCTTATTATTATCATAATATTACTAATTTTTTGTTGAGTAACATGGCTAACAAGAAAAATACAATAGCAAAACGGAAGAAGCGAGAAGTAAAGCAGTTGAACACTCAATTTATGGCTGATTGCCGTGGTCGAATGTACTTATGTATTTTGTACGTGCCTAAGCGCATAGTAAACTCAAAATAAACGGATGATTGATTTGATCGTGCATTGTTTTTGTTTGAAATTATTATAATTACATACAACGTTGGATGCGAGTCGCCGTTGACTGGTCAAAGTGGCGACACTTGGGGGAGGCCTATGTCCAGCAGTGGACGTCTTTCGGCTGATACAACCCGTACTAATTAACTATTATGTTGGTATATTATTATAAATTTAATAAAATTATGGTAGTTATTATTTAAAACGATTTGTTTTATTACTTATACTTTATGTTATTACTTGAAAGTAGTGGGTAGGTAGAAGGTAGGTAGTAGGCAGGTCGGGTCAGCTAGTAAATATTTAAAATAGACGGGTATCCTAAAATGGCCGCTTCAGCAGAATCATAATATGAATCACATTAAAAATTTAAAATTCTTAAAATGGACTTGTTTATGACCGTAATTTTAACAAAAAATGTTTTAATGTGATTCCCAACACTCGCTTGTTTCAGGTATCAGTTCCCAGAAAATAATGTAAATCGAGTGATCGAGTTCGTTGATGGTTCTGTCGGTACTTCGGTAGTACCATCGAGGTCTAAAATAATTAGAATAATGACCAAAATGTATCACTGGAGAAGTACGTTTATCGTTTCCTACTACCGAAATCTCACATACCTTATGTATGCACCTAGGTTTTCATAAAGAATTATGAATACCTATTTACAATACTCTTGCTAAGTATTTTTTTACACTTCCAGTATAACGTGGCCTCACCATGTATATATTTTTGGTACAATGAGAGATCTGCATAAACTGGTTTTGTATAGCTTGACCACCTGTCGTGCTTACCAAAGTTCCTTTATTAACCCCCGACGCAAAGACGACGGGGTGCTATAAGTTTGACGTGTCTTTGTGTGTGTGTGTCTGTCTGTGGCATCGTAGCATCCGAACGGATGAAACGATTTTAATTTTGTTTTTTATTAGAAAGGTGAATTAGTCGGTGTTCCTAGCTATGTTTTATGAAAATTAGCCCAAGATGGCCGCCGACACAAAATGGCGGATTACTTACATATTTTTTCACAATTCCCTCGATATGGGTATCAAATGAAAGGGCGTGACTAGTAGAATACTTCCTATGATAAATTTAAAATCCAAGATGGCCGCCACCACAAAATGGCGAATTACCTTTTTTCTATATGGGTATCAAATGAAAGATCTTGACAAGTACAAAAATGTATACTATATTCAAAGGGAATAAGGAATACTAACTAACGAAATGAGACACGGAAAGTGGAGTGATGACTGGTTCCTAGGACTTAACTTTATTCAATTATTTTCTATTTAACTTTTATTACATTATGTGTCGGAGGACTTTTTTAATTTTTAATTTATTTTTACTTGTTCGTATTATGTTATTTTTAGTAATGATTTCAAAAACCAAATCGGTGGTTCCTTGAGTAGTAACGTTACGAAGCTTGAGTTGCATAACGACAAGAGTGTTGCACGCAAACAGTACGTATTTTTAGGGTTCCGTAGCCAAATGGCAAAAAACGGAACCTTTATGGATTTGTTATGTCTGTCTGTCTGTCTGCCCGTCCGTATGTCACAGCCATTTTTTTCCGAAACTATAAGAACTATGCTGTTGAAACTTGGTATGTAGATGTATTCTGTGAACCGTATTAAGATTTTCACACAAAAATAAAAAAAAATCAATAAACTTTGGGGGTTCCCCCATACTTAGCACTGAAACTCAATTTATTTTTTTCAAACCCAAACGTGTGGGGTATCTATGGATAGGTCTTCAAAAATGATATTGAGGTTTTTAATATATTTTTTTTCTAAACTGAATAGTTTGCGCGAGAGACACTTCCAAAGTGGTAAAATGTGTGTTCCCCCCCTGTAACTTTTAAAATAAGAGAATGATAAAACTTTAAAAAAAATATGATGTACATTACCATGTAAACTTCCACCGAAAAGTGGTTTGAACGAGATCTAGTAAGTATTTTTTTTTAATACGTCATAAACCGTATACGGTTCAATTCATTATATTTGTGTTGCTGCTACGGAACCCTTCATGGGCGAGTTCAACTCGCACTTGGTCGCTTTTTTATTAAATTGTAATATATAATATTTGCTTTCAAGTTTTTAAGTAAACAGTTGCTTGCAATTTTTGAAGGTCAATTATTGCGCTTAAATTATTACATTCAATTATTGCACTTGTATGTCCAAGAAAATGGCCTCATGTAAATGAAGCTTCAGTCATCAATGTTTTTGAATAAAACTAACTAATGTCGAAAAGTAGATTACCAAAATGGCGTAGCAAACGTCAAGATAAGTAATTTAAAAAACGAATTTCATAATTATTATATTATGTCACCGTAAAATTGTCAAACACGTTAGATTGTAGTCTCTCTAGCGAGGCACAATATTACGGTTTCACTTCGATAGATTACAATCTACCGAAAAACCAATGCGTTTTATTGTAAGCAGTATGTTCATTTGACAATATTTCGAGAGTTTACAATCTCTCTAGGTATTTTACAATCTAACGTGTTTGACAATTTTAGGGTGACATATACAACCATACGAATAGTTATACCGGTTTGCCGAAAAAAATCATACCACATATTTAAGAAGTCTCTTCCAACCATTGTATCCTATTAATTATGCATTCCCGGAATTTCTGGAATTTATGTTGAAAAAAGCCAATTCCATAATTACTTGCCCAAAAATTATAGTAAATAAATGCATCCAACTATTCGATGTCTACAATAAATACCTAATATTAAGAAAACTAAGATGAAATGGAGTACTCAAAACTTTTATTTCACTACATACAAACAACATAGGAATGCATTGAAGGTGTTAAAAAATTAACTAAAGAAAAGAAAGTGGTTTCATCTATCTATGTTGCATATACTCAGCTCAATGATTTCAAGTACGCGAGTTCGGTCCCGCGCGTCGCGCATCGTGGCGCCGCGCCGCCGCCGCGCCGCCCGTGTTTGACAAACGCACTAATGCGGGTGTGGCGAGACGCGCGGGGGAAATCAGAATTTTTCTTGGCGTTAGGCCCGCTCTTAAGGTTAGGTTATAATAATCGGTATTTCTCAGGAATGGTACAATATCTTTTCATGAGAGTTGTACCACTGGGCACGGGGGACTCCTCCTTCCCTCCACACCGCGTGAGTTGACTACTATCTTTGTCGACTAATGAATAATGATGCACATATTAGCTGATGTATACAATTCCAGTCCATTTGATTTATTTAGTACCTTTGGTTTTTTGTATTGTCTCCCAATTTTTAATGTAGTTTTATTTGTTTATTACTTTGCACACCAATTTATTTTATTTAAGTACCTATCTATAAATATATACATTACATGCACAATTACACATACCTAGGAACGGTAACACAAAGTAGGTACAAAACTGTTTTATATCCGTAACGTCACCATGACAGGTCCAGTTGAAAATCAGCGTCGGGCACTAGCTGCTCGGCATTTTGCTGAACTGGGCCTATTTGGCGCAGCCGTTAGACACACAATATTTTTTTTTTTTTTTTTAGTTTTTACTTTTACAGTATAAATTTAAGTTTTTTTTTATGTTGTTTTCACTTACTTTATTTTTTTTTATTTGTTGTGTGCACCTAGGGCATGTGCCGAATAAATATGTTTTCTTTCTTTCTTTCTTTCATCGCATGCATTTCACGTATAATAATGCGTTTTGTTGTAAGCAGTATGTTCATTTGACAATATTTCGAGATTTTACAATATCGCTAGAGATATTACAATATAACGTATTTGACAATTTTACGGTGACATATATATCGTTATGTTAACTGATTAGTGAGAGGGGGCTTAGGGTTGCGCCTCATCTATATGTACGAAATTGCATTTTTTCATGCTCCTACTCTGTTCTGTTGTTCAGAACCGACATTTGCTAGAGCGAGAAATATAGCGTACTACCGAGTTGAAGTATCATGATACTTGCGCGAAAGACACTTGCGCGAATCCACTTGATCGCTTCCACTTTTGCGCGAATGGATTTGCGCGAACGAGAACTTGCGCGGAGAATAGACATTTGCGCGACTGATACTTGCGTGAAAGATACTTTAGCCCGCGAAATACAAATTCTCTAACGTTTTTTTGCAATTTACAGGCCAGTGGTAGGTTGGATGAAGTTGAAAATATCGTTCGCGACTGTAAGGCGTATGTAGTTACATAATTATGATAATCGAAATCATCAATACAACCCTCCAAGCTCACAAGAGTCTAGGAACGACTTTGACCTTGAAAAAATCGTTCCTCGACTTATATGAACTTTTGATGATTATAATTATGTAACTACATACGTTTTACTATCGTGAAGTACTTCACAAGCAAACCATAACATCACCCTTGGTATTACTTGAAAGGTAGACTGAGTTGTAACTGTGAGTCAGTCTCAGATAGACTGGAAATTAATAGTTACGATCGCGGTTTTTTATTTTCAAACGAAAATATAGGTAAGTAGGCTTAGATGAGTATCGTTTTTCAGTTTTCAGGGTCTCTGATAACGAAAATGAAGTCAAAATGAAAAACTCAAAGAGGTTGATCTCAATATCTAGACGCCTTTCCTTCGGACTAATAATTTTCTCGGTCTTAGCATAATAATCCACCATCATCATCTGCCTAGCCTTTTCCCAATTATGTTGGGATCGGCTTCCAGTCTAACCGGATGCAGTTGAATACCAGCATTTTAAATGGAGCGACTGCCTATCTGCCCTCCAAAACCCAGTTGACACTGGGTAATACGATACCACTTATTAAGACTGGTGTCAGATTTTTTGGGCTACTGACTACCTGTTACGACTGTCAAAGGTGGACAAATGACAGCCAGGACCAACAGCTTAACGTACTAATAATAATAATGCACCAATTGGGATATAAACACAACTTACGGTCACCCCACCGTAGACTTAGTCCATGTCTGGACGCCCCGGGCTCTCATTTCCGTTAGCGTACTTCCTCTGTCGACGCTAAGGGATACAGAAATATGGACCGAAACGCTCCACTGATCTTAATGTTACTGACTTCTCGGCGAATTGACTAAGATATATTTTACTGGGGACACAGTAGAACGTGCTTTATGTGGCAGTATTTCAACTTGCCTTGGATTGAGGCACGGGAAACACTGGGATTAAAGACGCAGAGAAAAGTGAATTATCAAAAATCAAAATCAAACTTGTTTATTTCTTCAACCAAATTACAACAATTAGTTTGTAATTGGAGCCTTATTTTAAGCAAACAATGCCTGTATGTTTATAACATTTTTACTATAGGTAAGTTGACAAAATATGCATAAGTATAGTTTGTGTGTGTGAGTGAGTATGTGCGTGGGTATGTGTGTATGTGTGTGTGCGTGTGTATGTGTGTTTGTGTCCCTGTGTGAGAGGTTATGCCGTGGGCGGAGCACCGCCGTGTCCCCGTAGCGGCGATCGGCGGCGGCGACCTCTCGCGTCCGGCCCTGGTTCAATCCATGGTCCGGAGCGAGACGGAATGGGAAGCCGTCACCTCCTTCTGCGAAGCAGTCACGCTAGCGAAGGAGGTGGCGGAACGTGAGAGGGAGAGAGCCTCTCTTCCCGGCCGCCGCGGGTGACGCACCGGGCGTCGGGGGCCACGTGGTGGCTACCGGCCACCGTAGATGCGGGCCTGTGGACGGTTAGCTATGGGCTAGCTAGCCGTGCGTCCGTCTAGTGACGACAGGCCGTGTCGACGGCGCGTTCGTGTTCCACGCGCGCCTCAAAGAGATGTCAGCATAAGGGGAGGTCCGTTTCAAGAGCTCTTTCGTTTCCTCATAGGTAAATGGTTGAGAAAATGGAAGGCCAATACTTAGCAGTGGGTGATACATAAATAAACTCACGCCTTTTCCTATGAGAGTAGGCGGAAAACACAGAACGCCACCTGTGGCCAAAGGGAACAATTTTTGATTATTTTAATCCATTCCCTCAAAGTTCTAGAGTGGCGACCGCGAACCGGAAGACGATGCGTTGGAATACCTCCCACTAGGTGGACCGATGATCTGGTGAAGGTTGCGGGAATCCGTTGGATGCGAGTCGCACGGGACCGGTCAATGTAGCGACACTTGGGGGAGGCCTATGTCCAGCAGTGGACGTCTTTCGGCTGAAATGATGATGATTCCCTCAAACCCCACCAGTGGGGTCACGGGTTGTGGGGTCAACGGTAATACACCACTGCTACGACCCTTACGCACTCCTTTTGGCTGTTCCACGTTCAAACACCTGGTCATACACGCACGCCGGTTGCAACTACTATGCACCTGACCTTCCTGAAGAACCTCACCAATAAGGTCAGTGTATGTCCTTTTAGGGTGTTCCCTCCCGGCTTTGCCACTCAAATGGGTTCACTCCGAGCTGAAATGATGATAATTTCAACTAGGAATAAATGGTCGGATTCGGATCAGATACCCATATATGCAAAACTAGGAATAAGGTCGGATTCGGCTCACATACTCAGATGCAAAAATAAGAATAAATGGTTAGATTTGGCTCACATAACACAACACACATGTTTAGACAAATTTAACCATGCTTTAGCAAGTTATGCAAGTCGGGGTATTGCATCTACGTTTTAAGCGTGTTACTTAAGTACGACAAGCTGTTGGTCACGGCAGCATTTGTAGATCATTGACAGTCGTTGCAGGTAGTTAGTGGCCCAAAAGTCTGACAGTCAGTCTTACCAAGAGATATCATATTACTGGGTGACTGGGTTGTGGAGGTCAGATAGGCAGTCGCTCCTTGTAAAATACTGGTATTCAGCTGCATCCCGTTAAGCTAGACGACAATGCCAACACAGTAGGGGAAAGGCTAGGTAGATTACGAGATGATTATAGCCTAATTGATTTACTGGTTATCTCTACACTGTGCCAGAGAATTCTAGCTTTTGCTTGGGAAATATGTCCACTATTTGATTATATTTCTAGTTCCGCTTCGTAGACTGGTGAGCTAGGCATTAGATGAGTTATATCCTGCCTTTTATTTAGGTAAGTGCTGGCACTTATTAATTTACTTGGGTAAATAAATCTTTACTGGTTGATTAGTGACGCGAGGTGTGAACTGGTATAAAGGGCATAATAACGAGTAGGTCTGCTAATGTAACCTTTTCCATCGAACTTTTAAAACCGATCCATGTTCCTTCTTAGGCCTTTGTGCTCCAGGGCCGCGGTATCTCTTTCGAACAGTCCCGCAGCCACGGCAGGCTTCGGCCCTTGCGGACCCCTTCCTGGGCATGAGGTCCTGAGTTCGATTCCCAGGCCGGGCAAAGTGTTGTTAGGTTTTTCTGTCAGGCAGTAGCAGCCACGGTGTCTGAATTATGCGCGGTTGATGGCAATAGGCTCGCTCCATATTATATGAGACTTAAACATAACTAGCGAAATGTGGGTGTACTATTAGGTACACCCACATTCACACACCTCTGCCTAACACTTCTGAGATTACAGGTGTGATGTTATGTTACTACCAATCAGCGCTTAGATTGAATTTGGCTTGATCAGAATTTGATTGAGAAAGGAATAATTCCTTTCGCAACATTAATCTCGAAAACTAGCATTGGACCTTCCATGTTCACCGAAAAGATAACGGTCTGATTATCTAAAAACCGCTGTTAAAGGGACATTATCCCCTAAAATTTTGTTTGAAACAGCTGTTTTTAGATAATAAGACCGTCACCTTTTTGGTGAACGTGGACCTAAGACCGACTTCACATATGACACAATTATGACATTCCGTTTTGTCATCGAATACTGAGTGAACGGAATAGGTATCCGTAATGTATCCCCAATTCCCCACAACTTTACCGGATATAAACTGTGTTTGGGGTCCAACGTCCATCCTGGTAGGTTAGCAGTGGTATACTGTGAATTCACTTGTGAAAATCGTATCCAGTAATGGATACGTTCAGCGTTATACGATGCTTATGTGTGAACATAGCATTTTTTGTCGTACCCGTTATAATGGGTACCATAAATTCGGAGTCTATGTGAGAACGGGCTGTAACAGATGATGACTTTCAAGAAACATTCAAACTATAATAAGTACTTCCCAACTAGCACATAAGCTCTATAACAAGCCGTACAGCGGCCGGTTAGAGGTTTTTAATAACGGCATAGCCTCCATAGATAAGTTCTACAATAGATGTACAAGCGGCTATAGCGCCGCTGTACCCCCGAAAGAGGCCCACGCAATACGGCCTAAGGTTCTACAATGTCTCTACAATGGTTGTACAGAGGTGTTAGTACGGCGCACTCTATACCGCTCGCATAGCACCTTTGTAGATCCAAGGGTGCTATGCGAGCGGTAGAGTGCGCCTCAGGATCTAAAATAAGTTCTTGTAGCGCGACTGTAGAGCTCGAATCGTATTTAAATGCACCTTTATCTCTGAAATACAGATTACAGATCTATATTAGGCTACAGTATAGATATTTTGGGGAAATGAACAAAACTAATTGAAATTTTAACTTATGAGTGGTTGATGGATGAATTGGAAAATAAACAACAGTAGTGTTGATTTTTCCTTTTATGTATGCAAAATACCAGTGCGAGTGCCACTGTATTGTGAATATATACATGTGTTTTAGCTAAAATTCGCGCCTGCTGTTTATGCAGTTTTTTGGATAAAAAGTACATTTGATTAGAGGGTTTGAATTTTAAATTTAGTTTATTTGAAGACAGTTTAGTTTTCCAGGTAGTTTCTTTAGCATCCTGTGTGAGACAGAGTGACGTGAACATATTTATTTATGATATTAATAAATTATAAAAAAATCTCGAGAATTGTTTTTATTAAAAACTCTAATGGCGTCTCGGTTACAACAGCCTTCAGAGTTTACTAGAACCATTCTACCGGTTTAGCCGCTAGTATCGACCATTGTAGATTTTTCAGTTCTATATTGATGGTATTGACGCTCTATTGTACTCTTCTAGGTCTCGGTATCGGTATCGGTTATTAATATATCTTTTTAAGAGTCTAAGGTTGTACAACGGATTATTGGTGTCCGTTGTACAACCTGTTTCTCTACTGTAGATATAGAGTTACAAATATGCAATATACCACCTAAAGCGCTTTTAACTATTATAGCCCTCAAGACCAAGCGGTGTTTAAAAAGGTTTTATAACTCTGCTTTAAATAGATTAAATGCGCGTACAATAGCTCTATAATACGCCTTTGTATCTCCATTGGGATTATATTTACAGTTGTACCGCTATTGTACCACCTGCCTGTTAAAGAACGATTGAATACGCTACTGTACCACTTAAGTATTATAGTAAACCCCTTTAACGGCTACTGTAGAACATTCAGGTTGTAAAAAAGTGATTGAAACAGCTTGTGTGCTAGTTGAGTTTCCATAAACATCAGCTGTTGAAATTCCACAGTAATGTACGAACAGACAATACAAATGTGAAGAAAATCACGAACATTTCACTCAAAGCTCCGATATTGAGCGCTCACACAAGCTACCGTCAATGGCTCTGCAAACAATGATCACCTGTATCTACTTGACAAACTTAAACAACACCAAAAACATTGGAAAATAAACCTTGTCCTTGTATAGATACGGTGGGGGATGATTGTGTATTTAAAGTAGTATTTTGCCCATTGTTTACAAGGTTTGATGGGTCGAAAAATTGTGCTTCAGAAAATAAGCCGAGATTTCAGGAAGTTCGACCGTATTTTCACATGTTTGGATTTTAAAATGGGGTGTTTTAAATACGGTGGTTTTTATCTGTATGCGGGCTTTGTTTTAATAGAATTTTACGTGTGTCCATGTAAAAATGAGGATACCTGCATGATAACAGAAATACTTTGGTTTTGGTATTGAGGTTTTGTAGCAAAAAGAAAGATGTTTCATTTTTCCGAAGATAAGTTTTCTATCGTGAAGTACGGTAAAATCATGGCAGTTTTCAAGAAAATAATGTAAATCCTATACACATGTTTTAGTCGCGTTATTTTTAAGTCCATTAATGTAATATAGCGTCAAGCAACAGCTTCCCTTTTTAATTAACACGTAAATCAAACAGCAAATAAACCCGGAATCATTTGACGACCCGAATGGCGTAGTGGTAGTGATGCTGCCTTACGTTCTTGGGGTCCTGGGTTCGAATCCCGGTAGGAGCAAATGTTTGTGTGATGAGCATGGACATTTGTTTACGAGTCATGGATGTTTATATGTAAAATAAGTATGTATTTACAAACAAAAAAGTATATATGTAGTATATCAACTATCTGGTGTCCACGACACAAGTGTGGCACTAGGTGGCGCTGTGTGTTAATGTCCAGCGATATTTCTTTATTTATTTATTATTTATCAAACCAACAAATAAATAAATATTAAACGAATAAATAACTTACCAAAACGAACTTAATTTGCACGAGATAAGGCGTCGTTAATTAAAGTTGATGGTCTAGTAGCGATATCAAAGGAAATCCTGTTTGTAAAGAAAAGATGGGGACACAGAATAGATAAGTTGTAGAGAAGGCCAGCTTTATGCGACGCCAAAAAACAAATGAACACAAAGACACGCTTCACGTACGGCAGGCCGCACGTTAGTATAATAGACGAAGATCCTGTAACTGCCAAATCTACGTCATTCATAAGAGCTGAAACTTTATCTGTAGAAGTGTCGTACTACACTACGTGTAAGAACTTGCTGTTACCCACGACATTTGTCCGCGTGAAATCTATACAAAAAAAATTGAACTGAATGTTTTCTTTTTACTGCATGCATATTGAAAGTACGAGTATATACGGCACTTGCAACAAGAAAAAGTCCGTTTGCCTGTTTTATTTTTATTTTTAATGAATTTTCTACAGCAGGCGTGGTGGTCCGCGCTCTTATTTACATTGATTGATAGTTTGCTTGTTTTGAAAAGCCTTTGTGCTTCCATGACCCTGGCAGCATGCCATGGCTAGTAACAGATGCAAGAAAATTGGATGCATTGAATGGTTTATGAGTACGAGTGTTGACAACAGAATGGCGGCTTTAGAGCGACTGGACGCGGATGCGCTCGGAGTAGCACACAGTCGCGTTCCTGTGCGCTATTTTTGTATCACGTCGCTTTGATGCTCTTCAGGTATTAATTGTCGTGTTAATTTGATTTAAAATATTATTTTAATGAAGACAATGTCGATAATAGTATGACAGTGAAAACTTCTCTGCCCTGCGCAGTAGCCGTATGTGCGCCGGCGCCGGCCCCAAGAGAGTGCTGCATGAAAGGACCTGGCCTTCTGTCCCTTTCTACTCAGTGGTAAGGCGAAGTGGGTGTATTTCTACAGAAAGTGGGCGATTGCAAAAGGAAGTGGGTGACTTGTGTTTCATTTGGCTTTGGCACTCTTTTCTCCTTTACAGTTCGAAATGTCGTAATTATGACCACTGTTTATCTTGAGCGCTGAGATTCTGAGGAATGAAGCTTTGGATGTTAAATACTCGTTTGTAGTCCGCCCCCCACAGTGAGTTTGTTTCACAATGAAGTTGTAAGTCTTGTCATTTTCCTTTCCTGGAATATTACTTCCATTATGCCTCGTGAGAATATTTCTTCAAGGCTTTTCTTTAAGAACTTCAAAGGAAAAGGGATTTTTAAAGACTCACTTCATTCATTTTCAATGTTGCATGGAAGGCATGTGTGGTACGAAGGCTTGTATGAGGAATGATATGAAAAAAAGAAGTGAAGGTCTGTCACCCATCCACATACCAACCTAGGCAATCACGGCTTAACCTAATGATCGACCCGAGCGGCTGTTATTGCTTAGCCACGAGCTCCTTCTAATTAAAAGTTATCAGAGTTATCAGACGTTAGATGAGAATAAACGAAGAAAGAATATTCATATTTACACTATAACATAATTTTCAAAGTTAAACCAAATGAAATAGTTCTACAAAAGCGTTTTGAAACTCAAACAATTTGTCTTTAGTGTTAACTGCACAACACTATAAAGTCAATATGCACTCAAAACTAATCTAGATTATATTACTAGTCTAGACTAAATAAAATAATGAAAAAAGAACGATTTCGACTGGCCCTGATATAAACTTTTGCTAATAAAAAACCGACTTTGTTAGTTCAAGCTCTAATGTTTTCAAATTTAATTTCAGCAAGGCAGCAGCAAATTTATGTAGAGAAAATGCTGCGGAAAATAAAAAGGTTATAAGTATAGACTTAATTACACTAATGTTTGCGAAAGATAAAAAAAATAAAGCATCATCGAACGATTTCCACGAAAGAAATACGTCAGGTGCACCCTGGGTAACTGCACATTCATCATCATTTAAGCCGAAAGCCCTCCACTGTTGAACATAGGCCTCCTCCAGATGTCACCAAATTGACCGTTCCCGTGCGTCTCGCGAATCCTCGTAACCTTCAACTGCACATCACATCATCTGTTTATTAAGGCGACTAGATGAGCTAAATTAGCTACTCTATTTGTGGTGGTTCAAACTTCGTTTGAAATGGTGTTAGAATAAAGTTCAAATCAGCTTGCACTACGAAGTGGTTGTTACGTCACTTCAGTCACTGCGGGCCAAATAGTGCGAAATGAGTGGTTTCGATCGATTTGCCAAAAAATCAGAATGATCGCATGTGTTTTTTTTTTCGAGTCAAATTAATTGTATTATGTTTTCAAAACACTATCATACTAGCATATATCCTGAAGAAAATCATTTATTTTTCTGGTTTTGTTTATTGCCGTGAATCATATACTTTTAGGCATTATAAAACACGTGTTTAGCTCATGTAGTCGCCTTAAGGCATACATTTTTTTCGTATATTTAGTGCCGATAATAAAAAGGAAAGCAACAATGATTTTCACCATTAACCGTAGTAAAGACAGAACCTCGGAAGACCTAGGATACTAGTCTTACTCAGAAAAATTACCCCGAAAGACTAACTCACTAGACTATCTCATTTTGGAACAGTATCAACCCATGTCCTGTGAACAATATCATCTTACTACTATTGAACATAATGATTTGTGTTCATGTCTTTACTAACTATGTATAACTATATTTATAATAACTATGTTTTATAGGGCAAAACCATTGAACTGATCTGTAAGCATAACCAAACAAGGCAGTCATCCGTAGACATGAATTTATCAAAAAAGTTGACATAAGAAGAAACCTTAGCCATCTATCTCTTTTACCCGTCTTTTCTATTCACCTAAGAATATGATATCATCAAACGACCGCTCTCAGACACTTTACAATGTGGATGTCATTAGGGCACCAGCTTACATACGTATACCGCACATTGGTGTGTGTTATAATGATGCTAATTCTATCTTGGACGGAGAACTACGAAGCGAATTGTGGATAGAATTACCTGCACCTTTCTTACAAGGGTAAACTTTTATAGTAAATGACTTCTGTTCGATTCATCATCTGCCTAGCCTTTTCCCAACCTGGATACCAGTATTTTACATGGAGAGACTGCTTATCTGGCCTCCACAATCCAGTTAGTACTGGGTAATACGAAACCCCTTGAGAAGACTGGCTGTCAGACTATCGTGCCATCTGTTACGACTGTCTAAGATGGATTCAAACTCAAACTCTTTATTGCATTCATGTGTACATTCAGTTGTTACATATATATGTTTTCTACGTTCATTTCTTCAAAATAAAAACTATGATGAAACAGAAAATTATCTCATTAGGTGTCAATGACAGTGACTGATCATAATACCTATAAATAATACCTCACTCGACTTCAATCAAAACGAACACACACTCTCTCTTTCACTCCATCACATACACACTCGTACACATGCACACAAACATGCTTGCTTATTCAATTACAAAAATATTTGTAGTATAAAAAATAATATTGTACTAGTTTATGTAACTTTTGTAAGGGATAGGAACTGTTAATCCTTAATACAGGTTATTCTATAACCTAGCTAGGAAAGCAGAACTTCACCCACCAGATTGTGATTGACATTGTACAAACCTATATGTATAGCTCTGTGTATGCCTCATGTACTACAATCTCCTTTTTATAAAATAAAAAAAAATATTATTATTATTATATGTAAGTAAGTTCCAACATGAAACCCGGTCAGGGCACGGCAACATAATAGATTGAAAAAATGACATATGACACATGACAGCCGGAACTTACGGCTTAACGTACTCTCCGAGACGCGGAGGAAACTCAGTATGTAATTGATGCTCACCCATCCACGGACCAACCTAGACAAACGCAGCTTAACCTGAAGATTGACTAGAGTGGATGTTATTTTTGTTTGATAACGGTATTTAAACCTGCTCACAATGCTAGTGAACTCCCTTATTTCTAAAGAAATTGCTACTATTTTACCCACATCAAATTCGAACTTCTTAAAATATACCTTCTTACATCCACGGCATAATTTATAAAGCCATTGAGCACGCGTCTCCGACGAGGCGAGCATTTTGTCGATCGTAAGGCCATGCGTCCCAAATGTTGCTCACTCCTTCCTCACCTGCCATTACGGCCTCTTTGTCATGCTAACGTATTGTGTGTGCTTTACCCCTGACTTTGGAGGGTTTAAAAGTCTGGCAGTAGTGTATTGATTTTCTGGGTATACAGGGTGTCTCATTCAAATCGGTCAGTATGGGAAAGTCTGAAACTATAAGACATACAAAGATCTGTTCTGAGGAACCATGTCATCGATTTTAATAACAAGAAAAACTGCATTCATACATTTTTAAAAACATCTGTACTCCGTTCGGGAATCGAACCCGGTTATTTTGAAGAAAAAAAACACTTCACTTCGAGCGCCTACTCAAATAAATTAAAGTATGTGGAAACAATGCATTTTATTCATTTTAGACAACATGTTTCATACAGACATTTACTGCTTAAGACCTACACAATCGATATCTAAATAGAAATAGTGTAGGTTTTTTTTTTTCAAAATAACCGGGTTCGATTCCCGAACGGAGTCCAGATGTTTTTAAAATGTATGAATGCAGTTTTTCTTGTTATTAAAATCGATGACATGGTTCCTCAGAACAGATCTTCGTATGTCTTATAGTTTCAGACTTTCCCATACTGACCGATTTGAATGAGACACCCTGTATACTCGTAGTTGCTGTACAGTTTCAGATCTTGGATATTTTTTCGCTGTATAATTCGCGATTTGACTAATGATGTTGTTACAAAGGCTGTATGTGCAGCATGAGTCAATAACCTCATGAAGTAGAATCAATTATTTTATTTTTTTAATTTTATTTTTTGTCCGGACACTTTTAACGCATGTGCCTTGCGACTGGGACTGCAGCTACAATTATTAATTGTTGTCTTAGTTTCGATTGTTCAAAAGTGGCTGTAACTGGCCTAGTTGGAATAAATGATTTGAAGTCATGACAAATCTCGACGACAAATGACAGTCTAGGAATTTGGGGCCCAATTTGGGTATAGAATCCCAGGGGATCTCTGGAACACAAGATATGATAATGCGTCTTGTAGGATAGTTCATAAATAACGGCGGTTTTATTCTGGGAAAACCTTCAGTTTTTAAATCCAACGATACATTCGAAATTATAACTCAAAAATCAGGATCAGTTTCAATTTAATCCTCCATTGTCAGCCTCTATTCCTTTATACCCACGAACGAACTCAGCTACAGTAAGTGGATCCAAAGGCACAAGATTATACAAAAAACAACAAATAAGAACCACAAAACATTGCTTGCTAAACCAAAATCCTAATCCTTAATCTCGAAAAGCAATAAATCTTCAACTTTTGCATATTAACGGGAATTATTCAAATAATCGAAAGCCCTAAGCTTACTGTACCTACAGTACTCAGCATTTAATTACAATGAGACTGCACAGTTGCACTCTTTAATTAAATCATACAGACTGTCAGCGAGTCAGCATGAAATTAAATAAAAGTAAACCCATTCTGAACAAGGCGTAGGTATTCTTAGATAATTGGTAAACACTGAAAAAATAATAACAGATCTGTTCTACAAAAATAAAAACAAGCGTGGCAGTCTTTTGGGACTGTCGATAGAAGAGAAAACTAAGTAATCTACTCGTATATCTGCTACGGGTTGTGCTCCGTGCATGCCTAAGTGGTGCTACGCCGTAGCGGATCGGCTACGAGTCCTACGAAGCGTTAGGTGACGGTCACGCGAGTTACATGAGTTTTGTTTACCCAAGAAGTGCTCAACGCTACTAAAGAAGTTTCCACTTCAAAAACTGCATTGATGCTGGGTTCACCGCGAACCAGCATATTTGACATAAGTACTTATGTTTGGGTAGCTGCTTGATAAGAGTAGCCGAGGATCGAGTTAAACGGCGAAAGATTACAGCATGCCCACGAAATACTGGCTCGAGCTTCAAGCGTGTTGCGAAAGAAACTGCACAGAACTAAAACACCAGGAGAAAAGATGCGGGTCGCGCGCAGATCGGGTCGAGAGTACTAACGGTATGTATTTATATGGAGCGCCCGACCCGCGCCTATTACCGCGACTTTCTACTTGACGGTAACCAAACGAAAGAAATAAACGCGTCTTGTCACACTCTGGGCGGAGCGGGAGGGAGTGTGAGACTTTTACTGACTAAAACCCATCCATGTTCCTTCCTCGCCCTTTATGTTCCGGGGCCACGTGCGGTATCCCGGTAGCTTCGGCCCCTTGGACACGTGGAACACTAACGCCGTCGACACGGCCTGTCGTCATAAGATGGACGGACGGCGAGCTAGCCCATTGCTCACCGTCCACAGGCCCGCGCCTACGGTGGCCGGGGGCCATCACGTGACCCGCGACTCCCGGTGCGTCTCCCGCGGCGGCTGGGACGAGAGGTTCTCTCCCTCTCGCGTTCCGCCACCTCCTTCCGGCTTCCTATTCCATCTCGCTTCTCGAGCCGGACGCGAGAGGTCGCCACCGCCAATCGCCGCTACGAGAGCACGGCGGTGCCGGTGCAAATCAAAATCAATCAAAATCAAAGCATTTATTTCAAGTAGGCCAGTTACAGGCACTTTTGAATTGTCGAAACAAAAATGAACATTTAAAGTAGCTACAGTCCCAGTCACAAGACATAAAAACTGTGAAAGTACTGTAGTTGCCCATTCCCTAGCGTAGATCTCTATGGAGAAGAACGGGCAAGAAACTCCATGGACACTCTTTTAAATCAAAATATTGTTACAAAATCTTGGTTACATCATTCATGTTGAGATGGTATATTATGTGAGAACAATGTAGCAAGATGTGCACGTTAAAAGTGTCCATAGCAAAACAAAAATAAAATACAACTCAAAAACAAAATAATTCAAATAAACCATGGCGACTAAGAGATGACCAGTCACAACTGACAGCTCCCGTTCACGAACATGACGCATGGATCAGCACCATTCAGCTCAACCATTTTGAAGGGAACTAAATGGTCCGACACACGCGCCACCATCAGCGAGACATTTGAGAGAGCATGACTTACTCTCAACCGCCAGGGCACATTCAAGTCAAGAACTGCCGTAGGTTTCCAGTGAATGATAGCTTACTAGTACATAGTACTCACACAATAAAGGCTATGCGATTATATAATACTAGCTGACCCGCGCAACTTCGTCTGCGTAAGACGAACCAACAGTTCCTAAAATTAGCGCGTTCAACCAACCAAACAAACAAACTCTGCAGCTTTATAATATTAGTACAGATTCAAGTCAGTAACAATTTATTTTTGCTCGAATAGCAAATTTTGGCATTAATCGCCGAAATATTATACTTTTGTTTTTTCAATTATGGGCTCTTCCTTCGACTGCCTTACGTTTCTATCCTTGGGCACTCGACGATTTCATACTCCAGCTAGGTCGAAAGTCGTCATCAAGTGGCATGGCATGAGCCGCGACACGTTAAAGCTGCTTCAAACTGCAAGGTGTACGAAACGAACCTTAAACACGATAGAGCAGATTTGAAGTGTTGCGGACCTTTTGTGACTGCCTTTCAAGTCCATCGTTAGACCTTCGATGATACTCATACTCCAGCTAGGTCTCAAGTTTATATCAAGGTGCATGAAATGAGCTGACACACGATATAGCTGCTGTAAGCTGTTTCGGACCTCTTATGACTGTCTTACGTCTCCATCGCTAGACCTTCGATCACAGTTAAACTTCAGCCAGGTCTAAAGTTGTCAAAATGGTTATGAAATAAGCCCCAACACGATCTTCTTCTTTATCGTGTGGTTAGTGCCTAACCTGGTGTGAGAGTTTTTATGCCGCCCAAGGTCCTAAGTCTTGGCTTTACATGCCGTTGATCAAATATCTCTCAGGCATGCTGGTTTTCAGCGGACAGACCTCCGGCGCGATCTCATGGCGACATGAAGAGAGCGACTGTTGCAACCCCGTGCAAGCGAGCGAGCGAGCGAGCGAGCGAGTAGCGGTAAGTCCCCTCTTTGAGGAGTGGCTGGAGAGGCGCCACGGCGTCCTCACCTTCCGCCTGACGCAGGTCCTCACCGGACACGGATGTTTCGGGAGGTATCTGCACCGAATCGGGCGGGAGGAAACGCCCGGGTGCTTCCACTGCAAGGATCGACCAGAGGACACGTTGGAGCACACGGTGGAAGTCTGCCGGGGTTGCGGGCCTGTTCGAAAGAGATACCGCGGCCCCGGAACATAAAGGGCGAGGAAGGAACATGGATGGGTTTTAGTCAGTAAAAGTCTGACACTCCCTCCCGCTCCGCCCAGATTGGGAGAAGTCATTTGGCGATTTCCCGCCCAAAAAAATAAATAAAAAAGGCATGCTGGTTTCCTCACGATGTTTCAGCATGCGATGATTATACAATACGCACATGAATCTGAAAAATCAGAAGTGCGTGACTGATTTGAACACGACTATTTTCAATATAAAATGAGACAAACTTTGCGATACACGCTTTTCAATAAAAAATAATCATGAAAATCGGACTTCTCTGAAAAAGTTATGCGTCATAATCATCATCATCCATAGTCCGACTTCACCCACTGCTGGGTACATGCCTCTCTTTGTTTGTGCCAAGCTCCACGCTCGTGTGCCAGTCTCATCCAGGATATCCCCGTAATGGCAACAATATCGTCTGCTTATCTCACCTCTGGACGACCAAAACTTCTGTTTCGATTTCTAGAACGCCACTTGGTCACAGCTTTACTCCACCTGAAATCACCGCATCCTGCTAGGTGACCTGCCCTACTCCATTTGAATTATCATCATTCATCATTATTTCAGCCGAAAGACGTCTATTATAATGCTGATGGACATGTGTCGCCACATTGACCGGTCTCGTGCGACTCACATCCAGCGGATTCTTACAACTTTCATCACGCCATTTAAGTATTGCTCAGCCATAATATAGGTACCTATACATAAAGAAAAACAGGCGTTGGATTGAAAACCTCTTCCAAAAAACCAAACTTGAGACATCTGAAACGGGCGAATGTCAGTATCATTCTTTCACGGAAAATCATAACACCGTGATTCAGAAAATGGAGTCGAATGAACAACGCCATTAACTATAGAGCACGAAGTTAAACTGCTAGAACATATGCATGGAAAGCGGTCGGACAGATACTCTATATTTTTAAAGCAGGGTCATGTTGACTATTCTCTTCTTCTCTATCTTGTGATTTTTATTCCTTAGTACCCTTTTGATTCAATAGATGTCACTGCATGTATCCTTAGATCATGATGATAAGTTCTCTTGATGGAGAGCACCGATTATAAAGAAACAAAAATGAAAACCTTCTCTGAGTTATGCACAATATTAATTTGTGCATTGAATCGAACCACATTAGTTTTATAATTTACACATGATGCTATAACAAAAGGGCTACGTAGAGACACACAGATATAGACGAAAATTTATGAAATAGTAGAAAAAGGGTTCCGTGTGTGATCCTTTATCAGCTTCAGTGCCATATTTACAGATTTATTATTTGAAATGAGTGATTACCACGCTGTCGTTTAAGTGTTAAAAAAGTATGTATTTAAACAAAGATTTGGAAATCTTAAAGCTTTAAAAAAAAAAACAAAATACTTAGTTACAAAAAGTGAAAACCGTGTGGGTTTTGAACGTGCGAACCAAAGTTACTATCGGAAATCTTATAGCATTAAACAAAATCAAAATGTATTTTTATGTCTTTACTGAGGCTTGAACTTGCGACTCATTGTTCGAAAGGCGGTAGCCGTCACCGATGGGCTATTTGTTCTAATGACAAATGGTTAAAAATAGTTATTCTATTACAATGCATGTTATGACGGTTGTCAGTTGTCAAACAGTTGACAAATATAGACGAAATGCATATTGCTCACCCCCGTAAGTAATTAGCGTGATAATATATAGCCTATGTCCTTCCCTAGGTTGAAATACATCTCCTTGCCAATTTTTATTACGATCCGATCAGCCGTTTTGTCGTGAAAAGGTAGCAGACAGACAGACAAACAGAGTTACTTTCACATTTATATTATGGTATGGACTAACATTGAATCTATACAATGCAAAGATAAGTTTGTACAATCTTCAGCAGCTCCAACAAATACCATTTAATGCTATCAATTTTTGCGCCCCTGTCCATGTGGAGCAGGACCAGCATTAAGCCAAGCATTTTTATCAGCGATATAATCGCTCAACTTGTAATATGCTTGTTTACATAGTGTGCGTTTAACGCATGTTTTAAATTTCGTCTCATTCAGTTCAAGAATACTTTGTGGAATTTTATTATAGCATCTCAAACAGTACCCCATGAAAGATGAGTCTACTTTAGCGAGTCTAAAGCCTGGCTGAACTAGTTGGTCCCTATTTCTAGTACTGTAATTGTGTCTGTCACCTCTTTTACCAAAAAGATGCAGATTTTTTCTGACGTACATTATGTTTTCGTAGATGTATTGGCAATGAACCGTCATGATGCCAATATCCTTAAATAGTTCCCTTAGAGAATCGCGCCTACGAAGATTATATATGGCTCTGATGGCTCTTTTCTGCAGAATAAATATAGACTCAACATCAGCAGCCCGTCCCCATAGCAAACTACCGTAAGACATTATACCATGGAAGTAACTAAAATAGACCAGTCTAGCGGTATCTACATCAGTGAATTGACGGATTTTTCCAATGGCATATGCTGCTGAACTTAAGCGCCCTGCAAGCGATGTTAAATGAGAACCCCATTGTAGCCTTGAATCAAGCGTAAGCCCCAGGAAAACAGTTTTATCTACGAATTCGAGTTTCTCTTTATTCAATATTATCTCACAATCACTACTTTTAACATTCGGTAATGAAAATCTTATGCATTTAGTTTTCTTTTCATTCAATACCAAATTGTTTGCTGTGAACCAATTTTGGACCTGAAGTAGGGCATTATTCACTTCATCTAGATTTTGGGCCCGTCTATTTATCTTAAAAATTAGGGAAGTGTCATCAGCAAATAGCACCATATTTTGTGGTTGGTTTTTCAATAAATAGGGTAGATCATTTAAATAGACTAGAAAAAGGAAAGGACCCAATATTGAGCCTTGCGGAACCCCCATTTTTACTTTCAAACCCTGTGAATTGACACCATTTATTTGAACATGTTGTTTTCTATCACTCAAATAAGATTTTACCAGGCTAAGTGCAAGTTTACCTAGTCCGTAATGCTCCAGTTTCAAAAGTAATGTGTCGTGATTTACGCAGTCAAAAGCTTTGGAGAGGTCACAGAAAATTCCTATTGCGTCTTGGGACTCTTCCCACGCAGCAAAAACGTGCTTTAATAAGGTTACACCGGCGTCAGTTGTACAACGTCCCTTGGTGAAACCATACTGTTGATCATGTAAGATTCCGTTGGTGTTAAAATGACAGAGCATTTGATTAAGCATTACTTTTTCAAAAACCTTGCTAAAAACTGGTAACACGGATACAGGTCTATAATTATTGGCATCTTTACTGTCCCCGGATTTGAAAAGAGGTATGACTTTACTGTATTTCATTAAATCAGGGAACACTCCTTGGTCTACACATGAATTAAAAATTAAAGCTAAGTACGGGGCTATGGTCTCAAGTATAGATGTACAAACTTTGATAGACATTCCCCATAGATCTTCGGTCAGTTTGATTTTAATTTGCCGGAAAGCTTTAATAACTGTCATAGGGTTAATGTGTTTAAATTTAAATTCAGCCAGGCAGCCAGATACATTCGCCTTTAATAAGCCAATTGAGATTTCAGGTGAGGAATTAAGGGCCTCCGTAGTTTTTATTGGTATATCGGTAAAGAAATTTACAAATTCTTGAGCTACTTCCTGATTAGAGCTTTTAGGACCACATTCTGTATCTAATGTATAGCTATTATTACGTATTTTCTTTCTGTTAGTCTCGTTATTTATGACTTTCCAAACGGTCTTTATTTTATTTTCTGCTGTTTTGATCTTGTTGCTGATGTGCAGGGCTTTAGCAACCTTGCAAGTATTTCTAAAAATCTTTGAATACTTAGCAACATACGCTAAAAGTTTCTGTGTTTATAAAAGTCTTAAGGCTGTAAAGCTCAAATAGCCTTTCCCTACTTTTTCTGATACCTCTAGTTGCCCAATCACTAAATATAAAAGGGCAAATACTCTTTGTCTTCTTTTCAAAAGTTTTGTTGAATTCCGTGTGAACTAATGAAAAGAAACGGTCATACAATTGATTTATATTAATATCCTCTTGGCTCATTTCACTTAACTTGTTCTGTAGGGAAATATTAAACCTATTTAATTTGCAAGAAGTTATAGGTCTAAATTTAATCTGAACATTTTGTATTGGAGTTTTACACCTAAAAGTTACAGTTTGTCCGCTATGGTCAGACGGCAAACAATTCACTATGGCTTTATCTAAATAATCACAATTGCAGAAAACATTATCTATACAAGTAGCAGAAGATGATGTTACTCTAGTAGGTTCTATAAAAGTGTTGGTCAAGTCAAATGACTTAAAAAGATTTAATAACTGACTGCTATTTGGATTCTCTTCTAAAATATTGATATTGAAATCACCACAAATAATTGTAGACTGGCTGCAAGTTTTGCCAGGACATCTTCCATTATTGATTCGAATAAGGAAAAGTTTTGATAGTTTGGGGGTCTGTACACACACACAACTACATGCTTATCTAGCTCAACACAGGACAGTTCGACGCAATGTTCAACCGAGAGACCTACTATGTCATTACGTTGCTTATATTTAAAACTATTTTTTATTAATATTAGGGAACCTCCACGAAGCATAGTTTGTTCGTGTGTTCTACCGTGTCCTCTCGCCCGATTCGATGCAGGAACCTCCCGAAACAACCGCGTCCGGTGAAGACAGCTGCGTCAAGACGAAGGTGAGGACGCGTTAGTGTCTCTCGAGCCACTCATCAAAGAGGGAACCCATCGCCACTATCGTGGCGTGCCCTGCACGGGGTTGCGACAGTCGCTCTCTCCGTGTCGCCATGAGATCACGTCGGAGGTCTGTCCGCTGAGCGGCGGTTTGCCCCGCCAGCGGGGTTTCCCCCCCCCCCGTAGCGCCTCCGCGCGCCATTCATGCAGGTGCGCGAGGACTATCGCCTCCAGAGACGCATCCCCTAAGTTAGTGAACAAAGCGTAAGCAGAGGCCGTTTACAGTCTATGATGATAATTTAATGCAGCTTTTTACTCTCTTGTGTCGACCTTCTGTCTCTCTCAGTATAACTGGCTATGTCAGTTTTATGCTTTAAGTTGCAGACACTAGTCGTTTCATGTTTAACTTGCTATGTTGCAGACAGATGTAAAATTTGACATTTCGATAAAAAAACTTTTCGGAAGCAGTGGACTGTGAGCTTATGTTTTGCATAAACTTATTGGAGAGCTTTCTGTTTCAATCGTAGTAGAAAAAAACGTTCCTCAAAGAAAAAATGCAACATTTAGTGTGCAAAGAAAATACGAATATCAATAGTTTTTAGTTGAGATATTTTTTATAGAATTTACAGAACGTAGCAGAAAGTGGATCAACAACATACCCCTAGCCTTTTTCCAACTATGTTGGGGTCGGCTTTCAGCCTTACCGGATGTAGCTGAATGCCAATATTTTACATGGAGCGACTGGCTATCTGATCTCCACAAGACAGTTTATACTGGGTAATACAATAACCTGATAAGACTGGTTGTCAGACTTTTTGGGCCACTGACTACCTGTAACGACTGTCAAAGATCTACAAATGACAGACAGGACCAACAGCTTCCCGAAGCACGGAGGAAGCTCAGTTTCGGACTCTGTAATGGGTGGTCACCCATCCACAGACCAACCTAGGCAAGCACGGCTTAAACTAAAGATCGACCCGAGCGACTCTTATTACTTAGCCACGAGCCTCCTCCTTCAGAACTATAACACCGAATTATTCCTTTACAAAAAAAAATACATTAAGTACACAGTGATTTTACCGAGGATTCTACTCTGAATGGTCAGGTACCTACTGTCAGTACTCACAACCTGCAACAGCAAAAAAAATATCTTAGTTATACGAAGAATATTATAAAACTAAGTTACATTTAAAACTCCTTATCTTATTCAAAACGAAAAACAAATAAATATCTGTGTCACAAACATAAAACTCCGATCAACATTTTTTGTAACGACATCAAATAATATTTACGCACCTTTGAATAAGTTTAAATCGTTTAACTTTCAAAGGTAAAAAGCCCAAGATAACTCGAGCCAAGTAATCGCTAAAGTTAACCAAAGTACGCAAGAAACATTTGACTCATCAGTTTGTCAAACATAAACATATAGAGTTAATTATTTTGATTAATACTATGTCAGCATGTCTTCGGGACTTGTAATTATAAGTTTTTGATTGGGAAAGTTTGAATTATTTATTATTGAATAGAATCTTGTCTTGTGTCATCACTAGTTACTCTAACTTGAGTATGGTTTATGTCTTGTTCAATAGATAAGTCGGTTACGTGATTAGATTGGTAGCTGGACTGACTATCCGTGGTATGGATAAATATTCTTTTGTCATGATATCTATTCAAATGATTATCATATCTGTGCTACATCAGTTTTTGTATAATAGAGCGTGAAGGTATTGGATGATCTAAGAGATGTATGTGGAATAGAAATGAAAATCTGTACTTAATATAAATTACACAACTTAAACCACGTGGTCTCGAAACTTGAAACATTGCACAAGAGTTGGAATTTAGGGAGAATTTTTGAAAAGCCACCCCTTAGAGGGATCAAATAGGAGAAGTACCTAAGTTGGAAGACAAAGAAGATGATACCGTACAGAACGACAGACAATGTGAAACATCGATCTTCATTGTTTCACGGTTGTCAAATTGCCTACAGCTGTTTTATGAATATGATTTTTCGATGGAACACCATTTCGATTACCAGAACAACTACTATTACACATTTGGCCACTTTTCTTTACATTATAGCAACACATCGTTCTGTTCACGTTGTGCCCAACAAAGGCTAGTCAATACAGTATTTCACCAAAAACCAAACTTGCCTGCAACATAAGAAAAACTTAGCACTCTCCAGGTGGCCAGTATTTAATTCAACTTTCATCGTTTGAGGAAAACTGCAATTTGTTCCGTCTCTCCCTTTTAATTAAAGATAAATAGATCTTCTAGCTGTCGACACAGTTGAAGAACTACTGCTTAACTTGTTTCAAGAATCAGATGAAGAAAGGAAAAATAATTATTTGCCAGCTGAAGTTTTTCCTGTATTGTTGGCACATTCTGAAATACCCAAACATGGACAAATCTGGCAAATCCGTACACTATACAGGGTGGAAACAGCGACGCACAAACGATAACCACGCTTATTCAGTAATACATCAATCGGAACATTTTTTTTAATCTGTAGGTAACTTTATAAAAAAAAAGCTGCATACATTGCATGCTGCAGCATGCAATGTATGCAGCTTTTTTTTTAAAGTTGAGTTAAGAGATGTATGTGGAATAGAAATGAAAATCTGTACTTAATATAAATTACACAACTTAAACCACGTGGTCTCGAAACTTGAAACATTGCACAAGAGTTGGAATTTAGGGAGAATTTTTGAAAAGCCACCCCTTAGAGGGATCAAATAGGAGAAGTACCTAAGTTGGAAGACAAAGAAGATGATACCGTACAGAACGACAGACAATGTGAAACATCGATCTTCATTGTTTCACGGTTGTCAAATTGCCTACAGCTGTTTTATGAATATGATTTTTCGATGGAACACCATTTCGATTACCAGAACAACTACTATTACACATTTGGCCACTTTTCTTTACATTATAGCAACACATCGTTCTGTTCACGTTGTGCCCAACAAAGGCTAGTCAATACAGTATTTCACCAAAAACCAAACTTGCCTGCAACATAAGAAAAACTTAGCACTCTCCAGGTGGCCAGTATTTAATTCAACTTTCATCGTTTGAGGAAAACTGCAATTTGTTCCGTCTCTCCCTTTTAATTAAAGATAAATAGATCTTCTAGCTGTCGACACAGTTGAAGAACTACTGCTTAACTTGTTTCAAGAATCAGATGAAGAAAGGAAAAATAATTATTTGCCAGCTGAAGTTTTTCCTGTATTGTTGGCACATTCTGAAATACCCAAACATGGACAAATCTGGCAAATCCGTACACTATACAGGGTGGAAACAGCGACGCACAAACGATAACCACGCTTATTCAGTAATACATCAATCGGAATATTTTTTTTAATCTGTAGGTAACTTTATAAAAAAAAGCTGCATACATTGCATGCTGCAGCATGCAATGTATGCAGCTTTTTTTTTAAAGTTGAGTTAAGAGATGTATGTGGAATAGAAATGAAAATCTGTACTTAATATAAATTACACAACTTAAACCACGTGGTCTCGAAACTTGAAACATTGCACAAGAGTTGGAATTTAGGGAGAATTTTTGAAAAGCCACCCCTTAGAGGGATCAAATAGGAGAAGTACCTAAGTTGGAAGACAAAGAAGATGATACCGTACAGAACGACAGACAATGTGAAACATCGATCTTCATTGTTTCACGGTTGTCAAATTGCCTACAGCTGTTTTATGAATATGATTTTTCGATGGAACACCATTTCGATTACCAGAACAACTACTATTACACATTTGGCCACTTTTCTTTACATTATAGCAACACATCGTTCTGTTCACGTTGTGCCCAACAAAGGCTAGTCAATACAGTATTTCACCAAAAACCAAACTTGCCTGCAACATAAGAAAAACTTAGCACTCTCCAGGTGGCCAGTATTTAATTCAACTTTCATCGTTTGAGGAAAACTGCAATTTGTTCCGTCTCTCCCTTTTAATTAAAGATAAATAGATCTTCTAGCTGTCGACACAGTTGAAGAACTACTGCTTAACTTGTTTCAAGAATCAGATGAAGAAAGGAAGAATAATTATTTGCCAGCTGAAGTTTTTCCTGTATTGTTGGCACATTCTGAAATACCCAAACATGGACAAATCTGGCAAATCCGTACACTATACAGGGTGGAAACAGCGACGCACAAACGATAACCACGCTTATTCAGTAATACATCAATCGGAACATTTTTTTTAATCTGTAGGTAACTTTAAAAAAAAAGCTGCATACATTGCATGCTGCAGCATGCATACGTTTTGGGGGTTTGCAATATTTAATTTCCGAACCCCTGAACACGGTAAAAAAAAACGAACTTGACAGTTAAATCAAGCATTATTTCAAGTAGGCGTTTGTATATTCCGATGCTTGTTAACTTTTGTTAATTAAAACGTTGCCCCCCATACATAAGTGTTATTGCTATAACATGATAAAATATTACAAACCAAATCATTTTAACTTTTCTCGACTTTTTATAAGAGTTGTTAGGTCTACGTCTATGTGAAATAAAATAATGATTTTGATTTTTTTTTCTTATAATCCACTAGATTTACACACTAGGTACGGTGTTTAATAAATTATTGTCTGTAATATGAATATACAACCTATAAATAAAAGAACATTATACCTTGACATCAAAAGCCCTAATATCGACTGAACGACGATGCAAGGCTTGTTTCCACGAATCCTACCAATAACAGATCGTTTACGTTAATTTGAGTCATCCGTACTTGGAAGTCGAGAACGAAAATAAATGACGAACGGGTAGTGTGAGTGATACCTTCGTGGAATCGGGGGTAGTGATGTGCTTACGGACTGTGACATTAGTGTTTTCTTGTGGAAAAATATAATATGAGGAGTAACAGATCAAAGTGTATTAACTCCGTCAATGTAACTTTTGAGATAAACGCAATAATCCATAGTACTTTAAAGAGAGCACACGTACACAAACCTGGATTTAATATTGTTTGAAACGATGTGCACTTTTGGTTCTTTTTATAATAAAAAGTAATACAGTTTGATGCGTCATAATTTGACATTAGTTGCAAGGTTTGAAATAGATACAAAATCCGTTTTTACTATTTTTATTACGGTGGGTGGAGTTAATACCTACACTTTGATCTGTTACTTCTCATATATAAGTCTTTAATGGGTATTTTACGTTTATTTAGTGTAAAGCACTGTTTGTTGAAAGAATGTTCTGTAGATAAGCGTGACAACGTTATACAGTGTGTTCGGTGAACGGTTACCGATACTTAAGGGCATGTTAAATACTAATTTCCATCGACAAATACATGTTTATAAATACTCCTAACACCACCGCGAATAATTGAAGCCTTTAAAGGATCGGTAACCGGTAGCCAAACACACTGTATATGATTTTGAGATCTTTTGTGCCTTCACGAGAAGTGTTATTTAGCAATAGGTACACTTAAGACGAATATATCGATACCTTTAGCTATCGAAATCCATCCAGTCGTTTGGAAGATACAAGGTTACAAAGGGGTTTGAACTTTATGGCCGGTTTTTTTTCCGCCATTTTGGTTTTTGTTCAAAGTAGCGGCCACGCATAAGACCTTTATTAAATCGATAGCTGGTATCAATACAAACAGGGCAAGAGGTTCTAAAGTGTCATGTTTCCGAGATATGAGCTGTCAAAGTTAAAGTCCATTCACTGATGGAATCATCAGCACAACTTTGATTTGATCGGTCACGCATAAAACGCGTATTAATAGATAGCTGCCATCATCATCAAATCAAAGTTGTGCTGAAGATGATCAATCATCATCATCATCATCATCAGCCTATAATGATCCCACTGCTGGGACACGGCCTCCTCTCAATGAGATGCTCAATGAATTTACTTAAACTTTGATACCTTATATCTCGGAAACGTGACACTTTAGAACGTTTTTTTTATACAAAACTTGTTTGTATTTATGCCAGCTATCGATTTATATAGGTCGTATGCGTGGCCGCTACTTTGAAAAAAAATTAAAATGGCGGGAAAAAATCCGGCCGCGCTTCATACAAAAATATTCCAAGCCCTTTACAAACATACAAGATACGCGCGAAAAACATAACCTTACCTTGGCAGTCGTGTTAAAATTAAATCATAAACAGAAATGAAAGTTCCCATCACTACCTTTCACTCGTACCTCTCAAGATTACACGACAATAAGGAAGTTAAACAAAACACGATCCAGATTGTTGACATTATCAATCCGAGACTCCCGTATCCTCCCCCGTACTTCACGTGTACGCTGTACAGTGAAGCGCAAACTTGTTTGAATTACACTACGGGTACCAAGATGTGTCGCTTCGTACAACGTTATTCTCCCTAAACAAAAACCAGGACATCTTTAACCTTTTGATGGCCATTGTCACATATACGTGACAAGCAGGCGCGTGCCCTGTACGGCAAACGACACAAATGTGACAAAATGGCAGGTGAAACTATAACTTGGCGTGGAGAGGCTGAGTGTGCATTTATGCTCTGGCGATCAGAACGCGAGAAACGAGCTTGAAAAAATTCTGCAAAAAAAAAATGTTTTCGGTTGACGGCACCTAGTTAAACCTCTTACAGGAACTAAGGGGCCGATAGGGTCGAGGGGCCCAGAGTAAGAGTGGCCCATGGAAAACACGACCCTGTGACACTAAAGTATTGATTGAAATTGTGAGCTGTTTTGCGTGGGTCTGTTTTACATCTTCGCCCACATACTGGTATTATCAGATATCAACAAGTGAAATCGATCCTACAGTCTACTCTCAGTAGAAGCCACGGAACTTGGATCTGAGCCTAGCTGAGGTCAACAAGCTCTCCCATATTATATGAGACTTAATCATAACTTGCGAAATGTGGATTTATTTATTTATTTATTACAACGGTTATACACCATTAACAGTAATTATTCAATTTCTAACATATAATTCCATTTCTAAATGTGGGTGTACTATTTAATTGGAACTAATATTTTCATACAAATGAAGGGTGCACGTAAAAACATGAATATGTCGACTAAAAACACGGCAAAGCGCAAGGCATAAACTAGTTTGACATCTCTAACTTAGTCCATAGCTATAGACGTCCTTTTCTCGCACTGTATCTTAATAAAAGATAGCAATAGCCTTATTTTTAACCGACTTCCAAAAAGGAGGAGGTTCACTATTCGACTGTATGTATTTTTTTTTTTTTTTTTTTTTTATGTATGTTACCCGATTACTCGAAGACGCCTAAACCGATTTGAAAAATTCTTTTTTTGTTTGAAAGGGTATACTTCCAAGTTGGTCCCATAGTCGCCAAGTCGGGATCTGATGATGGAATCTTGGCGAAATCGAGGGAACTCTTCAAATTTTATAGGATAACGTACAGCAATTTTTATATTTTCTACAACAAGTGAAGCATTTGCGTTTGATAAGAACCATTCTACCATCAGATCTGATGATGAAGCCAAGACTCACGGAACTCCATAATGAGACAATGTATCCTAGTCGTGTTTGGGCTTGTTGTAATTGTAACGGTATGCACTTTCCATGTGAACCACTAAAAAGTGAAAAATAAAAACGTTTTTGCAAAAAATAAAACCGACTTCAAAAAGAAAAAGTGAAAAATAACTTTAGCTTCTGAAGTCGGTGACAAAAAAATTAAATCAATCATACAAACGTCACCGACTTCAGAAGCTAAAGTTATTTTTCACTTTTTCTTTTTGAAGTCGGTTTTATTTTTTTTCCTGAGTACGTGTTTTGTGTGGCTCTGCTAGGGAGTATACTCCCCAGCAGAGCCACAATCAATGTCTATTTCATCAGTACTTAATGCACGTACAGAATGTACGTTTGACGAACATCATTTTAAAATATAATTGACCGATTTCTAAGATGGTGGCTCCGCGGCAGAGTATGACACAATTAAGTTTAGTTTGTGCACAACGAAATCGACATCTCTGCCTAACCCTTTGGGGATAAAAGTGTTATGTAATGGTATGGTACTTAAAACATCGTTCTGTTTCGGTCAATCGTAACTGTCAATGAAGATCAATTATGTTCATAAAATATGTTGAGAAGAAATCTCGCAAAATATTTTTGCCAATGACTGTACCCACTTTAAACTCCGATTCAACAGAAATTCTCTTTACGGCACTTCTTCGAAGGAAAGCTATGACTTCATTTGTTTAAGTAAAACTGCTTGAGAGGCAGTTGTTCCTGGAAAGTGTAAATTTGTAGTAATAGCACCCCTTTGAGGCAGAACTCATTCGCAGAAGTAAGACCTAACTTATTTCTGCTGAAAAGCAACATTGCTGTGTTGCGGTTTGAATGATAATGGCTTAAACTTTAAGCCACAGGTCAGCTGGAACAAAATTGCAAACTTCCTTCACTCTAGCCTCCTCTACTGGTGGGGTCAACAAAACGACAGTTTTGATCTTTTCCCGTTGATCCCACCAGTGGGACGAACCAGTGGGATCAGCGGTAATACACCTACGTTTTAAACTGGTCTACCAGTCTGATGCTTTAAGCCTTTTTTTTTCGGATGGGAAATCATCAAATGACTTCTCCCACTCTGGGCGGAGCGGGAGGGAGTGTCAGACTTTTACTGAATAAAACTCATCCATGTGCCTTCCTCGCCCTTTATGTTCCGGGGCCACGGTATCTCTTTTGAACAGTCCCGCAGCCCCGGCGGTGATGATGCTTTAAGCCTTTTTTTTCCACGACTGTCTGGCAGTTTGAGTACTATAAGCGACCTACCTAAATGTCCTTTATTTGGTATTATTCGTCGTTTCGTTGAGCTCCTTGAGTTATAATTCGAGCTACACGATAACTGACAAATGCTTGCACTGACTGGACAGGTCCACTCAAATCTGTGTGGTTCTGTCTTCAAAAGACCATCTCAGACACTAATCTGCATAGTCCTCATGTGAATTAAGCAAGATTGTCTGGACTTCTGAGTTTGTTTCGGCTGTTTCTTCTCAGAGTAGTCAGGTACGAAACACCGGCCCCATCTAGTTTAAAAAAAAAAATAGAACCGACTTCAAAAAAGTGAAAAATAACTTTAGCTTCAGAAGTCGGTGACCATTGTTTGATTGATTTATTAAGTTTTTTTGTCACCGACTTCTGAAGCTAAAGTTATTTTTCACTTTTTTGAAGTCGGTTCTATTTTTTTTGCAAAAAAGTTTTTATTTTTCACTTTTTAGTGGTTCACTTGTGCTTACCCCATAATTATGTAAGCTGCAGACGGTGGATCGAAAAAAAACCAAAGATATTTTAAAACTAATTTAATTTAAAAGAAATTACTACAATGAAACCTATTCGATGTCAGAATATGGAATGAATGAAAAAATACTTAAAACTAATTAATTGCTATGTTGAGTTTCGCTGCGTCGGCGGCTCGTGGCTGGACGGATGTCGACGCTGCAGTTTTCGTGCGGTTGGCGTAAACAGGTGAGAATGTGCGAGGTCGGCAATCTGCCTTAGGGATCCGTATTTAACACCTCCATCCGCAGAACAGCAACTATTTGCTCATATTGAGAGAAAATGTTGCTGGGAGTTCATCTCGTTTTCTGGTTACATCTTCATACGTATGTATCTTAAGGGTCTGCTGTTTCTCTTTATCGCCGGCTCTAAGGTTCCAGCATTTGTATCTGCGGCTTATTACCCAAATTATTAGTATGGTTGCGCATAGTACAATGATGTAAAATGGTATGGTGGTATGATATAGAACAACCGGTTGGGTGTTGTCAATCTGAATAGGGCTTTCCATCAATAATTTGTTCTGGATGCTGTGAAGTTCTTCCAGGTTGACTGAATTGAAGCCGATGATGTGAGTGGAGTCGGTCGTTTGATTCATGTCGTTATAAGGGATCTTTGATAGTTTTAGTGGCTGTCCTTTTATCTCGTTGCTGTCGTTGATGATTGTGAATTCTGTTGTTTGCAGGTAGCAGTCCATGGGTATAGTGACGAGATAACTTCCCTGTAGAATGTTGAAGTCTTTTCTGCCGCAGGCTAACTGTACTTTGGTCGGTTGGGGCAGCGATAGAACGTAGTGTTGGTCGTCCAGTTTTTCTACTGCTTGTTTGGAGAGTGAAATCTTCGTGAATTGGCATGTATCTTCTAGACCTTGGTTGATGATGAGCTCCTGGATACAATCAGGTTTCGTCCGGATCTGATGACTTGTCTTCCTTTCACAGAGATGGATGCTACTGTACTTCGGGCATTCAGCCTCTATGTACACGAATGATTTCTCGTTTGTTGCTATATAGGGAGAGGAAGGAATAAGGGCGAGTTGTTGCTTGTTGGGTACGATGGAAAGTTTATATAAATCGTAAATGTCTGTGGAGACTATAGGAAAACCGTATACTATTACTATTCTTTTCTCGACAAAGTAAGAACCTGGTTTTATAAGGTTGTAGTATTCTCGTAATTCTAAATTTAAGACTTGATCTTGGTTGTATATGGATTTTAATCTATCTATCATAGATTTGAGAACCTCTATATCTACCATGGAATGATGGGTGCTAGATGCACGTATGAATGCCATTATATTTTCTAATCTAATTATCTCTAACATTAAATCTTCTACATTATTAGTTATGATTCCTAAAATCTGGGCAAACTTTGCAAATTTTATTAAGCTGTAGTCTGTATAAGCGTTTTTCTCTAGAAGTAATTTTAATGTTGCGTTAACCTTTTCCTGATTTTTTGTTATTTGGTCTAAAATGGTACCATGTTGGGACATCCATTCTTTACTTAAGCTGATATGGTTGTTGAATTCTGATACGATTTTATTTTCGTTATTTTGTAATGTTTTAATAGCCTCGTCATACTTCAGGGCATCTAGATAATCTAAGTTGCCAGTAACACTTTTTATTACTGACCCAAGGCTATCTACAAGACCTCTTTTAACTCTAACAGGTTCCAAAGATTTTACTTGTTGTAGTACCTTACTAAGTTTGTTGGTAAGGTAGTCAATTTGATACTCGTAAAGCATGTAAGTCTCGTTAGTGAGTTTAGTTTTGAAAGTCTTTAGTTGCATTTGTACGGAATTTATTTTATCTTCTATGTCGGTTAATTGTATGTATTGTATGAATGAGTGGTAATGTGTAGTAAGTCTGGTCGGTCCTAACTTGTATGGTAGTAGTCCTGGTCCATCGGCTAAAGTCTCAAGTCTTATTTCTTGAGGATGTGTTGCACGGATTGTCAGTAGTAGCAGGATTCTGTAACAATTGGCTTGTCTTAGGAACACGTTTCAGCCGTGCTTTGGCTATAGGGCCACGTTTTTTCGACGTATATATGTGTATAGGCAGATCAGCGAGCACTGTGTCCTGCGTATAACGTGGTGCAGCTTTCTGGCGACTGGCAAAGGGGTTTTTAATAAAAACTTGTTGCTGAGGGGCATATTCTATTTCAGGCTCCCGCGTTTTATTCCTATTGTTGATTAGGGCTGTACGATTTGCGAGAGATGAGTCATTAATGATTTCATAAACTTGCTTCATCTGTTGTCTATGATTCTGCGCATATTGTTGTAAGATGTGCTCAGTCAGGTCTATGTCAATTGGGTCTCTGGGGTCAAAATGTCCAGTCAATAGGTCAAACGGTCTGCATTTCGTGAAACTATGGATTGAGCTGTTGTATGCTATGATAGCATATGGCATAAGATTAACTACAGGTTCGTCTTTATTTTGCAGTTTTAGAATTCGTATGTGTTCCAATAAGGTTGAGTGGAAACGTTCGATGTTGCCATTGTCATTCGGACTATGAGGTAAGATTTTATGGTGAACTATCTTATGAAGACGTATAAATTCGGAGAAAAGTTGGTTCGTAAACTCGGTGCCGTTGTCGGTGATGATAGTCATAGGTAGTCCATGGTGGGTACAGAACCGTAGTAGTGCTTGTATGATACTAATAGCGGTACCGTCGCGCAGATGATACGCTTGGGCATATTTCGTGAAGACATCCATAAAAGTAATGTATTTTTCGTTTTGAACTGTAAAGAGGTCCATGTGAATAATTTCAAGTGGTTTGGTAGCCGGGGGCACTATCTTAAATTGAGGTTTTATCGGATTCCTGTCGTATTTAGCTTGACCACAGATGGTACACTCATTGATAAACTTGGTGATTTGTTCTTTCATCTTAGGCCAGTAGTATTTTCGTGAGAGAGCTAAATGACATTCATTTATACCGCGGTGGTTCGTCTTACCGTCATGATAATGTCGGATAATATCTTGTTGTCGGAGGTATTCTTTAACGTTCTCGAGTTCTATCTTAGCTAATACTAGGTTAAGTGAGGAACTTCTAAATTTGTCTTGTATGATGGGTATTATTGAGTACATGGCCAAGGGTGGATTGATCAGGAGAGCTGTTTTGACTTTAGGGTTTACATATTCCTTGACTGCATTAATAATGTCGCTCTCCAGGTTGGACTCTGAAATTTGGACTGCGATTCGTGTATGATTTTCGAATGGTTTCGTTACTGTCGGTCGGCGTTTTATGTCACCTACTATGGTAAAGTAAATCTGTCGATGAAATTTGTTCAGAGGTTCGTCTGTAATGGGAATTTCTAGTATCGGATGTTCATTACTGGTGTGCACGGTGTCAGTCGAAGAGTTTGTTGGTGGAGGTGGTGCCTCCGATGAGTTGTTGATCATTGATCTAAAATCGTTAGTACTTTCGATCAATGGGTCGGTGTCAGTCGAGGGGTTCGTTGGTGGAGGTTGTGCCTCCGATGGGTGATTAATCATTGATCTAAGGTTCTTAATATTTTCAATCAATGAGTTGATCTCATCTACTTCTTCGTTATGGATTTCTACACGGGAGAGAGCGTCAGCGTTAGTATTAAATTTCCCTTTTTTATACACTACAGTGAAGTCATATTCGCTTAGTCTGAGTCGCCATCTGGTCAGTCGTGAGTTTGGCTCTCTCAAGTTCATCATCCATTGCAAGGGTTTGTGGTCAGTCAGTACTTTAAACTTCCTACCAAAGAGATAAGGTCTGAAGTATTTCGTAGCCCAGACTATGGCGAGCAATTCTTTCTCAATTGTGCTGTAATTTAGCTCACTTTCGTTAAGCGTACGAGAAGCGTAACAGACAGGTTTGTCGGAACCTATAGGTCCTTGAGACAACACTGCCCCAATGGCCACATTCGAGGCGTCTGTTGTGAGATTGAATTCTTTTTTGAAGTCTGGGTATTGTAGAATAGGGTCATTTGTTAGCAAGGTCTTACAAGTTTCAAAGGCATTGACATATTCGGGGCTTAAGGTAATTTTACTGCCTTTCTTTAGGCATAGGGTAAGAGGTTTGGTGATGCGGGCAAAATCGGGGATAAATTTTCGGTAGTAACCTAAAAGTCCTAAAAATTGTTTGATTTCCTTAGGGGTCTTTGGGATTGGATATTTTTGGACTGCAGAGATCTTGTCAGGGTTTGGTTTGATTCCATCCCTACTGATGATATGGCCCAGATAAGCAGTTTCGAGTTTCAGAAATTCGGACTTGTCCATCTGGATTTTAAAGTTGGACTCTCTAAGTCTTTGGAAAACTTTTTCCAGATTGTCCATATGCTCTTGAAGAGAGGTACTGTATACTATAATATCATCAAGATATACGAGGCAGATATTATTTTGAAGGCCTCTTAGAACATTGTCCATGACTCGTTGGAAGGTGGACGGTGAATTTTTCAGTCCCATGGGCATCCGAAGGAATTCAAAATGCCCGTGTTCCACATTAAATGCTGTTTTTGGTATATCTTGAGGGTCCATCTCTACTTGATAAAAACCACTTGCCAAATCTAAGGTCGTAAAGTATTGGCACTTGCCTAATTTGTCAAGGACATCACTGATGTTTGGTATGGGATATTTGTCGTCTATCGTTTTTTCGTTTAATTTACGAAAATCAACTACGAGGCGCCATTTCTGCTTTCCGGAAGCGTCAATTTTTTTTGGCACAACCCATATGGGTGAGCTCCACGCGGAATCAGAAGGTCTTATTATACCCTGTTCTAACATTTTGGAAATTTGGTCCCTAACTTCTTCCCGATGAACGAAAGGGTACCGATAGCTCTTAGTATATGCGGGAATTTCGTCTGTTGTTCTTATACGATGTTTGATTTTGTTGGTGAATGTCAATGGTTCTCCGTCAATGTAGAATACGTCTGCGTAGCGAGAGCAAAGGGTTGAAAGATTTGCTTTTTCTTCTACGTTAAGGTGGTCCGTACGTAAACGTGATAATACGTCGTCAACGCGATTTGATTGTTTCATTTGCGTGCACTTAACATTGAACAGTTCTGCACGAGTTGGTTGGTCTAGCGAAAATATGACGTCATTCGGAGTTGGATTTTCTAACTCCACATATCCGCGGCTATTGGTAACAGTGGTAAGGCACTCGTGGATGATACAATTACAAAATACTTGTTCGTTCACTAAAACGTCGCCGTCTGGGGCATTTATGGGTATCTTAACTAACTTAGAACTTTTAGCAGGGATAATGTCTTCATACAGGTTAACATTACGTGAATTGTATACTTTAATCTGATTCGTAGCAGTACGGGTTACTAATTGGAACTCTTTTAAATCTATTTTAGCCTCCCATTTGGATAATAAGTCTAATCCTATTAGGCCATCAAAGTAATCATGGAAACGGTAAATGAATAATTTTATACTATCGGCCTCATTGAATTCATTAAAACACGGTAGCGTTATTGAATAATCATTTCTGCTTACGCCGTGTACGTTCGTAACTTCAAAGGGGTCATAGTTGACAGGATAATCATAGAAAAACTTTTGTACAGCCTCGGGGCTTATAAATGACTGGTTAGCGCCAGTGTCAATCAAAAATTTTAAAGGAGGACAGGAAATTTCGATATAGGGTAACTGTCTTTGGGTCTGTAAGTTAAGGTCTATCTTTGCTCTTTGGACGTCCTGTCTGACTGAAAATTCTGATTTGCATTGCTAGGGCCTGGTTGTGGCTCTGCTTCACTTGCCATCTGATTATCGGATGATGTAGTCAAGTCGGAATCGGTCGTATTGGTGTTGTAGTCAAAGTCGCAAACAACGTAACAGTCATTAATACCGTCCGTGTAGTAGTCATATACTGGCTCATAGTAATAGTCAGCAGAATAATAAGAACTATCAGGCAAAGCAAGTTCGCTGAGGTTTAATTCACGCGTCTTAAAGTAGTTATTCGGTGGTGGGTTCCCGTTTCGTTGCCAATCGTGCCCTGGCATCATGGGTAATGGTTTCGGGATAAAATGTTGAACACCGCTCATCGGTTTCGGACCCGAATTATATGTTGGATTAGTCCTCTGTTGTAATTTGAAAACGTTGCTTTGAGGGTTGTAGTTCGGTAATGGTGCACGGAACATTTGTTGGGTTCGAGTAGGCATGCGATTTTGGTGCTGGTTAGGATTATTGAATTTAAAGGCATGAGGCTGAGGTTGGTAGCCACGCTGTCCTACTGGAGTAGGCCAGTTAGGTACTGGAGGTCGCGGAACATTTAAAGAATTAAACGGCACGGCAGGCATCATAGGAGGTCTGTATAAAATTTTGGGTGGTCCCTGAGAACTTTGGGCCTTAGGGGCATCATTACGCTGTTGCAGGTATATAATATTTAATTCTTCCTGCACGAACTCCAGAGCTTTTTCTATAGTATCTGGACGCATACAACGTATACGTGAACCTAAAGGTTCCTTTAGTCCACGTACGAAAGCCTGCATTGTCACTTTCTTATAAAGTGTCCGTTTCGCTTCAATAGTCGTCTGTAAGGTCTCGTGTAACGTCACGTAAGTCATGATTGTACTAAACAAAGTTTGACATTGATCATAAAATTCCTGCGGGGTCCTATTACCTTGCGTAGCCAACGAGAGGTCATTGTACAAAGCCGTTTCGTCCCTCTGATCTGAGAAGTTGTTAATTAAAGCTGATCTAATACCTGACCAAGTTTCAGGGATGCCATTTGAGTTGATGGTGGATGCGGCAGGCCCTGTTATCTTGTTTAGGATGCCATTTAAAAGACACAGATTTCCTAGCTCATTGCCTGGCTCAGCGCTTGCGTACTGAGTTACTATCCGGTCACAGATGTTAATAAACCTCGTCAGTACATTGGGGTTTCCGTCAAAATCGGGCACAAGGCGTAAGGCCTTAAAAATTACATCGGGATCGTAAGGCATTATTATGGGTTCAAATAAACTGTTTAAATTGAAATCTAAATCTCTGCTAATATCTACTATATGTCGACGAGCCTGTCGCGATGCAGGTTCCTGACAATTAGATCTTCCGTGATGAAAAATCTTGGACATAAAAGTAACTAGGAATAGAGAGGAAGCAACACGAGAAAGATTCTGGTGTACTCACATATATTTCATCTCTGGTACTTCGCCGTGAATCGATGTCTGGATTCTCCACGCGGCTCCGCAGCTTTCCTGTAGATTCTGGATACTCGTGCCGTGACTTGATAGCCACCCGGGTGACTCGCGATCGTGGTGATTGATCTGAGATGATTCTAACGCGATTCGCGAACCGGCCCGCGAGTAATCCAACCCGACTGCGCCAATTATGTAAGCTGCAGACGGTGGATCGAAAAAAAACCAAAGATATTTTAAAACTAATTTAATTTAAAAGAAATTACTACAATGAAACCTATTCGATGTCAGAATATGGAATGAATGAAAAAATACTTAAAACTAATTAATTGCTATGTTGAGTTTCGCTGCGTCGGCGGCTCGTGGCTGGACGGATGTCGACGCTGCAGTTTTCGTGCGGTTGGCGTAAACAGGTGAGAATGTGCGAGGTCGGCAATCTGCCTTAGGGATCCGTATTTAACACCATCATAGCGTACCGGTGCGGTGGCGTGATGTTATGTTATGAACTGGTGTAAACAATAGACAGACAATAGATTTCAGCAATCCCAGTCCATTTGCTATCATTTATTGAGGAGTTCCGTTCCATATCTCCGAAGTTCATGATCAGATCATGACAATATTTCTATGGGACCAACTTGGAAGTATACCCTTTCAAACAAAAAAATAATTTTTCAAATCGGTTTAGGCGTCTTCGAGTAATCGGTGAACATACATAAAAAAAAAATACATACAGTCGAATAGAGAACCTCCTCCTTTTTGGAAGTCGGTTAAAAATACGTGTATAAAAGTGTTTGAGATAACCTACTTGCTGAATAAATATCATTTATCAATGCCCAATGCTTGGACACAGGCCTTCTTTCTACGAATGGGAGTGGGCTGTTGACGACCAGAGCACGCAGGTTAAGTGCGGGTTAGTAAATGCCATATTATGTCTTCGATATTTTAGGTTCATGAACTTGTGTCCCGAAGTTTTGTTTCAAAATAGGGTATTCGTCATCTTCCTAGCCTTTTCCCAATCATTGAAGCAGTATAAAGGTATTGTACAACGGGCTGGTGTCCGCAACCCCACGTCAAAGCGCGTATTTTGCGTATGGGCTATAATCCACCACGCGTGCCCAGTGCGGGTTGGTAGATGTTAGTATAAAGGTATTAAAGTAAATAAATATGCCCTTTACATCGCAAAAAACAAACTGAAATAGGGTAGTAAGCAGATATTGATTCAGTTATATTGTATTGGCGTATCGAAAATAGATTTCACGTTTACATGCACGACATGTTTATTTTGTAAAGAAAGCTTTGATAAATCTGCGTAGAAATATGATTATAACAAATCCGATTTCTGCTTGGATGTTTCTTTTATGATATTTTTCTACCGTTTGCCCTATTTCTGAGATATTGGTTATCAGACTGTAAAAGACGGTTGTTGGTAGGTAGGTCTTCGCAGTACATGGAACCAAGTATGTTTGAGCTTTTACTATTGCTACCAAACGTCATGTAGCCGACGACATTTAGAATTGAAATAGGAAAGTACCTATTTAGATACATTTTTACTACATTAACGCGAATTTTTGTAAGTATGGATGTATGTATAATTGTTACTGTTTTAGGGACCGCCTCTACGAGCGAGAGAATCGCAGCGATATTATCGTACTGCAATACATTCTCAACGATGTTTTTTTTACTTTCGTCGTTATCGAAAAACTTCGGAACGGATTTGATAAAAATTTAGTACTTTTTAGTTATCTGCACCAGTATTCATCTTTATCATGTGGTAAGGACCAACCAGGTGTCAAAGCCTTTATCCGCACATGGGCTTCTAACTTGGTTTTACATGCCGTCGAGAAATATCTCTCAGGCATGCTCGTTTCCTCACGATGTTTCCCTTCACCGAAGCTAGAGATAATTATACAATGCGCATATGAATCCGACAAATCAGAGGTCTTGGCGTGTCTTGGTTTCGAACCACTAGACTGTGACTGCTATTTGCACCCGTGCGAACCCGGGTCAGGTAGCTAATTACAAATAAAGTCAAGGATCTACCCACTAGTCTCTCCCAAACAAAAACTCCTGACCAGACACAATAACACTTCATATTAATAACTTCATCAGTAAACCTAACTAAATTAAAACTCCTCTACAATCTCTCAAGAGACTAAAACTAGGTGAAGTTGAGTTTGTTCACAATTAGTGTTACTAGAAGTTTAACAAATAACTTCAGTTGGAGGGGATCGGTAATTGAATCAATGGTCGCTTGGAGAAATAACTGGCGCTAAGTTTGGTGTTTGCTGGCTCTTGTCTTTGGTATTTATTTCGATTTTGTTATTGAACTGAAGTCTGGCTTTTAGGCAAGTTTCAGTTCTTCTTATTTTTATTACGTATCTTGTATGGATGTGAGAAAGAATTAGCATTGAGTGGCATTTCCATTCAACGTGGCAATGCTGACAGTCTTCTGGGCACGTTTCCGTATGACAGCGATGTGGTAGAGTAGACGCCTGAGCGCACTGTGTCTATTTAGTTAATTTTAAGTAAATAAATATGTGAGCATCGGTGGCCCAGTGGTGGCGGCCCCAAATTACGAACAGTAAGTCATGGGTTCGAACTCAGACAGGCCAACTACGTGGTGTAATTTATTTTTCACTTCTCATGCTCTAAAAGTACGCCATTATAGCCCTACGAAGCGGGATTAAAGTGACCGTTTATTCCCTAGGGAGTAAAAAGTAAGTAATTTAAAAATGGAACGATCTTTTACTCTGAAACATGGTCACAAAAGAGTAACTTATCAAAGGTTTTATTTAAATTTCGAATTGGCTTGCAAATAGAAAGCAGTTTATTGAAAAAAAAAACAAATGAACTCTTCAACGCGAGAAAAATTATTGATGTTTGTGTGCATCGTTGATTTTGAAAAGTATGTGCAATGCCTCTGTTGCTAGCCGCTGCAGTAATGTAGGTACTAATTATCTGTGGAGTGTGGATCATCTTCATTGCGACAATGTTGAGAGTTTGTATTGTGTTTTAAATTGTTAATCTGTGACTGACCTGATAGAAGAAAAAACTGACCGCTCAGTTCAGAATTTTTGTCGAGTGTAAATTTGTTCGGTTTTAAATGACTATTTTTCTCGCACTCGGTACAGTTTGCACCTCGAGACTAAACGCCAACTTAATATACCCTCGCTTTAAATGACTCCCTCGCAAGCTCGGGAGTCAAACCACCTCGGGTATATAATGGCTTCGTTTAGTCCCTCGTTATAAAATATACTATCATCACCACTGCCCTCAAAACGGTGAAGGTAAACATCGTGGTGAAACCGGCATGTCCTAAAACCTAAAAATTCGAAGACATGTGACATCTACCAATCTGCACTGAGCGCTGGGAACTACGTGGAGGATTATAGCCCATATTCCTTCTCATAGAGAAGAGCCCTGCGTCCCAGCAGTGGGAACTTTAATAGGCTGGTAATGATGATGAAATACTTAGATAAGTTTTTGTATTTTTTTGTAACTACTTAGTTTTAATTATTCTATAAGTAGCTTTCATTAAATTATTTATAGAAACCAATAAAGGTACACTTAAATAAAACAATACAAAATCTAATAAATAATATTAATCAGATTCTCGACTATTTGTAACTCTCCTTTGATCATATATTGCTCTTGCAGAATATTGAGTCTTATAATCAAGCTCTGGTACAATCTAGCTTCGAGTAAAATTCAATTATGAAGCCTGCTAGTACCAATAAGCATACATAGTGCAATCAATGATCCTCAATCTATTCTATATTATATTAATATTCCAACCACGTCTCCCTAATGGAAAATAAAAATTGTCTTTCAATAAAATTCCTTTCTTAATAACATCTGAATCAATTATAATTTTCTAGAAAAGAGAAGAGAAATTCTAGAATTTTATATTAGATGTACATTTTGCTTAGCCTTGACGGTTCTTGGAGGAGTTGAAAGTATGTTAACATTTCTATGTTGTTGAAAATAACTACCTTAAATGACTTGTAGAATGTTTAAAAGAGACTGTGACCTCTGAATTTGTTTCGGCTGTTTCTTCTCAGAGTAGTTAATAGTTTCAAGTTGTCTAGTTTTAAAACTTAACATGCTTTGACGTGTAAAAGTGCTTTGCAAAAACAATTTACAGAAATAAATGTGATTTATCTAAATGGCATAGTAGTCCGTGTCATATTTGTTTGCACCGTGTAGTGAGCAAACTCCCTTGCAAGGACTTCTCATCATCATTATCTGCATAGCATTTTCCCATCTTTGTTCAGTCTAACCAGATGCAGCAGAAAACCAGTATTTTGTATAGAGTGACTGCCTAGTAACGGCTTCTAAACACCACAATTAAAAACAAATGAATTGCTCATTAATTCATTTGAGTCCTAATCGAATCATTCCACAATATCTAACTTCATTCCAGTCTGCTTATCGATAGATTCTAAAGTTCTCAACAATATAGTGAAAACGATAATCCCTCAGAATCAATTAACAATACCTTCACTTCAGAAACTAGATACAATGAAATCCCAAAAAAAGAAACACAAAAGACTTTCATAACTTTATGAAAAGACATCGAAAAGTTCTTTTATTTTCACAGACAATCGGCCGAAGCGAATGGCTCGAACAAAATGTGATTTTCAGGTAAAATGAATTTGTCAAGTGATGCTTGAAAGGTGAGGTAGGAGACACATTCGAGAATTCGTTATGCAATGGAATGCCCGATTACAGTTGATTTCTTTGGGGTAAGGCAGGTATTGATCTTTTGTTGTATCTTAAAAGTAATTCATCTGTACGGGTGTACGGATTTAGAAGGTAGATTTTCATATAGTGGTCTTCCACTACCTCCTTTTTCTTTTTTGGATGGGAAATCATCAAAAGACTTTTGCGGGGGAAGGAGTGACAGACTTTTACTGACTAAAACCCATCCATATTCCTTCCTCAGCATTTATGTACCGGGGCCACGGTATCTTCTTCGAACAGTCCCGCAGCCCCGGCAGTCATCGGCCCTTACGGACAGGGGTCCTTCGTGTAACACACGGCCTGTCGTCATAAGACGGAGGGACGACAAGCTAGCCCATAGCTCACCGTCCACAAGCCCGCGCCTACGGTGCACCCCCGGTGCGTCTCCCGCGGCGGCTGGGACGAGAGGTTCTCTCCCTCTCGCGTTCCGCCACCTCCTTCGCTAGCATGACTGCTTCGCAGAATGAGGAAACGACTTCAATAGACCCACCTTCTTGGTTGTAGATCGCAAGTTGATAACAGCTGATCATCAGGTCTTGGGTTCAATCTTCACTTAACAAAACTTCACGCCTGAAATCCACGGAGGGTTAGGCAGAGGTGTACCCTAATAGTACACACATTCGCCAGTTATGTTTAAGTCGCGTTTACTCTATTCTTATAAACCTATACATATATTTATCTCAGTTTCTCCCGCGTGCCAAATTTATTTTGCTTGACTACACAAAAAAGACTCTCAAATAAGCATGACAACAGTATAAAAAAAAATGCAAATCTATTTAGTCCGCAAGTTGAAGTATTGAAAAATAATGGACACGTATTTTTTTGTTTTTGTAAATCAATGAATATTGACAAAGATAAAACGCATCGAAACTCGCTAAAAATTATACCTAGGCGTGACGTATTGAGAATTTAAAATGCGTCGTATCTTCGTCAATTTTAGATTATGTTACGAAAGAAAAAATACGGGTCAAATATTTGTTAATAATCTAACTGACGGACTAGGTAATTATTATTTTTTGGTCATCTACACTATTATTATACTCAAAGAACACCCTGTATTCACATTACACATTTCTACGCATAAAAGCAGGTTCCAGACTCAAAGAAACACTTATATTTGCGTTTCGTTTTAACGCGGTCCAACAATTAATGCATCTTAGAACGTCATTACGTCTTCCTCGTCTTTTACCGTCTATGTGGCATTATTTCTAGGTTTTAGCATTTCCATCTTTCAGTACTTTCATGTGTGTCACGGACAGAGCAAGTTTAATATGATAGTTTTAACGTTCCGTACATCAGTCGAAAACGGAACTCTTTTAAGATCAATTTTTTGTCCGTCTGTACCGTCCGTTTGTTTCTCAGGAACGCAGGTATCAAAACGCAGGACTGTTTCCCCTTGAAACAGTGGTAAAATCAAAGCGATCCAAAGATATGACCGTGTATGTCGCATACAATTGTGCGATTTCACAAGTTAATCAAAACTAGTAAGGTACTTTTTTTTTTTTTTTAAATATCGCTGGACATTAACACACAGCGCCACCTAGTGCCACACTAAGCAAAGCTTGTGTCGTGGACACTAGATAGTTGATATACTACATAATATATACTTTTTTGTTTGTAAATACATACTTATTATACATATAAACATCCATGACTCGGAAACAAGTGTCCATGCTCATCACACAAACATTTGCTCCTACCGGGATTCGAACCCAGGACCCTAAGAACGTAAGGCAGCCTTACTACCACTACGCCATTCGGGTCGTCAAACTTGAAAGAAATAAAAAAGGAAAAATATTTATTTGACGTCAGATAAACACAATAATATAAAAATAAGAAAAAGCGGCCAAGTACGAGTCGGACTCGCCCATGAAGGGTTCCGTAGCAGCAAGTAACATTTATTATTATGGTAAATTGCGGTTTACGATTTATGACGTATTAAAAAAAACTACTAGTTTACTAGATCTCGTTTAAACCAATATTCGGTTCTAAGTATCGGGAACCCCCAAAATTTATTGTTTTATTTCTATTATGTGTGAAAATCTTAATGCGGTTCACAGAATACATCTCAGGTAACTTACCAAGTTTCAACAGCATAGTTCTTATACACACATCAAAAGTGTCTAGGGATCAACATATATTTTTGCAATAACTTTTCTCCTGATTGATATTAATTAAAATTTTCTTTAAGGATTCATCAAATAAAGTGTTTTCGTTTGTCGCAGTAACGATAAACCAAGTCACCTTTGCATTAATAAAGAAATTTGCCATTTTCCTAATACAGGGATTTTTGACATTTGAACCACTAACATTAAAGTTCGAAAAAAAGACTGAAATAACAGTTTTCTTTAAAATTTTATTGGGTAACTTAAACAATTAATAATCCGTCTTTCTACCGCGAACACTAACAACACAAGAACATCGGTTTGGCATACTCAAAATGAGTTCATCCAAATCACGCTGTGGAATGGCCGCCCATGTTCGTTGCAACAACAAAAAAAGGTCTTCTTGGGACTGGATACCCTCCATATTCGGCAGAGCTCTTCTCTGTAGCATATCCCATGCATGCTCAATCGGGTTCAAGTCTGGCGACTGAGCAGGCCAGGGCAGGACATTGATGTTAGCTGCGGCGAGAGTCTGTCTTACAACTCTTGCGGTGTGCGGTCGTGCATTATCATGCATTAACTGAAATAAGGGACCGATTTGCACTTGTAGAGGAACGATGACGTCTGATACAATCGTCTCAGCATAAATTTGAGCGTTGAGGTTGCCTCTGATCCAAATCAACTCAGTTCTTCCGCCGATCCAAATACCCGCCCATACCATGATGGTTCCACCACTATAAGGATGGACTTCCTGGCAGGATTTTAATCGCTGTTGGCGTCCAGGGGTTCTCCAGTGTCGTATACGTCTTGTATCCGGTCTCATACCAAAACGAGACTCATCAGAAAACACACAAAACCACATCTCAATCTCAAGAAATCCGCATAAAAATGCTTGATCCCTAGACACTTTTGATGTGTGTAGTTTCGGAAAAAAGTGGCTGTGACATACGGATGGACAGACAGACAGACATGAAGAATCCCTAGGGGTTCCGTTTTTTGCCATTTGGCTACGGAACCCTAAAAAGATACAAAATGAGGAGATAAAAATTATAGTACCCATACCGTCCATCCGTCGTACTTCCCGTTTACCTAGAATCATGTAAACGAAAAAATTTGAAAACCGTAAATAAATCCACAAGATTATACTAAAGAATGCCACGCGTATATTTTTTTTAACTAAGACCACAAAATACCTACTCATTCATCATCTTTAAACACAAAATATACGACCAGCTACCATATAAATGTAATGGTCAATATATTAGGTAATAAGGGTTATTTGTCGACTCAGGAGCAATCAAATAAGATTTACTACAGACCGTTACATCATGTAGGAAAACTAATGAAAAGTTATTCCTAAAGATTTGTGTTGTTTTTGGAGAAGGAAAAATGTGACATGAAACTTAATTATCACAGTGATTTGAATCCAAGAATATTAAAAACTAGCTGACCCACGCAACTTCGTCTGCGACACATAAGACAGAAAAAGCTCGCAAAGGGAATAAATTTCCCCCGTTTTTGCAACATTTTTCATTTATGCTCCGCTCCTATTGGTCGTAGCGTGATGTTATACAGCCTAAAGCCTTCCTCGATAAATGGAGTATCTACCACAATGGTATCTTTATCTACTTAGCCTTTACCCAGCTGTGTTGTGGTCGGCTTCCAGTCTAACAAGATGCAGCTGAATACCAGTATTTTACATGGAGTAACTGCCTATCTAACCTCCACAACCCAGTTAGTACCTACTGGTCAATACTTGGCAATACAAAAAAAAAATACAAAAAAAAAAATAATTTCTATTTCTATTTCTACAAGATTGTCAGACTTTTGGACCACTGACTACCTGTAACGGCTGTCAAAGATTTGCAAATGATATCCACACCAACGCGCGGTGTAACGTATTTTCCAAGGAACGGAGAAAACTTGGTGTGTAATGGACGGTCACCCATCCAGAAGTTGACCTTGGCATGCACAGCTTAACCTTGCAGATCGACTCGTACGGCTGATATTATTTAGTCACGAGCTCCTCCGGACCCATAAGGTACTAAACATTATAATAAATAATTAATTTGTTCACAAGAAAAATACTTACACAGCTCTATGTGAATAGTTTGAAGCTTGGTTGCGATATTTTTGTTAGACTTATTATAAGGGGCCATGTAAGTTCTAGGAGACCGAGCATATAACATAGATATTGCATCGGAATTTCGAACCGCACTAATAAACAAAGCGAGAACTTTTACCATTGTGAGTAGTCTGTAGCCTTACTACCTTTATAACATTGAATTTTCCAACAACTTTCCTTTCAAAGAACTTAAACCATGAAGGAAGAACTTCTAACACATTATCGACTGTTAGTAAGCCAGTTCACATTGTATTCACTATTTCATAAATCCGTAATAAATATCTCGGATTCGCATAATTACCGATTCAAATAAGTAACCTATGAAAATTTCGTACTTGACCGATTTTTATGATATTTGGTAGGTCTGAGAATAGGTCGTAGGTTATTTTTTAGTCTCACATACAGGGTGTAAACCACCTCATCACAAAGCCGTTAACCAAGCATTCTGTACATCAAACTAAGTAACTTTACGCAAAAATTATTGCTGGGAAACAACTTTTTTTTTTGAGGTTAAAAATCATATTTCAAAATATTACAAAAAAAAACTTGTCAAAAAGTTGTAACTTTGACCCCCCATGTCTCCGTAACTAGAAGGTTCCCAGGTATGGTGTAGAACAAAAAAATGATCGCAATGATGGGGAGAATAAGTGCCTTTCGGCTTCGTGAAGAGGTGTTTTACACCCTTTATACACAACACTACGAGAACGAAGTAGCGGGCACAGCTAATTTATAATATTAGTATATATGAAATAGTGCTTGACTGCAACGCACTGAGTGAGATCCCCAGTATTTAAAAAGTCATTTATCTATTCTCTAAGAATTCCTAAGCTGCTGCTTCGAGCCTGGAGTTTTAAACTAGCCAGTTAGCAATAGGTTCCTCCCCTATGAAACGAGTGCAGATAACCTTTGGTATTCCCCGACCCACATGGTCAAAGGTTATGTGTGACAAGTAATATATTCTTAATGTTTATGGATCTTCTCAAATTAGTTGTTAACATTTGTCTTTCATATCAAATATCGTATTAACTAAAGTAATTTAACCTACGCAGAAATAGACCTTCTCTGAAAGGAAAAAAAGAAGAACATAGCACGAATAAAAATACCAACCTACGTACTAACGTACACCGAATACACATGCCAGTGTCAATAAAATTCTTTCGTAAACGATAAATAACTCACTGAAATAGTCGCACGAGGAAATAAAAATAAAGTCCATCTCAGTACGACTCAAAATAAAAGAACACCCATGTATGTACTTAAATAATTCCTACTCAAGGGAGTAGCTAGGATTTTGTTAAGGGGGGGCAGGCGTTGACAAACCAAGACTATCGAAGGCGTGAATTATACAGAAGCGGCGTAAGGTGAAGGCGCGGCACAGGCGCAGAGCAGGCATGGAACAGATAAGGCACGGACGCGATTTCAATTTTATCAAAGAGGCGAAGAGACGCCGCACCTAGTCATTATATAGGCTGACTTTATTATGATAGCATGTCTTTCTCTTCAGACGACGAAGATGCGTTTGCTCTGCTGCAACTCATTAACGTGCAGTCACCGAAGACATTGGGTGCATCCTGTGAGGAAAATGTCAAAAGAGCATCGATATTTTAAAACAATGGAAAAATTATGCGAATGAAATATCACTAGAATGCAGTGTATAAAATGTCACTAGAATGTTTCCATATACTATTGTCGAAGGTAAACACGGTCTTCACAACTCCACATTAAATTCACTATCGCCACGCATTTTTATGCTCATAATGTATAACAAAACGTCATACTGCTTGCGCGCCACGCCAGTCGCGCCTGCTAGCGATGTGGAACAGGCGAGGAAACGACGTGCCTGCGCCGCGCCGCTTGAGTGTAATTCAAAACGTGCCGCCTCCCTACATTCAAAATCAAAATCAGCAAAACAAAACTAAAATACAAAAACAAAATACTTAATTATTTCAATATTCTTGTGTCTACGTGGACATACACGCGTAGCGGATTACAGCCCCCACGCTCTCACTACTCTCACGAAGCTTGTGGTCAAATCAGTCGAGACATTTTAGGAGATAATATTTTTTTAGCTGATTATGAGTCCTACTAATATTATAAATGTGAAAGTTTGTGAGGTTGGTTGGATGGATGTTTGTTACTTTTTCACGCAAAAACTACTCAACGGATTTGGATGAAATTTACCATACATGTAGCTTCATCATGTGCCTAGCCTTTTTCCAACTATGTTGGGGTCGGCTTCCAGTCTAACACGAAGCAGCTGGAAACCAGTATTTTACATCGAGCGACTGCCTATCTGACCTCCACAACCCAGTTAGTACTGGGTAATGCGATACCACTTGGTGAGACTGGTTGTCAGACTTTTTTGGCCACTGACTACCTGTAACGACTGCCAAAGATAGACAAATGACAGCCGGGACCAACAGTTAAACGTGCTTTCCGAGGCACGGAGGAAACTCGGTATGTAATAGGTGGTCACCCATCTACAGACCAACCTAGGCAAGCGCGGCTTAACCTAAAGATCGGCAAGAGCGGCTGTTATTATTTAGCCACGAGCTCCTTCGAGCACCATTCATATAGCTTGCTTGCTTGCTTTAGCTTGCTTTTGCTTTGCTTGCTTGCTTGCTATAGCTTTGGCTTGCTTGCGTTTGCTTTGCTTACCTGGATTTTCTCAATAACCGCGATTGTAAACTAGTTCTCCATTAAACGTTTATTAAACCAAATGATTGAAGAAATACAATTTTCTCTGAGAGTATGAATGAATATCAAAGATGCTTGTAATAAATTGAAAACAAACTAACTTCCAAACTGCATTGAAGAAGTGGCCTTAACTAATCTCGACATTGCTTAGCAAGGTTAGCAATTGACAGACATCAAACAAATATACAAGAAAACGAGGTTTTCAAACGAAATTATTATGAAAAGGAAAGTCATTTATTCTGCGTGTTTGTTTTAGTTTCTGGACGGATTTGATAGAATTTTGGCATATGGATAGACTAGATGATCTTTTAAAGCAAAGGATATGTTTTGTCCCGGTAGCAGGTACCAGTGGGACAATTCCCGACCCTAACACGAGTGAAGCCGACAGTAAAAGCTACTCAAGCATATTTTTCAAAGATTTATTGCTTTTCAAGATATCATATCAAATAGAAATCATACAAAGTTAGTCAAAGAGTTTGCATTGGAAAATATATTTCCTTTGACCTTATTTTAAACTAGATATCCGTTCTTAGAATTTCTTTAGAATTAATAGTAAAGGAAAAGAGCTTGAAGGTGGACTACATAGTAAGGCTGTGAGTGGAAGTTTATTCAAGGTGGGTTTCTTTGCAGAGGGCAGCTCTTTAGGTGCCCTTTTACCTTTTAAACTGTACAATTTACTTAAAGCGATTACACGAGCTAAACGCGAGTTTTATAATTACTCAAATGATTCACTGCTATAAACAAGACCAGAAAAATATATGATATTCTTCAGGATATATGCTAGCATGATACTGTTTTGAAAACATAATACAATTAATTTGGCTCGATAAAAAGAAATCACGAACTTACCTCTAAAAATATCTTTCAAACAATAAAAAACATACTAATATGCATGCGATCATTCTGATTTTTTGGCAAATAATTCTACAAGCAATATATTAGCGTGATACTGTTTTAGTTTTTTAATCCACTCAATGGTTTTTTTGTAAATCGATCGAAACCACTCATTTCGCGCTATTGGACCCGCAGTGGCTGACGTAACAACCAGTTTGTAGTGCAAGCTTATTAGAACTTTATTCTAACAGCATTTCAAACGAAGTTTGAACCACCACAAATAGAGTTGCTAATTTAGCTCGTCTAAGCGCTTTAACATGTTACATTAAATTTAAAAACCCCCAACACATAGGATCATTTATTTATTTATTTATTCAATAACACATACATTTTGTTTTAACAGGTAAAACCCAAGCTAACAAAAGTAGTCAGTAGTAGTTGTAGTGTATGTAGATATCACACTACAAATTGCCTCATGCGCGCACGTCGCTCGGTTATAAGTACCGGTCCGAGTGGTGGGGCGGTCAGTCGTTGTCAGACAGTCGGCCGGAGCGGTGGCGCGCTGGTGAGTCAACTAGTGTTGTTAAAAGTGCATATTTTACAGTAGTTATTGTTAATTTCAAGGTATCGTTTTTTTTGAAACGAGGTATAATATTCCTACCCTTATACCTGCCAGTTTTGTCCATAGGAACTCGATTTTATTGCACACACATGGAAAGTGGCGTATAAATACTAACTAGCACTTCATCCACAAAAATTGTGATAGCTCGGCAAATATACCTGATATAAATATAAGTTATAGCCTATAGCATCCACGAATAGTGTAACTTTCTGCCATTGAAAGATGTTTTAGAATTAGATCATTAGTTTCGGAGATTACCAGCTACATACAAACTTACCATTTTTTTTTAAATACATATAATATTAGTAGATATATTATATAAGAACGGATGGCCGATGGGGCCGAAAAGTTCTGGAGTGGCGACCGCAAACCGGAAGACGTTCGTTAGAAGACCTCCCACTATAGGTGGACCGATGACCTGGTGAAGGTTGCGGGAATCCGCTGGATACGAGTCGCATGAGACCGATCAATGTGGCGACACTTGAGGGAGGCCTATGTCCAGCAGTGGACGTCTTTCGGCTGAAATGATTATGATAGATAGAAAATAAGACAAGGTACGATTTGTTGAATATTTCAATTTTGTTTAATTTTGGTCATTACGTAAATAGTGATAATGAAGTTATATTTATTGCTGATAGTAGAAATCGAAATACTATACATAGTATTTTCACCTCTTTAATCATTTGTGGGAGAAAATACGTACGAACATAAAGTTTTCATTTATAAATCTCTTATTATTCTTTAGAAAATGTTAACCTATTTCCCAATGCTTTGATACTTTCTCCATCTGTCACTATAGAACCAATATTATAATAATGTTATTCACACAAAACAACTCAATTCTTACACCATCTGATATATTCTTCAACATACAATTCATATTCAATAGTCGAGTCGAACATCTATCAGAAAATGTGATATTACAATAAATATTGCTATCTCACTCGCACACCGGAAATTGGGTAGCGCTCCGTCACCGGAAGACAAGCGCTTGAATTTAGAACAAAGGGAAATCAGCGCCACCTAGCGGCGGGAAGTTGATGTCAGTGGAGATGTTTTATTTTTTGTTCTTTTTTCGAAGGTTTTTGTTACTGAATGGTCTTTACGTATAGGAAATATACAGGGTGAAATCGGTAAACGGGGCAGCAAGGGGAGCTACTTTAACCGTTACAGCTACATGAAAATGGTCGTATCGTTGAAAACTATCCATAATTTTTCGTGAAATTTTGATCCCCATAAACAGATTAAAAGAAAATGTAAGTACAGTTAGGTAGAAAATTGCCATTTTACACAAAACTTTTTTTTTATGCCAATCGATCCTGTTTCTAATAGTGATCAAAAAGTTCTTCTAGACCAACCCAGGTTGGAGTACTCAAAAAGTCAGAACCATACATTTTGACCGAGTAGGTTTTTATTTATTTATTTTTATTTATTTATTTAAAATAGGTGCACCAACAGTACATACATAAAACATTTATAATTAAAGGTCCATTTGGTATGGTTCTAATGTACGTACCAATTATAGGTGTACACAACATTCATAACAAAATAGAGCAACTATAACTTAAAACTAAAAAAGAGATCAAATAACAGACTAACAATAACACACTTAAAATAATAAAGTATTAATTAAAGACCAAAATAAAATAACAAAATTTAAATGTATGTAAAGACTGAAAACAAAAATTAAAAAATTACTTAAGGCTTTTAAATGTCGGTTCAAATGGGAGCGCAACAGGGTTTTGAACCTGGGTAGGGAACCAAAGAACACATCCAAGTCAGGCAATTTTGAATTGAGTTCGTTGTATTGAATGCACATTCTTGATATTGGTGAGTGTCTCCCGATGTTACTTCTACTGGTTGGTGGTTGAAATAGTCTAGAAATTGGCTGTCTAGGACGGTTATATGGGACTGACAACATGACACGTTCGAGCAACTGTTCGCATTCAATTTGATAATTCACAACCTTATGTAGAAAAACTAAATCATGGACAGTACGACGGTTTCTTAGTGACTCAAGTTGAAAGAAAGCCAGACGTTGTTCGTATGGACATCTGTGTGATATTCCTGTGGAAATGTAAGCAATATGTCTTGTAAAAGCTCGCTGGATGTTCTCAAGACGTTGCGAATGAACAACATAGATAGGATTCCATGCTATACTGGCATACTCTAATTGACAACGTACCAACGCCTTGAAAAGGATAATTTTAGGTTTTGAATGCACTTTTTTTTAAATGGGCCGAAAAGTCCTGGATTGACATCCGCGTACCGTTAGACGTTGCGTTGGGGCACCCACTACACTGGGGCCAATTTAATAGATCACATTTGACACTTCATCAAAATACAACAACGCGCGTGACCTTGTGAAGGCTGATACAAAATAATTTATTTTTTCGAATTTAGAACTGCACAATTGCATAACTTTTTTAATTACTATAGGCATGACGACAGCACCAAAAAGTTACAAATCTATTTAGTCCGTCAGTCAGATTATTGTAAAATAATGGACAAGTATTTTTTGTTTTTGTAAATCAATTAATATTGACAAAGATAAAACTCATCAAAACTCGGGAGTGCGGGCTCGTGACGTAGGCTTGACGTATTGGGACTAATAAAAGCGTCGTATCTTCGTCAGTTTTGATCACAGAGCATCTATATATAAGTACGAGAAAGTTTTGATTTACGTAACAAAAGAAAAAATACCTGTCAAATATTTTAACAATCTACCTGACGGATTAATTAGATTTTTTTGTCGTCTATCCTATTACATATTAATTGTAAATTTGGAAAAATAAAGTAATCTTTACTTTGAACAGACAGATGTCAAATGTGGTCTATTAAATTGGCCCTACTATAATAAATAGGTGGATTGATGACCTGGTGAAGGTTGCGCAGATCCACTGGATGCCAGTCGCTCGGAACCGGTCAATGTGGCGACACTTGATGGAGACCTATGTCCAACAGTGGACGTCTTTCGGCTGAAATGATGATAATGATGATGATTTCCATGTGGCCCTGGTTCGAAATCATGAACTGAACACTAGTAATTGTGGGCTGATGTCCCTTACAACCGCTACTAAACATAAATAAACCCGTAGCGTAGAAATTGATATTTGATTCGAAATAAATCTTCATTTTTTATTTAAAACCGTAGCCATATTTTAAATTTCATTATGAATTAAAGGTCATGTTATATCATCGCCATCGGTACGATTCTGTTATATCAAGAGTACGTGTTTTATAACGTCTGATATTCTTGAATAATAAAGGTACGATTCCGAAATGGACCGGGCCATATCAGACCGCAACGACATGATTTGTATATCTTCTCTTACTGCTGAGAATCGTGACTGCGTTTCAAAGAAAATCAGCGGATTTACTCCATCTGATACCATCAGTGGTCTAAGGGTTAAGATGGCTCCCGCTTTCAAAGTGTTTCGTATTTCATCTACGACTTTACAACACGATTAACATAAATTTTTGGATAACTTTTATCAATCCTATACGTTTTCCACTTTTTCAATGTCACCATTATATTGTAGCGGCATTACAAAAAAATCTACAACTACGATTGCGAATCACGCTTTTAAAGCTGTCCACAACTTATAAAAAAACCTGGTCAGTAGCCCACCAGACGCAGCACCCGGGTAGGAGGTCCTTCCTTTTCTATGGGGGACGATAATCGATAAAAATGCTTTCATTGAGACCAGCCGCGTGTTGTGATGGTGCTGCGATTTGTGTTCGTAGTCGCTTTCAGAACTGTTCCTTAACAGCCAGACACATAACGTATCATTATAGTACTAAAATATTCAGCTGACATTTTGTTCAATACAGTAATAGGATCGAAGTGTCTAGAAAAAAATAGGACGACAATTACTTAGGGATACACGGTTACGTTTTAGTAGCTACCTCAAAGATATTTGATGGTAGTCTCACTATTAGGCTTTCTCCAGCACTGTGGCTGCATTTGAAAAGGGTTTACCCTTTATAGCAGAACTTTTTGTGTCATAATATTATTTTTCATATCAGCTGATAGCATAAACTTCATTTCGCAGAAAATCGTTTGGCAGACACTCATTTCTCATACGTTCAAAAAGTAAGATTCTTACTTACACAATTATGAGTTTTGAACGTCTTCTTCGTCATTTTTAGGCATAAATTTCATATCGATAGTCATCTAAAGGCAGAACTATCATATCTCAAAAAGTTTACATAATTTAGCATAATAATGGAAAGACTCATCTATCACATCACAGAAAATTCATAAAATCAGTTGATTGTCAACACTTGGTTTTTATTTCCCTGTAAAAAGCAGGCAATCATGCAAACGAGCATATATCGTGCATGTAGCAAACATGCACCATGCATGCAGAAGACATGCAAACATCTAAACAAGCTTATACCATGCATGCAGCAATCATGCAGCATGCAAACAAGTATACAGCATGCATGCAGTATACAACATGCAGCAGGCATTGTTTCTGTCACGGCTACGACGCTGCTGGGCCCCGGCGGTCCCAGGCGAGCTTATCGTCGCAGATGGGTTTAACGCTCACCACCGCAGCTTCGGCTTGCTGGCCGGCCAGCCTCAGCCGCGGCGGCGAGTGTTAAAACCACCTGCTCCTCAACCCGCGGCCCGCCTCGCCCCTCCGCGCCTACGCGATTTTAAATTACACTCTAGGGGTCGGACAGACAAGACTACGTGGAGTCGGTTTTGGAGCGATTTGTAACATATTGACTTTTAATTTTAAATTAAGGTTAAAATTGTTATTTTATAGAAATGACAATAATGCCAAATAAAATTGTTCCAAATGAAATTCTGCCAACTTCATAGTATGCCAAGTGAAATTATATCAAACAATCGTCGCTCTAAATAAACATTATTCTAAACGAAATTATGCGGAATTTGAACAATGCCAAAGGTAATTATGCCAAATAAAATTCTACCATCTTAAAAGTATGCCACTGTAAATTCGGACATGCAAACATTCCGCCAAACAATAATTATGTTAAAAAAAAATCTGATTTTAAATATTCGTTTAATGAAAACTATGCCAAGTGTGTTATGCCAAATAAATTTCGGAGCATCAAGATTCTGCCAGATAGAAAGAACCCATTTCAAAAGTCATCTTGCACTTATTCAAAATTACGTGTCGTGTTAAATTATGTTATGTTATGTTGTTGTTTAGAATGTGTAGAATTGTGGCCGTGGGCAGGGCACATTGCTCGCAGAACGGATGGCCGATGGGGCCGAAAAGTTCTGGAGTGGCAACCGCGAACGGGAAGACGTTACGATGGATGGCCTCCCACTGACCTGGTGAAGGTTGCGGGATTCCGCTGCATGAGAGTCGCACGGGACTGGTCAATGTGGCGACACTTGGGGGAGGCCTAGGTCAAGCAGTGTCTTTTGGCTGAAATGATGATGATGTTTTTGTTGTTATGTATGTAATTAGGGTATCAGAAAAGCGCTGAGACACTTGCAGCATGATAAATTTAAGGCAATCTGCAGTTGTTAGCGCATCAATTAACCACAAATTTTCACATTCGATTTTCAACTTAACCTGCAACATTTTACGGTTTTAATTTATTTGGAGAAAGACAGTTTCGGGTAGCTTGATGCTGCCGTTTGTATCCTATCATGGCTACTTAAGGTGGACGCTTCAGGATAGCCCGCGAAGTTTTCTTACGTTTTTACGTTGAATTTCGCGAGCTTTCCTAACGCTTTCACCTTACTTTAGTAGTTCCGAATTTGAATAAACTCCTCTCACAAAAAACCTTTGTGGTTTGCATGATAAACCAAAATAGCCGGACATTTTATACGCCAACCGCACTTTCGTTCCCTCAGTTGCATAATTACCCACTTGCAACACAAAACCTCGGCACAATGATACAGAACAAGTTTTTGTTCCGCGCCGTCTATTGTTTTGTGATGATATTCGGAAGCCCCGGTATTGTTCATATACTTTTAATAGTGGGTAGTTGAAGCTTATGAAGTAGCTACTACGGTATTAATGATTGGTTTGTAGTACGAACGATATTTTTCAGGATTATAAACTAGAGATCAGAATAGGCACAGTTTGACTGCGTACTCGTCATCATCACCATCGCCTTTTCCGTCCATTTCCATCACCAACTATGTTGGGGTCGCCAAACTGGATGCAGCTGAATACCAGTATTTGACACGGAGCAACTGCCTATCTGACTTCCACAACCCAGTTACGACTGCCATGGCAAAGATCTACAAATGACAGCCGAGAACCGAAAGTGTTGGCACTTTCTGAAGCACGGCGGATACTCATACTCGGTATGTAATGTTGGCAACCTTGCCAATCACCTTGGTAATCGCGGCTTAACTTTGGAAATCGAAGCGTGCGGAGCTGCTATTATTTGACCACACAAGGCAAGCTGTACATGATGGTTGCCTAAAAACCAGGTGAACTTAAAAATAAAGACGAAAGGTTCAAATCTTTTGGAGCGTCACAGTGGCTGGAAATTCTGGCTACCCGGATTAAGCAAGCAGTGCCGTATTACCTAGTACAGCTTAGTACTAACTGGGTTGTGGAGGCCAGATAGGCAGTCGCTTCATGTAAAATAATAAGCAGCATCTAGGAAGACTGGAAGCTGACTCCAATAAAAGCTAGGCAGATGATGAAGGTATAGCCTGGCTTTGGCCTTCGAGCCTAGTTCTATTTTGGAGTCTAACCCCTCGGACTTTGTATCCGTAAGTGTATCAAAGATTTTCCTTACTCCCAGTCCCATCACACTTCTAAGGCCCAGTTCCCAATATATCGTAAAGTGGTGGACGACAGTAATCGCGTCGTCCTATATGCGTTTAAATATCCATTTAAATACACAAGCCACGACACTTAAAACTACACGATTATCTGTCGTCACGACATAGAGGGAACGGGGCCTAACTTAGGAATATATAAAAAGCGGCCAAGTGCAAGTCAGACTCGCCTATGAAGGGTTCCGTAGCAGCAAGTAACATTTATAATTATGATAAATTGCGGTTTACGATTTATGACGTATTAAAAAAAAACTATAACTAGATCTCGTTCAAACCAATTTTCGGTGGAAGTTTACATGGTAATGTATATTATTATTTTTTTAGTTTTATCATTCTCTTATTTTAGAAGTTACAGGGGAGGGCACATTTTACCACTTTGGAAGTGTCTCTCGCACAAACTATTCAGTTTAGAAAAAAAATGATTTCAGAAACCTCAATTTAATTTTTGAAAACCTATCTATAGATACCAAACGTATGGGTTTGATGAAAAAAAAAAATTGAGTTTCGGTTCTGTGTTATTTTTTTTTTTCTATTTTTGTGTGAGAATCTTAATGCGGTTTACGGAATACATCTACTTACCAAGTTTCAACAGCATAGTTCTTATAGTTTCGGAAAAAAGTGGCTGTGACATACGGACCGACAGACAGACAGACAGACATGACGAATCCAGCCTAGGGGTTCCGTTTTGAACCCTAAAACTGACATTAAGTACCTACGTGAGATACCCAACACAATTTTCATAAGCTTCAGAACAAACGCACGCAATTCATTACCCGTGTGACACTTGGAAATGAACCGCCGCTGCACCGTCACCGTGACACGGAGTATCTGACCGTATTACCCGGTTGTGTACTTAGGGATAAAAGACGTGACTGTAATGTGACAGGGAACTCCAGAGTCTTACGGGAAGGTGTGACGCATCATGTTATGAACAAGAAAATTAAATGAGGGTGCTATTTTGAGAAAACTAGCCTGGTAGGAAATTACCTTCATTCCCGTTGGTCGGAAAGGGCAAATTGTAAACAGGATTGGAAAGCCATTGGGGAAGGCCTTTGTCCAGCAGTGAGACACATATTCTGAAATCCAGTCGAAATAAATACGCACTACCTTAAGAATATGTTTGATTTACAAATTGTTTTGACTTTTATTTTGTTTGAAATCCGCCACCAACGTATGAGAACCTACTCTCTAGAATTAACTGCGGCACACACAGTCGCTAAAATAAGCAATAAAAAACACAGCAGGGACGTAGCTTCAGTCGTGTCAATAATACGGGGCCCCAAAGTAACATGGGCCCCTGATGAGGGAAACAATTACAAAATCTTCTCAAAAGCTCAAATATCTTTCTTGATATAAGATAAAATATAACTTAACACGGTCCAACAAGCTCCAATTGTTCGAGCTCGCTTCGCTCGCTTTTCGATGAAAACTGAGACCCTTGAGGATGCTGCAATGTTCTAGCTCTTCATTAAAGTCTAAACCTATGCTAGTCACGATCGAGTTACATCAATAGTAAAAAAAAAATGTCTCACACATGTCATTCTCTAAGTAAAATGAATGAACAAAGACTATACAATGTGAATGACCGGTAAAGCGATGCAAGTCTAGATGCTACTACGTTAGGTTTGCAAAAATCATGTTTAATATTCATGATATTCTCGTCTTTTTGAACTTCGCCGCACAAAAAGGGGATTGTTCAAATGGGCCCTAAAACAGGGCCCTTCTAGGACTACACTAGCTCTGCCACTGGCACACATTTCAGTAAGTGACGACAAACATGCGGTTGTATCAACAAACAACTCGACGCTGTTTTTATTAGCTGTCTGTAAGTATTCGACTAGGTATTTGTGTTGTTGTTTGGGAGATAGACAAGTTGACAGACGTGTAGGAAGTGGTGTTTAGTGGCATTTAGTAGAAATTTGATGTTAACTCGTTGGGAGAATGGTATGATGCATTATGTGGTCTTCTTTAGTTAGTTCCTGATCTGTCTAGGTAATACACCTAACTTACACCACAAACCATGACTTTCTTAACCTTTTCCCAACTATTTGGGATCGGCTTCCTGTCTTACTAGATGCAGCAGAATGTCTCTATCTGGTTAATCTTTCCTAGTTACTTGGTTACTTGATTAACCCTAGGCAAAAGCAACGATACCTAAATGTATAAGTATCCTTCGCAAATTGCAGACAAATATTGTTTCAGAACGTGTTCTCGTTCATACGGGAAAAGAAGATTGTTTGAAAAACTTACTTCCCCATATTTGGAAAACTGAACGACTTCCGAAGAAAAAAGGCCCCCTCTCCTTTCCTGATGATTTTCAGTCATCCGGAATAAGATCAACAAATGTGAACAAGTGTTCTTCGATCAAGTTCGCTGACAATATAATCCATGTTAGCATCTAACAACCATTATCAAAACTTTACTAAGTGGGTACAAAAATATTCCAAAAAGTATCAAAGTAATATTATATTTCTTCAAAAATCTAAGCACATACTTATACAAGGTGACACGTGTTACTGGCTCCAATTTTGTCGCCATATGACGTCGGACCTTGCAAGGACGTCCTTTGCGTGGAATGGATTTAAAGACCTTGAAATGGACTCGCAAAAGCCTGGCTCATAGCCTCGGGCGATACGAATTGCGCCAAACGGGACTTGTTTCCATGGGACTTTTTGCGAATGGGACATTGTGCGAATGGAACATTGTACGAATGGGACATTGTGAGAATGGGACATTCTGCGTCAACAGAACTTTTTGCGAATTGGACATTCTATGTCAGATTCCTTTTATGGAGCAGCACACGACACGCGCATTCGTGAGTAGTTTCATTTGTGCGAATGCTGTCGCTCCGATAGACGAGACGCGTCACTGTAACTCTTGCCATTACAGAACAGCTGGCTTACCATTGTTTGAATCTTATTCCAGAGTATGAAAGAGATGGCGCTAGACATCCTCAATAGCTCCGTCTTATTCTCACACTGAAGTTATATATTAAAACAATACTGCTTGTTAGAGTAAGGCTCCGTTCCCACTATGTCGTGACGATTAATTTATCGTTGATTTTTAGTTAGCAAGAGTCGTGGACGATAGTAATCGCGTCGTCCTATAGTGAACACTTCCATTTAAATACACAAGCCACGACACTTAAAACTACACGATTATTTGTCGTCACGACAAAGTTGGAATGCGGCTTTACTATGACTCGTGGCATCACAGAACAGGTGGCTTACCATGATGTCTTTAAGCATAATATTGTTAGAATCTTATTCCAGAGTGTGAAAGAGATGACGCTGGTCGTCCTCTATAGCTCTGTCTTTCTCCCATACTGAAGTGATATTAAAACAATACTGCTTGATAACCCCCCAGTAAGGCATGCTCTAAAGTACTTCTATCTTTTGTTTTTCCGTAAACAACGACGCAACACTCAAGTCCCTTGAGCCGTGAGCGTGTAAGCTCGTATCTAATCGGTTGGTCGGTAATGTTGCGAAGCTACAGCAAATTCTGTACTTTGTTATTGCATTCGTGGCGGAAATCACATTCGAGCCGCAGGTTAGTTTTTCTGGTTACATTACGAGTGCATAATTCTGTTCAAATGTGCTTCCAAAGGAGTGGAGACCTGGTGTCCTGAAATACAGGATTTCATCTAGCTTAGGCACTAGTCTCTCACAGTATAAGAAACGCATGTATTGTTCTCAAAACTTATTAATGCACCTATGTATTGTGGCGAGAATAGTACATTGTAACAAGGGGCTAAAATGACCCATTATAGACGAGGTAGTTTTACTACCGAGCTTTAGCGAGTTAGTAAATAGGAACCGAGTTATAATGGGATTTTAGCGCCGTGTGTTACACCGTACTTTTCACTACGATTGCGAGAAAATAAAATAACCATATTTAATATGATAGTTTTTTTTATTAAAAATTAAATGTACAATTTGTACCTACTGTTGTTCAAATTTAATGAGATATAATGAAGACGAATATAATATTGTGTCGTCTGTGGGGTTAACGTAGGAGATTAAAAGGAATCCTACTTATAATTCAAATAAATAATACAGATTAAATTTCGCGCCAATGCCTTTTTAGGGTTCCGTAGCCAAATGGCAAAACCGGAACCCTTATAGCTTCGTCATGTCTGTCTGTCGGTCCGTCTGTCTGTCTGTCTGTCCGTCCGTGTGTCACAGCCACTTTTTTCCGAAACTATAAGAACTATGCTGTTGAAACTTGGTAATGTATTCTGAGAACCGAAAAAAAAAAAAACTGAAACTAAAAAAAAAATCATCAAACCCATACGTGTGGGGTATCTATGGATAGGTCTTCAAAAATGATATTGAGGTTTCTTCTAGTTTGCGCGAGAGACGCTTCCAAAGTGGATAAATGTGTCCCCTCCCCCGGTAACTTCTAAAATACGAGAATAATAAAACTAAAAAAAATATATGATGTACATTACCATGTAAACTTCCACCGAAAATTGGTTTGAAGGAGATCTAGTAAGATTTTTTTTTTTAATACGTCATAAATCGTAAACAGCAATTTACCTTTCATTAAATCTGCTACGGAACCCTTCATGGGCGAGTCCGACTCGCACTTGGCCGCTTTTTTATTTCTTCTGTAGCTGGAATGCAACGCACACATCCTGCCAATGAGTTCGTCGTTCGGCGCGTTTGGTACCATTTTTTAAAATAAAATGTTTTTTTTTTAATGGAACAGTAATAAGTCAATTCTTTATGAATGACGAGTAAAGACTTACGCGTTTTCGAACACCGACGAAAATAAATTTTCACTCCTCTTGCTCGAAAAGACCGTCAAACTATCACATTAAATATGGTTATTTTATTTTCTCGCAATCGTAGTGAAAAGTACGGTGCTAAAATCCCATTATAACTCGGTTCCTATTTACTACCTCGCTAAAGCTCGGTAGTAAAACTAACTCGTCTATAATGGGTCATTTTAGCCCCTTGTATCACAATGTACTATTTTATCTTATCTTATCACCCTCCCCCCCCACCACCTCTATTTATCCCCTTATTAAAGTGACAGTATAAGTGTAGATGATTTTTTTTATTTACTTTGGTTAATATTAAAAAGATTTTATTTTAGTAATACTTTTACTCGACGACTAGTATTTTAAGGTGAGGTTAGAAAATTGGTTCGTAATACAATTTCCTCCTGGTCGCCGGACGATGGTCAATTTGTTTATCCATAACATAAATCGTTCATGGCCACATTTTCTATTTTAAGGTAGAAATGGTAATAAAAACCGGTACAAAAACATTTTCAATGTTCATACTTGTAGTGTTTTCTTACTGTACCTACTAATTAGCATCGCAAGAGTCTACCTCGTTAGTCTAATGCTCGCAAATGAGGCTGCTAGCATTAGGTCCTGGGTTCAATTCCCGGGTCAGGCAAAAGTGTTATTGAGTTTTTCCCTCAAGATTTTTTCAGTAGCAGCCACGTAGTCTAGATTTGTGACTGGATGATGATAATAAGGTTCGCCCACTATTACATGAGACTTAACCCTTCGTATTCATTCATAAAAAGCACTTGTGTCTATAATAAGCTTGTGTCCAAAAAAAATCTAATTAGTCCGTCAGTTAGATTATAAAAAAATATTTGACCCGTATTTTTTCTTTTGTTATATAAACCAAAATTGCCCAAGATACGACGATTTTAAAATTCGTAATACGTCACGCCGTGCTATAGTTTTTAGTGCGTTGTCGTCACGAGTCCCCACTCCCGAGTTTTGATACGTTTTATCTTTGTCAGTACTCGGTGATTTACAAAAACAAAAAATACGTGTCCATTATTTTCCAATACTCTAACTGACGGACTAATTAGTTTTGCAATTTATTGATGGTGAAAACTAGCCTATTACGGCATACAAGAGGTTAAACATAACTGATGAAATGTACTCGTACTATTAGGTACTCATCTAACTTACCTTTATGAATTATTTGCGTGATCTTGTGCATGTGGTGTCGCAGGATTTATAAATATGTCGGCTTCTTTACTTGTCTTAATCCCTGCCTCACTCTTTGAAAGTTCTCTATCAAGTGAACTAGGGATGCGAACTAAGTTAACTTAACTTGAGACGACAGATGTTATCGATACCTTATCGATAAACACAATACTGAAGAGTGATTATGTACCTCTCTCGTTAAAAAAGGATTTAAGTATATTGATGAAGAAAAAGAAGTTAAAAACAACGATCCTCATGAGGTCTCAGAAGAACCAAATGTGAAAAACTTTTCGTTGACTCTGTCTTTGGATACAATACTGTATTTTGTGGACAACGTTACACAATCGGACACAACGTTATCTCAAAGACCTCGCCAAGGTTTTAACACTTATTTTTAGATAAAATGAATAAATAAGTAAATAATAGCAAAACAAAATTGTACCTAAAATATTTGCAAGCCATAAGAAATGGCAGACACATCGTGAGCCACTCTTGTTTAAGATCTTACATACAATTTATTATTCTACATATTTTAATTCTGTATGTAAACACATGTTTGAGCTAATCTTTCTTTTTCTTATTTTTATTCTTAACATATTCCAGTAAGAAATTTGCACGTCGACGCCAAACAGGGTAGTTTTTAAACATATGTAAATAAACTCACGCTTTGTTCTTATGGGGCAAAGTAGAAACGACATAATGCTATGCATACTTGTGATCGAGAGTGACTTGGTAATCGAAGTGAAACAAAAATCTAATTCGTACTTAGTTTAAAAGAAGGCTGTTTAAAAGCTTTCTTCAAATGATTCCGAAGTAAGAACAGACTAATGTAGGTATTGTCAGGCAGCATTACTTTGTCAGTCACATTCAGTCTTCGCATGACAGTGCAATTTTCAGCGTGTCACAAGATTGTAAGCTTACTTTGTATGTAAGAAAGCGAGTAGCGCTCCAAGACTCCACAGGTGGATTGAAGGTATGTTTCGTTGTAATAAAATGGTACCAGTTTAAGAGCACTTGCAAACTTTAAGTACCTAAAGGAGTGGATTGATTGATGAAAAGACGGTAGAAAAACCCTGCCACATACCAACGCCATAATCACCGCCGTACCCCAGTAGTTCCATTCTCTAGTTCCATTATGGGACTACTGGTTTTTTTTTTCTCCAGGTAGTTCCATGGAACTTCACAGGGCAGTAAACTCACCAAACACAACACCTGTCTGATCGGAAATTCTCTTATTTCAACGTAAGATCAGTAACTTGGTTAAGAGCCTCTTCCTCATACATTTCAGGTTATATGGATATGTTTTAACATATCATTTAAATCAAAGCGGGATAGATGGACGAAGATAGTCACACAGTGGGTACATGAAGAGTCGTAGCCCAGGCAGGCCCAAGTAACGCTGGTGCGACGATCTGGAGTCATTGAAAACTATATAATAGGAGCTTATATAAACAGATTTTTTTTTTATCTGGAGTAATTCTTAACGAATTGGTCAGAAAATACAAATGCTAAAGAAAATTGGAAAGCTATGGGGCAGGCGTTAGCTCAGTAATGGGACTGTGTAGGCTGATTAACCTTTTGAACACCATTGTCACATACAACGTGTAACGATAAATGCGCTAAACCTCAGACACCTCAAATCATTTTTAATTCTATTGACCCAATTCTAAGAGAAAAAAAAACTTTTTTGCAAAAAATATAACCGACTTCACACAAAAAAGTGAAAAATAACTTTAGCTTCAAAAGTCGGTGACCTTTGTTTGATTGATTTAGTTTTTTTGTCACCGACTTCTGAAGCTAAAGTTATTTTTCACTTTTTTGTGTGAAGTCGGTTATATTTTTTGCAAAAAAGTTTTTATTTTTCACTTTTTAGTGGTTCACATGTGCTTACCCTTTCACAGCGTATCGGTGTGATTTTTTGTTATGAACTGGTGTAAACAATAGACAGACGTGAGTCTTCAGCGATCCCAGTACACTTGCTATCATATTTTATTAAGGAGTTCAGTTGCCTATCTTCCGAAGTCACCAGACCTTTATCAAATCGAAACGGGATCACTCCGGGATTGTACTCTGCCTAAAACTACCCAAACCGCTTCTGGTGTGCCTATAAAGTTAAGGAGTTACCTCTATTTCTCCGGGATCCCATTGAATGGAACATTACACGTCTAACTGTCGAAATCTGGGTGCATTGTATACTTCTGCGTACTCCCTCAGAGCATACAGGTGTGATGTTACGTCATGATGTTGCATAAACAATAAACAACCAAGCAATTACTGCAGCTTTGCCGTGTATTTCTGAAGAGTTCCATTTATATCTTCGAAGATCAGAGTAAGATCTTAACCAAATTGACATGGAACCACACGAAAAGCACCAGCTTTCAAATAAAAGAAGAATCATCAAAATCGGTTCACCCGGTCGAAAGTTCTGACGTAACAAACATTGTCGAAATCTGGGTATATTGTACACATCTGCGTACCCCCTCAGAGCATACAGGCGTGATGTTACGTCATGATGTAGTATAAACAATGAACCTACAAGCGGATACAGCAATCACTGCAGATTTGCCGTCTATTTTTGAAGAGTTCCATTGTATATCTCCGAAGATCAGCATCAGATCTTCAACAAATTAAAATGGGACCCAACGGGAAGCACCAGCTTTCAAATAAAAACTTTTTTGCAAAAAATAAAACCGACTTCAAAAAGAAAAAGTGAAAAATAACTTTAGCTTCTGAAGTCGGTGACGTTTGTATGATTGATTTAATTTTTTTGTCACCGACTTCAGAAGCTAAAGTTATTTTTCACTTTTTCTTTTTGAAGTTGGTTTTATTTTTTGCAAAAAAGTTTTTATTTTTCACTTTTTAGTGGTTCACATGGAAAGTGCATACCGTTACAATTACAACAAGCCCAAACACGACTAGGATACATTGTCTCATTATGGAGTTCCGTGACTCTTGGCTTCATCATCAGATCTGATGGTAGAATGGTTCTTATCAAACGCAAATGCTTCACTTGTTGTAGAAAATATAAAAATTGCTGTACGTTATCCTATAAAATTTGAAGAGTTCCCTCGATTTCGCCAAGATTCCATCATCAGATCCCGACTTGGCGACTATGGGACCAACTTGGAAGTATACCCTTTCAAATAAAAAAAGAATTTTTCAAATCGGTTTAGGCGTCTTCGAGTAATCGGGTAACATACATAAAAAAAAAAAAAAAAAAAATACATACAGTCGAATAGAGAACCTCCTCCTTTTTGGAAGTCGGTTAAAAAAATAATCATCAAAATCGGTTCACCCAGTCGAAATTTCTGAGGTAACAAACACAAAAAAAAAAAATACAGACGAATTGAGAACCTCCTCTTTTTAGAAGTCGGTTGAAAAGGTTTTTAAGTGCTGTTTTAGTTTTACTGGCAATTAGATTAACTGGCAAGAACTATTATTATCTCAGAAAAAATAAATTGGACGACAACCATTTGTGTTTGTTTGTTTACCTATTTTGGCGGGTTTGCGCACGTGATGGCTTGACCTATTAATAAATAGACAAGGCAACATTTTCAATGAGGAGATTTTTTTTAATGTCACCAAATGTAATCAAAAGTGGTTCAATCGATTCTGCTCGTGATTCTGATCAAACTATTTTCAGGTTTTGCGCATTTAACGCTACACGTTGTATACGTGACAAGTGCGCCAAACGATATAAATATGTGGCAAAATGGTAAGCAAAATTGGAACATCCAAAATGTTAAAAAAACAAGCCAATTTTAAGTCCTTATATGTACTTGTTAAACCATTATTATCTATCAAAAATCCACAAATGAGCTCACCAATTCTCTTTATGTTCTCCTAATATTATTTGTTTATCCCGGGTCAATGACTCTTAAGCCATCTGTCGGACACCACAATAGGTTCTTACAACTTGCACAAAAATAAGCACCCTTACTTTTTCTTTTATCCCCGGGAAGGATCAATAAGCTCTCGATATTCTAGAATAGAACATCAGACCAAGGGATAGGAAAGTCAGAAGGTCCATTCGAGGAGGCAGTAAACGACTCACATAGTATAACATCACGCGTGCAATCCCTGAAGGGAGAGGCAGAGGTCTAACTAATAGTACACCCTTCATTTCGCCAGTTATGTTTAAATCCCATGTTAAGTAGGCGATCCTATTGCTATCTTCGACGACCCGATTGGCGTAGTGGTAGTGACACTGCCTTACGTTCTTAGGGTCCTGGGTTCGAATCCCGGTAGGAGCAAATGTTTGTGTGATGAGCACGGACATTTGTTTCCGAGTCATGGATGTTTATATGTATAATAAGTATGTATTTACAAACAAAAAAGTATATATGTAGTATATCAACTATCTAGTGTCCACGACACAAGCTTTGCTTAGTGTGGCACTAGGTGGCGCTGTGTGTTAATGTCCAGCGATATTTATTTTTTTATTATATTTATTATTATCTATCGGGCGCAAATTAAGACTTCGTGGGTGCTACTGAGAAATTCTTGATGAGAGAATCCATTAACACTTTGCCCCACCCGAAAATCAAAACCCGGGACTTTCAGCCTTAGCACTAACCCAACGAGTCAGTTTAAGCGATTTAGTAACAACAATATAGATTTTCATCATCATCAGCTATTTGACAACGGATATAACATGACCTTTTCTAACCTTTTCATGGAGTCAAAAACTAATTTTATCGAGAATAACTGTCAAATTTATCTAGTCGAGTCCAATCGAGTCCTACGTACTTGCACTGCAGTTGTAGAATCCTCTTGCACTTTTACCATAAATCATCCTCATTTATTGGCAGCTCGTCTTTAATGCTTTGACGGTATAACGCGTGCAGATAAGCTTTATCTTCCATTGAGGATGAGACGTCCCTAACTAATATACGAGTTGTTCTCAACGAACGATTATTAAGTTTAACTGCCCCGTAACTGTCCTGAGATCGATTTTCAGGTAAGAAAAGTGTGATGGGGTCGCCATTATGCATATCTTAGTAGCAGCCCGAGATTTGGAGGTGATATAGCACCCCAGTGTCTTGGAAAAGACATTAAGCCGTTGGTCCTGCGCCTAATCCCTTCTCGGTAGTATCGCGGACTGTCGTCCCATCGTATTATGAGAGTAAAATAGAGAGTACAGATGTATTTGTTCAAGCAATTCTGTCTCTAACAATCAATATCTCGTATAGCTGAATATCAAAGAAGATTAGACCTTCTGTCTATATTTTTATGGACCAAAGTCTGCAAACACAAAGGGTATCGTCGAACTCAATGGACAATAGACTGAGCCGGCATTAAAAATGAATCAAACTGGAATGTTCTATAAGACTTCGATATTTTTCATGAGCTTTCTTTCGTAGGTTTAGCAGAAAGGAGGATTTTTCGAGATTTTTGGTCCATATTCGCACGGGTGTTATGTGCTTACCAGAACAACTGCGCAGAATTTCTAGGTTTATAGAAACAAAAAAAAAATATTGCCCATTACAGAAAAGTTGAAAAGGTATCGATTGTCTTGGTATGGACATGTGATGAAGAGCGATGATTCGCGAGTGACTGAAAGAGTGATAAATGATAAATGATCTTTATTTTGTAAGTAGGTTTTCACAAACACTTTTACACGTCAATTTTTTTTTAAACTAGATGGGGCTGGTATTTCGTACCTGACTACTCTGAGAAGAAACTGCCGAAACAAACTCAGAGGTCATAGTCTTTTTTGAAGTCCAGACATAATCTTGCTCAATTCACATGAGGATTATGTAGATATTAGTGTCTGAGATGATGATGGTGATGAATATAAAATGTTGATAGTTGGAGAGGGAAAGGAAGACCAAAGAAACGATGGATGGATTGTATGAAGAATGATATGAAAGATAAAAGAGTAAATGATAGCGTGACAGTTGACAGAGAAGAATGGCAGAAAAAAACGTGTTGCGCCGACCCTAAGTAACAGGGTACTATTATGTATTGATACAACTGAAAACACTGTCGAGGTTATACTTTAAAAGACTTCAATATAATTACATAGAACAATAAATTCCAGAACCTACATAAAACCGTTATTACAACCATCCAGTAATTTCTATCTGCTGTCACGTGACATAACAACCACACACTAGTATAAGGACCGATATGTCACCGTAAAATTGTCAAACACGTTATATTACAATATAACGTGTTTCTCTCTAGCGATATTGTAAACTCTAGAATTATTGTCAACTGAACATACGGAAGTATCTCTGCCCCCATAATCGGGACTTGGGGCATCCCCCCGTTAGGTTCCTTTAAACCCTGCACACGGAAATAGGGGCCCCACGAAGCGCGGCTCCATCGACTACGCTTTTTAAGGGAATATAAAGTGTTTTAAGTTTAGGTTCTAATAATCGATATTTCTCAGGAATGGTAGAATATATTTTCATGAGAGTTGTACCACTGGGCAAGGGGGACCCCTCCTCACCGCGTAAGTTGACTACCATCGCATGCATATCACGAAAAATAATGCGTTTTGTTGTAACTTGTAAGCAGTATGTTCATTTGACAATATTTCGAGATTTAACAATATCGCTAGAGATATTACAATAAAACGTATTTGACAATTTTACGGTGCCAGATACACTATAGGAACAAGGGCAGGAAGACGTTGATGATGATAGAAACAAAAGAAATAAGACTACTTTGATTACACGGGACTCGGTTACTCAGTAGAAAGACGACAACACAAATGGGGCTTCAGTAAACAAAATCAGCCGGATTTTAAATTGATTCAATTTTAATGCGATTCAGTTCACTTGGTGGTTTGACAACAATCATTTTGTGAAATGGTGTATCAAGTTTTTCATATTGAGTAATTCAGCAACTCGTCCCACATGTCCATGGCTCATTTGGGACGAGTTGATGAAACTAAATAAATAATGTATTCATTCTGCAACTCGTCCCACGTTACTATTACGATGATTTTGTTTTAAGCCTGTCTCGTTGGTCTTGTGGTCGCAAGCGCGACTGCTGAGCATGAATTCCTGGGCTCGATTCCTAGTTCGAGAAAAGTGTTATTGGGTTTTTAAATCAGGAATTTCTCAGGGGCAGCCATGGTCTGGAACTGTGGCCTGTCGTTGGCAATTTATTACATGGAACTTTAACGTGACTGGCGAATTGTGGGTAAACTATTAGGTGCAACTCTGTCTAACCATTCGGGGATTATAGGCGTGATTGTTATGTTACATAAGGCTATTAAGTTTAACAAACATAACTACTAATGAGGCATCATCATCATCGCCATCAGCCTATAAAGTTCCCACTGCTGGGACATGGCCCCCTCAATGAGAGGGAATGGGCGGATTTGTAGATGTCACATGTGTTCGAATTTTTGGTTCTGGGACATGCTGGTTTCCTCACCATAATTAACCTACATCAAAATGTCAATAAATATAAGGTCTCATTAAAATTGATGGATAAACTTTTAGGAATCATTCAGACCACTGAATAAGGACAATGGTAAAAAATAATAAGAAGCAGAACGCATTAGATACTTACAATAAAAATAAATCAGCTAACGAAAATACACACTAAAAATGTTGGTTACCAACACAATATTCCTGTCTTTGTTATCTCAGTTTTTTTTTTTTGCTTATATCTTTTTTGTGTTCCCACAAGTTCTAACGTAGGACTGTGTAGTAGAACTAGTGGGAATGATCCAAAATGTCCATCTATTTTAATGTGACCATAAAGACGTTTTCTGTTCAACTAAACTCATATTATTTGTAATGGCGGAACCAGATGTCAGGCGTGTAATAAATTGATGGATGACAGTGGCAGTCTGTTCATGTTGTTATTGTTTCGATATTTCATGGTGACAGGAAGACTGACGTGTCTATGGTTAGGAAGGGAGAATTTCATTAAACGTACCGGTAGTGATTATATACTCTGTGAATTTCATTATGTCACATGATGGGAGGTAATTTTGACGGAATATTTTTATTAATAATTAATTAATTAATAAATATCGCTGGATTAACACACAGCGCCATCTTGTTCGTGTTTGTGTCGTGGACACCAGATAGTTGATTAACTACATATATACTTTTTTGTTTGTAAATACCATCCATGACTCGGAAACAAATGTCCACTGCTCATCACACCACCGGGATCCGAACACAGGACCCTAAGAACGTAAAGCAGCTTCACTACCACTACGTCATTCGGGTCGTCAAAAAATAAATAAATGAAAATTAGTAACCTATTGTAACTACCACGCAACTTCGTCTGCGTCACGTATGAGTGAAAAAGCACACTTAAGGTGAAAGCGTCAGGGTGGCCCGCGAAATTCATATTTTCTCACGTTTTTTGCAATTTGCAGGGCAGTGCTAAGTTTTATGTTGATAAACATATCGGTCGCGACTGTAAGACGTATGTAGTTACAGAATTATAATCATCAAAATCATCAATACAACCCTCCATCATAAGAGTCCAGGAACAAATTGCAAAAAACGTTAGAAAATTTGAATTTCGCGGGCTACCTTGGAGCATCCCCCTTAGGGAATAAATTTTGTAAATAAATAAATAAATTTTGCAGCATTTTTCATTTTTGCTCCGCTCCTATTGGTCGTAGCTTGATGTTAGTTTATCCTTTCTTGATAAATGGATCATCCAACACAAAAATATTTTTTCAATTCCAACCAGTGTTTCCTGAGATTAGCGCGTTCAACCAAACAAACAAACTCTTCAGCTTTATAATATTTGCCTTTTTTTCAGTTTTCTTTTTTAAAAACCTTCTCTGGCTTATGTAGTACAACTGCAAAATAGGGTACGAACACATTATTGTATGTAGATTTTCCAAGAGCCCTACAGATACTATTAGAGTGTAAGCCGAAAGTTTTCCCTGTATCCGTAAAATGATTACCATAATTATATTCAGTAGACCATTACTGCTACGGTCTAGAGCAGTGTAGAGCGTAGTAGCTACGACGTGCGCCTGCGTGGTACGGCGTAGCAGCTACCACGTGCGCCTGCATGCTACGGCGTAGCAGCTACGACATACGCCTGTGTGCTACGGCGTAGCACAAGATGTAGTTACATCTTATTTATGCATTTTGAAAGCGCATTCGTGGCTGTTGAGTATGAGACCCTGGGTTAGGTTCCCAGGTTGGGCAAAGGGTTATTGGGTTTTGCCATCACGAATTTCTCAGTAGCAGCCACGGAGTGACGTGCTCGATTGATGGCAATAAGCTCACCCTTTATTACATCATCGTCAGCCTACAACAGTCCACTGCTGGACATAGGCCTCTTCAATCGCACGCCACTTTCAGTTGCTAGCAACCACCCTGCTAAGCCAACTTTACCCTTAAAATATGAGACTCAAAAATATATGAAACGTGGGTGTACTAATAGACACACCTCTAGCTACCCCTTTGGGTATTACAGACGTGATGTTATGTGGACGGTGAGCTATGATCTAGCTCACCGTCCGTCCGTCTTATGACGACAGGTCGTGTCATCGGCGCGTTCGCGTTCCACGCGCGCCTCAAAGAGATGTCAGCGTAAGGAAGGGGTCCCGCAAGGGCCGATGCCTGACGGGGATACGGAACTGTTCGAAAGAGATACCGCGGCCCTGGAATACAAAGGGCGAGGAATGCATGGATGGATTTTAGTCAGTAAAAGTCTGACTCTGCCTTCCGCTTCGCCCAGAGCGGGAGGAGTCATTTGATGATTTCCTATCAAAAAAAAGTCGTGGTGTTATTTTTCTAACAAGCAGAAAATCCAAAAGCTAATCAAAAAAGGTTCCACAACCAACAGCATTCAATTCGTAAACAGATTGTCACGCTGTTAGAGGCACCTACCTAACTACTACCCGTGGGTAAGTAGTAAGGGTTTCAATCTGTAGGCTCGTTCGTGATCCGCTTGCTAATGGGAGGCAGTGACTTTTGTAGTTTGGTTTAACACTTTTGTTGGGAATATTTAGCTTTCTTCACCGAAGGGTCTGGCAGGATATCCATAATACCTTTTAGTTGATGGCTCAAAAGAGCCAGTACAGCCAGTTTAACATAATGCTAGGCACAGTTAAGTTAATCAGGCGTCCAATTGTATGCAATGCAACATGAAATAAGAGCAGCGGTGGCCCAGTGGTGGTGGCTCCGACTAACGAGCAGTAAGTCATGGGTTCAAACCCAAGCAAGTGCATTTCATCATCATTGCACTCACAAAACGGTAAAGGAAAACACCGTGGCCTGTGTCCCAGCAGTGCAGCAGTGGGAACATTGTAGGCGAATTAAGGTAAGTTTTGCCAATCTGTCCACGGCCATAGGTTATTGATAATGCACATTAACCTTTTGACCGCCACAGCATAAAAGCTCGCGCGTGCCCTCCACGCCAAGCCACAATTTCATCTACTATTTTGTCACATATTTGTGTCGTTTGGCGTACAGGGCACGCGCTTGCTTGTCACGTATATGTGACAATAGCGTCCAAAAGGTTAAGTCAGTCGCATAGCTCTAAGAATTTAAGTTAAGTACTTAAGCCGCTTAATGGTGAGCAGAACACTGTCATTTTTCAAAATGCATATCGTTACAAAATCATGAAAAACTCCTCTTACTTAACTAGTAAAAAGCTACCTTTCATAGCAGAGAAAGAAACTCTAGTTGCCTGGCAAATTGAGTCCTACAAGCTGAACAATCGAGCAAACAATCCCAACAATAGGAAATAATAGTTCACACAATAAGTCCGCACTCACGTATCACAAAGGGTTGATTTCAATGGACCAGCATCGGCCAGCATTGCCCATATAATCGGTACAACGGCACGTCCGTGTACAATGGCTTCGTTCCCCATTGGGCTATGCAGTTTGTTTTTATGGCTTCGTATCCAAGATTCGGTGGCAGTGAGATTGGAGAATTGTATGTTTGAAAACTGGGAAGATGTTTTGGTCAATACTATTTATTGCCTATCATCACAATTTTCGAGTGGTAGGTCGAATACAGGCAGAATAATTTTTATTTTGGTTCATTTGTATCTCTACCAATACTCTCAAAAAGGTGAAAAAAACCGCTGCTATAAAAAAAACATGAAAAAAGAACATGCGGTGCAGTCTTTGTGGACTGCCGATAGAAGTGAAAACTAAGTAATCTATATCTGCCCCGCGCACGCCTTAGTGGTGCTACGCCGTAGCGGATCGGCTACGAGAGCTACGAAGCGTTAGGTGACGGTCACGCGAGTTCCATGATTTATTTCACCCGAAAAGCGCTCAACACGCCTAAAGAAGTTTTTACTTCAAAAATAATCTTTGGAATCGCTCGACGTGATCAAATTCAAAGACCCTGTCCATTTCAGCGTATGAGCTTGTTCCGATTAATTTCATTCAATCAAGTCCTAACAATCGTTCCTAGCTTGAAACTATATGCCTATATGTCTAGCAATAGCCTGCGATTGGCAGTTGATTGAAGCAGCGAGCCAGTGAAATCAGCCACTGTTGTTAGGACTTTGGAACAGAGAGCTGAAGTTCGCTTTGTTGAATCAAACGGTAGATTGCCAGTTAGGCTTCAGACTCTACGACGAACTGGGCTTGTAATTTTGATTTGAATATTTTAAGGGACAAGTATTTGAGGCCTAGTGACTTCCGTACATACTATTCGCGCAGGTCGTTAGCTGTGGCCAGGACGTCAAACCTAGAAAATTAGTTCAGAAAATAAAAACAAATCATTAACAATTTTTGATGATCGAAATTAATTTCATGATCTTAAATTTGAAAATTTACAGTTCTATCTTCAGAAAGTACTTAGTTAGGGCCAGAAATAATTCTGAAAAATTTCAGAATTATTTCTGGCCCTACCTATTTCAGAAGTTAGTATATAAATGTTTACTTCCAAGTGATGATTATACTAACAATACTAACATAATATCTAAGCACCATTGTTACTAATACTTATTACTAACAAAATTAGGTACCTAGTTGTAAATAAACTTTACTTTATTTAGTGCATAAGTATTAGTGTTTAAAGACTCGCCGACCCCACAGTCAAACCATGACAATGGTTTTGTGGGGCTTAGTTTTTAACTATACTTACTTTGTTTTGATAAATAAATAAATAAAAATAATAATATAATTGCTCTTAAGTTTTTGTACATTTTGCTCACCTCTAGTAATAAAACGCACGCAGATATAAAATAAATAAAGACGATATATTTTCTGACTTGAAGTGCAGGTGTACGTGACTTCCGCTACAGTACATACATATAACTCTCGCGTCAAGTTGAGTATTTTTCTTCGTGTATTCCACGGAGTCAGTTTTGGAATTGAAGTAAAATAAAGACAGTGAGACTACGATGTAGATTTTTGGGGCAGTTTTCCAAAATCCTGATAGGCATTGCGAATCTTTTATCGTTACAAACAGATAATACGACTGTGACGTAGTTTACATCTAGGTTTTAAAAAACGAAATCCAAAATTACCTAATCTAACAAGTATCTAAATCTACCCTAATAAGTTTAAAAATCAACAAAACAACCCTGCTACAGAAAATTTTCATTAAAAAAGTTTCCAAAAAATTCTCACATCAATATCTGTTCTTTACGCAACAAATTCCAAACTCTAAGCCCCATAGTTTAGGAGTTCGTACATGATTACAACCTGAACTTTAAGGCTAGCGCCCACAGCGACTTTTTGGAGCGATGCAAACGCTGTCAACCCGATCTTGTATCGCTGCGATCACAGTTTTTTCGCGCTTCAGTCGTGCTCGTGATGATGTCGCGATGCATAGACCATTCAGAATCGCTTTCGAGCTGCAAGTTGGAGGGGAGACGAAAGGAGCTCGTGGTCAACAGCCGCACGGTCAATCTTCAAGGTTAAGCTGCACTTGCCAAAGTCGGTCGGTGTCGATCTTTAGATTACATACCGAATTTCCTTCGTGCCTCGGAAAGCACGTTAAACCGTTGGTCCCAGTGGTCATTTGTAAACCTTTGACAGTCGTTACAGGCAGTCAGTGGCCCGTAAGTCTGACAATCAGTCTTACCAAGGGGTACCGTTTTACCCAGATTAACTACGTTGGTGGCGGTCAGATAGGCAGTCTTTCCTTCTAAAATATTGGTATTCGGCTGCATCCGGTAAGACTGGAAGCCGACCCCGACAAAGTTGAGAGAAGGTTAGACAGATTATGTTGGACGTCGTCGTTCGAAACAGTCCCGCGCATCGCTATTATCGCGAATAAAGCGCGATATCAGCATTCGCGATATCTCATTTCAAAACACGAGACTCGACAGAACCGCCACAATAACTCGCTGTGGACGAAAACCCTAAGGTAGCAACAACGTTCGATGGCCGTCAAAAGGTCCAAAGTACCTACGTGCACATTGCCCGTAGTTTATTAAAGGAACGTGATGTTTTGTAATCTAAGTTTCGGTCATTCATTGGCCCTTTGTAAACCTTCTGCTGAAGTAGGCAGCTACTTGTAACTTGAGAAGGTCGATAGAGGAATTTGGTTTCGTGAGTCCCCCGGGTTAGAAAAGGTTTAAATTGTGGAGTGAGTGTTAGATTCCTCAGTAAATATTGCAGGTCCAAAAACTATCACTATCTCAAAACACAGCGTTCATAATTTAAAAGAAAAAAAACCGGCCACGTGCGAGTTTTAATATTACGGTTTTCTTTTACATGTCCTGTGAGATATTGCTCATAAGTTTAAAACTGTTTATTTTCTACACTTGGCCATTGTAATTGAGGCTAAGATTGGATGGGTTAATTAAGAAAAAAAGTAGATTATTTTGGTACATTTTGATTTTGATTCCGTTATGAAATCGCAAAACATGCGACATCCTAAACGGCCATTTCTTTTGATCGCATTGACTTACCTACAAGTTTGATTGTTTCATTGTTCCAAGGGCTAGCAAACCTGAATATTTGATGTTAATTTCTGTTCCCGAGAAAAAGGGTCTTGACAGACGGACAACGAAGTGATCCTTACAAAGGGTTCCGTTTATACCAATTGAGGTACGGAACCCTCAAAAAAATCATTCAAATTCCCTTTCCTCAAAGGAAGAACCACACGGTAACTTGGTTGATTTTACAGACTACCTACCTTGTTTGTTATTGTGTTCATAGAAATGTTTGCGGGACGAGTGGTTCTGCGATTGCCGTACAAAAGTGGAAGAGGGCTGTAATAGCACTCGTACGAAGGCTTAGTGGTGTGGCGACGGTGATATGATGTAGCGAGAAATAATAAGGCCTGAAGCGCGCGACATCTACCAATCCGCACTGGGCCCGCGTGGTAGATTATAGCCCATTCCCTCTCATTGAGAGGAGGCCGTGTCCCAGGCTGATGATGATGATGATGAAGCGCGCGACCGACAACAGCGTAGGAGGAATTCAAGCCTAAGAGATATGGTCTTTTTTTATTCCTCCACTCCTAGTCTACAATCGTGTAAGAAATAGGCTAGTGGAGTGTCGCAAGGAAGTTTTGAACGTCTCCTATTACCTACCTATCTAGTCAATTTTCATCACTTAAAATTGGTTCAATGGCAAGATCTTATCATAATAAATGGTTGCTCACAGGGGCGGATTTCCCTATAGGCCCAGTAGACCCGGGCCTAGGGCGGCAAAATTTGGTACTTATATTTTTTTTAGTAGTTGCCCTCACGCCTACGTGTAAAAACTCAAAAACTTACAAATAGAAATGGTTAGAATCAGTATCCAAAATACTGATTGAGATAATTAAATCATTTACTGACTATCGTTTTTTTTTTCCATTTTAATTTAATTTCTATAGTTTATTTATTTTTTCATGCTTTACAGCACATGGGGGCGGCAATCTTTCGTAGGGCTAGGGCAGCCAACGTATCAAATCCGCCCCTGGTTGCTCAAATAGCAAAGCAAGGCGATTTAGTGCAGGCGAGGCAAAGATAATTCTAGCAGCACCATAAAAACCAAACCTATCTTTGTAAATCCAACTAATGCTAGTACATGAAGGTGATAACTTAGTCAAAACAGGCATCCCTTGCAATTCGTTCCTAAACTATTTTTATTGGAAATGTGTCGCTGTGTAGCACTTTGAATAAAGCATCTCTGAGTCACTCTTCGAATTGAGACGTTACACTATGGACGGTACCTAATAAAATCGCTACCTCTTATCACTATACCTTCTCCCAATTACTTTAAGTCGTAACAAGATTCTGTGGCAGCCCCTAACAGTGCGCTCTATAACATATAACAGGCACACAACGTTCGTATGTAGGTAGGTAAGCCTCTTTTAAAATTAAACCCTTATTCGAAAATGCTTTTACGAAGAAACAAGGAAATTGGTTTTTGTTTCAATGTTTTTATTGTATTCTTTTTTGGTATTAATTTGGTTCCTTGTGGTTTAAGTAGGTATTAAATGCACCGAGAGCAAACTTTGTGATCAATGTTTGTTAACTTTCTGGAGAAAAGGCTTTTAATAAGCAGTAATAAATATACTAAATTGATTGCCTAAGGGTGTAGTATTATCCTCTCGCGTCCAGCCCTGGCCGCGGGAGACGCACCGGCGCGTGGGCCTGTGGACGGTGAGCTATGGGCAAGCTCGCCGTCCGTCCGTCTTATGACGAGAGGTCGTGTCGACGGCGCCAGTATTCCACGCGCGCCGAGCAAGAGATGTCAGCATAAGGAAGGGGTCCGCAAGGGCCGAAGCCTGCCGGGGCTGCGGGACTGTTCGAAAGAGATACCACGGCCCTGGAACACAAAGGGCTAAGAAGGAACATGGATGGGTTTTAGTCAGTAAAAGTCTTACACTCCCTGCCGCTCCGCCCACAGCGGGAGGAGTCATTTGATGATTTCCCATCCGAAAAAAAAGGTGCAGTATTATTAACGTGGTAGTATCGCGGCCACATACTTACTCATTGATTACTAGCTGGCGTTATAAAACTGTAGCTCCTACTGTTGTGATGTTATGTTGTAAATTTCGAAGGCGACAGCAGCGATTTTTGGCGAGTCAGATGCTCTTCTAAAGTTTTCGGAACCTTATGTGAATTCAAAGTGTACCTATGTACTTTTATTTTATACCAATGCTAATTCACATTCCATGATAGTCTTGTGGAGATCTGCCCAATTGCCCATGTTACACAGAGTTAGAAACGGTAATTTCTTTCACTTTCGGCCATTAAGACACGCAGGATTTGGTTAATCTTTTGAACGCCAGAGCATAAAGGCACGCGTGTCTTCCATGATGCCAAGCTACAATGTCACCTACCATTTTGTCACATATTTGTGTCGTTTGACGTACACGACACGCGCTTGTCACGTACATGTGACAATGACGTTCAAAAGGTTAAGGTTGACGACAAATTGTATCCTGCTCATCGTCTGCTTCTCCATAATAGATGGATCACGTTATTTCGTCGTTTGTCAACGTTCTTAGTTCGATTTTCTTGCTTGAACTGATCTGTCAGTAATGTTCGGAAGATAACTTCTTCCTCTGAATTTAGATAAGTGATGGTGATCTGACTACGACGATATATTCTTCATTCGTCACATGACTTTAGGTTGTATTACACCCCTCCCTTCCCCTCTATTTTAGAATCCAAATAAAACAAAACATTACCAATCATTTTATTTATTCCAAAAAATAATACAAAATCCATAAAAAATAAGAATAATTATGTATGTTGAATAAAATTAATACGTAGAGGTGTGTTCTAACCTAATGGCACAACTAATATAAACAATATATGTGCTGAGTAAATATTTTAACCTTTGGACGGATATATTGATAAGTATACTCTTGTTATTATGCTTATGGAGTTTTGTAATGCATCCAGTATATTTATGCATGTTCATGATCAATATTATAGTTCTCTAGTTAGCCATATTTCTTTCTTATTTCCATACAGTAATATTGCGAAAGTAATTATTATAACAGTTAAATATTTGACAGATTGTTGCCAACTTTTTGAATGCACCCTCTTAAGGTGAAAGCGCCAAGGTAACACGCGAAATTCAAATTTTTTTACGTTTTTTTGCAATTTCCAGGTTTTCATGATTTATGTCCGTAAAACGCATATATTTTTTGAATTGAAATCATCAATACAACCTCTTTAAGTAATCTCAATAATGATTATTTAATGAAAAAAAAAAACAGTAAATTTCGCGGTCTACCCTGAGGCTTCCACCTTAAGGGGCCTGCGGAGGATGCGTATTTCATACAAACGTAATACCAAAATTATTTGTAAATCAAACATATTCTTAAGGTAGTCTGTATTTATTTCGATTGAATTACAGAATATCTATGTTCCCAAATATGTTTCTTGAGAGAATAGTGATGCAAAGACGAGATATGAGGAATTTAAATTTTCTATAGAAAACTTATTTTTCTTATAACTCTTGTTAAAATCAGTGTCCAATCAAAATATATATTTGGGAACCTAGATATTCTGTAATTCAATCGAAATAAATACACACTACCTTAGGAATATGTTTAATTTACAAATTATTTTGGTATTACGTTTGTATGAAATACGCATGCTCCGCAGGCGTCTTAAGCAGAACGTAAAGCCGCTGCCATTGAATTTAAAACCTTATTATCAGTGTTTTAAAGTGCAAAATTAAATAAACACGCTCAAAGATTCACCAGTCATGTGTCCTGAGTTCGAAATCCATAAAATTTTCACACTTCATAACTCTAAAATGAAGTTTATTTTCAATGTTTTAGTGTCAAATGAAATACAGGAACATTTTGTTGCATATATTCTGGATGCACTGTAATACTCATAGATAAATAATAATTTATTACATAGACATGAAATAGGTACTAAATCATAGTAACCAAAATCACTGTGAGCGCAATGCTTTTTGTGACAGAAGACAAATAATATTCGACGAAATTCGAGTTCAACTAAGTAAAAGCTAGATTTAATAATAATATTTGATAGACAGCTACAGTTCTGCTTACCCTTTTTGATTAAGAGAGGCAAAACGAGATTCTGCTCACCATAATGAAGTTCTATTGAGATTGTATTGTCCTTACGAGGTAATTATTGAATACTTTTAATTGAATAGCTTTCCACCCATAAAATAATTTATTGGAAAGTTTGTAAGAAGGCGAAGAGCAGTGTCCAATCGATTTTACACTTTATCACCTCCGACTTTAGGTCGTTTTTATGTCAAAAGGCAGCACTTGCCTTTTGACTTACGAGTTCTTGGAACAAAGTTCCTTTACATGGTTTGTTTAATGTTGATTAGATACTACCACGTTCACTGACTGTCTACCATTTTTTAAACCTTATTACACAGGGCATAAGTGTGAAAATTGGGTGAACCCGATAATACAAGTAATCGGGTGAAAAGCTAAACTGACATAATTGAGAAAATCACCTTAAAACGATTAAATATAATAATGTACAACATTAATTACTTAAATATAATTAAAAATGGACGGAGTTAATCACAACTTAAGTTACCAACAAGCTTACAAACTAACTTTCAGCCTTCTAAACGTCTTATAAATTAATTTGGGTAATACGTTATATACTTTTGAGGATTTTAAAGTTAATTTACAGATAATAAAACGTAAATGTGGGTGTACGATTAGGTGGTACATCTCTGTTTAACCCTTTCGGAATAGGCTTGTTAACTGAAAAAATCTAATTAGTCCGTCACTTAGATTATCAAAAAATGTTTGACCCGTATTTTTTCTTTTGTCACATAAACCAAAATTTACGAAGATACGACGCTTTTATAATTCCCATACGTCACTGTTTGGTATCATTCTTAGTGAGTTCTGACGTCACGAGCCCCCACTCCCGAGTTTTGATACGTTTTATCTTTGTCAATATTCGTTGATTTACAAAAACAAAAAATACGTGTCCATTATTTTCCAATACTCTAACTGATGGACTAAATAGATTTGCAATTTATTGATGGTGGCAACTAGCCTATTGCAGTCGTGATATTATATTAAAACATACATTATTTCCTTAGACAACGTGTAACGTTAAATGAGCAAAACCTGAAAATAGTTTGATCAGAATCACGAGCAAAAACAATTGAACCACTTTTTAATATAGGTCACATTTTTCAAAAAATCTGTCTATTTATTAATAAGTATGTCAAGCCATCACGTGCGCAAACCCGCAAAATCTCATAATAATAGTTCTTGCCAGTAAATCTAATTGCTAGTAAAACTAATGGCCTACGCAGACCGGGACGGCATGGCGAGGGATTAATTTTTTGACCAATGGACATTGAAACGTATTCATATAGAAAAACGACATATATTGCTATGCTTTAAAATTATACCGTGGTTTGCCGTGGCATCGAAAGGGATTTGCATTAACAGACGCGCTACGGTCGTATATCTATAAAAATACGTTTGAATATCCTTTGGCAAAAATTTAAATCCCTTGCCATGCCATCTCGGTCTGCGTAGGCCTTAAACAGCACATAAAACCTTGACATTTTTTAAATGTATTTTTTCTCTCGCAGAATTAGGTCATTTGAATTCAAAATCATTTGGGGTGTCTGAGGTTTTGCGCATTTAACGTTACACGTTGTACAGCTCAAAAGGGTTGTAAAAACACCCTTAACGAAACCGAGAGTCCATCTTCGCTATCATTTTATTTTATTCTTTCTAGACCATACCTGGGAACCTCTAGTTACGGAGATATTGAAAGTCTAAATTACAAAATCTTCACAAGCTTTTAATGTTAGATAAAAACCTTTAGATCTTTAAAAACCTCCCTAACCCTCTAATTTTCCATGCATCCATCAGAACAATGTTTTGAGCGATATTTCGAATTTTGTGACATTATAGTGCTCTTTCTCTCTCACTCATACTAAAAAAGGCATCTTTTGTTTCATGCAGGATGTGCAAACTAATTTTCTCAGTGAAAACACTTTGACGTGTGAATTAAGTATGGTGAGTCTGTCGCCATGGCAACTGTGCCGCTGTGCATTGTCAGTAAATACTACCTTTGATAGAAATAAAGAACGGATGTCAGAGACGAAACAGAGAGCTCGCAACAGAACACTCACAAATTAAATCTTTGTTCAGAATAACCAAAATGAATGGCTCACAAAATGTTGATATGCTTTACTGTATTTTAATGTCGATGAATTCTTCCTTGAACCTTCTATCATTAATACCGTAAAACGAGGTGAATAGAAGCCCAGGGGTAAATCGGGACCAAACCTTGAAAAGATTTTTTTTAACGTTGAAATCTGGTATGTTGGCAATGTCTATTCATATTCCAGAGCCTTAAGACACCCTTTTTTTTTCGGATGGGAAATCATCAATGACTTCTCCCACTCTGGGCGGAGCGGGAGGGAGTGTCAGACTTTTGCTGACTAAAACCCATCCATGTTCCTTCCTCGTCGTTTACGTTCCGGGGCCACGGTATCTCTTTCGAACAGTCCCACAACCCCGGGCCTTAAGACCCCCCAATGACGGCCGGACGGCGACCGCCTTTAATCTGTGCTTGACTTACGGTATCGAAACATGGACACTCACGGTACGTCTGGTTCATAAATCCAAGGTTGCTTAGCGAGCTATACAGCGGGCTATGCTTGGAGTCTTCCTGAGGGATCGCATACGGAACGAGGTGAACCGAGAGAACCAGAGTTGTCGACATAGCTCACAGAATAAGTAAGCTGGAAGCGGCAATGGGCCCGTCATATTAGCCGTTGGGGTAGAAGTTTCTTTGAGTGGAGACCGCGAATCGGCAAACCCTTACGTTTGGGACGTCCTCAGGTTGGGTGAAGCAACGATCTTTGTAGAGTGGTTGTGGTTGGTAGCAACTGGTTGAAAGTTTCCGAAAATGGAGGTAAGTGGTGTACGATTGAAGAGGCCTACGTCCAGTAGTGGATATCTTTAAATATAAAAATCTCGTGTCACGGTGTTTGTGGTCGCACTCTTCCGAAACGGCTCGACCGATTTTTACGAAATCTTTTATGTAATATTTTACGAAATATTCCGTCGCATGCATTTTAAAATTTTACGGTTACACTTCGATTTATTACAATCTACCGAAAAATAATGCCTAAAATTGTAAACAGTATGTTCGGTTGACAATCTATCGAGAGTTTATAATCTCGCTAGATAGATTACAATCTAACGGGTGATACAATTTTACGGTAACATTATACACAGGCAATTACGGGAATAGGTCTTAAAGTATATTTCTCACCATAATTTAAATGGGAGAACAACGTTTGCAGATTAAGCTAGTATCATTAAGTTCAACGTTAACCCCTTCACAGTTTTATCAGATTCACCCCTCTGTCTCTACCCACCCCTGTTTCACCCCTAATAACCTCTAATACAACATGATAGCTCCATTAACCTTCTCTTCCAAAGCCGGCGCTATGGTGTCGATGTCTCGTCCGTCCGCCATGGCTATCAGTATGCACACGTCGTTGATGAACGCTGCTATGCTTGCTGATACTACTAGCCTGGAAATAGAAAGAAGGTATGGTCAGTTAACGGTCCTGAATGGCTCCGAGAAAAGGATGTTACAGCTTGGCGGGAAGTTTTTTTTCCTACTCCTCCGCTATACTTTCTGATTAATTTCGTTGCGGGATCCAAGACAGTTAAATTCATTCTCTGGGACTTCGTCGAGCTTCATTGTCTCGGCGCTTTTCTGGTGGTCGCCCCTGTTGATTCTGGTTTTCAGGAGTTACAGTGGTTTATGAATAGTGTGACGGGCTTGTCCCAAAGCTTGGCTGACACAACCGTGCCCCCAGAATTTTCTCCCTACCATACAACTTAAGATACTCAAACATAACATCAGGGGGTCTAAAATGGCCGCTTTGGCAGAATCGTAAATGAATCACGTTAAAAAAATTAAATTCTTAAAATGGTCTTTGTAACCATTGCCATAAAGTCCATTTTAAGAATTTTTAATTTTCGTGATTCATTTTATTGAACAAAATGTTAAAATTTAACGTGATTTATTTACCATTCTGCTTAAGCGGCGATTTTAGACCCCCAGGTCTGTAATCCTCGACTACCAGACTTGACCAGATAAGTTTCAAGTCCCATGTAATTGGGGGTAAGCCTATTGCCATCAACTGGGCATAAATCCAGACTCCGCGGCTGCTACTAAGAATTTCCACTGCCCGACCAGGGAATCGAACCAAGGACCTCATTGTAGGTCAGTGTCATGTCGTGTGTTGATAAAAATTGTATTTGTGACCGTAACAAATATGGATTTACTATTGAAATCATCAATAAAAGATAGTCGTGTTGACTTTACAACTGTGTTGAGCAAAAAATGGCATTTAAGTAATTCGAATTTCGTCTTGAATTTCGCGGACTATCCTGGCGTTTCCACCATAAAGCCGCTTTCAGACTACGCTATAATATAATAGCATTTAGTATATAGCTCATAGCACAACAATATCGCTCACCATACATTTGTTATGGACACGTTCACACTACTTACTATATATATTGTTAGCTTACTATATGCTATAAAATAGTGCGATTAAGGCTGAATTCATGCTATGCTATATCACGCGCCGCTGTCTTCCTCCTCCCTCACCCCCGGCTGTACCGCAAGCGAATGTTTTCCCCACTTATTTGAACTCTTTCAGAGCTTGCTATATACTATAAATGCTTGCGATAATATCGCGAAATGTGAACGCCATGCTAAATAGTATAGCATTAGGTCCTGCTTTGCTATACCTACTATATAGCAGAATAGTATAGCGTAGTCTGAAACCAGCTTTAGGGGTTGCTTTACAACCATCTGTCCCATTTTTTAGGGTGGCAAAGATCTTCCACTTGCCGTAGCCTTACCTTGAAACACAACATCATCAGAGAGCAGAGGAGAAAGATCTCTAAAGATTACTTATGATTATTGCTTACCAGAAGGACAGACCAAGGTCCGCAGTGTCAGCAGAAGACCACGTATTGGCAAGGTCTTCGTCTGACATGACGTTGTGCTGCAATCTCAAAAAGTACTCCGTTAACCACACTGCTATTGCTCCGAGGCTGAATAGCACTGAAAAGAGAGAAAATATACTTGAGTAACATTGGACTGCTGCGACGACGCTTTTGGGAGTTCTCTGTGTCTAGAAGATGTAGAGAAAGTTCTAAAGACAATTACGAATATTTTTGAGTCTCTAGAGTGGGGGCTGGCCTGAAGTCGATCTTCAAGGTTAAGCAGCGGTTACCACGGTCTGTCTATGATAGGTAACGATCTATTACATACCGAGTCTCCACCGTGCCTCGGAAAGCAAGTAAAGCCGTTGGTTCCGGCAGTCATTTGTTTGTAAAGTAGTTGTAAGGGTAAGACGCCCCAAAGACGTACAACCAGTCTCGGCAAGGAGTATCGTAAATTCTATATGCGTTCCATGTAAAATACTGATATTAAGCTACATCTGTTTGAACGTGAAGGCGACCTCAACATAGTCAAGGCTAGACAGATGATGATGTTTCTCTACGATAATACAAGGTATAAACTGACTCATCACGAAGTCAACCAAGCATTCTGTACATCAAACTAAGTACGGTCGAACAAGCTATTTGGTTTACAGTTTAACCCACAAACTACATAACAAAATGTAAACCAAATAGCTTGTTCGACCGTACCTTTACAACTTTTTTTTTGGGGTGAAAAAACATGTTTTGTGGGAGAACCCAATGTAGCGCATTCAAAACATTGTGCTGATGGATGGATTGAATAGTACGGGGGTCGTGGAGGTTTAACAGTTGGGAACATTGACCGCCAATATCTCCGTAACTAGAAGGTTCCCAGGTATGGTGTAGAACAAAAAAAATATCGCAATGACATGGAGAACAAGTGCCTTCCGGCTTCGTTAAGAGGTTTTTTACACCGTAGATAGTGATCTTTCTAATATTTACCTGCTAACGAGTTGCTGATCAGCAGTGGCGTGGGCTCGCAGCGCGCGCGCGCAGCCGAGCCGAGCGCGGCCAGCACGCACGCGCCGCCCGCCGACAGCAGCGCCGCGCCCGACAGTGCTGCCGTGCCGCACCATGCCCAGCGCCGAGCGGGGTGTGTGCCGGCTTTTACTGAAAATTGAGAAAAAGGACATATTAGTCTCAATTAATCGCATGTGACTAAAAGAGGAGGAGGGGGAGAGAAAGACCAAAGAAACAATGCATGGATGATTTGTTAAGATAAAGGAGTAAATGATAGCATGACTGTAATTGACAGAAGAAAACGTGTTGCGCCGACCCAAAGTAACAGGGACAAGGGCAGGAAGATTATGAGTCTCATGGTGAGTAGAACGGCGCGTTCGTCTTCCACGCGCACACGCCTCAAAGAGATGTCAGCAAAAAAGAAATGGGTCCGTAAGGGCCGATGCCGATGCAGGACTGTTCGAAAGACATACCGCGGCTCCGGAACACAGAGGGCTAAGAAGAAACATGGATAGGTTTTAGTCAGTAAAAGTCTGACACTATATCTGATATTAGAGTCTGGTCTCTAAATCCGTCAACGAAGATACGGGCCCGTCGCCCCGTCCGAAAGTAGCTTATACTTTGAAATGAACCTACTCCTTAATATTTTCGGATTTATGAGGTTTGAAAACACAACGGAGGAGGAAACTTCGGTCGATAGGACGGATCTCGTGCTTAGAGAGTAGACCTCCTGAAGTCCAGATGAGCGGAAATCGCTCAAGCGGTTGAATTACTCGTACATCGCGTCTCTAGTCACTCCTGTGATTCTTCGATCACTGTGACTGCTCGAATAAAGCACATTTCTGTACCGTGCTTTCGTCTCCGTTTCGATGGAAACCGGGTCTTAAAAGCGGGAAACGTACATCATCAAAATCATTATTCTGGTTGTTGCACGTTTCTATTGACATATCGGTCTATTGACTAGCACACAAAGTCGTCGTTATCATATTGTTCTATTGGCATATCGTTAGTCTATCTATTAACTAACACATAAAATCGCAATACCACTAATTTCATCTGTTCGACAACATTCATTGCTTTATGTACCTACTGTGTTTGGGAGACGATTTTTTCTAACACAAAAAAAAAGATTCCGTTTTTCCTTAAAAAACAAACGGATTATGAACTCATTTCATCAAACACGATTTCCCCGATTGATCGCTGACGGGCTAAACGCAAACACAGGAATTTCTGTGGGTTTATGCGTTATGCATAGCAATTCGCAGTACCAAACCGCACTGGGCCCGCGTGGGGCACCATAGATAGATAGATATACCCAGAGATCGGAAAAATCTTTGAAACAATCCCGGAATGATTTGTAAGTTCCGGAAAAAGCTATACTTAACATTTCTTAGAGTTTAGGGAAATAATCTCTGCCTATTCCAATTTTTGATTATAGCTCAATTTCATAGGACTGTGATCCCAGCAGTTGGAACGTTGGAAGTTGGAAGGCTGATTATGCATAGAACTTTGTGGAGTGACCGTAGTGTCTCAATACTAGCACTTTTGTGCGCCGCCAGTAATGTGGCCACATACAGGACCCAAGAAATTTAAACAAGTCGTCGGTACCATCGACAGGAAAAAAGAAGAAGCATAGAATATCTCTTGAAGGCGTAATAAGCGCCATTAGGAAGGAAAGCAGCATACCAAAGCATGGTCACCGCTAAACCAAGACCTTCGGGAAAGAGCACATACATATAGCAGAAAGAAAACACACAGCACGATAAATATCCAAGTGATTCAGAATTTTGAAATCTGTTTAATTCACGTCTGGTAAATACGATGCGTGTGATTGGGATTAATTATTTGTGCAATAGCACAAGTAATTAATCCCAATCACACCCATCGTATTAAAGTCACACCAACATACCTACATCATGTCAACTTAAAACCCGATGTCACTGTCGATTGACCAAACAACTCTGAATGGATTACAAAACTTAACGCAAGTTGCAACGTCCCGATCTTATCGTGGACACAAAGCAAGTCTTTAGCAATGAGTAGACACAAGACTTGTTCATGTTGGTCTAGTTTTTCGATATACAAAGCTGATAGGGATTAATTTGATGTCACAACCGAGCTGTACTGAAACAGTGGCAAGAGCTATAAAACAGACTACTGAATGGAACTCGGTCGGGAATACCATCATCATTATCATCATTTCAGCCGAAAGACGTCCACGGCTGGACATAGGCCTCCCCCAAGTGTCGCAACATTGACCGGACCCGCGTGACTCGCATCGAGCGGATTCCTGCAACCTTCAACCAGGTCAGCGGTTCACCTAGTGGGAGGTCCTACAATGATAACATAAATTATGAGCGCCTGGGCAAAAGCAAAAACTGCTGTGTCATTGGAAAAAGGCGGAAATGTTATTCGCTCAACTCTAATTTGAATCTCCTCTGTAGCCTAAAGGTTGAGCAATATAAAGATACGGGTGATGACTCGAGTAGTGCCGTACTTTCAAACAAGCTTAAAACTTGGCACAGCGGCAACTTGGCAGCTTAGCTTGAAAGGTTCGTTCGCCTTGAGCTTACTCTATACTCTACTATTGGCCCCTAGGCATAGCACTGTCTAGATGCGGAAGCCGGCGAATCGGAAGTTGTTGGTGTGGACCAACTTGGGAGAGGCTTAGGAGCGTGTAAAAGAGAAAACCAAACAAAATGTACCCATTCTAAAGAACTCAAACGTTTTACAATAGCTTCATTAAAATCGTCATGTTGATAAAATGAAGTTTGAGATTATGGGGTCTTATGAATCTGAATCCTACCTTTGCTTAAGCTCGATCCCCCTTACGCTACAAGCAAATTCAACGAGTTATTACAGAAGAGATACCGTAGATCTCTGTATTTATGATTCATACCATTGTCAACTTATCAACCTACATTACAAAACGAAGCAATCATCAGAGCTTGTAAGTTGTCTTTCAAGAATATTTTCTTGTCAACCCAGTTTCATTTGTAGGTCGCAACAAATAGTATTATATCGAGGTATCAGTGCTTTATCTAGAAGTCTACCAAGATCATTGCATTGCATAAAATATGATTACATTATAAGCGTTTGACACGTTCCATTATTAGCAAGCAACCTTATCTTCTTTGTTTTGAGACCGATTGCATAATATAAGTAGGAGATGACGAAATAAACTATGGATGGACTGTGTGATAGTTGATACGGCTTTATAGGAGGTGACTACTGAGATGAGGACTCATAGTTGATAAGTATGGAAAAAGACAAAATGCTGCGCGAACCTCAAATAAATTGATGTAAGGGTAGGAGAATAAGTATGAACTTAGGATGCACTGTGGATTACGGCCACTGCAATAAATCCCTGAAATCGTCCAACGGCATTGTGAAATGATGTCATTGCAAGTATGGAAGAAGAGATAATACTCTGGCGAGGTATAGGTTTCAAGTTACTCCCGCCATTGAGGTGGGAGGAACTTGAAACCTATACCAGAACTGGTGCAATTTGATGGGGTTGAGTGGAAAAAGGAAAAGGGGCATTTATTTACAGGCTAATAATAACATCGTGGAAGTGAAGCTATGGTTCGGCAGATTTACTCAATAAGACACAATCAACTTTTCGTTCAAGGTGCAGTGATCTAAGGGCTGAATTCCTCTTACGCTGATGTTGGTCGCGAACGATCGGTCGCGTACGTCAGCGAGAAAAAAAGCAGCAACGTACGCGCAACTAACGTCAGCGTCGCAGTACGGTGCTATAAAGAACACTATGTATATTCCTACACGCGACCGATGTACGCGACCGATTTCAGCGTAAGAGAAATTCAGGCCTAATAGAGGTAATTAGGAAATAGTCTATACCAATTAGAGGGCATAGTTGGTCGAAATGTATCACAAGAAACCTGAGCTTTTTCATTTCGGATTCCCCATACGTAAGGCAACAAGACTCTGAATGTGGGAATGTAAGGTGAGTAAAGTGGCAACACTGATTGAATGAGGAATATAAGATGATGGAGTGACAACACTGTGTGAGTCAAGTCTTGACCCACACAGTGTTGTCACTCCAGTCTTGACTCAAGACTCAAGACGGATGCGCAGAGGATCAGATGATAGAGAGTACGACGGACGACGAATAAAGATGGAAGGCGTTTATGGGGGGGGTCTGTATTTATGCTTTCGCGGTTGCACAACGACATGCTTTGCTTATGCTTTGCTTGGTAGTATAGATGCAGGCCTACCTTACTGTCTCCCTCAGAGACAGTAGGGTGGCGGGGCCTTGAGGGGGAGCGCTGCGGTCGTGTAGATCCTCAAGGCAAGTCCGGGGGATTCGCCTTCACGAGGTTGCCACCCTGTTCTTGGTCTAATTCCATAAGAAATAGACGTAACAAAAACCCCCGGGCGCTTTTTCACACTTACCCGAAGGCCAAAATCCCAGGCCTAGGGTAATCCTTTCACCCACTCTCCATGATCCTATACCCAGACCTTCCTCCCTTTTATCCTTTCGGTCCATGAGGAAGGGTAACCTCGAATCCAAAAAAGCCCACCAAACCCAATCATGTCGCAGAATAAGAAAAATAATATTCCCCAGGTGGGTCCCGGTAATGCCGGGGAATCCCACACCGACTCGTCGGTCTGCTCCCACCGTAATCTGGGGGGGGGCACTTTTCTGCCTAAGGCGGTTTCACCGCCGATAGCAACGGCTGCGGCTCACGCGCCAAGCAACACGAACACGACCACGGCTGCAATTTGTGCGCCCACTGACTCAACAACTGCTGCGACTACTGCGGCAAAGACTGTGACTAAGACTGACGCTACACCTTCCACGATAGCCTGGCAACAGAGTATCGTTCGGAACAGTGCAGCTAACAATCCCGACAATGATGGCGACAACCCACGAGTATCCAGCCTTAGCAGCGAACTCCGCACGCTGGCACTCCAGCGTGAGAAGATCGAGGCAAGGTTGAAGGACTTAGACTCTCTCGCGACGGGAAAGGGAGCGGAGCCTGGCGGTACTGGTTTCATCTCTGTGGACGAGGTCCGCAAGCTGAAGACTCAGCGCGGAAAACTCCGAAACAGAGAGAGAGAACTCAACAAACGTTTGCGCAAAGCCCGCGAAGGCAATAGTCTACGCGATGCGCAAACGGGAGATTGTAAGGGAGTACGCGACCGACTACAGGCACGCGAAGGGGAAACCCAACGCAAGCAGCAGTCGGACGCGGAAACGAGCGGGCAGGGAACAGTACGCGAAGGGGAAACCCAACGCGAGAAGTCACTGCCCGCACCAGGACCATCCGGAGGAAGCGACCGGAACCGGGACGGGATGACTGGCGACCGACGTAGAACCAGGAAACGGGGCAAGCGGGCTGGGTTCCTGAACCGGGTATCCCTGGCGCAAAATGCCAAGCCGGGCCCCACAGAACCGCAACCAGGTCCAAGTGGCCAGGGAGCGGCGAAGCGGGAGCGCCCGGACGATACGGCATCGCCAAGTATGCTCCAGGGGGACGCCAAACGTTTTAGAACCCAGGCTGCTCAAGGGGAGCAGAGAACCTACGCGCGGGCCACGAAGGATATTCCCGCGCGACTCGCCGTAGCGATCTGCTTCTCACCTCCATCACGAGACATGACGACGGCTGAGAGCGAGGTTGTAAAGACTAAGCTCGAGGACCTCACTGTGATGACGTGTCGTACCGACCCTTCCAAAGCTCCGGCCTTCCGCGGTTACCCAAGGGTAGCGGAAGGCTCGGTTAACATATGGTGCGAGGACGATAACGCCCTGGCTTGGCTGACCCAGAACGTCCCCAAAATACGACTGCCGGACACTGACGCGACATTGACTGTCATGAGACAGTCTGACGTACCGACCCGATTTAAAGTGGCGCTCTTCGTACCCAGATATAATGGGGACATAGAGTTGCTGCAGACGATACTAAAAGCCCAGAACCCCTGGTATGATGTTGGTAGGTGGTCCCTATACAGGGCGACTTCGGTCGGTGGGGAAAACTTCGGGACCTATCTGACCCTGGGTATCCCACCGGACGAAGCCGAAAAGGTCTTGGGCAAGGAGCGACGAGTGTCGTATCTCCTTGGGTCGATATACGCGCGCTTCTTCCCCAGGACCCAACCCTCCGACACCCAGACTGACACCAAGACGGACACGGCACAGACTGAACAGACCAAACGACCGATGGCAACGACCGATGATGACCTGACCATGACTCAACTGGAGGAGGATATGGCCAGGACTGTGATGGCCGACGCCGACGCAGAGAGGCTGGCAACCTCACCATCAGGGTGGACGGAGCGGCTCCTCTCGTCATCACCGGCACTGAACGAGGACCAGCATGGGCTGGAAGAGGGGGGGGTATCGTCCGATGGATCAGTCTCCTCCTAATTCCACCTCACTACCGCCCACATCCCGCCCTTTAAACATCATCCAGTCCAACCTCCAGCATAGCCAGACGGCTACTGCTTGCCTGCGCAGGGCACTGGAGACGGAACCCCGAACCATTGCACTCATCCAAGAGCCGTGGATCCGTAAAAACAGAATATGTGGCCTTGGTAACATTGGAGGTAAGCTAATCCTCGACACTCAAGGCACAGAGAAACCACGAACCTGCGCCTATATACCCAAAGATGTACCCACCACCACACTCACGCAATTATGTTCCAGAGATCTAACAGCCGTCAGGATCAAAACCGACGGCGATGCACCTGATATCGTCCTGGCCTCGGTATACATGCCCGGCGAGGATGCAGACTGCCCACCAAAAGAGATGGCCGACCTGGTAAGGTACTGCGAAGACGCAAATCTGGACCTGGTCATCTGCACGGATTCAAACGCCCATCACCCACTTTGGGGCTGCAACAAAGCCAACGCTAGAGGTGAGGTACTATGCACATACTTGTTTTCCACTAACCTTAACATCGCAAACCGCGGCTCGGAACCCACTTGGGTCACATCTCGCGGACAAACAATCATTGACCTAACGCTGGCTTCGGAAAGCGCGGCAAAACTAATCTCAGAATGGCACGTATCCAACGAGCCTTCCTGCTCCGACCATAGAAGGATCCGTTTCTCACTAGAAGCAAACATGAAAAAACCCGAACCCAGACGTAACCCACGCCGTACCAATGTACCCGGCTACAAACGGCTATTGGCCTCCCTGCTAACGCAGCACCGAGCGCCCCAAATTCTTACAGACTCCAAACAACTTGAAGACACCGTAACAAAACTCTCGGATTTCATAATCGAAGCCTATCACGCCTGCTGCAAACTAAAAGATCCAAACACCAAGACAAAAGGAAACTCTTGGTGGAACTCGGAGCTTAGTAAGCTCAGGCAGACGATGCGCAAACAATTTAACAGAGCCAAAAACTCCAGACTACCAGAAGACTGGGATTTATACAAGGCAACACAATACACCTTTAAAAAACAAGTCAGATACGCCAGCAGGGCGGCCTGGCGAAAGTTCTGCGAAGAGATAGAATCAAACAACGAGGCCGCACGCGTGAGAAAGATCCTATCTACCGATCAGGATCGCGCCCTCGGATCGCTAAAAACCCCAAACAACACGTATACCAAGTCGGACCAGGAGACAAGCAAGGTTCTTCTGGAAACCCACTTCCCAGACTGTGACCTCTCCGAGGACAGAACCTGGGCAACTGAGCCAACGCACACACCAGATGACCAAGACTGGACCAGAGCCCGCACCATAGTAACAGCTGAAAGAATAAAATGGGCAATAAAGACTTTCAAACCATATAAATCCGCAGGCTTGGACGAGATCTTCCCCGCCCTCCTACAATGGGGACTAGACGTCTTAACGCCATGGCTGACCGTCATCTATCAAGCCTGCATAGCACAGAAATATATACCACTTGCATGGCGAGAGGTGAAAGTCATTTTCATTCCTAAACCAGGCAAATCAGATTACACACAACCAAAGGCGTATAGGCCAATAAGCCTAACATCTTTCTTACTAAAAACCCTCGAGAGACTCTGCGATCGACACATTCGGGACGGACCTCTTAGGGAAAGACCACTTCACAAACAACAACACGCGTACTCCACAGGGAAATCAACAGAATCCGCGCTGCATAGTGTGATCTCCAAGATCGAATGCGCAGTGGAACACAAATGCTCATCACTAGCCGTCTTCATTGACATAGAAGGCGCCTTTGACAGAACCATCTTCCATAGCATCAACGCAGCCCTCGAGATACACGGGGTGGACCCCACCCTGCGAGGCTGGATCACAAATATGCTCCGACTGAGAGCGGTGCAAGTTACGGTCAACGACACCACTAGAGCCATAGTGGCGAGGGGCTGCCCCCAAGGTGGAGTCCTTTCGCCACTACTGTGGAACCTCGTAGTAGATAGCCTCATTAACCGCCTCAATAGCAGAGGCTACTACACGGTGGGCTATGCCGACGACCTGACTATAATAATAAACGGCACACATGAAAACACACTATGCAACCTCATGCGCCAGGCCCTAAGGATAGTAGAAGACTGGTGCAAGGAACACAAACTAGCAGTGAACCCTACCAAAACCGAACTCGTCCTCTTCACGAAGAAAAGGAAGCTGGCAACGTTGCAACTACCAAGTTTCTTTGGGACTACCCTAAGCCTAGCGACTGAAGCCAAATACCTAGGTATATATCTGGACAAACAGCTTAACTGGGCAAAACACACGGATTACATCATCACAAAAGCCAGTATATCCCTCTGGCAATGCAAGAGACTCCTAGGGAGAAACTGGGGCCTAAGCCCCAAAATCACCTACTGGCTATACACCACAGTTATCCGACCAATTATCACTTACGGTTCTTTAGTATGGTGGTCTAGGACCAACCTAAGTACGACCCAAAAGGACCTCGAGAAACTACAAAGATTTGCCTGCGTGGCAATCACCGGCAGCTTGAGAACATCACCAACTGCTGCCCTACAGGTGATGCTGGGGCTACCACCCCTACACCTCATCGTAAGAGAGGAGGCGGCCGTAGCGATTTTCAGACTTGAGTTAGCCGGCACCCTAAGTAACGACTCTAGAATAAAACACACACGCATCAGAGAAGATGCAATCAAAGAACAGCCGTTGATGGCATCACCTATCGACAGAACTCTGAAGACTCACTGCTTCAAAAAACACTACAGCATAGAGCTCATAGAGGAGTTGTGCGACTACTCTAACACAAAAGAGCTAAGAGTCTACACTGATGGATCAAAAACCAACGATGGGACAGGCGTCGGGGTCTTCTCCGACGACCTCAACATTAAAATATCGAAATCTCTTGGTAGGCTCAACTCTGTCTACCAAGCAGAGTGTGTAGGCATTATCCAGGCTGCACACGCTATAGAGGCCAGGGAGGTTACGGATACCAACATTCGTATACTCTCCGACAGTGCCTCAGTCCTTCAATCCCTAAAGAGTAACCAGATTACGTCGAGACTAACACTAGAATGCCACAAGGCCCTAGAACGAATCACGGTGCTGAGTCACAACACGGTAACGCTGCAATGGATCAGAGGTCACAGTGGATCACTCGGCAATGATGCGGCTGACGAACTTGCCAGAAGAGGATCCAGCACAAAACCCTACGGACCCGAACCCATTGTGCCCATTCCCTTCAAGCAGCTGAGGAACTGGTTAAAGGATCACACCAGAATACAAGCAGAGAAATGGTGGGCCTCGGCACCAGGTTGCAGGCAATCCAAGGAAGCTATGCCATCCTTGGATCCAAAGCTGACCAGGCGCCTTCTGCGCCTGGATAGAGATAGCCTGCGTCTGGTGGCGGGGACCATCACTGGACACTGCTCGCTGAACAAACACTTCCACACCCTAGGTATCACTGACAGTCCCCTGTGCAGAGCGTGTGTGGAGGCGGAGGAGACGGTAGCGCATGTGCTCCTGGAGTGCACAGGCGTAACGAAGATTCGCGAGGAGATCCTGGGAACGCCAAGATCACTTGCAGATGTCCTGAGGAGACCGGGAAGTTTAATCTGCTTCTGGAGGGAGGTGGGCTGGTTGGAGTAATCGGCCACCATGGCTCACGCACAATGGTCCACTTCAAGGACTAAGTGCGGAAACCTAAACCCCCATGATGATGATGATGATGAATTTATTAAATTCAAGAAGTAAAGTAAATGCTTTTTGTTTATTTCGAATCCCACACACTACATTTTCAGACTACATCAAGAATCATCATCATTCTCCTGACCTTAAGTATCCCAATTTATTTTGGGGTCAGCGCAGTATATCTTCTTCCACAATTCTCTATTAGTCGTCCTCTCAGCAGTCGCCTCCTTTCTAGCCATATCATTCTTTCTATGCTTCATCAAGAATAATAGTAAAATTTCCTTACCACTAAAATCATGAATCCTCCACCCATATCCCAAGTTCAGCTCCTTCCGACCTTCAAACAGTCCGAAATTGATCCTCCCGTCAGACTCCAAATGATTCGACGTCCTTCGCGCACGCGCATCTATCCAATGCGTAGTACCTAAAGACGCCACTATCAACGCTATACACAGACATGACCCAAAAAACGTCGCGAAAATCATCGACCGCTTAAACAAATTCAACTTCATCTTGATTTTATTTTTAATCACTTTCACTGTCACGTAGTTCGTCAATAAACCACTAGATGGCGTTATGTTACATTATTTTTTCACATAGCTGTTCACGCTAATTGGTTTGTTTTTATTATGTTTTCTAGCTATTCAAGTTGTGGGATTGGCTCTCTGAGACGTCCATTGTTCGAGCCATTCAGTGCTAACATAACAGTTTCCCTTTGTCGATCTTCGCACAGGGTGAGAAGAAAATCTGTAACAATTAAAAGAAAATTGATTATGCAATTATTATTTAAAGTGTATTTTAATTGGTTGTATAATAAGATCGAAAGAAAGAGTGACAAGAACTCGTTGTTTTTACTGCCAAACTAATTATGCGAAATTACACCTTACATAATTTCGAAAACAATGTTATCGCATGTTTATTTAAATCATCCGGAACTCTCCGGTACATCACTTGGGTGAACGGATTTCCTAAAGCAATAAAAAGGATTGCAAATTATAATTACATAACTACAGTTTACAATCCTTATAAATATTTGATTAATCTTAATTAGCAGTAAATTAAATCTGAGCAGCATTCGAGTGTAAGAGACAAAAGAAAGAATAATATAACTCGAGACGAAGAAGTTATTACTTTTGTGAGAAGTAAGAAAACTCGTTGGGTTGACGATATCGTCAAAGTCGCGGGAACCACCTGGATAAGGAACGCACAGAACCGGGATGTGTGGCAGATAAAAGGGGAACGCATAGCCAGCCGTGGATGATTCCAGGCTGACATGATGATGATGAAGAAAGCTAACAAGAGTTCAGCTACAAAAGGAATGAAAATAAAAAGAAAATATCGAGACGTGGTGTAAATGATGCTACGGCTAGGAAAAACGACAATTGAGATAAAAGCTGATACAGATATAATACGGAAGAAATACGCTGTGATGCTGCTAGCAATGGAAAGTGTTATCATGATCCTAAATAAATTTGGAATAGCCAAATGAAGGAAGATGGTGCCAAATGTAGGATAAAACAGACTGCATTTTTTTTTGTCTCCTAGCTTGGATAGATTGGCCAAATATCCAACATGAGATTCTATTGTTTTTGGTAAACTCAGACAATGAAAATCCAATTTATTTTGTAGATTATACTCTTCTGCTGCCTGCCCTTGCCCTGTGTCTTTTGTAGTCGGGGCCAAATGGCTCTTCCCTTCTCCGATGTCAGCTATTCCGTTATCATTCACTACTTTTGTATTAACTCCATCCGTCATACAAACTAATTTTCATCCTTCATTTTCTTCTTCGACATTTATAATTACAGATTTTTTTACCGCTCTCTTCATTCGTCACACTATGTAATATTCGTCCATCTTTTCCTCGGTCTGCATACACAATTACGCGTTTGTTCACTGTCATCTCAATTACGTATTACATAAAACTAAACCTGTTATTATCTCATACAACCAGCTACCGTACAACCTTCCATTCAAAAGCCTTAATAACGATCTCACGATCTAATATTGCGTGTCCGAATTTGATTTACTCTGCCATTAAGCGGTGAAAACAATTTGCGACGAAAGTTTCATTTTATAATCATTATAGTTGAATATTATACGCTCTGTTAGGTTTCGACTTAAATAATAAAATGACTCAGGTAATAAATTCGCTACTTTAGGTCGAGCAATGATAACATCGACAGCGAAATTGTGTGATTTCATCATTTGTTTCCGGATGTTAACAAGTAAGAACATTTTTGAGTATCCGGTCAAAAATAATTTTAATCAATTTCATGTCAAAGTAGACTGTGTTTTAACAGATGTATTGAACAACGAAATAGCAAAACAATTGCATGAAGGTGAAAGTAAGTAAGACGGATATCAATTGATATTGAACCTCAAAGATTTATCAACATTCCAATAAAAAATGAAAAGGATGATCATGCTAAATATGGGAATAATACACTCATCGTCAAAGGAAATACTTCTCATCATAAAAAATATAATAACACTAACTACTGGGTACAATAAAACGCATAGGGCAATCAACATACCATGGTTTTTTATGCACAAGTGCCTTCTGAACATAAAATGACTCCGACAACTAATTCGCCAGTTTAGGCCGAGAAATGCACCATTTAAAATACAGTGCTCATAAGAAAGAACCTTTATATTCTTGTTAAATAATAATTAAAACTATCTTGACAGTGATACGACTGTCCGAAAGTAAGAAATAGGACACAATTAAATGATTTTGCGACATTCTAAAATGACGTCGTAGACTGTTGAATTGATGACTCTTGAATTGATCATGATCATGGTAAATACTTGAATGATGTTGTCATCAGTTCGCATCATTAAAATTGTTATTAAGTCACACTGGCTGCCAACTACGCATTCCACCCACCATCACACGTTAATTAAGTTATGCTCTAATGAGTTCTGGACAAAATGGCAGATGGTATTCATTTACTCGCACCTGGACGGCCATTAGATAACAACGTAGGGATATCCTTTTTTGATAAACCTTTTAAATTAATGGATGTAAAAATACCTTTAACGGTACGAAGCCGAAAAGTACTTGTTATCCCCGTCGTTGCGTGAATTTCTAGGCCATACCTGGGAACGTTCTATTTATGGAGATATTGAGGGTCAAAGTGCCAAATTTTTCAAAAGTTTTATTGTTGTTGTTGTGTTAACTTTAATTTAAATACCGCCATGACCACCGTACTATTCAATGCATCCATCAGCAGTTTTTTCAGTGCGATAGGTTGAGTGCTATCGTAAAACGTGACCTATTCAACCCCTCCACAAAAAAGGGATTTCCCAGAAAAAAAAAATTGTATACAGTTATTTTTAGTTTGATGTACAGAATGCTTGGTTGCCGGTTTTGTGAAGGGTCCGTTACAACAAAACGTTCATCAACAAAAGTATCATAGTGGAAATGTGTATATTGATAAGTATTAATCAAAAGTTCAAGTTCAGCGTTAATTTCAATAAATACTAAAATCTAGACTCGTATGCTGCCATTTACATTCAAGGTCAAAAAGACAAAGTTGACGTAATATGTTAATCAAATTAAAACTTGTCAGTTTGAAGCAGAACCTCTGAGAAATAAATAAAATGACAGATTTTAGAGGGCAAGTATTGTTATAGCTCGTGTACAGGACATAGATATCATAAAGGTGGCTCATACTTTGAACATGAAGAACATTTTTTTAGAGACATATTGTAGAAAGAGCAGAACGAAAGTTGAAACCAGTTTCAAGATCACTAACTATTGAAAAGGCAGATCCTTCTCCAGCAAAAGACCACAAGCCTGACGAGAAAGACGAAACAAAAAAGAATTATAGTAGTTGATAAAACGCCTACATTTAACTGTGTCAGAACCAAATCAAGGTTGTATGAATATTTTTATAGGTCTATATTCCGTTTTGCTTATTTATTTATTCCATCACGCTTTTTATTTACATTCTGATGAGCAAGGTCAAAATAATCAAAATTCAGTAGGATGATTTTTATGGTAATTTGATACCGAAGAAGCTGATAGTTTTTGCTTAAAAATCTATTTGCTACGCACGTTGCAAAATTACTCGAATTTAAGATATTGTTACATCGGACCTACTAGAACATTCGAGAAAGCACGTGATTACAGTATGTGTACGTTGGAATTTCGAGAGATTTCTATTATTATTAGTTTTAAAGTTAAGTACCTACAAACTCGCGACCTCTTTATAAAAAGACATTAGAATTTCGACCGTACGCCTAGGGCATACGGTTCATATTTGTTTGTGTTGTACAAGTAGCTAGTAATAATAATTACCTACCTACCTACCTACTCTTTAGTTAGTGTTTTCTATGACCCTCTAGAATATTCGAGGTTATTCTGGTGTGTCTGTGGGCGAGTATAAATAGACCGCTCAGGGCCGCGACAGTCAGTCTTGTTTTGGCTACCATCGAAGCGAATCGAAGTGAACTTGAAGTGCGATATCTAAGTGAATAGTGAATAGTAGTGTATTGTAGTGTACTTGTGATTAAGTTTAAATTGTTTTGTGATTAATAAAGTGATTGTGTTGTTTAATCGGTAGTAATTAATTTATCTCATACCCAGCTCGTAACAAATTGGTGTCAGAAGTGAGAGATAAATTATGCCAATTCTACCAAAGGACGACACGGAGGGTATCCGTACCAGGAGTCAGCGACAGCAGGACATGGACCAAAGGCGGTTTGGAGATTCTCCGACACAGACACCGGGTGGTGTCCAGCCTACGTCACAGCCAGTCGCCGGCCCATCCGGAGTTTCTCCAGCATCAGTGGCGCCAGACTTGTCAGCTTTAATGGCGCTGCTGCAGGATCAAGCTCGCCGCCAAGAGGAGCAGGCTCGCCGATTGGAGGAGCAGTTGCAACGAGACAAGGAAGAGCAAGCTCGCCGTCAAGAGGAGCAAGCTCGCCGCCAAGAGGAGCAGACTCGCCGATTGGAAGAGCAGTTACAGCGACATAAAGAGGAGCAAGCTCGCCGTCAAGAGGAGCAAGCTCGCTGTCAAGAGGAGCAGGCTCGCCGTCAAGAGGAGCAGGCTCGCCGTCAAGAGGAGCAGGCTCGCCGTCAAGAGGAGCAGGCTCGCCGGTTGGAAGAGCAGCTGCAGCGAGACAAAGAGGAGCAGGTCCGCCGCCAAGACGAGCAGATGCTCCTCATAAAGGAGCTTCATGCAACTTTCGGCAAGGACCTCAAGTTGATGAAAGATCAGGTCCACCAGCACGAGAATCGCATATCGGAGGCCGAAGTTAAGATTGCTGGGGTGCAGAAGGCTTTGGGCGAACTGAAGACTGAAGGTGGAACTGTAGCTGCAGTGGTTGCTGCACCTTCTTCGCGTGGTTTTAAAGTGCCTCCATTCGACGGCACATCTTCGTGGTCGGCCTATAGAATCCAGTTTGAGGCCGTCATGAAGGCGAATGGATGGACCAAACCACAAGCCATGACCGCGCTCACCTTGGGCCTCCGAGACCAGGCCCTAACCATTCTCGAGGCACTCGGCAAGGACGTTACCTACGAGCAGCTGCTGGAGGCGTTGGAGTCCAGATACGGCGACGCGCACCTGGAGCACGTATTCCATGCTAAGTTGAAGGACCGTTTTCAACGTAGTGCCGAGAACCTACAGCAGTGGGCTCTGGAAGTTGAGAAACTCGTTCGGAAAGCCTACCAGTCTGCCCCTGCACTGATTGATGGAAATCTGGTACAGGCGTTCGTTGATGGAATACGTGACTTAGAAGTTAGAGCCGCCGTGAGACTTGGGCATCATGAGACATTGAAGGACGCCTTAGCCCATGCCTTGGAAGTAGAGGCAGTGAGGCAAGACCATAGAACACACTACGTCAGGGAGATTGTGGCATCACCTGTACACGACCGTGCGCAAGGTTACAGCCCTGCTAGAGAAAGGGATCATCTTCGGCCAGGTTGTCCAAAGCAAGTTGTAGCATCACCTGAACGCCAGCGTCCGCGACGGTACAGCCCTAGGTGTTACACTTGTGGAGTAAGGGGTCACCTTCGGTCGAACTGTAAAAAGCGAAGCGCACCTAGAGAAGATCAATCTCAGCAGAGAAAAGCGACTGAGAAGACTAGTCAGCAACAGTGGAGAAAACACAGCAACACAGACGAACTGTCAAGAAGACCTTTGCCCGAAGATTGTAAGCACAGTTCCAGACAGAAGTCTAAGGAAGTGGTGCCTGTGAGGATGCTAAGAACGGATCTTAGCGATGAATGGAAGGAGACCCTACAGCAGGCTCAGCAAAATGACTCGGACATCAAACCAATCTTCGAGTGGATTAAAGCTGGTGTTCCTAAACCCAAGTGGAGTGATGTGGCTGCGATGAGTTCCATCACGAAGAGCTATTGGGCGCAATGGAACAGCTTGGTAATCCAGGATGGAGTCTTGTGCCGTAAATGGGAAAACGCTAGAGGGGACAGCTGTCATCTACAAATGGTTGTCCCTAAAGCTAAGGTACCGGATGTTCTACGGCTCTACCATGATGGATGTTCAGGAGGACATATGGGGGTAAAAAGGACTCTACTAAAAATTCGAGAACGCTTCTACTGGATCCACTGTCGAGATGATGTGGAGGACTGGTGCCGTAAATGTACCAGTTGTGCGGCCGTTAAAGGACCCCATACACGCAGCAGAGGTGCATTAAAAGTATACAATGTTGGAGCCCCTTGGGAACGGATAGCACTTGACGTTGCGGGACCATTTCCAGTCAGTGAGAGCGGAAACAAGTACTTCCTGGTGGTCATGGATTACTTCACAAAGTGGCCAGAAGTCTTCGCCATTCCTAATCAAGAAGCTACAACTATCGCAGATAAATTGGTTCAGGAAGTCTTCTGTCGTTTTGGGGTACCCTTAGAAATACACAGCGATCAAGGAAGGAATTTTGAATCGCAAGTATTTCAAGAGACTTGTCGATTGATGGGTACCCACAAAACCAGAACCACTTCTTACCACCCACAATCCGATGGAATGGTGGAGCGATTTAACCAAACGTTGGAGAGGTATCTGGCGAAGGTCGTGGAAAGCAGGCAAAGGGATTGGGACAAGCACAAACAGCCGTTTCTTCTGTCTTACCGAAGTGCAGTCCACGAAAGTACGACTGTGACACCAGCCTTCGCGAACTTTGGAAGGGAATTACGGTTACCTGCTGATTTAATCACTGGAACTCCCCCTGATGCTCCATGTAGTGTAACAGAGTACGCGAATGACTTGCGTAATAAGTTGAACGATGTTTATGAGCATATCCGACAATCCAGCCAACAGATGTCAGAGAAGATGAAGACCCGTTATGATCGGAAGGCAAACGGTAGGGGTTTCGACGAGGGTTCACTGGTCTGGTTGCATAACCCAGTGCGGAGCAAGGGGAAGTCTCCGAAGTTACAAGCAAAATGGGATGGACCATACCGAGTCGTGACTAGGATCAACGATGTCACCTACCGAATACAGAAGGGTCCACGAGGTGCGCCTAAAATTGTGCATGTGGACCGGTTGGCGCGATACTACGGGACTAATGATGCTCGGGACGAGCATGTCTAAGGAGGGGGCACTGTTACATCGGACCTACTAGAACATTCGAGAAAGCACGTGATTACAGTATGTGTACGTTGGAATTTCGAGAGATTTCTATTATTATTAGTTTTAAAGTTAAGTACCTACCAACTCGCGACCTCTTTATAAAAAGACATTAGAATTTCGACCGTACGCCTAGGGCATACGGTTCATATTTGTTTGTGTTGTACAAGTAGCTAGTAATAATAATTACCTACCTACCTACCTACTCTTTAGTTAGTGTTTTCTATGACCCTCTAGAATATTCGAGGTTATTCTGGTGTGTCTGTGGGCGAGTATAAATAGACCGCTCAGGGCCGCGACAGTCAGTCTTGTTTTGGCTACCATCGAAGCGAATCGAAGTGAACTTGAAGTGCGATATCTAAGTGAATAGTGAATAGTAGTGTATTGTAGTGTACTTGTGATTAAGTTTAAATTGTTTTGTGATTAATAAAGTGATTGTGTTGTTTAATCGGTAGTAATTAATTTATCTCATACCCAGCTCGTAACAAATTGGTGTCAGAAGTGAGAGATAAATTATGCCAATTCTACCAAAGGACGACACGGAGGGTATCCGTACCAGGAGTCAGCGACAGCAGGACATGGACCAAAGGCGGTTTGGAGATTCTCCGACACAGACACCGGGTGGTGTCCAGCCTACGTCACAGCCAGTCGCCGGCCCATCCGGAGTTTCTCCAGCATCAGTGGCGCCAGACTTGTCAGCTTTAATGGCGCTGCTGCAGGATCAAGCTCGCCGCCAAGAGGAGCAGGCTCGCCGATTGGAGGAGCAGTTGCAACGAGACAAGGAAGAGCAAGCTCGCCGTCAAGAGGAGCAAGCTCGCCGCCAAGAGGAGCAGACTCGCCGATTGGAAGAGCAGTTACAGCGACATAAAGAGGAGCAAGCTCGCCGTCAAGAGGAGCAAGCTCGCTGTCAAGAGGAGCAGGCTCGCCGTCAAGAGGAGCAGGCTCGCCGTCAAGAGGAGCAGGCTCGCCGTCAAGAGGAGCAGGCTCGCCGGTTGGAAGAGCAGCTGCAGCGAGACAAAGAGGAGCAGGTCCGCCGCCAAGACGAGCAGATGCTCCTCATAAAGGAGCTTCATGCAACTTTCGGCAAGGACCTCAAGTTGATGAAAGATCAGGTCCACCAGCACGAGAATCGCATATCGGAGGCCGAAGTTAAGATTGCTGGGGTGCAGAAGGCTTTGGGCGAACTGAAGACTGAAGGTGGAACTGTAGCTGCAGTGGTTGCTGCACCTTCTTCGCGTGGTTTTAAAGTGCCTCCATTCGACGGCACATCTTCGTGGTCGGCCTATAGAATCCAGTTTGAGGCCGTCATGAAGGCGAATGGATGGACCAAACCACAAGCCATGACCGCGCTCACCTTGGGCCTCCGAGACCAGGCCCTAACCATTCTCGAGGCACTCGGCAAGGACGTTACCTACGAGCAGCTGCTGGAGGCGTTGGAGTCCAGATACGGCGACGCGCACCTGGAGCACGTATTCCATGCTAAGTTGAAGGACCGTTTTCAACGTAGTGCCGAGAACCTACAGCAGTGGGCTCTGGAAGTTGAGAAACTCGTTCGGAAAGCCTACCAGTCTGCCCCTGCACTGATTGATGGAAATCTGGTACAGGCGTTCGTTGATGGAATACGTGACTTAGAAGTTAGAGCCGCCGTGAGACTTGGGCATCATGAGACATTGAAGGACGCCTTAGCCCATGCCTTGGAAGTAGAGGCAGTGAGGCAAGACCATAGAACACACTACGTCAGGGAGATTGTGGCATCACCTGTACACGACCGTGCGCAAGGTTACAGCCCTGCTAGAGAAAGGGATCATCTTCGGCCAGGTTGTCCAAAGCAAGTTGTAGCATCACCTGAACGCCAGCGTCCGCGACGGTACAGCCCTAGGTGTTACACTTGTGGAGTAAGGGGTCACCTTCGGTCGAACTGTAAAAAGCGAAGCGCACCTAGAGAAGATCAATCTCAGCAGAGAAAAGCGACTGAGAAGACTAGTCAGCAACAGTGGAGAAAACACAGCAACACAGACGAACTGTCAAGAAGACCTTTGCCCGAAGATTGTAAGCACAGTTCCAGACAGAAGTCTAAGGAAGTGGTGCCTGTGAGGATGCTAAGAACGGATCTTAGCGATGAATGGAAGGAGACCCTACAGCAGGCTCAGCAAAATGACTCGGACATCAAACCAATCTTCGAGTGGATTAAAGCTGGTGTTCCTAAACCCAAGTGGAGTGATGTGGCTGCGATGAGTTCCATCACGAAGAGCTATTGGGCGCAATGGAACAGCTTGGTAATCCAGGATGGAGTCTTGTGCCGTAAATGGGAAAACGCTAGAGGGGACAGCTGTCATCTACAAATGGTTGTCCCTAAAGCTAAGGTACCGGATGTTCTACGGCTCTACCATGATGGATGTTCAGGAGGACATATGGGGGTAAAAAGGACTCTACTAAAAATTCGAGAACGCTTCTACTGGATCCACTGTCGAGATGATGTGGAGGACTGGTGCCGTAAATGTACCAGTTGTGCGGCCGTTAAAGGACCCCATACACGCAGCAGAGGTGCATTAAAAGTATACAATGTTGGAGCCCCTTGGGAACGGATAGCACTTGACGTTGCGGGACCATTTCCAGTCAGTGAGAGCGGAAACAAGTACTTCCTGGTGGTCATGGATTACTTCACAAAGTGGCCAGAAGTCTTCGCCATTCCTAATCAAGAAGCTACAACTATCGCAGATAAATTGGTTCAGGAAGTCTTCTGTCGTTTTGGGGTACCCTTAGAAATACACAGCGATCAAGGAAGGAATTTTGAATCGCAAGTATTTCAAGAGACTTGTCGATTGATGGGTACCCACAAAACCAGAACCACTTCTTACCACCCACAATCCGATGGAATGGTGGAGCGATTTAACCAAACGTTGGAGAGGTATCTGGCGAAGGTCGTGGAAAGCAGGCAAAGGGATTGGGACAAGCACAAACAGCCGTTTCTTCTGTCTTACCGAAGTGCAGTCCACGAAAGTACGACTGTGACACCAGCCTTCGCGAACTTTGGAAGGGAATTACGGTTACCTGCTGATTTAATCACTGGAACTCCCCCTGATGCTCCATGTAGTGTAACAGAGTACGCGAATGACTTGCGTAATAAGTTGAACGATGTTTATGAGCATATCCGACAATCCAGCCAACAGATGTCAGAGAAGATGAAGACCCGTTATGATCGGAAGGCAAACGGTAGGGGTTTCGACGAGGGTTCACTGGTCTGGTTGCATAACCCAGTGCGGAGCAAGGGGAAGTCTCCGAAGTTACAAGCAAAATGGGATGGACCATACCGAGTCGTGACTAGGATCAACGATGTCACCTACCGAATACAGAAGGGTCCACGAGGTGCGCCTAAAATTGTGCATGTGGACCGGTTGGCGCGATACTACGGGACTAATGATGCTCGGGACGAGCATGTCTAAGGAGGGGGCACTGTTACATCGGACCTACTAGAACATTCGAGAAAGCACGTGATTACAGTATGTGTACGTTGGAATTTCGAGAGATTTCTATTATTATTAGTTTTAAAGTTAAGTACCTACCAACTCGCGACCTCTTTATAAAAAGACATTAGAATTTCGACCGTACGCCTAGGGCATACGGTTCATATTTGTTTGTGTTGTACAAGTAGCTAGTAATAATAATTACCTACCTACCTACCTACTCTTTAGTTAGTGTTTTCTATGACCCTCTAGAATATTCGAGGTTATTCTGGTGTGTCTGTGGGCGAGTATAAATAGACCGCTCAGGGCCGCGACAGTCAGTCTTGTTTTGGCTACCATCGAAGCGAATCGAAGTGAACTTGAAGTGCGATATCTAAGTGAATAGTGAATAGTAGTGTATTGTAGTGTACTTGTGATTAAGTTTAAATTGTTTTGTGATTAATAAAGTGATTGTGTTGTTTAATCGGTAGTAATTAATTTATCTCATACCCAGCTCGTAACAATATCAATACTTTCTTTAGACTTACAATGTTTTCTTTCAAGTCATCAAACGTCATATTGCTCGTAGTTACTGTTTCTATTCTGGCTCATTCAAATCACGTCATTATAAATGAGTTATTGACTAGTTCAAACCATGTCGTTACAAATGGTATTCTGCTTAAAACCACCATTCTCAATCGCCTCACATTTACTCGTATTGTGATACGCACCTTTATTCATTCCAATCAATATGCCTAACATCCAAAAATAATCAACGATTCACACGCCATCCATCGATTCTTGTCCAATTTCACGCCATTGAAAACGAATCCCTCGTTCACAATATCAAAATTTGGTCTACTTTCTATCAAAATGAAGCTATGAAACATGACGATTTCACCCTATGCATGATGTACTGCATAGACAATGTTTTATTCATTGCTAACAGCAGTAGTGGCATACTATGTGGGAAAGTCGGGGAACATCAACAGACGGTGTTTAATTGGAAATTGATGCTGAAAGGAATGCGTGTAAAAAGCTGCACCTGTGTTGCTACTCTCTGGCACGTGTGGTCAATTCCTACATTATTAATAGCAAGCAAGTGTTACCTAAGTACCGTGTAAGATTTTTTTTCTGGAGTTTTTATTTAATACTGCTAGACTGAGGATAAAGTCGAACATTTCACGCTGGTTTTGCGTGTATTCAACTTTGAAACGACTTTGTTTTTCTGTTTAGCAGATGCGATGTTTATTTTAAATGTGTAGACGAGATTATACCTACTTGTTATTGAAAGATTGGAATTGATAAATGGATTGATGGTGGCGTCAAATTAAAGAATACATCTCCAAATGATAATTTGCAACGGGTCTCGAAAGTCACTTACAACTTAGACGTTCAGTTCTCCAAACATTCTGACTACCTCTACTTGATCATAACCTCCGCCCATATCATTTCCCGTAACATTCAAATTCGCACAAACGTTACAATCTACTTCTTCCACGTTACCGTTCTTCCAACACGCATTAACAACAGCTATATAATTTCAGGCAATTACGCAAATCAGTACACACCACCTAATGAATCCTGTCAACCTTGACAATGGGCAGACGTAACGGACGGAGTAGCCACGCGTCGCGTTACGCTTCGCTGGTGATAAGGTCATTGTTATGCTGACTGGTTGAAACAAATGTGAAATGACATCATCAGCATATTTCAGCATCAACAGGTTATTGCTGAAGCTAACAAGGAATCTTTCGAAAGGAAGAGCCCAACTCAGAAAGAGCGAGCTCCTCTCGAGAGAGAGAGGGAGACAGACTAAAGGACCGCATGCTTTAAAATGACGACAAGCAGTCAATAGTTCTATCTGTACTTTACCACTAAATAACCCCTCAAATTTAAACCATTCGAAGTTCGATTCACTCAGATACCGTGCTTAATTAATTTTGTTATTACTAAGTCATATACTAACTATCTACTTAGTGGTAATTTTATTGATGTTGAATTGACGTCATACCGTAGGAATTACTAATAATGCTATAACAGTAAAATATGAATAGACCTTAGGACAATTAATTGTAATCGATCCGGTTCGTTTTCGAACAGTTTTGAATCAAGGAGCTGGTTAACCAATTGAAATATCAACCTTCGTTTTTAATACAGCAGTACTTTTGAATGTATTTCCCAAGAAAATCCCCCATGGAAAGTACAACAGATAGTGATAGTTTGTTGGACAATCCGGCTAACACCCGGCGCCAGTCAGTTCCCGGGCTGACTGGTGTGAAATTGGCTACCGAAGCCTCTACCAAGACGCATCACCAGGTCTTGAATAGCGGTCATGCTACTGGTGATTCACGCAACAGCAAAATCTCAGTGCAAGAACACAGACGTATTGCAACCTGGAACGTACGTGGATTACTGGCACCAGGAAAGCTCGAAATCGTGGAAAGAGAAGCAGAAGGTCATAATATTACTTTGTTAGGAATTACTGAAACTCATATGCGTGGACAAGGTCATCAACGGACGCCTGGTGGAAACACCCTTTATTTCTCAGGCCCTACAGACTCCAGCAGCAACGGAGTCGGTATATGGATCTCCAAACACTTGAATCAATTTGTGCTTGGTTATAACCCTGCTTCTGACCGAATACTAACGCTGAAACTGAGCACTAGGCCTTGTACCCTGAATATCATTGTGGTATATGCCCCTACAGCTTGTGCCAAGGACGACATTATAGAGGGATTCTACTCGGAGCTTGAAACAACCCTGTCCAAAATACCAAATCGAGAGATAACTTTTGTCATCGGTGATTGGAACGCGAAAATAGGGAAAACGACGGATGATAGTCATATTAGAGGTACTGTTGGAAAATATGGACTAGGGGTTCGTAATGACAGAGGAACCAAACTTCTTGAATTCTGTATCGAAAGGAAGCTCACAATCATGAACACCTGCTTTCAGCACCATCCCCGTCGACTTTACACCTGGATCTCTCCTGGCGACCGATTTCGCAATCAGATTGACTATGTCATAATAAATAGTCGTTGGAGAACTTCAATTACCAATGTTAAGACTTACCCGGGGGCCGACTGCGGATCTGATCACTGTCTTTTGGTAGCAAACTTTGCTCTTCGTTTAAAAGCAGCGAAAAAAAGACCACCGCAAAGAACACGGTTTCTATCGCCAGCAGAGAGTACACAATTACAAAACGCGTTAGAGTCTGTTATGGCGGAACATCCAGAGCCTAATAACTGTAGTGCAGAGGAGCAGTGGGGGTTTTTTAAAAATAATATATGGAAGGCAGTTGACTCCATCCCCATTAACCATACACCGAACATCTGCAAGCAGTCGTGGATCTCGGCGGATACCTGGCAAATGATTAGGTATAGGAAAGACCTTAAAGCCCAAGGACTGTCAAGTCATGAGGGAAGAAATAATTACTCTGAGCTTAGCCGTCTGATTCAGTTAAAATGTCGTCGCGACAAAAACAGTTTCGTGGAGCGAATCTGCCAAGAAATTGAAACACACGCGCTCAAAATCCAGAGTGCTGACCTTTTTAAGAAAGTGCGACTTCTCACCAACCAGTTCAAACCCAAAACATGGGTAATCGAAGACGCAGATGGCACCCCACTCCAAGATCTGAACGCAATCTCAGAAAGATGGCGGAAATACTGCGAAGATTTATACAGAAATCCTGATGCGGCAGGTGATGTAACAATTAATGAGTGGGATAAGATTTCGAGGGAACCTTCTATTATGCACTCGGAAATTGAAGCTGCCATAGCCTCACTTAAGACCAAAAAAGCACCGGGGCCGGACCAAATCACAGCGGAGATATTAAAAGCTTCCGGTCCGGCGGGCATAGATGCCCTCCACAAAATTTGTAACGTGGTATGGCGTACTGGTGAGTGGCCAAGCGACTGGACAAAATCAGTCATCTTGCCATTACATAAGAAAGGCTCCACTTCGAAATGTGATAACTATCGAACCCTGGCTCTAATTTCTCATGCCAGCAAGGTACTGTTACATATTATAAACAACAGAATTCGTCACTTTCTGGACTGGCAGATCCCTCAAGAACAGGCTGGATTCGTTAAAGGCAAGGGAACGCGTGAGCAGATCCTAAATGTCCGCCACCTGATAGAAAAGGCGTACGAGTTTAACACACCTCTCATCATGTGTTTTATAGACTACAGTAAAGCCTTCGACTGCGTAGTCTGGCAAAGCCTGTGGAAGGTACTTTTGGAGCTTGGAGTACCGCATCATCTGGTATCCCTAATTCAAGCCCTGTACTCTCAAAATAAGGGCATAGTGAAGGTAGACCAAACCAACTCTAACCCGTTTAGTTTCGGAAAAGGCGTAAGGCAAGGATGCATTTTATCTCCCATCCTCTTCAACGCATATGGAGAATATATTATCAGACGGGCTTGTGAAAACTGGGAAGGTGGTGTGACGATAGGCGGAACCAAGTTAACAAATCTCCGTTACGCTGATGACACTACTCTCCTAGCAGCCTCAGAGTCAGAAATGGTAGATCTCCTTGCAAGAATGGAACGCATCAGCATGGAACTGGGCCTACAAATCAACCACGCAAAAACCAAACTAATGGTGGTGGACCGAGCACAAAAATTGGAGCTTACTGGCGCTCTTAATCTCGAAACGGTCGATGACTTCATTTACCTGGGCTCTAACATATCCAACACGGGGTCATGCGAAAAAGAAATCCGTAGACGCATAGGTATGGCCAAGAATGCTATGTCTCAGCTTCAGAAAATATGGAGAGATCGCAACATTTCGCGAAATACCAAAATGAAATTGGTGAACACGCTGGTCTTTTCGATTTTTGGATACGGAGCAGAAACTTGGACCTTGAGAAAAGCTGACCGGGCTCGTATAGACGCCTTCGAGATGTGGTGCTGGAGGAAAATGCTTCAAATACCCTGGACGGCATTCCGCACCAACGAGTCCATCCTACGCGAGCTCAAAATAAAGACCAGACTCTCTACGACCTGCCTCCGCAGAGTTTTGGAATTTTTCGGCCATATAGCGAGAAAAGATGGTAATAACCTCGAACAACTGATGGTTACCGGCAAGGTGAATGGTAAACGGCCAAGAGGCCGCAGCCCTATGCGATGGTCCGACCAAATAAGCTCTTCTCTCGAAACGAAGTTTCATGATGCGCTTCACTTGGCCAAAGATAGACGGAGATGGCGAAACATCGTCAAGGAAAAAATTATTTCAAGGGTGGATCACGACCCTCAGTAATGAGGAGCACGACTTGAGGAGGAGGAGACTTTTGAATGTTCAAGAAGTTGATGTTGGTAAGGCCCATTTGGAGCAAAATAGAGGAGTTACAGATAAGCCACATGTTGCGTTTCCCCTTACACCCCATGCGTCAAGCCACGCATGGCTGCCTAAACAGAGAATACAGTAAGTCAGTAAGGTCATTGTTATTATGGCCGAATGTTGGAAACGAAATTATATGAAATGGCCAGCAATTATGTAAAGGCAGTTGATTAAAACGTTTCGGCAAATATTACTGGCAGTTTGGTTCTATGGTGCGTGTCTTGTTATTGATTTCGTATTCTGTTAGTATTAAATAGAGGTTTACGGAAAATCACAATGCTCTTGATTTTTGATATCACAATTAAGGAATGCAATCCGGACTATCCGTGATCCGAAAAATCCGGACTTCGCCACATTTTTACTCGACTTTCAAATCCGGATTTGAAAATCTAATCCGGATTTTCTGAATAATAAGAAATTGTTATTCGTGGGCTAAATTTTCGCGCGAATATTCAAAAATTTGCTCATCAGCCGAAAGCCTGAAACTGATATTTCACTTGGAGGCCGCTTACAAGCATATTCAGTGCATTCAACGTCGATTCAGAGCGAGCTTTTTCCGCAGCAGGTATTGAGTGTAAATTCGTAGCAGGTTAAACGATAGCACTTTAGATGCCTTATTGGATTTTTCCACAGCAACTTGCCTTGAAATAGAAACATGTGCAATCGGAGGTACCGTACTACAAGTATGTGCCCGACCCAGTTATCGAGAAAAACCATGTCACGTTGTACTATAGTCTATTCACGGAGACGAGTTAGTATAGCGCCTTCTCTATCACACATTATCATACAAATGACAAAGACAAAAAATCCTTTTTTAGGGTCAGTGGGCGTTAACAATACCTTAGAAAAGTAAGTGCGCGTTCACATTGCGCATTTTAAAAGTTCCTTAGTTTTTATCTGCGGCTTGATCTGTTGTATTTGAGAGCCATTTATTTGGTAAGGCATTTTTTTAAATATAACTGTTCTATATATATATGAAGGAAAGCAATAAGTGTGATGTGAGTAATAATTAGTCTTTTGCCTTTTCCTGTAACGAAAATATAAAACATGTAATAAAACACGTGTTTCAACAATGAGAAAATAATAAACACAATGATATGAATAGGTAACAGAGAATAACAATGGATCTAGCACACCTGGGCCAGTTTACTGTACAAAAATTGGGAAAAAAGTATTTTATTAAGATAATGCTCATTTATGACAGTGGAACAATAAACGGGTCATTAGCACAGCTGCATCACCTTGGGCTTTAAAATTTCATTGACAATAAGATCAAAAAGATATACACCTGAAGGTGTTTTCAACCGTTACACAAGCCGCCAGGTCCTCAGAAAAGTAATCAATCATAAAATCCAATACACAAACCAGTTCACGAATTGAGCATACAGTCTCAAGTAAGAGCACGTCTGCACAGTACGGAAAGTATGAGTAGACTAAAAAGTACTCGTACTGTGTACACCGCCTTAGCGTTGATCACTGACCAATCGTAGTTAAAAAATTGTATGAGTGAGATAGCGCTCTACTAACTCGTCTCCGTGAATAGACTATAGGATCACCTATTATTAATTATTGACAGGACGTTTGTCGCCAATAAGCCTGACATAGCGGATAGATTGATCAGCATGGCGTAATAAAATAATAAATAATAGTTCCACGCCACACAATTCCCAAAACCACTGTAACTTCTGAAAGCAGAATCAACAGTGGCGACCACCAGAAAAGCGCCGAGACAATGAAGCTCGAAGAAGTCCCAGAGAATGAATTTACTCGTAACTGTCTTGGATCCTGCAACGAAATTAATCGTATAGCGGAGGAGTAGGAAAAAACCGTAATTTCTACTTCCCTCCATATCAGCAGGAGACAGAACGAAGCAAGGCCAATAGGCACAATGGGACCTTTACAAATGGGATAGGCCCAGACGACGAATGTCTGTCGAGGCTTTCTTTAGGCGGTTGGATCAAGGGCCTTTTTCAGGAGGCAATACTCCTCGATATGGCCCGTATGGTGAGGAGGTTCCTGTCTCTGGATCCCCGGTAACCACCGGTAACCCTGCTCCCGACACTGACGGACCACAATTTTTTTTTTTTAAGAAATATTTAAAAAAATGTAATATATATTTAAGTACAAAGAATATTATGGCTATAAAACGAAACCGACCAAGGTATTGAATTTGAATTATTTCAAATAACATAAGTTAACACGTTAAACGCCGTGGGGGACAACATATGGGCCTCAATTATTTAGTAAAAGGAGCCAGGTCAAAAATGCCCGATTGTTAAATTTTACGTTTATGTTTTTATTGCTTTAGGGGCTAGAAAATGTGCCAAATCTCATGAAATAAATCGAAGAAAAGTAATTAGTGACTTTATTTTACCAAAATACTACTGTCACTCAACAGTGGCCCCCCATGGCCCACGCGGAAATAAATCGCGTTGTTCGTTGGCGGGGGCCGCGGGGGTCGGGGTGTCGGTCATCCCCGCTCATGTCCTGCACGAACAAACAAGACGAAAAAACAAGACGAAAAAAGTTGTAACTTTTTGTGAAACCTGCCCTAACAAACCATTTCTTTGTTTTGATTGTTTCCATAAAATTCATTAAATAATAGGTGTAGTTACGTTGATATTTATCTCAATAAGTCTGATTTAATTTTGTTTCAATTAAAAACTGTAATAAATAATTATTATATTTCTGATTTACAAACATGTAGTTTAATTCATCAAACTATCCCCGAAAAATTAAACACTAACTTTAGCCGTACATAACCATAGCTATGTAGTACCACTTTAACCAGATTTTAACTACTTCAGTAAAAAGTAACAGTACCTATACAGTATTTTACAACACATTTTAAATAGTAATTTTATGGAAAAATAGAAAATAACACATTATCATACACACTTTTTCCTTTAGAACTTTCAAACAAGACGTGTCCCGAAATGATTTGTCATATTTTTCTAAGTCATATTTTTTACTAAAAACCAAATACAATCTATTTGTCTGCAGGGCCGTGGGGGTCACGTCAAATACATATTAGCTTCATATCTGTGCCCGACGGCCCAATAGAGACGCTTAAAATCGCCTCTGACTCGCGGTCATATGTTGTCCCCCGCGGCCCCAACGGAACTATTGTATGTCGACCATACGGTGTCCCCCACGGCCCAAACAGAAAGACTGAAAAATTAAAGCGGCGTTCAACGTGTTAAAAAAATCATATGATTTGATTTTCCTGAGTTTATATTTTAACGCATTCACACAAAAATAAGAAACATCGTATTAATAAACGAATATGGGCAGATTTGTTTATGTTCACGAAAAATCCGTAAAATCCGGATAATCCGGATTAGACCAAAAATCCGTTCCTTAAAATCCGGATTTTGAAGCTGAACGGATTTGCATTCCCTAATCACAATAGGACACGAGCTTGTCTTTAACGTTTTGCCAACCACTTATGTATGTATCTCTGGAATCATTTTGAAAGGAATAAGTTACACAAAGATACATGATGATTGATTGATACACGTTTTATCCACGCCCTTACACATCGTTAAATTATGTCTTGCCAAATATTATTGAAAAATTTCCAATTCAGTCGAACAATTCTAAACTCCAGTTAGGGGCAAGTTTCAGATAACGATAAATCTGTTATACATATCAGGTTTTCGAAACCAACCAGCGTACTCGTATATTGATTCATCGAGCTGCAACAACTGCGTAAGAAACTTACATAACTCAATCCAATACCTACGCCGATAGCATTGTCCATTAAAACAATCACGTTATGGACATGAATGTCTTTGTTCTTTTTTAATCCCGTCTTTGCAACACCAATTAGATACAAACTATGGCTACTTTAATAGATCGCACGTAGAAATCTTCGCAACAGAGCGAAACAGATGGCAGAACTAATTTAACTTCTCGTGAATAAACGGTTGTGAACTTTGAACCAGGAAATGTAGAAAATGTAAAAAAAAAAATTTTTCTAGAAAATTATCAAACTGTCTAATTAATCCGTAGATGTCTTACCTAGCGCTATCTTTCTTACCCAGTACTAACTGGGTTGTAGAGGCAAACGCTCCATGCAAAATACTGGAATTCAGCTGCATCGTGTAAGGCCGATAAGATACTGATAAGAAAAATAACACGGCAAAACACTACCAATTTATCAATAGAAACCTATACAGATATCAGTAGGTGAAACTGGATGTACAAGAACCGTAAGTCGACGTAAACACCGCCTACAAATCTCAAATCTTCTCAAATTACCACCTTACAAAATTCACAATGACTTTGTCAAGTGTCATACACAGCCCACCACAAGAACCAACTTCAACCAAGGTCGTTAAGCAACGCATACGTAAAGTGACCGCAAAGCCAGTCCTCACACAATTCTGACGTAATTCTCACTGCAATCACCTGTATGATTGAAACAGATTAAATAATTAATAACGACTATTAATCACAGCCGCATTGGTGCCTTTACAGTCGCCATTTTTGATCTCAAAAAGCAACACACGTATACTAAAATTACATGCAGTTTTCCTGGTATCGTTTACATTGCGGAAGAAATGTCTTGAGATCGTTTCCTTATATGCACTTGCAGTTTCTAGTTTCTCATGAGTGTTCTATTTAATATAGAAGCTGTGTACTCATGTCTAGATGGACACACTCGTTGGATGTTTTTTTTTGCTTCTTGGCTTGAGAAATGGATTTTAAATGACCTGTCTCTAGCTTCATCTTACTTTGCAAACGATTCATCATATGATTTTTTGGATTCATAGTCAATAGTCATGTCTGGAGCTTTTACAATCGGGAATCTACTTTGAGTTTTATCTGTTTCAAAGAACTCAAAGAGATCATTTTTAATCGTAAATTCAGGGTTCGTGGCGGCGCCATGGGATCTGGAGGCGATAGTCCTCGCGCGCCTGCACGACTGGCGCGCGGAGGCACTACCCGGGGGGAAACTCCGCTGCCGCGGCAAATTGCCGCTCAGCGGACAGACCTCCGGCGCGATCTCATGGCGACATGGAGAGAGCGACTGTCGCAACCCCGTGCAGGGCACGCCACGATAGTGGCGGTAAGTCCCCTCTTTGAGGAGTGGCTGGAGAGGCGCCACGGCGTCCTCACCTTCCGCCTGACGCAGGTCCTCACCGGACACGGATGTTTCGGGAGGTACCTGCACCGAATCGGGCGGGAGGAAACGCCCGGGTGCCTCCACTGCGAGGATCGACCGGAGGACACGGTGGAGCACACGGTGGAAGTCTGCCCTGCGTGGGCGGAGCACCGCCGTGTCCTCGTAGCGGCGATCGGCGGCGGCGACCTCTCGCGTCCGGCCCTGGTTCAATCCATGGTCCGGAGCGAGACGGAATGGGAAGCCGTCACCTCCTTCTGCGAAGCAGTCATGCTAGCGAAGGAGGTGGCGGAACGAGAGAGGGAGAGATCCTCTCTTCCCGGCCGCCGCGGGAGACGCACCGGGCGTCGGGGGCCACGTGGTGGCTACCGGCCACCGTAGATGCGGGCCTGTGGACGGTTAGCTATGGGCTAGCTAGCCGTCCGTCCGTCTAGTGACGACAGGCCGTATCGACGGCGCGTTCGTGTTCCACGCGCGCCTCAAAGAGATGTCAGCAGAAGAGAGGGGCCCGCAAGGGCCGAAGCCTGCCGGGGTTGCGGGACTGTTCGAAAGAGATACCGCGGGCCCGGAACGTAAAGGGCGAGGAAGGAACATGGATGGGTTTTAGTCAGTAAGAGTCTGACACTCCCTCCTGCTCCGCCCAGAGTGGGAGAAGTCATTTGATGATTTCCCATCCTAAAAAAAAAAAAAAAAAAAAAAACAAGGGTTCGTGGCGGCCCTAGTACACAAAGGGCTAAGAAAAAACATGGAGCGGAAGGGAGTGTCCGACTTTTACTGATTAAAATCAGTAAAAGTCGGACACTCCCTTCCGCTCCGCCCAGAGCGAGAGGAGTCATCTGATGATTTACCGAAAAAAAAGGTTTGGTGGCAAGCTTCACAATCCGTCGCCATTCCTCCCGTACTGAGGCTTTTCTTGTAAATTCGTGGAGTGGAGTGCGGTTTTGACTTGGTCGGTCCATCGCATTTGTAGCACATTAGCTAAATATCTGTGATAAAATATTCATTTAAGTACAGTTTACTAAACATCGGGTCCAATCGAGTTAATGATGTCTAAGGTACAAATAACAGTATCATTAATACAGAACTATCACAATCTAAATTGAACAGAATTATCACAATCTAAATTGTGTGTCGTATAATTGGTAACATCCACCTGTTCATCCATTGTATCATCAACATCATACATTTCATCATTTCTGACCTTCCAGTACATCAAACAATACGAATTGAGGTCCCTATTATTGTTTGCAACCATTGTGGTCCGTAAAAGCTTTGATACGGCCATTTTAATTACCTTAATAGCAACTGTTGCTGAATGGTTTTTAGTGTTATTGGAATTCTTTGCCTCTTTAGCAATGGATTACATGATGTTGATGGTCTTGATGAGTTTCAAACTCATTGGGCTTTAATGCGGTAATGAACTTGGAATGTTAATGGCTAATCTTCGGAATCCGTTACGGACAATTTAGTGTGTATGTCTTCAATTTGTTATATTCTGAGGAGGCAGAAAATAATTAAGTTTTCTTGACTCGGATACGTGTGGTGCTATAAAGAGTACATCGTAAGGTATGAAAATGAGTGTGTGCATTCGATTAAGATCGTCTTAAAACAACCTAAGAGCTCAGAGAAGGAACAGAAGTAGTATTTTTTCTCAAAACTAGCCATTTTGACCGTATTATGAGTCACCTCTGAATTTGCAATTTCTTGAAATAAGGAAACCAACTTATAGCACCAATATGATTGCACAAGCACTTCACCTATTAGGCCGGCAGTCAAAGTAAAGGCGCCCATTAGGTAACTGTTTCCTCAATCTCAATATTACTTCATTTTCATCTATTACGACACCATTTCCTCGACTGCTTTCCTGCAATAGTGTTTCCTTGAAGAGCCAAGTCATTGTTAGTCAGTTCAAGCCTTTGTTAACTCAGTCATGCTTTCAGTTAACTTATTGTATAACTGGTCATAACCAGTTAATTATTCACAGTGAGTTAACAGTTCTCAGAGCAGTTAAACATCGGTTTACGGTTAACGTGGAGCCGTTTGATTGTTTGTCGTGCTTTAACGGAGGCAATGGCCGTTTTGGATTCGATATCGTTCTTTTAGATAGTTGTAAAGTTAAAGGGTTATTTTATTTTGTAATGGTTAGTCTCGGCTATGTTGGTTTTCTCGTGATTGTTTTCAATTACGCACTATTCCGCAAGTTTTAGAAGTTACGAGAATCGATAAATGCAACACGACGTGTAAAGTAGGAAATTCATGTTAGAGCTACTGAATTTAGATCACATTTCAATTGTCAAGCAACTTCAATTATACAGGTTGTTAACAGACACTCTAAGCATTCTGTACATAAAACTGAGTAACTCTACGCAAAACTGTTTGCTGGGAAACGCCTTTTTTCTGGGGTGATAAATCACATTTTACAGTAAAACTCAATGCAACGTTTTCAACATATTGTGCTGATGGATGCATTAAGTAGTTTACGGGTCATGGAGGTATTTAAAGTAAAGTTACTAATAATATTTCCGTAAATAGGTTTCCAGATAGGATGGCTTCGTTAAGGGTGTATTTACAACCTTTATGTCTCAGCGAAGCTGAATTTGATTGTCACAGTTTGAAAAACAAATTTACTGCTGCAGTTTCACGAAAAAGCCTTAAAAGCTTAGTTTCGGCATTACCCTAATATCAAGTATTGCTGAATGGCTTTTAGTTTTATTGGAATTCTTCGCCATTTTAGCAACGGGTTACATGATACGAATGGTCTTGATTACTCTTGATGAAAATCGTAACCCTTTACCATTTCAGGCATTCATCATCATTCTCTTGCCATTATGCGAATTCATTTGGGGTCGGCGCAGCATGTCTTCTTCTTCCCTCGTCTCTATTACTCGTCATCTCATCAGACACTTCTTTTCTTGCCATATTATTCTTAACCCAGTCAATCCATCGTTGGTTTGGTGTTCCTGTAGTCATATACCTACCCATCCACATTCATACCCAAAACTTTCCTCACAACATTTTTCTCATTCCTCCGCATCACGTGTTTATTCCTCGACCACCGATTACCACACAACTTTTCAGTCACCGGCGCCACTTTCAGACTTCAGGCATTATACAACAAATAAAACGGTAAAATAAAATAATGAAACGCAGACCACCAAAGGCGCCGTAATAAAGCAAATGAAACTCAGCATGCATTCGAAAACAAAGAAGGGCAATTTGAAAGTCGGCATAAAGAAAAAGAACAAATTGACTGCCAAGAATGATTAAGACGAAACAAAACAAATACAAGTCAAATGGATTCACATCGTAAACGGAACCTAACGATACTCCAAGATAAAGATAGGAATAATGTACAAATAAACACAGACATAAAAGCAATCGGCCTACCGCAATCCATTAACCTCAATTAACTGAAGATTCTAAGGTACACGACTTGATAATCAGCTCCCATTGTTTTTGCTTCATTCATTGAATCGACTTCGTTTAACCTGTTTCTGATGTGCTTAAAGCAGGTTGAGGCACAAAGGGTAGAACACTGGCACAACAGACATATAATATAATTATTAGGTATATGATCCCGGCAACTAAGATAGAAAGTAGAGTATGTTTTACAACATAGCCATAGGAACTCAAGTCATAGCATAGCTAAACCTGGTGATGGTTTTTTGAAAACATTTGCTGAACCACATGATTCCGTTCACTCATAACCGTGCATGAAAGGAGCCCCTAGCGGCTTTAAACACCCGTCGCACCCTGGACAGCTAGCAATCGGTAACGCAGAGTCTAACTGACTAATCATCTCACCAATATGACTCAGACACAAACTCTATAACAGCTAAGTCCGAAAACACTAATTGAGGTTTGGCATTTCAGGTATAATCTACCAATAGACGAAAACTTGTCAAGAAAATTACAAATTCCAATACATTATGCGAATACATTACATTGACGACGTAACTATTCCACGACAATTGCAGATAGACATCTTCAGTAAGGTCAGTTGAATACGGAACACTGTTTATTATACAGCCAACGACTTCTTCAGTGTTAGATAATACCCTCATTACACCTGATCCACGTTCATTGAAATCAAGTGAAAACATGATCCGTCGTTTTAAATTTAATGAGCGGCAACAACTACTGACTATCCATTCGAAAGTGTCGCTGTATAAATTTCTAAATCATTGCGCTGAGTATTATAATTTCTTTTATGCCCATGTTTAACTTCGAAAGCGACAATTTTAAGTGCTCCCGAGTGTAAAGTGTCTTTTTACGGTGGAGAGCGTTTATGGTTATTTCTTTTAATTATCTTTATACTTATTATAACTTCAATGTTGTGCCTAAGAGCGTCTGTGTGTTGGGGGATATTGAGCTTGGCTTTGATCGGGTAAAATAATTATTTTCTGCCTTTTCAAGCTTGACTGGTACTGCTCTTAGTTGTTTGGTTTGGCTTAGTTGTTTTCGAGTTCATAATTTTTCTACAATAGCATCTAGGTACTTTTGAGTCACAAGAGAAAAAGGGTTGCCATTGTTTTGCCATGGGCCTGGACGTATAAATGCGATGGAACAGGAAGAAACAATCTGGTTTTGGTCTCAAATAAAGTCCTTGCAATATTGTGCAGATTCTGGTGGAGCAATCTATTTGTTCTTGAGCACTGCACGTCTGCAATTCATTTATTAACGTGTGATTTTTCTCACGAGTAAGTGGTAAGACTGCTCACTAGACGGCACAACATTTTGACAAGCGTTAAGTCATTATTTTTCAATTTCATGTCAATTTTCATATGGGGTTCGAAATAATAATACATTTTATTAATTCTATTAATCTGTCTGACGTTGTTCAGTAGCACAGAGAACACTGCGTGCAAATATGCCGAGAAGTATTAAGTTTGTCTATCTTGTCACGGAACGGAAGGCGCAGCGCGTTGGAATGCCTCCCACAAGGTGGATCGATGACCGATGGAAGACCTATGTCCAGCAGTGTCCTTCGTCTGATATGATAATCTTGGATTTGCACGGCTCTCTGCACACAGTTTGCAGGGCTTCAATTTTATAGACTGCTGTCTTTCTTGTTCTCATACCCTTAATCAAGGATCCCCGAAAATAACAAGTGGATAGTTTTTCACCGAGTCTTCATGAATGTTTTACAAATCTCTACGCAGTGCCTAGATTGACTAAGCATGAATTCACATCATTTATCAACGATGAAACTACGGAAAAGCACGTGCAATGATATGATCGTGACGTATACCTGTTGCTTTTACTTCTTGTACATTCATGAGAATTCAAAGAGATGTAACCACATAATCAGTAACTAATGAATACAGTAACTAATGAATGGAGGTTGCAGTTGGCAAAAGCGGTCATTGTGTAGGAGCCACAGTAATGGAAACCTCAATCAATGTTTTCTTACATTGTACTAAGTACGAAACAATTATCATCCACCTGTTAATGTACTTGACCGATTTCTTTTTACATTAAGAACGAAACGTGAAACTGTAACTTTAACAATAACGTCTACGTAATCTATCTAACGTTTGGCTGACGTTTAAGTTACAACATAGGAAGAGCAAAAAATAAAGAAATTAGACCGCTTTGTGGACAAAACTAGTGCACAGAGTGTGACGGATTCTTGCAGGTAAACAATAGTAATCGTTGTACGTTTTTGAACGATTAAATTTAAGCTATTTTCAACTTTATTGCTATAGTTTTTAGAAATAGTTTGTATGTGCTGGTGTGATGAAAAACTAATGATGGTTTTGCGTAATGTTGAACTTCATTTCGACGGTGTCAAGAGTTGCACCCATCCAATGGCGTCAAAATTCGATTGCAATTTGCAAGATCTGCAAACACCTTTTTTCCCTATGAGTTCTGAATAAAAATGTTTCTTTAAGTAATTTCAGGGTTTTTTCCTTCATGAATTTCTCAGAAGCAGTCACGGAGTCTGAATATGTGCCAGGTTGATGGCAATAAGTTCGACCCTGCAACTTAAATATAAGTGGCGATACCTTTGCCTAACTCTTCGGGGATTACGGGCTTGATGTTATGTATGTAGGTAATGAAAATATTGCTATCATCGTTTTTGCAGGGCACCATACTCCGCCCCCTATTTATTTTCTATTTTTTTTGGATGGGAAATCATCAAATGACTTCTCCCACTCTGGGCGGAGCGGGAGGGAGTGTCAGACTTTTACTGACTAAAACCCATCCATGTTCCTTCCTCGCCCTGTATGTTCCGGGGCCACGGTATCTCTTTCGAACAGTCCCGCAGCCCCGCATAGGTACTCAGCCCCCTGGTGATAAGAAAACATTTTTACGACTAGGCGCAATTTATGTTCTCCAGTCGCTCCTGAACTTGATCGACCATCAACGATTCTCGATAAGACCGGAGTCGGTCAGTGGGTCGTTCTAGGGCACTATGAAAAAAAGACAGGACCATTTCGCGACCAATTTCGAGGTAACATAGCTGGTCACAGTTCTTCTAACCTAACCTAACCTATGGATCCCTTCGACATCGTTTTTACGACAAACGGTTAGTCGAAGACAAAAATCACCAAGACACTTTTAGCCTTACATTTAGGTGTTTTATACAATAGAATCAAGAAAATAAACGATTTGCGAAAATAATTTTTTTTGGGCTAAATTTATTGTCTTCGCGCCGTAGCGCCCGATGTGTCGATTGTGATGAGGCGAAAATGGGCCATTTAACTTAAGGGCCCTACAGTTCCCAGCCTCCGATCAGCCGGCCTTAAACCCAACAGATTGCATATTATTCCGGAAGTTTAAATGTCTTTATTACTTATACGCATTCTGAGTTCCAAACTTCCAAACAATGAAAGGAAAACTGAATACTCTCAAGGAAATCTTCATGTTTACGTTTTGATTCGAAAAGTGAATGTGAACATATAGTTTTAATCTACAGTTTTAACACTAACACCAGGACAGTCATAATAGGCAGATGATGATGATGATCACTATTTGTCTTGCACTGCAAATGAAATGAACTTCCTCATTTATCTGGTCAAGGTCTTCGGTTCGATTCCCAGGTTGGCTGAAGTCTGAATTTGTGCTAGGTTGATAAGCTCCCCCTCGTTACACGAGACTTCAACAAAACTGGCACAATGTGGGTGAACAAATACGGCCCTGTGTAAACCTTGAGGAATTATAACCATAAATGATGTTGAGTGTAAAACTAACAGCAAAATTCTGGTCCAACACAATTAAATTAGCTATAAACAAACTCATCATCATTTCAGCCGAAAGAGGTCCACTGCTGGACATTGGCCCACTCCAAATTTTTAGTTGTAAATTCAGCCCTTGTACTCCATTACAACAGACGCAGGTGCTAGAAAGTGGAAAGTGAAACCCACTTACATGAAGACACACCCATATTAAATACTGCTCATAAAAAATAAACAATTGAGCTTGTAGGCTGACTGTGTGCATGTAAATGGTGATATTTAAAACTGATGCAAATCTAGACTTACGTGTGCATTATGTAAAACAACTTTATGACTGACTGATTTGACGAGCTACATATTGAAATTTTGTTTGAGGCAAGTGGTTAATTTTTCCGGATTACACTGTTGGGTTCATCGAGAATGTGATGATCTGTAGCAAACCCTTTCAATCAGTCCTTGGGTACGTATCATAATCCCGAAAGTTCATAATACCTATGATTGAAATACCGACGCCCAAAACATCGAAATTCAAAATACCGAAAGTTTTAAATACCGATAGTCGTTATATCGAAACACAAAATACCGATGTTCAAATGCCCGAAAGGACGAAATCCCTAATGGACGAAATACCGAATGGACGAAATCCCGAATGGACGAAATATCGATGGATGAAATACCGATGGATGAAATCCCGAATCGACGAAATCCCGAATGAACGAAATACCGATGGATGAAATCCTGAATGGACGAAAACTTTTATTTAATAGCCGTATTATATGCCCCTAAAAAGCGTAGTCGACGGAGCCCCGCTTCGCGGGGCCCCTATTTCCAAGTGCAGGGTTTAAAGGGAACCTAACTAACCTAACGGGGGGGTACCCAAGTCCCGATTATGGGGGCAGAGATACTTCCGTATGTTCAGTTGACAATAATTCGAGAGTTTACAATATCGCTAGAGAGTGACATATACGGTGACATATATAAGCACAAATTTTGTGACAGAAATGAATCGCTGCAGAACCGACTCCACGTAGTCTTTTCTGCCCTACCCCTAGACTCTACTCTAGGGCCTAGAGTGTAATTTAAGCCCGCGTAGGCGCAGAGGGGCGAGGCGGGCCGCGAGCTGAGGAGCAGGTGGCTTTAACACTCGCCGCCGCGGCTGAGGCAAGCCGAAGCTGCGGTGGTGAGTGTTAAAACCCTCTGCGACGATAAGCTCGCGTGTGACCGCCGGAGCCCCGCAGCGCCGGAGCCGTGACAGAAACCATGCCTGCTGCATGCTTGCTGCATGCTTGCTGTATGCTTGCTGCATGCGTGCTGCTTGCTAGGCAACTTTTAAGTGTTTTTACGTTAGGTTTACAAAAAAACGTTTTTCTCGGAAACGGTGACAATTTCGGGATTTTGAACTTCGGGATTTTAAATTTCGGGCAAATGAACTTTCGGGATTTCGAACTTCGGGATTTTAAACTGTCGGGCAAATGAACTTTCGGGTATTTGAACTACGGGATTTTAAACTTCGGGATTTTAAACTTAGGGTTTATAAACTTCGGGATTTTAAAATTTCGGGCAAATGTACTTTCGGGATTTTAAACTTTCGGTCAAACAACCATTTGGCGTTTCAATTTTCGGGATTTCGTCCATCGGTATTTTAAAATTCGGTCTTTTAAAATTCGGGATTATGATACGTACCCCAGTCCTTGTGTCACAGGAAGTGTCAACTAAGCGTTTAAAAGACTGAGCACTCAGACCCCATCCCCAGAGTTTCAACCCCAAATGCCTCTAAAATACACCATTATTTTTCGGTGGTTGTGGAACCAAAAGCCATAAACTCGATCATCAATTTTGGAATGATTGGAAAAAATTAAAAGAATTGACCATGTATAGTATTCAAAGATTCAATGACCATTCACTTTTGATAAAGATTTATTTTTATTTTTACATCGTGCTCTCCTGTTATTATGACTAAGAATTTATTCACACAGTGGGTATCAACAAGGTCATTCATTTGGCACATCTTAAGAGATTGCTGTGTTGCTGCTATGTGTGATAGAATGGTGCAATCAATTGTTTGGTTTAAGACATCAATGTGAACAAAACTTTAAGCCTTGGTGGATTGTTACTATTGTAAATCTATACTAGGTATATAGGTACTATGATATCATAGGGAAGAGAAGTTTGTTAGTTTGGATGTACGGTGTATTCTTTAGAACTGCAGATCTGATTCCAAAAATTAATTCAATTATGAGAAGCTACATTTTGCTGGAGTTTCACAGGCTGTAGTTAAAGATGTTCATGTAGGATAATTTGCAATCATAGTACTAGTGAAGCCGCTTGCAAAGGCCAGTAAGATATCAATTCAATGTGTGGACCTAGAACTGTGGTTTATTGGCAATCACTTTCAAAGTGTTTTACATCCATACTACAACTTCCAATAGCACTAGCATATATAGTTAGGGGAAAACAACGATTTTGTGCGAGACGTATACGCATCCGTACAGCTGAACGTGTGCGTACACGTCTCATACAAAATCGTTACTTTCTATGGGCATAAGCTAAATAAGTGTGAGTAGTACCTTAATCCTACTAATATTATAAAAGCTAAAGTTTTTGGTATGGATTGATAGATGTCTGGATGTTTGTTCCTCTTTCACGCAAAAACTATTGAACGGATTTGGATGAAATTTTGGATAAAGACAATATATAACCTAGATTAAAAACATAGGATACTTTTTATCCCGTTAGTAAGATCTCATGAGACAATTATCAAACTTCATGTGAGCAAGCCGCTGGCAGAAGCTAGGGAAATTTATGTCCTAGGGTGTAAGTCCTGGCTAGGATAAGCCTGGACAGTCCAGTTAAGCAATATCACAACCTTATAGTTGTTTAACTGTGAGTGGTTATTAAAAAAAATAAGGCCTGGCATATGGCTTTTGGTTGATTCTGTCAATCCTAGATGCAATTTTTACTACAACATCAAGCGTTCATAATAATACCTGTAACAACTGTAGTTAGTCCAGGCTCACAGTACATGAACTTGAAACGATAGGCACAGGTTCACCTCAAACATAACTAATTATAAATTTCGTCAGTAATTGATTACTGTATGATTGTTACCAGTAAACTGAATCAAAATTATTTTGAGGAAAGTCAAGTGCCTGATCGAATTCTAGGGCACATTTTTATCTAATAAAATCAGAAACTGTACACGCAGGTGATGCCGTGGGCAGGTAGATAGTGTGTTAAATATTTATGACTAAGCTGTTCCATGGAGCACATTGACCTACTGCAGATTCTATGATAGACATGCATGCACAGTAATTACTACTCGATTACAATCTACCACAATTTGTAATCACATAGGCTTAAACATAATTAAGTAACTAGCAAGTAATAAATTATTTACACTTTCTCACGAAAAAAATATTATGCGGGAATAACGGATTAACTCGCTTGCACATTACACAAGTTTAGTTAAGATGATACTCGAGATAAGTTGAGTGTATCCTGGATTTATAAAAGTTGTTATCCTTACCTTTTTAGCACGACCTTGTTTAAAAACTTTCAACTTAGAGGATGTGAACTTGTTGACACAAAAAATGTAACTTCAGTAACTTGGAACACTTCACTGTGTTCGTTACCCCGAATTTATAACTCACAGTCTGTAAACACTTAGATATCACTTTTTAAGTGTTTAATTAAGTTATTAATTAAACTTATCCCAATAGTCATTTATTTTACACTAACTAACACAACACACAATTCACAAACTTCTGCGAACTCTTCTCATGCGTGCGTAAACCGTTGCGTTCGGAAACTTAATAAAACTAAACTTGTCAACCACGCACCAGCTGTCCACAGATTACTATATTAGTGCTGTCGTCCAATAAAAAACGTGAATTGCCTAGCCAACTCAAAACTGCTACAGATTATTAATGTTGTAGCTGTCATTTTTTTTGTAGGTGGGCAACATTTGAATTGGCCAGCGAAAATCATAGAGTATAAACTTATAAAGCGAAAATGGTGTTTTGCACTTTTGTGTTGAATGAAATTATAAGCATCAAAAACAGTATTTGGAAGCCCATTTATTAACTTACTTTTAACGATAACAACGTACTAATAACAAGTACTTACTACTACACTACTTTCAACTTTTGTAACATCTTAGTGTATTTTCATAATTGCTGAAATATGTTTATTACTATTCTATTAAATAAAAATATATTAGTATGTTAAATTGAGTAAATTGTACTATTGTTTGTTCCATTCGCTTTTTGGTGGTCTAGCACCGAAGATTACTGATCCAACACGAACTGTTGTAGCTCCAAGTTCAATCTGGAAAAAGAGTACTTAATTTAATTGGATTCACTAGCTTTTGTCACTAAAGTTGATTATTTTGTGTCATGACTTTGTGGGTGAGACAGTTACACAATGGCTCTTTCTAAATAGATTCATCAGTGTGCGTTTCGATGGCGCGGCCATGACGTTTTTTTTTGAAAAAAAATATGCCATGATTTTGTAAAAATTTGTAAAAGTAGTCTCCCAAAACCATAAATTTGTCAAAGCTATGGTTAAAAAGTTATAAGGGTTTGAACGTGGCCGCGCCATTGAAACGCTCCGAACCGCGCGGCCACGGAGATCTTTAAAACTAAGCATTGCAGAGACCTGAAATTTTGCTAAGTAACAGATTGAATTTGTAAAAAAATTGTAAAAATATAGAAAAAAATTTTTTCACCGTTACGATGGCGCGGCCATGGCGTTTTAGTCTTACAGCTCCTGAAATATGAACCTAGGATTTTTTGTTTTATTTTTACTAGTTTGGCCGCGCCATCGAAACGCACACGATTCATCACCATTCTCTTGCGCTTATCCCAATTCAGTTGGGGTCGGCGCAGCATGTCTTCTTCCATACTTCTTATTTTTCGCCATCACATCAGCCACTTTTCTTGCCATATCATTCTTAAAACAGTCAATCTATCGTTTCTCTGGTGTTCTTCTACTCATATACCCATCCACATTCAAACGCGCCAAACTAAGTGACTAGACGTTATTTTTCTGCTCCGTAATTATAAATTCGTATCAATACAAAAACTGATTACGCATTAAAGTTTATGGTGTTATTACAAGACAAGCAGAGTGAACTACTGATCTGTGGAATACTACAGTGTTATTCTATCGGATTGAAAAGTAATACGGTAAATCCTTCTACAAAAAACTAAAATCAACGGTCGCCATAGTGGTCAATACTTCCCCTCGCCCGCTAGCGTCCGTCCCCGCGCTGGCGCCTGCGCATGCGACGCATGTCGCACGACTCGACAAACAAGTTTGGAACGCGCTCTGTGACATCTAAACTACATGTAAACAAACATTGTGAACTAATAAAACTAAAAGTGTTGTGTGTACCAAAGACTACTATACTATATGGTGTGTACTATTAAGGCAATTCATAAGGAAGAGTGGTAAACCAGTACTATTTCAACAATGCCTAAATTACATAGAACCTCACCACGGTCCGATGATCAGCTTACACCTCAGTTACCACCAGAAACGGAGTTACAAGGTACCTCTACTGAAACAGTCCATTCTAACTCGGTAAACGTATCCATTCGAAAACGTCCTCGCCTTGGAAATTCTCCCACCGATACTGATGGGAGTGACAGTGAAAATTATCTAGCCCTCACTGATTCTAGTGTAAACAAAAACCTAGTTGCCACCATTTGCAAAGAAATCGAATCAACAATATCATCTCAGATGCAATTATTCCTGAAAGATTACTTCAGTCAAGAGTTCCAAGTTAAAAAAGAAAGTCTTCATTCGCTGCAAGAACTTGAAAAGTCGGTGAAATTTATGAGCGCAAAATTTGATGAAATGAGACAAGAATGTGAAACAAACAAGGTAGCATTAAAACAACTGAAATCTGAAAATGAGGAGCTAAAAAGTTCTGTATCTGACCTGTCCACAAGATTAAATCTACTCGAACAATACACACGCCAAGAAAATGTTGAAATTAACGGGCTACCTGAAAACAGTAAGGAGAACCTCATCAGCACTGTATTACAGCTGGGCAAGGTGGTGTCATGCAATATTCAAGAACAAGATATCCTAGCAATCACTCGTATTAAGAAGCTAGACTTAGATAGTAAACGTCCACGTTCTATTGTTGTTAAATTGCGTAACACGCGAATTCGTGATGAAGTTTTGGCTTCAGTTGTGAAATTTAACAAGTCGTTGGAAAAGGACAAGAAATTAAACTCAAGCCTATTAGGCTATGGGGGCACCAAGACTCCTGTGTTTGTGTCAGAGCACTTGTCTCCCATGAACAAGGCAATCCACGCTGAAACTAGGAAAATAGCTCGGGAAAAGGGTTATAAATACGTATGGGTTCGTGATGGTCGCATACTTGTTCGCAAAGAAGACGGTGCCCGTCCTAAACAGGTAAAAAGCTTACAAGCCGCTGCACTTCTGTAAGTTCAACACTGGGTAATATCTAATAAAAAACCCTGAGGTAACTTTTCAAGTTCAATATTTATTACCAGAACTTCAGAGGTATGAGAACTAAACTTTCCGATATAAACATGGCAGCTAGTATTACTCAGTACGACCTTATTGTAGCTACAGAAACCTGGCTCAATTCAAACATCAATGACGGCGAGATCTTCAATAACCAGTACCATATATATCGGAGGGACAGGAACTCTAGTACGCGGAATGGCAAGGAGGGAGGTGGAGTATTAATAGCCGTATCAAAAGCTTTCACTTCCATGCGAGCTTGCCAATGGGAAACCTCCGCTGAGGATCTTTGGGTGAGCATTAAAATAAGAGAAGGTAAGAAGATAAACATTTGTGCCGCTCATCTACCCCCGCCCGTAACTTTGAACCACCTCGAATCGTTGTTAGACAACGCATCTAGGGTCAGCGAGACTACTGGCGACGACATGATAATCATCGGAGACTTTAACTTGGGATTTATAGAATGGGTCGCAGACCACCAGGTCTCTCACACGACTGCTACTAAACCTGTCAACTACAACAGTAGCTTAGGCTATTGCTTAGTGGATTTTATGTCATCAAATTCTCTTTATCAATTTAATCATGTTAAGAACTCAAAAAACAGAATCCTTGACTTGATTCTAAGTAACATACAAAATGTAAAAGTCGAACAATCTGTAACTTGCTTATCAAAAGTAGACGATCATCATCCGCCCTTGGAAATAAACTTTGATATTTTTGTTTGCAGCAGCTTAAAACCTAAAAAGTCATGTAAATATAACTTTAGAAAGGCTGACTACGGATTAATCAACGACCAACTTAGAAAAATTAATTGGAGCGATAGGTTTCAGTCATATTCGGATGTAAACTTAATGGTGACTTCGTTATATGAATGTTTGTACAACATAATTGAGGAAACTGTTCCCAAAACCACTTATAAAAATCGTAACTTCCCTCCTTGGTACACTAAAACTCTAATCAAACAGCTCAATGAAAAGGAAAAAACTAGAAAACGCTTCAATAAGTACCACAACCCCCGCGATAAAGCTGAGTATAGAATTCTCGATGACCGAGCGCGACTTCTCATTAAAGAATGCTTTAGAAATTATGTCCATACAATGGAAAGTAATATTCGTTACAATCCAAAATCCTTCTGGTCATTTGTGAAGGCAAAAAACTCCAACTCTTCAGGAATTCCTTCAGAAATCAAGCTTGATGACTTAACGGCTACTACGGGTGATGACATCTGCAGCATCTTTGCTCAACATTTCTCTTCAACTCTTAGTGTTTCCGCCACTAATAGCACGGTACTTCCTCCTGTGTCGCAGACGCAAAACTTTCCTCAGAATACTCTAACGACGATAAAATTCACTGAAAGACAAGTCCTGAACGCACTGTCACGAATTGATGTTTCTAAGGGAGCTGGACCTGACGGGATACCTCCTATATTTATTAAAAAATGCGCTCGCCATCTGTCTCTTCCATTAACACTCATTTTTAACAGGTCAATCGAAACTTCCCAGTTTCCCCTAGAATGGAAAAAGGCTAACGTCGTGCCTGTTTTTAAAAAGGGAGACAACACTGACGCGAAGAACTATCGCCCTATTTCGCTGTTATCCTTATTTTCAAAGATATTCGAATCCTTAGTCGTTCCCATCTTAACTTCACATCTAAAACTACATATAGCTTCACAGCAACACGGTTTCTGCTGCAACAAGTCAACTGTCACCAACTTATCATCATATCTCAATGACATCTCCGTTTACGTTGACGCGGGCCAACAAGTCGATGCATTGTACACTGACTTTAGTAGCGCGTTCGACAAAGTCGACCACCAGATACTGCTCACCAAATTAGAGGGATACGGTATTCATGGGAACCTTGTGGAATGGTTTAGATCATACTTATACGATCGGAAACTAAAAGTAGTGGTAAACGGCTTCCAATCGTCACATTATTGCGCTACTTCCGGTGTGCCTCAAGGCTCCCATGCCGGCCCGATACTCTTCATTGTGTTTATCAATGACATAATAAACCACATCAAGCACAGCCAATGTTCACTCTTTGCAGACGATCTTAAAATTTATCGACCAATCCAATCCCCTTCAGACGTCGTCCTGCTGCAGTCTGACTTGGACTCCCTTCAGGAATGGTGTATTGCAAACAAGATGGTGCTCAACGTCAGTAAATGCCAGCACATTACATTTACCCGCAAAAAGCGAATAGTGCCATCCTCTTACTCACTCAATGGATCAGTACTGCAAAAAGTCGACGTCATAAGGGATTTGGGTGTTTTACTCAGTAGTAACCTGTCGTTCACTCCTCACATAGATAAACTGTTGACCAAGGCCGGAAAGATGGTCGGATTCATAAAAAGGATCGGGCATGACTTCAAAGGAATACATGCATTGAAAGTACTTTTTAACTCCTTCGTGCGGAGTACCCTTGAATACGCTTCTCCAGTCTGGAGTCCAATGTACAAAGTACACATTAATCGTATCGAACGCATCCAAAAAAACTTCACCAGATTCCTTCGGTATAAAGATCGCAACTGTCCTTACAGAGCTGACTACTCACAGCGATTGTCTCACTTTGGTTGGCATTCCCTTGAACAGCGACGCGTGTTGGCTGACGTCACGACCCTCTTTAAAATTCTTAATGGTCTAATATCCTCACCCGAACTTCTCGCTAATCTGCACCTGAGCGTGCCCCGTCAATGTCCAGTCAGAACAGTACGAAAGCCCCAAATGTTCGCTGTAAAATCATCTCGCACAAATCTCGGTCGATCAGCACCATTAAACCGAATGATGAACACCACCAACAAGGTCATCTCCATTAATACTGAAATCGACATTTTCTGCGACAGTATACAGAGTCTCAGGCAAAAATTGTTGGAATTTCATTTGTAGTCAGCGTTTAATCACATTATTGTTTTGAATATTCCATTTCTCACTTCTTTTTCTTGTCACCATATCGCTTGCAAAACGGGTATAATTATCTTTGTTCATCTTAAAAATATTTAATGTTAGGAATTAAATCGTATATTTTTTAGTTTATAGGTATGTGTGTTATAAATAGGATAGTTTTATAGTAAATATAGTTTTATTTTAAAATTTATTTTATCATAAGAATCTATGTCAATTTTAATCATCTTATTTATTTTTTTATGTTTTTTATCCTACCAAAATTATTGTAAATGTTGTATTATTTTTAATTGCCAAATTTATTGTATTATTTTTAATTTTATTATAATTAGGGGCTAAATTTGTTACTTAATTGTGAATGCTGTGGTCTCCTATAAGTGAAGGAGTACACCTACCTAATACTTTGTGATTTTATCAACTAAAAATGCTTTGTGTATATCTTTTGTTGGAGATCCTTAAATAAATAAATTAAATAAATTAAACTCAAAACTTTCCTCCCAACATTTCCCTCATTCCTTGTCATCACAAAAACCAATTACATTACAAAACTTTTTAAGTCACCAGCCCCACTTTCAGACTTCCTCACTTACTTTATCCATTTGCATAACACCACACATCCCCCTTAGCATTCTCATCTCTGCGACATGCAAATGCCTTTTATTTTTAACCCTTTTGTGGCCCAACATTCTGATCCATTACAAGACAGCAGGTGTAACCATTGTTTCATAAATTTTCCGCTTAAGTTTAAGAGGAATGCGAGAGACGCAGATTGTTCCCGTGACGCGCCACCAATTCATCCATCCTGTGTAAATTCTGGGAAAGTAAAATAGACAGCCCACGTAAGTAGAAGGTTTTTGTGTCAAGGCCATCACTACCATCAACCCTTGTTCAATAGTTCTAAATATAATTTCAGTCAAAAAACTTGAACAGCAAATTAATACTCTAGTTACTTTGCCATGTTAGAGCCATTTAATTTGCTTAGCAAGAGGGTAGGTGACACACCAATTAATTGACATACTTTATAAGAGCTGTCAAAATGTGGTTCTCTCATAGATTTTTTATGGCAATAGCGCACTGTGATATCACTGTTTAGTCAACTCAATGACTACTATTTATTGATTTCAAAGCAACTATAAATCAAATTTGGCAATTAATTGAAAATAAATTGGTTTTTCAAGCTCAAAATAAATTTATTTTAGAGATCGGTGTCTTGAAATGATTGTTTTATGGCGTCGTCTACCCTGTTAACTTCCCTTACTGTAAAAAAATTACTCACAGCGTGTTCATAATCAGTAGACATCCCCATAGACAATTCCACTTTATTTATATCAAGCTTCAGGTTTTCACATACTTCTTGTCTACATTTGGCAAGAGTCAGAAAGTCTGGGTTGGCGCCTTTAGACGTGTCATAGTCATATTGACCAATAGTCATCAAACCTTTGAAATCTAAGTTGGGACACTTCTTCAATACATGCTCAACTACTTTTGTTGCTTCAGAAGGTTCAATTCCATTTTTGGCTGAAAGTAAATAAAAAGGTATTATTAGAAGATTGCAATATATTTTAAGAAGATAAAAAAAATGTTTTGTTTTGATATTTCCGATTGCATCATTTGTTTGTAATGATAAATTCTCAAGGTTTTCTTGGCAGGAATGTTATCACTATTATTATTATGTACTTAAATAAAATTTACTATTCTGTTGCCATCCCATAATTATGATACTTATAAGTAAAATGGATGCATGAGGACTGAGATAAGCAAAACTGCCTTAAGGTAGAAGCAACAGGGTAATCCGCAATATTCAAATTTTCTTATGTTTTTTACAATTTGTAGGTCAGTGTCAAGTTTTATGGGATCTAACACTCTTTTAGAATTCTGTATTTCTGTAAGGCTTTTTGTCCTTTACATATTTTTCGTGGCCTTTGCTTAAAAAAAAATTTGAAATACAATACCTTCTTCAGCACTTGTATTAATCTGTACCATAACTGGTAAGTTCTCCTCATTTTGTCTATACTTTGGCCATTGTTTATTCAAATTGTCAGCTAACTTTTCAGAATGAACTGTTTCCACTATAAACAGCTTTGGGGATACGAGTAATTTATTTATTTTATTTGTTTGTAAATGGCCAATGAAATGCCATTTTATGTCCTTGCATTTTTCTAGTATCAATGGGTCACTGGCTTTTTCAACAAGCTCATTGACGTAGTTTTCTCCAAAATGCCGTTGACCAGCTTCATAGGCTTGAACAATCATTTCAGCAGGTTTTATTTTTGTTACTGCAACCAATCTTGGCGCAACTTGTGGCAAATCCTAGAAAGAGGTAATATTCTAGATTAACCTAGGATTACCTTTGCCATCTTATATAAAGAGAAAAAAAGGGTTTTTATATACAAGGATTATTTAATTAAGGCGAAGGTGAACCTTTTTATGTGGTTCAGGTCTATTGCTGAATGACGCAATAAAGATGTAGTTTTTGTACTTTATTTATTTATCACTGCTAGCTTTATCTTAAGTGATACAGTATGGTAAATAAAGTTTATGAGAAGTTTTACACACCTTACTGCGCCTAGCAACAGCCCCTTCAATTTGTGTCAGTACGAACTTTAGACCAGACATAACGTCGACTTGAGCTTCTGATGACATAATTATACCAATTACACTATAATAAATATTATTTTTATGATTCCGTTTACAACAACTACTTTAACGAGTTCACAGATTACTAATTTACTATATTATTTGACAGCTGCTAGAAATGTCAATGGCAATGGTTGCCCTTGCCACCTTGGATTTTTTTAAGGCGCCAGATCAAGAGTAAAAAGTCGCTAGATTTCAGAAATTTTTACAAAAAAAAACCACCAAATTCCGCTAAATTTATTGCATTTCAATCTCAGACAAAAGACATTAAAAACTAACGAATATGTATGAAATGCTAAAAAATAGTTGGTCGTTCCTATTAATTACAGATAATAGAATATCACGTATTTTTTTAATTTTGTATATTTTTATCAGAGTGCATTATAAAATTTTTACTTACTAACAATTTAGCAAACAAAAACATTACATTCGGTAAAACTTGACAAAGCCGAACGAAGCTTGTTCTCCCCGTCTTTTCAATATTTTTTTCGTTCTAGACCTTGGAGATATTGGGGGTCAAAGCTCCAACTTTTCCTCGTTTTTTTTTATTGCATGTTTTAATGTCAGGGGATCGTGCTTAAAGTAAAATACTTTAAGCACAATCCCCGTTCTATTCAATCTATCCATCAGCACAATGTTTTGAGAGCGTTACATTGAGTTCCACCGCAAAACATGATTTTTTACCCCAAAAAAGTAGTTTCCCAGCAATATTTTTCAAGTAAATAAAGTTACTTTGTTGATATAGTATTTAATTCAGAATGCTTGGTTGACGGCTTTGTGAAGAATCTGTTAGTTATTCACAAACACTCGATTCGAATTCGATGTCTGTCTTTTTTTGGCATTACGAAAGCGAGTGAGTTAGACATTTAGCAATTGTGAATAACTTTGCTGTTTACATCCCGTATGGCCAGTGAAATAAAACTACCTGATATAGTTCATTTGTTACTCATGTCTACCTAAGTAATAGAGTAAGAATCAAGAGAAACAAATTAAAAAACAATCTGAATTAAAGAAACGGTAGGAGATTTTTCTCTCAAATATGTGATGCCAGTTTCTATATTGAAAAACCGCTAAAAACCTCAAAAAAAATAAAACGCTAAACGAATAAAAAAACCACCATGAGCCTTGAAAAGCGCCAGTTCTGGTGGGAAAACTACCAAGGTGGCAACACTCAATTTGCCAAATTGGCAACTCAGTCAAATCAATAATATTATCATGAGGTCAGGTCCACTTTCGAACAATCAATCTATAAAGTTTTTTTTGAGTGTTTCAAAGTTCCGTGTGTCAGTTGTGTGATTTCAATATAATTAATAATTATTATTCGGATTATTCCGATATTTCAGTAAAACTTCATTCAAATTGCATGTATTAGGCTGCGTTCCGTTTTATAAAATAATCGCTCACAGCGCTTACATCAATATTTTACGTTCCGATTTAGGGTTCACGATTATGACCACAGATTAGATATAAGTAGCTAGTTATGACAGCTAAGAGCTGTCATCAACTAATATCTAATCTGTGGCTGTCGTCAGGTCATTTGACAGCGCTCACGGTAATATTTATTTGGGGCATGGTCGGTGTAATCGCAAGATGGCGCAAGTCATGCAGTCATCTATGACGATTCAAGGGACATCGATATCGCGCTCACGGTAATTCGGAACGGATTTATGGACGCTCAATTATTATTCGTTTACAGCCTAACTCGGAACGCGGCCTTAGTTTGTGTACCTTGATTATTCCACAGACAGAGTACAGAACATTATATGCTCTAAAGGAGGAGCACATTACTTGATCACAGATTTTTGTACTTTGTACGGTCGAACAAGCTATTTGGTTTACACTTAACAATGTAATTTGTAGGTTACACTGTAAAGCAAATAGCTTGTTCGACCGTACTTGATCAGTGAGGTTTACTTGTATGTCAAGAAGTTTCAGGGGTTTTCTTTTTCAACTCTTTCCTAGTCGCTGGATAGATGGCGCTGATCTCGGGATGTTACTGCAAGAAACAGAGCGTCACATAATTTCAATTGGACCTGGTTATTTTCGGAAGCTTATGCAAACGAAAGTCTCAGTCAACGAGCGTATGTGACGTGTGATTTTTCAAGCGTTTTGTCTTTGGCACCTAGTAACATAGTCAGTTCAACGCCATCTACCGAGTTCTTGGAAACTATTTTTTTTTAATCTCTAGAAAACCTCTCATTATTACAGTCAATGCCCCATCCTCAAATAGGTACACGTTTCACTCGTTAGTTTAAACATTTTCGTTGATTCATCACTTTCGCTGATTGGACAGAATGGTCCACAGTTTTTTTTACTTTGTGTAAAAATAAAGCTAAGTAAACCAAGCCACGGTGAAAGAGTGTATGTAACAGGGCACTGAGAAAAAAAAATGAGATTTTTTTTTTGTCAGTGCCCTGTTTTTTTTGAGAAATAAAAAAAACAGTTTCAAAGAACTCGGTAGATGGCGTTGAACTGACTACGTAACTAGCCCCCAAGCCAAAACGCTTGAAAATACACACGTCACATACGCTCGTGAACTGACACTTTCGTTTGCTTATGTTTCCGAATATAACCATTAGGTCCAAATGCAATTATTATTATGTGTCGGTCTGTTCCTTGCAGTAACATCGATCAGGGTCATGTATCTTGCGACTAGGGAAGAGTTGAAAAAGAAAATCCCTCATTCGTTCAAATTCTTGATTCTATTGTAAAAACACCTAAATAATAAGCTAAAAGTGTCTCGGTGTATTATGTTTCCGACTAACAGTTTGTCGATAAAAAGATGTCGAAGGGATTTTGTTAACTCCCACCACATAGGTACCTAAGGTTAGATTATATCTGTGACCAACTAAGCGCGAGCCGAGTGAGCGAAGCGACCAGTGCCGGGCCGGTGAAAACTACTTCGAAATTGGTCAAGTAAAAAAATAATGCCCCGTTTCGTAACCACTGACCCTGGGAATGGGAGAAGAACCATAATATGTTGGAACAGCTAACCGTCTAAACTTTAGCCGGTCAGCTGTTACAGAGGGAGTTTTGGAAAGTATACTTTAGCGTTATATTCCCCTCTGTTAGAGAAGTCTGTGGGAAGAAGCGGGGTGAAAGCTCATTTAGAACTTTTCTTTTACCTGGCTGTGAAGTGAATGATGCTGTGATCTAACACCTTCGATCAATCTAACACACAAAAATATTGTGTTGAGACGGACCTCACCTGCAATTCGTTCAGAAACATACATAGGTCACAGTATCACAGTATTTTGTGGTCTGTATTTTCATGTAAACACACAAAATAATTGCACATGCAATAAATTCAAATAAATTGGAAAAGAAAATACAGTTACTTTCCATATTATTTGCTCATGAATAAACGGATGAAAGGTCATCGCAAAATAATATTTTATTTTATTTAATTTTACCTACACAGCTGTTCCACTCACGTTATTATATAATATATAGTAATCTGTGGTTATTATTTATTTCCGAACAAAACGAAGACGTCAACTCGATTGATTTTCTTCACGTTTGTTTGCGTTTTTCGCGACGGAAATTAGTTTCTCGAACAATAAATTGCTTTAATTATGATCGAAGTACATACCGCGAACACCGGCTGATAAACAGGAGCCATGAATGTGTTGGAGAAAGCTGAAAAAGCTTTGGAATTTCTAAAAGCGAACGAGAGTTCAGCGAAGTAAGTTTTTGCATAATTTCTCCGTTTTCGGCTGGAAGTTTGTTATAGTTTATTTATATGTGTGTTGTTTATAGGAGTCATGAGCTGCAAGCGGCGGCTGGGACGCTCGGACGTTGTCTGGGAGCCTTAGGCAGCCGTTCAAACTGCGCTCGACACTATGCAAACTTATTGCATTCAGCTGCTCCTACACTGCTCCTATTAGCAAGTAATGATAGCGTAAGTTACCTTGAACGTTTTTTAGCAAATAGCGTGAAGGATTATTCAATTGTGTTATCCAATAATTGAGTATTATGCACTGTTGTTGAGAAACAAAATAATGAGGAAATGTGTGTCTTTACATGAAATGTTCATGCAGTTGGTATAACGATTCATTTTAAATCTTCTAAGAATAGCCAACTTACAGTTTGTAAAATACTGATTTCATCTGCATCTGTTTAGACTGGAAGCAGATCATCTCAACATGTTAAAAAGACAAAACAGAAAAAATATTTTACCGTTTAATGATCATAATAAATTCAATTCCTTTTTAGGCGGAAGTACGTCTTGTTGGTGATGAAGCACTGAACAGAGCTGTGGTTGGAGGATTTGCCTTTCATTCACACAAAACTAATATTGTGCTGCAGAATCAAATTGATCACACGAGAAATGCAAGGTATCATTAGTAATAATCTGTTTCATGACCCAAAAATGTATTATATTTTTAATTAAATGAAATGGTAGAAGGAGCCTTTAGAGTTTACAGCAAAAATATTCAGCATTATTTCTTCAGTTTTAGTACAACGCCACAATATCTTCGAAAATTTTGCCTATTTCGGTAGTTTTGGTTCAGGCAATGACATAATTGGATGAAAATCAATTTTGCTAAACATCCCATTCCTAGTTTTGAAAACTGAAAGATGTCTCCTGCCTAAAATGTTCCAAACTTTTCGAAGTATAATTTCAGAGCTCCCTCCATCACGCCCTGCCTATTCAAAAATATAGTTACGTGCTGAATAAGTTTACTGAAAAACACTCTGGATTCCCCTTACAAAACCTACAAACAGTTAGCAAATAGAAACATTTACTAACTGCTGTAAATTTTTAAAACTTTAATCATTTCCCTCATAACTAACACGACTGAATGTTACCACCATTGACGTTGAAGAATAATATAACTTAAAATAATCTGCTATTAAACAGACACTTAACTTTTAAAAAGGACTTCCCATATCAATCAGTCTTCCTTCAATTTTAATGTTGCATTCATTTGTAACAGGTATATGGAAATGCCACTGTCTATAATGGCTGCTTGCCAACATTCATTTTGAATATGATTATTCCATAGGATGCACTTTGCATACATAATAAACTCGCTCTCCTCATTTTACCATGTATGGTCAAACAAGCTATTCGGTTTACAGTTTAAGCCATAAATTACATTGTATTGTATAATGGGCTGGTGTCCGCAACTCGACGTCTAAGCGCGTATTTTGCGTATGGGCTTAATACACCATGCAAGCCCAGTGTGGAGATATCACAAGTCTTCGAATTTTTGGTTCTAGGACATCCTCACGATGTTGTTTCCTCACGATGTTTTCCTTCACGGTTTTTGAGAGCAGTGGTGATGAAATAAATTACACAAAGTAATGCGCCTGTCTGGGTTCGAACCCACGACTTACTGTTCGGATGTCGGGGCCGCCACCACTGGGCCACCGCTGCTCTTCAGGGCGTAATTACATTGTAAAATGTAAACCAAATAACTTGGTTGACCATACTACTAACTACCTTACTGAATCAATAAACCAATACATACAACATTCTTCTTTCTGCTTATAAAACAATCACTTGTGATATGATGTAGTGTAGAACACCTGTTTCAGTACAATACACTCCAATAATGTCTCTAGCCTAATTAGAATTAATGTGAGGCTACTTAATTAACAAATTGAACACTTTAATTAGAATAATTGTGTGCACATTATCATGTCACAATCTACTTAAATATGGTACAGTCAGCCCCAAAAATATGTGTTTACACTGACTGTTACAGAGGTTCACCATTTCATTGTCTACGACCATTATTCCATAATTGTGTCTACAATGTAAAGCTACAAAACATAATAAAATATTCATTTCACCAAAAGCTTCTACACATGCCGGAATCGGCCGAATACAAAATAATATAAACACTCCACATAAATTCAACCACAACCACATAAATCTCAAAAATATGCAAACTACAATCGTCCATAAACAGGCAAATAAATGTACAAAGGCTGTTAGAAATAAATGCAGTCTCATAGACAATCTATTTTCTCTTAGCGTTAGAATTTTACCTCTTTATAATATAAACAGCCGCTCGGATCGACCTTTAGGTTAAGCCGTGCTTGCCTAGGTTATTCTGTGGTCTGGGGACCACCCATTACATACCGAGTTTCCTCAGTGCCTCGGAAAGCACGTTAAGCAGTTGGTCCCGGATCCCATTTGCAGATCTTTGACAGTCTACAGGTAGTCAGTGGCCCAAAAAGTTTGACAACCAGTCTTACCAAGAGGTATTGTATTCCCCAGTATTAATTGGGTTGTGGAGGTCAGATGGCAGTCGCACCATGTAAAATACTGGTATTCAGCTGCATCCGGTTAGACTGGAAGCCGACCCCAACAAAGTAGAGAAAAGGCTAGGCAGATGATTAGTATAGGTTAAAATTTGAAGTATCCAAGCCTTGATGCATTCTCTATCTCCTCACCTAGATGGATCCGAGCCGCCCTCTCCCGTATATGCCTCGGTGACTGCTGGCTCCGTCCCGGCGTCGGCAAGATCCGGACACAGGCTCAGACGCTGTTTCCCAAGCTCAGTCAGATAGTCCGGCAGACCAGTGAGATCCAGCTGATTGTGGAGGCTTTGGAGAACAACCTGCCGAGGATACTCACTGCTTTGGCTGAGTATACTACTGATGAGGAGATTTCTGGTGAGTATCATTGAAAAATAAAGGGTGTAAAAAGACTCGAAGCCGAAAGGCACCTGTTCTCCCCGTCACTGCGATCATTTTTTTTGGTCTACACCATACCTCGGAACCTTCTAGTTACGGAGATACTGGTAGTCAAAGTTCCAACTTTTTGACAAGTTTTTTTAAACACCACCACGACCCCGTACTATTCAATCCATCTATCAGCATAATGTTTTGTGTGTGTTACATTGAGTTATACCAAAAACCATGATTATTCACCCCAAAAAAAGTTGGTTTCCCATTTTTGCGTAAAGTCACTTAGTTTGATGTGAATGAGAATGCTTGGTTGACGGCTTCGTGATGAGGTTGTTTACACCCTGTATTTTCAAATGTCTCGCGGGCCCTATTCCCTCTTTAAGTTACTCTATTCCTTTTAGATTCCAACTCTGGTAGGTTTATGGGGAAACAATACAAGTGTGTCTTAAAAGCCATGTGCAATTTCTTTTCCAGAATTATCCAAAGCCTTGCTATCGCACGTGGAGACATCAGATCCAGCAGTACGCCGCGGCATAGCTACGTGTGTGGCCCATCTCTGTTCACACAGAGAACCACTGCTTACCAACATATTGGCGAGAGTGTTTGGTAAGTTGATCACTTCTTGTCTAGCGCCGATAGCTAGACGTGTTAAGTTGAGATTGAAAAATATTTTTCATTATTCATACTCGGAAAGTAGGTCTGGAGTTGCCTGAGGAGCGGATTGAAAGTAATACTTTTCAGCCCTAGGGAGAATCGCTTTCAACTGACAGCTGTCAAATTATAAAAAAAAAACTAGATCTACGAGTATTTTCACCTCTCTATTGAACCATGTTCCGACTTCTATACAGCCTCTAAATTACGGCGCGATGTAAAATTGAAATAAAATAAAATTCTGTATGAATTAATTTTTAAATAACTTAGTTATAATTTGGTTATAAATATTTCTTTAAAATAACATAGATTTGGGCAAAATATTTAGTATTTTTTCAGTGACGAAAGTGAAAAATAAAGGCTGAATAGCCGGCCACAGAAAAAAAAAACAAAATAGGCGGGAAAGTGGCAATCCGATTTCAATTTTTTTTCGAGTTGTTTCGTGTTTTTATTTTTATTTTGCTTGTATTCGTAATGAAAAGCTCAGTGTTTACCTCGGGTTAAAGACTTATTTCGCTTCACCGCCTAACGCGGCGGTGCGCCGTGCCGTGTGTTAATCGCCTAACACATTTCAATAGTAACCAGTAAATGGAGCTGTGATCTGAAAACGAAGCATATTGAAATACCGTGCATTTATTTTAGACTCATTACTTGGTAGTTATTTAATCATTACTCTGTTAATTCATTTTTTTACACTATTTTTTTTGTACATATAGGAAAAAAAAGTTAAAAAATAAAAGGTTTTCCGCCGGTGTCTGGAGCAGGGGGACTCCAGAGACAGGATCCTTCTCACAATGCGGGCCGTATCGAGGAGTACTGCGTAATGAATCAATAACCACTATTTATTATTTACTTTTACAGAAAAGCTATGGCCACTGACCTCAGACAGCACAGTGGTGATAGGATGGTTTTGTGTCATAAAAGCCATCTTCCAAATCAACGACATTACGAAGTTTTCCGAAAACGACTTGTTCGGCGTTCGGGACTATTTAGAGGTATCATTAGTTATTTTGAATGTTCTCTTTAGTTCTAGAAACAAAAAACCTCTCCATCGAGTAAACTGTAAAACTGTTGGTACACTACATGCTTGCTACATGACCAAATTGTTCTAAACTGTAACTATTTACGGTTAAAATTCACTTGTGTACATTTGTATGATTTGCATACAAAGAGACCTCTGACTTGGCTTAACATGTCATCGAGAAATATCTCTCAGGCATGCTGGTTTGTTATCTTCTTTCGATATTTTCCTGCACTGAAGCAAGTGATTATTATACAATACACACATGAATCCAAAAAATCGGTGCGTGTCTTGGGTTCGAACGAATTTGCACTCCGACAGTCACATTACTGGGCTATCATTATATATTTTACACCCTTTATAATATATCCTTTTGTTTTTACAGCTATACTACCTCTGCATCCACTACATAGAACACACGAAGGAACACAACGTACAAAACGCAATAATGGAGTGTTTCACTGTGATCCTATCTTTGGCCTCCGGACAGTTCAAAACAGCTCTACTCGAGAGACATCCCAGACAAGTGTCTTTAGATAATACTCATAGCGAGAAGGGACATAGGAGGAATATAAGTAAGTCATTATATTTCATATTGTTATTTTCTTTTAAATTTATATTAACATAGCATCAGCCTATAATGTTCCCACTGCTGGGACGCACGGCCTCCTCTCTATGAAAAGGATTGGTCTACAATCCACCACGCGGGCTCAGTGCGGGTTGGTAATTGTCTTCGAATTTTTGATTCTAAGATATGCCCGTTTCCTCACGATGTTTTCCTTCACCCATTTTGAGAACAGTGGTGATGAAATAAATTGTACAAAGTAATGCGCCTGTCTGGCTTTGAACCCACTATTTAACTGTTCATACTTCGTAAATCGGGGCCGAAACCACTGGGCCACTGCTCTCAATTGATATTATTTCCACTTAAACGTAAATCAACTTAACAATTGTATATATAAGAAACATAAAAAGGTCTAGCTTTTGTTAGAAGTTAGTTGTAACTTCCATTGCGGACGTTGCAAATAGATAATTAAATAAAAAAAGTAAAGTTTAAAAATTAAAACCCGACTTCTGAATGATCACCTCTAAAAAGTATGAAATAAACATTCACAAAAACATTATTATCTGAAATTGTTACGTAAATACTCAATATTTGTCGTCCTTTACAGATGTATCATCCAAAAATTATCATAACATCGTAATTCTATTTCCAGGCACCTCAAGTATAATATCATCGCGGTACGCCCCGAGTCCTCAGAACGAGCTCAAAGATCCGCTAGAGATCTCGTTCTCCGGAGCATTGCAGCTTGGCAGTCTGTTGCAGTTCAATACGCCTAGTTTGAGCGTTGAAGACTTGACTATACAGGTATGTCTTTAATATTTAAGCTAGGTATATAATATATCAACCGCTGTGTGTATTTACGTATGAGAAACTGGTTTCCCATACACTTAAATAAATATTGAGTTTTAAATGAAATTGTTACTCAGGTTTTTTTTTCATACTAAATGAGGACCTCGGTTCGATTCCCGGGTCGGGCAAAGTGCTATTGGGTTTCTCCATCAGGAATTTCTGATCAATCGTACTCGATTGAGGGCAACGCGGTGAGCTCTACTATAATTGTGAGACTTTAACATAACTTTGCTTGCACCAGCGCCGAAATATCGTGAACACAAAAATATAGTAAATATTATTATGATAAATATTCCGTTTTCAGTGTACTGACACTCGATAGTGTTAGTAACCATGACAGTTAAAAAACTTCTATTTATTATTCTCCACAGCCCGGCTAGCATGGGCAGGGGATAAAAAATTTATCCACCGGTTATTTCCACTGATAAGGGACAAAATTCAAACAAAAGTGGAAATAACCGGTGGATAAAATTTTTATCCCCTGCCCATGCTAGCCGGGCTGGAGATGTCAATTGTCGGTTTCTGATAATGTAGTACCGAATCTAACAGAAACATATTTTTTGAAAAGTATCGTACAGTACAAGTACACCAATCATGAAGTTTTAATGAAGTCCTGAAGAATTCACAATAGTTCAAATTTTACGTGTCAGAATAATATTTTCTTCTTATACAGACACCCGATTCTCCAGTGAGCGACCAAGAAATGGAGATGCCGAACTCGGAACAACTATCAAAAGATCTCTCTGAAAAGTTACATGAGATTGAAGAGGTGGAACCTAAGGAGACAGATCAGGTTGATCATGTTCAAGCAGCTACCGATGGCGCGGTTAAGGTAAGGGCTGATCCTATGTTGAAAAGTTAGGTTTTTGAAGTGAAAACTTCTCTAGTGGCGTTGTGCACTTTTTGGGATGGGTAAAATTTAAAAATCGCGTCAGGACACGCGCGTCAGAACGCTTAACCTGATCGAAAATTCGTAAGACGGAGGGAGAGTAGATCGGCGCGGCGTAGGAAAGGAAGTAATATCCCCCTCTCTTTCTACCGCGCGGCGAAAATGTATGCCTGCTCCTGCTGTTTCGTTTTAATTTAATTTATTTTTTATTTTTAGTGTAGCATAATAAAATTGTAATAGTTCTGAAGTGTTAAAATTTAAATGTAATGTACTCGTAAATTGTCATGTTTGTGTACGATAGCGCAATAAATGAATATTGTATTTTACCACATAAATGATAGTGCTTTTGTACTGTTGATTAAAGCAATTCGTGCGAAATTATTCCCTAACCATTCCAAAAGTAAAAAATGCACAACGTTAATGTTCAAGTTTCTGCCGGCACTCCCTGAGTGCTACCCGTTGTTTATTTTTAACCGACTTCTAAAAAAGGAGGAGGTTCTCAATTCGGATGTTCCTATTTTTTTTTAATGTTTGTTCGCGCATAACTTCGTCGCTTGTCAACCGATTTGAAAAAATCTTTTTTTGTTGGAAAGGGTATACTTTCCAAATGGTCCCATAGCCACCAAGTCAGGATCTGATGATGGAATCTTGGCAAAATCGAGGGAACTCTTCAAATTTTATAGCATAACGTACAGCTATTTTGGTATTTTCTGCAACAAATGAAGCATTAGCGTTCAATAAGAACCATTCTACCATCATCAGATCTGATGATGAAGCCAAGAGTCACGGAACTTCATAATGAGACAATGTATCCTAGTCGTGTTTGGGCTTGTTGTAATTGTAACGGTGTGCACTTTCCATGTGAACCACTAAAAAGTGAAAAATAAAAACTTTTTTTGCAAAAAATAAAACCGATTTCAAAAAAAAAAACAAAAAAGTTAAAAATGACCTTTGTTTGATTGATTTAATTTTTTTGTCACCGACTTCAGAAGCTAAAGTTATTTTTAACTTTTTTGTTTTTTTTTTTAATCTTAACGTAGTACGTACTAGCGTATGTCCGCGGCTTCGCCCGCGTGGAGTCGATAATTGTCCCAAGGGTTCGTATTACCTGGTCAAAAAGTATCTATGTATTAATCCAGGTTACAAATGATCTAAATTTCATTCAAATCCGTTTAGTAGTTTTTGCGTGAAAGAGTCATAGAGTCATCAAGCATCCATCCATCCACAGTTTGAAAGACTTTGTTTTTATTAAATGCAAAAGTTTTAGTGTTGTATCAATAATCCATTTCATATACTAGATAATCACTCAGAAACAGTTATTTTCTAGTATATGAAATGGATTATTGATACTGTTTTCACCATGAAATTAAAATTATTGAATTAAAATATTGCGATAATGTAGACTGTGACTTGGATACTAAAAAAAGTTAAATTGAGACTGATGCTCCACTTTTTTGCAATTTGCAGGTCAGTGCAAGTCAACCCTCCAAGTTCATAAACTTCTAGGACTTCTAGAACTTCTCTTTCAAAGTCAAAATCGTTCCTCGACCTTTATGAACTTGGAGGGTTGTATTGATGATTTTGAAGATTATAATTCTGCAACTACCTACGTTTTACAGTCGCGAACGATATTTTAATCAACATGCAACCTATCATTGGCCTGCAAATTGCAAAAAACGTAAGAAAATTTGAATTTCGCGGGCTACTCTGACGCTTTCACCTTAATGAAAATGTATTTTACAGGTCAATATTGGAACATCTAAGGACGATGACGTTCCACTCAAATACTGCGCAAGATTGCTTACATCGATGTTCCTATTAACTGGGAATAAGGGAGGAGTTATACCCGATAGGTAAGCCGACTCACGTAGTGTTTGACTTAGAAAAAAAACTCAGCATTTTTCTAGATCAACGTTTCCCTTATATTTGTTTGTGTAGTTGGAACGTAAATACTGCAATTAAAATAATTGCACATATAGGGGGTTAACAGATTCCAATTTGTGAGAGGCAACGACCATACAGCCTCTAGACTCCTAATAACAGGCGACCGATGTCTGTCAACACATAAGGGGTATAAATCTTATAGCCGTCGTCACTCACCGAGTTCGAATTAGTTTCGACCACTCCTGTGAGCCGCAAACACTTCCGCATTACTCCTTTAAAAAATCGAGAAAATAGACATAATATGGCCCCGTGAATAATACGTTGGTGTGATAAAGAAAGCCGGACTTCAAGTTTCCTGAAAGACGGTATCACATTTCATCGGTAATTTAAAAGTTCCATAATCTAAATTAGATTAAATTTCTGACAATATTTATCGGAGTTCATCTTAAACTGGTCATACTTGATGTCTTTTATGATTGCGTCCCTTTCTTTTGAAAGTACTTTTTTCTCTATCTCTTTTCCTCGATGTTACGTTAACATAATTAGTGATGTTCCAAATCGTACGACCACCTCTGTTGTCGATAAAGCAAAAAATAAAACCTATAACTATTTATTTATGCAAAATAAATATTTTTAGTACTTAATTAAAAATTACAACATTTATTTATTTATTAATATGTTCACGTCATTTTACCGAATATTGTTTTATCCCTATGAAAAACCGTCGCCGCCTACTAAGTTCATATAAGTTCAGATATTTTACCTACTTACATGATTCAATCGTAATTAGAATAAAGAAGGTAATTTAATGCAAGTAAAGTATGTAAAACATATTTTATTATACCTACAGTAAAAAAATATCGATACTTTCTTGTTTGATTTAAAACTGTCCCATCCCTAGTGAAATGCAATGACCTTGAATTGGCCAATCAGAAAGCAGTACCCCGTCCCCCTCGCGTACCTCGTACCTCAGCGAGTTGACAGAATAGTTTTCGTGCGTTAGATCGTGTATTAGGCGTCTATAGGCTGTATGGTCGTTGGTGAGAGGCCAATGGCTAGGCATTGGATTGCCATGAGCTGAGTTGATAGACATATCGCACCGCCGATAAACACTAAAAATACCTGGTTTCGTTTTATTAACATTATTAAAAATTTAATTTGAATTTTAGAGAAGATAGAAATTTTTGAGAATTTTTGAAAATGCTCCGAGATCGTTCTCGTGGAGTTCGATCAAAATCAAAATCAAAATCAAAGCATTTATTTCAAGTAGGCCAATAACAGGCACTTTTGAATTGTCGAAACAAAGATGAAAATTAAATGTAGCTACAGTCCCAGTCACAAGACATAAAAACTGTGAAAGTACTGTAGTTGCCCATTCCCTAGCGTAGATCTCTATGGAGAAGAACGGGCAAGAAACTCCATGGACACTCTTTTAAATCAAAATATTGTTACAAAATCTTGGTTACATCATTCATGTTGAGATGGTATATTATGTGAGAACAATGTAGCAAGATGTGCACGTTAAGTGTCCATAGCAAAACCAAAACAAAACACAACTCAAAAACAAAATAATTAATTCAAATAAACCATGGCGACTAAGAGAAGACCAGTCACAACTGACAGCGCCCGTTCACGAACATGACGCATGGATCAGCACCATTCAGCTCAACCATTTTGAAGGGAACTAAATGGTCCGACACACGCGCCACCATCAGCGAGACATTTGAGTGAGCATGGCATACTCTCAACCGCCAGGGCACATTCAAGTCAAGAACTGCCGTAGGTTTCCAGTGAATGATAGCTTACTAGTACATGGTACTCACACAATATGGGCTATGCGATTATATAATACTAACATTGAATCTATACAATGCAAAGATAGTTAAGTACAATCTTCAGCAGCTCCAACTATACCATTTAATGCTATCAATTTTTGCGCCCCTGTCCATGTGGAGCAGGACCAGCATTAAGCCAAGCATTTTTATCAGCGATATAATCGCTCAACTTGTAATATGCTTTTCTACATAGTGTGCGTTTAATGCATGTTTTAAATTTCGTCTCATTCTGTTCAAGAATACTTTGTGGAATTTTATTATAGCATCTCAAACAGTACCCCATGAAAGATGAGTCTACTTTAGCGAGTCTAAAGCCTGGCTGAACTAATTGGTCCCTATTTCTAGTACTGTAATTATGTCTGTCACCTCTTTTACCAAAAAGATGCAAATTTTTTCTAACGTACATTATGTTTTCGTAAATGTATTGACAATGTACCGTCATAATGCCAATATCCTTAAACAGTTCCCTTAGAGAATCGCGCCTACGAAGATTATATATAGCTCTGATGGCTCTTTTCTGCAGAATAAATATAGACTCAATATCTGCAGCCCGTCCCCATAGCAAAATACCGTAAGACATTATACTATGGAAGTAACTAAAATAGACCAGTCTAGCGGTATCTACATCAGTGAATTGACGGATTTTTCTAATGGCATATGCTGCTGAACTTAAGCGCCCCGCAAGAGATGTTAAATGAGAACCCCATTGTAGCCTTGAATCAAGCGTAAGCCCCAGGAAAACCGTTTTATCTACGAATTCAAGTTTCTCATTATTCAATAATATATCACAATCACTACCCTTAACATTCGGTAAAGCAAATCTTATGCATTTGGTTTTTTTTTCATTTAATACCAAATTGTTTGCTGTGAACCAATTTTGGACCTGAAGTAGGGCATTATTCACGTCATCTAAATTTTGTGCCCGTCTGTTTATCTTAAAAATTAAGGAAGTGTCATCAGCAAACAACACCATATTTTGAGGTTGGTTTTTCAGTAAATAGGGTAGATCATTTATATATACTAAAAAGAGGAAAGGACCCAATATTGAGCCTTGCCGAACCCCCATTTTTACTTTCAAGCCCTGTGAATTAATACCATTTATCTGAACATGTTGTTGTCTATCATTCAAATATGATCTTACCAAACTAAGTGCAAGTTTACCCAGTCCGTAATGCTCAAGTTTCAAAAGTAATGTGTCGTGATTTACGCAATCAAACGCTTTGGAGAGGTCACAAAAAATTCCTATGGCATCTTGGGACTCTTCCCACGCAGTAAATATGTGCTTTAATAAGGTTACACCGGCGTCAGTTGTACAACGTCCCTTGGTGAAACCATACTGTTGATCATGTAAGATTCTGTTGGTGTTAAAATGATAGAGCATTTGATCAAGCATTACTTTTTCAAAAACCTTGCTAAAAACTGGCAACACGGATACAGGTCTATAATTGTTAGTATCTTTACTGTCCCCGGATTTGAAAAGAGGTATGACTTTACTGTATTTCATTAAATCAGGGAAAACTCCTTGGTCTACACATAGATTAAAAATTAAAGCTAAGTATGGGGCTATTGTCTCAAGTATGGATGTACAAACTTTGATAGACATTCCCCATAGATCTTCGGTCAGTTTGATTTTTATTTGCCGGAAAGCTTTAATAACTACCATAGGGTTAATGTGTTTAAATTTAAATTCAGCCAGGCAGCCAGACACATTCGCCTTTAATAAACCCATTGAGACTTCAGGAGAGGAATTTAGTGCCTCCGTAGTTTTTAATGGTATTTCTGTAAAGAAATTTACAAATTCTTGAGCTACTTCCTGATTAGAGCTCTTAGGACCACTTGCTGTATCTAATGTGTAGCTAGTGTTACGTATTTTCTTCCTGTTAGTCTCGTTATTTATGACTTTCCAAACTGTCTTTATTTTATTTTCTGCTGTTTTGATCTTGTTGCTAATGTGCAGGGCTTTAGCAACCTTGCATGTATTTCTAAAAATTTTTGAATACTTAGCAACATACTTGTTAAAAGTTTCAGTGTTAATAAAAGGCTTAAGGCCATAAAGCTCAAATAGTCTTTCCCTACTTTTTCTGATGCCTCTAGTTGCCCAATCGCTAAATATGAATTTAGGGCAAATACTTTTTGTCTTCTTTTCAAAAGTTTTGTTGAATTCCGTGTGAACTATTGAAAAGAAACGATTATAAAATTGATTTATATTAATATCGTCATGGCTCATAACACTTAACTTGTTCTGTAGGGAAACATTAAACCTATTTAATTTGCTAGAAGTTATAGGTCTAAATTTAATCTGTACTTTTTGCAATGGTGTATTACACCTATAAGTTACAGTTTGTCCGCTATGGTCAGACGGCAAACAATTTACTATGGCTTTATCTAAGTAATCACAATCGCAGAAAACATTATCTATACAAGTAGCAGAAGATGTTGTGATGCTAGTAGGTTCAATAAAAACGTTAGTCAGGTCAAATGACTTAAAAAGATTTAATAACCGACCACTATTTGAATGTTCTTCTAAAATATTGATATTGAAATCACCACAAATTATTGTAGATTTATTACTGGCTGCAAGTTTTGCCAGGACATCTTCCATTATTGATTCAAATATGGAAAAATTTTGATAGTTTGGGGGTCTGTACACACACACAATTACATGCTTATCTAGCTCAACACAGGACAGTTCGACGCAATGTTCAACCGAGAGACCTACTATGTCATTACGTTGCTTATATTTAAAACTATTTTTAATTAATATTAGGGAACCTCCACGAAGCATAGTTTTACGATTAAAGCAGCTACCCACCATATAGTTCTCATAATTAATAAGCATTTGGTAATCCTTTAGCCAATGTTCAGTAAAACAAATAATGTCAAACTTACTACTTTCTAAAAACAAATCAATTTCTAATAATTTTGAAGAAATGCCTTGTATATTTTGGTGGAATAATTTTAAGGTGTTCTGCTGAGGCCCTTTTTTACTAACTAATTGAGTGCAAGAAGATACCTTGCTGTTGGTAGGATTAACAAAAATATTGTTAATGGTACCTTCTGTTGTCTCACTTTCTAGTTTAAATTTTTATTTGAAGTGAGGCCGGAGACTCCTGTGCCATCCTCAGACGATAAGACCCTATCACTAGTAAACCCTAATTGAGAATTTTCCACGGTGACAGATGGATCCTCCTCAGTACAATGTTTGTAAATATTTATAGCACTAGTGCTATATTCATTTGTGCCAGTCACCTGTACATTAGTAGAATTACTAATCGTTCGATAACTGTCCCACTGGATCGTACTACCGGGAAAAAAGTATTAAATGTTGTAATTTAGGTTATAAACTACCTGTGTGCTAAATTCATCCAAATCTGTTCAGTATTTTTTGCTTGAAAAGTATCAAATATACCCCATACACCCTCACAGACTTTCACATTCATAATATTAAGTAGGATTTGTTAAACGACATCATTCCGTTGTTTAATAGGAGGTGTGATGTGTCGGGAAATTTTGGTCACATTATGTACGGTACCAGATCCCATATTTGTATGCAGCTTTATTCAGTCCTCAAATTATAATATGAACATTATTTTCAGGCAAATAAGAGTGTCTTTAAAGTCGTCAGCACTGAACTGCTTGTCTGAAATACTACAACTGTATCCACAAGCGATAACGTTGTTTTTGGACAAGGATGCTGATGCGAAACATCATAATATTTCTGGTAAGTTCGTTGTGATGTAAACTTATTTTAAAAGATTTTTTTATTCTTTTGACTAAACAGCTTGTATGTTGGAAATGTGACATTGTCAATGCTTGTTCGTTGGCATCGTGTGGTCCCGGAATATAAGAAAATAGCCATCTCATCTCATCTTGTGGGTGTTCTAAATGAAATCAAATCATTTATTTGCATTGAATGTAGGTTACATTAAAATACAGGTGGAATAGAAAGGAGTGAGCCATGTACATTCTGCCTGAAAATAGGCACGCAAAAAATTCTAAAAATTGTTAAGAATCTAAAAAAATCTAAAAATTGTTAAGGATCTAAAACAAATTAAAAAGAAAACTAAAAATACAGTTACAAATTATTAAAATGTCACAGTTAGAATTAATGCCATTATACATACGTATACATTAAATCACATTGAAAAAATGTCAAATTAAAATTAAAATGTTACACACTTTATAACTGTTTTATTAAGTATTAGGTACTTACACATGTTCAAGATAATATTAATGATAGTTATTACACACATTGATGATTAAAAAGTTTTGTCCATTAAAAAATCATTAATCGAATAATAACATTTTTCTGTTCCACTAATTTCTTTTTAAAGTTTTTAATTGTAAAAGCACAATCAAACACATTGGATGACTAAAAGAGACAGGAAGGCCTCTAAAGAATTTTTATCTAATTATTCGGTTTCATGTAAATTTTAATTTTTAGCATGTTAGAATTTGATTTAGCTGTGCCCTGACAGGGTCTACAACGGCTCTTAACTCTAAGCGTTTTTTGTTAACACACACACACACACACTATATATTTTGAAAGAGAGTAGGAAAGTATGGAACAAGGGCAGTAAAATGATGAATGATTGTTTTATGCCAGATACCTCTCGAGTTCTGGCATCGTGTACAAAACCCCTCAGTTCAAAATTATCCTTTTTTGAATATGTTCCAAAATACTAACTAAACTCTAGCCCACTAAAGAATGATTTTCAACCGACATCTATTTTGTTCCAGGTTCCTCAGAGGGCATGGATTCCAATCAAGACCACATAAACGACTTCGTACTAGAAAGAAATGTCTGCTACCAAGATTCTTTAACAGACTCCTTGAGTCAAGATCTCCTCAACAGAAGCATCGATAGCCAACAGACAACACAATCCCATCAGATATCGAAAAAAGACAGCAAATCTGAAAGTACAGAACAAAAAAGTTCCAAAGATGCGCCTAGTAATATTTTGGACAGCAAAATATTCCCGAAGAACGACCTTATTGCCAGTGCAACGACAGATAGTACGAACCCTAATATGACGAACAGTAACTTCACAATGAATTCCAACATGACTGGGAGTAATGCTTTATCTACTGGCTACCCCATGACAAGTAGTGGAGATGTTTTGTCTTCAAGCATAGACTTAGACATGAAATTCGATCATTTCGGGGAATCCACAACGAATCTAGACAACCTAGATGCATTGAAAGACTTAGAAAAGAAAGAGGAAAGAGTCAAAAGACCTCTGAAAAGAACTGATGAAGTGATGATTCAATCTAAAGACTCGGTTGAAGTCGTGAATGAAAATGTGGAAGTAGTGAAACTTGTTGAAGTTTCAGACAACTTCGAGTTCCAGCACATGAGTGATGTTTTCACCCTGTTAGAAGGTCATAGTGACCCACAAATCAGGGGGTTGGTTAGAATGTGTATTGCCAATTACTTGGTGGCTGGGTTAGATCTTTCTCTTGGACATTATCATCGATGGAGGAGTTATAGCACTTTGGCTAAAGATGTGTCGGAGTATATTAGTATGGATGTACTGATTGGGATTGTTTTAAAGGTATGTTGGAATTCGTAGACAGATTGATTTATAACTTACTTTTACGAATTAGGTGCTAGCGTTTTTTGTTGAAATTGCTGCCGGTAGTGACTGAAAATAAAAGTAAAAGACGGGGCTGGCAGTATGGCGGAATACGGAGTAGATAATTAATAAAACAAGAAAAACTTAGGATGCGAAAGCGAGCGAAGCGAGCTCGGGGTTCGGGCCGACCTGACTTGGACAGTTTTGATTCGAAGGGGATGGCGGGGTCTAATGAGCGAGCGAAGTGAGCCAACTTAGACCCCGCCATCCGCTTCGTGTGTGGTCACTTAAACCATGCAAATAGAAAGCCTTGAACTTCAGGTCAAGTGTACTTATTGACCAAAACCCGATTTGATCGTATTGAGTTTCGGCGTTGGACTGTTCCAGTTGATCTCTCCTAGGATTAGACATAAATTCGTTAGTCAAAGGCTGAAACACGCTATTGGTTTGGACTTTGACTCAGACTTCTTGTCAAACCTGAGATTTGGCTAGCCGAACCTAGAAGCGCCGGAGCTTCGTAATTTGACAATAACATATAGGGTGTAAAACACCTCTTCACGAAGCCGAAAGGCACTTGTTCTCCCCATCATTGCAATATTTTTTTTGTTCTACACCATACCTGGGAACCTTCTAGTTACGGAAATATGGGGGGTCAAAGTTACAACTTTTTATCATTTTTTATACAACTTTTTTTTGTAAGATTGGTATTGACTTTTAACACGTCCACGACCCCCGTACTATTCAATTCATGCATCAACACGTTTAAGTGCGTTACATTGAGTTCTATCACAAAACATGATTAATAACCTCAAAAAAAAAATGTTGTTTCCCAGCAATAATTTTTGCATAAAGTTACTTAGTTTGATGTACACTGTACAGAATGCTTGGTTAACGGCTTTGTGATGAGGTGGTTTACACCCTGTGTACTTTGTACAGCTTGATCGGATATCTGACAGTTTATTTATTGTTTTTTTTTTATGTTTGAAAGTTCTTGACAATCTCTTTCAGGGTCTCTCAGACGACATCCACTCAACAGTGAACCACACTCTATCATGCCTCACGACTCTATCTACCTCTCTATGTAACAGCTCTCATTGGGCACAATTCATCGATATACTGAACGCGCTGGTCAATGTAGAGACTAACAACTACTGGTTGTGTAGACTCAATCTCTGTAAGCTTTATGAGAAGTTGCCTTATCACAAGTAAGTGGAGGACCTTTTGTAGTATCTTTCAGTTTCATGAAGCGCAATTTAGAATTAAAGGTTACTACTTACAATGTGTTTCAAATAAGAATAGGAACGTCAAATGACTTTATATCTGTCAACTAGGCTGTCACTTGAGAAGTACGGAATAAGTCATTATAAAGATAATAACGATCATAAATATTCTTAAAATTATTTGCGTAAATTAAAATTTTATTGCAAACCCTTACTTTTCAAGGAACAGTTGACAGATAAAGGTCATTGACGTTTTTATTAGGGTTCCGTAGCCAAATGGCAAAAAACGGAACCCTTATAGTTTCGCCATGTCTGTCTGTCTGTCTGTCCGCGGATAATCTCAGTGACCGTTAGCACCAGAAAGCTGAAATTTGGTACCAATATGTATATCAATCATGCCGACAAAGTGCAAAAATAAAAATTTAAAAAAACATTTTTATTAGGGTACCTCCCCCAGACGTAAAGTGGGGAGCGATTTTTTTTTTAATTTTGACCCTGACGTGTGATATATTGTTGGATAGGTATTTAAAAATGAATAGGGGTTTTCTAAAATCATTTTTTGATAATATTAATATTTTAGGAAATAATCGCTCCGAAAGTCAAAAACAATGTGTCCCCCCCCCTCTAACTTTTGAACCATAAGTTTAAAAAATATGAAAAAAATCACAGAAGTAGACCTTTATATGAACTTTCTAGGAAAATTATTTTCAACTTGATGAGTTGAATAGTTTTTGAGTTATATAGCACTTTTTCAAAAAAACGCAAATGATAACTTTGTTTTTCATACAAATACTATGAAAAACAAAGTTATTTTTGCTGACGAAAAATGTTGGTATTTTTAATGGTCTGGGAAGCTACGGAACCCTACAGTGAGCGTGACCCGACACGCTCTTGGCCGGTTTTTTCGGATTTAAAACGTCTTAAACTTGCTAGCAACACAATAGGCACGACGACAGTATCAAAAATTTGCAAATATGTTTTTCATCCCATCTATTCGAAAAAGACGACTTGGTTCGCCTTTAAGTGCACCCAAAGGTGGTGTTTTCTATAAGAAACTTTTAGCGGGCAGTAATGAGTTTTTAATCCTCTTTATAAGTGCGCCGCAATTATCATTGCCGCGCACTTTTTGAATTTGGAACATCTTGTGTTCAGCGCCCAAGAAATCGAACGCAAATATTGTTTGAATAAAGACTGGCTGGTGCGACGGCCCATAGTAGCGCCGCGCGCCGGCTGAATACAAAAAAAAAAAGAAATAAAATTAAAAACGCGCGAACTATAGCCCGCGTTTTCGTCAATTTTCACGGATTGATAGAAATTCATGATTTTGTTTTGAAAAATGAGTTCTTCAAGTGACAGTGAAAGTATAGAATTAACTCCTGATAGTATTAGAACTGACGCAAGAAATGTGATGGATAATCTACTACCTGCAAAATCCCGGGAGAAATATATGAAAGCTTATGGTAATTTTATTGAATGGAGAAATTCAAGAGGCGCCAAGAATTTTTCAGAATCTGTGTTTTTGGCCTACTTCCAGTACTTAGCCAAAACTAAACAACCTTCCACACTTTGGAGTACCTACTCACTGCTAAAATCAACAGTCAGTTCTAATAACGACGTAAAACTGGACACATATTCGAAATTAATAGCGTATCTGAAGAGGATGTCTGATGGATTTAAACCTAAAAAATCCAAAGTGTTCTCAGTCAAAAACGTGGAGACTTTCCTTAATGAGGCACCCGACAACATCTTTCTTGCCGTAAAAGTAAGTAACTATGTATGTATATATGGTGGATTAGTAAAGTATAACCAGTGTTTTAAAATGCGCATTTTATTGTAACCTGTACTTCGATAGATAGGTACTTGTCTTATTCACATTCGGTTTTGTTACAGGTGGCTTTAATTTTCGGAGTACATGGAGCTTGTCGTGGCAATGAACTTTTAAAAATAACTGTTGATGATGTCGAAAATCACTCGGATAATTTACTGTTAGTAAAGCTGACAGACACAAAAACAAAAATTGACCGATCCTTCGTAATCCGAGGAGAATACAAAACTATTGTACAGAAATACCTGGACCTGCGTCCTGCTGATATAAAGACCAATCGGTTTTTCATCCGTTATCAAAATGGCAAGTGCTTCAAACAAGTTATGGGAAAAAATAAAATTTCTTACATGCCACAAGAAATCGCTACTTATTTGAAGTTACCAGATATCAAGCTATATACAGGACATTGTTTTCGTCGCACTTCTGCTACCCTGTTGGCAGATTCTGGAGCGGACTTAACTGTTCTCAAGCGACATGGAGGATGGAAGTCGAGTGCTGTAGCAGAGGGATATATAGAAGATTCCATTGAGAACAAGGCGAAAACATGTGAACGCATCGTGGAAAACATTAAATTGCAACCTTCAGTTAATCCATCCATGCCACTGTCGCCGCGCCCATCTACATCCAAACAAAGAGATTCACCGTCACATTTTCCTCAAAATGAGCCACATTCTGACATTATTTCAAACACGCAGAATAAAATTAAATCTACAACAATCTCTATTCCTAATAAAACTGTAACAATTAATTTTCAAAATTGTGAAAATGTCTCAAATGTAAATATAAGTTTTTAGTTGTTTTATTATTAGATACTACTTAATTTCAATTTAGTTGTTACTCTGTTTCATTAAATATCAATATTACAATAAAATATGAGGCGCCTTTTATTTTCTCATAGTGGGTGATGAAAAGTAGAGTGTATCACTCGGGCGCAAAATATATTTTTGGCTCGGGCGACGTACTTTGAATCCCTCGCTACGTTCAGGATTCTACTAAAGAATCCCTCGCTACGCTCGGGATTCTACTCTAGAATCCCTCACTTCGCTCTGGATTCAAAAAAGCGCCCTCGCCGTAAAAATATTATTTTGCTCCCTTATGATACAATCTACTATAGTCCGTCAGTTAGAGTATTGGAAAATAACGGACACGTATTTTTTGTTTTTGTAAATCAATGAATATTGACAAAGATAAAACGCATCGAAACTCGGGAGTGGGGGCTCGTGATGTCAAAACTAGCTAAAAGTTATACCTAGGCGTGACGTATTGAGAATTTTAAAAGCGTCATATCTTCGTCAATTTTGCTTTACGTAAAAAAAGAAAAAAATCGGTACAAACATTTTTTGATAATCTTACTGACGGACTAATTAGATTATTTTTGTCGTCTAGCCTATTGAAGTCGTATACAACAGTTATTTAGGTTGGGTTTTACCTGTTATCAAATACGACGCATTTTGTCAATGCCTAAATGCGTTCTTTACGTTTATACGTTATACGCTTAGATCTTTTGAGCTACGCAACGGATTGTAATGCAGTTTCAGCGATACGGTGATTCAAAAGAAAGGTTGATAATGTACTTATATGCTACTTTGCATCCGCGCGAATCCGTATTGAGTCCTAGCGACTCACCCCGGCTTTGAAATTACCGTCATAATTTTATAATTCTTTTTATTATAAAATTATGACGTTTGTCATCTCGAAGTCTGCATATTTTGTATTGTTCATTTTTTTAGGTTATACATGCTTTACCCTATGTATTATGTAAGAAGTAAACTGATCATGGACACGTTGATTCGTCTGCTCGCAGATCAAGATCAGAAAGTAAGGAATGCAGCAGCTCAGGCGATAGCAAAGTAAGTTATGTCTATTTGTACCTTTTTAGGATTCCGTAGCCAACTGGCAAAACGGAACCCCGTCTGTCTGTCTGTCCGTCCCTATGAGACTGTTGGCAAAACACGAAATATCGAGATTAGGTGTCGCCTATGAACTGCTACACAAAAATGATGAGAAATTTTGAAAAACAGTATTGCGGTATCATATCGAGACAATTAAAGGAATCAGTTGAAGAACGCGCGAACGGACAAATAGACATATGTATATAAAAAGAACTAATTCTATAACTTTCTTCTTTACAGCATAACCCCAATAATCCACCCACCAAAGCACTCCTCTCCTACCACAGTCGTCTCCCAACTAGCCAAAGAACAAAGCAGAGAGTTCACCTTCGACCACGAAGGTCTAGCTCTAGACCTGGTGAGGGATATCTACTTCTATAGCGATCTGCCTCCGCAACTGAGGTACGGGGAACAGCTAAATAATGGTGGAGGCGCCGGTTTGAGGATGGTTGTAGGGAATCTAGTGGGGAAGCTGATGGCGGCGCATTGTAAATATTATTCGGTGAGTTTTTGGAAGGCTTCCTTATAGTTTCAGATTTGTCTACCCACGCCCACTAAAAAATTCACCCTGTATATGCAGGTTTTTGAACGATTGGTCGAGCTGGGCTTGTTTTCTGTTTAGAACATCTTGACAGTATAAAATATCATAAAACATATAAAAACGGGTATTTATCGCGAATTTACCTTTTATTAAAGCCCGACGTTTCGACCGGATTGCACCAGCCGTGGTCGCGGGGAGACTGAAGTGTGGAGAGTGTGGAGTAGTATAAAATATATTATAGTATTTCAACTCTGTTAGCGAATTTAAGCAACACGACTCGAAACCATTTTCCATAAATATGTTACGAAGGCCATGTCCTGTTCTATAAGGTAAAATGTCGAAAACAGCATGGTTAGAAGGGGCCAAGTTCGTAAAAACTTGTCTGAAAAAAATTACCGTGTCCACGATCTTTCGCAAAAACTGTAAATATGAAGTTTTCGAAGTCTAAATGTCCCTGTGGCGAATGTTGATTGTGAGATAGACGCGAAGTTCACCAGAAAACATGCTGAGTGTGGATAAAAGCCCCCGGACGTCGCCTTTACGCACAAACTTTTGGTCCATCAATAAAATATTTCAATTAACAATAGCTTTCCTTCTAGCAAGGTCTACTTGAAGCTCTCCAAGCTATCTGCAAGAAGTGGTCTCCATGGAAGCACATGGAAGCGTACTCTGACCAAGGACTGTTGAGCTACTGTCTCGATAGTCTTGATTATTGTAATGGAACTGTGGTGGCTAGGACTATACTTATGGAGTTGTGCTCGCTGATATATCCAGGTAAGACTACTTTTAACCCATCATAATTAACCTTCGGGATGGTTGGCACGTGGGTCCGCGAACTAAACTAAAGTTATCTGGAAAAAACTGCTTGATGTCGTTTTGTCGTAGATCCACGTTCCGGCAGCATAACTGGATTGCGTAGATCCACATTCAATTCAAGGCCAATACATTGTTAGGCATTGTAAGCATAAAGGTGCAGTAACGAAGGCCATCCTAAGGTGGATGCTCCAGGGTAGCCAGTGAAAGTCAAATTATACTACGTACAATACGTTTTTTGCAATTTGCAGGCCAGTGCTTGGTTGTGTGTTGATGAAATTATTTTCATCAACACACAGACATAGACAGAACACACAATGACAGAATTATAATCATCAAAATAATCTATACAACCCTCCCAAGTATGAACATAAAGGTCTAGGAAAGACTTTTTCAATGTCAAAGTCCTGCAAATTTGCAAAAAACGTAAGAAAATTTAGTTGATTTGAATCGCGGGCTACCCTTGAGCATCAGCGCTAAGGTAACCGCAAACCGTAGCGGCCTAATTGTAGTGTCACGACTGGTGTTAATGTAACTCTATAAATACGTTAATATGCGGCAAAATCAATGTCTACGGAAGCTCTATCAAAGAGTAGTTTACACATTTTGACTGGTTAGGCACTTTATATGACTGCGGGACTGTTCGAAAGAGATACCGTGGCCCCCGAACATAAATGGCGAGGAAGGAACATGGATGGGTTTTAGTCAGTAAAAGTCTGACACCCCCTCCCGCTCCGCCCAGAGTGGGAGAAGTTATTTGATGATTTCCCATCCTAAAAAAAAGGCACTTGACATGAAACAGTAGATTTTTTCTAAACAATCGACAATAATGTAAATGGTTCCGGAATCTGTGAATCTGTGCTGCGCATATGGTAAAAGTTTGCCTATCGATGTCTCTTACACTTTTTAGATTGAATCATTTATTTATTTTCATGATATTTATATTATTTCCAGTCGAGATCCACAACATAATGCGCCACAAAACGACAAACCGAGACATATTTGAACGCGACACACAAAATACCAAAGAAAGATGGCAACACTTAGAATGTGAGAGGGTTGCCAACTTAGCTGAAAAGTTTTTACAAGTAACGCTGAAAATGTTGAATGTGTTGGTGCACTTGATAGAAGAAGTTAATCCTAATGTGCATTTGAATAAGGGTGTAATTGCTCTGCCCGGGAGTCCAGTTAGAAGGAAAACTACAGGTAAGATTTGTAGTCTTTTCAGAAGATGAAAATGTTTCAATTACGTTTATTTTATTTATTAAGTTACTCATCCTCATTTTATGCATTCAATTTTCTGGGTTACTGTTTCTTCAATGCTTTTCGCATATCAATCGAGCTGAGCTCCTTGAGTTATAAGTCGAGCTACACGGTAACTGACAAATGCTTGCACTGACTAGACAGGTCCACTCGATTCTGTGTGATTCTTTCTTCAAAAGACCATCTCAGACACTAATCTGCATAGTTCTCATGTGAGTTGAACAAGATTAAGTCTGGGCCTTTAAAGAGCTTGTACCTCTGAGTTTGTTTCGGATGTTTTTTCTCAAATAGTCGGGTATGGAACACCGGCCCCATCTTTAAGTAAAAGTGTTTATAAAAAGCTAGGTGTTTGCAAAATAAACATCAATTAACATTACTTATTACTTAAATTCTATGATAAGTTGTTGTAGTGCAAATCAACCAATCACTGCTGTGCTAACATGAAGTTTGACAGCAAGTTTCGAGAACTCTGCTGATCTGGATAGAATTCTGGGTTTTGTTTTGTGGAATTCAAATATTTAACAGCGTAAGACGTGAGACGTACAAATGCCAGCATATCAAGCAATCTGTGAAATTTCTTCAAAAAAATTTCATCTTTATCGCTAAAGCAATAGGATCAATGTTGATTTGGAAAAGTCAGTTTCGGGTCGTTTAGTTTGCTGTCGTCTGTACCATAGATACGAAAGAAGCAGGATTACTATAGTCTTTTTTGCGTTTTAGACGGAATGCCACGTAGAGGCAGTAACCCTCCGGAACTGGATGACAAAGGATCTCTTCGAAAGAAACCCCCTCCACCGGCATCCAGTCTGAAGGCAAACTTCGTGGGACATTTCTTTAACGAACCCTTTTATATGAAGTTCTATGAAACTCTGAGGGCTACGTATTCTAATCATAAGGTAAGAAATTGTTGCCAAGATTAAAACATAAATACTACAGTCCAAAAAAAACAGGCCCCTTAGAAACTTTACGTTCTGAGGTCGATTTCAGTTATTTAAACTGATTCAATTGTTTGACGTCGCCTGTTTACTTAAAATCTAACTTATAAAATCTTGTAAATGGATATGCATGAAGTGAAATAAAATCAAAATACACGCAAGAGTCAAAAAGTAATTTGATTTAAAAAAATCAAAATTGTGAAATCCCTATGGCGAATGCAGAGTGTAACCTCCTCTTGCCAAAATCACAGCATGCACGCTTCTGGACCTGCTTTATCCTACTAAACAAAAAAATCTCTTCCACAGATAAACTTAGACCCAAAAAGCAGTATCTTTCACACATTCCTATCAACAGTACTAAACTCTTTAGCAATTCAACTAGAACTGGCCACCGAAAAAGAAATCGGAAACGTCACTGAAGAGCTTTTATTCTATCTTAAAGTCATCATGCCTTTATGTCCGGACAAAACTGTAAACTGCATTACACAGCTTCTAAAATGCCTTTTTGGGACCAACATGGTCAACCAATACTCAGATTTTATGAGCATTTTGGACAAAAATGAACCCAATAATAAAGCAAGTTTCTACCAAGAGGTGATGATGGTAAATATGCTGACTACTCTGAAAGAAGAGTCTAGAAGGAGTAGTGTATCTTCTAATGCTAGTCAGAAGTTGTCTTTGGATAGTAAGAACCCAAGAATGGTGGCTGAAAGGCAGCTGCTGATGACGATGGAGAATTTTGCGAAGAATAAGTCGGATAGGAAGTGGAGTACGAATAAGAAAGAGTTGGAGAGGTATATCAGGCTGTTTGAGCCGGTCGTTATACAGGCTTTGAAGGTTAGTTTTTACTGTTTATTTTCATTTGAATTTTATTGTTTTTAAATCATTTAAAAATACGAAGAAAAGTGCTGGTTCATCAATAGAACAGATTTCTGGCCCCAAGAAGACATTAAAAACTTGATTTCTGTTTTTGTTTTCTTCTAATTTATCGAGTATTATCTTAGTTTTAACTAATTGGGCATCACTATTCTTCCTGAGTATGCCAAGACTCTCTGGCTCTATTTGTAAGTAAAGGCAACATTACACTTTTCCACCACAGATATTTATATTTAATGTATAAAGGATGTAAAACACCTCTTAACGATGCCGAAAGGCACTTGTTCTCCCCGTCATTGCGATCATCTTTTTGTTCTACACAATACCTGGGAACCTACTAGTTACGGAGATATTAAGGGTCAAAGTTCCAAATTTTAGTCAATTTTTTTTTATATTCAAGTTTTTATTGTGTTTTTTTTTCTTAAAACACCTCTACGACCCCCGTGCTGTTAAATCCATCCATCAGCACAATGTTTTAAGTGCTTTACATTTAGTTCTGTCACAAAACATGATTTTTAACCCAAAAAACAAATCGTTTCCCAGCAATAGTTTTCACGTAAAGCAACTTAGTTTGATGTACAGAATGCTTGGTTGACGGCTTCGTGAAGAGGTGGTTTACACCCTGTATGTATGAGAATAAGTGCCTTTCGGCTTTGTTAAGGGTGTAGTTACTCTTTATGTATTCCTATTATAATTTACAGGCCTACACAATGCAAAACGACATCCCCCTTCAATGTCAAGTGTTAAATCTGCTGAACCAACTCCTAACGTTACGAGTGAACTACTGCATGTTGGACAGTGATCAGATCTTCATAGGATTTCTTATGAAGCAACTGGATTTAGTTGAACAGCATGAGATACCGTATGTATAAATATTTTAGACTAGTACTTCGCCCGCGACTTCGTCTGCGAAAATTGTGATAATTCAGCTAATTTGCATGATATCAATATAATTTATAGTTTTTGTTACTCGTTAAAGATGTAGCTTTCTAATGGTGAAAAAATTTTTAAAATCGGTTGAGAAGTTCTTGAGTTAAATCGTAACAAACACGGTTTTTCACTACACTTAAAGTATTACGGGATTATATCCGTGATTTTCCTTTGTTTCTGTGAGCTCCCGATATTTCGACGCTGTTGCAAGCATCATGGTCGCGGGAATACTGAAGAGATATGCGGGTGGGACGAAAATTATTAATTATGAGCAGACAAATCTGTCTTACCATTACCGAGTTACCATTTGCCCAACTGTGGGTGAAGTTGGGCTACGGCAGATCTATTAATAGGCTTGTTAACTGAAAAAGTCCGTCACTTAGATTATCAAAAAATATTTCACCCGTATTTTTTCTTTTCTTGCATAAATCAAAATTGACGAAGATACGACGCTTTTAAAAATCTCAATACGTCACTGTTTCGTATCATTTTTAGTGAGTACTGACGTCACGAGCCCCCACTCCCGAGTTTTGATGCGTTTTATCTTTGTCAATATTCGTTGATTTACAAAAACAAAAAACACGTGTCCATTATTTTCCAATATTCTAACTGACGGACTAAATAGATTTGCAATTTATTGATGGTGGAAACTAGCCTATTGACCCCGTATTGTCCCACTCCTGGGTAAAAACCCCCCCATTCCTTCCACTTCTCTCGATAGTGAGCGTCTTCTCGCTAATTCACGATGAAGCCATCGACTAGAGCGTCCAGCCATCTTCTCGGTCTGCCGCGATCTCGTCTAACTTTCACAGCTGTGCGGCATCTGGCAGACACGGCCTGCCCAGTCTCATTTTACTCTCGCAACTTAATAATCTGGCAATAGGGTTTTTTTTTTTTTAGCCTGTACTGTCCCACTGCTGGGCAAAGGCCTCCCCCAATTCCTTCCATGTGCTCTTTTCCTGTGCCTCCTCGGACCAACCCTCGTGATGCGCGTCCAAATCGTCTCGCCACCTATAGGGAATATTCATGTATTTTTTTCTTTCCTTTAAATAAATAAATTATGGTACTATCAACCCAAGAAAATAATTAAAAGTTAAGTTCAACTACTGCTTGTCTCTCAAAAAAGTTTTTTTTTTTTTAATTCTTTTATTTTTAAAGGGGGTTTTTGTCCATACGGATATGCCAACCCCATCGTACCTTATTACCTAGTTACATAAATATTAGGAATACTTACTTACTATATTTGTACTTAATAGAAAGGGAATCATTGATTAAATACCTTCACCAAGCCATCAAAAAAGTTATTAAACCATCTTTCTTCCAGGTTAAAACACAGCGAAATGACGTGTGATTATTATTATGTTAAATATCAATGCCTGATTTTGCTGACAATATTTTAGCCTTCATAATTTATTGTGTTTCGTTTTCTTTTAGTGATTGCTGCGATTTAGTAAACAGTATACTTATGTTTCTGGTACAACTATCTTCATCTAAACATCACACGAAGCAAATTATTGAAATACCAAAGGTAAGAACCCTTCACTAGTACAAGTTGTTATATTTTAAAACTAATGTTTTTGAATATTACATGACATACGATCGTGATTTGCAAGGGCAATACGCGACAGAGACTAGAAACTTAGTGGAATGTTACAAGAAAAATGTTGTAACATTCCACTAAGTTTCAAGTCATAGCGCCCTCCACACGTACAGTTCGGACCGCGGGAAACAGCACGCGCCGTTCCATCCCCCGCTCCAAACGATTGTCCATTTTTCATACTACTACGTAAAAAACTTTTAAAAGTTACAACGTTCCACGCGCCCGCCAGTCCAAACTGCAGTCCAAACTGCAGTCCAAACTCTTGAAAATCAATTTATACGCACAGTTCGGAACGTTTGTCTAGATTATGTAAGTTCCGTCCGCAATCCAAACCGTGAATGCATTTTTAATCGTAATTAGCACAACAGTTTGATCCGCAGTCCAAACTGTACAGATCTAATTGCGGTTTGGAACTCAGTCCAAGATGCGCGGTCCGAACTGTACGTGTGGAGGGCGTTTTTCTCTATCCTGCGTTTAATGCCGACCCTGATGCCAGAGTTTTTATGCCGCTCATGAGCCTCTAAAATAACTTTACATACCGTCGACAAATATCTCTCGCATTCTGGTTTGGTTTCCTCACGATGTTTTTCTTCCACCGTAGCAAGTGTTAATTATTCAATACGCACAATCGCACATGAATCAGAAAAATCAGAGTTGCGCGTCTTAGGTTCGAACTCAAGTTCGACCTGTGACTTCAGTCCGATGGTCACGCCACTAGGTCACTGCTGAATCTAGTTTCCAGTGACTGATACATTTATACGACTTTTGTTACAGCTTATTCAACTCTGCGATGGTTTGATGGCGTCTGGTGCTCACTTAGAATGTATAGCGGGTTTGGAACCCGTCGCTGTAAAAGTCTTTAGTAATATGGGAGGTAATAATCTTTTAATCTGAGTACAAAGCTAAAATTAGTTTATTCAAATTGAGACCTGGTGATGGTGATCTTTGTGGTGGTTCGCTAGATGCGAGACACTTAGGACTGGTCAATGTGGCGACACTTGGAAGAGGCATATGTCCAGCAGTGAAAGGCCCCGTCCCCACCATGTCGTGACGACAGATAATCATGTAGTTTTAAGTGTCGTGGCTTGTGTATTTAAATGGAAGTGTTCACATATAGGACGACATTACTGTCGTCCACGACTTTTATCAACTAAAAACCAGCGATAAATTAATCGTCACGATATAGTGGAAACGGGGCCAAAGACTTCCGGCTGAAATTATTATAATGATGAAGTAGAAAGAAAGCATTTGATAATAATTTATATTGTGTTTTTTCCCTTCAGAAAGAAACACATAGTGACTAATTTGTGATTTCAGGTACTAGTGTCCTAGGTAGGGCTCAGCAACAAGAGGCGCAAGCAACTAGGGAGGTGCTTTTCTACATGCTGCAGAAAACTATGCATCAACACAAGGTAAGCAAGTTAATTATGCAGGCCAGCAATCTTCTTACTACTATAAATGTGAAAGTTTGTGTGGATCGATTTTTGTTATTATTTTATACAAAAACTATTGAACGGATTTGGATGAAATTGCAAACACATCCTAATATTATAAAGCTGAAGAGTTTGTTTGGTTGAATGCGCTAATCCCTGGAACTCCTGATTGGAATTTAAAAAAAAAATGTATCAAAAAAAAATGTACTTCTAAAAAAAAATTGTGTTGGATAGTCCATTTATCGAGGAAGGTTTTAGGCTATACTATAGGCTAACATCACCCTACGACTAATAGGAGCGCAGTATAAATTAAAAATGTTTCAAAAACGTGGAAAATGTATTCCTTTTCTGAGCTTTTTCTCTCTTATGTGACGGAAAATTGCATAGGTCAGGTGGTTGATTTTAACCCTTTGCATTTATAATAGTAGTTAGAAAATTGCTAGCCTGCATATCTAACTCTTTTATTGACTACATCTTTGTCAATGTTACCCAACTGAACCGAAAGGAGGGTAATGTTTTTTACCTCTATTTTTGTCACTTTCATAATCGCAGTATTCACAGTGAGCCTTATTTTCGCTGTTATAAGGTTGCTAATGTCAGAGCTAAAATAATTGTGACGGGACTTTGGTGTAGTCTTAAAGTATGACTACTATTTTCACCAAGAAGGATCGTGCCACGCAGTTTTTCGATTTTGGAGTTCAGATGCTTCATGTAAAAACTAGTATTCTGTCAGCCTTTGGTTGGACTAGAAACCCATCCAACATAGTTAAGAAAAGGATGATCATGCAATGATTGCTTTTTTGTCTCGCTCTCCCCCAGGTATTAGAACTAGTATCATGCGTGCTATCTCTCTCACAAGAACACCCGGAGAGTTACTACCGCTGGTCAGAGCTAGCCAGCGATACCCTCCTCAACCTACTAACGCAGAGATCCATAGAGCTGCACTGTCATAGAGCGATAGGATCTCTAGAGCGACTTCTAGATACGGTGTATAAAGATGTGTTACTAGAACAGAGTCGAGTGGAAATTCTTTTGAAGATATTGTTTAAAGCGCCGCCGGATCAGGTTAGTTGATTTATTTATTTAATTTACTATACTTAAGTATTTATGCAGGTATTCTATTAGAAAAAACAAGCATGGTTAACTTTTTGAAACTTCTTTTGCGATTCTCAAAATCAAAATCAAAGCATTTATTTCAAGTAGGCCAATAACAGGCACTTTTGAATTGTCGATACAAAGATGAAAATTAAATGTAGCTACAGTCCCAGTCACAAGACATAAAAACTGTGAAAGTAGTCATAGTAGTCATAGTAGTCTAAGGTCCATGTTCACCAAAAAGATGACGGTCTGATTATCTAAAAACAGCTGTTTAAAACACATTTTTGTATGGGAACATGTCACAGTGACAGCTGTTTTAGATATCTTTTCGGTGAACATGGACCTTAGTCGTATTAAAAAAACAGGCCACCAAACTCAATAATTTTCTTAGTGGAACTAACATCTTAATGATGTTAATGATGTTGGTTCCTATAGAAAATGGTTCAGTTTGGTGGTCTCTTAAGAGCGCGTATCCAAAAAGTTGTGTATTTTAATTATTAACTAGTCGATGCCCGCGGCTTCGCCCGCGTAAAATTATATACAAAAACCTTCCTCTTGAATCACTCTATCTATTAAAAAAACCCGGATCAAAATCCGTTGAGTAGTTTTAAAGATCTAAGCATACATAGGGACAGACAGACGTGGCGGGAGACTTTATTTTATAATATGTAGTGATTTGGCAATGTGTGTTTGTGTGTTAATTGTTTATAAGAAATATGGCTAACTAGTGAAATAGAATATTCATAGTTAATTGCAGTTAAAGCACTGAATTTGATGTTATAAAAAACGCATTTGGAAACTTTTCAAATAGTTTTTTTCGTCTAAACCAGATTATTCGGTGTTATGATCATTGTATTACTCAATACATATTTTAGTTCTCTAGTTAACCATGTTTCTTATTTCCATACAGTAATATTGCGAAATTAATTCTAACAGGTAAATATTTGACAGATGTTTGCGAGGTTGCCAACTTTCTGAATGCGCCGTCTTAAATATGGTCACACCTGTGTATGCTGTATTGATTTGATTTTGTGAAATATTCGATAATACATACAAGTTGCGACATAATAAACGCAAGACCTTCCGTGTGATGTCTCGGTCCATGAAACTGAACAACATTTTTCTACTTTGTTCTTAAAATTCGCAAAAAATTGAGCTTTCTATCTGAACTGCTGATCGACATGTATTGTACAACTAAAAACAAGTTATTTATTTCCAAAAGTCATAGAACGAAAGTGGTTCAGTTTCATGGTCGAAACCACTCGAGAGTTCTTGCGTTTATTATTAGTTACACCCTGTATATCCACATACTTTTATTCCAGCTTTTATTAATAAAAACTCATTTCTATTCCAGGCAACAACACCCCTAAAAATGAAACTCCGCTATCTCTCCATCATAATGGTTCTCTTAAGAAAAATCCTCGTCCTAATACCAGAAAGCGAAATCCTCCTTACTATAAACTACTTGAAAGCAACGTGTATATCTCCATTGTCCATCTTTTTCAACGTCAAAACGGACGTGGATCCTTTGAACGTTCAGAATGTGAACGAGAACTGCGCGAATTTGTCGCCTGATGTCATTCTCGTGCGGTTTCTGTTCAAAACCTTGACGTATGCGATAGTGGAGATGGGTAGCTGCTACGAGAGTTTGGAGAGTGAGCAGAATAAGTTGTTGTATGAGGTGTGTGTCAATATCATTGTGCAGGTGAAACATATGCTGCATTTGACGGGTGAGTGTATTTATTTTCTTTTTAAAAGAACTTTTTAAAGAACCGTGGAATCAAATATGATGCTGATCTTCTGCAGAGAATTTTTGATAACTAATTATGGAAATAATGTGTTTTCGATCAAAATTTCGGTGCATAAATTAAGTCAAGGTAAACTTATATTGTCACTTGCGATGAAACTTCCGTGATTATTCATTATTTTGAGCTCCCGATATTTCGGCGATCTTGCAAGCGCCATGATCGCGAGTTAACTAGAAAAAAAATCCGGCTAAAATATTCAAACCCCTTTGTATTTCCAGATGGCTGCCTGTTCCCCTTATCAGCGAAAACGGCACAAATCCTCCTGCACAACGAACAGAGCGGCCTGAACACTGGCCTCTACAGTCCGGAAGAAAACATACCTTTAGATGTTCTCAACTTGATTTGTTTGAAGTCTGCGCATCGGATACCGTTGATGACTGTACATTGGTCGCATTTACTTATCAGGTAAGTCATTATCACCTTCCTGCGTTTATACCATGTTACTTGGGGTCGGCGCAATTCGTTTTTTTCTTCCGTTCTCCCCTGTCAGTCATCATCTGCGTAGCCTTTTCCCAACTATGTTGAGGTCGGCTTCCAGTCGAACTGGGTGCAGCTGAATACCAGTATTTTACATGGAGCGACTGCCTATCTGACCTCCACAACCCAGTTAGTACTGGGTAATACGATACCCCTTGGTAAGACTGGTTGTCAGACTTTTTGGGTCTCTGGCGGCTGTCAAAGCAGATCTATACAAATGACAGCCGAGACCAACAGCTTAACGTGTTTGAGGCACGGAGGAAACTCGTTATGTAAGGGTGGTCACCAATCCACAGATGTCACGTCACGTTATAATTTTTTATTTCATAAAATTCCTCGTTCCTCTCCTGACTTGGAAAGGAATAGGAGAAGCATTTGCCCAGCAGTGGGACAGTAATGGCTGAACAAAAAAAATATCCTCACACATCTTTTTCGTTAATTTTATCTGACCTTTATCTATATTTTTGCGTCACGCATCATATAGGGTGACTGGTATTATTAGTGTACGATACTTAAACACGTGATTGTGCTCATGATAACAAACAACTTTTACTATAGGACCAAAGCTAAAAATCGCGAAAAAAATCAGCTTTTCAGTACATTTATGTTCGCCTAATGTACTGAACAGCTGATATTTTTTTTTGTTTGAGTTTCGTACACTAATTACCAGTCACCCTATATACATATATTACGGACGTCCATTGCAGGTCTATACTGGCCATAAACACTTATCACCCTTTTATCAACCAATAACATGTAAAAAACCTTATAATGTGTTATTATCCTAAACAGGAAAATATACAACTTCATTAGCAATGATGACATCATTAGAAAAACGTTCGGCTGTTGTAAAGATTTTTCACATATTTGTGTGAGACTGTCTTTCAAATACATCAACGTGTTAGTGTTAGAGAGAGACAGATCTATAAGGAATGTACCATCTCTCTATCACACACAAAAAGCTTAAACGTAGAGTCGACGAAATCTAAGAAGTCCGTTTTGACAGCCGTCAAATCCATAGTAAATTGACACTGCTATCGGAAATTGAACTTTTCTCCTATTACGCTGAACAAATGTCAAAACGGGCGTTTTATTTTTGAATATTTTAGTACGGATCATTTCCCGGAGCTAATGCTATAAAATTGTTTCAGACTAAACTTCCTATCCCACAAATACTGGCAGAAACTCATCGGGTTCGCTCGCAACCTCCCTCTGAGCGCCGACTGCGGCGACACGCAGCTGTTACGTGTCGACGTACTGCAGATAGCGTGCGCCATGGCCTACTGCGAGTACTTTGTAAGTTTGTATTAGATTTAGACCTATACGCCACAATTGTCGGAAATTCCAACGCCGAATTTTCCGTTGCTGTAAATCGGTTACAGACGCAGAGGGCGAGTGGTTCTACCATCAATAAATTGCGAATCTGTTTAGTCCGTCAGTTAGAGTATTAAAAAATAATGGACATGTATTTTTTTTGTAAATCAGTGAATACTGACAAAGATAAACATAATACTCGTACACATCAAAACTTGGAGTGGGGGCTCGTGACGTCATAACGCACTAAAAATATACCAAGGCGTAACGTATTGAGAATTTTACAAGCGTCGTATCTTCGTCAATTTTGGTTTACGTAACTAAAGAAAAAATACGGGTCAAATATTTTTTGATAATCTTTCTGACGGTCTAATTAGATTTTTTCAGTTGACAAGTCTATTATTGACGTGCATTGGCATTCCGACGAAAAAGAACCACCGAAATTCCGTCAAGTGTGGCGTAGTCCATACTGTTAACTGCCAGTGTGCCGGTGGAAAAGAGAAGTGCAGAAACTAACCAATCTCATTGGTGGAAATCTACATTTTGTCTGTCGTCTCTCCTGTGATTGGTCAAATTTTGCACATCTCTCCGCTCCGCTCGTCTCCGTTTTAGTGGAGTCCAGGCCTACTGCTTTAGGTCTAAAATCATGTGGCAAATGTTCGGCGTAAATGCTACGAGTTCCATTGCTACTTTCATACAGTTGGAGTTTCGTGCAGAAACTTTTATCGGTATTACTATGTCGTGCTTCTTCTAGCCAATACTTCAGGGCGTACCGCCATCTTCAGACCGGCCTGCCGAACGTCTAGCTATTTTTATTGCTAATTAAAAAGTAAATCTGCGAGTAATAAATTAGCCACCCAAAAAATTGACTCAATCACCTCAAAACCTTATTGTTTCAGGTAGAAAATGGTCTAACAGAAGCGGTCCACCTGACCTGGTTGCTAGTGAACCGGGTACACATCCTCGTCAGTCAGTACCGAGAGGAGATCGTGCAGACTCTGATAGCTAAGGTGCAGCAGATGGCAGGCGCTTCCGGGTTGTTGCTGCAAGCTATTGCTGCTAGGTGTCAGAGCTGCTTGAAGGTAAGCTTGACAAAGGGTTGAAACTGTAATGACAAGAACATAAGAAGTCGACTTTTCGAGTGACGACACTTGTCGACATGGAGTTGGCTTGAGGCAGTCAGAAAGATCTATATGATCTATAAGATCTATATGGTATTAGATGAGTTCTTTGTGAATACTACTAAAAGGAATTAACCACACCTCATGATCTTCTTCTTCTACTGCCGAGCCTTTTTCTTAACTATGTTACGGTAGACAGGTCCAGTTTAACCGGATGCAGTATTTTACATGGAGCAACTACCTATCTGACCTAGTAACCTCCACGACCCAATTAGTCAGTACTAATTGGGTATCGTATTCATCATCATCATCGTCATCATCAGCCTATAATGTCCCCACTGCTGGGACACGGCCTCCTCTCAATGAGAGGGAATGGGCTATAATCTACCACGCGGGCCCAGTGCGGATTGGTAGATGTCACATGTCTTCGAATTTTTGGTTCTAGGACATGCCGGTTTCCTCACGATGTTTTCCTTCACCGTTTTGAGAGCAGCGGTGATGAAATAAATTACACAAAGTAATGCGCCTGCCTGGGTTCGAACCCACGACTTACTGTTCGTAAGTCGGGGCCGCCACCACTGGGCCACCGCTGCTCTCGATATGTAACTGGCATACATTACACAAAGAGTACCCACGACGTGGAGACGCACGACGGCGCAACGATGTTGTTTTGCGGGCAACTCGGGAGTCCGCGCGCGGACGCCGAGCCGCCCGCGAGGCGAGTCGTATGGTAGCGGCAAGCGCGTTGACCACCCGCCGTAAGCTTATTCATATGGACATTAAAAAATATGTTATGCGACACACGATTTAATGCTCCAATTTGAATGGCAAGTTAATTGCTGGGTCGGAGCGGTACTGGTGCGGTGCTTGTCAAGTGAGCCACGACCTTTAACCTGTAGATAGACCCGAGCGGCGGTTGTTATTTAGCCACGAGCTCCTCACTTATAGTCAAAGAATCGTCTTGAACTGATATTCACTTTCACGTTTGTCGGTGATGTTGAGTCGTGTCGAGCCGTAATTACCGAACAGAAACGAAGCGGCTAAGGTCTTTTTCGCTATTATTTCATGGACAGTGCACAAAGCTTGATTTTGACTGACTCAAGCTAAGATTCTGATAAAAGCAATGGAGAGGGCTATGCTCGGAGTTTCCTTGCATGATCGAATCAGAAATGAAGACATCCGCAAGAGAACAAAAGTTATCAACGTAGCCCGAAGAATTGCCAAACTTAAGTGATAATGGGCAGGACACATTGCTCGCAGAACAGATGGCCGATGGAGCGAAAAGTCCTAGGGTGGCGACCGCGACTACTGCGATGTTCTAGGTAGGACAGATGATCTGGTGAGGGCTGCGGGAATCCGCTGGATGCGAGTCGCAAGGGACCGGTCAATGTGGCGACAATTGGGGGAGGCCTATGTCCAGCAGTGGACGTCTTTCAGCTGAAATGATCATGATGATGAAGCTAGGATTCTGCATCTATTAGTGTGGTAACAAACAGAACAGCTAAACTCGCCGTAGATCCTATGACCTGTAAAGACCGCGAAGTGGCAGTTATGATTTTCTAACGTCTTGTTGTGTGTTCTATTTCGCTTGCTATAACTTTAATGTACTGTTTTACAGGACGAGTTCGCACTGAATACATACAAGATTTTATCGTTATCTCACGAGAGCCAGTCCGGACCACTTGTGTTTCTTATTTGTCGGATCATTGGAAAACTGGAACCCGCAATTGCTGGCAGGTATGTAATTATTCGAGCAATTCGTTCGATTCGAAAAAAATCATTTGCACTTATTGATTCGGCCGCAGAATTCGCCTAAGTAAGGGCAGATTTTGACATGGATTCGCGCTCGCCGACTATTGGAGCTATATTTGAATGTTTTCACTATTTCCAGATTCGCCAAATTAGCAATAGACAGATGTAGGATGCTGCAAGAGTTGCCACTTGATAAGATAAACGTGCAGCTGTCGAAGGAAGATGTGCAGGTGGCTTTGGAGTTACTGCAAAGAGATAAAGTTCATACTCGGTAAGTGTTTTAGTAGTGGGCAATTTGTTAATTAGGTACCAGCTGTGCCCCGCGACCTTGGGCCGCGTGAAGTATCAAAAAATTACAAATCTATTTAGCCCGTCCGTTAGAGTATTGGAAAATAATGAACACGTATTTTGGTTTTTGTAAATCAATGAAAATTTACAAAAACAAAACGCATCAAAACTCGGAAGTGGGGGCTCATGACCTCAGAACGCTCTAAAAATTAAACCTAGCCGTGACGTATTGAGAATTTTAAAAGCGTCTTATCTCCGTCAATTTCGATTTACCTACGTAACAAAATAAACAATACGGGTCAAATATTTTTTGATTATCTTAACTGACGGACTAATTCGATTTTTTTGTAGTTTCCTATTATCATAAAAATATGTCTTCCTTATTTGAATCGGATTTTGTTAACAATAAATGGTTTCCATTTTTTCGTCGGACTAATGGTGGGTAGTTGGTCTAGTGGTCGGAATCGCGACTGCTGAGCCTGAGGTCCTGCGTTTGATTTCCGTGTTGGGCAAATCTTCTTAACGTTTCGATGGCAATCGAAATGTGTCTGCCCAGAACTGAGGATGATGACTGACGTCCATCTGTTCCTGTAATGAACAAACAACAGGACGCGCAGGACAGTCCCCCATCGTTTGTGGAACAGCACCACATTTACACTCCTTATTATTATTATTACTCCGAGGCAGGCAGAGTCATTGATGGGAAATCATCAAATAACTTCTCCCACTCTGGGCGGAGCGGGAGGGAGTGTCAGACTTTTACTGACTAAAACCCATCCATGTTCCTTCCTCGCCATTTATGTTCCGGGGCCACGGTATCTCTTTCGAACAGGCCCGCAACATAAATCTCGACCTGAGCAGCTTTTCCTTGTTGGGCTAATTATTATTGGGTTTTTCCATCAGGAATTTCTGAGTAGCACCCATAAAGTAAAGATTCCTTTCGTAGAGATCGCAATAGGCTCGCTACCTATCACATAGGACTTATTAACTGGCGAAATATGGGTGACAAAAATAAATTGGAAATTGATAATGTGATAATTTCCATAGAAAATTTATTTTTCTCATAACTCTTGTTAAAATCAGTATCCATTCAAATAATGTGTTTGGGAACCTATATATTCTGTAATACAATCGAAATAAATACACACTATCTTATGAATATGTTTGATTTTCATATTACGTTTGTATGAAAAACGCATGCTCCGCCGGCCCCTTAACCTTTTGACCGCCACAGAATAAACGCACGTGCGTGCCCTCCACGCCAAGCCACACTTTCATCTACTATTTTGTCACATATTTGTGTCGTTTGGCGTACAGGGCACGCGCTTGCTTGTCACGTATATGTGACAATAGCGTCCAAAAGGTTAAGGTTCAGGGATTACAAGCGTAATGTTATGTTTGTTGTAATAAATAAATGTTCTAATTCTCAACAGGTACTCAGCTTTAGTAGTGGAGTTAAACAACTTAGCATCCAGCGTGTTTGACCTGTCGCCGTTGGACTTATCACAAGACAGAGCGATCAATCCTCAGTACATAGTGACGACGAACATCGATGCTAAGTGGTTCCTGAATCAAGTCAAAAGCAGGTAAGGAGACTGTTTATTTACTTGTTACAAACACAAACGTAAACACTGTTATACTTTTAAGACGTAAAATGTATCTGTATTCTGCAATCTATGAAAATTTTAAAGTTGGACAAAACAGGTTTTCCGTAAAAACTTTTTAAATGTCAAGAAACTAACGTATCCAAAAAAGTACTGTTGTGTACTTTTTTTGTCGACTCACGATCTCAGAGTCATTGTGTAATGTTAAGTTCTCATATTTTTAAGTGATCTGTTTGTGTTCTTTTTATGACAATAAATTCTTTAAACCAAAGACATTAAATACACATTGCTTATACTTAATATCCATTGTCTATTCCATTAAAAAAATCTTAAAATAACGCAACTTATTTAACAAGTAACGCCGTGTATATTATTTGATTTTAATTTGAACAGATGCTGCCAACAAGACTGCACAACACCAAAATCTTTAAAACTAAACGAGTTAGCTAACCTCCTTTCAAATCTACCCAAAGAAGACCTAGCGACCGTAATGAACTGCCCAGAATTTGACAGAAAAATACTTAACCCAGCATTCGGAATCGCCTGTGATAACTACATAAGAGAGTTCTTGAATATCCTCTCTGTACAAGAAACAAAAGAATACGAGAAAGAGACAGCAAGGGAACAGAGAGAGATGAAAATACGCGAAGAAATGACGTCATCAATCGATAGTAATAAAATTAACGTTGCAAATACACTACATGTCTTCAAAAAAAGTGATAATAAGGAATCGAAATCTCAATTCTTCATACCGATTACTGACAACGAGAATTTGAAAGAGAATTTCGGTAATCTACAAATATCTGATGAAGACTTAGAAATTGATCCTCCGGAGTTGCCAGCTTTATACACTGTCGGTGTTACTACACTTGAAAAATCGTTATCAGATATTATAAGACTGTTTCCCAAACAAATTCGGCCTTTGAGTCAGTCTGAAAATTTCAGTTTAAATGTCGAACAAACGATAGATAGATATACAAGGCGTTGTCATCAAGTATTCCAAGACAAATTGTTTTACCAAGAATTTAAAATTCTACAAACAATAATGACCGGGTTTTTGTCTTCTCTAGACAGAATAATATCATTTGTTGATGAAGCTGATTGTGATTTACTCGATAAATGTATCGAGAATATCCTCCCTACATCTCTAGCGAAAAACATGGCAATATTTGCTGTAATTTCGTTACAATATTTATCATTTTTGATCAAGAATAAAAGGATAGTTGAAACGCCTGTCCATGCTGACGTGTCTTTTAGAGTGACAGCATCGGTATCTGACAATATTGTCGTTGACAATGTTGTCAGTGTGACCATAGACAATGTGGCTAAAGCGCTGAGTTTCAAAGAGATTTGGGCTGAATTAAATACGGATTCGAATGTGAATCGAACGCAGTCGGCTGTCAGCTGTGTGTATGCGATTGTCAAGTATTTGGTCAAGGTAAGATGTACAATTTATAAGATGAAGTTCGATTAAATAACGATACTCGTCAGACTTAATGGGTTGAATGGGAATTATGATAAAACACGAACAAAGGCGTTTTTTTGCTAATAATACTTTATTTGACTGCCTAGTTGGTCGAGTAGTCGCAAGCTCGACCGCTAAGTCGTCCTGGGTTCGAATACCGGGTCGGGCGGTTTTATTGGGAATTTCCAGCCGGAATTTTCTCAAATGCAGCCATGGACTCTGCATTCATGCTCGTTTGATGGCAATAGGCTCGCCCCATATTATATGGGATTTAAAACAAACTGGCAAAATGTGGATCTACTATTGGGTACACCTAAATCTTTCTATTTCCAGAACACTCGACCCCTAACACCTAAGAACTACATGCAGCCTCAAGACACAGGTCCTAAGCCCGATATAATCATCACTGGAGACAAACTGGTCGCTCTACTGGAGTATTGGGAGAACAACTTCTATTCCAAGAGCTCTGGTGATTTTCTAGAAAAGTGCTACAGAGAACCTATTGAGAGTCTGCTTGTGTCGTTAGCTAGGTGAGTAAGGTCCATGTTCACCAAAAAGATGACAGTCTGATTATCTAAAACAGCTGTTTAAAACACATTTTTGTATGGTAATATGTCACAATGACAGCTGTTTTTAGCTAATCAGGCTGTTATCTTTTCGGTGAACATGGACCTTAGAAGTATTACGTTTTAAACAATTATGTTTTAGTGTACTTACCTACTTTTAGCAAATGTCAATAATACCTATACAATCATCAATACATCCCAACTCAATCTTATTTAATATAATCCCAATTCATGACATTTCAAGAAAAAGTCGCTCAATGGGCAAATTACCAAAAAGTAAAAAAAATCGCGGGTTTTAAACCTTTGGTTATGTGGTTGGAGAAGGTTGTTAATAATACAGTGTCCAGTATAAACTCTATTGATGATAATCAGGAGCATTTTGATTTCAGGCTAGACATTGTAAGTCACATAGCGCTCATACCGCCCATAGCGTGGTCGTCAGTGGACGTCGAAATAAAGAAGGATCACATTCAGAAGATTGACTTGCCTCTTCAAGCCTTGCAAGATATGGATGTGTTAGAAGCATTTTTGTTCAGGTGAGTTTTAATGCAGCGATGCCGCTACAGAGGTGTAGCGGCATCGCAGCATTACAAAAAATTACGATTGACTACTTTTCACCCTTATGCCGTGAGTCATAAGGCTGAAAATTGGTCGACCGTCAGTATTTCGATACTATGGTTCTTTCGATAAAGAAAAGAAAGTATTTGATGACAATAAAATGAAAGGCTTATGCAACGATAAATCTCACCTGCAAGACATGTCAAAATCTTTTTCTACTGAGTGAGCCATCACCAAGAATTGCCAAACTTAAGTGGCAGTGGGCAGGGCACATTGCTCGCAGAACAAATAAATAAATAATAAATATCACTGAATATCACTATTTTGGAGTGGTGACCGCGAACCAGAAGACCTTCTAGGTGGACCGATAACCTGATGAAGTTTGCGGGAATCCGCTAAATGCGAGTCGCACGGGACCGGTCAATGTGGTGACATTTGGGGGAGGCCTACGTCCAGCAGTGGACATCTTTCGGCTGACATAATAATGATAATGAGCCATCACCATTTTGTTTGACACTCTTTTTCTTTTATCCAGGGTAAACCTAATAGGCTGGTCATCAAAGAAACAGTTCGAAGAGATGTGGGTAGGTCTCCTCGGCGCGCTACAAGGGAATGGTACACACTGGGCGGTGCGCGGGATCACTCAGTTACTGCTGAGTGCGGCGCCCACTGCGCTGCGTCGGCGCGGGGACCTGCTGCATGTGCCGAGACATAGGCTCAGCTGTAATGAAGGGTGAGGAATTAAATAAATTGTCTCCGAAGGGTACTTAATCGTATACCAAAATTACGCCAGTTATGTGTTCAGTCCCTTGTAATAGTAGCATCAACTGAGCAAAAATCTAGACTTCGTAGTTCTAAACATACTTAACGATTTTAGCTTGTAGGAACATATAACACAAGGTGGCAGCATTATTCAGCCGCTTATAGCGCTGTGTCCACAGCGCTACATGTGCACACGGTCAGATTTAATGACGCGAAGGAGGCCTGTATCGAAATCTCAATAGAATAGTACGTTACTGCAGCGGCCAGCAACAGAGGCATTGATGGACTTACGTACGTATGTGTGCTTCGGATTCGCCTCGGACCACATTTACACGTTCGCGCACATGTACACGTTAGCCGAAGAAAAAAAATGGGAATTGTTTTTTTTTTTACTTTTTGCCCATGTTAATTTTGACCTCATTTGCATTATCAGCGACCCCAAAACAACGAAATCGACACCCATTACGAAAAAACAAAAAATTCGTCGGCGCCATTTTGGATTTTCATTTTGACATCATTTTCATCATCAGCGACCCCAAAAACCACGAAAACGACACCCATGACGAAAAAAAAAAGAAAATTCGTCGGCGCCATTTTGAATTTTCATTTTGACCTCATTTTCATCATCAGCGACCCCAAAAACCACGAAAACGACACCCATGACGAAAAAACTAAAAATTTCGTCGGCGCCCAAAAGATTTAGTAGTAGCGATCCCAAAAATTAATAAAATGCAGAGGAATTATAAAAACAACAAAAAGTAATTTTATCATGTAAAAATAGGTCAAAAAATAAAAATCTAGTTGGTTACTTGGTACCAAATACGATACCGCCCATTACTCATTCTATCTCGTTCTACCACACATACTTTTTTTTTCTGCCCCTGCCGTAACTCGATAATCTTCGGCTTACCTAGGTCACGTGTGCGCGTCCATACGATTTTAGTTCTGAATTCTGACACCCGAGCACCGGCTTACTTGGCGCCACCTGTTGCTTTCTTTGTTTACATTATTTTTTTGCATTTTTGTAATGTTTTTGACACTACGCGTAGAGTGCCTTGTTCCCGAAGGGAAGCCGGTAGGAATGGGCTTCTTAGGTGCCTTTGGGCCTGCACGTTCGTCCATCAATGCCTCTGTTGCTGGCCGCTGTAGTAATGTACTTTTCTCAAATAATGTGAGGAAACAACAATATTTTTTCTCGCGTTGAGGAGTTCATTTGTTTTTGTTTCTCAATAAACTGCTTTCTATTTGCAAGCCAATTCGAAATTTAAATAAAACCTTTGATAAGTTACCTCCTTGGTTGCCATGATTCAGGGTAAAAGATCGTTCCATTTTGAAATAACACGACAGATTTGAGTTTACTATGTTATTTATTTGCCCGCTAAACACGACAGATATGGATTTTCATACAACTTTTGCCGGCCACTGGTCGCATGTATCTGGCCAGTACAGGAATTTCGATTTATCTCGAAGAGGGTTGTCAAAATAATACTCAAATTTCCAAGCATGTTTGAGACAAAAACTGTTCCAGCACAAATAAAAAAATGATTTGCTATTTTTAAAATGCTTACAACCAAAATGACTTAATATTCGCAAATTCACGCTGACCGTAAGAAATATTTCATAAGCTGTAGGCGTCGTGGACAAAACCAACGACTAATAGTCCACATTAGCCCTGGATCAAAACAACTGCAAGTCGTTGGGAGAGGCCTTTGCCAAGCAATGGAATGACGCACGCTAAGAGTATCAGTAAGCCAGTATTGAAGTATCTCTTTAAATGCCAATAACAGTGAAAGATATTGAATCGTCTGAAGAATATATTATAACAATGATGATTTCACAAAACTCATTTTATCCTTAGAATGCAACGCCTCCGCAACATCCTAGTCGGCACATCGGCATACAAGTTATTTGACAACGTCAACTTAGAACGAGTACCTCTCATGAACGATGGGTTCGACGGTTATCATTACGCGCAGTTCAATACCGAGTACTTGAAGTTGGCTTCAGGTGAGTAAAGACAATTTTTATCGAGGAATACTATTGTATTCCTCGATAAAAACACACATACATACAACATACATGCATACTTACATATTATTATATGTTTCAATTATTGGCATTGAAGTTGCGCGATTGGGAGTTTATTGTAAAGTTGCCTTGAATCCCCGTACGTGTGAACGTACGTATTACGGGAATCGACGAAACAAAATTAGCTAGCCAAACTCCGCATACAAGATATGCAGAGTAGAATTTTTTAACCTCACCTGGAGGAAAAGTACTCTAAATACTGGAGACAGCAAATTTTATTCAAAGAAAACATTCCTTTATTAAAAAAAAAAACAAATCTGCTTTCAAGAATTTCGATAATTCGCTTAACTCACTCAGGAATCCAACCGGCCAAAATCCGAAAAAATTACACCCTGTCCCTTTGATGGTATCAATCTAGATAGGAAGAAAATTTGGTTCCGGCTAATCTCCGAAACGGCTGATAGTTGTTTATTGCTGTCAACCACTAATTTGGTCCATTTCCAATACGGTCCTCCACGTCTTTGTATGTAACTGTTTGACATCTTAATAGATATTACGGACGATGGGAGCTACAAAGTGAAAAGAGAAGTCAAACGGGTGAGAAGAAATAAAGAGATAGACATCAACAGCTGTTTACAAATACTGATGGATGTTACCTCGCAAATGTTGGAGCCAAAGGTAAGGATACGATGTATTCTATGAAGAATGATACGATTTAACTAAATAATTTTTAAAATGAAATAAGCTTTGTTTCGTATAAGCAACATCCATAGAAAGTAAGTAAAAGAAACTTATAAATTATGTTAGTTACAATGCTATTTAGACTAAAAGCTTGTTGTTTAAGATACATCTACGAACAATGGTGTAATCCAAGAAACAAGTTTACAAAGCAATGTCTTCGTCGTGGTATTTAGATGTCGGCGGCGCGCGGCGGTCGGAGTACTCACTTGCGCGCCGCTCGTGCGCCCCTCAGGCGCGGGACTAATACAAGAGGCGTTGGCGCCACTTCTTTGATATTTCATACAAAATGTATGGAGAGGGTTGGCGCGAGACATACTGAGAGGGGTCTCGCCCTCGGTGCACCCGCAGTTAGCAGTGGCATGCACAGGGAGAGAACAAGACGGCAAAAATGCGTGACAATATAGACTTTAAAGACTAGAATGCACCAGCGCCTCGCGTTTCCGCACCTCGCCCGCGCTGCCCCCGCGCCTCCCCTCTTGTATTAGTCCCGTCGCTCACCCCGTGTCGACGCCCTCAGCTGCTGCCCCAACCCGCGCGCGCCAAGCTGCGAGTAGGCATGCCATGCATAGACAACCCCAAACCTACCTCCCTGCTAATTAGACTTATGGTTGAAATTAGTTTTTTTTCTTCATTTCTAGGCACCAACCGGCCTCGCAGCTCGCGTAGCTCTCCTGTCCTGCATGTGTCAAACAAGCGCAGTGTTCACACAACCAGCGCACTGGTGCTGGGCGGCGGGACAGCTCATCTCCCTCAGCTCCGCCTCGCACGGCACGCTGACACAGTACAGCACTGCCGGGCGAGCGCTACTGCTCGCACTGTCCCACTGTATGTGTGTGCTGGACGGGTTCGAAGGACTACAGGTTAGTGTTCACACAACACCAATCGCGATTTTAACCCGATTAGCGAAATATATCATCATCTGCCTTTTCGCAACTATGTTGGGGTCAGCTTTCAGTCTAATCGGATGCAGCTGAATACCAGTGTTTTACATGGAGCGACTGCCTATCTGACCTCCATAACCCAGTTAATACTGGGTAATACGATACCACTTGGTAAGACTGGTTGTCGAGACTTTTTGGGCCAATGACTACTTAAATTGTAACGACGGTCAAAGATCTAAAAATGACAGCTGGGACCAATTGCTTACGTTATTTCCGAGTCACGGAGGAAACTCTGTATGTTATGAGTAGTCACCCATCCACAGACCAACCTAGGCAAGCATGACTTAACCTAACGATCGACCCGAGCGGCTGTTATTATTTTGCCGCGAGCTCGTCCGATTCGCGAAACATAATTACTAGAAATTCATTGACGAACTGTGTTCTGAATGGACACTTGCAAGACATTCTGTTCAAAGTCATCCTTTATGAAATCTACACTTACGGGATTATATCCGTGATTTTCTTTTGTTTCGAGCACCCGATATTTCGACGCTGTTGCAAGCATCATGGTCGCGGGAATACTGAAGAGGTATGCGGGTGGGACGAAAATTATTAATTATGAGCAGACAAATCTGTCTACCCTCTTTCTTAGTCTTTTATTACGCGCACTACTGGAACTCGATTGTAACTTACGACAGAACGCACTCACAGTATCACTCGGTTTTTTTTTATTATGAAATCTCTTGTATTTTTTTCCAGGAACTATCAACAGTCCACCAGAAGCTTCTGAAGTCTCTCTCGTCAAGCTACGCGCCTCTCCGCCAGGCAGCCCTGCAGGGTTGCTTGCTACAGCTCACAGGGAAGGCGTATCTGTTGGCCAACGTACACAGTCAGCCCAACCCTTACCACGAGCTTGTGTCGCAGCTTAATGTCGCTGTGAAACAGTACCTAGCTCCTAATACTAAGTAAGTAAATTTTTGAGCCATATTTTGCGTAAAAATAAGGTTTAAGTTAGCTGGTATGAGGTATACCAAAAACGGCACACCGGGGTTCCACGGCAATTACATTTGGTACCGTTTTCGGTACACTTGGTACTAAGAGGTTTATCTTTCGCGGATTGTATTCGAAGCTCCTGCGGACCATCGATGGTCCGCGGAGTTAGGAACCACTGAAGTAAATGAATATGAATTTTTAAAGTAGAAGCACCAGGGAGGGAGAGGAAGGCCAAAGAAAAGATGAATGGATTCTGTGAGGAATGAGTAAATGATGTAGTGACGTCTGGCTGGAGGGAATGAAATATGAAAACGAGTTGCGCCGACAGCATACATAACGGGACAAGGGCACGAAGGTAATGAAGGTGGAAGCGTAGGGTAGGCGCTAGGGTAGCCCTCGAAATTTGTTTTGACGTGACAACGTCTAATAAATCGATGAACGCCGGCTGCACGTACGAAAAAGTATCCCGTTACGCTCATTGTAACGTTACGATCGGAGCGTATGTATGCAATCATTTCATCAATGTTTTGTTATGACGTTGTCACGTTAAACTATTGTCCGTAAACCGACTTTACAGACAGCAAATTTTTTAATGATTTTATTTTGCTATTTGAAAGTCAGTGTCACGCTGAATGTTGTACAAAATATGAGTTAATTTAATCACAAAGAATTACTTTTTCATAAAATAGTCATCCAATGGGTTTAAATGAACGAAGGTCGTATTGATGATTTTAATGATTATAATAGAGGAAACACACGTGTTACGGCTGCGAAACATATTTTGTTCAACATACAACCTAACCCTGCGATTACAAAAAACGTAATAAGTTCGATTTTTTTTAATATTCTAAGTTTTTTTGCAATCGCATAATAATATGAATTTCGCGGGCTACCCTGTCACTTCCACATTAAGAAATTCTAACTAAACGTATTTTTAGGACTTTTTATTTAATTAAAAACTAAACATTGATCTTGGTACGGGTACATACACTTGTGTTACGAGTACTTCTAGCCAGTTTTACTCAATTCTGAAAGAAAATGTCTTAATTTTGTCTTGTGTTTTCAGAATATCCCTATACGAACAAAGTCTATATTGGACGGTGCTATTCACACTCATAGAACTCGGTCATCCAGAGCTGATCAACATTGCAGTGGACTTCGTGCTGACCAACCCTAGGCATTATTGCATCGATCTCGTTGTTAAGGTAATTTAGAAGCTATCTACTTACATATAGAGTTGATAATAAGCAGCGGTGAGGGTGTCATCATCAACTCGGACGTCACTAAAACAGATCAGCAATGCAAGTACGTAAAATTCGATAAGACTCGTGTTGATAAATAAGACTCGTGTTGATAAATTTGACAGTTATTCTCGATAAAATGAGGTTTTATCGAGTCAAAAACTCATTTTATCGAGAATGACTGTCAAATTTATCTAATCGAGTCCTATCGAATCCTACGTACTTGCACTGCAGGTACGATATATTAGCGCCCAGACTAGCGGGCTGTCTGCCCATACTACTTACACTTAGATCGCGAGCTTGCTATTGATTGTCACACACGCACAAGACCTTTCTACGAGTAACCTCTTTTTTTTCTGTTTTGTAGTGCTGACGATGGCAAATCTATACTAATATTGTTAAGCAGAAGAGTTTGTTTGTTTGGTTGAACGCGCTAATCTCAGGAACTACCGGCTCGAATTAAAAAAATCTTTTTGTGTTGGATAGTCCATTTATCGAGGAAGGCTATAGGCTATAAAACATCACGCTATGACCAATAGGAGCAGAGCAGCAATAAGAAATGTTGCAAACGGGAAAAAAGTTGAGTAGGCAATGCGTTGCGATATCAAAACTTCACGCGAACGAAGTCGCGGGCAGAAGCTGGTTATTAAAATGGCTAACTTATATTCTCTTCAGAAGTATAAGCCATGTTTTACTTTTGTATTTATAGCGGCATTAGAAAAAGTACTAGAGCAACAAAGTACAAAAAGTACTACAGCGCCAATTCTGAAAATTCTGAATTTATTCGCGACTTATGACTATAAACCTGTCAATGAAGAACTTCACACCCTGTTTCTCTGTGATTTTTTTAAGTGAGCGTGTATACATAATGCGTGAATACCGAAAATTATTCAAAGGAATCTCGAGCCCGATTTTGATGACTTGACTCCCCACTTGATAAGTGTTCGATTTGCTCGTTGGGGTGAATAAAATAATTGTGGTCTGTTTATAAGGCTTGGTATATTGCCGACTATATTAGCAATTATAACGTCCCGAACAAAACCTATATAAAAAAAAACACGTTAGATTGTAATCTTTCTAGCGAGGTTGTAAACTCTCGAAATATTGTCAACTGAACATACTGCTTACAATATAACGCATTATTTTTCTGCAGATTGTAAGCTATCGGAGTGAAACCGTAATATTGTGAAATGCCTTTCATGCGACGGAAGTATCTCTGCCCCCATAATCGGGACTTGGGGCACCCCCACGTTAGGTTTCTTTAAACCCTGACCTCGGTGCTCCGTCGACTACCTTTTTTAGGGGAATATAAAGTGTTTTGAGGTTAGGTTATATTAATCGGTATTTCTCAGGAATGGTACATTATCTTTTCATGATAGTGGTACCATTGGGCAAGGGGGACCCCTCCTTCCCTCTCTGTCCTCCACACCGCGCGGGTTGACTTCCATCGCATGCATTTCACAATATTACGGTTTCACTTCGATAGATTACAATCTACCGAAAAATAATGCGTTTTATTGTAAGCAGTATGTTCGTTTGACAATATTTCGAGAGTTTACAATCTCTCAAGTTATTTTACAATCTAACGTGTTTCGTGTATCGTCCGTCGCGATGGGATTCTCGGAGGAGAAGGCGAGTGCCGTCGGTGAGCTCCGCTCCGGTCGGTCACGTGATCACGTCGCCCGCGCCTGTTGTCTGCGTGTCTGTTGGCTGCGATTCCCAACAATAAGTCCCTGTATTCTCTTTACTTAAAATCACCATTATACGAGTTCATAGAGTGCCCGCAACCATCACCTATTTTCATACAAAATAAGCATTGTTTTAACATTAAGATTATGCTGATTTCAGGGTATCACAACGACAATAAGACAACAGGTTCTTCCAAAAGATCTGAAGAACATAATAATCGAGAAACTTTTGGATAATATGAAGAAGTATTCAGAACATCACGCGGTACAAATATTGATGGTGCATTTGTTTTCAGGTAAGAATTTCTTAATTGTGTTTTTAATTTGACCCAAACGCACTTACAAGTGAAATCATAGAAAATCTATTTCTTATTAGCTGTCGCTCGTGTGTGGTCCAAATTTTGTTTATTTAAAAAATACAGTGTGCATCTCCAAGGCGCCCGAAGTTCTTTTATTGTTTTATAAAAATATTTTTTTTAATACGAAAACATATTTGACTAGTTTTGGTACCTTGACATAACATTCGTTACACTTTTGACGCAAATGCTCTATAATGTCGCATTAGCCCCTTCGTACACAAGGCAATTGTTGTTCAAATGAAGTCATATTTTTAAATTAATTTGATGTGCAAGAACTTCGCGGGCTGCAACTAGTATAACGAAAAGCACGCCTCATATTAAAAAAATAAAACTTGAGAGGTGTCAAGGGACACCCGGATGGAACGAAGTTCTTTCGATTAACTAGTGAAGGAATTGTAATAAAATAACCGTCGCGACGCCACACTGTTCAATGCGAAATAGAAATGAAACAAACGCATTGCAACCTTCATTTATTTTTAAAAAGAAAAAAAGTGTCGTGACAACTTTTCGTAAGAATTTATTCCGTCTAGCCCCCTTTCACAACGCGCGATAAGGAACTTCGTTCCAAAAAATGATTTACATACTTATTTCTTAACCTTATCCATTTTTTTTCCAATTCATCAAGTCCCTGATTTCTCTATTTCACAGCCGACAACAAACTCTTAAGTCCAAAACTAACCTCGGAAGTATCAAACATGGACCCAGACATACTAATGAACTCTATGGAACGAATAACCTTAATCTACAAAGTCCTCCGCCAATCAAGAGAAAGAGAGAGCAAGAAGATCCTCACCACATCCCTCAAATACTTCCTTAGGGAAACTCTACCGCCGGCGGCTACTTTGAGTAGAGTTGTGATAGAGTTCTTAGAGAGTTGTAAGGAGAGTGAGAAGATTAGAATGGAGATTGCAAGCGATAGAGATCGGTGGGTCGATTCTGCTGTAATGAATGCTGAGACTGTTTTTGAGGTAAGATTCTTTATATGTGTCCGGTTTTTCTGTGAATTCTACTACTTTAGAAATCCTAAGGGACCCTATGTATAAAGTAGGTCGTATAGTTTTCTAGCCAGTGTTACATCCATTTTGTCGTTTGGGTATGAGAAAGAGACATACAGATCCAAAACATCTCTGTGTTTGTCGACACGGTTAGCGCAGTGTCTGTGATCGGCTGCTTCGATGCGTGTCGCGGGTTTGAATCCCGCACTAAACAAATAATTGTATAGCCTCCAGGTTGGAACAGGATTGTTTTTTTTATAATGCTGTTTTTTGATTTACTCTTGGTGGTTGATGAATAATCTGCCTAGCCTTTTCCCAACTATGTTGGGGTCGGCTTCCAGTCTAACCGGATGCAGCTGAATATCATTATTTTACATGGAGCGACTGCCTATCTGACCTCCACAACCCAGTTAATACTGGGAAATACGATACCACTAATTGGCAAGACTCGTGTCAGACTTTTTGGGCCACTGACTACCTGTAACGACTGCCAAAGATGGACAAATGACAGCCGGGACCAACAGCTTAACGAGCTTTCCGAGGCACGGAGGAAACTCGGTATGTAAGGGTGGTCACCCATCCACAGACCAACCTAGGCAAGCATGGCTTAACCTAAAGATCGACCCGAGCGGCTGTTATTTAGCACGAACTCCTCCCTTATTGGTTGATGAATAAATACAAATAATACAATACACCTTTTCTTTTCCACAGGTTTTCCAAACATCGATAACTCAAGACCAGCTCCCAGTACTATCCGGCTGGATATTCGAAGCCTTATGCCACCTAATGAGCGGCAAAGTAACATCAAACCTCCTTCCATACTGCTTACAAACCTTACTAGTTTCAGCCAGTTCGAACCAGTTCATTCGCAATATCTCCCCGCTCTGCTACCACATTTTAAGGATAGGTTTCCTCAAAAACGGGGAGTTTACAGAAAACTGGGGAATTTTCAAAGAGTTTTTGACTAGTAAAGTGGGAATGTCGTTCTCTGATAGAAGATTGTTGTGTGTAGTGTCAATAAAGTCCAATTTTACGGGATCTCAGATTGAAAGATTGAAGGAGCTTTGTAATAGTAATGAGTGTTTGTCTGATCTTGGTTCGTGTTTGGAGTTGTAGGTTTAGGTAATCGAAGAGTAATGGTACCTTGGATTCTGATAGCGTTTAAGCTTTTTTCCCGGTTTATAAAGTTCAATTTGCTTTGAAGCAGTAGATTCCTGCAGATCACATTTTGGTAGGTGCCTTTACGTTTGACGAATCAAAAATCATCTGTCTAGCCTTTTAGATGCAGCTGAACACCAGTATTTTACATGGAGCGACACGCAATACGATATCTTGGTAAGACTGATTATCAGGCTTTCTGGCTACTGACTACTTGTAACCAGCGGCTCTTATTATTAAGTCACAAGCTCCTCAAGCAAATAGCAAATGATTTTCCTGTTAAACCTTTTGATAACAGATTTAAGAAAGCTGCTACCTGAAGCTTATATTGTACATGTTTCAGCAATATTATGTACAGTCAAAGGTTACAGGCAATCTTGATTGAGCAAACTGTACGTACACTCACGGTCACCCTTATGCTCATAGTTTTAAGGTTGAAAACTGGTCGACCGTCAGTGGCCTCGGTAGTATGTCTAATTTTATTATCAGTGCTAAAATTTACAATTGCAAATGATAGTCGCGATTTTAATTTACGTACCTATAATTTCCTTTGGCGGGTTATTAAGCGACTTCCTCATTTAAAACTCCATTAAACATGTACAGTTAAAATACTTCAGACTATGCACTAAAACTACTAAGTATCGTGTTTTCTCTCGATTAGATACGACTGTCTAAAATTATAAATTGGCTTATCTATAATTTTTATATTATACTTATAATTTTCGTCTCTATATCAATCAGAAATATTTCATCGTGCCACTAAAATAAAGTTGGAATTCGAGGTACCATTAACCTATCTGTGAAAATCGTGTGGTTAGTACTTGTAGGCAATTTTATTCTGTTCACTTATTTCTCGAAATTCTTTCCTAAGAGCAAATCTTTCATTCCAAAGTAGGTATTTTATCGTAAATTTGAGATTGGTCGTTATAGAATAAGTGTAGACAGTTACTAAGCAGGCAGACTATACATGGTGGAATAGACATAGACGCACAAATAGTTACCCCCCTTCCCCCCAAATAGAAGTTTTCACCGATTCGGTCGGAGTCCACAGATGAAGGATTGATTCTTCCCTTCATCTGTGGACCCCGACCGAATCGGTCTGACGCGATTGTTTAACTATTGTGTCTACTTCGCTAACAGTAAATGTATCATTTTGAAGAACATGTTTCGTAGAAAACTGCAATACTAACACGGTGAAAATTTATGGAACAGCTGGTATTTTTTTAAATGACCGATTAACAATAATATGTATGGGGAGGGGAGGGTACGGAATGATATTGTTTTTGTGCATAGATGTCCCGTCCACCCTGTATAGATTTAAATGACCGAGTTTTGCTAACAAACAGGCTTTTCATTTAACATAATACGAAATTGCCCTAGCAAACAAATCGAACGACAATTCCGTAGGGCTGAAAATTGATACAAAGAAATTGAGCCCTACTTCTTTCTGTTCGTCCTAATCTGCTCTGTCCCCACTCCTGGACAAAGACCTCCCTCCACTCCTTCCAGCTCTCGCGAACCCGCGCATCCTTTTTCCATTTCTGACAGAAATTTTCCAGTTCGTTCCGCCATCTCCTCCGTGGCCTGCCGCGACCCCGCCTCTCAGTGTCAGAACACCAGTTTCCTGCTATTTTGGTCCACAGTTTAGTTTCGTTATTAGTTTTTAGAACAAGAACACAAATGCCTGCCTGCTTAGTAAAAGAAACTTGATAGATGATAGTAGAAGGAAGTATATTGCTTGTTTTGCATCTCACACTTTTAAGGACAACATCGTGAATTTAAGAAATGTTTTGAGAGTCAGTTTAAGTATAAGAATGTCTAGGTGAGCTCCGTAAGGTTTTGAAGAACAATAGTTATCTAGTTTTGAGTGTAAAAGCGTCTCGTCCATACAGACTTATTTCACATACGACTTTCTTAACTCTGAAATCATCGTTAATTTGTTACGGAATTAACGGAAATTAACCCCGCGGAATGTTATAAATATAGCCTGTGGCAATCTGGGAAAATGTGGTTTCACATTAGTGAAAGAATTCTGTGAATCGTATCAGTAGTTCTGAAAAGGGGGTGATTACCCTCTACAAACGAATTTTACCTTCCTATCATATTAAGTGATTTCGGTGTGGATCTTTCGCATTACAGGCAAAAAATAATTCAAGATTCTCGTTGTAAAAAAATACTCGAATACTTCAATATATCCCAATTTTTATTCAGTTGGTATATTTTTATACATATAGTCGTATATTTTTTTTTGTGTATGGGCGAGGCACAAAACTTAACCAATTATATTGATATAGCAGCAATAAGTATTTTATTAGTACATAGTACAAATTTATTGAACAGTGTTCTCTCATTAATCAACTACTAAAAGTTTATACTTAAATAATAACAATATTAAATAAAAAATAATCGCGCTTATATTTTTCGATGTAGATTAATTTATTAATTTCTAAACTAGTATTGTAATGCTTCAATACTAAGAGAATATATTTTGAAAATCCGTAGAAATTAAATACTGCAATAACCATATTCTAAGATTGAAATTATTTACCATAGCAATAAAAATTGAGAACATTCTGCAATGTCAAGTTTAAATCAATGTTACTTTAAAATAAATAAAGTTGATTTCAGAATGAATAGAATAATACTGTTGAAAAGGTATTTTAGTCGTTACAGCGGAATCGAAACTGTATAATATGTGAGCGTTAAAGCTTATTTTAGTAAAATAGTTGTTTTGAAACTTATAAAACAATCGAATGCGTTTATTATTAAGTACAGATATTTTGTGTATTTTTCACTTGAATTTTTATCTTTATGCACTTACTGACAAAGTTCTATTTCCTTTGGATAGCAATCGCGAGAGACGTCAATAAAACGTCATTGTTCTCTAGTGTCTTATAAATTATTTGTCTGTAATTATGATAATGTTGTACAATATGTATATTTTATGAAATTATGTAATAATAATATTGAAATTATGATTATATTTTTAACTCGAAGCTTCAGCAAGTTAAATGAATAAATAGTGTAACGTTTTTGTGTGTTTTATTTTAATAACTCGAAAGTTAGTAAAACCCCCAAAGTAAGGAAGTGGCAGTGTAAGTCATAATTCATCATCATTACAGCCAAAAGACGTCTTTCATGCATTTCACAATATTACGGTTCCAATTCGATAGATTACAATCTACCGAAAAATAATGCGTTATATTGTAATCAGTATGTTCAGTTGACAATATTTGGAGAGTTTACAACCTCGCTAGAGAGATTACAATCTTACGTGTTTGACAATTTTACGGTGACATATACATATGTGACGCAGACGAAGTTGCGTGTGTCAGCTAGATAGTTACCGATGTAAATTAATGACTATGATAGAAATCACTACACATCGCTGCCTAACCCTAAATTATTGGTTTTGATTTTCATAGTAAGTACGTATCAACTGATTTAGATAAGATACTACATTTTATCTTTTCATTGAAACCCGTTTAACTGTTGGATAAAGAAAACTGTAATTTTTGTAATGGTTAAATAAATAATTACCTATACTAGGTATAAGGGCGCCTTCAAATTAGAGGTGTGAAGAAGAGCTGCCGCCGAGCCACAGCCTCCGGCTCCAGCGCATCTTGGCGGCGCCACCGGTAAATTAACGCAAGGACTTTACCATCAAGATCCCAGGTTGATGATCCAGGCCAGGCGGCGAAAATGTATGACGATTAGACTTTAAACACCAGAATACGCCCGCGCCGACTTTCCGACACCGGTAGTGCGCCTGTTCTGAGCTGCACCGGCGCCGCGCCCGCACCTCACCTGCGCTTTGCCCTCGCCCGACCCCTGTTGTATTTGTCCTGCGCCTAATGGCCGTCGCTCTCTGCACTCTTCGCAAAATTACGGTATTGCGGGCCATCAGGTTTTCGCCCACAAAGGCGATCCTCAAAGCGCCATGGACCATACTATCCCTACATAGAGCCTCATGCAAGAACTATTGCACAAGTAATAGGTATTTGTGCAATGCAGACCCAACTGCTGGATCCTATCAACGACTTGCGCTACCTCAGCAGTCACCCAGCTGGTCGCCTGTCGGTACGTCTTCCCCCGTGCCTTCACCAGCGTGTTGTCAGCATAACAGATGACACCGACGCACCGCAAAGCAGCCAGTCGGACCCGATGCTCCTCAGGAGCGACCCCAGAACCTATCCCAGTGGAACACCGCACGATATCTCGCCGACTCCATCTTTCTATCACTGTGTACCCTGCCTCCACACGAGATCACGGTATATTTGCTTTCAACCGAAAATGTATTGAAGTCCGTTCTCCATCCGATTTTTCGAAAACAAGTCCTCTTGGAAACAAGTCAAAGATATTGGCAGCCTGAAAATCTGTAAGAAATGTGCATTGATTCTTGAGATAGGTGCAGAAGGAACTAGGTACCTACCTTGATACTATATTTTTTTGTGCGGAAGAAGAACCGAGGCCTATCCCTACGTCCACCACTACGCGATAAGCAAAAAGATGGTTCGATAAAAGAAGTTCCTATAATCGGGCAATGCATTATCAAAACGTGGCAAATACACTGAGTCACGTAAAATATATTCACTTATTATCAGAAGATAATCCGCTATCTGTGATAATTATTGATAGAAATAAAGCGAAATATCTTTTAGTGTTGTGTATTTCGGTCAAAATGGCGGTCACCCGCCGCGGTTACATTTTTGGAACGTTTGTTTCGAGTGTGCTTTGTGTATTATTGGTTGTCGTTGCTCTCGCAAGTGATAGTTGGGTGAGTTGCTCATTTTCCTTGATAAAATCCTCACTAATATATCACTTAACTGGTTTAATCAGCCCGAGACATGAAGAATTCAAGTTGGTATGGTAAAAGCTGAGGAATGAATTGTGTGGAGAATTATATGAAAGAGAAAGGAATGATTGATGCCGTGACGTCAGACAAGGGAAAATGGAAGAAAAATACGTGTTGCGCCGACCCCGAGTAGAATGGACAGGAAGATTGTTACACGCTGTGGAGTGGAAACCGCATAGGAATTGTTAAGCGCAGACTGGAGGCGGTCAGGGTGTTGGAGAGGTCTATAACCAACAGGGATCTCTATACGGAACCACCTTTGTGAATGAGCAATAAATGCATGTGCAATGTTTGACATTCAAAAGTGCCCTTCAATGGCTTAGTTGAAATGGTTTGACTTTGACATTGGTTTGGAGTAGACTGCTTTAGGCTGAGTTGAGTTGATGATTACGTTAACTTTGGTAGCTTGATTATCGAGATGTAGACTCAGCTGTCAGTGTTGTTGTTTGTCGATTTTGTTGTCTTCAAAACTCTAGAGCCTCTCGTTAGGTAGTTCTTTTCTGCTTCATCGTTCCCTAAGGCTCACGATATGACACGTCTCCAAGCTATGCAGTCTCCTGCAGGGTGAACTGCTAAGGTACGGGTTTCCTCCAACAGCCTTCTTGATCTTGTCTGACCATCTTGCCGGTGTTCTGCCTAGCGCTCGTTTACATTCTGTGTTATAACAACGTTAATAAATAATTAAACAACGAATCAGCAAGCAGTACTTTTAGTATATAAGTGTGTCTATCTGCATAGATACGCACAGACGCTACCTGAAACTAAAATTTTCCCAATCAACCATGAATGTTTTAGCGAGAAATTCGAAAATCTTATAAAGAAAGACAGACTGTGTGTCTGGACGCACAGAATGTAAAAATACAGTAAAACGCATGCTGTATGTTGCTGAGTAAGTTTTTGGTTATTTAGTGACTAAAGGAAAACTGCTTAGTAATATCCGGTTGTTTAGCAATATCTTTATTTAAATCAACTATCGCTTAAAATATGTTATACCTATAAATGATTGTACATTAATTACAATTTAAGCCAATTTAAATTATCTGAAAGATAAATAAGAACTTTCCCGTTTTTTTTTTTGTACTATGGGATAGGTACCGATTATGGGGGTTTCTGTCAACCCCCATGGGAAAAAGGCTTGAGTTTGTGTACGTATGTAATCCGTTCCCTATTACCCTTACATACCCCTTTTACCTCTACTCTTCCACGTACAAACACTTTCCCGGCGTTGCGACTCACATCTTGTCCATCCAACACATCACATACACACATCCACATGTACATCTCTTGCTTGTAAATTTGCATCAAAAACTCCTGTCAAAATATGGTACCTAATGTCCTCAAGAGACTTGTTGACCCCGTTACCTTATGGCAATGCTTAATTAGTCTGTGGCCTACAAGAGCCAACCCTTCGGTCACAGGAAGTGTCATTGTTATTTGTCCAGAAAAGGCAACAGAGAGAGGTGACCGTGAGAATGGGTACAGTCGGGAGATCCCAAACTTTCAGAAGATAAGAGTTTGACCTTGCTACTGTAAACCTAAGGAGGAAAACAGCAATTGAATTCTTTATCAACGAATTTTAATATTTTATAACCTTTATTGTCTACTAAATATAACTCATATATCTATTGATAAAATACCTACGGATGTGTTCATTACGTGAGGTCGACAAACAGTGCTCCAAAAATCTGTACTACGACTCACCACAGTTCTAATGCACGCTAATGCAACAAACTGAAACTTAACTTAAGCATTGAGTCGAACATCGAGCATCTAGTGCGCCAAAAAATGTGAAGGATCAAGCATAGACATTTTGCCAGACCTTTGATTTAAACATCCCCCCACACGCATTATCTTTGCACTTTTTGGGTGAAATAAAAAAAAAATGGAACACGCGTGACTGTCTTTTTTTTTTTTTTTTTTTTTTTTTTGGGATGGGAAATCATCAAATGACTTCTCCCACTCTGGGCGGAGCGGGATGGAGTGTCAGACTCTTACTGACTAAAACCCATCCATGTTCCTTCCTCGCCCTTTACGTTCCGGGGCCGCGGTATCTCTTTCGAACAGTCCCGCAACCCCGGCAGGCTTCGGCCCTTGCGGGCCCCTCTCTGCTGCTGACATCTCTTTGAGGCGCGCGTGGAACACGAACGCGCCGTCGACACGGCCTGTCGTCACTAGACGGACGGACGGCTAGCTAGCCCATAGCTTACCGTCCACAGGCCCGCATCTACGGTGGCCGGTAGCCACCACGTGGCCCCCGACGCCCGGTGCGTCTCCCGCGGCGGCCGGGAAGAGAGGCTCTCTCCCTCTCTCGTTCCGCCACCTCCTTCGCCAGCATGACTGCTTCGCAGAAGGAGGTGACGGCTTCCCATTCCGTCTCGCTCCGGACCATGGATTGAACCAGGGACGCGTGACTGTCTTACCTAACGCTTTGTAGTACTCGTAGACGATCTGCTACGGCGTAGCACCACTTAGGCGTGCGCGGGGCACAACCCGTAGCAGATATAAATTACTTAGTTTTCACTTCTATCGGCAGTCCCCAAATACTGCCCTGCATGATTTTTTTTGCTCTGGAGCATCAGAGCATTAAAATATATGCTCTTCATCTAGTTCTGTTTCTTTTGGTATCAAAACCAACCTTCACAGATTGAAAAAGTAGCACAAAGTACAGACAGGAGCTTAAGATACACAAGTTTATACTTACCTATATTCTTGGATAGTGGCCTCATTTTCTTTTGTAATCACACGAAAGAAAGTTCAACAAGCTACATCTTAAGCACATTTTTGTCGGAGAAAAGACTTAGTTCTAACATTTTTTCATTGAAACGGAATTCTGTGCCGGTTATAAAGACAAAATTTCCTAGAAAAGTGCAGGTTATATTACTTTTTTTAACGTTCGTACTCCGACTATTAGTTTTTCAACAAAAATGCATGGCTCCTGTGGCATAACAATGAGAGGTGAGCAAAACCACGAGCACAGAGCATCTACCACGAGCAAAGGCAGTGTGAGAAACTGGAATAAAGAAGAATTATTGTATGGAGTCCGAATGTAAGCAGTTCCGGTTGCTCAGCACCTCATTTAAAAATGAACCTACTAAAACAAAAGACATTTAGAGTCAATTTACACTAAGACGCGACGCAACGCGACGCTGCTCGCACATTTGAACAGAGCGACTCAAAATATAACTTTAATTACTACACAAAAAGTTACACATTTCATTGCGATGCGTCCCGCGGTGGCGAACCTTGTGATTTAGATGGTAATAAGTGGCAGAACAAACTTCTCATCAACCATCACAGGCGGTTGACGGCTCGTTTCGAACTGTTTCACAAAACAATGTGTGACTTTCCATTTACTTACTTAGGTACACCTTGTACTATTTTGAAAGGATGTTAAGGCTACACTACGACTTCACGTTCCCATAGATTTTAAAGGCACGTTCAAGTGATTGAAGCCGTGGTCAAAACTTACTCTTTCTATACATCATCAGCCTATAAAGTTTCCACTGTTGGGACACATCTATAATCCACCACGCGGGCCTAGTGCGGATTGGTAGATGACACAAGTCTTCGAAATATTAGTTCTAGGACATGCCGGTTACGCGGGCCTGTGGACGGTGAGCTATGGGACTAGCTCGCCGTCCGTCCGTCTTTTGACGACAGGCCGTATCGACGCGGCGCGTTCGTGTACCACGCGCGCCTCAAAGAGATGTCAGCAAAAAGGAACGCCTGTAAGGGCCGAAGCCTGCCGGGGTTGCGGGACTGTTCAAAATCAAAATCAAAATCAAAGCATTTATTTCAAGTAGGCCAGTTACAGGCACTTTTGAATTGTCGAAACAAAAATGAACATTTAAAGTTGCTACAGTCCCAGTCACAAGACATAAAAACTGTGAAAGTACTGTAGTTGCCCATTCCCTAGCGTAGATCTCTATGGAGAAGAACGGGCAAGAAACTCCATGGACACTCTTTTAAATCAAAATATTGTTACAAAATCTTGGTTACATCATTCATGTTGAGATGGTATATTATGTGAGAACAATGTAGCAAGATGTGCACGTTAAAAGTGTCCATAGCAAAACAAAAATAAAATACAACTCAAAAACAAAATAATTAATTCAAATAAACCATGGCGACTAAGAGATGACCAGTCACAACTGACAGCGCCCGTTCACGAACATGACGCATGGATCAGCACCATTCAGCTCAACCATTTTGAAGGGAACTAAATGGTCCGACACACGCGCCACCATCAGCGAGACATTTGAGAGAGCATGACATACTCTCAACCGCCAGGGCACATTCAAGTCAAGAACTGCCGTAGGTTTCCAGTGAATGATAGCTTATTAGTACATAGTACTCACACAATATAGGCTATGCGATTATATAATACTAACATGGAATTTATACAATGCAAAGATAAGTACAATCTTCAGCAGCTCCAACAATACCATTTAATGCTATCAATTTTTGCGCCCCTGTCCATGTGGAGCAGGACCAGCATTGAGCCAAGCATTTTTATCAGCGATATAATCGCTCAACTTGTAATATGCTTGTTTACATAGTGTGCGTTTAATGCATGTTTTAAATTTCGTCTCATTCAGTTCAAGAATACTTTGTGGAATTTTATTATAGCATCTCAAACAGTACCCCATGAAAGATGAGTCTACTTTAGCGAGTCTAAAGCCTGGCTGAACTAGTTGGTCCCTATTTCTAGTACTGTAATTGTGTCTGTCACCTCTTTTACCAAAAAGATGCAGATTTTTTCTGACGTACATTATGTTTTCGTAGATGTATTGGCAATGAACCGTCATGATGCCAATATCCTTAAATAGTTCCCTTAGAGAATCGCGCCTACGAAGATTATATATGGCTCTGATGGCTCTTTTCTGCAGGATAAATATTGACTCAATATCAGCAGCCCGTCCCCATAGCAAAATACCGTAAGACATTATACTATGGAAGTAACTAAAATAGACCAGTCTAGCGGTATCTACATCAGTGAATTGACGGATTTTTCTAATGGCATATGCTGCTGAACTTAAGCGCCCCGCAAGCGATGTTAAATGAGAACCCCATTGTAGCCTTGAATCAAGCGTAAGCCCCAGGAAAACAGTTTTCTCTACGAATTCGAGTTTCTCTTTATTCAATATTATCTCACAATCACTACTTTTAACATTCGGTAATGAAAATCTTATGCATTTAGTTTTCTTTTCATTCAATACCAAATTGTTTGCTGTGAACCAATTTTGGACCTGAAGTAGGGCATTATTCACTTCATCTAGATTTTGGGCCCGTCTATTTATCTTAAAAATTAGGGAAAGAGTTCGAAAGAGATACCGTGGCCCCGGAACATAAAGGGCGAGGAAGGAACATGGATGGGTTTTAGTCACTAAAAATCTGACATCCCCTTCCGCTCTGCCCAGAGGAGAGGAGAGGAGTCATTTGATGAGTTCCCATCCGAAAAAAGGACATTGCCTCACGATGTTTTATGTGATCGTTTTGAGAGCAGTGGTGATGAAATAAATTACACAAAGTAATGCGCCTGTCTGGGTTCGAACGCACGACTTACTGTTCGTAAGTCGGGGCCGCCACCACTGGAGCACCGCTGCTCTCCATAATATAAGTTATGTTGTAAGGATGTTAGGACTATATTACACCATCATGCTCCCATACATTTTAAAGCCAGTAAAATACACGCTTACGTGAGCGAAGCCGTAGTCAGAAGCTAGTATTTGTAATAAATAAATAAAATTTCGATAAATGAATACGTTCTAAGCCGTTTAAAATGTTTTTTCAGGTGACATCAACAGCCACAGCACCAGTTCAAGCCGACGACAGCCTCATCAGATATGGCCTGTTTAGAGGAGAGTTCACTATACGGAATTTGAACACACCCAGTATACACACGCTTTTCAGTAAGATTTTCTGTATAAAAAAACATTTTTACTCTGTTTAATTATACCATTCCCCGATTAATATTATTTAAAGTTCAAGTAAAAGATGGACACTGAGGTATTTTTTTATCTTTCCAGTTACCTAATATAATTATTTTTACTACACTTAAAACAACGTTAAAAATGTGTACACGTAGAAATAAAAAAATAGTTATGTCTATCACATTTGCTCGTAAATGGTACTTTTTTAAATCGTAGCAAAGAGTTTTTATTTCAGAAAACTGGTCAACATTTTATGAATAAAACTAGCTTCTGCCCGCGACTTCGTACGCGGATCCTGTTGCTTATGCCAGCGACAACGGGGTCGTCGAAGATCTGAAACGTCTGATGTCGAATTCTAAGAACCCGGGGACGGGAAAATAACGGATCTTTCCCACCTGAGCAACACATACCATTTGTTTCTTTTTGCCATTTAACAGCTTCACAAAAAGTACAATTTTTAGCCATACCTCCGATGGCGGAACATGTGGCGTATTCAATCATAGGAGACGTAAATGCACTCCGTGCCTTATCAACCCAAGGAAGGTCGCCATGCCCTTTTTTTTCGGTTGGGAAATAATCAAATAACTTCTCCAACTCTGGGCGGAGCGGGAGGGAGTGTCAGATTTTTACTGACTAAAACCCATACATGTTCCTTCCTCGCCCTTTACGTTCCAGGGCCACGGTATCTCTTTCGAACAGTCCCGCAGCCCCGGCAGGCTTCGACCTTTGCGGGCCCCTCCCTTTATGCTGACATCTCTTTGAGGCGCACGTGGAACACGAACGCGCCGTCGACACGGCAGGTCGCCATGCCCTACGGCTATATCTTGAGACACATCCGGTTTTTCAGATGATATCGACATTCTGTTCAGAGAATGTCGACGTCGATCAGAATTCAAACGTTCGTTCAATGAACGTGCATCGCGCATCACGCATCACGTTCATCACTCGTTTCAAAAGACCTGTTAGTAGAAGTGCGAATACGCTGAAAACTCAAGCCTGATTCTGTATCGGTAAAAATTTCGGATTCGCTCACGATCAGCGGACAGTCGCGCATCACGTTCCGCACTTGTCTCTAAAGACCTAGAAGAAGCTATGCGTAGATACGCTGAGAACTCAGGCGCAATTCTCTATCCGTGAACGTCTCCGACTCGCGAGACAATGCGTGACGTTCACGATCAGCGGTCAGTCGCGCATCTATTCTTCACTGGTCTCTAGAGACCTGGATGTAGAAATACGCTGAGAACGCAGGCGTGCTTCGCGATCCGAAGAGGTTTCCACGGAGCAAGTTGCAGCCTGATGTTCTCGAACAGCATCAAGTCTCTCCTGACGCTCTTCGATAGATTCTTGGGATCTTATGATCCTCAATCTTTTAGCTCCTTTGGAACATTGGGAAAGATTTGACCTCTTTCTAGGCATGGTTATAGTTTTGTTGTGAAGATACCTGATCAATTGAAATCTAAGTAACTGCTCCCCTGCGTTACCGGGTAGGCTACCGAGTCACGAAGATAACTGGAAAAGGAAATTAATTCTACAACAGGTGTCCGAGATCTTCGATTTTTATAAGTCGACAGAGAGTGCTCATCAGATTGAACAACTTTTGCTAAGACGTCATTCCTATATGTGTTATGGTGTAGCTGGGCTCTTGGAGTTCCACAACAGGTGTTCCAGATCTTCGATTTTTATAAACCAACAGAGAGTGCTCATAAAATTGAACAACTTTTGCTAAGACGTCATTCCTATATGTGTTATGGTGTAGCTGGGCTCTTGGAGTTCCACATCAGATGTTCCAGATCTTCAAACTTATACTGTCAGCAGAAAATGCTCATCATGTAGAACAATTTTTGCTATGGTGGCATTTTTGTATCTCTTATAGTTTAGCTGGTCTGTTGCGGTTCTGCATCAGGTGTTCAAGTTTCCATGATAAATTATAGCCTCATAGCTTCTGCCCGCGACTTCGTTCGCGTGAAGTTTTGATATCGCAACGCATCGCCTACTCAACGGAAGTTTAAACTGCTTTGTTCCCGCTTGCAACATTTCTTATTGCTGCTCCACTCCTATTGGTCATAGCGTGATGTTATATAGCCTGTAGCCTTCCTCGATACATGGACTATCCAACGCAAAAAGATTTTTTCAATTCGAGCCAGTAGTTCCGGAGATTAGCGCGTTCAACCAACCAAACAAACAAACAAACAAACAAACAAACTCTTCTGCTTTATAATATTATTATATATTATATATTATATAGTATAGATTAACTTTGGGAGATAAAAAATAATAAATAAACAAAACAAAAATATTAATTTACTTTATTAACTAGCTGTTGCCCGCGACTTCGTTCGCGTGAAAATATTAATGGTTCATGTGTGAGACTGTTGTCGCAAGCGCTACTGAGCATGAGGTCCTGGGTTCGATTTACGGGACGGGCAAAGTGTTTTATATTATTTGTGCCCGGTTGATAGAAATAAGCTAAATGTGCGAAATGTGGGTGTAGGATTAGATACACCTCTACCTAACAGTGGCGAAGGGTGAAAATACTGTCAGGGGAAGCCGAAGAAAAAAAAAGAGAATTGTTTTAACTTTTTCTCCCATGTTAATTTTGACCTCATTTTCATTATCAGCGACACCAAAAACCACGGAAACGCCACCCATGATGAAAACTCCAAAAAATTTCGTCGGCGCCATTTTGGATTTTCATTTTGATCTCATCTTCATTATTAGAGACCCCAAAAAGGAATAAAATGCAGAAGAATTAAAATTCCGTCGACTGCGCTTTTAAGGGGTATTGTGCTTTAAGGTTAGGTAATAGGTTATATTAATCGGTATTTTTCAGAAATGGTACATTATTATTTTCATGAGAGTGGTACCATTGGGCAAAGGGGACCCCTCCTTCCCTCCACATTGCGTGAGTTGACTACCATCACATGCATTTCACGAAAAATAATGCGTTATAATGTAAGCAGTTTGTTCGTTTGACAATATTTCGAGAGTTTACAATATCGCTAGAGAGATTACAATCTAACGTGTTTGACAATTTTACGGTGATATTAACATGTAACTTGATTTGATTTTTATGAAATCTTATAGATGGCGCTGCTTTAAAATTGTCTTTATACTACTAACATTCTTTAAACTATGTTTCTCTGCCCAAGTTACTTAAATGGCGTAGTTTTTATTATGTAAAGCTAGATAATAGCATGGCTTACTCAAAGACACCATTTAAATATGCGTCGTTAGATTACACGCTGTCACAGAATGCGTAAGAAAAATAAAGACTCACAGCTCCTCCCCCGTACGTGATAGCGTGATAATATGTAGCCTATATGTTGACCCGACCTCTTAGTAATATTCATGCAAAATTTGAAGTAAATCCATGCAGTACTTTTTGAGTTTATCCCGGACATACATACAGACAAACAGACAAACAGACAAAAATTCTAAAACCTATATTTTTGGCTTCGATATCGATTGTAGATCACGCCCCAAGTATTCTTTTTAAAAAAAAATTCAATGTACAGTTTTGACTTACCTACGATTTTATTATATGTATAGATAATACTGGCTGTTTTGTGCCTATGCCTGAAAAACAAAGCGCGATCGCGCGCGCATCGCTTATTTGTTAAGATAAGAAGTAAAAGTTATCCGCGCGCTTTTTCTTTTCGCTGTACTGTTTTATTTATTTCCTCGCAAATATGTTATAAAACGTCGTATGACATACGTGCGCTTTGATAATTACAGCCTCTGCTTTCTTTTAGCCCTCGCCTATGGCTCGGGCAAGCAATATCACCTCGGCTGTAATTTTCACCTTACCGCACTTATATCATAATGTACTATTATGATAATAGTGCGGTAAGTTGGTTTTTACAAACGAGTAGACGAATGTAAGCCTGAGACGAAGTCGAAGGCTTACCATAGTCACGAGTTTGTAAATACCAATTTCTGCACGTGTGTCATACAAATTTTTTCAACACATTTGCGAGAAAATGATTCATTAAGTATAAGTATTAAAACCACGCTATAATTTTTTTGTAAATTATTAAATAGCTTACTTTTTTTTTGAGCCTTGTCTTTGTTTTCTGTGATGCGTTAGGCCGTAAACTAATATTCGATACTAGAAATAATAAAGTTTCAGTAAAGTCTTCCAGGTCTTATTAAATATCTCCCTGAAAAACTCCCAACGATGATAATAATGTAGGCCTCTGTAATATACCGATATTACATCGACGATACCACTTTTGATTTTAATAAAACATTTTGAAATTCCCGACACTGAACAGATTTATGATATTAATAAAGAATGATTTATGCTGTAATTAGGTCGGGTCAATGCATCGTTCCCGGCACAGTTTAATATAATTTACCACAAAATATTGTTTGTTTCGAACTTCGCTCGCAACCATTTTGATTTAATCTGATGATGTTGCCGCGTAATTAAAACATGATTGTTTTCATTATAATTTTGAACAGATATTCCTGAAAATCTGATCAGTGAATCTTTTATCAAACGTCCGTGGTCGGTGTTGTGGTTTACATAGCCATTGTTATAAACCACTGAGCCTATTATCGTGATTTGATTGCAATGGAAATGATTATAAACTGCAATACATTTAAGTATATCTATTAAAACATTGAACTGTTTTTCGAAAGGGCATAACACAGGGGTAGGTTTTAGAATGGCATCTTGCAGGTTCATCCGGTTAGACTGGAAGCCGAACTCCAAAATAGTTGGGAAAAGGTTAGGCAGATGATCTTGCAGGTCAACCGACATATACCTATATAGGAAGTTGTCGTCTTTTTAACCGGAATATCCTTTTTTTTTTCGAATGGTAGATCACCAAATAACTCCCGCTCTGGGCGGAGCAGGAGGGTGTCAGACTTCTAATAAAACCCATCCATGTTGGGTCCTCGCCCTCTATTATCGGGATTTGATTGCAATGGAAATGATTATAAACTGCAATACATTTTACAATATCCTTTTTTTCGGATGGGAAATCACCAAATGGCTCCTCCCGCTCTGGGCGGAGCAGGAGGGTGTCAGATTTCTACTAAAACCCATCCTTGTTCCGTCCTCGCCCTTTATGTTCCGGGGCCACGGTATCTCTTTCGAACAGTCCCGCAGCCCCGGCAGGCACCGCGGGCGCTGTCGACACGGCCAACCGGACTATCCTGTGGATGCCTTGAGTGTAATGCCTAAGTTCCTGTCGCGCTGATGTCTCTCGCATACGTCAGTCGTGCGTACGAGTATTACATTGTGTCCTATATAGCACCATATTGCGACGCTGCGGCGAGTATTTGCTGCTGTTTTGCGCAACGTACGTGACCGCGACCGACCTACAGCTGGACAGGAATTCAAAAAACTTACAAACTAAGCGATAAGGGCACCATCTGAAGAGATCGGGCCTCGGCTTAGTTCGCCGTTGGGGGAGAACAGGAAAGGGACAGGCTGGATCTGAGTGGTGTTATTATTAAGGGGCTGATTTTGAACTACAGTCGCAGGATCGCGAGCTGGCTCGAATTAGGGTAGGAAGTCCAGGTCGACGAAGCAAATGACTTGACGCCGGTGCTCCGCGCGGAAAGGCGGTGAGCACCGCTAATCCGCGCGGTCTGATAGTGTTGTGTAAGAATCGCCACAGACAAGTGGAACACGTGTGTCATATTTCTACTTCTTTCAACATACTCTTCGGTAGCTTATGTCAATCCGATACACTTTCGATGTTATTGTCTGATGATAGGACCTTCGAGTTCTCAGCGTACGTACTGCCTACTACCACAGCAAAGAATCACACCAATTTGTTCCTTATCCTACAAAATAATCAAACCAATCTAAAACCAGATTTAAGAATTTAACAAATACCACAAGTTTTTAAAGTTCAAAAACAAGTCTTACAAAGTCCTAAAGGCGACGAAGTCATGTCAGTTACCTTAAAAGGGTTAACAAAATAATACCTTTACAAACTTCAAGAGTTCAGGGGTTCTATTAATAAATCATTTTGATCAAAGTTCACGTTGCTCGTTACAATATATTTTCGAGTAAAATTGCAAAACTAATAACTTTTGTTCGCGGGAGTGTTGGATTTTCTTGAGGCCACGAAATAAGCGGTGTTTTAAATTTCAAACTCAAAGTTTTTTTAGGGTTCCGTAGCCAAATGGCAAAAAACGGAACCCTTATAGTTTCGCCATGTCTGTCTGTCTGTCTGTCCGCGGATAATCTCAGTGACCGTTAGCACCAGAAAGCTGAAATTTGGTACCAATATGTATATCAATCATGCCGACAAAGTGCAAAAATAAAAATTTAAAAAAACATTTTTATTAGGGTACCTCCCCCAGACGTAAAGTGGGGAGCGATTTTTTTTTTAATTTTGACCCTGACGTGTGATATATTGTTGGATAGGTATTTAAAAATGAATAGGGGTTTTCTAAAATCATTTTTTGATAATATTAATATTTTAGGAAATAATCGCTCCGAAAGTCAAAAACAATGTGTCCCCCCCCCCTCTAACTTTTGAACCATAAGTTTAAAAAATATGAAAAAAATCACAGAAGTAGACCTTTATATGAACTTTCTAGGAAAATTATTTTCAACTTGATGAGTTGAATAGTTTTTGAGTTATATAGCACTTTTTCAAAAAAACGCAAATGATAACTTTGTTTTTCATACAAATACTATGAAAAACAAAGTTATTTTTGCTGACGAAAAATGTTGGTATTTTTAATGGTCTGGGAAGCTACGGAACCCTACAGTGAGCGTGGCCCGACACGCTCTTGGCCGGTTTTTTTTTCAGTTGGTCTATTACAGACTCTTTGAATGACAAACACAAACACGAAGCTACGGTCCCAGTCAGCATCCATAATAACTTGTGAAAGAACTGTTGTTGCCCATTCTAAAGCGTAGTATAAGCAGTTATTAATTTAAGTTATGTTTAATTTGTGCCATTTTCCTTGCATTGCCCTGAGTAAAGGTGTAGGTTTTTTGAATAATCTTCGAAATAAGCATAACAACACAGTATCACGCCCTCATATTCACGAAGGGTTAGACAGACGTGTACTGTAATATCATAATCGCAATTTCGGGCTGACTCAATTTGAATTGTCATCGACACACTAAGAAGAAGATCAAATCAAATCAAATAATTTATTCTTTGCAAACATGGGTAATAGGTAATAGATGTTCTTTTATAGTAAAGTTCTACACATTTTGCCGTCACATAGACATGAAAATAATTCGTTTAAAAAAAAGAAGTGGCATGACATTGGAATTACATACAGTAAAAAAAAGATGTCAACGTGGTCAAAGTAATAAGAAAAAAAATGTCAACATGGTCAAAGTTATAAAAAATATTATCAATAATTTCAAGCGGAATATTAATAACTTGTTAATATTCCGCTTGACATTATTGATAATATTTGACATTGGCACAATATTAGGCATCTTCGGTCTGTTATTAATAATAACAGACAGAAGATGCCTATTACCTTGCCATTAGGTGAATGCCTACTATCCAGACTCCAAATAACTTCGACTACTAGGCCAAAGAGGTATATTACCTAGATCTTCTTTTGTGCAGGAGAATATCTCATGTAGAGGTTAAAAGATACGTCAATTAGTAACGTTGGTAGCGGGGAAGCCCAATGTCTAAAAAAAGCTTTTATGAGTACTTATTATGTCGTCATTATTAAAGGTATTTCTAGATATGATAAGAAATTGCTATCTCTGTATTAAATAATGATAATAAATTTGACGTAGCCTGTGTGTTTATACAGAAAATAAATTAGAGATTGGGTAAACTGTTAAAATGTTTGTCCGTGGTTGTTCCAAATACTTCCCTGAATTGATTATTTCTTGGATACAATTAAACACAGCACAAAGATTTTGGTCCCGGCCGTCGAATGTAAATCTTATAATAGAGTTCTGTGATCACAGTTACAATGATTCAAGAAACAAAGATTTTATAACGTTACTTCCTTTCTAGTCATAAGCTTTGTACAGTTTATTTATTTATTTTGATCACCAACAATTGAATACACTGCTTCAAAGATACACAAGATACATTCTATAGAATCACAGACAAGTGTATCAACCTGTTACAGGTAAGCACATCATGCACTACTTATTTATCGTTGAGTGTCTACTGAGAATCAGATGAGTATATGTACTCACACTCAGCTATGGTTTTTAAATACATAATTCAATCCAAATTAAATTCATTTTCACAATGCAAATTACAAACAAATCTAGATTAAAATAACAATCAAAATTAAATCAAAATCAAATTCAAAATTAAAATCGAAATAAAATCCAAATTAGAAATCAAAATCAAAATTGAAATTAAAACAAAATGATAAATGACAATTAAATCTGAATAAAAATGAAGACAAAACAAAAATTGGAATCAAGATAAAGTTATAACTAAATAAAATGAACTAAAATTAAAATTATGTAAAATCAAATTAAATAAAATTAAAATTAAAAACATAAAATTAAATTAAAAAAAAAAATGTAAAATCAAAATAAAATATAACATGATTAACGGTTCCTTGAACTCAAGATAATTTTACAAGTTTTTGCATATAATACTTCTGAACTTACTAAGTATACAGTTGATAATTATGCGGTACGCTGAAAAGAACGGTCTAAACAATTTCCATTGGTTTTGTGGCCCAACAGTGAGGAACAAATTAAACTACAAGACAATGGGCTTTTTGTTTGCAACATTAGATAAATTCATCTCCGTCTGTCATCATTTTAACAAACGTCGCATTATAAAACCTAACTTTGTACTTTTTTTTTTTTTTTTCCTCAGGCATTGTTTTATGGTTTTAATTAAAGAGATATTTGCGTTCTTGAGGGTTTTTAGCGACGGCCGTATTTTGTTCTCGCTGACGTAATGACTGATTGTACGCGACCGACCATCAGCGTGGCAAGAATTCAGGCTTCAGTTTGTATTGTAAGATAAGATAAGATAGAAAAAAAAAGTAAATCATCATCTCCTTAGCTTTAACCCAACTATGTTGGTGTCGGTTTTCAGTCTGACCGGATGCTTATCTGACCTCCACAACCTAGTAACTGGGATACCAACTCTTGGTAAGTCTGGTTAAATCAAATCAAATCAAATCATTTATTCTTTGCAAACATGGGTACATAGATGTTCTGTTTTAAGAAAGTTCTCCACATTTTGCCGTCATTTGGGCATGCAAATAATTATTGGTTAACAATATAAAATTATAAATTCAAGATAAGTGGCCATGTCAATGGAAAAATGAATGGAACATACAATAAAAAAAATGTCAAGAATGGTCAGTCATTAAAAAAATAAAAAATAATAATAATTAATATAAATGTCAACCTGTTCAAAGTAATGAAAAAAAAAATATATGAAATTAAATTAAATCAAAACACTTAAAATCTTTAAATATAAATTAAATCAAAACAAAACAAAACAATAAATACAACGGTTGTTAGACTTTCGGGTTTTAGTGTATGTTGGTTAGCGTTTTATACTATTCATGACACCTACAATAAATAGCTCAATTATATCAACGGAGATATTATTGCTTCCCATTAGTGCAAGATTTTTTGGAATCGGATCAGTATTTCCGAAGATTATACCCTCTACATACAAACTTACAAACGTTCAAGCATCCTTAAAAAAAATGCGGAGGATTCTCTGGGGACTACCGAGTACCGATAGAGATGAAAACTAAGTTATCTATATCTGCTACGGGTTGTGCCCCGCGCATGCCAAAGTGGTGCTACGCCGTAGCGGATCGGCTACGAGTGCTACGAAGCGTTAGGTGACGGTCACGCGAGATCCTGGATTTTTGTTCACAAAAAGAAGAAAATGTGCTCAACGCGCCTAGAGAAGTTTTCACTTCAAAAATAATGTAAACTTTTAAAATCCTATTTTGTGTAATTTCAGTGACATGTGTACCGGAGCTGGGAGTGTGTGCTTTGAGCTGTAAAACAAACGAGTTAGCCAGAGAAATGGAGGTAAATAAACAAAGAACTATTGTATTAACATTACATTTCACCTAAAGCTGGGTCTAGGCGTGTGTAACGCGTAATGTAATGTATCGTGAGTTCGTGACATGTAACGCGAATTCTATGTGTGGACGGCACGACGGCACTACGAGCATTACATTTGTATCGCTTGCACCGGCTGTCGGTTTTTAGCGCGAACACAAAGGCGCTCGGAGTGCCGTCCACACTGTTGACGGTAAATATATTACCTTACAATACGCGTTACACACGTTTGGAACCGGCTTAATATACTCGTATACTTATTCAACATTTCACCAGTTTTAATTATCATACAGGGTGTAAACAGACTCATCACGAAGTCGTCAACCAAGCATTTTGTACAACAAACTAAGTAACTTTACGTAAAAGATATTGCTGGGAAACGACGTTTTTTTTTGGGGTTAAAAATCATGTTTTGTCGTAGAACTCAATGTAACACACTCAAAACTTTCTAATCTTCTTGTGCTGATGAATGAATTGAATAGTACGGGGGTCGTGGAAGTGTTTAAAGTAAATATCTTACATTCAAAAGTCGTATCTAAAAACTTAGACTTAATTTTGACCCGCAATATGGTCAAAGTTACCCGGTACTAGAAACATATACGAGTAAATGTATAATAATACATACGTGTGAACTACACGTATGGTGTAGACAAAAATATCGCAATGACGGGAAAAACAAGTACTTTGTATATATACATGATAGATGTAAAAATTCCTTCACGAAGCTGAAAGGTACTTGTTCTCCCCGTCATTGCGATCATTTTTTGTTCTACACCGTACCTGGGAACCTTCTAGTTACGGAGATATTGGGGGTCAAAGTCATAACTTTTTTTTAAATACAAGTTTTCAATGTAATTACATTACTTTGAATGGTTCCATAGCCCCCGTACTATACAACGCATCATCAACATCATCATCATCAGCCTATAACGTTCCCACTGCTGGGACACGGCCTCTTCGCAATGAGAGGAATGGGCTATAATCCACCACGCGGGCCCAGTGCGAATTGGTAGATGTCACATGTCTTCAAATTTTTCGTTCCAGAACATTCCGGTTTCCTCCCGATGTTTTCCTTCACCGTCTTGAGAGCAGTGGTGATTCAATGCGTCCATCAGCACAATGTTTTAAGGGCGTTACATTGAATCTTACCGTAAAACGTGATTTCTCATCTTAAAAAAAGTCGTTTCCTAACAATGTTTTTTGGTTAGTTTGATGTACAGCTTGGCTTGTTTGCCAGCTTCGTCAAGGGCCTGTTTAAACCCTATAACTTAAAATGGACTTTATTTTTATGACTGTAAAGTCCATTTAAAAAAAAAAAATAAAAAAAAATTAAATTCTTAAATCGTGATTTTAGGCCCGCTGGTCCATACAAGTCTGATTGATTCTTATTACGTTTTCAGGTGCGGGCATTAGCTGTCGGACTTCAACCGAATTCCGGTTGTGGTGGCACCACTACTGTCGAATCATCAAACACATGTATGTTTATTTTATTAATTACTAGTACTTCACCCGTGACTTCGTCCGCAAAAATAGCGATAGCTCAGCTAATTTACATGATATTAATATAAATTATGTCTTATGTTACTCGGTAAAGATGTAGCTTTCTAATGGTGAAATAATTTTTTAAATCGATTGAGTAGTTCTTGAGTTAAATCGTAACAAACAATCAATCAAAAAATCAATTCTTTCCTCTTTATAAAATTAGTTCAGAAGATTTAAATTGTGGGCTCGTGGCTTAATCATAACAGCAAACCAGGTCGAGGCCGCGGTTGGTACGTGGATGGGAGACCTTCAGTACATACCGAGTTTGCCAGTTATGTTTTTTCACATGTAATAGGAGCGTATTGCTATCAAGTTTGCACTAATGTAGACTCCGTAGCTTGCACTGAGAAATTCCTGATTGAAAAATGCAATGATAAATGGCAATGATACATTGTGGACCTGGAAATCAAACCCCAGTCCTTGCGATCACTAGACAAACGGAGCAGTCAACTGGTTCAACTTAACTGAATAAACCCATTGTACATATCCCATTTTAGTCTTAATGATAGCGTTAGTGTCCATGTCTGTTTAAAAACTTATTTATTACAGCTTATGCCCGCGGCTTGTAGTTTCGGGAATTTCTTACGGAATTGTTGTTCCAGGATAAAAAGATAGTATAAACTATCTGTATGCCAAAATTCTTCTAAATCCGTTCAGTAGTTTTTCCGCGAAAGAGTAACAAACATCATAGGATAGTTTTCATACCGTGGAATAAACAATCTGCTAAACCCGAGCGGGGAAAGCCTCGTCCTTGAACCTTCATCTGCAGTTAGACACTAGTTAAACAATGGCGTCAGACCTAGCGTAGGCGTAGCTGGTAATAACTAAATATTTCATTATTTTCAGTAAGCCGTCCCCCGGTAATTTCGTTCGCGTTCTACGTGTGCTTCATAACCCTGCTCGTCATTCAGCTGGTTTTAGCATTGGTGACATCTGGCCTCGCCATCTTGAACGCTACTAAAAACCCAACGGAACCTGTTTTTGGACTGCCAGGTAAGTTTTCTTTTTTTCTTTCTTTGTTTGTTTCTTTCTTTCTTTCACACCCCACACCTTAATAGATCAACGGAAAAAATATGGCTCTCTGGTGCTCCATACATTTTGACCGTAAAGGTACATATATTGTGGGATAGCTGCTTTTTCACCTGGGCCTCATTGGTGAAGTGGTTTGCAAGCGCGAATGCTGAGCATGAGGTCCTGTGTTTGATTCCCGGGTTGGGTAAAGCACTATTAGGCCAGTACCTGTCGTCTAGATTCCGCCCGGTTGATAGCACTAGGCTGGCCTTCACACCTTAAACATAACTGGCAAAATGTGGGTGTTCTTTTAGATGCCTTTTAGCTGATGAAGCAATAAACTAATAAACTATTTTGCTTTTTTTGTACTACCTAACCCTACGAGAGGAGGAGAGTTCGTGGCTAATTTATAATAACAGCGGGCCGGGCCGATCTTTAGGTTAAGCCGTGCTTGCCTAGGTTGGTCTGTGGATGGGTGACCGCCCTTACAAACCGAGTTTCCTCCGTGCCTCGGAAAGCACGTTAAGCGGTTGGTCCCGGCCTCTTTGGCTGTCGTTACAGGTAGTCAGTGGCTCAAAAGTCTGACAACCAGTCTTACCAAGTGGTATCGAATTACCCAGTATTAACTGCGTTGTGGAGGTCAGATAGGCAGTCGCTCCATGTAAAATACTGGTATTCAGCTGCATCTGGTAAGACTGGAAGCCGACCCCAAGGTAGTTGGGAAATGGCTATGTAGATGATGATGAACCCTACGGGGATTATAGACGTGTGTTATGATTTTTCCCATATTCCAGGATGTCTATGGACAAACGTAGCGGCCACGCTGGTAGGCGTGACAGTGATGCTTATGTGGGGCATATACTGGTTGGCTTCGGGGCTGAAGGATCACCTCGCTATGACCCAGATAGCTGTGGGTCTATTCGTGCTTGGGCAAGGACTTGGATACTCTTACTGGTAAGAAAGATATATTTTTAAGAGCTTTTATTTAATTTACAATGTTTGTTAAGGCGACTACATGAGCTAAATTAGCAACTCTATTTGTGGTGGTTCAAACTTCGTCTGAAATACTGTGAGAATAAAGTTTTAATCGGCTTGCACAACAAAGTGGTTGTTACGTCAGTCACTGCGAGCCGAATAGTGCGAAATGAGTGGTTTCGATCGATTTACAAAAAATCCATGGATTGGACTAAAAAAATAAAACACTATGATGCTAATATATTGCTTGTAGAATCATTTGCCAAAAAATCAGAATGATCGGAAGTATTTTAGTATGGTTTTTACTCGTTAAAATATATTTTTAGAGAAAGGTTGTGATTTTTTTTTTCGAGGAAAATTAATTGTATTATGTTTTCAAAACACTACCATACTAGCATATACGGTGGCCGGTAGCCAGCACGTGGCCCCCGACGCCCGGTGCGTCTCCCACGGCGGCTCTTGTAGTCGCCTTGAGGCCATATCTTGCTATTGAATTTCAAAACAGTTATACCCAACCGATTGAGCGGAAATATGCAGACACCTTAATGATAATGCATGGTTAGCTAAGTAACGTCATTCTAAATTTTAGACTACAAGAGCTAAACGCGAGTTTTATAATGCCTGAAAGTATATCATTCACTGCATTAAACAAAACCAGAAAAATAACTAGTCCATCTTTGATTTAATCAAAGACGAACTAGTTATTTTTTGTGCTTCCTCTAAGCCATGAAAAGCGTTTGCTGATAAAAAAATGAAACGAGTGATAACTAATAAAATAAATTCATCGTAAAAAACGTTTTTCAAAATAATGTTTTATTTAAATATTGTAAAAAGAAAAAAAAAGTTTTAACTCAATCAAACATTCTCCTTTTATCATGTTTACCAAGGTTTCACGATGATTAATCTTTCATTTTTCTTTTTCCAGGTTACTGCTAATCGCATGCCTGTGCTCCGCAACAAACGTGGTTCTCATCCGAGTGAGAGCATATCTTCTAGAAAGGGACCCACCAGAACCCAAACCGATCGAGGTGCATTCCGATGGAACCATATTCTTGTACTAAGAGAATTGTAGGACTTGTTTATGTTTCCAGTTTTAGTGGAAGGTTTGAGTGAGGTTCGAATCGTGTGAGCAGCAAGCATAGTTGGTAAAAGTTTTGCGTAACGCGAGAAGTTTTACAGTTTTTTTATGGAAAGTCGTTTGCTTGGACTTAAGGGGCCGGCGGAGCATGCGTAGTTCATACAAACGTAATACCAAAATAACTTGTAAATCAAACAGATTCTTAAGGTATTGTGTATTTATTTCGATTGGATTACAGAATAATTATCTATGTTCCCAAATATGTATTTTGAAACAACCGTGATATAAAGACGAGATATGAGAAATTATTTTTTTTATTGATAACTTATTTTTCTCATAACTTTTGTTTAAATCAGTGTCCATTCAAAATATTAATTTTGCGAACCTAGATATTCTGTAATCCAATCGAAATAAATACACACTACCTTAAGAATATGTTTCATTTACAAATTATTTTGGTATTACGTTTGTATGAACTGCGCATGCTCCGCGGGCCTCTTACCTTGCCGAAATAAAAGTGTCTAATGTGTTTATCCAGGATGAAAAAAACATACAAACATCCACTTCTATACTAATATTAAGAGGTATTTATTTGTAAGTTTGTATGTAGGGGGCAATCTTCGGAACTATTGATCCGATTTCGAAAATTCTTTCCTTAATGGGAAGTGAGTGTCTTAGCCTACCTAAAAAACGTTCCTGTGGCATAAGTTCCGTACGTAATGGGAGTAAAACTGCGGGCAAAAGCTAGTTAGTAATACAGGGTGTAAACAACCTCATCACGAAGCCGTCAACCATGCATTCTGTACATCAAACTAAGTAACTTTACGCAAAAATTACTGCTAGGTAACTACTTTTTTTTTGGGGTAAAAAATCATGTTTTGTGGTAGAACTCAATGTGACGCACTTAAAACATTGTGCCGATGGATGGATTGAATAGTAGAGGTGTTTAAAGTAAAAATCTTACATTATAATTAAACAAGTATTAAAAAAAAGAAACTTGTCGAAATGTTGTAACTTTGACCCCCAATATTTCCGTAACTAGAAGGTTCCCCCAGGTATGGTGTAATACAAAAATTGATCGCAATGGCGGGGAGAACAAGTGCCTTTCAGCTTCGTTATGAGGTGTTTTACACCCTTTGTAATACACGATGACGCCTAAGGACGGCTATGAGCATTCTTTCTATGACTATTTTAATAAATTGTCCAGAAATGGATTACGTCTATCGACATCTTTTTCATTTTTGTCCATCAGGCTTTTCCCAACTACCCATGGGGTCAGCTTCCAGTCTTACCGGATGCAGCTGAAAACTAGTACCCATTCTACATGGATCGACGGTCTATCTGTCTGACCTTCACAGCTTAGTTACTGGATAACAGGATTTACGTTAGTAAGACTGGTTGTCAGACATTCGAGTTTGTAACCACCCGTTACGACTTTCGAAGGTCTCGAGTGATATCTAGGATCAGACGCTTATAGAGGCGAGGCGTAGTAACATCATCGAAAAAATAGTGTATGTAAAATCCTAAGAAAAATTCTACTCTAGCCGTTGCCCGCGACTTCGATCGCGTGGAAAATTTGATGTATCTGGTGTGAGAAAAGTAGCCTATTTCAGATTATTATCTATTTTTGTGCAAAGTTGTATCTAGATCCATTCAGTCGTTCTGGCGTCGCAACTGTCAATGTATCCAAACTTTCGCAATTTTAATAGTAGTGAGATTTTTGAATAATGTTCTTCACGAAAACTTAGAGCCTTCATTTAAATTCTTAACGTGTAAACGGTGGTAATATTCTTTGTAATTACTTTTATAATTAATTAGTTACTGACATTGTTAAATTACGTTATTTTAATTAATTTAAGAATTAATGATCCTTTGTAAATAATATTAAGTGCCTAATAAAATTGAGTTTATTTTGTAAATAGTTTTTTGTTTTAGTTTTCAAACTTTAATAAACAAATGCGAGTTTTACTCGCGCACCGAGGGCCGTATAAACTTACTATACTGCATACTTACGGTTTATTTTCCCTTTACACGTGTTGAAAGATATTGCTTCTTGCCAAATTTCATGATTCTAGGTCAACAGAAAGTACCCTATAGGTTTTGATTCACTCGTGAAATCGCAAAATATGCGACATAAACGGCCATTACTTTTGGTTACCTTGACTTACAAGTTTGATTTTTCAATGCTCGCAATGGATAGCAGATCTAAAAATTTGATATTTATTTTAGCTTGATACCTCCACGCGGTCCTCTACGCGTCTTGGTAGACGGACAGATAGACATATAGACGGATACAAAGCGATCCTATCTATCTATGACCCATTAAGGTGAAAGCGTCAGGGTTGCCCGCGAAATCCAAATTTTCTTAAGTTTGTTGCAATTTGCAGGCCAATGCTAGGTTGGATGTTGATTAAAATATTGTTTGCGACTATTAGACGTTTGTAGTGACAGAATTATAATCATCTAAATCATCAATACAACCCTCCAAGTTCATAAAGGTCTAGGATCGATTTTGACTTTGAAAAATCAGTTCCTCGAAATTTGAATTTTTGAAGGGTACCCTGGAGCTTCAGCCTTAATGTGAGACATCTGCTGTGGGATTTAAAAAGTTCTAAGAGGAGTTATTTAAACCTTAATATTCAACTCAGTGTAAAATATTATACTCGGTAATATTGAACTCATCAAATCTTTAAAAACTTGATTCATATCGATTTATATTCTTTATTAAAACTCTTTGCAAACCCTTTACAACTCTTTGTCAGATTCATTTTGTCTAAACTTTTGTGAAGTCAAAAAAAAAGTAATTTTCGAGTGGAGTGAGTGTTCAAAGATTTGCATAGAAATAAGAAAATTACAACTTTGTTAAAAACTTTTCTGAATTAAACGTGGGAAATAGGATTTTAGTTGAAATCGTCGTACTTTTATTTCTAATTTGATTGTGTTTTTAATTGAGTTTATTCATTGGTATTTCAATGTTAAATATTTTATGTACAGGGTGTAAAATATGATAGGTCATCTGCGTAGCCTATTCCCAACTATGTTGGGGTCGGCTTCCAGTCTAACCGGATGCAGCTGAATACGAGTATTTTACATGGAGCGACTGTCTATCTGACCTCCACAACCCAGTTAGTACTGGGTAATACGATGTCCCCTTGGTAATACTGGTTGTTAGGCACGGAGGAAACTTGGTATGTATTGGGTGGTCACTCTATCTACAGACCAACCTAGGCAAGCACGGCTTAACCTAAAGACGTTCTCGAGCGGCTGTTATTATTTAGCTACGAGATCCTGTCATGATAGGTATGATTCAAAATAAGGAACTGCATGCACCTTGTATAAATATGTTATGTTAATATTATACGGACACCCTGTATTATTCATTGAAGATGTAGATGCCCGATGGTATTTCTCATAGATATAAATGCAAAACTTCCACGGAAACTTTATTCCCATATTTCGTTAGGGAACCAATTTCTATTAAAAACCTTCCTTAGTGCACCTTGATGTTGTTTGACAGTGAGAAAACGAATTACTGAATTTAAGATTCAATTAAGTAGATTGCCAGAAATATTAGAAGGTTATGGGGGAAACATTTGCTCGGCACTGCAGTGGAACAATAAAGGCAAAAAATAATTGGTACTTACATCAATCTACCCCTTTTTTCATTCGCCTTGTTTATAGAATAACCTCTGGACAAAGGCCTCCCCCGTACCCTCTAGTATACTCTTCTCCCACGCTACCTCAAACCAGCCTCCGTGATATGCGTTTAGATCATCTGGTCACCTCTTTCTTAGCTGGCCTCGGCAGCGCCATCCATCCTCAGGCACCCATCGTGTTGAGACCTTTACTTAGCGGTCGTTGTGTGTGGCTCACGTGAACTAAGTACCTAATCCCATTTGAGCTTTTTTGTCTACATCTGAAATGACTGTTTTTGAGCGCATCGTACTGTCGACAAATTATTAAGCACATAAATATACCCATCTATCTCAATGATTGATGTACAGCACATCATCAATAGTTAAAATTCTCACACTAAAATCTCCCATTCCTCTCTACCATTCTATCTCACTCACACATTCTAACAGTTAAATGGACCCTCACATCAAATTGCCTTCAATACGTAACAAGTTTTCCCGAACCCGATCATCCAGCCCTCGCTTTTACTACGAGGGTAAATACACGTAATTTATTTAACATCTTGCAATATTCATTGATAATTTGTCTAGTCACGACATAAATACCAACAAAATTAGTAACGAATAAATTGGATTGACGGAAGTCTATGACCAGCGTGTGTTGCCAGTGATTATATACGGGACCGAAACGTGGTCGCTCACAATGGGCCTTATCAAAAGGCTTAAAGTCACCCAAAGGGCAATGGAGAGGGCCATGCTCGGAGTTTCCTTGCGTGATCGAATCAGAAATGAAGATATCCGCAAGAGAACCAAGGTCACCGACGTAGCCCGAAGAATTACCAAACTTAAGTGACCGATGACCTCCAACGCATCGTCTTCCGGTTCGCGGTCGCCACTTCAGTGATTTTCGGCCCCATCGGCCATCCGTTCTGCGAGCAATGTGCCCTGCCCACTGCCACTTAAGTTTGGCAACCCAATTTATTCGTTAGTAATTACAGTGAAACCTGGATAACTGGGACATCCAAGGGACCTGCAAAGTGGTTCCGCTTAAAGAGGTATTCTACTTACCCAGTGTCTCAGATACCCAGGCATAAATGTATGTTTATGTACCTCAGCATGAGTTCCAGTTATGGAGGTTTCTCACTTATCCAGGTCCCACTTAACCAAGTTTCACTGTATTAGCGATCGAAAGTTAGCCATTTTGTTCCTATCTATGTCGAGACTGCCGGGCCCGGGGGGTCTAAAATGGCCACTTTAGCAGAATCGTAATAGTATAATAACATGAATTATTCTAAAATTCTTAGTTAAAATGATCACAGATGCAGATAAAATTGTAAATTGTCACTTTACGACTATTTTACGAATTGTAAAGTTACTTATACTTTACTATTATAAATGACTAGCACTTTGCCCGCGATTTCGTCTGCGAAAATAGCTCGGCTAATTTCAACATAATTTATAGCCTATATTATGTTATTTGGTAAATAGCTCTCTAATGGTGTAAGATTTTTGAAATCGGTGGAGTAATTCTTGAGTTAAATCAAAGCTTTCCTCTTCATGTTATTAGTTTACATTCTGCTAAAGAGGTCATCTTCAGGCCTCCAGTTTAACCGCGGAGACGCTAGGGCGATGGTGTCATAGCGCTCTACCAAATACGGCCCAGTTTTGGCTTTGCCTGTCGTAATCTTTTTTTTTTCTGGATCTGAAACACTTTCAAGTTCTTTCTTTTCCAAAACAACATACGAATTTCATTAAAGTAGTCCTATTTCTTATAATTCACTATCAACCATTTCATTCACAGCAAGATTTCTTATTCCCAACCATCAAATACCACTACAATACAATCTGCCATCCCTGTCTACCATTCTATCTCACTCACACATTCTGACAGTCAAATGGACCCTCACATCAATTGCCTTCAATACTTAACCAGTTTCCCTGAACTCGATCAACTAACCCTGCGTTTACTACCCCGCCGGCGACGGTAAAAGCAAAGGCGTTTAATAATCTAATGGTACAGGTACAATATCCAGTTACCATTGGCTGATTGCATGCAAATTGGAGCTGGCGCTTCGGACATGAGTGCCTGGATGGTGTAAGGCAGAAGGGTCTGGTGGCAAGGGGTTGAGCGACTAGAAACTGACAAGGTGTACTTAATACATATGGCACTATCTGAATGGTCCATCGATGTTTATGACGTTTACATATTTTGAACCAACTTACAGAAATAAAGATGATTTATGACGTACGTTAATCAAACTATAGTTTTAGCGTTTTGGTCACGACAAGTCAGAGGCTCATGGGCGTGGGTGGCATAAAAACTCTAACACCAGTTAGGCATTAACCACACGAAGAAGGAATATGCGTTTTAGGTCCATGTTCACCGAAAAGAAAAGGTCTGATTATCTAAAACAGCTGTCACTGTGACATGTTCCCATACAAAAATGTGTTTTAAACAGCTGTTTTTAGATAATTAGACCGTCATCTTTTTGGTGACCATGGACCTTAGTGTGGCAATAGCGGTCATTGAATCGGTCACTGACCCACCAATATTTTCTAACATTGTACTTTTCAAAAACTGAGATAACAGACTGCTAAAGTCCTAAAAATTGATCTATAGCGACTATCAATTTTTTCCCGATTAAAAAAAATCGTGTTATTTGTGATTTCTTCAGAGAGATTATTACTGTCTTGAATCTGAAGGCTTTGTGTCATTAGATTGCCAATTTCTCATGTCATGTCCGGTAGACCTGACACTGATATTAAACCACAACCCACAGTGTTCTCCATACATAATACACAATATATAATACAAGATAGATGCGCAACTCTGGTTTTCGTTTTTAAAACTGTGTAGGTACCTAAGCTGTTAGAAGCCGCTGTTAGTTTATGTTCAACCAAATAAATACAAAAAGTACTTTTTGACTGAGGACTCGAACTTGTGAACCTGTCACCGCTAGGCTACCTACTTCACTGACAAGTTGTCTAAAATAGCTGTTCTCGTTATGACAGATGAAAGCTGTCAAACAGTTGAAAAGTTGGTGTCCAAACAAAATTTTCATAGATAGTGCTGCCATCTGTGTGTTCATAATCATAATAATAATCATCATTTATTGCATTCATGTAGTTTACAAGTTGTTACAAAGTAAGTAGGTTTCATACATGAACCCTGCTAGGGCGTAGATCTTAAGTTACTAATAATAAGCTTAGTTTAATGTAACGTGTCCAATGATGGAGCACGATCGTAGTTTTAATTTTTTTCTTTTAAATCAATCAAATAATTAATAAAATATAAATAAGAGCGCGGACCCCCACGTCTGCGGTAGAAAACTAATTATATAAAAAAAAAACCCTGCTAGGGCACAGCAATATAAATAGTTTAAAGTGTCACAACAATAAAACAAACAACTAAACAAAATACTAATTTTAATATGTCAAACAGGTGTCCAAAATTTGTAATTTAAATAAGTAGCTGTCATAATACAGATGACAGCACTATCTATGAAAATTTCGTTTGAAGCCAATGTTTGGAAGTTTCACCCCCCTGCCCGGCTAGCATGGGCAGGGGATAAAATTTTATCCACCGGTTATTTCCACTGACAAGGGACAAAATTCATACAAAAGTGGAAATAACCGGTGGATAAAATTTTTATCCCCTGCCCATGCTAGCCGGGCTGGTGTTCTCATCATTAAGAATACAAATGATAGAGTGATAATAAAGAAGCTTACTAACAACAATAATCTTTTCATCTCGGGTACTATAGGCATGACGACAGTTTCAAAAAAAATACAAATCTATTGAGTCCGTCAGTTAAGTTATTGAAAAAAAATCAATGAATATTGACAAAGATAAAACGCATCAAAACTCGGGAGTGAGGGCTCGTGACGTCAGAACTAGCTAAAAATTATAGGTACCCAGGCGTGACGTATTGGGAATTTTAAAAGCGTCGTATCTTCGTCAATTTTGATTTACGTAACAAAAGAAAAAATACGGCTCAAATATTTTTTAATAATCTACCTGACGGACTAATTAGATATTTTTGTCGTCTACCCTTTTACACTTTTCAACATTCCGTTTCCTCTTCTAACTTAGGCCATATTGAAGTAAAGAGCGCGGTCCAAAATGTTAGCCTGTAGGCGCAGACGGCCCGGAGCAATTTGGACTCAGCCATCAATCATTTCACTGGGCCCAGCGAATGTGTTAAGGGCATGTCATCTGAAAAATCGGGGAATCATTTTAAAACATTTTGCAACTTTGAAAGTTTTTGAAAACAGTTCTTTAGGGTACCGTAGGCACCTATAAAGTATTAAAAATGGGTAAAATTGGTTCGTTCATTTAATTTTTACCAACTATGCAGTATTAAATTTCGATAAAAATTACACTTTAAAGTCAAGAAAGTGGCGAAACAAGAAAAAATAAAAAAAAAATTAAAAATACCCAGTGGGCCAGGACCAAATAAATTAGGGCTGAGTAAGTAGCAGATGACCCCACCTATCCACCATTTTCGTACACCGCATGAGTTGACTACCATCGCATGCATTTCACGAAAAATAATGCAGTATGTTCGTTTGACAATATTTCGAGAGTTTACAATATGTCCAGTTATTTTACAATCTAACTTGTTTGTCAATTTTACGGTGACATATATAAGGTATAAGAAAAATCAGGTTACGTAACTGTAAAAGTTTGATACAAAATCTTTGTTACGCGAGTCCAATTCAAACTTAGCCAGTATTTCGAAAATTACTCTTGGTAGCTGGGTTTGGCTTGTCATGTCCCTAATGATGTTAAGTTTTAGAAGTGGGTTGATTAATTTTTGCCTGTAAAAGTATACGGCAGTAATTTATTCTAATTAGGTTGTGGTGGGAAGGTTCTGAGACTCGAGATATAAAGAACTTTCTGACTACGTAATGTCAGACAAGTTGGTATATTTCATCAGCCTATTTTAAGCCACCATGCGGGCCCAGTGGAGGTTGGTAGATGTCATTGATATTTTTGGTTCTAGGGTATAAGATAGGTAAAAATAATTATTATCCACTTATTTACTGCTTCATTGGTCTAATAGTATAAAGTAATTACTATTGTGTTTTCGAACGGAGATTTCCAGGACTGTGATTTTAACGGTCGCCTCATTTTGCATGGAACTTAAAAATAACACTTCTGCCTAACCCATTGTAGAAAACAAAGCATCATTTTCTGATATGATTACAACAGTATTTTGTCATGATATGTTGTTAAAATTTAAAATTAAATTAAAATATATAAACATTTTTATTTTCAGAAAAGTGAAGTGCAATTGAAAGACGTAACTCCTTTCGTCATTTTTTGTCTAACCTAACCTACAAAACTATTAGCCTTACAGACATAAATCTCCCAAAATCAGGCCACTCACTATGGCAGCCGGAGATCGTTGTGTTGAAGTTTTATTTTTAACCCTATTTCAATTTGGTTAAAACAATATTCTCAGAAACATAAGCCACCTCATTAAAACTCCACATAATTATCTTTCTGTAGCTTTGTATTATGCCACATTAGGATGAACAAAACAATTGTATGAGTTAAAAACTTCATACAATTGTTTTCTGAACAAAAGGTGGCATCCATTTTAATTTCAGCGAGCCAGTCTGCCCCTTAACCCCACTGTAAACCACTGGTAAATATTTATGTCAGCGTTAATATTGGAAATGGCGCGTAACTTACATTTGTTGGACCACAAATTACGTTTCATGTGAATTATTTGGGTGCTTTGTTTCTTTTACTTTTAATAGCGATAATCTAAAAAGTTTTAGGTGGCAAAAATTAAAATTATGAAGAGATCATACTTAAAAATAATAGGAGCTCGTGTCTAAATAATAACAACCGTTCGGGGTCGATCTAAAGGTTTAGCCGTGCTTGCCTAGGTTGGTCTGTGGATGGGTGACCACCCAATACATATCGAGTTTCCTCTGTGCCTCGAAAAGCACGCTAAACCATTGTTCCAGACTGTCATTTGTGGATCATTGACAGTTGTTGTAGTCAGTCACCCGAAAGTTTGACAACCGGTCTTACCAAGGGGTATTGTATTACAATGTACTAACTAGGTTGTGGTGGTCAGATAGGCAGTCAATCCATTTGAAAAACTAGTATTCAGCTGCTAATAGGCTGGAAGCCGACCCCAACATAGTTGGGAAACGGCAGGAAGATGATGATACTCTTATTGAACTGAATACTTCTCTAGGCGCGTTGAGCACGTTTTGGGTGAAGAAAAATCATGTAACTCGCGTGATCTAAAGCTTCGTAGCACTCGTAACCGATCCACTACGGCGTAGCACCACTTAGGCGTGCGCGGGGCACAACCCGTAGCAGATATATATTACTTAGTTTTCACTTCTATCGACAGTCCCCTCATTTTTAGTAGATACTCTTCTCATTAATTACAGTCTCTTTACTTCGTACTAACAATCAGTCTAAACACCACAAATTGAGTGAACGATCCTTCACAACCACAGTCATAGTAATCAATTTGTGGTTGCTCTGACTGTAGTCGTGCTCTTCATGTGTCCGAGTCCTTATGTCCGAACTCCGAACGCGCCACGCACGCGTGAAAACCGCATGGCAAATTGGATTAGAGCTTTATAGGTCCTTTTAGGCGTGAAACTGTGATCTGGTTTTATTGAGGTGGTGGACAGTTGAGTGGTGTAGAAATACTGTATAGGATTTTAATATCCTGTTAGAGAATTTCTAGATAAACGTTATTTACAGACAACATAACATAACATTACGTTTGTAATCCCCGAAGTGTTAGGTAGAGTTGTATTTAGTAGAATACCAATATTTCACCAGTCATGTATAAGTCTTATGTAAAAGGGGGCGGGCCTAAAGCCTGCTACTGAGAAGTTTGTGAAGGAAAAACCCATCACTTTGCCCTACCTGGGAATGGAATCCAAGACCCTGTGCTCAGCAGTCGTGCTTGCTACCACTAGACCTACGAGTCAGACAAATAAGTACTCAATGATTTTATGACATTACTAGGTAACTTTACCGGTGGTACAGTCCATACCACGAAAGAGAAACCATCTTCCTACTTTGTCTTTTTAATGTTTTACCTGGAGGTATAATCAAGATTTCACAAAGTTTCACTCGTTTCAAGTGGTGTGACAGGTCTCATCTTTCGAGGCAAGGATTGTAACAAAACTTAACAGTGTGAACAAAACTTAACCCTGTTTTTTTATCGAAATAAACGATTCTGACATCTTTTAAACAAACGTCATTATGTTGTCATTCTCGGTCCACTTCATAAAGCTCTGACTCCGAAAATCTGCTATTAAAATGAAAAGAACATTTCCACATCTCACACTACATATTCGTGGCTCAACTCTACAAACTGATGTCTGTCTACACCCAGGAACCAATTAGCTACGAGCCATCTAGCAATACTAAGCTACGAGTGTTAAAATAACATTTTCCGTGGCTTGTTCAACATTTGCGAGTTGACAAACGCCCGTCCAACGCTTTAATTATGGTAATGCTCCTAATGCTCGTCGGGCATGCTCTATTCAGAGCTTTATTCGGGGACATTTTGCCGGAATTTGGCTTCGGTATTTGCGTGGAATGATAATGCTGATACGAAATGTTAGTGGAGTGTGTTATATGGGTTGAATTTATTTTGTAGGTTCATTAGGATGGTTGGGTTTTTATTTTGTATGATTATTGGTTTATTTAACGACGAGGTTCGTAGGAAAAGTTTATATATTTGGGTATTTCTGTGTATACAAAATCAGCATACCAGTTTTGCATTTTGCTTTGAAGCTGTATCGGTTTACACGATACCTTATCTTTTTCCGGCAAAATGACGAAATGATCATCATACGCCAAAAGAAGGTGCCTCAGACAGACAAACACACATAGCGGTCAAACTTATAACATCCATCTTATAGCGTCGGGGGTTAAAAAAACTGCTGTTATAGGCATAATTTCCAGAATAAGGCGTTCAAGTTTGTTGAAGAACCGATGGCCGCAGAAGCTGCATGGCGAGTCCTGGAATAGAGACAGCGCAGAGGTCAAGAGGGGGTCTTCAACTAGAGGGATCGACGTCATTTAAAAGATGATTTAGTTTCGTTCAATTCTGAAAGTGGCAAAATCAAAATCAAAGCATTTATTTCAAGTAGGCCAGTTACAGGCACTTTAAAATTGGCGAAAAAAAAATGAACATTAAATGTAGCTACAGTCCCAGTCACAAGACAGAAACACTGTGAAAGTACTGTAGTTGTCCATTTCCTAGCGTAGATCTCTATGGAGAAGAACAGGCAAGAAACTCCATGGACACTCTTTTAAATCAAAATATTGTTACAAAATCTTGATTACATCATTCGTGTTGAGATGGTATATTATGTGAGAACAATGTAGCATGATGTGCACATTAAAAGTGTCCATAGCCAAACAAAAATAAAATACAACACAAAAACAAAATAATTAATTCAAATAAACCATGGCGACTAAGAGATGACCAGTCACAACTGACAGCGCCCGTTCACGAACATGACGCATGGATCAGCACCATTCAGCTCAACCATTTTGAAGGGAACTAAATGGTCCGACACACGCGCCACCATCAGCGAGACATTTGAGAGAGCATTACACCGGTGACTGAAAAGTTGTGTGGTAATCAGTTATCGTGAAATAGATATGTGATGCGGAGGAATGAGGAAAATGTAGTTAGGATAATATTGAGTATGTAGTAGTAGATGGCTATGAGATTATAGGCAGACTAAAGAAACGATGGATTGACTGTGTGAAGGATGATATGACTATATAATATATATATAATAAATTATACAGGGTGTTTGGCAGAACGTTGAACATACGAACATGGTGGATAGGTGGGGTCATCTGCTACTTACTCAGCCCTAATTTATTTGGCCCTGGTCCACTGGGTATTAAAAAAAAAAATTTTTTTTCTTTTTTCACCACTTTCTTAACTTTAAAGTGTAATCTTTATTAAAAATGGGTAAAACAGGCAATTTTTTTTTTTTTTTAATCTTTGATGTTGGCAGATTCTTATAAAATTATTGCTTTGTTCAGATGTTAGCTAGAAAAAAAGTTATGAGTCCTCCAACTTACAGAAAGATGTAAAAAAAAAAAACAAAATATTGCCTGTTTTACCCATTTTTAATAAAACGTATGTAACGTTTTATTAAAAATGGGTAAAACAAAGCACAGAAATATAATCATCTGTTACAGAAATATAATCATCAAAATCATCAATACAGCCCTCAAAGTTCATAAAAGTCGAAGAACGACTTTGATCGTGAAAACTTCGTTCATCGACTCTTATGTGCTTGGAGCGTTGTATTGATGATTTTAATGATGATAATTCTACAGAATTATCATCTACTACATACGTCTTACAGCCGCGACCGATATTTTCATCAACATACAACTTAGCACTGGCCTGAAAATTGCAAAAAACGTAAGTAAATTTGAATTTCGCGGGCCACTCTGACGCTTTCACGTTAAGGACTTTAGTGTGGTACACAAAAGTACACTGAACCAGATCAATATCCGTGATAAGTTCCTCTCGTAAAACCTTTCTATTAACGACCACGCATCGCTAACCCTTTCGCTGAACGATTGTTATTCTTAAGCTAGGCTTGACCTTTTGGCTCCGAGAATGATCCGATTTAGGAACTTTCTTTATTTGTAGGTTTTCTTGCTGAATTGATGTTGTGTTTAGGTTGGGAAAAAGTTTTTTTTCTTTTGTGTTTGAAAGATTTTCAGTTCATGATTTTAGGTTTTAAAACGGGTATTCCGCTGCCACTTAGGTTAGTCTGAAAGTCAATCCCCACATACAAGGTGTAAACCACCTCATCACAAAGCCGTTAACCAAGCATTCTGTACATCAAACTAAGTAACTTTACGCAAAAAACATTGCTGGGAAACAACTATTTTTTTTGAGGTTATAAATCATGTTTTGTGGTAGAACTCAATGTTACACACTCAAAACATTGTGCTGATGGATGGATTGAATAGTACGGGGGTCGTGGAGGTGTCAAAATCTTACAAAAAAAACATGTATTTAAAAAAAAAAACTTGTCAAAAAGTTGTAACTTTGACCCCTCATATCTCCGTAACTAGAAGGTTCCCAGGTATGGTGTAGAACAAAAAAATTATCGCAATCATGGGGAAAACAAGTGCCTTTCAGCTTCGTGAAGAGGTGTTTTACACCCTTTATGTAGTTGGGTAAAGGTTAGGCAGATGATGATTGAAGATGATACACAAATTCTGGAGACGTTCGAGCTTACTGAGTAGTTCTTCAGTCGCATCAAGAGACAGATATCAGCATAGTCACAGATATTATAATACTGCGTGCATAGTCTAGAAGAGGTAGCAGAAGAGACTGAGCAAGAATAATTTTAGTATGAAATGGCAGGAACTTTTGAAGACGCTTAAGTGACCGATACGAACAAAACACCCTCCGGTTTACTTCAGCAATGTGAACGTGCCAAGATAGGTTGCAGTCCGAGAAAACATCTATTTACAGATGTAATCTTTTTACAAGAAAAACTTTTTTAAAAGAAGATGTAGTGACAGTAATTGACAAAAGATCTCATGGTCGAAATATTAACAACCGCTCGGGCCGATTTTAAGGTTAAGTCGTGCTTGCCAAGGTTGGTCTGTGGATGGGTGACCACCCTTAGATACCGAGTTTCTTCCGTGCCTCTGAAAGCACGTTAAACTGTTGGTCCCGGCTGTCATTTGTCCACCTTTGGTAGTCGTTATCGGTAGTCCAATACTCACCAAATGGGCCGTGGACATGTGGGACGAGTTGCTGAATTACTCAAAAAGTCTTACAACCAGTCTTACCAAGTGATATCGTGATACACAGTACTAACTGGGGTGTGAGGGCCAGATAGGCAGTCGCTCCATGTAAAATACTGGTATTCAGCTGCATCCGGTTAGACTGGCCGACCCCGACACAGAGGCTAGGCAGATGATGTTGATGATGTAGTGGCAGTAATTGAAAATAGTAAACTTAGATGGTTTGTTCATGTGGAGAGGATGAGTGAAAAGTGACAAACAAAAGGTATTTACAAGTCAGATGTGAGTGGCAACGCCGGGAGGGGACGCCCTAGTAGGACATACACTGACCTTATTGGTGAGGTTCTTCAGAAGGGTCAGGTGCGTAGTACTGGCAATCGACGTGAGTGTATGATCAGATGTATGAACGTGGACGAAGTGAAAGGAGTGTGTGAGGATCGTAGCAGATGTCGTTCTGTGGTTTCTACCTACACCCATTGGAAAAAGGCGTTAGTTTATGTATGTATGTAAACTTTTTACCTTCCGTAGCAAAAAAAAATAATCTCCAACAAATCTTGGATCGTCAACCATTTGACTCATTAGCCCTTCGTCTTTACGAGGCCCTAAAAACTCTCGTCTGACACATGTCACGTCAAATGTGTGCGACCTCTGACGATCTCTGACGTCATAACCCGATCACCAGATCCCTGTACAAATTGCGGTCCCCGACATATTGCTGGGATAACGATATGTCTGTAAAGAAAAGGTTGGGCAATATTAGAGGAAATTGCCTGAGATTGCGCTCTCCTGGCGTAGCTATGAGAAATGTAGGAGGATTATAGGAAATCGTTTTCTTTTCCTGTTATTTTAAGGTGGTAAAAGTGCTGTAGTCTTGTGACCTTTGACGGGTAAGTCTTTATGGCAGAAAAAATTGTTTTACTTGTGATTTGATTCGACTTATTCGATTTAATTTACTAAACGAACACAAAGGAAAGCGGTATACGGAATAGGGTGTAAACTTCCTCAATCCCTCATCATAAAATTACGCCTGTAAACCCTGAAAGGTTAAGCAGAAGTGTACCTTAGAGTACCCACATTTCGCCATAAACCATTGAAATAAAACAGCTTAGAGCACTCTTAGATCAGACAGGTGCTGTGTCTGGTGGACTATTTATCGACAGCTGTTGTAATTATATACTATCCTTTTCTCTCGATAATTTTGTTTTTGGAATGTTGGATTTAGCGCGACGTAACGCTGCCCCGCCCCCCTGATTGTTGTGGTGGCCTCGACTTGCAAACAATAAGTCGAATCCAGGCAGGCGCATTACTTTGTGCAATTTATTTCATCACCACTGCTCTCAAAACGGCGAAGGAAAACATCGTGAGGAAACCGGCATGTCCTAGAACCAAAAAATTCGAAGACATGTGACATCTTCCAATCCGCAATGGTGGATTATAGCCCATTCCCTTTCATAGAGAGGAGACCTGTGTCCCAGCAGTGGGAATATTAATAGGCTGATGATGATGATCAAGGATGCTACACTAGAAATCCAAAAGCAATCAGCGAAACTACATTCACTCGGAATTTAACCAGCCAATCAAGCTTGAAACAACTGACGACCGCCAAAGCCAAGCCATAGATCTTCCTACAACACCCAACATTACTCTACGACAGTTTAATCCAACGTGAAACGGCACATAAAGCTGGTCTACGTAAAACAGTGAGAAATCGCAAGCATCGTACGCACCGTGCGTGTGAGTTCGGGAATTGATGTCGTAAATTATAGCAACAGTCACCTGTGGTGTCGTTTACGTCGCACGTGTGATTTGGGTGTGGTGGTTGTGAGAGCGTGGATGGTTTTGAGCATCAATTACTATGCTTTGCGTTCCTCTGTACGTTTTTAGACGTAATTCACAGTTACATAGTAATAAGAAGGTGTTTTAGAGTAAAAATGAGCCTGAAATATTGAGTACGGACGCCCCCAGTTAAGAGTGTGTCCTGCGGGATCAGTCGACCTAACGAACGTTGACCAATTTTAGTCAGTAGTAGTCACACGGTCAAATTGTATGGAATGGTTGTTTAATAGGCTTGTTTCCACCATCAATAAATTGCAAATCTATTTAGTCCGTCAATTAGAGTATTGGAAAATAATGGACACGTATTTTTTGTTTTTGTAAATCAACGAATATTGACAAAGATAAAACGCATCAAAACTCGGGAGTGGGGGCTCGTGACGTCACTGTTCGGTATCAACTCACTAAGAATGATACCGAACAGTGACGTATTGGGAATTTTAAAAGCGTCGTATCTTCGTCAATTTTGGTTTATGTGACAAAAGAAAAAATACGGGTCAAATATTTTTTGATAATCTAAGTGACGGACTAATTAGATTTTTTCAGTTAACAAGCCTATTCTATGGGGGAATTCAGAATGATGTACTGAATACGTAAAGAGAGAGAGTGAGTGAGTGAGTCGTGGTGGACCACAACTTCACACACTATTAGAAAAAACAAATGGAAAAAGTAACAGTACAATGCAAAGTCAAAAGATAACAAACCATCACACGAATTTTCCATTACCCGCTTTCAATGGACCCTACCTAACAATTCGACGTCTCTCACCGCCCATAAATCTAGTCCCTGTAGCGAGACGTACATAAAAATTGGTTCACACACGCATAGACACACACACAAAACCCGGTCCCTATGGGTGCATCTGTTGAAAGAATCTCGTTATTTATTCTGAAACTGATACGGGGTAACGGGATTTGGAGATTAACTGATAGTCTGCTATATATCTTTAAGAGGGAAAACCCTTTTTGGGCAGGTAGGTGAATTCTTTGGTTTTCAATTCACACAAATACGGGCGGAAAGGTGAACGGGCTTTTCCGGATAGCAGTTTTTGTAAGGAAATTCATAAATCAATCCGTTTGCTTTATGCAGCACATTATATTATAACATCACGCCTTTGATCTCCGAAGGGTTAGGCAGCGGTGTACCTAATGTATATGTCACCGTAAAATTGTCAAACAATTTAGATTGTAATCTCTCTAGCGATATTGTAAACTCTCGAAATACTGTCAACTGAACATACGGAAGTATCTCTGCCCCCATAATCGGAACTTGGGGCACCCCCCCGTTAGGTTAGTTAGGTTCCTTTAAACCCTGCACTCGGAAATAGGGGCCCGTCGACTACGCTTTTTAGGGGAATATAAAGTGTTTTAAGGTTAGGTTATATTAATCGGTATTTCTCAGGAATGGTACATTATCTTTTCATGAGAGTACCATTGGGCAAGGGGGACCCCTCCTCCTGCCGGGGTTGCGGGACTGTTCGAAAGAGATACCGCGGCCCCGGAACGTAAAGGGCGAGGAAGGAACATGGATGGGTTTTAGTCAGTAAGAGTCTGACACTCCCTCCCGCTCCGCCCAGAGTGGGAGAAGTCATTTGATGATTTCCCATCCTAAAAAAAAAAAAAAAAAAAAAAAAAAAAAGGGGGACCCCTCCTTCTCTCCACACCGCGTGAGTTGACTACCATCGCATGCATTTCACGAAAAATAATGCGTTTTTAGTGTAAGCAGTATGTTCGTTTGACAATATTTCGAGAGTTTACAATCTCTCTACTTATTTTACAATCTAACGTGTTTGACAATTTTACGGTGACATATACACCCACATTTAGTTGGTCTTGAGGTCACAAGCGCGACTGCTGAAAATGAGGTCTTGGCTTCGGTTTCCGGATCGGGAAAATTCCTATTGGGTTTATCCGTCAGGAATTTCTTCGTAGCAGCCACTGAGTCTGGATTTGTGCCCGATTGATGTTAATAGGCTTGCCTCTTATTAGATGGGACTTCATAATTGGTGAAATGTGGGCTATTAAGCACACCTCTAGCACACTCTCTGTTTTTGGTGGATCAGAATCAGAATCAGAATGTTTATTTGTCAACATAGGTATGTTACAGAGTCTGTGAGATTTTACATTTAATATGTGTTCTGTTTATGTGTAAATTGGTTAGTTATCTAGAATCATAGTTGGTTTTTCTTAGCCTTGAAATGAACATACACAAAATAAAGTAGACTCATCACGAAGCCGTTAAATAAGCATTCTGTACATCGAACTAAGTAACTTTACGCAAAAGGTATTGCTGGGAAACGAGTTTTGGTTTGGTGTGATAATTATGTTCTGGGAACTCAATGTATGGCACTCAAAATATTGCTGATGGATGGATTGAATAGTACGGGGGTCGTGGAAGTGTATAAAGTCAACATTTTCATTAAAAACTTATATATAAAAAAAACTTTTTTGCAAAAAATAAAACCGACTTCACACAAAAAAGTGAAAAATAACTTTAGCTTCAGAATTCGGTGACCTTTATTTGATTGATTTAGTTTTTTTGTCACCGACTTCTGAAGCTAAAGTTATTTTTCACTTTTTTGTGTGAAGTCGGTTTTATTTTTTGCAAAAAAGTTTTTATTTTTCACTTTTTAGTGGTTCACATGTGCATACCCTTTCACAGCGTACCAGCGTGATTTTTTGTTATGAACTGGTGTAAACAATAGACAGACATGAGATTTCAGCAATCCCAGTAAGAGACACACATTTGCTACATTTAATGAGGAGTTCCGTTGCCTTTCTCCGAAGTTTTTCATCTAATCTTTACCAAATTTAAATGGGATCACTCCGAGAAAGTAGTCTTTCTAAAACTACCCAAATCGCTTCTGGTGTGCCTATAAAATTTGAAAAGTTCTCTCTATTTCTCCAGGATCTCATTATCAGGATCCTGACTTGATGATTATGGGACCTTCTGGGAAGTATACCCTTTCAAACAATTAAAAAACAAATTCGGTCCAGTCATCTTCGAGTAATCGGGGAACATTGAATTGAGAACCTTCTCCTTTTTGAAGTCGGTTAATAACGACGTTATGGTACGTGACCCAAATATCCGGATAGCCTTTAAAAGATTTGGCCGAGTATCGTTAATTTGCTTCTAAGAATTGAAGAGCTCCGTTCCTTTGTCATGGATCCCATAATCAGAACCTAACCAAATTCTCATCAAACTACCCTTGAAGTACCCTTGCCAATAAAATAAAAAAAACAATACATGTCAAGGAGGCTTATCCCCAATAAATGGAACTTAATACACCTAACTGTCGAAATCTGGGAATATTGTACACATCTGCGTACCCCCTCAGAGCATACAGGCGTGATGTTACGTCATGATGCTGTATAAACAATAAACATTCAAGCGATTGCAGCAGTTACTGCAGATATGCCGTGTATTTTTGAAGAGTTCCATTGTACATCTCCGAAGACCCGGATCAGATCTTCAGCAAATTAAAATATAACCACACGGGAAGCACCAGCTTTCAAATTAAAAAAGAATCATCAAACTCGGTTCACCCAGTCGAAAGTACTGAGGTAACAAACACTGTCGAAATCTGGGTGTACTGTACACATCTGCGTACCCCCTCAGAGCATACAGGCGTGATATTACGTCATGATGTTGTATAAACAATAAACCTACAAGCGATAACAGCAATCACTGCAGATTTGCCGTACATTTTTGAGGAGTTCCATTGTATATCTCCGAAGACCAGCATCAGATCTTCAGCTAATTAAAATGGGACCACATGGGAAGCACCAGCTTTCAAATAAAAAAAGAATCATCAAAATTGGTTCACTCAGTCGAAAGTTATGAGGTAACAAACACAAAAAAAAAAAAAAAAAAAAAAAAAAACATACAGACGAATTGATAACCTCCTCTTTTTGGAAGTCGGTTAAAAACTAACAAAAAGTTGGAATTTTGACCCCCATTATCTCCGTAACTAGAAGGTACGGTGTGGAAAAAAAATATCGCAATTTCGGGGAAAACAAGTGCCATTTGGCTTCGTTAAGAGGTTATTTACACCCTTTATACTCTTATCTACCTAGCAACTATTCCACAAATATTGTACTTTCACCGTATCATTATTCATTCCGGAACACTTCGACAGAGCTCTAAACCTCACAATTCCTCAAAACTTCTGTAGCCGTGTCGAGTTGTCGACAACAGTGACGCAATTTGCATTTTCTCTTTGAATGCCGTCACTGTTTCCTTGTTATAACTTTAAGGAAGTTGCCATACTCCATGTTGGAATAGAGATGTGGTAACAATATTGGCTAAACTTGATGTTGAAAGGAGTTTTCATGCGGCAGAATATAGTGGTGTACGAAATTGAGACTAGCACCGCCATCTTCTTTAATTACCGACTTCAAGAACAAGAACTTCCTCCAAGTTCTATGTTCGTATGTATGTATTTTTTTATGTATGTTACCCGATTTCTCCCCCATTTGTGGACCGATTCTCAAAATTCTTTTTTTATTTAAAAGAGTAGGTATATTCTTTAGGTAGTCCCATTTAAATTTGGTGAAGATATGATGCTGATCTTCGGAGATGTACAATGAAACTCTTTGAAAATAGACGGCAAATCTGTCGTGATTGCTGCAGTTTTTTTGAAGTCTTTTTTTATTTTTTTCAATACGTATTTGACCAGGACTGGGTTGTGGAGGTCAGATAGGCAGTCGCTCCATGTAGAAGCCGGGTATTCAGCTGCATCCAGTTAGATTGGAAGCCGACCCCAACATATGTAGTTGGGAAAAGGCTAGGTAGATGATGATGTATTAGACCAAGATATGAGACATTCGAGCGCCAACAGATCTTTGCGTTGCAAGAGAAGATGTCATTGGTTTTCTTTAGAAATTCTTTCTAAACCTACTGTGGAATATAAACTGGATGCATTTAAATATGTTTTCGATGTGTGGCTAAAACCAAACTGTAATAGATTAAGTGTTTTAGATATTCAGTCAGCAACAAAACTTAGCCTCATAATTATTACAAGTCAAGCAGAGATAGCGAAAAGTTAAACCACCAATGCGGTAGCTGATCATCTTTTGCGTTAAATCTTAAGTCTTACTTATCTACATGTAACAAATGGTAATGTCACTTACTCGTGTTATCACAAACATTAGAATTAAGAACGGGATATTTACCATGTTTATTGTAAACATGGTAAATATCCCGTTCTTAATTCTAATGTTTATTGTAAACATGGTAAATATCCCGTTCTTAATTCTAATGTTTGTGTTAGTGACCATGTCAGTCTAAAAACTCATACTCGTGTTATCACTCACTGGGCACCTGAGGATGCGTATTGCCATTTAAGGATGCGTATGACTTTAGTGATACGGAAAATAAAAATATTAGTTCGTTTCGGGTTCATTAAGGCTTTTTGCACCCATTATAAAGATCGTGGTAGGTTTTGGCATTCTGTAGTTTTCACCTACCCCCATGGAACAAGGACTAATCAAGCAACGTAGTTTATATATCAGTCAATAAAATAGGATTTACTGATGAAATTACCAAAATCACGAATAAAACCACTTTTCAATCCAACCCTATTTTGCAAAGTCAATACATTAAAGCCACAGTTTCTCTTTAAAAGCCATTCAGTGCCCATGTCAAAGAGACCCACTATATTTGTCCACCGTTCGCGTCAGTTAACGGCCAAATAAACATCAGTCGATCAAACAGTTGGGGTTTACATGGACAGTTTCGGTCGACAAACTAAAGCCGAAAATCGCTTGCACTCGGAGTTTGAGTGCAGAGCGGTGGCGCTCGATTGGGTTAGAGACGTGAAAAGGATTTTAAAGCGTATTACAAGGAGTGATCGTCGCTTAATTTAAGCGTCAGTTCACACCGAGACGCGATAGAGACGCGACGAGACACGGCGCGACGGCGACGCGGTGACGGTACTGGAAGAGGCCAGTGATTTCGCGCATCACCGCTCAGCCACGAGACGCATCGCAATGAAAAGTGTCTCTTTCCGTGTAGTAAATAAGGTTACATTTAAAGTCTCTGTATTAAAATGTCCGTGCAGAGTCGCGTCGCGTCCCGTCTCGGTGTGAATTGACCCCAAAGGTATGTGCTGAGTTCCAGACGAGCGGTTGACGAGACTAGAGGAGTAAAATACATTATAAACAAGCTAGTGAAAAAGTTGGTAATTTGACCTCCAACAAGGCACCTAGGCATGGTCTAGTACAAAAAAATAAACATCGTAATGACGGGCAGAACAAGTGCCTTTCAGCATCGTTATGGTCTTTTTATACCCATTACACTCTCGTTCTCCCCCTGCCTCGAATTGTCTCTGTGAGATTGTACAGCCACCATGAAAAACCACTGCCCTATATTCTGTTCCCCATTAAAATAAAATTCAAACATGCACAAACAAACAAGCTCATCAGAATGCTGATAGCAGTTCCCACGTATCAGTTTGACGGATCAGAAGTTGATTGTGCGTTGAACTGAACGTTTTAATTAACTTTAGCGATGATCTTTTGATCTGCAATCTGTTTTGTTTTGAGTGTAGATACCCCTATCTACACTCAAAACAAAACAGATGTTGAAGAGTTTCACCGTACTGGTATAAGGACACATGCGCGACTGGACTTTTGCACGACTTTTTCAATGACACCCATGATGAAAAAGTCACGTAAAAGTGTAGTCGCGTAAATGTCCATTCGTGCAAGTGTCCAATCACGCAAAAGTCCATGCGCGTATATGTCTTACGCGCAAATTTCTTTTGAGCAAAAGTCCCAGATCCCACCGTACTAGTATAATTATGAAATGCTGTCAAGATAATACCCATCCTAACAAAGCAACATCTTTCGAAAATTTCATACATACAACCATTTAGGAGATACTAGCTTATGGCCGGGGCTTCGCCCACGTAGAATTCAATAATTGTCCCATCGTACAACAAAAAATGCTGAACGTGAGATCCTGAGTTCGATTACCAGGTCTGGCAAAGTGTTATTGCCTTTTTCCATCAGAAATTTCTCAGTAACAACCACGAAGTCGGGAATGTGACCGGTTGATGGAAAAAGATTCACCCCCTATTACTTAGGGCGTAAAACATGAGGAGTAAAATATGGGTGTACTATTAGTAGTACACCCACATTTTACTCCTCATGTACCTAAGTACATCTCTGCGTAACTCTACAAAGGCGTGATTTATGTTTACGTAATATTAAAGAATTTACTGATTAGCTTAATTTCCCTTTCATTTGCTAGCTTAAATCGTCTTTCACTGCTGGAGGAATAAAGAAAGGAAGAAAAAGCGTTTATTAAAATAGTTAAATTGTAATCACAACGACTTAAAAGTAAACATAGAGAGAAAAAAAAGGAAACACCCCATTTCTGCCTCCAAAACTCTCTGTTTTGTATTGTCATGGCTGTCACGTCGAGGATATTCAATAGTATATGCGTACTTTTGCAATCGGTTTCACGTGAAAACCTATCAACGTTATTTTATAACAGACTTCAGCGATGCTTGAAACAAAATCGGCTTTATTTTAAACCACTGTCAGAATTGAATTTTAGTGCTGCACTCATCCGAGATTCGTTAGTCGGGAACCAGATCTCTATATATAAAAATGAATCCCTATTTCCCTTGGTCACGGCATCACGCGTGAACGGCTGGACCGATTTCACTAATTCTTTTTTTGTTGTGTCTGTTATTGTCAGGAGAAGGTTCTTATGAAAAAAAAAAATATGATATTTAAAAAAAAACACGAAATTAACCCAGCATGTCCAAAGTCTTCAATTGTTTCACCGCATGCATGCCAATAGCTATTTTAGGCAAACTGTCAGTGGAACAGATATCCTAATAGATTCAACGCCGCCTATGACCCACTGATCGAAGGTTCAAACCCCTTTAGATTACTTTTTGTGATTTATTTCGATTTTTTATTGGTCTAAGATTTTATTCGATCCCCAACCGCTTTTTACTTTTAGTGTTTGTAACCATATATTTTTTTGATAGCTGTAAGATTTAAACATTTTTAAATACATACTTTTCATTTATATAGTTTGCTTATCCTCACATTTTGTTGACGTTGAACGAAGTTGCCATTATTTATGGTCGCTGGCGAGAATTTAGAGTCTTGCGATAATTTGATTCTGCGTGTCAGGGAAACTCATCGTGCGTATGATGCATTACTACCTGCTGATATTTTGATAAACGAAATAGTCTAAATGATAATAGCTTTCATCACGACATTACAGCACGAGTATTCAAGCAGAAACTCAATGCACTCAAGAACTTCATTGTAATGTATGATTTCGGAGACGTGTGATGTCCATACCAATATTATAAATGCGAAAGTAACTCTGTTTGTCTGTCTGTTTGCTACCTTTTCACAACAAAATGGCGGATCGGATCGCAAAGAAATTTGGCAAGGAGATGTATTTCAACCTAGGGAAGGACATAGGCTATATATTATCACGCTAATTACTTACGGGGGTGAGCAATATTGCATTTCGTCTATATTTTTCAACTGTTTAACAACTGACAACTGTCATAACATGCTTTGTTATAGAATAACTATTTTAGACCTATTGTCATTACAACAAATAGCCCGTCGGTGACGGCTACCGCCTTTCGAACATTGTGTCGCAAGTTCAAGCCTCAGTAAAGACAATGAATTCTTTTTGATTTTGTTTAATTCTGTAAGATTGTCAATAGTAACTTTGGTTCGCACGTTCAAAACCCACCCGGTTTTCACTTTTTGTAACAAAGTATTTTTGTTTTTTTTTAATGTTTATGATTTCCAAATCATTGTTTTAAACATACTTTTTTTTAACACTTAAACGACAGTTTGGGTTGGGAATCATTTATTTCAAATAATAAATCTGTAAACATGGCGCTTAAGCTGTTAAAGAATTTCTTAAATTTTCATCTGTCTCTACGTAGCCCTTTTGTTATAGCATCACGTGTAAATTATAAAACCAATGTGGTTTGATTCAATGCTTAAATTAATATTGTGCATAAAATTAAAAACTTAGAAAAGGTTTTGTTTCTTTGTAATCGGTGCTCTCATCAAAAGATATTATGACTTTAAAGTTTTTAAGGAGAACTTATCATCATGATTTAAGGATTCATGCAATGACATATATTGAACCAAAATGGTACTAATGAATAAAAATCACACGAAAGAGAAGAAGAGAATAGTCAACATGACCCTGCTTTAAAAATCTACATAGCCGGTAGAGTCTCTGTTCGACCGCTTTACATGCATATGTTTTAGCAGTTTAACTTCGTGCTCTATAAATGATGTTGTTCATTTGACTCCATTTTCTGAATCGCGGTGTTATGATTTTCCGTGAAAGAATGATACTGACATTCGCCCGTGTCAGATGGCTCATGTTTGGTTTTTTGGAAGAGGTTCGCAATTCAACGCCTGTTTTCTTTATGTAGGTGAGCAATACTCAAATGACCTGATGAAAGTTCCAAGAATCCGTTGGATGCGAGTCCCACGAGACCGGTCAATGTGGCGACACTTGATGGGCCTATGTCCAGCAGTGGACGTCTTTCGGCTGAAATAATGATGAATGATGATAATTCAAATGGAGTAGGGCAGGACACCTAGCAAGGCGCGGTGCTGTCAGGTGGAGTAAAGCTGTGACCAAGTGGCGTTCTAGAAATTGAAACAGAAGTTTTGGTCGTCCAGCGGTGAGATAAACAGACGATATTGTTGCCATTGCGGGAATATCCTGGATGAGACTGGCACAAGAGGGATGAGCTTGGCACAAACAAAGAGAGGCCTGTACCCCAGCAGTGGGTGAAGTCGGACTATGTATGATGATGATGATGACGCATAACTATTTCCAGAGAAGTCCGATTTTCATGATTATTTTTTATTGAAAAGCGTGTATCGCAAAGTTTGTCCCATTTTATGTTGAAAATAGTCGTGTTCGAATCAAAGTCGCGCACTTCTGATTTTTCGGATTCATGTGCGTATTGTACAATCATCGCTTGCTGAAACATCGTGAGGAAATCAGCATGCCTGAGATATATTTTCTAAGAGGCCCATGGGCGGCATAAAACTCTGACACCAGGTTAGGCAACTAACCACACGATAAGGAAGGAAGGATCGCTTGCTTCGGTGAAGAAAGACACCCAGAGAAAACCACAGCATGCCTGAGAGTTATTTCTCGACGGCATGTAAAGCCAAGACAGAGGACCTTGGGCGGCATAAGAACTCTGACACCAGGTTAGGCACTAACCACACGATAACGAAGAAGATTGTGTTGGGGCTTATTTCAAAAACCTTTTTGACAACTTTAGACCTGGCTGAAGTTTGACTGCGATCGAAGGTCTAGCAATGGAGACGGAAGACAGTCACAAGAGGTCCGAAACAGTTTACAGCAGGCATATCGCGTGTCGGCTCATTTCATGCACCTTGATATAAACCTTAGACCTAGCTGGAGTATGAGTATCATCGAAGGTCTAACGGTGGAAATAAAGGCAGTCAAAAGAGGTACGCAACACTTCAAATCTGCTCTATCGTGTTTAAGGCTCATTTCGTGCACCTAGATGAGAACTTTAAACCTAGCTAGAGTAAGACTGTCATCGATGGTCTAACGATGGAGACTGAAGGCAGTTGCAAGAGATCCTCAACAGTTTACAGCAGCTATATCGTCATTGGGCTCACTTAATGCACCTTGATGAGAACTTGAGAAATAGCTGGAGTATGACTGTCATAGAAGGTTTCATGATGGAGGCTTGGAGACGAAAAGAATTTGCAATAGGTTTTCAAGAGTTTACAGCATCTACATCATGTTGTGTTGACCTGCGTGGAGTATGACTACCATCGAAGGTCTGTCTTTGGAGAAGGAAGGCAGATGCGAGAGGTCCGCAACAGTTTGAAGCAGCTTTAACGTGTCGCCGCTCAGTCATGCCTCTTGATGAGAACTTTCGACCTAGCTGGAGTATGATATCGTCGAGTACCCAAGGATAGAAACGTAAGGCAGTCGAGGGAAGAGCCCTTATTTGGAAAAACATAAGTAGAATATTTGGCGATTAATGTAAACCTATTCGAGAAAAAATAAATTGTAACTTACTTGAATCTGTACTAATATTATAAAGCTGCAGAGTATGTTTGTTTGGTTGGTTGAACGCGCTAATTTTAGGAACTGTTGGTTCGTCTTACGCAGACGAAGTTGCGCGGGTCAGCTAGTCAAAAATAAAAATGGTTTGACATAAAAAAGAACGGATTACTGGTTGATGAATGTATTCTTAATTTAAACCTTTTAATTTAAATATCGAGGCAAATGAATGAGGTTTTATTGAGAAAATAATAAAATACTCTTTGGGATTGGTTTAGGATTGTTTAACTGGCCTTTTGGATTACGTTCAGAATCATTTATTTACTGTTTAAACATTTGTTAAAATTGGTTGTATTTGCATTTTTATATCAGGCTTACTTTTTAAACCCGTTTTTCTTATATTTCATTAATTTGAAACCATTATCATGTATCTGCTATTTTCATGTCGTAATCGACTTTAGTTTTACCAAATACAGCTAAACAGGTACTAGTATTACGAGGACTGACTGTATATCTGACCTCTAGAACCCAGTAAGTAACTAGGTAATGCTACCTCTTGGTAAGATGGGTTATGAAACTTTTCCTGCTTTTTTTTACCACCAGTAATGACTATCAAAGATACAAATGACATTCGTGATATTACCGTCGAGAGCAGCGGTGGGCCAGTGGTGGCGGCCCCGACTTACGAACAGTGAGTCGTGGGTTCGAACCCAGGCAGGCACATTACTTTGTGTAATTTATTTCATCACCGCTGCTCTCAAAAACGGTGAAGGAAAACATCGTGAGGAAACCGGCATGTCTTAGAACCAAAAATTCGAAGACATATGACAACTACCAATCCGCACTGGGCCCGCGTGGTAGATTATAGCCCATACGCATAATACGCGCTTTGACGTGGAGTTGCGGACACCAGCCCGTTGTACAATACAATACAATACAATACATTACGAACGTCATTGATGGATCTTTGATCTTCTTCTTGTCGTATCGATGTACTTCTTTATTAGATGGTTTGGGCCCAGAAGGTGGCCACATTTATTGCAGCGGTTATGGTGTTATTCAGGTCGTCATGAGTGCAGGTAGACGGACACCTGGGACACTCCAGCAGATGGAGCATAGTTTGGTCCGGAACGCCGCACTCGCACTCTGTGTTGGAGGAACCAATAATACCCCATTTTGCCAGATTATGTTTGCAGTGGCCTACTTGGGTACGTAAGATCGTTGATAATAAACTTAAACTGTCTGTCTGTCTTCAACTGGATATCTTCAGTGATTGTTCATTATTAGCAGCATTACAAGTGCCATGATCGAGGGTTGAAATATCGAGATCTCAAAATAATGAACAATCACCGAGGATATAACCCGTAAATGACATTATAAAGGTTAAGTTCATCTTTGATAATGCATTAAATGTGTATGTCGAGGCAGAGAAACATTTACATAGGTTTGCATATCAAACAAGTTAGATACTCCGAAAATAAACAGCACTAAACAATATCACAGTTATAACAATGCCTCACTTATTCGCATATCTGAGCCGAAAGCCGTCCCAGTTCTCTACATTGCGGTCATAGAATAGGCAAACGAGTACAGAAGATCAGGGCCTCGATTCTGCTATTACAATAGTGTCAGAGTATTCGATCATTGATTTCATAATGATCAAGTTCTGTCAAATTTTGACAAGTTTGTTAATTCTACTATCATAATGGCGCCATTATGACTTCTCAATGAACAACCACTGACACTCCATTGATAGAAAAGTAATCTCGTACATGAAATCTGGCATGAATAAATGTTCGCATTTAGTAGTAGATTTTGAAAACCATTTGTACTAAGGGTTTTATAAACACAATTTTATTACGAGACCATTGACCGACCATTGTGAATTTAGCAGATTACGAACTTTAAGCAAAATGACAATGGGATGAGAATGGAATCGTGTTGGAGTGACGAATTTATTAAAATAGCAGAATTAGGCCCTGTTCCTTAGAACAAGTGACAACCTACAAACGTATAAACAAGCGTTTGTCTCTCTACCGGAACAGGGTAAACGAAAAAAAAATCTAATTAGTCTGTCAGGTAGATTATTAATAAATATTTGACCCGTATTTTTTCTTTTGTTACGTAAATTAAAATTGACGAAGATACGACGCTTTTACAATTCCCAATACGTCACGCCTAGGTATATTTTTTAGCTAGTTCCCCACTCCCGAGTTTTGATGCTTTTATCTTTGTTAATATTCATTGATTTAGAAGAACAAAAAAAAAACGTGGCCATTATTTTTCAATAGTCTGACGGATTATATAGATTTGTAATTTTTTGATACTGTCGTCATGCCTATTTGTTGTGCATCCAACAGCTTACACCGATATAAACCGTATCAACTATCGGCCATTTCAATAACTGACTGTTCGGTTTCGGTAGGTTGCTATCTCTGTCTGTTTGACATTTTGCTTACAGACGACGGTTAGAAACAAAACGTCACAGAAAATCTTTCTTTGATTTTTCTATGAATCAAGTGACAGGTAGGTGACGCGGAAAGGATATTTCAAGGTAACTTTGTTTATAGAAACACCGATAGCTGCGAAACGTGGCATGTTAACTGACAGTTAGATCACAGGAGTAAGTAAACGGAACAAAGTATAAGCTTCTTAACAACGTGCAAAATTGTTACTTATTTTGGTGGGGTTGTCACAATAGGTGAAGACGAATTAATCAAATATTTACTTACCTATTGTACTCCTTAGGATAGTTAAAGTATGATATTTTTTTATTTTCTTCTAGTATTATTCGTACACACAGTTAAATAAACAACCATTACCTAGAGTACTAATCATCGCCTGAGAGGCCACCCGCGGTCGGTTTTTTCTGGTTATTTTGAAATTGCGGGGACGTGTCGCGCCGTGCTTTCGCGCCAACTCAGTGTAGCCCACGACGCGGCGGGGAGAGCTTGCGCGCTCGGCGGGGATACAGCGTTCCCGAGATATTGCCTACGTGATCGCCTGGGAGGCGATCATTAGTATTAAAGGTAGGTTTTTTACTATTGACTTAATTTAAATTTTTGAGTTTTTTCTTTGTTTACTCACTATTATAAGATATAAAATACATGTTTTATTTCATAGATGGATCTCAACGAGCAGCAGATAGCAAATTACTTGGAAGATGACACCTCTGATAGTGAGACCGAGGATAATTTAGAAGTCGCAGATTACGATTCTGATGACAGTGTGGTTGATCCCACTTTTGTTCCTTTTCGACTCGAAAATGAGTTACAAAATATTGTGCTAGATGACCCTGATCCTCAAGACCGAAGCTCCCCAATACCTTCATCATCCGGAAGCAACAAAATTATTGTTTGGAACATCGATCTCCTAACTGCTATTCGTGTGATAAAAAATAGAAGTCTGAGTTCGACTTAGTCTGCAGTAAGCTATGTGATGATTAGAATAGTTTTTTGTTATGTTTTTCATACTTTATAAATTACATTGTAGTTTTTATACCAAAACAGTGGTCCAATGTCAACATTTTTTTTTTTTAATAAAGTATCCCTTAAGGCTGTGTTAGAAAGTTAAGTTTTATGTGTAAGGCTGATTTTAAGGCAAATAAGAGTTTCTCAGATGTATTTTTTTTGCATTTCATAAAGGCAGAGGTATGCCTGTTATTTTGTTATAAATTTTGTTACATTTTAATAAAAGTTTAGTACTAAAATTTTGCTTTATTTATAAAGTAGCCTCCCAGGCGATAATTAGTATTAAGCAGTAATAAATTTATATTAGTACTCTAGGGTTAATAAATACCAAGTTTATACATTAAAATTTCCTAACTTGTCACAAAACAAACAACGTGTGTTGCCCTGACAACCCTGAGATTTTCAAGTGGCTGTGACAGCGTAAACCGGTTTTTTCCACTCTGGCCGCGTACGCGACAAGCGGCCAGTGGTCACGCACGTGGTGCAACCGATTCGCGCTGTTGTATGAGGCTTATACTCTGTTCCACTTACTTACTCATGTGGTTATATGTAAGTTATAGAAAACGGGCCTAGACCCAAATACCACTCAAAAATGTTTAGGGGGAATCCGGGACCGCGGTCCCGGTCTCAAAAGCCGCACGATCCGAGAAATCGTAGAGATAGACGATTATTAGATTTTCGTATACAGCAAAACAACACCAAGTAACATGGGACAAGATCAGGAAGATGTAGATGACACAGATGTCGACGTCAGCGGCATTTATATCTTCCTGACTTTCGTAATAACATAACATAATACCAGTAACCTCTGAAGGGTTAGACAGAGTTGTGCTTAATGGTAACACACACATTTCGCTAGTTATGTTTTAACTAGCTTACCCACGCTACTTCCAAGTCTTACCAAGTGGTATCGTATTTCCCAATATTAACTGGGTTGTGGAGGTCAGATAGGCAGCTGCTCCATGTAAAATACTGGTATTCAGCTGCATCCGGTTAGACTGGAAGCCGACCCCAACATAGTTGGGAAAAGGCTAGGCAGATGATGACCCACGCAACTTCGTCAGCGTCACATAAGAGAGAAAAACGAAATGAAAAAAAAAAAACCCCGTTTTTGCAACATTTTTCATTCCTGCTCCGCTCCTAATAATCGTGGCGTGATGTTATAAAGGGTGTAAAACACCTCTTCACGAAGCTGAAAGGCACTTGTTCTCCCCATCATTGCGATCATTTTTTGTTCTACACTATACCAGGGCCTCGATTATGCTATTACAATAGTGTCAGAGTTGTCGATCATTGATTTCATAATGGTCAAGTTCTGTCAAATTTTGACAAGTTTGTTAATTCTACTATCATAATGGCGCCATTATGACTTTTCAATGGTCAAACACTGACACTTCATTGAAAGAAATGTCATAGAATAATAATCTCGTACATGAAATCTGGCATGAATAAATGTTCGCATTTAGTAGTAGATTTCGATAACCATTTGTACTAAGGGTTTTATAATAATGACAATACGACAATGCCATTAAAACACAATTTTATTACGAGACCATTGACCGACCATTGTTAATTTAGCAGATTACGAACTTTAAGCAAAATGACAATGGGATGAGAATGGAATCGTGTTGGAGTGACAAATTTATTAAAATAGTAGAATTAGGCCCCAGAGAACCTTCTAGTTACGGAGATATGGGGGGTCAAAGTTACAACTTATTGACAAGTTTTTTTTTTAAATACAAGATTTTTTTGTAAAGTTTTAACTTCTAACACCTCCAAGACCCTCATACTATTCAATCCATCCATCAGCACAATGTTTTAAGTGCGTCACATTGAGTTCTACCACAAAACATGATTTATAACCTCAAAAAAAAAGTTGTCTCCCAGCAATATTTTTGCGTAAAGTTACTTAGTTTGATGTACAGAATGCTTGTTTAACGGCTTTGTGATGAGGTAGTTTACACCCTGTATAGCATTAAGCCTTCCTCGATAAATGGACTATCCATTACAAAAAGATTCAGCGCGTTCAACCGAACAAACAAACAAGCAAACAAACTTTTCTGCGTTGTAATAATATTAGTAAATACATTCACATGTAATAGGGGGCTCGCCCATTGCCATCAACCGGGCATAAATCCAAACTACGTGTTTGCAATAATCAAATTCCTGGTGGCAAAACCCAATAACACTTTGCACAACCTCTTTGGTCTGACCATGGAGGTCAGACCAACACAGTTAGTACTGAGTAATACGATACGCCTTGGTAAGACTGGTAGCCAGACTTCCGGGCCGCTGACTAGCAATGACGACTGGTCGTCACCCATCCACGAACCAACCTAGGCAAGCCGGTTTTAACGGCGAGCGGCTGTTATTAATTAACCACGAGCTATTCTTCATCAAACAATGTCTCATTTGTTTTATTTTTGCCCCCGCAGTCAAAAATCAAAACGAAAATATTTTACTTCACATAGGCCTAGATGGGCACTTATAAAACGTCGAAAAAGGTGCACGGTTCGCGTTGGTCGATTCCATGGTGAAGAACCGGCAAGAAACTCCATGGTTACTCTTTTCAAATCATTTGGTATTACAATATTATTATGTTACATTACAGCATTAGTACTAAAGTATGGGGGGACAGCGTTGGCCCGACAATTCTATTAGGTCGTTGCTTACTATTCAAAAAATGTAAAACAAAAGGAGTTGCTGTCGGAAACAGTATCTCGCTAAGCATGTAGGTCATTTTCCCTTATTTCAGGGAGTGGGCCTTCTGCACATCTATCTTTATCATGGCCCTTCATAATAACGGTAACACACAGAGTTTCATCAGCGCGCGCATAAATATTCTTTATTATCGTCCCCTAAAGTGAGATCCGGACAAACGACGGACAACTAGGACACGGGACATTCATGATCTGGGACATTCACGGTGTCCACTTGTGTTTCGTGTCATTTTGCGCCAAATTTAGTCAAAATTAGGGTTTTACTCCTGGACAAAGATAAATAGGTACCAAAAATCTGTTATTTTTTGCCAGATCCTTGCACCCTGGCCGTGTTACTTTTTAAACCCTACTTGTTTTTTTTTTCGAATGGGAAGTCATCAAATGACTTCTCCCACTCTGGGCGGAGCGGGAAGGAGTGTCAGACTTTTACTGACTAAAACCTATCCATGTTCCTTCCTCGCCGTTTATGTTCCGGGCCCACGGTATCTCTTTCGAACAGTCCCGCAGCTACTTCTTAAACCCTGCAAACAGAAATCAACAAAACGACGTCGACTTCGCCTTATCTACAACCTAGTGGTTAATAACCTTGTTTTAGTTTTTTTTTAGAGTAACTACTTTTTCACACTGATCGTATTGAAAAAATATTAACTCTATTATTTCCAGGTCGTTGTTTGTCGTCCACTTAGTATTTCAGTAGCCCATAATCAGAATTATGACACCGCTCATTTGAATTTAGTATTTTCGCTATTTTCATTTGAATTTAGTGTTTAAATACTACCCTTTTAAGGTCCTTGTTCACCGAAAAGATAACGGTGTGATTATCTAAAAATAGCTCTTTAAAGGACATGTTCCCCCACAAAAATGTGTTTTAAACATCTGCTTTTAGATATCAGACCGTCATCTTTTTGGTGACTGGACCTAAAAACTAAAAATCTCACGCTTTTGTTTCTATAAACTTTTCCAAAAACCAGCTTTAGACAACTTTAACCCCTTCACCAATCCCGCCGCCTGACAACAAAGCGACTGTAGAACAAACCTCATGATTTACTACACTTATAAATTACCTACTTCCGACACTCTTTAGCTCCTATAAAACTGTCAACTGAACAGTACAGGGACTTCTAAAAGCATTTCACGGTTTGTGGGTTGATTTATTGTGTGTAAGGGAGTTTGGTCCCTTAACACTTTAAAGACAATCCTATAAAACTAGTGGTTTAGTTCTGCATAAAGCTATTTACAAACGCCTCAATTCGATTTCGATTCGGAAAGTCGTACGTCTATCTGATTTGCTTTCGTAACGCCCAAAAAGATAGACATACAACTTGTCGAATTAAAGATCGATGTGAACGCTGGGCTGTTACCTAGCTAAGAAGAAGATCCTTATCCTTAATTTCCCACATTTCGGAGAAGATTGTAGCTAAATAATTGCAGTTGCTCGGAACAATCTTCAGGATAAACCGCGCTTGCCTTGGTTGGTTTTTGGATAGGTGTTCACCCATTGGCATCCGAGGCACCCCTGTTCCATTTAATAGAGAACAAATCAATCGGGCACAAATCAACTATCTCAGAAATTCCTGGTGAAATAATCCAATGACATTTTACTTGACCTGAGAATCCAAACCTACCTTTACTCAATCAACCACTTCACTAGATCAACTACCTCGTTGGTCCTGAGGTCAACAGAATAACAACCATTTACGTGCTGTATAGTACTACAAAATTGATTTAAAACTCACACTACGAGTTCGCTTATCGCTGTATATGTCGCTCATAAATCTCTTGTGGCTACAGCGAGCATTATCGGTACCGGTGTGTATTCCTGTCTGCTTCCATTCCATTGCTGCATTTGTTAGATAAAACCTGTACTGGTATGTAGTCGTGCGGCAATGGAATGCAGTGGTGCGATGTTTTCGTGCTGAGTGTTGTGGTTAGGGGGTTAAAATGGAACACAGGTGGTACTTGTACATTACTTGCTGTGTCTGCAGCTTTGTCCGCGTGTGAGTGAGTTCAACATGATGATAATAGCTTTCGACAGAGAGATAGTTAACTCTTCAACTGTCAAAGTTGGTGCAATAACCGGTAATGTGATACCTACCATGATGAAGGGAAAAGGAAAAAGGAAATTGTATTTATTGGCATTTTGTTGTAGGGTTAATGCCACGTATTCACTAGGTAACAATTGACGCGCAACACGTAACGCTCAACTAGTTCGGCAGCGTTGCACAATATCGCGCGATGTTGCCAGCTGGCGCGCAACATGACAAAACAAAAAAAAGTTGCTAAACAAAAGTTGCGCGCACACTGTCAACATGTTGAGCAACATGTTGTGAAACATGTCGTACGCCAAATGTTATGTTACCTAGTGAATACGAGGCTTTAAGAACGCAGGTAGAGAGGTGTAAATGATGCCAAAACGTCTAACAAAGGAGAATGGTAGAAAAAAACGTGTTGCGCCGACTCCAAGTAGAATAGGGCGAGGGTAGGAGATGATGATGACCACAGGTAGTGTATTTTACCGTGATGGATACCCAGCTTTATGATAAAACGATTCTCAAATCTGATTGTATGCTAACGAACGAAAAACCAATTCCCTTAAACAATACAAGCTTGAACCAGGCCGTTGACAGCATTGAGTAGCACTCGAACAAAAATAGAAAAACGAATTTAATAATAACGGGAACAAAACGGCTGAAAATTAATTTGATTCACAACCTCCTATTATTTAATTGGGAAACAAATGAGATTGGGCCGGGTATAAAAGGAGTTTTTGCGTCATAATGGCGAACGCTCACATACTAGGTAACTTAATAATATAATATCTTGTCTGTGAACCCCGAAGGTTGCTGGAATCTGTTGGATGCGAGTCGCACGGGACCGGTCAATGTGGCGACACTTGGGGGAGGTCTATGTCCAGCAGTGGACGTCTTTCGACTGAAATGATGATGATGATGATGAACCCCGAAGGGTTAGGCACAGAGGTGTACTTATTAAGTACACCCACATTTTACCCGTTATCAAGTCTCATAATAGGGGACGATCCTATTACCATCAACCGGGCACCAATCCAGACTACGTGGCTGCTGCTCAGAAATTCCTTATCTGAAAACCCAATATCAATTGGCCCGACCCGGTAATTGATCCCAAGACTTCATGCTCCGTAGTATAGACTAGCAGTGACGACTGATGTTAATAATCCATCTACATTTCGCCAGTTATGATACGTGATTGCCCAATACCCATCCCCGGGGATGGAGGTGTACAAAGCTGAAAAACTAGTAGCCAATATAATTCCGCTAAAATTAAGTAATCATGTGAATAAGTTGGTATTCTGAACTTCCCCGTAATTGGTCTCGTCTAGCTAAAAGATAACAGCTGCTCGGGTCAATCTTCAGGTTAAGCCGCGCTTGTCTAGGTTGGGCCGTGGATCGGAGACCATCCATTATGTACCGAGTTTCCTCCGTGCTGTGAAAAGCATGTTAAGTTGTTGGTCCTAGCTGTCATGTGTAGAACATTGGCAGTGCTTTCAGGTAGGCAGTGTTCCAAAAGTCTGTTATAAATATGGTTGTCAGACTTTAGTCTTACCAATGGGGATCGTATCCCACTACTGGATTATAAGGTCAGATAGGCAGTCACTCCATGTAAAATACATTCAGCTGTATCCGGTCAGAAATAGGCGACCCCAACATAGTTGGGAAAAGGCTAGGCAGATGTTGATCTGAACTACCCTGTGATTGGTCTCGTGGTCGTAGGCACGATTTCTAACCGTGACGCCTGGGTCAGGTAAAAAGTGAATTTAGTACGTAGCAGTCCCGAGTTTGGGAGTTGATGAAGTGTGTGTGCCCTCGTACCTTAAACAGCACACCGTTGGCCATATCCACAGAGTACTTTTACCATGAGGCTATGAGAGTGAGGGTAAGGCAGTGAAAGTCTCAATACTTCATCATTTTCCTGTCCGTAGCAATTTGGGGTCGCCGCAACATGTCTTCTTTTCCATACTTCTTTCTTCTCTATTACTCGTGATCTCATCAGGCACCTCCTTTTTTGCGATATCATTTGTGGACATACTTGATGTGCACTGTAAACTCTCCAGGACCGATTGCTAGTGTCCGCTCAGACTGGTCACTTTTGTTATTTTTATTTCTTTGATCCACTTTGCATTAATGTATGTACAGGTGGTCTTATTTGGGGAAATAGGCCTCGGCTAGCTTTAAAACTAAAACCGATATGTAGGTTGATCCGTACAGACCTACATACATCCTATGCCAACAACAACAACCCATTCGTAGTTCTCACGTTAATTCTTTTGTCAGCTGCCATTGAAACGGGCACACAGGGATAGACTTGGAGGAATTCGTTCCGAAAATATTAATAACAAAATTTTTGGTTCTTTCTGAACTTGAACTGATGACGTTTTTCTATAGAACGCTAACTGCTACAATTCTTACTTCTGTATTTGGCGTCGTCTACTTTAATTACTGATATTTTGAGCTCAGATAATTATTTAGAATTAAAAAACTTGTATTACGAGTATTGTTTTCTTTTCCAAAATTTAGTTGATAATATTTTCAAACATTCTTCATTAATTTTAGTTAAACCATTGACAACAACTTTTGACTGTCAAGAAGTCTCCTTGACAGAGAGATGAAGTCATTTCATTATGACGACCCGAATAGCGGAGTGGTAGTGAGGCTGCCTTACGTTCATAGGGTCCCGGGTTCGAATCCCGGTAGGAGCAAATGTTTGTGTGATAAGCATGGACATTTGTTTCAGAGTCATGGATGTTTCTATGTATAATAAGTATGTATTTACAAACAAAAAAGTATATTATGTAGTATATCAACTATCTGGTGTACACGACACAAGCCTCGTTCCTTAGTATGGCGCTGGATGGCGCTGTGTGTAAAATGTCCGGCGATATTTATTATTTATTTTATTTATTATTTTATTTGCTCGCGTCGAAACGTAAATCTCTATGAAAAATAATGGTGTAGCCGACGGGCATAGGGTTTGGACCTCTGAGTTAAAGTCCTTGCTAAATTTCACACTACTTTAATAAACAAAACACAAAACGGGAACAAACAATGTCAAAAAAAAAACAAGATGAACAAATGGAAAATCACTTTAGAGGTCTAAAATGGCCGGCGTTCTACGAGAGCGGTTTGAAACACGATGCGTACACATACACGTATCAGTATTACCAATAGACTGCCCTACCCCCGGTACGTCTTTAGGCGCCTGCTCAGCGGGTTGCGCGGTAAGAATTCCGGCGTATAGGCTTCATATTTTGTATTACATATATTCGTTACTAGCACTTCACCCGCGACTTCGTCCGCAAAAATTGTGATAGCCTGACTAATTTGCATGATATCAATATAATTTATAGCCTATGTTACTCGGTAAAAATGTAGCTTTCTAGTTGTGAAAGAAGTTTTTAAATCGGTATAGTAGTTCTTGAGTTAAGTAGAAACAAACAAAAAATCAAATCAAAAGATTTTAATTTTTGTTTCTTTGTTTGTTTAACTTTATAATACCTATTAGCGTCGCTTTTTTAACTTTATAATATTACTGTAGATTCGTACTGGTAACCTTGTTGTCTAAAGCCACAACAGAGGCGTGATAGTCAATGAATCACTCAAGACACCAGTTGAGACTGTGATTGTGATCAATTTCATGATTGGATTTCGATTACTCCGTCGCCACAACATTAGTCTTTGATGGACGTTATTGGCAATGATTAAAAACTCCAAAGGTTTTCTCCAAGGGTATTCTAAATTAAAATCAAAATTTACAAGGTTGCTTCGTTGGTCAATTGGTTGCTGTTTCGACTTTTCGACTGCTAGTTCGATTCCTAGGTCGGATAAAGTCTTAAATACAGGTTTTTCTATTAGAAATTTCTCAGTAAAAGTCCGGAATTTAGACTTGTGCACAGGTGATGGCAATAGGAACGCTCCTACATGAGACTTACGTCGAAATATGAGTGTACTATATAAAGGGTGTAAACAACCTCATCACAAAGCCGTCAAACCAAGCATTATGTACATCAAACAAAGTAACTTTAGGCAAAAATTATTGCTGGGAAACGATTTTTATTTTGGGGTGAAAAATCATTTTTTGTGGTAGAACTCAATGTACCGGATTTCAAACATTGTGCTTATAGATGAATTGAATAGTATGGGGGTCGTGAAAGGTGTTTAAAGTAAAAAACTAACAATAAAATCTTGCATTTAAAAAAAGGTTGTCATAAAGTTGGAACTTTGACCCCCAATATCTCCGTAACTAGAAAGTTGGTGTAGAACAAAAAAATGATCGCAATGACGGGGAGAACAAGTACCTTTCTGCTTCGCTAAGAGGTGTTTTACACCCTGTATACACTCCTGTTTAGCTTTTCAAGGGAAACAGCCGTGAGGCTATGTTCACGCGTTTACAAGGTAAGCTATAATGAAAATATTAATTGATCATTTAATTTTCCTCTACCAATAATTCTAATTAGTCGCCCTTCAGTTATTTTATAATTACTCTTCGGTAAAAGTAATAAGTAAATATTTACCTTCGTACTTTTAGAAATTTAAGCAAAGCTTTTAATTATACTTCACAGGCTCCTAAATAAACACAAGATGAGAAAAATAGCAGTTCGTTAAATTAAAGGCACGCTCTCACTGGAAATGTTTCCCTGTAATGTCCAATATTCAATTCAATGTAACAACAGTTACTGCTAGGACCCAAGTCTGCTATTTTTATAAATAGCGTCATTCCACATGATCCCATTCTCATCTCATTGTCATTTTGCTAAAAGTTCGTAATCTGCTAAATGCATAAAGGTCGATCATTGGTTGGTCATTGGTCTCGCAATAGAATTGTGGTAAAATGACATTGTCGTATTGCCATTATTGTAAAACCCGCCAGATTTCATTTATACATATATATTTACATACATTATTTATAAGCAATCTAAAGTAGTAAGAAGTTTGTAAATATAGCACCAGCCATTAATTGTAATCTCGTACATAATGAATGTACGAGATTATTATTCTATTCTATTCTTTTAATGGAGTGTCAGTGGTTGACCATTGGAAAGTCATAAGACGCTATTTTAATAGTAGATTACCAAACTTGTCAAAATCAACAATTATGAAATCAATGATAGATCATTCTGACACTAATGTAATAGCAGACTTGAGGCCCAGCTGACTGACAAGGGTTCGCCTGCATTCAGTAGGTACTGTAAAGACGCTAGCACACGAAATTACCCAAAACTGTCAAATAGGGTAGATGACAAAAAAAAAAACTAATGGGGATGCACACTGTGGAACTAATGGCGCTAGCATAGCTGGTTCCAAGCATCTGTCATTGGTTGAAAATTAAGGAATGTCATTTCATATTTTAAAATACCTTGACCTCATTGGTCAGATTGAGACCAACTATGGTGGCGCCATCTACAATTAGCTTTTAACGGTCTTCCCCATTAGTCCTTCAGATTGATTTTCAAAAAATATCGGAAACATGTTTTTTTTTTTCACAAAAACAAAAACTTAAGACGATACAGTGCTTCGAAAACTCGTGTGACGTCACATGTAGGTACATTTTTTATTATCAAGTGACGTCACAAGCCTACACTCATGATCTTTGACGCGTTTTTTCTTCGTAAATTTATATTAATATATTTTTCGATAAAATCTAACTAATGGACTAAACAGAATACTCGATTTTCCTCACTCACTGAATCAATGCTCAAATTTGAAGAGTGCTCTGTGTGAGAGCGTCTTAACAGCAACATTAATAAATTATCGGCAATTTTCTTAGAAGGTTTTATTTTTATATTCGTAATTAGTTTCGAATTTCCGTTCCGTTTGTTTTTGTCATGCGTCTTAACTACTTGATAAAGTTTAGGTAAGAACATAATAATAGGATTTTCAAAAACCAGAATTAATGTGCCCACGGATGAACCGTTATCAAAATTAAAGATCAAACCTCTCGTTTTCATTTTTGATACCTAACGGGAATGCCATTCGCAATGCTGTTGGAAAATGACGTGTTACCAAAAATGAATAGAAAGAAAAAAAAAACACTTTATGGGGCCCCGAATCCGACCCTGCGTATGGTCAGACACAAAGTCACGCACGATTAACTTTTACATATCGAATAGTTTCTACAACGATACTTTTCTATTATTTTTCCGAAGACATCTTTGTACGGTACGGTCGACAAAAAAGGGTCCGACTGCGAATGACTTTATATTTTATTGTTTTTGTCGGGTTATTTTCGTCCATAAAATAATATTGTTTTTGCCGAAGTTACAAAAGGAGGCAGAGCCGTTGTTTTTCTTTACTTGAAAACTATGTTTTATTTATGAGAAAAGTATTTATAAATGGTGGTAGTAGGTCGTCTTAGCGGTAGGTAGCCTGGATATGTGCCCGGTTGATGGCAATACGTTTGTCCCCTATTCCAGGGAATAAAAATACCACTTTCGAATTTTGGGTGTAACACGTATTTTTTGCGCGGCTTGAGAGACGCAATGTCAAAATCAATTTTACATAGACTGACTGCCTACCTGGCCTCAACAACCCAGTTAGTACTGGGTAATACAATAACTGTTGGTATTTTAAAACTGGTTGACAGTGATCTTTATAATGGGTGTAAAACACCACTTAACGAAGCCGAAAGGCACTTGTTCTCCCCGTCATTGCAATATTTTTTTTGTTCTACGCCATACCTGAGAACCTTCTAGTTACGGAGATATTGGGGGTCAAACCTCCAACTTTTTGACAAGACCTTTTTTTTAAATACAAGTTTTTAATTATTTTTTTACTTTAAATACCTCCACCCCCCTACTATACAATCCATCCATCAGCAGAATGTTTTGAGTGCGTAATTTAGTTTTACTACAAAACATGACTTTTCACCTAAAAAAAAATTGTTTACCAGCAATATTTTTTGCGCAATGTTACTTAGTTTGATGTACAGAATGCTTGTTTGACGGCTTTGTGATGAGGTGGTTTACACCCTGTATTTTGTAATAATTACTGACAAAAATGTGACTTGCTTTTCACTCTGGTGACCCTAAGAATATCCGAAATCCAACAATATGCAAAAATCAAAGACAAAATATTGAATTTTTCGTCAAAAATCTAACAAAGCGAAACGAACCGATACGTTTTATCTATATTTTTTCCTCAAACTTGAAACGACTAGAATATTCCGATTCGAACAATGAATTCTCACACGTTTGCCTTTCCACACATTTTCCATTTACAATATTTGTGATTTGGATTAGAATATAAATCCGTGTTCGCTCTGTTTTCAATATCATGTTGTATCAATACAATCACTTTTGTTTAATTAAAATCAAATGTTTGGCTACAGATACACGAGCGAGAGTGTGAAATAGGAATGAGTAATATCTCTGGCGTCATTTCGCTATTTTATTTAAAACTTTGTAAAGGTGACCAAATTAGCGTTATGACGACCAGTCAGTCTCATAAAAAGTTATTGCTTCATGTTACATTACTTTACCAATCAGCCGCTTGGACTGGAAACCCTTTTTTTTCCGGATGGAAATTCGTCAAATGACTCGTCCCACTCTGGGCGGACCGGGAGTGAGTGTCAGACTTTTACTGACTAAAACCCATCCTTTATCCTTCCTCGCCCTTTATGTTCCGTAGCCACGGTATCTCTTTCGAACAGTCCCAAAGCCCCGGCAGGCTTCGGCCCTTGCGGGCTCCTTCTTTATGCTGACGTTTCATGTCGATTTTAATAGCTCTTTAAACCTCATAATCCCCGAACGGTTAGACAGAGGTGTACCAAATTAGTACACCCACATGTCAGGAATTGAGTCTTATGCAATATGGGGGCGCCTATTGTCACCAACCGAGCACGAATCAAAATTGAGTCTGCTACTGAGAAATTATTTGATAGAAAAACCCACTATTACTTTGCTCGACCTGGAAAGCAGCCAGGGCTTAGCAGTCGCGCTTAAAATCACTAGAAGACTAGACAAACTCTTCAACCCTGCCACTTATCAGCTACCCAAAGCATTAAATTCATAGAACTAAACTTGAAGAAGAATTAAAAAAAACACGCACGTTCCGATTCAAAGTTGAAAACAAAACTTGGCCATTTATATAAAAGCTGTTTTCAGCGTACTAGGACTGATAAAAATTCACCCTGTGTAGCGCATTCCATTTGTTACTCAGTAATAGGTCTTTGATAAACTTCGCTGAAAGTTTCTGAGTCACAGTCGGGTTCCTCTTTGTGTAATGGGAGGGAAATAAAGTAGACTTATATACGTGCCTGGACTAATTTAAATTTTCTACCTGTAGCCAATATTTAGGTCATAAACTATGACTAGAGGATGACTAAAGAGACGAGCACTTGGCTAAATAATAACAGCTGCAGCGATCTTTAGATTAAGCTGTGCTTGCCTAGGTTAGTCTGTGGATGGGTGACAAACCCTTACATACCGAGTTTCCTCCGTGCCTCGGAAAGCACGTTAAGCTGGTGGTTCCGGCTGTCATTTGTCCATCTTTGACAGTCGTTACAGGTAGTCAGTGGCCCAAAAAGTCTGACAACCAGTCTTACCTAGTGGTATCGTATTACGCAGAATGAACTGGGTTGTGGAGGTCAGATAGGCAGTACCTTTATATAAAGTACTGGTATTCAGCTGCATCCAGTTAGACTGGAAGCCGACCCCAACATAGTTTGGAAAAGGCTAGGCAGATGATGAAAGTATGACTAAAGAGACTTAGAAGATTCTAGAGTGGAATTTGACTGCAGCGTTGATTTAGTGGTTACAAGTGCGGCTGCTGAGAATGAGATCCTGGGTTTGAATCCCAGGTCGGTCATAGTGTTATTGGGTTTTTCTTTAGGAGTTTCTCAGTAGCAGCCACAGATTCTGAATTAGGGCCCGGTTGATGACAATAGACTCGCCCCCAATTACATGGGACTTAACCGTATGATGTATATTCGCTTCGAATGACTGCCCAAAGTAGAAAGGATTTGTTTTATCTGCTTATCGCAAGATCCCCTTAAATGCCACTTTGTGATATACTATTAATGTAAATTAGGAACAGAAGTGGTCCCAAAATTAATCCCTGAGGTACACATATTAATGTCTTCGCACTTAAAACTTTGTAATTTTAAGAAGAACATTAAATGTTTAAAACAGACGATTCGGAAAAAACATCAAGCCTTTATAGGCCCGTAAAAGTATATTTCAGTCTGTGATTGTCCATTGTTTGATACGTCAAATGTTTGTTTCTTGAAGTAGGTAAGATAAAATGTTAGATAGGTACAGATTTAGGACTGAATTTCTGATACGCTGATGTCGGTGTCGTAGAAATACAGTAGCAAAGTACATGCTGCTGACGTCAGCGTCGCAGTATGGTCCTGTAAAGGGTGTAAACCACCTCATCACAAAGCCGTTAACCAAGCATTCTGTACATCAAACTAAGTAACTTTACGCAAACAATATTGCTGAGAAACAACTTTTTTTTTGAGGTTATTAATCATGTTTTGTGGTAGAACTCAATGTAACGCACTTAAAACATTGTGCTGATGGACGGATTGAATAGTACGGGGGTCGTGGAGCTGTTAAAAGTCAAATCTTACAAAAAAACTTAGGTGCTTTACACCCTTTAGAACACAATGTATGCGCGACCGACGTACGCGAGCGACGTCAGCGTAGAAGGAATTCCGGCCTAAATTGAGTAACTAGGTACTAACTGAATTTTTTGATTATTTTTGAATCGAAATCAGTGTTGAAGCACAATTAGTATCACCGATAGACTCCAATATGAGCAAAATAATTAAGTACTTCAATTCAAAATTATAAATATTTAATTTTCAAAATCTTCTGAATTTACATTTAGTTCTCTCCATGCGTTATTGTTAAGACCCATTGTGAGTATTTCTGTAACAAAAGATAACGTGAAACAATACTAACTTCAGCCCTCTGAGATTGTCAATATGGACACGCTCTGATGAAACATTTTAGAAACGATTCCATGTAATTCTATTTCCGTGTATCTAGATGTCGTCCATGGAAATGGTACATTTTACCTTGCATCAAAACGGGTAGTTCTGATTTGAAGGAAATTTTCCAAACTTTGAGTATTTCAGAAGTTTTTTAGTCTAACATAGTCAAAAGCTTTCATTCCGTTGTTCCGCTAATGTTCTTGGTAACTTTTACCGCAGCAAAGGAGAAAACCTTTCTGCCCTTGCACCATGTAACTTGGGTTCAGTACAAAACGATTTTTCTTCTAGTCTACCCTGAGCCATCAATCATTTACTCATTTTCCTTTAATTTTATCACTTTAATGCAAACGCAAGACGTAGCCCGAAGAATTCCAATCTTAAGTAGCAGTGGGCAGGGCACATTGCTCGCAGTACGGATGGCCGATGGGGCTGAAAAGTTCTGGAGTGGCGACCGCAAACCGGAAGACGTTGCGTTTGAAGGCCTCCCACTAGATGGTCCGATGACCTGGTGAAGGTTGCAGGAATCCGCTGAATGCGAGTAGCAAGGGACCTGTCAATGTGGCGACACTTGGGGGTGACTATGTCAAGCAGTGGACGAGATGAAGATCACTTTAGTTCCTTGAAATTCATTAAAAATTTATTCGGTCTTTATCTCCTTCTCCGTACGCCTCTGAACTCGATCCTCAGTAACTCTCATCCAGTTGCTACTGGTAGCAACTGGATGAGTTACTGAGGATCGAGGATCGAGGGACGATCTTCGCCGGATGGATCGTCCCTCCACCGAGTCTGAAGGCATTCCCCCTTCACTCACGGTTCATTCACGATCTTCACTCAAGGGCACGTCAATCCCAACGGTCATTTGGCCAACTTAGTACATTTATATTTCCATTGACACGCGAAGAATAAGAGAAGGTCGAGCTTCAATAAACACAGAAATATTTAATAAAAAACCGTGTTGCTTTGGACTTAACTTTCAATTCAATATCAAATCCCAATTAAACAGGGATGGTTCGAGCAAATATTTCGAGATGTTGACAAATAACACGAAATAAATTCCGCTGATAAATTCTCGAGTAAACAAATATTAAGATAAGACACCTTGATTGCCTGTTTGATGTTTTAACGCTTATAAAATGTCAACAAAATTAGTACGAGAGCGTACTCGCGTGTATAATTAAATGTAACAAGATTTATTTGTTACTAGCTATAGCCCGAGGCTTCGCTCGCGTAAGTTTATTATTATTATTATCAGTCATTTGTGTGCCACTGCAGGACAAAAACCACCCTTCCCTCCTTCCAGTTATCCTTATCCAGTGCTGTTGTTCGCCAATCCTTGTGGAAGGAGTCGAGTTCGTCTCGCCATCTCCTTCTGGGTCTCCCGCGTTACCGTTTGCTGCTATTTTGGAGGCCATAACTCCTCTGGCATGTGAGAGATATGGCCAGCCTAGTTCCATTTGAGTAGGATTTTGCAAATCAATTCGGGTTATACTCTTCTTGTCATAATATAACAACCAACCAACAACCTGAACAAGTTTGCCCCCTTGTCACGCGCCATATTATTTCAGTTGAGGTAGATATATTTCACTGCAGCCTGATGCAGTTCACAGGAGTTGCACTCAAGTGCATTGAGAATGTATAGAGATGATTCTTTAATTGTAGGTATTTTTATTTTTAATGTAAGTCTGTTAATTGTTTTTTTTATTTGGCAGTTAGAGGTATGTGTATCTTGGTAGTAACATCGCATTGGCGTTATAGCTGTTAAGGTGTTATTTACATAATTTTAAATAAATAAATAATTCGGTCATGATTCGAAAGACACGTGGCGCCGTCTATTATCAGAAGAATTGATGTTTCCCTCGGGAACAGTACTTTTTTTCGGCATAAAAGGTACCTTTTGTCTGTTTTTGTACACCTAAAAACGAATAATTATGTGAAATTTCAGGGTGATCGCGGTTCAGCGATTTAGGCGTGAAAACAAACAATTATCTTACTTTCGCATTTATAATATTAAAATATAATTTAAATTATGATTAGTAAGATTTTATTTTACAATTTTTATGTTTAAATGTGTATCAAAACATCAAATACTAACACCCGTAACTATAAACAAGTCAAAGTGATAACATCAGTAAAGGTCATTATTTAAAAAAAAATCTTTAAGCAGTTTTGTTATTGCTTGAAGTTAAAACTTTCAAAAATTAGACTTCTTAGGTTTGCTTTCTTTGACGGTTCTTACTTTGTTTAAATTCTTATCGATTGCATAAAAATGAAATGTATCTTATGTATGGTGCATTAGTTATTACTTAAACTCAAGTAATTACTATAACTTGACTATAAAAAAGGGGAGGAGCTCGTGACTAAATAAAAAAGCCACTCGGGGCGATCTTTAGGTTAAGCGGTGCTAATCTAGGTTGGTCTGTGCATGGGTGACCACCCTTACTTGTCGAGTTCCTTCCGTGCCTCGGAAAGCACGTTAAGCTGTTGGTCCCGGCTGTCATTTGTATATCTTTGACAGTCGTTACAGGTAGTCAGTAGCCAAAAAGTCTGACAACCAGTCTTACCCAGGAGTATCGTATTACCCATTAATAACTGGGTTGAGGAGGTCAGATAGGCAGTCGCTCTATGTAAAATACTGGTATTTAGCTGCATCCGGTTAGACTGGAAGCCGGCCCTAACATATTTGGGAAAAGGCTAGGCAGATGATGACTTTAGAAAAGGATATTAAAGACTTTGTGATAACTGTGCATCACAAAAGTTAAAAATTAAATACCTACGCGCTTATCACTTCAAACGATTCACAGATCTTCTTTATTTCTTTGTCATTTATGCTGAAAGCGAGCATAAAGGGTGTAAAACACCTCTTCACGAAGCCGAATACTTGTTCTCCCCATCATTGCGATCATTTTTTTGTACTACACCATACCTGGGGACCTTCTAGTTACGGAGATATGGGGGGTCAAAGTTACAACTTTTTGACAAGTTTTTTTTGTAAGATTTTGACTTTGAACACCTCCACAACCCCCGTACTATTAAATCCATCCATCAGCACAATGTTTTAAGTGCGTTACATTGAGTTCTACCACAAAACGTGATTTATAACCTTTATTCCAATCATTCCGTCACTTTCTATTGAATAAAACGAAAGTACTGGCATTGAAGGAGTTTATCTCCACTGACCGACGACCAATTATTTTAATTTAAAATTTAAGGCGACTACAGGAGCTAAATGCGAGTTTTATAATGCCTGAAAGTATATGATTCACTGCAATAAACAAAACCAGAAAATATTAATGATATTCTTCAGGATATATGCTAGTATGGTAGTGTGTTGAATTAAATTACTCGATAAAAAAAATCACGAACTTATCTCTAAAAAAATCTTTTAACGAGTAAAAACCATACTAAAATACATACGATCATTCTGATTTTAAATTTACGGCAAATAATTCTACAAGCAACATAATAGCATCATAGTGTTTTATTTTTCAATAAAACACTTCAACTTTCAATAGATTTTTTGTAAATCGATCGAAACCCTCCTTTCGCACTATTCGGTCCGCAGTGACTGACATAACAACCACTTTGTAGTGCAAACTGATTAGAACTTTATTCTAACAGTATTTCAAACGAAGTTTGAACCACCACCAATAGAGTTGCTAATTTAGCTCCTGTAGTCCCCATAATTGACCCTGCTGCTCTTCAGCAGTCTGTAGCTATACACTAAAGTAGTTTTTGTTAAAGCTATTGACACCTGTGTATAAAAATAGCCGTCACACCGTCATCTACTGCGTTCAAGCTTGCTCGGCGTTAACAGACTGATCATTTTTTGTTTCCACCACAATGGATGCTTATCCATGTGGATCCTATTATACAAGGTGGAGACAGCAATAAATTAAACTTCGTGTACCTCATAAAGTTTTCAGACTGCTTACAAAAATTTAATTATAGTCGTTTAGTCACAGGATATTATGATTATTTACTTATTTATATGTCGGAGGAAGAGGAAGTAAACGAATAGTTGATTGCATACGATCAATTGATAAGATTGATTGTTAATTCAAAATAACTTGTTAAATCCTAATTTAATTCGATTTGATTTATCACATTTTAATATTGAGTAAAATCTTACTAATTTCTTTAAAAGTCATTGCATTGTATCATGTCAAATTAGAGCAGAGGATAAAATATCCAGAGTAGGGTAGCACGCCATCTTTAGTATCTCGACGGGCTTGACATACGGTGACGGAGCAAGGATTGCTTGGAGAACGGTGGTGGATCGAGGATCCGGGTGGATTACTGCTGCTCGAATATAATTGCTAAGCAAACTAGTTATTATAAAATATTGCCATTAAATTGTGTGAAACGGTGAATACTTTGTTTTGTGCTCGCATTTCACCCAAATGACGCCCACTAGACTCCGTGAACATGCCGTGAACACTGATGATGTCGAGGAGGATGCTGCTTCTCCGACCTATTCATTTATTATTTATTTATTAAAAGGAGAACCAACAGCTAAAATAAGTGAGTAACAATTGAATAAGTGACACAGAGCCAATTACAGGTCTTACATTATAGGCCACTTATGTTGCAAAAAGGTGTGGTCACATATACAAGTGTGCTATAGTTGCTTCCAACTAAGATCGCAATAGCGGTCGTTGACCCATCTACATTTAAAGTTCTTAACTTTGAAATCCAAAAATAAGCCTGTTCAAGTCTTGAATCGTCATCTACCGTGATCTTTAACATTTTTTCTAATGAAAAACGATACTTGGTTCACTTGTTTTGGTTCGTACGAAGATATACTAAGGAACGGGCAATGACCGCTATTCCGATCATAACTGTACAAACCATCAAAGAGTTCAACTTTCTGCCAACTGGACCAACATCGTAATCGTTAATAAATACTCGGTTGTCCCATCCATAACTTCAATATCTGGCCTGCTCAATCCAAAAGCATGGGACAGTTGATAATATTCAAAACAAAGGAAAATTATCAATTTATAGACACATGTATTATGAATTTCACATTCTTACTAATGCTAAGAAAGTAACTAAATCTTATTAATACAAACCCTCTTATTCTCTGTTAGAAATTAATCAACTCTAAATTCACAAAAACAATGGACACAAACATCACACTAACAAAATTCTCCATATAAACGCAGTAAACGTAATAAAAAGAAAAATATAAACTTGGTAGAAAAAACCATAAAAGCAGCAAATTATTTTATCGCCTGAAACGGTTTTCACACGTTCTTACAGAATTTACATGATAAAGGAGGTTTTATCACAACTTTTTTTCCTAGAGACCGGAGGCACTTTGTATTCGGTACTGGCCACAAAAAATATAGTGAAGGAGAGAATATTTTTTAGAAGAATTCGTGCGTTGCCATTTTCTGACCAAAATGCTAATGGTACATTAAAGGCTTCCTAAAGGCGACATTTAGAATTTTGTGAAAGATATTCTATTTTTTTATTAAAATGGTTTTTGGATTTCAATAGTTTCGTTGTCGGTTGAAAATTGTACGTTTCTAAGTGAATGTTACATTTTGTTGTCAATTGAACTACCACTATGCGGGCCCAGTGCCGATGTCACAATGTAGATGTTACAGAAGGATTGCTTAATTAGCTGTTTTATTAAAAACAATTGGAATTAACGGTGAGATCACCAAAAATAAATAATTATCGATTTTGTGTGGGAAGTCGTAATCTGTCTACACGTTTCTCAACTATTTTGGGATCGTCTTACCGTTTAGCCTGATGCAGAGGAATACCAGTACTACTTATCTGACCTCCACAACGTTTTGGTAAGACTGCTTGTCGGATTTCCAGACTTCTCACCAGCCTCACCACCCGTAATAACTGTCAAAGATCTAAAAATGTCAACTGGAACCAACGTCTTAGGTCCATGTTCACCGTAAAGATAACAGTCTGATTATCCAAAAACAGCTGTCACTGTGACGTGTTCCCATACAAAAATGAGTTTTAAACAGCTCATTTTAGATAATCAGACCGTCATCATCACGCAAGGAAACTCCGAGCATAGCCCTCTCCATCGCCCTTTGGGTGACTTTAAGACTTTTGATAAGCCCCATTGTGAGCGACCACGTCTCGGTCCCGTATGTAATCACTGGCAACACACACTGGTCATAGACTTTCGTTTTGAGACACTGCGGTAAGTTGGACGAGAAGAAACCGTGCAGCTTCCCGAACGCTGCTCAGCCGAGTCGGATTCGACGATTGACCTCTTTCTCGAAGTTAGACCTACCTAACTGGACCGTTTGTCCTAGGTATGCATAATCGTCTACAATTTCGAGTGTCGAGTCTCCGATCTTGATAGGAATGGGTGTATGGGTGGGAGCGTTTTTGTACAAACACTTCAACACCTTGAAGCCGGTAGTCAATTTGGCACCGTTGGAGAGACTGCAGTACAGCTCAGGTCTCGAATCGGAGGCTTTCTCGTAGTCCACAAACGCTAAACAGAGAGGCAAGTTGTACTCTTCGGTCTTCTGTATAACCTGCCGAAGCGTATGTTTGTGATCCACGGTGCTAAAGCCTTTTCGGAAGCCGGCTTGTTCGGGTGGCTGGAAATCGTCAAACCTGCGCGCGAGACGATTCGAGATGACTTTTGAAAACAACTTGTAGACATGGCTTATAAGTGAGATGGGCCTGTAATTCTTCAACCGGGCATTGTCACCCTTCTTGAAGAAAAGCACCACCACACCCCTTCACCATGCCTGTGGCGTTTTCCCCTCAAGTATGATGGAATTAAACAGCTTCTGAAGGGCCTTAAGTACCGGTTTTCCACCCGCCTTCAGGAGTTCGGCCGTAATTCCGTCATCACCCGGTGCCTTGTTGTTTTTGAGCTGTTTCAGAGCCATCCTAATCTCGTACATGCTGACGTCTGGGAGGTCTTCGGTATAGTGTCGGGTTAGTCCAGCTCTTGGGTCGTTTGCTAGGTCGACAATGGGTTTGCTGGTTGACGTGTACAACTGTCCATAGAAGCTCTCGATCTCCCTCAGTAGCTCCGGTTTGGCGGAAAAGATACTGCCATCGTCGGTCTTCACAAAGCCGTTAACCAAGCATTCTGTACATCAAACTAAGTAACTTTACACAAAAATTATTGCTGGGAAACCACTTTTTTTTTGAGGTTAAATCATATTTTGTGGTAGAACTCAATGTAACGCACTTAAAACATTATGCTGATGGATGGATTGAATAGAACGGGGGTCGTGGAGATGTTAAAAGTCAAAATCTTACAAAAACAATTTGTATTTAAAAAAAAAAACTTGTCAAAAAGTTGTAACTTTGACCCCCCAAATCTCCGTAACTAGAAGGTTCCCAGGTATGGTGTAGAACAAAAAAATGATCGCAATGATGGGGAAGACAAGTGCCTTTCGGCTTCGTGAAGAGGTGTTTTGCACCCCTTGTATGCGTACAAAAGATTTAATACAAAAGATTTATCATGCTATAAAAATTTAAACAAGTTTCGGTTTCGGCCGAAACTGGGCCTCAGACCGAAGGTTCGGTTTCGGTTTCGGTTTCGGCTGAAAATCCTGTTTCGGTCGGACACTAATAATTATACATGATTAAACATTGCGAGTTTGGAGCTACATTCCTACGTCCCATAGGACATTAGTTTAATGTCAACTGCGGAAAATAGGTTGTCTCTGCGCCAAGAATTATGGCTGCAAGCTGTTTACTATTTTGTTCGCTGGTTCGTTACTGCTATTAAAGTTAGACTGCTACTAAAGTTAGCTGGATAAGTAGGCTAAGGTCTCTTATTTTATACAAAAACGAATAAAGTTATAAAGATTGTAGAAATCATTATGTCCATTATATACATAGTACAACTAGAACATGTAATAATAAACGAAAAGTAAGAACCTACTTAATAGGTATAACAACGACGTCAATAGGCGTCAGAGTAGTCCTCCGCATCGCTGTCATCCGGAAACGTGCACAAAAGGCTGGCAGCACTGCCACGTTGAATGGCAATGCGAAGTGTCTACCAGTCTCTCAGAGATTTCTTTAAAAAGGAGACGCGCACTCGGGCCCCATGATATATAGTGTATTAATTTGTTCTGTTTGCGTCATCAATTACTACGGTACTGCATTGATGTTAAAGTGCAACTTACATACGCAGAAGTAGCTCTGTCTTGTGCATCTGCCAACCCAACCAACTGCCTCCGCGACTGAATTTTTCAAGGTTTGCAAATGACAGCAGGGACGCAAACGTGGCGTAAAAACGACTTCATCTGCCTAGCCTTTTCCCAACTATGTTGGGGTCGGCTTCCAGTCTAACCGGATGCAGCTGACTACCAGTATTTTACATGGAGCGACTGCCTGACCTTCACAACCCAGTTAGTACTAGGCAATACGATAACTCTTGGTAAGACTGGTTGTCAAAGATTTTGGGCCACTATCAAAGATCTTTAATTAACAACACCAACCTCAAATATAAAACAAGGTTGAAGGATCACCCAAACCATTTAGCCATACAACTAACGATTCCAGGGGCAATGCTAAGGCTGAAACGACGGCATATACTGGATAGCTATATCTAATTATAGAGAAATTCCTAATGGGGAATTAACTCTGATCGCCACTGATCCTACAACATATCTGCTCATAGTCTTTCGACTGATCGCATGATAAAAAAAAATACTATCAAGGATCTACAAATGACATCCAGGACCAACTGTTTAACATGCTTTCCGAGGTACGCAGGTAACTCGGTATGTAGTGGGTGGTCACCCATCCACAGACCAACATGGGCAAGCACGGTTTAACCTAAAGATTGACTTGAGTGACTGTTATTGTTTAGCAAAGAGCTTCTCGAGATACCAACGTTCCACTACTAAAAATGCTAAAATAAAAAGTTTTATTTTGTCAAAGCTCCACAAACCGACAGCGCTGTCGTACACCACAAAAGCTTTTCCCTTTACGCCGCAGATTCAATGCCTTTTGGATCCCAATCAACATGCCAAACGAACCCGAAGCAAAAGTACGAAAAAATAAACCTCTGAATGTTTGTTCTCGCAGTTATCTTTGTGACTTGGCCGTTGACTGGTTTTGTTCGGTTATAAACTCACGCCTGCTTTTAAGGTTCTGTAGGTACTCAAAGTGTAACCAACAGGACTCTATTACTAATCGTTCGCTATCTGTCCGTCCGTTTGTCCGTCAGCGCACTGTACCTTTTTTTTTTCGGGTAGGAAATCATCAAATAACTTCTCCCATTCTGGGTGGAGCGGGAGGGAGTGTCAGACTTTTACTAACTAAAACCCATCCATGTTCCTTCCTCGCCCTTTATGTTCCGGGGCCACGGTATCTCTTTCGAACAGTCCCGCAACCCCGGCAGGCTTCGGCCCTTGCCCTTGAAGGGGTCCTCTTCCTTATGCTGACATCTTTTTGGGGCGTGCGTGGAACACGAACGCACCGTCGACACGGCCTGTCGTCATAAGACGGACGGACGGCAAGCTAGCCCATTGCTCAACGTCCACAGGCCCGCGCCTACGACGCCGGGTGCGTCTCCCGCGGTGGCTGGGGCAATAGGTTCTCTCCCTCTCGCGTTCCGCCAAGCGGACTGTACCTGATGACCCGTAATAGGTAGACAGTTGAAATTTTCACAAAATGTGTGTTTCTTAGGCTAGCACTTCAAAGCAACAGTCACCATCTGCCTAGGTTTTTCCCAACTATTTTGGAGTCGGCTTACAGTCGAACTGGATGTAAATAGCTGAAAACCAGTATTTTACATGAAGTAATTGACTATCTGACCTTCACAACCCAGTTATCGACTGGGTAATCCAGTACCCCCTTGGTAAGACTGGTTCTAAGACTTTCGGGCCTCAGACTACTTAACGAACGCAGCGAGGTATGGCAGAGTAAGGAGCTTCACGGACGCAACAGTACATACACGGACATTTTTTTGTAGAGAAATATTGTTTAGTAATGGAAGCATTAATCAGGTAAAAGGCCTACTGTTTATGAGAGGGAATTGGCCGTTATCCACGACGCTGGATAGCTGAGCTGGTTGGTGGATGTCGCAAACTCTCTTCGATATTTTGGGCTCTAGGATATTTCAACTAAAAGATCATGAAATACATTTTGAGCACAATTTTAGGAGCATTTAAACACAGGATACGAATATACTCGTACTCGTAAAGGGGGGGAGGGGGGAACTTGACACTTTATATCATTTTGTCTCAGACAAAACTTGTTTGTACTGATGCCAGTTATCGATTAATTTATGCGTGTCTAATCAAATCAAAGTTGTGCTGAAGATTCCATCAGTGAATAAGCTTTAACTTTGACAGCTCATATCTCGGAAACGTGACTTTATAAAATTTATAAATTTTGCCTTAGATAAAAATTGTTTGTATACCAGCTATCAATTAATACAGGCTATAAGCGTGGCCGCACTAAAATTAATCCGGCTAAGCTTCATACAAAAATCTTCTAAGCCCTTTCAAAAACTTAATTCTCCAATCACTCGCCTTAATTAATCGACCCCACAAGTCACACATCCTTCGAACTTAACTTTATGTTTGCAGATCCGCGGTCTCCACTCAAGAACTCATCAACCCCCCAAAGGCCATCAGTTCTACAGCTAATAATTCAGCTCTTTCCACTTTACCTTGTTTATAATGCACTCCACCGCTACCTCCAATTTCTCACTTATTCCGTTCACAAAAACTCGTTAAAAATCGGTATTCTCAAAACGATTGGAACACAAAAGTGGTTGAAGCAAAAGTTCGGTAATTAAGTCCTGTGGACGTGATCTGGTTACCGTGAGGGTAGTATTCAATTTTAGACGAAATTGAGGCACGCAACACGAGCGGTTTTTGGTTGAACAGATGACTGTATTGGGGCTTTGAAGTAGGAGTGTGCGAGACTAGTATAAGCAAGCACAAACATTTTTATGAAGTAAGATGACAAATGAAACTCACTAAGTCAAATCACTATGTAGTCAAGTTAAAATAATAATTGTTATCTGATAACATGATAATAATTGTTCGAATTTACCACGGCTGGTAAATTCGCGATAAATACCTGTTTTGTTTATGTTTTAATTGTCGTTGTTATAATGTGTACAAAATTAAATAATAATAAATTACCTGTAAATAATGATTGTATGCTTCGCTTCCTTCCTAGCCCCTCACAAAATCAGATAAAGGTATGTCTACATATGCGAGGTTGTAACGTGGAGGAAGGGAACATAGGCTTTTACGCCAGTTTTGTACGAATTAAATGATACAAGTTATGGCGTTATTACATTATGTTACCCTACAATATTCTGTGTGTTCCAGGAGTAATAAGCTACGTTTATCTGTGTATCTTTTATTACGAGGTTCTTTGTTTTATTTTTTTGCGTTATATCTTGTAACAGCCAAATACACGTCGACATTTTACAGATTACGGCCATAATTCCAATGCGACCATATCTTTTTAACCGACTTCTGTAAAAGGAGGAGATTAGATGTTTCACCAGCATATTTTTATTTTTTCATGTATGAACAGCGATTGCTCCTTGTTTACTGAGCCGATTTACGTACTACTTTTGATTTGGTAGAGGAAGCCCTTATCTTAGTCCCATATTTTTTTCATTATATTTGCTTCAGTAGTTTATGAGATAGCTCCCTATACTATGTATTTTGTCTTCTTGGGCTCTGTTGATGACCTTATGGTTTCCTAATAACCTCTAGTTCCCTCTGGCCGCTTTCCTCTTGAAAAAATCGCCCTTAAACTACTAGAGTTTCTTGCGTGATCAAATAAAAAATGAGGACATCCACAAGAGAACTAAGGATACCGACGTAGCCCGAAGAATTGCCAAACTTAAGTGGCAGTGGGTATGGCACATTCCTCGCAGAACGGATGGCCGATGGCGCCAAAAAGTTCTGGAGTGGCGACTGCGAACGAAACGGAAGATGTTGCGTTGGAAGGACTCCCACTAGGTTGACAGATGACCTGGTGAAGGTTGCGGGGATCCGCTGGATGCGAGTCGCACGGGACCAGTCAATGTGGCGACACTTGAGGGAGGCATATGTCCAGCAGTGGACGTCTTTCAGCTGAAATGATGATGATACTGCTATTCTCCTAAGAACTGTCTAAATGTCTGAAGCCACTTTTCATAACTGTCACTAACCATTTTCCCAACTCTTCTCCTCAGGGGCTGGTTTATGAACGACCAAAAACCTTATTCTCATGAAGTTGCCGTTTGTTCAATTAAGACAATTACGCAGGCCCACAACTTTCCTCTCTGGAGTCCGATAATTCTTACTTTTGCACTCTCTTTTAGTTTTGGGTGAGAATATAGCGATAAGCGTAAGCGGGAGCGAGTTCATCATCATTTGCCTAGCATATTCCCAATTATAACTAGATGCAGCTTAATACCAGTATTTTACAGTGACTGCCTATCTGACTTTCACAACCCAGTTAGTGCTGGGTAATACGATACTCTTTGGTAAGACTGGTTGTCAGACTTCCAGGCCATTGGCTACCTGTAACGACTGCAATAGATCTAAATGTCACCGTAAAATTGTCAAACACGTTATATTGTAATCTCTCTAGCGAGATTGTAAACTCTCGAAATATTGTCAACTGAACATACAGCTTACAATATATCGCTTTATTTTTCGGTAGATTGTAATCTATCGAAGTGAAATCGCCGCCATAATCGGGACTTGGGGCACCCCCACGTTAGGTTCCTTTAAACCCTGCAGACAGAAATAGGGGCCCCGCGTAGCAGGGCTCCGTCGACTACGCTTTTTAGGGGAATATAAAGTGTTTTGAGGATAGGCTATATTAATCGGTATTTCTCAGGAATAATACATTATCTTTTCATGAGATTGGTACCATGGGGCAAGGCGTACCACTCCTTCCCTACCTCCTACACACGACGCGAGTTGACTTCCAAAACATACATTTTACAATATTACGGTGTCACTTCGATAGATTACAATCTACCGAAAAATAATTCGTTATAGTGTAAGCAGTATGTTCGTTTGACAATCTTTCGAGAGTTTACAATCTCAATCTCTCTAGTTATATTACAATCTAACGTGTTTGACAATTTTACGTTGACATATATGCAGCTGGTACCAACGGCTTAACATACTTTCCGAGGGACACATCCACGGACCAACCTAGGCAAGCACGGCGTAACCACCCGATCAAGGTTTTTTTCTCATATTATGACGAACACAAAAACTAACGAGGTTTCAACGTTTAATTACCGTTCGCATAAAAGTAGACTCCATCAATGTCATCAAAAGTTCCCAGTGTAGGTGAAAACGAATTAATTATTCGACTTTCAATGAATCATTAATGTGACATTAACTGGCTCGAAATTCGCTACCACAAACTTACCGTTTAATCCGCCTGACAAAATTGCGCCGTGTTGGCGATGTGTTCATTGAAAATTGTGGAGTGAGCGCTGAATGCGCTGCAAACAAGCAGCTCGGTTTATTTTGTTTTGCGGCTTTGTACTTTATTACAAAGGCTTTGTATTACACATAATAAATATGTGAATTTTTAGTTACTGTTGGAAAAAAGTGAAGGTACTCGTAACATAACATTTGTAATCCCCAAAGGATGAGACAGAGGTGTTCCTATAAAAACCCCATGTTACTAACACACGAGTAAGTAAACGGAACAGAGAATAAGCATTTTAAAAATGTGCAAAATTGTTACCTATTTTGGTAGGGTTGTCACAATAGGTGAATCCAAATTAATCAAATACTTACTTACCTATTGTAAATAACACACAGCGCCATCTAGTGCCACACTAAGCAAGGCTTGTGTCGTGGTCACCAGACAGTTGATATACTACATATATACTTTTTGTTTGTAAATATATACTTATTATACAAATATAAACATCCATGACTCGGAAACAAATGTCCATGCATTGTACCTACTCCTTGGAATACTAAGTATAATGTATTTATTATAATTTTATATTTTTTCTACTATTATTCATACACACAGTACAATGAACAACCATTATTAATAAATACCACGTTTTTACATTAAAATATTCAAACTTTTCACAAAACAAACAACGTGTGTTGCCTTGACAACCCTCAGATTGTCAACTGGCTGTGACAGCATAAACCGGTTTTTTACAAACTCGCCGCGTATGCGACAAGTGGCCAGTGGTCACGCACACCGGCTCCACGTGCTTGTAGTAGTGCAACCGATGCGCGCGGTTGTATGCAGCTTATACTCTGCCGTTTACTTACTCATGTGTTCCTAGTTATGTTTAAATCCTATATAATTGGGACTGACTGCCTCGTGGTCTAGTAGTTGCAAGCGATTGCCTGGATTGGATTCCTACGTTGGACAAAGTGTTATTGGGTTTTTCCTTCAGATATTTCTAAGTAGCAGCAACAGAGTATGGATTTGTGCCTAGCTGTTGGCAATAGACTCGCCCTGGTTACTTGGGACTTAAATATAACTGGACGCATACCCCAACATAGTTGGGACAAGCCTTGGCAGGTGATCTTATCAATTAGGCACGACTACAGCATTTATTTGCATTCATTTAAGCCGTTATAAATGCCATATAAACCTTAACAATTACATAGTGGCGATTTATTCGATAGCTTTCGAGTAAGTGATCAATTTGTTCGTTTTCATTCGCGATCAGTCGGCGCGTCGGTAGTTAACTCCGAATGTGGGCCAGTAATAATTGTTGAGTTTTTACATGTATGACGTTTATTCTCTTTGTGCATATTATATTGTGCGCTTTTTCAGTAAAAATAGGTATGTATACAGTGGATATTGCAAATATTGTTTTCTCCTGTAGACTGGTTGTTAGACTTTCCGACCACTGACCACCTGTAACGGGTGTCAAAGATCTACTATTGACAGCCGGGACCAATAGCTTAACGTGCTTTACGAGACATGGAGGAAACTGGGTATATCAATCAATCAATCAATCAATCAATCATTTTATTTTCAGACAACTTAAGGCCCATAGATAAAATACACAAAATTACATTACAACATAAAAATACACTAATACATACAAAATATAACTTATAAACTATGGACTATGACACACGAAGTGGCGGCGTCGTGTTACGCTGCGTGGTGTCACGTAGCCTGCCGCGAAAACGTCGGTAGACAACACCCTTCGGCCAAAACTCTTCCTTCAAAAACTTGTCGAGATATTGAGTCGGAACTCGCACCACAAACGACTTGAAGTTGGTGTTGTGACGCGGCTCTAACTTCTCGACCCTCAAGGTCCAGCTGGTCTTCACCTTCAAATACTCTACGACCTCCTCAACCCTCGTGGAGTGATGCAGTCGGGACACATAAAGCAGCGTCGTTGGTATAGCTGGACGCAGCAGCATATTTGGTCCTGACAGTCCAGTACCGCATTGATTGCGACAAGTGGGCTTCTTCTTCTTCTTCTGAACTATGGTGAAGCCGTCCTCATCACACTTCTGCTTTGCTGGACAACGCTGTACCGGATTCCTCGACAGGGTTTCACAGCAACGGTTCTGCTTTCCCCCATTCTGCTGCTTAGGTTGTATTGCAGCTGAATTGTTTGAGGCAGCTATTGCGGCGTATAATGGTTGGTACCCATCCACAGCACTCCCTAGACAAGCGCGGCTTAACCGGAGAGCAACTGTCATTATTTAAACCAGACCTTCTCTGAAATGGGTGCTACATTTGCTTTATTTTGACATTTTAGTCTATAGAAATAATTTAACGCATCTTGTTAAGCCCGCTTTGACTCACACTAACGTCTCACCCAAAACCAAATACCCCAAGGCGATACAATAAAACTTTAGCATTCTCCCTCAAGGATGAAAGTTGATCAGCTGTTACATAGGTTAAAACAGAAATACTGAATACAATATTGTACATTTATGTCTGAATACAAGTCAAGTAAAAGACATTACTAGGCTGACGAGGACAATTAACTAGTAAATCTCACTCTTTATAACCTAATCACGCCTGTAGTCCCTGAAGAGTTAGGCAGAGGTGAATGAATGAATGGGTGAATGAATGAATGAATGAATGAACGGATGAATGAATGAATGAATGAATGAATGATGCATTTATTTGCAAGAATATAGGTACCTAATAGTGCACCTACATTTCGCCAGTTATATTAAAGTTCCACGTAAAAGGGCACAAATCCAGACTGCGCAATCCACGGCTGCGACTGAGAAATTCCTGATGAAAACCTTTATACAATTTGGCCGACCCATTAGTTGAACCCGGGACCTCAAGCACAGCAGTCGCGAATGCAACCACTAGACCAACGAGGCAGTTTTGCAAAAACAATAATGCCTATACTCAATTCACAAATTAATGTCTAGGTTCTAACCCACAACCTAAGACACGCAATGCTGGGCCATTACTGGGCCAAATCTCTGTTACATAGAGAAAGAAATATTAACACTATTTTTCGTGTATTTGTCGAGCCATTTTTCTAACAGCTTTACATAATTCAGCAACGTAAGAATTTAAGAAGTAGTTACCTGATTATACGTGTGCTTTGTTTCCATCCAATCTTACTAAAAGCCTCGCAAAAGGGATCACATTGATCAAACTTACCTCCAAGTCCCATAGGAAACTTATCAGCATAGATGTTACGGTTTCCTCACATTGTAACGTTAGAGTATGAATAGACAAGGTATGCAATTGGAACGTGTCTTTGAAATGTTGAAAGGGTGGTAGAAAAATGAACGTTCATGTTGTACAACTGCGGGCTCTAAGACCCAAAGAAAATTAACTTGCTTTGTTTCGACGTCATTCAATCTTGAACTTGTGACGAGCTTAGCGCAGAAACGCTTCAGAAATAAAGGCACGTTACGTCCGTATGTCTTGTTCTTGAACGATATTTATCTTATTATTTGCCTTGTTTAAGAATCTTGCTTGTTACTATCTTGTGGTAGTGACGCTGCCTTACGTTCTTAGGGTCCTGGGTTTGAATCCCGGTAGGAGCAAATGTTTGTGTAATGAGCATGGACATTTGTTTCCGAGTCAAGGATGTTTATATGCATAATAAGTAGGTATTTACAAACAAAAATTAACATATGTAGTTCAACTATCTAGTGTCCACGATACAAGCTTTGCTTAGTGTGGCACTAGGTGGCGCTGTGTGTTAATGTCCAGCGATATTTATTTATCCCCTATCATTCAATAGATACGGATGTAAACCGACTCGTCAGGAAGCCGTCAACAAAGCATTCTGTACATTTAACTAAGTAACTTTACGCACAATTTATTTTTTTGGGGTGAAAAAATCATGTTTGTTGGTAGAACTCAATGCAACATACTCAAAGCATTATTGCTGATGGATGGATTGAATAGTAAGGGGGTCGTGGAGGTGTTTAAGATAAAATTCTTACAATAAAACTTGTGTTAAAAAAAAAAACTTGTTAAATAGTTGGAAATGTAAAGGTATGGTGGCGAACAAAAAATATCACAATGACGGGGAAAACAAGTGCCTTTCAGCTTCGTTAAGAGGTTTTTTACACCGTTTATACAAATCTCTCTCAGGCTTGCACCACACCCTGCCGGGGCTGCGGGACTGTTTGAGAGAGATACCGCGGCCCCAGAACATAAAGGGCGAGGAAGGAACTCAATGGGTTCTAGTCAGTAAAAGTCTGACACTCCCTCCCGCTCTGCCCAGAGTGGGAGAACTCATTTTATGATTTCCCATCCGAAAGAAGTAAATAAAATAAAAGGCTTGCACCACAGGACCTGAGAATCAAGACAAGTAAAAATCGATTTAAAGGCGTATCGAATTTCTTCAACGACTTCAAAAAGGATTGACATAAGCTTTTCGATAGCTTATTCCAAACCTATGGGATTGCCATAAGCTATCGAAAAGCAGATTTTTGTCATTTCCATCATCATCATCGTTGCCGCTGATATAATTTCATTTCGCCCTGGTACGCGCTTTGTAGTGTTTCGTATTCGTTTTCATCACACCGAACTCTTTTCAAGCCCTGTAGCTTGTCTGTTCCATACTCCAACACCAATATCCCTTGGCAAGGTCAACAATATTAGTATGCCTCTCACGTCCAAAGTAAAATTGTGGCAATGCGTTAGAGTATACAGACACAACGTGGCATATCAATGGATATGTTAAACGCGAATGAAGCGGCTTTTGTGATTTCTGAGGGGTTACCTGATTGGCTCTTGTTTACATTGACTTTGAAAGGAAACATTTGGAGCATGTTTAGTGGAGTAATTCACCAACTCGTCCCACATGCCCTCGGTACATTTGGGACGAGTTGGTGAAAATCAAAATAAATAATATTTCCATTGTGCAACTCGTCCCACGTCACTAAAACGTACAATCAGTAGTAAAAGTGTTGAGTGGAAAAATAATTGCTAATAAAATATTAATCATCTCAACATTTGACTAGTGTTAGTACAGTTATGCTAGTTACTTTATGTTATGTTGTAACTTTGGATACAGCTTTTTTCTTTTTGAAATTAAAAATTATCTCGCATTGGAATACTGCTTTTTGCTCTCGCGTTCTTTATGGGAGGATAAAATTGAGTAAGTGCGAGTTGGGTTCCCGCACTAGGAGTTCCGTGTCGCAAACACCAACGTGAAACATATTCTGTAAAAACCTGTAATGAAATAATCACTTGTACCTGGGGTCCACAAGGGCCGATGCCTGCCGTAGCTGCGGAACTGTTTAAAAAGATACCATGGCAGTGGAACACAAAGAGCCAAGAAGGAACATGGATGGGTTTTACTCAGTAAAGTCTGACACTCCCTACCGCTCCGCTCATCCGATCATTTGATGATTTCCCATCCTACAAAAAGGGGGCAGGGGCCCTCCCCTACCATTTTTGTTATTTCTCAGTAGGATTGAATATAATAACAAAATTAGATAGTCAGAGTAGGAGGTAGAACTTGGTTAAATTCACGGCACATTATGATAAGTTTCAGTACAACCTTATCCGATTCAAGCTAGGAGAACACTGCCGGCCGACCGAGACAAGAGCTAACCGGTGCTAACGTTCATTAGCTACGTTAACAGAAACTCAACAATGTGTCTCTACACAAATCTGAACTGTTACGTTACAGGCAAATGCTTCAGGCGTGGTGGGAGCACCTAAAATAAACTGTTGTATACTAAGCGTAAGATACATCCCAGAAACGAACAATCAGACGAAGAACAGACGACTCAGGCTTGGCAACATGATTCAGTTTTCACGCATTGACTAGGGAACCCTAAAAAAAGTGAATTTGTGGCAAACGCCGGTAATAAATTAAGTCTTTAAGGGCCATTTCTCAAAACCCCCGGAAATTCAGCGAAGTTACCGTTTCACGGGTTGTACCCTTCTTAGTCGGCTTTTTTGTACTTTGTTATAAAGTGTCTGTTTAACTGAGGAGCAACTTTGTTAGTTAGACTTATTATTCTGGTTTTTAGAGAATTATGGGATTTATCTTTTAACTTTTGGGTCCGTTTTCATTGGAACACGGTAACACTTAATGGAATGCTTAGCGGTTTTCAACGCTAGGCTCAGTGGCGAGAGTTCAAACAACAACGCAATTATGTGGAATGGAGGGAATATGCAAGAAATACAAAACTCTTTTTATTTATTAATAAAAACTTTTTTGCAAAAAATAAAACCGACAACAAAAAAAAAACAAAAAAGTGAGAAATAACTTTAGCTTCTGAAGTCGGTGACCTTTGTTTGATTGATTTAGTTTTTTTGTCACCGACTTCAGAAGCTAAAGTTATTTCTCACTTTTTTGTTTTTTTTTTTAAGTCGGTTTTATTTTTTGCAAAAAAGTTTTTATTTTTCACTTTTTAGTGGTGCTTGATATACATGGAAAGTGCATACCGTTACAATTACATCAAGCCCAAACACGACTAGGGTACATTGTCTCATTATGGAGTTCCGTGACTCTTGGCTTCGTCATCAGATCTGATGGTAGAATGGTTCTTATCAAACGCAAATGCTTCACTTGTTGTAGAAAATACCAAAATCGCAACACATTTTCATATAAAATTTGAAGAGTTCCCTCAATTTCGCCAAGATTCCATCATCAGATCCCGACTTGGTGGCTATGGGACCCTTTGGAAAGAATATCCTTTCCAACAAAAAAAGAATTTTCCAAATCGGTCGGCAAACGACGGAGTTATGCCCGAAAAAACATAAAAAAAAAAAAAAATAGAAACATCCGAATTGAGAACCTCCTCCTTTTTTAGAAATCGGTTAAAAATGCCTTGTATTGGCGCTTATAAACATTATGGTGCGCTTGTTTAAGTTTCTAATACATCACTTATTTTACAATTTATTGTTTTATGTGTTTAGGTGAAACGGAACGCACTCTCAAAACACGTCGTCCTCGATAACGGCGGTAGTGACACAAAATTCATATGTCAAAAAATAACTTTTATTTGAAATGTAGGTAAAGTTGCACTACGATTTTATTATAATATCGTTATCGTAATTGTTGCTTCAATAAAGCACATACAATTAGTAAAATTACTTTATTAAGGCCAAAAAAATAGATGTAAACAAGGTAGATTTTGATAAATGACGTCAAAGTATGGTCGCGACAATCACGGACGTTTGAACTGTCATAGAAAATTGCATGAGTTTAGTATTATTTTTAAGCGACAAGCAGTAGTTGAAATTAACTTTTAATACTTTTCTTGGGTTGATAATAGTGTAATTAATTGATTTAAGTGAAGAAAAAAATACATACATATTCCCTATTGTTTTCCTCGTCATCGTCATCGCGATATTTTTGAGTTGAAAACTTCTTCAGGCGTTTTGACCACTTTTTGAGTGAACAAAAATCATGGAACTCGCATGACCGTCACCTAACGCTTCGTACCACCGAGGCTGCGAGTTATCACTTCAAAAGTCCCCAAAGACTGCCACGAAGTTTTTTTTGCTATAGATCATACCTGGTAACCTTCTTGTTGCAAAGATATTGAGGTTTAAAGTTTCATCTTTTTCAAATTAAAAAAAATACAGGTTTTTAATGCTGTATTTTCACTTTGAATACTTCCACGACCCTGGTTTTATTCAACGCATCCATCGGCAAAAGAACATTAAATTGAGACCGACAGTAAAACAGGATTTTTCACCCCAATAAAAAAGTCGTTTCCCAGCAATATTTTTTGCGTAAAGTTACTTAGTTTGTTTCATAAAACATATAAAAACGGGTATTTATCGCGAATTTACCTTTAATTTAAGCCCGACGTTTCGACCGGATTGCACCAGCCGTGGTCGCGGGGAGACTGAAGTGTGGAGGTACCGCCACAGCAAAGTGAAGGTGTTTATTCAACTACCCTCACTTGATCTTCATAAATGTTAATTAGGGCCGGTTCACACTAGGACAGCACACTACACTAACCGTGTGTGTCCGTATACTGAGGCGATTTCACTTGACGAGTACACTTAGTGATCACTGGATTCCAAGCTGAAGAGAGTTTGAAGCCGTCTTCGCGATTGAAATTAGGGTACTTCTTGATCTCAATCGCTTCCCGAACCATTCTCTTATAGTAGTGCTTCTCATTGGCAAGGATTTTTGGGTTGTGTAACTCCATCCAGTGGTTGGGTCCTGAGTCTATTACATGCTCCGCTATAGCAGACTTGTTTGTTTGTCGATTTTTGACCGCTGCTATGTGTTCTTTGACCCTTTCAGCGTGTGTTCTGATCGTGAAAGTTTAAAAAAGACAATTACTTAGTTTGTTGTACAGAATGCTTGGTTGACGGGTTTGTGAAGAGTCTGTTTACACCTTGAATTAGGCATTCATTTAAACGTGGCATAAGGCTAGTCAAAACAGGCATTGTGTCTACATGCTTTTATATTTTTAAGGATAGTGGGGCCAGGGCCAAAAAAAAAGAAAAAAAAAATTGCATGTGTGCCAATGAATGTGTGTATCTGTGCTTGTTGCGGGTTTAGTATGCATGGTGTTATGGTTTAGTTTCATTCCCGCACTAAATCTGCGACTAACCGATTTATTCGGTCTTAGTTTTATTATATTACTAGCTGACCCGCGCAACTTCGTCTGCGACACATAAGAGAAAGACAGGGTTACAGGGAGTGGGTCGTAAGCACCTCTAATACAATAATTGTCAATGAGCACATCACATCACACACATCATTCTGCATAATGAAAGGCGCACCCGGTACATGATCATTATTTTGCTGCTGAGTTATTTAAAACGGTGTATCTCCTAAGATATTCATTGAAATCAAATTACGTACCCGAGGGCAATTATGATCAAAATTACATATTCCCCTTAAAAACGTAGTCGACGGAGCACCGCTACCCTAAAAAAGTTCAAACCCCTTTCATATAATTTTGATAAAAACGAAATTCCTAGATTCCCAAAAGAATCCATACCATAATATAAATGCGAAAGTAACTCTGTTTGTCTGTCTGTCTGCTACCTTTTCACGACAAAACGGCTGATCGGATCGTAATGAAAATTGGCAAAGAGATGTATTTCAACCTAGAGAAGGACATAGGCTATATATTATCACGCTAATTACTTACGGGGGTGAGCAATATGCATTTCGTCTATATTTGTCAACTGTTTGACAACTGACAACCGTCATAACATGCATTGTAATAGAATAACTATTTTTAACCAATTGTCATTAGAACAAATAGCCCATCGGTGACGGCTACCGCCTTTCGAACAATGAGTCGCAAGTTCAAGCCTCAGTAAAGACATGCAATACATTTTTGATTTTGTTTAATGCTGTAAGATTTCCGATAGTAACTTTGGTTCGCACGTTCAAAACCCACACGGTTTTCACTTTTTGTAACAATGTATTTTGTTTTTTTTTAATGCTTTAAGATTTCCAAATCATTGTTTAAATACATACTTTTTTTAACACTTAAACGACAGTTTGGGAATCACTTATTTCAAATAATAAATCTGTAAATATGGCACTTCAGCTGTTAAATGATCACACACGGAACCCTTTTTCTACTATTTCATAAATTTTCGTCTTTGTCTGTGTGTCTCTACGTAGCCCTTTTGTTATAGCATCATATTGTGTAAATTATAAAACCAATGTGGTTCAGTTCAATGCACAAATTAATAATGTGCATACCTTAGAGAAGGTTTTCATTTTTGTTTCTTTGTAATCGGTGCTCTCCATCAAAAGATATATTATGACTTTAAAGTTTTTAAGGAGAACTTATCATCATGATCTAAGGATACATGCAGTGACATCTATTGAATCAAAATGGTACTAATGAATAAAAATCACAAGATAGAGAAGAAGAGAATAGTCAACATGACCCTGCTTTAAACCTGCATAGCCGGGAGAGTTTCTGTTCGACCGCTTTCCATGCAAATGTTCTAGCAGTTTAACTTCGTGCTCTATGGTTAATGGCGTTGTTCATTTGACTCCATTTTCTGAATCACGGTGTTATGATTTTCTGTGAAAGAATGCTATTGACATTCGACCGTTTCAGATGTCTCAAGTTTGGTTTTTTGGAAGAGGTTTTCAATCCAACGCCTGTTTTTCTTTATGTATAGGTACCTATATTATGGCTGAGCAATACTTAAATGACGAAAGTTGTAAGAACCCGCTGGATGTGAGTCGCACGAGACCGGTCAATGTGGCGACACAGGTCCAGCATTAGAGGTCTTTCGGCTGAAATAATGATGAATGATGATAATTCAAATGGAGTAGGGCAGGTCATCTAGCAGGATGCGGCGATGTCAGGTGGAGTAAAGCTGTGACCAAGTGGCGTTCTAGAAATCGAAACTGAAGTTTTGGTCGTCCAGAGGTGAGATAAGCAGACGATATTGTTGCCATTACGGGGATATCCTGGATGAGACTGGCACACGAGCGTAGAGCTTGGTACAAACAAAGAGAGGCCTCTCTTTGTTTGTGCCAAGAGATCTCTTTCGAACAGGCCCGCAACCCCGGCAGGCTTCGGCCCTTGCGGGCCCCTCCCCTTATGCTGACATCTCTTTGAGGCGCGCGTGGAACACGAACGCGCCGTCGACACGGCCTGTCGTCATTAGACGGACGCACGGCTAGCTAGCCCATAGCTAACCGTCCACAGGCCCGCATCTACGGTGGCCGGTAGCCACCACGTGGCCCCCGACGCCCGGTGCGTCTCCCGCGGCGGCTGGGAAGAGAGGCTCTCTCCCTATCCACCTCCTTCGCTAGCATGACTGCTTGGCAGCAGGAGGTGACGGCTTCCGATTCCGTCTCGCTCCGGACCATGGATTGAACCAGGGCCGGACGCGAGAGGTCGCCGTCGCTGATCGCCGCTACGAGGACACGGCGGTGCTCCGCCCACGCAGGGCAGACTTCCAACGTGTGCTCCACCGTGTCCTCCAGTCGATCCTCGCAGTGGAAGCACCCGGGCGTTTCCTCCCGCCCGATTCGGTGCATGTACCTCCCGAAACATCCGTGTCCGGTGAGGACCTGCGTCAGGCGGAAGGTGAGGACGCCGTGGCGCCTCTCCAGCCACTCCTCAAAGAGGGTACTTCTACTATCGTGGCGTGCCCCGCACGGGGTTGCAACAGTCGCTCTCTCCATGTCACCATGAGATCGCGCCGGAGGTCTGTCCGCTGAAAACCAGCATGCCTGAGAGATATTTGATCGACGACATCTAAAGCCAAGACTGAGGACCTTGGGCGGCATAAAAACTCCCACACCAGGTTAGGTACTAACCACACGATAAAGAAGAAGATCGTGTTGGGGCTTATTTCGTAACCTTTTTTACAACTTTAGACCTGGCTGAAGTTTAACTGTGATCGAAGGTCTAGCGATGGAGACGTAAGACAGTCACAAGAGGTCCGAAACAGTTTATAGCAGCTATATCGTGTGTCGGCTCATTTCATGCACCTTGATATAAATATGAGACCTAGCTGGAGTATGAGTATCATCGAAGTTCTAACGATGGACACGAAAGGCAGTCACAACAGGTCTGCAACACTTCAAATCTGCTCTATCGTGTTTAAGGTTAATTTCGTACACCTTGGTGAGAACTTTTAAACCTAGCTGGAGTATGACTGTCATCGATGGTCTAACAATGGAGACTGAAGGCAGTTGCAAGAGATCCTCAACAGTTTACAGCAGCTATATCGTCATTGGGCTCACTTAACGCACCTTGATGAGAACTTTAGTAATAGCTGGAGTATTACTGTCATCGAAGGTCTCATGGGCTCGGCTCGGCTAGGAGACGAAACATTTGCAAAAGGTTTTCAAGAGTTTACAGCATCTACATCTACGTGTTGTGTTGACCTGCCTGGAGTATGACTAACATCAAAGGTCTGACTTTGGAGAAGGAAGGCAGATGCGAGAGGTCCGCAACAGTTTGAAGCAGCTTTAACGTGTCGCGGCTCATGTCATGCCAGTTGATGAAGACTTTTGACCTAGCTGGAGTATGAAATCGTCGAGTGCCCAAGGATAGAAACGTAAGGCAGTCGAAGGAAGAGCCCATAATTGAAAAAACAAAAGTAGAATATTTTGGCGATTAATGTAAACCTATTCGAGCAAAAATAAATTGTTACTTACTTGAATCTGTACCAATATTATAAAGCTGCAGAGTTTGTTTGTTCGGTTGGTTGAACGCGCTAATTTTAGGAACTATTGGTTCGTCTTACGCAGACGAAGTTGCGCGGGTCAGCTAGTACTAAATAAGTGCACACCGGACCAAAAACATAACTTCACAAAAAACAACCTTATGGAAGTCTACAAAAATGTCCTAAACATACTTTTTCCGTAATTTCATATTTCTGATAACGAACACAACACGAAAAACTCGTAATGTACAGTTATTTCTTTCAGAAAATCATGAAAAAAATGTTTTAAAGCGAGCGTTATCATAAATTAGGTCTTTAAGGCCAATTTATCAAAATCCCTGGGTTTTACCGGGCTGCTATTTCATCCCTTTATCCAGAGTAAAAAGGGTTGTAAATTGATTTCTTATCTTGCTTGCTTGGCAGTTGTTTCTTATGTAATTTACTTGTGAACGCCTGAGCTGTTCTGTTAGCCTAGTACTTCGACGTCTCAAGTCACATTAATGTTAGGAGGAAATGTGTTGGAAAATTGAAATGTTTAGATAGATCTTTGGTACCTGACTACGGCAACGCCAAAAGGGAGGGTTATTTATGATTTTAGCAGTCTATATGTATGTTTGTATGTGTGTTTGTTGCTCGGGCCGATCTTTAGATTAAGCCATGCTGGCCTAGGTTGGTCTGTGGATAGGTGACTACCCTTACATAACGAGTTTCCTAAGCTGTTAATCCCGGCTGTCATTTGTCCATCTTTGGCAGTCGTTACAGGTAGTCAGTGGCCCAAAAAGTCTGACAACCAGTCTTACCCAAGCAGCGGTATCGTATTACCCACTATTAACTGGGTTGTGGAGGTTAGATCGCAGTCGTTCCATGTAAAATACTGTTATTCAGCTGCATCCGGTTAGACTGGAAGCCGACCCCAACATAGTTGGGATAAGGCTAGGCAGAAGATAATGATGTGTGTTTATATTTACTTAAGGGGCCGGCGGAGCATGCGTATTTCATACAAACGTAATACCAAAATTATTTGTAAATCAAACATATTTTATGGTAGTGTGTATTTATTTCGATTGGATTACAGAATATCTATGTTCCCAAATATATTTTTTGAGAGGACAATGATACAAAGACGAGATATGAGAAATTTAAAATTTCTATAGAAAACTTATTTTTCTTATAACTCTTGTTAAAATCAGTGTCCAATCAAAATATATATTTGGGAACCTAGATATTCTGTAATTCAATCGAAATAAATACACACTACCTTAGGAATATGTTTAATTTACAAATCATTTTGGTATTACGTTTGTATGAAATACGCATGCCGTTGAGTTTAAACTATTCATACGATTTTGACGAATAGGTGTCAATCGATTCGTTATTATGTTCTGGATAATATAAGCACGTTTTAACCGACTTCAACAATTTTTCGATTTTCTTTTAAACGTTGATTATAATAAAAGTGTGATTTTTTAGTAATCTGTCTTATGTTGTAGTAGCACACAAATTATTGTTAAAAACTAGTGTCTGATACTCTCTTTACATTTTATGCTCACATTTAGAATTACAGAGTAAATAAGACCTTCAATTCCAATATAGTACGGAGCAGAGAATTATTTAGAGTCAGTGATTTCCTTTTGTCTTCAGGTTCCGCTCGGGTGTGTTCGGAAATATGGGTTTTATATTTTTATTTCGGCTTTACAGATTTGTACGGGAAAGTACAGATGTTCGCTGAAAATTGAAACCTACATTTTGGTCGATGATTTTTCATTCTTATTTTCAAAGATTGAAATCCGATTTTCGTTTGTTACATTATGTTTACGCGGAATAGAATTGCGTAGAATATATGTAAAGAACATAAATCACAACTATGAATCCAGAGAGTTTGTCAAACCTAGATGAAGCCTACGTGCGGATGCTGAGAATTTCCTGATGGGATAACTCAATAACACTATGCATAACCTGGGAATTGAACACAGAACCTCATGCTTAGCAGTAGAGCTTGTTACCACTAGACTCATTGGTCCTCTTAGCTGACCAATATTACTAGGTTTTATGTGTTATAAATAAAGGGTGTGAAATGACCGAGAAGCGTCCGTTTACACCCATGTATAAAAAAATCTTACCATGAATCATCATCTATCTGCCTGCCTGTTTCCAACTAGGTTAGGAGTCGGCTTCTAGTTTAACCGGATGCCGCTGAATACCAGTATTTTCCACGGAACGTATGCCTATCTGACCTCCACAACCCAGTTAGTACTGATTAATACGATATACCTTGGTAAGACTGCTTGTCAGACTTTCAAAGATCTACAATATACAGCCGAGACATAGGACTTACCGTTCTTTCCGAGGAATGAAGGAAAGAAGAAAAATAAAATGTAATTTGAGGACAACCATTCACGAACCAACCTCGAGCAAGCGTGGCTTGTCCTTAAGATCGACCCGAACGGTTGTTGTTAATTAGCCTCGGGCTCATCCAACTCTTATCATTAATGAGATATCATAAATGTACGTTGGAAAGTGACGGTGTATTTTCTGGACGCGAACCAACCTCTTTTGTCGCTTGCCATGTACCTAACGATAATCCAAGCCGACTTATAACATTGCTTTTAACAAAATGACTTCAAAACATCAAAGAGAGTTCCCTTTCTCAGTATTTGCTCGAATAAACATTGTTTCCCATGTACAGTTAAGAGCATAATTATGTGCATCTACGCTTTACAAAACTTCAAAAGAAATTTTTTCTTTGAATTACCATTAGAAGAAAAAAAAAAGAAATTATACAAGAAGAATTGTAAAGATTCTAAAACAATATTTTCGTCGCAACATAAACATACAATCAACGCAGTAGGACAAAATCACTTTTCAACCGACTTCTAAAAAGAGGAGGTTCTCAATTCGTCTGTATTTTTTTTTTTTTTTTTTTTTTTTGTGTTTGTTACCTCAGAACTTTCGACTGGGTGAACCGACTTTGATGATTCTTTTTTTATTTGAAAGCTGGTGCTTCCCGTTGGGTCCCATTTTAATTTGTTGAAAATCTGATGCTGATCCGTCAAAAATAGACGGCAAATCTGCAGTGATTGCTGCATCCGCTTGTAGGTTCATTGTTTATACTACATCATGACGTAACATCACGCCTGTATGCTCTGAGGGGGTACGCAGATGTGTACAATATACCCTGATTTCGACAATGTTTGTTACGTCAGAACTTTCGACTGGGTGAACCGATTTTGATGATTCTTCTTTTATTTGAAAGCTGGTGCTTTCCGTGTGGTTCCATGTCAATTTGGTTAAGATCTTACCCTGATCTTCGGAGATATAAATGGAACTCTTCAAAAATACACGGCAAAGCTGCAGTAATTGCTGCAATCGCTTGGTTGTTTATTGTTTATACAACATCATGACGTAACATCACACCTGTATGCTCTGAGGGAGTACGCAGAAGTATACAATACACCCAGATTTCGACAGTTAGACGTGTAAAGTTCCATTCAATGGGATCCCGGAGAAATAGAGGTAACTCCTTAACTTTATAGGCACACCAGAAGCGGTTTGGGTAGTTTTAGGCAGAGTACAATCTCGGAGTGATCCCATTTCGATTTGATAAAGATCTGGTGACTTCTTAAGATAGGCAACTGAACTCCTTAATAAAATATGATAGCAAATTTACTGGGATCGCTGAAGACTCACGTCTGTCTATTGTTTACACCAGTTCATAACAAAAAATCACACCGATACGCTGTGAAAGGGTAAGCACCTGTGAACCACTAAAAAGTGAAAAATAAAAACTTTTTTGAAAAAAATATAACCGACTTCACACAAAAAAGTGAAAAATAACTTCAGAAGTCGGTGACAAAAAAACTAAATCAATCAAACAAAGGTCACCGACTTCTGAAGCTAAAGTTATTTTTCATTTTTAGGGTTCCGTACCTCAAAAGGTAAAAACGGAACCCTTATAGGATCACTTTGTTGTCCGTCTGTCTGTCTGTCTGTCTGTCTGTCTGTCAAGACCTTTTTTCTCAGGAACGCGTGGAGGTATCAAGCTGAAATTCATATCAAATACTCAAGTCTATGGTCTCTTGGAGCTGTGAAAAAATCAAACTTCTAAGTCAACGCGATCAAAAGATACTCCCGTTTATGCCGCAAATTTTCGACACTCGCAAGGGAATCAAAACCTACAGGGTACTTCCCGTGAACTCAGAATCTTGAAATTTGGTACGAAGCAACGTCTTATAACACAGATAAAGGAAAAATTGCGAAAAGCATAAATTTTTAGTTACATCATATAATAAAAATATTTTTAATAATTTTAAACTTATTACCCCTTTACTCATGAACGCGTAGTGGTATTATATTGAAATTCTTAACAAATACTCAAGTCTATAATATCTTTAAGCTGTAACAAAATCAAACTTCTACGTCAACGCAATCAAAAGATACAGCAATTAAAGCCGCATATTTTGAAACTCGCAACTACTCGCAAGGGAATCAAAACCTAAAGGATACTTCCAGACGACCTGGAATCTTGAAATTTGGCATGAAGCAACGTTATAAAGTACACATATAGGAAAAATTCCGAAAATCTTAAATTACCATAACTTTTGCTTATATACCTACAGGTTTGTACGGAACCCTCGGTGCGCGAGTCTGACTCGCACTTGGCCGGTTTTTTTTTGTGTGAAGTCGGTTATATTTTTTTCAAAAAAGTTTTTTAAGAGTTATAAGTGCATAAGTCAAAAACCATTACACACAAACATAACCCCGCCATCCCCTTCAAACCTAACTTGTCTCAATCGGAGTGCCCAAAGTCCCGAGCTCGCTTCGCTCGCTCTTGCATCAAATACATATAATACTTAGAATTATTTCACTACATTAGTCTAGTAAGATAGTAATAAATCGCTTTTAATACTATTTTACGGGATATATCTATATCCCTAGGAATATAACTATATCATGGCTATTACTATCTTGCTGCGACATACATATTTATTAGTGCTGGCGACTGTACAGTGTACATTCATTTTAATTGTTGACATAAGTATGTGAGTTTTACGCTCAGTACTTTATTAAGTACACAGTTAAAAGTTAAACAGATGAAAAGGGATTTTGTATGTAACAGTGTGTATACTTATGTAATGTCGTGAAAGTCAATATGAGGGTCGTTTCGACGAGCATGCTTAAGAGTTTTGGAGCTTGAGTGCTCGTCTAGAATGAGGAGTAGAAAATACTTTGTTATGTAGTATTTAGCAGTTGTTTATTATTTAGTAGAACCTTTGATTTTAATTTAGTAGAACTCTTAGTTTTGAGAGCAGTGGTGATGAAATAAATTACACAAAGTAATGCGCCTGTCTGGGTACGAACCCACGACTTACTGTTTGTAAATCGGGGTGAAGAGCAGCGCTGGCGACCACTGGCCCACCGCTGCTCTTCACCACTTTTTTGCGAAACATTTTTTGGCAATGCCGCCAATCTCTTGAGGACATTACCAGTTGATGTGTCATGTTGACTTAGGTCCATGTTCACCAAAAAAGATGACGGTCTGATTATCTAGTCATATCCCTTAAACCGCTTTCTTTTAGATTATCAGACCGTTATATTTTCGGTAAACATGGACCTTAACTTGACTATTTTACTTTCTCTCTCTTTTATTTGCAGAATCTTCAAAACTCCTAATAACAATGAAACCCCACAATGGTATTGTCACAAGAGTAAGGAAGAAGTGTACCTAGAATAAGCCAGTGTAGTCAAAATCCTTATGCCGCCTATTGCCGTCAACTAAGCACTAAACTTGTAACTGAGAAATAGAAGCCCTATACTAAACTAAAGCGATATCTACTAAATTGCGTCTACAAAATTACAAGTCGTAAGTTATTCCAAAGCCTTTGGTACCTGGCTTCACGATATCTACGTTTTAGTAGTGGGCATAGAGTATTTGAATAATGCTGGGTTCAGATTACGATATACACGGCTCTATTTTGAAGATATTATTTGATTTTCTAAGGCAAAGTGTTGTTTGGTTTTTATCAGGGATTTCTCAGTAGCAGGCATTTTTTTTTATCGGATGGGAAATCATCAAATGACTCCTCCCACTCTGGGCGGAGCGGGAGGGAGTGTCAGACTTTTACTGACTAAAATCCATCCATGTTCCTTCCTCGCCCTTTATCTCTTTCGAGCGGTCCTGCAGCCCTGGCAGGCTTCGGCCCTTCCTCTATGGGGCGCGCGTGGAACACGAATGCGCCGTCGACACGGCCTGTCGTACGGGCCGCACACTTGCGACTATTAAGACAAACGAGGCAGCAAAACAGTCGTACGCTAACAAGGGATTTTCTTTTTCAACTCTTCCTTAGTCGCTGGATAGATGGCGCTGATCTCTGTACGTTACTGCACGAAACAGAACGTCACGTAATCTTGGACCTAATTTTTATATTCGGAAGCTTATGCAAACGAAAGTGTCAGTCAACGAGCGTGTGTGAAGTGTGTTTTTTCATTCGTTTTGGCTTTGGCACCTAGTAACGTAGTCTGATCAACGCCATCTATCGAGTTCAAGAAAACTATTTTTTTTATTCTCAAAAAGAAATATTCTCCATTGGCCTTGTCTGTTCTCAGCTTTACACAAATATTAGTAAAGATCCACCTTAGTATCATATTTTCGGAACGAAAGAATAACATAGACTGTATTTATTACGTATCTTATAATATGCAGCTGTGGTGTATGATTCTAATTATTTTCATTCAAACCGTAATAATAGAAAATTGATAAAAATATTGTTCTTCTTGGGATTATTTCAGTTAAAATTGTGTCCAAAACATAACAGCTGAACGGATTTATATGAAGCAGACCATAACTTGGGTTAGGGTAACTTTTAGCCTAGTTGGCCGATCCCATGGGATAATAATTATCTATAATGGATATTAAGCACGTTAAGCCGTTGGTCCCGGCAGTAATTTGTAGATCTTTGACAGTCATTGGGTAGTCAGTGTCAATGAAAAGTCTGACAACTAGTGTTGTCAAGGGGTATCGTGCTACCTGGTACTAACTGGGTTGTGGAGGTCAGATACGCCATGTAAAATACTGGAATGGGTAAGATTGGAAGTGGACCCCAACATAGTTAGAAAATGGCTAGGCTGCTGAAGATGCGGGCGAGGCCTGAAGCAAAAGTTGGCAACAATTGATACAGCAGTCATTGTACCGACAGTCATGTCGGCCATTGGCTTAACAGCTAAATACCCTCGACCAACATCGGAGGAGGTTATCGCTTGGCAGCTCAAGGGCTTGATTCGGAAATCAGTACCTCTGGAGATGGTGCGTACTATTCCCTTCCTTACCGGTAGGTCGGACCCTGTTTCTTATGCTGGGTAGCAGAAGCCAAAAAAAAAAACAAAAAAAAAAACATCTAAAAATAACAAAACATTTTAAAATAAAATTAAATTGTAATTTATTTTTAATTTCAAAATTTTGTTATTTTTAGGGTTCCGTAGTCCTGACATGGAAACTTGTATTTAAAAAAAACTTGTCAAAAAGTTGCAACTTTGACCCCCCATATCTCCGTAACTAGAAGGTTCCCAGGTATGGTGTAGAACAAAAAAATGATAGCAATGATGAGAAGAACAAGTGCCTTTCGGCTTCGTGAAGAGGTGTTTTACACCCTTTATTAATTACCTACGCCGACAAAATGATAAAATAAAATTTTGGAATATATTTTTTAGGGTAGCAGCTGCCCGACATGTGAAGTGGGGTTGAATTTGGTTTACGTCATCTATCTCATCGTGTGGGGGTATCTTTGAATAGGTCTTTTAAAATGACTGAGGGTTTGCTAATCCTATTTTTCGATTTAACGCTCCATTTACGAAATATTAAACGTCAAAGTGCAAAATTTTGTACTAAATACAAAATCTATAGAATAAATCGTTTTATATTGTGATGACGGGCTACTACAGAACCTTATTCTGCGCGTGGCCCAGTGTTTTTATTTAATATATGTCTATACTAATATTATACAGAATGTTAGTTTAAACGAGGGACTTATTCAAACCCGCAATAGTCCATGCTTACATAATACTAATAAACATATGAACAAAAAGAAAACACTAATACATAACAGATAGATCCATACCAAAAACTTCGCCTAAGTTTCGCAACGTGTGCGCCATGCGCTATCGCAGAACATGTGTGCGGGTCAATGACTTTTCTAGGTATAATCCGTTTTCCCTTCATACTTTAAATCTGGCTTTGGACAAGCAAATATCTAGGTAACTAGGTACTGACCGTATGTTCGCAGTCGTTGATTGACACCTTGCATAATAATTCATGGTTCCTCGCACAATATCACTAGATAACACTTAAGCACGAACCATAATCCCAATATTCTTCACTGGAAAAATGATAAGACGTAATTTTTATTCAAGAACACGTTTACAGGACACTCTTAATATCGCGAAGTAAGCGGGGTTGTTTGTTAAATGCGATACGCGGAAAGGCAATCACAGACATGCGGAAGTAACGGCGCTCGCGCATACACTGAAGTCAGCGCGGGGTGGCGCGGGGGTGTGCCCTGTCGGTACATTGGCGACAATACAAACGAAATGGGCGGAGTTTGCGCACGGAGCTCAGGACCGGCACGTGTTTTGCCGCCGCGTGACACCTACTTGCGCGCTCAGTGTCCATGAGTAATGTATTTAACTAGACAATTATGTCAAAAATTAAGGTTAAAGGTTTTTTACATATTTGGATTGAGAATCGAATACTGAATACCTTCCCTCAATATGTCCCTCGTTTAACCTAACACGCTGTATAGAGGAAGATTTGCATTTTTGTATGTAACAAATAAACTTAAAAACTACTGGACCGATTTGACATTTTTTTTCAGCAATGTATAGCTACATTATCAGCGCTCCGTACTCCATGGGAATCGGAGATACGCGGGTGAAACCGCATGACGCCCGCTAGTAATGAATACAGTTCCTAAATTAATAAAGGAAATAATAATAATACCTTTTGCCACTTTATCAGCCCACAGAAACCCCGTAAAAAATAAATGTTGAACTTTTTCTACTACAGACGGCGTACATTCTGCGAAAAACTCCACATTTTCCTAGGAAGCTTGGTGTTCCCGTAAAATTATTTTTATCTTTTGTGTTGCGATGAAAGTTTCCTCTGTACTTTTATGGCTTTATTTTATGTTGTTTCATGCCTCATTTGACTAACAGCATGTTAGTACCGGCCCTTAGATTGCTGCGGTAAGATTATTTAAAAAAAAAAAATGTACTTCTGTTAAAGGGTGAAAACAACCTCATCACGAAGCCTTTTTGGGGTGAAAAATCATGCTTGTGATGATAGATGGATTGAATAGTACTAATGTCGTAGAGGTGTTTTAAAAAAAATTGTCAAAAAGTTGTAACTTTGACCCCTTATATCTCCGTAACTAGAAGGTTCCCAGGTATGGTGTAGAACACAAAAATGATCGCAATGACGGGTAGAACAAGTGCCTTTCGGCTTCGTCAAGAGGTATTTTACACCCTTTATAATGAGCCAGGGCATGTTTATTTGCATAGCCTTTTCTCAAATAACTATGTTGAGATCGGCTTCCAGTCTAACCGAATGCAGCTGAATACCAGTATTTTACATGCAGTGAATGCCTATCCGACCTCCACAACCCCGTCAGTACTGAGTAATACGATACCCTTGATATGACTGGTCGAGACTTTCAGGTCACTGACTATCTATAAGACTGTGAAATCGGTATCTACAAATGACAGCCGAGACGGCTAAAGGTCATGGCATACTATACCGGCACCGCATACAGTCCGCTTCGACCTAGCAATTAACTTATGAAATCGTATGAAATCGTAAATATGAAAAAGCTCAAGGCGAGCAGTCAGCGTGCAACAGCATAGCGGCAACTATCAGACAACTCGATTATCAGCCCGCGAGCTGCAAGCGAGCGGTCCGTGTATGACATTGTCGAAAAAAAAAATCTTGACCCACCAAATATTTAATTCTGTATGATATACGCGTACCAATACCGTGTCGAAACTTATAAAGCGCGGTACGCACAAGTAACCAAGCAATCAGTGCCATTGATCTAGCCAAAGGTTTATGTTGCCGTTCAAGTGTGAAATAAGAGCCCTTAGCATGTGTCAAGTGCTTTTGTTGAATGAATAAAATTGTTAAGCTCGTGATGTATGAAAAGAGTTGAAACGTGAACGTAGCATTGCCAATTAAAAAACACAGCACGTCGTTTTATAATATTGTCGTGTTCATTCACATTCACCTTATTATTTTTATGCTGCACAAGTTTTTTTTTTAAGGTTATATTTTTATCACATTTTTGTTTAAGGATTTTTTCAGGTATTGTATTTGATCTCTCACGAGCTGATGCCCGCGGCGGGTACAAATTATATACTAAAACCTTCCTCGAGAACTACTCTATCCATTGGTGAAAACAACATGAGAATCAGTGCTGTCGTTTTTGAGTTTATCGCGGACAGACAGACAGACGCGGCGGAGGACTATGTAGTGATTCTTAGTACAGCACATCAAACTGATACAATGAAAGTTCTTTAAGGCGACTACAGGAGCTAAACGCGAGTTTTATAATGCCTGCCTAAACAAAACCAGGATATATGCTAGTATGATAGTGTTTTGAAAACATAATACAACTAACTTGAAAACAAAAATAACGATCTAAAAATTTCTTTTAACGACTAAAAACCATACTAAAATAGATGCGATCATTCTGATTTTTAGCAATTAATTCTACAAGCAACATATTAGCATCATAGTATCTTAGTTTTTTAGTCCAATCAATATTTTTAATTGTAAATCGATCGAAACCACTCATTTCGCACTATTCGGCCCGCAGTGACTAACGTAACAACCACTTTGTAGTGCAAGCTGAGTAGAACTTTATTCTAACAGTATTTCAAACGAAGTTTAAACCGCCACAAATAGAGTTTCTCTATAATAGTTTAGCTCCTGTAATAGGTTTTCAAATTTATCACGAAATCATAAGGTTCAAGGTTGATTGGGAAAAATTGACAGTTTTGGGGAACTAGATCTGCTGGCGTCTGTACAACCATGTCCGTTGAAATGCTTAAAGTTTTGTGTAAAAATTGGCGATAAGAGCTCATTAGGGAAGATATATCAAAAGCTTCTTAACTAACTTTGTTGTCTGGGAGCCTCAAAATGGCCGCTTGAGCAGAATTATAAAAGAACAATAATATTCTGGTGAAGGTATATGGTAAGGAAGGAAGGAGCTCGTGGCTAAATGATAACAGCCGCTCGGGCCGATCTTTAGGTTAAGCCGTGCTTGCCTAGGTTGATCTGTGGATGGGACCACCCTTACATATCCAGTTTCCTTTATGCTTCGGAAAGCACGTTAAGCTGTTGTTCCCGGCTATAATTTGTTCATCTTTGGCAGTCGTTACAGGTAGTCAGTAGCCCAAAAAGTCTGACAAACAGTCTTACTAAGTGGTATCTATCACCCAGTATTAACCTGGTTGTGGAGGTCAGATATGCAGTCGCTCCATGTAAAATACTGGTATTCATCTGCATCCTTAAACTGGAAGCCGACCCCAATATAGTTGGGAAAAGGCTAGGCACATGATGATGGTTAAGATATCTTTTAAACCCTTCATTGCGACTGTAATTTTCTCGGGCTTTGACGACAGTATTTTGAACACTAAAACCAAGCATACAATGGTGATGTGTTACGATTTTTCGGTAGAAAATATTTCATGTCGCCTAACTGTCTATGTGCTAGGTACTTAAAACTACACCCAATCAATTTAGTTTACGAAGTGCTGATAATTTAAACTCAAACCATTATTAACTATGATATCCAAAAGTGGATTACTCGTAAATTGATACTATGTTTGCATTAAAGCTCAGGTAAATATCAATTTGTAATCAAATACAAAACAACAAGCCAAACAACTGTATTTAGTTATATCAAACAATTGTACAGATTGTTAACAAAAAATGTATATTTGATTTGTGTACATATTTATGTGTATACCTTTTTTTTTTTTTTTTTTAGGATGGGAAATCATCAAATGACTTTTCCCACTCTGGGCGGAGCGGGAGGGAGTGTCAGACTTTTACTGACTAAAACCCATCGATGTTCCTTCCTCGCCCTTTATGTTCCGGAGCCGCGGTATCTCTTTCGAACAGTCCCGCAACCCCGGCAGGCTTCGGCCCTTGCGGGCCCCTCTCTTATGCTGACATCTCTTTGAGGCGCGCGTGGAACACGAACGCGCCGTCGACTCGGCCTGTCGTCGTTAGACGGACGGACGGCTAGCTAGCTAGACTTTGACTTTGAACCTGCTATGATCGTTACTCTCACTTTCATACATCTGGTCACGTACACACGGCGTTTGTCAGTTATGAGGCACACACCTGACCTTTTTGAAGGACATACAACACCAATAAGGTTAGTGTAGGTCTTTCTAGGGCGTCCCGTCTCGGCGTTGCCACTCACACTTGTCTTGTACCTTTTATTAGTCACCTTAACACCTAAACAATCCAAAATAATTTGTCACGTTCTCCTTGGTTTAGTAATTCAGATTTGTCTAGACACACGATAGTGACTGCTATGAGGCTGCGTTCCGGACATATCCCACTGAATAGTTTTGCCACTCGCCGCACCAGCGACGTGCTTCTCTTGCGCATAGTGGCGTGGAAGCAATCCACGCGCGCTTCTGCAAACATAGTCGAAGCACTGCAATAGTGGGGGAGCGCCAACATCATCCTGAACGCGTTGTTGAACTGCACACGAAGGGCGCTGTACGACTTTTGCGTATAGTCAGTCCACAAATTGCACGTGTACAGATTAGTGCAGTAGGCTCTAAAAAGCGTTAATTTAACATCTATAGAGCAACGCGCAAACCTAAGGATAACCATGTTCGCTCTGACCGACAGCGCCCTTCGCTCCCGCTCAATGTCCGCATCATCTTTCAAGGTAGGCGTCACGAAATGTCCTAAGTATTGTAATGAATGTGATTTGGTCGAGGATGTATTTCATATTTTAGTGGAATGTGTTCGGAACGAGGCTGAGAGGTTATCTTTTGGGCTTGCTTACGGCATTGACTTGTACGATACTGGTGTGTGTAATAGGATTCTTGCCTTCCCCTTATCAGAGGAAGCGAGATTCATGTATAGAATGGTTGATTGTGGTTTAAAACGTAGATAGGATAGATGTAAGTAGGATCTGAATGTCTATGTTAATATGTCTGTAACTATGGGGATGACATGATCATGCTTGATCAAATCCTCTATTTTTAATAAAGATTAAAAAAAAAAAACCTTCCACTGACTTTCCTATGTGTCAACAACAACAACTGCCTAACCTTTTCCCAACTACGTTAGGGTCGGCTTCCAGCCTAACCAGATGCAGCTGAATACCAGTACCTATTTTACATGGAGCGACTGCCTATCTGACCTCCAGAACGCAGTTAGTACTGGGTAATACGATACCCCTTGATAAGACTGGTTGTCAGACTTTTTCGGCCACTGACTACCTGTAACGACTGTCAAAGATTTACAAATGACAGCTGGAACCAACAGCTTAACGTGCTTTCCGAGGAACGGAGGAAACTCGGTATGTAAGGGTGGTCACCCATCCACAGACCAACTAAGGCAAGCATGGCTTAAAGATCGATCCGAAGGGCTGTTTTTATTTAGCCATGAGCTCTTGACTTTCCTATGTGTGATTCTAGAATAACATAAAAGTTTCATAAAACAAAACTGAGCCACCTTGAGTTAGAAAGGTCGGCTTTGAACAACACCTACTAAATAAATAACAATAAAGAAGGAAAACTGTAACCCGACACTATGTTAAAAGAGACTACTCACTTTATTTACTTTCAAACTTTTTAAAACTTATGCTGACTATTATACGTAAAAGAAACTGAAGCTATTTGTCTTAGCTTATAACTTTCAACTTAGACATTTCACGAACTTCCTCACGTGACAGTTTTGACGTTACACTCTCTACCCTCTGTTACGGTCGAGAAAAAAAAAAGGAAAATTCCACTCTGCCCCATTGACTAGTTCCAGATGGGACAAAACTGTTTTTTTTTTTAATGTTGCCGCACAGGAAGCTACTCCATCTTTCTTTAACGTGTGGTTAGTGCCTGACCTTGGTTCAGAGTTTTGGGATTTACAAGCCGTCAAGAAATATCTCTCTGGCATGCTGGTTGCTAAATAATAACAGCCGCTCAGGTCCATATTTAGGTTAAGCCGTGCTTGCCTAGGTTGGTCTGTGGTTGGGCGACCATCCTTACATACCTTAAGGATAGTCACCCAACCATATTATTTATTTATTTAGTTTCCGCCGCGCCTCGGAAACCACGTTGTTAAGCCGTTGCGCGTTGTTGCCAGCTGTCATTTGTAGATCTTTGACAGTTGCTACAGGTAGTCAGTAGCTCAAAAAGTCTGACAACCAGTCTTACCAAGGGGTAATATTACCCAGTATTAGTACTGGGTAATATGATACTGGTTGTGAAGGCCAGATAGGCAGTCGCTCTATGTAAAATTCTGGTATTCAGTTGCATCTCGTAAGACTGGAAGCCGACCCCAACATAGTTGGAAAAAGGCTAGGCAGAGATGATGATGCTGATTTTTTCACGATGTTTTCCATTACCGAAGCAAGTAATAATTGTACAATACGTATTTCAATAATCAGAGGTGGCCTTCGGTTCGAACTCGAGACCTAAGTTTTGGCAGTCCAAGGGCCACATCACTAGACTACCACTGCTGACGTAGCCCGCAGTTGCTTCATGTGTAATGGCATTCAGCTATATTCGGTGAACGTGGAGACCGACCACAACTTAGTTAGGAAAAGGCTAGGTAGATGAGGATGATAATCCATTCTTACAATCCCGATATCCTAGCGTTATAAATCAATTAATAGGACGAACATCAAACATAGAAACACCATCACTTCGCAACTGTCGTCATACCAATTATAGGCACGACGACGTATCAAAAAATTGCAAATCTATTTAGTCCGTCATAGTATTGGAAAATAATGGACACGTGTTTTTTGTTTTTGTAAATGAATGAATATTGACAAAGATAAAACGTATCAAAACTCTGGAGTGGGGGCTCGTGACGTCAGAACTCGCTAAAAATTATACCTAAAAATTATTGAGAACATTCTCAATAATTTTTAGGTATAATTTTAAGCGCGTCATATCTACGTCAATTTTGGTTTATGGAACAAAAGACAAAACATCGGGTCAATTTTTTGTTGATAATCAAATTGAAGAACTAATTATTATTTTTTTATCGTCTACCTTATTTGACACTATTCTATCTCACCCACAGTTTTTATATTCCCCTTCGTGGGTCTCTGACCAATGAATGAGTCCGATGACATTTTAATTTAAACTTGAACTCGGAGGGGCCGCTCGGTGAGACAAAGTGGAATGATCCAAAAAAAAGTTTCGGATATTTTCACAGCAATATCCGACCGCGGTTTTATGTTACGTATATTTAGGGATGTGACAATGGTATCTATCGATACCTTCTGTATTGTGGGTGACCAAGGACGCGAATCGTCGGGCATTGGACCAATATTGATTTAGGTTTTACGGCGTATATAGGTCGTCAATAGGTCCAGTTTATGTGAAGGCTCGTTGAAGATGGTTTTATGAGATTTTGATCGTTATATTATGCGTACTAGAAGCTGAATCAGCTAGTAAGAGCACCTTGCTACATTGGCCCAGATACTTTGAAAATGGGGTTATCGGTTATCGCATAATATCTTGAATGAAACCACGTATCCTGTTACTTTGTCCTTTCCCTGAACATGCATGCACGGTGTAACCTGTCATGAAGCCATCAACCAAGCTTTCAGTACATCAAACCATAGATAATACACATCATCATCATCATCATCAGCCTATATAATGATCCCCCACTGCTGGGACAAGGCCTCCTCTCTATGAGAGGGAATGGGCTATAATCTACCACGCGGGCCCAGTGCGGATTGGTAGATGTCACATGTCTTCGAATTTTTGGTTCTAGGACATGCCGGTTTCCTCACGATGTTTTCCTTCACCGTTAATATATATAGATAATACACATACATACACTATAATACAAGATAGATGCGCAACTCTGGTTCTCGTTTTTAAAACTGTGTAAGTACCTAAGCTGTTAGATGGCGCTGTTAGTTTTTGTTCAAACAAATAGATACAAATGTAATTCTTGACTGAGGATTCGAACTTGTGAACTATTATTCAAAAGGCAACCGCTGTCACCGCTAGGCTATCTACTTCACTGATAAGTTGTCTAAAATAGCTGTTCTCGTTATGACAGTTGTAAGCTGTCAACAGTTGAAAAGTTGGTGTCCTTAAACACACAGATGGCAGCACTATCGATGAAAATTTTGTTTGAAGCCAATGTATGGAAGCATCAAACTAAGCAAAAAGTATTGGTGGGAAACGACTTTTCTTTTTAAAACTACTTTTTGCTGTAAAAAATAACGTTTTACGGTAGGATTCAATGTAATGCGTAGAATAGCAAGGGGATAATGGAGTTATTTAAAGTAAATGTATTAATATCAAAAAAATAAAGTGAAAAGTTGAAACCCTGGCCCTCAGTATTTCCGTCACTAAAATGTTCGCAAACTAAATGTGGTCGAGACAAAAAAAATATCGCAGTGACGGGGACGCATTTATCTGCCTTTCGGCGTCATGTAGGATATTTTGACACTTATTATTATATCTAAACTTTAGATTAAAAATATGTACAAGTATCAAAAAGGGTTACAGGGCATCGAAAAATTCGTCCACATCGCTGCCACCGCCGGGGTGCCAGCTGTATTAGAACCCACTGGCTTGGCACGCGTCGATGGCAAGAGACCAGATGGTATGACCATAATGGCATGGAAGTTGAGTAGGCCTTTGGTGTGGGACGCAACTTGCGTCGACACCCTTGCGCCATCCCATCTTCCTAGCACGGTGTGCTGCGCTGGGGCTGCTGCTGCAGGTGCTGAAAACCTCAAACGGCGAAAATACAATAATTTAATCGGTAATTATGTGTTTGAACCGTTTGGGGTTGAAACACTAGGGCCATTGGGACCGAGTGCCCACTTAGTTTTTCGAGAAATCTCTAAACGGTTGGTCGACTCTTCACGTGACCAGAGGGCGGGCCTATTCTTTGGGCAAAGAATCAGCATTGCCATCCAACGTGGCAATGCTGCCAGCCTTCTGGGCACTTTTCGTGTTGGCAGGGATGTGGACGAATTTTTCGATGCCCTGTAACCCTTTTTGATACTTGTACATAATTATTTTTATTTCTAGTATAGAGTTAGTGTGTATATATTGTAAATAATTAGTCTGTGGTTTAAATTATAGAATGTTAACTTTAGATTTACACGACTAATTTTTAATTAGTACAAAAAAAGGCTGTATCCGTACCCTTTACTGATAATATGTATGTAGTCATAAGTAAAAAAAACGAAATCCCAAAATTGTCTACGAAAATTTGTCATAATTGGTAAACTCATAACTAATAAGTAATACTAATAAGTATTTAGGAATGGCCTGTACAATGTTTCCATAAATTGGGTGACGTTTTGGGATATACACAAACGCTAATAACTTTGCTGTTTATCAATATTATTTACTGAGACTTCACATAATATATATGTTGTAAGTGTAACGCTGGCCATCTAGAGAATAGACTTTATATTCAAATGTGAAAGCTGGTGTTTGTTCTGTTTGTCACTCGGCAACTATTTTTCCTGTACATATGTCATGTGTAATTTTATAATAATATATATTAAATATTTCACTTCTTTCCAACTGTGTTTATCACTCTACTCTGCAATAACAACAACAGGTTATGTGCTACATGTGTGAAGTGTAAATATTTTGTGAAAATATTATTATTTTACTCGAAATATGGATGAGTATACTAATTCGAAAGTTACGATGGAAAAGCTGAAAGGTACCATCAACTATCGCGATTGGGCATTTCAAATGCAAAATATACTTATATTCGAGGATTTGTGGCAATGTATTACTGGAAAATACGAAAACTCAGGTGAGAACGCTAACAAATTAGCTCGTAGAGAGGAGAAAGCTCGAGCGAGGCTATGTTTGAGTGTTGAAAAATCGTGCTATTCTCACATTGTGCAGGCGAAAACTGCAAAGGATGTATGGGATGCCTTGCAGAAGGCTTACGATGACACCGGGTTGCATAGGAGATTGTCGTGTCTGCGAACTTTATGCTCTATTAAGCTAGAACAATTCGATAGCATGGAGATTTATGTCAACGAGATCTTGTCACTTGCTGAACAACTCAGTAGTATGAAGAAACCACTTGATGATGAATTTCTGGCTGCTATTATGCTCCAAGGGTTGCCTCAAGATTATGACCCAATGATTATGGCTCTTGAGCATTCTAGTATAGACATAACTACAGATATGGTAAAAACAAAACTTCTTCAAGATAAGAGATGGAAAGGGAGCACCGCTGATAATGGCGATGGCTGCTTATTTACACGGAATCGTAGTAATGAAAAGGCTGGCTCTCGAGGCGAGAAGAAAAATGCCTCAAGTACATCAAAACACGCTAGTACCTCGTCAAGTACGAACAAGTTGTGGTGTTGGAAGTGTCGTTCTAAAGGACATGTCAAGAAGGATTGTCCTCAATTGGACAGTAATGGAGCGACGTCAACTTCCATGGTGTTGTCTGCACTTAACACTGACAGTTCGTGGATCATTGATTCTGGAGCGACAGATAATATGTCAGGACGCCAAGAATGGTTTCAAGCTCTGGATGAGTCGTCGACTAAGGAGGTTTGTGTTGCTGACGGCAAGAAGTTAGATGTGAATGGGAAAGGTGACGTACATTTTACGGTTAACTCTCGTGGACATACGATAGATACTACTTTAAAAGATGTAATGCTTGTACCTGACCTTACTGTTAATTTAATATCTGTATCTACTCTTGCAGAAAAGGGATTTAAATTTATTTTTGATAAAAATGGATGTAACATATTTAAAACTGGTAAATTAGTTATACATGCTAGGAAAGTTGGGAGAGTTTACAGGCTCGATTCTGTGGGTAAAGTCAATCTGACAACGTCATCTACGTCTAAGGATATGATGTTATGGCATCAACGTTTAGCTCATATTAATTTTGACAGCTTGGCATCACTTAGGAAGGTAGCTAATGATATTGACTTTCAGGTTACTACTCAGAAGAAAGTTTGTGATGTGTGTCTTAAGGGTAAGCAATCCCGCGCTCCCTTTGTGACCAATCATAACAAACAGATGGCCGAGGCGCGGCTGGCGCTCATTCATAGTGACGTCTTGGGGCCGATGCCGACTACTTCTCTCGGAGGCAAGCGCTACGTCCTCACGTTTCTAGACGACTACTCCAGGAAGGTGTTCGTCTATCCCATTGCAAAGAAGAGTGAAGTGTGTAAGTACACTAAAGATTTTATTAGACTGGTAGAGAATCAGTGTAGTGCAAAAGTCAAGGTAATGAGAACAGATAATGGCTCTGAGTACGTTAATGCTGAGTTGACGGACTTTCTTAAAAAGAAAGGCATTGTACATCAGCTGACGGTACCATATTCTAGTCAGCAGAATGGATCCGCCGAGCGCCTGAATCGTTCTTTACTTGACAAGGTCAGATGTCTACTGTATAACGCAAATCTCGATGACAAGATGTGGGCAGAGGCTGTAAACACTGCGGCGTTTCTGATCAACAGATCGCCAAGCTCGAGACTTTCTGGTAGATTACCAGAGGAAGTGTGGAGTGGTAAGAAAGTGAGCCTTAAAAATCTGCGTGTCTTTGGTTGCGAGGCATTTGCTCATGTAGATGACTGTAAACGTAAAAAGTTAGACCCCAAAAGTAGAAGGCTAATCTTTTTAGGTTACTGTGATAACGTCAGAGGATATCGTTTGTTCAACCCTGATGACAATAAGATCGTTGTATCACGTGATGTGGTGTTCAACGAATCTGTGTTTCCAGGGAGAAAATCTAAAATAGGGCCAAAACGTGTGTTTGAACCTATTTATCTTACAGGAGGTGATGATGAGAGGGAGATGCTGGAGACTACGTCGTTTGAGGCGGAGCCAGATACAGTTCCTGCAGAATCACCAAATCATCCTGTTGAGTTGGAGTGTGAACGCGAGGCTAGTAAAGATTCGGTAACGTCGCCTGAATTGGCACCAGAGTCTACTAGTACACGATATAACCTACGTCCACGTATGCCTAAGACAACCTGTAACATAACTAACGTGTGTAATGTGACAGAGCCCATAGAGCCACGTACTGTCAAAGAAGCTTTAAAATGTGAAGATAAAGAGTTATGGCAGAAGGCCATGAAAGAGGAAATCGATTCTTTTGTCTTACACGGAGCTTGGGAGCTTACTGATAAACCGGTTGACAAGAACGTCGTTAAAAATAAGTGGATTTTTACCCTTAAACGAGACTCGGATGGGAACATTACACGTTATAAGGCAAGGTTGGTAGCTAAAGGCTTTACTCAAAGATATGGTGAAGATTTCCAAGAAACTTTTTCCCCGGTCGTTCGTCATTGTTCTATACGACTGTTACTATCTCTGGCAGTAGAAATGAAACTTAAAATTGATCATTTGGACGTGCAGACAGCATTCCTGAATGGAGATTTGCAGGAGGAGATCTTTATGCAACAACCGGAAGGTTTCATATGCCCTGGGAGTGAGAACAAAGTCTATAGATTACGAAAGGCTATTTATGGGTTGAAGCAAGCATCGCGATCCTGGTACCAAAAGGTAAAAGATGTCTTACTTTCTTTGGGATACCGACAGTGTAAACAAGAGGACTGCATCTTCACTAAGAGATCAGGTGAATCGATTGTTTTTATCGCTCTGTATGTTGACGATTTTTTCGTGTTCTATAATGATAAACGTCTGGCTGAGACGTTAAAAAGTTCTTTGTTAAATGTTTTTAAACTCAAAGACTTAGGCCCGGTACGAAACATGTTAGGTATAAAGGTAGAACGTGATGCAACTTCCATCAAACTTAGTCAGGAAAAGCGGATTGACAATATGTTAGATCGTTTTGGCATGACAGACTGTAAGCCTGTAAAGTCTCCCATGATAACTAATGTTAGTTCGGTCATTGAGAGTTCTAATAATGTTACAAATAAGGTTACAAAGTTTCCGTATCAAGAGTTGATTGGTAGTCTTATGTATTTATGTGTAACTACGCGACCTGACATTTCGTTTGCCGTGTCATATTTAAGTAAATTTAACAGTTGTTATACGGAATTCCATTGGAATCAAGCTAAGCGTGTACTGCGATATCTTAAAGGTACTAAGCAAAAGGCTTTGGTATTTAAGAAGTCGAATGTAGTTCCCGTTCTTGAGGGTTATTCTGACGCAGATTGGGCGGCAGATCCTGACCGTAAGTCGTACACGGGGTATGTGTTTAAATACGGCGGTAATTCGGTATCTTGGGGTAGCTACAAACAGTCTTGCATATCGCTTTCGTCCACCGAGGCGGAGTATTGCAGCTTGAGCGAAGCGAGTAGAGAAGCGGTGTTCCTACAAGCTTTAATTAAGGAATTGCTAATGACGACTAGTTGTAAAATAGTAATGTATTGTGACAATCAATCTGCTATACAGCTTGCTATCAATCACACTCATCACAGACGGAGCAAGCATATAGAAATAAGATTTCATTACGTTAGAGATATGATAGATAGGTTTAACGTAGAAATTTTATACATCCCTACGGATGAGATGTTAGCAGATGTGTTCACTAAGCCCCTGGGCTGTGTCAAGCACGAGGTGTTCACTCGTCAGCTTGGTGTGGCATGAAGCCATCATGATGCCCACGTTATGGGGGGGTGTTGTAAGTGTAACGCTGGCCATCTAGAGAATAGACTTTATATTCAAATGTGAAAGCTGGTGTTTGTTCTGTTTGTCACTCGGCAACTATTTTTCCTGTACATATGTCATGTGTAATTTTATAATAATATATATTAAATATTTCACTTCTTTCCAACTGTGTTTATCACTCTACTCTGCAATAACAACAACAATATACAATAACAAGACCATCTTTAACAAGCCCGTTTAAGTATTTGTAGTAATTAAAAATTTGTGGTGTATACGAGTACTTTAGGTATAATAATAATAGATTCTTAAGTATTGCGGGTTAGATTCAACACCCATTTGTGGTAACAATTGTAATGTCACACGCGTTCTATGATCAAAGGTAACATCATCTGGATATACGGAAATAGAATTCTAAAGGAAGCGTTTCTGAGGAAACAATTGACGATCTCAGAGGGCGGGAGTTAGTATTGTTTTCAGTTATCTTTTGTTTCAGAGATGCTTACGTAAACGTGTTGCATGTAACTGTATATCGTTGTCGTCGTGTGGTTAGTGTCTAACCAGCAGTACAAGTACGTAGGAATCGATAGGACTCGATAAGATAAATTTGACAGTTATTTTCGATAAAATGAGTTTTTATGGTGTCAAAAACTCATTTTATCGAGAATGACTGTCAAATTTACTTTATCGAGTCCTATCGATTCCTACGTACTTGTACTGCTGGTGTCAGAGATTTTATCTTTTTATGGGCCGCTAAATTAGCTTTTTAAGTCACCGAGAAATATCTCTCACGCATGCTGATTTCCTCATAATGGGCACGGTGAAGGAAAACATCTTTTCAGATAGGGCAAAAATATATAGTGAGTTCCAAGTCTCAATTTAGCAACGATTGTATGATCAAGCCTTTAACTGTCAGATTTATCGATAATTCAGGCTCGAAAAATGCTGGCGGGAAGACATGAACTTGTTTCCATGTTGATTTTCCGGAAAACCAAATAAAAGAAGAATTTTAAAGGAATGGCCTTTGCCTTGCTTTTCCAAAAACTAGGTCTTTATCAATATCTTTTTCTCTTATTTGAAACATCATCTGCCAAGCCTTTTCCCAACTGTACTGGACTATGATGGGGTCGGCTTCCAGTCTAACCGGGTGCAGCTGAATAGCAGTATTTTTTTACCTCTTTCATTTCAAACGATAGATTGAAATTGAAACATAACTTAGGCGACACCCCAGTGAAAGATACTCTGATTTAATGGGTGTTTAGTTAATACCTTTTACAAAGCCGAAGAGCGTTTGTTTTTTCTCCATCATACATCCTACCTGGAAACCTTCTAGGCTAACAGGCATTTCCCAGCATTTTTTTTTGTGGCAATGGGCAGGCACATTGCTCGCAGAACGGATGGCCGATGGGGCCGAAAAGTACTAGAGTGATAACTGCGAACCGGAAGACAATGCGTTGGAAGACCTCCCACTAGGTGGACCGATGACCTGGTGAAGATTGCGTTAATCCGTTGGATGCGAGTCGCACGGTAAGGGTCAATGTGGCAACACTTGGGGGAGGCCTATGTCCAGCAGTGGACGTATTTCGGCTGAAATGATCATGATGATGATAACGTCTTCCGAAGTTATTTTTTCTATAACTTTAGCCATATTTTCGTCCAGGTACTACCGACGTAGTAGGTAGGCGTTCGTGCGAAATATTATTGGAAAAGAAAATGTTAAGAAAACCTTCGCAGACAGTTATCTTTAATTGGTTTCGTTTGGTAACACGTGTGGTTATATTATCTCGTGGTAAGCAAAATGGAAGCAAACAAAACTGCGAAATGGCGAATCTCAGCCTTACAATGTTTTTCTGAGTGTGTTTCTCGTAGATATCTTTGTAATAGCAACATACAGTTATGTATGTTGGCATAAACAGTAAGTACCTACCTACTCAGATACCCGGAAATTAAAAATACACAACTACTTGAACTTCTGCTAGCCGAGTAAATTTTGATGGGTTATGATAAAATATAATTTAAAATACGGATCACCGCGGATGAGCAAAATACTTCAATAATAATGAAATAGCCGTATTTCGTTTTGAAAGTGACTGTATTCTGTGACAGCCATGTCGAGGCGAAACAAAAGACAATTCATTAAAACCAAGAAGAATCACGAATCGAAGTAAAGGGACGCGACGCAGCGGGAATGATTCGTTTGTACATCTTATTATTTATGGATTTCGTACTTAGTGGTGGCGGCGCATTACTTTTTGTAATTTATTTCATCACCACTGCTCTCAAAAAGGTGAAGGAAAACATCGTGAGGAAATCGGCATGTCCTAGAACCAAAAACTTCGAAGACATGTGACATCTACTAATCCCCACTGGGCCCCTGTGGTGAATTATAGCCCATTCCCTCTCTTAGAGAGGAGGCCTGTATCCCAGCAGTGGGAACATAAAATAGGATGATGATAATGATGGCTTAAAATTAATATGTCTAAAGAACAAGACGGGTAGGTTCAAAACATAACATAACATCACGCTTCTAATCCTCGAAGGATAGGCAGAGGTGTGTGTAGAATCAAAATGAATTCTCACTGCTTCTCGATTTCTACCCCTAGCCAAATAATATTCTTTATACCATCGCTAACTCTTTCACCTAAATATTCCTTAGGATTTATTAGTGAAAGTCGTAATCATCCAGTTTAATATCATCAGAATCTGCCTAGCCTTTTCCCAACTATGTTGGGGTCGGCTTCCAGTCTAACTAGATTCAGCTGAATACCAGTATTTTTCATGGAGCGACTCCCTATCTGACCTCCACAACCCAGTTAGTACTGGGTATTACGATACCGCTTGGTAAGACTTTTATCCTGCTTTACATTTGTTGCAAAAATAAAATTACAACGAGTCTTGCAGACACATTACGAGACAAAATCTCCAGCCTAAATTAACATCGCCAGAAGAATTGTACGGAAAAAAAACTGAAATACAGTGTAAATATTCAGGGGTGCTATTACGTTGACAAAGATCCCCGTTCCCGGGTTAAATTCTTCATCACAATTTCTATTATTGTTAAGTTGATACAACGGTCTCTCGTTTCTGTGGGCATAAGACGAAGGCGCGGAGTAAATGTAATGTTAAGGTGGTATAAAAAAATAAAACCGTAAAGTTACAAGAAGTTGAAATGATATGTTTTTCGTTCGTTGCTTGAAATAACAATTGGCGATAGGAAAAAAAAAATAGTACATCAGATAGATTTCAAAAAAATATTGGACACATATTTTTTCTTTTTTCTCGTAAAAAAAAAATGAAGACGATTCGTTTACAGTGCGTCGAAAACTCGTATGACTATGACGTCACATTTAAGTACATTTTTTACCGGAAAGTGACGTCGCGTCCCAACCCCACCCATGATGTTTGATGTGTTTTGTCTTCGTAATTAAATGTAATATGTTTTTATTAATTTGAGAAAACAAATAATCACGTGTCCAATACTTTCGATAATCTAACTGTCCATCAGTTAGATTATCGAAAATTTAACAGAATCGTTTTTTTAAAGTCAGGAATATCCCCTATTAGCTTCTTGTTAAAAATAGTTCGTTTTCCCTATTACCTGGGGTTTGCGAAACACGTTTTTTTCTTCCTTTTTCTTTCTCAGACGTCACGGCAACATAAATACACCTTTCAATTTAATTTCATTCCTCACATAAGCTTTTCTCTTCTCTATTATAATAACAATAAAGCGAGTTTTAGATCATCAATAAATATAAAAATCAATGCCACTTTTCTTTGTAATTTTATAACTCAAGAACGGGCTCACTTATACAAACCAAATGTTTAGGCTTTGTTCGGACTATTTAGTAGATGGTTTATGTGAAGTTTGCACAAAATCGGTCGAGCGATTCTTCACGCAGACGAAGTTGCGTGGGTCAGCTATATATATATACATTTATTTAGTAACTAGCTGACCCGACAGACGTTGTTCTGTCGAAAAGTATTGAGCTGTGGCAGTCCTCCGAACGTATCTTTCTGGTCAAGGTCTGTTGATGGTGTTGCCTTGGCTGTGCACAATAGTTCGTGATGACACCTTTAGTTTTAAGTTATGGTCAGCAGAACAGATAAATTTGTTTAGTAATATCATTCTCCCGATGCATGTTTAGGCAATAATTCACGGAGACTTCATTCGGGACCTCTAATTTGTGGATTCTATTGAATGTAGATTTTTCATTTTATTTTTCATCTCAAAAATATAAATCTCTTTGCGCTACACGCCGTTTAGGTAAATTGTTAAATAAGTGTAACGTCGAAATGTACAAAGGAATTAAATAAAAAAAAACCGGCCAAGAGCGTGTCGGGCCACGCTCATTGTAGGGTTCCGTAGCTTCCCAGACCATTAAAAATACCAACATTTTTCGTCAGCAAAAATAACTTTGTTTTTCATAGTATTTGTATGAAAAACAAAGTTATCATTTGCGTTTTTTTGAAAAAGTGCTATATAACTCAAAAACTATTCAACTCATCAAGTTGAAAATAATTTTCCTAGAAAGTTCATATAAAGGTCTACTTCTGTGATTTTTTTCATATTTTTTAAACTTATGGTTCAAAAGTTAGAGGGGGGGGGACACATTGTTTTTGACTTTCGGAGCGATTATTTCCTAAAATATTAATATTATCAAAAAATGATTTTAGAAAACCCCTATTCATTTTTAAATACCTATCCAACAATATATCACACGTCAGGGTCAAAATTAAAAAAAAAATCGCTCCCCACTTTACGTCTGGGGGAGGTACCCTAATAAAAATGTTTTTTTAAATTTTTATTTTTGCACTTTGTCGGCATGATTGATATACATATTGGTACCAAATTTCAGCTTTCTGGTGCTAACGGTCACTGAGATTATCCGCGGACAGACAGACAGACAGACAGACATGGCGAAACTATAAGGGTTCCGTTTTTTGCCATTTGGCTACGGAACCCTAAAAATGAAAATGAAAATGCTGAAAATACTCGTTACGCACATTCTATTAAGTTATTTGTAAGACTGTATTCATACTTATAGGTAAATCTTCGAAAAAACATGAAAATTGGGAAAATCTTTTTTTACATTAGGTACAAAAATGAGATAAAAGTTTACCCACGAGAGCGTTTGCAATGTACCCTTTAACTCTCGGGGACAATGTAGTTTACCGACTTACCAGGTTTTTTTTTTGCCGTTTTATCAAATGTTGTAAAGATAGAAAAAAAAAACACAGAAAACTTCGTGCGAGAGTCCAACTCGCACTTGACTGGTTCTTATTGTTACTTTCGTATTTGCGTTACATTAACGTCGCGCGTTCGTGGTAGCGACTCTGAATTTCCCTAGTAAATTGTCCTCGGTTTCCTTCGAAGGGAATTTTTGATTTAATTCAGCTTTTTTCATTGCGTTGCTTTCTTTGATTTCTTTTGCAAAGTATTATTGAATTTTAGGGATACAATGCTTAAAATTGATTTGTCGTCATCGAATTTTAATAGGTACAATCATGTGTAAAACGTTAAAGCAAAATCTAATTTAGTTTCTTTTAATTTAAAAGAATAGATTGAAATTGAGTGAAGTTTCAAACCATATTTGACAACTCACAGATGATAAACTATGAACAAAAAAAAACTAAAAAGTGAAAAATAACTTTAGCTTCTGAAGTCGGTGACCTTTGTTTGATTGATTTAAATTTTTTGTCACCGACTTCAGAAGCTAAAGTTATTTTTCACTTATTTGTTTTTTTTTGAAGTTGGTTTTATGTTTTGCAAAAAAGTTTTTATTTTTCACTTTTAGTGGTTCACATGTGCTTGGCACACATGGAAAGTGCATACCGTTACAATAAAATAAATCAAATAAATAATTACATTGTCCCATTTAACGAGTTCCGGTGCCTGACTCTTGGCTTCATCATCAGATCTGATGGTAGAATGGTTCTTATTGAACGCAAATACTTTACTTGTTGTAGAAAATACCAAAATCGCTGTATCTTATCCTAAAAAATTTGAAGAGCTCCCTCGTTTTCGCAGATCCCGACTTGGAGACTATGGGACCATTTGGAAAGTATACCCTTTCCAACAAAAAAGATTTTTTCAAATCGGTTGACAAGCGACGGAGAAATTTCGCGAACAAAAAAAAAATAAATAGAAATATCCGAATTGAGAACCTCCTTCTTTTTTAGAAGTCGGTTAAAAAAAAAAAATGACTAAAAAATGAAGGAAAAATTGATTTGTGTGTTCAACGCAAAAATAATTTTAGGAATCATAAGGTCTATTTGTTGGTGAATAGAATAACAATATCGTAGAACAATTTATTTTATCTCATAAAACATTTCACACGAGTGATTGTACGAAAATCACCGATGCTGATATTTATTACGATGAATCAATTTCAATGAATTTAGATTTTATCTAGTCCTTGATCTTAGAAGGTCAAAATAGCAGCTCAAAGATAAAACATTGATATTCAGGCACCACAAACACTTGGTTAGTCTAAAAGCCGACACAAATCCACTTGGGCAAAACCTAGGTGTATAAACACATACAAAAACTTTTTGTTTCAGACAAAATTTCCCTCGGGATGGCAACCCGCGGGCGAAAACTAGTATGCAATAAGGAAAATTGAGAATACTTTTAACTGACATTGATACCGCTGTTGGAATGTTGGTTTTTGTTACAGAGGTGTTGATATACAAGTATTAAAGGAATTTATAGGCAAGGTTTCTTTTGATATAAGGTGTTTTTGTAACGTAAATGATCATCATGACAAAGGTGTCTGGGGCAGGGGTAAACTACTGGGGGTTAGAGATCTACAATCATAAACATCCTCACAATGCCATACAACTGCCTAGCGAAAATCTCGACAGATGTTAGTCGAGGCTCTTGGCTATAGGGACATTTCATCATCATCATCATTTCAGCCGAAAGACGTCCACTGCTGTAAATAGGCTTCCCCAAAGTGTCGCCACATTGACCGGTCCCGTGCGACTCGCATCCAACGGATTCCCGCAACCTTTACCAGGTCATCGGTCCACCTAGTGGGAGGTCTTCCAACACATCGTCTTTCAGTTCATTTTACAGGCCATTTCACAATGATATTAGCTGCAGATTTTTGCAATGTTTCCGTTTTTTTTTGCAATTTTCAGGCCAGTGTAAGGTTGTATGTCGATTAAAATATGATTAGCATATCAAAATCATCAAAACAACCCTCCAAGTTCATGTAACTCGATTGAATGACTATCATAGTCATTCAAACAAGTTACCTATTAGTTAACTACATCCGTCTTCACCGACGTAGCCCGAAGAATTGCCAAACTTAAGTGGCAGTGGGCAGGGCACATTGCTCGCAGAACGGATGGCCGATGGGGCCGAAAAGCTCTGGAGTGGCGATCGCAAACCGGAAGACGATGCGTTGGAAGACCTCCCACTAGGTGGACCGATGACTTGGTGAAGGTTGCGGGAATCCGGTGGATGCGAGTCACACGGGACCGGTCAATGTGGCGACACTTGGGGGAGGTCTATGTCCAGCAGTGGACGTCTTTCGGCTGAAATGATGATGCTGATGATCCGTCTTACAGACGCAAATCATATTTTAATCAATATAAAATCTAGCACTGGCCTGAAAATTGCAAAAAAAAAACGGGAGAATAATTTAATTACGCGGGCTACCCTGGAGCATCCACCTTTAGCGGAGACCATGAATCGGCAAGCATAAGGTGGGGAGACGTCCTCAGACTCGGTGGAGCGAGGATCTTCACAGACTGGCCGGTAGAAACTGGATGAGTTGCCGAGAATCAAGTAGAGTGGCGTGCGATTAAAGAGGCTTATGTCCAGCAGTGGACTGATGTAGGCTCATTAGATTTTCCACTCCTGAGTAGAAATCCCGTCACTGCATACTTTAGGGATTCAATTACGTGTGGCTTGAAAACGGGCATAAATACAATTCAAAATACAAAATAAAAGCATTTATTTCAAGTAGGCCAGTTACTTTGAACCCTATTCAAAGTAACTGGCCAACTTGAAAAAAAAAAAACCACAAAGAAAATCTTATAAGTTTGTCAGGTAGATTATTTAAAAATATTTTACTTGTATTTTTTCACCTCTTTTTTCTTTTTTCCTCTTTTCATACCTCATTTTTTCTATTGTTACGTAAATCAAAATTGACGAAGATCCTTTTAAAATTCTCAATACGTCACGCCTAGGTATATTTTTTAGATAGTACTGACATCATGTTTTGATGGGTTTTATCTTTGTCAATATTCTTTGATTGAATAAAACAAAAAATACGTGTCCATTAATTTTCAATACCTACCTACTCTATCTGACGGACTAAATAGATTTGTAATTTTATGATACCGTCATGCCTTTTGTCGAAACAAAGATAAAAATAATAATGTAGCTACAGTCCCAGTCACAAGACTTTAAAACTGTGAAAGTAATATAGTTGCCCATTCCCTAGTGTAGATCTCTATGGAGACGAACTGGCAAGAAACTCCATAGACAACTTTAAATCAAGATTTAAAAAAAACATGAAAAATTGTTTGCGAAGAAAACATTATTCTTTAGACTTGCTTGAAAAGGCCATTTTTTAAAAACATAACAAGGGTTTGCCCTGTAAGTATTAGTGGAAATGAACATTAATTTCCTACCTAAAAAAAATGGGTGGAAATACCGTCTTTTCTTTAACACATTACAACGGTTTTAAGCAAACCATTGAATACCAAATTAAAACTAACGAGTTTTAATTTGGTAAAAGTGCCAACAAACATAAACTCCGCCAGAACTTTTGTATTAAGATTTTTTTCATAATAAATAAAGGGTGTTAAGCCCAAAGCCACTTGTTCTCCTCTTCAATGAGATATTTTTTTGTGCTGGGTACCTTCTGGTTACAGGGATATTGAAGGTCAAATTTTATACGTTTTCACAAGTTTATATAACCAATCATTTCTATGATACCGAGCGAAAATTCATTTAAAAAGAAACACTCCCAAATTCAATCAACTCAAATTATCATACGTGTCATACGAAAATAACGAGCAATTTCACTTGATCGGGTTATATTTTGGCGATATAAAGCGCTGTCGTCTAATATTTTGTGGTACTGGGACTTATCTGTCATCATGGAACGTAAACATTTAGGTCGCTATTTTGAAGTAAGTTAACGCTGACGCTGACATTTTTTAGTTTGATCCAAAGGTTGCGAACCCGAATGAGTGTTTACAAAATCTGTAGCTTCTCGTGGCGGGGACTATAGGTAGTTTTTAAGGTTAAAACTTTACTTTGAATACCTTCATGACCAGTTTATTATTAGTGGCTAAGCTATTTTACAGCCATAATTTTTCGGATCTATTCCCATCCAATACCAAGAGCTAATACCATTTGGTATTAGTTTATTTCCGAATTTATTTTCTATTCCCAACGAGTACCACATTTTGAAACCAATACCAAAACAAGTTTGAAGAAATTAGGTACAGTCAGGTTCAGTAAAATTAAAATGCTTTGAGTGATTTTAAGTAATGTTTAATCAAGATTAGGATTTGAATATAAATATTGTTTATTTTTCTTTTAATTTGTCATTTTTTATATGGTGATGATATGATTGTGTATCTTAGTAATAATCTTAGTAATAAATCACGTAAAAATTTGGCAAAAAATCGAATATGAATAGTAAAGTACTGATAATCTAACAAAATTATAAAATATCACAAATAATCAAAAAAAATAGGTAATAAAAATAAAAAATAAAGTTAAAAAAATAAAGGGAATAAAGAAACGTGTTTTCGGCGGATTCTTTAGGCAAAAGTATCTGAAATAGTAATGTAAGTAACATTATAAGGGTCGCATATTTCTTTCCCTCTTTCTTTCGCGATACTAGATATCCATTCTGCACAGCGAAATGGGTAACTAGAAAAACTATTAACAACACCACTCCATGCGTTCCCTGTTCAAGAACTGTCGATGTTTGATACAATGGTTGGTGCGTTGTAGCAAACATTGGCCAAACAATTATAATATTAGCTATTTGAATTTATTTACTATTTAACTGTTTTTATTTTATGAAAAATACTTAATGATATAAACTTACCGGAAAAAAAATAATTCTTCCAAAACCTTGGTGTTACGGTGGTTATTTGCACAGTTTTTGAACGCGCGCTGCGGCATTTTAACGTCTTAATGTTGGCTATGCTTGGACCATACTAATTTGAAATAAGACCACAAAAGTATTTGTGGTCTTATTTTTCGGGCCGTTTTTGAAGCGCTGATCGGAAATCTAGTACTATTATTGATCGAAGACTACCCGCCGCAGGCAGGGAAATGTACTGAACTGAGTTGTCTGTCTGAGAACAAGACTTATTTTGCACTCAACTCTGATTGGTTGCTTCGAATTTCAAAACAATAGACAAAAATCGACCCTTTTTCGCAGGTAAAGAGAAATGATTCATTTGAACTACTTATTTGTTAGTTTGGAAAGTTTTAGACTTTTATCATTCAATTACGACAGTATAGTATGTAAATGTTAGAAAATAAAATAAAACTTCGTGTAACTGAGTGTACAAAAATTCACGTTTTGGTATTCGTTAGTAATAGATTTTTTATTTAAAAAAATGTGGTACTCGTTGGGAATAGAAAATAAATTCGGAAATAAACTAATACCAAATGGTATTCTGTCTTGGTATTGGATGGGAATTGATCATTTTTCGTGGGGTTACTTAGATGTACAGAATGCTTGATTAACGGCTTCCTGAAGAGTCCGTTTACACCTTGTATTTTAGGGCACTTTCCTTGAAAAGTTGCTGCAGTCGCGCTCCTGTGGACGGTGAGCTATGGGCTAGCTCGCCGTCCGTCCGTCTTATGACGACAGGCCGTGTCGACGGCGCCAGAGTGTTCCACGCGCGCCTCAAAGAGCTGCAGGACTGTTCGAAAGAGATACCGTGGCCCCGGAACATAAAGGGCGAGGAAGGAACATGGATAGGTTTTAGTTAGTAAAAGTCTGACACTCCTGCCCGCTCCGCTCAGAGTGGGAGAAGTTATTTGATGATTTCCCATCGGAAAAAAAAGGCTTCAAATTCAAATTCAAATTCAAATATTTATTGCTCAACACAGTACATTTATACATTTCCAGATGTCAAGTGAATGCGCAGTCCACTGTATTGTACCAATTCAGGCATGCAAAATTTATAATTATAATTATACATTTCATAAAATCCAATTAATACCACGAACAGAGTCGGAAAGAAAATAAAATGGAATTAACCTAAGAAAATGTCATAAGTTCAAATTAATACGTTAAAAAATGTCATAAATTGAAAAATAATAAATAAAATAAAATAATACCCTGTACAATGTCAAAATCAAATTAATCCGTTACACAATGTCATAAATTCATAAATAATACCTTTTACAATGTTATAAATTAAAATTAATATGTAAGTAATGTCAGAGTATCTAATGTCAAAATAATTAAGAAATATGTAAATGGAAAATCATAGTAAACATAATTTTCATAAAATAACATAAATCGGACTCAAGTATTCCCAAATTATCTGCATTATTATTATTATGCACAGAAATTCCTATCTGACAGGTATTCATTAATAGTGTAGTATGTCTTACCTAACAAAAGATTATTTAGTTGCTTCTTAAATACATTTATATCTTTTATACTCAACAAAGCATTAGGTAATTTATTATAAATATGTGGTGCCATTCCTAGGAGGTTTTTATGGAATACTGCTTTTTTGTGTTGTCTAGTGCTTATTTTATATCTGTGTCGCGAGCTGTGTAGTTTTTCAAATAAGTGGAAGTTCATCTTCACAAATACAGCCACCTCATATATATACAGGCAGGGTACTGTTAATATACGGAGATTCGCAAAGATCGGTTTGCAGCTTTCCGTGCTTTTTATACCGCTTATTGCCCTAACACACCTTTTCTGCGCTCTAAATACTGTTTCTATGTTAGTGGAGTTGCCCCAATATATTATTCCGTATCGCAATGTAGATGTAACATATGCATGATACGCCGTAACTAAAACTTTTTGATTTACCTCCTTTGCGAGAGTACGTAAAGCATATGAATGTTGACTCAGACGTTTACACACACTGTCAGTATGAGTTTTCCACGACATGTCCCTATCTAGTTCAAGTGCCCCTAGCTTGCTTCAGTGATTCATTTTGGGTACCGGCCATGATGGTTAAACGTCTTTTGTTCCTTTTGTGATTTTTTTCTTTTGATTTTCCTTTGTTGAGCGAGAGATTCTGGGACTTAAATCCACAAAGAAAGATAAGAGGAAATCTAGACTTGATAGTAATTAAATCGACCATTCTTACTTTCTCAAGACCTGCCAAATAAAACTTTAAAATTGTTTTGTTTCATTCTGTTTTATAGTCATCTAGCGTTTTCAAAACTGTGTTGAGGTCCACTGCGAATAGTGCATTACACCCACTATGGCCGTTTTATGGCGCTGTGTGTGATGTCCAGACATCGCACACAGCGCCATCTAGTGCCTCACTAAGCAACGAGGCTTGTGTAGTGGACACCAGATAGTTGATTGCGCATACTTTTTTGCTTGTAAATACATACAAGTTACTATATACATATAAACATCCATGACTCGGAAACAAATATCCAGGCTCATCACACAAACATTTGCTCCTACCGGGATTCGAACCCGGGACCCAAAGAACGTTAGGCAGCTTCACTACCACTGCGCCGTTCGGGTCGTGGACATGGGATTTATATTCACAAAAAAAAAAACAAATTATATTCGATGTACGGGCTTACTCTTTTTATTTACGGCAACTAATTCGCCCTTCAAACATTAACGTACTATACGTAAATATGAACATTCATAATATTTACTGTCATTGTCATTTTTCCTCTGATTTTGACCATTGTGCTCGTTGACATAAGGTTCACAATCATATCAGAAAGTAAATTAACTGGGGAACGACTGTAAGCAAATGTAGAAATTCCAAGTGATTTAATTCTCGCCCCGAGCCCTTGAATTATTTAACATCTGTTGTTTGGGGGCTTAAACAAGAGGGTGTTTGAATATTTTAATAAAACCTCTTCGAAGTGCTGTCAATCAAAACGGCACACATTGTGTTGTAAATAAAAAAACGGCATAAGCTTGAAAAAGAAGCTAGTATTTCACAGCCACTATCAATGGTTAAGGGCCTTGTTTTAATAAAACATACCATACATAGACCCACATTTCGCTAGTTATGTTTTTAGTCCCATGATTGTAATAGGGAGCGAGCCTATTACCATCAACCGTGCAAAAATCCAGTCTCCGTGAGGAATCGAACCCAGGACCACATGCTCGAAAGTCGCACTTGGAACCAATAGATCAACAAGACAATCAACGAGTCAAACTAGCATCTTCTATAACAAAAAAAAGCGGCCAAGTGCGAGTCGGACTCGCCCATGAAGGGTTCCGTAGCAGATTAAATGAAAGGTTAATTGCTGTTTACGATTTATGACGTATTAAAAAAAAACTACTAACTAGATCTCGTTGAAACCGATTTCCGGTGGAAGAAGAATTTTGATTTTCAGTTCTAAGTATGGGGAACCCCCAAAATTTATTGTTTTATTTTCTATTTTTGTGTGAAAATCTTAATGCGGTTCACAGAATACATCTACTTACCAAGTTTCAACAACATAGTTCTTATAGCTTCGGAAAAAAGTGGCTGTGACATTCGGACGGACAGACAGACAGACAGACAGACATGACAAATCTATAACGGTTCCGTTTTTGCCATTTGACTACAGAATCCTAAAAACAAAGACATGACTTCAGCAAGCCGAACTGGGTCTGTGCGGAGGATTATGGCCAACTCTTTCCCATAGACACAAAGCCTGTCCCAGCAGTGAGAACGTTATAGGCTGATTATGAGATTATTATAGAAAGCGGTAAGGAGAAAAAAGACCTATACTTACCTAAATACGCATTTTTTAGCTTTTCCTTTAGTTCGTCGCTAAATAATAAAAGCCGCTCGGGCCTAGGTTAGTCTGTAGATGGGTGACCACCAACCGAGTTTCCCCCGTGCCTCGCAAAGCACGTTAACCTGTTGGTCCCGGCTGTCATTTGGCCATCTTTGGCAGTTGTTACAAGTAGTCAGTGGCCCAAAAAGTCTGACAACCAGTCTTACCAAGTGGTATAGTATTACTCAATATTAACTGGGTTGTGGAGGTCAGATAGACAGTCACTCCATGTAAAATACTGGTATTCAGCTGCATCCGGTTAGATTGGAAGCCGACCCCAACATAGTTTGGAAAAGGCTTGGCGGATGATGATGACCTATATACCGCCTCTTTCCCAGACGTTAGCAGAAACCACAGATCGCCACCTGCTACGATCCTCACATACTCCTCTTGCCTGGTTCACGTTCATACATCTGATCATCTCGGTTGTGAGTACTACGGACCTGACCTGTCTGATGAACCTCATCAATAAGGCGACTACAGGAGATAAACGAGAGTTTTATAATGCCTGAAAGTATAATTATATTCATCAGGATATATGCACGTATGATAGTGTTTTTAAAACTATAATACAATTAGTTTTATTCGATAAAAAAAATCACGAGCTTATCTCTAAAACTTTCTTTTAACGAGTAAAAACCATACTAAAATACATGCGATCATTCTGATTTTTTGGCAAATAATTGTACAAGCAACATTTAGCATCACAGTGTTTTAGTTTTTTAGTCCAATCAATAGATTTTTTTGTAAATCGATCGAAATAACTCATTTCGCACGATTCGGCCCGCAGTCACTGACGTAAAAACCACTTTGTAGTGCAAGCTGATTAGAACTTTATTCTAATAGTATTTCAAACTAGTCACCACAAATTAATAGAGTTGCTAATTTAGCTTCTGTAGTCCCCGTAAGGTCAGTGTATATTCTTCTAAGCCGGGGACATATCAAAAGAGATCATCATCATCATTCTTATGTCTATAACCCAATTTATTTGCGGTTAGTGCAGCATTTCTTCTCCTTCCATACATTACTTGGTAGATAAAAGAGATATTTCTGTTTTAAAAAGTTCCTTTTTCTTGGCTATAAGTATTAATGTCACCATAACTTAATCGCGAGTTCTTGCAAACTTTCCGCGGGTAAATTAATAGGTTGTTACCGAGCCGTAACTTTTAACTTTTATTCCTTTGGTAACCCGAGCCGGTAAGTTTTAACGACGGGGTCCTTTGCTATTATATGAACGCCTTATATAAAAACACTTAAATGGGCGCTATAAAAAAAAAATACTCTTTACTAAAACAATCATCATCTGCCTAGCCTTTTCTCAACTATGTTGGGGTCGGATTCCAGTCTAACCGGATGCAGCTGAATACTCGTATTTTACATGGAGCGACTGCCTATCTGACCTTCACAACCTAGTTAGTACTGGGTAATATGATACCCCTTGGTAAGACTGGTTGTCAGGCTTTTTGGGCCACTGACTACCTGTGACTACCTGTGACAACTGTCAAAGATCTATAAAGTTATTTAGACACAAGCTCCTGTTCTACTAAAACGATACGATGATAATATACCTTTTTTAAACTTTCACGATCAGAACACATTATAAAACATATGAAAACGGATATTTATCGCGAATTTACCTTTAAGGCGATTACACGAGCTAAACGCGAGTTTTATAATTACTAAAAGTATATGATTCACTGCTATAAACAAGATCAGAAAAATATATGATATTCTTCAGGATATATGCTAGCATGATACTGTTTTGAAAACATAATACAATTAATTTGGCTCTATAAAAAGAAATCACGAACTTACCTCTAAAAATATCTTTCAAACAATAAAAAACATACTAATATGCATGCGATCATTCTGATTTTTTGGCAAATAATTCTACAAGCAATATTTAGCATGATACTGTTTTAGTTTTTTAATCCAATCAATAGTTTTTTTGTAAATCGATCGAAACCACTCATTTCGCGCTATTTGGCCCGTAGTGGCTGACGTAACAACCACTTTGTAGTGCAAGCTGATTAGAACTTTATTCTAACAGAATTTCAAACGAAGTTTGAACCACCACAAATAGAGTTGCTAATTTAGCTCATCTAAAGCCCGACGTTTCGACCGGATTGCACCAGCCGTGGTCGCGGGGAGACTGAAGTATTGGATCGCGATAAATACACGTTTTCATTTGTTTTATTATGGTGATATGGCTAGAAAGGGGGTGACTGATCAGATGACGAGTAGTACTATGGAAGAAGAATACATTCTGCGCCAACCCCAAATAAATTGGAATAAGGACAAAATAAAATAATGATTATGATACGATGACAAATAGAATTTCTTTAATAAATCAAAGTCTAAAGAATCGTAAGATTATCGATTTCAATAAAAATACAAAATTGTTTATTATCCAGGTAATGCATAAGAAATAAATATCACAGGGTAATGAAATAAAACAAAACGGTGAAGGTAAACATGTAAAAGAAACCGGCATGTCCTAGAACCTAAAATTCGAAGACATGTGACATCTACCAATTCGCACTGGGCCTGCGTGGTGGATTATAAGCCCATTCCCCCCTCATTGAGAGGAGACTATGTCCCAGCAATGAGAACATTGTAAGCTGATGATGAATAAAATATTAATCCACAACAAAAGACACAGATGACATTCAAACACTGTTTTAGGCTTTCACGGTTTAAAACTCAAAACAATAAATAATCACGGAAGATATCCCGTAAGTGACAATATAAGTTTACTGATGACATTTTTTCCGTTTTTTTTTGTAACTGGAGCCACACGTCATTAGTAAATAAATCGTGTATTATGTTTAGATACCTGCAACTCCGGTTAGATCATACAAATACGATTACAGACATAGGTACCTACCTACATAGAATGCTAAAATCCTAACCCTTCCTATTAGCTTGCCAAAGTCGGGTAAAAACAAATCGAGATGACACTTGTGGTTTTAAACATTTCCGTCCGTTGTGTTGTCTCTCTGCCAGCATTGTCGGCCTTAGATACTACCAAAGGTTTAACAATGGTTTCACATGACTTTATTCTTAATGTGTCCTTCATCAAAATAAAGATTTCATTAATCATGACAGAAGCTAATGAGGTCGACCACGTTTATGCATAAAAGATACAGAAAGTCCCACATATAAGGTACAATTTTGAACCGCAAATAAATGAAAACCGCTACGGAAAGTATTTCCTTGTAAAGGTTTTTGGAAAAGCAATTATGTCATCATCAGCCTCTAGCCTAGAAGCACTATTGTAAGAGAATGGTTCGGGAAGCGATTGAGATCAAGAAGTACCCTAATTTCAATCGCAAAGACGGCTTCAAACTCTCTTTCGCTTGGAATCCAGTAATCACTAAGTGTACTCGTCAAGTGAAATCACCTCAATATATGGACACTATTACTGTAGTGTGCTGTCCTAGTGTGAACCGGCCCTAATTAACATTTAAGAAGATCAAGTGAGGGTAGTTGAACAAACGCCTTCGCTTTGCTGTCGCGGTACCTCCAATACTTCAGTCTCCCCGCAACCACGGCTGGTGCAATCCGGTCGAAACGTCGGGCTTAAATTAAAGGTAAATTCGCGATAAATACCCGTTTTCATATGTTATCAAAGTGTTCCGCTTGTACCGAAATCGATGTCATGGGCCTATTCGAAGGAGAAGATGACAGTAACATCTGTACAAAGACTCATGGAATTCCTTATTTGTCACAGCATCTTTCTTAAGAAAAACTTTAATAGGCAAAACATTCCTTTCTTAATGAAAATCTTTACAAGCGAGCTTAGCCAGTTTTTCACAGAAATTATGAGTGCTCTTGCACTTAGAATTTTTTATCGCCATTGGACGGCCGTGGGGTTCAAATGCTGTATTTTTTAGGAGCCTACTATAAGAGGAAAAAAATGTATATGACACAGTGTAAGTTATTCCAGCTGACCATCTAATATTATTAAACAGTGTAAGGTCAGGCAAAGAATGTTTGAGTTTATCCTTCAGGAATGCCTCCGTAGTAGCCTGGAGTGTGGTTTTTTGCCCGGTTGAATGCAATAGGGTCGCCCCTAATGTATGGAACTCAATCATCACTGGCGAAATATGGGTGTACTATTTATTAGCCCTGAATTACTGTCACGCTGACGGTCGGTCGCACATGTTCGGTCGCGTAAGAGTATACAATGTGTTCTAAAAGCACCATACTGCGACGCTGACCTCAGCGGCGACCGGCAGCCGAATTTTGTTAGCGCTGACGTCACGACCGACCGTACGCGACCGACCGTCAGCGCGACTAGATTTCAGGCCTTGGTAGTCCTCTGACTAACCTCTCGGGGATTACAAGCGTGTACGTGTTTTCGTGAGCTTCGATACCCGGGTCGGGCATTCGCTCAACCCCGGGATCGAAGGACCACTCGACCAATGAGACAGCCCGTTGCAAATTCATCATCATCTGATGATGATGGTTCATATGAGCCGTAAGACGTCCACTGCACATAGGCTCTCTCCAATAGTGGTAGTTTTGCCATAATCGCCACGCTTGGTAGGCGGGTTTGCGATCGCAGTGCGGTTGTTACAAAAGCACAAAGAACGCTGCTGCCGATTCTAGTGAGTCCTTTAGCCGTCTTTTGGAACACCCACGTGAAGATATGGGATGGTGCTATTATTTTTACGTCCGACACCATACAGAACTTGCAAATTAGTTTCTTCTAAAACTCATACAACAGCCGAACACAGGTTGACCTACTGGTATTTCTGCTCTGTGCCACCAGTCCCCTTAAATGATACATAAACAAACAATTTTGTCAAATGTTTTCCTCCACCATAAGTTTAATACCGTCACTCAGCAGAGATCGTAAACTTTTGGGCTCGAACTAATGCTAGCACATTTTAGAAATTATTCGTTTTGTCACTGGAAGAAATGTTTTTACAGACCAGTGTATTGCAGTCATGATTTATGTATGTGATGGGACACATTTTTTTGAAACGTAGGTATTTCAATCGCTGCCGAGGCTGCGGGACTGTTCGAAAGAGATACCATGGTCCCGGAACATAAAGGGCGAGGAAGGAACGTTGATGGGTTTTAGTCAGTAAAAGTCTAGGGATTCTGCTCCGCCCAGAGCGGGGGGAGTCATTTCATGATTTCCAATCCGAAAAAAAGGGTATATCAATCGGATTTTTTTAAAACGAAGAGGTAAGTCTCTTTGAAATATTATTCATCTTTCGACTGCTGAGGTAATTCAGCAGTGGAATTTTATTTTGTACCATTAGACTGCGGTTGTAAACGTGACTGCTGAGCATGCGGTCCTGGGTTCAATTTCCGGGGCGGGTAAAGTTTCATTGGATTTTTCCATCAGGATTTTTTCAGAAACAGCCACGGAGTGTGTATTTGTGGCTATGAGCTCGCCCCCTAATGCGGGGGCTGCGAAGATCGACCGGAGGACACGGTGGAGCACACGGTGGAGGACTGCCCCACGTGGGCAGAGCAACGCCGTGGCCTCGTAGTGGCGATCGGCGGAGGCGACCTCTCTTTCAAAACACTATCATAGTACTTAGCATATATTCTGAAGAATATCATATATTTTTCTGGTTTTGTTTATTGCTGAGAATCATATACTTTCAGGCATTATAAAACTCGCGTGAAGCTCCTGTTAATTCACGGAAAACGTATTTTCATTATCTATAAAGTTTCTGCTACAATCTCATTAGTGAGTAAATACATCATTCGTATCTTTTGGTGCTCATTTACCTGTATTCAAGCGGAATTAAGAAAGGAAACATTTTAGGAAAAATAAACATTTCAAATTAAGTTGGCAGAAACAGTGTTGATATAATGTATTTATTAAGCAAAAATAAATGATTTAAGTATTTTCGTTCGTCCCACAGAGTTTCGGCCCACATAGCAAAATCCTGGTTCGTCCCGAACAATATAAACTAGTGATAGTGAAAAAATATTTCATTGGTGTAGTATTTTTCTAGTATTTGTGAATTTCAAATGAAAACAAGGAGTGCTGGGTTAATTAAATAATTAATTTGAGCATAGTTTCTTGCTCATTTTTCTCATACTGCCTGGCCCCGGGATGCTTATTGTAATGCCTTTTTTTTCTTCGATAATTTTCCCTGGCTTTTTTAAAACAACTGCGCAAAATTTCATCAAAATCGTTTTAGGAGTCTACAGTTTTGAACAGACGTACAATTTATTTATCAATAGAGTCTTGTTTAATTTATTGCTTTTATCCAATTTCTTCCCCAAAATGACAATAACAATTCCAAAATATAAAATCCAAATGCTGTCACTACTTCACCAATCATAACATTTTGTTTTCCTACTTCAGAGTGCTCGACCAAGATAAGCAGAATTGTGAATTAAATACAAGAAATAAGACAAACACAAACATTTTGCAAAAAAAGTCACAATTAATTGACAGCGTCGTTAAGGACTGCAAAGATCGAGTATCCGTTGTAGAGAGCCTGGAAAAGAAAAAAAGAAATGTGAGATAAAATATTAAGTATTTTAAACAAAGGTTTTTTGTGGTACATACTTTTGTAAGAGATAAATACTATTAATATACAGGGTGCGAGGGACACTGATACACACAAACGGTTACAACAAACGTATTCAGTACATAAAGGATGTAACAATAACAAGTAAAAAATTATTTAAAAAAATAAAAAAAACCCTCGACACATAATGTACTAAAAGTTAAATAAAATAATTCGTTAATCGTTAGGTCCTAGGTAAAAAAAAATGTAATTCACCATTTTGTAGTGGCGGCCATCTTGAATTTGAAATTTATCATAGTGACTCTATAATATGGGTATCAAATGAAAGGGCTTGACACCCGTAAGCCGCGTTAAAGAAGTTTGTTCCAAAAATATACCACAAAATTATAACCCTACGTTCCGTCACCGTACAAAACTAAACGCAACTCATTGTAAACATACAAATCATCGATGTTCAACGTTCCATCAGTTAACAGTTTGCGATAGCAAAACGCAGTCTGTGGTGCATACCGTAACTCGTAAAAAGTTGGAGCGAAAACTTCTTTCAAAAGCCCGTGTGTGAGAACATCTCCTTTCGGCTTCGCGCTCAACGTTCTCTTGCCTCAATACTGGACAAACCATCGTTTACTTTCTTCTAAGCGCGTGAATCTCAAACTCGCATCCCGGAATTCCCTGCCCTTGTAACCATCGGAGGTGGGAGGCTCAGCGTGTGTCGTAGCAGTCCAAGGTACGTGCATGTATTTGCTATTGACATTCTGTGAACATCGTGCTTTTTTTTTGCCCTATCAGAAAACCAGCGCTGTGACGTTTTTTTAATGTTACAGCACCATGCTGAGATAGGAGTCTTTTGGCCTCGTATGACGAGTTTCGTTTCTTTTAATTTTTGTATTTTTATCTGTTTAATTTTTATTAGTAAGTTTTAAATACTGATAATTTTGATGTGTTTTGTCCTGTGCGGGCTAATAAATGCTTTTTCTTTCTTTCTTTCTTTCTTAACCGTCATCGTTCGTTTCGTCACCGTAAGGGCCGAAGCCTGCCGGGGCTGCGGGACTGTTCGAAAGAGATACCGCGGTCCCGGAACGTAAAGTGCGAGGAAGGAACATGGATGGTTTTTAGTCAGTAAAAGTCTGACACTCCCTCCCGCTCCGCCCAGAGTGGGAGGGGTCATTTGATGATTTCCCATCCGAAAAAAAAGGACCTATGTCTTTAAAATCGTTTTGATTTGTCTATTATACCACAAAGAACGCATGAATCAGACGAATCTTACAAAAAAAAATTGCCTAACGGAATTAAGAACGAAAATCCACCACTTGACGTCAGTCACATAATTTTATTTATCAACGATCACTTATTTTGCCCCAGTAATTTACTTCAAAAGTGCTCCACAAAATTAATTTAGAGCCATATTTATAAAATACATAAATTATTTAGAAAAGTACGGGATTTTTTACGAATGCCTCATTAGGGACTTCTCAAATAGGACTCGGGTACGTTGGCTCTCGGGCAATTATTTAGAAACGGTACCGGTATCAGATTTTCTGCTTTCATTTTTTATATTTTTTTCCTGCATTCACCAGAAAAGTAGGCTAATAGGTATTTCTAGAATGTTCCTCGGTTTGTTCTATTTACGGCTTGGTAACGGAAATAAACCGGCACAGCTTATTATAGTAGTTCATTAAAAAAAAGATATCTTAATTCTTTCATTTCACTGCGTTTTCTTTATGTAATTTATATGTATGGCTTGTTTTGTAATTTAACTTCAGTTGGTGCCTAATTATGTGGAATTAGCGGTTATTCACCCAACTAGTAATCTTGATTTCAGAAACCTCTAACTTATAGAGTCCGTTGATATCCTAAAACTTTTCAGTAATGAAAAACTAATTAGGTACGTATTTTAGTTGGTCGTTTTGAATTTAATGAAAAGATATTAAGAAAAGGGCAATGACCGCTGAAGCTATTTTCCACATTCCATAATTATTGTTTTAAGTACTATTGAGTTCAATGAGGGTCTGCCACTCTGGAATAAGGTTGACAATTGTTTACCATCAGTGAACGGTGGTAGTACCTACAACAACTTATTATCCTGAATCAAAATCGGTTTTATCGTTATAATCTGCGGGCCTAAAATGGCCGCTTTAGAAGAATCATAATTTGAATCATCTTAAAAAAATTAAATTGGTAAAATGGACCTTATTTTCATTTCCATAAAGTCCATTTTAAGAATTTTAAATTTTAACGTGATTCAAATTATGATTCTGCTAAAGTGGCCTTTTTAGACCCCCTGCACAAACATTTATCAAATCAAGATATTCAGAAATAAATAAATTGGTTTAAAATAAGATTGATTTTGTGTGTGTGGCGTCACTCTAACTAAAGTCTTGCACTAATTCTGTTATTCACAGTATGTATATTATTAACCTAGTTTATAAATCAACTACAAAGAATGAAAACGTCAGTAGTTTTCCTCATTTCTGTAGCTGACAGTTTTAGATAGCAGTTGAGAGTTGTCATTATCTTTTTCATTGTTGGATGTGCAGTATGCGTTATAAGATAAAAGTGATGTGGGATGTAGTACCTATTCAAACAAAGAATATTTGAGGTTTTAAATAAATGAGGTTTAAGTGGACGCTTCATGAAGCCGGCAATCAAACATTCTATACATCAACCTAAGTATAACTCTACTCAAAAATTATTGCTGGGAAACAACTTTTTTTGGGGTGAAAAATCACGGTTTACGGAAAGACTTAACGGTACTCACTTAATACACTGTAATGATGACTGCATTGAATATTACAGGAGTCGTGAAGGAGTTTAAAATTAAGCTATTAACATTGAAGACCTGTATTTGTACAATAGGATCGAAAACCCAGGAACGTTGACACTCAATAATATGTTTAACTAGAAGTTTCCCAGGGATAACAAAAAAAACTCAAGTACGGGAAAACAAGTACGGTCTATCAAGCTATTTGGTTTACATAATACAATATAATTTTCATGTTAAAATGTAAACAAAATAGCTTGGTCGACCGTATATACCTTCCGGTTTCGGTAAGGGTATTTCTAACCAACTTCCAAAGGGATGGTTGTATGTTCAACTGTATGTATTTTTTTATAAATATTGTGTATTCATTGATTTCTCGATCAATAATAGTGGATCAATTTTGAAAATTGTTTATCAATCGCAAATTAGAGGTAACACTGTAAATACCAGAAAGCTCTTCGGTCAAAACCAAATAATTATTACCTACTACATAGTTGGCAAAATTTCATGAACTTAAACCTAAAGTATTTTTTAAGAAACCAATATAAACATCACCTGACTAAAAGTTTGTATAGACAACAGCGCCATGCCACCAGCACTGAGCTTCAGAGGTCTTTGAGCTGCAACGATTACAATCAGGAGATCTTTCTGCAGATCCACCGGCCAAGAAGTCCATGTTGATTCGTAGGCTGCTAGAGCTATGCCTTGACTCTGAGAAAAAATAGAAGATCACTTGATGGTCCAGGGCCCGTTCTACCGCCTCTTACGGATTCCACCGAAGCGGAGACTGGTCGAGAGGAGAGATGTGTTGTAAACTACCGATGGAATTTCAGTAATCCTGTGGTTTTTACAGCTTTTATTCTAAAACCTACTTCAGGTACCAGCTCTCACGTTGTGAATTTATGTACCTAGTCAGAAACTGTTATGTGCTACAAGACCATTGTGAGAGAAAATAAATAAAAACTTTTTATTGTTTACACTTCTTGTCTTTACTTAGCTAAAGTGGAAACGGTTGAGTAGAAAGGAGAGTGAGCGAGGTGCGGTGAGCGGTGTGCTGTGTGTGGTGTATGGTGAGCTGAGCGCTGTGAGCAGCGTGCCTTTTTGCGCATTACCTCTCCTCTCCGCTTTGCACATCTCCGCACAGCTTTGGTGGATACACCCTTTTTTTTTTTACGATGGGAAATCATCAAATGACTTCTCCCACTCTGGGCGGAGCGGGAGGTGTGTCAGACTCTTACTGACTAAAACCCATCCATGTTCCTTCCTCGCCCTTTATGTTCCGGGGCCGCGGTATCTCTTTCGAACAGTCCCGCGACCCCGGCATGGTGGACACACCCTTGCTTTTACGCATCTCCTCTTGCTCGTCTCCACTTTGGTGGAGTTCGGGCCCATAAAGAGATATTATTCAAATTTTACTTTTTTAAAGAGATAGCTAGGCTAGAGCTAGACAGGACGTGTAACTGCATCTCTGTTCTTTCATCTGGCTATTAAAAAAGGGAATAAATAACAGAGTGACTTTTGACACGGGAGAATGTAATAAAAATCGTTTCTAGTTCAAAAATCTTTTTGTAGTTTTTGTTACTTTAGTCATTTCAAGGAAAAGGTTATTACCGTGTTTATTTAATTAATATTCATTTCAAAATAATCGTTGTGTGTGGGTATTGACAAACAAATATTTTCGTTCTTTCTGTTAAAAAGTTTAGAGATAAGATTATTGTGTTGTATTATGGTTATGTAATTTTCTTTCGCGTGTATGATCTATGGCAGTATTATGGCTTCCTTTGCTTAACTTTTTTCTTTTAAAGATGGCGGAGGAATAAGAGGATTAATACGTCAACATAAGAAGATTAGAATCCAGTATAAGTAGTAATGTAATGCATGAATCTTTTCATGAAATAAGGTTGGAATAAAATACATTTGTAAGAGGGTAGGTTCTAATAAATTGAATAGACTATTTTGTGTTTTGATTAGATGAGATTTGAGATAAGTCGTTATGACATACATACATAACATTACGCCTGTAATCCCTGGAGGGTTAGGCAGAGGTGCAGCTAATTGTACACGTGCATTTATTTATTTATGTTTAAGTCTTAAGTAATATCGGGCTATCTTATTGCCATCAACCGAACCCATATCTAGACTCCGTGCCTGTTACTGAAAAATTCATGGATGTTTGATTTTTCCCGTTGTCCCCACCGGTGGGACGAACCAGTGGGGTCTGCGGGAAAACACCTATAATAAGTATTAAAGTATGTAGGCAGTATATCAACTATCTGGTGTCCACGACACAAGCCTCGTTGCTTAGTGTGACACTATGTGGCGCTGTGTGTAATGTTTATTAAACTAACTAAACTAACTAGTGATATTATTAAAAAAGCATGGTATGAGTACTTACTTGAATGATAAGCTCGTTTCCTAAGTAGCAGTAGATGTAGGCATTTATAAGTGCTATGACTAAGTAAGCCAGGAACGTTATCAAGAGTGATATTTGTTGTACACCGACCTGAAACAAAACATTTCAATGATGACAGCCGCTGGGCGTTTGTCTAGGTTGGTGTGTTGGGCTATCAATGTTGATCTTTGACAGTCGTTATGTTTTCAGTGGCCCGAAAGTTTGACAACCAGTATTACTAAGTGGCATCGTATTACCCCGTACTAACTGGGTTGTGAAGATCAGATAGGCAGCCTTTTTTCATCTATGTTAGGGTCGGTTTTCAGTCCCAATACCAGTATTTTATATTTGAGCTGCATAGCGCGATTTTCCAAACTCAATTCCAGTAGCTGCCTCGGAATCACTGTGTTTACTTCTTTTTAGCCAATTAAGAGCTAAACATTATAAGCGTTATGACGATGCTTTCCACTCTGTATAATTTCCATCAAAGGCTTTCCTAGAAACACTCCGTCTGATAAAATAATGTATTCCTGTTCTTTTAATTATTTAGGTCAAACGGTATATAGTTTTTGATAAAGCGTACGGGATTTCTGGATGATGTATTTCATTGATACACTGTGTAATCAGTTTTTTGTGATTGTATCATGAACTGGCGTTGGTACAATATCGTTAACAACGTCATGAAAAAACCGCATCAAAATAAAACCACTTATTTAAGAGCTAAGATGCCATAGACAGCCACAATCTGTAATGGAGTTCTTACCAGCCCGCGTAGCATGACCAGTATGACCACCGTAGACACGGTCGACAGAGAGTCGACAAACCTTTTGTTCATCTGTCATTTTGTCGATTCAATGACACATGAACAAAACATTTGTCGAGCCTCTCTCGTTTCTTCGGTGGTCATGCTAAGAAGCAGTCAGGAGAGCATTATAGGCAATTGCTTGACGGGTTAAAACTAGTTGAAATAAAGTAAGATAGGTTGGGTTTTCTTCTTCTGTATCTTGTGGTTAGTGCCAAACGAGCCCGCGTAGCATGACCATGTAGAAACGGCTTTCTTCGTAGAAAGACTCGAACTCGACAAATCATTTGTTCTTCTGACATTTTGTCGATTCAATGACAGATGAACAAAATATTTGTTGATTCTTTTTTGGAAGAAACACGTTTCTACGGTGGTCATATTACGCGGGCAAGTGTTAGAGTTTTTATACCACGCATGGGTCTCTGATCTCTGACCTGGCTTTTATATGCCATCGAGAAATAACTTTCAGGCATACTGGTTTCCTTATAATGTTTTCCTTCACCGAATCAAGTGAAACTGAAACGGTTTACCAACAGTCGATTGGTCCATGAATCATTGGTCAACATTACCTTAAAGCCATTAAATTTTCCACCAAAGGACTTGGACACTCACGAACGTTTCGCCAACATTTGTGATAATAATTCAATACGCACATGAATCGGAAAATTCAGAGGTGCGTAACTTGGGTTCGAACTCGAGACACCTCACAAGCGCGTTATGAAAAAGAGAAGTTTATAGGTTAAAAAATAAATAAATTCTAATCTGGTACGAATGCAACACGGAAATGTACTTACCACAGTCACCATAACTGCATTCAAACACAATTCTACGGTGACTGCCAAGTTTTGAACCAGGAAATATTCCTTGAAAATATTTTCCATCTTCATTGAGTACCTGTAACGTAACATCACATTGTTAAAAATCCTTTATGGAAAATATTTTAAAATACTCGTGCAGTTTGATGAGGTCTTAAGACGCCTGCGGAGCATGCGTCGTTCATACAAACGTAATACCAAAATAATTTGTAAATAAAACATATTCTTAAGGAAGTGTGTATTTATTTCGATTGGATTACATATTATCTAGGTTCCCAAATATATATTATGAATGGACATTGATTTAAACAAGAGTTATGAGAAGAATACGTTTTCTATAGAAATTTTAAATTCCTCATATCTCGTCTAAATATCAATGTCCTTTCAAAATATATATTTGGGAACCTAGATATTATGTAATCCAATCGAAATAAATACACACTTTCTTAGGAATATGTTTGGTTTACAAATTATTTTGGTATTACGTTTGTATGAACGACGCACGCTCCGCCGGCCCCTTAACGTATCCATGGCAATCTAAATTGTGTCGTCCCAGAACTTAATTACTAGTTTGGCACTTTCGGTTGCGTCCGTACAACAGCACCACATAGGTAAAGGGTGTAAAACATCTATTCACGAAGCCGAAAGGCACTTGTTTTCCCCATCATTGCGATCATTTTTTTGTTCTACACCATAGGTGAGAACCTTCTAGTTATGGAGATATGGGGGGTCAAAGTTACAACTTTTTGACAAGTTTTTTTTGTAAGATTTTGCCTTTTAACACCTCAACGACCCCCGTACTATTCAATCCATCCATCAGCACAATGTTTTAAATGCGTTACATTGAGTTCTACCACAAAACGTGATTTATAACCTCAAAAAAGAAAGTTGTTTCCCAGAAAAAAATTTTGAGTAAAGTTACTTAGTTTGATGTACAGAATGCTTGGTTAATGGCTTTGTGATGAGGTGGTTTACACCCTGTATACACAGGGCAGGATCATTAATGCATTTCCACCGGAGCAGGTTTTCTTTGCCGCAACCAACCTGGCTCGCAGCAAGGAAAACCTGTCAGTCTACTGTATTTAAAGACTTCCAGTTCAGCCATGGCAACTCATGTCCAGGTGGGAGAACTGATGTTCTTGTAGTGAAAAGACAACAGGACATGCAGGTCGCGATACTAAGTACCCCATTGTCTGTGGAACAGCACCACATATACACAGGGCAGAATCATTAATGAATCTCCACCGGAGCAGGTTTTCTTTGCTGCAACCAACCTGGGTCGCAGCAGGGAAAACCTGCCAGTCTACTGTATTTAAAGACTTCCAGGTCAGCCATGGCAACTCATGTCCAGGTGGGAGAACTGATGTTCTTGTAGTGAAAAGACAACAGGACACGCAGGTCGCGATACTAAGTACCCCATTGTCTGTGGAACAGCACCACATATACACAGGGCAGAATCATTAATGAATCTCCACCGGAGCAGGTTTTTTTGCTGAGACCAGCCTGGGTCGCAGCAGGGAAAACCTGCCAGTCTACTGTATTTAAAGACTTCCAGGTCAGCCATGGCAACTCATGTCCAGGTGGGAGATTTTCAGAAGATGGAACGAATGGGATTAGTAAGGATGCACTACATCGCCACAGCTGTAGTCTTTCTGTTTCTGGTGAGGTGATAGACTTATTTACAAAACCCTTACTGTTTTCGTAGTAGTTGATCGTGTGTTTCTAATAATAATAGAGAATATTCATTTATCATTTTTTTGTTTTATGTACACATATCCCTGACGTGTACAACCGTAGAACAATATAGAAATTTGCATACATTTTTTGTCTTTTTAACCGACTCCTAAAACAAGGAGGAGGTTCTCAATGCGCATGTTTCTATTTTTTTTACCGTTTTCAATCGTCACCAATCTGATGATGAAATCTTGGTGAAATCGAGGGGATTCTTCAAATTGTATAAGATAACGTACAGCAATTTTGGTATTTTATACAACAAGTGAAGCATTTGTGTTCAATAACAACCATTCTACCATCAGATCTGATGATGAAGCCAAGAGTCAGGCACCGGAACTCCATAATGAGACAATGTATCCTAGTCGTGTTTGGGCTTGTTGTAATGTAATTGTAACGGTATGCACTTTCCATGTCTACCATTGATAATTTAATTTGAAAGGGTACACTTCCCAGGTGGTCCCATAATCATCAAGTCAGGATCCGATGATGGGATCTTGGAGAAATAGAGAGAACTCTTCAAATTTTATACGCACACTTGATGCGATTTGGTTAGTTTTTGGAAGAGTGCTTTCTTAAAGAAGTTCCATTTCAATTTGGTGAAGATCTGATGAAGAACTTCGGAGATAGGCAACGGAACTCCTCAATAAATGATAGCAAATCGGCTGGGATTGCTAAAATCTCATGTCTGTCTATTATTTACACCAGATCATAATATAACATCACACCCGGTACGCTGTGAAGGAGTAAACACAAGTGAACCACTAAAAAGTGGAAAATAGAAACGTTTTTGCAAAAAATAAAATCGACTTAAAAAAACACATAAAAGTGAAAAATAACTTAAGCTTCAGAAGTCGGTGACAAAAAAACTAAGTAAATCAATAAAACAAAGGTCACCGACTTCTGAAGCTTAAGTTATTTTTCATTTTTATGTGTTTTTAAAAGAAAAAGTTTACAGAATGAAACATTGCGTGTGTTTTTAAAATGTACCTTGTACATGTTTCATGAATAACGTAAATATTGATGTTCGCAGGACGAATGGTAAAATATGGCTGAGTTTTGATGTTTCATAACAAATCTTGTTTATATTTGCGAAACAAAATAATATTCTATTCTAGGCGTTGTCATTTTCTTTTCGATATTCTTATTTAGGTACATAACATAAAAAATACGTTGTTCTTTTTGACCCTTTATCAAAATATTAACAAAAGGAATTACCAAAAGGCAAAATCCTCAGAACAATTTATTAATATTAATCGTATAGAATAGCTTATATTGTAAACGAAAATGAATGTAGTTGTACCCTATAAATAATATTACTACCGTTCATTAACCAGGAGCGAACGTGTGTTGATAACAAATCGAGAGATAGATTTCTGTGTCCACTATAACAAAGGACTATTTGCGGTGTTGAAATAGTTGTTAATCCTACAAATACCAATGAATTTTGATAAACCGATACCAAAGTAATGCTACAGATTAAGTCAAATTTTACCCTTTATTCGACGTTTTCAACAATAATCTTATAGCCTTTATTGGTCGGCTATCAGTTTTACCGGATGCAGCTGAATACCAGTATTTTACATGGAGCGACTGCCTATCTGACCTCCACAACCCAATTAGTACCGAGTAATACGATACCGTTTGGTAAGACTAGCTGTTAGATATTTTGGGCCTATGATTACGAGTACCTAATGACTGTCAAAGATCTACAAATGACAACCGGGACAAACGGCGTACATTTTGTGTTCAGACTTTATTATATTCGGAGCGACTGCCTATCTGACCACCACAACCCAGTTAGTACCGAGTAATACGATACCCCTTGGTGAAACTAGCTGTTAGATTTTTTGGGCCTATGATTACCTAATGACTGGCAAACATCTACAAATGACAGCCGGGACAAACGGCGTACATTTTGTGTTCAGACTTTATTATATTCGGAGCGACTGCCTATCTGACCACCACAACCCAATTAGTACCGAGTAATACGATACCGTTTGGTAAGACTGGCTGTTAGATATTTTGGGCCTATGATTACCTAATAACTGGCAAAGATCTACAAATGACAACCGGGACCAACGGCGTACATTTTGTGTTCAGACCTTATTATATTCGGAGCGACTGCCTGTCTGACCACCACAACCCAGTGAGTACCGAGTAATACGATACCCCTTGGTGAAACTAGCTGTTAGATTTTTTGGGCCTATGATTACCTAATGACTGGCTAAGATCTACAAATGACAGCCGGGACCAACGGCGTACATTTTGTGTTCAGACTTTATTATATTCGGAGCGACTGCCTATCTGACCACCACAACCCAGTTAGTACCGAGTAATACGATACCCCTTGGTGAAACTAGCTGTTAGATTTTTTGGGCCTATGATTACCTAATAACTGGCAAAGATCTACAAATGACAGCCGGGACAAACGGCGTACATTTTGTGTTCACACTTTATTATATTCGGAGCGACTGCCTATCTGACCGCCACAACCCAGTTAGTACCGAGTAATACGATACCCCTTGGTGAAACTAGCTGTTAGATTTTTTGGGCCTATGATTACCTAATGACTGGCAAAGATCTACAAATGACAGCCGGGACCAACGGCGTACATTTTGTGTTCAGACTTTATTATATTCGGAGCGACTGCCTATCTGACCACCACAACCCAGTTAGTACCGAGTAATACGATACCCCTTGGTGAAACTAGCTATTAGATTTTTTGGCCCTATGATTACCTAATGACTGGCAAAGATCTACAAATGACAACCGGGACCAACGGCGTACATTTTGTGTTCAGACTTTATTATATTCGGAGCGACTGCCTATCTGACCACCACAACCCAGTTAGTACCGAGTAATACGATAAGTACCCCTTAGTGAAACTAGCTGTTAGATTTTTTGGGCCTATGATTACCTAATGACTGGCAAAGATCTACAAATGACAGCCGGGACCAACGGCGTACATTTTGTGTTCAGACTTTATAATATTCGGAGCGACTGCCTATCTGACCACCACAACCCAGTTAGTACCGAGTAATACGATACCCCTTGGTGAAACTAATTATTAGATTTTTTGGGCCTATGATTACCTAATGACTGGCAAAGATCTACAAATGACAACCGGGACCAACGGCGTACATTTTGTGTTCAGACTTTATTATATTCGGTTGAAAACATTGAATAGAGGGAATCGTGGCTAAATAATAACAGCCGCTTGTGTCGATCGTAAGTTTAAGCCGTGCTTGCTTAGGTTGGTCTGTAGATGGGTGACCACCCTTACATACCGAGTTCCTTCGTGACTTGGAAAGCTCGTTAACAAATCCGGAAAAAAAATCATTACTAAAAAGTTGTGTGGATTTTGGCGCTTTCGTTACTGTCACGAAGAGATCTTTTCCTTGCATATCGAAGTAATAAAAAATGTAATGTAATAATGTCATTTGTAATCAATCGAAATGCTTTTTCTGTCAATTAGGCTTGCGGTTGGTCGCAACTTGCCTATGAAGCGATGATGCGGCCTAGCACGCTTGCCTCAAAGAAACTAATCTGAATCTTTTCAAAGTTTAAATGAATCACGATTCATTTGAACTTTGAAAAGATTCAGATTATAATGATTAAACAAAAACAGAGGCAACGGTGTCACTCGTCTGATGTTACTTCCTAAGCTGCACAATTTCCGAAATGTAACCGATATAATAATAAAAACCGATGTCGTTTGACTATAAAATAAAACAAAAATTAACAGTCTCTCGAGAGAACCATTCCAAGAAAGAAAGAAAAAGCATTTATTAACCAGCACAGGACAAAACATTTAAAATAAAATAGTGATATTATCAGTACAACTAATAAAAATTAAACATAGAGAAAAAACAACACTCGGGCGAAGCATCTGAAATACTTAAAGTTCGGCTTTACACCCTGTATTCTTTATAAAATATTTCAAATACAATAACCAAATGCTTTACCCCATCAAACGAATATGTTTCTTGATTATCTTCTTGAATTTCATCCTCGTCACCATTTCAGCTTCTTTAGCATACTTCAAATCCCGTATCTCTTTCTGCAAGTGTATCAGCTGATCGCACAAGTATATGATCATACTGCAAACAAGACCCTGCATGGCAAACGCTCTGCATAGTCCAGGAAAAACGCAGAACGCAAGTATTTGCAGCGACAGAATCAAGTTCATTGAACTCTTCATTGGATCGAAGGGTAACCAGGCTTCTATAGACATTGTCCCTTCGCATAGTGCCAAGAGACTGAATGCACCAACAACAGCAGCGGTCATCCCAGTTAGAAGCATCACGTAATTTGCCATCAGTTTCTTTCGTTCTTCTGTAACCACGTCTCCAGAACTTTCGATTTCATCTATGAGATCTCTGAGTTCATCTCTCTTGATCAAAAATATTATCGTTTTAAAAAAGAAGTTGTATACAACAAGGCATTTATCCAAATTGGAGAAGACGATGACAAGGTCATCTCTGTTTTGGTACGTTCCAATTCCAGCTAATATGAGAAACATTGTGGTTAGAAAGTGGATGAAGAGCTCGTAGATTTTGTAAAAGTATGTTTGGTTTCTGGTTAACGTTTTTTCTGGCCATAAACCAACAAAGAAAAGGTATTTAATGTTAAATGAAAAGAAACCATCGTCTATCAAGTAGAAACGGTCTAGTACGGAGAGCGCCATTTTGAAAATGACCACGACGATTTGATAGTAATGAGTGTAATGGCGCGGACACAAATGCTGATAAGCAATAAAGAATTGAATTGAAATAATGTTGTTTTTTTCAGAGATGATTAAGAAAATGAAACTTAAGAAAAATGGTAAACGCAGAATGAGAATTGTCATGTTTTAACAAGAGGACTTTAATAAACACATAACATTTACATTCTATCAGCTAAATCGATGAACTTCCAGAAAAACAATTTAACGGTCTTGGATCCCGCAACGAAATGAATCAGAAAATAATAGCGGAGGAGTAGGAAAAACATAATTTCCACTTCCCTCCATATCATCAGAAGATAGAACAAAACAAAGACACATTATATAACATATTAAAACGCTTATTTATCGCGAATTTACCTTTAATTTACAAGGACAATAGGCACAAAGCGATGTTTACAACTGGGATAAGCACAGTGGCCTATCACCACGAATAAATATTATTCCTAATGGAGCAAAGGACTATTATTTTTTTATTCCAATGATGGGTATGACAAAACGCTTGAACGCAAGGAAAGGTATTGAATTTTGTATTTGTGTCTGTTAACGTGTTGTACAAATCTTATCAAACATGATGTTTGTTATAGCTTTTCAGATCAACCTATGTTCAACAAAGAAATGCCCGTAAGCAACGAACGTGTTCCGAACGTTTTATAGCCATAGTTTTCCTGTTAAGAAAAAAATTTACCATTGAAACTGAACGTGGACTTCTAAAGGATTCTAGAGGATCAATAAAATATAGCCAAGTCAGAGCAGCATAAAAACTCTGATACCAGGTTATGGACTAACCACACGATAAAGAAGTAAGAAGAAGACGTCAATGTTCCAAAACAATGATGTATGCAGTTTCATTGATCCACTTCGCTCTAAATCGTGTACCCACTACCTTACACCTCTACAAACAATTTAACGTAAGTTTCACACTATGTTCAAACTTCACAAACTTCATTTTGGAGTGTGTGCATACTTGCTGAACGTTCTGCGGCCATTTTGGTTTTTGAGCTAAGTCCGCCAATGTGTACCAAGCTTTATGCTAACACAAACTGTGCGCAAATTGTGCAACTTTGGACTGCAATATCTTTGGTAATAACTGGTAATTTCCGCATGCCCTGTCTCTGTCTTTCTTGGACGATAGACAAGGATAGAGACAAAACTTCTCTGAACTTATAAATGACAAATTATGGCTGTTTAATGTCATAACTGTTGAACAAATGACCAACTAGTTTGTTAAAGGGCAGTCAGTCTTCTTAGGAATTGTTTGTAATTGATGTAGTTATCATTTACTAGCTTTTGCTTTGACTTCGATCGGAAATTATTCCACAAAAATGTACTGAAAAGATAAAAGTTCAATTAAAATAAAAGTAACCCACGTCATGCTGTATCAGATTGTCTATTGGAATTTGTTCAAGCGTTTAGGTGAAAAAAGGTTTACAGATAGACAAGCAGACTTACTTTCGAATTTAAAATATAAGTACAGATGAAGCTTTTATTACTTTGCTTGTCTTTACAAATAAATAATTTTGAAGGATTTTTCTTTTCAAAATAAAAATGAATTCAGTGAAATGCAAATAAAATTATTTACGGTACTTACAAAAAACTATCTTTCTGTTTGTTTCGGCTTATCTCCGAAAGAGCTGAACCAATTTTGACGGGACTTTTACTGGCAGATAGCTGATGTTATAAGGAATAAGAGTTTATTTAGTAAAAGGAATAGGGGAATAGAAATAAGGAAGTAATCATTACATGTTATAAAACAAAGACCTCCGCTGCGTCTGTCTGTCTGTTCGCAATAAACCCAAAAACTATTGCACCGATTTTCATTTAGTTTTCACCAATGGATAGAGTGGTTCTCGAGGAAGGTTTTAGTGTATAATTTGTAGTACGAGGGCAAAGCCGCAGGCATCAGCTAGTCTAATAAATATAAATCTCGTGTCACAGTGTTTGTTATCAAACTCCTCCGAAACGGCTTGACCGATTTTCATGATTTTTATTGTGTAGTTCTGAGAATAGGTTGTAGGCTATTTTTAGTCTCGCACATACACATCAAAATCTCCACGCGAACGAAATCGCAGGCAACAGCTATAGTATTTTTGTAATAGTTACGACAAAACTTGCGGGCAACAGCAAGTTTTACTTGAGCTTTGCTCTCAATCTCTTACCACATGCCATTCAAACAGTCAATATGTAGCGATAGCTGCGGTTAAAGAAATGCATCGCCACTCTAAAAGCGGAGAGTGCTTTCCGAGCCACTTATATCGAGAATGTTCGAGCAGTTGCTACTATTTGTTCTCGCAATGTTTGCTGTTCAGATTTCTTCTACTAGGGTACTGATTCACGTAATACTGGTATTTGAGATTATTTTACTTTATGTTGTTGGATTTGTGCCCGGTTGATGGCAAAAGGCTGGCGCTCTATTTTGTGGGACTTAAACATAACTATTACATTACGTAATTACTTTAGGATGGATGTTCCAGGGTAGCCTGGGAAACTATAGAATAAATAATCATCAAAAACATTAATACTCACAACCCTTCAAGTTCAGATGTAGGAGTTTTTCAAGGTCAAAATCGTTCCTAAGCTTTTTTGAACTTGGATGATTGTATTGATGGTTTTGATGATTACAATTCTGTAACTACATACGTCTTACAGTCGCGAACATATTTAAATCAACACACAAACTAGCACTGTCCTGCAAATTGCAAAAAAACGTAAGAAAAAAATAAATTTCTCGGACCACCGACGCTTTCACCTTAAAAAGATTTCGAAGACTATTTTACGGTAGACATTTTTTTTATTAGAACCATAATTTTATTGTGGTAGGGGCTTTTTGGCCTCTTACTAGATTTTTAGTTTTAGTATGCCTTATTTTTTATTTTGTTTGGTTGTTTTATTTTTATTTAATTTTCTTTTATTGTTGTGTCTTCGCCGAGTCAAATAAATGTCTTATTTTTTCTTCTTTCTTTATATCTAAAACTCAGGCATTCATTAATTTAAATCAACGTTTGTTAATCTGAATACTTACTAACAGATTAGTCCATTAATGTCAATTAACCTTAATTAGAGAGGCGGCAAAGCGATTGTGTTTAATTGTGTTTATCTATAAGTATACTGATTTGACTAATGCAATGACAAACAACTGTTTACCGTATTAGTTGATCTAGATTTTGGATGCAACCAATTAAGCTTGCCAAAACTCTTATAGCCAGAATAAACAGTGATAGCTACACAGGTCTATCTGCAATGTTAAACAGTGCTTGCTGAGGTCGAGACGTAGATGGGATACCGTTATTAAAAAGCAAGTTCATCGATCGATTGATCTCGATCCAACCGTCTGGCATCTGATTATATCAATCAACCAAAATCAAGCGTTTTTAGGGTTCCGTTGCCAAATGGAAACCCTTATAGATTCGTCATGTCTGTCTGTCTGTCTGTCCGTCCGTCCGTATGTCACAGCCACTTTTTTCCGAAACTATAATGTAATAATTAAGATTTTTACACAAAAATAGAACAAAAAACAATAAATTTTTGGGGTTCCCCATATTTTGAACTGAAACTCAAAAATGTTTTTTTCATCAAACCCATACGTGTGGGATATCTATGGATAGGTCTTCAAAAATGATATTGAGATTTCTAGTTTTATTTTTTTCTAAACTGAATAGTTTGCGCGAGAGACACTTCCAAAGTGGTAAAATGTGTGTCCCCCCCTGTAACTTCTAAAATAAGAGAATGATAAAACTAAAAAAAAATATATAATATACATTACCATGTAAACTTCCACCGAAAATTGGTTCGAACGAGATCTAGTTAGTAGTTTTTAGGGTTCCGTAGCCAAATGGCAAAAAACGGAACCCTTATAGTTTCGCCATGTCTGTCTGTCTGTCTGTCCGCGGATAATCTCAGTGACCGTTAGCACCAGAAAGCTGAAATTTGGTACCAATATGTATATCAATCATGCCGACAAAGTGCAAAAATAAAAATTTAAAAAAACATTTTTATTAGGGTACCTCCCCCAGACGTAAAGTGGGGAGCGATTTTTTTTTTAATTTTGACCCTGACGTGTGATATATTGTTGGATAGGTATTTAAAAATGAATAGGGGTTTTCTAAAATCATTTTTTGATAATATTAATATTTTAGGAAATAATCGCTCCGAAAGTCAAAAACAATGTGTCCCCCCCCCTCTAACTTTTGAACCATAAGTTTAAAAAATATGAAAAAAATCACAGAAGTAGACCTTTATATGAACTTTCTAGGAAAATTATTTTCAACTTGATGAGTTGAATAGTTTTTGAGTTATATAGCACTTTTTCAAAAAAACGCAAATGATAACTTTGTTTTTCATACAAATACTATGAAAAACAAAGTTATTTTTGCTGACGAAAAATGTTGGTATTTTTAATGGTCTGGGAAGCTACGGAACCCTACAGTGAGCGTGGCCCGACACGCTCTTGGCCGGTTTTTTTTTTTATTAAGTCATATATCGTAAAATCGTAACTTTTATATTATGTTACTTGCTGCTACGGAACCCTTCATGGGCGAGTCCGACTCGCACTTAGCCGCTATTAATAAACGGAAATCAATTTATTATTTTATGAATGGTCGTCAAATCGATCCTATGAAGATAGCTTGTTTAGTTGTAATGGATCAACGATTTTCGTCATTATGGACTAATTGACGTCAATCACTCATTGCCGTCGTCTTCTTGTATCGTTTACGCAGCTTTTAATCTATCTAAAGCAAATATTGTGAGAACCAGTAGTAAGGAATAGAGACCGTATGCAATTTGTCTTCTGTCGACGTATTTGAAAGTCTCTAGAGTTTTATGCAGTTGCCTTATATTTTCTCGACGAAATCCCTTAAAAGGCTGCCTCGTGAGATTATGTATTTGTCTTTCGCTAAAACTGTGACACAATTGCAAGTTTCTGTTGAATAATTTTGCCATGATTGTGCATGTATGACCAGATAGATGGAAGTGTTCGAAGCATAGAAGTGTGTAAAGATTGTAGCAGATGGCGTTTTGTTCCTTCCAGCTTACCCCCAAAAGACACCAAATTCTTAATACATCCAGATATTAAGGAAAGTAAAAAACCTCTTAACGAAGCCGAAAGACACTTGTTTTCCCCGCCAGTGCGATAATTTTTTTTGTTTTTCACCATACCTGGGAACCTTCTAGTTAAAGGGAGTTTCAACTATTTGACTATTTTTTTAAGTACAAGTTTTAAATGTAACATTTTTACTTGAGTCACCTCCACGACTTTACTCTTCAATCCATCCACCAGCGCAAGTTTTTGGAAAGAGTGTGTTACGTGGAATTCTACCACAAAAAAGTTTAATCTCCCAAAAACATCCTAAAAAAAGTAAAAAAACGTCTTTTCCCAGCAAAAATTGTTGTGTAAAGTTACTTAGTTTGATGTACAGAATGCTTGGTTGACGGCTTCGTGATGAGATTGTTTACACCCTGTATAAAAAGGTCACCGGCTGCTGTCATCTTTTTGTGCACCTGTTTCCAGCAAAGACAATACTTATGAATGAGCCAGAAAAACACATAAACTAGCTAGACATTTTGTACCAAAACTTGATCGTTGATCACAAAACTGTGTAAAAACATCTTGAAAACCACGCGGATAACAAATGCATCCAATTCGATCCATGTGACGGCAACCGACCCGTATAGAGGGTGTAAAACACCTCTTCACGAAGCCGAAAGGCACATAAACTCCTCGTCATTGCGATCATTTTTATGTTCTACACCATACCTGGGAACCTTCCAGTTACGGAGATATTGGGGGTCAAAGTTCCAACTTTTTGACAACTTTTTTTTATAATAGGTACAAGTTGTTAATGCAAGATTTTTACTTTAACTACTTCTACGACCATCGTAACTATTCAAGCCATCCATTAGCACAATATTTTAAGTGCGTTACATTGAGTTCTACCACTAAATATGATTTTTCACCCCACAAAAAAAAAAGTCGTTTCCCAGCAATATTTTTTGCATAAAGTTACTTAGTTTGGTGTACAGAATGCTTGGTTGACGGCTTCGTGATCAGACGGTTTACACCCTGTATACACCACTAATTTGTAATTAGTACAAATACTTAAAGGGCTTGGTCAAAGATGGTCTTGTTGTTATTTAAGTGAAGTCTCAATAAATAATATTGATAAACAGCGAAATTATTAGCGATTGTTTATATCCAAAAATGTCACTCAATGTATGGATATGTCACCGTAAAATTGTCAAACACGTTATATTACAATATAACGTGTGACTCTCTAGCGATATTGTAAAGTCTCGAATTATTGTCAACTGAGCATACGGAAGTATCTCTGCCCCCATATTTATGGACTTGGGGCACCCCTCCGTTAGGTTAGTTAGGTTCCTTTAAACCCTGCACTCGGAAATAGGGGTTAGTGTTTTAAGGTTAGGTTATATTAATCGATATTTCTCAGGAATGGTACAGTTTCTTTTCATGAGAGTGGTACCACTGGGCAAGGGGGTCCCCCTCTTTCCCTCCACTCCGCGTGTGTTGAGTACCATCGCATGCATTTCATGAAAAACAATGCGTTTTATTGTAAGCAGTATGTTCGTTTGACAATAATTCGAGAGTTTACAATATCGCTAGAGATATTACAATATAACGTTTTTGACAATTTTACGGTGACAGCTAAATGGTACAGGCCATTCTTAAATTCTTATTATGATAAATGATAAATGAGTTATGAGTGTACCAATTATGACATATTTTCGTAGACAATTTTGGGATTTCGTTTTTTGGCTTTTGACTACAGAAATATGATCAGTAAAGGTGTATGTATACAGCCCCATTTTTTTTTGTACTTATAACAATTTGGGGTGTATAGAACTGGATTCGTAGCGTGGCTCATGTCCCATTCTTTCACATAGATATAAAGCGTGTGCCCTAGAGCTGGAGATATTATTTACTGTTCCAAGTTGTACTCTAAAAACTTTTAGTGTTGCTTAACAAGAACTAGGTTTGAACTAACTTAGTGTACATGATCTCAAGGGATGAACTGGCTTTAATAAAACAACAAAAACCAACTTCTTAAAAATGTTTATCTGAGACATAAATAATTCAACAGTAGGATCATTACAAAACATTTATTCCTGAAAAAATCATAGTTTTGGTAAAAAGTCAGAAAATATCTAAAACGAATATTCAAAATGACATCCCCAGAGGATAAATACAAGCCTCAGACAGTCAACAAAAACCTGCTTATTGTAAACAATATAAATATAAAGTTACATTCATAACATCACGCCTGTAATACCCGAAGGGTTAAGCATCACGGGAATAAAATAAATGTGGAGTCACTATTAGGATACAGCTCTGCTTAACTCTTTTGAGATTACATGCGAGATATTATGACATATGTTCGTCTTTGCAAACCCTAAATTTATTCTCCGGTAGACAACGCGCAGTACCTAGATACCGCTGGGTTATGAAGCTCGTGTACAAGAGTTCATTTTTACAGTTGTGTACCTACCCCAGTCAGCCAAAATTTAACTTTTATAGGATTGCTTTGTTGTCCGTCTGTGTACCAAGCTGAAATTAATTTAAAACTAGCTTTTGCCCGCGGTTTCGCTAGCGTGAAGTTCGATAATTGTCCCATAAGATCTTATTTTATATACTAAAACCATCTTAAAGAACCACTTTATGTACTGGTGAGAACAGTATGAAAAACGGTGCAGTAGTCTTTGAGTTTATCTCGAACAGACAGACAAACAGACAGACAGACAGACGCGGCGGAGGACTTTGTTTTATTATACAGTGATAGTATGGAATATTTAGGTCCTGCCGGGACTGCAGGACTGTTCGAAAGGGATACCGTGGCCCCGGAACGTAAAGGGCGAGGAAGGAACATGGATGGTTTTTAGTCAGTAAAAGTCTGACACTCCCTCCCGCTCCGCCCAGAGTGGGAGAAGTCATTTGATGATTTCCGATCCGAAAAAAAAGGTACCCGTTTTTTTATTTTTTGTAGCCGACACTGTGTCCCACTGTGCAATGGCCTCCTCTTTCTCACTCCAAACCTCTCTGGTCTGTGCAGTTCTGGCCACGTTTGCCCTGTGAACAGCATAAAAGATCTGACCGTTCATGTCGTATATTTTGCGATTTCACAAGGGAATCAAAACCTATAGGATACTTTCCGTTTCTTTTACTTTTCTTACAGCACATTTAAAGGATTAATCGGAAAACTGTAAATAATATGTAGATTAATAACAATTAGCTCGTACTTGTTTATTATATTTTAAAGAAAGTGTGAACTAACCTATTAACCCTAAATCAGTTAGAAGGTTAAGGTGCTTACACAAGCCTTGTGCCAAGACCGTGAATTCTATAGATTTGTAGGAAACTCCTACCTAACGTTTCTGTAGGATTAGTATACAATTTCAGACAAAATATTTTTGCAAAAGAATGAAAAGATTTGTAAATTACTGTAAAACGAAATAGTTTTATACCGCACAAACAGCAGCTGTGTCGGCCCAATTGCTTTCGTCTTCAATCAAAGTTTTTTTTATTTTTTTGATCCAAAAATATTATAGTTTTACTTACATCGAGTAAAAACATTTTTAGAAGAAAAATCTTTGCTGAACACTAAATCTTTACTTATTCTCTGTGTGCCAGTGTTATTCTCCTAAACTACTAAACGAATAATGATGCTTAAAAATCATCATCATCATCATTATATTTCCCTGATTCCAAATTATTTCAGGTCATCGCAGCATGTCTTCTTTATCAATACTTCTCACCATCATTAAAAGATTTCTTCCGGAATGTTTCTGGGTTGGTGCAGCACGTCTTCTGCCATACTTCTCTAATACCCGAAATTTCATCAGACGCCGTCTTTCTTGCCGGTTTCTTCATATTGGCGATTTGCACAAAATGTTTAATAAGGGTGTAAAAAAACCTCTTAACGAAGCCAAAAGGCTGTTCTCTCCGTCATTGCGATTATTTATTGTTCTACACCATACCTGGGAACCTTCTAGTTACGGAGATATTGGGGGTCAAAATTCCAGCTTTTTGACAAGTTTTTCTTTTAAATACAAGTTTCTTTTGTTTATTTATTTTAAACACCTTCACGTCGCTTCAATCCATCCATCAACACTTTGTTTTAAATGCGTTACATTGAGTTCTACTTCAAAACATTATTTTTCACCCCAAAAAAACGTCGTTTTCCAGCAGCAACTTTTGCGAAAAGGTACTTAGTTTGAAGTACTAACACCCTGTATAATATCGTCCTTAAGTAACTACTGTTCTTCCCCTATAGCTTTAGATATAAAGACTAATTTACTAGGAAATCTGAACACAGCTATATGATATTATTATACGTAAGCTGCCTGAGCAATCACAATTTCCCGAGATAAGGCGCAAGAAAGACAGCATATTGCTCGGCGCCCGGCTCACGATGGAAAAACTATAACTTTACGGATATAGATATGAGTAGGTATATTATTATATCAGACTAACGTGTTATCTGTATCACAGTGTAACTATTTGCAGTGGTTCAACGGTCGCAGATTTGACATCGTTATCATCATTTTGACAGTACCTTAAATTCTGTCATTATGTAGAAGTATCAAAATGTTAACTGGTCTTGAAAACTTTCAGAGTTTTCTTTCTAAAATGCTAGTTTTCGCCCGTGCATTAAATAATCTAACGGGTATATTTTGCCGAGATCAGACCCCGCTCGCTCGTATCTCGCTCGTTTTCGTTATGCCAAAAAATATAGACATACGACTTGTCGAATCGAAATTCATTCCGAGCGTTTGAGATTCCGGGGGCAGAAGTATCCTAGGTATGGTCCTAACTGAGGTCATGGTCTTAGGAACAGATTGAAGTTGACTGGTAGAGAATGCCTGTGGCGTCAAATCCGCCTCTGTACCATGTGCTTGAAGTGTTAAATAAATAAATAAATAGATTCATCTACTTAGCCTTTTCCCAACCAGTTGGAGTCGGCTTTTGGTCTAACCAGTTGCAGCTGAATACCAGTATTGTTTCGTACCATGCGTGTTTCCGAACGCATGTCTTGTCATCCGAGCATCTGACAGTTTGTTTTTTTTTTTTTTGACGTTTAGTCTTGTCGTTGATTCATTACGAGATTGCATCGAATTTGTTAATTGATTGAGATAATTGAGAAATCCTTGTGGATCCCTTTTGTTTGCAAGATTTTGGTTGTGATTCAGTTTTAATTGGACTAAACACCCCCATTTGAGCTAAAAAAACGGGTTTATTATTATAATTGACCGCGCCGATTTGAGGTTATACTAGCCCCGCGTGCGAGGTGAAAATTGAACATTGCAATTGTGAAGGGTGTTGACGGTGGTGCCTTTGAACTATTATTGTGCTTCATCCCGACCTGTTATACGCTGCTGGGGCAGCGTCTGTTGAAACATAGTCGGATCTGGCAAATCACCCAACCACCTCATCACACTATTCACGTACACAACACAGACAGACAATCAGAGCCGGCTTGATCATGGAATGGTCATCCTCTTCAGCCCACCGGCACCAGGTAAGTTGATTTACATTTATTGTATTGGAGACAGGGTAGATTTGGTAGGGCTCCGCGGACAGCGGACGGTTCGATCACCAGCCCCTGTCCTGGCGTAGAATCGAACAAGTATTTTACATGGAGCGACTGCATATCTGACCTCCACAACCCAGTTAGTACGGGGTAATACGCTCCTCCGTAAGACTGGTTGGCTTTCCGAGGGACGGATTAAACTCGGTTTGTAATTGGTGGTCACCCAAGCATGGCGTATCATCCTAGCGGCTGGTATTATTTAGTCACGAGTAGGTATCGATTGTTTAAATAATTACAAAACTCAGACAGCCAACGAACAAAGGAAAGTTCTAGGTTGACCCAGAATTCTCAAACAGCAAACTTCACCAAACTATCGTTGACCTACTGAACCTAGTATACTGTGGCATTATCAATCTTGAAACTATCTTTCACAAAAAGTTATTGAATGGGTCAGTAATGTCAGTATCCAGCCTTTGGGAAAAGGTTATATCTATTGTTTTAAGACATTGGATGATCAATCAATGCTTTTTACTTGACTGGAGAACGCTGAAATGTGGGTTGTGAACCTTAGAAATCGGGCCTAGGAGAATAAAAACATGTGGACGCTATGTGATATAAGTTACAGCCCAAATTGAAGGACAGCGAATATATCACGAACTCGTGACGTAAATGTGACGTAAATGAGAACAAATTCAAATCGAAAATACAACTGCCTTGTGTCATAATCACGCAACCTTTATCGTCCCATTTGAGGATAAGCGGACTGTAAGGCACAGCAGACGACAACCTCCCAGGTTGTTGTGCGAGATGCCACTAACTAAAAAACACCACGCAATTCGAGCGGACCCGTAAATTTGGTCGATTTTTAAATTGAAAATATTCGTTTCGCAAAAACCATTTACTTAGTTTAAAAGCTGTTGTGACTCGTATCATATTTTCAGCGAAGCTTTTTGCGTTTGATGATTGTTTTTTTTGATGAGCCTGCTCTCTCCCACTTCTGGGCTAGGACTCCCCCATTGCTTTCCAACTCTCCCGGTGTTTCGCCTTTCAGTCAGGAACGAGGCCAAATCGTTACGACAGTGTTTGTTGCCGAGGCCGTCCACCGTCTTCAAGCACCCGCTGAGTGACGGATATGGCCTAGCTGTCCTGACCCATACTGGAAATGTGACCACACAAATGCTATAGGACAGTATTTTACGTCATGCGTTTGTTGATCATTCCACTCCTGGACATAGGTCTTCCACGAGTACACCACATAGACCGGTACCGTGCGACTCGCATCCAGTGGATTCCCGTAACCTTCACCAAGGCATCGGTCCACCCAATGGGAAGATTTATTGATGCTGAAAAGTATACATTTTTAGCTTCTAAACTACGGAAAACTGTCAGTAGTTGTAATAGGATTCATGTTCATCCAAGTATAAGTCCGGTTCCGGACGTGGCGTCATAAAACATTATTTGTAGCTATAACACCTGAATTTAAATGGGCTGATTTAAAACAGGAAATCGGTGAGTTTTTGGGTTATATTATAGCCGGGATTTCGCTATCACTAAACCCAACCTGTTATTGAGCAACGTGACTTGAAAAGGTAAAAAGATATACATTTTTTAACTATTCTGCATGCAGAAAAATCATATTTTTCCTTTGCACTTTTTTTTTTGTTTTGAAGTGTTCTTTATAGGTGCTTTATTTTAATTAGAAAATTAAAAGTTACCATACTTAAATAATAATATGATGTTTGTTAGACCTACCCATTAGTACTACCCTAAATCGAGTAAATTTTTCAACTTGAACACTGGCAACACTGCCCGAGTGACATGTCTAATCTTTGTTCCGTATTTTAAAATTAAATTTAATTAGTTATTATGTTATAATAAGGTGTAATAATGTATAAATACGTATCATAAATGCGTAAATACTCAGGAAAATTGTTATCCTGAAAATTGATAAAGTTTTCGGTAATACAACGACACCGGTAACCTAGAAACAACAGCTGACGTTCTAACTACGAACTTAAACGGATTATTCGGGGGAAGTATTGTCTACTTTTATTTAATAATAGCACACAATCGTCACTTTAACTCTATAGCACATCCATGCCAATTTCTAGTATGTTTATTTTTGCTGAATCATTACCCTGCACTGGTTACAAATCTCTTTGTTGAGAACTGGTCATAAAACAACAAAGACAATAATTCCATTAAGTACTTTGTTTTTATTTTCAAATCGATCTTTTCAATACAAATTCATAAATATATCGTTTATGATCATTTATTGTGCATTATTAACTTTAATTAAGTTATTTCATAAGATAAGTTTAAATTTTCTTGTAAGCAACCTACCCACACAAGTAAAAGTAAATCCCTAAGACAATAAAACCATTGAAATTGAACACTCATTTCAATTAGACACATTAAATTGGATAAACTTTTAAAGCTAATACATACTAAACCTCATTCATTACATAACTAAAGGCTCTTTCTTGTCATTTTTTGTTTTTTTTTTTTCATTTTTTCCCCTCTCATTGCTAACTTTATTTTATTAGTCTATTCTATTAGTTCTCACCGTTTCTTTATTTCTAATTTTCAGTAACCCATCCTTAAACCATGCCTGTGATGACCCGTAAGGCTACTGCTCTGGATATGGAGTTAAAATTGAGAACGGCCCTCCAAGAACTTAAAGAATCAAACCTCCAAGTCCAACAACTGTTACAGGAGAGAGAGGAGAGTGAGGTGGAAGTCGATAAGATTAACGGCAAAAACTCCAGCCTAAAACGGGAGCTAGTAGACCTTCATCAGCAATACTTGGACGTTGTGGATGAACGGGATCAACTGAAGGTGGTCACGGATGGTTTCAGTAATTGTAGTGATTTATATGAGCAGGCTTTATTTAAAATTAGGGACTTAGAAGATAAGTTAATTCATGCCAATAGTTGTATAATAAAGTTAAAGAAAGAAAGAGCATGTTCACAAGCTAAAGAAACAAACCTCTTATATAATGAATTATTAAACAATAATAATAATTTAAACCCCCCTTCCTTAATAACTATTGATCTGACAGAGGATTCATTAATGAAACAAAATTATTCAGTTAGCAAAAACAAATTAAAAAAATATGCTAAGTTGAATAGAATAATAAAAAAATGTAATCAATTTAGGAAACAACAAAAACGCTTTTCAAAATATATTCCACTGAGGAAAGAGCGTGTTGATTTAGTAAATAAGTTAAACAACTATCAAATAAAATTGGAAGACAGTGTAAAAATTTATCAAATTGATACTCAGCAATTACAGTCTGAAATACAGGTACTTCAGGATTCACTAAGTTCCCTTTCTAGTAGGTATATGATATCTCAGAACCAAATTAGGGAACATATTTTTGCAGCAAATGAGTTGGTAATGGGTCAATGTAGTTGTCAGACGGTTACCAACCATGACAATATCCAGCCTGAGGTAATGGAGGACCCATCCCAGGTTGAGAATTTGTCTCAGGACAGTTTACCGAACCGACAATCAAAAAATTTTACACATGATAGTCTGCCTGAGAGTGGTAATTTTATTTCTCATAATAATCATGATTGTAATCTTTCAGTTATGTTCTCTGACAATATAGGTAAGGGGCTAGGTAAATTAATTAGTAATAACCTGAATTATTGTACTCAAAACAATTGTATGCCAGGGTCTACCTACAAACAGGTTATGGCATCTGCGACAAAAACCGTTTGTGATCCTAGTACCACCATAACTATATGTGTAGGCAATAGTTCTAAGATTAAAAAGGAAGATATCACTGACTGTGTATCCGAGTTGTTAAAGTTAAAATGTAGTAAAATCATATTGTGTGCTTTTCCCTATTTTGAAAATTTGGGTAATAGGAAAAACAATTATATACATATGTTAAATAACCATATTCATTTTCTAGTAGGTCACTATAGTGACAGACTTATATATCTGGATATCAACACTATTGTTGGTAAACTAAAGTCGACACGGGGTAAGGTGTATCTACCTATTGTATGTAGACACAAAATAGCTCGGCTATTATCTTATAGTATTCACACAGACATAAATAGTATGTCTAAGTTTAGTTATATTATTAATACATCGACAATTAGTAATTCTACTAATGTTCAGGTGACTGGCACGAATGAATATAGCACTAGTGCTATAAATGTTTACACACATTGTACTGGAGAGGATCCATCTGTCACCGTGGAAAATTCTCAATTAGGGTTTATTAGTGATAGGGTCTTGTTGTCAGAGGATGGCACGGGAGTCTCCGGCCTCACTCCATATATTAATTTAAACTAGAAAGTGAGACAACAGAAGGTACCATTAACAATATTATTGTTAATCCTACCAACACCAAGGTATCTTCTTGCACTCAACTAGTTAGTAAAAAAGGGCCTCAGCAGAACACCTTAAAATTATTCCACCAAAATATCCAAGGCATTTCTTCCAAATTATTAGAAATTGAATTGTTTTTAGAAAGTAGTAAGTTTGACATTATTTGTTTTACTGAACATTGGCTAAAGGATTACCAAATGCTTATTAATTATGAGAACTATATGGTGGGTAGCTGCTTTAACCGTAAAACTATGCTTCGTGGAGGTTCCCTAATATTAATAAAAAATAGTTTTAAATATAAGCAACGTAATGACATAGTAGGTCTCTCGGTTGAACATTGCGTCGAACTGTCCTGTGTTGAGCTAGATAAGCATGTAGTTGTGTGTGTGTACAGACCCCCAAACTATCAAAACTTTTCCTTATTCGAATCAATAATGGAAGATGTCCTGGCAAAACTTGCAGCCAGTAATAAGTCTACAATTATTTGTGGTGATTTCAATATCAATATTTTAGAAGAGAATCCAAATAGCAGTCGGTTATTAAATCTTTTTAAGTCATTTGACTTGACCAACACTTTTATAGAACCTACTAGAGTAACATCATCTTCTGCTACTTGTATAGATAATGTTTTCTGCAATTGTGATTATTTAGATAAAGCCATAGTGAATTGTTTGCCGTCTGACCATAGCGGACAAACTGTAACTTTTAGGTGTAAAACTCCAATACAAAATGTTCAGATTAAATTTAGACCTATAACTTCTTGCAAATTAAATAGGTTTAATATTTCCCTACAGAACAAGTTAAGTGAAATGAGCCAAGAGGATAATAATATAAATCAATTGTATGACCGTTTCTTTTCATTAGTTCACACGGAATTCAACAAAACTTTTGAAAAGAAGACAAAGAGTATTTGCCCTAAATTTATATTTAGTGATTGGGCAACTAGAGGTATCAGAAAAAGTAGGGAAAGGCTATTTGAGCTTTACAGCCTTAAGACTTTTATAAACACAGAAACTTTTAGCAAGTATGTTGCTAAGTATTCAAAGATTTTTAGAAATACTTGCAAGGTTGCTAAAGCCCTGCACATTAGCAACAAGATCAAAACAGCAGAAAATAAAATAAAGACCGTTTGGAAAGTCATAAATAACGAGACTAACAGAAAGAAAATACGTAATAATAGCTATACATTAGATACAGAATGTGGTCCTAAAAGCTCTAATCAGGAAGTAGCTCAAGAATTTGTAAATTTCTTTACCGATATACCAATAAAAACTACGGAGGCCCTTAATTCCTCACCTGAAATCTCAATTGGCTTATTAAAGGCGAATGTATCTGGCTGCCTGGCTGAATTTAAATTTAAACACATTAACCCTATGACAGTTATTAAAGCTTTCCGGCAAATTAAAATCAAACTGACCGAAGATCTATGGGGAATGTCTATCAAAGTTTGTACATCTATACTTGAGACCATAGCCCCGTACTTAGCTTTAATTTTTAATACATGTGTAGACCAAGGAGTGTTCCCTGATTTAATGAAATACAGTAAAGTCATACCTCTTTTCAAATCCGGGGACAGTAAAGATGCCAATAATTATAGACCTGTATCCGTGTTACCAGTTTTTAGCAAGGTTTTTGAAAAAGTAATGCTTAATCAAATGCTCTATCATTTTAACACCAACAGAATCTTACATGATCAACAGTATGGTTTCACCAAGGGACGTTGTACAACTGACGCCGGTGTAACCTTATTAAAGCACGTTTTTGCTGCGTGGGAAGAGTCCCAAGACGCAATAGGAATTTTCTGTGACCTCTCCAAAGCTTTTGACTGCGTAAATCACGACACATTACTTTTGAAACTGGAGCATTACGGACTAGGTAAACTTGCACTTAGCCTGGTAAAATCTTATTTGAGTGATAGAAAACAACATGTTCAAATAAATGGTGTCAATTCACAGGGTTTGAAAGTAAAAATGGGGGTTCCGCAAGGCTCAATATTGGGTCCTTTCCTTTTTCTAGTCTATATAAATGATCTACCCTATTTATTGAAAAACCAACCACAAAATATGGTGCTGTTTGCTGATGACACTTCCCTAATTTTTAAGATAAATAGACGGGCCCAAAATCTAGATGAAGTGAATAATGCCCTACTTCTGGTCCAAAATTGGTTCACAGCAAACAATTTGGTATTGAATGAAAAGAAAACTAAATGCATAAGATTTTCATTACCGAATGTTAAAAGTAGTGATTGTGAGATAATATTGAATAAAGAGAAACTCGAATTCGTAGATAAAACTGTTTTCCTGGGGCTTACGCTTGATTCAAGGCTACAATGGGGTTCTCATTTAACATCGCTTGCGGGGCGCTTAAGTTCAGCAGCATATGCCATTAGAAAAATCCGTCAATTCACTGATGTAGATACCGCTAGACTGGTCTATTTTAGTTACTTCCATAGTATAATGTCTTACGGTATTTTGCTATGGGGACGGGCTGCTGATGTTGAGTCTATATTTATTCTGCAGAAAAGAGCCATCAGAGCCATATATAATCTTCGTAGGCGCGATTCTCTAAGGGAACTATTTAAGGATATTGGCATCATGACGGTTCATTGCCAATACATCTACGAAAACATAATGTACGTCAGAAAAAATCTGCATCTTTTTGGTAAAAGAGGTGACAGACACAATTACAGTACTAGAAATAGGGACCAACTAGTTCAGCCAGGCTTTAGACTCGCTAAAGTAGACTCATCTTTCATGGGGTACTGTTTGAGATGCTATAATAAAATTCCACAAAGTATTCTTGAACTGAATGAGACGAAATTTAAAACATGCGTTAAACGCACACTATGTAAACAAGCATATTATAAGTTGAGCGATTATATCGCTGATAAAAATGCTTGGCTTAATGCTGGTCCTGCTCCACATGGACAGGGGTGCAAAAATTGATAGCATTAAATGGTATTGTTGGAGCTGCTGAAGATTGTACAAACTTATCTTTGCATTGTATAGATTCAATGTTAGTATTATATAATCGCATAGCCCATATTGTGTGAGTACTATGTACTAGTAAGCTATCATTCACTGGAAACCTACGGCAGTTCTTGACTTGAATGTGCCCTGGCGGTTGAGAGTATGTCATGCTCTCTCAAATGTCTCGCTGATGGTGGCGCGTGTGTCGGACCATTTAGTTCCCTTCAAAATGGTTGAGCTGAATGGTGCTGATCCATGCGTCATGTTCGTGAACGGGCGCTGTCAGTTGTGACTGGTCATCTCTTAGTCGCCATGGTTTATTTGAATTATTTTGTTTTTGAGTTGTATTTTAATTTTGTTTTGCTATGGACACTTTTAACGTGCACATCTTGCTACATTGTTCTCACATAATATACCATCTCAACATGAATGATGTAACCAAGATTTTGTAACAATATTTTGATTTAAAAGAGTGTCCATGGAGTTTCTTGCCCGTTCTTCTCCATAGAGATCTACGCTAGGGAATGGGCAACTACGGTACTTTCACAGTTTTTATGTCTTGTGACTGGGACTGTAGCTACTTTAAATGTTCATTTTTGTTTCGACAATTCAAAAGTGCCTGTAACTGGCCTACTTGAAATAAATGCTTTGATTTTGATTGATTTTGATTTTGAACTTCATCCTGCGGGCGTTATAAGGGAAGACAGCTTTGTCTAAAAAATAGCCAAGGGAACCAAAAAGACGTTCAAGAAGTTTTATAATTTTTTATTTTGTGTAATTACTCGCTCATTAATTAAACTCGGTATGCTTTGTGGTGGTTTAGGTCGGTCCGTGGATGCGTGAGAATGTATGGATGATGTCTCTGGAAAACCAGCAGCTAGGTAATATAGGCAGTTTTTCTAAGTAAAATGCTGATATATCGCTGCATCTAGTTACCCTGGGTGACCACGATATCGTTGTGAAAAAACAAAGCTAGATAAGATATTGATTTGGTAAGGAAGCAAGACTATACCATAAATAGTGAACTGCAGACCTTGAAATGAACGAAGCTTCTAACACTAAAATCTGCACAGAACTTTGTTTACCCATACCAAAAAATTACCAGCTGAAAAAATTAACACCATATTATTCGTAAGACTGGTTGTCAGACTTTTTGGGCCACTGACCACCTGTACCGACTGTCAAAGATGGACAAATAACATCCGGGACGAACAGCTTAACGTGCTTTCCGAGGCACAAAGGAAACCCGGTATGTAAGGGTGGTCACCCATCCCCAGACCAACCTAGACAAGGATGGCTTTACCTAAAGATCGGCCCGAGCGACTGTTATTATTTAGCGACGACCTCTTCCACGTCTTATATTACAAGTACTAGATGTATATTTGTATAATGTTATAAGAAAAAGGATGACACCGAAGGGAAAAATAAAATTGAAAAGTTAAAAGCAGTTCACTTTTATGTTACTCGTCTAGACGAAGTCGCAATCTCTTAGCGTTTTTCACGTCTTGCTCTAGTTTCACAAAACGGGTTGAATTACTTCGTGAATTTTAACACTCATCTTAGAAAATATACGGTGTTAGCTTTAGAGTATCTACTTACTTTGAAACGGAGGTGAGTGATACGTTCGGAGCTCCTGTTCACATCATTTAGATGTCTCATAATCTGCCTAGCCTTTTCCCAACTATGTTGGGGACCATCCGGTTAGACTGGAAGTCGCTGAATACCAGTATTTTACATAGAGCGACTGCCAATCAGACCTTCCCAACCCAGTTAATAATGGGTAATACTATACAACTTGGTAAGACTGTTTGTCAGACTTTTTGGGTCACTGACTACTTGTTACGACTGCCAAAGATGGACAAATGACAGCCGGGACTGGTCACTCATCCACTGACCAACCTAGGCAAGCACGGCTTAACCTAAAGATCGGCCCGCGCGGCTGTTTTTATTAAGCCCCGAGCGATTGGATCTTAATATTATTTTAACGTTACTGTAACGTTGCACGTTTATTCTTAAAAACTTTAAAAAACATAAAAAATAAATAACTTAATTATTAAGAAAAAAACTAGCAACACCACAATTTATTAAAGTGGAATCTTTAGAAATTGTTCTAGCAACACAAGTGCGATGACAGCTACGTCGTGATTGGCTGGATTCTCCTTCCACTAATTACTTCTAGAAAAATCCGACAATAGGTAATAAAAAGGCCGGTCAGCTCATTTGACAGGAACAGAGCTACAGTGTCCACTTCTTCTAAATCATTTACGAACGACATCTTATTGTGGTCACAACTTTTATTTTAATTTGTTAACTTCAGTGAAGTGACAACCCCAGACGGGCGAGTATCGCAAACATCTATTTCTTCGCCGCTCATATTTATAACCCTGTAACAATTAAACTGCAAACCTTGTGCCATCAGTGTTTCTGAGTGTACGGCGATCGACCCAGATCACCTACAACCTACTTTTCTAAATTACTAAAAGTTAATCGTCGTCCGGGCTCAATCCTCTTTGACTGAATAACTTCTTCAGCGACTGTAATCTTGTTCTCTCACTGTCTGTAACGAGTCGAGGATATCCAGGTCTGTCAGTAGCGTAAATTCATGAGTGGAAAGAAAGTCTATAATTTTTATTCATCTACCTACACACTTGGATATCATTCTTTTCATTTTTGAATGCTATGTCTTTTTATTGTAACGCACCCGCTAGGCTGCCTCATCCCGATAACTAATAGATGCCAGCTCACTGCTGTTCACCGTAGACTTCTAGGCCTACGGTTGTCGGGACGTGGCAGTCGGTTGCGCGAGTCCGGACACTACCTAACCGGACAAACCAACTCGTTCCAGGGTTCCTTCCTTCTTTCCTTCTTCCTACTACTACTACCTACATCTGCGCACCCCGGTGTCAGCCCGGCGCGTCTAACCGTGTCGTGTCTACGCTGCACTGCAATCTCCAGACGCGGTTACTAACACCAGACCGCCGTCGCAACAGGGGAGTGGCTGGATGACCCTGTTGCGGCGCTACGGAACCCTGGCCATCTTACTCCAGTCCCCGCTACCTACGTCTGAAAGACCTGCAGGACAGTAGTGTTCTATAGGCGGTTCTAATCTACTCGCGCGCTCGATATCTTACCCACACCCAGCTCAACCGGCTTGTAATTTCTTGATCTGTAAATTAAAACTATCTTTGTAACGTATGTTTTTATTTATCTTCTACTTACCGCTAGGCACTACCTAACGCATAAACTTTGTAGTTCCACCACTAACGTGGACCACAACTAAAAAACGTTACATTACAAAACAAAGAAATGTGCGAACCAAATTATGTAGTAAGCAGCCTCACCTTATATAACTCGTGTAAAATATTCTTAACCCTGAAAAAAGTTACAAAGGCAAAATAACTAATTTAGTTTAACAGCATCGTAACCATTTAAGGGTCGGCTCTTAAGGGTTGAACGTACGAAGCGCCGTAAAGGGCTAATGTCGTGACGTAAAAATCTTTACGACCAATTAAACGACTGTAATGTACTGAATTATTAATGAGCATAGTTTATGAGAGCATAATTTGGGCTTAGGTATAAGCCTGTTTTGCAAGAGAGTCAGTTTATGAATCCTAGGGGCAGAGTTATGGAAAATTATATGGTTAATTTAATAATGATTAATGAATTTATATTAACTGGAGCGTATATACTCTTTAATTCGTGTGACCGGTTTATACGTGTTGCATTAAATAAATTGTTATGTCTAACTAGTTTTATTTAAAAAAAAAAAACGAGAGTTCCGTACCGTTACAGTCTTCATCTTCTCAGTCGTTCACTCTTGACAGAGTGGTCGTGGTCATGAGGGGTCGTTCACCGCTGCGGTCGCTGCCTTCGCGATCCTTTTCCACCGGTCTCTATTGGCCGCATGGCGAGTACATTCTGCCAGAGGGATCTTGGTGACAGTTTTAATGGAATTTATCCAACGCGCAACGGGTTGGTCATCGACCACGTGGCCTCGTGCCTTCGACTCTACCTTGGATTACCAAACGCTCCATAGGATCATTGTTGCGGGTAACGTGTCCAAAGAATGTGAGGATTCGTAATTGCACAAGCGACGACAGTCTTTGTTTGAAATTGAGTTCTTTGAGTAGGTATTGACACGTTAGTCCGATGAGCGGTCCAGGAAATCCTTAGCATGCGCCTCCAACACCACATCTCAAGGGCGTCAATCTTGCGTCGGTCCTGCATACACAATGTCCACGTCTCCGCTCCACAGAGGAAGATCGGGAAAACCAAGGTGTTCATAAGGCGAATTTTGGTATTTTTAGTAATTCGACGGTTTCTCCAGATTCTGTCCAGCTTTTGTGCGGCCGATCGAGTTATGGCGCAACGTCGTCTAATCTCGTTGTCGCAGCCCCCACGATTGGTTATAGTAGAGCCCACATAGATGTAGCTGTTGACGACTTCACAGTTGGCAAGTGGTGAAATATCTGGGTTGCTCTCGTGAGCTCTATCCACTATCATCATCTTGGTTTTTTCTCTGTTCAAGGCGAGTCCAAACTTCAGACTTGTGGTTTCGAGTATACCCAACAAATGACAGATATCCTCTTTAGACGACGTCAGGAGGGTTGTGTCATCAGCATACCTCAGGTTGGATATCATCCTGTCCCCGATTGACACACCCTTATCCCAGTTATCCAAAACGATCCGCATAGTACGGTTATAGTAGCCTGCTTTATTTTTTTAATTATTTGTTATATAGCAGCAACAGAAATACACATTCTGTGAATATTTCAACCGTCGCAACTGTCAGAGATCATGAGATTCAGCTCGCTAACAGACAGACGGACAGACAGTGGAGGATTAGTAAAAGGTTCCGCTGGTACTACCCTTCGTGTACGGAACTTTAAAAATGGTCAAAAGCGAGTCGGCACAGTTCTGTAGCACGAACTTAACGTAACTCAAAGAGACGTCGTCGAATTGTGCAAATCTAAAAATCGAATAAAAACATTTACCATCAATAACCAACCATATCTAAAAGTACACTCGTAAACAACTATTCTCCGAGAAAATAGCCAACTCAAGTACAGTTACCGATAACTTAATCTACCGTGCTACAAGTAAATGAGGGGTATTACCGGTTACCGTTCGCTGATTGGTCGTCCACCGTAGACAGACGAATCGAGTGATGGATTAAGTACTTAAGGAAATTGAGGGGATTATGTGTCCTACAGTTGTACTGATTCTGTTTTTTTTTTTGTTTTAGCCAGAAAATGTGATTTATTTGAAAATAAATCCAATCTTAATTAACTTACGGCTTATAACAGTTCAGTGCTGATTGGAGGATTCTTGATTGGATACCATTCCATTCGGTACTATGGAGCTCGTGGCTAAATAATAACAACCGCTCGAGCCGATCTTTAGGTTAAGCCGTGCTTGCCTAGGTTGGTCTGTGGATGGGTGACCCTTACATACCGAGTTTCCTCGCAAAGCATGTTAAGCTGTTGGTCCCGGCTGTCATTTTTAAATCTTTGGCAGTCGTCAGGTAGTCAGTGGCCCAAATAGAGAATGAACCAGTCTTACCAAGTGGTATCGTATTACCCAGTATTAACTGGGTTGTGGAGGTCAGATAGGCAGTCGCTCCATGTAAAATACTGGTATTCAGCTGCATCCGGTTAGACTGGAAGCCGACCCCAACGTAGTTGGGACAATTATAGGCAGATAATTCTATTCGGTACTATGCTAGTTGTTTTCGGGTGGAAATTAAAATTTAATATCTGAATAATTTATACGCATGATGCCAGTAATCCTGTGTCGAAGATTAGGCAGAAGTGCAATAATAGTGTACATTTCGTTTGTAAAGGGTGTAAAAAGCGTCTACACGAATCCGAAAGGCACTTGTTCTCCCCGTCATTGCGATAATTTTTTGTTTCACACCGTACCTGGGAACCTTCTAGTTACGGAGATATTAGGGGTTAAAGTTCCAAATTTTGGACAAGTTGTTTTTTTAAATACAAGTTTTTAATTTAATATTTTTACTTTAAACACCTTCACGACCCCCGTACCATTCCGTCGATGTTTGGAGTTCGTTACATTGAGTTCTACCACAAAACATGATTTCTGACCCCAAAAAAAAGTCTTTTCGCAGGATTTTTTTTTTGCGTATAGTTAGTTTGATGTACAGAATGGTTGGTTGACGGCTTCGTGATGAGGTTATAGACTCAACCTAAATGGTTGAGTCTATTACCATGAAACGGACACAAATCCAAACTCCGTGAAATTCTAGAAGAAACACCCAAATTATTTAATATTTGATTATTATATTTTTATTAGGACGTCATAGACTTAAAAGACAAATACTTTATTATGACTTCAAACTAGGTACTTGGGTTCTGGCATCATCTTCATAATATCACACTTGTTCTCTCTGGAGGGTAATCCAAAGGTGTGCCCATTAGTAAACTCCAGAAAAACCTTTCGCTAGTTATATTTAAGCCCCATGACGTAATAGAGGCAAGCCTATTGCCATCAACTAAACAAATCTAGAGATCGTGGCGGCTATTGATAAATTCTTGATGGAAAAACCAATAACGAGGTGTTCTGGGGGTCTGAAATGGCCGCTTTAGCAGAACCTAATATGAATCACGTTAATAAAAAAATCTTAAAATGGACTTAATAGTAATAACCATAAAGTCCATTTTAAGAATTTTAAATTTTGAACGTGATTCATAATATTATGTTCTGCTAAAGCGGCCATTTTAGGCCCGCTGTTTTATTCACACAATAGAATTGGTCTATTTAGTGAATAAAACCGAAGCTAAGTCTACATTTAAGACACCACCTACTTCGACTAATGATACCAGAATCCAGATGTATTCCTCAAATGATACAGTTAAGTTAAACTGAAATTAATTCCGGCCTAAACAATAACTTACACAATTAATAACGCACGCAGATCCGGATATTGTTCGAGCGACAATATGTTGCTAACTAATTAAACACTTCAAACTGAAGACATTCTAGGGTCTTAGCAGATGTGCTACTCGTACATTTAGCATCAAAATTCAGAACGATTAGCGATTTGATCGCTTTTCGGTGGAATTTTTTTTTTTGGGGTGAAAACAACTGTTATATTAAAAGACTCAATGTTACGCACTCAAAATATTGTGTTGATGGATGTATGTATTGAATAGTAAATGGGTCACGGAGGTATTTGAAGCAAAGTTATAACATTTGAAACTTGTATTAAAAAAAACATGGCTAGTGAAAAAGTTGATGAGTACTTTGACCTTCAATATACAACGTGTAACGTTAAATGCGCAAAAAATCAGACACCCCAAATGATTTTTAATTCAATTGACCTAAATAATAATGAGCGAAAAAAAAAGCATTAAAAAAATTTTAAGGTTTTATGTGCTTTTTTAGTTTTACGGGCAATTAGATTTACTGGCAAGAACTATTAGGTATCATCCCGCGTATGAGAAAATTTAAATCGGACGACAACCATTTGTGTTGTTTGTTTACCTATTTTGGCGGGTTTGCGCATTTGATGGCTTGACCTATTAATAAATAGACAGGGCAATGAAGATTTGAAAAATGGACCTACATTAAAAAGTTTTTCAATTGATTCTGCTCGTGATTCTGATCAAACTATTTTCAGGTTTTGCGCATTTAATGTTACACGTTGTATACAGTTTAGAGCGAAAAAATGATTATAATGACATGAAGAAAGAACCAGTGCTTGTTGGCTTCGATAAGGTTTTATGGTGGCTGCCAGTTGAGTTCGCAATACCGGTCATTACCTCTTCGTACGAACTAAAACAAATGAACCATGTATCGCTTTTATTACAAAAAATGTTGAAGATCACGATAGATGACGATTTAAGAAAAATAAGCCTGTTCCAGACAGGCTTATTTTTAGATTCCAAAGTTAAAAACTTTAATAAATGTACCTACATTTATTAAAGTTTTTAACTTTCATTCATTGACCGTCATTGACCGTCATTGCGATCTTAACTGACAGCAACTATACACTTATTTTATCGAAAGCGAGGACTGAGGAAGGACTTTAAAATATAATTCCTGACCTGTTTATAGAGTAATTTTGGTCCCACGACATCTCATTTTTGCAACATTAATGAAGTCGCAAAATCGCAGATCGCTACTAAAAGCAGCACGTTTACCAATACCCATTATTAATATCTACACAATTCACAAACACGGTAGCTAATTAATATCCCAGTTAATAATCATTGTTGACTAATTTGCGATTTAAGTAAAGCTATTGTTTGTTAAACAGAGTTATTGGTTCATGCTTCATAATGACGCGTTAAGTAAACCCTTGGTTTATGCTTGTGTTAACTTAACATACGTTAAATGCTATGTTGACTCGTCGAGCGTTCGAGCTCGAATGAGCTACGACGAGTCAACAACTCCTGAGGATGCCCCGTGGAGGGGCGAAACACGTGTCGAGTATAGGTTTGGTTGCATGGCATGCTAATTATTTCTCACTTGTTTTGTATGTGTGCATATGCATGAGGGCGGGAGGGTGGGCCCATATGTGCATGTGCATATGCATGACGGTGGGATTTGTGTCCTGCTTTCAGACCTGGATCTATATAAAACTAAATATTTTTCATAGCATTTAATGTCATGGATTTCCGCAAAGTAACGCCTGATTCCATAACTTATCTTAACATACGTTGTTGAAGAACCTGTTGCATTTGATGTTGTTTGTAAGGAAACTTTAACCTTTCTGATACGCTCGAGGATGAATTCGTTGTTGAAGTTCTGTTATCATGTCAGTTAAGTTTCGGCGGTTTCGACATTTTGTTGCCGTTTGCTAGTGAATCGAAAATCGCATTGTTTCAGCCAATCAGAAACAAGCAACGCATTTATCTAAATTGTGTGTAAAATTATGTATTTTTTTTTGCTCTCCTGTATTTTTGACTTACGTGGTGTTAGAAGTTAAGCGACGACTAGTAAAATTATTTCTTAGTGCAGTTACAAATTTATCATCCCCGATTTCTATAGGCTACATTTAAAACGTTCCCGTGGGTATGCTGCATTACAAACGTTCCTGTATCCATAACAGGAGCAAAATCGTGAGCAAAAGTTAGTAGTTAATAAACAAGAATTACAAAATGAAATTCCGAAACAATCAATGTTGCAAAAAATGATAAATTATGAATGAACGGAAATGAAATTTTTTGAAATGAAATGAAATTTTTATTTTACCAGATATAAAAACCAATAATGGAATTTTTTTAATAATGGAAATTTTTATTTTACCAGATATAAAATCCATGAATGGCAATAACAAAACATTAAGGTGTTATAACAGTTTACGATATATTATAAAAACACCTGAAAACCTTCTCCGTCTTTTGTAATACCTAAAATAAATATTCAGTTAGTATCTCAATATAAGTTACTGGAGGAGCTCGTGCCTAAATAATTACAGTCACTCGGGCCGATCTTTAGGTTAAGCCGTACTTGCCTAGGTTGGTCTGTGTATGGGTGACCATCCTTACATACCGAGTTTCCTCCGTGCCTCGGTAATGTTGGTCCCGGCTGTCATTTTTCCATCTTTGGCAGTCGTTACAGGTAGTCAGTGGCCCAAAAAGTCTGACAACCAGTCTTACCAAGTGGTATCGTATTACCCAGTATTAACTGGGTTGTGGAGGTCAGATAGGCAGTCGCTCCATATAAAATACTGGTATTCAGCTGCATCCGGTTAGACTGGAAGCCGACCCCAACAAAGTTGGGTAAAGGCTAGGCAGATGATGATCACAAATTATGTTACGGCAATCATAAAATGTATATGGGGACAGAGAAACTTCCGTATGTGCAGTTGACAATATTTCGAGAGTTTACAATATCGCTAGAGATAAACACAAACACGTCATTTTGTAATATAACGTGTTTGACAATTTTACGGTGACATATACAAAACATCAAAACGTTACTAACTTTCTGAATGTGAAAATCAACGTGCCTGGACAGCTTTTATATTATCGTTAATAGGTCGTTGCCCATGTCGTACAATGACACCCAATCATTATAATTATTAATTTCACAGAGCACGGAAATAAATTTCGCGGAAGTTACAAACGAACAAACCTACTGGAAATTGTCGAATAAACGCAACTGTGCGTTATTAAAATTGATAGTTATTATGTTTCTGTATTAATTTATGACCTGTATTAGTAAATAAGAAAAGTGAAATGATATACTTATCTTTATTTTGCGTAAAATATTTTCCTTTAAATATTTAATAAAATAATTTCAATAAATAAAATATTTAATAACCACAAACCCGCACTTAGTTCGCGTGGTGAATAAACTAACTTGGAGCAGTGTGCAATGATAACATTAACTGAGGTGATAAAGAAGCACTTGCTACTTCATCAAGGCGAGAAGCATTTTAGACCACCTGCCACTTGAGTTTTAGACCAGTTTGTACTTAGACCAGCTACCTTTTACACCACTTGCTAACAGCTGCTTTTTAACCCAGTTAGTACTAGGTAACACCCTTTTTTTTTTTTTTTTTTTAGGTTGGGAAATCATTAAATGACTTCTCCCACTCTGGGCGGAGCGGGAGGGAGTGTCAGACTTTTACTGACTAAAACCCATCCATGTTCCTTCCTCGCCCTTTACGTTCCGGGGCCGCGGTATCTCTTTCGAACAGTCCCGCAGCCCGTGATCCAAGGGCTGGCTTTTACTTTGGCGAGAAGCTAAGTGTTGCCATACAACTTGGCAACGCCGCCAGTCTCTTGGGTACATTACCAGCGTGAGAAGGAGTTTTTTAATACCCTTTTTTAAAGTGTGAAACACCCCTTAGCGAAGCTGAAAGGCACTTGTTCTCCCCGTCATTGCGATCATATTTTATTCTACACCATACCTGGGAACCTTCTAGTTACGGACATATTGGGGGTGATTTTCAAATTTTTGACAAGGTTTTTTTAAAATATTACAAGTTTTTACTGCAAGATTTTTCTACGACCCCCGTACTATTCAATCCATCCATCAGCATAATGTTTTAAGTGCGTTACATTGAGTTCTAACACAAAACACGATTTGAAAAAAAAAAGAGTCGTCTCTTAGCAATAATTTTTGGGTAAATTTAGTTAGTTTGGTTTACAAAATGCTTGGTTGACGGCTTCGTGATGAGGTTGTTTGCACCCTTTAGTTCGTTGTTAGTTTAGTTTAATGATCCAAAATATTTTAAAATTGTTGTAGTCAGTGGGTAACTGACTACAACAATTTTAAAATATTTTATCAAATTTTATCAAAAGAGTCTTGGCATAGGTATGGAATTGAATGAGAAGCACTCAGAACCGCGGGTATTACAAAGAGTCGACGCCATTTCTATAGGTAGTGTCAAATCAAACAATATCTAACGAAATTGCCGAAGTGGCCATTGTCAGACTTCACGCCAGTAGCCATCACCCCTGTAGTACCCAAAGGGTTAGGCAGAGGTCTACCTAAAAGTACACCCACATTTTGCCAGTTTTATTTTAAGTCCCATGTATACTAGGGGCCAAGCCTATTGCCATCAAACGAGCACAAACCCAGACTACGTGGCTGCTACTTTTAAATTCCCGACGGAAAATCCCAATGGTAACTTACACGCACACACACTACTCTAGTACATTTAGTTCTATTTTGTAAATAAGTTATTGTTCATCAGCTAATTGCAGGTCACTGCTGGAATCTGACCTTCCCCAGGCTGCCCCACAATACCCCGTTCTCAGCCTTCAGTCCAGTTCCCAGCGCTGCCTAGTTTTAGGTCGTCGACCCATTTAAGTTCAGGTCATCCCCGGCAGAGCTCCGCTTTTTTTGTTGTGTCCGCGGTCTGTATGGACAGAAGTGAGCATTAGCGACACTAAAGAGTTTACAAATGTGTTGAAAAAAATACTTAATCACACATCTCGCATATAATCCCCGAAGGCAGAGGTGTTTCTAATGGTACACCCACATTTTGCCAGTATGTTTGAGTTTTATGTAATAGGGGCGATCCTGATGCCATCAGCTTGGCACAAGTCCAGACTCCGTGGCTGCTTTTAAGAAATTGTTAAAGGAAAACCCCAATATCACTTTGCCCGACCTGGGAATCAGACCCGGATAGTGACAAACAAATGTCTAGTGAATCAAGCCTGATTTTGTATTATAGTGATAAGATTCATGTCGTACATACGAGTATTCAAGGTACTTAGAAGGAAGGTACATAATGCGGACGTTTTAGGGAACATTAGGTTTGTGTGTTCTGAACAGGTACGTGGGGCGACGTCGGCAGCCACGCTTGCTTGCGGTGCCGCGAGCGCGGACCAATCTGTTAGGGGAGGTGCCGCTGACGCGTGCGCTCCTTACTCTCAACCTCATTGATGTTGATTTATTTAATTGTTCTCTGAGTGAGTTCACAAATGCTTTGTTTGTGATTAGTTAAAGAAATTAATATTGTTATTGTTGCCACTATCGCATTAGGTAACTCTGTAAAGATAGTCGTAAGGTGGAGAAATAAATAAATAAATAAATATCCAATGTAAAATAACCGTGAGTTCCATCGGTTCACTTAACCTTTGAAACGGTGCCAAAAATAGGCTCCCTCTGACTGCTCATAAAAACTTTAGCATTAATTTCTTCTTTTGCCATTTATACACGCAAAATTCTGCCTTGAAGAACTTCAACTTTTACATTCGAAGTTTTTTACTACATCCACCTCGCGTTTGCTATAAGTATAAGGACACCACGACTTTCGAGGCTCCGCTCCAAAGCAACCTACTGCTAAGCTAGGTTCTTGTACACAGGATTATTTTTTCAAGTAGGTTTGGATGGCTAAACCTGCAACTATGAGGAATAGTGAATAATACTCAAAAGAGTCTCGGGCCCAATTTCGGTAAAATCTGTCCACAGATCGATGCACTGAGCAGAACCATGTCGCAACCTGCACTGCTTAGATGATTGACAGAATATCACTCATGTCAGCTAGAATGCCTATAAATGACAGCCGACGGATTGATCGTAATCCACCACGCTGGCCTAGTGAGAGTTAATGGATAAAACATGGTCTTCGATTTCAGGACATGCCGGTTTCCTCAAGTTGTTTTCCCTTCAAAAATTTGAGAGCAGAGACGAAGAAATAAATGACACAAAGTAACACGTCTGTCTTTGGTCCAACTACCACGATCTCCAACATGTTACACGGGGACCCGCTACTACTGGACTACCACTGTTTGCTTGGTGTGAAAATTGTAACCAGGATTGTCTACTGAGACAGTTGTTGATTGTCTGTTTGTATTTGGTTTTTGTTTTTTTATGATTTTGTTATTTTTTTCACGTTTAATTTTATTAATGTTATAATCACAATTTAACCATTTATTATCTGCTTTTTCTTTCTTTCTTTCCACTGTGTCTCTACGGCCAGCTTACAAACAAATGAACATCGACGTAGACCTCTCCCTACATATCCCACCCAGCTGTGGACTGTTGACTTTAAAAATACGGCCAAATCTGCCTATTTTCGTTCAGCCTGTTTTACGATCTGACTGTGTCGCGCAGTTTAGTACCGATAAATAGTTCTTAGAACGGTTGTTAGGCGAATCGCTTGAACACTGATAAATAATTCTAGGGATACTTTAGAGTACGATAAAGCAGTAACGTTCAGGGAAACAAACTTAGCAAAACTATAAGCTGGTCTGTGGTGTGTGCTGTCTCTCAGTGCTGTGTATTTTTGATGTCAGTTGTTTTATATTTATTGCATTTTTTGTAATTTTGTAAGCACGACATGTCGCTGCAACAAAATATTCTTTTCCAATAAAATTGAAAATAATAAACACGTATTTTTTGTTTTTAGAAAATCAATGAATATTAACAAAACCTACCGGCTGATATTATTTAGCTCGTGGCTAAATAATATCAGCCGCTCGGGTCGATCTTTAGGTTAAGCCATGCCTAGGTTGATCTGTGGATGGGTGACCACCCTTACATACCGAGTTTCCTCCGTGCCTCGGAAAGCATGTTAAGCCGTTGGTCCCGGCTATCATTTGTCCATCTTTGACAGTCGTTACAGGTAGCCAGTGGCCCCAAAAGTCTGACACCAGTCTTACCAAGTGGTATCGTATTTCCCAGTATTAACTGGGTTGTGGAGGTCAGATAGGCAGTCGTTAAATGTAAAATACTGGTATTCAGCTGCATTTGGTTAGACTGGAAGCCGACCCCAACATAGTTGGGAAAAGGCTAGGCAGATGATGATGAATGAATATTAACAAAGATAAAATACATCAAAACTCGGGAGCCGCTCGTGACGTCAGAATGCACTAAAAATTAAAAATCAAAAGAAAAAATACGGGTCAAATATTTTTTGATAATCTAACTGACGGATTAATTAGATTTTTTTTCAGTTGACAGAATGTAACAAGGCTTCACTTTAGCTTTGTGTCATAATTACGTATGTTATGGTAAAAATCATCAAAATCAAGAAACTTTTACGAGTGTGTCTTTCAATAATATGATAAAATAATGCAGTTTTTTAGCAAAAATAACTGCGAGATCAAGTATGAATCTTGAGAATCATTTCACAAATATCTCTCCAACTGCTGGAATGTCTTCGTAAGATTACAAAGTAAAGGGTGTTTTTCAATTTTCCGTTTACAAAGTAATAATTGAAACAAGAAGCCATTGTTACTACTCTGCGAATAATTCAAAGCTATCAGAATTTCTATGAACGAGAGCATTGAACTACAATACAAAACAATTTACGATCTAAAATAGTTCTGGGAATTGCCTGTTTTGCAAATAGTTTAGTACCAGAATGGGTCTGTTTTTTAAATACTGCACAGGGAAAGGCTTTGTTTCTTTGATAGTTAACCTTTTTTTTTCGAATGAGAAATCATCAAATAACTTCTCATACTCTGGGCGGAGCGGGACGGAGAGTCAGACTTTTACTAACTAAAACCCATCCATTATCCTTCCTCGCCAATTATGTTCCGAGGTCGCGGTATCTCTTTCGAACAGTACCGCAGCCCCGGCAGGCTTCGGCGCGCGTGGAACACGATTTAGCACGAACGTGCCGTCGACACGGCCTGTCGTCATAAGACGGACGGACGGCGAGCTCACCGTCCACAGGCCGCGCCTACACGCGGTTTGATTTTAAACCTGGAAATACAGCAACTAGACGGCTACGGCTAAGTAATAACGGATGCCCGGGTCATGTGGCTCAGGTTGGCTGGACAAATCTTCAAAATAGCTCGCATTTTACTAGGTCAATAGGGCACTTTATGTGACGGCTAAACACCCTTATTTCAGAATTTGTGACGCTACAGAATCTTAGATAATCGATCGAATACGGGTCCAGCCATCTTGAAAAACCACTTTTCGCTGGTCTCTCAATCTCGGTAACGGAAGTGATTTTGACGACTTTTTGCATATCAACGTGCGTCACATAAGTTTGTGACAGGCATCGAGCTAAAAGTTTTGTGATACGTACAGTGGTTTAGTAGAGAAATGCAAAAAATCTGTGCCAGCCATCTTGAATTTACGTAAAAAACTTTTGGCTGGCACTTCCGAATCTCAATAACGGTAGCGTTTTCGAATATGGTTCCTTTACTAAAACTTGGTGACGCAATGTGTGACAGTAATAACGTTTGATTTATGGCGTCACATGCAAGGGTTTACGAGAAATCAATAAAAATCTAATGTCCAGCCAACCTGAGTTCAAGCTGGCTGGACACCTGTATCTCCGCTGCCTAATGATCTTACACCTTCAAAATGTGTTCAAAATGTTGTGACGGGGACGAAAATGATAACCTGAATTTGTGACGGAGAAACTTTGCGTAGTTTCAAAGATATTGATCATTTAAATTTTCCCATACAAACATCCATTAATATTGTGAGGTGACCATGCGGGCCTGTTCGAAAGAGATACCGCGGCCCCGGAACATAAAGGGCGAGGAAGGAAAATGGATGGGTTTTAGTCAGTAAAAGTCTGACACTCCCTCCAGCTCCGCCCAGAGTGGGAGAAGTCATTTGACGATATCCCATCCTTAAAAAAAAAAAAAAGGGTGTTACCTAGTACTAACTGGGTTAAAAAACAGCTGGTCTAATTAGCAAGTGGTCTAAAAGGTAGCTGGTCTAAGTACAAACTGGTCTAAAACTCAAGTGGCGGGTGGTCTAAAATGCTTCTCGCCTTGATGAAATGTAGCAAGTGCTTCATTATCACCTCAGTTAATGTTACCATTGCACACTGCTCAAAGTTAGTTTATTCACCGCGCGAACTAAGTGCGGGTTTGTGGTTATTAAATATTAATCATGTCTCCAAAGTTTTGGTTCCAGGACAAACTGTTTTATGCTGTTGTAACGGCTTGCCCATCTGTCGTGACCAGTGGGTATTCAATTTATTTTCCCAAAGAAACAGAAACACTTACATAAAATAAATTGAAAAGTTAAAAAAAAAAACTTTTCTTTTTACAAAAAAAAAAAAAAAAAATTTGGTTTTTAAAATAAGTATGTAATTACAAACAAAAAGTATAAACGTAGTATATCAACTATCTGGTGTCCACGAAACAAGCCTCGTTGCTTAGTGTGGCACTAGATGGCGCTGTGTGTAATGTCCAGCAATATTTATTTATTTAAAACGAAAAGTATTGGTTGAACACATGATAATTATTTTCTGCAAATATGCGTACCTACGGTTTTATTCATATTATATGAGTGTTACAGATGTGCTTTTCTTGCGTATTTTTTATGCTGTAGCATTTCTAATTTACTTCACGCTTTCTGGTTTAACGTTGGGCGGTCATCCAATTAGCAATGCTTCAACCTGAGTGGCCACAAAATCTATCCGCATTTGATAGTAAATCCTAGATATCGGTGCTCGGTTTGTTAGGGACCGACCACAGAACCGCATTCGTTAGGCTTGACCTTTAGTATAGCCTATATTTGCGCTAGTACAGGGTAGGTGCACCTTCGAAATGAGAGAATTAATAATGCTTGTGATCATCATTGCTCATTGCATGTTAGCCATTTTTAGCGAACAATCTTAGCTTTCTTCTTTTGGAATATTTGCATCAGTAGCGGTCTACTTTGTTTCGAGTCTACCTTATACACGTAGGAAGGGAAACTGACGCACAAACTCTAACCACGTGCACAGTACATCTTTCCAAACCATAACACAATTTTTTTTTTGTTTTCCCTACAAAAAAGCACACGGTTAAAATGTTTATAAAATATTTAAAAAAGTGTTTTTCTCAGAATTAATCATGTCCCTAGTTTGTTAGTAGCGTATTAAATATCTTTGGACTAAGTTAGTAGCAATGTATGTAGGTAATCCAGATAAATACGAATTAAAATAACTTGATATGGATAAATTAAATAAAAATTAAATAAGATTATGACGGCTGTTATTTTTAAGGATTCGTTAAACTGGTATGGGCCATTTGCGAAACAGCTGTGGACATTAGACACTTCAGTATTTCATGTACCGCGTCTGCATTTTTTACTTTCCAGTTTCATCGACCCTAGAATGAAAACGGCACTGAACAGTGGCAAAAAGTAGGTACAAGCTATTCAACGCAAAAAAAAACAATCTAAAAATACAAACGATGATCTAATTCGGTATCCATTGAGCGAAACGAGTATAAACGCGGAGGTCATTGGAATCGTATTAGAAGATAACACGCAATGGACACTACGCACGCAATGCTGTCTATGGGAATCAAATTTATTGTCGGAAAGACGAAGGTTTTTTGCTATTAGAACGATTACTTTAGTTGATGAGGTGCGTTTGTAGAACCGTGGGTGGAAACAGATGGTTTTCTTTTGAGAGTTGTATAGTTTCGTGAAACAAAAGAAGGTATTAAAAGGAAACAAAAAGAGCGAGGAAATTAAAAAATAGGTATTTGTAAAATATATTGCAGTCGCGCAGTGTCCAAACGATCGCAAGAGACAACAGCAGAAAATACCAATTAAAAGTACTCAAAAACAACGTTTCGTAGTCCCTTGATTATTTCTCTATTAAAACTTTAACATTAAAATATTATTTAGTCAAATTTTTCTGGATGTTTGAACACAGCTTTAAATCTGGCCATTTTTTTTTTGGTTTTTGAAGATTCTTTCATGATATCTCTTTTATTAAATAATTAAAAAAAAAGAAAACAGGGACCTGCCAATTAAAAAGTGGTCATAGAATTTTTGTAAAAGAACTACGTTTGTATGGAAAAACGGTATTTTTGTGTCCTCTTAAGGATTTCTGTGTCCTCTTAAGGTTTCTGCCTATGGTCACATGCGATTAGACAAAAACGTGGAGCGAAGTATACAGGGTAAATTTTTCAAGTGGGCGTAGATGGCTAAATCCGACACAATAAGAAATAGCGATAAATGCTCAAAGCAGTCTCGTAACCCTAATAACAACCCTTTATTTTTTCATCAAAATCGGTCATCAAACCAAAAAACTAAATCATTACATTTTTGAAAAATCAATATTCCTATCACGACGTTGATATCGCCGCGATTCTCTTGCTCGTGGAGACGCCCCCTTTTTTTTCAGACTTCTCTCACTCTGGGCGGAGCGGGAGAGAGTGTCATACTTTTACTGACTAAAACCCATCCATGCTCCTTCCTCGCCCTTTATGTTCCGGGGCCACGGTATCTCTTTCGAACAGTCCCGCTGCCCATTGAGACGGTCCCTTTTTTTTTTTTTTTTTTTTTGGGATGGGAAATCATCAAATGACTTCTCCCACTCTGGGCGGAGCGGGAGGGAGTGTCAGACTCTTACTGACTAAAACCCATCCATGTTCCTTCCTCGCCCTTTACGTTCCGGGGCCGCGGTATCTCTTTCGAACAGCCCGCAACCCCGGCAGGCTTCGGCCCTTGCGGGCCCCTCTCTTCTGCTGACATCTCTTTGAGGCGCGCGTGGAACACGAACGCGCCGTCGACACGGCCTGTCGTCACTAGACGGACGGACGGCTAGCTAGCCCATAGCTAACCGTCCACAGGCCCGCATCTACGGTGGCCGGTAGCCACCACGTGGCCCCCGACGCCCGGTGCGTCTCCCGCGGCGGCCGGGAAGAGAGGCTCTCTCCCTCTCTTGTTCCGCCACCTCCTTCGCCAGCATGACTGCTTCGCAGAAGGAGGTGACGGCTTCCCATTCCGTCTCGCTCCGGACCATGGATTGAACCAGGGCCGGACGCGAGAGGTCGCCGCCGCCGATCGCCGCTACGAGGACACGGCGGTACTCCGCCCACGCAGGGCAGACTTCCACCGTGTGCTCCACCGTGTCCTCCGGTCGATCCTCACAGTGGAAACACCCGGGCGTTTCCTCCCGCCCGATTCGGTGCAGGTACCTCCCGAAACATCCGTGTCCGGTGAGGACCTGCGTCAGGCGGAAGGTGAGGGCGCCGTGGCGCCTCTCAAGCCACTCCTCAAAGAGGGGACTTACCGCCACTATCGTGGCGTGCCCTATTGAGACGGTCCCTAAGAGAGTGTATGGAAATACGTGGTACGACGATATTGTCGTTGCGATTCTCTCGCTCGTGGAGTCGGCCCCATAGCGTGTTTCTCCAAAAATAATGAAATCGGACCCATTGATTTCGGTAAAGAAAACTCTATATTTAGTTTCACCACTTAATTACTACTTTTTTCTCCACATACCTCTAGAATCTCAATTACAAGAAAACGTGAACTACAACTAAACATCGTTCCACCTTTTGAGTATTTTTGGGCTCATGTCACTCAGCTACTACTAGGTACCTAATAGGAAAAAGTAACGACTTTGTGTTTAGATGTAGAGTGTAGAAAAAAATCCGGGAGTAAGGAGGATTCTAAATTAAATCTGAACTTTAAACTATGTATATTATTATCAGGATAAGTTAAATTTTCTGGTTTTGTAGTATTTTCAAGAAACAACGGTGAAGTAGGGGGTCACTGACCGCTATTTCTATTTCACACTAACTAAAAGGAAAAAGAATAGAAATACGATGCTTTTCAAAACCTACCATAATTTTATCTTGGTCTAAATGTTGATATTTGAAATAAGTGGTTTTATGGTTGCAAATCAGACAGTTTACTGTCAATGACCTCCGAGACAACCGTATCCAACGCCTCACCATAAAAATCGTAAAGTTCTTCAATTGAAACTTTTTATTTCGCCAATATAAGCTTTATGTTCCCTATGATAAAGTTTATAGTCCCATAGGTATACCCGTATTTAATGCTAAATACTACGCTTGCGGGGTAGTTACACATTCTAGACACGATATCTTGGGAGCAATATACGAGTACCATTGGAAAGGTTGCTTTCAAACTTACGACTAATAATTTGTCTACGATTTAACAGACTCATTCCGTCGTGCTCCGACCATGAGATAATCTTACTCATCTGCCCAGCCTTTTCCCAACTATGTTGGGGTCAGCTTCCAGTCTACGGTTCGGTATTCACCACGGTGCGCGGCGGCCTCAGGCCTCAGCCGCGCGTTGCGATACATCACTATACACATATATTCTGAATTCTCGAAATGAGATGTGTATCTTTTCGTGTAGTAAATAAAGTTTTTATTTTTATTTATTTGGAATAAAAAACAGCAGTACAAAAACATCTTTTACAAGATATTATTATATAAACTTGAAATAATAGCACTTATTGCAGTACCAAAACCCTATCCACTGATGTCTAACTTACGAGGAACAGTCTACGTGAGTTAAAATATAATAAGAAAGAGAAACAAAAAAAGATGTTTTCAAAATAAGAAGAAGATGTTAAATATATTTTGAGTCGCTCTATTAAAATGTGGGCGCAGTGCCGCGTCGCCGTCGCGACGCATCATAGTGTGAACTGACCCCAATATAACTTAAAAATGTCCTTGCCAACCACAGTAACTCTTAAATTATTCCAATCTCTGCTTAAAAAATAACATCTAAAACTACCAACGAGCCCCATCGCAAAGCTAACTCCATTTCCGTATTAGCATTTCAATCGTACACTCGCAACCACCCTAATCAGACACCGAGACACTTCAGTTTGCTTGTGTACATTAAACTAAGAAACTATTGACTCTCTTTAATCGCGTATCGGGTCTGTTTAGTTTAGTAAAGTTTTAGGAACTGATGCTGTAATTTAAGTTTAGTTTTGAGTGTGTTTGTGTCTCTTTAGATGTATTTGGGGAATTAAATAAGACTAGATTTAGCCCGTGGCTTCACTCGCGTTAATTTAGAATTAATTGATAACCAATTGGTTGTGGTCGCTCACAATGGGCCTTATCAAAAGGCTGCTCGGAGTTTCCTTGCGGGATCGAATCAGAAATAAAAACATCCGCAAGAGAACCAAGGTCACCGACGTAGCCCAAAGAATTCCCAAACTTAAGTGGCAGTGGCCGGTCACATTACTCGCAGAACAGATGGCCGATGGGGCCGAAAAGTTTTGGAGTGGCGACCGCAAACCGGAAGAGGATGCGTTGGAAGACCTCCCACTAGGTGGACCGATGACCTGGTGAAGGTTGCGGGAATCCGTTGGATGCGAGTCGCACGGGACCGGTCAATGTGGCGACACTTGGGGGAGGCCTTTGTCCAGCAGTGGACGTCTTTTGGCTGAAATGATGATGATGATGATGATAATCAATTCGGATTGTACCTACTCTGCTTGTAATAACATATTCAGTCATGATGTCAGATTCGAAAGACACGTGGCGCCAGCTATTATCATAAATTATGGTCGTTTTTTTCGGGATGACAGAAAGATACCCTGTGTCCGTTTCCTGTACACCTGACAACGGATATGCATATGAAATTTCAGGATGATCGGTTCAGTGGTTTAGGTGTGAAAAGGTAACAAACAAACTTACTTTCGCATAGTATGAATATGAATTCTGCGTCTTAAACGTAGTTATCGAATTTGTGGTATATTTTAATGTGTGCTATATTAAAACATAGAAGGAAAGAGCTCTTGGTGAAATAATAACAGCCTTTTGGGTTGATTTTTAGGTTAAGCGGTGCTTGGCTAACTTGGTCCATGGATGGGTGACCGCCCATTACATACCGAGTTTCCCCCGTGCCTCTGTAAGCACGGCTGTCATTTGTAGGTCTTTGGCAGTCGTAACTGGTAGTCAGTGGCCCCAAAAGCCTGACAACCATTATTACCAAGGCGTTTTAATACAAATTTCCGGGTTGGGTCCAACTTTCGTGACTTTCCCTAAAATTAATCATAAAAAGGACTGTTATAACTAGCTTTTGAACGGCGTCAATATTGAATTTGACAAATAAACTGTACACTATTAATGTCTTTTATATTATTAATCATGATTCGTAGTTTTCTTCGGGAAAAGTACTTTTTTCGGGAAGAAATGTTGATGAAATTACAAACAAACAAACTTAATTTCGCATTTATAATACTCATATTATACAGAATTAGAATAAAGCCTATAAAGTAATCATAGAAGAAATGCCATAAGCATCATGTTGGGAAAATAGATTAATGTTCGCCATGTTTATATTTAGCAGACAAGACACGTATTTCCTTAAACCTACTCCTACCTACTACATTGCCATTGGGTTGAGGAAGGCTTCGTGATATTTATTATTCTTTCTTAGTAAGCCATCACTTAGATATTTTTGCACAAAACTGACATCTACCCGAAGCACGCACGTGTCATTAGCTTTTATTACTACACAAGCCCAATGAGATGTGCTTAAGGGGCCGGCGGAGCATGCGTTTTTCATACAAACGTAATACCAAAATAATATGAATATCTTACATATTATTAAGATAGTGTGTATATATTGGATTACAGAATATCTATGTTCACAAATAAATATTTTCAAAGGACAATGATATGAAGACGAGATAATATCTCGAACAATTTAAAATGTCTATAGAAAAAATTGTTTTCTGCTCTTGTTTAAATCAGTGTACATTCAAAATACGTGTTTGGGTACCTTTATATTCCGCAATCCAATCGAAATAAATACACACTACCTTAAGAATATGTTTGATTTACAAATTATTTTGGTATTACGTTTGTATCTGCTCTCAAAACGGTGAAGGAAAACATCGTGAGGAAACCGGCATGTCCTAGAACCATAAATTCGAAGGCATGTGACATCTACCAATCCGCACTGGGTCCGCGTGGTGTATTATATAGCCCATTCCCTCTCATAGAGAGGAGGCCTGTCACAGCAGTGGGAACATTAAAATAGGCCGATGATGATGATGATGATTACGTTTGTATGAAAACGCGTGGTCTGCAGGCCTCTTAATGAGATTTCCCACCGATTTGGCGTACAAATGAAGTAAACTTCTACATTAACTTTCAACCCCTGCAATATCCATGGGTTAGGCAGATGTGTACCAAATAGTACACCCACATTTGGCCTGTTATATTTAACTCCCATGTAACAGAAGGCGAGCCTATTAACATCAACTGGGCGCAATTCTAGACTCCGTGGCTGCTACTGAGAAATTCTTGTTAAAAAAATACAATAATTTCTTTGATCGACCCGGGAATCGAGCCCAGGACTTATTGCTCAGCAGTCGTAGACTATTTCTCTTGATAATATGGGTTTGCCAATGAGACTCCTTACGTAAGACTGAAGTTCCAAAGGGATAACGAAGATCACTGGAATTCGGTCAATAAATCTAGAAGTTTTAAGTGCCTTAACACATTACGTACTAGTGTAAAAGGTTTCTAGTTCAAATGGGTTTGCTGGATCATGCCGTGAGTTATTTGGTGCTTACCATTACCAGAATCTTAACTGCAAAGTTTCGGAGCAGAACTAGAATATATTTTTAGTTTCTACTTTGTCCTTTGCTCCCTCTCCCTTGAAAGGTAATTTTAAATAACTACCTGTTTTCATTAACTCGTATCTACGTTTTATTAACAAGTAAAATAAAATTAAAAATTTAAAAAACCTCCGACATGTGTAAAAGTTTTTTTAGTATAGTATACATTATTGTACTAGTCAAGCCGTTCCATTTGATACCCATATTGAAGGAATTGTGAAAAAATATGTAATCCGCCATTTTGTGGCGGCGGCCATCTTGGTACGATTTTCACCAAACATAGCTAAAAACACCATACACGTCAAACTTATAACACCCCGACGTTTTAGTTTAGAGTTTGGAGTTACAAATAAAATCAATTCAATTGTATTATTTGTATTTCACCAACCAGCATTCATCGAGAAGGTCGACACGACTACCCCAACCGTGTGGTTGGGGTAGTCGTTTCCTATGGAAAGCAAACGGCATGTGGGCTCAACCACCACGGAGTCTGTATATGGCCCAATTTTTTTTTTTTTTGTGCTTTATTACTAAGAACAAAATTCTTAATAATTAATTACGATCTAGCCTAAAAGACTAATAAGTAATTTAACTCTAACTTAATATGTTACGTGATAGAATATGTTAAAACTAAGAATAGTGTTCATTTGCACTTTTACACAAGTCCGTAGCACTTTCTTAGAGTCTAATATAATTTATAAAACACTATGTTCATGTGTTATTATGTATAGCACAACATTGTTACTATTACTCATTCACTTTGTACACTACACTAATTCAAAAGGTTTAGTTCTTTTTAGCCTACGCACTAAGTCTGTGTTGTCTAGCAGCTGGATTGCCTCAACATTCACGTGTCGATGGAGTCTGTGTTCGTGGGCTTCAGCAAATTTTTGGATAATGGTGGTGACGAATTCCATTTTAAGGTCACGATGAAGGTCGTCATTTCTTATGTACCAGGGTGCATTGACAGCATCCCTAAGTACTTTATTTTGGAATTGCTGGATTATTTTGACGTTGCTTTGTTTAGTACAGCCCCAAAGTTGGATGCCATACGTCCAGATTGCCATAAGAATATGCTTGTATAGGGTTATTTTATTACGTATTGATAGACAAGATTTCCTTCCGAGTAACCAATACATACTTTTATATCGTATATCGAGTTCCTGTCTTTTCTTTTTGACATGAGCTTTCCAACGCAACTTGGCGTCGAGAGTAATGCCAAGGTATTTGGCTGTATTAGCATAAGGTACTTGCGAACCATTTATGTAGATTGGGTGATAGTCCAAGTGTTTGTTTGTAAAGTCAATGTGAATTGATTTTGACTCATTCAGTTTGATCTTCCATTTTTGTGTCCAGTCATAAACTTTGTTCACAGCTAGTTGAACTTTTTCTACTGCTTCTCTGTGGCTTGATCCAGTAGCCATAATTGCAGTATCATCTGCAAAGGTCGCAATGGTGTTGTTTTCCAGTTCTGGGATGTCACATGTGTATAACAAGTACAAAATTGGGCCTAGCACACTTCCTTGAGGTACACCAGCTTTTATAGCTTTTAGCTCGGAATATGCGTCCTCCTGCCGTATTCTAAACATTCTGTTAGTAATGTATGACTCTAGGATATCTGCGAATTCTGGTAGCATGCGTCTGAGCTTGAATATTAGACCTTTATGCCAAACTTTGTCAAATGCTTGCGCGACATCTAAAAACACGGTGGCGCAGACTTCCTTGTTTTCAAGCGTTTTTTCAATGATGTTAGTTATTCTATGTACCTGATCTATTGTTGAGTGTTTTTCCCTGAAGCCAAATTGATGATTTGGAATAAGGTCTTTATTTTCTATTTTTGGTTTTAACCGTTTCAATAACAGTTTTTCAAATAGTTTTGATAACACGGGCAACAGAGAAATAGGTCTATATGATGATGCTTCATGGGGTGGTTTCCCAGGCTTTGCAATCATAATGACTTCAGCAACCTTCCATGACTCAGGTACATGTTTTAATATAAATGCAGCATTGATAAGCTTGGTCAGCTTTACTATGGCTTTGCGCGGGAGGTGTTTTAAAATTTCACCTGTAATGAGATCGCAACCCGGAGACTTTTTCGAGCTAATGTTATTTTGAATTTCTCTCATTACTTCTGCTGGTGTCACAAGCTTAATTCTTTGGTTTTGGGATACATTTTCACTCTCAAGTATTTCTATCGAGCTTTCATTGGGTTGAAAAGTTTCTTCTAAGTGTTGAGCAAACCTTAACGCTTTTTGGTCATTATTTATGGCCCATTTTCCGTCACTAGTTCTGATGGGCGGTATTTGTGTAATCGGCCTTTTTAGATTTCTTGTCGCTTTCCAAAGGGAGTAATCCGTTGATTTGTCATTGGTTAGCTGCAGAAGGTTGGCATTCAGAGATTCATCCTCAAATTGCAGAATTTTCCTCTTTAATCGTTTAGTTAGGTTATTTAATGATGTTTTATCTCGCGGGCACCTTGTTTGCTGCCACTGCTTCCTTTGTTTCCTTTTCTCAGATAGTAAATCCACAATTTCCTTAGGATAGATAAATCCCTTATATTTACGTTTTAATTGCGGTGTGTTGTTCCACGCACATTGTTGGATGTTAACGATGTATTTGTTTACTTCTGAGTCAAGCTGATCTTGCTTTTTTATAGAAGTTTTAAGGTCAATTACATTATCTAGATCAAGGGCAAAACTTTGCCAATCTGTTAATTTATTAACCAGTGTTAAGTGGCTTTGTTTGAATATGATTTTTTGACTAAGCATTAGTATAATTGAAGAGTGGTCCGAATTCATATGAAAACCTTCCTCCAAACTGACGTAATTGGCGGATATATTTTTACATATAAAAAAATCTATAAGATCCGGTATTTTCTGGTGGTCAGTGGGCCAATACGTTGGCTTACCTGTGCTCATAACTTCGGAATGTGTATCTTTGACTGCGCTTAAGAGCTGCCTTCCCTTAGTTTTAGTAAGTCTTGATCCCCAATGCGTATGCTTAGCATTAAAATCGCCGCCTAGGATAAACCTCTGGCCTAATAGTTCAAAGAGATGTAAATATCGCTCTTTTCTTATCATGTGCCGTGGAGGACAGTATACGGCTGCAATGGATATGTGACAAAATTTGGTTTTAACAGATACTGCCACGGCTTGAATGTCTTGTTCTTCATATTTACACTGCACGTAGTGACTAATGTTCTCTTTGATTATAACCGCGCTACCTCCTCTGGCACAGTTGTCAGGGTGGAGCGAATTATATACCATGTATCCTCTAAATTTAACAAAAGATTGCTTAATGAAGTGCGTTTCGGAGACCAAACACACGTCTATATTTTCTGTGTCCAGGACCGCCTGCAACTCATTTTGATGTTTGAGGAGCCCATTAGAGTTCCAAGCCATTATTTTAAGGGTGTTATTCATTTTTGATTATTTAAAACAGCTGTTTTAGTGCTGGATTCTAATTTCTCTAATCTCTTGTCAAATGAGGTTATACACTTTAAGATCTGATTAATCTTATCCTCCAGATTCAAAGGCTGTGACCTTGCAGCTTCCGCATAGGAACCAGCGTTGGTTACTTGCATGGGTTTTGCAGTTGACTGGACACTTGCTTTCTGTGCCTGTTTGTCAAGTTTTGGTAAGGGAAGAGACTGTTGGGTAGTTGGTACCGCAAGTTTCTTTTTAATTGTTTTATTTTTCATAACTTGAATTTGTTTAGCTACTTCACACCCTCTATAATTGGCAGGGTGAGGTAGACCACAGTGAACACATTTTGGCTTCTCCTCGGGAGATTTAGTACAGTTGGCTGTAAGATGCTTGCCAGTGCATTTTACACACCTTGGCTCTTTTCTGCAATATTTATGAGTATGTCCATATGCCTGGCATCTCTTGCATTGGGGAATAAGTTTGGGATTTTTAAGTGGGTGTATTTCAATTTTACACCCTAAAATGTACTTTATGCCATAGATTTTGTTGACATCTTCGTCATTATTAAATGATAAAACAAACATGTTGAGTGGTTCTTTACTCTTCCAGCTCAATTTGCTGTCTACTTTTTCTATTTTCAGTCCTTGCATTGTTAGATCGTCTTTAATTCGATCAGGTTGGCAAGAAGAATGTAATTTTTTCACTACAACTCTAATTGGTCTAGCTTGCTTATTCTCGTACGAATGCCAATGGTAGTCTTTTTCAGTTAAAAACCTTGCAATTACTCTATAGGAGTCTTCTGTTTTGGCGTTAACTTTGACACAATCCCCATTCATCATTTTTGCGGTAAATGATTCAGCTGTAATTGTTTCAGTTAGCGAGTCGTAAAACGTTTGGTAGTTTTTAACTCCATCTACTATGAGTGGCGGTGGCGGGGGCACTTTTTTGACGGAAGTCTCTTTCGCATTTTTCAGTTGTTTTTCTTGGGCACTTGTTTCGGGTTGTTGTTTTGGAGAGAGAGAGGTATTAAGCTTCCTCTTCTTCCTGCTCTTGGCCCTAATCCACTCAGTCTCTTTAGCGAGTTCATCCTCGTCCGTGCAATATTCAACGTCACTTTTTGTACGCTGGACAAATATTTTTTTCTCGCTTTCCTGTTTTTCTAAGGGTTCTTTATTTTCATTTTTTTCCTTCAAGCAATTTAATTCTCCTTGAAGGGTTTGTACTTGTTCTTGCAAGGTATTAATGGTATCATTCAAATTACGTACCATAAGTTGCAGGTTTTCTCTGTCCGTTTTCTCCTGGATGTAACAGTCATACAACCGCTTTTCCAGGTCAGTTTTTATCTTAATAGACTGTGAAGCCATTATTTTGTTGTAAGGTGAGTTTAACACCTAAACGATAAATTATTGTAAACACTTCATGATTTCCGCACTTGTAACTAGGTCATGGCAATGACCCCGATAGATGGACGTAGGTACACTGCGACGACGATGTTGTGATGCGTCTGCACAATACTCTCAACTAGAGCACGCGCGCGCGATCGTACGTCTGTTCACTATTATAGTTAAACAACAACTGGAGGGGCCCAATTGATGGCAATAGAGTCGCTCTGTATTCATGGGACTTAAATATAACTGAAAAAATGTGGGTGTAGGTAAATCTCTGTTTAACCCTTTGGCAAAACGATACGGCGAAAATTTATTATAGAACGTAAACTTTCCATTGAGTTAAATGACCTTGACTATATCCAAATGAATAAAAGGCGTATGCCTATTCATAACCCAAATTATTCATAGACAAAGCTTTGAAGGCAAGTTAACAACCAAGAATTCAATATTCTAAAACAGGAAACATCATAATATTTCATCTCTTGAAGACCGAAATTGAACACTTAACTGTATTAACTGAAGACAAAATTTTACGTTGTGCGAATGGATGTAATAGCTACATAATACAATTATACAGACCTTACTTGGAGATGTATACGGCAGACCTGGGAATAGAAAGTGGGATGAGTGAATTCGTGTATTAAAAGATAGGACGGAAATAACAGTTGAACGGAAAACGTTACCCTCCTTCAGGGACAGTCGAGTAAAAATGGAAAGAATAGAGCCCTTTTTTTGTTGCATGGCAAATGACTCCTCCCGCTCTAGGCAGAGTGGAAGAAAGTGTCAGACTTTTACTGACCGTTTTTGTGTTCCGTGGCCACGGTATCTTTTTCGAACAGCCCCGCAGCCACGGCAGGCATCGGCCCTTGCTTACCCCTTCCTTTTTGCTGACATCTCTTTGAGGCGCGCGTGGAACACGAACGCGCAAGAGTTGGCTAACCACGAAAACGAGAAGTTTTTTTTTTACATAATTTTTATTTAAATAATCTTCGAGAGATCTCATTGCCAGTCACTGTTATTGGCTTACTTGCTAATGCAATTTATGCTACTGCAACTGCAGCCACCGTGCTTCGGAGTTAATTGAAATTCATCATGGATTGTTGGATGTTCCATCTGCACGCACAGATTCTCATTCCAAGTTTCCCTTGTTTCGCTAATAAATGCTATACTGACATCGATACTGGAGTGTGTATTTGTGCCTCGAGATGGGTTGATGTATGTCGCGGATGTTTGAATTGACAACTCTGACAGGAGGACGAAAATTGACTATTTCTTGGGCTTATTCTGTGAGAGGATGCACGGAAAATGTTTTTTTTTTTTGTTATTTCTAAGTATTTTAAATTGTAAATATGTTCCTTTAAACTGTGTTATAACTTGGATGTGTCTGTTGAAATACTGTTAATTTTTATGTGTTTTGTCTTGTGTGGGGTAATAAATGCTTTTTCTTTCTTTTTGAACAACAAAAACGATTTGTATAATAAACGCACCCTTCAGGTACTTGAAGAACTTTCGAGCTTAATAAACCAAATACAAAACCAAAGTTTATTTTGCTGAATTTTAATAATGACGAGATAAATCGTAATGTTTTGTTTTAGTTGTTTAGCACAGAATAATAAAGTTATCACCTTTCTTCGTTTGAATGGGAGAATAATTAGCTTGTTTTCATGCAGACTACATAACAGACTCGGATACATCCATTCGAAAAATCAAGCACGGAATACCCTCCTGTAACCGGTTAGCCAGTCTACAACCTTTTGTCTTGATCACGTGAGACAGAGATGAATCGTTTCATTAGAGCGAGAAGGTACGCTAGAACAGGACAGATATATTTTGAATTAGGTTAGTTAGTGCAAAGCTAAGACAGTATGTTATTGCCTTTTGAGTGCCAGGGTCGGATGTAGGGCTATTAGCTATTATTATTACGGGAAATTTTTATGGTTTTGATATTTCTTTGCTTCGCCTCGTGAATTGATACTTAGATAACATCACGACTGAAACTTCGAAGGGTAAAGCCTAGGTATACCTAAAAGTGCACCCACATTTCGTCAGTTATGATTAAGACCCTTGCAAAATGGGGCGAGCCTGTTTCCATCAACTGGGCACATATCCAAACTCCGTGGCTGTCAAAACCCAATAACAATTTGCTCGACACAGAAATCAAACCCAGGGCCCACGAGGTTCCCGCACGATCTCCCGTGAGGCGGCGGGCCTGCTTGCCGGATTGCCGTCATGGCATCTGGAGGCAATAGTCCTCGCGCGCCTGCATGAATGGCGCGTGGAGGCACTACGCCGGGGGGAAACTCCGCTGCCGCGGCAAATCGCTGCTCAGCGGTCAGACCTCCGGCGCGATCTCATGGCGACATGGAGCGAGCGTCTGTCGCAACCCCGTGCAGGGCACGCCACGATAGTGGCGATAAGTCCCCTCTTTGAGGAGTGGCTGGAAAGGCGCCACGGCGTCCTCACCTTCCACTTGACGCAGGTCCTCACCGGACACGGTTCTTTCCCGAGGTTCTTGCATCGATTCGGGCGGGAGGAAATGCCCGGGTGTTTCCACTGCGATGATCGACCGGAGGACACAGTAGAGCACAAGATGGAGGTCTGTCCCGCGTGGGCGGAGCCGTGTCCTCGTAGCGGCGATCAGCGGCGGCGATGTCTCGCGTCCGGCCCTGGATCAATCCATGGTCCGGAGCGAGACGGAATGGGAAGCCTTCACCTCCTTCTGCGAAGCAGTCATGCTAGCGAAGGAGGTGGCGGAACGCGAGAGGGAGAGAACCTCACGCCCCCGCCGCCGCGGGAGACGCACCGGGCGTCGTCGGGGGCCACGTGGTGGCTACCGGCCACCGTAGACGCGGTCCTGTGGACGGTTAGCTATGCGCTAGCTAGCCTTCCGTCCATCTAATGACGAGAGGCCGTGTCGACGGCGCGTTCGTGTTCCACGCGCGCCTCTAAGAGATGTCAGTATAAGGGGAGGGGCCCGCAAGGGCCGAAGCCTGCCGGGGCTGCAGGACTGTTCGAAAGAGATACCGCGGCCCCGGAACATAAAGGGCGAGGAAGGAACATGGATGGGTTTTAGTCAGTAAAAAACTGACACTCCCTCCCGCTCCAGCCAGAGTGGGAGAAGTCATTCGATGATTTCCCGTCCAAAAAAAAAGGGCCCACGAGGTAGTTTACGATACATACATTTCATACTACAGAATTCATGTCCGGTTAAAACCAAAATTGAAGAAGATAATTTTTAGGTCAAATACTTTTGTGATTATCTGTAAGTTCTATCAAAAACACAAGGCGCTAGTATAAACACGTGACGTAAACGTAAAGTTTTGAACGCTCAAAAGTTCGAAACCTAACAAAAAACACTTAAAAAAAGGATTGACTTTCGAAAAGTATGAATAAAGGCCACATACCTTCTACTTACGGAGATATTGGGGTCAAATATCCAACATTTTGCGAAGTTTCTTTTTGAAATGCAAGTTGTTATTTCAAAAAAAAAAACATTTTTACTTCAAACACCTCCACGACCTCCAAACTATTTAACCAATCCATCAGCATAATGTTTTCAGTGCGTTACATTGAGTTCTACCACAAAACATGATTTTTCACCCCAAAAAAGAGTCGGTTCCCAGCAATAATTTTTGCGTAAAGTTACTTAGTTTGATGTACAGAATCCTTCGTTGACGGCTTCGTGATGAGTCTTTTTACAGCCTGTATAGTGGCTTTCGAAGTTTTTTTTTGCACCCATCAACAGTGAACCAGATTTCAATTGATACAACAATGATGAACCCACCATCCTATTCTTAAGCCGTCCCTGGAAGCATCGTGTAGGCAGTTATCTAAAGGGATTTGTATAGCTGCAACAACACTGTCATCATGATATATTTGAAGACTCAATCGCCCATAAAAGCTATTTTATAACGATCGTTGTAACGTTTTATAGGCTTTTTGCGGTAAGCCTGATATATGTGATGTGTTTGAACCTATTTTCGGGTGTTTGTGTGTAACTTTTTTTAAGCTATTGCATAGCTTCTATCGCGGGCCTTGAGCGTGACGACCGAATCCGGAAGTTCCGTAACGAAAATAACCTAACACCCCATGTCAGATAATGACAATGACAAGCTAGTTTTCTTTTTAATATATGGCCGTAACTAGGAGTTGTAGGTTGTATACATTTGATGTTAGACCTTCTTTGTAACCATTTCATTTTTCTATGTTCTAGAACCATCATTGTAAAATTCATAATTTCATCGTGATGGGAAGCCGAGCCCTGAACATTCAGTCTGCGTTTGGTCCTCGAGCCGGCAACAAGCGGAAAAATAAAATAAATAAATAATTATAATTGCATAAGTTGATAAAAAATGCTATGCAATAGCTTTACCGCGGCAGTCCCAGAGTGCCACACGTCTTTTTTTTTATTTTATTTGTGTGTAAATGTACGAAATTGCTACTAGAAGTAGCTCATTATTATTATAAAGAAATTGTCTGCGTCATCATCTGCCTAGCCTTTTCCCAAACTATGTTGGGGTCGGCTTCCGGTCTAACCGGATGCAGCTGAGTATTTAACATGAAGAGGCTGCCTGCCCACAACTCAGTAACTAGGTAATACGATACCCCTTAGTAAGTCTAGATGTCTGACTTTCGGCTTCTAACTACTCGTTACGACTGTCAATGTTTTACAAATGACAGCCGCGCCGAACGGTTTAACATGCGTTCCGAGGTATGGAGGAAACTCAGGTAATTATGGTTACCCATCCACGAACCAGCCTAAGCAAGCGCGGCTTAACCTTGAAGGCTGTTTTTTGAGTGTTTTAGCCACGGGCTCCTCGAAAATAATACTAAAAGTAACTTATGATAATACAATCCCAAAGTTTCTTGTCAATATTATCAGCTTTATGTTCTCCATCATTTGATCTCCAAACTTGTTTAATTATGTATTACACCATCAAAACGTAAACCAGGAAACAGCAAAACAACTACATAACTAAACACTACCACGAAGCCTACAAACAGCGAGGGTAATACCCGGATCACGTATTTCATAATTGCTAAAGTTTTGTACTATCTACTGACGTCCCATTGCTGATGGATCGATGTTAATGTACAAGTAGAGACTAGTTTACACAATGACAGTTTTTGTTAATAGCCAAGAGGCAAACAACTTTACTTTTTGAAGTGAAAACTTAAAACTTCTTTAGACACTCAAAAAGTGCTCACTTTTTCAGTGAACAAAAGTCACGTACGACTTTCGCAGCACTCGTAACCCATCTGCTACGTTGTAGCCGTAGCCGATCCGCTACGCCGTAGCCGTAGCAGATTTGCTACGAGTTTTCGTAGGGCACGTTTTTTTGTTTTTGTAAATCAATGAATATTGACAAAGATAAAACGCATCAAAACTCGGGAGTGGGGGCTCATGCCGTCAGTACGCTCAAATAAATATACCTAGGCGTGACGTATTGAGAATTTTAAAAGCGTCGTATCATCGTCAATTTTTATTTACGTAACAAAAGAAGAAATACGGATCAAATGTCTTTTGATATTCTAACTGACGGACTACTTAGATTATTTTTGTCTTCCCCATTGACTATTTGCTTCCATTCTTTCTTTTCCACCGCTGCATGCAGTGATAGCCCAGTGTTGTGAATGCTGTACTGCCTAGTCATAGGTCTCGACTTCTCGAGTTTGAACCCATGACACGCACCTCTGTTTGATAATGGCAGCGGGCTTCTATAGAGAAATTCGTAATGGAAATTTCACTCCATTTGTTTTAGTTTTGTAAATACAAAAAAAAATAAAAAATACATAAAAAAAAAAAAATAATTTGTATATACATTACAAACTTGGTACATTTTTTCCCGCCTGCACAGATAAGTTGGTTGATGTGCACTAAAAGCCTTTGCTATCCCCTGCGAGTAACACAGACGTGATGTTACATTAAAGGGTAGTAAGCTGACAAGTAAATGGCACAGCTGTGCGAACAAGGAGCTCGGTTAAATATGCATGTACTCTGATTGTAGGAGAGGGTTCACTTATTTTATACAGAGGGACACTTGTCGGGAGGTCTGTCCCAAATTCTAAAAGCCTGGTCAAGCCTTTGATCAGAAAATCTGTAAATGTAAATTGTTGGGCCAAAGATACAAGCAATTGTTGGACATTACAATTGGCAAAATTTAAATTAAATCTTTTAAATTTAGTAACTTTAGGGCCTTAATAAAGTTATTAGTATTGGATTGACTAAACTACTGAAAAGCTAATGAAAAATCTATTGACATATTATAAAACGCTTTGAAAGAGACAACCTCTTGTTGAAGCCTTCTGGTTTAGACTTTACTCTATTTATGTAACGTTGAAATATGGTTCATTCGTTTTTATTAGCGTAAACTATTTTTGTGGAAACCTAATGTCTGCTATGATAATTTCTCTTTAATAGCTTGACTCTGGTGTGATACGTTTACTCGTATTATTTTTGAAAAACATATTCTTGCCTGACGGTACATTTGATCAAAAATTGCTTTGACTTAAATTAATCGAATCAAGGGTCTTAGGGTCGTAGCACACTTTTCAACTCGGAAAGGGATCGTCACCGCCTCGCCTTTTCCCTTGGCGTCAAACAGACGTCCACGTAACGTAAGCGGATCAGAAGCTCCGGCACGTTGACTTGGCTACAGCTAGGCGATGACGCCGCGCTTGCGGCTCGCCAACCGCTGGTTGACTTGTGCACTAGTTCAATCATTTTAAACCCAAACGTTAAGTGTAGCGCATGGCGTGGACGAAAAGGCGTAAGCTAGGGGTACGGAAAGCCGTAAGCTAGGGTACGGAGAGCCGTAAGCTAGGGTACGGAGAACCGTAAGCTAGGGTACGGAGAACCGTGTAAGCGCGGGGACTGCAAGTCGACCACGTACCGCACCGCGGTTTGTGAGCTTGTCCCGAGGCGAGGCGATTACGTTACAATTCCGATTAGTGTGCGTTGCAGTAGGGAGTTTCATGCAAAGAATACTGAACGGCTCGAGTTGATACGGTGACAATCCCTTTCCGATCCGATACGGCCTAAGCCACGGACCCAGTTTAAACATATCGACAAAATGGACGTGTATGTGCTACGCCGTAGCTCGATATATGCTACGAGATAAGCCGTATCTCGACACGCTACGTCGTAGCACGACAATGCTACGCGCTACGCCGTAGCTCGACAATGCTACGAGCTGCGCCGTACTTCAGTAATTCTACGTATTTTGTAGAACGTAACGTAGCAGTACCAAAGATGTTTGTTTCACTTGGAATTGTTTTATTTAAGCAAAATAGGAAGGAGAAAAAATATCGATACCATAATGGTTCAAAGATGTCCATGACCTCCATTTGTTTCAAATCATCATCATCATCATCCTGGTCTAACCCCAATTTATTTAGGATCGGGGCAGCATGTCTTCTCCTTCCATACTTTTGTATTATTTGCAGCCATCTCTTTTTTAGCCATATCATCGATCACACAGTCCATTCATCGTTGCTTTGGTCTTTCTCTAATCTACTAGCCATCTACATTTATTTTTTTATATCTCCTTTTATATCAGCTTAAAAGACCGTGTGTAATTAAAACAATCGAAATGTGAGTGTACCTAATCATTCCAGTATTGTAATAGTACTGCGTAGATATTTATTGCTCGTCTCACTGCATTACATGCCTCAATACCCGACACATTACAATTTAGTGTAATGGCTCACTGGCTACAAACTATGCATAAATTACCAGCTGTATGTTACCGCGTGACATGGCCCATGCCATCTACACAATGGCTGTTATTGGATACAGCTTTATTTATGGATACGATAAATCTTTATTGAAGTGATGAGCAGTGGTGTTTTAGTAACAGATTCGACTTACGATTGGTAAGTCGTTGGTACGAATTCAGGCATGCGCAATGCTTTGTTGTAATTTTTTTCTTCACCAATGCTCTAAAATGGTGAAGGAAATCTTCGTGAGAAAACATGTCTTAGAACCAAACATTCGAAGACATGTGATATCTACTAACCCGTACTAAGCTTGCGTGGTGGATTAAAAGTCCATTTTCTCTCTTAAAGAGGATTTGTATCCTGTCTCACTGTTTAAAATAAAATATAGGCTGATTATGTTATGTTTAATCAATTATTACATCTAAATCTTAGGATCTAAATCATTAAGTAATTCAGCATGGTTGAATTGCAATAAAATCGAATGCTATGAAAGAAAATGCGTGACGGTCGACAGAGGAGAATGAAAAAAAAGAGAAGAAAGAAAGAGAAAAAAGAGAGAAAGTTTTTTTTTTGTATTTTTTTGTATAATCTTTGTGTAATACTGAAAAAATCCTAACCACTAACACCGTGTTACACTCGCGAATTATTCGCAATTGTTCGCAAGTAATTTGAAACCTTAGATAAAAACACTTGACGATAGCAAACTACAAGAGTCAGGGCAAAATAAAATTTACAGTGAATAGCTGGATAGTTAAGGAATCCATTTACCTAAAAATCAAGATATGTGTATGTCACATCCTTGCGTAGACGAGATGCGAAGCATCGGGTCTTATTCACGACCTGACATATACAAATAGATGTTGGCATAGTCGCGGGCACTCGAACGCAAGATAATTTAAGTTGAAATAACTTCATTCAAACCAACGGTTTTATCATACAAGAAACAAACACGTGCGTTGGTACTGAGCATCTCCCAAGGCTGTCGAAGCTCGACTGTCGCAACACTCCGTCCCTTCTCCAGCCTTCGCTGCATCCCCTCTACCGACGATCGTGTCCAAGCGGAAGCGCGCTTGCGTTTCCGGTAATGATATTATTAGCTTACAAAACTAATAGATAGCGCTGCTTGTTGCACTATGGCGCCTTCAATCCACATGTATATTTAAATTTGATACTCAAAAGAAAATGTAGAACTCGAAACACAGGAAGACAACGGATTTAAACTTTAACTTTACCCATCTGGGAATAGAACTCAGGGCTCTATAGCGTCCTGCCGGGGTTGCGGGCCTGTTCGAAAGATATACCGCGTGGTTGGTCGGTCGATGGTTTTAGTCAGTAAAAGTCTGACACTCCCTCCCGCTCCGCCTAGAGTGGGAGAAGTCATTTGATGATTTCCCACCCGAAAAAAAAAGCCCTCATTGCATCCCCGACGGATCGTGTCCAAGCGGTAGCGCGCTTACGTTTCCGGTGACGATATTATTAGTTCACAAAACTAATTGTTAGATGGCACTGCTTATTGCACTATGGCGCCTTCAATCCACGTGTAAATTTTAATTTGATACTCAAAAAAAATGTAGAACTCGAAAAACAGGAAAAAACGGATTTAAACATTTACTTTACCCATCTGGGAATAGAACTCAGGGCCCTATAGCGTTTGCGACCAGAAGAACGGAAATATCGTTTAACTATTTCATCTCCTCCACAATAAAACCGACGGTATTCCCTATTCCGCATAGCACAAATATACATAAGTACCCGCATACATGTACCAACCTCAAGTCGACGGTCCACTACTACATTGGATATGCGCGGAGAGATTTGTATTTTGTTAGAGTGACTAAATAAATCAAATTCTTTTTATTCTGACCAATTCTACAGGGTGTAAACAACCTCATCACGAAGCCGTCAACCAAGGATTCTGTACATCAAACTAAGTAACATTACCCAAAAATTATTTTTGGGAAACAACTTTTTTTTTTTGGGGTGAAAAATCACGTTTTGTGGTATAACTCAATGTAACGCACTTAAAACTTTGTGCTGATGGATGAAATGATTCGTTGAGGTATTTCAAGTAAAAATCTTACAGTAAAAATTTGTTTAAAAAAAATACTTGTCAAAAAGTTGTAACTTTGACCCCCCATATCTCCGTAACTAGAAGGTTCCCAGGTATGGTGTAGAACAAAAAAATTATCGCAATGACGGAGAGAAAAAGTGCCTTTCGGATTCGTTTTAGAGGTGATTTACACCCTTTATTTGGTTAGTACAACACATGTCTACCTGAAACAAAAAAACAAAACAATTATTAATTATGCGCCACAGTGGCATGTAGGCCCATCCTATGCCCCAATATGGGACTGTTCCTATTAGCTATAGTTTTCAGTACATTGTCTTCGAAGATTTAGATTAAGAAACTCATCAACATCTGCCTAGCCTTTTCCCAACTACGTTGGGGTTGGCTTCCAGTCTAACCGGTTACAGCTGAATACCAGTATATATAACCCATATAACCTATATAACCCAGTTAGTAGTAATATAGAGAAACTTTCAGGCCAATAATTACCTGTATTTACCGTCAATGATCTACAATTGACAGCTGACACCAACGGGTGTTTTCCGAGACACGAAAGAAATTCGGTATGTAATGAGAGGTCATCTATCCACGGACTAATTAAGCGCGGCTTGACCTAAAGATCGACCCGAGTGGCTGTTAGTAGCGGAAGACCACAGAAACGATGAAAGGACTGAGTGACGAATGATATGGCTAGAAAAGAGATAACTGCTGAGATTAAAAGATAGGTATGGAAGAAATAGACATGTTGCGAGTTGAGCTGAATGGTGCTGATCCATGCGGCATGTTTGTGAACGGGCGCTGTCAGTTGTGACTGGTCATCTCTTAGTTTCCATGGCTTATTTGAATGAATTATTTTGTTTTTACTATGGACACTTTTAACGTGCACATCTTGCTACATTGTTCTCAAATAATTTACCATCTCAACATGAATGATGTAACCAAGATTTTGTTACAAATAATTTGATTTAGAAGAGTGTCCATGGAGTTTTTTGCCCGTTCTTCTAAATAGAGATCTACGTTAGGGAATGGGCAACTACAGTACTTTCACAGTTTTTATGTCTTGTGACTGGGACTGTAGCTACATTTGATTTTCATTTTTGTTTCGACAATTTAAAAGTGCCTGTTATTGGCCTACTTGAAATAAATGCTTTGATTTTGATTTTGCGCCAACCCATACCATAACCCATATAAAATTATATAAGGGTAAGACAATGATGATGCTGAAAAAGCGTCTTAAAACAGTGTAACACAAAGGCCAAATTTCAAAGTTTTGTACTAATGCCACTTTGAATGAAGTTTACCACCATCAAGTTACTGCGGTTGCCCATCGTCTTGTGTCTATTTTCCTAGTAGATCTTCATATCTGTACTTACCATCACCTGCCTATAAAGTTCCCACTGCTGGGACACGACCTCCTCTCTATGAGAGGTAATGGGCTATAACCCACCACGCGGGCTCAGTGCGGGTTGGTAGATGTCACATGTCTTCGATATTTTTGTCCTCGGACATGGTGGTTTCCTCACGGTATTATTGCTTCACCGTTTTGAGAGCAGTGTTGATGAAATGTATTCAACAAAGTAATGCGCTTATCTGGGTGGCCATCGCTGTTCTAGTCTGATCGACATAGCTTAGATGTAAACTGCTGAGGAGCGATGCCTTTACTACTACATGCACACGTGCACAAACAATAGAATATGGAAGCGCCCGTAATATTCGTGTAATGTTAGTTTTATTTGACAGAGTTTGTCCAGCACCGTTTAGTGTCGGAAACAATAGCTTTACGAGTTGTATGATGTTTTCGTGTTTATATTAATGATGCGTTATGTTTTAGTGCATGAGTGTATCTATGCATTAACTAGCTTTGTTTGTGAAGGAGGTAGGCAGACCTTACTGATAAAATATCGGAGTGGATTTTTTACATCTAATCATTATTATCACTAATGGTTGGTCTAGTTGTCGCAAACGCGGCTACTGAGCATGAGGTCCTGGGTACGATTCCCAGGCCCAACAAAGTGTTATTGGGTTCATCCATATTTACGGAATTTCTCAGTATTTCTCGACTCATACCCAATAAGGGCTATCTTTTTGAGTTCACCAGATGGCGCCACTGGCAAGTAAGGTTCTGTCATTCATTCTATTTGATACTTTAAAGTACCAATAACTTCATAAAAAGTTTATTTTTTGCATTTGTGCTTACTTTAGATTCATATTTTATAATATATAGAAATTCTCATTTAGGGGCAAATGAGAATTTTTTGCAAAAAATAAAAGCGACTTCAAAAAAAAAAAACAAAAAAGTGAAAACAAAACAGTGAAAAATAACTTTAGCTTCTGAAGTCGGTGACGAAAAAAATAAATCAATCAAACAAAGGTCACCGACTTCAGAAGCTAAAGTTATTTTTCACTGTTTTGTTTTTTTTTTAAGTCGGTTTTATTTTTAAGATACAAAGCTTGTCCCAGGATTTACGCCACTTCTTTTAATTAGTCTTTTTTTATTTGGGACAAGCCCGCCACACTATTCCCAAACCACTGTAACTCCTGAAAGCCAGAATCAACAGTGGCGACCACCAGAAAAGCGCCGAGACAATGAAGCTCTACGAAGTCCCAGAAAATGAATTTAACTGTCTTGGATCCCGCAACGAAATTAATCAGAAAGTATAGCGGAGGAGTAGGAAAAACCCGTAATTTCCACTTCCCTCCATATCAGCAGGAGACAGAACGAAACAAGGCCAATAGGCACAAAGGGACGTTTACAACTGGGATAGGCCCAGTTGCCTAGCACCACGGATAAATATTAACGTTAATGGGTCCTAAGTTGTGAGCTGTTATATTTGATTCCAATAACAGGAATGGCAAAAACGCTTGAAATTTGTTCTAGTTTCTACAAGGTCCATATAGTAAATAACTCCGGATGTAACCTGTACACTATCCAACATAATATTGCGTTCATTTTGCCAAAGACTGCACTCTTAATTAGTCTATTTATTATTACTTATTTAAAATGGTCTATAAAGCAAAATGAGAAATTTAGGTGAGGAAATTTCACCTACAGACACCCATCTACAGCATGACCGCAGCAAATGGCGCTTTACCACAAAATTGATTATTTTTTTTACGATTCAAATACAGCGAATAATGGGAAACTTTTCTAATAATCTAAGTCGAGACCGCAACTCGATTGTATAGAATGAAGGACGGTAATTGGCGCAAAGAAAAGAAAGTAAGGAAGAAAATACATTTAGAAATCAACCAATCAAGAATGAACTAATGAGTCTGAGTGAAGGAGTCGCATTAAGTCAGCTGAACTTGATGTGATTCTCATTAGTTGGAATTTAGCAAGCTTTGCATGATGTTCATTGGTGTACTATTGTTGTTGCCAGTTAGAATCGCAATAGCGTTCATTGACCCATCTGCATTTATTAAAGTTCTTAACTTTGAAATCCAAAAAGAAGCCTGTTTAAGTCTTGAATCGTCATCTATCGTGATCCTCAACATTTTTTCTAAAGAAAAACCATACTTGGTTCATTTGTTTTGGTTCGTACGAAGAGATATATGGTATACTATTCACGAACCACCAGATTTAGCAAAATGTATCGGCAAAAATATCACTTTTGACTGCCAAAATTAGTGTATGATCACCAAACATAATGCCCATTTTAACGTGAAATTAAATAAATAAATAAATAAATAAAATAAATAAAATAAAAAGCCTTTATTTCCCAACAAGAATATAACTAAAGTTGGCATATTAAGAATTCATATTAAACTACATTTAGGACCTGAAAACACTTGGATTAATGCAATTATCATCAATAGTAAGAAAAATCATGCTAAATTAAATTAAACTTTCCATACACATACTCACTTAATTCTATATAAATATTACAATACTAAATTAAAAAATCATAATCAAATCATGCAAAATAAACCAAATAATAAATTAAATAATTAGTGACCTTATACAATCAGCCATAATAAATTAAATTAACAATACAATATTAAATAACGATTGATAAAATATTAACAATTTACCAACATGTCTCAGGTCGTGATTAAATCTCACTAACGTGAAATTAGGTATCGAGAATTATTTTTTTTAATTAATGACCACCAGAAATTGAACTGTTATGCTCTTGCATCCGGCTCGAGGGAGACCCGGTCGACGGACTTCTGAATGGTTTATAACAAAGCCCCAAGTCGGCCTAGGCAAAACTAGTTTGTCTACACTAATTTGGTGCTGAATTTACTAAATTGATATTTTAGGTGATAGATGTTAGTGGTAACAAAGTTATTTTTGGTGGTCATTATATTTTCCCCCAAGAGATATTAGGGAAAGGGCATTGACCGCTATTGCGATTTTAACTGGCAGCAATTGTACCACCGCCTGGAGCCCCGTCCACGGCTGCTCGTGACGCGCCTTGCTTGCAACGCGATTTGCTCGCGCTCCATTTGTTTCCGTCCGTCACTCTGCTATCCTGGTGTTGGGCCGGACTGCACCGAAGCGGAGATAAGAGGATAAGAGAGATATGTCATAAACCATCAATAGTATTTCTTTTTTACAGTTCTCATCTCCGCGATATTTGCAACTAGGCCTATCCCAGTTGTACACGTCCCTTTGTTGTTGTGTCCTGCTGATATGGAGGAAAGTGGAAATTACGGATTTTTCCTATTCCTCCGCTAGACTTTCTGATTAATTTCGTTGTGGGATCAAAGACAGTTAAGTTCATTCTCTGGGACTTCGTTGAGCTTCATTGTTTCGGCGCTTCTCTTGGTGGTCGTCACTGTTGATTCTAACTTTCAGATATTACAGTCATTTAGATATAGTGTGGCGGACATGTCCCAATAAAAATAAAAAACTCATCTCCGCAAAAATGCGAAAAAAATAGCTGTCCACTACAAAACTTCAATACACTTGACCCAAATGTACGATATAGTAGTATGTAATTTTCGATAGTGGTACCGTAGAGAAAGTTGATCATTTTGATGGTCTGAATCCCACCCTGAAAGGAGATAGTTTTTTTTGGGCTCACCTGGTCGTTGCATTTATTATTCATAATAACACCCAAAAAAAAGTAACCATTTTACTATGGTATTAAACGAAATATTACGTAGAAATGAAAACGGAATCTTAAAATCATAGTAAATAAGCTATGTTATGATATTTTATTGCGAGTCAAATCATTCCCTGTTGTGGTCAATGTCATTTGACAGCAAATACTTACGTGAATAGGGGCGTTTTTTTCTGTTTACTAAAAAATGTACGGCACCTACCCGTTGGTAATCTTATCTGCTATAATTATTATGGAATCAGAAAGAATATAAAAATAAATAATAATATGTATTATTAAACTGTGAGCATTTTTAATGCTATTTTTAAAGGTTTACACTAAAATCGCATAGATGGTTTAAACAGTCAACGTGGCACGGAACGTTATGAACCCACTTTTTTAGTGATTGACAGACAACTTCATTATTTTGACATTTACTTTTTCTGTTTATTTTGATTTTCGTAAGTGTTTTTGCAGATTTTTCGCATTTATTCCGGTTAGACAATGCTTAGCTAATTTAACCACTGGAATCTAGAGGTTATGAGGAAGAAATCAATGTAAGTTTCATTATTAAATGCTATAATTTATGTGGGTGGCCAAATCCCCGAACGAAAAAAATTGTCTCCTTTGACGAAACCTTTTTGGTATACGCTGTGTATTGATGTCATCATCATGATCATTTCAGCCGAACGACGTCCACTGCTGGACATAGGCCTCCAAGTGTCACCACATTGACCGGTCTCGTGCGACTCACATCCAGAGAATTCCCATAGCCTTCACCAGGCTACCAGGCCACGCAACGTCTTCTGGTTCGCGGTCGCCAATGTATTGATGTGAAGCAATCTTTTATCAAGAAAGTATAAAGGCAAATAACGCAGCTAATCGGAGTCGAGACCGCAACTCCACGAACATAAAACATTGTATAGAACGAAGACGTTAATGTAAAGTAAGAAATGGCTCCAGAACAAAGGTTGGAAAGTTATTGGGTAACTTGGCCGGGTTGCTTATTGCGCTGAAACCTTGGACGGTCTTAGAAATGGCGATTTCAGTACAAAAATATGAGGCATGAACGGCCTAAATGGGCAATATTCAGGGTGGCGATTTATTTGTCTCCTTCAGTTTGATTTAGGGCGGTGGTTTTTTTTGTGATGCGAGTTCCAACACCACATCTCGACATGTTTCTTAAGGAAGAGTTTTGGCTGAAGGGTGTAGTCTACCGACGTTTTTGCGACGGGCTACGTGACACTGCACAGCGTAACGACGCCGCGCCGCCACTTCGTGTGTCATAAGTTTATATTTTGTATGTTGTTATGTAATTTTGTGTATTTCATCAATGGGCCTCAAGATGCCTGATAGTAAAAATGATTTATTAATTGAATCCACCCGTCATATTAAAACAGCTTTGCCGTCTTTAGGATACACCGACGTAGCCCGAAGAATTGCCAAACTTAATTGGCAATGGGCAGGGCACATTGCTCGCAGAACGGATGGCCAATGGGGCCGAAAAGTTCTAGAGTGGCGACCGCGAACCGGAAGACGTTGAGTTGGAAGACCTCCCACTAGGTGGACAGACGACCTGGTGAAGGCTGCGGGAATCAGCTGGATGCGTGTCGCACGGGACTGGTCAATGTGGCGAAACTTGAGGGAGACCTATGTCCAGCAGCGGACGTCTTTTGGCTGAAATAATGATGATGAAGAAGGTCGTGTGAAACAACTAGTGTCGTCACAGAACGAGTTAAGGCATGATATAATAAAAACTCAAAAAACGCGGTTTCAGTGGCCCAATTTCTCGTTAATTGTGAATAACAAGCAAAGAAATAATGGCGTTGATTGTAACAGCTCCAGTGCTTGAATACACTCTGCGTAGAATTCGTTTGAAACTGATGAGAATTCTTTGTTAAGTTATTGCTGATACATGAAAAGGCACGTTTTGTTAAAAAGGGAAAAGCCAGTTACTGCTACATTGTTTATGAATAAATAATAATACCAGCTCTCTGAGGGTGAGGGACGAGAGAGTGCACCTGTGCCTGCACACACTTGTGCACTGTAATACCTCCCGCGCCGATGGCTAATCTCCGCTGAGATTGGCCGCTGTGACTGAAAACAGTCATAGACTATTATTACTAGTATAGACTAGAATTACACCTCTTTGGTCTGGTGGTCGCAACTGCTGAGCAAGAGTTCGTGGCTTCGATTCCTGGGACGGGCTCAGTGCCATTTAGTTTTTCCATCAGGAAATTCTCGTTTGCAGACATGGTGTCTAGATTTGTGCCCAGTTGGTGGGAATAGGCTCGCTGATGACTGGCAAAATGGGGTGTCCACCTCTGCCGAATCCTTCGCGGATAACAGGCGTGATGTTATGTAAACTAGAAGTCGTTCAAAATGATAAGAGGACGGAATACTTGTTCTAGAAATAAAACAACTGCGATAGAGGGTTTAATAAAAGACTTGCGTAAATTAAACGCTGCCTTTACACTTTGTTGAAAAGTAACTGTACAGTTGAAGTTCTAAGCGGACGTTTGTACGACAGAATCGACTTCGACTGAGGGCGTTTACAGCAGGACTTCTACAAAAAATCTACTTTTGAAAGCGTTGAAATGTTTTCTTATTTTAGTTTTGAATTGTCTAAACAAGACTTTTACGACTGTAAGACTTGTGTGAAACTCAAAAATAGTTATCATCTACCTATCCTTTTCCCAACTATGTTGTTGTCGACTTCTAGCCTAATCGGATGCAGCTGAATACCAGTATTTTACATGGAATGACTGCCTATTTGGGCCTCAAGTCTGCTATTAAAATAGTGTCGGAATAGTCTATCATTGACTTCATTTGACAAGTTTGGTAATCTACTAACATACGCGTCAGTATGACTTTGAAATGGCATCGAATGGTAATCTCGTACATAATGACAAATGAATGACTGCTGCCATTTACGAACTTCTTACTACTTCAGATTGCATAGAACACTAATAAATAATAAGTAAAAATATATATAAATGAAATATGGCGGGTTTTATTATAATGGTAATACGATTATGTCATTAAAACACATAATATTACGAGGCCATTGACCGACCTATGATCGACGATTATGAATTTAGCAGATTATGAACTATACAAATAAAAGACTAAGGCCCCTAACCTCCATAACCCAGTTAGGCTGAATGTTGCTTTTGTGTTCCCTACCTTATTAGATGGCATCATTTGTTGTACAACGCAAATTCTGTAGGAATTAAATAATCACTAACCTTCCGTTAGTTGGCAGATGTTTTAATAATTTGAACCAATTATGAGTCTAGGAACAGAGTCGTCGTTCAAACTATTTAGGCCCTTCGCCCACTGCGATATTTTGAGCAATGCTGTCGCGCGTTTTGTTAACGCGCTTCAGGATGTTTTCGTGCGTTAGTCACATTGGCAACGAGCGGTCGTCAGCATAGCTACTGTTGTTAAAGCTAACTATCTATGTGCTCGAACACACACATAAACAGCCACCTACACGGGTTTGCGCGCTCGCGACTCAAACCAGCGCGCATGAGTAGCACGATGTTCAGTAAATCTAATCGTTTCGATAGTACCTATATGTTTAAGTGTACTAAATTATTAAACAAAATAATGATGCAGTACAGATTTTATGCAAACAAAAGTTTTATTCTAAAATCTATAATATTTGAAATAATTGTATCGATGCGAACGCGCCATTGCTTTTGACGACGCGACGTACTCGTAGCGTCGGTAGAACGAACAGGGATTTCTGTATCGATGCTGAATTGCGCTTGCATCGCAACGGAAACGCGACAGCATCCGAATAGTAGAGAAATAGAATCATGGTCACATAATTAGAAGGTATAGCCAGCAATAGCATCGCGACTGTAGCACGGCGGTTTTGCGTTTACATCGCTCTAAAAAGGTCTTGGTGAGCGAGGGCCTTAATGAAGTTTTAACGTGCCACGTGTATCATTTACAGCGTTTCAAATAATTTTCTATGAGTACCGGAATGGTAATGGATGTTTGCAGTCTTTTAATTGAATGTTTTGAAACGATCAAGTAGTTCAGTTGGTTATTTTATCGTTGCATTCACGAAATTCGGCTTCCATGGCTGCTAAAAAAAATCCTGACGGATAAAATCAAATTCAAGATTATTTATTTCACATAGGTCTACATGAGAATAACCGGCAAAAAACACCGTTACTCTTAGATAAGCCTAATGACGCTCTGCACGGCCTGACAATCGAACTCAGTATCCTCATGCAGGCCAGGCAGGCGCAGGCCACTCGACCAACGAGACAATATTTTTGGAACGAAGTTCCTTATCGCGCGTTGTGAAAGGGGGCTAGACGGAAAAAATTCTTACGAAAAAGTTGTCACGACACTTTTTAAAAATAAATGAAGGTTGCAATGCGTTTGTTTCATTTCTATTTCGCATTGAACAGTGTGGTGTCGAGACGATTATTTTTGTTGAGTGAACATTATATTTGTTAATAATAAAAAAAAATATTATTATAACTTAAAAAAATATAAAATTTTATTACAATTCCTTCACTAGTTAATCGAAAGAACTTCGTTCCATCCGGGTGTCCCTTGACACCTCTCAAGTTTTTTTTCATTAATCACATTATTCTAATTTAGATGTGCACTCAGCCTTCATTAATTTAATTGTAAAATCTGTAAAGATAGATTAAGCTGTTATAAAAAAAAATATAAATAAAAAAATAATACAGGGTTCGTTTTCAATGACCACCCAAAATTTAAAATTTAGATCTAGATATCAGACCAAAAGTGCATATCAAATATTGTCGAAAAAAAATAATACAAATATTAAATTAGCATTCATTTGAAAATGTCAAATGTCCTAAATCATAAACCTAGTGGGAATCAATGCATTTGTGTGCGTACATGCACCGCCAAATTTATCTGTGTGCTATCTGCTACCTTTCTAGGTTGTTGAACTGAATTGTGCTGTTGCAATATCCACCCGTTCGCATTTTTAGTGGTGGACAGGTATATATATATTTTTTTTTATTATATCCAAAATATTACCGATGTTATTATATCCTCTGAAAATTTGGCCCGTTATTGAAAACTAACACTGTATAGCAAAATTGTGGTATTTTGTTTGATCAGCACGTCGTTATCATCCCTTTTTATATACCACATAAAAAACTTCGAATGTTATTACTTGTATCAAATAGAAAAGTTATTTTGGTCCCAAAAACTGACTTCGCACCAATGTCCATGTTTTTCTCAAAGTTAGCCATTTCGATAAAATTTGGGGACCAAGTTACGTTGGTTACTTAAGATACCTCATATTAAGCTGGTATATCGTGACCCCCAATCAGAAAACCCTTTGAGTCTATTCAGTACTTCGATCCCCGATATTATTATTTGAAAGGAATAAATAGAGATTTACTAAAATACCAATAGAGTGAAAGTGAATATTTTCGACGATTCCGATCTTTTGAAATTGTTTCGTATTATTTTCATATTTCTTTTGATTATTGTAATATTCGTTGATCAAAATGGACTTTGAGGGATGCATACGATTATATATCAATCAAAATAAAGATTTTTGGTAAATTATTACCTTTTTAGGGTTCCGTAGCCAAATGGCAAAAAATGGAACCCGTCCGTAACTCTGTCCGTCCGTATGTCACAGCCACTTTTTTCCGAAACTATAAGAACTATACTGTTAAAACTTGGTAAGTAGATGTATTCTGTGAACTGCATTAAGATTTTTACACAAAAATAGAAAAAAAACAATACATTTTGGGGTTCCCCATACTTAGAACTGAAACTCAATTTTTTTTTTTATCTTACCTGTACGTTTGATTAGTAGAACCTACAAGATACCTTGCTCCTACCGGGATTCGAACCTAGGACCCTAAGAACGTAAGGCAGATTCACTAGGGCTACGCCTTTCGGGCCGTCAAATAAACATTAATCGTTCACTCTGCGTACCCAGTGAAAAAACACTTTTCAAACAAAACGGAATCTAAGTTGGTAGTAAAGTTTGAAAAAAACTCAGATGAAAAATTAGACCAAGTTTGAAAGTAAGGTATGTACTGTCATCCCTAGAAGGATGTAAACACGGACAAGAAACCATTTCATTGTCTATAGTAAGTGCCAGTTATGATCATAATTGCGGTCATTGCTCTTTCCCTAATATCTCTTCATACGAACCCAAACAAATGAACCATGGATCGTAATTCACTTATTGTTCATTATAATGTTTTGCAGCTTTACATTGTATCCCCAAATATGGAATAATGGCCGTGGTTCCTTGCACGTGTTTACCTATATCTTTTTGAGCCTGACTGTACCTTACTTTTTACAACTAAGGCCTCCGTAGTAGTTTTACCTGGTCGGGTTCAAAAACTTTTAAAATCTGTGTCCGCATTTTTTAAAAAGAAAAGTCACCATTCCCTTTCGGTTTGACAATCCGGCCTCTAGCCTGAGGGTGTTGAACAAGTGACAATTAATTTCAAAAAGTTCCGTGTTTCTAATACAATTTACAACAGGATTGATTTATATAACCCAAGTCCAATACATCTGCCTAGCCTTTTCCCAAATTTACAGGAAAGGCTTCCAGTCCTACCGATTAGTATTGCACCAGGATTTTACATGTAACTTCTGTCTATCTGACTTCCACAACCCAGTTAGTAGTAATACGAAATCTTTTGGTAAGACCGGTTGCCAGACCTTCGGGCCACCGACTACCTGCAACGACTGTCAAAAGTCTATAAAATGACATCCCTGACCAACGGCTGAACCTGCTTTCGGAGGCACGGAGCAAACTCGGTATGCAATGATAGTCACCCATCGACAGACCAGCTTTTGTAGTCGCGGCATGACCTTAAAAATCAACGTTATTATTTAGTCACCAGCTTTTTATACCAGGTTGATATAATTTTTACTTCTCCATAATCGTTACCGCAGATATACATACTTTTACTGTTACTGCTAGTCTGCATGCTGGTAAAAGCCTCTCCCCATGATTGCCAGTTGTTTCGATCTAGGGCTAATGTTGGCCGCTGGTCATTGGTTTTGCTCCAGCTCGTCCCGCCATCTTCTGCGAGGTCTGCCGCGACGTCTTCTGGCTGTATCATACGAATACAGCCATATATTATGTAAAATGTCAGTTTGTGTACTTAGCTGCCGTCTAGTTTCTATAAATAAACTCACATACGTCCGTCAAAACTAGGACAAAACAGGGTAAAACATAAATGGGGCACACCTGCCTGCAACTGACCTATTTAGTAGTAATTCTTAATTTAGCATTACAACGCTTTTATTTCCTGCAACTGTGTGAACTGTGTTGTATCTGTGTTTGGATTTGTGCCCGTTTGATGAAAATAGGCTCGTCACCATGTCTGTAATCCCCAAAGGCTAGGCAACATTTAATTATAAAAATGGTGTAATGTTACAGCCACATTTCATCAGTTAGTTTAGTTTTAAGTCCCATGTAATAGGTGTTGAGCCTATTGCCATCAACAAGGCACAAATCCAGACTCCGGCTGCAACTAAGAATTTCCTTTCCTTTCCTTAGGTTCGATCCGCGGGTCGCACGACTGACTTCGAACTCCTCTGTATAATATTAGTACCTATTTAGAAAAAGCGGCCAAGTGCGAGTCGGGCTCGCCCATGAAGGGTTCCGTATCAAAATTGTGTAAATTGCGGTTTACAATTTATGACGTATTAAAAAAAACTACTTACTTGGAAGTTTATATGGTAATGTACATCATGTATTTTTTTTGTTTTATCATTCTCTTATTTTAGAAGTTACAGGACACACACATTTTACCACTCTTAGAAGTGTCTCTTGCGTAAACTATTCAGTTTAGGAAAAAAGGATATCAGAAAACTCAATAATTATCATTCTTAAAGACCTATACTACCATAGATACCCCACACTCCCCAAACTCAAAAATATTATTTTTCATCCAACCCATTCGGTTTGATGAAAAAAATTTTTTTTGAGTTTCAGTTTTAAGTATGGGGAACCCCCAAAATTTATTATTTAATTTCTATTTTTGTGTAAAAATTTTAATGCGGTTCACACAATACATCTACTTACCAAGTTTCAACAGTATAGTTTCGGAAAAAAGTGGCTGTGACATACGGACGGACAGACAGACAGACAAACATGACGAATCCATTAGGGTTCTGTTTTTTGCCATTTGGCTACGGAACCCTAAAAAAACGCAAGAAAGGGTTTCTTGTTATACATTCAGTTAAGCTATATAAATCAATACTGACTATTACCTATTGGTAAGAGTTCTAGTATATTTATTAACACCCGGGGCTTGAACTAAGAATCCCACGTTAAGCAGCTGCGCGCTTACACCAGTAGACGAGCAAAGCATTCAGTCGTATTTTTTTGTGGTTCGAGTTTATAACTTGCGCAAAGTGTAAAGAAGAAGTAACATAACTGTTTAAGTTGTTTCTGAAAACAATAAACTACGTTTTACTTAGTTAGCTTCTTTGTTTTTATTTTATTTCATGGTCCACGTTTAGTTTCTGTACTAGTGGTAAAGTCCGCTTTGTTTAAAATGGAGAGTAACCTGTACAAGATGGAAGGGAAACCGACGTAAAAATGGTTACCACAAATTTAATACATAATTCTAAAGTCAGCATCCACCTATCCGCATCCATCGTGCGCGTCAGACGCATCGTATTCTTTGTATAGAAAGTCCGCACCGTATGGATCGCTCGAATCTGTTCAATTATACTATGAATCGTTTGATGCGAAGCGTCCGATGTGTATGATGCGGACAGGTGGACGCTTACAATAAGAAGAAGAAGAAGTAGAAGTATTACATCGGTAATTAAAAAAACCGGCATTCCATACATTTTGACTGTGTAGGTATTGCACTTTTGTAGGAAGCTGCTGATTTTTGTAACAATTTCTGAGAATAAAAATTCTTAGAGGTTATTTGGAATCATGTATTAAATATGTGGTAACCATTTGTGTGTTAGTATCCCTTAAGCCCTGGGTACATAAGAAGTCACCGTAGATTCTCTGAAATATCACCCATGCTATGAGTAGCGGTGGTGGAGTAGACGTGGGTTTGAACCCAGACAGGCGTATTTTTGTGTAATTTATTTTACTACTGCCGCTCTCATAACGGTGAAGCAAAACATCTTGAGGAAACCGACATACCCTAGAACCAAAACGTTCGAAGACATGTAACATGTACCAATCCGCACTGGGCCCGCGTGGTGGATTATAGCCCATTGCCTCACATAGAGAAGAGGCCTGTGTCCCAGTAGTGGGAACATGATAATGATGATTACCCATAATACTCGTACAATGAATGTTTGTCTTTATTCTTCTTATGGATTATACTAGATAATAATGATTGTTTTTGGTAAAGAAGCCAGTCTCCCTGTTCCGTTGTTGCTAATCCCTGATTGTTACTATTTCTCCAGACTTTGATATTAAATATATAATGGTCCTCGTTGAAAGGATATTAATTAACTCGTAAATAAGGTAAGAGTGAAACTAATACGAGTTTGCTTAAATCCAGGTTTCAGGTTGGTACCTTTTACCGTTCCGATTTAGAAGAAGACCGTTACTAATGCAATTATTTCAAGGGCATTGAAAGCTTATGAGGTAAATATTTTTATGTCTTTGTATTTTGACTGCCTCCTTTGTGTAGTGGTTAAGCGCGACTGCTGACCAAGAGGTCCTGGGTTCGATTGCCGGGTCGGGCAAAGTGTTATTGGGTTTTTCCATCAGGAATTTCTCAGTAGCAACCAAGCAAGGAGTCTGGATTTGTGCCCGATTGATGGCAATAGGCTCGTCTCCTATTACGTGGGACTTATATATAACTGGCGATAGGTAGGCGTACTAATAAGTACACCTCTTCTTAACCCTTTAAAGATTACACAATGCCGTCAAAACAATCATTGATTACTAGAAACACCTTCTTATATTCCTGACTCTTCAGTCTTCCTTATTACACTACTATTCTCCAAAATATTCTTCGTTATGAGGAAGATTTCCATTCTCTTTAACGTTTTCTGACCTAGCTACCTCTTTTGAATTATTCAGTAGCTTATGACCTTCAACCAACTTGTGTAGATCTCAATATTGATTCTTAAACGCTGTAGCCAAAATAACTTTCCAAGATACGTCATGTCAGTTACATATCCAGGATTTTTGATCATGAATAAGCCAGTGAGAAAATGTTTGGGATTTTAGGATTCTCTACAGTTTTGTCAGTCAGTGTTTGTAATTAATTTATTTATGTGAGAGTTTCTTTGTAAATTCCGAAGAACCATTTCTACGCTCGGGTAGGTAGGTACCATTTTTTTTTTAATTCAATACTCTAATGTACAGAGGTGGGTTGAATGATATCTAGACATTTCCTTACAGTTGACCTAACTGACCAACCTCAACATAAATTAAAAAACTACAATCTGTCAAATTTCTTGAATAGATTTCAACTTTATCATTAAAAACATAAGATCAGGTCAGTCCGGGTAGATTGAGTTTGATGTGCTGGCGCAGCCAAGTCTGTAGCTAAGTTTACTACCTGAGTGTACTGCATTAACAGGAACACCGGTTAGGTTGCCACTTAAGTTGTCATCATGTTCATTAATTTAGCCGTTATCCACGGTTAACTACGTCCTTTTGAGACTTCCTTTTTTGCTGAACTTATTTGGAATGATGGCCATACCCAAAAAAAAAAACTCAAGTCTCTCTCACCTCTGATTTTTCGAATTCCACGAAACCAAACGATAAAAAAAGACTATCCTGTATCGAAACTAAAATTGATATGTTTATTCCGTCTTTACAATATAGACTCATAAAAGTCAAAGTCAAAGTAATTTATTTGTTAAACATAGGTAATATGGTACATGGTATAAAAAAAAAAAACCAAAACCGACCAAAATCAAACTGTAATACACATCTCTCAAAAGGGACATAGATATATCCATACAAGCCACGAAATCAATCTCGGAACATCACCAAACTCTTCCCGTCTAGTTTCAATACACCCTTGATAACTGTCACAATTACTTTATATGTCCCAGATTCATGTCAATAAATAGCCCAAGCCATTAGCAAGATTAAAGGGCCACAAATGGAACACTGGATGCGTACCTGTCGCCCGGCCGTCCTTTTAAAGGGAAACTTTGTCTGTGCAAATACTGGCTGTGCTATTTCAGGTTGGTATACCAGGTGTTACTAATTGCTTGGTTATCATTTCGATCTCATGTTTTAGCAAAATGTTGGTGAAACTTTTTAGAATCTAGACCTATTTTGACCCCTGAGGAGGGTTACCAATTCGTTGAGAAGTGGCTGACAAAATTCTGGACATTTTTCTTTATTATGTTTTTTTCTCGGTAGTAACTCAACACTTTTTAGTTTTTAATGTTTCTAAAAAAAATATGTAACGCATAAAGTAATTATTGAAATATACCAGTTGATTTTGTAATGTATGGCCAGTTACATATCGTTTATGCATTGTCATGTCGGCAATCTGTGACAGGTGACGAGGCTTGCACCTCGCGGCCGGCGCGGACCTCGAGACATTCGAGACAACGCCGAGCTGCAGCTGTGCTGGTGCGGTACCTATAGTGTGCATAACCTTCGAAGTATTACATTTTCAACATTTCCCTATAAAGGGTGTAAAACAACTCTTAACGAAGCCGAAAGTCAGTTGTTTTCCCCGTCATTGCGATTATTTTTTTGTTCCACTATACCTGGGAACCTTCTAGTTACGGAGACATTGGGGGTCAAAGTTCCAACTTTTTGACAAGTTTTTTTTTATAATACAAGTTTTTATTGCAAGATTTTTACTGTAAATACCTCCAAACACCCCGTACTATTCAATCCATCTATCAGCACAATGTTTTGAGGGCATCACATTGAGTTATACCGTAAAACATGATTTTTAACCCTAAAAAAAAAATGTTGCTTCTCAGCAATAATTTTTGCGTAAAGTTACTTAGTTAACCGACTTCTAAAAAGGAGGAGGTTCTCTATTCGACTGTATGTATTTTTTTTTTTTGATGTACAGAATGCTTGGTTGACGGCTTCGTGATGAGGTGGTTTACACCCTGTATTTTTCTATTTGCAAGGATCCAAGATTGGTAGTTGTCTTTATTGCTACATATCTGTTGCTGAGTAAACCATTACAGTTGATTATGCTTCGCACATTAAAGGATCTAAATGCTTATTGGTCTAAGTAACTACTTACTGCTTAATTTTTATACATCATAGTGGAAATGGGTACTCTTAAATCACAGTAAGTAGCTGTGAGATAACTTTATAACAAAGTATTTTAAAAATCTTCACTTAAGAACACTCAATGCGTTCCAGAATGCCTGGTTTTCTAACTACCTACTTATTTAAAGTATTCGTTTGGTTTGGTCTAAAACAATGGTTTAGATATATTTTAATACCTATCCTATAATTGGAGCAAAACTTTTGCGGCATCGTGGTTAGCGCTTAGTCAAAGCTAAAATTATTGTCTGCCTGGAAAGTACTAAATAATTTCTGGCACAAACTTTGTATATTATCAGTGGTTATTGACTAGAATGATTTTTTTTTCTGGTGATATGAAAACACACATACTATAGGTACTGTACGTCTAGCTCCATAAATCTTTGCCATTCTTCTAGAATGAGAATAAAACAGTACTGCTTTAAAATGTATTGGTAACACCCTAGGTCTCATAGCTCTGTAGCGGTCATCGCTACACCGCATATTATAATTTATTTGAAAACTTAAAATCGAAATTGTAAATACGCTATTTGCCCGTTCACTATTTTCCCGTGACATATGTCAAATAGGAGTAACTGTCAAATCATAGACATCATTCACGTTCATTGTCTTTGTATAGGAACCAACAAAGACTTCATGTCACCAGTAATGCTTGCGAATACTACAACAAACAATCTGTAAAACAATATAGCAGTTTACTACAACACCATACGATTAAGAGGAAACAAGACGGCCGAGAGAATTGAAAAATATAGGTATTTTCCAAAACGTATTGCTGTCGCGCAGTACCCAAAGAACCGCGCTCAGAGGGCGAAAGAGACAACAGTGGAAAATACCAATTAAAAGTACATAGAAACGACGTTTCGTAGTCCCCTGATTACTTCTCCAAAACTTGACCGATTTAACTACATGTTTAAGTAAATTTAAAGAAAGGTTTTGTCCGTGTTCCTATGTTGTCCTATTTTATATACCTAATCTTGTCTTTGTTTTCTGGATATTTGAACACAACGGAAAATCTGGCCAATTTTATACAGGTTTTTGAAGGTCATATCTCTGAAAAAAAAATATTGCTCTACTGGCATTATCCAGCAAGGGAACAGGGAACTACGTTTGTATGGAAAAACGACCGTACTGTGTTCTCTTAAGTCTTGAGATAAATGAGGCTGTCGGACAGGAAACAGCTCTTCATTATTTATACACGACTATCGACTTCGAACTGCGTTGCACTGTCTTGTGCCAATATATTCACTGCTTTATTTGTAATCCGTCAGCTTACTTACATGGTGTCTGACAGAGCTGTCCAAATCGCTTCGTACTGGTCGAGCATCAGGGTGAGTGATTCGAGAAGAACTGCTGCTTAAGGAGAACGGGTATGTACAGGAACTAAATTTTTAGTTTAGTTTATTGGATTATGGCCTGCTTCTTCTCACAGACTGCCCGTTGATCAAGTGGTCGCAAGTGACTGCGGGACTGTTCGAAAGAGATACCGCGGCCCCGGAACGTAAAGGGCGAGGAAGGAACATGGATGGTTTTAGTCAGTAAAAGTCTGACACTCCCTCCCGCTTCGCCTAGAGTGGGAGGTCATTTGATGATTTCCCATCAGAAAAAAAAAAGGGGATGGAGGCAAGATTCACAATTCGTCGCCATTCGACCCATAGTGTGGCTTTCTCGTGCATTCGTGGCCTGGACCATTGAGTGACCTTTTGACTTGGTCGGTCCCACGCATTGGTGACCTTGTACTCAATACTCAATACTTTATTGCATTCCACATGTATTCTTAGGTAGTGAACTTATAATTAGATCACATGAACCCTGTCTGGCACAGCAAAATAAGTGAGTTAGGAGAGAGGAAGCATTTGTAAAATTATACATACAACGTAGGAGGTAGATACGTTCTGAGATTAATATTAATTATAGTCTAGAATTATTATTAATTATGTGTAATTAGTAATTATCATTACAGTAATATATTAGTACAAACTATTCATTAATAGTATAAAATAAATCTATCTATATATATCTTTCTATATATAAAATGGTAAACTGACTGACTGACTGACTGACTGACTGACTGACTGACTGGGTGATATATCAACGCACAGCCCAAACCGCTGGGTCTACAGATTCCAAATTTGGCATGAAAGTTCCATATGTGGTCTAGGGGTGCACTAAGAAAGGATTTTTCAAAATTCACCCTCTAAGGGGGTGAAACGGGCCCCCAAAGTTTGTATGGGGAAACAAGATTAGTTAGACTATTTCATAAGAAACTTCACAAGAGTACTCCAATTGATAAATGAGAAGAAACAGGTTTCAGTTTTTTTCAAAATTCAACCCCTAAGAGGGGTAAATGGGGTGACAAAGTCTAAAAATCAAAGCACAGCCCAAACCGCTGGGTCTATAGATTCCAAATTTGGCAAGTAGGTTCCTTATGTGGTCTAGGGGTGCACTAAGTAAGGATTTTTCAAAAATCACCCTCTAAGGGGGTGATTCGGGCCCCCAAAGTTTGTATGGGGAAACAAGATTAGTTAGACTATTTCATAAGAAACTTCACAAGAGTACTCCTATTGATAAATCAGTAGAAATGGGTTTCAGGTTTTTTCAAAATTCAACCCCTAAGAGGGGTTAATGGGGTGACTAAGTCTAAAAATCAACGCACAGCCCCAACCGCTGAGTCTACAGATTCCAAATTTGGCAAGTAAGTTTCTTATGTAGTCTAGGGGTGCACTAAGAAAGGATTTTTCAAAATTCACCCTCTAATGAGGTGAAACGGGTCCCCAAAGTTTGTATGGGGAAAAAAGATTAGTTAGACTATTTTATTCGAAACTTCACAAGAGTACTCCTATTGATAAATCCAAGATAGCGCCGAGGAAAAGTATTTTTTTTTTCATCTCGGGTGTCGTTTACATGGTTTTCGAGGTCGCTGATTACAAAAATGAGATCGAAATGAAAATCGAAATGGCGTTGAAGTAAAGTTTTCGTCATGTGTGTCGTTTTCATGGTTTTTGGGGTCGCTGATATCGAAAATGAGGTCAAAATAAAAATCCAAAAACGCACCTATGATTTTTTTTTCCTTTTTCCTTCATGGGTGTCGTTTTTATGGTTTTCACTGAACACAAATCTAAGTTTTCTTTAAATTTTGTTTGTCTTCGGAGCTACGTATCGTGTTGTAATTTACCGGCCATAGTAATTCCATCCTAGACAATAATTTAAGATTTTACACAATACTTCTGTAAATTTCCTCTGTTCTGCTTTGAAACCAACTAATTTATGAGCAACCCAGATATGATTAATGTATATCTTTAAAATACTGCTCGATCTTGAATTTTACTTACTCTTTGTTTTGCGCAATGAAATTCCCTCATTAGGGTTCCTCCGTAGTCAACTAGGAACCCTTATAGTTTCGCCATGTCTGTCTGTCCATCCGTCCTCGCTTAATCTCTGTGACCGTTAGCACTAGAAAGCTGAAATTTGGTACCAATATGTGTATCAATCACGCCGACAAAGTGGTAAAATAAAAATTGGAAAAAAATGTTTTATTAGGGTAGCCTCCCTATATGTGAAGTGGGAAGTGATTTTTTTTTTATTCCAACCCTAACGTGTGATATATTGTTGGAAAGGCATTTAAAAATGAATAGGGGTTTACTGAAGTCATTTTTTGATAATGTCAATTGAAGTGTGAGTATATTATTACGTATACCTATATGTGCGCGCACTTAGCAAAGTAAGCAACTTTACTTCATATTCCATTTTATTGTACTTAAGTCTTAGTCTAATAAAAGACACCAAACTGCAAACAGTGTTTCTTTTAATACAAGCCAAGGTTCCAACATCACATGGCGACCCTGCCAGGGCTCTGCCAAGGAACTTTGTTTCCTTTTGATTCAGTTTTTAAGTACTAGTTACACAAGTAAAAATTTTAAGCCGGTTTCAAATTCGTACTCAAGATGTGTCAGTCAAAAGTGGAAAAGGAAGACGTGTTTCTAACACAGAACGCTGCGGGCGATAATGCGGCACAGTTGAAAGATTTTGGAAACCACCTTCAAAGTATGAGCACGATAACATATATTTTGCTGGCCCTGGTTTTGGTACTTGTACTATTTATTGGTTGCAAGTTATATAGGGCGTGCCATCGACGCCTTATTCAAGAAGAAATGGGTATGCAGGCAATATCCCGCATCAGGTCGTCTTTGCGAGCCAGGCGCAGCGTTGAGGAGACTGCTGCGTAAACAAGTAAACTTTTCGTGAGTGTTTAAACCCTAATATAAACATTAATAATCTCAAAAAGTGCTTGCAAATGAACTATAAGTGTTATTTAAAGTGTTTAGAACATATTCAAGCAGTTTAAAATCGTTTCGGAAGACAATATTGAGTATAAAGTGTAAAGCCAGTGATCAAATTTCATTACGCTAATAAATTATAACACATAAAACGGCGCACGGAGACTCATCGAACATGATACCTCGCGGCGAATAGTGCTTACGTATTCCATTCTTTTGTCAATATGTTACGAAATAGTGATAAGTTTTACCTAGTTATGAATAATTATAGCAATATTTTAAAAATGTTATATTCATTATGTTAGAAAGTTTAGAAGAATGCCAAAAGTTGTTATATGAAATACGAACATATTTGGTAAAAAGAGGTCAAAGTAGATATAGAGGCCAGACTATTGAAATAAAATTCAAAGAAGCAAATGATGTTTTTGAGAAGTGCAAATCATTACTTTTAGTTATAGGTAAAAATAGCGATGCGGAAGTAATTCGATTAGCTAAGGATATTTTTGATAAGAGCCAGGAATTGTATGATGAAATAAAAAATTTATGTATTTTTCCAAAATCAATAGAAACTAACAAAATGGAATTCGATTTAAAGGTGGCATGTAATTTGATTCCAGTTATGGATGATACTGAAAACACCACTAAGAGAATGATTGACGCCATCGAAATGTACGCTAATATGCTCGACGATAAAGGTAATTCTTTATTGATTATTTTTATCTTAAAAAGTAGACTTTCGGAAAACGCAAAACTGCGTATTTCAGACCAATATGGGAAAGTTTCAGATTTAATTAAAGATTTAAGGAATAATTTAACAACAAAAAAGTCGTACACAGCCATTCAATCGCGGATGCAGGCTATGAGACAAGGTCAAAAGACTGTTGAGGAATATGGTAAGGAAATAGAGCAGTTATTTACTGACATGACGATTTCTCAAGCAGACGGGGATTCCAGTGCTTATTCTGTACTAAAACCCATAAATGAAAAATCTGCGATAAAAACATTTTCAGACGGACTACGCAGCTCGAGACTATCCACCATCATCGCGTCGCGCAATTACAACAGCTTGAAGGAAGCAATACAGGCTGCAAAAGACGAGGACAGGCCTGCCACACAGCAACAAGGTAACATCATGCATGTATCAAAGCAAGGACGTACTTTCTATAACAATAGACGCTTTAGTAACAGTCGCGGTCGCGGTGGTAGACACAATTATAATCAAAACTCAAATAATTATTCTCATAGACAGCTAGGATACAATAGTGGAAATGGATATCAACGTGGAACAGGACGCGGAAATCATTATAACTATAGAGGAAACAATTTTCATAATAACTTTAGAGGAAATTATAGTAATCGTAGACGTACTAACAGTTTTCAGAAAAGCAGGGGTAGACTTAACATACAAAACCGTAACTTATGTACCGCGGAACACAATGTAGACGACCCCCAAAGCAGTGAACAATCAAATAATAGTCAGATTCAGTTTTTTCGATCTTAAGAATACCATCTTATCATGTAATAACGACACTAAATACGTGATATTAAACATTAACAACAACAAATATTATTGGCTTGTTGATACTGGCGCTTCAGTATCTGTTATAAAAAATGGAGCAATTCCCTTTAATACGCCAGTGCAAAGAGACAATACATTAATAAATGGCTTTGGAGGGAAGACCATATCTAAAGGATCGGTTGATTTAACTTTAAAAACCAGTGACAACATACATTTTAATCACAACTTTTTAATTTTTGAATCAGTACCACTAACGGCTGATGGGATTTTAGGTATAGATTTTCTAATGAAATATGGAGCAAATATTAATTTACAAACAAATTTAGTTACTTTATATAAAGACAATTACAGTTATTCGTTAAAATTGATTGATTATGCTAGTAAAAATAAAAATTTCATAGTTGTTCCTGCTCGATCCGAATCGATACACCATATTTATGTGGATAATTGCATAAATGGTGATGTTGTTGTGTGTGGAAAAGAGCTGAGCAAAGATATATTTTTAGCAAATGAAATTACAAGAGCAATAAATAATAGAATTCCTATTAAGATCTTAAATGTCACTGAAAAAGACGTAGAGTTACCATTGTTTACACCAGAGTTACAATCTTTAAATGACTATCATATATGTTCGTTTAATAAAACTGGCAGAAACGTAAATAGAGTTCAAAAACTACTGAGCGAATTAAATTTATCTCATTTACACAATGAAGAGCAAAAAAGTATTGAAGCAATATGCGCAAAATATGCAGATGTATTCTACGTAGAAGGTGACAGGTTAACAACCACAAATATTTACCAACAATCAATTACTATTAAACCAAATGTTTCCCCAGTATATGTTAAACCATATTGTTTACCACAAGCATTAAAGCCCGAAATTGAAAATCAAATAAAAAACTTAAAAGAAAATGACATCATAGAAGAATGTAGCAGTGCATGGTCAAGCCCAATATTATTAGTACCTAAAAAAAGTGCAGAAGGTCAAAATAAGAAGTGGAGACTAGTAGTAGATTATAGGAAAGTAAATGAGATCGTCACTGATGACAAATTTCCATTGCCAAATATCACTGAAATATTAGACTCTCTTTCAGGCGCAATTTATTTTAGTCACCTTGACCTTCATCAAGGTTATTACCAAGTGACCTTGAATCCTCAGAGTCGTAAGTATACGGCATTTACAACTAGTTCAGGACAATATCAAATGAAACGGTTACCGATGGGGCTTAAAATTAGTCCGAGTTCATTCAGTCGTATGATGTCAGTTGCTATGTCGGGCCTAGCATTTGAAAAATGTTTTGTGTATTTAGATGACCTAGTAATTTTTGGACGCAATTTGACTACTCATAATCAAAATTTAATAAGCGTTATGGAAAGACTCAGAAAAGTGAATCTTAAATTAAACCCTCAAAAGTGCGAATTCTTAAAAAAAGAACTTTTGTATTTAGGCCACGTGGTTTCAGAGAAAGGCGTTTCTCCTGATCCAGAAAAAACTAAAATACTCCAAAATTATCCAATCCCCAAAAATTCAGAGGAGGTCAAGCGGTTTGTAGCATTCTGTAATTATTATCGTAAATTTATAAAATCTTTCGCTAATATTACTATACCTTTAAATAAATTATGCAGGAAAAACGAACCATTTCAATGGACAGATGAGTGTCAAAATGCGTTTGAAATCTTAAAAATGTTGTTAATGACGCCCCCGATATTGCAATATCCTGATTTTTCGAAAGACAATGAATTCGTAATACAAACAGACGCATCAGGAATAGCTATTGGTGCAGTTTTATGCAACAAAGACTTGAGACCCATAGCATACGCAAGTAGGCCATTAAATAAGGCAGAAAAGAATTACCCGACCATCCAAAAGGAACTTTTGGCTATTGTTTGGGCAGTGAAGTACTTTAGACCATACGTTTACGGCAGAAACTTCACATTAATGACTGACCACAAACCCTTAGTGTATCTTTTTGGAATCAAAGATCCTTCTAATAGATTACTTAAATTTAGACTTGCTTTAGAAGAATATAAGTTTAAAATTATTTATGTAAAGGGTAAAGAAAATACTGTAGCAGATGCTTTATCAAGAGTTAATATGACATCGGATGACTTAAAAAATATGCATGAACGAGTTGTAAATGTGATAACTAGAGCACAGAAAAAAAGGATAGATGAGATGAATGATAATAACGTTTTAAAAGGGAATGCGGATCTTAGTAAATCTAAAGACGATTGGCCTGATCAACCAAAAGTCGTAGATATATTAAGAAAGCCGCGTGACACGATTGAGATGATGTTTATGGATGGCAAAACATTAGATAAATTGAGAATGAGAAATATGATTACTACGGAAATAGAGTGTTTTGCTTTTAGATCAGATATAAAACATTTATACATTAATCTTAATTTCAAGGCGCATTTCTCGCGAGTCGAATTTGTGCTGAAATTAAGTTTATTTTGCAAAAAGATAGGTATCCAAGAAGTTTGCATTGTAAAAGATGAACAAAATGTTGAATTTATTAAACATATTTGCAGTGAAATAAAGTCATTAAACGATTGGACCGGACCCCGCATATGTATATTGCGAGGTGTAAAAAGAATAATGGACGATAAAGAGAAAACTCTCATTATGAACGATTTTCATTTACTGCCATCTAGCGGACATGCTGGTATGCGTAGAATGATAAATACTATTAAGAAACGATATTTTTGGCCTAGTATTGAACGAGATGTTCAAGAATTTGTACGTAAATGTACGTGTCAGAAAATGAAACATAGTCGTTACACTAAAGAGCCGATGGAGATAACCAGTACGGCATCTTCAGCCTTTGAAAAAGTATATCTAGATGTAGTAGGACCCCTAGACAGGTCCATAGATGATAATTCTTATATTTTAACTATCCAATGTGAATTGACCAAATTTGTACAGGCAATTCCTCTTGCAAATAAAGAAACTACGTCCATTGCTGATGCCTTCGTGCGTAATTTTATTCTGATATTTGGTATTCCTAAGGTAATAGCCACTGATCGAGGAACGGAGTTTATTTCGTCTACAATGGAACAGGTATGTAAGATTTTGAATGTTAAAAAACTCTCCTCTACGGCTTATCATCATGAATCAATAGGAGCTCTAGAAAATACCCACAAAGTGTTGGGTTCATTTTTAAGAATTCAGTGCGACAATCATCCTGAAACTTGGAGTCAATGGTTACCTTTTTGGTGTTTCAGTTTTAATAATACTATACATTCGGAAACAAATTACACGCCACATGAATTAGTATTTGGTAAACTATGTAATATACCATCTAATTTGTCTGATCATGTAGAACCATTATACAATGTAGACAGTTATCCATTGCAATTGAAATACAGATTACAGTTGGCGCAATATGAAGCTAAAAATAATTTGATAACTAAAAAACATAAGAGAAAAGCTAAGTATGATATTGCAATGAATCCTGTTAGATATAAGGTAGGAGATTTAATATTAATTAAGATAGAAACTGGACGTAAGTTGGATCCACTATATAAAGGACCATATGTAGTTATAGAAGACTTAGGATGTAATGTTAAGATAACAAATAATTCAAATAAAGAAGAAATAATTCATAAAAATAGGACTAAACCATTTTATGAATAAAAGTAAACTGAACTTTCTCTTCCTTATTTTATTATAGATTGATTATTGTTTTTTTTTAGGTATAACATTGTCGTGTTTAATTTTAAGTTGTTTTATTTTTTTAAATTTTAATCTTCTCGTAATAATAGTATGATGTAAAAAAAAAAAAATCGTAACAACGACATTTTTTTTTTTCTCTTCGCCCCCGGGAGGTGAAGTGTGAGTATATTATTACGTATACCTATATGTGCGCGCACTTAGCAAAGTAAGCAACTTTACTTCATATTCCATTTTATTGTACTTAAGTCTTAGTCTAATAAAAGACACCAAACTGCAAACAGTGTTTCTTTTAATACAAGCCAAGGTTCCAACATCACACAATAATTTCGCAAATAATCGCTCCAAAAGTAAAAAACAATGTGTCCCCCCCTCTAACTTTTGAACCATAAGTTTAGAAAATATGAAAAAAATCTGAAAAGTAGAACTTTATAAGGACTTTCTAGGACAATTATTTTGAACTTGGATGGAAACAAGTTTTTGTACAAAAAAGACAAAAAGTTGTACAAAATAATCTCTGGACTAAGTTCGTAGTATAATCGTATATGAAGGCATTTTTTTTAACTTCGTTAACATATTTTATTATCCTGAACGTATCTTTTTTCAAACAAAAAAATAATTATTAAAATCGGATTGGATAGATCACTTATTGTGACAGACGGGAAACTACGGAACCCTACACTGAGCGTGGCCCGACACGCTCTTGGCCGGTTTTTTTGAATTAAAATTACCCCAAATTCAACGCGAGCAAAGCCGCAGACAAAACTATCTAATACATAAAAATATCGTGTCACATTGTTTGTTATCGAAGTCCTCCGAAAGGACTTCACCGATTTTTTTTTGTGTATTTTTGGTAGGTCAGAGAACAAGTTGAAGGCTACTTTTATACCTCTAGGTGACAAGGGTGGTTTACGCGGACGAAGTCGCGGGCAACAGCTAGTCAATCAATAATAAATAATCAAACAAAATTTATAGCCTAGATATTTATGACTAGTTATGACTTTATAAGTCTATCACTTAAATATTCATTTACGGAGTAGTAGCTTTTATTTAGCAAAAATTGTCTAAGTTTTCTTAAGAATGTGTTAATTTTTTCTTCTTTTCAACCGACTTCTAAAAAGAGGAGGTTCTCAATTCGTCTGTATTTTTTTTTCTTTTTTTTTTTGTGTTTGTTACCTCAGAACTTTCGACTGGGTGAACCGATTTTGCTGATTCTTTTTTTATTTGAAAGCTGGTGCTTCCCGTTGGGTCCCATTTTAATTTGTTGAAGATCTGATGCTGATCTTCGGAGATATACAATAGAACTCTTCAAAAATAGACGGCAAATCTGCAGTGATTGCTGCATCCGCTTGTAGGTTCATTGTTTGTACTACATCATGACGTAACATCACGCCTGTATGCTCTGAGGGGGTACGCAGATGTGTACAATATACTCAGATTTCGACAATGTTTGTTACCTCAGAACTTTCGACTGGGTGAACCGATTTTGATGATTCTTCTTTTATTTGAAAGCTGGTGCTTTCCGTGTGGTTTCATGTCAATTTGGTTAAGATCTTACGCTGATCTTCGGAGATATAAATGGAACTCTTCAAAAATACACGGCAAAGCTGCAGTAATTGCTGCAATCGCTTGGTTGTTTATTGTTTATACAACATCATGACGTAACATCACACCTGTATGCTCTGAGGGAGTACGCAGAAGTATAAAATACACCCAGATTTCGACAGTTGGACGTGTAAAGTTCCATTCAATGGGATCCCGGAGAAATAGAGGTAACTCCTTAACTTTATAGGCACACCAGAAGCGGTTTGGGTAGTTTTAGGCAGAGTACTTTCTCGGAGTGATACCGTTTGAATTTGATAAAGATCTGGTGACTTCGGAAGATAGGCAACTGAACTCCTTACCTAATAAATGATAGCAAATATACTGGGATCGCTGAAGACTCACGTCTGTCTATTGTTTACACCAGTTCATAACAAAAAATCACACCGATACGCTGTGAAAGGTTAAGCACATGTGGACCACTAAAAAGTGAAAAATAAAAACTTTTTTGCAAAAAATATAACCGACTTCACACAAAAAAGTGAAAAATAACTTTAGCTTCAGAAGTCGGTGACAAATAAAATTAAATCAATCAAACAAAGGTCACCGACTTCTGAAGCTAAAGTTATTTTTCACTTTTTTGTGTGAAGTCGGTTATATTTTTTGCAAAAAAGTTTTTTTTTATTGTTGCGGGTACCTTTTCCTGCACTACAAGTATCTCCACAGATGTGTCTTCTTGAAGTGTGATATGTCCAAAGAAAGTGAGAATACGACATTGGATCAACACAGGATACTTTTTATCCCGGTAGAATGATCCCGTGGGACCATTAAGGAACTCCACGCAGACGAAGCCGCGGGCAGAAACTAGTTACTTTATAAACTTAGTACATAAGTTATTTAGCCTGTGTCAATAAATTCATCTCGTATCACCAACAAAATCTGCTTTTCCGACGTAAGATTACAATGACATACTACACAGAGAAGGAATATCCGCAATCGGCAGACATAACTCTTTTCCTTTCAATATATTTTTACGATCTCCCAAGATATACAAGAGATCCATTGGGAACGATTGGAGATATCGAACCAATTCAATAGAATCGTTGTTTGATTAAAAAAATACGTATTTTGGTGGATTGAAGGTAGTATCTACTTACTCACTTACGAGTACGAGTATATACAGGGTTACTGGTAATTCGACGTATTCCTTGCAGGAAGTTATAGTAGGGTTATAATGCAAGAAATTAAGCCACCAAATGTTCTACCGAAATTCAGTGGTTTTTGAGTTAGGTCAGTTCGTTCGGTCGTTAGGTTAGGAAAAATTCCAGATTAAATCATTTAAAGTCAATTTAAAAACAATTTACGGCGCAAATGTACTGAACTTTAAGTTATTATCATAGCTGATGACACAGCAGACCTTTGCTAATTATTAAACGTTCAAAAAATTCAAAACTCTTGGTAGAAATCACTAATGAAACAATTTTTTTTTTGTAATTTTTGCCATTCTCTAATGAAAAGATGTTGTATAGTGAAAAAAAAAAATACTACGCCAGATGTACAAATTACTAAAAAAATATCCTTGCCTAATCAGCTATTTAAAATGGTATAAAACTTATTGAGAAGTCATGGACTACATTATGAAAATCCTTTTGGATTTAGTAATTTTCGGACATCAGTAGCGTCGCACGTTGTGAGAAAATTGAAAATGAGGCACAAAAAACCTATTGCAAACAGTCTGCAAATCTTATTGTCGACTGACATTGGTCAGTCGATGCGAATTATTTAATACTGTTTAGGAATCTTAGTAGATGAACAAGCACATTGCGAATAGGTTCAAGTTAAGATGGTATTGAGTTGAGTTGCCTAAGTATGCACATTATCGCGATATACTTTGGCAACCTAAGATGATCATGGTCTTGACGTAACTTTAATCGATAACACGTTACTAAGCTTACTAATTAATATTATTTATTTGTTAAATGAAGGTCGGTCCCCTAGACTATTTAATTAAGTGCGCGAACAGAGAATGCATGTTCGCTGACTCGAGTCCACCGCTACTACGTGTGCTCTCACAAATGTCCGCGAACATTTCTTGAGTTCACCGAAAAAACATGTGGCACACTGGTAAAAAGACGTGTAAAATGAGTTATTTAAGTTTTAAAAGTGAAATTGATTAAAAATAATTCACAAAATTTTTTTCTTTGATTTTCTGCATACCTTTTACCTCTTTTTTTCCTTTTTTACAAAATCAAAAACATTTTTCATAACGTAGTCCATAACTTTTCAATATGATTTATACCATTTTAGAGCTGATAAGACAAGGATATTTTTCTAGTATTTTGTACATCTGGCGTAGTATTATTTTTTTTCACTATACAACATAATTTTATGACGGAATGGCAAAAATTACAGAAAAAAGACGTTTCATAAGTGATTTTTCCTAAAGGTGTACGATTTTTTGATCTTTTAGTTATTTCAAAAAGTCTGCTGCATCATCAGCTATGACAACAACTTAAATTTCAGTACATTCGCGCCGTAAATCGTTTTTAAATTGGCTTTAAATGATTTAATCTGGGATTTTTCATAAAAAACTAAAAATCGACCTAACTCAAAAACCACTGAATTTCGGTAGAACATTTGGTGGCTTAATTACTTGCATTATAACCCTACTATAACGTCCTGCAAGGAATACGTCGAATTACCAGTAACCCTGTAGGTATATGTCACCGTAAAATTGTCAAACACGTTATATTACAATATAACGTGTTTCTCTCTATCGAATCCTCTCACAACATTGGGAATCCAAGTCCACTTATAAAAATAGCTTGTGCGTAGTCTTGGTCAACATTGAAGGGTTCACGCAAAACTCACTGCGGCTTTCTTTACGTCCAAGAGACCCACCGAGATGAATAATGATACTTTTTGCATTTAATGAAAAGTATCGAACCAGTCGTCTCGAATTTGGTCACCAAACGTTGCAGAGTCGACTTTGAAGGGTCACCGCGTCTGCCGTACAACGGACGTAATGCGCAGAACGTTTGCACTCACGAACACTAATTTTGATAATAAAGTTTTATCATTTGCACGTGCTGCTCAATCGTGTGACTTGCCATGGTGATTTGGCATCAATAACTATACCTATTTAAAAGACATTATATGTTCAAAAAAGTAAAGGTCGTGGCCCACTTATCAAGCACCGCACCAGCACCGCTCCAACCCAGCAATTAACTTGCCATTCAAATTAGAGCATTAAATCGTGTGTCATTATAGCATATTTTAATATGTCCATATAAAAATGATTACGGCGAGCGGTCAACGCGCTTTTTATTTTTCCGACATGGGTGTCAATTATCGCTTGCATGAACTTGTACAGAACCACGCAGCTGATTGTTGTTTTTGTACTTTTGATAATTTAAACAATCACTTTGTAAAATTTCATTTAAAATGCAACGCTACCTCCCGGACTATCACGGCCAGCGCACGGCCTGCGAGCGGACCGCGTGCTTACACCTCGCGGACGGCGCGCGGTGTGGTGCTGTTGCGGTGCTGGTACGGTGCTGGTGCTGTGCTGGTGTCGTGCTGGTGCGGTGCTTGACAAGTGGGCCACGACTATAAAACTAAATAACATTTTTGAAGTGAAAACTTCTTTAGGCGCATTGAATACTTTATGAGTTAACAAAACTTGTGGAACTCGCGTGACCGTCACCTAACTCAGCTACGAGTGCTGAAGACTTAAGACTGCCCCGCATGTTTTTTTTTCAACCATCTTCCAAATTGTTGGATTTACAACTACAATTATCATGGATTCATTTAAAATTGATGAAAAATAAAATTAACCATCTATTTCTGCCCATTGCGATGACATCCACTGACTTTTTTTGGGTGGCTTTTTTTTCGCTGAAAGCTTTAGTGAGCTGTTCTTTAATAAACTCTCATGTGTATAGCCTATCCAACTTTAAAATTGTTACAACCACATGCGACCCAGGTGTCCCCAAGCAGCAATAACCACTCTTGATCACGCCGTTAGTCAAGATAAATTATTAAAAAGTATCCTCAGCACGTGCCAAGCATAATAGTATTTCCCGGTAGCCTGAATAGCCGGAGAGCTTTAATAAGGCTTCAGTTTTCAACATTGCAGCTACAACCTGAAACCCTGAAACCCTACCGGCTTCATTATTTACCACAATGGACCATTTCATGAAGACATTATAGTACAAGTTTGAGAACTAAAGTTTTGTAGCACGATTGTGTTTTGTTAGCAGTTTACTTTGAAGGGGTTTCTAAGAAAGCGAAGGACGTCCTACTAAAACATATATTACTTATTTCCTTTATTCATTATCTTACATATTTATAACATATTTAAATATTTAAATTATGAAAAATAGTAGCCCACCAGCGCTGGGAACAGGGTCCAAGCTGCCGGTGGTCAGGGCTCTTGAGAGAGGAATCTCCTAACAATACGCGCCGTGTCCAGATGTACTGCTTTTTGAATCAAGCCCTTGATCCAACTGCCAAGCGAGAGCTTCCTACGATGTTGGTCGAGGCTATTGGCTTTTAAGTTTTTGGTCGACACGTCTGTCGGCACAATGACTGCTATACTCACATATAGAACATATTATTATTATGGTGACCTTATTATTGATGTCCTGAGAAAAGGTCAGGGTGCGTGTGTTTCCAGGATGCTCACTTTTCTATTTTTAATTATTAGTTATTGTGGAACTCGTGGCTTAAATACAGCCACACAGATCGATCTTTAAAGTTAAGCCGTGCTTGCCAAGGGCGGTCTGTGGATGGGTGACTAGACCATCAAGTTTCCACTGATCGCGGTATATTTGACAGTCGTTACATACGGTCATTGCCTTGAATCGTCGTACCCAGTACTAACTACGAGTACTGTCTATATGACCAGATAGGCATTCGCTCCATGTATAATACTGGTATTTAGCTGCATTGTGTTCTCCGCTATGATAACTGAAAAAAATGAAAACTTACTTCAAGTATTTTCTGGGAATAATGTAAAAAAATTAATTAATTTAAAGCTTGAATCAAAACTCATCTCAATCTCTCTTTGAAAGTAATACATACGTACATGTACGTATACGGTAATTAGCATATTAATGAGACAAGTTGGCGCCTATTAATACGTGTAGGCACTCTAATGACTCCAATCTTCTAATTGTCGATCAGGTCTGGTCTTACTGTTAGCGATTGAAGGGATGCATGAAAGAGAATGATAAATATCAAGAATGACTAAGGTCAGGAATGAAATGACCAGTCAGTTCACCAAACATTCATTCACAAACTTTTACTTGACAATCAACTATAAGCAAACACATTATTTTTCATTTCATCATTAAACAACAACAAGTTTAACAAATAATTCAGCAAAATAATTATCCGATAAACTTTTATTTAATAACGTATCATTTGACAAACAAATCATTATTTTTTCGTTTTATCTCATAAAAAAGTCAATGGAGTTTTGGTGAAACATTAGTGAACCAAGGAATGAATATACTATAACTAGAGGAAGTTTGAAAGTGGTGCTAGTTAGTAGTTACAGAAAAGTTGAAAGGAATGACTGTCTTAAAATGGACATGTGATGAAGAGTGATGAATCGCACGGGACCGGTCAATGTGGTGACACTTGAGGGAGGCCTATGTCCAGCAGTGGATGTCCATATCGACGTAGGAAAACGTATTTGCTGTAAGCCTCAAAAAATCGAAATTACGTTTTTTACATCATTTTTATCAGATAAAAATACTGCGTCGATTGGTCTGGGTCTCATATTTTTACGACGAAAAAAATATCACTTACGTCATCAGTTTTTTGAACAATATTAGTGCCTTTTTTGTCGTAAGTCTACCAAAATCGAGTATTTTTGGTGCATTTGTTGCTTACGCCATTCTTGCCGTCAGCAAATCTTTTAAACAGAGGCTTACGCTATTTTGGCAGGATAAGTTTTTTTGAATGCCAACACTTACATCATTTTAGTGGTTTATCTATTAGACGACAGAGATATTTACTACTTTTATCAGTAAGTATTTCATAACTAATAGTCAGTTACTACAAATAAACAGCATTTATTTTTCAAACAATTCAAAATAACACATTTTTGACGGAAATTAAATCGCAATTACGTTATACTTACAACGTTTTAATTGGAATAAATACTTGTCAACGAATACTGATACGCTATTGGTTGCAACCCAGTGTTCGCTGCACCGCCATGTTTACATCAAGTCACAGCCCGCATTCGGTCCACGCGCGTCATTAGATACTGTTGTTTGTTGCAATCTGTGCTGGTTTTAGCGGTTATTGTGTATTAGTTAGTGATTTATAGTACAAGGTATGTATAATTTGTGTTTCTATAAATTATTAGTAATTATAATACGTATTATTAGAGCATTTATTCAAAATTTAAAGTTTCGTTATTAGGTACCTATTGGTATTTGGTTTAATTTAATGTATGAAAGAGAAACACGAATACACAATGCCATATTATTTAATTTCTTTTGTAGTATTTTTTTTTGTCGTTAGTGTTTTTGATTGATATACCTTAGACAGTTAGACGTGAAGTCTTGATATTGAAATAATAATGACCAACGTTACACCAAAATTATTTTAAGTTGGTAGGTAGTATTATTTATTATTAGGGTAATGCAAGGGTGCACTATCGGGGTTATCGATTGTTGTCTGACGACCAAACAAGTTATTGTACTTGTAATTATTGGTGATTTTTATTGCCCAGGAGTGGGATGAATATGGGTCGATTATGTTGTTAATGTCAATTATACTGTACCTTTACTGTGGACCACCCGGAGGACACGGTGGAACACACGGTAGAGGTGTGCCCCGCTTGGGCAGAGTATCGCCGTGTCCTGGTGGGGGCGATTGGCGGCGGCAATCTCTCGCGCCGCGCCTTTGTTCAAACCATGGTCCGGAGCGAGGAGGGGTGGCAGGCGGCCGTCCAGGAAGCCGACCGCATAAGGCAATGGCGCTTATGCCTCAGCCGCCACCGTTGCCGCCGCCGGGATTCCGATCCCGATTGCCGATGCCACCGTAGGCGCGGTCTTGCGGACGGTGAGCAATAGGTAGCTCACTGTCCGACCGTCCGGTAACTGTACGGACAGAACCCAAGTCGTCGACGGCGCGCACTATTCCCGCGAACCTTAGAGAGTTGTCAGCAGCCCAGCAAGGTCGAAGCCTACAAAGGTCAGGGGTTGATTTCTGAAAAGGAAAGCACGGCCCCGGTATGAAAGGCAACGAAGGAACGGGGTTGGTTTTTCGCTCAAGGACGGAGCATGTCATCTCGATGGGTTTTGGCCACCGACAAAAAAAACCTGTACCTTTCCTATAATTTTGTTTAATAATTTTTCCTATACGTATGAAAATTTTCTTAATTGATATTATTATGATCAGTCTTCATCTACAATTACAGTTCATTGTCTAATTAGTAGGTTCAAGGTCTATAAAATGGGAAAAAGTATTGTAATTTTTCAATTATATTTAATAATGTTTTTGCAGGCGAGATGGCGAAGCGAAGACAGTGGATAGATGAGCTAAAATCCAAAAATGATGACTTGGAAAAGAAAAAGCCAAAAATTCAGATTTTGAGTGAAATTATTTACAAACAAGGTACACAAATCGAAACTTGCACTCACACTGAGGGTGTAAGCGTCCCAGTATTGTCATCTACACCAGATAGTAATAAAAGGTCATTTTATGAAAAACTAACTCCTACATTTCGTAGTCCAAACACTTATCTTCAAGCTACTAAAGAAGTTATGAAGCAAATGACACCGTGCAAAATAGACAATAGCGAATCTTTTAATTACTCGCCATCACACTTTGACCATTCATCCTATATGGTGACTGTAACTGTTGATCGCGAACAAGATATATCAATAGATAGAAATGGTCACTTACTTGACGATGAGAACGCGCCAGATTATTCAAAAGCTGACATATTGAGTGTCCTTCAAAGAACGCCAGATAATGTTGACGATATACCTGTGTGTAATGATTTACCTGATGCTCACTACCACCACGCTGTGAGCGACCCCAAAAGCGCGCCGTGTTATGCAGACACTGTACCTGTTAATACTTTACCTGATCTTCACTGCCGCGCTGTAAGCGTCCCCCGAAGCACGCCGTTTGATGCTGACACTGTACCTGTTAATACTTTACCTGATCTTCACTGCCGCGCTGTAAGCGTCCCCCGAAGCACGCCGTTTGATGCTGACACTGTACCTGTTAATACTTTACCTGATCTTCACTGCCGCGCTGTAAGCGTCCCCCGAAGCACGCCGTTTGATGCTGACACTGTACTTGTTAATACTTTACCTGATCTTCACTGCCGCGCTGTAAGCGTCCCCCGAAGCACGCCGTTTGATGCTGACACTGTACCTGTTAATACTTTACCTGATCTTCACTGCCGCGCTGTAAGCGTCCCCCGAAGCACGCCGTTTGATGCTGACACTGTACCTGTTAATACTTTACCTGATCTTCACTGCCGCGCTGTAAGCGTCCCCCGAAGCACGCCGTTTGATGCTGACACTGTATCTGTTAATACTTTACCTGATCTTCACTGCCGCGCTGTAAGCGTCCCCCGAAGCACGCCGTTTGATGCTGACACTGTACCTGTTAATACTTTACCTGATCTTCACTGCCGCGCTGTAAGCGTCCCCCGAAGCACGCCGTTTGATGCTGACACTGTATCTGTTAATACCTTACCTGATCTTCACCGCCGCCGCGCTGTGAGTGTCCCCCGAAGCACGTCGTGTGATGTCGACCCTGTATATATTAATACTTTAACTGATCTTCACCAACGCCGCGCCGTGAGTGTCCCCCGAAGCGTACCGTTGGATGCTAATGCTGCAGATGTTGATGATTTAGTCCCCCAAAGCACGTCATATGATACTGATGGTAATAGCTGTCCTGGTTATTCGAATAAAGACATTTGTCACAATTACAAGAGCCGAGAAAGGAGCCACTCAAAATATTATGATTCTCCAGTACCTGGAACTAGTAACTCATATCTGCAACATCAGATCACGACACAAAACACTATTCATGCAAAAGATCTAACGTATCCTGACAACAGTGGAAAAATTGAACAATCACAACTTCGAAAATCAAAACGCAAATTAAATTTTAATATATCTTACCTAGATTTTGTAGATGAAGAAGATTCCGCAGATACTATTTTACTAAATGAAGCATATCCATCTGAAGATTCTGACAGTTGGGATGAATTGAATGATGAGTCTAGTGAAGCAGAAGAGAAAACTAAAGTGAAAAAGAACAAAAATAAGAAAAGACTGAAGAAGAAAAACACAGAAAATGTATCTGAGACTATAAATATTGAAAAAGGTAAAACAAAGAAACAAATTAAATTACGCAACTATAAAAATAAACTGAAAGGCGAAAGCTACACCAACGCAAAGGGAAAAATCATAGAAGAAAAAAAAATGAAGGAAAATCCTTGTGTTGGAAAGGCATGCCAAAATAATTGTTCTGAAATTAGTGAAGAACGCCGTAGTGCTTTATTTACATATTTTTGGGGGCTTGAAAGTCAGCAAAGACGCAGAGACTGGGTTGCTCAAGCGACAGTAAAAATAAGTGTTAGACGCAGTAAGTTCGATTCGCCAGCTACTTCTAGACGCTGCGTGACATACAGTTATTACATAAATGAAGGTGAGTCAAGGAGACAAGTTTGTCAACAATTTTTGATTGCAACTCTTAATGTCTCACAAAGATTTATTCTATATACAGCCGAAAATTCGTCAGATGAATGCTTTGCAAAACTTGACCAACGAGGCAAACACACTTCACATAATAAAACTCCTGCAGAAGTTATTGAGTTTGCCAAAGCTTTTATTTATAGCTTGCCTTTGTTGCCTTCTCACTATTGTAGAAAGGATAGTAAACGGTTATACTTACCAGAGGAATTAAAAAACATTACAAACTTGTACTCCATTTATGCTGAGAAGTGTAGAGAAGATGATCAGAAACCTATGTCACTTAAAGTGTTTTCGGCATACTTTAAAAATAACTTTAATATTGCATTCCACATACCCAAAAAAGACAAATGTTCAATATGTTCTTATAAATCATAATACTTCATCATCGACTAAGATAATAGGGTAGGGTAACGGACCAAATGGATTTGTATTTTTTTTATAGTGTCGTCATGCCTATTATTATAAAACCAAATCGCTCTCAGTACGCTCTCTGACCGCACCTTTACGCAAACAAACTCGTATCCATTAACCAACGCTCTTAACGCTCACTTTGACTTGGAGTCACAAAGATTAAACTAATGTTAACTTAAATGACTGACAGATATGAACTCTAAATTAACTAGGTTTTGGTAAAGTTTTGGTAAGGTTATATGCTTGACTGAGTTCAACTGAGCTGTCAATAACTAATATTGCCCGTGGTTATGCACATCATCATTTGCCAAGCCTTTTCCCAAATATGATAAGTTCGGCTTCCAGTCTAACCGGATGCAGTTGAATACCAGTAGTTTACAGCAGCGACTGCCTTTATGACAAAATATTCCGTTTCCGATATATGAGCTATCAAAATTAAAGTCCATTCACTGATGGCATCTTCAGCACAACTTTGAATTGATTAACCACGCATCATACGTGTATCAATCGATAGCTGGCATCAATACAAACAAGTTTTGTTCGTAACAAAATGTTCTAATATGTCACGTTAAACCCATTTAGCTTTATTATTTGGAAAAACATCATCATCTGCCTAACCTTTACCCAACTACATAAAGGGTGTAAAACACCTCTTCACGAAGCCGAAAGGCAATTATTTTCCCCATCATTGCGATCATTTTTTGTTCTACACCATACCTGGGAACCTTCTAGTTACGGAGATATGGGGGGTCAAAGTTACAACTTTTTGACAACTTTTTTTTTTAAATACAAGTTTTTTTTGGAAGATTTTGACTTTTAACAGCTCCACGATCCTCGTACTATTCAATCCATCCACCACCACAATGTTTTAAGTGCGTTACATTGAGTTCTACCACAAAACATGATGTATAACCTCAAAAAAAAAGTTGTTTCCCAGCAATATTTTTTGCGTAAAGTTCCTTAGTTTGATGTACAGAATGCTTGGTTAACGGCTTTGTGATGAGGTGGTTTACACCCTGTATGTTGGGCTTGGTTTTTACTTGGAGCGACTGCTTATCTGACCTCCACAACCCAGTTAATACTGGGTAATACGATACGATATATAAGACTGGTGGTCAGACTTTCAAGCCACTGACTACCTGTGGCGAGTTGAGCTGTTTGTTTGGTTAACGTTAGTTTTAGCTGATACTTGGCCGATCATCGGTAGTATTTCAATGAAAGTATATTTTTCAAAGATAAGAGTAAATTTAGATGACCGCGTCGCTACGGATGGGTGAGAAATGAGCAAAGTTACAAGGTAGTGAAGTTTGTGATACGTATTGTTGTTCCTGGGCTGGGATTGGCTGGTCATTTATTGAAGGTATCTTCATAAAGCAAGAGGTTGCACTTAAAAGAATATGAGCGAAGTTACAAGGTAATGCTGTTGTAGGTAAGTTTATTCTGAAATGGAAAACCGATGTCAGTTTTTGAAAATTGAATATTGCGGCCCAAGTTGCAAAACTTTTTAACATCATAATTATTATGAAATGCATGAAAATGAATTCGACAAATAGAAATGATGTACTTGCGAATCCATTGCCAAGAACCATTCACGTGTTTTTGGCAACTATACCAGTGTTCGTGGAGTGAACATAATGTATTGTTTAATAAAAACAGTGGGTATACCAATGTTGACACTTTAAGCTCAAGTTGGCATGGAGCGGTAAGGAGTTTCAATGGATCAAGAGGCCAGCCTATACTGGTTGGTTACCGCCTCAGTGAATCGGAAGACCTGTAGTCGTAGTCATCAATTTATTAACATAATAAAAACCTTTTTATTCATTCATTCACTGACCGACAACGTACCGCATAGGTAAGCCTACAAGGGCAACCAGTGAATATTCCGTAACATTTGATTACACTAAGAGTTCGTGAACGCGGATAACTTGTGTTGAACGTGTTCAGTTTCAAAGCTGAAATTGTCAAAGTCTATAGAAGTATGTAATTTTGCACAGTTGAAAATAAGCAGTCATCCGCTGTCTTTTGCCCATCTTCATTGGAGTCGGCTTCTAATCTTGTCGGATGCAGCTGAATACCAGTATTTTACATTAAGCGACTGTTTATCTGATCTCCACTTTCGTACTGGGTAAGACGGTTCTCCTTCGTTTTTCTTTCTTTCAAATGAAGGCCAGGACCAACCGCGGCTCAATGTGTTTTCCGATGCACGGAGGAAGCTCGGTATATAATTATGGTCAAACATCCACAGGATAACCTAGGAAAGCACGGCTTTACCTTGAAGATCGAACCATGCGATTGGTACTACACGAACTGTTCTCGTCGAAGGTGACTCAGGAAAGCTTTTTTGAGATTCTTGTCCTATTATTTTAATAATTATTTTTTAGGGAATTTAAAAACCAATATTTTCTAGCCAGACAGTATTTTCTATTTCTGTCTGCAAATGTTTAGTCTCAGTCTGGAACTTTGTACTTTGGCTGCATACAAATGAGGCTTCAGCTACTAAAATTAAAAATTAAACTGTCTGCGTTACTTTGAACATTCCAGCCGCTAGCATTAAATTCCGATTATGATCAGAATGAAAAGAGTTTTCAATAAATATGATGGGTGGTGGGTGCGAAAGATACCCGTTTCTGCTCCGTCATTGCGATCTTTTTTTATATTCTAGACCATACCTGGGAACCTTCTAGTTACGGAGATATTGGGGGTCAAAGTTCCAACAAAAATCCGTTTAATCAATACGTTTGTTTACCTGTTTGGAATAGTAACCATCGGTTCTATTGTTTGGGTGTAAATAGATACAGAAAGAGACACTTTCGTATATCATAGCTAGCTGCTGCCCGAGACCTTCACCTAAGTTACTCTTATCTGCTTGTAAAATTCCCGCCAAAATCGATCCAGCCGTTTCAGAGATTAGCTGAAACAAACAGACGGTAATTCGGTAGGTTTTTCGGTATACTCGTAAATCTCATATGCGTTCAGCTGTGATTTTGAAATTACAAACAGACGCTTCAATTTTATTTAGGTAATTATATAAATAAACAAAATAATCAGACAGGTCTTTGTGGACAGTACAGACAAATGACAAAAAAAAACGTACATTGGATATTAGAATTTATTAGTATGGATTAATACGGATTATACAACTATGGAATGAAAACTCACAAACTCAAACCATTTATTTCAATTAGACTGTTACAGCGCTTTTGAATGTCAAAAATAAAAAAAAAGCAAAGTTACAGACACAAGGCAACTACAGTACTTTCTCAAGTTATAATAACTTGAGAAAGTACTGTAGTTGCCTATGCCTTAGCGTAGATCTCTGCAGAAGAACGGGCAGGAAACTCCATGGACACTCTTTTAAATCAAAACATTGTTACAAAATCTTGGTAACATCATTCCTGTTGTGATTATACATACACATACGGGTTGGAATTTTTCAATGCTACCTGGAGGGAAAGTACTTGAAATACTGGAGATAGCAAAATAATTTTCGAAAAACTGTGAATGCAGTTTGTTTCTCTTTAAAAATAAAGCAATGTCTCGTTTGAGTAAAATTTGCTATCTCCAGTATTTAGAGTACTTTCCCTCCAGGTGGCATTGTAAAATTCCACCCTGTATAATAAACAGGGTCTTTCTACAGGTGTCTTTCTACATCGTTCTCACATATTATTATGTAAGAACAATGTAGAAAGACACAAACACAAAGCAAAAAAGGCTGACGACAAACATTATAAATCACAGAGTACTTGTTTGCCAGAAATAATCAAAAACATACCCTCGTATATACTTATGGAAGTATATATGTAGGTACCTATGTCTTCTTACTTACTTTCAATCAACTGTAATGTTCTGTTCCATAATTCAATAACATACGCCATTACGGGCCAACTTTTACATCTCAAAGTTAGCGTGTGTTCTAGTGTTCTGTGTAACTTATGTACAGTTACCGGCACTATTATGTATACTTAACAACTTTTAAAAGGGGTTTCAATTAAATGACTCTCCTAACTTCCAGCTTTTTTTTTTTCAAAAGTTGTGGCCACGCTAATTACTATATTAATCTATAGCTGGTATCAATACAAACAAGTTTTGTGCAAGACATAATGTTCTTAGGTGTCACATTTCCGATATATGCGTGCTATCTAAATTAAAGTCCATTGGATTCACTAATGGCATCTTCAGCGCAACTTTGATTTGATTAACCACGCATATAACTTGTTTCTATTGATAACAGGCATCAATACAAACAAGACATGTATGTCACAAAATGTTTTAATGTGTCGTCAAATTTAAACCCATTTAGCTTAATTATTTAGGAACAAAACTTAAAAAAGAAAAAAAATAAAATTTTTACTCCATTGCAGTGCACTACGTGATACTTGTGCAGCACTGTTTTAAGCTTTCACAGTTTTTTAACTTAACTTAAAATGTCAAAAATCATCGGGAGTTAAAACTAACAATAACTACGGAAGATAAGTAATTGACATTTTAAGTTTAGTAGTTCGACATTACCCAAGTGCGACTAATACTTATGTGACAGTAACAGTATAAACTAGTTTGGCCTGAAAACGGGTTTGCCCGAAAACATTAAACATGCTGTCTGTTCGCGCTCGTGACTGTACTTCGACTCATTTAGTTTCAGACTCATGGATTATTTTATGTCTTTGAGAAACAAACTCTAGTAAGGTTTAGACTTAGTCAGAACTTTGTTCGTGTAGACTAATTGAATTTGGAGGATTTAGTGTTTTGGGACATTTTGTGTTCATGTTTGTGCGGAGCCATTATTTTTTATTTAGCAAGTTTTATATATGTGACGAGGTAGTGCCACTAGTGTAAAGTTAAAAACTTATTTTATCACCTACAAATAAATAGAACATAACTAATGTCTGCATTTTTGATCCAACTTTCCTCTCGCGGGTCTGCTGGAAGTTTTTTTTTTTAAATATGCAATACCTTTGTGCTCTTCTATGTTAATGTGTTGTCCTTATAAGTATTTTGTGTGGACATAAATACGGCTGTCTGCCAATCACACTGTTCTTTCCATTTCACTGCTTTACTCCACCTGCCATCACCGTGCCTTGCTAGGTGTCCTACCCGTACCCAACTAACTCCAATGGATAGTTACTTACCTACAACTAGTTCCACAGCCGTGCAAGATTCCTGGTATATACTGGTGATATACTGGTCTATCTGTTATTTGTGTTATAACTAGAAATGATCATGATCCATGCGTCATGTTCGTGAACGGGCGCTGTCAGTCGGAACTAGTCATCTCTTAATTGCCACGGATCATTTGAATTGCTTTATTTTAAATTGTTGATTTATTTTTTTTACTCTGGACGCTCTTAATGTGCACGTCTTTCTACATCGTTCTCACATATATGTATATTCTATAATCTCAACCAAGATTTTGTAGCAACATTTTTGATTGAAAAGAGTGTCCATGGAGTTTCTTGTCCGTTCTTTTCCATAGAGATCTACGCTAGGGCATGGGCAACTACAGTCCTTTCTCAAGTTATTATGCCTTGTGTCTGTGACTGTGCTTTGATTTTTTGTTCGTTTTATCGACATTCAAAAGTGCCGTAATGGTCAAGTTGAAATAAATGATTTGGTTTGAGTTTGAAATCATGAATCATCATTCTCTTGCCCTTATTTCCATTTATTTGACGTCTGCGCAAATGTTTTCTTCCTCCATTCTTCTCTTTTAAAGTAAAAAAATCAAAATCAAAGCATTTATTTCAAGTAGGCCTGTTACAGGCACTTTTGAATTGTCGAAACAAAAATGAACATTAAATGTAGCTACAGTCCCAGTCACAAGACATAAAAACTGTGAAAGTACTGTAGATGTGGAGAAGAACGGGCAAGAAACTCCAGTTACAAGAAAGAAAGAAAGAAAGAAAAGAAAGAAAACATTTATTTGCTAAAAATGTAGGTATACATATAAGTTCGAATAGGAGTGAGTTGTCCCAATACATTTTGCCTTACGGCATGCAAAAATTTACAATTGAATTTAATTATATATATAATTATTAATTTAATTAACAACATTAAAACCAATAAAATTAATAATAACATTAAAACCAATACATTTACTAAAGAATAAAATCAGTGAAATTATTAAAAACATTAGACCAATACAATTGTTATTAAAACGACTTAATCATAATTTTATTACAAACAGCCATTATTAATTTATTGAAATAATTCAAAATCTTACTTTAGACTTTTGTACAAAATCTTGGTTACATCATTCATGTTTCTCACTCCGTCGACTACGCTTTTTTAGGGGAATATAAGGTGTTTTAAGGTTAGGTTATAATAATCGGTATTTCTCAGGAATGGTACAATATCTTTTCATGAGAGTTGTACCACTGGGCAAGGGGGACTCCTCCTTCCCTCCACACCGCGTGAGTTGACTACCATCGCATGCATTTCACGAAAAATAATGCGTTTTATTGTAAGCAGTATGTTCATTTGACAATAATTCGAGACTTTACAATATCGCTAGAGATATTACAATATAAAGTATTTGACAATTTTACGGTGACATATAGATATCATATCTATATTTAAACATCATTCGATCACTGGAAAAGTGCTCAGTGACTCATAAATAAATATAGCTTCATTCGAAAATAACGTAACCTGACGTTTTCCTCATCACTTTTATTTATATCTGATAATTAATTGATTGAGATTGACATGTTTCCGTATTGGTCGAAGTTTTCCTTTTACATTCGTCCGTAATGTGAGATACTTTTTTCTTTGACTTGCATTTTCCTTATTTTCTAGAGAGAGTGATCGCTAGACCTACGTCGATTTGTAAAAGCTGAAACTTTATCCGAGTAGAGAATTACCTTACTATGGGTCGTGGTGGCTTCGGCTGATATCAATTAGTTACGATGTTGTGTTAAATAACTGCTAAATTACGTCACTCTTACTATAAAGCGTAATTTTTTGATGATTCACCTCTTATACTGCCAGACACTTTGTATGATGGAAAATTCATGCCAGACACCTTTAAAGTACCTATATTAAACTAGGTTAACTTGGTTTAACTAGGATTTAGGTGAACTTACAAAGGGTGTTAAAAACCTCTAAACGAAACCAACAGACAATATTCTCCCCGCCATTGCGATTATTTTTTGTTTTACACCATACCTGGGAACCTTCTAGTTACGGAGATATTGGGGTCAAAGTTACAACTATTTTGTTAGATTATTATTTTTAACACCTCCACGACGCCCGTACTATTCAACCCATCTATCAGCACAATGTTTTGAGAGCGTTCAATTCAATACATAACAAAAACGTTCTGTAGCCTGTTAAGTGTGTGCTGACATCGTGGGCAGCAAGTGTTTCAGAAAAAAAAATGAAAATATTCATATTTGAGGAGTAACAGATCAAAGTGTATTAACTCCACCCACGGTATTATGAATAGTACAAACGGATTTCGACCCACCAAACTGTATTACTTTTTTATTATAAAAAGAACCAAAAGTGCACATCGTTTCAAACAATATTAAATCCAGGTTCGTGTTCGTGTGCTCTCTTTAAAGCCTTTATCTCAAAAGTTACATTGACGGAGTTAATACACTTTGATCTGTTACTCCTCATTTGTAAATCTTTGGGAGGATTTTTTCAATACGTTACGCTGCGTCGCACCTCGAGCTAATGTGCATCATCCTTAATAGTACACCCCCGTTTTAGTTTCATGTCACTAGAAATCAGCTGCCAATCGATTACAAAACCGACGAGGCAGTCTTTATTAAAATACAACATTTCCAGCACAAAGCTGTGAGTCTAGGTTTATTTGTACGAACTGTAAAAAGCCTGCAATCTGACCTACTTTGTCAGATGGAGGACGGTGATGTAAATGGAAAAGCTTCGACGCAAAATTGATAGATACGATTTCAGTGTTTATAAAAAACCAGATTTTGCATTTGTTGATGGACTATCCAGTTTGCTGTGATGGTTGTTAAGCAGATATTTTTCGTTTCAGTTGAGTAATTTTTTTTTGTTGTCCAAACTTATATTATGGATAGGAAAGATTTGATTTTCGTTTGTTACGATTTAACTCAAGAACAAGTCAACCGATTTAAAAAAATCTTTCACCATTACGAAGTTACGTCTCTACCGAGTAACATAGGCTATAAATTATATTGATATCATGCATATTAATCGAGCTATCACAATATTCGCAGACGAAGTCACGGGCGAAGTGATATTTCTTCATTAAGTGCTTTATCGGGGTCCTTTTATTAAGCCTACGCTGTCTTTCAATTATAAGCCATCGAGCTGGGTCTTTCTTCTTCTTCTTGTCGTACCGATGTTACTTCCATATTACACAGCTTAGGCCCAGTAGATGGCCATGTTTATTGCAGCAGCAGAGGCGCTATTCAGGTCGTCAAGAGTGCAGATTAACGGACACACGGGACTGGCGTGTACCAGTAGGTGGGGCATAGTTTGATCGAAAGCGCCACACTCGCCGCGTCCTTTAAAAGTAGGTACTGGGTTAATAAAACTTAGCGCAAACCTACCTACATCATCATCATCATACCCAGCCCGGTATCACCTACTGCTGGGTATAGGCTTACCCTTTCTTCCACCACACTTCCTGGTTCTGTGTCTCCCTGATCCAGGTGTTCCCCGCGACCCTGACAATATCGTCAAACCCACGAGCTTTAGGACAGCTCTGGTTTCTTTGGCCAAACTTAGGCCACCATTCGGTTAAAACCTTGCGCCATCGGCCATCTCCGCAGACGCGTCTAGGCAGATGTACGGTCGAACAAGCTATTTGGTTTACAGTTTAACTCACAAATCACATTGTAAAATGTAAACTTAATAGCTTGTTCGACCGTACTGCCCAGGTCCACTTTACGATCCCTACATACTCGTTATTATTTATGATAACTGCATTGTATTGCAGAAGTACACATTCAAACACTGTTTTATGCTTTCACGGTTTAAAAATAAATTATACTGTCACTTACGGGATATCTTCCGTGATTATTTGTTCTTTTGAACTTTTGTTCCAAATCAAACAAATAGACAGATTTATTTTCCATCCACCCACATTTTTCAGTCAACCCGCGATCATGGCGCTTGCAACAGCGTCGATATATCAGGAGCTCAAAATAATGAATAATTACGAAAGATATCCCGTAACTGACAATATAAGTTAAGTACATATTCAGTAATAAGAAGTAATGTTGTGCTCCGATAAAGGAAACGACAATGTTTGAAAACAAAATGTATTTCGATAAAAAAATAAGTAACTTTAACTTAATTTAATTTAAATTAATAAAGGGGAGGGTTGTTGGTCCGTTAGCTGGTCCCTGGATTTCATTTCGATTTAAGTCACCGAAAAATAAAAGTCGTGGGTTCGAACCCAGACAGGCGCATTACTTTGTGTAATTTATTTCATCACCGCTGCTCTCAAAACGGTGAAGGAAAACATCGTGAGGAAACCGGCATGTCCTAGAACCAAAAAATTCGAAGACATGTGACATCTACCAATCCGCACTGGGCCCGCGTGGTAGATTATGGCCCTTTCCCTCTCATTGAGAGGAGGCCGTGTCCCAGCAGTGGGAACATTATAGGCTGATGATGATGATGACATATTCAGTCTGTAATGGTAAAAAAATTTTGGAACTGTGACGTTTGGTGCAGTCCAACTGAAAAGTTTGGACTGCACCAAACGTCACATCTTTCAAGCCCCACCTAAGCACTGTAGATTTGAGCGTTTCAGTACGGAATAACTCTTCCTCTCTTCTGTAATCGGGTAGAAAACTGAAGTACAGACGGCAACACGTCAAGCCATCTGAAACTGTGTTATGCCTTAGCGATAAAGTTAAAAATCACAAATTATAAAAATAATAAAACAAAAAACATACGTTTTTTACTTTTATTACTGTTTACTTACAACTAACTAATTTACGACATTAACACGTTGCAACAATACTCAATTATTAATAGTATTTTAACATAAAAACATCATTATTGAATTTACACACAACTATTATTTCCGTTTACATCTATTATTGCTCTTATTTATTTTAATATTATTTTAATTTACAATATATACAGTTATGCTAATTAATTTACTAAAAGCGTTTGATGCATTATAATTAATAATTGTTAATTATGAAATCATATTTTCACAATACAATCATATTTTCAGAAAGACAAAAAAAGTTCGAAAAAATATAATTCATCGCAAAAAAAAAAATTCAAGATGGCGTGTGGCTTTTCTTGAGTTAGGTAAGTCAAAACAATATAAATTCCGAGCTATCCAATTCTTTCCTTACAATTTATTTAAGTACCTCGAAAAATACATATTTACAGATTTTGCAATGAAACAATAGAACCATCTTATAATGCGTAAAAAATAAGCTATTCATTAATTAAGGAGAAGGACATCCAAAATGCTTAAAAACCAAAATAAAATTGACATCATAGTGGCAGTTAATTTCTATCACGTGCGATAAGAAATCTATCAATTAAGATATAAGTATCTATATCTTTTAAAAGTAAAAAAAGATACAAAGCTACAAAAGATACAATCCCTAATAGCAAAACTTCACCTTCGTTTTCTTTTACATTTACTTATATACACTTTAACCTAAGCTTTCGTTTACAACCAATTTTGTAATAATAAATTTTATATACAACCGTAAATCAACTTAATAATTAATATTTTAACACTTATTAGTTACGTATTTGTTTTCCCCTTTTGCAAACTTCCTACGAAGGTCGGTTGCACCAAACTCCATCTTTAATCACAACTTTAACCGCAGTTAATAGTTGAATTTTGTTGCTGTTAATTGAATTTTCTTGTTTTCAATACAGAGCGACAACAGTTAAAGTTTTGAAACTAGCTGTTATTTTTGTTTAGTTGACAAATCTGCCCACAGTACTTAATATTATTTCAACTAATAAAATGTGATATTTTCCGTTGGTGTACGTAGAAATGCAATACTGATTTCAATACATATTTGATGTCGGCCACATGTGTGTTTGCAGTTCTCAGATCTCAATACATAAAATTATTCAAGCTTTGAACACGTTGAACATTTCGATTCAGAAAACCAATCGCACATTGCACATGCATTAAAAATAAAACGACTGTGCTAATTTTATTATTCCGTGTGTTGCATTAAAATTTAAATATGTCGTTAAACGAAGAAAAATAATTTAATGTTCTTTTTTAAAATTGAAATACGTATTCGAAAAACGAAGACGTTTTAATGGATGAAATGGAATAAGTAAACGAAGTTGAAGAATGTTGACATAAAAAAAAAGTTTGGTGTAACCGTCCCTAAACGCCACTAAGACTAAAGTTTAATCCACAATTTAATCATATAAGCCTCGGCTTAAACACTAGCCGAACTAAATAGATACTGCAGTTTACAACGCATAAATAATTCTAAGACTTAGCGTAATGTAATATGACAGATTTGATATAATTATATACTTAATTTAGGTTAGTTACATTGGAGTCAATAATTTAGTACGAGGAATTTTCAATAAAACTAATTTAAAATTTACAACAAAAATACAGTGAAATAGTTATTTTAATAACTTTGAACGAAATATTTTTTAAGAAATGCAAACGTTTTTGAATAATTGCACGAAAACAACAGTTCGACTTGCAAATTTAATTTGGTGATTCATAGTTTTATTTCTTGTTGTAAATTTTTTCTCACACAATTAACAAAACACAGGGAAAATTATTGGAAACATATACAATGCCAGTAAACAATAAAACAAGAACAAAAATAATCATATTAATCTGTCATTTTCTAAATACGCCTACTAATAATATCACAATCAATCTAATTAGTGACTACATTAGAGAAAACAAGTGCTTAAACATTTAATTCTAGTAACAATTAGGAATATACGGGGAAAATTTTAAGCACTGGTTAGTTTAACGAGGAGTTAAATTTGTACATGGTGTTATCAGCTGTTTTGAGCTTTATGCGTAAAATGCATTTGGCAGTAGTACAAAAACGAATGTGTTTTATATTCGAGATTTTTTTTCTTGATGAGTAAATAGCCTTAAACATAAGCTTCATTTACAGTAAAAAAATATCAGAAATCTCAATATCACAAGTAGGGTTAACTTAGAGTTTTTACGAGAATGTTCTTGATCATTCATTTTAAATAAAAAAAAATATATTGTTTTCATATATTTTTTTGCATATTAAGTAAAAGTTCCTTAAGGTTAAAATTATCTATCAGATCTGTCTAGAATTAAAAAAAATACCTAAAACCTTGATGTTCTAAGAGGTGCAATTGAGATCCAAACTTGGGTGATAAAGCGATCAAACGAAGTCGACTTTACAAAAAATATGCTTGCTTGCGTCGAAGATTTTAGTATGCTGATTTGAAAATAATTTATCTACTTTTTGACCTAATAATCTAGATTCCAGATAATTTATATCCAGGCCACGACTCTTTTTAGTGCCTCTTGAAGAAAACCTGTGGCTTTCAATTTAATTTAGCTTCTATACACCACTTACACATTATGAGATTAAACTTTGGTCTTTGAAACCAAGTCGATGCTTTTAAAAGTTATGAAAGCTAGGTTTTACTCAATAATTTGGTCGCAAGGATTTCGGAAATACAACCACTTGATTTTTCCAACCAAACTTCGGTCCTCTTTTGATTCGTTTAGGATTAGAGTTAAGAAAACCTTTTTAGAGCACTCTTTTCCTTATAAAATCACAAGCCATGCGCCCGACGGGAGCTCCCATCCATGTGAGGGGTTAAGGTATGAATTTATTAAATTCTTTTTTCAATATTCACTTTCGCTGTATAGAAAACTGTTGTAGTACAAAATGTCATGCATTTCATATCTGTCGTTCGTTTTTTTTTTTGTTACGTTTGCGTGAAAACATATTTGATTTATAGTGCAATCGAACCTTAAAACTGATTCACTGTTCACCAAAAAACAACGGTCTGATTATCTAAAACGGCTGTTTAAAACACATTTTTGTATAGGAACATGTCACATGACCTTATTTTTATTTTTTTAGTATGGGAAATCATCAAATAACTTTTCCCACTCTGGGCGGAGCGGGAGGGAGTGTCAGACTTTTACTGACTAAAACCCATCCATGTTCCTTCCTCGCCATTTATGTTCCGGAGCCGCGGTATCTCTTTCGAACAGGCCCACAACCCCGGCAGGCTTCGGCCCTTGCGGGCCCCTCTCTTATGCTGACATCTCTTTGAGGCGCGCGTGGAACACGAACGCGCCGTCGACACGGCCTGTCGTCGTTAGACGGACGGACGGCTAGCTAGCCCATAGCTAACCGTCCACAGGCCCGCGTCTACGGTGGCCGGTAGCAACCACGTGGCCCCCGACGCTCGGTGCGTCTCCTGCGGTGGCTGGGAAGAGAGGCCCTCTCCCTCTCGCGTTCCGCCACCTCCTTCGCTAGCATGACTGCTTCGCAGAAGGAGGTGACGGCTTCCCATTCCGTCTCGCTCCGGACCATGGATTGAACCAGAACCGGACGCGAGAGGTCGCCGCCGCCGATCGCCGCTACGAGGACACGGGGTTGCTCCGCCCACGCGGAGCAGACCTCCACCGTGTGCTTCACCGTGTTCTCCGGTCGATCCTCGCAGTGGAAACACCCAGGCGTTTCCTCCCGCCCGATTCGGTGCAGGAACCTCCCGAAACATCCGTGTCCGGTGAGGACCTGCGTCAGGCGGAAGGTGAGGACGCCGTGGCGCCTCTCAAGCCACTCCTCAAAGAGGGGACTTACCGCCACTATCGTGGCGTGCCCTGTGAACATTGACCTTAGAGCCTGTTAAACCACCTGCGGTTAAGTTCCCGTTAACTTACTAGGCAAATGATTACCTACAAATTCTGTTCCGTTTTTGAATTTTTTCGTTAATAGTGGCTATTCGGACATCGTGCCCTAAGTATTTATTACTTCTAACCATTATAATAAGAAAACTGATGATGGGGGTAAAACGGAGACACAGGTGTAGTATCGTCCCCTTATTTTGTTGTACGGCTATAATACCCTATTATAGTGGTAATAATAAGATAAGATCCTAATGCCATAAGGAAGCTTATCACCTTCTTGGGCATAGTGCCAATATTCAGTTTCACTGAGATAAATTCTTGAGAAAAATCTAGAAGAGAGAGTCTGCTATTGTATTGAGTATCCAAGACCTTCTTCAGACATTCGACATTCTTCAGCTAAAAAGTTATCAGAAACCCTCTATTTTTTTACTAAACCTTCCCTAGTTTTTGTCAAAAAGGTACCTCAAATCCACTTTAAGCTGCAATGACCCCATAAAATAATACTCTATCTTGTACAAGTAACAAAAAAAAGAAAGAAAAAAAAACATCAAAAAATCAAAAATAGAACGTTTCAAAACGTTCAGCCCGTTAGGTTTTCTGTTCAGTACATTAGCCAATAGTAGTCCACTGCGTTCCAATTCACGCGTCACGCGTCGGTTGGTGGGACGCGGCGATGCGTTTCAACTTTCATTGTTAGATCACTCAACTAAAACGGAACGTAACGTGTGGGAGGGATTGATCCATGGGCTGTGAACATTGTTTTTATTACTACACATTTTATTAGAGGTTCTCAATAGGTGAAGTTTAGGCGTTCAAGGTTAATTTGTGATAAAGGGAAAAAGCACCTTCACGTTGAGAGACTAAAAAATTCGAAGAGGCTAAAATAATATTGGAGTTAATTTTAAAAGAACTGATTGCTCTGTCATGAAAAAAATTTTTTGGATCCCCTTTCATTTAGGTTTTGTTTAAGGATCTCATTTACAGATAGAAGTCATCTACACTAATATTATAAAGAGGAAAAAATGGTATTTTTTTAGTGTCTGTGTTTGTAATGAATAAACTCAAAAACTACTGTGCCGATTTCAAAAATTCTTTCACCATTGGAAAGCTACATTTACCCTGAGTAACATAGGTTATTTATTTTATCTCCGTACTCTCACGGGAACGGGAACTATGCGGGTGAAACCGCGTGACGTCCGCTACTTGTTTATAAATTAATCAAAGAATATTTTTTTTTCATTTGAAAATAGTTTTTCTGACTAGTGTCAAGACATGAAAACTTTATTTAATCATCTTTTACTATCAAAATCAATTCCCCAAACACTAATAGACTTCCTTTCACGTGCTCCAATATTCGCACCCTTTGATCGAACGATTCACATTATGTTTTACGCATAATGCTCTTAAAAACATTTATTTGACATATCGGCTACATATTCACGCGCTATTGGGTGCTGTGTCGGAACGCAGTCATGCGTGAAACGGATTTTTTTTCTTGTGTTCCGTACCCAAGAAGTGCGAACGGGCGGGCCCGTTGGCACTATTTTTCTGTACGTCTGTCACAGGGCTCTTTTGATAATCGGGAAACACTTGAAATTTTTACAGTGAGTTTTGTTTTAGCTGCTTTAATAAAAAAAGAAGCCCCTACCATTATCAATAGGTACAGCATTAGACAAAACGGCAAAAAATCACGTTTGTTGTATGAGAGCCCCCCTTTAATATTTATTTTATTTTAATTTAATTATTTATTTTTACAGTGAATATAGTTGCCGTTATTAAAATCGAGTGAAAAACTGCAAAATAAATTAAATATTTATTTTGTTCTTTTTCTGTGTTATTAAAGCGGCAACAGAAATACATAATCTGTGGAAATTTCAACTGTTTGCGGTTCATAAGATACATACAGACGAACAGTGGAGTCTTAATAATAGGGTCCCGTTTTTACCCTTTGGGTACGGAACTCTACAAAACAGATAAAATAAGGTTAAAAGTAACAAGAAACTTGTTATTTGCGGTCTTTGTTGGTGTTCAACATTTTAAGATGTTACGGAACCCTTCGTATGTGTGACTCACACTTGGCCAGTTTTTTATACGCGTTTTTACTCTCGATGTGTGAATCAGAACGGTTGAGCAAGCCCCAATTATTTTAAGCGACGCTTAGATTTTTTCTTTATGGGTGACTAAAAATTGAGATCATGTTTTCGTGTATTGAAAACTCTTGTGAAAATATTTATGCTGTATTTTGATATTTCCGTTTACTTTGGAAACTGAAAAGATGTTTAAATTTTTATTAAATAATTTTGCATTTTCGTGACGTCAAATATTCCGTTTATTTTTTCAGTTGTCAACCTTGCTAGATGAAGATGAAGAGTAATAACTTTGCATACTAGAATATAATCTGGATGGAAGTACCAAACTTTTCGTAGTATTTCGACAACAGCCTCTTCCAAAGTTTTCCATTTATGTCTGTCTCTTGCTATATTCTCGTACTCTGTACCAGCTACTTTCCGCTGTCCGTCTGTCCGTCCATCCATCTGTCTGTCTGTCTGTCAGCGTGCTGTATCGCATGATCCGGAATAGGTAGACAGTTGAAACTTTCACAGAATGCGTATTTTCTGTTGACGCCATAACATCAAATAATAAAAATAAATTAAAAACTAAAGAGAGCTCTAATAAGATTGTACGGAACCTTTTACGAACAAGTCCGACTCGCACTTGGCCGTTTTTTTTAGGTCATCTTTCCATAGTTTGTGTCAACAGCATTATAATACAAGCCTATAGTTTACATGTTCTGTAAATTTCCAACACAACAAACTACTAGATATAATAATAAAATAACATTATTTTTAACACTAATCACGTAACATCGCATGTTGATGACTCGTTTCGGTTTTCATACAAAATAATTATGGCTGCCGTTTGCGGCATGATTTCAGTTTTAATTACATGTACACGTATCTTAATGTTTGCGACCCCTGTAAAGCAGATAGTGTACACTTTATGAGGGTTTTATGATAGAGACTCATTAGCAAAAGGCTTAGCAGACAAACTACTTTTAGCATCGGAAGTTGGTAATTTAATCAGTTTTTAACCCCCGACGCAAAAACGACGGGGTGTTATAAGTTTGACGTGTCTGTGTGTGTGTCTGTCTGTGGCATCGTAGCTCTCGAACGGATTAGCCGATTTTGATTTTGTTTATTTTTTGTTTGAAAGGTGAATTAGTCGGGAGTGTTCTTAGCTATGTTTTATAAAAATCAGTCCAAGATGGCCGCTGCCACAACATGGCGGATTACATATTTATTCAACAACTCCCTCAATATGGGTATCAAATGAAAGGGCTTGACTAGTAAAATACTATACGCTATGCTAAATTTCAAATCCAAGATGGCCGCCACCACGAAACGGTGAATTACATTTATTTTTTCACAACTCCCTCAATATGGGTATCAATGAAGGGGCTTGGCCTAAGGCATTTCGTTACATGATGATTTCAACTAAATCGTACCACCCGTAAGAAAAAAAAGCCTTGAAAGTATTGCACTGTATGTCGGAGGTTTTATTTTTATTAAATTTAAATGTTACTTGTTGTTAACTCAAAACAACGACTACACTATTTGCGCTGTAGCATGGTGCGGGCGACATTAGACGCTAAGACATAGTGATGGGTCTTTAAAAATATCGACTATCGATAATAGCTAATGATCCCATTACTCGGCATAACATTATACACGCAAAACACTTCGCTTCACTTTTCTTTCAATTTGATTTATTTGTAGTCAAGAGCATTTTGACAGGGTACATTTATGTATTTTATTTATTATTCCGTATTGTATGTTCGACTAGGGTATTTAAGGTGAAGCTAAAATATTCAGTCATGATTGTAAATCGCGGCTGGCAGGTCCAAGAACCAAAAATTAGACATGTGACATCTACCCATCGTGGCAACGTGGTATAAGTACAGCTTGTCCTTTCTCTCAGAGAGAACACAGACTTCTCTCTAGGAGTCAGAATGGTATCATACGAAATCAGTCAAATAGTCGCTTTTCGTGAACATAGACCGACCTTTGAATGATACATTGATAGACAAGGCGCTATTTTTACCGTGCTTTACGACTCGTAGATACGTGATGCAGCGTAAAAATATACAGATCTCCAAAAAAATATTTAACACAAATTTCTTTTTTCACGTAAACAAAAAATTAAGATGACACACGACAGTATGTCGAAAACTCGTGTGACGTCACATTTGAGTACATTTTTAGCGGAAAGTGACGTCACAAGCCCCCACTCATTTATTTATTTGTTAAAACTTTATGCACAAGTAAAAACTGTACAAAGGCGGACTTAATGCCTTGGTCATTTTCTACCAGTCTACCTTAGGGTGATGCGGAGACAAAACACAGTAGGTGCAATAACAGAAAACAAATAGGTACGAAAATATTTAAAACTAAAATAAAATATAAGAATAGATACATAAATACATACATAAAACATAAATATATATATTAGCATTCAGAAGTGAAGATGTTTAAAATAAGACGACGAGGTACATAAAGTAATGAATACAACCGTTTGTTCTAACTTGGAACAAAATGTCAATTGCTGAAACTATCCATAACCACAATAAATCATAAGGAATTCAATTAACACGTAATTGCATAGAAAAGTAGCGAGTAAGTACACAAAATAGGAAAATATAAATCTTACAGCCCTTTGAACGATAATATATATAAAAGTAATGAGAGGTAAACAAAACAAAAAACACTACAACAACTTAGTCATGATCTTTGACGTGTTTTATCTTCGTCATTTTTTATTAATTTGATAAAACAAAAAACACGTATCCAATATTTTACGATAATCTAACTGACGGACTAAACAGAACATTTTTTTTTATTTAAGTCAGTAATTATCCCTATTGTCTCATAGCTTGAATTTTTTATCGCGATCAAAGAGACACAAAGCGTCGCATAAACGCAAAGTAACAGTGATGAAGTCGCATGTCACCGCTTCTAGTAGCGAGTCTGCCACTGCCAAGACCTTGAGATAAGGGCAAGCACTGAGAGTAATATCACAGTCACTAAGTCGTCACGGGTAGTTAGGGACTCTAATCTGAGGGCTGCCCGCTTTAATTGGGTCGGGAAGGCTATTATATTTGATTTAGAAAAGTTTTGGAATAAAGCTTCATGTTCAAGAGGGTATTTCTGGCTAAAAGACCAAATTAACGAACATGTGAAGGTCCATAAGCCGGGTTATACAATCAGCCTATAAAGGGTGTAAAAAACCTCTTACCGAAGCTGAAAGGCACTTGTTTGCCCCATCATTGTGATAAATTTTTGTCCTATACCATATCTACTTTGACCCCCAACTGTAACTAGAAGGTTCCCACCTTCTAGTTACAGTTGGGGGTCAAAGTTCCAACGCCATATTTGACAAGTTTTTTTTATTTATATTTTTTCATTGTAAGATTTTACTTTAAACACCTCCACGACCCCCGTACTATTTAATCCCGCCACCAGCGCAATGTTTTAAGTGCGTTACATTGAGTTCTACCACAAAACATGATTTTTCCCAAAAAAAGGTTGTTTGTAATAATGTTACGAACCGAACTTATTGGCATCACCTTTTCGGGGCTTTTAATTGTTTTCTAAATCCAAAATGTTACTGATCGTAGCTACTATGACTAAAATGCGCTGGTATAGGTAACCACAGTTTATTTTACAAACATACATAAAAACGAGCAAACCAAAAGTCACAAGTCTAGCTTACTGTCACAGTCATAGTTCGGTTCGTAACAGTAATGTACAAAATGCTTGGTTGACGGCTTCGTGATGATAAGATAAGATAAGATAAGATAAGATTTATTTATTTCTGAGTATATGGTACATTAAGATCTTAAAATTAGTCAGTTTCACATACACTACCGTTACCGGTGTAGAAATATCAAAATTAAATTAACTTACAAAGTGACCAAGTATTAAAATGTCATACACCCTGTATACCCCTTAATTGTGAGATGGGTATACAGGAGGGATTGGGAGATGTACTACCGAGTTCCTTGAGGGCTTGCTACTTTCACCCTTATGCTCTAAGTAACAAGGTTGAAAAGTGGTACAATTGTATCTGTTTTGAATAAGCGAGATTGGACTTCGTAAAATTCTAGTAGTAGATATCAGATTCTAGTTACTCCATTGCACAGCTAACCGGACATGAGAGGTCGCAAAAGAATTGTCAGTTTTTATGTCGTTGCAGTAAAGGCGATTTCTGTAGTGCAAGTGTTCCCACTGATTTGCTATTGTATCAACAATTCGGATATAAGACAGCATCTAGGATCTTGGTAGGAGTTATGAAAAACGTTACACATAAGGTGGCTGGACTTTTAAAATCAAATCAGCATACAACGGTCAAATTGTCACAAAATATAGAACGTTCAACAAAATTCGTAGTAAAAGATAGGAATGATACTCGTAGATTTTTTTATAAGACAGGACGTTCGTTTAGAATTTCTACTTAGTACTTAGACCACAACTATCTCGACTCTCCTCGATATTTTCTCGATATTCTACAAACTTTTTCTCGAGAAATCATGTTATGTAATAAAAACTTATTGAAATAGTTGTGATGCCGATACTTCAGAATAAAATAGAGTTCTACGAAAATATGTACCTAGAAGAAATCCTATCACTATTTGCAGTATTTACAGTCATTATAATAGCAAGTATATAATAACAATCATCACTGTTCCAATAATATCAAATTTCTATACAATTCTAAATGCTTTAATTATGCTTATTGCCATCAAATGGACAATTTGAGCAACTATTTATCATTACGAAACTAGTGTTACAATAGCAAGCATTATCTACAAACAAAATACATTAAAATATTTCATGGGGTATCTTTGTACCCCTATCAATTCCAGGGTTATTATACTTGGGGTACAAATTGACCCCACAAAATCTAAACACTACAAAATAATGTCAGATTATTGCTATGTCACTGATAATAATATTTATTATTGCTGACTAAATATTTGACAAGATATTTGCACCCGTACTACGAACTTGCGACACATTGCAAAGCGCTTCTAAATAAAATCTTAATTATTATTCTTACGTAAAATAATGTCTAAGTCAGACAAATGGCGATTTAGAATCGCATATTATTTACCAAATTTAGAACTACCACTTTACCTACAGATGGAGAGTAATCAAGTGATTTACCACAGTTTATTTCCTTACTTCGTTAAGTTAACCAAGGTTTAAACTTACGCTTGGCCACAAATCGGCTGATATGGAGCGATGACGTGGCCTAGGGTGGAGCATGCTTGTCTAGATGAAACCGATTCACTCGAACTTTGAAGAGATCCAGATTATAATTATCAAGGAGAGAAACCGGCAGTGAATTTGCACAATTAATATGGAAGCATAGCACTTTGTTCGGGACCGTGGGGTTCAAATTTTTAAACTAATGAACTTTCCTAAGACGAATTGATTCATTGCAGCAATTGATTTTATTTTAACTTTCATCTGTAAAGCAATAGTTACTAGGTAGGTTGTCTAACTGTACAAAGTAAAATATATATAAACTGCGGTTAGACTCTCAATAAACAGATATTTAACATACATACATTCACCATCTTCAACTGTCAATTACTTATACAAAGCCTAACTAAAGATGGCGCGAGCAACCATACAAATATTCACGACAATACTCTGGTTACATTGCCGTTACTTTTACAATATTACTAAAGCGAAATTTACTTTTTATAGCGCTCCAATTTCCCAGAAACTTTACATACATACAACCCTTTTGGGACAAACATATTTATAGAACAACTCTCCAATACAAAACAAACTTATTCAACGCACTGGAGTAAAAGCTTACCTACTTACAAAATTTCAGCTGTATTCGATGCTCTATTCTACACACTAAACACATATCGTTCGTACGACTATGCGACTACGATTTTTAGTCGCATCTCTGTAAGTACTACACAAACTGTGCCGTCCCAGTGTCTTTCCAGCAACTGAAGCAGCAAGGCAGTGCACACATGAGCGTGTTTTTGAACGCGTCTCGGAAGTCGCGGTTGAAATACGCGTAAATGAGCGGGTTGAGGGCAGAGTTGAAGTAGCCGATCCAGAAGAGAACGCCGACCACGACCGACGGTGTTTCGCATGGCTCGCCACACAGATTTGTCGTGACATACCTGTAGAAAAAAATGTTATCATTCAAAGTATATCAGTGTGCAGTGTGTAGTTACGAATGGATGAATTCAAAAATGAATACATAAGAGGAAGTCTGAAAGTGGCATCGGTGACTGAAATGTTGTGTGGTATTCGGTTGTCGTAGTATGATGTGATGCGGAGGAATGAGGAAAATGTAGTGAGAAAAGTTTTGATTATGAATGTGGATGGGTATGAGAGTAAAGTAAGACTAAAAAACGATGGATGGACTGAGTGACGGATGATATGGCATGAAAGGAGATGTCTAATCAGATGTCGAGTTATAGAGAAGCATTGAAAAAAACACATGCTCGTCAGGAGAATGATGATGGCCCAAGGAGTTAAGAAAATAGGCTAGTTTCCACCATCAATAAATTGCAAAACTAATTAGTCCGTCAGTTAGAGTATTGGAAAATAATGGACACGTATTTTTTGTTTTTGTAAATCACTGAGTACTGACAAAGATAAAACGCATCAAAACTCGGGAGTGGGGGCTCGTGACGTCACAACGCACTAAAAACTATAGCACGGCGTGACGTATGGCGAATTTTAAAAGCGTCGTATCTTCGTCAATTTTGATTTATGTAACAAAAGAAAAAATACAGGTCAAATATTTTTTTATAATCTAACTGACGGACTAGTTAGATTTTTTTAGGACACAAGCCTATTATAGATAAATCTGTGAAATCAATCCTAATAAAGATTGATCACCGAGATGATCTTACAGGAATATTAAATACTGTATAAATCAATATTTGTTTGTGGCTCTAAAAGTCAGTTTCTGTAAATATTGCGTAACATACACAATTTTGGTTTCAAAATAGTTCGGAACAGGATAGGAAAATGATGACGATGATGCTATTCTCTTCAAGTTTTTTTGCGTAAAGTTCACTGAATTTTACCTTATCAGAGTTTCAAGCAAGATTCTCGTAAGACCAATAAATAGTTCTGAAAATAAACATCTTCGAAGTGTTGGGTATTTTTTTTTGGTTTCCAGGCGATAACAGTTCAAAAAATACTCACCAAAGAAAAAATGGAAGCCAGCATAACAAAAACGCACCAACTATGATGCCAAGCGTGCGCGCAGCTTTATGTTCCGCTCGCCACGACTTGCCTGCAGCCCGCAGAGTTGCACCTGTTGACGATAACATATTGTTTACATAACATAACAGTGGCATCATGCACGATGACCGCTGGGCAAAAGTCTCCACACGATGGTTGTCGGAAGACGGTCGGCGCCGTCGAGGCCGACGCAGAAAAAGGTGGCGAGACGATTTGGACGCGTACCGCGAGGGTTGGTCCGAGGAGGTATAGGAATAGAGCACATGGAAGGAATTGGGGCAGCAGTGGGACAGTGCAGGCTAACAAAAAAAAATATAACATCACGCCTGTAATTCTTGAAGTGTTAGGCAGAGGTGTACCTAATAGTACACCCACATTCGGCCAGTTATTTTATTTTTTCCTTTTTTTAATTTTTTATTTAAGTCCCATGTGATAGGGAGCGAGCCTATTGTCACCAGCCGAGCACAACTCCAGACTTCGTTGCTGTTACTGAGAAATTTCGGAAAAACCCAGTAACAATTTGCCCAACCCGCGGATCAAACCCGGTACCCTGTTCAGCAATCGCGATACCGACTACTAAACTACCCAGGCAGGCATATTTTTAAATATTTCGTTATGTAGATATGTAGATAGGTGTTATATAACTTGCGAGAGTTATCTCGCAAGTTATATTAAAGTTCCATATAATGGGGTTGAGCCTAATACTATCTACCGGGCATAAATGGACACTCCAGGCTGCCTGGAGAATTCCTGATGGAAAAACACAGTAAGGCTTTGCGATGGATTTGTTCATAAGAAGAAGATATCAAACAAAAATTCCAAACAAAAACTTCCAATCTTTGATCTGTGTATCGTACCATAAATCAAACGTTTTTGCATAACATACAATATAATATTTCATTCATGCGTTCGAGATCACAGCTGCGCCTCTAAAATCCTCAATGTTTGGAATAAAAAGGCTCAGAATGCGTATTGTAATCTTCAGTCTTATTTATTTATATTTATTTACCAGCAACCCACCGCGGCTTCGCTTTGATAGCAGAACATATATGCCTACATTTTTAGACATACAAAGAGAGAGAAGGAGTCTTAATAATAACAGCCGCTCGGATCGATATTTAGGTTAAGGCGTGCTTGCCTTATATGGTCTGTGGATGGGTACACATACCGAGTTTCCTCCGTGCCTCGGAAAGCACGTTAAGCTGTTGGTTCCGGCTGTCATTTGTCCATCTTTGGCAGTCGTTACAAGTAGTGAGTGGCCCAAATAGTCTGACAATCAGTCTTTCCAAGTGGTATCGTATTACCCAGTATTAACTGGGTTGTGGAGGTCAGATAGGCAGTCGTTCCATGAAAAATACTGGTATTCAGCTGCATTCGGTTAGACTGGAAGCCGACCCCAACATAGTTGGGAAAAGGCTAGGCAGATTATGATGATGGTGATAACAAAGAGAGAAAAACAGTGACGAGCGTACACTGTGTACCTAGTGTGCACAGTTTAATAGATAATTTTAAGGGGAACACTCTTAAACTTTAGGATGAAAGAAGCAATTGGGTAGATGACAAAAAAATCTAATTAGTCCGTCAGGTATCTACCTGACGGACTAATTAAAAAATACGAATACGATATTGAAAAATACGGGTCAAATATTTTTTAATAATCTTATTAAAAAATATTTGACCCGTATTTTTTCTTTTGTTACGTAAAACAAAATTGACGAAGATACGACGCTTTCAAAATTCTTAAAACGTCACGCCTAGGTATAAGTTTGAGCTAGTTCTGACGTCACGAACCCCCACTCCCGAGCTTTGATGCGTTTTATCTTTGTCAATATTCACTGATTTTTCAAAAACTAAAAATACGTGTCCATTATTTTTCAATAATCTACTGACGACCTAAATAGATTTGTAATTTTTTGATACTGTCGTTATGCCTATTATGAAGGAACAAACATCCCAACCCTCCTTGCTTCATCAATCCAACAGAACATATTCTTCCTGAACAGGAACTGCAGTGGCAAATCTAGAAATCTCTTAGCCGTTTGCGGCCCCAGGTTGGCCGCTGTACTATATATCTATTCTTGCCCATCTTGCACAGCCTACACGTTCCAGGATTTAAAGGAAGCCAACAACAGAGCTGTGCAACTGGCAACAGTATTGGTCGAGTATTATTTGAGTCTATCGACACGCTTAAAAGAAGAAGGTGAACACTTCCCCAATGCACTGTATTCATATAACTCTATTGGCTTACGCGGCGTTGCTAGGATTTTTTCACGACGTCTTTAACCGAACGATGATCATAATATTTAGCCAATTTAAACGCACTGAGTATCCCGATAGGGACTAACTGAGGAGTTTCCTTCGTGACTTATATAACCCATCCACGAACCAACCTTGGCAAGCACTGCTTAACCTTAAAGATAAACTCGTGCGTCAAAATCAAATATTTTATTTCACATAGGTCTAGATGGGCACTTATAAAACATCGGAAAAGATGCACTGTTCACGTTGGTCGACCGATAAGTGATACTCCATGGTTACTCTTTTCAAATCTTTTGGTATTACACCAAATATATACACTACGATAATATTATTATGTTACAGCATTAGTACTTTAGTATGGGGGGACAGCGTAGGCCCGACTGTCGTCTGTTATAACTTAGCCACGAGCTCTTCATTCCGAGCTTCCTACATATTAACATCAAGGGGACGGTGAGTCTTAAAAAGTTCTAATATCACCCGAATGTCCAACTTGCTTATCCGACTGCCCCAGAAGGATGGTAATGTTTTTATGAAAAAACACGCTAACATGGAAAACTCATTACACATGCTACGTTCCTTTATGAGTTGGGAACTCGTAACAGGTGGTCTTATACAAAACTTGCGAAGTTTTCTTGTTCCGTCGAGATAATATTCTAGGCTTGTCTTTACCGTTGAAAGAAAAGTTTGTTATTTCGCACGAGTGTCGGAATGTAGGATTGGGGGATTATTGTGAGGAATACGAGTTATTCGTTTCAGTTGTAGGTAGCCTATGTTATTTTTATTACTAACACCTCGCTCGCGACTTCGTTCCCGAAAAACGCGATAGCTCAGCTAATTAGCATTATAACACTCGTTTATAATTCTACGTTATTTGGTAAAGATGTCGCTTTCTAATGGTGAAAGTATTTTTAAATCGGTCGATGAGTTTTTGAGGCAGCAAGACAAAGAGGAGCAAGCCCGCCGCCAAGACGAGCAGATGATCCTCATAAAGGATCTTCATGCAACTTAAAAAAAAAACTTTCCTCTTTGTAATATTAGTTTACATAGTTAAGATGATGTAAGGAGTATAATGATTTATTATCAACTAGCTGACCCGCGCAACTTCGTCTGCGTAAGACGAACCAACAGTTCCTAATATTGGTACAGATTCAAGTAAGTAACAATTTATTTTTGCTCGAATAGGTTTACATTAATAAAATATTCTACTTTTGTTTTTTCAATTATGGGCTCTTCCTTCGACTGCCTTGCGTTTCTATCCTTGGGCACTCGACGATTTCATACTCCAGCTAGCAGCTGCTTCAAACTGTTGCGGACCTCTCGCATCTGCCTTCCTTCTCCAAAGTCAGACCTTTGATGTTAGTCATACTCCAAGCAGGTCAACACCACACGTAGTGTCATCATCATCATCATCATCTCAGCCGAAAGACGCCCGCTGCTGGACATAGGCCTCCCCCAAGTGTCGCCACATTGACCGGTCCCTTGCGACTCGCATCCACCGGATTCCCGCAACCTTCACCAGGTCATCGGTCCACCCCGTAGATGTAGATGCTGTAAACTCTTGAAAACCTTTTGCAAATGTTTTCGTCTCCTAGCCGAGCCGAGCCGATGAGACCTTCGATGACAGTAATACTCCAGCTATTACTAAAGTTCTCATCAAGGTGCGTTAAGTGAGCCCAATGACGATATAGCTGCAGTAAACTGTTGAGGATCTCTTGCAACTGCCTTCAGTCTCCATCGTTAGACCATCGATGACAGTCATACTGCAGCTAGGTTTAAAAGTTCTCATCAAGGTGTACGAAATGAACCTTAAACACGATAGAGCAGATTTGAAGTGTTGCGGACCTCTTGTGACTGCCTTTCGTGTCCATCGTTAGACCTTCGATGATACTCATACTCCAGCTAGGTCTCAAGCCAAGTTTATATCAAGGTGCATGAAATGAACCAACACACGATATAGCTTCTGTAAACTGTTTCGGACCTCTTGTGACTGTCTTAAGTCTCCATCGCTAGACCTTCGATCACAGTTAAATTTCAGCCAGATCTAAAGTTGTCAAAAAGGTTATGAAATAAGCCCCAACACGATCTTCTTCTTGATCGTGTGGTTAGTGCCTAACCTGGTGTGAGAGTTTTAATGCCGCCCAAGGTCCTCAGTCTTGGCTTTACATGCCGTCGATCAAATATCTCTCAGGCATGCTGGTTTTCAGCGGACAGACCTCCGGCGCGATCTCATGGCGACATGGACAGAGCGACTGTTGCAACCCCGTGCAGGGCACGCCACGATAGTAGCGGTAAGTCCCCTCTTTGAGGAGTGGCTGGAGAGGCGCCACGGCGTCCTCACCTTCCGCCTGACGCAGGTCCTCACCGGACACGGATGTTTCAGGAGGTACCTGCACCGAATCGGGCGGGAGGAAACGCCCGGGTGCTTCCACTGCGAGGATCGACCGGAGGACACGGTGGAGCACACGGTGGAAGTCTGCCCTGCGTGGGCGGAGCACCGCCGTGTCCTCGTAGCGGCGATCGGCGGCGGCGATCGGCGGCGGCGACCTCAGGCGTCCGGCCCTGGTTCAATCCATGGTCCGGAGCGAGACGGAATGGGAAGCCGTCATATCCTTCTGCGAAGCAGTCATGCTAGCGAAGGAGGTGGCGGAACGAGAGAAGGAGAGAGCCTCTCTTCCCAGCCGCCGCGGGAGACGCACCGGGCGTGGGGGGCCACGTGGTGGCTACCGGCCACCGTAGATGCGGGCCTGGGGACGGTTAGCTATGGGCTAGCTAGCCGTCCGTCCGTCTAATGACGACAGGCCGTGTCGACGGCGCGTTCGTGTTCCACGCGCGCCTCAAAGAGATGTCAGCATAAGGGGAGGGGCCCGCAAGGACCGAAGCCTGGAAGGGGTTGCGGGCCTGTTCGAAAGAGATACCGCGGCCCCGGAACATAAAGGGCGAGGAAGGAACGTGGATGGGTTTTAGTTAGTAAAAGTCTGACACTCCTTCCCGCTCTGCCCAGAGTGGGAGAAGTCATGTGATGATTTCCCATCCAAAAAAAAAAAAAAAAGGCACACTGGTTTCCTCACGATGTTTCAGCATGCGATGATTATACAATATGCACATGAATCTGAAAAATCAGAAGTGAGACAAACTTTGCGATACACGCTTTTCGTTATAAAATAATCATGAAAATCGGACTTCTCTGGAAAAAGTTATGCGTCATAATCATCACCATCCATAGTCCGACTTCACCCACTGCTGGGTACAGGCCTCTCTTTGTTTGTGCCAAGCTCCACGCTCGTGTGCAAGTCTAATCCAGGATATCCCCGTAATGGCAACAATATCGTCTGCTTATCTCACCTCTGGACGACCAAAACTTCTGTTTCAATTTCTAGAACGCCACTTGGTCACAGCTTTACTCCACCTGACATCACCGCATCCTGCTAGATGACCTGCCCTACTCCATTTGAATTATCATCATTCATCGTTATTTCAGCCGAAAGACGTCTAATGTGTCGCCACATTGACCGGTCTCGTGCGACTCACATCCAGCGGGTTCTTACAACTTTCATCACGTCATATATGTATTGCTCAGTCATAATATAGGTACCTAAACATAAAGAAAAACAGGCGTTGGATTGAAAACCTCTTAAAAAAACCAAACTTGAGACATCTGAAACGGGTGAATGTCAGTATCATTCTTTCACGGAAAATCATAACACCGTGATTCAGAAAATGGAGTCAAATGAACAACGCCATTTACCATAGAGCACGAAGTTAAACTGCTAGAACATATGCATGGAAAGCGGTCGAACAGATACTCTACCGGCTATGCAGATTTTTAAAGCGGGGTCACGTTGACTATTCTCTTCTTCTCTATCTTGTGATTTTTATTCATTAGTACCGTTTTGGTTCAATAGATGTCATTGCATGTATCCTTAGATCATGATGATAAGTTCTCCTTAAAAACTTTAAAGTCATAATATATCTTTTGATGGAGAGCACCGATTACAAAAAAAACAAAAATGAAAACCTTCTCTAAGTTATGCACAATATTAATTTGTGCATTGAATCGAACCACATTAGTTTTATAATTTACGAATGATGCTATAACAAAAGGACTTCGTAGAGACACACAGATAGAGACGAAAATTTATGAAATAGTAGAGAAAGGGTTCTGTGTGTGATCCTTTAACAGCTTAATTGCCATATTTACAGATTTATTATTTGAAATAAGTGATTCCCAAACTGTCGTTTAAGTGTTAAAAAAGTATTTGTTTAAACAATGATTTGGAAATCTTAAAGCTTAAAAAAAAAAAAACTTACTACGTACGTACTTTGTTACAAAAAGTGAAAACCGTGTGGGTTTTGAACGTGCGAACCAAAGTTACTATCGGAAATCTTACAGCATTAAACAAAATCAAAATGAATGTATTGTATTGCATTTCATTACTGAGGCTTGAACTCGCGACTCATTGTTCGAAAGGCGGCAGCCGTCACCTATGGGCTATTTGTTCTAATGACAATTGATTAAAAATAGTTATTCTATTACAATGCATGTTATGACGGTTGTCAGTTGTCAAACAGTTGACAAATATAGAAGAAATGCATATTGCTCACCCCCGTAACTAATTAGCGTGATAATATATAGCCTATGTCCTTCCCTAGGTTGAAATATATCTCCTTGCCAATTTTCATTACCATCCGATCAGCCGTTTTGTCGTGAAAAGGTAGCAGACAGACAGACAAACAGAGTTACTTTCGCATTTATATTATGGTATGGATAAGCAGCCTTTCCCCAACTATTTTGGGGTCAACTGCCAGTCTAACCAAAAGCAGCTGAATACCAGTATTTTACATGGAGCGACTGCCTATCTGACCTCCACAACCCAGTTACTGGTAACACGACACCCCTCCGACTGTTTGTGCATGTCTATAAAAGAGAGGATAATAAAATTATGAAAGAGAAAGACTGACGAGACTGACTGAGATGCCATGACTTCTGACAAGGGAGAATGGAAGAAAAAAACATGTTGCGCCGACGTCAGGTAGAATGGAACAAGGCGAAGATGATGAAGGTTATAAATATTTGACGACCCGAATGGCGCAGTGGCAGTGAGGCTGCCTTACGTTCTTAGGGTCCCGGGTTCGAATCCCGGTAGGAGCAAATGTTTGTGTGATGAGCATGGACATTTGTTTCCGAGTCATGGATGTTTATATGTCTATTATGTATGTATTTACAAACAAAAAAGTATATGTGTAGTATATCAACTATCTGGTGTACACGACACAAGTCTTGCTTAGTGTGGCACTAGATGGCGCTGTGTGTTAATGTCCAGCGATATTTATTATTTATTTATTTAAATAAGGTAGTTAACAAAAAAAAAAATATTCAGTAAAAAAAAAAGAATTGACCCCTATTTTTCCTTTTGCTACGTAAACCAAAATTAACGAAGGGACGACGCTTTTAAAATTCTCAATACGTCACGCCTAAGTATAATTTTTAGTGCGTTCTGAGGTCGCAACTCCTAAGTTTTGTTACGTTTTATTTTTGTTACTATTCTTTTATTTATACAAAAATAAAAATACGTGTCCATTATTTTAGAATAGGTACTCTAACTGACGGACTAAATTGATTATTTTATTGATGATATTGTTTTTTTTTCTCTTGGTGGTAAAACCTGAGGAATACGATGCATTTCTTTTCTTTGACGTCAGAGATAAGCTTCCTGTAGAAGGGTTTTTGCTGGCTTCTCTAACACGGAAAGTTTGATAAATTACCAAGAAAATCTAAACTTGAACAACGTAAACTTGTAGTTAATTACCTGTCGATACCGAAGATAAACTTTGGCGAAGTTTAAACAACAGTGTAAGATACACCTAGTGTTTCTAACAAATTGCATGCGTAAAGTTTATAATAAGTAGTTAATTGCTAAACCTCAACTCATCCGAACTACGAAAAGCATTTAAATGGTTTCTATACCAGGGAATCGTGGCTAGGTAAAATTAATTGAGTCGGTTGAAAGTTAGGTGAGACTTGCTGCATTCAGTCCGTTGATGAGTGCTGACCGTTCATTACATACCAAGATCGTTCCGTATCTCGGAAAGTACGTTTAAAGTGGCCAACCCGTTATACTTTTCATACAAACGCTCGCACGCGACGTGACGATAGACGGGCCAGGAAGGGCCCTCTTAAGCTATTATTTGTCTGTTGTTCAATTTTTTTCTAAGACAAATCTGAAGCTCATTCGATTCAATTCAATTTTTATTCAAGAACAATTTACACTGTGTTTGAAATCTTAATCTAAAAATAAATGAATAACAAAATATACGTTAGGTAGTTAAATTATAAAACTAACACTTTCTATAAAATATAAAAAAAATTAGAAAAATCAAAAACACTACAAAAAAAAATCAATACCAATAAAAATTCAAGAAAATAACGTCATAAGTATGAACCTGAGATTTAAGACCCACGTGTAAGCTGGCAACTGGTCGTGAAGGTCAGATTAACAGTCGCTCCATCTTGAATTAAAGCTTAATTCGGTTAGACTGAAAGCCGAATCCAAAATCGTTAGAAAAGGCTTTACATTATACGGTTTAAGCTTCCCAATGTGTTACCGTTCTGGAAATTTCCTGCATTTTCAGTTTGAATGGAAAAGAGTCCTAATACGCCTTGATGTAATAAAAACTTTTTTGCAAAAAATAAAACCGACTTCAAAAGGACTTTAAACAGGGTCACTCATTTCAAGTATCTGGGCCACTGGGTCACCGAAGACCTCAAAGACGACATGGATGTGGAGAGAGAACGTAGGGCGTTGTGTATCCGCTGTAATATGTTGGCTCGCAGATTCGCTCGTTGCACGGAACAGGTGAAGGTCACACTGTTTAAGGCCTTCTGTCAGACCTTCTACACGTGCAGTTTGTGGGCTAAATACACGCAGGGGACGTACAACGCCCTGCGTGTACAGTATAATAATGCGTTCAGAGTGTTGATGGGGCTGCCGCGCTACTGTAGCGCGAGTGGCATGTTCGCAAAGGCGCACGTGGACGGTTTCCATGCCATCATGCGTAAGCGCTGTGCTTCGATGATGGCGCGGGTGCGCGGCAGCCCCAGCGCCATTCTGGCCGCGTGTGCTGGTCGCTGGGACTCTGTACTGATGGCACATTGGGTAGGCCTTCACGCAATAGGGAGCGCCTGACTACATTGTACCTTTACTAACACTAGGCTAAGAACATTGTTACTAACTTATAGATTTAGATTTGTATTGTTACTTACTAACACTAGGTTAAGAACATTGTAACTAACAAATTTATGGACCTAGTCTGAAATAAAATATATTATTATTATTATTATTTTAAAAGCACAAAAAGTGAAAATTTTCTTAAGCTTCTTTTTGTGTTTTTTGATGTCGGTTTTTATTTTTGCAAAAAACGTTTTTATTTTGCACTTTTTAATGGTTCACTTGTGCTTACCTCTTCACAGTGTACCGGTGTGATGTTATGTTATGAACTGGTGTAAACAATAGACAGGCATAAGATTTCAGCAATCCCAGTCAATTTGCTATCATTTATTGAGGAGTTCCGTTGCCTATCTCCAAAGTTCTTCATCAGATCTTCACCAAATTGAAATAGGATCACTTTAAGAAAGTACTCTTCCTAAAACTACCCAAATCGCATCAAGTGTGCCTATAAAATTTGAAGAGTTCTCTTTATTTCTCCAGGATCCCATCATCAGATCCTGATTTGATGATTATGGGACCACCTGGGAATAATACCTTTTCAAACCAAAAAATAATAATTCAAATCGGTTCTCCTCCTTTTTGAAGTCGGTTAATAAGGGACACTTGAAATAGCTTGCCTTGCTAACCTAACAATACAAGCAAACATTGTATACGAAAACTCTTGCCTTTTCCCATGGATGTAGGCAGAAACCACAGAACGACATCTGCTACGATCCTCACATACTCCTTTCACCTCGTCCACGTTCATACATCTGCTCATACACGCACGTCGGTTGTGAGTACTACGTACCTGACCTATCTGAAGAACCTCATAAATAAGGTCAGTGTGGGTCCTAACCTAACAATAATCTATCCTCAAACTAAATTGGGTACATGTGTGGCACTACTATTCAACAGGCCATTTCCACATCATCAACATCATGATCTTCTTGGTTTTATTCGATTAGACATTTAACACGTTTAGTCCTTTTTCATTCTTATAATTTCTTTCACAATTAATCCATCTTTTCTTCAGATTGGGCATTACTATTTCATCGTCTTCCTGCCCTTGACCCATTCTATTTGGGGTCGGTGCAACACGTTTGCTTCTTCAATTCTGCCCTGTCTGACGTCACGACGTCATTTACTCCTTTCTCTTTAATTATCATTCCTCACACAATCCATCTTTTTTTGGCTTTCCTCTCCTTTTCCATCCATCAACATTCATGTCCATAACTCTTTAAATCACATGTCATCCTTCCTCATTCTCCTCATCCTCATCGTTCCTCATTTGACGATCCGAATGGCGTAGTGGTAGTGAAGCTGCCTTACGTTCTTAGGGTCCTGGGTTCAAATCCCGGTAGGAACAAATGGTTGTGTTATGAGCATGGACATTATTTTGTTTCCGAGTCATGGATGACGACCCGAATAGCGTAGTGGTAGTGAGGCTGCCTTACGTTCTTAGGGTCCTGGGTTCGAATCGCGGTAGGAGCAAATGTTTGTGTGATGAGCATGGACATTTGTTTCCGAGTCATGGATGTTTATATGTATAATAAGTATGTATTAACAAACAAAAAAGTATAAATGTAAATAAAATAAATAAATATCGCTGGACTAGATGGCGCTGTGTGTTAATACACACAGCGCCATCTAGTGCCACACAAAGCAAAGCTTGTGTCGTGGACACCAGATAGTTGATATACTACATATTATTATATACCTTTTTTTTTGTTTGTAAATACATACTTATTATACATATAAACATCCATGACTCGGAAACAAATGTCCATGCTCATCACACAAACATTTGTTCCTACCGCGATTCGAACCCAGGACCCTAAGAACGTAAGGCAGCCTCACTACCACTACGCTATTCGGGTCGTCATGTAGTAAAAAGTAGGTCGTGTAGGTCAAATGTATATCAACTGTATCAACTATCTGGTGTCCACGACACAAGCCTTTCTTAGTGTGGCACTAGATGGCTATGTGTGTTGATGTCAAGCGATGTTTTTTTTTTTTTTTTTATTTTTTTTTTTTTATATTATCCTCCCTCATTACACGCCCATACCAAAACTTTCAATTTTTCTGGACATTCCCATTTAATAACATAAAAACCACCATCCCAAGATATCTAGTACCTACAATCCTAGATTTAATTACAAGACACATAACTTCCACTTACCACGGTAATGAGATAGATAAAAACATGATGGATGGCCTCATTTTACTTCGCAGTGTTACGGGTACTAATGTCTTTCGAGATAAAAGTACGTTTCAAGTTTCTGAACATTATAATGTGGAAAAATGAACCGAGATTTTTATGTCTCTTGCTGTCCACCTGGGTTAAAATTGAGCTGTTTGTTTGTGAAATGTCATCATATCTAACAGGTCTTCTAAATGTAGCCGCAACATAGTATGCAATGAGAATGACTGCGCTGCATCGATTGGCTCTGATGTGATCGGCGCAGCGTGTCTTGTTCTTACATGCTTCTTTTTCAATTGTCACCTCACCAAACACCTTCCTTCTAGCCATATCATCCTTCACACAGTCCATCCATCGTGTATGCTTGGGTTTTTAGATAAGTATGGATGAAGAAGACAATCTTCTAGCCATATCACCCTTCACACAGTCCATCCATCGAGTATGCTTGGGTTTTAGATAAGTATGGATGAAGAAGAAAATCTTCTAGCCATATCATCCTTCACACAGTCCATCCATCGAGTATGCTTGGGTTTTAGATAAGTATGGATGAAGAAGACAATCTTCTAGCCATATCATCCTTCACACAGTCCATCCATCGTGTATGCTTGGGTTTTTAGATAAGTATGGATAAAGAAGACAATCTTCTAGCCATATCATCCTTCACACAGTCCATCCATCGTGTATGCTTGGGTTTTTAGATAAGTATGGATGAAGAAGACAATCTTCTAGCCATATCATCCTTCACACAGTCCATCCATCGAGTATGCTTGGGTTTTTAGATAAGTATGGATGAAGAAGACAATCTTCTAGCCATATCATTCTTCACACAGTCCATCCATCGAGTATGCTTGGGTTTTTAGATAAGTATGGATAAAGAAGACAATCTACGCCGACTCCAAATAAATTGGGATAAAAGGAAAATGATGATAACTAAATATATCCATGTTCATTAAGGGGCCGGAGCATGCGTTTTTCATACAAACGTAATACCAAAATAATATGAAAATCAAACATATTCTTAAGGTAGTGTGTATATACACCTCCTTTCTTGCTATAACATCCTTCACACAGTCCATCCATCGAGTATGCTTGGGTTTTCCCTGCTCTTATCCAACCACATCTATAATTAAAACCTTGACAATCGATTACCAATACCACCATCTTTTCATCTACCGCCGCCTTCAAACTCTCTCTTAATTACTCATCTCAACTCACTCTTATTATAAAAAAGTCGTTTCTGAGCAATCATTTTGCGTCGAGTTACTTGGTTTGATGTACTGAATGCTTGGTTGATGGCTTCGTCAAGGATCTGTTTCATCATCATCATCAGCCTATTAATGTTCCCACTGCTGGGACAAGGGCCTCCTCTATATGAGAGGGAATGGGCTGTAATCCACCACGCGGGCCCAGTACGGATTGGTTAATGTCACATCACATGTCTTCGAATTTTTTGGTTCTAGGACATGGCGGTTCTGGAAGGATCTATTTACTTTATTGCTGAAATCTATTGTCTGTCTATTGTTTACACTAGTTCATAACATAACATCACACCGGTACGCTATGAAGGGATAAGCACAAGTGAACCACTAAACAGTGAAAAATAAAAACGTTTTTTGCAAGAAATAAAACCAACTTCAAAAAACACAAAAAAGTGAAAAATAGCTTCAGAAGTCGGTGACAAAAAAACTAAACAAATCAATCAAACAAAGGTCACCGACTTCTGAAGCTAAAGTTATTTTTCACTTTTTTTGTGTTTTTTTACCTTTTACACAACTTTTTATTTAAAAAAACTACTATAAACTGAACCAAAATTTGCTCAGTCCTATAGCGTGAACTAACATATAAAATTCCTCATTTTATAATATTGCTTAATATGATGATATTTTATAACCTATACTGCTTACCCTATGCTGCTTAACCTATGCTGCTCTTTTTGCTGCCTAACCTATATTGCTTGATATAGCCTTAGTTTTAGTTTATTCCATCATTAAAAACACTACCAACAAACACACATCAGTAAGAACTTTTACCATTTAAAAGCGATGCCCGAATCTTTACGTACTACACAACCGCGAACGATATTTTCATCAACATACAACCTAGCACTGGCCAGCTTACTGGAAAAAAAAACTAAAAAATATGAATTCCGCGGGCTAGCCTGGAGAATCAGCCTTCAGATGATAGAATATAAGAACGTCCTTGAAATAAGTAAGAAGACAGATTATAAATCTGCCACGTCATCAACGAACCAGATGACACGGTACATAATCTTCCCTGGGGTGAAATAAGATTCCTAATGCGGTAATGGAGATGCCGCATGTGCCATGGTGCCGATGTCCATGAAGATGTAATTATGACTCACACAAGCAACAAGATAATGGACAGAGTATTATCTCAGATTTCATTATGTACATAATTAATTCTGAGATAATAGGTACTATAATTACATAACATAACTTATTTTCACGCCTGTAATACGCGTAGGGAGCTAAATAATAACAGACGCTCGGGCCGATCTTTAGGTTAAGCCGTGCTTGCCTAGGTTGGTTTTTGGAGGGGTGACCAACCTTACATACTGAGTTGTGGAGGTCAGATAGGCAGTCGCTCCATGTAAAATACTGGTATTCAGCTGCATCCAGTTAGACTGGAAGCCGACCCCAACATAGTTGGGAAAAGGCTAGGCAGATGATGAACACCCGTAAGGTTCCTTAGAGGTGTACTTAACTGGTGAAACACATTTTGCAAATCTGACTGCTGAGTAGGAATTGGGTTCGATTCTCAGATCGAGCAAAGTGTGATCGAGTTTGTTGAGGAATCCCTTCGGGCGTGATGTTGTCTTAAGACATGAGTAGCTTAAAATATTATCTACAGTTAGTTTACGAAGTCTTGTTTGCCAATCAACGCCAAGCTAGACTCTACTAGTTCGCAGTATGATTTCCAGTTAGGGTTCCTACATACGAGTGGCACGTTGCCAACGGCAGATAAACTGCAGGCGTCGCCACATGTCGACTGCTGCCGTCGACGCGTCGCCGCTTGCAGTTGTTGCGTCAACGGCAGTCATCGTCACACATTTACGCTGCATGCCACAACTGCAGTTTATCTGCCGTTGACAACGTGCCACTCGTTTGTGAGAACGCTTAATGAAATAGGATCATTATATGACACTCAAGAACAAAATTTAAAGGGCTGAAACGGAGATACTACAGCGACTGAAAGCGCTGAATGACCTAAAAACGATAATTGGTGAAACATAATGAAATCTACAGCTAATGCATTAAAGGCTTTGAATGCATCGGCAAGCAGAAATCGATTCCGCTTCGAACTGACTACAGGCAGGGTGGTGAATATTGAATGGCATGCATTTGCTCGGTGAATGCCACCCAATTAGGAATCGACCTAAGCAATTTGCAATTCGTGCTGGATTGTCGAGTATGTTGGTGTCGAATAGGGGAGTTGGGATATGCGGTTATTGATTCTGTCATTCATGACTTTGATGTCATTCATGACTTTGAACTTTATGCGAAGTAGTTAGACTAGGCGATAGAAGAAACAAAATAGTCTGTCAGATAGATAACTAAAAAATATTGGACACTTATTTTTTTTCTTTTTTATTATTTACCGTATAGTGACGTCACAAGCACCCACTAGTGATCTTTGATGCGTTTTATCTTCGTCATTTTTATCAATTTAATAAAAAGAAAAACACAAATCCAATATTTTTCGATAATACATGCAACTGATGGACTTAACAGAATCATTTTTTTTTGTCCGGAACATCCCCTATTCAATTCTCTTTTTGTTGTAAATACATAAACATACATAGAACAGACGATCTCTTCAGATGGGGGTTCATGGACGGTTCAGATCTCAAGTGTGTATGTGGCGTGTCTCCACAGACAATGGCCCGCCTTCTATCTTGCGCTGCATGCTCTGACACCTGCGCACTTGACGATCTTATGACTGCATCAGCGAGCGGAGTTCGCAAAGCTGAATTTTGGGCCAAATATATTTAATGAAAAACACGCTATGAAGAAGAATACTGAAGAAGAAGAATAATGAGAATGTTTTCTGCCACTAAGAGGCCTGCGGAGCGAAAACGCATGCGTTTTTCATACAAACGTAATATCAAAATAATTTGTAAATCAAACATTGTTAAGGTAGTGTGTATTTATTTCGATTGGATTACAGAATATCTATGTTCCCAAATAAATGTTTTGAATGTACACTGATTTAAACAACAGTTATGAGAAAAATAAATTTTCTATAGAAATTTTAAATTCCTCATATCTCGTATTTATATCATTGTCCTTTCAAAATATTTATTTGGGAACATAGATATTCTATAATACATTCGAAATAATATATACACACTACCTTAAGAATATGTTTGTTTTTTATATTATTTTGGTATTACGTTTGTATGAAAAACGCATGCTCCGCCGGTCCCTTAAGTCCGCCTATGTACCACTCTTGTACATGAAGTTTAGATAAATAAATAAATAAGAACATACATAACACCACGCCTGTAATTCTTGAAGGATAGAGCAGAGGTGTACTAGAAGTAGGAAGTTACATTCCACCAGTTCCATGCCTATTACCATCAACTGGACACAAATTCAATTTACTGGGTGTTACTGAGAAATTCCTAATGAAAAATACGTAAAACAAAAGCTGGTACGGGAGTCGTAATTATTTCATGGTCAGCAATTAAATAGCGCTTGTGTCAATGAGCTCAAAAATCAATACAAAATGAATATAAGAAGCGATGTTTTTAAAACAGATACTATTTTAGTATGAAGGCTAGGCTGGAGATGTTTATAATAATTGTAAAATTCAGATTCAAACGTAATTTACATAGAAAAGTATCAAAATTTAGACCCAGTTTCGGGACTATTAATTAGGAACTAACATCAACATAGAGGCAAAGACCTAGTCCAGTAGCATCTTAATGTTTATATTCGCCTACACAGTTCTACGCATATCTTTCGTTAAATTCATCATCATTTCAGCCGACGTCCACTGCTGGACATAGGTTTCCCTCAAGGGTCGCCACATTGACCGGTCCTGTGCGACTCGCATCTAACGGATTCCCGCAATCTTCACCAGGTAATCGGCCCACCTAGTGGGAGGTCTTCAAATGCAACGTCATCCGGTTCGAAGTTGCCACTCCAAAACTTTTTGGCCCCATCGGCCATACGTTCTGCGAACAATGCGCCCTGCCCACTGCCACGTTGGTAACCTTGGTTCTCTTACGGATGTCTTCGTTCCTGATTCAATCACGCAAAGAAAACTCCAAGCATAGTCCCCTCCATTGTCCTTTGGGTGACTTTAAGCCTTTTGATAAGGCCCATTGTGAGCGACCACGTTTCGGTTCAGTATGTAATCACTGGCAACACACACTGGGAACCTTCTAGTTACAGAGATGTTGGGGGTCAGAGTTTTAATGTAAGATTTTTAAACACCTCCACGACCCCCGTACTATCCAATCCATCCTTCAGCACAATATTTCGAGTGCGTGCCATTGTGTTCTACTACAAAACACGATTATTCAACCCAAGTATCTTGATTGAAGAAGATCCTAAGTTTGACTAGTTTTAATTCTAAAACTTTGTGAGATTGCTACTGTACTTCTGTCCGCGACTGAACCTTTACTACGGCGTCCACAATCAATCAATTAATTTTCCAATGGACGTCCCGATTTTGAACGTATCAATCAATTTTAATGGCCCATAAAGTCTGACAACCAGTCTCACCAAATGAACTGGGTTGTAGAGGTCAGATAGGCGCTCGCTCCATGTAAAATATTGGTATTCAGAGCTGCATCGGGTAAGACTGAAAGCCGACCCCAAGATAGTTGGGAAAAGGTAAATGATGTAAAAGGACACAGACTACAGACTGGCAAAAAACCCAGTAACATTTTTAATACAACACACAAGATAAATCAACAAAACCATCGTTCCCAGAACTTAGTTCGCAATAACTGAAACAAGATTATTCGCATTTCAGAGGCCCTTCAAGTTTCTGACGAACATTGAACATTTAGCCGAGGTCCTAACGAACCTCTGACGCAAGCAATTAAAGACAAATCTAATTGCATTTACTCAATCTTCGGCGCTGGATTAAACAACTTAGGGTTGTATACAAACAGCTTTAGGTATTGACGACCCAAATGGCGCAGCGGTAGTGAGGCTGCCTTACGTTCTTAGGGTCCCGAGTTTGAATCCCGGTAGGAACAAATGTTTATGTGATAAAGCAAGGACATTTTTTTTCGAGTCATGGATGTTTATGTGTATAATAAGTATGTATTTAGAAACAAAACGTATCTATGTAGTATATCAACTATCCGGTGACCCCGACACAAGCCTCGTTGCTGAGTGTGGCACTGGATGGCGCTGTGTGTAATGTCCAGCGATATTTATTTATGTATTGGTTTGAAGTTTTGTTGGTTTATTGGCAAGTGCGACTGTGAGCTCATGCTCAAGGACCTCATGGTCCTGGGGTCCGATTACCAGGCCAGAAAAGTGATGTTCTTTTTTTCCAATAAGAATTTCTCAGTAGCAGCCACGGAGTTTTGAGTTTGTGCCCGGTTGATGGCAATAGGCTCGCCCCCTCATAAATGGGGTTTAAACATGAATGACGAAGTCTGGGTGCACTATTTAGGTACAACGTTTAGAAACAAGAATTTCTGTGTAGAACAACAAAAAAACCCGAATACTGAAACATCACGTTCAAATTATACTTGGGGTTAACAAAGTAAAATCGACTCCTACTATTGTTGATGTCAATAAACATGTAGCCAGGGGCCTTTGTCTGCTATTTTTATAAATTCGTCATTCCAACACGATCCTGTTCTCATCCCACTGTCATTTTGCTCAAAGTTCGTATTCTGCTACATTTATAACGGCCGATCATTGGTCGGTCAATGGTCTAGTTATAAAATTGTGTTATAATGACGTTATCGTACTGCCATTATTATAAAACCCGCCAGATTTCATTTATATAAGGTGTTAAAAAATTAACTGCAAGAATTTCGTGTACGTACTCGGTATCAAAAAACAAATATAAGTATTTCAAAAAAAAACCTTTTTTCAAGCATTTTTAGTTTTTACATAAAAAAAAAATTGGCAGTCCAAAGTCTGCAAAATGTGATGGGAAAGTTAGAATCAGCTGTCTACGTTTGCGCTGTCGCAGTACAGTGAAGTGCGCATATTCAATAATTTTGTGCGCAGTGAAAATATTGCATATCTTTGAAAAGGATTGTTACTTATATAATTTTTTTTCGTGATTATCTTTTATTTGTGATCCCAAACAACTCCTCAAGTTTCTTGCAGTTAATTTTTAACACCTTATATATATTTTTATTTATAAGCAATCTGAAGTAGAAAGAAGTTCGTAAATAACGCCAGTCATTCATTTTTCATCATGTACAAGACTACCATTCGATGCAATTTCAATGAAGTGTCAGTGGTTGACCAATGGAAAGTCATTGTGATGCCATTATGTTAGTGGATTACCAAACTTGTCTAAATCAACAATTATGAAGTCAATGATAAACTATTCTGACACTATTGTAAAAGGGTGCGTGCCATTTGATATAATAACAGAAAGTCTAACGTTCACGTGACCTAATTTCATTTAATATACTTTTTGTTTAGTATAACGATGAAATGATATAATGAATTATTGTTAAAATTTCAGTTTATCTAATTTTATATGTCTTAATTAACATTTCCTATAATGCACTCTTAAACTAATATTAAGTTAGTATAATATTTAGTTAGTATAATATTCAAAATCTATAATAACGTTAATTATAATTTTGAGCGTGCCGCGGCAGCGGCCGCCGAGCGACAGATCCTCACTGTTGTAGGTGAATCATTTGGGTTATTTGAGGTTTGACAGGGCATTATGATGTTTCCTGATATTTACTTATTCATTACAGAATTTCGGCTGAAAATTAGGAAATATGAAAATTAGGTCAAATAAAAGTTATGTCAACTAAACGTTACATTAAAACAGCATTATACAAATTGAAAATTATTTTTAATGAACGTTATACTAAATGTTAAGGTTGTTAATGTTAAGTTTATTTGAAATATAAGATTAGATCACATGAAATTAGGTTATTTGTTTTTATAGCATAAGAAAATTATATTATGTGAACGTTATTTCAAGTGTAAATATACTTTCTGTTATTATATCATATATTACACACCCATTGTAAAAGCAGACTTGGGGCCCTGTGCCAGTGTAGCCTGTGTTATCCGTGCTATAATAACAAATCGATTAACACCTTATTCATCAACATCGGTTGAATAGTTTAGGCGCAACGGAGGAACATACGTACCTACATACATATATCATAGGCTGCTAAAATCTTAACCCTTCCTTTTGGTTTTGCTGTAGTCGGGTAAAAGAACTCTGCCTAACACTCTTCGGGGATTACAAGCTATATTATGTTCAGACGCAAGCAATTAAAGACTAAAATCGAATAGCAGTATAACTCAATCTTCGTTGCAGATTAAAGTACTTAGGGTTGTGCAAACAGCCTTATAGGGATTAATTTGGGGACTTTCAAACACCATTGAGGTGGAGGGGTCCTTTAGTTTTAGTTTGTGTGAAGTTTGTTTCAGCTGGGAATGGTTGAAACTGCCATTAAGTTTTGTTAATGCTAATTTGTGAGAGCAGTGGTCGGCTCGTAGAAGGGTTTCTAAGTAATGCGTGGACGTGTGATATTCACTAACTTGTACTAACAAGGTCCGAGTGGATTATGACTTGACACTCTTTCACAAAAGCTAGTATCCCAGCACTGGAAAATTTGTAAGCTGATAAAATCATATTATGCTAATGTGTTGTTAGTTTAGAGATGGTTGAAATCACACTAATAATATTATAAAGGCGAATGTATGTTTGCTACTCCTTCACGCTCAAACGGCTTAAGGGATTTGGATGAAATTTAGTATCAAGGTAGTTTATATTCTGGATTAACACACAAGCTACTTTTGATCTACTAACCGTGAAAGATGTTAATTTGAGAAACAGCTCTTTACCTGACTGTTATGTATCAATTTTATATTGTAACAAGAAAATACTAGCACAGCATCCGCATAAACGAAGAAGTAAAACTGCATAATAAAAGGATGATTCATAAAGTACATAAACAACGTTAACAAAATTTATATGAGAACATCGCGCTAACTTCGTCTACAAAACGATAAAATAATCACATAAATCAGACCACGGTAATCATAGCGAAATGCATGAAATCATAAAAGATTCTATTGGAATACATGTTATAACCTCGTCCTTTTTTAGAAGTCGGTTAAAAAGACAAATTAATGTTAAGTATGTCTCAAGTACAAGTAGAACTTCATGTAGAAGTTTCTAGAACATCGAAACACCAACTGTTAGCATCCCTCTGCAATTCACACGGGAATACTATTCATTTGCTTCACAAGACGATGCTAGCAATCTGTCTTCCTTCGCAATTTAAATGTCCAATTCAGCGCAATTCTATAGAAGAGCCTAGAAAGTCTGTCGCAATTAGTTTTAGTGCCGCTGAGGGAGAGATCTGACGCGTGGCCTGGTCCCTTCATTAAAATATGTATGGAGAAACATTCAGGGTTAGTACCTACCAAAATGGCTGAGACGAATCTACTAACAAGAAGTCTGGCTGTTAGACTTTTTTGGGCCACTGACTACCTGTAATGACTGTCATAGATGGACAAATGATAGCTGGGACCAACAGCTTAACGTGCTTTCCGAGGCACGGAGGATACTCGAAATGTAAGTACTGGAACATTACTGTTAAATTGTCACGTTGTGTTTCACTATCAACTTGTAATGTAATCACTGCTTGGACAAAAACCGCCTTTGAGAAGACTTTAATCGGTGAAGTCTTTGCCATGACCATTGTCACCAGTCTGAAGTACCCGGATAACGGCATTATGACCCCGGTTAATATAACTTAAAGGTTATTGACCTAATGTCTCTGCCTAGTCTTCTGAAAAATCGTGTTACGTTATGAGCCTGCCAAAAACAGCATAGTGTAAGTTCCGTACTTCAATCTTAATACAGTTAAACCTCAATCATCATCTGCCTAGCCTTTTCCCAACTATGTTGGAGTCAGCTTCCAGTCTAACCTGATGCAGCTGAATACCAGTATTTTATCCTATCTGACCTCCACAACCCAGTTAGTACTGGGTAAAATGATACCCCTTGGTAGGACCTGTAACGACTGTCAAAGATCTACAAATAACAGCCGGGACCAACAGTTTAACGTGCTTTCCGAGGCACGGAGGAAACTTGGTATGTTAGGGTGGCCACCCATCCACAGACCGACCTAGGCAAGCACGGCTTAACCTAAAGATCGACCCGAGTGGCTGTTATTATTTAGCCACGAACTCCTTACAGTTAGACCTCGAATATTGTAAAAAAAATACAAAATGAACATTTTTTTTCAGTATAAGTACTACCTTTACTATCTTTAAATAGAAAAAACTTTTACATCCCAGGCAAACATGAGATCGTTACTAAGCTATCACGAGTATTTGTGTTCTTGCACACTCACACAAAATTTGGGCCCAGAAAAGGAGGAAAAACGTATTACAAAACGTCTAAGAAGTATCATCGAGTGAGGTCAAGTGCGATCAGTGAATTTGGGACTCTGAGCAAACTTTGAACGTATAGGGTATAGGGTAGATCTTTACTTATTATTTTTTTAGGGTTTCGTACCCATCAGATTTCTATCGTCTGTTCTTCTGTCCGTCCGTCTGTCAGGCTATATCTTTTGAACCATAATAGATACTTGAAATTTTCAAAATCTTGAAAAGTGTGTATTATTATCATAACATAACATCACGCTTGTAATCCTCAAAAGGTTAGGCAGAAATGTACCTTATTAGTACACCCACATTTCGTCAGATATGTTTAAGTCCCTTGTAATAGCGGACGAGCCTATTGCCACCAACCGGGCACAAATTCACAGTGTGTAGCCACACTATGGCCACTTAACAACATAAAAAAAAAAGTAAAGTTGTAGAGGGGATTTCATCCTACAACCGTTTTACTTCAGGCGTTTAAAAAAACAAAACGTTTCAAACGTCACGTTGTGTTAAACATTGTGCAGTGGTAAGGAACCCCTCGCGTGCGCGTCCAACTCGCTCTTGACCACTTTCATTTCGTTTCAAAGATAAACATGACGTCAAGTGGCCATTAGTCGTGCATCTTCATCATAATTTATTCGACGTAAAAATTTAGTGCGTGCTCGTACATAATATTTGTTTTTTTATTTTGGTTATCATTTTGTGGGAAAATAATGACGCTCTTTTAGATATTTCTAACCATCAAAATAAATTACTGAAGTAGTAATGTAAACATTTTATTTTGCCCAAATTTAACCCAAATGCGAGTCACACGGGACCGGTCAATGTGGCGACACTTGGGGAAGGCTTATGTCCAGCAGTGGACGCCTTTCGGCTGAAATGATGATGATTTAACCCAAATTCGAATCGTTTTGATTCTTCGCCAGCTGTGAAATTTTGTTCAGGAAGACGTTTAAATAGTTGTTTTACTAGTACTTTACTTGTGAAAGTAACCACATTTTAAAAATAGTGAGTTATTTATGTTTGTAACTCTCGCTATAAGAGGCCTGCGGTTCATGCGAATTTCATACAAACGTAATACCAAAATAATTTGTAAATCAAACATATTCTTAAGGTAGTGTGTATTTATTTTTATTGGATTACAGAATATATAGGTTCCCAAACACATATTTTTAATGTACGGTCGAACAAGCTATATGGTTACAGTTTAACCCACAAATTACATTGTAAAATGTAAACCAAATAGCACCGATTTAAACAAGAGTTATGAGAAAAATAAATTTTCTATAGAAATTTTAAATCCCTCATATCTCGTCTTTATATCATTGTCCTTTCAAAATATTTATTTGGGAACATAGACATTAATAATACAATCAAAATATATATGTTTTATGCAATGTGTATAATCCGGCATTGTATAGAATGCCTTGGCATTGTATATGTCACCGTAAAATTTTCAAATACGTTATTTTGTATTATCTCTAGCGATATTGTAAAATCTCGAAATATTGTCAAATGAACATAGTACTGCTTACAACATAACGCATTATTTTACGTGAAATGCATGCGATGGTAGTTAACTCACGCGGTGTGGAGGGAAGGAGGAGTCCCCCTTGCCCAGTGGTACAACTCTCATGAAAAGATATTGTACCATTACTACCATTCCTGAGAAATACCGATTATTATAACCTAACCTTAAAACACTTTATATTCCCCTTAAAAGCGTAGTCGACGGAGCCCCGCTTCGCGGGGCCCCTATTTCCGGGTGCAGGGTTTAAAGGAACCTAACTAACCTTACGGGGGGGTGCCCCAAGTCCCGATTATGGGGGCAGAGATACTTCCGTATGTTCAGTTGACAATAATTCGAGACTTTACAATATCGCTAGAGAGATACACGTTATATTGTAATATAACGTATTTGACAATTTTACGGTTACATATACATTGCCTAAAACGTTCAGGCAATGTGTATAATGAACGACCACGGGAAGGAGGCGAGTGCGCGGCGTGCGGGACTACCCCGTAAACAAGTTGCAACTCGTTCGTTGTGTTAGTACGCAGCACTCTTTTGTTTTATGCAGACGTATTTTTTTAGTTTATGCATTGGTTCTAAACTGAAAGTGTGATCATTCATTGTTTGTGTGATTATTTAATGGAAAATGGCTACTGATCAGCGGTACTTACTAATGAAAGAAAGGTTTTACTTAGAATTGCGTACTAAAAGAGAATCGGCTTCTACAAAGAATCGAGTGTTTATTGATGATTTACGTTACACACAATTGTTGGAGGAAATAAGTACAGCGAAAACGTTATACAAGAAAACTCCGCGTGATTATTGGTTGCTGAAACATTACGATGTAATCACTGTTCGACAAACCCGTAAGTTGATCTTCCCTGTAAATGCTCCGAACGCTGTTATCAAATACTACGTCTCTGATGATGATTTGTTTCAATTGATTCACGATGCACACAAGGATATTGGTCATGGAGGATGAGACCGGATGTTAAAAGAACTTAGCCAGCGGTACAAGAATATAACCCGACATGATATTGAGCTATACTTGCAGCTTTGTGAACCGTGCCAGCAAAAACAAAAAGGTATAAAAAAGGGAATTGTTGTCAAGCCCATACTGTCATCTGAGTTCAATTCCCGGTGTCAAGTATATTTAATAGACTTTCAGTCACACCCCAATCGAGAATATTTTTATAAAGGTTTACCAAGATCACCTGACCAAATTCGTCATCAGAGCACTCAAAACAAAACGTGCAGATGAAGTAGCATACAATTTACTGGACATTTTCACATTGATTGGTGCACCAGCAATTTTGCAATCCGACAATGGAAGAGAGTTTTCAAACCAAATCGTTAGTAACCTAAAAACATACTGGCCAACTTTAAAAATAGTCCATGGTAAGCCTAGACACTCCCAGAGCCAGGGTAGTGTAGAAAGAGCCAACGAGGATATTGAAAACATGTTAACAATAATAATACTGATCGCTGGAAAGATGGCCTGCGATTTGTTCAGCTTATGAAAAATAGGGCTTTTCACCAAGGTATAAAAAGAACACCATACGAAGCTCTATTCGGCTCAAAAATCAAGGTTGGTATTTGTTTGCCGTTTGATGATGCTAATGTAGAGACCGAAGAGCAACTTGAAAAAGTAATTAATTTAGCACAAAGTAACCCTGTTGGATCCTAAAATGAAAGAAATGAACAGATTGAAAACCATCTTTTAGAAAAACATGACGCTATACAAGAAAATCCCGAAGTTCCCACAGAAACTTTGAGTGCCGAGAACAAACATGCGAATCTTGAAAACGTCGATGCTGAACCTGACAATGTTCCGAATCAACCTTCCCCCCAATCACCTTCGTCCGTACTCAAATGCTGTGTTTGCTCAGGAGAGACCACGGGCACAGATATTCCACGGGTGCTCATTCGTGTAAAGCATGCAAAAGTCCTATACATACTATTTGTGCTGCCCCAGAAACCAACGCACCAGAAGGCTATGGGTCTAAAGGTATTTGCCCTTTATGCATGAAAACCGCATTGACTTTAGAGAACCGCTACAGTTCAAAAAATAATTTAGAAGAACAAGTCAAGAAAATGCTCAAAACTTCAGGGAAAAAATTTCCTCCTGTAATACCCGGTACCACGGTTAGGATTCCTGTTCCAGAAGTCGACAGAGGTCGTGGTGACGCCCGTAATATACTTGCAATTGTCTTGAAAAAGACAGAAGATGAACTTTATCAACTTGGCACAAAGCAAGGTATCATAAAAACACTGTTTTCTAGACAACAATTCACTGTTTGTCAACAAAAATTAATAAGCGTGGAAGATGTCGCTAATCAGGATACAACAGTGCGTTCAGTTGCTACTTCGCAATCGACTGGAACCGGTCAGGGATTTTTCAAATGTACTTGCAAAGTAAACTGTGAAACCAAAAAATGTTCATGCTTTAAGAATAAGTTGCTGTGTACTTCAAAGTATCACAATAGTTCTTCTTGTAAGAATAAGTAACTGCTTTTAATATACTTACTTACAGGAAGATCTTTTATTATTAAACACAAGAACTTGATCATTATAATTGCATCTTAAAAGTAGAGTTAGGTGCATGAGACAATGGCAATGTACAATTTGACATTTTAGAATTGATATGTAGCTATTTTGATTGTTTAAAATACCAACCTTAAGTTTTGATTCTATTGAGGTACAGTCAAGTGCAAGTAGACCTTTACACTTGCCATTCGATTTTGTCCTAATAGCGTAGAAAATAAGAGAGGTAGAAATGTCAAAATGTAAAGCTCTACGCGCACTTGACTGTACCTCATTTCTAATTACTCTTAATAATAAATGGTAAATACCTAATATTTCTCACACTTGACTACACATTTTTAGTACCTATATATGAAACCTCTATAAAAGAGTTTTATATTATTCAGGGCAATGTTTGTGTTGAAGTTTGATAATGTTGATTTTGAATTTGAACGATATAAACAAACTTTACCCTAGGTATTTTTTTAATAATATGTTATTACTTTCATAGCGTAGCGCATAGGTTTTGTGTCGATTACTGCACATACGAGTAATATGAAGACTTTCTTATTGTTATTAAGTACCTACAAGTAGGTAGTAACTATATTGCAATTTTAATATTACTCTATTTTAGTTTGTTCAAAGATATTACCGAAGATTTTATTTCCTTTCAAATTATAATTATGTTATGAGTTTTTAGACTGACATGGTCACTAACACAAACATTAGAATTAAAAACGGGATATTTAATATCCCGTTTTTAATTCTAATGTTTGTATAATTATGTTACCCACAGTTTATTAAAAGTATAATAAAAGCTTATTTTAAATGAAAACTGTTGGTTTTTTTGTATCATGATCAAATTTCCATAATCAAGTGGCAAGAAATGAACAGGACGACTTTCTGCAGCAATTTTTTGGTACGGTCAAGTGCACTTAGACCTTTACACTTGCCATTCAATTTTGTCATAATATCGCAGAAGATAACAGAGGTGGAAATGTCAAAATGTAAAGCTCTACGTGCACTTGACTGTACGTTGTAAATGTAAATGTTTATCCGAAGGGAACTGCTATGTGAGAAACGCTGTCTACGCAAAAAAACACGTTACATACATTACCTATGCGTCAACCGGCATTCTATACAATGCCTAGGTATTCCATACATTTCCTAGGTAAAGTGTAAAATAGTTTGAACATTCAATATCATTTCACACATTGCCTGGACGACCCCGGCATTCTATACAATACCTAGGAAATGTATAGAATGCCTGCATTATACACATTGCCTATAACATATACACACTACCTAAGAATATGTTTGATTTTCATATTATTTTGGTATATTACGTTTGTATGTAAAACGCATGCTCCGCCGGCCCCTTAACTATTATATATATAGTAGTTAGTAATACTATTAAAAGAATTCTGGACTAACATACTTGTATTAATGGGACAGGCCAGTTTTTACAAAGCAAAAAATACATCACAAAACTTACATTTATTTTTTTTATTTATTTATTTATCAAAACAAAATAAGTATGGTTAAAAAAAAAACTAAGCCCCACAAAACCATTGACATGGTTTGACTGTGGGGTCGGCGAGTCTTTAAACTAACTTATGCACTAAATAAATTAAAGTTTATTTACAACTAGGTACCTACCTAATTTTGTTAGTAATAAGTATTAGTAACAATGGTGCTTAGATATTATCTTAGTATTGTTAGTATAATCATCACTTGGAAGTAAACATTTTCAACTTATATACATAATAATATAATATGTTTGTTAGTAGCAATGAAAAACTTATAAACTAGTGTTAGTAACATTTACTCGAAGCTGGATGACGCACCCCGATTCCGGGGAAAGTCTCCTTCTACCACCCCAAGATCGTAGAGCGTCACCCATCATCCAACAGTATTTAATAAGTTAACCTATACTTTCAACACATGATATCTAAATAATATTTTTTTAATTTATTTCTAAATCTATTTATATTCATTTCACTCCTTATGTCTGCCGGCAGACTGTTCAGTAGATACGGTATTCGCTTCTTTAGGGTTCTGTCACCAAAGTAATTGGTGACTCTGGGTACATTGAATCTGCCAGCAGCCATAGATCGTGTGTTATGATTGTTGAAAACATAAGTCAAGCTATGCTCTTGGGTACCTTGATGGTTAACTGCTAAAAGGTATTTATGTTTGTAAGTGATAGGTAGAATTTTACATATTTTAAATAGTTTCCTATAATCTCCTTTACAGCTGTTTTTAGTTTTTTTTGTTACAAGCAGTTTTAAAAATCTAATTTGAAGAGCTTCTAATTTATCCAAGTTAGTTTTGAATGTTAATCCATAGCTGTCAAGAGCATAACTCATAATAGAATCTACTAATGACATATAGATACATCTTAATACACTAATAGGAACTTTAAAGCTTAGGTGGTACATTTTACTTAATAATATTCTTAGTTTACTTGAAATATAGTCTACATGATGGGACCAAGAAAAGTTCTCATCTATTTTCATGCCAAGGTAGGTTACGCATTCAACTCTTTCAATAGGTTTACATTTACAGCTCAATAGGTTATTATGGTGGCATAAATAATCATGGGTAAATAAAGGTGGAATCGCACTACGAGGTCGTAAGTATGGGGAATGAATTAACAATAATTTAGTTTTACTAGCATTTAATATAATGCCATTGTCGTGCGACCATTTAACAACCGCGTCTATATCTTGCTGAACTAGTTGGAAGGTATCGTCTATGTTAGTTCCGGAGCGAAGTATGCACAAGTCATCAAAAAATCAAAATCAAAATCAAAGCATTTATTTCAAGTAGGCCAGTTACAGGCACTTTTGAATTGTCGAAACAAAAATGAACATTTAAAGTTGCTACAGTCCCAGTCACAAGACATAAAAACTGTGAAAGTACTGTAGTTGCCCATTCCCTAGCGTAGATCTCTATGGAGAAGAACGGGCAAGAAACTCCATGGACACTCTTTTAAATCAAAATATTGTTACAAAATCTTGGTTACATCATTCATGTTGAGATGGTATATTATGTGAGAACAATGTAGCAAGATGTGCACGTTAAAAGTGTCCATAGCAAAACAAAAATAAAATACAACTCAAAAACAAAATAATTAATTCAAATAAACCATGGCGACTAAGAGATGACCAGTCACAACTGACAGCGCCCGTTCACGAACATGACGCATGGATCAGCACCATTCAGCTCAACCATTTTGAAGGGAACTAAATGGTCCGACACACGCGCCACCATCAGCGAGACATTTGAGAGAGCATGACATACTCTCAACCGCCAGGGCACATTCAAGTCAAGAACTGCCGTAGGTTTCCAGTGAATGATAGCTTATTAGTACATAGTACTCACACAATATAGGCTATGCGATTATATAATACTAACATGGAATTTATACAATGCAAAGATAAGTACAATCTTCAGCAGCTCCAACAATACCATTTAATGCTATCAATTTTTGCGCCCCTGTCCATGTGGAGCAGGACCAGCATTGAGCCAAGCATTTTTATCAGCGATATAATCGCTCAACTTGTAATATGCTTGTTTACATAGTGTGCGTTTAATGCATGTTTTAAATTTCGTCTCATTCAGTTCAAGAATACTTTGTGGAATTTTATTATAGCATCTCAAACAGTACCCCATGAAAGATGAGTCTACTTTAGCGAGTCTAAAGCCTGGCTGAACTAGTTGGTCCCTATTTCTAGTACTGTAATTGTGTCTGTCACCTCTTTTACCAAAAAGATGCAGATTTTTTCTGACGTACATTATGTTTTCGTAGATGTATTGGCAATGAACCGTCATGATGCCAATATCCTTAAATAGTTCCCTTAGAGAATCGCGCCTACGAAGATTATATATGGCTCTGATGGCTCTTTTCTGCAGGATAAATATTGACTCAATATCAGCAGCCCGTCCCCATAGCAAAATACCGTAAGACATTATACTATGGAAGTAACTAAAATAGACCAGTCTAGCAGTATCTACATCAGTGAATTGACGGATTTTTCTAATGGCATATGCTGCTGAACTTAAGCGCCCCGCAAGCGATGTTAAATGAGAACCCCATTGTAGCCTTGAATCAAGCGTAAGCCCCAGGAAAACAGTTTTCTCTACGAATTCGAGTTTCTCTTTATTCAATATTATCTCACAATCACTACTTTTAACATTCGGTAATGAAAATCTTATGCATTTAGTTTTCTTTTCATTCAATACCAAATTGTTTGCTGTGAACCAATTTTGGACCTGAAGTAGGGCATTATTCACTTCATCTAGATTTTGGGCCCGTCTATTTATCTTAAAAATTAGGGAAGTGTCATCAGCAAATAGCACCATATTTTGTGGTTGGTTTTTCAATAAATAGGGTAGATCATTTATATAGACTAGAAAAAGGAAAGGACCCAATATTGACCCTTGCGGAACCCCCATTTTTACTTTCAAACCCTGTGAATTGACACCATTTATTTGAACATGTTGTTTTCTATCGCTCAAATAAGATTTTAGCAGGCTAAGAGCAAGTTTACCCAGTCCGTAATGCTCCAGTTTCAAAAGTAATGTGTCGTGATTTACGCAATCAAAAGCTTTGGAGAGATCACAGAAAATTCCTATTGCGTCTTGGGACTCTTCCCACGCAGCAAATATGTGCTTTAATAGGGTTACACCGGCGTCAGTTGTACAACGTCCCTTGGTGAAACCATACTGTTGATCATGTAAGATTCTGTTGGTGTTAAAATGATAGAGCATTTGATTAAGAATTACTTTTTCAAAAACCTTGCTAAAAACTGGTAACACGGATACAGGTCTATAATTATTGGCATCTTTACTGTCCCCGGATTTGAAAAGAGGTATGACTTTACTGTATTTCATTAAATCAGGGAACACTCCTTGGTCTACACATGAATTAAAAATTAAAGCTAAGTACGGGGCTATGGTCTCAAGTATAGATGTACAAACTTTGATAGACATTCCCCATAGATCTTCGGTCAGTTTGATTTTAATTTGCCGGAAAGCTTTAATAACTGTCATAGGGTTAATGTGTTTAAATTTAAATTCAGTCAGGCAGCCATCTGCAAACATATACGCTGAGCAATGCTGTAGCACTCGGCACAAGCTGTTGACATGCATAAGGTAACAAATTGGTCCACATCCCGAGCCCTGCGCCACCCCACTCCGCACCTCGACTCGGTCACTAAGCGTATCCTCCACCTTCACACGGTAGGAGCGCGCGGTGAGGTAATCACGGAACCATGGGTTCAGTGGTTCTCTCACCCCGCACTCCTCCATTGCATTTAGGATGGTATCGAATTGCAAAGTATCAAATGCTTTTTTGTAATCAAAAAATATTGTAACAACAATTTTTTTATCATTTAGGTAACTGTTAATTTCATCTGTGAATTTTGTAAGCAATGTATTTGTACTTTTCCCTTTTAAAAAACCGTGTTGACACTCGTTAATGATGTTATTTTTTTGTAGATAGTTACTTAGTTGGTTGACTATACACTTTTCTATGATTTTATCTACACTAGATAAAATTGATATAGGTCTAAAGTTTGATACATTTTTACGATCACCTTTTTTGTGAATTGGGCGAACTATTGCCTCTTTGAGCTTACTAGGAAATTTGTAGTTCTTAACAGTTAGGTTTATTAGTTTAGCTAAAACGGGGCTCACTTTATCGATAACTATTTTAAGGTCGGACATCCGCATAAGATCGCTACCAGGTGATTTATCTGAATTCATGTTTTTTATTATATTTTTCACATATTTAGTGCTTACTGGTTGCCACCTCATGGACATGTCCGTGGCTTTTACATAAGTCTGCCTGTCTAACCAAATCTCATGACACTTATGTTTTATATCTTCTATTTCTTTACTGAAGGTAGACGCAAATTTATTGCTTAGGTCTGTAATACTTCCTTGTCCGCCCATGTTTGATAGAATTAATTCATCTACCGATTGTTTACTGTTTCCCATCATAGTATTTATCCTTTCCCATATTTTTTTAATATTTTTATTACACTCTAATATACTATTTTTATCATAAATATTTTTACTTTTAATAATCGCCTTTTGGCATTTATTTCTAAATTTGGTATAATTAAGTCTTTTTAGCATATTCTTTGGCTCATTACTCCATAACTCAAATAATCTGTCTTTTTCGTTTATCATAGACTTCAACTTACTATCAATCCATTTTTTGTTGTTCCTGTTACTCGTCGAAATACGTTTAATTACGTAACTGTCATTATAAATATCCACGAATATTTGTTTAAATGCATTATATAATTTAACAGGACATTCAAGTGACATAAGGTGGTCAAAATCAGTGCTTAATAATTTCTCCCGAACTTTGTTATTGTCGAGGACGCGCCTAGAAGTCACGAGTCGTGGCGGCGATGGTTGCGCATTGCTCGGATTGCGAGCCTGCGACGACTGCGTCGACGGTGCGCGTCTCCACTGCACTTTGGCCGTAACGAAATAGTGATCTGATATTTTTTGTTTTATTACAGCTGAATGCATGATAGCATTATTTGCTCGAATATAAATATGATCGAGACAAGATTGGACTAGTCTTCCCGATACAATTTCCTTTCTAGTAGTGTCATTTATGCACTTTGTGAATCCATGTTCTGCTAAAAGATTTTCGTACGATATTACAAATTTGTCATGACAATTTAACAAGTTTATGTTTATGTCCCCGCAGAAAACCACTTTAGAATCTATAGGTATTTTTTTGATAAGTTTCCGAAAGTCATCTATAAATTGTTTTAATTTAGTCTGTTTGTTTATTCGCGGTGGTCTGTATATTGCTAGTAAATATATTTTCTCATTATTGAAATGGAGTGTTATGGAGACGCACTCCGCCGAACACATTCCTGAGGACTGCGTCAACTCACACATACGCGCGCCCAGTCCCTCTCGCGTGTACACCAATACCCCTCCACCGCTTCGGTCCGGTCGTGTATACGTATTCAGATTATAGCCCTTTATTGAAAATAATGACACTAGGGCGTGGTTAATATTAGGTTCGGTTAGTACAATTACATCTATTTTATCTATACAGGAATTTATAGTTAAAAGTAGTTCACTGAAGTGTTTTTTTAGAGAACGGATATTAACATGAAGAACACATAGTCCTTCATTGTATACAATTGAACTTATCCAATTACTCAAGTCAGTAGCACAGGTATAGTTTACTGTATTATCAGCTATGACATCAAAATTATTGAAATCAGCGAATTTTGTGTATTACGAATAATCACGATTAAGAACAGGTTATTCTAGCTCACTTTGATAACTGACAAAGTTCGTTTTCACTTCTTATCCATATCGTATTGTCGCCATCCTTCTTTTTCGCTAGTATTTTTCCATTTGTCACCCATATATACTTATATACACCTTTGAGTTGTCTTTTTGCGTTCCACAGCAGTGTCTTCGTAGCTTTGGTGAGGTCTTCATTGATAAATATTTTGTTTGTAGTTGATCCGCCGGTAAAGATGCTGCTATTTAACTCGATCAGTTTGCGACGATTGGCTAACCAGTCCTCCCTTGATTCAATACCTGACGCCTTGAAGCCCACCATTATTGAAGATGGTTTATTTTCTTGCTTGGAATGTTTATTCCGTTTTATCCATTCTATGTCATTGCTTTTAACGCCCATCTCATCTCCAATTTTGGTGACGATCTCTCTTAAGTTTTCGCCAGGTATGTATTCGACGCCTACAATCTCGAGGTTTTGTTTAAGCGATGATTGCTCAGCGTCCTGTAGTTTTTGCTCAAGAGCAATATTGCATTTCTCCAAATACACACATTTGTTGTTAATATTGGACACAGTTTTTTCAAGTTTCGATATTTTTCCTTTAGATTCTTCGTGTTCAAATAATAGTGTATCGTACTTATCTGATAATACGCTAATGCTTTGTTGTATTGTGTCTAAATGCTTCTTAAGTCCGGGTATGGCACTGACCTTCTTTTGAATGTCTTTTAGTATTTTTTCAAAGTCTTGTACCTCTTCCTCCACTTCTTCGTCATCAGAGCCCTCATCTTCACAGTTGTTACAGTGGATCCTGTTTTTTCCCGCCTTCATGTCTGCAGCTAAGCCTTTTACGCAGCTCCTATGAAAAGTTCCTTGACAGGAACCTTGGCACATGAAGTGGGCTCCTTTTTTCGATAGCACTTTTTTACACTTTTGACACTCCATTGTATATTACTATACTATTGTCTTTCGTTTTTAATTGTTTATTGAATAGGTAGGTTTGATGAGTTTGTAATAAGTCCGTGATTTTAGGTAAGTACCTACGCGATTGAGCGCTTTGCATGTGTGCCTTGAAGCGTGCGAACTACGGGTTGGTTGAACAGTTGATTATGCAAAGGTTTTTTAGAAAGTTTTTTGCTTTTAATTCACTTATATTTTAGAGTTTTGAAAAACTGAAACCACCACTGCACAGTACAGTTCAATAGCTTTAGTATGATATATGACACGTTAGATTTTAAACAGTTTTTACCACTTTTTCTAATTAGTATAATCAGAGTGAAACAAAACGTGCTGCCGCGAGGGCCTCCTACGTACGGAAATGACAATACATAAGGCCCCGTTCCTACTATGTCGGGACAGTTAATTTAACGTAGGTTTTTAGTTGGCAAATTCGTGGACGACAACTATCGTGTTATCCTTTATGTGAACATATCCATTTCAATGCACATGCCACGACACTTAAAACTACACGATTATCTGTCGTCACGTCGTAGTCGGAATGAGGCCTTATGTAAGTTTTCTGATGTATTCACTAACAATCTTATACTTTTAAAACACAGAAGAATATTTCTACTGATTAAAAGCAAAAAACTAACTGTACTCCATAAGCTGGCAGAAAATCTATAATAATAGTTTTAGTTGAGGCTACTACACGAAGAATGCCATTTTGTTTAAAGACCACTTTACAAGTCTTGCCATTCTCGATGTTATTCTGGAAGCCATTTTGTTGAGATTACACTTTGTCGAGTTAGAAAGTTATTTTCAGTCTTATTATTCGATATTAACAAATTGGTACACAAGTCACAACCCAGAAATGAGTTGTCTTACAGCAAATCTTACTTCACTTTCATATTTTGTGCATAAACAGTACATTAAAACTTGAATGATTGAAGCGAAAACAACAAAAATCCGACCGTCAATTAACACTACGAGTTTATACTTCTATCGGCAGTCCCAAAAGGCCTGTCCCGCATGTAGTTTATGATATATAAAATAAAAACAACTTATACCGGGTGTAATTAACCTTATCATGAAGCCGTCAACTAAGCATTCTGTACATCAAACTAAATAACTTTACGCAAAAATTCTTGCTGGGAAACGACTTATTTTTGGGGTGAAAAATAATGTTTTACGGTAAAACTCAATATAACGTACTCAAAACATTGTGCTTATAGATGGATTGAATAGTACGGGGGTCGTGGAGGTGTTTAACGTGAAAATCTTTCAATAAAAACTTCTATTAAAAAAATGCTTGTCAAAAAGTTAGAACTTTGACCCCCAATATCTCCGTAACTAGAAGGTTCCCAGGTATGGTGTAAAGCAAAAAAATGATCGCCTGACGGGGAGATCCTTCCGGCTTCGTTCAGAGGTTTCTTACACCCTTTATACTATTTATTTTATTTTATCTACTAACAGTCTTATTCATAAAAATCCCCTAAAATAGGTTTTAAACACTCATTAGTTATAATGCTCATTAGAGTTAATAAACCTACTATAAAATTCTCTATTCATAATCGTTCTATAAACCCGTCATAGCTATGTTGTCGTTATAAGACGTTTTAATTAACGTGATTAAGTTGTCGTTCTGCTGAATCCATAGATAAAATGCCAAAACAACTGGTGTCCACGGCCATAATTATAACGCATTAAAAAAAAGTTCTACAACGTCACTTGTGACATTTGGGCAGCATTCCGAATTTATTTGGTGATATTTATTTGGGGCATGGTCGGTGTAATCGCGAGATGGTGCATGCCATTACCTCATCTATGACGATTCAAGGGACATCGATATCGCGCTCACGGTAATTCGGAACTGGTTTATGGACGCTCAAATCAATTACAGAAAAAATCGGAATACAGCCTTGGAGGCAGCTTTTTTTATTACATCAAAATCAGCTGTTGCACATTTGTCGGCTATATTTCTGTTTATTAAAGGTATAGAGTAGGGTCAACCTCGTTTTAGGTTATGAAGCCGCTATTATTAAATACCTATAAAACGTTTTGGCGCTATGAAACGTTTATGAATAATACTTTTCGGGATTCCCATTATAACAAGCTTATAAACCTATTTCAACTTTTTATGAATAAGACCGTAAGTAAAAATTCTAGTAAAAACTTTTTATGAAAAAAACCTACACCTCTGCCTCACACGCGTGATTGAATTAACTATTGAGTTTACCAAAGTTTATGACGTTATGACGAATCAGTCACACTCCTTTTGCGTGAGAAGCGTAGCGTTATGGTGGTTCTGTAGTTACCTACCCATTGTGGGAAAAAACTATCTTTAGGTTAAGCCGCGCTTGCTTAGGGACCACCCTTACATACCATGTTTCCTCCGTGCCTCAGAAAGCAAGTCAAGCTGTTGGTCCCGGCTGTTTGTCCATCTTTGACAGTCGTTACAGGTAGTCAGTGGCCCAAGAAGTCTGACAACCAGTCTTACCAAGTGGTATCGTATTACCCAGTATTAACTGGGTTGTGGAGGTCAGGTAGGCAGGCGTTCCATGTAAAATATTGGTATTCAGCTGCATCCGGTTAGATTGGAAGCCGACCCTAACATATTTGGGAAAAGGCTAAGCAGTTGATGTCGAAGTTGAAAATCTTTTTAGGGTTCCGTAGCCAAATGGCAAAAAACGGAACCCTTATAGTTTCGCCATGTCTGTCTGTCTGTCTGTCTGTCCGCGGATAATCTCAGTGACCGTTAGCACCAGAAAGCTGAAATTTGGTACCAATATGTATATCAATCATGCCGACAAAGTGCAAAAATAAAAATTTCAAAAAACATTTTTATTAGGGTACCTCCCCCAGACGTAAAGTGGGGAGCGATTTTTTTTTTAATTTTGACCCTGACGTGTGATATATTGTTGGATAGGTATTTAAAAATGAATAGGGGTTTTCTAAAATCATTTTTTGATAATATTAATATTTTAGGAAATAATCGCTCCGAAAGTCAAAAACAATGTGTCCCCCCCCCTCTAACTTTTGAACCATAAGTTTAAAAAATATGAAAAAAATCACAGAAGTAGACCTTTATATGAACTTTCTAGGAAAATTATTTTCAACTTGATGAGTTGAATAGTTTTTGAGTTATATAGCACTTTTTCAAAAAAACGCAAATGATAACTTTGTTTTTCATACAAATACTATGAAAAACAAAGTTATTTTTGCTGACGAAAAATGTTGGTATTTTTAATGGTCTGGGAAGCTACGGAACCCTACAGTGAGCGTGGCCCGACACGCTCTTGGCCGGTTTTTTTTGATTTGTGTTCACAGAACTCTCTCACTGCTTACACAAAGATATTAATGATAATAAACGACTTTTCCACCTGCTACGTTTTCAATATAACCTCTCCTATAAATTCAAACTCCGCATAGTTCAAACTTTCGGCTATTACAAGGGTATCCCGGTATCGAAGAACTGTCAAACTGATGGTATCTTCATGACAAACGGTAAAATTAAACTTTCCCACCCTTTAGATGCCTGAACATCTACTTAGTTCCGATTTGTTATCTTTATTAGTTCAGACGACTCACTTCGAGAATCTTCGGCTCAAATCGGAAGTTCAAGTACTCGTATTAATTCGTTAAGTACTATCTTGAATCCAAGATGGCCGACTCCAAGAAAAATAGCCGACTTAGCTTATCACTCTCAATTTATAAGAAACAACAGCTCAATTTATTCTAGACGTAAACTCAGCAATATTTTTCTCTTTAGATGGGCAGTTTTCAAAGATTTACTAGTATTTTCTGAACTGTATTTTTCCCAAGAGTTCTTATTGTTTCGGAATATAAACGAAATAAATCAAGGATTTACGAGAAAAGTGTAACACTGACATATAATAATCGTATTTCAATGATACTAGATTTAAAGGGGTCGACCCTAGCTTAGTCGGATGGATCCCGACCCTTTCTTGTTCGATAGATACCATTTAGGCTATATAATTGGACAACAGAATCCGTTTTGTTTTAGGGTATCCTAACTGTACCAGAAATCCGTAATGTGAAATTGATTTTACAATACTAGATAGAAAATGGATGACGCTGGTACAAGAGCGTGGCAGTAGGTGAACACCAAAGCAAAATATACTTTAAGCCAACTTACCTTGAGCATTAAGTTCTGTAGCCGCTTTCGCCAGGTCTCTTGATGCCACAGCAGAAGAACAGCTCGGTCTCCAGCCAGGAGGAGGCTGTCCACTCGAAGACCTCTTGTTAGATCCTCCAGAACAATACCCAGAACTTGCCGTATCACAGCTTACATTAACCGACTTCCTCGGACTAGCCTCCTTACTCGGACAAATGTCTCCAATAGCCATCATAACTTCTCCACCGAATTCAGTCTCTTCTGGTCCTACTTCTGTAAAGGTGCTGTAGTTGGGACTGATATCAGAAGGTCTTCTCTCAGGGTGCAAGTAGTGGGAGTGATGAGCCGAATGTGAAGTGTGCTTCATATGGACAGAGTTCAGAAGAATGTTCGATGAAGTCCTCGTTAAAGCTTCTCTTTGCCTGATAGCTTCCCTAAATATCCGGCAGTACATTGAAATCATGACCAGACTAGGAATCCAGAATGAAACACTCGATGATACAATTGCGTACACCATATTTACTTTGAACATACACACATCGGGATGATGTAGCCTCTCTTGTCGGTGTTGCTCTGTTGTGTACCAGCCCATGAATATTGGCACAAAACTGATGAACGCCGGCCACAACCACACATTTGCCAGCATGAAGCAGACAGTCCTATGAGTCATGGTGACTGGGTATTCCAAAGGCCTGACGATAGCGTAGTATCTGTCGACGGAAATGCAGCAAAGGTGAAGTATAGACGCGCTGGAGAAGTACACATCGAGGGAGTTGAAGATATCACAGACTAAAGGGCCAAATAGCCATGTGTCAGTCAGTTCAGCACTTGCATTGAAGGTCATCGCGCATAGTGCGACGAGCATATCAGCGACGGCTAGGCTGACGACGTAATAGTTCGTCAAGACGCGAAGTTTCCTGTGTCTGTGGACTGAGATGATGACGAGAGCGTTGCCGAAGAGGGCTCCGATGATGATGGTCGTGAAGATGAGGCCTTTGAGTATGAGTGATAGGGTGTGCTGCCAGTCGTGGTCGGGCGCGGCAGGGGGCGCCAGCGTCGAGTGTAGCTCGCCAAGGAACGCTGACTCCGTACCGCGCCCGCGCGCTTCTACCTCGTGCCTGAATGCGCCATCTGGGGACAAAAGAAAAAATCTGGTTGTAGTTTTTGTGCTTTTTCAGGTAATTTTGAACACATCGTGCCACAGCAGACACTGCTCTCTCTATTCCCCAGTTGTGAATAGAGTTGATTGATTAAAAAACTTTGGACTTCTCGATTGTGTGTTTGAAAATGAATTGTCATTCGAGTTTTTTAATTTCAGTCTGGCTTGGTTTTAGAGTGAAATTGTTGGTTTTCTATTTTATTATTCAGCCAACCTGTAACAAGCACCATTTTATTTTTTGTACCAGTAAGGCCCTGTTCTCACTATGTCGTGGCAATTTATATAACGTTGGTTTGTAGTTGGCAAAAGTACACATCAATTGAAATACCTATACAAGCACATTATTATTGAAATATACAAGCACATTATTGACACTTAAAACTACACGATTATCTGTCGTCACGACATAGTAAGAACGGGGCCTAAGTCTGATTCATAGTATCTGATCAGCAAAAAAATTAGCCGATCCATATTTTTCAAAAAATAAATAAGTTTCACGCAACATTCGACAAAAGTTTGTGAAAAACAAAATTTGCTCAAGTCTATTCGATAACTTTTAACTAGATTCTCTTCTTATAAGATTTCTTTTTATCAGAAAAGAGTAAACGGTCCAGGTAAATAATAAAGATCGCCCTAAAATAACGAAGTAAAGCGATATTCGGAAAACGTTTCGGGAAATCCAATATTTCCTGTTATCCAAAGGTATAACTTTAGCTTCCAATCAAATTAAGAGGGCTTCGGTAGTACGATACTTTTTCTTTGTTAGTACAGTTGAGGAAAGAGATCGGTAATCAGGCAGCTAACTTGCAAGTACTTTTGAACAATGTTGTAAATGTGTAGTAAGCCTTTTTCTGCGATATTCTTTTGATGTTAATTTTATTCTACATTTATTTATTTACTACAGCATAAGCCAGTTAGGTGAAAACGTCGGGCTAGCCACAACCCTCCAAGTTCAGAAAGGTCGAGGAACGATTTTGACCTTGAAAAAACAGTTCCTAGACCTTTATGAACTTGAAGGGTTGACTTGATGATTCTAATGATTTATACTGTAACTACATACGTTTTACAGTCGCGAACGATATTTTAATCAACATACAATCTAGTACTGGCCTGCAAATTGCAAAAAAAACGTAAGAAAAATTGAATTTCGCGGGCTACTCTGGAACATCAGCCTTAACACTAAATAAAATAATTCTTTTACTCTATTATACTTACTTACATTTTCCCAGAACCAAAAACATTCTAACATTATAGTCTTTATATTCATCACAAACAAGTCCAATCCAGGATTGGTCTTTACGAGCGCGTTGAGCATTGTAAGCATACGTGGTATAAGGAAACTGGATCAAACTACAGTGTGACTGAATGAGACATTCTACATTATACGAGTATATTAATTTAGACTACATAAATCTGCCCTCAAGTAAAATCACTTCACAATTTTACACAGACGCACATTATGAAATATTGGTATTTGTAGTTGAAAGATGTTTTTTTGTTACCCTCATAATTTGGTTGGTTCGATCATGTTAATAAAGAGCTTTGAAGTTCAACAAAAAGTTGCATGGAGTGAAGAAGTTTATAAATGTTAGGTTGAAGGTAAAATGTTTACTAAAATTAATTGTACAGAACACTTTCGTTTGGTAAAGTTGACATAATTTGCACTGTTAAAGACTTTGTAAAACTTCTAGTTTAAGTTTGCGTTTCATATCCTTCGTCCACGGCTTTTTTTTTATTATCCTGTACTATCCCACTGCTGGGCAAAAGCATCCCCGAATTCCCCCCATGTGCTCTATTCTCGTGCTTCTTTGAACCAGAATTTGATTACGACATAGTATTGTGTTTCTTTTCTATATTTGTATAGGAACATCTGTGACAATCACCACACCGATTTCCAATTTTTCAAATCGGTCTCCAGGGAGAACCGGGCGGTTATCCTCCGATCTGAAATCCCATTTGTTCCGTTATTGGATCAAAGCTTCAATGTGCTCTATTTTCATTTAATCTCACTTTAGCATTAGCGTTACAAATTAAGTTAAGATACTACAATTCCAGCGTTCGAAGCGATCTTAATTCTGACTTCACTTTATATCGTATTGAACGGCAACTTTCAATGACAAAGAACTTCCTATAAAGCTAAGCTGTTTGCTGACTTTCAACCCAAGTTCTTGGTGCAGATTAAATCTCCTAAGTTTATTTTGCCACTGCAAGCTCAATAGTATCTATGAGAAAGGCATTAAAGGCTTTAGCAGAAATCCTAATAATGTAAAAAGGTTTTGCCGTATCAAGATGTTCTTTTACATTTTTTAGATACATGATACATTTCGTCTCTGCCAGCTCTGTGACCTCAAAAGAGGGATTCCTGGAGGTTTTTGGAGGTGTGTTTGATTAGATTGGAGGTTCGTTACCCTCATAAATATCTCATCTGTTTGTCAAAGTATTTATTCTTTGACTTGGCTATACATGACGTCAAGAAATATCTCTCAGGCATAAGAGAAAAAGTCCTAAATATAAAGCTCACAACTTTTTATTTTAAACTTTGACCTGTCCATTAGTAATTCACAGTAGTCGACGACAAAACAATTTGAAATGCAAAACAGAAAAGCAGATAATTGACTATCATACAGTTCACATAACAATACACCAATACATATTGAGATTGGCTCTCCGCCGTTTATGCGACGCAAATCCAATCTTGTTTTCTGCAAAAGCCAATCACAGTTTTTCGCGAACAGTGGGATCCTGAATCTGAAATCTTTCTTTTTGGAATAGTTTGTTAGTGATGTCATGTTGTGTTGTATGATTGGGTGGATACATGATACGAGTAGGTAAGAAAGTGTTTTCACAAGTAAACATATCAAGGATGGGAAAAGGCTACTCTTTCCCAACTATGTTAGAAGTGAATACTAGTATTTTACATGATGCATCCGCACTTTTGACCTCTATAAACCTGTTATTGGGGTGTCGATAAACTGATGGTTTATTATTATGGTTTATTTGTCCACAACCCGTCTTACCAAGAGGCTTCGTACTACCCAGTATTAACTGGGTTTTCGAGTTGAGATAGACAATGATGTTAAAATTTAGTGTGAAGTCGAACCCAATATAGTTCGAAAAAGGCTAGGCAGGTCACCTATCCACGAACAATCCACTGCATACAGCGTAAGTTAACCTTAAAGGGTCATTACTGTGTCCTGAGAATTTTGATTCAGAAAGACTGTTATAATATAATCCCTGAGCCCATACTACGAGTAGTAATATTTGTGTGTAGAAAATACCGGAGTGTGTATGTCCTAACCTTTATACCCTTTTTTGCACTCTCGAGCAAAACCTTATAACTACTTAAGGAAGCAGCCAATGTAGAGCATTTACATGCCTTCCAATTCCTTTTTATTATTGTACCAGTTGCGAATGGTTTAAGTGGATTCAAGGAGGCAGCACGCAAGTCAGGCAATAAAATTTAAATATGTAATGTTTACCTGAGAGCGAGCGGTTGGAACACAGCTGGAAGCAGGTGTTGCTAAAAGCCACATGGAAGTTTAGTGGGTCAGGTTCGAAAGCATCTGGTGTGTTCTACGGTTATTATATGCTTTTGTAGTCTTTATGAAACTGAGTTTTGTGGCACAGATGCTGATATTAAACGAGTATTTTTTCTTAGAAAAGTAGTCTCTTTCGTTGGTGGTCTTTTGATCCTTTATTGACTTTCTTCAGAATGTAGGTCCTTTTTTAAGTTTTGCCTCTCTGCGCTTGTTTCAAAAGTAAAAGAAAGATACAAAAAAGATTCTCAGCAATGGGATCTTCTCTCTTTATTGTGTGGTTACCTGTTGTCGGAGTTCTTATGCCGCCCATGGGCCTCTAACTTGGCTTTACATGCCGTCTAGAAATATCGGTCAAACATGTTGTGTCCTTTTTTTTTTAATTTTTTTTTTTTATGATGGGAAATCATCAAATGACTTCTCCCACTCTGGGCGGAGCGGGAGGGAGTGTCAGACTCTTACTGACTAAAACCCATCCATGTTCTTTCCTCGCCCTTTACGTTCCGGGGCCGCGGTATCTCTTTCGAACAGTCCCGCAACCCCGGCAGGAACATATTGTGTACTCACGATGTTTTCCTTCACCAGAGCAAGTGAATATTATACATATACGCACGCACTATACTATGCCCAATTGATTTCGCATAATCTGAGGTGCGTGTGTTGGTTTCGAACTTGAGAACTACGATTTGGCAGTCCGACACACCACTAGGCTATCATTGCTTGACTTATTTATTATTATGGTAATCTTTCTCATGACCATGGAATTTGCCAATAAGCGTGGAGGAACAGTCTTTTTAGCTTATTACTTCGTCTTCGCAATTTCAGATATTTTCCTACAAACCTTCATTACAATTTTATTCCTCAAACAAATTCTCGGAGGACCACTAAAAATATGAAAATACATTAAGGCGAAACCTATTACCATTTTCGATATTATCTAATATCGAATTCCGTACGAACGCGTAGTTACAAAATCCGTTATCGACCGGGAGCAGCTGAAGGTCATTATCTGACCCTCATTTGGCAGCCTGTCTTGGATACGAGCCAGGACTGGGTAGGACCGCATCGGGAAACGCGCAACAGGGGAGGAATGAAATTTTATTGTCTGAAATAGACTGTAATTTTTATGAGGGTTTCTTTGGGAGTCAAGGTCGTGTTGTTTTCTGATTTGACCTTTCAGAGTCAAGTGCGGTGCCAGGCAATGTTATTTTTGTTCTTGTTTGCGCGTTGGACCGTCGTTCGGGAGGAAAATATGCGTTATTAAGTTGGAACTTATTGTTTGTCTGATATTATGCTGATGGCGAGCTTGTGGGTGAGAGCTTTTCATTATACGCGTTTGTGAGTTGCGGAATCATCGTTTTGTCTCTTCTATTGTTCACCTTGTGTGTATTTTTCGTAGATGTTATTTTTGTCGTTCTCAATAAGTTTCCGTGTATTTTTGGAGGTAAGGTGATAATCGCTGTAATGATATTCGAAACATAAATGTTTGAATCTCGGCAGTTTAAAGTTGAAGTTAGGTATAATCTTACTAATATTTTAATGTGAAAATATGTGAGGACGGATGGATGCGTGGCTTACTCTTTCACGCAAAAACTCCTTAACAGGATTTGGATGAAATTTGCATGTGATGGTTTACAAGCTGCAATAACAGACAGAATAGTTTTTATCCCGAGGGACAATTATGGACTCTTACCCGGGCGAAGCCGCAGGCATAAGCTAGTTAGCAGAATACGATGTTCCAACTGCTTGGCAAAAGGTCCCTCTTTGTTGGAAGGCGAACAACATTTTCCACTACGCGAGCCAAGTGCAGATTGATATTTTTCTTGGAGCTATTCAAAAGCGATAAACAAGATAAGATATTCTAGATCTCTTAGGTAAAAATGTTGAAACCCCTTAAGGGGCCAGCGGAGCATGCGTCGTTCATACAAACGTAGGTAATAACAAATTAATTTGTAAATCAAATTTATTCTTAAGGTAGTGTATATTTATTTCGATTGGATTAGAGAAGAGTTAAAGGACAGTGATATAAAGACGAGATATGAGGAATTTTAAATTTCTATATGTGATAATTAATGTTGATTTGTTTTGTTACTTCTTAGTTACTCTTAGATGCTTATAGAGTGAATCGATTCCAATAAATGAGGTGCCTTATTAAAAAAAATACAATAAGAGTTTTTTAGACGATAACAGGTAACAATGTCGTGGTCTTTTTGCACCATAATGTATTAGCGATTGTGGTAAAGGAAATTCGACTTTATAGACGTCGTTTCAATAACCATAAATTCCTTTATGTAAGTCAATTAATCATAGTCTTGTTAGCTATACCAGTTAAGCTTGACACATCAATTAATTTTAGTTCAATTTTTTTGTTCTTTTCAACTAAAGAGATATATTATCTTCCAAATAAATTGTTTTGTGTCCAAGATAACAATTTAATCGACTTCATTATAATCCAGCATTCAAAAGATGAATTTCCCAACTCAGTAAAATGCATTTCAAGCAAAAAAAAATCTGTAATGGCAGCAAAAAGAAACGTCGTATTTGCAACGATTGCTGCAAACCCGGCAAATGTTTTCTCTCGTTTTGCTAAATGGCGTTTCGCCAGACATAACACTCATTATAACCTCAATGAGCCTGAAAAAATATAAAATGTATTTTTTCTTGGAAGTCCGTTCGCAATCTGAGTGCAATTATGTTTGGTTTTTATTTTTTTATTTTGCTGCTCATTTGCCGTTTCCGGGTACTTTGGCAGACCTTAATATTTTTCTTATTGAAAATATCAGGAAGATATTTTTCAGTAGTCGTTGAGGAGGTTGCTTAGTTTTAAAGTCAAGCTTTTGAGGTATGATTGGTGAGGCTGATTCACTTCACTGATTATTTAAATTTTGTTTTTCTAACATGTCCTAAATATTAATGATGCAATGCTCATTATACCGTCACGAATATAATTGGCAAATAAATTGGTTTCGGCTGCCATTTTTCCAGGTTTGGCAGTCGTTACAGGTAGTCAGTGGCCCTTAAAGTCTGACAACCAGGCTTACCAAGTAATAATACTTGTAAATAATAATAAATAACTTTATTTTTCCAAAATACAGATTTAACATGTTTTATAAATATAAACAAAATTTACATGAGCGTTGGTAGTAACACAATGCAGTACAATCTATGCACTGAGATCTGCACACAATATGGAAAACCCTGCCTCTCAAACTAGGTAACCTGTATCTTGAGAGACAGTGATTCAGCTTAAAAAGTGATGCTTATAAGTATAATAGTAGACTGTGTCGATCTACCTGAGCGACTATGAATATAAAGCTAATTTAAGTAATAGTAGTAGTAAATATTATTAAAACGTGATGTATGTGTGTAAGTGGTATCGTATTACCCAGAATTAACTGGGTTCTGTAGGTCAGATAGGCAGTCGCTTAATGTAAAATACTGGTATTCAGCTGCATGCGGTTAGACTGGAAGCCGACCCCGACATAGTTAGGAACAGGCTTGGCAGATAATGATGATGATGTTTTGTTGCTTGGGGACTACTTATGTTATAGCTACACATTTCATGCAATTACTGGTTCGTTGGTCCAGTGGTCTAAAGCGCAACTGCTGAGCTTGAGGTCCTGGGTTCGATTTCCAGGCTGGGCAAAGTGTTATTGGGTTTTTCCATCAGAAATTTGTCAGTAGTAGCTACAGTATCTGGATTTGTGCTTGATCGATGGAAATAGGCTCAATCCCTTTTACATGATACACTTCTGCCTAACCCTTCTGGGGTTACAGGGTTGATGTTATTTTATTTCATACACATAATGATAGCAGTAATTCTAAACAATGAATTTCCTTTACTTTCATGTAAAAAAAAAAAAAAAATAATATCATTTCATTTTCATTTTGTTAATATCGGGAGCCCTAAATTATAGATAATCACGGAAGATAGCCCGTAACTGAAAATAAATTCTAGTTTTATAAGCATAGTACGAGTACTTATGAAACTCTTCCTACAGAAACAAAAAACGAAACGTACCTCAATAAACTACAAACCATCAGTTACCTACGAACAGCCCTAAACAATCCACCTCCTCCGTGTTACGTCTCTTGGCAATTAAGGCCTGGCAGTCCATCGTCTCAATGGACCTTAATTTACACATCAGGAACAGGCCGACGCAAGTCGAGATTAATCACAGGATGAAAGAAAAAGGTTGACGTGTAAATACTACTCGTATTTGGTACACAGGCAAAAATGTGTATGTTTCCACTAACTACGCTACCATTCCGGCGTATTGAAGCTAGTGATGTTAACAAATTAACTGCAAATATAGAGGAAGTCATCAATCAAGTTTGGAGTATGAATTAGGAAAAATACAAGAGAAAGGGAACGACACCATAGAAATGATAAATGGATTGGGTGAAAAGTAATCTGATATAGGATGTAATAACTGAGATGAAGTCTACGAGTCACGACACATAAATCGACGGCGTTCAAAGGTTTGACCACACAACGATCATGTATCGTGCCCTAATAGAGAAGTATTGAAGGAAATGAAATCAGATCTAAATCCACATATAGCATTCACAAAACACACTACCCTAAATAAAACACATAGACGTTACACACACACGCGCGCGCTACAAATGCTAGTGATATGACTGCCATTTTATATGTGCGGGACTGTGGTCCCAATCTCGTACCGCGGCCACCAAGTAATTAGAAATGAATTGAAAGAGGATTACCTACTAAGCACACTCGCAAAATTGTTCAAAAGCAGTTTCAAGTTCCCTTTCTGTGTATCTATGTATTCAAAATGTAATCAGACCTTTCACAAAGCCGACAACCAAGCATTCTGTACATCAAACTAAGTAATTAGGTAGTAGGAGATGTTCATTGTAAAAATATAAAAAACTTGTGAGAAATCTGAAATTTGACCATAAATAATAATATATCCTTGACTAGAAGGTTCCCAAGTATCCACTACAAACAAAATATCACAATGACGTAGAGAACAAGTAAATGGTCGTAACTGTAAAATAATGAAATGCTAAAACTCACTGCTCCACTTCTGTAGTAGAGACTTGGTTTATTCACACAAGGGTAACATAGTAAAGTATCACAGACGGGCTTCACAGTAAGACAGCCATAAGGCTGTCTTACTTTCTCAGTATCAGGTAGATTTTCAACAAATATTTGGCCCGTATTCTTTTTTTTGTTCTATAAACCAAAATTGACGAAGATACGACGCTTTTAAAATTACGTCACGCCTAGGTATATTTTTAGCGATTTATGACGTCACGAGCCCGCTACCGAGTTTTGATGCGTTTTACAGTTGTCAATATTCATTGATTTACAAAAACAAAAAATACGTGTCCATTATTTTCCAGTAATCCAACTGATGGACTAAATAGATTTGCAAGTTTTTGATATTGTTGTCATGCCTATTGTATTCTCCTAACTTTGCCGGTATGTGTATTTGTTCGACTGTACGAAAGTATACCAAGAAAAGGGAGTACCGTGTTTCTCTGCAATTTTTCCTCATAAAATAAATAAAGCTTTGTATGACACTAATACCAAATATATTGGTCACGTAGGAGAGAAAAGCCTAAATATAAATAATACTGGCGCTGTAGAAATTACTGCCGACGCAGATGTTTGACAGAATGTTCCTGAATTAGGGAGTGTTTTGATATGTAACAGTAATAAGTTTGTTTTGTTCTTTTCTGTGTTAATTTACTGCTTCGTCATGTTGTTGCTAGAATTCTGGGTAGCAATTACTTGACTCATGTTGTTTTGCAAGATTTTCACTGAGTGAGTGGAGCTTTCATATAAAATTTGCTTAGTTTTGACAATATCGTATAAAATACTTTTGGTAAGTGACATGTGAATATGCGACTTCTTCTTATTCTTTATTGCTCACAAAATAACGTATACAACGTGTAACAGAAAGAAAGGGTATACTCATATGAAAGGGTGTGTTACAGACCATAAAACTAAGCATTTTTTTCCATGGAACCACCATCGTAATCGCAAAAAAGAGAAAGTTGTTCAGTTTCAGGGTTTGTAGCACACCCTTTTTTTGACTATACCCTTTCTGTTACATGTTGTATACAAATTAATTGCAATAATATAGCTTATGTACAAAGACGAGTTTAACCCAGAGTAAGGTTTAACCCAAAGTAGGGTTTCACCGGCAAACCTAATTTTGAAAGCGAGATTTGCAGAAGAGGATACTCTTACGTATGTGCATTAACATTATTTAGGGATTGTACAACACGGTGAGTGTCCACGGTAATCCCTACTTGAGTACTGCTCCTTCTGGATACGGGTTCTGGAGTCAATGAAAATCGGGTTGTGTTGACCGAATATATTTCGCGTGATCCCAGAGAGAGAGGACCGTTCGCCCGGACCAGTGCGCAGTAACTGGTCGTTCCCATGCATACATCACGCGCGCATACAATCTGCTAACCTTGCACTCTGCCTTACGTACGTACATGTGTCCCTACACTACTTCCCCCCAAAATTTTACAAAAATTTTCTTACATCTACTACACTTATCATAAACATTACGCCTAGTCACATACAAAGTGTAAACCTTACGCTACAAATGGCTACTTATTGCGATAAGCACTGGTCACTGTGAATAATAACAATGCATGATGGCCGGATCGGATTACGCGTAGCTGGCTTGTGGCGGTTGCTGTGGGACGCTACGTGTCTCCACGTGCCCAGGCAACACCGTCACCACACCGGATGCATTCTTGATTTCTTTATGTACCATTTTCTTGACGCGATGACGAAAATGACGACAAAATACGAGCACTGCGATGAGCGCGACCGCGGTTGCCGTGACTGCGAAACCGATCTCGTACTTCGTCACTTTTGACTCTATCGCGTTATTTTGGGCGATGACAACTTCTTCTTTGCTGTACGTCTTGCCCATAGTGAACAATTTTTACGTAAGTATCGCTACTCGGAATGTTATTGAATGCTATTTAATTCAGTGCTTCTTGCAGTAAGTATTACTAAGTAATGAGTATAGGTACATGTGTAAGCTAAATCAAAGTTCATTCGCTTCAAGGCTAAAGGAAGTAGAATTATAGTTTGCACACACCGATATTTAAAACAATGTTCAATCTTGTTTACATAAAATTTCCATAGCAGAGTCGGCATTATTTCTATACTAGCTATGTTACAGGGTGCGGTCATCCATTTTTCGGGAGCCGACTTGATGGTATTCCATTTGGCAATACAGAGGCTTACATCTAGGTTTAAGGGTAGTTGCCGTAACTTCCACTCTGCAATAACATAATGACACCATAAAGGCTAGTAGCTTCCGTTACGACAACGCCAAACATAAATAATTTTCTTAAACGTAAGGGCAAAAAAAAAAAAAAAAAACGAATACCGAAACACACAAAATAATGTTGACATGTTGGAACATTAATAGTAGCAGCACTCATTGAATCTTACGGGTGGTCTGATGGTGCGACCACTGCGACTTGTCTTTGACTGAGGCTTATTAACGATGGGAATCGGTGACAATGGTACTGGGTTCGATTCTGAGTTTGTGTTTTTATGAGAATTATCTGTAGAAGTGCCTGATTGTTTGTCATTACGTTCTTCATTTAATAAGTAAGCTGGCTTCAGCCTATCAATGGACACACTAGCTTTCCTGCTTGGTAGCTGAATTACAAATACTTTGCCTTTTCTTTCTAAAACTTGGTAGGGGCCTTCGTAGGTAGGTGTTAATGGTTTGCGTACCGCATCGTTGCGAATAAATACATGGTCGCATTTATATAGATCACTATGAATAAACAATGTACGTGAGTCTCGCAGTTGCCGCGATACCGGTTTTAGATTTTTTATCGTATCTTTTAAGTTCCTTATGAACTCGTGATCGTCACCGCTTCGTTTATTGGAGGCACTGTAGAAGTCTCCCGGTAAACGAAGCGTTTGGCCGTACACATACTCTGCGGGACTAACGCCATTGTCGCTCCTACCTACTGTACGTAACCCTAGCAACACTGTAGGCAGTTCATCGAGCCAGGACGGGTTGTCAATGAGGCGAGCTGTTAATGCTGACTTCAAGGAGCGATGCCAGCGTTCCACAAGGCCATTGCTTTGAGGGTGGTATGGTGTGGTACGCGTTTTCGTTATACCCATGTACTTCATTAACTGCGTGAATAACGAGCTCTCGAATTGCCGCCCTTGGTCGCTCGTCAGTTTATCGGGACAACCGAATCTACTAACCCATGACTCATAAAATACTTTTGCTACGACTCCAGCCGTTATTTCTTTTACTGGAATGGCCTCCGGCCAACGCGTACATCGGTCGATCATGGTGATTAGATACTTGTGCCCTTCTCGCGACGTGGGGAGGGGGCCGACGATATCGATATGAATTTGCTCAAAGCGGTCACATGCTGGGAACTGTTGCAGGTCCGATACCGTGTGTCTATTAACTTTTGCTTTTTGGCACTGTAAGCATGTCTTTGCCCATCTTCCGACGTCGCGATTTATTCCTGGCCAAAAGAAACGTTGTGCGACCAATTTACGCGTTGCCCTTATGCCCGGATGGCTGACGTCATGTACCGTATTGAATGCCAGTTTTCTAAAATCATCTGTTAAATACGGCCTACAAGAGTTGGTCGAGGTTTCACAATAAATTTGTACGTCACTGTTTGGAATGTGATATTTCTTTAAACAAAAGTTGTTATTTCCTGCGTTCAATAATTGTGCGAGTTCAGCGTCGCCGTCTTGCGCTATCGCTAATTCTGCGAAGTCGAGTACAGTCGGGCAGTGTATTGTTTCGACGCGCGATAATGCGTCGGCTACGGCATTATTTTCGCCTTGTATGTACCTGATGTCCGTTGTGAATTCGCTGATGAATAATAACTGCCTCGTACGTTTTGGCGTTTCGCAATTGCTATGTAGTTTTGTGAATGCATAGATAAGGGGTTTATGATCTGTAAAGATGGTTAGCTGATTGCCCTCAAAGAGATACCGAAAATGCTTAATTGCCATGTAAATGGCTAACAATTCTCTGTCGTACGTAGAATACTTTTGTTGAGCTTTTGTAAACTTCTTAGAAAAGTATCCTAATGGCTGCCATGCACTACCTATTTTTTGCTGCAGCACAGCTCCCGCGCAAGTGTCTGAGGCGTCAGTCATCATTGCTAAGGGTACGTTTGCTTTAGGGTGTGACAACATTACTGCATTCTTTAAACCTTGTTTACACCTCTCGAAAGCTTCTATTGTATTGCTATCCCATTGTATAACAGTTTTATCTTTCTTTTTGGCGCCTTTCATAAATTCATTGAGGCTTGCCTGATGGCTGGCGGCGTTTGGAATGCCCGCTCGGTAGAAGTTGATCATACCTAAAAACCTTCTCAATTGTTCTACGGTTTGAGGTCGCGGGAAATCTAAGATCGCCTTAATTTTATGGTCTAGTGGTCTAATACCGTTCGTCGAGACCTCATATCCTAAAAATTCGATGTTAGATTTTCCAAACTCGCACTTCGATAGATTAATGGTGATTCCAAACTGCCTAAATCTTTCACAAACCTGCCTGAGATGGATTTTATTCTCTTCTATTGAGTCGCTAGCTATTATGACGTCATCTACAAAGCTAAATAGAAAGTCTAACCCTTGCAGTACTGTGTGGTTCATGAAACGTTGGAAAGTCTGACTCGCGTTACGTAAACCGAAGGTCATGCGCGGGAATTCGAATAGACCAAAGGGGGTTATGATTGCCGTTTTCTCGATGTCTTCCTTCGCGACTTTCACGCAATGGTACGATTTGTTGATATCCAGTTTTGTGAAAATTTTCTTACCTGCCAGAACGTAGGTGAAGTCGTGCAGCCGTGGAACTGGGTATCGGTCTGGTTTCGTGATGGCGTTCAGGCGTCTATAGTCGCCACACGGCCGGATATCCCCGTTCTTCTTCGCCACCACATGTAGCGGGCTGGCCCACGCGCTATTGGAGGGTCTGCAGATTCCCATCTCCTGCATTGACCTGAATTCTTCCTTCACCTTGTGATACCTGTTTGGGGGAAGGGGTCTGGCACGCGCATGTACGGGTGGTCCCGTCGTTTCGATGTGATGCAATACTTTGTCATTTTTGCTATCAGTGTCGTCGTCCCTATAAGGCGTGGGTTTAGTGATATCTGAGAACTCTGATAATAGCTCGTGAAATGGATGGCTACTGTCTACGATGCTGACTGAGGGTTCCGAACATTTGACCATGCTACCACTGGTTAATGATTTGTAATTCTTATCCACCAATTTTTGCGCGTTTAAATCTACTAATAATTTATAATGACGTAAAAAATCCGCTCCTAAAATTGGCTGTTTAACATTTGCTACAATGAAGGTCCATTGATAAGGTTGATTGAGATTAAGATTTAATTTTAAATTTCTTGTGCCATATGTCTGAATTTCTGAGCCATTGGCCGCATATAATTTTAAATTAGTACATTCACTTATATTATATGGTCTTTTGTTAACCGGTAAGACAGAAACATTTGCACCTGTATCTATTAAAAAACGCATACCCGTAATTGTATCCTTAACACATAGCCGGTGGTTTGACAAGTCGACGCAGTGGTCCACCGTTGACTGCATCGTGGCTAGTTTCCCGTCTCCTGTTTTCCTGACGGTGCCGCACCTTCCTTCCAGCTACACGGTTGTTCGCACTTGCTAGCTTTCTTCCCGAACCGGAAATGGTAGAAACACACCCAGTCCGCCGATCTCCTCCTGTCCCGCCGTTGCGACGAGTTGTTCCAACGCCTTCCTGGTGACGGTGATCGAGATCGTGGTTTGTATGGTTTTCTTTCCCTCTGACTGCTCCTGTGCATTTCCTGGATGCTCTTGCTTAGTTTCGATACCTCTGCGATCAATAAGTCTGTGCTTGACGGGGAAGGGTTGGCAGCGACTTCGGAAATTGCATCTCTCGGCTCTGCTGTTTCCATGATTTTGTCTGCCTGCTCTGCCAGCGTTTTCAGGTCCGTTATATTGCTGACCGCTAACACCGTTCGTGTCATCGCTGGTAGGTGTCCAATCCATAGCATGCGCAGGGTGTCCTCTGGAAATTTGCCCCTAGCCAGGTCTCTCATGTTTCGCAGTAGTTGCGATGGTTTCTGTTCTCCTAGATCTATTTCTTTTAGCAGTTTCCGCACTCTCTGTGTGTCTGATTCTTCGTATATGCTCAGCAGTCGTTCTTTCAGCACTGTATAAGGTTTGTCCGCGGGTGGTTCCAGTACTAGATCTGACACTTGTCGTACACTTTCCTTGCTCAGCTTTGCGATCACCAAGTTGAATTTCGCCCTTTCGCCTTTTTTCTGGTCTGCGACTATGACCTCGAACTGACCAAACCATAGCCGTGGCTCGTCTGCCCAGAACTCAGGAATCTGTGTCTTGGTGTTGATTTGTGATACATCACCGTCCTCCGATTTCACTGGCGCGGTCGGCTGCGTTGATGCCATCGTTTGCGGTGGTAACACTGGTTGCAACATTTTTATTAGTTCGTACTACGTGGCAAGTACTATGAACGCGCACTATAATATTGTGAGACGTGTATAGTTTTTCGGGGTCACCACTTTAGGGATTGTACAACACGGTGAGTGTCCACGGTAATCCCTACTTGAGTACTGCTCCTTCTGGATACGGGTTCTGGAGTCAATGAAAATCGGGTTGTGTTGACCGAATATATTTCGCGTGATCCCAGAGAGAGAGGACCGTTCGCCCGGACCAGTGCGCAGTAACTGGTCGTTCCCATGCATACATCACGCGCGCATACAATCTGCTAACCTTGCACTCTGCCTTACGTACGTACATGTGTCCCTACAATTACATCCTAACCTCTCCTATTTATCCTATTTTATTACCGACTAGCTAATGCCCACGGCTTTGCATGCGTACAAAGTAGGTACAAACTTTGTTTTATAATTGTATTGTATTGTATTGTACAACGGGCTGGTGTCCGCAACTCCACGTCAAAGCGCGTATTTTGACTATTTTGCGTTTTGCGTATGGGCTATAATCTATCACGCGAGCCCAGTGCGTGTTGGTAGATGTCACATGTCTTCGAAATTTTGGTTCTAGGAGATGCCGGTTTCCTCACGATGTTTTCCTTCACCGTGTTTTGTTTTATAATATTATGTAGTGGTTAGTTAGAAAGTTAGGATTACTAATACTCACTATGTGTAACTCACTAAAATTAAAACGATCAAGGTGTCTCACAAGGACCTATTGATTACAGCACAAAAGCATTCGACAAGGTTCAGCGTATATCATTCTTTATTCCGATAACGATGGAAAATACAAACATTTTTCATTCAACGCTGTGTTCATTAAATATTCCCCAGTACCAGTTTCACGCGCCACGCTTGTTTCTATACAAATGAACCGAATCGTATTTAATGAGATCGAAACGAATGAGGGTGGTGTGCCAGGAAGTAAAATAATCTTGTTTTGGTATTACATTATATGAGTGGAATTGAATGTCTTTGTATGTATGTAAGTGGTTTTATTCATGCTGTTTCTTAAAATATTAATGTTATGATTCTCAAAGAAGAGGGAGAAAATCACTGGGAAGTAAAGCAAATAGATCACGTATTATAATGAATAATGAAATAAACTGTAATAATAAAGCCTTGTTTCATCATTTCATCATCATCATTTCAGCAGAAAGACGTCTACTGCTGGACATAGCATAGGCCTCCCCCAAGTGTCGCCACATTCGAAATGTCTATTCCTTAATAAAAAAAATAGTTACATAATTTGATACTTAGTGCTATTTGATTGTTTATATAAATTAAATTTAAATTATTCTATCTGAATTAAAATATTTGAAATAAAAAAAAATAAAAAATAAAAACTGTACGATGCCTGGAGGGTGTTGGGCTAAGGTTTACCTAATAGACACATTTTGCCATTTTTTATGTTTCAGTCTATGTAATAGGGGGTTACCGTATTGCTATTTATTAGGCAATTAACTAGAAAAAAAAAGGAAAATGGTTTATTTGTCACATAAAGACGCCTATGAAAAGAAACTCCAGTACTAGAAATATTATTTATTTCTAGTACTGGAGTTTCTTTTCATAGGCGTTTGCAACTCCATGGAAACAAAAACTTATTTTTAAAGAAAACTGATTTCCATTTATTATAGCCACAAAAAAAAATAAAACTGAAAATAAATCATTGTACAAATCAAAGATCACTTGAACAAGAAAAACACATCTCTAGCATTAAGTTGTTGTTCACTAGGACACAACTGACAAACAAATCCATTTTCTTGAAAGTAACGTCTCAAGCCTTATTAATGTGTCTGCTTGCTTATCTTACTCTCTCAAGGTCACCCGAAATTCCAACAACAATAATGCCCCGGTTCACGTCCTCAGGCGAAGCCAGTTACACGCAAAAGGCGCGCGGGTCCACCAAAACGTTGCAAATAGAGAGGAGACTTGCCAGATTTGACCAATCACGGAAGAGATGTCAGACGCGATGTGCGATACTAATGTGACTGGTCGATTCTCATATTTCTACGCTCCGGTCCGCTTTGGTGGAAACCTGGCCTTTTATTTGTTTCCCCCGTGTGACTACGATCGCATCTCGGAAACTCTTCTCATGGTCTAAAGCCATTTCAGAAACGCTAACGATGCTGTCGTTAACTCTTGATCGCCAAAATAACAGTAAAAAAATCCGTTACAATAACGATGCATGTGAGAATTACAATCTAGGATGTAGAAACTTGCGTTTGCCGCGATTTTTTTTTTGTTAGCGACAGTGTCGTTATCTATGTCGAGACTGCCTTGCATGCCTGAGAGATATTTCTTGACGGCACGCGTGTAAATTGTAAAGCCTCAGAGGCCGAGGGGTGATAATAAAACTCTGACACGAAATTAGGCACTAACTACATGTTCTAAAATTCTAAATAGTTCAAATGTCGCCTGTAAGTGCCGCGAGAGGGCGCTAGTTTGTTGCATTAAATAATATTTATGTACGGTGTAATCTGCCATCTTTAGCATAAGATGAATCATACTGTAAAAAATTAGTATACCTGTGCAAAAAGTAATATAAAGTTTATGTCTTGAAATCGGCGTTTCATTAAGTATTAAGGAAGCAAAAGACACTACACGATAAAGAAGTGGTTGAAACAATTTCTTAAATTTGTTTTCTCCATGTATACAGTCGCTAAAGAATGTAACTCGTGGCCTAGTCCTTGGATTACGTAAAGGATCAAGTGTCCACAAATACTAAATGGACTGAAACTTAAATTTATTTTGCGGTTTACATGGGTCTGGACGGTAATGCACTTTGACCTTTACGATTCGAGCCAGTATTCGGAAATTCTGGTGATTTTAGCTTCTGTGTGTATGTTACTTTATGAAGTAATTATAAAGTTAGTGGAAAGTGTTAACGGATGTTCGAATTTGGTAGTTCATAAATGCTGGAGATTGATTTGGTAGTTAATTGATTGTAACTTGTACTTTAGAGAACGGTGTGTGAATGAATCTCTAGTTATTTTTTTTTGCTAACGTTACTTTCATTATTATGCGTGTACATACGTATTTCAATGTTATTTAACCTGCAAATAGAAGCAGCTCCTTAACGGCAACGTCCCATCTCGTAACTTTCTCATTTTGACAATGGCATCACAAAAGTCTCATTGCGTAACTATTTTGATCTTTATACATTGAATCCCATTTCGCCAACCTTTGAGTATGCGTAAATTCAATCAATAGCGGAATTAAAACTATCTTATATAGCAAACCCGATCAAGAACATGAAAAGAACTCACAGACAGACAGACAGAGCTACTTTAGCTATAATATCAGCTATTGATAAATTTTTCTCAGCAGTTTTCCAACTGAAAGTCTCTATTCCGTGAAAAATATGTGCTGGGAAACGCAAAAACTGTGATCCAGCGCAAAGAACACCGGCCCTACAATTGCTGATGAAATTATTAAGCGTCTACAAACGTCACCGTTATAGATACCGACGAAATAATTTACTAAGATTTATCAAATCAAGCTTAAGGCCTATCGAAGTCAGGAAAAAAAATCGTAATAATTAAAAGCTTGATTGACTAGAATAATGATGATAAGAAATAATCATGGCTTAGTTTTTTTCTTTCTGGCTTGACTTCATGACTTTTGGCTAAGCTATACTTTTAATAGTTAGAGAGCCCATGACACTCCCAGGCGAAATATAAATAATTCGTAACGTTATTAATAGGGGAACACGAAATGGCGATGCTACAATGCAAAAAGCCTGGCGAACAAAACGATTTCTAGTATGATATGACTCCCAAGTTTCGTAAAATTATTCATACGTGACCGTGGCACGCGTATTCAATCAGTATAAATCAATCAAAATCAAAATCAAAATCAAAGCATTTATTTCAAGTAGGCCAGTTACAGGCACTTTTGAATTGTCGAAACAAAAATGAACATTTAATGTAGCTACAGTCCCAGTCACAAGACATAAAAACTGTGAAAGTACTGTAGTTGCCCATTCCCTAGCGTAGATCTCTATGGAGAAGAACGGGCAAGAAACTCCATGGACACTCTTTTAAATCAAAAAATTGTTACAAAATCTTGGTTACATCATTCATGTTGAGATGGTATATTATGTGAGAACAATGTAGCAAGATGTGCACGTTAAAAGTGTCCATAGCAAAACAAAATACAACTCAAAAACAAAATAATTAATTCAAATAAACCATGGCGACTAAGAGATGACCAGTCACAACTGACAGCGCCCGTTCACGCACATGACGCATGGATCAGCACCATTCAGCTCAACCATTTTGAAGGGAACTAAATGGTCCGACACACGCGCCACCATCAGCGAGACATTTGAGTGAGCATGACATACTCTCAACCGCCAGGGCACATTCAAGTCAAGAACTGCCGTAGGTTTCCAGTGAATGATAGCTTACTAGTACATAGTACTCACACAATATGGGCTATGCGATTATACAATACTAACATTGAATCTATACAATGCAAAGATAGTTAAGTACAATCTTCAGCAGCTCCAACTATATCATTTAATGCTATCAATTTTTGCGCCCCTGTCCATGTGGAGCAGGACCAGCATTAAGCCAAGCATTTTTATCAGCGATATAATCGCTCAACTTGTAATATGCTTTTTTACATAGTGTGCGTTTAATGCATGTTTTAAATTTCGTCTCATTCAGTTCAAGAATACTTTGTGGAATTTTATTATAGCATCTCAAACAGTACCCCATGAAAGATGAGTCTACTTTAGCGAGTCTAAAGCCTGGCTGAACTAATTGGTCCCTGTTTCTAGTACTGTAATTATGTCTGTCACCTCTTTTACCAAAAAGATGCAAATTTTTTCTAACGTACATTATGTTTTCGTAAATGTATTGACAATGTACCGTCATAATGCCAATATCCTTAAACAGTTCCCTTAGAGAATCGCGCCTACGAAGATTATATATAGCTCTGATGGCTCTTTTCTGCAGAATAAATATAGACTCAATATCTGCAGCCCGTCCCCATAGCAAAATACCGTAAGACATTATACTATGGAAGTAACTAAAATAGACCAGTCTAGCGGTATCTACATCAGTAAATTGACGGATTTTTCTAATGGCATATGCTGCTGAACTTAGCCGCCCCGCAAGAGATGTTAAATGAGAACCCCATTGTAGCCTTGAATCAAGCGTAAGCCCCAGGAAAACCGTTTTATCTACGAATTCAAGTTTCTCATTATTCAATAATATATCACAATCACTACCCTTAACATTCGGTAATGAAAATCTTATGCATTTGGTTTTTTTTTCATTTAATACCAAATTGTTTGCTGTGAACCAATTTTGGACCTGAAGTAGGGCATTATTCACGTCATCTAAATTTTGTGCCCGTCTGTTAATCTTAAAAATTAAGGAAGTGTCATCAGCAAATAACACCATATTTTGAGGTTGGTTTTTCAATAAATAGGGTAGATCATTTATATATACTAGAAAGAGGAAAGGACCCAATATTGAGCCTTGTGGAACCCCCATTTTTATTTTTAAACCCTGTGAATTAACACCATTTATCTGAACATGTTGTTGTCTATCATTCAAATATGATCTTACCAAACTAAGTGCAAGTTTACCCAGTCCGTAATGCTCAAGTTTCAAAAGTAATGTGTCGTGATTTACGCAATCAAACGCTTTGGAGAGGTCACAAAAAATTCCTATGGCATCTTGGGACTCTTCCCACGCAGTAAATATGTGCTTTAATAAGGTTACACCGGCGTCAGTTGTACAACGTCCCTTGGTGAAACCATACTGTTGATCATGTAAGATTCTGTTAGTGTTAAAATGATAGAGCATTTGATCAAGCATTACTTTTTCAAAAACCTTGCTAAAAACTGGCAACACGGATACAGGTCTATAATTGTTAGTATCTTTACTGTCCCCGGATTTGAAAAGAGGTATGACTTTACTGTATTTCATTAAATCAGGGAAAACTCCTTGGTCTACACATAGATTAAAAATTAAAGCTAAGTATGGGGCTATTGTCTCAAGTATGGATGTGCAAACTTTGATAGACATTCCCCATAGATCTTCGGTCAGTTTAATTTTTATTTGCCGGAAAGCTTTAATAACTACCATAGGGTTAATGTGTTTAAATTTAAATTCAGCCAGGCAGCCAGACACATTCGTCTTTAATAAACCCATTGAGACTTCAGGAGAGGAATTTAGAGCCTCCGTAGTTTTTAATGGTATTTCTGTAAAGAAATTTACAAATTCTTGAGCTACTTCCTGATTAGAGCTTTTAGGACCACTTGCTGTATCTAATATGTAGCTAGTGTTACGTATTTTCTTCCTGTTAGTCTCGTTATTTATGACTTTCCACACTGTCTTTATTTTATTTTCTGCTGTTTTGATCTTGTTGCTAATGTGCAGGGCTTTAGCAACCTTGCATGTATTTCTAAAAATTTTTGAATACTTAGCAACATACTTGTTAAAAGTTTCAGTGTTAATAAAAGGCTTAAGGCCATAAAGCTCAAATAGTCTTTCCCTACTTTTTCTGATGCCTCTAGTTGCCCAATCGCTAAATATGAATTTAGGGCAAATACTTTTTGTCTTCTTTTCAAAAGTTTTGTTGAATTCCGTATGAACTATTGAAAAGAAACGATTATAAAATTGATTTATATTAATATCGTCATGGCTCATAACACTTAACTTGTTCTGTAGGGAAATATCAAACCTATTTAATTTGCTAGAAGTTATAGGTCTAAATTTAATCTGTACTTTTTGCAATGGTGTATTACAACTATAAGTTACAGTTTGTCCGCTATGGTCAGACGGCAAACAATTTACTATGGCTTTATCTAAGTAATCACAATCGCAGAAAACATTATCTATACAAGTAGCAGAAGATGTTGTGATTCTAGTAGGTTCAATAAAAACGTTAGTCAGGTCAAATGACTTAAAAAGATTTAATAACCGACCACTATTTGAATGTTCTTCTTTCTTCTTTCTTCTTTTAAATCGAAAGGAACCGGGTGCTGACAAAATGCCGAATCCAGCTGCGCGGAGGGCGACGTTCAATCGCTGCAGCAACCACTTTCTTCACTGTTTGGAAGATGCAGCAGTGGTTTTTCTTACAAAGAAATTGATGACATTTCAAATGAGCGGTGGTTTTTTCAGGAGGTCGATCATACTAGATACCTAAAAATAGTTTTTTTGATAGCGCCGCCAGGTGTTTTGCATTGTAGCATCGCCATTTTGTGTGACCCCATTATGAAAGATAATATTATAATATGTATCGAGATTCTTTTCAAACTAGGTCTAGTGTCATGGGCTCTCTAACTATAATGTCACCTCCAAACAAAAACCCATGACATTTATTTTGTCAACTGGCCTAATGAAATAATAGTATGTATGTAGTATAATAGGATGATATATCTTTAGAGGGAAACAATTTTTGTACTGATTCTGTCATTCTAGTATCCTGAAGCCTGGAACATTGTGCTCGTACGGTCTGTGACAATAGGCTCGCCTTCTACTAAAGTAATGTAGGTGATACTTACAAATGCAATGCTTATGGAAGGCGCACAAATAAGAAGTCAAGAAAGGAGATACTAATAATTTATTATTTATTTATTATGATTATATAACACACATTCCGTTACTCAAGATCGTGGCACGTAGCTACTTAGTTGGAAGTTCAATACAAAATGATTGCCTATTTTTCCCTCTCGTAAGTAGTTAAATACGATAATATTCTGACTGGCGATTTGTCCTGACCGATCTCAGTCGGCAGGTTTCTTGTAACTCATTGGCTTCGGTTGGGATGTACTCGTACCATCATTTGAAAATCTCTAATGGAAATGATATCAACAAACACCAAACAAAATCCGAAGGCAACTCGTACTTCATTAATAAAACACAACTTGCTGTTCAGTACTTAACTGAATTAATCGAAGTCCAACTGAAGATCAAAATGAAGATTTCAGTTTAAAAAAAACAATAAATAAGAGATGAAATAGCGAATTATTTACAATTTGACATTGAAATTGATTGAAATGAGTTGACAAACAAAATGCTTTTTTAATTATTTGAGGAATCAGTGGTATAGTTTACAGAAAGAAGTATATAATCAAGTTACAAAATGTCTATTAAAGTTAAACCCAGGGGTGACTTTTAAAATCAATAGATATATTTGATTCGCCATTGCGTATTTCACACGCTAATAAGGGATCTACCCTTACTTTGCGTGTGTGTGCTAAGTAAGTACTTATTTTTACATTTATCTGATGTTGACTGCACATACATAACCTTTACAACTTCAAACTAAAATATCTTTAATTCCTGACTTCGTGTAAAAGTATAACAGAAGACAAAATTGTTCAGGAATTCAAACTCTATACTTTTACATATTTCTCATGGGCAGACGCTAAAATAAAATTTCAACAAAAAATTGTTCGCGCTGTGGCCGGTGTTCTTTGCTGTATCAAGATAAGACGGAACGTTACGAGGATTTCAAATGGATTTTATATCGGAATCAAATCTAGTAAACTTTCCGAGAGTGATTGCACTATACGGAGAGGTCTATTTTGTAGTTGATTGATTGAAAGATAACAGTAAAACGTACGGTTTCAAACTTTTCGATAGCGAATGGTCGGATTTGGATTACTGCCTCAGGAAGTAATTGCCGCTGTGATACTTTTATAAATTTACAGCACCATGCTGTGATAAAGCCCTTAGCCTTGTATCAGTTTAGTTTGGCGTATTATCTTATACGAAATGTGCCGAAATATTGATCATAAATTTGTTATCAGCATACTCGCCAGACGTGAAAGCTTTCTGTGTGTAAACTTTGTCTTGCGACTTTATTCTTGCGATTTAATTTTATATTATAGCATCACTTTTTAAGCTGAATCATTGTCTCTCAAGATACAGGTCACCTAGTTTGAGAGGCTGGGTTTTCCATATTGTGCACAGATTTCAGTTCTAAGATTGTAATGAATTGTGTTACTACCAAAGCTCATATGTAAATGTGTTTATGTATAAGTATAAAACATGTTAAATCTGTATTTTGGTGAAATAAAGTTATTTATTTATTTACTTTAGTAATCAGGAGCTAATCTTATAAAGTGAACCTTCAACAAAGTTTTATTCGTCATAATTTTAGTTTGTTGTTAAAATTTTATCAAATCAGATGCAGCATCAGCAGCAAACGGATAGGTATTTGATCTGACGACAAGTGAGCTTCAATTAGTTTGTGAATTGTAGTAAGTAGATACATCAAATACAAAGTAAATAAACAGAAGTAAGTATTAGGTTTTATTTCTAAGTATTTCCAAGACCTGCAAATTACAAAAAAATCAAATTTTTATCAAGTTTTATATTTTTAGGGTTCCGTAACTGAGACGACAAAAACGGAACCCAATAGGATCACTTTATTGTCCATAGTCTGACATCCCTTGGAGGAGTAAAAAAATGAAATTTATAAGCGATTTCACAAGGGAATCAAAACCTATATAGGCAAGAAGCAATGTCTTACAGCACTTTAATAATAAATTAAATTACCTACAAGTTTTGGAACACTCGGTACGCGAGTCCAGTTCGCACTTGCCGGTTTTTTTTCTACAAAATAAGCCTCTTTTAATATAGTACATTACTGCAGCGGCCAGCAACAGAGGCATTGATGGACGAACGTGTAAATGTGGGCTGAGGTGAAGCCGAGGCACATGTACGTAAGTCCATCAATGCCTAGTTGTGGCCAAGGCTTGTATAGTACTATTCTCAAATAATGCGAGGAAATGTATTCAAAATCAATGATGCACAAACAAAATCTTTTTTTCTCGCGTTGAAGAGTTTATTTGATTTTTTTTTAAACCGCTTTCCATTTGCAAGCCAATCCGAAATTGAAATAAAACCTTTGATAAGTTACCTCTTTGGTTGTCATGTTTCAGAGTAAAATATCGTTCCATTTTTAAATAACACAACACATACCTATGGGTTTACTTGGCTGCTGAACACGACAGATATGGATCACAGAGTATATAATCATGATATGGATTTTCATACAACTTTTGGCGGCTGCCGGCCGCATGTACAGCAATTTAGATTTATCTCGAAGAATGCTGTCAAAATAATGCTCAAATTTCCAAGTACGTTTGAGAAAAATATTTTAGAAACACCTTACGAGACAAGATATCAGTAACTTACTCCGGAAAAAAAGGGAAAATGTTTCTTATTTTTATCAATATTAAAGCGGTTCGAGGTTGAACTGGGAATATGTATTGTTACTTATTACATTATGTTATGTATTCCCAGTCACGCCTATAATCCCTAAAGTGGTAGTAATATACAGGGTGGACAGATTTATGGGATTGCTGACTTTTTAGTACTCCAACATGGGTTGGTACATAGAAGTTTTTGATCAGTATTAGAAACAAAATCGATTGTAAGAAGGTAATTTTCTTGCTGACTGTTCAGTTTTTTGAAAATCTGAATATCGGTATCAAAATTTCACGGAACATTATGAATAGTCTCATAAGTTCATTTTCGTGTATCTGCAACGGTTATGTTAGTTTCCCTTACTACCCCGCTGAAAGTTTCCACCCTGTATAATAACACACCTACGTTTTTCTAGTTACCTTTAGGACCTATATAATAGGGAGCGGACCTTTTGCCATCAACTGAACCTACTACTGAGAAAATCCTGATGGAAAAACTCGAAAGAACTTTGCCCGGCTTGGTAATGGAACCTAATTACAACCTCAGTAGGGATGTCTGCAACCACTAGACCGATGAGGCAGTATATTAGTAATAAACCATTTATTTCAGGTATCAAAGACCCACATATACCCATAGAGACTTTAAACTAAAAATACATACTAAGAACATTTTAGTTAGTAATTAAAAGGAACTTTATAACTATGTTAGTAAGACTTCACTTCACTTGCACGATGTATAAGCCACAGTAAAAAGATAAGCAGTAGTGTGACTCGGACGTGGAATTGAATTCAATGCGTACAGTCCGTACAGTCGATAAGGAGGACTAGGGTTGCTACTAACGGGTATACTGTGTGGTTTATCCTTAAGAGGCCACCGCAGCATACGAAGTTCATACAAACGTAATACCAAAAAAAATTGGAAATCAAACATATTCTTAAGGTAGTTTGTATTTATTTCGATTGGATTACAGAATATATAGGTTTCCAAACACATATTTTGAATGTACACTGATTTAAACAAGAGTTAGGAGAAAAATAAATTTTCTATAGAAAATTTTAAATTCCTCATATCTCGTTTATTTGGGAACATAGAACTGTAATCCAATCGATATACCTACATACGCACTACCTTAAGAATGTGCTTGATTTTCATATTATTTTGGTATTACATTTTTATGAAAAACGCATGCTCCGCCGGCCCCTTAAGAAAATGACGCGGCTCGCTCGACTCAGTCTGTTTGCACTATTTAGCCTACGGGCGGAGGAAGGGGCGCTCCGTTAATTACAGAATTTCGGGCGTTTCTTTGATGCTGACCTTCTGGTTTTTTTTACTGTGGTATAGGGTAGATGACAAAAAAATATTAAACATTTATATTTTTTTCTTTTTTCACGTAAACCAAAAATAAAGATAATGTCACATTTGAGTAACTTTTTTAGCGGATAGTGACGTTACAAGGCCTCACTCATGATCTTTGAAGCGTTTTATCTTCAAATTTTTATTCATTTGATAAAACAAAAAACACGTATCCAATATATTATTATATTTCGATAATCTAACTGACGGACTAAACTGAATCACATTGTTTTTTTAGTTTAGTCAGTCTTGTTCCCTATTGTAACAGGGAAGACATTATTTCATTACATCCCTTCCTCTTGGGGTTAGTAAGAGGCATTAAGTGGTGATTTGTAACGGATGGCTAAGGGGATTATATTAGACAGGATGATTGCCCATTCCTGTTTCAACATATTTCATCCTGTAGGTCTGTTGTTTATACAACGTGTAACAAAAAGGGTATAGTCACATGAAAGGGTGTGCTACAGACCATCAAACTGAACAACTTTCTCTATGGGACCACCATCGAAATCGTAAAAAAATAATCAGCTGTCTCATATATTTGGTCGAGTAGGTATTGGAATTTAGAATGGGGCCGTTGATTATTTTTTCGCGAATTCGATTCCCATGGAGAAAGTTTATCAGTTTGATGGTCTGTAGCACACCCTTTCATATGACTATACCCTTTTTGTTACACGTTGTAGATGAACGTTATAATAGGACTGCTTCGTTTGTTCATAGCTGTTGCTGCAACTGCTGCTTCGATTCCCAGATCGGGGAAAGTGTTATTGGGTTTTTTCATCAGGAATTTCACAGTAGCAGCCATGGAGTTTAGATTGATGGCAATAGGCTCGCCCCTTATTACATCAGAATTAAGTCTAACTGGCAAAACGTGGGTGTACTATTTAATACCTCTACCTAACCCTTTGGGGATTTCAAACGTGATGTTATGTAAACTAGCTTTCTGCTTCTGCTGTAACTGTGTACTTAGAAAATCCTGATGGAAAAACCCAATAACACTTTGCATGACCCGAGAATTGAACCCACTACTACTACGAACTAGACCAACGAAGCAGTCATAGCTAGATCATCAGAACCATGTATACGAGTAAAAGGAGGTTTATAATCAGTGGAAGTTCGGGACTTTAGAGAGAAGAAAGAGAGAGAGAGAGAAGAAAGAGAGAGAGAAAATATGTCAGTCACAAGAAAAAAACACATGCGGGGCAGTCTTTGGGGACTGCCGATTGTGAAAACTAAGTATTCCAAAAATAAACTTTATCGTAATTGTGTAAGGTTGATTTTGCCTAACCATTATATTATGAAAGCGTTCGTTGACGATGTCGCAACTTCTATGGTTTGTGTTCACCCAAAAAGTGGTCAACGCGCGTAGGCACATAAAATATTCACGATATATTCTTGGTAACGTTCTAATCTTCCCCAATATAGCAATATCACGTCCAACTAAAATACGTGTTCATTTTTGCGGTTTCAATTAGGGATGCGAAAACCCGATAGTTTCGGATATTTGGATCTGAACTCTTAGGTCGCTTCGGATATACAATTTAATAAGGCAAAGGGACAGCCCATATGCAGATAATACCTAGTAGGTACTCGTATATTTTATGTTAGGTGCGGAAATCTCGAAACGTGTATGACCGAGAGTGTGTGATAATTTTGGAAGGTGACGGCGTTCTATTTATCTGTCTACCCTCATGGGAAAAATACTTTAAAAAAATAAAAAACGCGACTGCGTAAAAAATAACTAATAACTTTAAATAAAACTGAAAAGAAAAAAACAAGTTCAATAATAAATTCTAATATGGAACATATTGACTGCAACAGTTGGCCGGTTAGGCGTTTAGAAGTTGTAAATAAATTTAAATAAATAAAATGCTTATTATTCAGACGTTTAAGTCCATTTGGTTAGTACAACACACAACTTAGAAACTAGTGTTAGTACTTATATATCTACCCGAAGAACTAAAAAGAAACGGAAACGACACAAAACAATTATTAGTTATGCGCCACAGTGGCATGTAGGCCCATCCAATGCCCTAGTATGGGACTGTCCCACCTGTCAGCTATAGTTGACAGGATGCTGTTGGGGCTGACGCGTACCCTGCGCACGATGGAGGCGGATCGCTTGCGCATGATGGCATGAAAGCCATCAATGCCCGCTTCTGCGAACATGCCGGAAGCACTAGCGCGGCAACCCCATCAACACCCTGAATGCATTGTTGTATTGTGCTGTGTGCTGTTGTGCAAACTCACAAACATACATACATACTTACATGATAAAATAACACTCCTTTTTTGGGCAGTCGTGTAAAAAGGCGTAAGTTTATGTGTAGATATTAGTAAAATATTTGAAGCAGAACTCAGAAACACAAAATATTCTTCCGGCACTTGTCTTGCGTTTGACAACGTAAACCTTGAACAGACTAATTGCTTTAAATTTAAGTAAGACTGGCAGGCCGCAAGTCGGGCAATGCTCATACATAAAATGTCGGCATAAATAAAATGTGTCACTTGTTTTTCCCATCATTGCGATATTTGTTTTGTTCTACATCATACCTGGGACCTTCTAGTTACGGAGATATTGGGGTCAAATTTCCAAAAGTTTTAAATGCGTAAACTTGAGTTCTACCACAAAACTTGATTTTTCACCCCAAAAACAGACTGCTTGGTTGACGGCTTCGTGATGAGGTGTTTACAACCTGTATGAGAATGGGCTATAATCCACCACGCGGACCCAGTGCGGATTGGTAGAAGTCACATGTCTTCGAATTTTTTTCCTTCACCGTTTTGAAAGCAGCGATAACGAAATAAATTACATAATGTACTGCACCTGCCTGGGTTCGAATCCACGACTTACTGTTCGTAAGTCGGGCCGCTACCACTGGGCCACCGCTGCTCAATCATTGGTAGAAAAATAGGTACCAAACATAGACTGTAAATCGAAGCAAGGGTAAAAATAGAAACAAATTTCCTAACGTCAACAACGGGTAATACTTTTTTATTTGTTTCCAAACATTTTTGTTTGCTTCGTGTTTTGGGAGAAGTTACAACTTTGAGGGTTATGGATGTCAACAATCACGCAATAGGTAGCGAATTTGTGTAGTGTAATGTAAATTTGGTGTACATCAATATGTAGTGTTTACGTCTGTTTCTAAGGTCAGCTAGGACATGTAACAAAGAAAGATGGGTTGTGTCATCATTTCAGCCGAAAGACGTCCACTGCTGGACATAGGCCTCCCCCAAGTGTCGCCACATTGAACGGTCCCGTGCGACTCGCATCCAACGGATTCCCGCAACCTTCACCAGGTCATCGGTCCACCTAGTGGGAGGTCTTCCAACGCATCGTCTTCCGGTTCGCGGTCGCCACTCCAGAACTTTTCGGCCCCATCGGACAAGCCCAATTGGCATCGTATTGCCCAATATTAACTGGGTTGTAGAGGTCAGATAGGCAGTCGCTCCGTGTAAAATACTGGTATTTAGCTGCATCCGGTTATACTGGAAGCCGACCCCAACATAGTTGGGAAAAGGCTAGGCAGATGTTGACGTAAACCATTAAAAAATAACACGTTTTTAGAAGAGGTTTCAGCTCTTCAACGCAACAATAACAGACTTATATTATAGAAACAATCGTGCTTCAAACCGTTAACCCTGAAAAACATCATGATAGTTATTGATCTGGACCGATTTCATGGCTTTAAAATACCACAAAATATCGATATTTCTTGGAACTGCAAGCAAGGGCATGGTAACTATGCATACTAATTTCCCAAACTTTAATTACTAGTAGAAATTTTGATCAAGTTACTTAAACTTGAATTAAAAGTTCGGCGAACAAGTTCAAGTCATTCAAAAGTTTTGATGATTCATCTTTTTTGTGCGTTTTGGAAATTATCTCGTTGTAATTAACGAAGTTTTGGTTTCGGGTTTTCAAAACTAGTCTTATTGCTGAAGTTTATTTTATTAAGTTTAAGATATTCTAATACTTGTTTAAATTTTACTGCTTTTCGTATATTTGTATCGGTTTGATGATAATTTTAAAATCGACGGATTTATGTTATGGGGCTCTGTACATGTTTAAATGTCACCGTAAAATTGTCAAACACGTTATATTACAATATAACGTGTTACTCTCTAGCGATTTGATTTCACGAAACGAACATACTGCTGCGTAGTCAACTCACGCAGTGTGGAGAGATGGAGGGGTCCTTCTCTCCACACTGCGTGAGTTGACTACCATCGCATGCATTTCACGAAAAATAATTCGTTTATTGTAAGCAGTATGTTCGTTTGACAATATTTCGAGAGTTTACAATATCGCTAGAGAGATTACAATCTAACGTGTTTGACAATTTTACGAAGTCATATTTATCACATGCGATTCATCCCTCCTCATCACATGACCTTTAAACTGAAAACTCCTTTAAAATGTGATTAGACAATTAGTTAATTCAGAGGCTGACAACACCTAATTGCTGTTATTTAGGCAGTTTTTTTTTAAATAACTAATTGTTCTAACACATAAAAAAAAAATGTATGTTAATATTCACAAAGACCATGGACGGTCGATACATAATTGGATGAAATCGGCTCTACCAAAAATTATTACAAAGAGTGGACTTAATATCATCAGTAAACGTTTGTCTTTATTTTTTTTACGTACGGGTCTGTAAATTAAACCATGAAGTCAACATATTGATACCTAAACCGCTAACGTGCCATATTTCACAGATTCCACACTTTTTTTTCAGTTATATAAATGATGGAATATCTAAACCCCAAGTCATTTACGAATGCATCTAACGTTATTTAAAAATTTGGCACAGTGAGCCTCGTAACGTTGTTGGCAGCTAACCAAATCACCTTTAGGGAAATTCAGGCACCATTTAAATGTATAAATTAACCTAAAACCAGCCATTGTTTCAAAGCCCTCTATCAACAGCAGCGCCGTAATTCCCTTTAATTATTCGTATTTGCTGCCCGATGGTGACGCCATTGGCTTCGGCAAACTCCGGTAAACTTCGGCCGTAACTTTTAAAACAAACTTGGTAATTCTTGCGATTCTACCGAAATGGCGACCCGCAAAATGTTACAATAAGTTCGCTTCAAAGAATTACTTTTTTTCGGATTATGAAAATAGGGATCTTTTTTTGAGTGAAATATGCTGTTTTTTTTTTGATAATTTTTCTTCTCTGATTCGGAGTGAGGTGGCAGGTGCTAGTAATTTTGAACGAGTTAGGTGAAATAATGACTTAGAAAGTTAGGAATAATTTGTCATGCTCTAAAAGACTCGGAGATTAATCTCTGGTGATGAATTGATGTTGAATATAGACAAATGGTTAGCTAGACATTTTCATGCAAATTGAATATAAAATATATTATTAGCCGTCGTATTTTCATTCTTAGATAGTCTATTATGCTTCATTTCTTTATACTAGCATAATCTATATGCTTCAACATAAGGGGGTCCTACTTACACGTTTTCATTCTACAAAAATACTGAATAAATGGTGTCAAAACACTTCGATCAATCAAAACATTACAAAAACAAAATGAGATGAAAGTTATAAATTATATTATTGTCATAATACGATGCAGACGGACGGTCCATGTACGGATCTCTCAACCAGTGTCTGTAATACCTTGTATCTAACTGACAGATGACCCGATCTTCTGGACGCTCTCGTTTTATATTTATAATTCTTCTTTTTCGTGCATCTAGCACACCACATTTTTAGGTTCAGAACGCAGGATAGGAGCCTATGCTGCGTTCTGAACCTGAAAATGGACTACCTTACTGGATTTAGAGATCTGTTGCCAAAGCAACAGCGCTCTAAATCCAGTAAGGTAGCCCATTTTACGAGATTGTAGTTATATTTCCGGACTGTCTTCGGAACCAAGTCCCACTTGTTTGGAGATGAGTGGTGATCACAAAAGGCAAGTTAAAGTGAACAAGCATATTTTGGGCATACTGATTCCTACTAACCGACCGTATACAACACCACACTGCGCTCCAAAACACAAACAGCTGACGTTGCTCAAAAAGCCGCTAAGCTGAAATGGGACTGGACTGGCCACGTCTGCCGCTTGCTTATTGAGCTGTGGGCCAAAATAGCCACTTTCTGGAGCCCTGACACAGCCAGAAGGCGTCGCGGCAGATCTCGTAGAAGATGGCGGGACGACCTGGATAAAACCAACGACCAGTGGTCTACAATTTAGCCCTGGATAGCAAAATCTGGAAGTCATGGGGAGAGGCCTTAGCCCAGCAGTGGGTTGACGAAGGCTAACAGTATCAGTTTGGGGGTATGAAGAACAAGCCTAGGTGTAAAGTTCTTCTTCCCCCGTATAAAAGAGAGGATGCTCCGACCAGACGGGTGTTATGTCTGGTGGGCTACTGCCCAACGGTTGTTGTCGGGTTCTCGTATATGCTCTTAAGTCACGGAGAATGTTGCTTGCGCGATGTAGGAATTCTGACGTATTTCTCTTGTTAGTTCATCATCTTTCTCATAGATGGCGCTGTAGTACTTTTTGTTCAATGTAGCTGAAGTACTTTTTGTAGTGCCGCTATATCAGTATCATTCCATAATTCTATTGTTTCTAAACTCAGGTAGGTATCAAGATAAAACCTTCAGTAGCAATAAAAACCAGAGCTCCTAAGAAGGCTTTCAAAGGAGGTAATAAAGAGTACCTACTTACGTCTGTTCGTAATAGCACTCTCTGTAAAGTTACCGAGACATCGAGATAATGATAATGGGTGGTCCTAATTAGAGCTGCTAATTACTGAGAACTTGAAGGAATGTCTGGGTTTTGTTGAAGAAATGGAAGTGGGTTGGGAGGTTATTCATTTTAGTATTTTAATGGCATTTTTTGATGAGTACAGAGGTACTTTAAAACAATGAGGTGAGATATAAGTACTGCCACACATTTGTTTAAAGCGATACTTACAACATTTAATGCAAGGAATTGTCGACCTTAGAAATAAAGACCTCAGAGTTTAGGTGCCTTTGGCTCAATGCGTACTGCCTGTGTTACTCATTAAGTTTTAAGGGTTTATTTACTAAAATTGTATTTTATCATATCTAAGTTAGTCTGTGAAGTAAGTACATATATATCGATGGGCTAAAGTTGGCCAATACATAAATGTTGTTGTTGAAAGTAGTTTTGCAATTCAATTGCTTTTTTAACGACAAAAATTGTTACAAAATACGTAAAAATATCAAGCTGATATAAGTACCTAAAATGAGCATATAAGTTAAATTAATGTAATTGAATTCTGTAATCAAGTATCCAATTTAAACTTATTTGTCCAACATTAAATTCAGCAGATAGCACATGGGACCAATCATCGATGTCCAATAATGTCTCTTTATACTCAAATGTATGAGCCAATAAACTTTTATATTGATCTGTATGTACAGTATAGGAGAGGAGGAGCTCGTGGCTTAATAATATCAGCCGCTCGGGTCGATCTTAAGGTTAAGCCATGCTTGCCTAGGTTGGTCTGTGGATGGGTGACCACCCTTACATACAGAGTTTCCTCCGTGCCTTGGAAAGCACGTTAGGCCGTTGGTCCCGGCTGTCATTTGTCCATCTTTGACAGTCGTTACAGGTAGTCAGTGGCCCCAAAAGTCTGACACGTCTTAAAGTGGTATCGTATTTCCCAGTATTAAATGGGTTGTGGAGGTCAGATGGGCAGTCGCTCCATGTAAAATACAGGTATTCAGCTGTATCCGGTTAGACTGGAAGCCGACCCCAACATAGTTTGGAAAAGGCTAGGCAGATGATGACTGATCTGTATGTACAGACGACAAACCTTAAACGTTTCAGTACGAGCTGACAGCTCATAGTACGTTAAGTCTATACGATCATCATCATCATCGGCCTATTAATGTTCCCACTGCTAGGACACACGCCTGCTGACAATGAGAGGGAGTGGGCTATAATCCACCACGCGGACCAAGAGAGAATTAGACGATTTCACACGTCTCCATTTTGTTTGGTTCTAAGGCATGCCGCTTTCTTCACGATGTTTTCCTTCACCGTTTTGGGAGCAGTGGTGATGAAATATGTAACACCAAGTAATGCGCATACTTTTTTTTTTTTTTTTTTTTAGGATGGGAAATCATCAAATGACTTCTCCCACTCTGGGCGGAGCGGGAGGGAGTGTCAGACTCTTACTGACTAAAACCCATCCATGTTCCTTCCTCGCCCTTTACGTTCCGGGGCCGCGGTATCTCTTTCGAACAGTCCCGCAACCCCGGCAGGCTTCGGCCCTTGCGGGCCCCTCTCTTCTGCTGACATCTCTTTGAGGCGCGCGTGGAACACGAACGCGCCGTCGACACGGCCTGTCGTCACTAGACGGACGGACGGCTAGCTAGCCCATAGCTAGCCGTCCACAGGCCCGCATCTACGGTGGCCGGTAGCCAAAGTAATGCGCATACCTGGGTTCGAAACGACTTACTGTTCGTAAGTCGGGGCCACCGCCGCTTTCTTCTCCTGTTGTTATCTCAATTTATTTGGAGTCGTATCAGCATGTCTTTCTCTTCCATATTTCTTCTATTCGTCGTCATCACATGAGTCTTCGAATTTCTAACCTAAGTTAAACAAGGGTGTCGTGCATTTGCCTGGTCTTGCACTGACGAATACAATATCATTTATTCTCTTTTTTTACAATCTATCCACCATTTCTTAGGTCTCGTCAGTAAAGTTTTTAAAGCTAACATTGGATTTATATTAATGCTAGCGCCGTCACGTGGTTTCACCTGCTTAGTTCCCGTTGGAGAATATATAATAAGTGAATATTAAGCTATGGATATGGACATAATATGTTACTTGCTGATAATTTAGGTATCCATTGTAAAAGAATTTTTCAAACCAGTCCAGTACTTATTGAGTATATTCATTTCAAAAAAAGTTCAACTTTTTGACAAGCTTTTTTTAAAACAAGTTTTTACAGTACGATTTTTACTTTAACCACCCCTACGACACCGATTACGGTACTATTCAATCCATTCATCAGCACAATGTTTTAAGTGCGTTTCATAGAGTTCTACCACAAAACATGATTTATCACCCCAAAAAAATAAGTCGTTTCTGGTGTACAGAATGCTTGGTTGACGGCTTCGTGATGAGGTCGCTTACACTCTGTAGATGTTGTTGTATGTATGTACATACAATAATTGTGTTCGTGTATCTAAAACATGAAACACTTCTACATGGGTGTTGGGGTGCACTAAAATAGCTTATATGAGTGGACTGAGTAAAATAGCCTGCATGAATGAACGTCCCACACATCTGAGCTAATCAGGGGAGTGCTTTGTTGACTGGCAAAATATTTTTACCAAGGCATGAGCTGTTTTATCGTATAACACTATCAGTTTTAAATGCGGAGCACGTGGCTAAATAATAAAAGACACTCGTGTCGATATTTACTCGTATGTTAAGCCTTACTTGCCTATGTTGGTCTGTGGATGGGTGACTACCCATTACGTAGGTACAGAGTTCCCTCCGTGCCTCGGAAAGCACGTTGAGCAGTTGGTCCCGGCTGTCATTTGTAGATCTTTTACAGTCGTTACAGGTAGTCAGTGGCCTAAAGTCTGATTACCAGTCTTACCAACGTATATCATATTACCCAGTACTAACTGGGTTGTGGAGGTCAAATAGTCCATGTAAAATACTGGTATTCAGATACATCTGGTTAGACTGGAAGTTGTTGTATAGGTTCACTAGGTTATCACTAGGTTATCACTATATTATCACTAGGTTATCACTAGGTTAGGCTAGGCTGGTTTTCGGAGGTAAGTAGAAACCACAGAACTATACTACAACCCTTACATGGGCACTCCTTTCCTTTCCTCTCTTCTAACTTCATCATCTGGTCATACAACGCATGCCTTTGAGTTCTATCGCTATAAAAAAGTTAATACTGACATGGGTTTTAACATAGATATAATAAAGAAGGAGATATGCCCGTTAGACGAAAATGTATCAGAACCCTGTGTCTCCACTTTATCCCTACCACACGGCAACTACTACACATGCAGTTCAGTAAAAGCAATAGATACGCAGTCGCGCACACACCCGCATTTTTTTAATCAGAAATTGATTGTGTATTAAACTGAATTTTAAACCTTATGCCATCAAACACGTCGTGTATTTACCAAGTACCGTACAACTTACCCACACAAAAACATCGGTACACAACCACATCACTAACTCGTCGTAAGAATAAGCGGCTGCACCACGCGAGGCATGACGTGTTTATTGAACTATCGTTTGGTGATTTTTACATTGCTAGTCCAGTCACTTAGCGACAAACTTAGGTAGTGGTTGAGAAGTAATGTATTTATTGCAAAATAGTATAGCCATTTGCTTATGATTGGCACAAGAGGTCAGGGTGGGTAGACAGGGGTCTTGTGCCTGTCGCGCGGATACCGACACGCCCCTTTGCCACTTCTCCTGTTTTTTTTCATATTTCTATGGGTATTCCCATTAGGAAATTCCCAGTGACAGCATAGCATATCGAACGTGACGCTAGGTATGCGAGCGAAGTCACGTGCAACACATAGTAAAACGACAATGAATGAGATGAACATTAAAACTGTTCTAAAAAGACTCTTAATTGGCTCTCATTACGTCCATTTTGATTTAAATCACTGTCATTTGACTTTTTTGACTAATTGAATCGAACAATGGATTTTGACGAGGTTTTAGCATCAAAGCTTTTTTTTTAATTCTTTTTCTTTTTTACGGTTTAAAGGCTATAATGCATGGCTGACAGGTTTCCTTTAATCTGACATTTGAATGGCGTAAGATCAAATTAATTGGCAATAAGTTTCAAATAATTTATGTTGTGTTTTTACAATGACATATGAAAATTACAGTTGATGTAGCTATAGTCTATGATGTGCGATGTAGGTTTTATAGGACTTCCATAATTTCAAAGCATCGCATTCATTCTTCAAATAGAAAATATTTGGCTTTAAATAAATATTGACAGTTAGTTATTTAAATCGTGTTTCAGAATGAATTTTTATATCATATTTTGCTAGAGAAGAAATATTACAAAGATAAATTCGACTGATGTCGAGGTGTGAAAGATGAAACTTTGAAAACAAATTAATGAGATCGCTTTTGGGAAGCGTGCGGTCACTGACCTGAGTGAAGATAAGAAAATTGTTCCAAGTGAACTTTATAGGACAGCATCACTCTGAATTAAGTGAGAAAAATTTATCTCATATGCTCCATAAATTGGCTTTATGGTTTGTTAGCTTCATTGGCTTTTTGCCACCGGCTTGCGAAGGTCTCTATGTCAGTTTTTTTGCCACAAAAGTTTTTTGTTTTGCCCTTTCCTGTTGGACTTGTAGTATCCCACATGAGGAGAGGCTGGAAACTAGTACCAAACCATTCGGGGATTACAGGCGCAATGTTTTGTTCTACATTAAAAGGTAGAAAAAGAACCTTTTCTTGTCCGTCTGTCTGTACGTCTGGGATAATAGATAATAGCTGTTTCATGGGATCGAACAGCAAAGTTAAGTCTGTCTTTTAAAAAGTTTGTACGGAACCCTCGGAGCGCGAGTGTGACTCGCTCTTGGCCGGTTTTTTGTAAGTACAGATACTAACAAATCTAAGACAACTAAAGACGTCTACGTTTTCATAGATATAGTGTCTCTTTTCTAAAATACGGATAGTGTTTCAGTTGAAAGATAAACTGTTCTTAATGTTATCTCATCTAAAGTAGTCATAACCCACAATAACATACTAATTGTGTACTTAGAACATATTAAGAGATCGTTAGTTACAGCTCGTTTTCCTTAATTGCAGCTCCGATTACTTATACTATTCCTTAGAGACAATGAGCCTGTTTAGAACAATGCCTAACCAAGGTTTTTATTATGTAGGGCCGGGGCAGCCACCCCAGTGCACCACCGTGTTAGGAAGATGGGATGGTGCAAGGGTGTCGACGCAAGTTGCGTCCCACACCAAAAGCCTACCCAACCACTACTGCATTGTGATCATACCATCTGGTCTTTTTTGAAGCGCTTGTGATTAAATAATAACAGCCGCTCGTATCAATCTTTAACCTAGGTTGGTCTTTGGATGGGTAACCACTCATTACATACCGAGTTTTCTCCGTGCCTCGGATAGCACCTTAAGCAGCGCCCCGGCTGTCATTTGTAGATCTTTGACAATCATTACAGGTAGTCAATGGCTCAAAAACTGGCAACTAGTCTTACCAAGTGGTATCGTATTACCCAGTACTAATGTATGGAGCTCGTATAGGCAGTCGCTTCATGTAAAATACTGGTATTCAGCTGCATCGGGTAAGACTGGAAGTCAACCCCAACATAGTTGCGAAAAGGCCAGGCAGATGATGGCCATTAGATTCTAAGACAGCTGGTAAGAGCAGAACGGATGAGATCGTTGCAGTCTTACTGCTAGAAATGCCATGGTATCCGAGGCAGTCGACTGCTTCACCACATTGACAGAAATGTGAAGCGCCCACAAGGAACACCCACCGATAGATCGAGTTGATTGAGAAAAGCTTCAATTACTATAGTCACAAAACAAAGAATAAAACAAAACCATCTAACGGTTTTTGAATAAAGACATTTATCAGTTAACTCTACCAATCGAGGTAATTAAAGGTTTATCTTGCACAAACAAACAGAGCAGATATCGGTTAGTGGTAGTTTGTTAACCATTGCTATGTAACCGCCAATTATTAACTCGGACGAGTCGATTTGATAGTGAACGAGTTTACAGTTCTGCTAGTTTCACTAAAATTTGTAGATTTAGTTTAGGTTTCAGTTACAAATTGATCACCACATGAAAAAAAAGCAAGAAAAATAATTTAGACTTTTCATACAAACTAAATCCAGACAGTATTAACGATAAGCCAATGAAGACGTTTTAAAAATAAACGATTCACCAAACTTCAAAATCACGCGACAGCAAAAACGCAACGCGAAAATCACGCAATATCGAATCGACGAAAATGGTCCAATACTTTTCTCAAAGAACGAAAATTGAAGGCAAAATTTCTACCTTCAAAACTGTTTGCGTCAGCTTTCAGTTCCAGTTGCGTCGAACTTTTGCAGGAGCGGCGCTTTTTGACTTCCGTAACAGTTTAACATGTGGCGAAATGATTTCTTTGACGTTGCTGTCGAATGTCGTCGGATTTTGTCGAAAGCTTTGAGACTTAAAAGTTCTTCTGCAATTCAGATCATGCATCCAGCGTCTGACGTTTTATATTACGTACCTTTGTAGGATAACGTGAAATCAAAATATTGTATTTGATTTTGAATAAGAAACGGATAGTACGAGTAGTAAGTAGGTATAAAAAATTGAGGAAGTCTGGCATAAACTTTTTTGTGGTTTAGATTTTCTTATTTAGTTTGGAAGAGCTCCTGGCTAAATTATAACTGCTGTGCGGATCGATTGCCTAGGTTGGACCAAGGATGGGAGACCACCCATTACATACCGAGTTGCCCCCGTGCCTCGGAAAGCACGTTGAGTCGTTGGTCCCAGCTGTCATTGGTAGGTCTTTGACAGTCGCGGACAGTCAGTGCATGGCCCGAAAGTCTGACAATCAGTCTTACCAAGAGGTATCTAATTACCCAGTACTGACTTGGTTATGGAGGACAGATAGGCAGTCGTTCCATGTAAAACACTTTTGTTCTACTGCATTTGGTTAGACTGGAAGCCAACTCCATCATAGTTGAGAAAAGGCGAAGCAGAAGAGGATTTGCTTGTTTATTTTGACTGGATGTTCGCTCTGATTTCCTACAAAATACTGTTGTTTTAGGCAATTTCGACGTTATCATCAAAGTAAGGGAAAACAGTCACTACTACATACTAATTAACTCTTTCTTTTCTTTATTGTTGGGGATAGTGCCTAACCGGGTATTAAAGTTTTTATGCCGCCCATAGGCTTCTGACTTAGCTTTACATGCTGTCTATATCTCAGGCATGCTGGTTTGGTTTCTTCACGATGTTTTTTACCTTCACCGAAGCAAGTGAAAATTAAGGCGAATAGATGAGCTAAATTAGCAACTCTATTTGTGTTGGTTCAAACTTCGTTTGAAATGCTGTTAGAATAAAGTTTTAATCAGCTTGCACTACAAAATGGTTGTTACGTCAGTCATTGCGGGCCAAATAGTGCGAAATGAGTGGTTTCGATCGATTTATAAAAAATCTATTGATTGGACTAAAAAACTAAAACACCATAATATATTGCTTGTAAAATTATTTGGCAAAAAATCATAATGATCGCATGTTCTTTTTTGGTTGAAAGAAATTTTTTAGAGAAATGTTTGTGATCTTTTTATCGAGTCAAATTATTTGTATTATGTTTTCAAAACACAAGCATAATTATATCCTGAAAAATATCATATATTTCTCTGGTTTTGTTTATAGCAGTGAATCATATACTTTTAGTCATTATAAAACTCGCGTTTAGCTCATGTAGTAGCCTTAAATAATACGCACATAAATCCGAAGTGTATATCCTGGGTTTGAACTCGACACCTAGGATTTTGCGTCGAAAGTCACACCAATAGGTTGCTGCTAAATACATGCACTGTTGACTTATAAATATGATCCAAGATTTTTAATGTTTGAGTAATAAAAAGAAAAGTTTCGGTCGGTTAAACTTAACCGACCGAAATAATAATAATACTCGTATGTACTAACGACGCTCATAACACCTAAAAGTGTAATATCCATCTATCAATGTAAAATGTATCGTACAATCAATCCATCACTAAAACGTTTCATTTCCTAAAACTCTCATATCTATGACATTAACAAAATTCTCTATTCAAATATTCATCAATTCATTTTCATTTATACTTGACATTGAAACAAACTTTAATAGTTAGTAAGAATCAGTTACCGTTGGTTTGACATATCGATTACTTTGAAACTAATAATTTAACCGACAGTTATTTACTACTAAATGTCAACTAATACGCTTTATGGTTTAAAGACCGTGTCTGACCAAGGCGATTGTTGCGCAAACACGCGAATGTTCGTTCATTATCATTTTCGGTGCCGGTGTTCCGAACAAATTTAATGATTGACCATCAACCAGCTGAATGTTTTGGAACGTGAGGGCTCGTGGTAAGAAACTTAGCAGTCATCCTTTTTCGCATCGGCAATAAAAGTTTTTATAATTTCATGATTGCATTTTGGTGACTCAAAGTGTGTTCCATCATATAGAGAAATTACGCATGTTGATGCTGTGTTTGTAGTTTTTCCTTAATCGTCATCGATTAAGAGCGAGGCATTATCGGCAAAACAATAAAAAGATTCTTTGTGTCGTTTTAAGTCACTACTTTCATTGGGAGTTCGTAGATTAGTAAAATAGGTATTCGATGAAATGGCTCATCAATCAAATTAATGAGTATTCGGTAAAATGACTTTTTGATGATATGGCGTAGTAGAAATGGCTTTCAATAATCAGGACGAATCCCTGCGAGAAAACTGGCAAGTCTTAGAACCAAAATTAAAACACATCTAACAACCCGAGAGTCCTGTTTGGAGAAAGGGAGAATGTCATAATCCTGGTGGATTAAGGCTCATTTTCACTCACAGAGCAGCACTTGCAGCAGCAGCTTGTGACTCAGCAGTGGGAACATTACAGATAGGGTGTTCCCATCCTTTCAAAAAGAGACTGAATTACACGACCCCAATGCCAAAAGAAGCATGTCTGTTCTGTTCAGGCCCTAAGCAAAACTAACTTGCAATAGGAGGCGTCCCTTTCTCTTGTCGTGGATGTAATTACCTACCGCTGTGTCCCTACAAGTTTATTTTGACAAAGCATAGTGAATAAACCTAAGCTTGAAGGAACGTTGTAATGTAACTTTCATTGGCGAAGTACAGGGGCCTAATTCTGCTATTTTAATAAATTCGTCACTCCAACACGATTCCATTCTCATCCCATTGTCATTTTGCTTAAAGTTCGTAATCTGCTAAATTCACAATAGTCGGTCAATGGTCTCGTAATAAAATTGTGTTTTAATGGCATTGTCGTATTGTCATTATTATAAAACCCTTAGTACAAATGGTTTTCGAAATCTACTACTAAATGCGAACATTTATTCATGCCAGATTTCATGTACGAGATTAATATTCTATGACATTTCTTTCAATGGAGTGTCAGTGGTTGTTCATTGAGAAGTCATAATTGCGCCATTATGATAGTAGAATTAACAAACTTGTCAAAATCTGACAGAAATTGATCATTATGAAATCAAGGATCGAATACTCTGACACTATTGTAATAGCAGAATCGAGGCCCAGATCTCATCTGTATATTGCTACTCAGTTGAGGTCGACTTCCAGTCTAACCGGTACAGTCACGTCTAATAATATGTTTACACTTTCCTTAATATTATAGCTATTTTCGCGAGGAATAAAGATTGTAACCAGGAGATTGGACCTTTTTCATAAAAATATGAGTTCTAGAATACAATGTACGTAATAACATTAAATTTTAATCAGTACATTTGGAGAAACACAATTTAAAAAATTCATATTATGTGTTTACATAATTATTAGACGTGACTGTACATGAAAAACTAAATATAGTCTTTAGTGGCCAACAATAAGATATAACTGTCTGATTCAATGTGAATGCAACCTAGTCTAAAAGTTATTTTCAATCACTTTGAAATTCGAACGGTTTTTTCGAATGCGGTGTTCTAAATTCACAATAAACTTTGTTTAAAAAAATGTGCAGTTGCCCTTCTGCGTCGGTACCTCGTGAGCTACGGGATTTTTTTGTATGTTTTCCGAACACGATATTACATCTTTACCAAAACCCAATCAAGCAGCCGACTAAGATAGCTAGTGGCTTAAAATGAAACCTTTGTAGTATGGTATTTTTAATTTCACCATATTATTATTAAATCTTGTGGCTTCCAGCGCTGCGCCGCCGTGTGCACGTAGCGCTGAAGCCGCTTGAATTTCCGTTAAAGGAAATGGAGTGTGAAGATTATGAGCTTTTTCTCCACTCTCAAGAATATAATACCGTAAAGTTGGAAATATTATTTCTGATATAAAAATGACAAAAAAATATTAGGGGATTTTTTCAAACCATTGGATTTGTCAGCCAATGTAACAATAGAAGTTTTCATTTTTTCCTTCTTACATTTACCTACTTAAAAAAAAACACTGGCTGAATGGTGATGGAAATCGTCCTGCTTAAACCGATAGTCGCTTTCAAAGCCTCTCATATTTCAACAGGATCGACATAAGCTTTTCAGTAGATTTATATGTCTATCTAAGAAAAACGCACTTCCACTTCTTTCAAGATGGGAATCGTTGACATGTGGAATTCAGTTTCCGTTAGATTGACATAGTAAGCTACTGGAAAGCTTATGTCGATCTTGTCAAGTCCTGCACGACCACTTGCACCTATCAAGATCTAATCTAATCAAATGATAGAGCTGTCCAGGTGGCCACATACTGGTCTAAAATAATTTGAGTTCATAGCACGTAAAGAAAGAAGAAGTCCGTTCTCTTTCAACATGATGACCAAACAGGCGGTGGGGAAGTCACATTTCTTGAAGAACGGATGGCAGATGGAATCGAAACGTGTGACCGACACGAGAGGGTAGGAAAGCCGCACAAGGTGGACTAGTAAACTAGTGAATGCACACATACGGGTCTTTAGTATGGTGGCCCAGGACCAACCTAAGTACGACCCAAAAGGACCTTGAGAAACTACAAAGATTTGCCTGCGTGGCAATCACCGGCAGCATGAGAACATCACCAACTGCTGCCCTACAGGTGATGCTGGGGCTACCACCCCTACACCTCGTCGTAAGAGAGGAGGCGGCCGTAGCGATTTTCAGACTCGAGTTAGCCGGCACCCTAAGGAACGACTCAAGAATAAAACATACACGCATCAAAGAAGATGCAATCAAAGAACAACCGATGATGGCATCCCCTATCGACAGAACTCTGAAGACTCACTGCTTCAAAAAACACTACAACATAGAGCTCATAGATGAGTTGTGCGACTACTCAGGCACAAGAGAGCTAAGAATCTATACTGATGGATCAAAAACCAACGATGGGACAGGCGCCGGGGTGTTCTCCGACGACCTCAACATTAAAATATCAAAATCTCTTGGAAGGTTCAACTCTGTCTACCAAGCGGAGTGTGTGGGCATTATCCAAGCAGCACACGCTATAGAGGCCAGGGAGGTTACGGATACCAACATTCGTATACTCTCCGACAGTGCCTCGGTCCTTCAATCCCTAAAGAGTAACCAGATCACGTCGAGACTAATACTAGAATGCCACAAGGCCCTAGAACAAATCACGGTGTTGAATCACAACACGGTAACGCTGCAATGGATTAGAGGACACAGTGGATCACTCGGCAATGATGCGGCTGACGAACTTGCCAGAAGAGGATCCAGTACAATACCATACGGACCCGAACCCATTGTGCCCATTCCCTTCAAGCAGCTGAGGAACTGGTTAAAGGATCACACCCGATTACAAGCAGGGAAATGGTGGGCCTCGGCACCAGGTTGTAGGCAGTCCAAGGAAGCTATGCCATCCTTGGATCCAAAGCTGACCAGGCGCCTTCTGCGCCTGGACAGAGATAGCCTGCGTCTGGTGGCGGGGACCATCACTGGACACTGCTCGTTGAACAAACACTTCCACACTCTAGGTATCACTGACAGTCCCCTGTGCAGAGCGTGCCTGGAGGCGGAGGAGACGGTAGCGCATGTGCTCCTGGAGTGCACAGGCGTTACCAAGATTCGCGAAGAGACCCTGGGAACACCAGGATCACTTGCAGATGTCCTGAGGAGACCGGAAGTTTAATCTGCTTCTGGAGGGAGGTGGGCTGGTTGGAGTAATCGGCCACCATGGCTCACGCACAATGGTCCACTTCAAGGACTAAGTGCGGAAACCTAAACCCCCATGATGATGATGATGACTAGTGAATGCAGGTGCCCATGGATGTGAGAAGATCAGAGGCCCTACTCCCTAACGCTTCGTCCGTATATTCAGATCTATCAGTCTCTCTCGCGCACGTCTGCAGATGAGTGCGAGTGAGAGAGGCGGTTAGATCCGAATATACGGACGAAACGTTAGGGAGTAGGCCCTCAGGACCGGTTGACGTTACGATGCTTGGCCTATGACCAGCAGTGGCTTAGTGAAGGTTACTTTATTATAGGCTTATGTATTTATATCTGTCGTGTAAATGATGCTTTAATAATAAGTTGGATCTGGTTCTAGAGGGAGGTGCGATGGTTCGAGTAACGGCCACAAATGGTCCATTTTAGGGAGTGCGGAAACCAAAACCCTTAGCATAGAACATAGATAGATGCTTTAAAAATGTATCAAATCGCATCGACTGCCTCATCGATTCTCGTCTCCCAAAAGTAAAGAAACTTGACTCGTTGAAACGAACCTTTACTTGATCCCTTACCCATTCTACCAAAATTATCCTCATCCACGTTACAAAGTAGTCCCTCCACCAAATTACTTTTCCGTGAAAACGTAACAACAACCAGACAAACTTCCTTTTGCATTTATAACAGGTAGCTGCTTTGTTCACCTATAAGAGGAAAAGATCATGCATAAAATATGAAGCAAACTGGAAAACTGGGGCTAAGTTGTCTCAGCTAAGTTTTAAATTACAATGACGTATTGTGTTTGAAGAAAGTAAAGTGCACTGGGGATGGGGTAGATAGAATTTAGTATGGGTTTTAAAATAAATAAATAATATGAAGGTTTATTTCATTGGTCTAGGGGTCGCAAGCGCTATACTTTGGTCCTGTGTAGGACCAAAATATTATTGGGTTTTTGATAGCAAAAGCTTCGTTTTCTCGACTCAATAACACCCTCGCTTACGGCTCCTGTGTTAATTCCGCTGTGAATGCAATAATAAACTTTCTCCACTTGTATCGAAATGTACTAATCAAATGCACCTAAACTAAAATGAACGTGGTAAGGCCACCTTCATTTTAAAACAATATTGCTTTCAAATATAAAGGCAGATAAAACAACTTTCCAATATTCACTGCGGTTTTAAAAGCAGCCATTTTAAACTATTGGCTGCGGTAACAAAATATTAAACTTACAAACATTTTGGTAAATAAATTGTTAAAATTACAAAGCTTATTTAAGCCACTTGATATTGCATCGAACAGAAAATAATTGTTGGTTTTCGAGTTGGTTATTATTTGAATATTCGACCTCGGTACTACCGCTGCCGAGGAAGCGAACATCAACAGATTTGTGGCTAAAAAAACTTACATTAAAATTATTTTAGTTTACGTATCAGTAATTCTTTTTTAATATTAATAGTTGATGCGGAGAACAAGTGCCTTTCGGCTTCGTTAAGAGTACTTTTACGAAAAATATGCAAGATTGGTGTCGATTCTCTTGTGCACAAATAAAACTTAATTTTGGCTATTGCTATCTTTTACTAAATGACAGTGCGCGAAAAGGACGGCCATAGCTATGAACTAAGTTAGAGATGTCAAACTAAGTAGTTTAGTAGCCTTGCGTTTCACCGTGTTTTTAGTCGACATGTTTTTACGTGCACCCTTCATTTGTATGGAAATATTAGTTCCAATTAAATTTGACAGCTCTAAATTACGTCCGTCTCTTTCTCGTTTTATTAGAGAGAAAAAGATAGCAATAGCCTAAAATAAGTTTAGTTTGTGCACGACAGAATCGACACCAATCCACATCCATCCATTTCTCCTATTACCATCGGTGATGACGATCTTTAAATCCTGTTCCTCACATCCTTTAAACTTCTCACTTATCGCTCTCTGTGGTGCAGGTGCCTCAACAAGCAGATAATAAAGAATTGATGGTCGAGTATTGTTTCATTTCAACCGAAAGAGGATCCACTGCTGGACATAGGCCTCCCCCAAGTGTCGCCACATTGACCGGTTCCGTGCAACTCGCATTCAACGGATTCCCGCAACCTTCACCAGGTCATCGGTCCACCTAGTGGGAGGTCTTCCAACACATCGTCTTCCGGTTCAAGTATTGTTTGCGAGTCGATAAATTTGTTGTTTTAATTGTGTTTGTATAGTTTGCAGTTCCGATGTACTCGTACCTATGCACGATATTAAATTACTTTGATTGGGAATCGTGTATAAATTTTTCATATACGGGTGTTACTAGGCATTTACGCTCAGTTTTTTTATTGGAAGGCTTTCAGTTTGACGAGAACCATGATTGCTATATTAACATCAAAAAACAAAGCGAAGTTCAGGCCTGCCATTTCATGAGAACTATGATATTTTAAATACAATTGAAAATCAAAGAATAATTCTGGCTAAGTGATGTTACTGCAATCATCATTCTTAGAAAACTGGTTTGTTATTCTGGTGGTTAGTATGTAAGTTTCTCATTATTACCGCCAAAAATTTCATTAACACGCTTAGTGACCACTTTTTACAGTCTGTATTGTCCCACTACTGGACAAAGGTTTCACTCGTAGCTTTTCACTTTTTTCCAGTGCGAGGCATGCTCCGACCAATCTCCCACAAATGCCTCTAGATCATCACACCATGAGGATGTTGATGATGCGTCCATTAAGCATCCACTGATTGACAACTTTGGTCCATTTTACATTAAAGTTCCTTTAATAACGAAAGGAACAATAAGGAATCACCATTAGTACAAAGTGTGTGTGTTTTTTATTAGGTAGGACCACTAGCAGATGCGCTCTTTACGGTTACTAGACAGCTTAACCGGACTATCCTGTGGTGGCTAAAAATTACTTTGAGATCCTCCAGCCAGGGCTTACAAACAATGGATTAAATTAAATGAACAAATATCACTAAGGGCTCCCCCAATGGAAGTTCATCTTTTTTAACAATGATGATGATAAATCACGTGGGCCTTGTAATTGTTGAATAGCTTAAAAAATAGAACACAGGATAGGGGATGGAATATGGAATGGGATATGGAATCTGGGTGTATGCAGAGGTGTACCTAGAATACACCCAGATATCGCCAGAGATATGAAGTGGTATTACCACCGACCTGACCCAAATCCAGACTCCATGGCTTGTTTCGGGAGGTACCTGCACCGAATCGGGCGGGAGGAAACGCCCGGGTGTTTCCACTGCGAGGATCGACTGGAGGACATGGTGGAGCACACGGTGGAGGTCTGCCCTGCGTGGGCGGAGCACCGCCGTGTCCTCGTAGCGGCGATCGGCGGCGGCGACCTCTCGCGTCCAGCCCTGGTTCAATCCATGGTCCGGAGCGACACGGAATGGTAAGCCGTCACCTCCTTCTGCGAAGCAGTCATGCTAGCGAAAGAGGTGGCGGAACGAGAGAGGGAGAGAGCCTCTCTTTCCAGCCGCCGCGGGAGACGCACTGGGCGTCGGGGGCCACGTGGTGGCTACCGGCCACCGTAGATGCGGGCCTGTGGAGCACACAGGTGAAGTGTGTGGAGCTATGGGCTAGCTAGCCGTCCGTCCGTCTAAAGATGACAGGCCGTGTCGACGGCGCGTTCGTGTTCCACGCGCGCCTCAAAGAGATGTCAGCATAAGGGGAGGGGCCTGCAAGGGCCGAAGCCTGCCGGGGTTGCGGGCCTGTTCGAAAGAGATACCGCGGCCCCGGAACATAAAGGGCGAGGAAGGAACATAGATGGGTTTTAGTCAGTAAAAGTCTGACACACCCTTCCGCTCCGCCCAGAGTGGGAGAAGTCATTTGATGATTTCCCATCCGAGAAAAAAAAAAGACTCCATGGCTGTAAGTAACTCATCATCTGCCTAGCCTTTTCCCAATTATGTTGTGGTCGGCTTCCAGTTTACCCGGATGCAGCTGAATACCAGTATTTTACATGGAGCGACTGCCTATCTGACCTCCACAACCCAGTTAGTACTAGATAATGCGACACCCTTGGTAAGAATGATTGTCAGACCTTCCGGCTACTGTTAGACCGTGCCGTATCCGAAGCGAGGGTCGTCCGTGCAATTTCGTATCACAATCCATTGTCCGTTACTCGGTAGCGGCTCGGAAGCGTGAGTGTGTCGGACACACTCACGCTTCCGAGCCGCTACCGAGTATATATAATGGACACACTGTGTCCATACAAAATTGCATGGTCGACACTCGGCTCGGACCCGGCACGGTCTAGCGTGAGTCATCCTTTATCGTGCTTTCCGAGGCTTTTAGGAAACTTGGTATGCAATGAGTCCTGTCCAGAGAACAACGTAGGAAAACTGCAGCTATTATGTAGGCACAAACTCCTCATAAAAATCGATAGACTACTAATCATAATTAACCTAACAAAAACTCAAAGAAGCAATAACCCACTTGCGGCACTCAAGTATCAAACCCCATAAAAATACAAAAGTAAGCCATTACTGTCGACTCCGGCAATCTTTCCCTCGAAAACGGCCATCAGAAATAGATCAATTGCAAGTTTGCCCTTGTGAATCAAGGCTGCTCCGGCCAAGGGCACCCATGGCGTGTTGGGCCGAGGGGTAATTTCTTCAACCTTGCCACTTATGGGGGCCGTGGGCTTTATTTTTTTTCCTACAGCTTTTCGTTTACGTACGGTGTTTAAGTTCATGCATGCGATTGTGAAAATTTGTTGTTGGTAGCTGTTTGGAGTTTCCGATATAGCATGACATAGCACTGTATTGTATTGTAATAAAGGGGCTGGTGTCCGCAACTCCACGTCAAAACGCGTATTTTGCGTTTGCGCTATAATTCACCACGCGGGCCCAATGCAAATTGGTAGATGTCACAAAGGTTTTAAAATGTTTGATTCTAGAACATGTTTCCTCATGATGTTTTTCTTAATGGCATAGCGTTATACTTGTGCTTTCCGCAGGTACAGGCAGAGGTGTAAAGTGCCGTCATATTTCACAACTACGTAATTTTCTTCCATGTAGGTAAAAGGGAGCGACGGAAGAACTCGTGGCTAAATAATAACAGCCGCTCGGGTTGATGTTCAGGTGAAGCCGCGCTTGTCTCGGTTGTCCGTGGATGGGTGACCACCCATTAGATGGCGAGTATCTTCCGTACCACACAAAGTTGTTGGTCCCGGCTGTCATTTGTAGATCTTTGACAGTCGGTTCCAAATAGTCACTGGCATTGCAATCGGACAACCAGTCTTACCAAGGGGTATCGTAGTGGGAGTTGCTCCATGTAAATACTGGTTTTTAGCAGAAATCTGTATGCACTGTTTTAGACTTTCACGGTTTTTCACTACACATAAAGTACTTACGGGAAAATAAAAAAGAAAGAGAAAGAGGTAGACAAAGTTGTCTACTCATAATTAATAATTTTCGTCCCACCCGCATACCTCTCCAGTATTCCCGCGATCATGATGCTTGCAACAGCGTCGAAATATCGGGTGCTCGTAGAAACCAAAGAAAATCACGGATATAATCCCGTAAGGACTTTAAGTGAAGTCTGTAAGATAGGAGTCGACCCCAACATAGTTTGGATTTGTGCCCGGTTGATGGCAATAGGCTCGCCCTATATTACATGAAAATTAAAAAAACCATAACTGTTACAGGCGTCATGTTACGTTATGGAGTCACTGTTCTGTTCATGTATGAGTCTACAAAATTAAACAGTATTTTTATTGTTTTATCGATTTTTAAAGACCGTGAGTGTACACAGCTGAACAGCTGAATATAAATGGTATGTCTTGGTCTTTATGACTGCTTCAATTATAATACGAGTACATATAAATAACTACATATATACAGTACCTACACATTTATTATGACTGATTTCTAGTTCGTAATGGATATTCTATTGATCTCTTATCTTACGATGCTTTGTTCTTGTGGCCTTTATAGACCTATGGTAGTCAAAGCTTTTTATTGATGGTATCTATTCTCGTAACGGTTAGCGCAAATGGTCTCCAGGTTCAAGTGTGTATGTTTTGAGAAATGGAAAAAACACTTCAATGAAATATCCAAACAAGAAGGCATTTGGTATAAAGTGATTCAAAATGAACCACCTCGTGAGCCATGGTTTGATGATACATCTTTAACTAGGGGTTATGTAAAATTAGCGTTAAGGCTTCGTTCTGGTCACTTTCCATCAGCAAAATTTGCTTTCTTAATGCGAAAGGCTGCATCGCCTAATTGCGAAAGATGTAACAAAATTGAAGATGTGCAACATTTGTTGATGGAATGTGCTAAGAATAAAGATGAAAGGAAATCTTTGGCTAGGGAGTTCTAATTGAACATGTGGGATGTTGGATAAGATATATTAACATAGTACCCTAAATCAAAAAGGACTAAACGCATAATTTGTGGCTGAATTCAGAGGCCTAGGCAATAATTCCCTTTCCTATGTCATAAGTTATAATGATAGTAATAATAATAATGATATAATTTAATAATTATAATTTATTGGTTTTTATACAAAGCGCTTTTACAATAGTTCTAATAAAGTTTTGAAACCACTCAAATATTAATTAATTGAAAAAAAATCCGGAAAGCAAACCAAAACATTGAAAAGATGAAAATCTGTTTCACTACGACCCATGACGTCTGTCAAAGACGTCAATACTCAAACATTTGGAAAAACGAAGATTGATGAGATGATATTTAAACAAAATGATTACGAGAGCTGCCTCCCGACGCGCACTTATTCCATCCCCGGACTCGTCGCTCAGCTCCGCCTCGCCGCCACCGGACCCCGGATCATCAGTGTCACCGGTTGCGGCAGTTGCGTCGAGCTCGAGTGACGAATATTTCTCTCCGCCGACGTCGCCAACACCTGTACGTCGTGCGGGGAGAGGCCGGCCACCGAAGGGCTTGGGACTTAGGGGCCAACAGGCCCCGAGCCGGGTCCCCGCTACCGGTGGTTGTATGCAGCGCATGAAATGGACTCAACTAATGAACGAGAACGTCATGCGCGCATACTACGGGTCTACAGAGGGGGGGACTAACCTCACTGCGTACCGTGTTAGGATGCTGTCTCTGTTTCAGGATCTTGAACCAACTGTCAACGCCTCAGCTCAACGACTATCGGATCAAGTGCGGGTCATCCAACGCAATCACCTGTTGGACGGCGCCGCGCTTGATAGGCTGCGCTCAGAGGTACTGAGCAACCGTATCATCTTAACTCCGGCACAAACCGCGGTACAAGCCTCATCTATTGATGCAAACCCACCGCGATCCAACCCTGCTGTTGTAGAGGAAGATGATAGGGTTGCCATGGTAAGTAGCCAGTGCAACGATCGATTGAGGAGCGCACTGGAGGATGCACTTCATGAGTATCGATCAACTTCTGCTGAACTTAGGCCCCGATTACCACGGTTACCCATGCATAAAAAAAATAGGGCGTTGGTGTGTGCCCTGGACTCATAACTCAAGAATGTATTCGAGAGTAGCGAGGACCTCGTTGATACACACTCGATCCTGTTTTGCGGGGCTGTTGCGGCATGTCGTTTAGCTAATGTCAAGTTCCCAAATTGTGACTTAGCTACTCGACCAAAACCAGCCGTACCAGCCTGGCAACGCAGGATTGAGCGCCGTATCGATGGGGCCAGGGTACTCATCGGCAAACTACACTGCTTCAGGGAGGGCAATACACGACCACGTGTGATGCGTTTTGTGAGGCGGGCATTCTCGGGGACTGAAATCAGTCCTCAAGAATACATGTCCCGTGTCACAGAGCGCATCGACTTCCTGAAGCAGAAAGTTTATGCATGGGCGAGCCGTATACGGCGGTATAAGCGGCGGGTTGATCGGTACTCGCAGAATCGCATCTTCCAGAGCGATGAAAGGTGGGTATACAGAGCTTGGGAGCGACCTCAGCAAAATATGACGGACGTGTGCCGCCCGGATGATGCCGCCACGAGTTCCTTCTGGCGCAGCATCTGGTCGGTGCCCGTTTGTCATTCTGAGGCTGACTGGATGCGTGATGTTGAGCGAGTGTGTGAACCTATTCCCACAATGGAACCAATTTTAATAACGCCACTGGATATAGCCAGAGCAGTTCGTCCGTTACCGAATTGGAAATCACCGGGACCGGACGGACTGCATAACTTCTGGCTCAAGTGGTTTAGTAGTTCACACACTTGCCTGGCATCCCAATTCCAGTCATCCTTAGAGTCTGGGTCCTTACCACAGTTTTTAACAACAGGTATAACCCACCTGCTCCATAAGTCAGGAAGTCCCGCGGAACCCAAGAACTACAGACCGATCACGTGTTTGTCGACGGTCTATAAACTTCTTACATCCATTTTGAGAACGAAAATTAATACTCACGTTGACAGTAACTCAATTATGTCTGCCTCTCAAAATGGATGTAGGAATGGGTCCCGTGGTACTAAGGAGCTACTCCTCATCGACATGGCCATTAGCCAACAGGTCCGTCGAGCCCGCAAGGATCTGTCAACATGCTGGATAGATTATAAGAAGGCCTACGACTCGGTGCCACATTCATGGCTCAGGAGGGTGCTGGAGTTGTACAAGATAGATGCAACTCTACGCACCTTCCTTGAGTCATGTATGGGGCAATGGAGGACGGTCCTTCGATATCCAGGATGTCGACAGATCCAGGGAAACGATGAACCTGTTTGGATTAAACGGGGAATATTCCAGGGCGACAGTCTGAGTCCCCTTTGGTTCTGTTTAGCCCTGAATCCTGTAAGCACATTGCTGGAGAATTCAGGGCTAGGCTACCGGTTGAGGAAAGATGGTCAGGTTATATCTCACCTGCTTTACATGGATGATCTGAAACTCTTTGCCCCCAACAAATTGCAACTGATGGAGCTACTGAAAGTAACCGAAACTTTTAGTAGCGCCATCGGGATGGAATTTGGTGTGGACAAATGTGCAGTCATGTATGTAAAGCGAGGGAAGATTATGGGATCCGAGGGACTTCAACTCTCGGATTCCATACACCTAAGATCCCTTTCCTCATCCGAGAGCTATAAATATTTGGGTATGTCGGAAGCGTTAGGCATTAACGTAACTGACATGAAACAATCGTTGAAGGAGCGCTTCTTCGGTCGCCTAAAGAAGGTATTAAATAGCCTTCTTTCAGGTGGGAACAAGGTGCGCGCCTTCAACGGTTGGGTCATGCCGGTTTTAATGTACTCTTTCGGCATACTCAAATGGACACAGACCGAACTCGACGCCTTGGATAGAAGAGTTCGTACACTGCTGACCGAAAACCGGATGCATCACCCACGATCGTCAGTGATGAGACTGTACATCCCGCGGAAGTGCGGGGGTCGAGGCTTTTTAAATGCGAAGACCCTCCATAACCGCGAGGTGTGCAGCCTCAGAGAATATTTTCTAAAAGCCGACGTGGGGATGCACCGAGATGTGGTCGCAGTGGACAAGGGACTCACCCCATTGTCCATGGCTAAAGAGAACTGGCGCAAACCTGTGGTACTTACTACCGATGACCGCAAGAAAGAATGGCAGGGCAAGGAGCTTCACGGGCGCTTCTACCGGGCTCTTCATGGGCCCGATGTAGATTTTCTAGCGTCCGTGTCCTGGCTACGTTTTGGTGACCTCTTCGGGGAAACTGAAGGTTTTGTCTGTGCGATTATGGACGAAGTTATGTTAACGAACAACTACCGGAAATATATTATGAAGGACGGGACGGTTGACGTGTGTCGGGCATGCCACTGTCCGGGTGAGTCCATCAGACATATTATTTCTGGTTGTTCTCGTCTGGCTAACGGCGAGTACTTGCACAGGCACAACCAAGTAGCCAGAATTATTCACCAGCAACTTGCCTTGAAATTTAAGCTTGTGGAATCTGAGGTACCGTACTACAAGTATGTGCCCGACCCAGTTCTTGTGAAAGACCATGTCACGCTGTACTGGGATCAGTCTATCATTACTGACAGGACTATTGTTGCCAATAAGCCTGACATAGTGGTGGTAGACCGATCAGCGCGCCGCGTAATGATAATCGATGTTACTATCCCTCATGACGAGAACCTCGTGAAAGCTGAGAAAGAGAAACAAATGAAGTATCTCGACTTGGCACACGAGGTTCGCGACATGTGGAATATGAACTCGGTTATCATTGTGCCGATTGTCGTGACGGCCAATGGCCTGATAGCCAAGAGCCTCGACGAACATCTGTCGAAGCTCTCTTTAGGCGGTTGGATCAAGGGCCTGATTCAGAAGGCAGTTCTCCTCGATACGGCTCGCATTGTGAGGAGGTTCCTGTCTCTGCAACCCTAACCACCGGTGACTTGGACCCTGCTCCCGACACCGGCGGATCCCTATTTTTTATATTTTTAAATGTTTTTATATGTTTTTTTAAGAATATTTAAAAATGTATCAAGTAAGATATACAACGAATAAAGGAGATAATGATAGTATTATTTGTGTAGTTGTGTGTATCTAGAGTATAAGCAATGGGGTTGACGTATCCGTGTGGGTAGAAACCCCTAATTAATAAAGTCTAAAAAAAATGGTTAAGGATTATGTCTATTATTAACTTAGGTTTAAGAAAGTACCAAAGAAACTATCGATAGACTGTATGAAAGATGATCTGGAGAAGAAAAGTGGTGTCTGAAGAGATGACCAGTAAGAAGAACAAGACATGCTGTGCAGACCTCAAATAAATTGAGATAAGGGCTAGAGAGATGACGATGATCTTAACTAAGTTTGACTTTGAATTAGTGTAACCCGATTGCCGACCCGACCGCCAACCGACGTAGCCCGTAGAATTGCTAAACTTAAGTGGCAGTGGGCAGGGCATATTCAACAACGTGTTCAGGATGATGTTGGCGCTCCCCCGCTATTGCAGCGCATCGACTATTGATGCTTGCGGATTTGCGGATTGCTTCCACGCCACTCTGCACGCCGCACCTTGCATACCTACTTGTTATTTTATTTCACTTTTTATTTGAAGTATGTCACGGTGTTACTATACTTATTTTGTAAATATGTTTTTCTTTTTGTATTTTGGCACCTTGTTTTTTATACGTAAGTGAACTGTATCATTTAATTATACTTTTGCGTGCTGTGCTATGTCTTTTGTGTGCAATAAATAAAGGATTTATCTATCTATCTATCTACTATGTGCAAGAGATGCACGTCGCTGGTGCGGTGAGTGCGGGGGAGCGCCAACAGTATGCTGGCCGCGCTCGAGGGAAGGCTTGATTGCTCCATTATCTCCCACTGTTGCATGCGACATGTGGCAGGCTGATGCGACTGACAGACCGGATTTTATTTTGTAATTTTTTTAATTTGATTATGATTATTTTTTATTACAATTATTTTTTTTATTGTGTATTGAATTTTATCGAATTTAGTATATTAAATTGTTACTAACTGAAAATACTGTGTATGTTATGTGACTGTACGAATTTGTGTGATTTCTGTGATACTGGAATTAATATATATATATTTTTTATTAAATTGCTTGCATAAGGAATGGCCGATGGGGCCGAAAAGTTCTGGAGTGGCCACCGCGATTTGGAAGACGTTGCGTTGGAAAACCTCCCACTAGGTGGACCGATAACATGGTCCAGGTTGCAGGAATCCGCTGGATGCGTGTCGCACGGGATCGGTCAATTTGGCGACACTTGAAAGCCAAAGGACATCCACTGCTGGACATAGGCCACCCGCATCTGTCCAGCAGTGGACGTCTTTCGGCTGAAATTATGATAATGATGTTGATGAAACGCCGACCCCAAGTACATGGCAGGAAGATGATGGGCGTTTTAAAAAAAGGAGGTCCCATAATCATTTTTACACTATTTACCTTGTACAAAAAAAAAACAAAACACGCTAATAATCTCATTACCAACATAGCCGAACCGCAGTAACGACGATCATTTCCCTTTACCGTACAAATAAATAGCAGCCATTAATAATATCTCAAGCCAAAAAATACGTGAAACTCATAGAAGAATGAATGCACGAAGAAAATGAATGAACAACGTAATTTAGTCATGATGACTGGACGTGTTATGATAAATTGAGTTACAAATACATATTTAGGTTTATACAGGTCCTTGTGTTTTCACGGAGTTCATTGTACATAGTTATTTTTAGGACGAGGGGCTTGATTGAGCGTATGTAATAAGTAGCCATACTGATCGATTTTGACTGCTTCGTTGGTCTAGTGGTCGCAAGCACAACTGCTGTGCATGAGTTTCTTCTTTTTTTCGGTTGGGAAATCATCAAACTTTACTGACTAAAACCCATCCATGTTCCTTCCTCGCTCTTTTTGTTTGGGGGCCACGGTATCTCTTTCGAACAGTCCCACAGCCCCGGCAGGCTTCGGCCCTTGCCGGCCCCTTCGTTTTTGCTGACATCTCTTTGAGGCGCGCGTGGAACACGAACGCGCTGTCGGCACGGCCTGTCGTCATAAGACGGAAAGACGGCGAGCTAGCCCATAGCTCACCGTCCACAGGCCCGCGCCTACGGTGGACGGGGGCCACCACGTGGCACCCGATGCCCGGTGCGTTGCTGCGGCGGCTGGGACGAGAGTTTCTCACGGGTTTGATTCCCGGGTCGGGCAAAGTGTTATTGAGTTTTCTATCAGGAATTTCTTAGTAGCAGCCACGAAGTCTGGATTTGTGCCCGGTTGATGGTAATAGGCACGTTCCATGTGACATGGGACTTAAAAACATAATAGGTGAAATATGGGTGTACTATTAGATATCTCCGCCAAACTCTAAAGAGTAGTTTTTCAGAAGCACGATACAGTGACTGAATGCTACATTTCTCATGCATATATTCCATAACATCTGCAGTGATTTGGTGAGGCTTTGGCCAATGAACGTTCGGGAAAAATTGGCAAACGACAAATAAAAAAAATGCAGCGAATCGGCAAAACGCTATGCGACATCAAAGCAATAACTTATATGTGCGATTTTGGTATCTCGACTGAACGCGTAGAGTTGCTGATGGCTGCATTAAAAACAAAAAAAAACTGTGGATGTGAGAACCATGGACTCGTGGAGTTTTTGGAGCTCAAAAATTTCATTTCTGTTCGTTCAAAAAACCCTTTAGACTTGGCTCTGCATTGGACTTCATAATCTAAAAGTATATGTTATTATTACAATGTAAAGGGGATAATATACGGGGCATACATTTTAAGAAAGTTAATAAGTAAAATATTAAAAAATGATGGCCTGATGACAGCCTGTGAGATCCCTGGATCCACTCCTCCTAACGCATGTTTGCATTGGTGAACTGGACCTATTGACCAATTTATCTGTAATTTCATCCATGAATCAAATCGGATGTTCACAGTCCCGTTCGGAGACCAGGCTGCTCGGCTTAACCGCACCTCACAAGATCTCCATATCGTTTTAATGCATCTATGTAATAATATCAAAGTACTAAAGGCACCACTGCTAAAATTAGCATGTTTATTAAGGCCCACACAGGCCGTTCACAGGCTACACGTGGTAATTAACGATTTATTTTTGTCAGGTCAATTATTCTAGGTCAATTAGTTCACAACCGAGTTGACATGAGTAGCTTCGTCTGGCGTCGTTGGACATGCGACCTCGCTACAATTGAACCGCTGAATCTTTTAGTACGGTAGGAGGTGTTCTCGTCAAACTCGACTATGGCATGTTTCTTCAGTAACTACTTCTTCATAATTGTGTCAATGGTTCCAATATTCTATTGAAATATGTAGTCACCTCAATAGAAGACGATGAGCTCAATTAGCTCCGAGGCAGGACGAGTGAAAGAATATAATAGTACCAATATTCGTCACTTTGTCTCGACTTGTGTCCGGTTTTTCAAAATCAAAATTAAAGTAGGCCAGTCACAGTCACATCTGAACTGTGATACACACAATGAACTGAAGCTACAGTTTCAGTCAAAAGGCGTAAAAGTGTGAAAGTTGTAGTTGCCTATTCGAAAGCGTAGATATCTATGGAGAAGAACGCTAAGATATTCCACTTTTGCAAGACGTCTCAGAGACATATAAGCGCTCCAGGTCGAGACGTACATCCACCATAAGATAAGTACAATTGTGGGATTGATTTCTTTAAGCAATACTCATGTTGAGATATTTATAAACAAGTAATCAATGGAGAAGAACGGAAGAAGAAGACATGCTGCGACGACCCCAAATAAATTGCGATAAAAGCAAGAGAATGAAGGTGATGAGTATAGCGAAGTACCTTTTCTGATGACAATCGAGAGAAGGGCAATTTCTTTACCATGGCACGTCCCATTTGATAACTTTCCCAATTTGCCAACTAAACTGAACACCAACCAACACAAAATTTCCGTTTCGTATGCCTCTTTTAATAAACAAAAGCACATCAGCCGCAGTACCGTCTAAAATCATCTTTATTTACTTAGAGCCAGCAATATCTCACACGGGACAAGTTCCGACATGTTCCAACTGTAAGTGATGGGTGCCACTTATCTTGGTCCCGTAGTTCACGTCGCACACGTTAAGCCTGGCTTCTGAATTTACTGCTTTTAAGGGACGCAACTTCGTGACGATGGTTTTATTTTGTGTGGTTTTAGGATGTTGAAAACTTTTTTTTGTGCCTTAAAATATCTTGTGGCTACCGAGAGACGGTCGAAAAAGTATTAGCAAATCAAAAGCCGTGGATAATATTCCAATTGCGGGCTAGACCTGATTGAGACTAGCTCAGGCTAGGAAAGAATGACAAAAAGATGAAGATCTATACTCAATAATACTCAAGGCTGTCAATGAAGTAGCACCTCACCCATTTTTAGATCTTCGACAGTCTTTACAGGTAACCAGTGCCCCGAAAGTCTGATTATTAGTACTACCAAGGGGTAACGTATTACCCGTGGTTAGTCGCTCCATGTAAAACACCGATATTCAGCTGCATCTGGTTATACTCGTATTGGAAGCCGATCGAAAATAGTTTGGCAAACGCTTGGCTGATGATGATGACGATATTATCTTTGTCAGATCATGTATGGACCATGCAGATTAATAGCATCTGAGATGAAGAATTGGGATTTGAATAGCGGAATCTAAAACAAATAATATTTCCCAGTTTCTTGAAAGCCATCTTGAAATATTCGTAATTTAACGAGTTATTCGGGAACAAAGCCATAACGAAGTTTGGCTCAGACATAAAACGAGCCTGTTTTAATTTAATTTTCTTCGCTATATTTTCGTTCATCTATCGTCTATGCTAATTACGTTTAATAATTAGGTTAGGAAGTCTCTTTAATGAATATAGTGGGATTACTTTGCCTAATAAGTTCATTGTCTTAGTAATATTGAAAATTATTTTTGTCTTGTTTATCTAATATTGTTCCATCTCGTATATAAACTTTGTATACTACATAGACCAATTAATAAGGGTTGTAGGAAATCCTTGCTTTTCGTCAGAAAATCGAGCATATTGTTAAATATAAAATATCCTGTGCGACTGCTAAACATGAGGTTCTGTGTTCGATTCCCGGGCCGGGCAAAGTTTTAAATGGATTTTCCATCAGGAATTTCTCAGGAGTTTGGAAGTGTGCCTAATTGATGGCAAAAAAGCTCGCCCCTATTATATAAATAAATAAATGAATGTCGCTGGACATTACACACAGCGCCATCTTAGTGCCGCACTAAGCAAGGCTTGTATCGTGGTCACCAGATAGTTGCTATACTACATATATACTTTTTATTTGTAAATACATACTTATAATACATAAACATCCATGACTCGGAAACAAATGTCCATGCTCATCACACAAACATTTGCTCCTACCGGGATTCGAACCCAGGACCCTAAGAACGTAAGGCAGTTTCATTACCGCTGCGCCATTCGGGTCGATATTACATGGGACTTAAACATATCTGGCGAAATGTGGGAGTACTATTAAGTACACATCTGCCTAACCATTTGGGGAAATCAAGCGTAATGTTCTGAAGGCAGGATATTCTAAACCGAAACATGTTCTAACCCGGAAATCCAACTTATGGTGAAAAGTAAGGTCAGACATTGATTGCTGTCGTCAAATCAGTATTCAACCAATCAGAGGTCAGTAAACATCAATTACAGAAAAGCCACTAACTTCGAAAATGGGTACCGTTTTGTGGAATCAAAATATCACTGTCATCGTAACTTGGTAGATAGATTATTATTTCCTGTTCTCGTGGGAGTACGGGGATAAAAATAGCTTATGTTCCTCGCTGATAATGTAGCTATCCATTGCTGAAAGAATTTTTCAAATCGTTCGAGTAGTTTTTAGGTTTATGTGTAACATACAAAACTATAAAACTTTCCTCTTTATAACATTAGAATAGATTACAATTGCAGCTTGTTTCCTTTAATTTGAGGCGTATTGTGCTTATGTGAGCTCGTACTTCAAAAAATACGTTAAGCCGTAGTTCTCAGCAGTCATTTGTAGATCTTTGACAGTTGTTACAGGTAGTCAGAGGCCCGCAAAGTCTGACAACCAGTTTTACCAACGAGTACCGTTTTACGCAGTATTAATTAGGCTGTGGAGGTCAGATAAGCGGTCTCTGAATATCAAATTCAGCTGCAGCCGGTTAGACTGGAAGCCAAACCCAATATAGTTGGAAAAATGCTAGGCAGATGATTTTGATGCTTATATGAGCGCATCTGCATAACACTGGCCACACATAATGAACACCAAAACTCTCAACCAGTCCAAAACTGACCTAATTTCGCCCAAATAGTTCCCAAGATCTACAGGCGGTTCAAACATCAGCGTATAATATGGCGTGATTAGTATGGCAACAAGCCAGTTTCAGTAATGAAATTCCTTTTACTTGTAATTGCTTTTGTTGAAGTTTAGTTATGCTGTATGAACCATGTTATTTCAACGTGAACGTGTTTTGGTGTAACATTATTGAATTTTAGTGTCGTCTTCATGACGTGAAATGGTCATAGTTAAACATGTTGAATGATTAAATAAAAGATTTCAACTAAGAGAAGAGACAAGAACTTTATTTCAAGAGATAGAGAGAAAAAGCGATTTCAATGTTTTGTCTGGATTTGCAAATTCATGAGATTTTCACCAAATTTTTACCTATATCGATGAAACATGTTTTCAACAAATGTCCAATTTGGACTTATTTAATGAAACCTCAAACGGCGCAAATATAATAATTTAATCGGTAATTATGTGTTTGAGCCGTTTGGGGTTGAAACACTAGGGCCATGGGGTCCGAGTGCCCACTTAGTATTTCGAGAAATCTCTAAACGGTTGGTAGACTCTTCACGTGACCAGAGGGCGGGCCTATTTTTTGGCCAAAGAATCAGCATTGCCATTCAACGTGGCAATGCTGCCAGCCTTCTGGGCACTTTTCCTGTTGGCAACGATGTGGACGAATTTTTCGATGCCCTGTAACCCTTTTTGATACTTGTACATATTTTTATTTCTAGTATAGAGTTAGTGTGTATATATTGTAAATAATTAGTATGTTTTCCCCTTTAATGAAAAAACTCTCAATCATATCATTTTCATGAAATACATATGTCATGTCTTCCAATTTCACGACATTAATCCAAGTTTCCTTAAAGTCTAACAAATCAAAATCGTAACAAAATAGTTAAGTACATGAAACCAACTAAGTTCAAATCCTTCTTGATTATTTTAAATCTTGCATACAAGCTCTCTACACCCAAACACCAGATCATTTTATCCTCCGAATACCAAAATATCCAAAAGATTTATATTAATAAGTTTCTTCTAATCATAAATCTTAGGTCAACTCTCTGCACGCCCCATTAGGGACTCAATGGCTTGCAAATAATTTGCGCGCCGAAGTTACTTAACGTAGGCAGTGGGATCGAACTTGTGTACAAATATTCTGGCGTAATGAAAATGTTGAACACTATTTTGTATTATTTTGTTCAATAAGAACACTATTTTCTATTATTTTGTTCAATAATTTTGTTCAATAATTTTGTTCAATAAATATACTTCCGTTAGGATGACCTAACAAAATACTTCTCCCACTGCATCCGTTTGTTTTATAATAAACTAATTCAAGGGAAAACACAATTAGTTTTTTTCCCCTATACCAAGTCTACTAAACTACCTCTCTACTCCCGCCAAATTAGCATTAAAGCGTCTATTTTGGTCGTCAGCCAAAACCCTATACAGCATTGACACAAATAATCTAATTAAGAAGGCACCGCAATTTCTCAAATAATTCTACCGACTGTCTTAATTCCGGTCACCCATCCAATTACCGGCGATCCTAACTGGAGCTTAACTTCGTTATCCTAATGACCCGGGTCCGCAATTTAATTACGTTACGCAGATTACAAATGTCTTGGACAGCAGGTCAGAGTTATTTATTAAGATTGACAATGTATTGTGATTAAAGAGGCTTCAGACTTATAAACCGTAAGTCGTGGGTTTGAACCTCAGACAGGCAGACAGAAAATAAAAAATGAGAAAAAAAATTGGATGGACTCAGGTAAATTTTAAATTACTAATAATAAGCTTAGTTTAATGTAACGTGTCCAATGATGGAGCACGATCGTAGTTTTAAATATTAAAAAAAATAAGCAAACAATCAATTAATGTAAATAAAGGCGTGGACCACCACGTCTGCGGTAGAAAACTTAAAAAAAAAAAACAGACAGGCGCATCACCACTGCTCTCAAAACGGTGAAGGAAAACATCGTGAGGAAGCCGGTATAGAACCAAAAATTCAAAGACTTGTGACATCTACCAATCCGCACCGGGGTCGCGTGGTGCCCATTCCCTCTTGGTACACGTTCATAAACATATTTTATTTATTAAAATGTAATTTTCACCTGATTGTCAAATAGGTGAAGGGGATCCTCCACTATAATAGGTATGGCAAAAACACTTGAATGCACAGACATTTTTTCTAGTTCCTACTACATAACGAGTTCCCTCCGTGCCTCGGAAAGCACGTTAAGCCGTTTATCCGTTGATGTCGTTGGAAACTGGACAGTCTGACAACCAGTCTTACCTAGAAGTCTCGTGTTATAAAGTAACTGACTTTGGCTTTGAAAATAAATAAAATACTGTTATTTAGCTGTTTTTGGTTAGACTGGAACTCAACCCTAACATATTTGGGAAACGGCTAGGCAGGTGATGAATAGGCTTGTGTCCTAAAAAAATCTAATTAGTCCGTCAGTTACATTATAAAAAAATATTTGACCCATATTTTTTTTTTTGTTACATAAATCAAAATTGACGAAGATACGACGCTTTTAAAATTCGCAATACGTCACGCCGTGCTATAGTTTTTAGCACGTTGTGACGTCACGAGCCCCCACTCCCGAGTTTTGATGCGTTTTATCTTTGTCAGTACTCAGTGATTTACAAAAACAAAAAATACGCGTTCATTATTTTGCAATACTCTAACTGACGGACTAATTAGTTTTGCAATTTATTGATGGTGGAAACTAGCCTATTGTGATAAAAGTATCGTATTTACGTTTTAATATAAAGATAATTCGCTAAATTATAAGGCGGAAGTTAGTACCAACGGCAGGGGACGCCCTAGAAGGTTATATATTGACCTTATTGATGGTCGTGTCCTTCAAAAAGGTCAGTTGCGTAGTAATGGTGGCTTGAATGGGAACGCGGCAAAAGAGGTAGTATGTATGAGGCTTTTAGTTAATTAGTACGTCAGGCAGATCATCAAAAATATTTGACCCATATTTTTCTTTAGTTATAATAATAATAATTTAATTTATTTCAGACCATGTCCATTTTGTTAGTAACAATGTTCTTATAGACTAGTGTTAGTAATACACAGAGAAACAAACAAACAAATTATTAAAAGAACGTAAATAGGTACAACAAGAACGCAAATACAACAATCACTGCTGCGCCATCCCATGACATATGGCACTGCAGTGATTGATGTAACTGCAGTCCAGACGACTTGCGATCATGTTAAGGATGCTGTTGGTGCTGCCACGTACTCTACGCACCAGGGAAGCGCATCTTTTACGCATCGTAGCGTAAAAGCAGTCGACGCGATGTTCAGCAAACATCCCTGATGCACTACAGAATCGTCGCAGCCCCATCAGCACCCTGAACGCATTATTAAATTGAACTCGGAGAGCACTGAACGACTTTTGAGTATAGTCTGCCCACAGGCTGCACGTGTAGAATGATGTACAATAAGATCTGAACAGTGTAATTTTGACTTCTGTCGAACAACGTGCAAACCTGCGGGCTATCATGTTTGCCCGAACTGCCAGCGCCCTCCGTTCCCTCTTGATGTCCTCATTGTCCTTGAGGTCAGAGGTAAGCATGTGTCCTAGGTATTTAAATTTTGACACCCTACGCAAGGCTGTACCATCAAGCGTGATGTTGGGAAACACGTTACGTTACCTGTACTATTTCCTCTGGCCTCAAAGACCATGACCTCACTTTTGAGTGGATTATATTTCAAACCATGCTGCTGGGCATAAGCCTCACAAATAGCAAGCAGTTTTTTAATGCCACATACTGATGCACTCAGTAGCACCATGTCATCAGCATAGCTTATGTTATTTACACTAATTCCATCTATGTGACAACCTATCCGGGTGCTACTGAGTGCAACAATCAGATCATTTATATACAGGTTGAAAAGGGCTGGAGAGGACAATCCCCCCTGCCTCACCCCGCACTCCAACCTGTACCATTGCGACATGCTTCCCGACCATCGCACGCCATTGACCTGATTACCGTACGAGTACTTGCAGATGTTGATGAGTTCCGGTGGTAGACTAGTGTTTAGTAGCTTCTTCCATAGTATATCATAGGAAACCAGGTCAAAGGCTCTCGAAAGATCAAGGAAGCATGCGTGAACTGTAGTATGACGTTTGGTATAGTATTTGACAGCATGCTTAACACACAGAACTGCGCTTTCAGTGGAAAGTCCGCTCCGGAAACCGAACTGATTGTCATGAAGTTCAATGTGTTTGGTCAGCTGTGAATTCAACATGCTGTCAAATACCTTCGATACCACTGTAGCAAGAGAGATAGGTCTGTAGTTATTCCTATCTGATAGATCAGCTGTCTTATTTTTAACTATAGGTACAACAATTGTTTTAATCATCTCATCAGGCAGATATGAGTGGCTCAGACAAAGGTTAAACAGCATAGCCAGCAATCTCGGCAAGTGGGGTCCAGCATGTTGTAGATGTTCAATGCTTAACCCGTCATGGCCGGGAGATTTACCTCTAGTCATTGATTTGATTACCAGCTTCACGGCTCTGGTGGTACATCTAAAACCAATTTTTTCACCGTTCTTAACATTGATCACCGACTGTGAGGACCCCAATGGCGATTTAACTGTAAAATGTTGACGAAACAGATCTGCTATTTCCCCGGCATCGCTTACGCCATCGATACACACAGGTCTGTATTCGATAGACGATGACATATCCACTTCTTAATTTTATAGATATCAGTTTATGTGAAACTGGGTGATATTGATAATAATGTTATGTTGTAATTTTTTTATTTTATTTTATGTAGGCGTAATGTTTTTGAATTTTTATTGGTATTGATTTCTTTGTATTGTCTTGATTTTTCTAATTTTTGTAATATTTTCTATAATTTTGTGTTAGTTTTATAATTCTGATTGACGTATATTTTGTTATTCATTTATTTTTAGATTAAGATTTCAAACACAATGTAAATTGTTCTTGAATAAATTGAATTGAAAATTGAATTGGAAAAGGTGCTAGCGGCTTGTTACTTAGTTTATTTGTGGCTTTCCAAAAAGATCGAAAATCGTTTCTCGAGTGATGAGAGGCCAAAATATCCATTTTCACCTGTTCTTCATGGTTCTGACACCATTTCAGTCGGTTCTTAAAGACTTTCCTGGCCTCACACATCTCGTTATAAATTGCACCTGAATTTGGTTTGCCATACCCACACCACAGATAAAATTTCCGCTTAGCTTCCCTGTGTGCCTCGCTAACATGTAAGTTCCACCCTACAACAGGTTTCTTTTTCTTACTTAAATAACATTTACTACGTCTGCTACACAGCGCTGCCTCTCTTAATGTGTTTACAATTTTGTTATACAAACTGTCAATGACATGCCTGTGCTGCAAAATATTGCAAGTGTAATCTGCACATTTTATAAACTCCTCTGGAAAGTCAAGAAGTCTTAAGAGTCTCTGACATTCAGACATGTATTGAGTAACTTGATCTACACTTCTTTCCCCCCATACAACCTCATTTACATTTGGTTTACAGTCTAGTATTTTAGGTGACACTATGCCCAGATTACACTCCATTATTAATGGAAAGTGGTCCGACCAGATTACGTCATACTTGACAAACACTCTGCGCACTGATGGCACAGCTGCCTTAGATACTATACAGTGATCAAGCCATCTTTGCGATCCGTGAGCCTCGCTCACAAAAGTAAAACAATTACACGAATTAGAAACGCCCTTCAACATTTCTACATCAATGCAAGTCCACTCCTGGTCCTCACAAAATAACGATAGTTCTGTATAAAATTGCTCAGTAGGGTGCGCATTAAAATCACCTAGTATATACACACAATCAATCGTAGTTATGTAAACCAAAATTGACGAAGATACGACGCTTTATTTTTAGTGCGTTCTGACGTCACGCACCCCCTCTCCCGAGTTTTATGCGTTTTATCTTAGTCAATATTCTTTGATTTTACAAAAACAAAAAAAACAACGTGTCCATTATTTTCCAATACTCTAACTGACGGACGAAATGGATTTGCATTTTTTTATGTGTCGTCATGCCTATTGTTGAAGAAGGTTGCGTGTTATCCACGTTGTGTTGTCTTCGACGGCATGTTGGGCCAAGTCAGAGGTCCATGGTCGGCGTAAAAACTCTGACACCCCTCACACAAGGGCCTCAAGTCTGTTATTACAATAGTGTCAGAATAGTCTTTCATTGACTTAATTATTGGTGATTTTGACAAGTTTGGTAATCTACTAGCATAATGGCGTCATTATGACTTCCCAATGGTGAACCACTGACACTCCATTGAAAGAAATGGCATCGAATGGTAATCTCGTACATAGTGACAAATGAATGACTGGTGCTATTTACGAACTTCTTACCACTTCAGATTGCTTAACACTAATAAATAATGATATGTAAAAGCATACATTAATGTAATCTGGCGGGTTTTATAATAATGGCAATACGATAATGTCATTATAACACAATTCTATTACGAGACCATTGACCGATCAATGATCGACCACTATGAATTTAGCAGATTACGAAATTTTAGCAAAATAACAATAGGATGAGAATGGGATCGTGTTGGAATGCCGAATTCATAAAATTTGCAGACTAAAGCCCCAGGTAAGGCACTAACCACACAATAAAAAAGATTCCACACTGAGATATTACTCCGTCTCAGAAAACAAGTTCAACCAAAGCGCCAGAACTTTCCATAAAACTTCGGGTAGTGAAAAGCTTAAGAGTCTGTAAACCGTTCTAACCGCTGAATATCTGTGCTGGCATGTAATTAGGTCGAGGGGGTCAGACAGTCACTCCGAGAATCAGTACGCTACTCCGCCACATCTTGTTATACGAGAAAAGGTGGTATATTACCACGGATTAATTTAGTAAAACTGTTTTTACTTTTATCTACTTCGTGTGAGGAATGATTTAAAAGACGAACTCCGAAAAGTCAAAAAAAAAGTTGAACATCCTTAATGTTCAACTTCTTGGTACTTACTAGTTTTCGCGAATATCTAAATTTAGCCATAATTATCTTTTTATCGTGATGATTTAGGACCTTGATTTTTATAGACCTATTATGAACTATAGACTTCAGTATCTGGTATAAATGTCATTTTGCTAGGTCCACCCGTTCATGTGAAAATCGTTGGTCACAGACCGACAGACAGATGGACACGAAAATGGTATTAGAAGGGTTTCTTTTATTACCTTTTGAGGTACGGAACTCTAAAAAAGAGTGACTGATAGTGATACGATAGACAGAGGAGAATGGAAGACCAAACGAGATGCGCTAACCTGATGTAATATGGGACCAAAGCAGAAAGATGATTATAGATAAGTAGATCTATTTAGGGAACATACACATTTATCCAGCTTAAGTGTTTAAAGTCCTATGGGTTCAAATTCAGGTAATTTTCAAGAACGGTTTGTACCATCTAACAGTTTGTCATCTATCGACGACCCGAATGGCGTAGTGACAGGGAGGCTGCCTTACGTTCTTAGGGTCCTGGGTTCGAATCCCGGTAGGAGCAAATGTTTGTGTGATGAGTTGATGACGATGGGCATTTGTTTCCGAGTCATGGATGTTAAATCTAATAATTATATAAAATTCTCGTGTCACAGTGTTAGTTACCATACTTCTTTGAAACGACTTGACCGATTTTTATGAAATTTTATATGCATATTCAGTAGGTCTGAGAATCGGCTACTATCTATTTTTCATACCCCTAAGTCAGAAATAATTTATTTGGCAAAACAATGTTTGCCGGGTCAGCTAGTATTTGTAATAAGTATGTATTTACGTATTTACAAACAAAATATTATCGTCGTAAAAAGTTATCGTCGAAAATGTAGTCAATTGTAAAAGAAAAATAAATAAAAATAATAAAATAAAATATCGCTGGACATTACAAACAGCGCCGTCTAGTGCCATACTAAGCAAGGCTTGTGTCGTGGTCACCAGACAGTTGATATACTACATATTATATACTTTTTGTTTGTAAAAACATACTTATTATACATATAACATCCATGACTCGGAAACAAATGTCCATGCTCATCACACAAACATTTGCTCCTACCGGGATTCGAACCCGGGACCCTAAGAACGTAAGGCAGCCACACTACCGCTGCGCCATTCGGGTCGTAAAATAGATTATCTAGTGCTAATTATAGTTTCACGATGCATATTTTGCGTCACTTACTCAGCCATAACACTGAATACCTTAATCAAACGTTAGCTATGGCGTGTAAACGTCATTGTGATATATCATCAAGCAATCAATTCGGATGATCGACATACAATGCACACTAATCTCTGCCATTTCGACGTGTATTATAATATTAATCGTGTCGTAGTTAGTAGTGTGTGTAGTGTGCATTCCGTAATGCACACGGAATGTTTCGTGGAATTCGAAGAACCTGTGAATCGTATGTACAAGAAGATTGAATACTACATTCACCTGTAAGAATTCGACAAGGATGGCTAAGAATTTAATTTTCCAGAATTAATGGAATATGTGACAAAATAATACTAGTAAAATTCAAGTAAATAAGATGTACGGTTAACGTACAACGAGTTGGTTGCTGACAATGCAACCTCAATTTATATATAATAATATTCACACATCATTTAGTTTAGTTGACAAATTGCAATCATCGCGATTGGCACGGATTGGCATCCAACTTATATCTATCTTGTAACTTTAAGAAATAAACTATTTCTTGTGCTAAACCGTGGTTTACCGTCAACTCACCATAACTCTACTAACTAGCTCTGAGCCATACATAAAATTGGTCCTTCGAGCCGGATATTAAGTGTGTGAGTGTCTCTATTAGTGATAGCGAATCGGTCTTGCTGGTCTCCCACAAGCGGGTCGCCCCAGTAGGATTGAGAAGGCGCACATATCTCTAGTAGAGAAAGAATACGCTTAGTATCCACAAAACGACTGCGAAAACATCGCAAGTTAGCTGAACTAGTGCCTGCGGTGACGCAACTCTGCGGTACTATCGAACAACTAAAACTTAAACTGCAACTTAACTTCTACAACAATCAACGATGGCTCAGAACATCAGCGAGATCATCAGCCGCCAAGAAACAATCTTCAACAACTTGAAGCAAATCAGCATCAACTACAAGAAAGACGGTCCTAGCAGAAAAACTTTAGAGTACCTGGAGGAGCGACTTTCTCGGCTGAATACGAAATGGGAAAAGTTTGTGTTCAATCATCAACAACTGGAGAAATCTGGGATAACTGACATCCAATACTTCATCGACGATGTCTTCAACAACACTAAGAAGATGTACGAGGACGTTCTGCAAGACATTCTGAAACGTAAAGCTGAGTTACCTTCTGCTTCCACGAGTAAAGCGGAAGTGCCTCCTTCTACGCCTAAACAAGGTAAAACAAAAACAACCTTTAGCTTCGATGACATCAACTTTCATGTTCCTCCTCGCGAATCTGGCAAGACTAACGAGAAACAGCAGGAACTATTACGACAACAATACTGCAACTTTAGAGCTTTCGAACGTACTGTGGAAAAGATAAACTTTGACTCGTCATCCGAAAAATGGGAGCTAGAGGATAGCCTTAATATCTTGAAAGGCAAATGGGAACTCATCGAGAAAACTAACTGGGAACTTGACTATATTTCCCAAGACGAAGATTCAACTTACAAACAAAAATATGATGCAATAGAAAACATTTATGACAACATCCGAAAGAAGCTACAACATCAAATTTGGAACAACGCTCACTATGAGAAGACAACACCAAAAATTGTGATACCAGACTTCAACGGAAACTACCATCAATGGCTAACTTTTAAAGATCTGTACTTGGAGAGTGTACATAACAACCCATTATTGTCAAAAAACTAAAAAGGACAACTAAAACGACCAATCGTTAAGCTGTCGCCGTTACCGCTCCGCCAAAACTTCCAAACTACGGAAGAAACTGAACACGGAATAAATCAACAACAACAGCAATCCGAACCTGAAAAACAAAAAAAGCAGAGAGGTCGCAGTATAAATAAAACTAGTCTACTGTCTCTAGTTCTATTATGCATGATGACGATGATGGGAATCACACAAGCGACGCCTGTTACTTCAAGCAACTACAAGGTGACATCAATACTAAACAATCAACCAATATACTTTGATGAAGCCGGCACACTGCAACTTATACACGACGAATGGACGCTGTTGATATATTATAACTTAACTTCATATTTTCAAGCCACGAGCAAGATAAAGTTCTACATCGATCAAATGGATATACTTTGCCGACGAATAGTCCACGAGTACCCACCCTGCGATGCCGTTGTCGACCACCTACGTTACGAATTGAATCACCTTACTGAATACAATTCCATGTTACTATCTCAACATTCAAGGAAAAAACGAGGTTACTTCGATGGGGTCGGAAAATTAGCAGGAACACTATTCGGCGTTCTCGATGTGGATTTTGCCCAAAAATATGAACAGGATATACAATACTTACAAGCAAGTGATAACTATTTACTGCAATTAATGAAGAATCAAACACTGATTATAGAAGCAGAAAATAACATGATTAAGCGAAGTTCGGAATTTATGGATAAACAATTGAAAATAGTGCAAAACTACATGAATCAGACTGGCATAGCAATAACAAGAATAGAAAACAGAGCGCATATATTATAAACGATAAATGACGTTCATTCTGCCGCTGTAACTTCAACTTTAATTCTGAGTGACTTACATAGAATCCAAGAAATGCTGATGAATGCCCTGGCCAACATCTACAGAGGTCATTTAGACACACACTTATTCTCAGCATCTCAACTTATTGAGCAACTGAATATCATATCAGGAAAACTACCTCAAGGACTTTCGTTGCCGATTAAGGATATTCAAAGGGATTTTCAAGTCATCTATGAACTGATTCACGTGAAAGCTAGAATTACAAGTAACTTTTTACTATTTGAATTACACATTCCGTTATTGAGCGACGAGGACTACAAAATATATCGTGTAATTCCGATTCCATTTATGAGACAAGGAAACTTGAAAATAGTCAAACCTTCTTCGGGCTTCATCGCTATCAACTTGATTAAAAATTCATATATAACTCTGGAAGAGCAAGACATGCACCATTGCACATCATACGGAGAAGATGAATACACGTGCATCTCGCGACAACCCGTATACAATCTACATGATAAAGATGCGCCGTGTGAGACCAAGGTGTTTAGTCAACAAACTTCACTATCGTGTGTCATTAATGACATAACTTGTAAAGAGAATTGGATCAAACTACATAAACCCAACGTTTGGTTGTTTACGTTGTGCGACAAACAGCTGATGCGCGTAATATGCAGCGATCAGGTGACACCCGCGGTCATTGACGGAACAGGAGTCATAGCCTTGAAACCTAAGTGCTTATTACAGAAAAAAGACGCCACGATATTTACTTACAATCACTTAGGAAGTAGGGTAAACACGGGATTGGATATCGAAGTACCGAACATAAATACGACGATAAATAACATGTTTGATCTCGGTTGGAGGAACGTACAGCTGAACATCACTGAATTGAACAGTGCAGCAGAATTGTCAAAAATTGAACGTCAAATCTTTTACCAAAAACAACATGAAGTGCTACCTGCGGCTTCAAGTATTTCTACTCACGACGTGTATTTTTACTCTGTGACTTCTTTGTTGTTGGGAGGATTTGCTGTGGTTGGCGTCTACTTTATTATAAAGAAACGAAGGATAATGAAGAACCACAAGTCTGCGACAAGCGCTAAACTGGGACAACAGAAAGGAGCAGACAAAGAAGAAGTAAATATTGAGATGCGGGAGATCCGTAGCTCGACGACACAGGAACACAGAAACGGATTTAGTTTTGATGACATATCGTCAAATTAATATTTACAGGGTTTTATTTACTTGTTTTACTTTTACTTTACTTACTACATTTTGTAACTTTGTTTGTTTTACATTATTTTATACTTTATTCTTTACTATGTACTGGTTGCCCATCTCGCCTTTCGTGTACTATTCATCTCCCTTTCTTTCCTTGGGAGCATGTACGGTTAACGTACAACGAGTTGGTTGCTGACAATGCAACCTCAATTTATATATAATAATATTCACACATCATTTAGTTTAGTTGACAAATTGCAATCATCGCGATTGGCACGGATTGGCATCCAACTTATATCTATCTTGTAACTTTAAGAAATAAACTATTTCTTGTGCTAAACCGTGGTTTACCGTCAACTCACCATAACTCTACTAACTAGCTCTGAGCCATACATAAGATGTGTATGCAAGTGAAGACGTTTCTGAAGAGAAGACGAAATATAGAGAAGTAAGACATGCTGCGCTGACCCCAAATGAATTGGGATAAGGGAAAGAAAATGATGATGATGATGATTGCGATGAGCAGCCGTGCTTGCTGAGGTTGGTTATATACCCAGATCTATCTGCACGAAATGGAAAGTACGTAAAGCCGTCGACCCCGGTTGTCAAATTGTAGATCTTTGACAGTCGTAACAGGTAGTCAGTGGCCTGAAAGTCTGGCAATCAGTCTTACCTTATATTGTATTACCCAGTACTAACTGGGTTGTGAAAGTCAGTTAAGCAGTCGCTTCCGGATTAAGCTGCAAAATATAGGTTTTCGGCTTAATTCGGAAGCGGAATCAACATAGATGGGAAAAGTCTTGACAGAAAATCCATAAAGAAACACAAGCGAGTTTCACTAGTTCTCTCCACACCAGAACGAGGCCCTATCTCCACACGAGGGTGCAAGTAGTGGTCATACGTAGAGTGTTACGTGAGTCGTATAGTTGATTGAATGTTTGAAAACTTGTGATATTAACTTATAGATATAATTAAGTGAATTTTATTAGAATTCCGCTAGAATCTTGTTAGAAAGTTATGTCCGACTCACGACGTCACTGTACTTTCTCGTCATTGAAAAAGGATACTCAACTGTTTCAAGTTGTGCCCAAACAAGATGAACCCTCCTAAACAATTTCATTACTTTGTTTTCTCCGAAGTAGGTCTTGCAACACGCGTGTTGCTTGAGCATGTAGCTCAATATCCAAAAGGTATAGCTCTGAATCCGTTCATAAAATACCCATAACCAGCAATAATGTTTCCGTAATGGTAAGCTAACCTGTAAAGATAACATTATTATTGGTGGATGAAGTTTACGACACATCAAGTCGTAAAAACACCCAATATTGTGATACTGATTAGGAAATAGGGAATAACAACGTTTATCTTTTGATTTACCTTCTTTGATTTGAAGGAAGTTATGTGCTATAAAAGCCTACCAGCAGAAATTGAAGTGGATTAATGAAAACCTTAAGGCTCAATTTTTCAACAATAAACACGAACTAGCGCCTTTATGCCGTACCTACCCGTACCGTAATAATTGGCACGAAAGTCAGACAACCAGTCTTACCAAGAGGTATCTTATTATCATAAGATCTTTATAACCCAGTTATTACTGGGTTACAAAGGTCTGTTAGCTGTCAATCCATGTTAAATACTGGTTTTCAGTTGAATCCGGTAAGACTGGGAATTGGCTAAGCAGATGATGTCAACAAAAGGCTGTTGAACTGCATCTGTCATAGGTAAAGTAACCGTGATTTGAAATATTTTTCCTTAGAATTTTCTCTGTGCAGTAAACGCATTTGTAAGCATCTGGAAAACTCCAAATAATTTGGGAAATGTTAGACTGACGATGGTTTTTTACCTAAAAAACGCATTAATAAGGTGCTAATCACAGACAAAGACGTACCTAGATTACGCAAGAGCAAAAACTATATGTGCCTTAGGTCCATGTTCACCGAAGAGATAACGGACTGATTATCTAAAAACAGCTGTCACTGTGACATGTTGCCATACAAAAAAAAAAAGAGTTTTAAAGTGCTGTTTTAGATAATCAGACCGCCATCTTTTTGGTGAACATGGACCTAACGCATTTCATGCTTAACGTGGCTACTGTTACAGCTGTGCTATTGAGTTTAAGACGCCTGCGGAGCATGCGTATTTCATACAAACGTGATACCAAAATAATTTGTAAATTAAACATATTCCTAAGGTAGTGTGTATTTATTTCGATTGAATAACAGAATATCTAGGTTCCCAAATATATATTTTGATTGGACACTGATTTTAACAAGAGTTATAAGAAAAATAAGTTTTCTATAGAAAATTCATATCTCGTCTTTGCATCACTATTCTCTCAAAAAACATATTTGGGAACATAGATGTTCTGTAATTCAATCGAAATAAATACAGACTACCTTAAGAATATGTTTGATTTACAAATAATTTTGGTATTACGTTTGTATGAAATACGCATCCTCCGCCGGCCCCTTAAGAGCCCTTTTACATTTTGTTGTCACACTAATTGTACAATTTACTTAAAAAGGCATGTAATAATAAAGAATTCTATTATTACGAAAGTTTAGGATATTTGTGAGATGAAAAAAATTGTTGATTGTCTATTAATTCAATAAGATCTACTTTGAGGTCTCATATCATGAAATCAGGTTTTCGTGAGTTTTTGTTTAAACGTGCATCGGAATGATTATTACTAAATAAATAAATAAGTTATCTAAAATTCGTTCTGCAGTTTTTAAAGTAAAGGAAACGAACTATATGTAACAATTAATTGTTATTTCAACCAACGACTATTTCAACAACAAGTATTTTTTTTGTTACAGGCCTCTTAATACAACAACTTTACATTTAAAGAACAAAAAGTAGTATATTTTGTATCGCGACTTAATTGAATAGTAACTAAATAAATAGTGCTTGTGACGTTAAAAGTAGGTAGTCAAAAAATGGCACGCTTGGTATTCATACGGATCATGTTACTTACATTTTATTTATATCTGTGGTGCTAATAATAACACAATAAGCTCGTTGAATAATTCAATAAGCCTTCTTTCACCTGCGGAAAATTACGCACCAACAAATTCTCCAGAACCCAAAACACACAGTTAAAGAAACGAATTTCCACCTTTATATTATAATAGGATATAAATAATATGTTTTGATCCTCCATTAACGGAATGACGAAAGAATTTTATTCTTCTTTAAGGTTCCGTACCTCAAAAGGTAATAAAAGGAACCCTTATTATATGATGTACAAACTCTCATACCTGTATCTTATTAGCTTGTTCACGGTAAAAATATATTTGTCGACTGCACAATAGTATTAATAGCGGATTTTAAACACAATGTTTTTGCCGTACTTATCTAAATACCCACACAATAGCCAGCGCATTTGCAAACTTTTCCGTTCACTTCTCATTTTGTTATTTCTATTACATTATCACTCCATCGCGCTCGGCTGCTTGCAGCATATTGAGCGACAAAGAGCACGGATTGATGTCATAATATTATGCGTCTAATGTCTAATACGTCCGTCTCATTTATTTAGTTAAAAGTTAAGTATCTTTTCACACATACTTACACAAATTTAATTTGTACACTCACACCACAAAACTGTTTTATGTCCGTGAAATCACCTACATCAGGTCCAGTTGAAAACCAGCGTCGGGCACTAGCTGCTCGGCAATATGCTGAACTGGGCCTTTTTGGCGCACCCGTGAGACACACAATATTACCTCTTTTGTTTTCTGTACAGTTTATGTTTCTTTAGTTACCAATGTTAAGTTTTTAATTTTGTATCTTATTTTTAATTTTAATTTTATTACATTCCTATTTTTTTTTGTTGTGTGCACTTGCGGCATAAGCCAAATAAATATGTTTCTTTCTTTCTTTCATTCTTTCTTTCCTTATAAAATCACTCTTCTTGTCTGTCTGTCTGTCCGTCTGTCACAGCCAATTTGATCCGTACCTACTGGACCAGATTAGGTAAAATTTAGAAGGATGGTGTAATCCTAGGACCCAAATACAGATGTGCAAAGTAAATAAATATTTTTTTAAATGAGGGTGGGTCATTTTCGGGGGACTAATTAGGAAATTCAAATAAAAGTTTTGCAAACCTTACCTATTATGTCATAATGAAAGGGCTCATTATGAGGATCTCAAATATATTATTGTTATTTGTAAAATAAATAGTTTTGATTTTATTCATGAAAGAAGACGAAAATTGGCCATTCCCCCCAGAAGTATAGTTTTTGCTTGTAGATTACAGGAAAACCTATAAGAATTCTATCAATTAAAAATAAAGTGGTAAACTCAATACAACGAAGTACGAGTACGTTCAGTTACGGAAAATTTGACTTTGGCATTGTGCGGGACCCGGTCCACACGAGTTCAACTCGCAATTGGCCGGTTTCTTTATTCTAATACCGCACATGGTTTGCTCCTAGGGGAGATTACACAGTAAGAATTTCAAATGAGCACCGTATGCGTATGTATTTCAAGATTACCAATATCCTGGTAAAGTAAGGGTAAGGTTTCCCGTTTTCCGTTTTTATTATTATGGAAGGATAATTTGTTAAAAAGTTTGTCATTTAGCTGTATTTTTTTTTTGCAATTCGTCAGTGGCCCGAACGTCTGATAACTATAGTCTTACCAAGGGGTATCATATCACCGGGGTTGCGGGCCTGTTTGAAAGAGATACCGCGGCTCCGGAACATAAAGGGCGAGGAAGGAACATGGATGGTTTTAGTCAGTAAAAGTCTGACACTTCCTCCCGCTCCGCCCAGAGTGGGAGAAGTTATTTGATGATTTACCATCCCAAAAAAAAAAATAGGGTTTGGTACAATGACCAGTTGAAATTTATGCATATCGACCGGAAACACGGTGTATAGGCAGTCGCTCCATGTAAAATACTGGTATTCAGCTGCATCCGGTTATACTGAACACCGAAGTGATTTAGCTGTAATTTTGTGTTAGTCTAAAATCGATACGTTCTTTATTTCTTCATATCTCAAGCTGATAAACTTCAGTGATTTTTATAAAGATTGGCCAAATCTCTCACAAGAAAATAATCAAGATTTTTGGATAATACTCGTATTTGTAAGTTTTTACGTTGCTACCACACTGTGGAGATTGCCTCCAGATCCCGTCTACTTCAATGGTCGTTGGTTATACGGCAAAATTTGATAAACCCATAGCTAATTGAGTGTGCTTAAATCTATGAGCTTTTAACAACTTTTTTTCTCTTCACAATCATCTTTCAGTTACATATTATTTGGCTTCACACACTACGGTCCCAAAGGCACAATGCTCAATGCAGTTAACAATTTCCAGTGATTATTTCAATTTGAAACAAAGCCTGGTTATTATCAAGCAACTAGCAACGATGGAGAACAAGTTCTGTTGAGGACAAATAATTGTTTCCAATTATTTTCAATAAGTGCTCTTTGCAAAAGACAAACGAGCAACAAACGAGGTTTTTCAGTTTATTTTTCAAGAGTTGTATTGTCCAGGCGATGATTATTCAGTACCTTATTGCTTGACATAATGTTTTAAAAAATCTATGTCCTTTTCATTTAGGTTACGAATGCACTGACAGATCATTTTTTAGCGTCAGTTCACACCGAGACGGGTCGAGACGCGACGCGACGCGGTGCGATGTTACTGGAAGAGGCCTGTGACTTCGTGCTGCACCACGCGTCGCCGCGAGACGCATCGCAATGCAATGTGTATCTTTTCGTGTAAAGTAAATAAAGTTATATTATGACTCGCTCGATTCAAATGTGCGTCTGTCGGATCGCGTCTCGGTGTGAATTGAATTAGCGTGCGTACGTTCGTTGACATAGAATTATTCTGGATTGTTGCCATAGATTTGGTCTGGATTTGTGCACATTTTATGGTTATTTTCTTATTTACATGTCCTATGACATGGGTGTAACTAACAGAGACATATGCCTAACCTTTCAGTTATTGCTGGAATAATGTTAAGTAAAAAAATAATCTTGAAAAGTGAATGAGAAAATCCAATAAATTATTACCAAATAAATAAATACCATTGTACTAAACGAAAACATAACAATGCAGTATTAAATCGACTCAAATAAGTATAAGTACCCATATAAATTTCAATCCCAAATTCTCGCTAAAGTTAAGGAATAAAAATACGGCGAATATCTCTTCATCTGGAGCAAGACCCCAAATTAATCATCGATTTTAATCTAACAATGACATTACTTTTCCCTAGGCAACGATCTTCATTACACATTTTTATTGAAAAAAAATAAACAATCTCAGGAAATTGCAAAATGGCGCGGAGAGGTTTTCGCTTTGAATTTTTCTGGCTATTGAGTTTTGCAAATATTATGTGAGTATCGTTTTTTGTATGTGAGTATTATGTGAGTATATTTTAAAATATGAATAAAATAAATAAAACAGACTCTTTGAAACTGATAACAGTGTCAACAGCTGCTGACAAAATCAAGTGGAGAAAAGACTTTTATCAATGACGGAGAATAAATCAACAACAATAAATGTTCGGAAAATAACCTACGAACTTAACAACAATTAAACACCAGAAAATAAAGTGATTTTGATGAAAAACAAACCTAAAAAATCTTTCAACAATGATCTATGTTAACTTTGACAAAGGAGAACATCCAAAAACAAACTACTTTTGAAAAGAACAGACGCCATATCTTGTTCCGAAACAAATCAACTCCAAATCATACCTTGAGGAGTTAAAATACTTTTCACCCGTCTTTGGTTGTCAAGGGACCGAACTTGGAGTGTCAGAGGAAAATATCGGACCTCCATCTCTGAGGAATCGACGTCTCGAAGAGGGTCATTATTTCTGTATAGAGGCGGAATAAATTACCGACGAAAATACATTAGTATTTTTTTTCAGAAGTGACAAAGTTAACTGTAAAGCCAACGGAAATGAGATTAACAGAAGTTGATAAAGACAGAAATGATTAAACTGAATTGGCGTGGGGAAAATATTTGGAAGTACGGATGTTTCTGTGAATATAATATGTTTGAACATATTATATTCACAAGACGCAAGATTGCGGGTTGACTGGAGAATGCGGGTGGATGGCAAAACTTGTTAGAAGCAGACAAATTTGTCTACCCTTTTTCTTTGTCTTTTGCTACGCGCACTTCTGGAACTCGACACTAAGTCACGGCAAAATACACTCACAATATCACCAGGTTTTTTAGTGTCCTTATTATGTTGCCGGCTGCTACTTTTAAGCATACTCAAAACTAACAAGCTAAAAACAGTGTTAGCTTAAAACAGTGTTTGCTAAGTATGAAGCTCGATTTCAAATTCGGGCACTGCTATTGTCAAGAATTTCTTAGTAGCAACCACGGAGTTTGGATTAAGAGTGCCTGCCCGGCTAGCATGGGCAGGGGATAAAAATTTTATCCACCGGTTATTTCCACTGACAAGGGACAAAATTCAAACAAAAGTGGAAATAACCGGTGGATAAAATTTTTATCCCCTGCCCATGCTAGCCGGGCTGGTGGATGGAAAAAGTCTTCTCCTTAAACATAACTGTTGAAATATGGGTGTAAACCTATAACTTACCCTTTGGGATTAAAAGCGTCTTGTTATAATATATTCAGTATTGTGTTTCTCACATTTCAATTACCTAAATCATCCTTCATTAATTTCAATGAGTTCCCTTACGAGGATTAAATACGATGACATCATTACGTTAACATCTTAACACCTACAAGCGGTATCCTCGTCATATTCAAAATTAGAACCTGCCAATACACAAACTTTAATAGAAGACAATGAAATATTGAAGCCTGTCAAACGCATGGAACATAGTTAATTACGAAAGGGAGACGAAGAGCAAACCTCCTTTGTTTATCGGTAACACATTTACTGGCTTTTCATTGTAATTCGCCTCCGATTTTGAAGGACTGTGAGCTCTATTCTCGTTCTGAAAAGGTTAAGACTGTATTTTTTAAAATATGGAACACATTTTCAGGAAAATCGAAGAATAAACCATAAGGAAGAAGGTTTCATTGCCTGAAAGAGATGAAGAGACAGAACAAAGGAGACTAAAAGTAACAAAAAAAGAAAAAAATGAAATGCTTGTGAATTGCGACATGCTACATTCATTCATTGTTATATCCGTTGACGGAATCTTCGCTCCACAAATGTCTACTTTTGTAAAACATCTTGGAGCTGCAATCGCTGACCGCTGGAACTTCAGCGTAGTGATGGGTTGGTTAAGATCAAGAATCATCATCTCAATAATCCGTGCCACTAGCATGTGCATTCGCGGCACAAGACATACATTTAAACCATTAGCCAAGTTATTTGGCTTCAGCGATGGAGCAGCTTACCTAGACAAGACTAATGTGGATTTGGTCGACGAACCAAGAAGACGTCGACTGCTTGTTTTGTAAGATAATTTATTAAAAATTTCACACATTAATACTGTTAATTATATGACAAAGGAGACCAAAGTAGTATTGAAATAACAATAATATTAATTGGACTTATTTTATTGTTCATTTTTAATTCTTATTGTGATATTTATTTTATTGTTGACTTTAATTCTGATTTTTATATTGATTTTAATTTTAGATTTAGTTGGTGAATTTGATTTAGATGTGGATTTTAACTTTGATTATGTTTCTTGATTCTAATAATGTAAAGTCATTTAAATTTTAACGTAATCCATGTAATAATAATATAGACTGAGTTATGTGGGTTAATGCCTGAAATAAACGATAATATATAATATAATAAGAACTGATACAGAATGAACAACAGTTCATCAGCCCGCATAGAAAAAGGAGAATCCTCCGACAAGACGCGGGTGTCGTGTCTAATGGGCCACTACCTGACACAACTGTCTACAAGATCTTAAATCGCGGCGAACTTTAATTCCGCCATTTAGGAATTTTGAGTTTTAGTTCTTCATTTGTGACAGAGATGCCGCTGTAGTACTTTTTGTACTATATTGCTGTAGTGCTTTTGTACTATTTTACTTTAATACTTGTTAATATGTTACTGTAGTGCTTTTTGTACTATTTTACTGTAGTACTTTTTAATATGTTGCTGTAGTGCTTTTTGTACAATGTTGCTGTAGTGCTTTTTGTACTATGTTGTTGAAGTGCTTTTTTTACTATTTTACTGTAGTACTTTTTACTATGTTGCTTTAGCGCTTTTGTACTATATTGCTGTAGTGCTTTTTGTACTATGTTGCTGTAGTGCTTTTTGTACAATATTGTTGTAGTGCTTTTTTGTTTTACCGCTCAGTAGGGAAAGCCAATCTGTATTAATACAAATTATAAAGTTATAGTCTCTTTTTCTGTCCGTATGACGACGTTGTTCAACAAAACAAAGCAACTGATTTTGATGCAGTTTTCACTTTCATTCCAAAAGATTATTGCGTAAGCCTTGTGTTTAATAAATTGATGTACAAATTACACAGAATACAGAACTCTCGATGTTTTGTTAAGGCTTTTACGCCTTGGGCGACGGGCGACGTATAGGCTGTTAACCAAGAAATAAACTTGAACAGCTGTCGATATCAGAGTCAGGGTGTAAACAACCTCATCACGAAGCCGTCAACCAAGCTTTCTGTACATCAAACTAAGTAACTTAATCCAAAAATTATGGCTGGAAAATGATATTTTTTTTGGGGTGTAATCTCATGTTTTGTGATTGAACTCAATGTAACGCACTCAAACATAGTGCTGATTAAATAGTACGGGGGTCGTGGGGGTGTTTTAAAATCTTAAAATTAAAACTTGTATTTAAAAAAAACCTTGTCAAATTGTTGGAACTTTGACACCCAATATCTCTGCAACTAGAAGATTCCCAGGTATAAAAATGATCGTCATTCCAATATTGCATTATGTCGTCTACTATACCAAATTTGGTTCAGTTGTTACAGCTTGGTTCAATCAACTTACGCCAGGTTCCAAAACAGATTTATTTAATGTTAACGGACGTCACGTGGTTTTTTTTTAAATTAACTTTCTACCGCAGACGTGGGGGTCCGCGCTCTTATTTACATTTTATTAATTGTTTGATTGATTTAAAAGAAAAAATTAAAACTACGATCGTACTCCATAATTGGACACGTTACATTAAACTAAGCTTAATATTACTAACTTAAGATCTACGTGAGTCCACCCAAATTTTTTTTTTGTCTTTTAGGCTTTACAGTTGTTGATATTTCCGACGTCACGTGGTTTCACCCGTGTAGTTCCCGTTCCTGTGGGAATACGGGGATAAAATATAGCCTATGTTACTCAAGGTAAATGTAGCTTTCCAATGGTGAAAGAATTTTTGAAATCGGCACAGTAGTTTTTGAGTTTATTCATTACAAACATACACACACACACAAAAATACAATTTTTTCCTCTTTATTATAGTAGTGTAGAAGTGTAGACCAAACATCAGCGCGACAAGAATTTGTTTTTTCGAATTCGAATATAGAAGTTTTATTTTATAATTATTTCACGCAATCGAAAGTCACGAGCAGCAGTAAGTATACAGTAAAAACCTTCCTGTATAAACTAAAAATACTCCCAAAGACCCAAAGTGCGGTTCCCCCTGAAAAAGCTTCACCCCGAATCGCGCTAATTTTCTCCCATGACATCTGTCATAGCGCTTGACGGCAGGTAAAGTTATCAGACCTTATCCCCTTGCCATAAGAGCTATATCAGCTTGTCACGCCAATTGGAGTGGGGTAAAAAGGGCATGATTTATTATGTTCGAGAGTAGCCAAGTGTGAATGAGGAGGGTGCACCTATTTTGATGGAGTATATATACCTAGGAGAATTTAATTTAATGGTACTCGATTTTCGCGTTCCGTAAAGGAAATTAATACGGTACGAATAACTTTGTATTTGTGAAGTATTAATGAATTTACGTTCTTAGAGAGAAAGTTTTGTCGAATGTGTTTGTCGTTTGCCGGCAGAGCAATTCGGGTGCTCAACTGAACTGGAAGAGTTTCGTAAAAGGATTACGGCTCATGTCTCAACTGAGTAAATATGTAATTAGTATCTTAATATTAATTGGGTCACTAATTTTGGTTTTAATTTTAAAACAAGATAAAAATAAGAACGAAGGAATTAAGTAATATTGGATAGAGAAATAAGCTGAAGGGTTGGGGGTGAACTACGGCTATGTTTATTCTTACGTTTATGTCTATACCCATCTTTAATCGTAACACTTTATCATAATTACTATTTACTTCCTTCTAGTTTCGAGTACATTTGTCTTAGGTTAAGACCGCGGCTTTAACCGCGTGGAAATCCGTAACTGCCCCACGAGATCATACTACCGGGATAAAAAGTATCCTGTGTGTTAATTCAGGTTATAAACTATTTGTGTACAATAGACAAGATGACAAAAAAGTCCTTCAATTAGATTATCAACAAATATTAGACACCTATTTTTTCTTTTGTTACTTATACCAAAATTGACGAAGATGCGACGCTTTTAAAATTCTCAATAAATCACGCCTTGCTATAATTTGTAGCGAGTTCTGACGTCACTAGCACCCTCCCGAGTTTTGATGCTTTTTATCTTTGTCAATATTTATTGATATACAAAAACAAAAAATACGTGTCCATAATTTTCGAATGTTCTAATTGACGGACTAAAAGGATTTGCAATTTTTGTATACTGTATTCATGCCTATTTCGTATAAATCCTAAAACTTACAAGAATACCGAATAAAGATCCGTCCATCCTCAAAATTTTCGCATTTCTAATATAAGTAAGAGTCGGTTCATACGAAATGGCTACCTTTATTTGTTACGACCAATATCGCTTAAGGGGCCGGCGGAGCATGCGTTTTTCATACATACGTAATACCAAAATAATATGAAAATCAAACATATTCTTAAGGTAGTGTGTATATATTTCGATTGTATTATAGAATATCTATGTTCTCAAATAAATATTTAACAAGGACAATGATATTAAGACGAGATATGAGGAATTTAAAATTTCTATAGATAATTTATTTTTCTCATAACTCTTGTTTAAATCGGTGTACATTCAAAATATGTGTTTGGGAACCTATATATTCTGTAACCCAATCAAAATAAATACACACTACCTTAAGAATATGTTTGATTTCCAAATCATTTTGGTATTACGTTTGTATGAAATTTGCATGCTCCGCAGGCCTCTTAACTAAAGAAACGATAATGGAAATACCACAAATTAATGCAAATCACTTCGAAACGGCGGGAACTTGCCTCAACACCAACAATGTTCAGCTTATAAAGGTGTTTTAACCTAAACACAAACTTCACACTCGTAATCCTCTGGGGGTTAACTCAGCTATTATGTGGCTAAGTACCTTTAATAGCTGCGGTTAAACTACGTGATTATTTGTAACTGTCTATTTGTAAGTTTCACAATGTATTTTAAGGTGTTGTGAGTAAACAGACCATCCTGACAGTTCTCGGTCATGGCGGCGAATCTCAACGGAGATTAGCCATCGGTGCGGAAGATTATTATAGTGCACAACAACACAATCCTTGTAGAGGAAACAGAGATGAAAGGAAAATAACAGAGTGTTCGATGTACACAGAGTACACAGGAGATTTCAATTTGAACCTTTTTACCAGGGCCCAATGCCCAACACGACCCCATTCTCATCCCAGTGTCACTTTGCTAAAAGTTCGTAATCTGCTAAATTCATAATGGTCGATCATTTTGTTCGGTCAACCGTCTCGTAATAGAATTGTGATAAAATGACAGTGTCGTATTGCCATTATTATAAAACCCACCAGATTTCAATAAAATATATTTTTACATATTGTTAATTAGTGTTATAAGCAATCTGAAGTAGCAAAAAGTTAGTTAACAGAACGTCATGCATTATGTACGAGATTACCAAATATGTTAAAATCAACAATAAATTATGAAATCAATGTTATACCATTCTGACACTATTGTGATAGCAGACTTGAGGCCCTGAATAATTGATTTATACACGAAAAATTTCATTTGTTTTCAAAAATCAATTTCTTACAAAATAATATCAATATTTCTAGACATGTCATTATCAGCACAATTTATTATAATAGTCTTTTCAAAGGTGCCGACAGCAATTTGTTTATCGATGTATCAATTTTGCTTGACACAAACACTCCGAAGAAAATTCCGATTTTGTAGTCATTTTTGATCGTTAGCATGACAGGTCAATCAATACCAATCCTTTTAATTTAGTGATTTAAAAATGTTTTTTTTTTTTAAGTTTAACAATCTTTTGCGTTCAGATATTTTGGGAGCGTTTTGTTTCTCATAGAAAGGAAGCTTGTATCCCAGCCTTTTCCTAACAATTTTTGAGTCAGCTTGCAGTTTAACTAGATGCAGGTGAATACCAGTATTTTACATAGATCGACTGGCTATCTGATTCAGTCAGTCCACAACCCAGTTATTTATTTATAATAAGCACACCAACAGCACAATCACCTACAATTCTAATTACATAATCAACGAAAATTGACATTTCAGTAACCATGCAAATAACAGGTATGCATGACATTGAAACATGAGCATTAGAGACAAAAGAAAACAATAAAAAGAGTGCCTGGTAGGCCTTAATCTAGATTACTACAAAAACAAACCAATTTGACTACTTAGACATGAACTCATCACATTGTTTAAATACGGAACGTCTGTATGAAGCGAAACTCATGGAGAAAATATCAATGGGGTAATCTATCTGTTTAGATCGTTCATTATATTGCCTTGCCATACGTGTTAGGGGGCTATAAAATGTGGTATTTAATGTGGATGTAGGCAATTCAAAGATACGATGATGACGCTTACTACGTTGGCTGGACCGAAAGTTAAAATAATTTACTAAATGTGCATCTATGGAACCGTTTATAATTTTATGAAGTATTAGTAAGTCGGAATGGTTACGTCTTTCATTTAAGCTAATCATTTTAAAGTGCCTTAACCTGTCATTGTAATCAGGTATGGCTTTTCGAATCCCATTCTTCACAAATAAATACCTAACAAAACGGGCCTGAACAGATTCTACATTATTAGCGTAGCTCGAATAATAGGGGGACCAGATAGTGGAACAATATTCCAAGGAGCTCCTTACTAGTGCGTTATAAAGTAAAATAATACTACTGTTAGTACTGGGTAATACGATATCCTTGTTAAGACTAGTTGTCAAACCTCCGGGTCACTGACTACCTCCAACAACTGTCAAAGATCAACAATTGACAGCCAGGACCAGAGGCTTAGCGTGCTTTCAGAGGCACACAGGAAATTCAGTGTGTAATTGGTGGTCACCCATCCCCGGACCAACCTAGGCAAGTGCGGCTTAACCTGAAGACTGAGTTGAGCAGCTGTGATTATTTAGCCAGATTATTTAGCCCCACTCCATAAAATCAAAGAGAGTAAGAGAGATTTTGTATGACCTGTCTACAAATTGGCGTGAAACGTACGTTTGCTTATGACGTCGTTGGATAAGTTCAATAAACACTGATTCGCTTGGGTGTTAATTAAGTTGAATCCTATGCTAACATGACGTTTCCTTGCTTGCGTAGTATTAGAATAATCAAATGTGGTCTGTTGTTGATTAATGAGTGTGCTTTTGTGTGGTTTTTATAAGAGATTTGTATTATTTATTGGTTTATTAAAGTTTATGAAGAGAAGAGAGCAGCGATGGCCCAGTGGTGGCGTCCCCGACTTACGAACAGAACCAAAACATCGAAGACATGTGACATCTACCAATCCGCACTGGGCCCGCGTGGTAGATTATAGCCCATTCCCTCTCATTGAGAGGAGGCCGTGTCCCAGCAGTGGGAACATTATAGGCTGATGATGATAATGAGGATGATGATAAGGATATATGATGACCATTTTTTTGCCATGCTACCCTACTTTAAGACGCCTGCGGAGCATGCGTATTTCATACAAACGTAATACCAAAATAATTTGTAAATTAAACATATTCCGTAAGTAGTGTGTATTTATTTCGATTAAATTACAGAATATCTAGGTTCCCAATTATATATTTTGATTGGACACTGATTTTAACAAGAGTTATAAGAAAAATAAGTTTTCCATAGAAATTTTAAATTCCTCATATCTCGTATTTGTGTCATTTTCCTCTCAAAAAATATATTTGGGAACATAGATATTCTGTAATCCAATCGAAATAAATAAACACTACCTTAAGAATATGTTTGATTTACAAATTATTTTGGTATTACGTTTGTATGAAATACGCATGCTCCGCCGGCCCCTTAAGGTTTATTCTAGATAGTTTATAGGTCTATTTCTAATTTAAGGTTTTTCGGCCTCGTTTGTCAAGCGCGACAGCGCATCCTGAGGTCTTGGTTTCAATACCCAGGTCGGGCATCATTTTATTGAGCTTTTTTTCAGTAGCAGCCAAGGAGTTTGGATTTGTGCCCGATTGATGGCAATAGGCTCTCCTCCTTTTACATGGAACGTAGATATAACTGTGAGTGTGAGTGTACTTAGGTTACACCTCTGCCTTACTTGAATTATGTTAATGACCGCAACAGAAAACACAACATCGATTACCATTAAGTTATTAACGATCACTATTATGAAAGTCGTAAGAATTATTCATATTGTATCGTCTTCATGAATTATGTCTTTCATTCATTAAATTTATTCATCATCATCATCATCATCATCAGCTTATTATTGTTCCCATTGCTGAGACACAGGCCTCTCTTTTCTACGAGAGAGAAAGGGCACGCAATGGGAATCCACCACACAGGCCCAGTGCGGATTGGTAGATATCACATCTCTTCGAATTTTTGTTTCTAGGACATACCGGTTTCCTCACGGTGTTTTCCTTCACCGTTTCGAGAGCAGTGGTGATGAAATAAATTACACAAAGTAATGCGCCTGTCTGGGTTCGAACCCACGACTTACTGTTCGTAAATCGGGGCCGCCACCACTGGGCCACCGCTTCTCTCGAAAGTATAAATTATTTAAATTGATTCAGTATCTAAATTTTCTGAATCTGCCTCAAAGTAAAGTTACAAAGATAACATTATTTTAAGACATCAATAAAATTTCAACTATCAACGTTTCAGACAATTACTGTAATAAACGCAATCAGTTTCTGAATCTCAAACATTAATTTTGTCTAAATGACATTTATGAGAACCTGGATTAGTATCTGAACTTTGCTCATAATGCCTTATCTCTGAAGTTGGTATATTTAATGGGTTTACCTGACTGAGGGCAAATTTCGACTATAGGCACTACCTCGGTATCATGGTATTGCCAGTGTGGAACTCCTCTGGAGGATATGCTCCACCTCCTGTCCTACCCATTACTAGCACCTTCAAAGATGTCATCATCATCACCATTTCAGCCGAAAGACGTCCACTGCTAGACATAGGCCTCTTTCTGTCAAGAGTTAGACATTGACCGGTCCCGTGCGACTCACATCCAGCGGATTCCCGCAGCCTTCATGAAGTCATCTGTCATTTAACCTTTCAAGATTTAATCGAAGCAAATGATAGTTCTGTGGAGGTGGCTACTTACTGGTCAGTGTTAGACCGGTATTTAGTTAGACCAATTTGAGTTCACCGACACGTAAACAAGAAGAAGTATCATGGGAGTTAAACATAGCTGCTGAAATTTGGGTGTCCTATTAAGTATATCTCTGCTTAACTCTTTGGAGATTACTGGCATGATGTTTTAAAACTATTACCGCCTCTTCTTGGGTCGGCCTCGGCGTCGCCGTCCGTTCTTAGGCACTGATAGCGTTGAGACATTTGACGTGATGTTATATTTTGTTATGTTTAAAAATAAATTGGAAGCGAGTAGCTATCTAAATCGTTTCAAAACCTATCGGCGTCGATATGCCAAAGATGATATTGACAGCTCTTCGGCGCAGTTCAAAATATAGTCCTGTACGGTTGAACAAGCTATTTGGTTTATTAAACTGTAAACTAAATAGCTTGTTCGACCGTACATATTTTGTCATTCATGACATCCGTTCTACCTTAGAACGAATTTCATGACTGTTGAAACTTTGTTCAAGGAAAATGTTGACCTTTTCGCAATTGAAATTATTATCTGTAAAACCCACATAAAGGGTGTAAAACACCTCTTAACGAAGCACTTGTTCTCCCCGTTATTGAGATCTATTTTATGGTCTACACTATACCTGGGAACCTTTTAGTTAGGGAGATATTGGGGGTCAACGATCTATCTTTTTGACAAGTTTTACAATAAGATTTTTATTATAAACACCTCTACGGCCCCCGTGCTATTCAGACTATCCACCAGCACAATGTTTATGTGCGTTACATTGAGTTCTACCACATAACATGATTCTTCACGTCAAAAAAAAAGGTCGTTTCCCAGAAATAATTTTTGCATAAAGTTACTTAGTTTGATGTGCAGAATGCTTGGTTGACGGCTTTGTGATGAGGTTATTTACACCCTATAAATGTAATTATTTAATCACGCATTATTCACGGTAGCAATGTATATGTAAATCTTATTTTCTCACGCTGTCAACAACGAAGGGGGTAGTGAATAGAGGTGTTCCTAATATTACACACACATCCATTTCACTGGTTATGTTTATGTCGCCATAAGGGGCGAGCCAACCAAACACAAATGTGTAGGCCCTAGGACCCTCGGCCATCGGCCCTCGGCCCTAGGTAGGTTACCGGTTTGGTTTAAGTGTATTTTTTATTATTATTTTATTTTGTCATATAAATACATATTATTTATTTCCTTCCCAAATTAAATCACTTGTCCTTATCTCAATTACTCAGCCGCTACTGATCCTGACTAAGAATGGGAGAAGATTATTCTATAAGCTTTCGGGTCCAATTTATTTATGTTGGTAATTGAACGTACACAATTAGCTGTCCTTTAACTACTAATTTGTATTAATTGACAGAACCAATTACTACTAATTGCTGGATAATCTCATGTCTTTGACTAAACTAAAAATAAAGATAATATAATATTATATAATATTAAATTAATATTAATTTAATATTTCAATGTAATATTATTTTATAAGATATTGTTAGGAAGAAATGAGGTTTCGCGTAGCATTATGAAGAAATGAGGTTGTACGTAGCACAGGTTATTTCTATGGAAAGGAGTGACAGACGACTTGCATTAGTCTCTGGTCGCGGTAGACTCGTTGGGAATATCGTTCAAAGGGCTGTAAGATTTATATTTTCCTATTTTGTGTACTTACTCGCTACTTTTCTAAGCAATTACGTGTTAATTGAATTCCTTATGATTTATTGTGGTTATGGATAGTTTCAGCTATTGATATTTTGTTCCAAGTTAGAATAAACGGTTGTATTCATTACGTTATGTACCTCGTCGTCTTATTTTAAACATCTTCACTTCTGAATGCTAAATTCAGAAGTGGGATAGTGAACACAAATTGCCCACGAAAGTGTAAAATATTCAAGGAACAAAATAACAATTACCTTTCAACCGAAAGTCAAAATGGCGATTTTTGACTTTTTCGTTTTTATTCTTGTCATTTCTGTTATTTTACGTGTGTGATTGAATATCAAGCTTTGCGATATATATGCTGAGAAGGCGTGATCACCGTCATACATGAGATTGACCTAAAGGTGACACGCGAGGCAGGTATGCTGACGGTGAAGAACTAACCCTGAGAACCCGGGCCCCGCGGTCACTTCGTGTTAGCTTAGCCCCGTAAACTTGAGCGATGTTCCGCAACGAGTTCGTCCAAAGAACTTCGAGTGTCTTTCATTATTAACCATTCGTACAAACGATCCAATCGCTTACAGTTTCAAAGCCTGGTCGTATGTGATTACTCTCGTGGAAGCTTTAATGGGCCTGCCATACACTCGACGAGTGGCATGGAAAGTAGTGAGGAAAGGAGGCAGAGACGTAGTGCGACAACATTACTCGTCATGCCTTACATCATTTTCCTCGTCGTGCCCACCGCTCCCTATTTCGTCGGTTTTTGAGTGCAGGTCAAAGGACCAACAATATCAGATTTTCTCTCATTTGATTTCAAACCTAACCGTCAATACTTACTTGTAAAATCATTCGGATAAGCTTTTTCCCAATCAACCTTGAATTTAATGCTTGTTAGCGATAAAGCTGAAAATCTATTAACCTTTGTGTGCAGTGCGGAGTGTAGCAATTAATTGCGTGAGTAGAGCAGTGTGTGGTCAGCGAGGGCAACGTCGCAGCAGCGTGAGGAGCATCGTGACGGCGTGAGGAATATCGTGGCAGCGCGAGGAACATCGCGGCTGCGTGAGGAGCATCGTGTCAGCGCGAGGACCATCGCGACAGCGCGAGGAGCATAGCGTTGAGCAGCACAAGGAGCATAGTGTGGTATAACATCTTTACAGCCTGTGAGGTCGCCCTGGTTAGTATGTATCTAAGCAAACACGCCATTGACGTGTGGCGTCACGAAGTGGATCGTGCAGAGGTACTCCCGAGTGTTTTTCGCGAGTAGCTTTTTGTCTCAAGGGCAACGACGCAAAAGTTTGGCTAAATGAATGGGTCATCAATGACCGAACTTGGTCAAATTTTAAAAGAACAATGGCCAGATTTATCAGGAGCTGGACTCTACTTTTATTTTTCATGTCCCAAAATAAGCTTTATTTAAATTGGTTTGTTCTTATGTCGCAAGCATCATACCGTTTGAAAATCATATCTAAAAGCCTCAATTATATTTTTGAGATTAGAATCAACAACTGCCTTCTATCCGACTGTTGCGTAGGCTAAATGTGTACTTAGCGCAAGGAGGATAATTAGCGGTCTCGTTTAGATTTGTTGCGATTTTTCTCAAAGAATTTCCCAAAATTGGGACATCTGTCAGGGCGCACTGGCAACTTGTCTGTCCATTGGACTCTCGGTTCGATGTCGTCCAGGTGTGGTTATCGGTCCGTGGAACGATGCCTGGGGTCAAAGCAGCAGAGGGGTCCCAGGTGGTGCGACGTGTGTCGCAGTTCGCAGCGGCAAATGAAGCGAGGAAGATGCGTATGATTGCGAGGTGTCATTCAATAGATTGAGTGGCTTGGCGATAACAAGTGGCATTCCGTTGTGCGAGATTGAACAAGGCGCTTTCACTTAATTTTCTTTTATTACAAGGATCCAATACATAATAAGTTGGCATAGTGGTTGATGCCTAAATACTAATTGAATTGAATAGCGGTTGACAACTGTTCAGAAAAACTTGAATGTTTCTAGTTTTTGAATAACAACAACAAGTCATATTATGCGCGAAATGAGTCGTCAATGGGTACGTTTTGAAACAATTATAGGAAGGTAGTTTAGATGAAACTGCAAAAACTGAAATAAAGATAACTCTTTTTTCGTGGCCACTTGAAGGGACACTTCTTGTATTTTTTATGAACTTGTAAAATGGGAGAATTTTATAATAGATACGGCGGTTATATGGCATAAAGGGACGCTATCGTTTCGTCGTTGGATACGTTTTGTCTAACCCTCTTTAACTCAAAACCCTTTTGCCCTCAGAAGTTAGATAATGCTAACACTAGCTTCTGCCAGCGGCTTCGCCCGCGTGAACTTTGATAATTGTCTCATGGGATCTTACTACTAGGATAAAAAGCATCTTATGTTTTAATCCAGGTTATAAACCATCTGTGTTCGAAATTTCATCCAAATCCGGTCAGAGTTTTTGCGTGAAAGAGTAACAAACAAACATCCATACATCCATACTCACAAAATTTCGCATTTAGTAGGATTTTATTGGAAACAATGAACACAACATCCGACAATTTTACAACATATGTCGCTGAGTACGCCCGGCGTACCATAAGTTTGTTACGTTTGACAACAGTTAAGAGTCTTACCGAAGAATTACGAACTCCTATTAGTTTAATTGGTTATACGCGGTATTGATTGTACGCGGTATTGACAACCCACAATATATGGCAGCCGTGGCAAATGCGAACTTAGCAACTGAAGACATAGTCTTGATTCTTTCAATTTAACCCAAGTTGTAAACTTGAGTCTTCCGGCGGGTTGACTAAGCCCCGTTTTCTGTAACTTATTTACGTATAACTGTCAGTTATTATGCCACGTCTCACAGCTATCAGTGTTTCTATTAACAAAGTTAGCTTGAAATATCCTATCTGCGTCACCTACTTGAAAAATCAAAGAATGTTTTTCACTGACGTTTTGTTTCCGTAACAGTCTCTAAGTAAAATGTCAAACAGACAGAAGATAGCAACCTACCGAAACCGAACAGTAAGTTGTTTTAGAGGCCGTAAGAAACACGCTCGCTCGATCTCGAACCCAAGTGCTATGAATGTAATCAGTGAGGACATAAGATGTCGTAATTGTTCTAAAAAGCTTCTTATGGAACCGGTTGATGCTTCCGTTTTCAAAAATCCGGGACGCAGGGTACAGCCAATGATATTACTGCTGCCAAATATGGAGCGCAGTGTTTATAATGCAAGAGAAAAGGGTACAAGAAAGAGACGTGCTTTACTAAGAGCCGGTCACAATCTAGGAATCAGCGAAGCTTTGTCGAATAACAAAACAGACGTTATTACAGCTGTTGTTCAAGGCATCCGTGGATACACCCATAGATTTATAATTCTCTGTTTTGTTTATTTTCTCGCCAATCTTCTCATAGATATAGTGGAGCTTGGTTTCGCTGATTTTGTTTGATGTTTTTAAGCACCTTTCTTGTCGAGTAACTCCAACCGCTGTGTTCTCAAAAGCGTAAGGGAACGGCAAGTTATGGCTTCGTAGTTTAAAACTGTAATAATCCTGGAAACTGCTGACAGTCTTAACCGTGGTAGCATTACTAACGTGCGCAAAGAGAGGCAGTACCTCACTAGAACTTTTGACATTCAAATCGTCCTGAACGAAGGTTCAATGCTTTCAAGCTTTGGTCAGGTGTGGCCGAGCTCTCGGAAAATAGTGAACGAAGGTTCAATGCTTTCAAGCTTTGGTCAGGTGTGGCCGAGCTCTCGGAAAATAGTCGTTGATCCCCGGAACTGTCAGGCATGAACGCATGTGAGCAAGCAAAAACCACAGTCGTCAATTTTATTATTGGTACTGACGCCTCTACTCCGCCCATATGGTCGCTGGTGCGTGACCTAGTCACAAGCATTCTAAAAACAACAAAAAAAGTTTTGTGGGAGATCGATTGATGTCGCTCTTGTGAACTCCTGAAGAGGAATAAAGGTACGATCCACCTTACCGGTCCAACCGTCAGTCTTGTGAATACGAGGTCGTCGACCTTACCTTTGTAATAAAGTAGCAATGAGCAGCGGTGGCTCAGTGGTGGCGGCCCCGACTTACGTTCAGTAAGTTGTGGGTTCGAATCCAGGCAGGCGCATTACTTTGTGTTATTTATTACATCACCGCTGCTCTCAAAACGGAGAAGGAAAACATCGTGAGGAAACCGGAGAACTGTCCTAGAACCATAAATTCGAAGACATGTGACATCTACCAATCCGCACTGGGCCCGCGTGGTGGATTATATAGCCCATTCCCTCTCATAGAGAGGAGGCCTGTCCCAGCAGTGGGAACATTAATAAGCCGATGATGAATCAATGAGCAAACTAGACCCTGGGATGCGAGAGCCATGAACTTGAAACTGTTTGTTAGTCGCTGAGGAAAAACCACATAAGCAGACTCCCAATACGTGCCCAGAAACGAATGTCATAATGTTTTGTTTTGCTGAGTGCTGTTTCTTTTCTATTTATGGTTTCAGAGATGGTTTTGGGCGTGTGCCTAAAGGTGTGTGAGTCACCCATCCAGTGGGTGTGCTGCCAGAGGCGTGAGTCGTTCATCCAGTAGATGTGTTCCCACAGGCGTGTGTCGCCTAGCGCATGGGTGTGTTCCCACAGGCGTGTGTCGCCTAGCACATGGGTGTGTTCCCACAGGCGTGTATCGCCTAGCGCATGGGTGTGTTCCCACAGGCGTGTGTCGCGTAGCGCACGGGTGTGTTCCCAGAGGCGTGTGTAGCCTAGCGCGCGGGTTTGTTCCCTGAGGCGTGTGTCGCCAAACGCACGGGTTTGTTCCCAAAGGCGCGTGTCGCCAAACGTGCGGGTGTGTCCAAAGGCATGTGTTGTTGAGCGCGCATGGGCGCGCTGCTGGAGCTGGACGCACTGCTGGTGCTGGATGCTCTGCTGGCGCTGGTTGCGCTGCTGGAGCTGGACGCACTGCTGGTGCTGGATGCTCTGCTGGCGCTGGTTGCGCTGCTGGAGCTGGACGCACTGCTGGTGCTGGACGCTCTGCTGGCGCTGGTTGCGCTGCTGGAGCTGGACGCACTGCTGGTGCTGGACGCTCTGCTGGCGCTGGTTGCGCTGTTGGTGCAGGACGCACTACTGGCGCTGGTTGCGCTGCTGGTGCAGGACTCGCTGCGTTGCTGGCGCAGGTCGCGCTGCTGGCGCAGGTCGCGCTGCTGGCGCAGGACTCGCTGCGTTGCTGGCGAAGGATGCGCATCTGGCGCAGGACGCGTTGCTGGCGCAGGTCGCTCTGCTAGCGCAGGACTCGCTGCGTTGCTGGCGCAGATCTTGCTGCGTTGCTGGCGCAAGGCGCGCTGCTGGCGCAGGGCGCGGTGCTGGCGCAGGGCGCGCTGCTGGCGCAGGATGCACGTGCGCCTGTCGCTACTGGTGCAACACGTGCGCCTGTCGCTGCTGGTGCAGTACGCGCTGGTTGTGGTATACTGTTGGAAATCTAGATCCTGTGTGTTATGTCTGGTCTTGTTGAATACTTGACCTTGTGTCTTATGTCTAGTCTTGTGTAAATACTAGACCTTCTAGTTTTGTGTGAATGCTAGACCTTTTGACCGTCTAGTTTAGTCGTAGTAATTATGTGAACAATGGTATGGGATGGTTGGGACGCTGACCATCTTATATTTTTGTCATTATTCGCTGAGGTAAAGTCTTTGGCAGTGATATGGGATGATTGGGACGCTAACCATCTTATATTTTTGCCATTGCGGACTTTGAATTTCTACGTGATTAGCATGCGTTGTTGCCTACAAGGAATAATCATCGCAAACGCTTTCAGATGACGAAGCTGATGATGTTGAGCATGACCTGAGCCCGTGGCGGTATGGCTGTCCACACCTGATCTCGATGCTGGAATAGGAGCTATGCGGCATCAAGATCATCACTTTACTGCAACCTACAACTTTCAAGTCGAGGGCGACTTGGTGTCAGGAGAAGCCGTGTTAGGAAGAAATGAGGTTTCGCGTAGCATTATGAAGAAATGAGGTTGTACGTAGCACAGGTTATTTCTATGGAAAGGAGTGACAGACGACTTGCATTAGTCTCTGGTCGCGGTAGACTCGTTGGGAATATCGTTCAAAGGGCTGTAAGATTTATATTTTCCTATTTTGTGTACTTACTCGCTACTTTTCTAAGCAATTACGTGTTAATTGAATTCCTTATGATTTATTGTGGTTATGGATAGTTTCAGCTATTGATATTTTGTTCCAAGTTAGAATAAACGGTTGTATTCATTACGTTATGTACCTCGTCGTCTTATTTTAAACATCTTCACTTCTGAATGCTAAATATATTATATTGAAAATAACTATTATTTAACTACCACAAAAAGGATTAATGCATTGAAAGTTTCATTTCTAATTCATTACCACCGATAAGCAAACACATTATAGTCTACTAATCAAAACTAGAAAAAGATATCTAAGTAGCAAATTAAAAAGTTTCAAAGAGTCTCTGGTTATAACAAACGACTACGAATTAACACAACTTTGCTTTAAATTAAACTTTTTCGCTACCACTCAAACTAATGAAAATAAATGACTGACTAGCTTCTAGAAGTTTGTTAGTAAGAACACAGTGATTGCAATTGTAATTAACCACTTTTGTGTTGAACTGTACAGTCAAAGATAAACTTAAATTACTTTAGCAATGGCTTTTAACTTAGGTTTCGATTGATATTAGGTTGTAGTTTTTTGCAGAAAGCATACGTCAATAACCCGAATGCTACGGCGTAGCTAAACTGCTAAGGCGTAACAAAACTGCTACGGCGTAGCATATCGGCTACGGAAACGTCTAGTTAAAGCTGCCAGCCTTCATTTCGTTAAGTAAATATATCCGAGTGAAACAGATTTGTGTCACAATGGAGCGATCAATCGTTAAATACATATTGTATCTGGCCAAACACTTCATCTATCAATGTGACAAACTCCGATCGAAAATGTACGAACAACGTCGTGGACTGATTCCGAAAGTTCTCACACAGACAAAATAATTTCAAACTGAATCGTGCGGAGACAATTCAATCGCATTACCATTATTACAAGACTTTGATAATGCTGAGATAGGAGCCTTTTGGCCTCGTACAGTTTCGTTTCTTTTCTTTTTTAATTTTTTATTTATGTTTAATTTTTATTAGTTTTAAATACTGTTAATTTTTTATGTGTTTTTTCCTGTGTGAGCTAATAAATAAATAAATATAAATAGCTTTTTCTTTCTTTCTATAAAAATCTAATGATAAGATAATCATCACATTTGAAATGAAATACGATAACCTCGTACATCATTCCCTTGTCTTTATTTCAATTCAGTTTGGGGTCGGTGCAGCATGTCTTCTTCTTAAAACTGCTCCATTTCTCGTCATCTCATCAGACACCTCCTTTCTTGTCATATAATTCTTCACACAGTCCATCCATCGTGTCTTTGGACTTTCTTTGCTCTAATAACCATCCACATTCGTACTCAAAACTTTTCTCACGACATTAATTAATTAATTTATTAAAATCTCCCTTACAATAGGCTTGTTAACTGAAAAAAATCTAATTAGTCCGTCACTTAGATTATCAGAAAATATTTCACCCGTATTTTTTCTTTTGTTACATAAACCAAAATTGACGAAGATACGACGCTTTTAAAATTCTCAATACGTCACTGTTTGGTATCATTTTTAGTGAGTACTGACGTCACGAGCCCCCACTCTCTCGAGTTTTGATGCGTTTTATCTTTGTCAATATTCGTTGATTTACAAAAACAAAAAATACGTGACCATTATTATCCAATACTCTAACAGACGGACTAAATACATAGATTTGCAATTTATTGATGGTGGAAACTAGCCTATTCCTGATGCGATAGCTTGGTCTCAAAATTAACTTATTTACAATATAAACCAATGAAAAACGTAAGCAACTAGTACACTTACTTATCAATTCGGTCGTCGAATGGATGGATGTTGTTTGTTACTCTGTCACACAAAAACAACTGATCGAATTTGATTGAAATTTAACAAACAGATAGTTTATATCCTAGGTTAACACATATCATACTTTTTATCTCAGTAGTATGATTCTATGGGACAATTATCGAACTCAATGTGGGAGAGGCCGCTGGAGTAAGCTGGTCTCTCCATAAAAACCACATGGGACCTTAATAATTAAGAATTTCCGCATAGTTCTCTGTAGTTTATTTCGACGTTTTAATAAAGGCAGAGTTGCAAACACTGCCACCAGCTGGTGCAGGCAATAAACATAAAATTGTATGAGAAAACTTCTGTTTCGTTAAACGTATTAAAACTAACTTTTGTTACATTGTTTGTGTTAACGAATTTTCGTATAATTTATAATACGCTTTTCTGTTTCTGTTAGCTGTGGAATAAAGGAACTGGAAAATATGGTACCTATTATGATACTGTACAAGTTTAGACTTAGTTAAGGCAATGGTAGATACTACAGTTCTATTTATTGAAAACCTTACTGAGTTGGAAGCATAAAATGGAATAAGAAATGGTTTTGAATAGCTACCAATCATAATCTCTCGGATTTATAAGTCGATGTGGCGACTTTGAAGAAAACATTCACCTTGTATAGCCACTAACATCGGTTTCACACGTTGACGAACTCTTTCACGAATATTATATTTAGCTTACTTTTAAGTTAAACATGTTTGAACTTTTTTACCATCTACAGACTAAGACAAGATGATTTTCCGGATAATCCATTACAGAAAAATAACGAATATAAAGGGAGTAGATACCCCTTAACGAAGCCGAAAGGCATTAATTCTCTCCGTCATTGCGTGCATTTTTAAATACAAGTTTTTAATGTAAGACTTTTACTTTAAGGGGCCGGCGGAGCATGCGCTTTTCATACAAAAGTAATACCAAAACAATATGAAAATCAAACATATTCTTAAGGTAGTGTGTATATACTTCGATTGAATTACAGAATATCTATGTTCCCAAATAAAAATTTTGAAAGGACAATGATATTAAGGCGAGATATGAGGAATTTAAAATTTCTATAGAAAATTTATTTTTCTCAGAACTCTTGTCTATATCAGTGTCCATTCTAAATATGTGTTTGGGAACCTATATATTCTGTAATCTAATCGAAATAAATAAACACTACCTTAAGAATATGTTTGATTTACAAATTATTTTGGTATTACGTTTGTATGAAAAACGCATGCTCCGCCGGCCCCTTAAACACCTCCACGATTCCCGTACTATTCAATCCACCCACCAGCACAATGTTTTGTCACATTGAGTTTTACCACAAAACCCCAAAAAAAAGTCGTTTCCCAGCCATAATTTTTACGTAAAGTTACAGTTACTAAGGTTACAGAATGCTTGGTTCACGGCTTCGTGATGAGTCTGTTTACAACTTATATCTGAAAATGAAAGAACCCGCCATAAAACCTCGGTCCTTTCTATGTTCATCATCATCTGAATACGCAGAAGCCTGTCCAATGTTAATTGAGGTCGGCGCAACACTTTATTTTCTTCTATTTTCCTCTGTCAACCGTCACGGTATCGTTTATTTATTTTTCTTTCAAATCATGCCTCACTCAATCCATCCATCCATCTCAGTTCATTCAGTTGGAACTGAACCATCAACTTTTTATGGTTTAAAATCATTTTGAGTTTTTCATTGACAGTTTGTAACACCTGCTGCGACTGCCGTTCAATACCCACCTCACAAAACATCCACATTCAAAATAATAGAGATGGAAAATCGTCGAGAAAGTTCACTTGCAAAGCTGACAGTTGCTTGAGAATTTAAAATGCACGAATCCTTCACGGCCACTTAGAGATACTTTCAATAGATTTCCTTGTTATAAACTTGTGACTTTCAAAGTTAAACGGTAACTTACGGTTTCTGTAAAGTTTAGTTTTTGTTAGGAAATCTCTGAAAGGTCCGATATTTTTAAACTACGAGTACTGTTATCAAGATCTTTTTTTAAGGAAAATCTGTTAAATAAGTTTTTCAGGTAATCGCTTGAGCCTTATAGGGTTTTTGAATTTTGATTTAACTAAACTGTTCAGGCAATCCGCCCGAAGACTTACACCCGTATTTATATACAAGTCACAGAAATAACTTGAATAAAAGTAAAATTGCTTGAAGTTAGAACTGTGAAAAGTTTGAATTCTTATCCATTGCGGGCCCGGAACGTAAAGGGTGAGGACCCTTTACGTTCCGGGACCGCGGTATCTCTTGAACATGGGTGGTTTTAAGTCAGTAAAAGTCGGAGTGTCAGACTTTTACTGACTTAAAACCCCCTCCCGCTCCAGAAAAAAAAGGGTCACAGTCGGTTTCAAAACGAAAAAAGAATGACATAGAATTGCAGTGATTGGTGACTGAAATTATCAACAAACAATCTGATGAGTCTAATTTTGGAACGTTATATTCTTTCCAAGAACTGCGGAGGGCTACCTTAGTTCGGTCTAATCAGCTGAATTCTAGTCATAGTAATTATGACATCATAGAAAAAAATATATATCATTTTTCTGCCTTTATCCCAATTCATTCGGGGTCGGCACAGTATATCTTCGTCATCCATATGTCTCTATGACTCATCTCAGCAGTCTCCTCATTTTTAGCTAGATCATCATTCACAGAGTCCTACTCATAGTATGTGATTGTATAAAATCGTAAATTTTGGACACAATAAACTTTATTATTATTATTATTATTATTATTATTATAAAATCGTAATGAAATTTCCTACATTAATTTTAACCCGATAAACTTATCAAACGAATGTACGTGTCACCGTCAGCTATTACAGGATTACGAACGTTCGCCAAATAACATAATTACATTATTCCTGTTCCACATTTGTCTCATTTGGGATATCAGATTTGTGTCGCGAAAATGTGTATTGTGCTCGCTGGAATTGGACGAGAATCATACGTTTATTGTGAAAATAGTTTCATAACACAACATTATAATCTATCGTGTATTTCCAGACATTTTGTAAGTTATGATTATGAAGAAGAAGAAAACAATGAAGAAGTCCTATGTTATTCAACAAAAAATAAAACCGACTTCAAAAAAAAATCCATAAAAGTGAAAAATAACTTTAGCTTCTGAAGTCGATGGCCTTTGTTTGATTGATTTAGTTTTTTTGTCACCGACTTCAGAAGCTAAAGTTATTTTTCACTTTTTTGGTTTTTTTGTTGAAGTCGGTTTTATTTTTTGTAAAAAAGTTTTTATTTTTCACTTTTTAGTGGTTCTTATGTGCTTGATATACATGGAAAGTGCATACCGTTACAATTACATCAAGCCCAAACACGACTAGGGTACAATATTGTCTCATTATGGAGTTCCGTGACTCTTGGCTTCATCATCAGATCTGATGGTAGAATGGTTCTTATCAAACGCAAATGCTTCATTTGTTGTAGAAAATACCAAAATCGCAACACGTTTTCATATAAAATTTGAAGAGTTCCCTCGATTTCGCCAAGATTCCAAAATCAGATCCCGACTTGGTGGCTATGGGACAATTTGGAAAGAATACCATTTCCAACAAAAAAAAAAAAAAATCCAAATCGGTTGGCAAGCGACGGAGTTATGCCCGAACAAACATAAAAAAAAAAAAAATAGAAACATCCGAATTGAGAACCTCCTCCTTTTTTAGAAGTCGGTTAAAAAGCGGCCAAGTGCGAGTCGGACTCGCCCATGAAGGGTTCTGTAGCAGATTTAATGAAAGGTAAATTGCTGTTTACGGTTTATGACGTATTCAAAAAAAATACTTACTAGATCTCGTTCAAACCAATTCTCGTTGGAAGTTTACATGGTAATGTACATCATATATTTTTTTGGTTTTATCATTCTCGTATTTTAGAAGTTACACACACACACACATTTTTCCACTTTGGAAGTGTCTCTCGAGCAAACTATTCAGTTTAGAAAAAAAATATGTTAGAAACCTGTATATCATTTTTAAAGACCTATCCATAGATACCCCACACGTATGCGTATGAAGAAAATTTTTTTTTTTAGTTTCAGTTCTAAAGGGAACCCCGAAAATGTATTGTTTTTTTATATTTTTGTGTGAAAATCTTAATGCGGTTCACAGAATACATCTACTTACCAAGTTTCAACAGCATAGTTATTATAGTTTCGGAAAAAAGTGGCTGTGACATACGGACGGACAGACAGACAGACAGACAGACATGACGAATCTATAAGGGTTATGGCGTTTTTGCCATTTGGCTACGGAACCCTAAAAAGGGTGTAAATAACCCACTAACAAATCCGAAAGGCACTGTCTTGTTCTGACTATGACGGGGGTCATTGCGATATTTTTTTTTGTTCCACACCATACCTGGTAACCTTCTAGTTAAGGAGATATTGGGGTTCCAACTTTTTGACAAGTTTAAAAAAAAACAGTTTTTAATGTAAGATTTTTATTTCAAACATCTCCACGGCCCCCGTACTATTCTATTCATCACTAAGCACAATGTTTTGAGTGCATTACATTGTTCTATCACAAAACATGATTCTAAACCACAGAAAAAAAATCGTTTCCCAGCAATTCTTTTTTGCGTAAAGTTACTTACTTTGATGTACAGAATACTTGGTCGACGGCTTCGTGATGAGTCTGTTTACACCCAGTATGATTACGCCTCCTATTGGGGGCGAGCCTATTGCCATCAATTAGTCAGCAATCCTCAATTGGGAAAAAAATCAAATAAAAGTATGCCCGACTTCAATCCAGAACTCCCTTTCCGAGCACTACTTAGACTACTTAGACTAGACTTGTCAAAACGTGGGTGCACTATAGATTCACTTGGGCCTAACTCATCAGGGCGTACAGGCGTGACGTTATGATATTCAGATTCACTGTCCGATTCACGCAGGAAATTGACGTGTCCAAAGTGATCGATTACCGTGGAATTATTGATAAAATCCACCATCCATTCACTCAACATAAATATTACAATGCACCTTTTAGACTACCTACGGAAAAGGGGCAAATTATATTAAGCCGCTGTCCGCCGACAAGACTTCAAAGGTAAAAGTTACCTAATACGACATCAGCCCGTCTATTTATATCCTAATCTGTTATATTAAAAGCCATCTGCCCACGCAACGATAATAATTCAGTAACAGTATTAAACGATTAAGGAAAAAAAAAACGCCAAATTGGCAATAATTTTACTCGAGGGTTCGCGTGACCATAATGTCATGGGAGCGGTTACCGTTGGATTATGTAAAGTAGAGGCAGAAGGTTAAGCTTAAATTCCTGCTTAAATAGTAGCGGCTGAAGGGCACAGGTCTTTAGCCCCTAAATTTCTTCATCATGATTTCAGACTGGACGAACTAACTGATGGTAGATTTGCTCTTTCTTCTGCAAAACTTCTTGATTTCCTAAGTTTTGCTCGTCCTATTTTTACTCGATTTTTTTTTAGGATGAGAAATCATCAAATAGCTTCTCCCGCTCTGGGCGCAGCGGGAGGGAGTGTCAGACTTTTACTGACTAAAACCCATCCATGTTCCTTCCTCGCCCTTTATGTTGCGGGGCCGCGGTATCTCTTTCGAACAGGCCCGCCCCTTTATTATTATTAAACTTGAAATGAAAGAAAGAGGGTAGACAGATTTGTCAGTTTCTAACAAGTTTTTCCATCCACCCACATTCTCCAGTCAACCCGCAACCATGGCGCTTGCAACAGCGTCGAAATATCGGGAGCTCAATATTAATACAAAACATGGAAGATAATTCTGTTTTAGGCTTTCACGGTTTAAAACTAAACTTATATTGTCACTTACGGGAATATCGGGAGCTCAAAACAATAAATAATCACGGAAGATATCCCGTAAGTGACAATATAAGTTTGGAAGATAATTATCGCGAAAGTGATATTTTAAGTTTAGTTGTGAACCGTGATAGCTTAAAACAGTGTTTATTATTATTATTTCTTTGGAACCAACCTGTCACACTATTCCCAAATCAGTGCAACTCCTGAAATCCAGAAGCAACAATAGCAACTACCAGAAAAGCTACAATACGACGAAATTTGACAAAGTCATAAAGAAACAACCTTGACTTCAATCTTGACCACCATTCGGTCAGAATTTCGCTCAAAAGTTTGTACTACTTCTCCCTATAGTGAGTATTTATCACAAGATTCCAGCTCACCCCGCCATATCTCCCTGGGGTTTCCACGAAGATTTTGTTGCTTTCTTTTTTCAAGAACTCATTGGGTTAAATTATACATTGATTTAAGTAATACCTTGGCTTATAGATCACATGATACTAATGTGTGCTCCTCTTCAGAAAGAGATAAGTTATGTTATTATTATGAAATCTATTAGAAAGGCAATTTACTCGGCGAAGCATCACCGTTATAATTGTGGTTGAAGTCTCACGTACTCAAACAAAGGGCTTTGTCTTCACATTTATTGTGCGAACCGCCAGTCTGAGGAACTCACTGCCGACTTCTCTGTTTACCGATCATTATAATCTAGATCTCTTCAAAGTTCGATTGAATCGGTTTCTTCTAGGCAAGCATGTTTTACCCTAAGCCATGTCATGGCTTCACATCAGGTGAGTTGCGGCTAAACGCAAGCCTATTGAGTATAAAACAAGTAAAATTAAATTTAAACCCTCCCCCTCGCCATTTTGTGCCCATCTTCGACTGATTTTTGTCAAATATAGCTAAGAACTAAAAATCAGTTTATCCGTTTGCGAGCTACTATGCCACAGACACACACACAGACACGTCAAACTTTTAACACCCCGTCGTTTTTGCGAAATACGGAAAAGTGTTATTGAAGGTTCAAAATACACAATAAATAACTCACAATTGACTATAATTCAGTTAGTAAGTAGCAAACTACGAACATTAATCCATTTACCAAGCCGGCTGTGGCCATATTTCCTGCCTACTGGCTTATATGATGGCTCAAGCATTGCTGTGAATTATACACGGGGTCAAATAATAAAAATGATAGAAGGTCAACATCAGTTTGATTTTGTATTTTAATTATGTCCATCGCGTCTTTACAGGCGGCTAGCAATTGCTGATTGAGTTATCTTTTTGTATGACATAAGTTTTTTTGATACAATGTTACCAGTCCTTACCAAGAGCTATCATATTACCCAGTCTGTTGATTGTACAGGTCAGATAGGCAGTACCCCCTTTAAGACTGAAAACCGACCAAAGATAGTTAAGAAAAGGCTTGGGACCAAACATATTTGGACTGTTATAGTCCGGGAGGCATAACGTTGCAAATAAAAAAGTCATAGAACGGATGAAAAAAGAGGTTTTATGCATGACATCTCTTGGTAACACGATAGAAAGCAGCAAATTGAACTCGTCACGGCGTTTCAAGTGGATCTTCTGAAGTTTATCTTTGAGGTGTCTCAATGTTATTAAAAGCGGATCATTGGATTCCGGATTTAATTATCGAAATGACCTCGTTCGCGGTTTTCGATAGTTTAGTGTTGGTAAATATTTGGCGTCGTAAAGTTTTAGGGTTTAAAGCGTGTTCTGAGAAATTGTACGAGTATAATTGAATTATTTTGGATTTTAGGGAAATAGATCGCTGTGAAGGAATGTGGTTTTGACGTCAATTAATTATTAGCAGTGCAGATGTAACGTGAACGATGTAAAGTGGGGAAACCTCGAAGCAACTACTAGAGGATGTGAATATTATAGGTATGATGACATTATCAAAAATTTACAAATCTATTTAGGCCGACAGAGTTTTGAAAAATAATGGACACGTTTTTGTTTTTGTTTTTGTTAATAAATGAATATTGATAAAGATAAAACGCATTAAAACTCGGGAGTGGGGACTCGTGATGTCAGAACTAGCTAAAAATTATACCTAGGCGTGACGTATTGAGAATTTTAAAAGAGTCGTAATCTACCTGACGGCCTTATTAGATTATTTTTGTCGTCTACTCTATGAGATAGCGAAAACTATGCCTCACTCCTTACCTGAGATACAGAAAAGAAAAATATTATTTTGTAATGTAAGATTTTCATAAACCCGATAAAGTGCGAGTCGGACTCATGCATGAAGGAACCCTTCATGCATGAGTCCGGTTCGGTAACATCATATTAGGGTAATCCTCTTTAATTTTAAATATTATAATTTGTTGTTATAGCGGCAATAGAAATACATCATCATCTGTGAAAATTTCAACTGTCTAGCTATCACGGTTCATGCGATACAGCCTGGTGACAGACAGACAGACGGACAGCGGGGTAGTAAAAGGGTTCCGTTTTTATCCCTTGGGTATGGAACCATAAAAAAGCAAGTAGCCAAGAATGATCAGGCTATAAGCCACCAATTTGTGAGCAACTGCATTGGCACAGTACGACCGTTATTGCATACAAAAAATTCACTTTTATGTCACTTTTACAGTATTTTTCTTCAGGATATCAATCAATCAATCAATAATTTTACCATCAGGTATCTCAAGGTCCATAGATAAAATGCACAAAAATACATAACAACATAAAAACATACACTAATACATACAAAATATAGGTAACTTATAAACTATGAACTTATGACACACGATGTAGTATTTTCACCAAAATATCCGGTGTGTGAGATCATTCAGAGGCAGCTAAACCCCTGAACTATTAATTAAAGGGCAAATGCAGCTGAAAGCAATCTTGTATCCAATCACACAAGTTAACCGAAATCCAACATCCAGTTTGAATATCAGACGGTTACTAACTATGACAACCAAACTATATCAAAGCGTTTTGAGCAGACAAACGTCTTTTAAAAATAACGGACATTATAAAGTTTCTAAAAGAATAAATCAAAACATTAATTGTCTTAAGTTTCAGAAAAGTTCAGCTTTGTAGAGATACGTGTTGTCATCACATGAGAAACCAGAAACAGATACGACCTAAAAGAAAAAAATTATAAAAAAAAAAAACAAAAAAAAAAAAAAAAAAATTATAATTAGTACCTATTAATTTTTTTTATTTATGTTTAGTTTTCCTAAGTTGTAAATAATGTTAATTTTAATGTGTTTTGTTCTGTACGGGCTAATAAATGCGTTTTCTTTATTTTCATACATAACATATCATCACGCTGTAATCCCCAAAGGGTTACGCAGATGTGTACTAAAAAGTACACCCACATTTCGCTTGTTATGTTTTGAGTTCCATATAGTAAGTGACGAGCTTATTACTATCAAACAGTCATAAATCCAGACTCCGTGGCTGCTCACGCAACAATCACACATTGCCAGATCTTAGAATTGTACCCAGAACTTCACGTTCAGCGGTCGCGCTGGCGACGAGATAGTCGACATGACATGTTTCTTAGATAAAGAGAATGTTAATCATTATCTGCCTGGTTTTTAGCAACTATTTTGGGTTAGCTTTCAATATAATCAATAGGCTTGTGTCCTGAAAAAATCTAATTAGTTCGTCAGTTAGATTACCAAAAATATATTTATTTAGTAAAACTTTATGCACAATTAAAACTGTACAAAGGCGGACTTAGGCATTTTCTACCAGTCTACCTTAGGGTTATGCAGAGATAATACACAGTAGGTGCAATAACCGAAAAAAAAAGACTAGAAATTATTTATAACTAAAATATATTTAAGACCCGTTTCTTTTCCTTTGTTACGTAAACCAAAATTGACGAAGATACGACGCTTTTAAAATTCGCAATACGTCACGCCGTGCTATAATTTATAGTGCGTTGTGACAGCACGAGCTCCCGAGTTTTTGATGCATTTTATCTTTGTCAGTGTTCATTGATTTACAAAAACAAAAAATACGTGTCCATTATTTTCCAAAACTCTAACTGACTAATTAGATTTGCAATTTATTGAAGGTGGGAACTAGTCTATTGCAGCTAAACATCATTATTTTACATAGAGCAGCTTCCTGTCTGACCAAAATAAAATATAATGTTTTCAGGAAGGCTGGTTTCGACAAGTCCTTGTGATAATTATACAGTATCCGGAAAATCAGAGATGCATGTCTTGAGTTCAAACTCGAGATCTATCATTTACATACTATGGCATGTTATTAAAAATAATTTGTTTAGGCCCTGTCTGACTACTTGACCGCAATAGGCGTGCCTGAACTTCGCGATCGATCCACGCGATATGGCCACGACCCTCTCAAGTAGCTTCGAGTGTTAATAAATTAAATATCTCCGCTTAAATTTTCATTTCAGCAAGAAATACGTCAACGTAAAATACGCAACGGAAAATCGGCGTGATTGTGCTTGCAACCCTTTTTATCAAATAACTTTACATTAACTACTTGTTTCATTTATTTCATCACCATTGCTCACAAAACGGTGAAAGAAAACATCGTGAGGAAACCGGCAAGTCCTAGAACCAAAAATATCGAAGATTGTGACATCTACCAATCCGCACTGGGCCCGCTTGGTAGATTATAACCAATTCCCTTTCATAGAAAAGAAGCTTGTGTCCCAGCAGTGGGAACATTATGAGGTTGATGATGATGATAATAATGACATTACTACTGACTGCCTTGTAGGTCTAGTGGTTACAAAGCGCGACCGCTGAGCACGAGGTCCTTGGTTCGATTCCCAAGGGTCGGGTAAAGTGCTATTGAATTTTTCCGTCTGGAATTTCTCAGTAGCAGCCACGTAGAGTTTGTGCCCGGTTGATGGCAATAGGCTCGCCCCCTGTTGCATTTAACACCATTAGAACTACCTTAGTAGTGTTACCACTCGAATACAAAAATAACCCATCACATTTCCGTGATATTTCGTTCGGAATAACAATGAATTATTTATCAACTTACCGTCTTTCTATGGCTTTTGTACACGGACCCTCCCTGGGGCCCCATATTTATATGGAGAATTAAAGCTATAAACAGAAAGGAAAACGAACCTAAATGTATATGTCAGCGTCACATTGTAAAAATCGTTAGATTATAATGTAACTAGCGAGATTGTAAAGACTCGAAAGATTGTCAAATGAACATACTGCTTATAATTTAACGCATTATTTTTCGGTAATTTACAACCTATCGAAGTGAAACCGTAATATTGTGAAATGAATGCGACAGAACTCAACTCGCGCGTTGTGGAGGGGGGGTGGGTAGGAGGGGATCCCCCTTGCCCCATGGTACCCCTCCTATGAAAAGATAATGGACCATTCCTGAGAAAAACCGATTAATGTAACCTAACCTCGAAACACTTTATATTCGCCCAAAAAGCGTAGTCGACGGAGGCCCGCTAGGCGGGGCTCCTATATCTGTTTACAGAGTTTAAAGGAACCTAACTAACTTAACGTCCGGGTACTTCAAGTTCCGATTATTGAGGCAGAGACACTTCCGTCGCATGCGCTTCACAATATTACGGTTTCACTTCGATAGGTTGTAATCTACCGAAAAATAATGCGATAAATTGCAAGCAGTACTATGTTCGTTTGACAATCTTTCGAGAGTTTACAATCTCGCTAGATAGATTACAATCTAACGGGTTTTACAATTTTACGAAGACATATACATAAAAAAAGTATATACATTTGTGAAAAGTGACGGAAATAGAGAATTTATGGCAAAATTTATGCAAACATTACAGCAATGTTAGAGGAATAGGTATTTCATTCACATTTCACCACTCTAAGACAAACTTCATCAAATGATTTTGATAGAAATTTGACTTATTCGTCAACTTGCGACTGACAGTGCATTCCGAGATACGATATAATCACTCACAGCGCTCACATCAATATTTTGCGTTCCGTTTAAGTTTTCACGATTATGACAGCTAAGATCTGTCACTAGGCCATTTTACAGCGCTCACGGTGATATTTCTTTGGGGCATGGTCGGTGTAATCGCAAGATGGCGCGTGACATGACGTCATCTATGACGACTCAAGGAACATCGATATCGCGCTTATGATCGCGCTCACGGTATCTCGGAACGGGTTTATGGACGCTCATAGCGTTTACAGCCTATCTCGGAACGCACTGTGAGAACCTCGCGAGTGCGCGCGAGTTGGCACCTTTCGACTTTATTATATTTTTAGTCGTCAACTCGCTCGACCTTTAAAATTTGACGTAAAAGACGTCAGATGTCCAGGCAGCTACATAAAATTCTTATAAAATGTACAAAATACGTACCTACCCACTTTAAATGTATATAAAATATTTTATACAACTTGACAAAAATAAAAAATATAAACAACTCGCACACTCACGGGTTTCACAGTAGCCAATTGGCAAAAGTTCCAGAAATTTTTAATGCGGGATTTTCGAACGAATGTGCCCAAAAACAGCGAGTAATAGAAAGAAAACACTAAACTCCTAATATATAGATTATACCACTATCATATACCATCTATCTACCTGCCGGTAGGTGAAACATAATAATCAACTAATCTAATAATTGATTATTAAGTTCCTACCTAATTGTACAATTTTATGAAGAGTCATAAAACACAAATATCTAAGTAGCATCAGCTGCTGCCAGGCCCATAATTTTCGTTTTATCTAGTCTCCACTTAACAGAGGTATTTATTATCAATTCATGATGACAGTTATTACATTCCTAAATAACATTTTTTCATATAATAAAGATAGGTAAATGGGAGCTTACCTAAATGGTGTTTAAGTGCTTCGATTTCGCGATTAAAGCATGTCATTATTATTGTTTATGAGGCAATAAAAAAATATTTTATTTATTTATATTTTTATCGTCGATAAAATTAAGCAAAGATTCCCTCATTTCGATATGTGCACATCACAAAGACTCACACTGTATATCAAAGCTATTTCTGAAAGAAATTTTCGCACCTGGCTATTAACTCATGACTACGCTTCCACAAAACCTGTCTTAACACTCACACATAAACATTAAACATTAACACTCTCACTCACGCATTGCACCAATGCACTTTCATCACTATATTCCCATTTTCATCCTTTTGATTTAAAATTTTGTTTTCGTGCATTAAGTATGTAACATCCTAATCCACTTTTATATATGTCACCGTTAAATTGTCAAATACGTTATATTGTAATATCTCTAGCGATATTGTAAAATCTCGAAATATTGTCAAATGAACATACTGCTTACAACAAAACGCATTATTTTACGTGAAATGCATGCGATGGTAGTTAACTCACGTGGTGTGGAGGGAACGAGGAGTCCCCCTTGCCCAGTGGTACAACTCTCATGAAAAGATATTGTACCATTCCTGAGAAATACCGATTATTATAACCTAACCTTAAAACACTTTATATTCCCCTAAAAAGCGTAGTGGACGGAGCCCCGCTTCGCGGGACCCCTATTTCCGGGTGCAGGGTTTAAAGGAACCTAACTAACCTAACGGGGGGGTGCCCCAAGTCCCAATTATGGGGGCAGAGATACTTCCGTATATCCAATATCGCTAGAGAGATACACGTTATATTGTAATATAACGTATTTGACAATTTTACGGTGACATTTACAATCCATTTTTTTTTAAAACGCCTGTAAGCATAAATCGAAATCAAATTATTAAAAAATATTTTTTACTTATAATTTTCATTCAACATAGCCATGACCATTTCGTTTCACCTGCATAGTTCCCGTTCCCGTGAGAGTACCGAGATAAAATATAAGCTATGTTATTTGCTGATAATGTAGCTATCTATTATTGAAGAATTTTTCAAATCAGTCCAGTATTTTTAAGTTTATTCGTTACATGCAATAACATAAAAATACAAAAACATAAATTTGTCCTCTTTATAATATTACTAGCGGACGTCATGCGGTTTCACCCGCGTAGTGCCCGTTCCTGTGGGAGTACGGGGATAAAATCTAGCCTATGTTACTCGCTGATGATGTAGCTATTCATTGCTGAAATAATTTTTCAAATCGGCACAGTAGTTTTTGAGTTTATTCATTACAAACATTCACATACACAAAAATGCAAATTTTTCTTCTTTATAAAATTAGTGTAGATTAGTATAATTAGTATTAGTATAAAATTATAGATTACAGATTTTAGACATGTGTTCCGTTCTGGCTGTCATCTGCGTTTGTGGCAGTTCAAAGCTCGGGAAATGCAGATTTTATTTCTGCGTTGAGTATCGACGCCGCGATATGAGTTGCAGTTAGTAGGTATTTTAGACTCGACAACAAACATAATTCGACAGATTCCTTTTTTATGGGACCGGCCACACTATTCTCAAACCATAACTTTTGAACGCAGAAGTGACTTTTGGTCAGAATCAGGAAGAAAGCTTGGTCGCACAACCACAACCGAGTGTTCGACCAGTTTTGATCAACATTGCGGCCTGACAACAATTCGTGGTTAGTTGTACGTTAAGGTTATCGACGTAGCCCGAAGAATTGCCAAACTTAAGTGGCAGTAGCACATTGTTCGCAGAACGGGTGGCCGATAGGGCTGAAAAGTTCTGGAGTGGCAACCGCAATCCGGAAGACATTGCGTTGGAAGGCCTCTCCCATTTGGACCGAAGTCCTGGTGAAGGTTGCGAGGATCCGCTGGTTGTTAGTCGCACGGGACCGGTCAAAATGTCAACACTTGGGGGAGGTCTATGTACAGCAATGGATGTTGCGGGTACAGACGTGGAAATTATTTAATGTTAAAAATAATTAAACGCAATCATTTCACCTTCACAACACACTTACAAATAGCGCCTTAATGTCGTTGTAGTTAAGTTGTTTTTTGTAGTTCAACGTGTGGTTGGGCATATAACTAATCGTCTAATTACTATTTATAGCTTACCATGTATACAAGTAGCGTATAAATAAAATATTTAATAAACCTGCGAGCTGCGGGTTGATTTATAACGCAGATAGGAATTCCCTTGTTGCCATTTGTATGGTACATTAATGTTTTTCATTAAAGCATTATTTGCTATGATTGTAGTTGTTTAGAGTTCCAACAATGTAGTTGGTATGGGTATTAGGTAAACGTGATTTTATAATTATGGCTAATATGCTGTGATTTTAAATAGGTATTTTATAACTTTTTTTGTAATTAGTGTTCTTAATAACTGCCCCGTTGGTCACGTGGTCGTAAAGCGCGACTGCTGAGCGTGGGATCCTGGGTTCGATTCCCGAGTCGAGTAAAAAGTGCTATTGGGTTTTTCCCATTAGTTTCCCAGCAATAGCTTGGCCTTACGTAAGTTGGCGGTATGATACCCCCGTGCCTCGGAAATCATGGTCCTGAGCCTGATCTCTCTCCGGTCGTGTCCAAAAGCCGTCCCTGAGGACTATGAGAGTATGTGATCAGAGAGTGCACCTGTGCCTGCGCACACACGCCTGCACTATAATATCTCCCGCGTCGACTGCCGATCTCCGCTAAGTTTGGCCACCGTAACCGGAAACTGTCAGGAGGACTATACATACATAAATGGCACTTAAAAATAATTGATTAATGCACGATGATCGCTGGGCAAAGGTCTCCACGCGATGGTTGGAGGAAGACGGACAGCGCCGCCGAGGCCGACTCAGAAAAAGGTGGCGAGACGATTTGGACGCGTGCTGCGAGGGTTGGTCCGAGGCGGCACAGGAAAAGAACACATGGAAGGAATTGGGGGAGGCCTTTGCCCAGCAGTGGGACAGTTATTGTGGGTGTATAATTAGCTAATTGTGGGTGTACGTTTTAACAAGCAATTCGGTTTACAGTTTAACCCACAAATTCTATTGTAAAATGTAAACCAAATAGCTGTTGGTTTCCGTGAGCTATACTTAATTAAAATACCATATTAGACATTATTCTGTCTATAGGAAACTTATTCTAGACAAGCAGATTTTATACTGGGTCATATACGAACTCCGTGTTATACATTTCCAACATTAGTTGGTTGGACCGTTCTATTAGGTACGGTCGAACAAGCTATTTGGTTTACATTTTACAATGTGATTTGTGGGTTACACTGTAAACCAAATAGCTTTTTCATTTCTCATACTCGGAAAATAATGTTTGTTTGATCCGAGTAGCGGGTGGAAAGTGGTACTTCCCACCCTTGGGCGGGAAAGACTCATAGTAATTGCTTCCCTCTCTAGGGCGGGAATAAATTTAAAAAATAGAACTAAATATGATCAGGCAATCTGCTACAGAAAATCGATCATAATTAAAAAAACCAGCCAGTGTGAATTTAAAACAAAAACTAAGCGGGTCCGCCCGCGGCAGTGATCCGTATTTAAAATTTTAAAACAGAATAAATAATTTGGCGGGATAGGTACTAACTCTGTAAGCTGTATCTAAATCTGGTTTTTTTCCCAATATCTTATTAAAAATGAGTTTAAGTGATACTGAAATGCTGACCCCAGATTCTGTTCAAGACGAGGCAAATACAGACATCGAAAATCTTTACAATGACTTTATTAAGTGGCAACCAGATAAGAAAATAAAACTACTATTTTTTACTTTCCTTCTATTCGAAATGAAAAGTAGAATGCTTAACTCGGGTGAAAGACATCAATTCCTACTCGGACTATAGCCGCCCTCGCTGCACTCGGGCGTCTAAATACCTCGTATGGGAATTGATTCCTTTCGACCCTCTTGTAACAATCTACTAGTTTGACCGTACACCACTGCCTTACCCTTTGAGAATAACAGGTAAACATAATTGTTATATCTCCCGTTTAAGAAATAAAAAGTGACAGAATAAATTAATTCTGTTTAGTCAAAAAGAAAAGAAATGTCCTTGTTTATTTTAAGGATCACAACTTGTTCAAGATTTATTTCGATGTTTATCTTGTAAATCAACTCGAAGATAAGCCGAGCATTTTTTTTTGCCACTGGCAACATTTTTTGACGTCGAATTTTTTACTTACTTATTTGTCGAAGAAGTACCTACCTATTGTAAAGATTTTTTTTACTGTTATTTTATTATAATCAGATAGCTGTTATTTAAAGCTCATGGTTAAATAATTACAGCCACTCGGATAATAAGCCGCATTTAAGAAGAAAGAAGAAAGAAAGAAAAGATATTTATTTGGCTTATGCCGCAAGTGAACACAACATAACAAAAATAGGAATTAAATAAAGTAAAAACTTAAAACTAAACAATAAAAAGTAAATAAAGAAACTTAAAACTGTACAGAAAACAAAAGAGATAATATTGTGTGTCTCACGGCTGCGCCAAAAAGGCCCAGTTCAGCATATTGCCGAGCAGCTAGTGCCCGACGCTGGTTTTCAACTGGACCTGAGATGGTGATTTCACGGACATAAAACAGTTTTGTGGTGTGAGTGTTCAAATTAGATTTGTGTATGCGTGAATATATACTAAAATAAAATGACAGATAAACTACTTATGAATAAAACATTAAGAAAAGTGCAAGACAAAACAAACAGCCCAAAGTACTTAAATAAATGAGACGGACGCATGGCAACATAAACCTGTTTCGCACGATCCCAACCATTAGACGCATAATATTATGTCATCGATCCGTGCACTTCGTCGTTCAATACGCTGCAAGCAGCCGAGCGCGATGGAGTGATAATGTAATAATATAACTAAATGGGAAATACCCATTAAATACCGAGATTTCTCCTTGCCTTGGAAAGAACTTTAAAACCGTGGGTCCTGGCGGTCAATTGTACCTAGATCTTTTGGAGTCGTTAAGTCAATAGCTTGAAAGTTTGACTGACTAACAATGGTTTTGATATACTCATACACACACATCATACATATACACATACGACCTAATTCCAATTAATGTATTAAAACTCGAAACTAATAAATATATAACTATGTTGTCGGAAATATACTGGCAATTTTAAAAGTGCACTATTTTTAATACCTGTAAATAAAGTCTGAATTACCATCACCAATTAAAATATAAGTAGCAAATTAGTTAATGAAGCACGATTTAAGAGCCGGAAGGCGCAAGACAAGCGGCGGTAATAACTGCGAATGAATATTTAACAGTTCAACACCGACGGTTTAAAATTAACAACGTGGTTTAATTGCCGTGCTACGGTTTAAAAAGGTTACCTTTCTGCATCGCCTTTCCTGTGTTTATCGTGGTAAAATGTTGAGTAAACTGGACCGAAAATGGAATTTTGATGAAAACACTGGGCTTGATCGGAGAATCGGGCGGCGGCGGTGGTGCAATCCGGTTTAAAAAGTCAATTGCTTCGTCCAGGGATGACGCATGCTAGACCGTGCAGGGCCCCAGCCGAGTGTTGGCCATAGGACAATCGCTTGCTGCTTGTTAAGAGTCTAGCTAGTAAGAGCCTTATCACACTAGCGGATTGCCAGCGGATTCAAAGCGGAGCGGTGGCGCAACGAATTTGCGCAGAGGCGCAGAGAATACGCCGCGGAGGCGCAGCGAATTCGCCGCGGGTGCGCAAAGAATTCGTCGCGAATTGACAACGTACAATACACTCGGTAACAAAAGGATTCCGAAGAGGTAACACTGCTGTTGGCTTTGTTACTTCGAAGACGCCGGAGAAGAAAGCGAAAGCATCGAAGAATTTGGGAAGATCCTCTATCAATCAATCGAATGGAAGAGAGCGACTCTTTGTGTTGTTTTGCAAACGAATAAAGAATAATCCAAAACAATTCCGATCTTACCTACGAATGTCCAGCCCTACATTTTATGAGTTGTTGCATCTGATACAAACTGACCTAAGACGCGAAGACACCTTTTTGATATTATCAGTGTCAGATGAAGAAAGGCTCGTAATTACTGTAACGTTGAAGAAATTGAAAAATTTGTTTATAAAAGTAAATATTAGTTTTAAATAATCATGTTTATAAGCACAATTTGAATATTTGCTTAAAATTAATGTTCTTCGAACTTTTGACTGGCGAGTGGCGTTTGTACGAGACAGTACAAATGGAGTCCACGCTGCTATTCATGACGAATCCGTTGCGCCTCTGCGGCGAATTCGTCGCGCCACCGCTCCGCTTTGAATCCGCTGGCAATCCGCTAGTGTGATAAGGCTCTTAGAGTCAAGCTTAATACGATACCTCTTTGTAAAGGTCATAGTACAATATTAAAATGAAATTAAATTATATTTGACATACAAACCTAAGAAACATGACACATGAGCAATGTTTGTTAAAAAGAGTAGAAAAGTTGAAGTAGCCGTGGGCCCCAAACTAGGCAGAGGGTATCTTGGTGGCCTAATATCAGCGATAAGGACTAAGGTCAGATTGAATTTGAAAGTTCAGTGTGACACAGCACAACAAGACACAAGTTACAATTAATTACGAGAATAGTGATTATACAAAAAAAAACAATAGTAAAATCTTTTAAAATTAAAATAAAATTTGTTAAATTAAATACCTATACCGGCACCGCAACTGTACAGTTGCAGCACGTCGTCGCCTCTAATTAAGACTACGGCTAGCCGCCAGCGCGCTAACTCCGCGGCGTCCGCAATACTCACCGCGAACACAATTGTTTTAATGTGGCATTTTTGATCGACGTTTGTTTCGCTGGTTACTCGGTAAGCACGCTCTCGGAGCGCTATAAGCATCATCATTATCATCCTTGTGCCCTTGTCCCATTATATTTGGAATCGGCGTCTATTACCAATCGAGCACAAAATTGGGACTCACATTTTGAAAACTCTCTCAAAAACTTGTATATAATTTTCCATAGCAGACTACTACTACACAATACTTTCCACTTTTCTTACCGTCACGGCTCTTGACAGTTCCTGAAAGTTCCATTTATATTATTCAGTGGTCACAAGACTTTTACCGGCTGACTTATTTCAAAATACACACTATCTCGTGGAAAGTTTTCCTGAAAATGTTGGTTCAGCACACATTGTGTGGAAGTACTCGCAGTGACGGTGGCTCACAGAATACATTTTGCATTCTAAGATGTGTATTGTTATGGCTTGAGTGCTTATAAGTTCGTGGAAGTGCGTTTAGATGGGTAGAGTGGACTATTTGTTTTTAGCCAGTGACTTGCTTGCAATAGGACCTAGTTTGTGATGGATTTCGAAAATTGAACTTCTTCATCCGTCTCGAGTAAATCTTCTAGTTAAGCCGCGCTGTCCTTATTTGGTCTGTGGATGGGTGATCACCCATTTAATACCGAGTTTCCTCAGTGTCTCGAAAAGCACGCAAAGTCGTTAGTCTGAGCAGTCATTTTGTAGATCTTTGACAGTCGTCAGAGGTAGTCATTGGTCTGAAAGTCTGAAAATCAGTCTTAACAAGAGGTATCGTATTACGTATTAGTACAAACTGGGTTATAGAGGTCAGATAGGCAGTCGCTCCATGTAAAATAATGGTGTTCAGCCGGGTCTATAAAAAGCTGCAATAACTTATTGTTTTTTTTTTTTTAAACTAGTGTTTGCCGGCGACCTCGTTCGAGTGGAAATTTTGATGTGTATGTGTGAGACTGGTCTGGCTTATACCCTATCAATAAATGAAAAAAATGAACAATAAATGAAAAAAAAAACTGACAATGGAGTAGTAAGTCATTACTAACATTAGACTAATAATAAGTACTGTGTTATTGTTTTTTTATAATTCTTACGGGAAATAAAAAGGCTTTTTATTTTTATTTATTTTATGTGTGAGACTAAAATTATTCTCAGACCTACCAAATATACGCAAACAAAATCATACAAATCAGTCAAGCCGCATCGGAGATGTTTGTTAACCATACGCTGTGACACGAGATTTTCATTTAATAGATTAGATGTCACCTCTAACTGCAGTACAGGTGGCGTACCATGACGTCTTAAAGCAGGATTGTTTTAATCTTACTCCAGAGTGAGAAAGAGATGGCGCTAGACGTCCTCTATAGCTCCGTCTCTTTCCCACACTGGAATAACGTTAAAACATTCTTGCTTTAAGACGTCATGGTAAACCCCCAGGTCATTTCAATGTTTCTTCTACAAAAGTAGACATTTTCGTGCTGACCAACTATTTGTGATGTAATAATTATGAGCAAGTAAATACTTAGTCTGCCCGAATTATTTTGGTTGCAATACAAAGTAAACCCCTGAGGCAACATTATGTCCAAATAACATTGCTACTACATTTTATTCAGCTCAGTGACTACTATCACTAGCATGGCGCATTTAAATATTAGGCAACTAAACGTTCCCAGCGGACAAGTGCTAGTACTCGCGTATTTACTCTCCTAAAGTAAACGCACACAAAGAGAAGCAGTCCGTACAGTAATAGCGCCCTGTTCTGTAGGATAGTACAGTAATTTGTAACTGCGACATATATTGGAGAGTGTATGTTTACCCTTAATTTGTCATGCGGGAGGACAAGTAGAAAATTGAGTTCACTTGTAATAAAATGATAAAATATTGGAATGCTTGTTTTGGAGCTTGGATATTACCTTCGTAAATAATGTAGATGGTTGGTCGTTCCAATTTTAAATTATTTTAATGCAGTTTTTTTTTTTAATATCATAAACAATGAAAAGAATAGTAAAGAGCGAACCTGATTACGTTTTATTTTTAGATTCACATTTTGACCTAATGCATTGCGTTTTATTTTTAGATTTACATTTTGACCTAATGCATTGCGTTTTATTTTTAGATTTACATACATACCTAATGTGTAGACCTTAAGCTCATGATTTTTGCCTCATAATGGTGCGCAAACAATACAGAACGCTTGTTACTTAGTGTGGCACTAGATGGTGCTGTGTGCAATGTCCAGCGATATTTATTTATGAATTATTTTATTTATTTCTAATCCTAACACACTTCTTTTACTTTGTCCACGGTCATACACTATACCAGTTAACGCTTTCTAGTTTTGACCAATCAAAAGACAAACGCTTGCAAGGTTAAGGGCGCTTTCAATTAACACATTCTATTCCTCACAAAATGTTGTTTTTAGTAGATTGTCATAAACATCTAATAAATTACAAAAGATAGCAGTCAAAAATTTAACAGAAATGTTTAATTTATGCAACGATTGTAAATCTGACCGGCTTAAATGCAAATAATTAAATAGATGTACATTTGTACAAAATGGCTGGTTCCGGTTGTTTGTTTCCGTGTTTTAGAGCAAATATTGCGTAGACTTCATTAAAATTAGGGTTTTCTTTATTCGTTTAAGCTTACCAAACATAAAAAAAAATACTGAATGTTTTGCCAAATCTATTTTTTTTTTAATTCCGCGTTTAAAAATATGTTTTTACAGTTATCTGGCTTTAACACAAAAAAACACAACATTCTCCGTCTGTCAATATGTTAGTACACATCATGAAAATAATTTTGCCCATACGACCAAAAAATATTGGATACGTGTTTTTTGTTTTCAAATAAATCAAAAATAACGAAGAACAAATACATCAATGATCATGAGTGGCGGCTTGTCACGTCACTTTCCGGTAAAAAAAATACCGAAATGTGACGTCACACAAGTTTTCGACTCACTGTATTGCCTTAAATTTTTTGTTAACGTGAAAAAAGAAATAATGTGTCCAATTTTTTTGGTAATCTGTCTGACGGACTAATTCTAGATTCTTTTTTGTCGTTTATCTTATGCTTGAGTCTGAACCGTTATACAAGGTGTAAACAACCTCAGCACGAGGCCGTCAACCAAGCATTCAGTACATCAAAGTAACTTTATGGAAAGAAAATTGCTGGGAATCAACTATTTTGTTTGGGGTAAAAAATAATGTTTTGTAGCAGAACTCATGCAACGCGCAAAAAATATTGTGCTGATGTGTTTCAAGTAAAAATCTGACAGTAAAACCATGTATTTAAACAAAATCTTGTCAAAATGTTGGAACTTTGACCTAAAATATCTCCTAAACTAGAAGGTTCCCAGGTATGGTGTAGAACAAAAACACGGCCATGAAGGGTTCCGTAGCAGCAAGTAACATAACAATAAAAGTTACGATTTTACGATTTATGACGTATTAAAAAAAAACTACTAAGTAACTAGATCTCGTTCAAACCAAAAAGTTTACATGGTAATGTACATCATATATTTTTTAGTTTTATCATTTCTTGTTTTAGAAGTTACAGGGGGACACATTTTACCACTTTGGAAGTGTCTCTCGCGCAAACTATTCAGTTTAGAAAAAAAATATTTCAGAAACCTCAAGATCATTTTTGAAGACCTATATATACATAGATACGCCGACACGTTTGAGTTTGATGAAAAAAAAAATGAGTTTCAGTTCAAACCAAAGTATGGGGAACCCCTATGTTTTTTTCTATGTTTGTGTGAAAATCTTAATGCGTTTCACAGAATACATCTACTTTCCAAGTTTCAACAGCATAGTTCTTATAGTTTCAACGGAGCCCTTAAAAATGATCACAATGACGAGAGAACATGTGCCTATTGGCTTCGTTAAGAGGTGTTTTACACCCTGTATTACAGTCAAATGTGCCTGAATGTGTGAGGGAGTGCCATTATGAAAACGTAGGTAGTCATATGTGTATGTAAGCTTCATGCGTGGTAAGAGAGCCGTGAATGGGTACCAATCGATGCATCCATACAGGCTTGGCATTCCATATTCCGCTTTGATAATCCGTAACCTCGATCTGAATGGTGTTTAGTTTATTTATGTTTAGACTAGGCTTCTGTAATTTTGTTATAGGTCCCGTGCCTGTAAAAGAAAAAACGGGAACTTGTGTTTGCTTTCCGTTTAATTTGTTCTAATTCTTATTCTTTATTGCACACAAAACAACAAATATACGAATACAAATTAATTGCTATAATATAGCTTATGTACAAAGGCGAGCTTAACCCATAGTTAGGGTTGTTGGGGTTGGTTTTCTTTCAGTTTTTGTTGAAACCTATGTCATTTATAGGCTGAATGTTATTTTTAAAACTCAAGATTAAAAAAACAACTAACTTCCGCTCTCGGCTTTGCACACGTTATTTTATACTGGACACCATTGTAAATAATAGCTCATATTATGTTGTTCTAATTTATATACGATATCCGTTTGATTTAACTGTAACCGGACTACTGAGACTACACCAAATATATTTGTGTTATAGCCCTTATCACCCAATCAGTGCGACCACGAGCGACTGCATTACGTTGACTGATGGTCCCACCAAACAGTGGGACCACGAGCCCATTAAATCGACACACTGTCCCACCAGTGGGTTAAATTAGTGGGACCACGAGTCGCGACTCATTACTGTAAAGTTTGATCACAATTGGTTCAAAATTTTAGCGTAAAAGGAAATAAAAAATTTTAGCGTGAAGTTTTATCACAATCCGTTCAAAAATTTTAGCGACAAACATCCATCCATCCATCCTCACCAACTTTCGCATTTATAATAGTAGTTAGATTTCACCATTAAAATCTACAAAAAAAAACTTGAGAGGTGTCAAGGGACACCCGGATGGAACGAAGTTCTTTCGATTAACTAGTGAAGGAATTGTAATAAAATTTTATATTTTTTTTAAGTTATAATAATATTTTTAGGGTTCCGTAGCCAAATGGCAAAAAACGGAACCCTTATAGTTTCGCCATGTCTGTCTGTCTGTCTGTCTGTCTGTCTGTCTGTCTGTCCGCGGATAATCTCAGTGACCGTTAGCACCAGAAAGCTGAAATTTGGTACCAATATGTATATCAATCATGCCGACAAAGTGCAAAAATAAAAATTTAAAAAAACATTTTTATTAGGGTACCTCCCCCAGACGTAAAGTGGGGAGCGATTTTTTTTTTAATTTTGACCCTGACGTGTGATATATTGTTGGATAGGTATTTAAAAATGAATAGGGGTTTTCTAAAATCATTTTTTGATAATATTAATATTTTAGGAAATAATCGCTCCGAAAGTCAAAAACAATGTGTGTCCCCCCCCTCTAACTTTTGAACCATAAGTTTAAAAAATATGAAAAAAATCACAGAAGTAGACCTTTATATGAACTTTCTAGGAAAATTATTTTCAACTTGATGAGTTGAATAGTTTTTGAGTTATATAGCACTTTTTCAAAAAAACGCAAATGATAACTTTGTTTTTCATACAAATACTATGAAAAACAAAGTTATTTTTGCTGACGAAAAATGTTGGTATTTTTAATGGTCTGGGAAGCTACGGAACCCTACAGTGAGCGTGGCCCGACACGCTCTTGGCCGGTTTTTTTTTATTATTAACAAATATAATGTTCACTCAACAAAAATAATCGTCGCGACACCACACTGTTCAATGCGAAATAGAAATGAAACAAACGCATTGCAACCTTCATTTATTTTTAAAAAGTGTCGTGACAACATTTTCGTAAGAATTTTTTCCGTCTAGCCCCCTTTCACAACGCGCGACAAGGAACTTCATTCCAAAAAAAAAAAAAATTACTACACTCAGTAAAATATCTGCCATCCATGAATGGTTTCCAATCGATGCAACCACATTACCACGGCATTTTATATTCTACGTTGACACCCCTCTTCAGTGAAAGGCGGTCTGTTTTGTATACAGGGTGAGGTTTAAACAGGGATTCAGATCACAGATCATAGTAACCTTTTGGAATAAAAAAAAATGAAATTGTTGCATGAAAATTTTACAGTACACTCTAAACACAGAAAAAAAAAGGAGCTGAAAAACGCCCTTCCTCCACAGTCGGATAAAAAAAGGTACAAAGGTGATGCTTATTTCTAAGAAAGAAAAAAAAAGAAATCTTTTCCAGTATACCTACGAAAGGACAGTAGATAAGAAGAGATGTAGACACAGTATGTAAAATAAGAAAAGAAACTAAAATAGTATACATAAATGTGAATATAACATACATAAAAGTATAAAGACAAAAAAGTATACAAAACTGTTTTCGTAATTTTCGAATAAAGAAAATTTCGACAATAGGCATGACGACAGTTACAAAAACGTGCAAATTTATTTTGTCCGTTGGTTGAGTATTGGGAAATAGTGGACACGTAATTTCTGTTTTTGTAAATCAATGAATATTGACATAGATAAAACGCATCAAAACTCGGGAGTGGGACTCGTGACGTCAGAACTCACCGAAAAGGCGTGACGTATTGAGAATTTTAAAAGCGTCGTATCTTCGTTAATTTTGGTTAAGGTAACGAAAGAAAAAATACGGGTCAAATTTTTTTTGATATTCTAATTATCGGACTAAGTATATGGTTTTTTTGTCGTCAATCTTATTCCCATAGTTTTGATTAACGTACGGTTCGTTGTAGAAAACTATTAATTCTATTTTCGTAATAAAAAAATAGTACTAAACTGATTTTTATTACATTACAACAATCCATAAAGCACCTTGAAAGTAAACATTAAAAAAATGTATCCATTTCCAAAGCTCATTCCGCTTCCAAACCAAAAATAAATAAATGAATAAATAAATAAATGAATTGAATTAAATGAAACCATTTTCTTCAAAAGACTCACCCTGTCGGGGTACAGATACATACGAGTAGGTAAAATTCTCACCACCAAAGAAGTTAATATCGCTTCGATATTGGACGGGGATCTCGTACCCATTTTGCGGTAGAAATGGGGAAAAGTTCAACATCATGTCTGAGTGTGCAGTTTTAGGATTTATATGAGTTGCATGGTTGATGGTATGGGAATTGGTTGTCGTGGTATGAGCATGTGATGAGGAGGAATGAGGGAAATGTCGTGAGGAAAGTTTTGAGTATAAATGTGGATGGGTATATGGGTAGAGGAAGATCAAAGAAACGATGGATGGATTGTGTTAAAAAACCGACTCCAAAAAACACAAAAGTGTGAAAAATAACTTTAGCTTCAGAAGTCGGTCACTAAAAACTAAGTAAATCAATCAAATAAACGTCACCGACTTCTGAAGCTAAAGTTATTTTTCACTTTTTTTGTGTTTTTTGGAGTCGGTTTAGTTTTTTGCAAAAAAGTTTTTATTTTTCACTTTTTAGTGGTTCGCCTGTGCTTACCCCTTCACAGCGTAGCGGCGTGATGTTATATTATGAACTGGTGTAAACAATAGTAGACATGAGATTTCAGCAATCCCAGTCCATTTGCTATCATTTATTAAGGAGTTCCGTTGGCTATCTCCGAAGTTCTTCATCAGATCTTCACCAAAATTGAAATGGGATCACTTTAAGAAAGTATTCTTCCAAAAAGTACCCAAATCACAACAAGTGTGCCCATAAAATTTAAAGAGTTCTCTCAATTTCTCCAGGATCCCATCATCAGATCCCGACTTGATGATTATGGGACCACCTGGGAAGTAGACCCTTTCAAACAAAAAAATGAATAATCCAAATCGCTCCGGCCATCTTCGAGTAATCGGGGAACATACGTAAAAAAAAAAGCGGCCAAGTGCGAGTCGGACTCGCCCATGAAGGGTTCCGTAGCAGATTGAATGAAAGGTAAATTACTGTTTAGGATTTATGACGTTTTAAAAAAAAACTACTGAATAGATCTCGTTCAAACCAATTTTCGGTGGAAGTTTAAACGTTAATCTACATCACATTTTTTTTTTGTTTTTTCATTCTCTTATTTTAGAAGTTACAGGGGGGGGGGGGGCAACATTTTACCACTTTGGAAGTGTCTCTCGCGCAAACTATTCAGTTTAGAAAAACATGGTATTAGAAACCTCAATATCGTTTTTCAAGACCTATCCATACCCCACACGTATGAGTTTGATGAAAAAAAAGTTTGTGAGTTTCAGTTCTAAGTATGGGGAACCCCCAAAATTTATTGCTTTTTTTCTATTTTTATGTGAAAATCTTAATGCAGTTCACAGAATACATCTACTTACCAAGTTTCAACAGCATAGTTCTTATTGTTTCGGAAAAAAATCGCTGTGACATACGGACGGACAGACAGACAGACAGACCGACAGACCTCAGAAGTCGCGCATACGACCACTATTTTATATTACAAAATTGATTAATAATAATCATTTTATTAGTAATAATCAGTTTATTAATAATAATCATTTTATTAGTAATAATCATTTTATTAATAATAATCATTTTATTAATAATAATCATTTTATTAGTAATAATCATTTGAATGCTCATTAGGTTCATCTATTCGGTTTTCAAGACAATTATTATATTTCGGCGATGCTGAAGCCAATTAAGAAAATAATACGTGATTTGTAGTAAACTTTTGATGCGAGTTTTGATTTCGAGCATTTTTTATGCATCTTTCATACGATTTTATGGTGCATACAATCCGGTATTTCATCATCATCAGGCTATTTATGGTCCCGGTCAGTGAGGATTGCTAGATGACAAAAGTTTCAAATTTTTTGGTTCTGGGACATGCCGGTTTCCTCACGATGTTTTCCTTCACCGTTTTGAGAGCAGTGGTGATGTTATAAATTATAAAAAGTAATGTCTGTCCGGGTTCAAACCCACGACCTACTATTCGTAAGTCAGAGCCACCACCACCCCTCTTTATAATAACATTTTCTTTCGAATAAAGATTCCGGTCGAAAAGTATTCATAATTACGTCCTTGATAAGGGTATCTCGTTATGACAAGAACATTAGCTCTTAATTATCGTCTTTGAGGGGTGATTTGGGTGAGCGACCAACAGAATCAAGAAATATGGCAAAAGAAAGGGGAGGTCTAAACCTAGTAGTGGGCGATTATGACGAGAATGGGTTATAAGGTTTTCCTTTCGACCCTAGACTGCTGACTGCCTCGTTGGTCTAGTGGCAGCAAGCACGACTGCTGAGCATGAGGTCCGGGTTCGATTCCCAGCTAGTGCAAAGTGCTATTAGGTTTTTCCATCGGGAATTTCTCAGTATCAGCCACAGAGTCGGGAATTGTGCCCGGTTTGATGGCAATAGGCAGGTGATGATGATGATGTGGAATGTAGAGGCCAAAAAAGCACGAGTATGTATAAATCGTAGCTGGATAACCTCCATGATCTGCTAGTAAACAAATACTACTCTATAAAAGACTTGCTATCAGACAAATCTCTAATCCAATACAGTCTCCCTCAGTCATGACGCGTTCAGTGGCCCAGATGTGTCACGTTTAGCCCATTATGAACCTACCTATGTTAATAATTGGCAAGACGACAAAAAAAAATCTAACTAGTCCATATATTATGTAGATTATTAAAAATATTTGACGCGTATTTTTTCTTTTGTCACGCAAATTGACGAAGATTCCACGCTTTTTAAATTCTCAATACGTCACGCCTAGGTATAATTTTTAGCAAGTTCTGACGTCACGAGCCCCCACTCCCGAGTTTTGATGCGTTTTATCTTTGTCAATGTTCATTGATTTACAAAAAACAAAAAAAACGTGTCCATTATTTTTCAAAAATCTGACGGACTAAATAGATTTAAATTTTTTTTAAACCAGCGCTGAGTGTTTTACACCCAGCATATGCTGAGTTGGCTACCCTTTCGTTATGGGCATGCTCAGCGCAGTTGAGCTGTTTTTAATTAGTTGTTAAGCTGTCTGCTGTTATAATGTAGATTGTATGTGCTGCTCTATTGTGTTGTGATGTCCATTAACGAATAAAGGATTATTCTATTCTATTCTATTCTATTCTATTCTATTCTATTTGTAATTTTTTGACACTGTCGTTGTTCTCTTTATTATTTTCTAAGTTAAACGACTTTTCACGCATGATGTTGATGACGTGCTTATTAGTTATCACTAAAACCGTAGGCGTTCCGTTCTTTGGGGCACCTACCTACACGTCAGGACTCAAAATTATAAACATCATCCTCGGACAGTCAATGAGAGGACCTCAAGGGATACCATCCAAGAAGCATCAACAGGAGCAGTTTACGATGAGTTCTGAATTCTTCTCCGAGGAACGTTGACCACTCGGTTTTTCTTAAATACTTACCACATTCGAATCTCAACCTTGCTCTTTATAGTTTCATTCTTAAACTTTGAACCGTTTCTATTGTACCAAGATACTAACTCGTATTGCAATAAACCATTTTATCTGTTGGAGAAACTAAGAAGTATCATTTATCTAATCCTCCACAAATTGAAGAGGAAGGCGCCTAACGCATGAACAACGAGTAAATCACATAATTAATTTCGAAGTACATATAAATAACAATCCCGCTTACCCGTTATTTATAGCAAGCGTGAATTGCTTTAAATTATTTTGTTTCGGAAGTGAAATTGTCATAAATTACCCGTAGTTGAACCGTTACCGGATCGTGTTCTATTTTAGACTTAAATTAGCATTAACATTTAGAACTTCGGAAGTTATATTATTTCTTTTTCTCGTTTGATGGAATTATTTTGTACAGGGGCTGTGACATTTACAATGTAAATGGTTCCTGATTATAGAACGGGACTTTGAATTAATACAGATAGCTGTTGACATTGAAACGAAACTCTGAAAATATTGCCTTTACGAAGTAAACGCAGCGCAATTTTCAATTTCTTTATGATTGAAACTAGCAGTGTAGTTTCTACCATCAATCTATTAAGTCCGTCAGTTAGAGTAGTGGAAAATAATGGACACGTATTTTTGTTGTTTTTTTTTGTAAATCAATGAATATTGACAATGATAAAATGCCTCAAAACTCGGAGTGGGGGGCTCGAAACGTAATAACGTGCTAAAACTTATACCACGGCGTGAGGTATTGAGAATTTGAAAAGCATCGTATCTTCGTCACTTTTGGTTTACGAAACAAAATAAAAAATCAGGTCAACATTGTTTGGTCATTTAGTATGGTTTTTACTCAGTTTCTAATGTGACAATTTTTTTTTTCTAGCTCTTCCCGCCATCTACTACGATGTCCGCCGCATCGCCTTCTGGGTGTTTAAGGGCTCCAGAAAGTAGCTTTATGGCCCACAGCTTATTGGGCATGCGGCATACGTGGTCAGCCTAAGCCATGCAAGCTTTGAGCAACGTCATTAAGTTGTGTTGTGTGTACATGGACAAAAATGAAACATAAATTATGTTCCATTTTTGAATATCATCGGTGAAGTTTGAACTACAACCTAACTTTTCTATCCTTATGAATAAAACCAGTACAAACCAAATGAGAATCCAAGGAGGCCGAAAATCGATTTCATAAAACCTTTTTGTCAAAAAAGACCGTGATTAAATAAGGATTAACCTTCCTTTCTCTCAGAAAGACTAATTGCAACAATTTAACGAAAAAGATCCTCTAAATAAAAAAATAAAGGAATTGATCTTCACAATGAGAACGCGAGAATTTTAATTGGATTTAGACAAAGGGCGGGTTTAATTAATCTTTAGGTTAATCTTAATATAAACAAGGTAGCGGATTCTTCTTGATGTTGTTGCCTATTTGCTTTAACAACGTAAGTGGTTTTCATTAAAACATACTGTCACGCGTGTAATATCCGAAAGGATAGGCAGAAGGTCTTGGCAACCACATTTCACTAGTTATTTTAAAACGGGACGAACCTATTTCGACCAACCGGGTATAGCTCTAGACTTGTAAACTACTGAGAAATTCCATAGACAGGCTCAAAAATTAGATAGAGTGCCCGACCTAGCAATGACAACCAGGGACATAAAGAACCAGAAGAGACTCAGCAGTCGAGCTTGCTACCTACTAGACTAACATTATATCAAATGTTACTTACATAGCCCTCATATGAACTAAATTAGCAACTCTATTTGTGGTAGTTCAAACTTTGTTTGAAATACTATTAGAATAAAGTTCTAATCAGCTTGCACTACAAAGTGGTTGTTACGTCTGTCACTGCGGGCCGAATAGTGCGAAATGAGTGGTTTCGATCGATTTACAAAAAAAACTATGGATTGGACTAAAAAAAATAAAACGCTGTGATGCTATTATGTTGCTTGTAGAATTATTTGCCAAAAAATCAGAATGATCGCATGTATTTCAGGTTTTTACTCGTTGAGATAAGTTCATGTTTTTTTTTGTCAAGTAAAATTAATTGTATTACGTTTTCAAAACACTGTCATACTAGCATATATCCTAAACAATATCATATATTTTTCTGGTTTTGTTAATTGCAGTGAATCTTAAAGGGTGTAAAACACCTCTTCACGAAGCCGAAAGGCACTTGTTTTCCAAATAATTGCGATCATTTTTTTGTTTTACACCATACCTTCTAGTTACGGAGATATGGGGGGTCAAAGTTACAACTTTAAAAAAAAAAAAAAGTGTCACCCAGCAATATTTTTTGCGTAAAGTTACTTAGTTTGATGTACAGAATGCTTGGTTAACGGCTTTGTGATGAGGTGGTTTACACCCTGTATACTTTCAGGCATTATAAAACTCGTGTTTAGCTCCTGCAGTCGCCTTAAATCGATTATGTATTGCAAGAACGGATCAACGTGTTGCCCCGACCGCAAGTAGAATTGGACAAGAGCAGGAAGGTGATGAAGAATGGGTCACCCATCGATATTTCCGAAACGGTGTGGAAGAGAAATTCAAGTCCTCATATTGGGAGAGAGAGGGTCTGGGTCCCAACAAGGATCATTATATGTCGACTGAAATAAGATAAGACGTTTTAAAAAAGGAAAATTTATAATTTCTAACAACAAGCCAACAGCTTGACCTTATCCATCCAAATCCTAACCTTACTATGAGCTGCTTAACCTCACCCATCCATTTCACAAATCCCGATCTTACCTAACATTTTCTAAACCACATTCTATAGTTTTTTGCTATACTATGACCAAAAAATACGGAAGACTTATTGATTTTAGCCGGCATGTCCTAGATTAAAAAAAATCGAAGACATGTGCCATAACTATCAATCTGCACTGGGCCTGTGTGGCGGATTATAAGCTCAGCCCTCGTATAGAGAAGAGGCCTGTGTCCCAGCAGTGGGAACATTAATAGGCTGATGTTGATGATATTTTAGCATTGCTTGTATGTTTGATTTGAGTTGATGTGATTTATGTTTTTAACATTTTAATGATCCGTCGTAGCACGAGGAGAAGCTCGTGGCAAATAATAACAGCCGCTCGGGCCAATCTTTTGGTTAAGACGTGCTTGCCTAGGTTGGTCTGTGGATGGGTGACCACCCTTACATACGACATTTCCTCTGTGCCTCGGAAAGCACGTTAAGCCGTTGGTCCCGGCTGACATTTGTAGATATTTGACAGTCGTTACAGGTAGTCAGTGGCCCAAAAAGTCTGACAACCAGTCTTACCAAGGGGTATCGTACTACCCATTAATAGGCTTGTGTCCTAAAAAAATCTAATTAGTCCGTCAGTTAGATTATAAAAAAAATGTTTGACCCGTATTTTTTCTTTTGTTACATAAACCAAAATTGACGAAGATACGACGCTTTTAAAATTCGCAATACGTCACGCCGTGCTATAGTTTTTAGTGCGTTGTGACGTCACGAGCCCCCACTCCCGAGTTTTGATGCGTTTTATCTTTGTCAGTACTCAGTGATTTACAAAAACAATATTTTCCAATACTCTAACTGACGGACTAATTAGTTTTGCAATTTATTGATGGTGGAAACTAGCCTATTACTTGGTTGTGGAGGTCAGATAGGCAGTCGCTCAAGTAAAATACTGGTATTCAGCTGCATCCGGATAGACTGGAAGCCGACCCCAACATAGTTGGGAAAAGGCTTGGCAGACGATGAATGATCCGTATAGCAACAAAACTGGCCGGTTTTGTAATAAATGAAGTGTCAATCGTTATTACAGTCCGCGTGAGATTGGAAGCTGTTGATAGACACTCCACACAGGTATAATTATAAAAAGATTTTTGCCAACCTTCCGCATTACAAAATAAATAAATATCGCTGGACAATAACACACAGCGCCACCTAGTGCCACACTAAGCAAAGTTTGTGTCGTGGACACTAGATAGTTGATATACTACATATACATATACTTTTTTTTTGTTTGTAAATACATAAGAATATACATATAAACATCCAAGACTCGGAAACAAATGTTCATGCTCATCACACAAACATTTGCTCCTACCGGGATTCGAACCCAGGACCCTAAGAACGTAAGGCAGCGTCACTAGCACTACGCCATTCGGGTACTCCAAATAAATGTGTGGTGCCAACAGTACCGTAGTAAAATGACATACGGACAGACAGATAGACGGACAGGACAAATCTATATTGGTTATGTTTTACCTTTTGACAACGCAACCCTAAAAACCAAATTCACTTCAAAGCGATTTATGCCGTAAATGTAAATAATAGAAGAGCAAATGTCAAGTCTATTATTTGTTATGTAAATCTGGTACGTGTCTCGAGTAAGAATTTAGAATACCTTATTTATTTTACAACGAACATTTTGGCTTCGTATTTTTGGCTTTAGGACATAAGAAACGGATGTTCTACTCAAATCATTTATTTTAAATAGACAAGTTGGTAGCACTTTTGAATAGTCAAAAACAAGGTTAACTTGCGTCCAGTCAGTAGGCATAAAAACTTTGAAAGTACTGTAGTTACCTATTCTGAAGCATAAATGTCTGGAAAAGAATGGGCAAGAGACTCCATGGACACTGTTCTAAAATCAATTTAAACAGGTAATACGGTACCGGCAAAATTATTATTTTCATTGAAGAAATCGGCTTATATTAGAATAAAGCTTAATCTATTTGTATTTTATATCTTATTATTATTGACATTTTTTATGAAAGAATAAATAAATAAAAGTTTTCATGTAGTTTTAGGAAGTGAGGCTGATTACTAACAGGAAGTTACAAATCGTGTTATAAAAAAGAGCCTATAAAACTTTAGCACAAAGGAATTCAAATTAATTATTTTTTGTCGAAATACAAAATATTTCGATATACAGGTACACATAAAGCCACAACTTTACCTTAAGAATCTGTAATTTACCTAAAAAAGTACACAACGTTAATTACGAAAACGGCACAAAAAAAATAAGTTTAAAAAAAACATACCATCGTCCAATCCGTAAAAGCCGGTACCATTCGCTTTCACAATTATATTGTACGTTGAACTATCAGACAAAAACTTATCCACTTTTTACATAACAATATTACACACAGTGAAAAACTGAACGCTTGCTACGCACACAAACATAATTCCTTACTATAATACTGTATGCAGAATTTACGAAAGTTGCTCTGTCACGTAGGCGCGCTACGACAGGGGTCTACGAGTGAACTGCCGTAGCAATCAGCTACGAGCTACGAAGCTACGACAGCTTACATCACCCGTCTCACTCACACGGTATTGTTTGTCTATATCTGTCTTTGTCACTAAATACGGTATCTCAAATAAGAGAAGAATGTTTGGTGAAGGCTTGAACTAAAATCATTGTTGCCGTTTTAAACGGTAGGAAATTTTTCTTTTTTATTTGAATGTCTGTGTGCTTTAGAGTTGATTCTTATATGCGCGAGGTGTGAAAAGGGTTTATGTAAATTGACAATGTAAAAAGGTTTCGTTTGAGGGTATTTTGGTTTTTAATACATGGTTTGTACGGATTGATGACCCGAGTTTCATCCTGTGGCCGGATTAGTCTGAAATATTCAAAACAAAGGTGGTTTTTGAATCTTTTAAGGGAATTATTTTCTGGTTGAACATTATCATATTTTGTGGTCTAAATATTCGTTATAATATTTCGGTGTTTTATGAGGGTCATGTTGAGAAGGCGGAATTATTTTTATTGCTGCTAGCTTGCTGAAAATGTTGGAATAGGAATTGGTAATAGGGCTATAACTTTTAGACCTTTCATTTTGGACTAAAGTTAAGAAAAAGGTAAGAAAAAAGGTTTTGGTTTTAGTTTTTTCTCGACCACACACAGAACACAGCTCGTGGCTAAATAATAACAGCCGCTTGGGTCGATCTTTAGGTTAAGCTGTGCTTGCCTAGGTTACTCGAGTCGAGTTTCCTCCGTGCCTCGGAAGGCACGTTAAACTGTTGGTCCCGGCTGTCATTTATAGATATTTGACAGTCGTTACAGTCGTAGTCAGTAGCCCAAAAAGTCTGACAATTAGTCTCACCAAGGGGTATCGTTTTACCCACTACTTTCTGAGTTGTTGAGGTCAGATAGGCAGTCGCTCCATGTAAAATCAAGCACGGACCAGTAGCATCGACATCTATTCTAACCCCTTCCGTCATACCGTAAGAGCCTCTTAACCAGCTCGGAGTCTCGAGACGTATGTACGATATCAAACACCGGGTAATTAATTGCATCCACTTCCATTCTCTTCCTTAACTGGCTTTATATTTTTTTAATTTTCATAATTTTTAACTTTAATTTTTGTTCTTAATTTATACATATTTTGTTTGCTTGAATAATTCTGTATTTCATCGGCTTAAAGTTGTACATAGCCCATCTTTGTTTTTTTAGTTTTTAATTATCTTTCCACTGTGACAAATTATGCAATGTCTGTAATATTACTTGCCCTTTTAATATTCTGTGAGTGCTGTGCACTTCTGTAAGTGACAAATTCACTATACCGAAAATTTGTGATCTATCTTTATGTATGCTTTAGTGAGTAAGTCGTTGAAGTGCCATATAAATAAATAAATAAATAAATAAATAAAATACTGGTATTCAGCTGCACCCAGTTCGACTGGAAGCCGACCCCAACATAGTTGGGGAAAGGCTAGGCAGATGATGACGACAATATTTTAGGTTGTGCTGCATGCTGTTAGATATCGCTACTATACCACTAATATCTAAGATCATCATCATCATCATTTCAGCCGAAAGACGTCCACTGGTGGACATGGGCTTCCCCCAAGTGTCGCCACATTGCCAACGGTCCCGTGCGACTCGCATCCAGCAACCTTCTCCAGGTCCTTGCTCCACTTAGTGGGAGGTCTTCCAACGCATCGTCTTCCGGTTCGCGGTCGCCACTCTAGAACTTTTCGGCCCCATCAGCTATACATTCTGCGAGCAATGTGCCCTGCCCACTGCCACTTAAGTTTGGCAATTCTTTGGGCTACGTCCTAATCTCAGATAAGATAACATAATATCACGCCTTCGCTGGCTTCTCAGGCAGAGGTACACCCACATTTCGCCAGGGGCCTTAGTCTGTTATTTTTATAAATTCGTCATTCCAATACGATCCCATTCTCATCCCATTGTCATTTTTGCTTAAAGTTCGTAATCTGCTAAATTCATAAAGGTCGATCATTGGTCGGTCAATGGTCTCGAAATAGAATTGCGTTAGATGACATTATCGTATTGCCATTATTGTAAAACCCGCCATATTGCATTTATATATATTTTTACATATTATTTATTAGTGTTATAAGCAATATGAAGTAGTAAGAAGTTTCTAAATAGCACCAGACATTCATTTGTCATTATGTACGAGATAAACTTTCGATGCCATTTCAATGGAGTGTCAGTGGTTGACTATTGAAAGGTCATACTGACGCCAGTAGTTATGTTAGTAGATTACCAAACTTGTCAGAATCAACAATTATGAAGTCAATGATCTAATTCTGACACTACTGTAATAGCAGAATTAGGGCCCTGTTATGTTTAAGTCCCATGTAATAGGAGGTACCCTATTGCCATCCATTTCCTGATGGAAAAATGCAATAACACAACAAGGCAGTCAATGTAGCAATATTTCAGATGGTACGTCTAAATGAAATATTTTTCTACGTTGCATCCGAGGCTCATACAAAGTTCAGAATTCATTCATCAATTGTTTCAATCGGCAGCATTCGTGCTTTAGAAACTGGAACAGGAATAGGGTAGACAACAAAAAAAAACTAATAAGTCCGTCAGTTAGATTATTAAAAAATATTTGACCCGTATTTTTTCTTTTGTTACGTAAATCAAAGTTGACGAAAATACGACTCTTTTAAAGTTCTCAACACGTCACGCCTTGGTATATTTTTTTGTGAATTCTGACGTCACGAGCCCCCACTCCCGAGTTTTGATGCATTTTATCTTTGTCAATATAATAAAACATAAAATACGTGTCCATTATTTTCCAATACTCTAACTGACGGACTAAATAAATTTGCATTTTTTTTAATACTGTCGTCAGGCCTTATTCTATTTGATAGTGGACTTTCTTAAATAAAATAAATAAATAAATAAATAGTATTTTATTTCAGGCATGTACCCATAACAACGACAATGACACGACACAACAATGACAATTTGAGAGATAATTATTTGAAGGATTACAAAAATTATTACCAAATTATTATTATCAATTAGAATTATAATACAAAAAATTAAAATTTACATTCATTATTAAATTAAATTATTAAATTACATTCAGTTTTCTAGCTGGAATATTGATTGCCATATGCGAAGAAATAGTTTACTGATGTATTCGGCTCATGAAGGAGGCCCGTGCCTTTCTCATGACAGCGTAAAAGTCATCTACCCTGTTCTCAGCAAACATGCCGGACGCACTACACCGCCATGGTAGCCCCAGTATGCATCTGAATGCGTTGTTATATTGAACACGCAGCGTGTTGTAAGCACGCTTCGTATACTTATACCATAGGGCGCAGGTGTATAGGTTCCGACAGTATGCGTTGAACAGGGTTATTTTCACTTGGTCAGAGCATTTCGCAAATCGTCTTGCCAGCATATTACTTTTAGCAGCGAGGGAACGTCTTTGTCTTTCGATATCATCATCGTCCTTAAGTTTCTCAGTCAATAGGTGGCCCAAGTAAGTGAAACATTTAACTGATAAGATAAATAAGGAATGCATTTTATTTTTATCTAATCACACAACATACCATTACGCCTAACTTCACAGACTTTTACATATTGCCAGTTATGTTTTTGTTTCAGTGTCTGCCCATTGTTGCCATTCCATCCGACATGGAAATAGGCATTATCTAATGGACTGTTTTAATGGATTGTTTTAACAAAAAAACGGCTAGGTGAGAGTCTATTCGCGCACGAAGGGTTTCGTACCTATAAAACAATAGACAAAACGGAGAAAAATCACGTTTGTTGTATGGGAGCTCCCCTTAAATATTAATTTTATTCTGTTTTTATGATGTGTTGTTATAGCGGCAATAGAAATACATCATCTGTGAAAATTTCTACTGTCTAGCTGTAATGGTTCATTAGATACAGCCTGGTGACTTACAGACGGACAGTGAAATCTTAGAAACAGGGTTCCGTTTTTACCCTTTGGGTACAGTACCCAAAAAAGCGCGTTTTTTTCCAATTCTCCTCAGCAAACCCTTTTATTTGAGACCCATTTCATGGAATGCATAGAAAGTAACTAGTCCGTCATTGTAATGTTTGTGTTCTGACTATTATAATCCAAAATTTTATCATACGTTCTTTCCAAGTAACTGCATGGCCTTTATGCGGCTTAGCAGGCCTTTTCGCCTTTTAATTCGTATTATTTAAAGCTTTTCTGTACATTTTAATCTTTGTTTACTTTTGTGATGTCAGATAATGACAATGACAAGCCTAGTTTTCTTTTTAATTTATTGCGGGAGCTAGGAGTTGGGAGTTTTAGGTTGTATACATTTGATGTTAGACCTACTTTGTTACTTATGCTTCTATTTTCTAGAACAATATAAAAATTCATAATTGCATGAAGCCGAGCCTGAAAATTCAGTCTGTCTTTGGTGCTCAAGCTGGCAAGAAGCTGGACAGTGCTCTGAACAATCTTATATGGTAGCTAAGCCGGCGATATCTAGCCCTGGCGTGTTAGTGAAGCCCTGCCAGCCCTGAAAGGAGGCATCTTGTACTACTTTGAACTGGTACACTAACGGCCTTGAAAAGGCATCTACTACCGAGAACATGGACACTGCCGGCGGGTAACCCTCGGTCCTCGAACCTTCAGCCCTCTGGTAACAGCCTTACCTTAAGAGATTGGAATCTGCGAGCGAGCCTGACATAGTGGTGAGCGGATTCTGTCAGCTACGAGCTTAGTACCTTGGAACTTTATCACCATCTTGTCGGCCACCATTTCGCACAATTTTATCTCGGCTTCCCTAAAGAATTTTTCATCATTTCATCTCTTGCCATTTTTTTTACACTTTACCTAATATGCGACCATTATCATCATACACATCATCATTAACGTCATAGTTGGGAGTCGGCCATATTGTAGTAGATAGTAGACGTCATTCGCCTCATTGTCATACAAACTAAACATGTACGCAAAATTTTACCCGAATCGGAAATCGGTAAGTGAGTATTACATTTTTAACATAATTAGTTACAGGTGAACCTAAGCGTATTAATAACTTTTTTTTTCTCTTGCAATCATTAACACTCAATGCCGCAATAAATATAGAAATTTATAATTCATAGAAAAATGGCTACAAAACCGTCCTTGTGCTAAAATAAACCAACGATGTATGCAGTTAGCTCGACCTCTACCATGTTTTCATAAAAAAGTCAAAGTTAAAATCTTGACCGTGACACAGATACGTCACAAAGACGTAGTGTGTGCCGTCGCGAGTCGCGACGTAATTCCCAAGATTTGGCACTGGAAGATGAACACACATTTTCAAGGGTGCGCTGTTGTTTGTGTGTGAGATATCTTAATGCATTTTGGTATAGGGAAACTACCCATGTCCCAGCAGTGAGAACATTAAAGGCTAATGATGATGATGATAGGGAAACAATCTATCATGTAAGTAGTACCTAAGATTAGTATTTAAAAAAAAAAACAATTATTTTTTGGCTTACGACCTACGACTAAAAATGAATGAAATTCATCGGTTTTTTATTGTTTTAATATTATACGCTACCTGTTCTGATAGATAGATAGTTTATAGTAAGACTAGTTATTGCACGTTTTAAAAAAAAATATGTGAAAGTTCATTTATTTTGAAAAAATAATTTGTTTTTTTAAAGTTTAAACATCTTGATAAAAAAGAAATGTGTGACCAATAATTTTCAAATAGTGTCAGTTTCAAGTAGATTTGATAATGGTACAGTTCATAATGATATATGCCTTAAATAGAGAATTATTGTTAATAATGTAGAAAAGGAGAATAAATTACTGAAGCAAAAAAATGTTATAATTATGGACCTCCATTCTTATACTGCAAATTTATTTTTTAAGATAGATAGATTTTTTTTTCGTATTTATTTCTGAAGGTTCTACTATAAGCCATTTATGATATATTCGGACATCCTGTATAGTCCACACTTAGAGGTGGTGCTTTTGTAGTGTTTGAGGAACTGAATTTCAGAAACTAAGAACTTACTTTGAATCGTAAAAACTCCCAAGAATGAGTACCTCTCCTCAAAAGTATTTCTTTTGTATTCAGTCAGTATCGAGCAGACTTATCTAGAATTATTTTAATTAAAAATTGTTGAAGAAAATAAAACTGGCTAAGTGCAAATTGAAGTACGGTGCGACTTTTCAAACTGCCTGTTCCCGCGGCAATTGTAAGTCTGTTTATTTCGTGATCCGATTTTATTAACCACCGACGCAAAAAAGACGGGGTGTTTCATGTTTGACGTGTCTCTGTGTGTGTGTCTGTCAGTGGCATCGTAGCTCCCGAACGGATGAACCGATTTTTATTTTGTGTCTTTTGTTTGAAAGGTGAGTGTTCTTAGCTATGTTTAATGTTTGATTCAAGATGGCCGCCACCACTAAATGGCCAATTACATTTTTTTCACAGCTCCTTCAATATGGGTATCAAATGAAAGGGCTTGACAAGTAGAATAATGTACACTATATTGAAAGGGAATTATCTGCTTAGCATTTTCCCAACTATGTTGGGGTCGGCTTCCAGTCTAACCGGAGGTTAGGACTGGATACAGGGGGTGAGTGCAGTAATTTAAACTTATTTAGCAATCAATACTCTTAAAAGATATATATCACAATATTTTCAATTGAAACTTAGACTCCATTTGCAAATTATTTTCCATACTACAATTACGCACAAGGCAATTACTGATTTCTATAGCCTGGAAATTAAACGTGGTTTTTTCGTTCCTAGTTAATCTAAAGACGGCTTTCATATAGCTTTAAAAGCCGTTTTATAAACATCTTTGATTTTCATTGAACACTGTGGAAATGACTGGTATTAATTTTACCATTTCTATTTTTATAATAACTCGTCTCGAGTTTATTACGTAGCAAATATAATTTTAATACGAAATACAGTGATTTTTTTCTGGAAACGTATGTTGAACGGGTCGTATGAATTTAATTTAATCAGCCACACTCCAAATAAACGTGATGATGGCTATTATTGTGTGTTTATTAACTTTTCAAATAAACTTTTATTGTCACTTACAGATTGTTTGTTATTTTGAGCTCCCGATATTAAACCGTAAAAGCTTAATGAAATCCTGGTCATATCATCATCATCATCATCTGACTAGCCTTTTCCCAACTATGTTTGGGTCGGCTTCCAGTCTAACCAGACACAGCTGAATACCAGTATTTTACATGGAGCGACTGCCTATCTGACCTCCACAACCCAGTTAATACTGGGAAACACTTTACCACTTGGTAAGACTGGTGTCAGACTTTTGGGGCCACTGACTACCTGTAACGACTGTCAAAGATGGACAAATGGCAGCCGGGACCAACGGCTTAACGTGCGTTCCGAGTACTCGGTATGTAAGGGTGGTCACCCATCCACAGACCAACCTAGGCAAGCATGGCTTAACCTAATGATCGACCCGAGCGGCTGATATTATTTAGCGACGAGCTCCTCGGTATCAGCATAAATACTACCGTATGCCAAATAAGTGTTCTTTTTCAGACATGGTATAATGAGCTTATACCTGACGTTTTCATCGAGGATCTCGTAGGTAATTAATAAGGGCTGTGCGGCCGTTATTATTTAGGGGTTAGTTTTCAGGTTTTCCTGTTATATAGAAGCAGTGAACTATTTTTTTTTCTTTTCAAATTTTTGGCTCAGTAGTTTGGGAGATTTGATACGTGACACAGTAAGGTTTGCGTTTTTATTTTTATTTCTTAAGTTGACCCCCGAAAATGCCATAATTAAAAAAAAACTTTATTTATATCAGATACACTATCCTACCAAATTTCACCTGATTTGGTCCAGGAGATTCGGAGCAATTGACTGTGACAGACGGATGGGCAGACAGACAGACGCACGACTCACGAGTGATTCAATAAGGATTCCGTTTTTTTCTGTTCTTGTACGGAATACTAACATCGAGGTATAAAGTAAATAAAGCGACTCGATATTCTATTATCATATGCAGTGTGAGCGTTCAGGATTACATGAAAATTCTCCTGTCTCACAAAATAACCTTTTGCTTGAAGGAGTTAATATTATTCATGCCGCTAAAGCTACCTCAGTTTAGACACACAGGCTTGTAAGATGGATAGCAAAATAATATTTTTTATTAGTTAATTTTTAAATTTTAGGAGAGGTCTTGGCTAATTAATGACAGCGATTTGTAGCTTCATTCAGGTTAGTCTGTATATGAATTACCTCCCAATACATAACGAGTTACTTAAATGCCTCGGATAGTACGTTCAGGGCCGGCGGAGCGTGCGTCGTTCATACAAACGTAAGACCAAAATAATTTGTAAAGCAAACATATTCTTAAGGTAGTGTGGATTTATTTTGATTGGATTACAGAATATCTAGGTTCCCAAATATATATTTTAAAGGACATTAATATAAGGACGAGATATGAGGAATTTTTCGCCCCGCATACGAGATAGATCGACACACCACCTTTTCCGACGGCGATGGCCTCTGACAGGCGACCAGTGAGTGACGATCGTTGCCCATCTCTCCAGGCGTATTCGTGCTACGTGGCCAGCTGACTCCCTCCTCAGCTTGGCTGTTTTTTTATCCAATATCTGCAACTTGAGTAATGGAGCGCAGGGTAGTGTTTCTTACGCGATCTGTCCACTGCGCTCCATTGCCCGCTGGCAAATCTTGAGTTTGGACTTCTGTTTTTTAGTAAGTGACCAACTATGCGCACAGTAGTTTAGGACATAATTATGTCATCATAACATTAATTAAATTAAGTAAATAACTTTTAAAACAAAAATACTCAACAAAGTTGTTAACGTCGATTAAAAACCTTTCCATACTGCAAATAAAACTCAGTGAACATCCTCTAAAAACTTCTGTATGCCTGGTAGCATGCCTGGTTCCAACAGAAATACACAAACTCATTACTATTGAATTAATAATGACCCGAGGCGCCGATTCTCCGATAATTCGTAATTGAAACTAATTTAATACGATTACACTGTAATTGATCAATTAGAAAACGTGTTTACTATGCGGAAGCATCATTGGGTTGAAGATTTGATGGAGAGAGCTATCTTTAGGTACATAATATTATAGCTGACGGTCTACATGTACAATGAGTAACTCCGTTAATATACAGGCCCATCCATTTTACTATGTTCCCGTAATTAAAAGCCCCTCTAACATTTTCCGTCAAAAGGATTCCTAAACTTTTGTTTTTGTTTAGAATCCATCAGGATTCTATTCAGATAAAAAAGTTTAATGCCCATAATAAAGGAGCAAATATTTAAATTTTAAAATAAAATATCACGTTTTTCTTAAAACATGAAAAATGTTTGGACTGTCATACTAAGTCAAAGTTTAAAATACCGATGTGCAGTTTTCTTAAAGCTTAAAAAAACGATTTGCGCGTTAGAAAGTACCTAAGGACGACCTATTTAATTGAGAATGTTCATCATCGCGATGTGCCTAGCCTTTTCTCAGGAAAATATGTTGAGATCGCCTTTCTGTCTAACCAGGTGAAGCTGAATACCAGTATTTTATATGGAGCGACTGCCTATCTGACCTCCACAACCCAGTTAATACTGAGTAATACGATACCCCTTTGTAAGACTGGTTGTCAGATGTTTTGGGCCACTGACTATTTCGGATACTTATTTTGACGAATTACTTAATTGAGAATGTTCAATATCGCGATGTACGTACCTTCGAAAGTTTGCCAAGACGAATGATTAAATTTCGAATGTTAAATGAGTCATAGCCCGTTCCTTCGTTCGCTGAGCGTCCCGTAACACATACTTGCTTATGCGTATGCTATACCATCACACGACAGTTGATGCACATGAGTAAGTAAACGGGACAGAATATAAGCTTCTTAACAACGTGCAAAATTGTTACCTATTTTGGTAGGGTTGTCACCATAGGTGAAGATAAATGAATCAAATATTTACTTACCTATTGTACTCCTTGGGATAGTTAAAGTATGAAATATTTTTATTTATTTTTCTAATATTATTCACACACACAGTACAATAAACAACCATTACAACCATTATACCAAGTTTTTACATTAAAATATCCTAACTTGTCACAAAACAAACAACGTGTGTTTCCCTGACAACCCTGAGATTTTCAACTGGCTTGGACAGCGAAAACCGGTTTTTTCCAATTTTGCCGCGTACGCGACCAGCGGCCAGTGGTCACGCACGTGGTGCAACCGATTCACGCGGTTGTATGAAGCTTATACTCTGTACTGTACTCTGTGGTTGATGCCCAGTGCGAATTCAGTCAGACATACATCCTCCTTAACGGCTAGTCGTCCCCATAATTAACGGTCTTAAATTCTATTAAACTAAATCAAATAAATTGGATGTTCCTTGGTCACATAAATCAGTTTCAATTCAGTAACTTACATACTTTATCATGAGACGAAATTAATTTATTTAATGGAAAACTAAAATTTTGGTGACGTGCATTATCAAAGACCCGAAAGGGATCTGCGATTACTAAAGCTTAGGTACTTACTTGTTGGGTGATTAACGGAAATTTTCTGTAACTTACTAGCCGGTTTCGATAGGTAACTATCTCTGTCTGTTTGACATTACATACTGAACGGTTAGAAACCAAACGTCACCAAGCGGCTTTTTTTGATTTTTCTATGAATCAAGTGACCGGTAGGTGACGCGGATAAGATGTTCTTTGTTTATAGAAACACCAAAAACAACAGGAAAAATCCCCGAAGAGTTGGGCAGACTAATAGTACCCCTCACATTATCTTACTTTCAAACAGGCGCTTCGCCCAAAATAATTATGGAAATTGAAGATTAGTTTCGAATTAGTATTTACCCCCTACATAAAAATTAACAAACTAACAAACAAATTTTAACTCCTAATAATATTATTATAGATTGTTTACTAACCTTCAAGACAGTGTGTTTCATCTCCCGACCCCATGTCACTAAGATTTGCATTTTGTATTAAAACACTAAAGTGTTTGATGGAGCCTGCACTGCAATGTTAGCGAATAATATCGAGAATTTGTATGTAAAATGACGCCATCAGATTTTGAATCATCATTTTTGATTATCATTTCATTTCTCATAGAAAGATTTTCTGCATGAAAATTTGATATTATTCTTTTGTTCGGCGTAGTTTTTAGGGTTCAACTAGGGGCAAACTAGGTAAAGGAAATTAGACCTTTTTTTATAAGAGATCCCGTCTGTGCTTTCGTCTGCCACAGCGGTTTTACTCAAAAACTACGTCGTGCCTGGTTGACGGCAATAGGATCACATTATATTAAATGGTTTGAGCGAAGAACGTCAGAAATGCAAAATGTCAGATTAGCGAATTGTCAGAAATGCATAATGCCAGGTGTCACAAAATGATAAGATTAGATTCCCGCAACCTTCACCAGGTCATCGGTCCACCTAGTCCACATACCTACCTATGGAGGTCTTCCAACGCATCGCCTTTCGGCCCCATGGGCCATCCGTTCTGCGAGCAATGTGCCCTGCCCACTGCCACTTAAGTTTGGCAATTCTTCGGGCTATGTCGGTGACCTTGGTTCTCTTGCGGATGTCTACATTTCTGATTCGATCACGCAAGGAAACTCCGACATAAGACTCCGGCGCATTATATCGCCAATAAAAAAGGTGCAAAAAGAAAAAAAATCTTTTGACGACTACTCGCTCCTGGCTGGTTTTATAAATGATGTTTTGAGAAATTAGAAGTTTCTTGGGTGTTTATTTCGAAGTATTTGCATATTTTTTGCGTCTTCTATTTAAGTTTAAGCGAGTCTCCTCACAAGAACAATAAGGTTTAGGAATAAATGAGTATTTTTTTTTTGAAGAAACACTGAATTCGTTGACTTTTTTCATGATTTGTGTTTCGAGTAATCAAGAAGCGATATTTTTTGCTTCATCCATCGCTGGTTCCTATGCGGAAGCTGCAAGATCACAGCCTTTGAATCTGGAGGATAAGATTAATCAGATCTTAAAGTGTATAACCTCATTTGACAAGAGATTAGAGAAATTAGAATCCAGCACTAAAACAGCTGTTTTAAATAATCAAAAATGAATAACACCCTTAAAATAATGGCTTGGAACTCTAATGGGCTCCTCAAACATCAAAATGAGTTGCAGGCGGTCCTGGAGACGGTCCTGGTGTGTTTGGTCTCCGAAACGCACTTCACTAAGCAATCTTTTGTTAAATTTAGAGGATACATGGTATATAATTCGCTCCACCCTGACAACTGTGCCAGAGGAGGTAGCGCGGTTATAATCAAAGAGAACATTATTCACTACGTGCAGTGTAAATATGAAGAACAAGACATTCAAGCCGTGGCAGTATCTGTTAAAACCAAATGTTGTCACATATCCATTGCAGCCGTATACTGTCCTCCACGGCACATGATAAGAAAAGAGCGATATTTACATCTCTTTGAACTATTAGGCCAGAGGTTTATCCTAGGCGGCGATTTTAATGCTAAGCATACGCATTGGGGATCAAGACTTACCACAACTAAGGGAAGGCAGCTCTTAAGCGCAGTCAAAGATACACATTCCGAAGTTATGAGCACAGGTAAACCAACGTATTGGCCCACTGACCACCAGAAAATACCGGATCTTATAGATTTTTTTATATGTAAAAATATATCCGCCAATTACGTCAGCTTGGAGGAAGGTTTTCATATGAATTCGGACCACTCTTCAATTATACTAATGCTTAGTCAAAAAATCATATTCAAACAAAGCCACTTATCACTGGTTAATAAATTAACAGATTGGCAAAGTTTTGCCCTTGATCTAGATAATATAATTGACCTTAAAACTTCTATAAAAAATCAAGATCAGCTTGACTCAGAAGTAAACAAATACATCGTTAACATCCAACAATGTGCGTGGAACAACACACCGCAATTAAAACGTAAATATAAGGGATTTATCTATCCTAAGGAAATTGTGGATTTACTATCTGAGAAAAGGAAACAAAGGAAGCAGTGGCAGCAAACAAGGTGCCCGCGAGATAAAACATCATTAAATAACCTAACTAAACGATTAAAGAGGAAAATTCTACAATTTGAGGGTGAATCTCTGAATGCCAACCTTCTGCAGCTAACCAATGACAAATCAACGGATTACTCCCTTTGGAAAGCGACAAGAAATCTAAAAAGGCCGATTACACAAATACCGCCCATCAGAACTAGTGACGGAAAATGGGCCATAAATAATGACCAAAAAGCGTTAAGGTTTGCTCAACACTTAGAAGAAACTTTTCAACCCAATGAAAGCTCTATAGAAATACTTGACAGTGAAAATGTATCCCAAAACCAAAGAATTAAGCTTGTGACACCAGCAGAAGTAATGAGAGAAATTCAAAATAACATTAGCTCGAAAAAGTCTCCGGGTTACGATCTCATTACAGGTGAAATTTTAAAACACCTCCCGCGCAAAGCCATAGTAAAGCTGACCAAGCTTATCAATGCTGCATTTATATTAAAACATGTACCTGAGTCATGGAAGGTTGCTGAAGTCATTATGATTGCAAAGCCTGGGAAACCACCCCATGAAGCATCATTACATAGACCTATTTCTCTGTTGCCCGTGTTATCAAAACTATTTGAAAAACTGTTATTGAAACGGTTAAAACCAATAATAGAAGATAAAGACCTTATTCCAAATCATCAATTTGGCTTCAGGGAAAAACACTCAACAATAGATCAGGTACATAGAATAACTAACATCATTGAAAAAACGCTTGAAAACAAGGAAGTCTGCGCCACCGTGTTTTTAGATGTCGCGCAAGCATTTGACAAAGTTTGGCATAAGGGTCTAATATTCAAGCTCAGACGCATGCTACCAGAATTATTCGCAGATATCCTAGAGTCATACATTACTAACAGAATGTTTAGAATACGGCAGGAGGACGCATATTCCGAGCTAAAAGCTATAAAAGCTGGTGTACCTCAAGGAAGTGTGCTAGGCCCAATTTTGTACTTGTTATACACATGTGACATCCCAGAACTGGAAAACAACACCATTGCGACCTTTGCAGATGATACTGCAATTATGGCTACCGGATCAAGCCACACAGAAGCAGTAGAAAAAGTTCAACTAGCTGTGAACAAAGTTTATGACTGGACACAAAAATGGAAGATCAAACTGAATGAGTCAAAATCAATTCACATTGACTTTACAAACAAACACTTGGACTATCACCCAATCTACATAAATGGTTCGCAAGTACCTTATGCTAATACAGCCAAGTACCTTGGCATTACTCTCGACGCCAAGTTGCGTTGGAAAGCTCATGTCAAAAAGAAAAGACAGGAACTCGATTTACGATATAAAAGTATGTATTGGTTACTCGGAAGGAAATCTTGTCTATCAATACATAATAAAATAACCCTATACAAGCATATTCTGATGCCAATCTGGACGTATGGCATCCAACTTTGGGGCTGTACTAAACAAAGCAACGTCAAAATAATCCAGCAATTCCAAAATAAAGTACTTAGGGATGCTGTCAATGCACCCTGGTACATAAGAAATGACGACCTTCATCGTGACCTTAAAATGGAATTCGTCACCACCATTATCCAAAAATTTGCTGAAGCCCACGAACACAGACTCCATCGACACGTGAATGTTGAGGCAATCCAGCTGCTAGACAACACAGACTTAGTGCGTAGGCTAAAAAGAACTAAACCTTTTGAATTAGTGTAGTGTACAAAGTGAATGAGTAATAGTAACAATGTTGTGCTATACATAATAACACATGAACATAGTGTTTTATAAATTATATTAGACTCTAAGAAAGTGCTACGGACTTGTGTAAAAGTGCAAATGAACACTATTCTTAGTTTTAACATATTCTATCACGTAACATATTAAGTTAGAGTTAAATTACTTATTAGTCTTTTAGGCTAGATCGTAATTAATTATTAAGAATTTTGTTCTTAGTAATAAAGCACAAAAAAAAAAAAAACCATAACTAAAATAATATTTTAATGTGGAAAGATTTGTACTTTTGTATGTAACAAAAAAAAAACCACTGGACCAATTTAAAAAAAAATCTTTCAGCAATAGATAGCAACATTATCAGCAAGTAACATAGGCTATATATTGAGATACTCCGTACTCCCACGGGAACAAGAACTATGCGGGAGAAACCGCGTGACGTTCACTAGTATTTACGTACGAAGCTACCTAAGGGGGATATCAGACCTGTTGGGGTTGCGGGACTGTTCGAAAGAGATACCGCGGCCCCGGAACATAAAGGGCGAGGAAGGAACATGGATGGGTTTTACTCAGTAAAAGTCTAACACTCCCTCCCGCTCCGCCTAGAGTGGGAGAAGTTCTTTGATGATTTTCCATCCTAAACAAAAAAAAAAGTGGGATATCAGAAAATTTTCCAGCCAGCATATTCTGCGTAAAAACTTGATAGCTGAGTTAAGGTAGGGTGGACAGGAGGACGACAAAATATTTTGTAAAGAAAGAAAAGAAAACATATTTATTCGGCACATGCCCGTGCACACAACTTATTAAAAAAAAAAAAAAGAACAAAACTTAATTCTACACAAGCCCTTACATTTGATACCCATATTGAGGTAGATTGGAAGAATAAATCGTGTTGAGCCAACCTCAAATAAAATGGGACAAGGGTAGGAAAATGATGATTGAGGGAGTTATGAAAAAAACGCGGACATCTTGGATTTGAAATTTATAATAGCGTATAGTATTCTACTAGTTAAGCCCTTTCATTTGATTCCCATATTGAATGAATTGTGAAAAAATATATTATAATCGACCATTTATGGCAGCAGTCATCTTGATCAGCTTTTCATCAAACATAGCTAAGAACACTCTCGACCAATCCACTTTTCGAACAAAAGAAACAAAATCAAAATCGGTTTATGCCACGGACAGACACACACACACCCACACACAGACACGTCAAACTTAAAACACCCCGTCGTTTTTGCGTCGGAGGTTAAGAACTTAAAACTATACAAAAAACTAACGAGAAAATATTGTGTGTCTCACGACTGCGCCAAATAGGCCCAGTTCAGCAAACTGCCGAGCTGCTAGTGCCCAACGCTGGTTTTCAACTGATTTTAAAGATTCAGGTAGAAGCACTGCGGGTGACAAAAACGAACTTCTGGATGTTCAGCACCGTTGATTATCTCATCTTACGGAGTCTGAACCAAAACTATTTAGGAACTTTGTGTACGACAGGGCCACGACGACGACTTTTAGATGCAAAAGCAATTAAGTATTGGTCGAAACCCGGTGGAAAGTTTTTACCTTTACTGGGAATTTCTCCTGTTTCGTGCGTGCGTTTACAAAGATTTAATCTCGGAGCGCAGCATCCTAGGCGTCAAACTTACCAATCTCATGGTCAGTAAGTTTGGCGTACGGTCGAACAAGCTATTTGGTTTACATCTTACCATGTGATTTATGGTTAATCTGTAAACTAAATAGCTTGTTCGACCGTACATACGCAACACCACACTGCGCTCCAAAACACAAATCACTGACGTGGCTCAAAAAGCCGTTAAGCTAAAGTGGGACTGGGCTGACCATGTCTGCCGTATGCCTGACGAGCTGTGGGCCAAAATAACCACAATGTGGCGCCCTGATACAGCCAGAAGCGAGTAGACCTCGCAGGAGATGGCGTGACGAGCTGGACAAAACCAACGACGCAGTGGTCCACGTTGGCCCTGGATCAAAGAATTTGGAAGTCATTGGGAGAGGCCTTTGCCTAGCAATCGGATGACACAGGCTGTTCGTATTATTGTTACTAATAACATGAACAGCTAGTTGCTCGCACAACCAGACGTCCTATCGGTTTCGTTAAAGATTGCAACCAGTCATGCGATAAGTCGTGGTCGTAAACCCACATTGAAAAACAGCAAATCTTTACATAGATATTCTAGGTGTTCAGAATTAGTTTCCTCATGATATTATCCTTGAACACCTGACGTTCAAAAACTAGAATGTTAATTAAATGACAATACAAGTCGCAAACAAGTTTGATAATCAGCTGAATAATTGAAACAAAGGAGAATGGGCAAAAATGTATGAAAGCTGGTATCCGAAAACCAATGACAATCAAAATAATTAAATTCTGTTTTAAAGGTCTAGTTGGAAAATCTCAGATCGCTGTCAATTCCAAGATATACAACCTTTTTCCCTTCTTGAGAAGCAAAGAACACCAAATCACCCTTACCTATTATTATAATGTCAGAAAGAAAGAATACCTTTATGCGTAATGAATGTATCACTTCCACTAACACCTAAAGTTTAGATGCGCAAGTCATTCTCGTATGATTTTTTGGCATCATAACCGCTAGTGTGTTTATAAAGGGTGTAAAAAGACTCTTAACGGAGCCGAAAAGGATTTGCTCTCCTCGTCATCGCGATCATTTTTTGTTACACACCATACCTGGGAACCTTCTAGTTACGGAAATAGTGGGGGTCAAATTTACAACTTTTTAACAAGTTTTTTTTTATACATATAAGTGTTTAGTGGAAGATTTTTTACTCTAAACACCTCTACGATACCTGCACTATTCAATCCCTCCATCAGCACAATGTTCGGGGTGCGTTACATTGAGTAATAAAACATGACTTTTCACCCCAAAAAAAAGGTCGTTTTGCAGCAATAATTTTTGTGTAAAGTTACAGAATGCTTTGTTGGCGGGTTCGTGATGAGGTTATTTACACCTTGAAGAATCACTTATGTAATTAGTTTGTAATTTTCGAAAGGTTTATATAATATTACTATTGACACCATTGGTAGGTCTAATTTCGAGAAAGAGGTCAATCGTCGAATCCGACTCGGCTGGGCAGCGTTCGGGAAACTGCGCGGTATCTTCTCGTCCAACTTACCGCAGTGTCTCAAGACGAAAGTCTATGACCAGTGTGTGTTGCCAGTGATTACATACGGGACCGAAACGTGGTCGCTCACAATGGGCCTTATGAAAAGGCTTAAAGTCACCCAAAGGGCAATGGAGAGGGCTATGCTCGGAGTTTCCTTGCGTGATCGAATCAGAAATGAAGACATCCGCAAGAGAACCAAGGTCACCGACATAGCCCGAAGAATTGCTAAACTTAAGTGGCAGTGGGCAGGGCACATTGCTCGCAGAACGGATGGCCGCTGGGGCCGGAAAGTTCTGGAGTGGCGACCGCGAACCGGAAGACGATGCGTTGGAAGACCTCCCACTAGGTGGACCGATGACCTGGTGAAGGTTGCGGGAGTCCGGTGGATGCGAGTCGCAAGGGACCGGTCAATGTGGCGACACTTGGGGGAGGCCTATGTCCAGCAGTGGACGTCTTTCGGCTGAAATGATGATGATGACTATTGACACCTGGATAAGAGCCGCACTGAACCGGGAAGTGTGGCGAAAAAAAAGGGGAGGCACCAGGCAGTGGTTGATTCCGGGCTTAAATGATGGTGATAAAAAAGGCACCTAGGCGCGATAAATACCCGGATGTCATATGTTTCATAATGTGTTCTGATCGTGAAAGTTTAAAAAAGACAAATGAAAGCTCTTTTATAAGTCCTTTTTTATCTTAACGATTTTACCAGATCTTCTCCCAAATAATAAATTCATCTCGGAAAAAACAACTCATTGAACTAACAAAAAGAATTACGGTACCGAATTAGGTGAGACATTAACATTAGAAACCAAATTTGAAAATGTGAATTGGATAAACCTCGCTTTACTGTGACGACTTCTTTAAACAAGTAAAATTTAAATAAAAAAATAAAAAAACCCACGACACTTAAGCCACTTAATTAGACACTTAATCACTTCGCTTAAAGAATTAATATAAATACTCTACTCAGAAGTATACAAAAATATAAGATAGACAATAATTCGTTAATTGCTAGGTCCTAGGTACCAGTCATCACTCCACTTTAATCATCTCATTTCGTCAATAAGTATTCCTCAAACATTCCCTTTTAAATATAAATAAAAAAAAATGTACTAGTCAAGCCCTTTCATTTGATACCCATATTGAGGGAATTGTGAAAAAATATGTAATCGACCATTTTATGGCAGCAGTCATCTTGAACCGCTTTTTATCAAACATAGCTAAGAACACTCCCGACTAAACCACTTCGAACTAAAAAAACAAAATTAAAATCGGTTCATTCGTTCGGGAGCTACGATGCCAAAGACAGTCACACACACACGCACGTCAAACTTATAACACCCCGTCGTTTTTGCGTCGGGGGTTAAAAACAAAATATTTTGTAGTAGGTTTAATATGATCTTAGTTTATGCAGCTAAAGGGCAAAATAAGGAAATAGAACAATAAAAAATAATTAAGAAAAAAAAAAAAACAAAAAAAAAACAAAACGCTTAGTAACCTACCTATCGAATTCCTACTGGAAAAGTTGCCAAAACTCAGATAAGCAAGTCACTGTACTTCCATTCTTTAACGGCACATAATCTACCTACATGGAGCAAATACCAAGTGACAGACAGACAGACAAATGATAAGGGTAGCACATTGTACGGTGTGGATTCAGAAGTCCTATATTATTGGATAGGTAAGTAGGCAGCAAAGATTAACAAGTTTCGTATTAGAGGCGACACACATTTGCCGTGGCTGTGGGACTGTTTGAAAGAGATACCGTGGCCCCAGAACATAAAGGGCGAGGAAGGAGCATGGATGGGTTTTAGTCAGTAAAAGACACTCCCTTCCGCTCCGCCCAGAGTGGGAGAAGTTATTTGATGATTTCCCATTCGAAAAAGAAACGAAAAAGACTCGACAAGCATTAATATATTTTGGTTTCATTCATGATATAAACCAATTAATAAAATTAAAATAAAAAAAAATCTAATTTTTACTCAAAAAAATAAAATTCACTAAATTTAAACAAGGGGATAATTAACTACCGGGCAGTTGGACACAACGCCCGTCTGGTTGCCTTGGCGGCTGAGAAAATGTCATGCTTACTAAAAAGTGGTGGCGTGTGTGTCATCATCATCATTTCAGTCGAAAGACGTTTGACTGGACATAGTCTTTTTATTTTATTTTTATTTATTTGGGAAAACAAACGGTTACACATTACAGTATTACACAAAACTATATCTAGGGTATGAGTAAATGTATAACCAACGACATTTTCCACATATTATAAAAACAATTAATTCTACAATGCGACTTGCGCTAACAATTAAATGCGAACAAAAAAAAAACATAATGTGTTAGTGTTAAACAAAACAGGCATACAAATTAAAAAAAAAGCAAAATTACAAAATACATGAAATGACATTAACGTTAATCTGGTTTATGAGTTGAAAGAAAAACAAAGGTAAAAAAGAAAAAAAAAACACTCAATCGAAAACGGCTTTACGAACAAGGCCTTTGAATTTTCCTATAGGAACAGCAGCAAAGATGTCTATAGTCCTCCCACAAGTGTCGCCACATTGACCGATCCCGTGCGACTCGCATCCAACCGATGCCCGCAACCTTCACCAGATCAGTCCATCTAGTGGGAGGTCTTCCAACGCATCATCTTCCGGTTCGCGGCCGCCACTCCATGACTTTCCGGCCCCATCGCCATTCATTCTGCGACCAATGTGCCCTGCCCACTGCAACTTAAGTTTGAAAATTCTTCGTGCTACGTCGCCGTCCGTCGGTGAGATTGGTGACCCTTCAATATGGTCGAGTTGAATGGCGCTGATACATGGCGTCATGTTCATAAACGGGCGCTGTCAGTTGGGACTTGACTGTAATTACTTTATTTTTAATTTGTAGATTTAATCTCTTACTCTGAATGCTCTTAATGTGCACATCTTGGTACATCGTTCTCACAATTGTGTTTTAATCTCAACATGAACGATGTAACCAAAATTTTGTAACAATATTTTGATTGAAAAGAGTGTCCATGGAGTTTCTTGCCCATTCTTCTCCATAGAGAATGCTTTGGAATGTGCAAATACAGTACTTTCTCAAGTTATTCTGCCTTGTGATTGTAGCTTAGCTTTCTTTCTGTTGTTATTTTGACATTCAAAAGTGCCTTAATTGCTTTGAATTTGAGTTTGGTCGGAAGATGAAGAACTTATTCCCCTTTTAGTGGATATGTCACCGTAAAATTGTCAAATACGTTATATTGTAATATCTCTAGCGATATTGTAAAGTCTCGAATTATTGTCAAATGAACAAATACTGCTTACAATAAAACGCATTATTTTTCGTGAAATGCATGCGATGGTAGTCAACTCACGCGGTGTGGAGAGAAGGAGGGGTCCCCCTTGCCCAGTGGTACCACTCTCATGAAAAGACACTGTACCATTCCTGAGAAATATCGATTAATATAACCTAACCTTAAAACACTTCATATTCCCCTAAAAAGCGTAGCCCCTATTTACGGGTGCAGGGTTTAAAGGAACCTAACTAACTGTAACGTTTTTGTATCGCAGTAACGTTAGGCGTCACTGTGACGTTTTTGCAGGTGTTTTGAAAGTCCACGTTAGTGGTGGAACTACAAAATTGAATGCGTTAGATAGTGGTAGGTAGAAGTTAAATAAAAACATACGTTACAAAAATATTCTTATATTACAGGTTTAGTAACTACAAGCCGGTTGAGCCGGGTATGGGTCTGATATCGAGCGCGCGAGGAGGTTAGAACCGCCTATAGAACACTACTGCCCTGCAGGTCTTCCAGACGTAGGTAGCGGGGACTGGAGTAGATGGCCAGGGTCCCGTAGCGCCGCAACAGGGTCGTCCAGCCACTCCCCTGTGGCGACGGCGGTCTGGTATTAGTAACCGCTTCTGGAGATTGCGTCGATCAGCGCTGGCAGGCGCGCTGGTGTTGGTGCAGCACAATCACAGCGCGGTTAGACGCGCCGGGCTGACACCGGGGTGCGCAGGTGTATGTAGCCGTAGGTTAAGAAGGCAGGAAGGAAGGAAGGAACCCTGGAACGAGCCGGTTTGTCCGGTTAGGTGGTGTCCGGACTCGCGCAACCGACTGCCACGTCCCGACAACCGTAGGCCTAGAAGCCTACGTGAACAGCAGTGAGCTGGCATCCATTTGTTATCGGGATGAGGCAGCCTAGCGGATGCGTCACAATAAAAAGACATAGCAATCGTAAATGAAAAGAATGATATCCAAGTGTGTAGGTAGATGAATAAAAATAATAGACTTTCCTTCCACTTAGGAATCTAAGCCACAGACAGACCTGGATATCCTCGACTCGTTACAGACAGTGAGAGATCAAGATTAAGAGGATTGAGTACGGACGACGATTAACTTTTAGTAATTTAGAAAAGTGTTGTAGGTAGATCAAGTTCAATCGTCGTACGCACAGAAACACTGATGGTACAAGGTTTGCAGTTTAATTATTACAGAGATGTTACAAAGGCTAAGACAATAAAATATGAGCGGCGAAGAAATAGATGTTTGCGAAACTCACCCGACTGGGGTTGTCACTTCACTGAAGTTAATAATTAAAATAAAAGTTGAGACCACAATAAGATGTCGTTCGTAGATGATTTAAAAGTAGTGGACACTGTAGCTCTGTTCTCGTCAAATGAGCTGACCGGCCCTTTTATAACCTATTGCCGGATCTTTCTAGAAGTAATTAGTGGAAGGAGAATACAGCCAATCACGACGTAGCTGTCATCGCGATTGTGTTGCCAGAACAATTTCTAAAGATTCCACTTTAATTGTGGTGTTGCAAGTTTTTTACTTTATAATTAAGTTATTTATTTTTATAGTTTATTAAGAATAAACGTGCAACGTTACAGTACCCCCCTAATTAGCATAGGATTTTTCCTAGGTAAAATCCGCTGACACTGCCGCAGATGACATCTGATTTCCGGTACTCATTCGTTCCTTCTCTTTTATTCATCACACACATTCACTCTTCACTTAAGTAGTAGCAACACATTAGTACATGTATTGTCACCTGCTGTTATACAGAGTGTATTGTTTCTAAGTTATCACAATGCACTCACGGAAATCCGACGCAGTTCTTAAATTGTGTAAAAGGTACTGAGCAGTCTACATATAACCAAACTATTAGTAAGTTGAAATAGTGTCGATTTTGGCTTATTTAGGGAGTAATCAACCGCTCCTGGTGTACCTATGGTGTAGGGCCATAGATAAATAGTGTGATCATGGCTTGTTTAGGGAGTAATCAACCGCTCCTTAGTATACCTATGGTGTAGGGCCATAGTTAAATAGTGTGATCATGGGTTAGACCATGATCGGTTATTCACTATGGCTGTAGGGCGCATAGTGATCGTAGACAGTGATGAAGGTGTAGACCATCACCCTGTATATACTATTGGTGTTGTCCAATAGCAATAGAAGAATAGAAGAGTAGTAGTTGGTTATATGTTGATAGACGGTTTTTAGCAAAAGGTAAGTTTGGGTAGGTACTTATAGCAAGGTAGAATTATTTTTATATTTTGAGATTAGATTATTTAGATAGTTGAATACATATTTTAGTACATATGTAAACATCCATGATACGGGGACAAATGTTCATGGTCATCGCACAAACATTTTTTTCACCGGGATTCGAACCCGTGACCCTAGGAATGTAAGATGAGTATTATAAACAAAAGTTAATTATGCATACTAATGCGGGTAGAAGAAAATCAAAAAACTAAATATAGATTGACTGTTGTCAACAAGTTTCGTAATGAGCTTGCCGCATTCCTGAGATAAGGCGGTGGCACAAGTTAATAAGCGGTAGCGTTTTTAGACAAAATAAGTTATTTATTTGTTATACAATGTCAGATTGCTATAGATAGTTTTATGTTAGTCTTTATAATTTGTTAGTTTTAGATCCTTGACATGCCATTGTCCTATTGTTTTTCCTGTCATATCTGCCAGTTCGTATACTAAAGTTGATTTTTTTTTCTATTACTTGACATTTAATAATTTTTGGTGCCAATTTTTTTGTAAAGTATTTATCTTTGTCACTTTGATAGAAAGTTCGCTTCCATACGATATCACGAATATCGGATTTTGCAGGTTGCAAACGCGATTTTAGAATGTCCTCGGAAGGTAGCGTAGACGATAGATATATTATTGGGTAAGACATTTTAAAGAGAACCCCTAAGACGACCCACTGACCGAATTCAGCTATGTGATATTTAAAAAATTACCCTAGGTGAGAGTCGCAAAATCCGCAATTTACAATGGGTAGGTATTCCACAATTTGTGGTAAAGTAATATAGTTCACAAATAGTAATACCAAAGAGCTAGAAAAAATTATTTTAGTATGTGGGTGACTGCGAAAAAAAAAAATTTTGAGATAGTTTTAAATTAATCCGCTCAACGGTTGTTTTTTGTAATATACGTAGGTTGGAGAAAAATATAAACACGGAAGGTAATTTTTTCCTCGCAGTCTGAAATTACAATATATAGTTAGCACACCCGCCAATCACCATCACCAAGATAACAAATAGATGATACGGCAGAAAAAACCTAACACGGCTCGATATCTACCACCAGAAGGGCGCCACTGTAACGTTTTTGTTAAGTGGGTTTAATAACGGCGCGCGCGTGTGTTTTTTCCACCTATAGAACACTACTGTCCTGCAGGTCTTCCAGACGTAGGTAGCGGGGACTGGAGTAGATGGCCAGGGTCCCGTAGCGCCGCAACAGGGTCGTCCAGCCACTCCCCTGTGGCGACGGCGGTCTGGTATTAGTAACCGCTTCTGGAGATTGCGTCGATCAGCGCTGGCAGGCGCGCTGGTGTTGGTGCAGCACAATCACAGCGCGGTTAGACGCGCCGGGCTGACACCGGGGTGCGCAGGTGTATGTAGCCGTAGGTTAAGAAGGCAGGAAGGAAGGAAGGAACCCTGGAACGAGCCGGTTTGTCCGGTTAGGTGGTGTCCGGACTCGCGCAACCGACTGCCACGTCCCGACAACCGTAGGCCTAGAAGCCTACGTGAACAGCAGTGAGCTGGCATCCATTTGTTATCGGGATGAGGCAGCCTAGCGGATGCGTCACAATAAAAAGACATAGCAATCGTAAATGAAAAGAATGATATCCAAGTGTGTAGGTAGATGAATAAAAATAATAGACTTTCCTTCCACTTAGGAATCTAAGCCACAGACAGACCTGGATATCCTCGAATCGTTACAGACAGTGAGAGATCAAGATTAAGAGGATTGAGTACGGACGACGATTAACTTTTAGTAATTTAGAAAAGTGTTGTAGGTAGATCAAGTTCAATCGTCGTACGCACAGAAACACTGATGGTACAAGGTTTGCAGTTTAATTATTACAGAGATGTTACAAAGGCTAAGACAATAAAATATGAGCGGCGAAGAAATAGATGTTTGCGAAACTCACCCGACTGGGGTTGTCACTTCACTGAAGTTAATAATTAAAATAAAAGTTGAGACCACAATAAGATGTCGTTCGTAGATGATTTAAAAGTAGTGGACACTGTAGCTCTGTTCTCGTCAAATGAGCTGACCGGCCCTTTTATAACCTATTGCCGGATCTTTCTAGAAGTAATTAGTGGAAGGAGAATACAGCCAATCACGACGTAGCTGTCATCGCGATTGTGTTGCCAGAACAATTTCTAAAGATTCCACTTTAATTGTGGTGTTGCAAGTTTTTTACTTTATAATTAAGTTATTTATTTTTATAGTTTATTAAGAATAAACGTGCAACGTTACATAACCTAACGGGGGGGTGCCCCAAGTCCCGATTATGGGGGCAGAGGTACTTCCGTAATGTTCAGTTGACAATAATTCGAGATATTACAATATCGCTAGAGAGGAACAATTTTACGGTAACAGATATACTTAACATTAGAGTAAACATGGGACTTGAATACGTAGTGTCCCATACGATAGCGGTAAAATTAAGAAAGTGAGAAGACCCACTGTACTACTAAGTTTTAATAGGATCAAAGGCTGGCATAAACTAGTGATTAATTCAAAATGCCCTCTCATTTCTACAGATTTTATTCTTTGGTTTCCACTATTGAAGGGTCCTTCTGATTTATTGGAAATAAGGGTTGATGGGCAATGGGCGACATGGGAAAGAAGGATAGGTGTATTGTCAAACGATTTTAGCATATTGGGAATTGATGAAAGTATAGGCTGGTGCGGTGGCCCAGTGGTGGCGGCCCCGACTTACGAACAGGAAGTCGTGGGTTCGAACCCAGACAGGCGCATTGCTTTGTGTAATTTATTTCATCACCACTGCTCTCAAAACGGTAAAGGCAACATCGTGAGGAAACCGGCATGACCTAGAACCAAAAATTCGAAGACGGAAGAGTGCGGGTTGGTAGATGTCACATGACATCTACCGCATTGGGCCCGCGTGGTGGTTTATAGCTCATTCCCTCTCACAGAGAAGAAGCCGTGTGTACCAGCAGTGGGAAGATCATTCAAAATCAAACATTTTATTTCACATAGGCATAGATGGGCACTTAAAAAACGTCGAAAAAGGTGTACGGTCGCGTTTGCAGTTTCCATACAAAAGAACCGGCAAAAAACTCCGTGGTTACTCTTTTCAAATCATTTGGTATTACAATATTATTATGTTACAGTATTAGTATGGGGGGGACAGCGTAGGCCCGACAATAGGTCGTTGCTTACTATACAAAATCGTAAAGCAAGATAAATAGTTGACGAAAGTTAACAAGCATCTGGGAATGTACAAAGCCTACAATGTAAGCTGGTACTGTCTGGCAAATACGCCACATCGTTTTACCTGTAATCATTTTTTTGTGAATAAATTATCTATAGATTAGGATGATGTGAAGGGGTTCTTGCAGATTAGCATAAAAAACCTTTTTCATACCTAGATTAGTAGAAAATAGTGTAGTAAGTAGAATATCATAATGTGAACAATTTAAAATATTGGAAAGATGTGGGTTGGTACACTTTGGAAGAGTTACGCTCAAATTAGCTAGGTTTCACCATGAAAATCTGAAACTTACAACTAAAATAGTAATGAAAAAAAATTAAAAATGAAAAAAATGAAAAAGCGTTTATTCGTTTAAAACTCATATTACAAAAACATGTTACTTCTGCCAAACTGTAAAGCAGTTTGTTGGCAGATGTAGCTCCCATATAAATTATTCTATTTGTATGTGTAACAACTCGCAGGTACTTTTCCATTTATAGCAAATAAACTTAACTAAACATAAACTATCCCTTGCTGCTATCCCTTGAAATAATATCCAAAATATGGGGTCGAAACCTCAGTCCAAAGTTAAAAATAATAAAACATTGTACTGCACGTCCGATAAAATAAATGGTATCTGCCAAGAGCCCTAATTCCATTTATTTGACAACGTTCAAAGTGAATTCAGCCATTCAGCCAAATCCTTATTTTATCTGCTTCAACTATTTTAAAACAAATACATTAAAACTTTTACAATTTTAAAGTGATGATGATTCAATTAAAAAGTTGTGTATTTACGAAACGTTTCTCGATTTAGCTGAAAGGGTTCTATAGAAAGCAAATGAAATATTTTTTAGTTGAAGCGATTATTTTCATTTATTTATTTAAAATTTATTTACAATAGTGGTAGGTACATTCATAATATCACAGGGCATTTCCAACCATTCTTCTTTTGGGTTTATTCTTTTGGTGCTTTATAAATCCCCTGATTTAGGCACCAAAAGAATAAACCCACACAATAACAACACAACCACTATACGAGTATGTGCTTCAGCGACAGCTTCAAAGTTACGTATTGCAGGAGGCGGGCGACAAACGAATTGTCAATCAACCGTTAAACCAAAATCATTTACAATTCGAGCATTTTCCTACCTAATAGTACTGTTTTTAATATTAAGACAATATTTATCCAGGTTCCTTTTTTTTTTGTTTAAACTTACTGTCGAAACGTAAGCGAAATGCGTTTCGCTCATTTTTACAGCGTAAAAGGCATGCTTTCTTCTTTTTTGTTCTGTATTCAAAACATTAATATTTGTTATATTAATTGAACAGAAAAATAGACTAAATTGTCTAGAATCAGATTATTAAAAAACATTAATATTTCATTCATCATTTTTCTATAATCGACACAAATGAACAAAATAACAGCAAACTTTTATTTTCGTTCAGCTCTTTTCTGTGTGTTCATTATTTTATACTCCGTCAAACAGTAGGCTAAAATCAAATGAAACAATTGGAGTACAATGGGGCATGAAGTACCAGGAAAGCATAATAATGAAAATATATATAGTTACACAGAAACATCATTGTTCACAGAATTGCCTTTATTATGTCTGGAAAATGTATGTGATCCACATAATTCCTTACAATTCCATATTTGCCTGGTACATAGTATTTTCAGCTCTTGTTTTCATCATATTCCTACATTTATTCCAATTTACGCGGAGTCGGCGCGCGTGTCTTCATCTTTCAAATGTAAAAAAACCACTAGCGGTATTAAAACTAAATATTTTTCATAGCATTTAATGTCATGGATTTCCGCAAAGTAACGCCTGATTCCATAACTTAAAATACTGGTATTCAGCTGCATCCAGTTAGCCTCGAAACCGACCCTAGACCACTTTTTCCAGAGAAAATGTCAGGAGCTCACAAAAACCACATGAAGCAGGTGAGGTAGGGACTCTCATTAGATATAATAGACTTGAGAGTGGTAATGACTGTACTTGCAGACCGCAAACGCTCCCTCATTTTAAAAGAATTTTGTTCACAAAACATTTATTCAGTTAAAGAATATTTTATACAGTGGCTGACGAAGTTAACTATGCGAATTGTTAAAATTATCAAAAAACAAAGTACAAATTGTTTTATGTACTAATCATTTTGTGTGTGTACTTCGTAATTTCTTTCACTTTTCACTCGACAAGTCTGGGTGAAAAACCATTAACGACTCGCAACTTAGCACAAAAAATCCGCCATTAAAAAAAAAAGCCTATTAAAGACAATTGTGTTCTAGAGACGAATCTGATAATAATGACATCTTATCAGGTTCGTCGATAATTATAAATCTTAATCGTCGAAATCCATTCAGTCCAGCGCATACAATGTTATGAAGATAACAAACCTACTATTGATATTGGGGGTCATATTTCAAACATTTTGTCAAGTTTTTTCTTAAATACAAAATACAAAGTTACTTAGTTTGATGTACAGAATGCGTGCTTGACAGCTTCGTGATGAGGTTGTTTACACCACGTATAGACTTGAAATGTGGTAGTCCCAGATAATTCCCGTGATTGGCTGCCATTTCATTCATCCAGTGTTAAATCTATGCAACACTCCGACATTCATCGCGGCCATCACTTTACATGTGACCCGAGCTACATAAAGTCAGAACCCTTTCTGAACATGATTTAAATTAAATTAACCCTCAAGCTGCTTAGTAAAAGGGTTTCACAAAGGTTTGCACTTTTCTTCACCATATATTTTGGCGGTTAATCCTCAAATTAAATGTGCTGAGATTAAGAACGTGAATTGTAATCACAACGTAACATCACCGTGCTTGTAATCACCAAAGGTTTGGGCAGAGTTTAAACCAGAAGAATAACCAAATTTCACCAGTTGTATTAACGTATAGGGGCCTTATTGAAGGTAACACCTTCATTAAGGCCAAAATCCATCATCATCATCATTTCAGCCGAAAGACGTCCACTGCTGGACATAGGCCTCCCCCAAGTGTCGCCACATTGACCGGTCCCGTGCGACTCGCATCCAACGGATTCCCGCAACCTTCACCAGGTCATGCACCAGTTTGCTCCGTGGCTGCTACTGAAAAAATCCTGGTTGAAAAACCTAGTAACACGTCTTGAATCGAGAACCTGGTGATCAGCAATCATACCTTGCGACCACTAGACCAGCGAGGCAGTCACTGTCTACTGCCTAGCCTTTTCCCAACCATTTTGGGGTCGGCTTCCAGTCTAACTGGATGCAGCTGAATGCCAGTATTACCAGTGTTAGTAGTGTTATTTATTTTACATGGAGCGATTGCCTATCTGACCGCCACATCCCAGTTCATATTGAGTAACACCACTTGGTAAGAACATATTGAGTAACACAATTTGCATCATACACATACATACATTTACATACTTCAAATCACTTACACTTATCATTACACATACAACGTACACTTTTTACACATAAAGATAATCGCTAATAGTCAAGACCTTCTTTTATTTTTGATAATTTTAACTTGAAATATACTTTGCATCTTGTTTTTTTAATAGGCAAACACTATAAAGTATACCAACCAAACACAATGTAAACAAACTAATCATCTAAATATTTTGCGTATACTATGACAACTTTTACATGTACCTTCTAAAAAAAAAAAAAAATGTTCACTAACACTATTCACTATTCTATGTTTGCCTACCCCTAGTATAAGTAATGTTGTATTCTGCTTTGCTTTAATTTTCAACCGACTTCCAAAAAGAGGAGGTTATCAATTCGTCTGTATGTTTTTTTTTTTTTTTTTTTTTTTTTTTTTGTGTTTGTTACCTCATAACTTTCGACTGCGTGAACCGATTTTGATGATTCTTTTTTTATTTGAAAGCTGGTGCTTCCCATGTGGTCCCATTTTAATTTGCTAAAGATCTGATGCTGGTCTTCGGAGATATACAATGGAACTCTTCAAAAATGTACGGCAAATCTGCAGTGATTGCTATTATCGCTTGTAGGTTTATTGTTTATACAACATCATGACGTAATATCACGCCTGTATGCTCTGAGGGGGTACGCAGATGTGTACAATACAACCAGATTTCGACAGTGTTTGTTACCTCAGTACTTTCGACTGGGTGAACCGATTTTGATGATTCTTTTTTAATTTGAAATTTGAATTGAAACTTTAATTGTCACGGTATGCACTTTCCATATGTACCAAGCACATGTGAACCACTAAAAAGTGAAAAATAAAAACTTTTTTGCAAAAAATAAAACCAACTTCAAAAAAAAACAAAAAAGTGAAAAATAACTTTAGCTTCTGAAGTCGGTGACAAAAAAACGAAATCAATCAAACAAAGGTCACCGACTTCAGAAGCTAAAGTTATTTTTCACTTTTTTGTGGGAAGTCGGTTATATTTTTTGCAAAAAAGTTTTTATCTAAAACTCTTTATGCTACTAACAAAAGAGTATTTTTGTCACAAGTATGCTACCATGAGTACAATCACAGAGAGCGAGGAACACTGGTCCACCGTAATACAGGATACAGGAGCAGAGTGAATCTTTTCTGTGTTAACAACATGTAATAAGTACCGACACGTAACAAACAATCATTGTATCTACATCTACTATTATTTTGTACGCTATTGAACTGTGCAAGGTTGTTATTTTTGATTTAGCAAATAAAGAAGTTTTTTTTTTTTTTTTTTTTTTTTTTTTATATGAAAACGGTTTTAATTTATATTTGCAATACTTTTATTTTGTTTGTTTTGTTCTATTTTTATTTTATATTTTTAACACTTTGATTTACTAATTTAATTACTTGTTTTAGTTCATAAGATTGTTAATAGCTTCGTAATGTTTAAATTTTGTTTTTGTTTAATGCTTATTTTATTAAATATTTAACATTAGGGAATTAGCTGTAGTAACTTTATTTTAGTAGATGTTATGCTATCTAAAAATACTTCAAACCTACACTAATTAATGTGTAAACATAATTTGAACGCCTTGTAAGGCAGCACATAGTGAGACTTTACTTATTTTTTTTTAACACCATGTACCTACTTTTACCTATGTGTCACGAATAAACATATTTGAATTTGAATTTGAGGACTGGTTGTCAGACTTTTTGGGCCTCTGACTACTTGTAACGACAGTCAAAGATGGACAAATGACAGCCGGGATCAACAGCTTAACGTACTTTTCGAAACATGTAGTAATACTCGGTATGTAAGGGTGGTCACCCATCCACAGACCAACCTAGGTAAGCACAGTTTAATCTAAAGATCGACCCGAGTGGCTATTATTATTTAGCCACGAGCTTGAGGCAGTCAATAAATTAAACATAATGTTTTGACTGTGACTTGTCAGTGTCCAAAGAGAAGTCAGTGCGGTCGCCACACGACTTGGAAGTTCGTTAATATTTCAATGGCGGACCGCATTTGACGAGACTGGTCTGACCTCGCTCACCGCAACTTAGTACAGTGACTTGAGTTGTCTACATTGAGCCACGAGTCCATAGAACTGGATCAATAATCTAGTTCTTTTGAGACCCATTTACACGATTCAAGTTTTTTGCCTGTTGCATACAATAATATTGAAGCAATAAATGACTGGCATCGTGTGAACAATACGTTAAATTCTTGCTCTACTAGGCAACTTTTGAATTCGAAACTGTTTTTATAAACAGTACGTACAATAATTATACTATCCACGTGTAAACGGTTGCTTGTAAGAGGCATGACGACAGTATCAATTAATATAATAGATTGAAAAAAAATGCAAATCTATTCAGTCCGTCAGTTAGAGTGTTGGAAAATAATGAACACGTATTTTTTTGTTTTTGTAAATCAATGAATATTGACATAGATAAACCGCAACAAAACTCGGGTATGAGGGCTCGTGACGTCAGAATTCACTAAAAATTATACCAAGGCATGATGGATTGTGAATTTTAAAAGCGTCGTATCTTCGTCAATTTTGGTTTACGTAACGAAAGAAAAAATACGGCTCAAATATTTTTTAAAATCTAAATGACGGACTAATTTGTTTTTTTTTTGTCATCTACCCTATACTTGAAGGTCAATTATTGCACTTAATTTATTGCAATCGATTATTGCTCTTGTAAATGCAAGAAAATGGCATCTTTTATTATGATGCTTTAGTCCAATAAAAATGTATACAGGGTAACAAGTAGGTAACATTAAATTTGAAATTTAGAAAACCCTTAACACATATTATTATGGTCACAATTTTATGCTAAGTATTTTTTAACGAAGTTTCCAAGCCAAGCCCTTTCATTTGATACCCATATTGAGGAAGTTGTTGAACAAATATGTAATCCGCCATATTGTGGCGGCGGCCATCTTAGACTGATTTTATAAAACATAGCTAAGAACACTCCCGACTGATTCTCCATTCAAAAAAAATTATAAAATCAAAATCAGTTCATCCATTCGGTGGCCACAATGCCACAGACACACACACAGACACGTCAAACTTATAACATCCCGTCGTTTTTGCGTCGGGGGTTAAAAATACCCTCAACGAAACTGAAAGGCACTGCGATCATATTTTTGATGTAGATCATACCTTGGAACCATCTAGTTACGGAGATAATGGGTGGCAATGTGCCAATTACTTTAAAAGTATTTTCTTTAACAATAATAAAGGGTGTAAAACACTTGATAACGAAGCCGCGAGGTTCTCCCCGTCATTGCAATATTTTTTTTGTTCTACACCCTGGGTACCATCTAATTACTGGGATATTGGTAATAAGTTTAGTAGTTTTATTGGGGTAACGTTTTTGTTGTGAGATTATTACTTTAAACACCTCAACGACCTCCATAGTATTCAATACAGCATAATGTATTAAGTGTGTAACATTGAGTTCTACCACAAAACATGATTTTTCACCCCAAAAACAATCGTTTCTCAGCAATCATTTTTGTATAGTTACTTAGTTTGACATACCGAATGCTTGGTTCACGGCTTCGTGAGGTGTTTGTGTACTCATTGTTTTAATATTAATAGTTAACGAAAGTGAAAAAGTATTACACCTCGTAGACAGCGGTCGCCCAGTGGTGGCGGCCCCGACTTACGAACAGTTAGTCGTAGGTTCGAATCCAGACAGGCGCATTTGTGTAATTTATTTAATCACCACTGCTCTCAAAACGGTGAAGGAAAACATGGTGAGGAAACCGGCATGTCCTAGAACCAAAAATTTGAAGACAATATTATGTAACATCTACCAATCCGCACTGGGCCCGCGAGGGGGTTCCCTACTTGAAATCGAATGTCGCGAGGTCGAATAACACTTGCTCGAAAACGTTTACTCGATATTACTTGAAATCGATAAATTATGAGCGCGACAGTTCAATACCTCGATGCATCAAAATCTCGAATAACTATAAGCTCGAATCATCGGCAGCGCGAAGGCTCATTATTCGATGCATCAAAATCTCGAAACATTATTTCTCGACCGACCATGTAATCGATGCCGTGTCCCAGCAGTGGGAACATTATAATAATATGCACGATGATGACGATTCATGATGTTGATTACCCAAACCTTCAACAAAATACAGGCGCAAAGAATAAGAAGAAGTGAAACTGTTGCTAAAATGAATATAATGAAAGTGTTTTATGCCATTAATTTCGTTGTGAGAAAAGAAACTTTCTCCCCATGACCCTGTGACTAAAATGGAACGGCATGCGTACCGGCGCCGCCGCCATAGTGGCTGGTGAGACAAACTGGCGCCCGCAAGCCTTGCCAAGTCTCGAAACTGTTATGAACCATGACCTTCCAGGTCTTGGCGCGAATACTGACCTTGTAGTCTTGGCGACTTACAAATAAGATGACAGCGAATTTATATCTTAGAATAGAATAAAACGAAGTCACTTTTCATGTCTGTCTGAATATACGCGTTATCACACTGATCTATAATAATATTATACAGAGGAAAGATTTGTTATTATAAATGTTAGTTAATTTTTAATGTTGGTATTTATACTTACGTTTTTGGATGTTATAATCTGAAATTTTAACATAAGTACGTTCTTTCCGAGTAACTGCCATACCTTTTACCTTGTTTGTTAATCAAATTTTATACTTAAACCGTATGATATCGCTAGTGCTTTTAATTACTTTTTCATTGACAAAGTACGTCCGAAAATAGATGTTAACTGTAAGCCGAAAACATGCATGTCATCCATGAAACATAATGCAATGTTTATGGCACCCAGCACATCACACAATTTGAATAAAATAATAATGTCTCTAAAATACTAACAGTGTTGCGAATTTACCTTTATTAGCCCAACGTTTCGACCGGATTGCACCAGCCGTGGTCGTGGGGAGACTGAAGAATTGGAGGTACCGCGACAGCAAATTGAAGGCGTTTATTCTACTACCCTCACTTGATCTTTATAAAAGTCAGCAGTTAGTTGTCTTCTTCAGTGTTGGTTTTTATGGAATCGCCACCAAGATACTGAAGTCTGTCTCAACAACGATATGCGAACATTTAACCCACATACTGGACCTTATTATTTGTACGGGTAAATATCCAGATGCTTTAGAAACACTAACAATAAAAACATTATTTAAGATAGGAGTTAATGGAATATTATAGACCTATTTCGCTCATACCGGTAGCTTCGAAGATATTCGACAAATACATTTGCGGGGAATTATTTAATTATATGGGAAAATATAATATATTTTGCGAAGAAAAAAAAAGGATTCAGACAGCACACAACCATCAATATTGGAAATTTATGACGTTTTGAATCCTATTAGGAGTAGCATGGATAAACGATCCCCCATATGCACTATATTTTGCGATATGATCCAGGCATTTGATTATGTTCATTATAATATATTACTTAATAAATTAGAAGTCTATGGCATTAGAGGTAACGTGCTCGAACTTATAAAATCTTATCTGGAACACAGAACACAAATAACCGAAGTTAGCAACATTAACATAGTTACCAAACACGAAGACATTATAAGGTCTCGAGAACGTAAAATCTCATACAGTGTACTACAAGGAACCGTGATGGGCCCGTTTTTATTTATAACTTATGTTAATGATATGCCCAAGTCCCTTGAATATCCTATAACTATGTTTGCAGACGATAGCACAATAACAATCCCTTGCAGAAGTACAACTACATATGAAAATTACATAAATAATTCTCTTGACGCACTAATTAAATGGCTAGACGAAAATAATTTAAATATTAATTTAGGTAAGACAAAGATAGTGCAAACACTGTTTTAGGCTTTCACGGTTTAAAACTAAACTTATACAACACTCCACTTACTCCCGGCGGAAATAATCTCGACATCCTCTACAAAAATGTCAAAATTGGTTTTTGACATTGGAATTGTAATAATAATGATATTTGAAATAGTAATGACATGAATAATCTAATGATACTAATTTATAATTTCCTTTTAATACTAACATATATTTTTAATTAAGTTGATGATTTAAAATTTAATAATAATAAATTTTGAATTGGATCAAACTAAGTGTAGTAATGATATAATTTGAAATGTTTGCATGACGATTGGTAAAATAAAAATTCTATTCCATTCTATTCCTGTAATTCGTGTTTTTTAATTTTTTCAGTAGATTTTAGTCTTTTCAATCTTTGTTTACTTTTGTAATGTCAGTTAATGACACTGACAAGTCTAGGTTTCTTTTTAATTTATTGTCATTAGACCTTCTTTAGAACATTTTATTTTTCAATCATGTTCTCGAACTTTAAATTATCTAAAGGACTTTCCCAAAAATTGTATGAGCCCGTACCCCAGCATGAACAGATATAAAATATATGTCATTTGATAGTAAAAAAAAATTATACCAAAAATAAAAAAAAGGTGCGGATTGCTCAGCAGTTTTGGAGAAAAGTTATAAGGGTTTAAAGAAGTTGGTCTTTGTCACTACGTCTAAAGTACTTTTATCTATATTCTATTGTATAATGAATACATATCTGTCCCAGACATTTAATAAACTCCGTATGATAATGTTTAAAAACACTTAAAAAATTGCTATTTTAGTCATGGGCAATATTTTAATCTAAGGCTCTACTCACGATACTGATTGCATTAAGGCTAATAATTTGCAAATCTAAAACATTTTTGATGCAAGTATATAAAACCTTAGTAATGTTAGTAAGTGTCTCAAAGTATCAACGCAGCGCGGCGCGCGCGTACATACGCGGCATTGCGCGTGACCTTTTTTGACCCCGCCCGACTCGTCTTATGGTAAGTAAGTTACTTACGATTTGATCCAACTTTCCTTATTCGTCGGTATAGGGAATAAGGGTGAACGGGTGGTCTTCCACGAGCTAGTGCATGTACTGGCACTTGAAAAGAAGAAAACTCCAACAGGTTTTGTGTGGTTCCTAAAATAAGACCCCGTGATGGAATTGGGTCGTTCGGGTAGCGGCGATGAAATATTTCACGTGTTTGCACAAGACTGTTAGTACGATCGTAAATAGTGGCCATTTGGAAGTACTGTTGATTTGTGTACCTAGCCTGGACATTACGCGGTTGAGGCATCGTTATCACAACCACAGAATCGTCACAACAGTAATTGACTGACACACACTACACACTTTACAGTAAAGTCCACTAACACTGCAATCCAAGTTTCTTAACCGAATACGATACGATAGCCGCGAGCGGCGATAACGTCACAGGAGTAATGGATCATACACGTCAATGCACCTGCCACAGAGTACACTATATATACTGAAAGCACCTGCGCAGTCGTTATGACACTAGCTAGTCACAAGTTAGTTCCGGTTCGTAAAAAGTTCGGGACTCGGGAGGACACCTCCGCGCGCGCGGGGGCTGCATTTGTATTTTCAACCGACTTCTAAAAAGAGGAGGTTATCAATATTCGTCTGTATTTTTTTTTTTTTTTTGTGTTTGTTACCTCAGAACTTTCGACTGGGTGAACCGATTTTGATAATCCTTTTTTTATTTGAAAGCTGGTGCTTCCCGTTGGGTCCCATTTTAATTTGTTGAAGATCTGATGCTGATCTTCGGAGATATACAATGGAACTCTTCAAAAATAGACGGCAAATCTGCAGTGATTGCTGCATCCGCTTGTAGGTTCATTGTTTATACTACATCATGACGTAACATCACGCCTGTATGCTCTGAGGGGGTACGCAGATGTGTACAATATACCCAGATTTCGACAATGTTTGTTACCTCAGAACTTTCGAGTGGGTGAACCGATTTTGATGATTTTTCTTTTATTTGAAAGCTGGTGCTTTCCGTGTGGTTCCATGTCAATTTGGTTACGATCTTAGGCTGATCTTCGGAGATATAAATGGAACTCTTCAAAAATACACGGCAAAGCTGCAGTAATTGCTGCAATCGCTTGGTTGTTTATACAACATCATGACGTAACATCACACCTGTATGCTCTGAGGGAGTACGCAGAAGTATACAATACACCCAATACACGCAGATTTCGACAGTTAGACGTGTAAAGTTCCATTCAATGGGATCCCGGAGAAATAGAGGTAATTCCTTAACTTTATAGGCACACCAGAAGCGGTTTGGGTAGTTTTAGGCAGAGTACTTTCTCGGAGTGATCCCATTTCGATTTGAAAAAGATCTGGTGACCTCGGAAGATAGGCAACTGAACTCCTTAATAAATGATAGCAAATATACTGGGATCGCTGAAGACTCACGTCTGTCTATCGTTTACACCAGTTCATAACAAAAAATCACACCGATACGCTGTGAAAGGGTAAGCACATGTGAACCACTAAAAAGTGAAAAATAAAAACTTTTTTGCAAAAAATATAACCGACTTCACACAAAAAAGTGAAAAATAACTTTAGCTTCAGAAGTCGGTGACAAAAAAACTAAATCAATCAAACAAAGGTCACTACCGTATGGGTGGTCACCCATCTATAGACCAACCTAGACAAGCACAGCTTAACCGATAGATCGATTCGAGTGGCTGTTATTTAGCCACGAGTTCCTCCTCATTCGTACACTGACCTTATTAGTGATATATTCTTCAGAAAAATCAAGTTCGTAGTACTCGTAACCGGTGTGTGTGTACGGCCAGCCCGCGTAGCATGGCCGCCGTAGGAACGGGTTTTGTCGACTGACAATCGTCAAAACGACAGATAAGTGACAGATTTTCGAAAGACTTCTATCGTCTTTAGCATGGCGATGTTTGACATATGGAAAAGAAAGTCTCTAGTCTCTAGCGACAAAAGTCTATAACGTCGAGCCGGTGTATGAACGTGGACGAGGCAAAAGATATATGTAGGTATCGTAGCAGATGCCGTTCTAACTGCCTGTCCACACTCATGGGAAAAATCAAATCAAATCATAATTTATTTGTTAACATAGGTAAAAAAAGTATAGATCTTATATTTGATGAAAAGTGCGCCATGTTATGCCAGCCCGCGTAGCATGACCACCGGAGAAACGAGAGAGACTCGACAAATCTTTTGTTCATATCTGTCATTGAATCGACAAAATGACAGATGAACAAAAGATTTGTCGAGTCTCTGTCGTGTCTACGGTGGTCATGCTACGCGGGCAGGAGGCGTACAAATATGTTGTGCTAATTAGCTGAGGATTAGAGTTATCATTTAGTTATATACGAACATCATGCATTATAGTATTAAATTAAAAAAATAAATTACTGCATTAATTAGTATCGAATCTAAATGAAGAATTATTGAAATGTCAAAAAAAAACTATGTCAGAATAATTAATGTCTAAGTAATTTACTGTCAATATGTCAATTAGTCTCAATTTGTTAAACCTCAATATTTGTAATTCTAAATTAATTCGTAAAGAAGGGTAACGTTTTTTTGTAGATACAGTTCCCTGCACATTAAGTTACCGTGAACTGTCAAATTTTTCCAAATGATTTTAAGCCATAAAATGTTATATTATACGTTCAAAATCGAATGAGAAAATTTGTCAGTTTGTGTTAACCTGATGCGCTGGCGTACAAATATTCTCATGTCAGTTTGAATGAATCTTTACTTGGTTTCAAACTAGAATATTCACGCACCGGCCGGGAGGCCGAAAAGGTCGTCCAAACTAGTCTCAAAGTGATATTTACATACGTAGTTCGGAATATCTGGTGAATTTTCAAGCGAGGTATTTCAAATAAATAGTTAAGTATTTTAGTCGCATAGCGCTATACACTATGTTCCCTGTAGATTTGACGAGGATACCGTTACAGAAATGTTACATGATGAATGTAGATACTTAGTTTTATCGAAAAACTTGATTATTCACCCCAAAAAACGAGTAGTTTCTCTGAAATAATTTGTACGTCATCATCTGCCATAATTTCGCCACGAGCTCATCCTCGTTGAACAGAATACTTTTTTGACGGCCTCGTGAAGTGCAGGGTCCGTTTACACGTATTGATTTAACAGCTTTTGTTGGCAACTTTGCAGTTGAGTCGGGAAACAAAATTGTGTGTTTTATTTATTTATTTAATGCACAATGAACATGTCACCGTAAAATTGTCAAACACGTTATATTACAATATGACGTGTTTCTCTCTAGCGATATTGTAAACTCTCGAATTATTGTCAACTGAACATACGGAAGTATCTCTGCCCCCATAATCGGGACTTGGGGCACCCCCCCGTTAGGTTAGTTAGGTTCCTTTAAACCCTGCACACGGAAATAGGGGCCACGCGAAGCGGGGCTCCGTCGACTACGCTTTTTAGGGGAATATAAAGTGTTTTAAGGTTAGGTTATAATAATCGATATTTCTCAGGAATGGTACAATATCTTTTCATGAGAGTTGTACCACTGGGCAAGGGGGACCCCTCCTTCCCTCCACACCGCGTAAGTTGACTACCATCGCATGCATATCACGAAAAAAAATGCGTTTTGTTGTAAGCAGTATGTTCATTTGACAATATTTCGAGATATTACAATATCGCTAGAGATATTACAATATAACGTATTTAACAATTTTACGGTGACATACACAACCAATTTTACACGCTAAGCTTAAACTAGTGAGTACATGACCCTGTCAGGGCGCAGCTAGATAACTTAAAACTAATATTGCAGAGGATCTATTATTTATCACTTATTGAGATCATTACGAACTTTACATTTAAGTATTATTATATTAATTAAACTTATATCTAGCATTACACAATATTAAGCAATGTAACACCATAAAAAATAAAAGCTTCAAAATATTTTTAAAATGTCGTACAAAAACTGCAACGAATTATTAATGTTTAAAAATTCAAGTACCTACTTATCAGGATTTCTCCATTTTGATTTCCTAATATTTTTCATTAATATTAATTTCCCCATTTTGATTTCTTAATACCTATGTTAATTTTCGTATTGTCCCACTCCTAAGTTGTGCTACGAGCGCTACGAGTGCTACGCTGCGTCTACGTCACTGACTACATTGTACGTAACATCGCTGTGCCGTAGCAGATAAAGTTGCATGTACTCTTTTGTTTACTACTCAACTTAACACGCTCTGATATTTAACATGTCTAACGTGAAAAAAAATTCACCATCAAAATCTACGAATGTAAACCTAGCCAGGGAGCCCTCACACTCTGACTCTGAAGTGACCCCCTCACCGCAAAAGAACATTACTGCAAGAACTAAGCGGCCGCGCATGGAATCGTCACCTACCAAACAGGAATCCTCGAGCAATGTCTCACTTGAACTTATTATGACTACGTTGACCACTATGAAAACACAACAAGAAGTTACGTTCGCCAAAATTTTCTCTGAAATGTCTGATGTCAAGGAAAAAGTGCATCAAATACAAAAAACAAACTCAGAAATCGAGAAGTCGATGGAATATATGTACAAGCACTTTGAGGACCTGAAGCTTCAAATCCAGGACCTTGAGAAGACCCGAGATAAAAATGCTGAAACAATAAACCAGCTCGAGAGGCAACTTCAAGATATTAAACTGAGTTCGAGGTCATCTGCTGTCGAAATTAGAAATGTCCCGAACAAAGAAAACGAATCAGTCGAGGAGATGATCAATATTGTGTCTCAGATCGGGAAAAGTATTGACTTTGAAGTATCAGCGTCCGAAATACGCGATATATATCGTTTACCAGCCAAACCTGGGACGAACAAAACTATTGTGACCGAGTTTTCTTCTGTGCACACTAAAACTAACTACCTGTCGGCAGCTCGCAACTTCAACAAAAGCCGGAAATTAGAAGACAAATTGAATACAAAAGTAGTAGGCATGTGCGGCGATAAGAAACCGATATATGTCGATGAATATCTTCCCGGATCAATGAAGAAATTATTCCTGCAGTCTAGAGACTTTGCCAAAAAGAATAGTTTCAAATTTTGCTGGATTTCAAATGGCAAGATTCTACTACGCAAAAGCCCAGAGTGCAAAGAAACTAACACTGTCAGGACGGAAGACTGTCTAGCGAATATAATGAAAAAAATGTGACTATTCGACCTGTGCTACATAATTACCCTGTCTCGCTTCTTGGCTATCTACTACTTAAAAATAGTATGTAAATGTCTCGTAATTATAATTGTAGAAACTTTTAACATAACCAGCGAACTTCGCACACATGACATTTTTTTTACACACCGCTTAGCTTACAATTACGATTTATATTATATTAAGTCCTTTTTAATTTTACTTATTTTACAAATTTCACCCGTACTTTTTACTTTACAGAAACTGACACAATTACCTACACACTACACTGAATCAAAAACATTAATTCCAACTATTTCCACACATCAAATAGACTTTCATTTACACCTATCTTTAAATTTTATTATTAATTATAAATGGCTTGTATAAATAATTATCCTTGATGAAATTGATCAACACAGTGTAGCTACTTTCCAAGTCTGTGCCCCAGGAGCATATACTTCTTTGCAAAAGGCAGCACAATCGTCATTAAAAATTATTCACATTAACATTCGTAGTATTCACAAAAACCTTAACAGTTTTTTAACTATTCTTGCCCAGATGCCTATCCAATTCGATCTTGTAATACTGACGGAATGCCGGCTGAAAAATGCTGTTCCAACCCCAACTTTGGATGGTTATACCGCGCATTCCACTTTAAAAAACCCAATTCAAAATGATGGTGTAGTAATATACGTTAAAAATAATTTACAATGTACTGTAACAGAGCCGTCTTTCTTTGTGGACGCTAATTGCTTAATCTGTCGTACTCAAGACACTGCAATCATTGGTATATATCGTTCACCATCATATACTAACTTAACTAATTTCTATAATAGCTTGGAAACTGCTGCGTCTGCCTTAAAAAGCAGCAAATCTGTTATAGTAATGGGCGACTTGAACGTTGATATTAAACCTAACAACAAGGACCCACATTCACACGAGTATCTTCTACATACAGCGACAATGGGTCTTTTGCCAGCTTTTCTACATCCCACTAGACCAAGTTCAAATACTTGCCTAGACCATATCTTGCTCAAATCTAAATCCCCATCAAACTCCTTCGTATTAGAAACAAGTATTACAGATCATTATGCTACGGCCTTATGCCTAGATAAAATTAAAGTGAACCGAGAATTAGTTCCACAGACAACCACTCGTTTAAATTATTCTAATGCTGTAAAGGATGTAGAAAACGCTAACTTAGCCCCGGTGATGAACGCTACTGATGCCAACATTGCTGCAGATAATTTAATCACTACACTCAAAGGCATTGTTTTAACCCATACCTCACTCATCAAAATTTCAAGAAAGGCTAGAATAATCAAGCCTTGGATGACACCTGGTCTCCTCCGGTGCATCAAAAACCGAGACAGCATGCATCTTAAGCTCAATTCAGATCCGCAAAACACTACTCTCAAAATTACTTATACAAGATACCGAAATTATTGTAATCGTCTTATCAATAAACTTAGACGTTCTGATGAAAAACTTCAATTTACTAGAGCTCAAAATAATAGCAAAGAAACTTGGAAGGTCGTTAAAAAACTCACTAGTACAGAGATAAATAAGCAGCCAGCCACGAATCTCTTAGCATTGTCTACAGACCCGTTATCCTCAGTTAACGTAATAAATAATTATTTTGCTAATGTAGGTAAGACGTTGGCATCTAAAATAAATACTTCCCCTACAGACGGAGACCTAACATCCAAACACAGCACGGTAAACTCGATCGCACTTCTCCCAGTTAGTGAAAGTGATGTGGAGTTAATTATAAAATCACTTCGGGATAACTGTGCCACGGGATGGGACAACATACCAGCCAAATTAATCAAAATGGCTCGAAACGTCCTCGTGCCTCCCATTACTCATATCTGCAACCTCGCCATATCACAAGGGGTTTTCCCGAGGGCCTTTAAGACGGCGTTAGTAACACCTGTGTACAAAACTGGAGACAAAGATCAGATCTCAAATTACCGCCCCATCTCTGTCTTAAGCGCTTTGTCTAAAATCATGGAACGAGTTCTTAACAACTGCCTAACCAATTATTTAACCAAATTCCACATTCTTGCCAATAATCAATATGGTTTCCGACATGGCATTTCTACGGAAGATGCCGTAGTCGACCTTGTGCAGTCGGTAGCTGACAAACTAGACCGAAAACTGAAATGTTATGGCATTTTTCTAGATCTCAGCAAGGCGTTCGACACTGTTTGTATTTCCAAACTAATAGAGAAAATGGAAAATGTAGGTATTCGTGGTCTGGCTCTTGAAATCTTTAAAGATTATCTCTCTGACCGTAGACAATCCGTCAAGATCGACAATATAATTAGCGCGGAGGAACGAATAACCTTCGGGGTCCCCCAGGGAAGTATTTTGGGTCCAACCCTCTTCCAAATATATATAAACGACCTTTGTAGTCTGCCTCTCGTCAACTGTGATATTTTCACTTACGCAGACGACACTGCATTAGTGACATATGGCAAGAATTGGGTTGACGCCAAATTACATTCGGAAAATGCGTTACGGAGACTAATGCATTGGTTAGCAAGTAATCTTTTAACCTTAAACGTTGATAAGACCAAATTTTTACGCTTCATTCTACCGCATACATCAAAACCAGCTGAAGAAACCGGAAATCTAAAAGCCCATAACTGTCAGCAAAAGACAAAAGCTTGTAAGTGTCTCTCATTGACTATGGTGGAGTCCATTAGATATCTCGGAGTGTTCGTCGATGAGAAACTAGACTGGACCACTCAATTGGAGTCATTAACCTCTCGTACCAGAAGATTAATTTATATTTTTAAAAATTTAAGGTTTTCAGCGGATAAAAATACTCTCCGAATGGTTTATTTGGCTCTGTGTCAAACAATCCTGATGTACTGTATCCCCGTGTGGGGAGGGACTCATAAAACTGAGCTATTAAAACTAGAAAGAGCTCAAAGGGCTGTGCTAAAAGTAATTCACTTCAAACCTCGTGACTACCCTACACATATGCTATATTCAGAATGCAATGTCTTAACTGTTAGGAAATTGTACATCTTAAGATCCATCCTCTACAAGCACTCTATGATCTCGTTCAATAAGCAGCTTGTCAGTCAGCGGCGGCGTGGGTTTCCTTTATGTCCTGCTGTCTCTTGCAGAACTGCCTTCGCAAGACGTCAGTTTAATGGCCTAAGTGCTAGGCTGTATAATAAAGCCCACAAACAGTTAAATATTTATGCCTTGACTAAAGGCGAGTTAAGAAAAAAGCTAAATTCTTGGTTACAGACATTGACATATAGTGATACCGAAGAGCTGCTAACCACTGTACAGTAATGAGATAGGTTTACACACAGAACACAACACATCCACTTACTCATACACACAGGCATGTAAGCACTCTCACATACACACGCATGCACACACACACATGCACCCAAACACACACACACATACACCAACACACACACACACACACACACACACTCATGTTTTTATTTCATCTTTTGTTTTTTTTTTTCATTTTATACTTTAATTTAACATAAGTACTTTGTTCGCCTACTGCACGTACCAATATTTTTGTAACCGTAATAAGACTCACTGTAAATGGATACGCTTTCCTAAGATACAGACAGATTTTCTGCCTAGTTTAGGAAAGGGAGTCCTATGACCCATTTTATATGTACTGGTTCTATTTATTTATAACATCTAATTATATAAGACAACTTTGTATACCATGTACAAACTACTTATTGAATAAATTATTATTATATTAAAATTATTATTATAAGCAAAGGTGCCCCCATTTCTTACATATCTTACGATGATGCACTTCTTCTCGCCATTATGGAAGACTCCAAAAAAAAACTAAGCTCCGTCAGCTAGATTATCAAAAATAGGTAGGTTCCGTAGCCAAATGGCAAAAAACGGAACCCTTATGGATTCGTCATATCTGTCTGTCTGTATGTCTGTCTGTCTGTCTGTCCATCCGTATGTCACAGCCACTTTTTTCCGAAACCATAAGAACTATATATACTGTTGAAACTTGGTAAATAAATGTATTCTGTGAACCGCATTAAGATTTTCACACAAATAGAAAAAAAAAAACAATAATATAGGGGATCCTTCGACTTAGAACTAAAACTCATTTTTTTTTCAACCATTCTATACGTGTGGGACTGTGGGTATCTATGGACTAAGGTCTTCAAAAATAATATTGAGGTTTCTAATATAATTTTTTTGTAAACCAAATGGTTTGCGCGAGAGACACTTTCTAAGTCGTGAAATGTGTCCCTCCCCCCTGTAACTTCTAAAATAAGAGAATAATAAAACTAAAAAAAAAAAATTGATGTATATTGCCATGTATCGTTACAAAGACGCAGTTGGTTGATGTTTCGCAACATTATGATCACTGTTGAAGATTGTTATGCGTCAATATTGTCAAATTCGAGTTAAAAAATCGGTCGGAGATAATAATTATGACGACATCATCTTGGTTGGTAGCTGAATCAACTGTTAGGTATATCCTCAATTCACCGGCACTTTCATTTTTAATTTTCAATTATTTACATCCATGTTTTTGGCAGCCAAAATAGGTTGTTCGCTCAACCAAATATGATCTCTGTATTTTTGAGCAACGTTTTATTTTCCCTAGACCTATACACAGGTCGGTCACGGCATCTATATTACTATGTATGACGCTACATCAAACAATCTTGAGACTCCTACGTCTATAAGTACAAGCGCCCGCTCACAGATGTCGTGTTTTAAAAAATTCAACCAATCGATATAGATGGCGTTTTGTTAACATTTTCCACAATCTTAAATAAATAAAACTAAACTTATATTGTCACTTACGGGATATCTTCCGTGATTAGGTATTATTTTAAGCTCCCGATATTTCGACGCTGTTGCAAGCGCCATGATCGCGGGTCAGCCCGCGATCTAAGCAATATAAGTTTAGTTTTAAACCGTGAAAGCTTAAAACAGTGCTTAAATAAATAATCTTTGTTGTGTGGTTAGTGCCTAACATGGGGACAGAGTTGTTTTGCCTTCCATGGTTTTCTGATTTGCCTTTGCATGGCCGTCAAAAATTATGTCTGAGGCACGCTGTCGATATCCTCACGATGCCTTTTTTTTGCAGCAGTACCTACATCAAGCTACTGCAAAATGTCTTTCTTTGGTAGATTTTCAACTTAATCTGTCCCCGTTAAATAAACGTTACAAATTGTAAATTATAATTGTATTTTTGAAGTTTGAAATCGACAAGTTTCTGTTTAATAATAATTAAAACTTACAAATTAACCAAGGCGGAAAACTGTCAAAATTGTTAAATTTTACCTACAATTTTACATTTTTCGATTTTTAATAAACATTTTCTCTTTATAGGTGATAAATCATTGTAAGGTTTCTTAAACAACACTTGTCATAATTGCATATATTTTCAAAAAGGTCGGATTGGGCCAGTTTGATTAGGATTTGACAGTTGAGGATAGTTAGATGTTCTAGCTAATTCTGCATTCTGGTTATTGTAAAAGTTACATAAAACACAAATTACATTATAATCAAATCAACACTATAATCAACAACACAATAACTTAACAAGTACCTATATATGATAAATGATTGCTGCATTAAACATATTTCTTGAAAAAGAGGAGATCGTGTCTAAATAATAACAGCCGCTCGGGTCAATCTTTAGGTTAAGAGCGGGGCCTAAAGCAAAATCTTCAATCTTAGATTAGATTTTTAGAGTAGTAAATCATGTTCAAATTTGAAAAAAAAATATGTCAGGAAACTTCACTATATAGGTGATTGGGTCTGAGCAAAAACATAACAGGATAAAATTTTCTCGATAGAAAATCGTCACAAAGTTACCTCTTAATTTCAACAATTTTGGTTTGTATTCTATTTTGGTGCATAATACTGAACCATAAACAAGATAAATATTAACACTCATGTATAACCTATAGCTGACTCTGAGCATTTTTTCAAAATATTTTCTATTTAACCGACTTCCAAAAAGGAGGAGGTTCTCTATTCGACTGTATGTTCACCGATTACTCGAAGACTCCTGAACCGATTTGAAAAATTCTTTTTTTGTTTGAAAGGAAATACTTCCAAGTTGGTCCCATAGAAATATTGTCATGATCTGATCACGAACTTCGGAGATATGGAACGGAACTCCTCAATAAATGATAGCAAATGGACTGGGATTGCTGAAATTTATTGTCTGTCTATTGTTTACACCAGTTCATAACATAACATCACGCCACCGCACCGGTACGCTGTGAAGTGAACCACTAAAAAGTGAGAAATAAAAACTTTTTTGCAAAAAAATAGTTGTAGAGAAAATAGAGTCAAAAGAATTTGGCACTTTCTACATTTTAAATCCACGGAATACGCTGCCTTCTGTCTCGCGAGCGGGAGGGAGTGTCAGACTTTTACTGACTAAAACCCATCCATGTTCCTCCCTCGCCCTTAATGTTCCGGGGCCGCGGTATCTCTTTCGAATAGGCCCGCAACCCCGGCAGGCTTCGGCCCTTACGGGGCCCCTTCAATGTGCTGACATCTCTTTGAGGCGCTTGTGGAACTCGAACGCGCCGTCGACACGGCCTGTCGTCATTAGACGGACGGACGGCTAGCTAGCCCATAGCTAACCGTCCACAGGCCCGCGTCTACGGTGGCTGGTAGCCACCACGTGGCCCCCGACGCCCGGTGCGTCTCCCGCGGCGGCTGGGAAGAGAGGCTCTCTCCCTCTCGCGTTCGGGAAACGGGAAACGGAATGGGAAGCCATCACCTCCTTCTGCGAAGGAGGTGATGGCTTCCCATTCCGTTTTGCTCCGGACCATGGATTGAACCAGGGCCGGACGCGAGAGGTCGCCGCCGCCGATCGCCGCTACGAGGACACGGTGGTGCTCCGCCCACGCAGGGCAGACTTCCGTCGTGTGCTCCACCGTGTCCTCCGGTCGATCCTCGCAGTGGAAACACCCGGGCGTTTCCTCTCGCCCGATTCAGTGCAGGTACCTCCCGAAACATTCGTGTCCGGTGAGGACCTGTGCGTGACGCGAGCCTGAGACATAAGTTTGTTCCAGCGATCAGTTGCCCTCGCTCTGTTGAGACTGATGGTTTAGTGAGAATAAGCTTTATTGTAAGAAGGGCACGGATACAAAAAACATGTTACACGGTCATTACCAGACAGACAAAATAGATAACGTCAAACTCACTTCACTTACATAGATAATATTGTGGCCGTTTAAAAACGTTCCAATACTAGGCCTTAAACTAACACAATATTAACAAACACTAGGCCTTAAGACAATATATAATTATATTTGAAAATGCACACAGCAAACATAGGTATCGTCAATGCATAAAGTCAACATTTTAATATTTGAGACACAAACTTCAAATGTTTTTCACATTGCATTAGTACAAAGATATTTTAAAACTATATGTGTCTTTATTACCAAATCTTTTAAAAAGTGATGTATTATATGAATATGCTTTGACTTCGCATGCAATACAGAATTACTACAAAGTTTATGAGCTGACTGATTGTCATTAAACAACATAACATTACAAACAATGCCTGTACATTCAGAAATAAATGTTTTCAGAAACATAGCTTCCTTACAAGAATCTGAAATTGCCATGTACTCAGCCTCCGTACTAGAGAGTGCCACTGTACGCTGCTTACGGCTTTCCCATGAAACTAAAGACTTTCCTATACAAAATATGTAACCAGTATAAGACCGACGATCTAGCTGATTGCCTGCCCAGTCTGCATCACTGAAACCTACAATATCTATTTCACCTTTCTGAAAAACAAGACTATAATCTATTGTTCCATTCAAATACCTTAAAACCCTTTTTGCTGCTTTGCAATGAGTTTCACTATACCAGTTGTTGAACTGGCTAAGGGAACTGATACTCTAGATATTTATATCCTCACATGATATGATAATGAGGAAAAATGCAAAAAAAATAATTCGCCTATTGGAAAATCAGGAAAATGGTGTTCTTTAAAAAGGACGCTAGTAATATCTGCTACTAATGTAGTGTGTATGAAAGAAAATAATGAAGTGTCTCTATTGCTTTTATTTATACACAAAATAAACTAAATAAGTAATAAAAACTTCTTCAACAAAATTAATATACATTTTGTATAGTAAGATTCCACTGGATGCAAGGGAAATTTCCAAGTTTTACACGATTTTTAGTTTTATTATCACACAATTCAGCTGGGTATTTTGGTATTTATTATATAAGATGACTCATTATTCGGCTGCCCGTATCCCAATTATTTTGTGGTACGAGTAGGCACAGCATGTGTACCTCTTCCATACTTCTCGACTACTCGTCATCTCATCAGGCACTTCCATATTATATGGCAAGAAAGGCATTTCATCCTTCACACAGTCCATCCATCGTTTCTTTGGTCTTCCTCTACTCTAGCCATTCACATCCATACTCAAAACTTTCCCCATGACATTTTGCATGCCCATACCCCGACAACCGATTACCACACCATTTTTCAGTCACCGGCGCCATTTTCAGACAGTAGTAAATAAGTAAATAGTGGAGTTTCTTGCCCGTTCTTCTCCATAGAGATCTACGCTAGGGAATGGGCAACTACAGTACTTTTTCAAGTTATTATGCCTTGTGTCTGTGACTGTAGCTTCGCTTTTTTTTTCGTTTTATCGACATTCAAAAGTGCCGTAATGGTCTAGTTGAAATAAATGATTTGAGTTTGAGTTTTGACAATTCTATCAGCTGACTGTTATCATCAATCATAACGCGAGTTTTGCGGGAAATTTTAAGCAGTGATCCTCCGAAATTAAAGATGATCGAATTGTCTTCCATCAATATCATAGGCTATAACTGGACCTACAAAACTGGATAAAAGAGTTACATCTCTTGTGGTACAGTACAAATATGTGGTCCCAATGATTTGAAGTTGAAAGTACAGACGAACGACTGATCTTCAATTGATGGACTACCTACAGCTATTATTACGTCTTCGTATGGCTGCTTTCGTTTCGCTGTTCGAAGTTGTCGAACTTCAGCTACCATTCATTCATCATAGTCATTTCATCATCACTGTCACTATCGTCTGGTGATAAATGGTCGTAATGAACGTGTGCTAATGTCCAAAATAGAGTGCTTGGTAAATTTTGAATTCGTACTTGATTTTCGTCCCTGGAGTCTTCGTTGGTGACGTCAGCATTACAATTTTCGTATGTTAAAATTTGAAATACTATCAAGGATACTGTGTGTCCTCATCAACTAACTCTTTGATGATTTCAGAGAGTCGAGATTCCCATCGAACCACATATTCTACTAATAAAACAAAGCATTCCTTTGAAAAGATGAAGTAGTCGATATTACTATTGAGCTTTCTATAGAACACCAAATAAAATCGCCTCATACGATTAGAAAAATATCAACTAGTCCAATTCTTTTTTATAAACTTCGTAAATGCTAGTATAAGCTTTTAGTATTCATTACCAAACATTCTGAAAAAAATGTAATAATAAAGTAATTCGCCCCATCAATAATTATGATAGATTTAACGTGAATTCAGTGCTCAAAAACGATATTATAGTGAAGTAAGTAGGTACAAAATACCTTTATTGTATTGCCTCACATCTCATCTTTGAAATGTCATCAACCAAAGTTGTTTACATTACCCACATTAATCACACGATTTTTGTTTATGCGCCGTCCTTTTAAAAGGACGATAGTAACAAGTGTAAATTTCAGTACATTCGCGCCGTAAATCGTTTTTCAATTGGCTTTAAATGATTTAATCTGGGATTTTTCATAAAAAAACAAAAAATCGACCTAACTAAAAAACCACTGAATTTCGGTAGAACATTTAGTGGCTTAATTTCTTGCATTATAACCATACTATAACGTCCTGCAAGGAATACGTCGAATTACCAGTAACCCTGTATATCAAAGAGGGTAAGGTGCCAGACCGAGAGCAGACTAGAAACAAGATAGTTTCAAGGCAGACTATTGCTAAAGGGAATAAATAGTCTATCTCGCTCGCACTAGTAGAAAAACATTCTGTCTTAAGACATTGTTGTCTCTAGTCTGCGAAAGCCATCAATAGATTCCGTATGAAAGTTGCCATTTGCCGGTTTTGGTATGTAGGCTCCATATTGTGAGAAGTCTTAAATAATTACACAGATCGCCATCTAGTGCCACATTGAGTAATGAGGCTTGTGTTGTGAACACCAGATAGCTGATAGACTTTAAATATACTTACTTTTTTTAATATAAACATCCACGACTCTGAAACAAAATATCAATGCTCATCACACCAACATTTGCCCCTACCGGAATTCCAACTCGAGACCGTAAGAATGTAAAGCATCCTCACTACCGCTGCGTTATTCGGGTCGTCCTCAATGCAATTGTTTGTGTAATTTTCTAAGAAGAGAGGATTAGGCGGTTATGATGCATCCCCACGTCGGAATTAATGCAAAATTCCATGAGCCTGCATCATCAGATTTTGCTGTGCCCTGTCAGCAGGGCTTGTGGAATGCAAATAAATGAATATGAATATGAATCATCTGCTCATTTTTTCACAATAATTGGGCTCAGCTTCCATTCAAGCCAAATGAAGCAGAATACCAATATTTTACATGGAGTTTGTATTTTATACCAGCCAGTTAGATATTGGGTAAGACTGACTGTCAAACTTTCGGGCCACAGATGTCTGCCAAAGATATACAAACAACAGTTGGGACTTGAAAATGCTTCCGAGGCACTAAGGGAACTCGAAGCATTGCCTAACCTTGAATAACGAACTGTGCAGACGTATTCATTAAGGCATAAACTCCTCAAGACTTGAGCTGCATATCTCGTGCTTATTATTATTTTTTCAGTGGCTTCCTGTGTGTACATTCGATGTATTTGCTTATTTGGTGTAATGTGAGCAAATAGGTGGCTTACACTGAAATCAGTGTCACATTTGATTAATATTGATTTACAGTAACGGTAAATAACTGAGATTTGTTTATACATTCAGCCCCTATAAAAGAGCGCTTTCAATTGCAACGATCATTAATAATGCAGTTGCTCGAATAACGAGACAGTTGTTATAATTGGTTAATTAAACGCAGTATCAATGAGATTTATGTTGGTTCTTTGTGCGTTACATCTTTTATTAGCTTCTGTATCAGGCTATTGGGATGACGTAACTAGCACTGTAGGACCGACCAGGACTGACAAAACGCCACGACAGAGCTTCTTTAGGTGGCAATATACATATAACACATATATAAAATGGGTTGTAATTGGTTTGGACTGGGAGTGGATGAGGCTGAATAGAAGAACTGTAGTCATTGGTGGAATATCTATTGGTAAATATAAATTTGTTATTATTTGATCAGGCAACCCATTCGTTATAATTATGTTTTTTTTCTAAGTTTTGGCGACCCCGACCTACGAACAGTAAGTCATAGATTCGAACCCAGACAGGCGCATTGCTTTATGTAATATTTCATCACCACTGCTCTCAAAACGGTGAAGGAAAACACCGTGAGGAAACTGGCATGTCCAAAAACCAAAATATTTGAAGACATGTGACATCTACGAACTGGACTCGAGTGGTGGACTATATAGCCCATTTTTTCTCATAGAGAGAAGGCTTGCGTCCCAGCAGTGAGTACATTAATAGGCTGTTGATGATGTTGATGTTTTTATTGTAAATTAATAGTATATTTTGTAACGAGGGACTAAACGAAGCCATAATACCTACACCCGAGGTGGTTTTTCAATGAAAGCGAGGGTATATTAAATTGGCGTTTAGTCTTGAGGTGCAAACTGTACTTTTCACTTCGAGTGCAAGAAATTTACACTCGAAAAAAATTCTGAACTGAGCGGTCAGTTTTTTCTTCAATCAAGTCAGTTACAGATTAACAATTTAAAACACAACACAAACTCTCAACATTTTCGAAATGAAGACGATCCACACTCCACGGATAATTAGTACCTACATTACTGCAGCGGCTAATAACAGAGGCATTGCATATACTTCTCAAAATCAACGATGCCCACAAACAACAATAATAAAATTTTATTCGCGTTGAAGAGTTCATTTGTTTTTTTTTTTCAATAAACCGCTTTCTATTTGCAAGCCAATTCGAAATTTAAATAAAACCTTAGTTACATTTTTGGTTACCATGTGTCAGAGGAAAAGGTCGTTCCATTTTTAAATTACTTTTTACTCCCTAGGGAATAAATTATCACTTTAATCCCGCTTCATAGGGCTATATTGGCGTACTTTTAGAGCATGAGAAATGAAAAAAATATTTTTCACTCGGTAAACAGGTGAGGCCGGATTAGGCATTTATTAGGAAAAAAAAGAAGTAAGAAAGAAAAAAGAAATATTTCATGGGAATAAAGTCAAAGTATAATTATTCCCGACGTCGTCTAAAAATAATCCATTCTAATGTTATAAAGAGGTAAATTTTGTTTGTAAGTTTGTATGTAGGGGTAATCTCCGGAACTAATGATCCAATTAACAAAAAAAAACATTTCACTGTCTTTAAGCGCTATGGCTCCAGGACTGGCGAGACCGCCGAAATCACAGAACCTGTATTCAGGTTTACTTTTGCTGATTTTCAAGTTAACACTTTTTCAGTTTCTGTTGCCATTTCTCCTTTCTGCCGTATTTATACATATATATTTTTTTTTTAACGGGGTGTCGTTCATTCTAATTTATTCAATATTTAAACATGTACAAATGCATGCATTATTGCATGCATTTACAAAACTAAACTATAAAATAAAAAAAAAATGTTTGTCTGTAAAGTCGGTTTACGGACTATATTTTTACGTGATAACGTCATTATTCATGATGTTAGTGATTATAACTTTAAAAACTTCATCACCCTTTTCATCCCCTCAAGGATTGAAATTCTAACAACACCGTTGTGTTAGCTTCCACCCATAAACATTAGATAAAAAAATGTGATTTTTATTTCGAAAATTAAGGGCTTACCATACACAACTTCATCCCCTTTTTAAACCTTTTGAATTTCTGACAATGTTCTTGCAAAATTTTACTTTTCATGTTTATTTTTTAAAGTGCTGATTTGATTACACTGTTGTGGGAGGCCGCGCGGGTCACGCTGCGTACTGCGGGTAATTTTGCATTGTATTGTTGACCAACAGCTCAGAAGAGACGTTGAAACATAACAAAGGTCACCGACTTCAGAAGCTAAAGTTATTTTAAACTGCTTTGTTTTTTTTTTTGAAGTCGGATTTATTTGCAAACAGGTTTTTTCCGTGGCGTTCAACGTGTTCAATTCCGACATAATTATGTATTTTATAAAATGTACATAGCCTATGTTATTCAGGCCATAATAACGAATCGGTTGACACCTTACTCATCAAAATCTGATGAATGGTTTAGGCGCTACGGTGGAACATACGTTAATACAAACAGACATACATACGTACATACATAGACTGCTAAAATCACAATCCTTCCCTTTGGCTTCACCGTAATCGAGTAAACAGGGAATAATTAGCTTGAAGGAATTTGTATAAGCCTCAGCCGTTTATACACGTTCTTTGAAGAAAGACATATTTTTTACTGACGTGATTAAAAGTTGTGTCAAATAGCGTTTATCAAGTTTTACGTATTATAACGTTGCTCCGCTCAAAGTGTTAAAACCGCTGTTCTATTCTTTTTCAAGGGATGTAAGTTGCCAGTTGTCAAACTGTTGATCTGTTGCTATTTCCGCATGTGGTACTCACGAATACAGTAGCTTTCTACCAGTGAAATAATTTTTAATTTGGATTATTAGTTCCGGATATTTCCAGCTAAATACAAACTTACAAATAAATATTATTTATATCTCTTTATAATATTAGTAGTGTGTGGGCTTAATTTCATCGTCCAAAACTGTTCAGTAATTTTTACGTGAAAGAGTAACAAACATTCATCCATTCATCTTTACAAACATTCGCATTTATTAAATTGGTAGGATTAGAACATGTGGTGTGGTGGGGAGGAGGACGGCAGATATGCACCTCAGTTGGGCTCTAACAATGACAGACTCCTTAGAAAATTGGTTGACTATGTTTTTCTTTTGAACCCCCGACGGAAAAACGACGAGTTGTTATAAGTTTGACGTGTCTGTGTGTTTGTATGTGGCATCGTAGCTCCCGAACGAATGAACCGATTTCAATTTAGTTTTTTTAAAGGTGAAATAGGCGGGAGTGTTCTTAGCTATATTTAATGAAAATCGGTTCAAGATGGCGGCCACCACAAAATGGCGGATTACATAATTTTTCACATTTCACAAATTTACAAAACAGGGCTTGACTGTTACTATAACGTAGGGAATTAGGCATACTAACGAAATGAGATGAGGAAAATGGAGTGATAACTGGTATCTAAGACCTAACGATTAAGGGGCCGGCGGAGCGTGCGTCGTTCATACAAACGTTATAGCAAAATAATTCGTAAACCAAACATATTCTTAAGAAAGTGTGTATTTATTTCGATTGGATTACATAATATCTAGGTTCCCAAATATGTATTTTGAAAGGACAATGATATTTAGACGAGATACTCGTATGAGGAATTTAAAATTTCTCGTAACTCTTGTTTAAATCAATGTCCATTCATAATACGTATTTGGGAACCTAGATACCTATTATGTAATCCAATCGAAATAAATACACAATTCCTTAAGAATATGTTTGGTTTACGAATCATTTTGGTATTACGTTTGTATGAACGACGCACGCTCCGCCGGCCTCTTAACGAATTATTTTTATTTAACTTTTTTTAAATAATAATTTAATTTTACTTGTTCCAGACTTTATATGCATTGGTACTGCTACACTACTGAATAGGAGAACCCTAATCACTGCAGCCAATTTACTAGATCCTTGGTGGAATAGGCAAACAGATTTACGTATCTGGTTGTTAGGCAATGCGGGATACTGGAACACTCCTTACAGGTATAGAGTTTGGAGAGTCACAAGGTTGTTTCCAAAAAGTTTGAATCCAGAACACTGGCACGGACCTAGAGGCATACATTCACCGAGGCATGACATATGTATAATACATTCATTGGACCAGATGATGGTGTTGAATCGTCTGAGCACTTATGGTATGTATCCTATGAGATCTTTATTAATTGCCAAATATAGTACCCTAAATTGGAACATATGGATGGCAGGTTCTGGTTTTGAATATCTGGAGCATATCAGAGAAAATTATAAAATATTTTGGCATAACCTTCACAAAGATAATATTGTAGACTGTTCGAAGTACTTACCCAAGTGGTGGGGAAAATTTATATGCCTTAAAAATACTTTGAGCTTTCCTGGCATACAGAATGGTATGGGTCTTCATAGCGTCGATGATTGGGACTTAACCAAGGATTATATTGCTGCTTTAGGTTGTTTTGAAATTCGGTATAACGAAGACAGGATTATGGTTTTTACTGACCTACGTTACTATTATGATTGGATATACGCTTTCGCTTTTGTAAAAAGTGGGGAATATTATGAATATGCTTATCCCCAATGGGGTGTTAAAATAGGCTGGTTTACACACCTAAAAATGACAGGTGGCAACTACCCTAGAATACCCCTATGGCAGCCACAAACTGATTTGTATCCATTGGGCTAAACTATTCTGAAGAGCCATTTACTCGTATTACAATTTTACATTTAATTTATATTTCAATGTGAAATGACAACCCCTACCCTCTGCTATAAAGTTGTACAAGGATGTAATAGTGTTGTGGACTGTCACGGTGATCTAGTTGTTGCTAGCATGAAGAATCAGGTTTTACCACTCCAAGGAAGTTTTAGAGAAAACGAAAGCCTTGCAACCACAACTTCTAGATGAGACGAAAACGGGAAACAGCGTTTTTGAAATGAAACAAATTAATAGTCAAAGAACCCAACACTAACAACGTCATTATAAGGAATCATCTACGAATACTTCGTCGAGGTCGCCCTCCAAAGACTCGGCCCAATAAATCACAAACTATATCAAAGCTAACAGGAAAACAGAAACGCCTTCGACGCAATGAGAACCCGATCAAACTCTTTGATCATCAAGCAATCAACTAGCAAACGGAAAATCCAACCAATCTATCAAAACCGTCAAAAAAAGAAAAAAATGCAAGCTTCTCCCAGAGGACTGTAGGCCTATTAGTTAACTCTGTTGACAGTTCCAAATGATAGTAACTGGGCCCAGTGGATATCCTTTAACTGTCAAAAGGTTAGTTTTGGATGACCAGACGCGATCAAATATGACGTCATTGATGCCAATCGTGGCTGTTAGTCACCGTAACTCATTTTGACAGACGCTTTCGTATCGATATTTATACTGTTACGATTATGTAAGCCTAATTAGCATTTGTTTCCGAGTCATGGATGTTTATATTATTTTGTATAATAAGTATGTATTTACAAACCAAAAGTATATAAATGTTGTATATCAACTGTCTGGTCACCACGACACAAGCTTTGCTTAGTGTGGCACTAGATGGCGCTGTGCGCAATGTCTAGTGAAATTTTGGTGGATATCAAATTGATAACAACTGAGTCTCTAATAGCTATCGTGATAGACGCTACTCCTATGTAGCGTTTTATAGGGTTTTGTAAAATACACCGAAGCCGGTTTCAATCTTCATTTGTGTTTCAAAATCAAATTCATTTGTGTTTGTGGTGAAGTAGGTATGGCACCTAAATAATTCTGGGATTAGCTGAAGAAGAGCGAAAACGAATTTTAAAGTTTTGAATAGTACCTATCGTTAGTTCTTATTTCAGCCACGTGCCAAAATATCCTTGTACAGATCCTTGATCCTTGTACAAATGAAAAGGCTTGACTTATTAAATACAGGACTTAGGTATTAAATACAACCTCATCACAAAGCCGTTAAACAAGCATTCTGTACATCAAACTAAGTAACTTTCAACAAAAATTATTGCTGGGAAACAACTTTTTTTTTGAGGTTATAAATCATGTTTTGTGGTATAACTCAATGTAACGCACTTAAAACATTGTGCTGATGGATGGATTGAATAGTACGGGGGTCGTGGAGGTGTTAAAAGTCAAAACCTTACAATAAAAACTTATCAAAAAGTTGTAACTTTGACCCCTCATATCTGCGTTGGTTGGGTTGAGAAGGTTCACAGGTATGGTGTAGAACAAAAAAATGATCGCAAAGACAGGGAGAACAAGACATGTCTTTCGGCTTCGTGAAGAGGTGTTTTACACTCTTTATAGGTAGTTTTATAAAAAGCTCGTAATATTTTTACAAGCTTTAATGTATATTTGTTTTGTGAAACATGTTGAAAAAAAAACAATAAATAAAAATGCTGTAACCAAACTTTTTTTATTTGTAATAAATTACATCTGACAGTCGTTACAGGTAGTCAGTGGCCCAGAAAGTCAGACACCAGTCTTACCAAGTGGTATCGTATTTCCCAGTATTAACTGGGTTGTGGAGGTCAGATAGGCTCACTGATAGGTTAGACTGGAAGCCGACCCCAACATAGTTGGGAAAAGGCTAGGCAGATGATGATGATGAATAAATTACATCTGAGTAGGTACATACTACTACAAAACTGTATATTTATTTAGAATGGCTATTTAAGGCGAGGATTTACTAATTTTGAACTTTTTTGAACATGTGTAACGTTTCAACTATAAAACAGAAAGCAATGAAAAATTATTTTATTATAATTGAACATACGACCAAGCGCCGGGCATAAGCCAAAACATGATATCAATAAGTTGGCTCGATAAAAAAAAATCACAAACCTGACTCTAATTTGTGTTTTCAAACGTATTTTTTTATATGAGATTATGTCTCAAAAAGTATTGAAAATTACATAAAACAATCAAACATTGTTTAAAGAAGGGACTCGCAAAAAAAAATTTGAAAAAGTGCTATATTTTTTTTAATAAAAATAAAATTGCTTTGGCGGGTCGCGAAAGTCGAGAAATACACCAGCCAGTGCTCGCCGAGGCGTGACCGAGAGCGGACGCATGTCGCTTTTTTCACAGAGCTACCCCTCATAATTGTTACGCAACGTTTTTGTATCTTTTTATTATCTTTTAGCTGAAGTTTATTTTGAAATAGTTTTTTTATTAGTTATAGGTACATTATTAGTTTTAAGAATTTGTTTATTTTATTTAAATTTCCCCGAAAACAGGATGGGTAATAAAAAAAATAAAAGGTCTTATAAAAATAAGGCCTGGTCCCGGTACGAAAGGCAACGAAGGAACGGGGTGGGTTGCCGGCGCCGCGTCGCGGCGCGGCCCGCGCAATCGACTCGCCCACCCGCGCAATCGACTAGCCCACCCGCAAAATGGACTCGCCCACCCGCAAAATGGACTCGCCCACCCGCGCAATCGACTAGCCCATCCGCGCAATCGACTCGCCCACCCGCAAGATCGACTCGCCCACCCGCGCAATCGACTCGCCCGCTACTCGTCTGCGTCAACGAACTGGCGGGGAACGCGGTACCGAATTCATACCAGCATGCCGCACTACAAGCGGGCCTTAACAATGATCCAAAACCTGTTCCTAGTCCATCAGAATACACTATGATAATTATTATTTTGGGTGGGCTTCAAAGCTAGAGTTTAATTTAGATGGGTAAGGTAGCAGTAACAACTCAGTGTCGCTTAACTTCAAACTCGGATAAATCCACTTCTGATTTTTTTTTAAGATTTTGGTGTCAAACGAAAAGGAAAAAGAAATGCTTTTAAACAATTTTATCAGTTGTGTATAAGTCCGCATGATTCTTGAGAAATAAACCGTCAAAATCATAATATTTTATCTAAGTCAGATAGATCCATGAGACAGTTTTTTTCAAAAGTAGTTAAGTCCATGAGAGCCAATCAGGTTATTGCGTTTGGTCAACATGGCCATCAGGCGACGTAAACTCTGCCCCATCTGCTCCCGCTTTTTATTGTTTCTTTTAGTATTTGGACAGTTCCCATGGATAATTCTTTTAAAATTGTGTCACCAAGTAAAGCCCGCAAGCGGCCTAGTAAATAAATTGATCAAAATTCTATAAATACACACTGAGTTTTTTTCAAAGATAGATAAATCGCATTCCGTTGCATCAAATGAAGGTAAATCCAATCTAAATATTACATTTTTGAAGAGATGAGTGATTTCAATACTGAATTGGGTAAACAGAATCGTTTTCGTCAATAATGTTGCCATTATAAAAAAATACTGTGTTTTAATTCATGAAATTAAGACGATTAACACTTTTTTTTTAAATATCTCCTAAAAGGGTAAAGTGGATTTATCCGAGTTTGAAGTTAAGCGACACTCATATACCTATTTCTTAATTTTATTAGGGCTACTTAAAATTGGACATTTAGTTATGGTATCGTCCCCAGTTAAATCTATGGTGATGGTGGGCTGCTCACACTCCAGTCCGGACAACCATCAATCGGCTCATTAAAAAGGTTTTTTTTTCAAAGTCAAAATTATTTATTTGCAATAAATGTGCACAAAAGATGGTAAAATAATATGTAGTGCAATGACACATTTCACCATAAAAGTGGACTCGATTTTAACTTCACTTTCTCCTCGTTCCCGCAGTAGTTTGCTGCACTCATTTCTAGATGAATCTAGCTCCCTCAGTTCTGTTTTCATTTTGTCACTCATGTCACAAACGTAGCTCCGCATGTCATCATATTGCCTGATTATCTTAAGCAACACCTCTTAAGCAACACCTGAAATGTGACAAGAAACAGCTGAGTATGTTAAGAAAATATTATGTTTGTTGAAACCTTTAGAAAGTAGGAGTTTTAAAGTTAAAATTAAGTAAAATATTCCTTCCTTCCTTTATCGTATTTTGCATGTTCAAAAGAATTTGGCTACCAAATAGACTTTAACAGCTCAAATTAAAGATAATTGTAATATTTCTCAAATGTACCGACACAGGGATATACCTCTTAGAGAGGTATTTCCTATCTGGTTGAGTCAAAGTTAGGGGAAGGTGACATTAGCGGTGCAGCCAGGATTCTCTTCAGTAGCGATGTGGTGGCTCCGTGTTCTCCAGAAACACTCGCATCTCTGGAGACCAAACACCCTGCCCCCGCGGATGGCCTTTCTTTTCCCGACCCTCCTGATTCGGACATTCACTCACTCACCATTACAGGCCGAGAGGTGGTTACAGCCGTTTGCTCCTTCCGGAGCGGCTCCGCTGGCGGCCTCGATGGCCTAAGTCCTCAGCACATGAAGGACCTAATTTGTTCAGGCGCAGGGGAGGCCGGTGAGTCGCTCTTGAAGGAGCTTACGGCTCTGATTAATCTTTTACTCTCCGGCAAAGTGAACGAAGCCATCATCGACGTCTTGTACGGGGCCAATTTATGTGCCCTACGCAAGAGGGATGGCGGCATTCGTCCCATTGCCGTGGGTACCACTTACCGTCGTATGGCAACCGAAATTTGTTGCAAATTTTATGGTGAGGCTGTTTCGGTAAAATTTCAGCCCCTGCAGCTAGGTTATGGTTCCAAAGGGGGCTGTGAGGCTGCCGTACACGCTTTGTCGACCTACCTAAATTCTGGAAAAAGTGAGGTCATCCTGAAGGTTGATATTAAGAACGCCTTTAATTCTGTTAATAGAGACACCTTGTTGACGGAAATTAAAAAAGAATTACCTCAAATTTATAGTTTTCTTTGGCAGTGTTACAGACACCCATCTAAATTACTTTATCGGGACAACCTTCTGGAATCTGCTGTTGGCTGTCAACAAGGTGACCCCCTCGGCCCAGTGATATTTAGTTTAGCTATTCACCCTATTATTCAACAGCTACATTCAAAATTTAACGTTTGATATCTGGATGATGGAACCTTGGGTGGCGATGTGGATACAGTTTTAAATGATTTAATCTTCTTAAAAAATAAATTTCACTCCATTGACCTTGACTTAAACCTTGCAAAATGCAAAGTATATTTAACGGACTCTACCAACAGACTACTGACAATTCCTAAATTTAATGCAGTAGCCCTTAACATCAAAATTATTGAAAAAGAATCCTTTCGTCTCCTTGGGTCTCCAATCTTCGGAAATTCCTTTCCCAATTTCATCGAGGACAAAATTCAAAATTTCAGTGATTTTTCGGAAAGGTTGCTCCAAATTAACATGCATTCGGCCATCACCATAATCCGTTATTGCTGTTTCGGCCCTAAATTAATTTATTTCCTACGTGCTTCACCTTTATGGAAGCACACTCATCTTTTGGACAAAATGGATAAAATTATCAGAAACACTTTATCATCCATTTTAAATGTGGCCTTGGACGACCGAGCTTGGACGCAAGCTACTCTTCCCATTCGTATGGGAGGGCACGGCGTCCGCAAAATTTCTAGTATTAGTTTACCAGCATATATATCCTCGGTTCTCGGCACAAATTAATCAAGAAAATCCTGGCTTCCACACTGATTGATTTTGATGTGCCGTGCTTCTCCGAGGCTATCAACGCCTGGAAACTCGCTTGCCCGAATTCTGAGGAACCCGACCATCCATTTCCCCAGAGACGGTGGGACGAGCCGCTCTGCAGAGTAGTTCAGATCAATCTACTGAACACGTCTCCTACTACTACTGAGCGTGCGCGCCTGCTGGCTATGAGTGAGTGGGAGTCGGGTCTTTGGCTTCACTCTCTACCGTCGTCGAACACAGGCACGTTGCTCGACGACAACACTTTCCGCCTCGCTGTTGCTCTACGCCTAGGCGCCCCATGTTGTTCTCCTCATCGCTGTCACTGTGGTGAAGTTGTCAACAGCCTCGGACACCACGGCCTGTCATGCAGCCGAAGTGCGGGCCGTCTTGCACGGCACGCGAACTTGAATGACATCATCCGTCGATCTCTTGTCACCATCGGCGTTCCAGCTTTATTAGAACCCAATAGTTTGGCACGCGACGATGGCAAGAGACCAGACGGCATGTCTTTGTTTTCATGGAAGATGGGTAGGCCTCAAGTGTGGGACGCAACTTGTGTCGATACTCTTGCGCCTTCCCATCTTCCTAGCTCATCGTGCTGTGCAGGGTGAGAACCGAGAACCTCAAGCGGCGTAAATATAGTAACCTTATTGGTATATAGTAACCTTATTATATTTTCGAGCCGTTTGGGGTTGAAACTCTAGGACCGTGGGGTCCGAGTGCTCACAGCCTTTTTAAAGAAATTTCCAAACGCTTAATTGACACTTCCCGTGACCCTAGGGCTGGCTTTTACCTTGGCCAAAGGCTTAGCATTGCCATACAGCGCGGTAACGCCGCCAGTCTCCTGGGGACTTTACCAGTCGACGAGTTTTTTGACGCCATTTTTTAAGTTTATAGTTTAAGTTATTTTAGTTTATTTTAATTTATAATTTTATGTAGCATTTAAAGCATTAAAGGGAAATTATACACACATCAAAAGTGTCTAGGGATCAAGCATTTTTATGCGGATTTCTTGAGATTGAGATGTGGCTTTGTAATAAATTTATGATTTTACTAGCTGACCCGCGCAACTTCGTCTGCGTAAGATGAACCAATAGTTCCTAAAATTAGCGCGTTCAACCAACCAAACAAACAAACTCTGCAGCTTTATAATATTAGTACAGATTCAAGTAAGTAACAATTTATTTTTTCACGAATAGTAGACATTAATCGCCAAAATATTATGCTTTTGTTTTTTCAATTATGGGTTCTTCCTTCGACTGTCTTACGTTTCTATCCTTGGGCACTCGACGATTTCATACTCCAGCTAAGTCGAAAGTCTTCATCAAGTGGCATGGCATGAGCCGCGACACGTTAAAGCTGCTTCAAACTGTTGCGGACCTCCCGCATCTGCCTTCCTTCTCCAAAGTCAGACCTTTGATGTTAGTCATACTCCAAGCAGGTCAAAACAACACGTAAATGTAGATGCTGTAAACTCTTGAAAACCTTTTGCAAATGTTTTCGTCTCCTAGCCGAGCCGAGCCGATGAGACCTTCGATGACAGTAATACTCCAGCTATTACTAAAGTTCTCATCAAGGTGCGTTAAGTGAGCCCAATGACGATATAGCTGATGTAAACTGTTGAGGATCTCTTGCAACTGCCTTCAATCTCCATCGTTAGACCATCGATGACAGTCATACTCCAGCTAGGTTTAAAAGTTCTCATCAAGGTGTACGAAATGAACCTTAAACACGATAGAGCAGATTTGAAGTGTTGCGGACCTCTTGTGACTGCCTTTCGTGTCCATCGTTAGACCTTCGATGATACTCATACTCCAGCTAGGTCTCAAGTTTATATCAAGGTGCATGAAAGGAGCCGACACACGATATAGCTGCTGTAAACTGTTTCGGACGTCTTGTGACTGTTTACGTCTCCATCGCTAGACCTTTGATCACAGTTAAACTTCAGCCAGGTCTAAAGTTGACAAAAAGGTTTATGAAATAAGCCCCAACACGATCTTCTTCTTTATCGTGTGGTTAGTGCCTAACCTGGTGTGAGAGTTTTTATGCCGCCCAAGGTTATCAGTCTTGGCTTTACATGCCGTCGATCAAATATCTCTCAGGCATGCTGGTTTCCTCACGATGTTTCAGCATGCGATGATTATACAATACGCACATGAATCTGAAAAATCAGAAGTGCGTGACTTTGATTTGAACACGACTATTTTCAATATAAAATGAGACAAACTTTGCGATGCACGCTTTTCAATAAAAAATAATCATGAAAATCGGACTTCTCTGGAAAAAGTTGTGCGTCATAATCATCATCATCCATAGTCCGACTTCACCGACTGCTGGGTACAGGCCTCTCTTTGTTTGTGCCAAGCTCCACGCTCGTGTGCCAGTCTCATCCAGGATATCCCCGTAATGGCAACAATATCGTCTGCTTATCTCACCTCTGGACGACCAAAACTTCTGTTTCGATTTCTAGAACGCCACTTGGTCACAGCTTTACTCCACCTGTAATCACCGCATCCTGCTAGGTGACCTGCCCTACTCCATTTGAATTATCATCATTCATCATTATTTCAGCCGAAAGACGTCTAATGCTGGACATGTGTAGCCACATTGACCGGTCTCGTGCGACTCACATCCAGGGGATTCTTACAACTTTCATCACGTCATTTAAGTATTGCTCAGCCATAATATAGGTACCTATACATAAAGAAAAACAGGCGTTGGATTGAAAACCTCTTAAAAAAACCAAACTTGAGACATCTGAAACAGGTGAATGTCAGTATCATTCTTTCACGGAAAATCATAACACCGTGATTCAGAAAATGGAGTCAAATGAACAACGCCATTAACTATAGAGCACGAAGTTAAACTGCTAGAACATAATAAAATGCATGGAAAGCGGTCGAACAGATACTCTACCGGCTATGCAGATTTTTAAAGCAGGGTCATGTTGACTATTCTCTTCTTCTCTATCTTGTGAATTTTATTCATTAGTACCATTTTGATTCAATAGATGCCACTGCATGTATCCTTAGATCATGATGATAAGTTCTCCTTAAAAACTTTAAAGTCACAATATATCTTTTGATGGAGAGCACCGATTACAAAGAAACAAAAATGAAAACCTTGTCTAAGTTATGCATAATATCAATTTGTGCATTGAATCGAACCACATTGGTTTTATAATTTACACATGATGCTATAACAAAAGGGCTACGTAGAGACACATAGACATAGACGAAAATTTATGAAATAGTAGAAAAAGGGTTCCGTGTGTGATCCTTTAACAGCTTAAGTGCCATAGTTACAGATTTATTATTTGAAATAAGTGATTCCCAAGCTGTCGTTTAAGTGTTAAAAAAAGTATTTGTTTAAACAATGATTTGGAAATCTCAAAGCTTTAAAAAAAAACAAAATACTTTGTGACAAAAAGTGAAAACCGTGTGGGTTTTGAACGTGCGAACCAACCAAAGTTACTATCGGAAATCTTACAGCATTAAACAAAATCAAAATGTATCGCATGTCTTTACTGAGGCTTGAACTTGCGACTCATTGTTCGAAAGGCGGCAGCCGTCACCGATGGGCTATTTGTTCTTATGACAATTGGTTAAAAATAGTTATTCTATTACAGTGCATGTTATGACGGTTGTCAGTTGTCAAACAGTTGACAAATATAGACGAAATACATATTGCTCACCCCCGTAAGTAATTAGCGTGATAATATATAGCCTATGTCCTTCCCTAGGTTGAAATACATCTCCGTGCCAATTTTCATTACGATCCGATCAGCCGTTTTGTCGTGAAAAGGTAGCAGACAGACAGACAAACAGAGTTACTTTCGCATTTATATTATCTATGTCCTTCCCTAGGTTGAAATACATCTCCGTGCCAATTTTCATTACGATCCGATCAGCCGTTTTGTCGTGAAAAGGTAGCAGACAGACAGACAAACAGAGTTACTTTCGCATTTATATTATGGTATGGATAAATTTATATGGAGCCTTTTTGGTGCATTTCATAATTTGAAACAGGAACTGTCAATCAAATTCGAGTAAAAGATGAAAATCAGCTGTCAATATTTTCCCTATAAAAACATACAACGCATTGAAGACATTATTAGTGCTACTGTTTCCCTACTACTGATTAAAACCAACGTTATTATGGAGCGGCGACGTCATTTAAGCAGGGAAGAAATGCTCAGAGCCGTGGAAATGATAGAAGCTGGTTCCCGGCAACGTACTGTGGCTTTAGCTCTGAATACAAGTCGTGAGGCTTCATCACTCTTCAGGGAACTTAATTAGCGACCAAACAGTCAGAAACCGCTTGCATGAAGTGAACCTTCATTCCCGAAGACCGCTACGGGTACCACCTATAGCAATGCACAATCGTAGGATTCGATATCAATGGGCTCTTGAACACAGAAATTGGGCAGAAGAACAATGGCTTTTCGTGTGCTTAATGCAGCACCCCAAGGGGTTGAAAAGGGGTGTCAAAGTTTGTATGAAAGCCCTATGTTTTTAAAGTTAGAGACATGAATGTGGGCCTGAATGTTCCTTTCGGCTTCTAGGTGCTTATTAAGAAAAGGTTTTACGAAATTCAGCTCTTAAGGGTATAAATCATCATTCTCTTGCCCTTATCCCAATTTATTTGGGGTCGGCGCAGCATGTCTTCTTCTTCCATACTCCTCTATTTTTCATCATCTCAACCGACACTTCTTTTCTTACCATATCCTTCTTAACACAGTCCATCCATCGTTTCTTTGGTCTTCCTCTACTCAAATACCCATCTACATTTGGAACATTGGAATTTTGTTACTTATGTCTTTTTCTTCGCGAATTGTGCATAACTTATTGAAGGTTTTGATTTTTTTTCTTTGTAATCGGTGCTCTCCATCAAAAGATATAGGTATGAATTTAAAGTGTTTATGGAGAACTTATCATCATGATGTAGGGATACATGCAATGACATCTATTGAACCAAAATGGTACTAATGAATAAAAATGTGCTCACAAGATAACTTTTAAATCAACTGACCGGCTTTCTTTTTGTGCGGAGTAAAGCTGTGACCGAGTGGCATTTTCGAGCAGGCTCCAATGTTCTAAGAGAGCACAGCATGTATTTGTTTACTAACAAACAGAGAGAAAGGTTTTACAACAGTTTTAAGTTCGACCTAATTACAACCATACCAACGGGTAAGTTGGTAGTAAAAGTTCGAGGGACTAAATAAGTCTTTAACCCTAGGTAAACACTGTGTTTTCATTACGAATACTCAAAAAGTAGGTCTGGTGTTGCCTAAGTAGCAGGTTGAACTAGCGTCAGCTATCCCTCATGGTTAAAACTATTTACTGGTTGGGTTGCCACTTCATAACAGTGATAAGATTTCATTGAAAATAACAATTTTGATAATTTAGATTAAGAAACCATATTTATTTAATCTACACCAATCTAAGTAAAATAGAAAAAAATAAAAGAATTAATTCAATCAATGATAGAAACGTATTTTATTCATGGTTACACTATCAACCATCTGTCACCAACTGACAACTGTCACAGCATGCAATAGAACAGCTATTTGAGACAGGTTGTCATTAGAATCTATCTAATGACAACTATCACTGACTTAAGAACAGTAGATCGTAAGATCAAACCTCGGTTTTGTAATATTTTTTTAGATTTTGATTTAGTTGGCCACCACCACGGATAGAGAGCGCTGCTTGTATGATGACGGAAAAACGGTTGAGAGTTATACCGTCTATCTCATTATATATATTGTAAAAACAAATAATGTAGCTGTGCACGAGCGTGTGTTTTGTACGTAACACGGAATTTAGTTATATAGATGCTCTGTGTTGCTATTTTTATTGTTGATCGAAGGGTTTCACTTTTCTAGTTATTTACTGCAGCGCCATCTAGTAAAAGTTAAAGGAACTTTCATTTGTCAACGGTTCCTGTTCTTCATCGTAGGATAAAAATAGATAGCAGCACAAAAACACAGAAACAACTGTGACCTGTGTGAACTTATTACTTAGTAGAAACAAAATATATTCATAATGACATACCGACAGCGGCATGAAGCCTTAGTTAGTACTATGACTTTAGCCTAGACGGCGCTATCTACAAAACGTTTTGTGCGGCTGTTTATCTGGTCAAAGGTCCATGAAACGTGTTAAAAAAAAATTGTCTCCTTTATCAAAGAGATGTATTTCAACCTAGGGAAGGACATAGGCTAAACCCCTGCACATTAGCAACAAGATCAAAACAGCAGAAAATAAAATAAAGACCGTTTGGAAAGTCATAAATAACGAGACTAACAGAAAGAGAATCCGTAATAATAGCTTTACATTAGATACAGCATGTGGTCCAAAAAGCTCTAATCAGAAAGTAGCTCAAGAATTTGTAAATTTCTTTACCGATATACAAATAAAATCTACGGAGGCTCTTAATTCCTCACCTGAAGTCTCAATTAACTTATTGAAGGCGAATGCGTCTGGGTGCCTGGCTAAATTTAAATTTAAACACGTTAACCCTATGACAGTTAATAAAGCTTTTCGGCAATTTAAAATCAAACTGACCGAAGATTTATGGGGAATGTCTATCAAAGTTTGTACATCTATACTTGAAACCATAGCCCCGTACATAGCTTTAATTTTTAATTTATGTGTAGACCAAGGACTTTTTCCTGATTTAATGAAATATAGTAAAGTCATACCTTTTTTCAAATCCGGGGACAGTAAAGATGCCAATAATTAGAGAACTGTATCCGTGTTACCAGTTTTTAGCAAGGCTTTTGAAAAAGTAATGCTTAATCAAATGCTCTATCATTTTAACACCAACAGAATCTTACATGATCAACAGTATGATAAACCTACTTTAGTTTTTGACTTGAATGTGCCCTGGCGGTTGAGAGTATGTCATGCTCACTCAAATGTCTCGCTTATGGTGGCGCGTGTGTCGGACCATTTAGTTCCCTTCAAAATGGTTGAGCTGAATGGTGCTGATCCATGCGTCATGTTCGTGAACGGGTGCTGTCAGTTGTGACTGGTCATCTCTTAGTTGCCATGGCTTATTTGAATGAATTATTTTGTTTTTACTATAGACACTTTTAACGTGCACATCTTTCTACATTGTTCTCACATAGTATACCAACTCAACATGAATGATGTAACCAAGATTTTGTAAGTATAATTTGATTGAAAAGAGTGTCCATGGAGTTTCTTGGCCGTTCTTTTCCATAGAGATCTACACTAGGGAATGGGCAACTACAGTACTTTCACAGTTTTTATGTTCTTGTCTTTGTTTCGACAATTCAAAAGTGCCTGTAATTGGCCTACTTGAAATAAATGCTTTGATTTTGATTTTGCTATATATTATCATGCTAATTACTTACGGGGGTGAGCAATATTGCATTTCGTCTATATTTGTCAACTGTTTGACAACTGACAACTGTCATAACGTGCATTGTAATACAATAACTATTTCAGTCTATTGTCACTAGAACAAATAGCCCGTCGGTGACGGCTACCTTCTTTCGATCAATGAGTCGCAAGTTCAAGCCTCAGTAAAGATATGAAATTCCTTTTTTTTTTTGTATTTTGTTTAATGCTGTAAGATTTCCGATAGTAACGGACGTAGTTAAGCAGAAAGGACCTAATCCACATCAAGACACTTTGGTATTGGGCGTTTGAAGTTTCAGCTGTAATTGCTCTAAGAGGAACATTATTTTTTTTTCAAAATGTCTTTTTTTTATTCTAGTAGTCTAATATTGTAATTGTTAACGTAATATAAACATTATTTTTTTCAGTAGGTTACCGACTTACATTGTGTTTTATAAACGTCAACTATGGGTTTATAATGCTGGGATCCACGTTGACTCTAGTGATCAAGGTAGATGTAATAATTATCTGGGTTGAAGGAGAAGCTGGCAGAGGAGCCCAAGAAGTTGGGTCTTGTCTAATTCGTTTCATTAAAACCCATCTGAGGGATGGTGTAGAAAACTTAGTTCTTTGGAGCGATTCCTGTGAGGGATAAAATAGAAACATTAAAATAGTGCTAATGTTGAAAACTGTACTGAATAGACATTCGAGCCTAAACAATCACGTTTATATATTTAGAGTCTGGACATTCTTTTCTCCCTAATGACACAGACTTTAGTAAAAATAGAATGTGAGCTAGAGAATCATGAAAGAGTTTATACTGCAGAAGAATATATAAAAATCATGAAAATCGCTAAAAAGAAAAACCCTCTTCACGTAACTAGAATGAAAAGTCAAGATTTTTTTAAGCAGTAAGAAAGTTGAGAAGAAAGTTGTAAATCGTAAAATTTGTATAAATAAAAATAAAATTAACTGGCTGATTACAAAACAAATTATTTTGAAAAAAGATGATCCCTACTTAATTACCATGATATCAGACAGTGGAGAGATTCAAACCTTAGATGTATCGAAAAAGATCAAAGGTGTTTTGATCAAATTTTCAGAAGAAGATTTCGAAGTCCTGTGGCCTCAAGGAAAGCTATTGCCGAAGCAAAGCTAGCAGATCTCAAATCTATGTATAATTTGATACCCGAAGATTGCCACGCGTTTTGTAATAACCTCACAGGAACGGACATAAACGAAGATGTAGATGGATATGGACCAACATTGGATTTTGATTTGGAGGAAGAATAATGAAGTTCTCTATTCCCATGTCTGTACCGTTTTTAAGTTTATTTTATTTTTTTCTATGTCAAAGAGAACATAATGAAGCTGATTGAATACATTATCTTTATCTCTATTTACAAAAATGCAGAACCCAAATGTATGACTTAACATCACTTGAGAACGGCTCGACCGATTTGGCTGATTTTTGTTTTGTTGTGTTCGTTCCAGGACAAGGTTTGTATGAAAGAAAATTTTGATATAAAAAAAAAAACACGAAATTTACCCAGTATGTCCAGTCTTCAATTGTTTTAACGCATGCATGTCATTAGCTATTTTAGTCAAAATATCAGTGGAACAGATATCCTAATAGATTCAAGGCCGCCCGTGAACCACTGATCGCAGGTTCGATCCCCGACCCGTTAGATTACTTTTTGTGTTTTATTTCGATTTTTTTATTGGTCTAATTTAGATTTTATTCGATCCCCAACCGGTTTTTACTTTTTGAGTTTGTAACCATATAATTTTTGAAAGGTGTAAGATTTTAAACGTAGATAAATACATTCTTTTCATTTTATGCAGTTTGTTTATCTACATTTTGTAAAAATCTTCAATGCATTAACGTTGAACGAAGTGGCCATTATGGTTGCTGGCTAGAATTTAGTGCAAAGTGCATTGCAATGTTATAAGTAGGTAGGTACTGCATCTCTAACAAGCAAGTCCATCAAATAATAATATATTTGCCAGTATATCACAAAACGTAGCGGCTTGGCTGTATTTGGTTTTGAATCTTCTGATACCAACGATGAAGTTAAATAAATTTTCTTTTATCTAGATAATATTTTGGAAGCAATGAGCTGGTTTGGAGAATCTTTTCATGCAACATACAATACATGAACGTCATCCTACTGTGGTCTTTAGTTGTGTATCTGGAGAATGGACAACATGGCTTATTCGACCACCAGCGACAACACTGACTTTATTTGCGACATTCGCAAGAGCTTCTTAAAAGTAAAGGTGTCATCACGAACTATTGTGCACAGCCAAGGCAACACCATCAACAGACCTTGACCAGAAAGATACGTTCGGAGGACTGCCACAGCCCAATACTTTTCGACAGAACAACGTCTGTCGGGTCAGCTAGTTTTATTTTTAATGAATTATTTTATGGCTTGAGTTTTTTCTGAGGAATTACAAAATTTTACGACTTCTTTAAAAATTGTTTTTCTTTGTAAGGACTCAACCCACACTTTGCTTACTATCTCAAAACCTTCTGAAAAAAATATTGTTTATATTACGTTAAACATTACAATATTAGACTACTAGAATAAAAAAAAGACATTTTGAAAAAAACAGAATGTTCCTCTTAGAGCAGTTACAGCTGAAACTTCAATTTAAAAGAGTGTCCATGGAGTTTCTTGCCCGTTCTTCTCCATAGAGATCTACGCTAGGGAATGGGCAACTACAGTACTTTCACAGTTTTTATGTCTTGTGACTGGGACTGTAGCTACATTTAATTTTCATCTTTGTTTCGACAATTCAAAAGTGCCTGTTATTGGCCTACTTGAAATAAATGCTTTGATTTTGATTTTGATTTTTGATTTCAAACGCCCATTACTAAAAAGTGACTTGATGTGGATTAGGTCCTTTCTGCTTAACTACGTCCAATTATTTTGTTTTTATTACTTCCGTGCCTTTAGTCATGGATAATTTTTAAAATTTAATACTAGTGTATTTTAACTCATGCACTTGTTACAAATTATAAATACGAAAGTCGTTTCAGTTAAAATATAAATGTATGAGTCAAATCTTTTTCTTATGAACGACTTAACCTTCTTGAGTCACTTTAGGTTATTAAGAATAGGCTAGTTTCCACCATCAATAAATTGCAAATCTATTTAGTCCGTCAGTTAGAGTATTGGAAAATAATGGACACGTATTTTTTGTTTATGTAAATCAACGGATATTGAGAAAGATAAAACGCATCAATACTCGAGAGCGGGGGCTCGTGACGTCAGTACTCACTAAAAATGATACCAAACAGTGACGTATTGAGAATTTTAAAAGCGCCGTATCTTCGTCAATTTTGGTTTGTGTAACAAAAGAAAAAATACGGGTGAAATATTTTTTGATAATCTAAATGACGGACTAATTAGATTTTTTCAGTTAACAAGCCTATTGTATGGATGTTTCATATAAAACCGTTTTTCTGAAATAGCCTATCGTTTCTAATAAACAAAAACAGAAGTTTATTAGCAGGTACCTAACTCCCCGGGCGGGATAACCCGGGGATGAGTTCTCTCCCTGTCGGTGACACAGGGAGGTGTGTGCTACTGTGAGCCCTAAGCTTGTGAACCTACCGCCAGTCTTATTGTGCGGTAGGGCCCTATGGGTCTTGCGACCAATCCGGGCCGCTGGGGTAGAGACACCCAGACGTACCGGGTGCAGCTGTGGACAAACGGGGGTTAGGTGCTACCAGACTGCGACTAGGAGATCCCCCAAGGCCGCAGTCAGAGCCCTTCCAACGGATTGCTTTCCCTTGAAGAGGGTCAGCGGGTGTGTCGGGTCAACACCCACTTGGGATCGTTAACACCGTCAGGTATCCCCCCAAGTACCACTAAATTGTGGATTTCCCTGAAGGGGCAAATAAACGCGTTGTCGAAGAAATAAGAATTGTCTTGAAAAAGACACTTTTACGCAACGGACCAACTACGAGTGCATGCACTCGTCGTAGCTAGCTCGCTACGGCGCAACACAACTTTGGTTGTGAACGAGTCACAAACCGTAGTAGTGCTACGACTGTACGTAGACACGGTGAGATGGCAGGGCTACGACGTAGCACTGCAGCTGGCCGGAACGGAGGCGCGGGGGCGCGGAGAGTCGACGGAGCGGAGCGTAGCACACGTCTGCACGCTGCAGCGGCCGAGCGTCGAATGATCATGGTCTCTGCCACTTGAAACTCCCCCTTTTATAGTCGTAAACAAACAACTTAGACGTTTCTTTCTACCGTCATCTAAAATATCAACGACATAAAAGGATTTGTGTGCGTTTGCAATATTTTCTAGTTTTTGCTATATTTTTCCATCTCCTAGAGAGGAGGCCTGTCCCAGCAGTGGGAACATTAATAGGCCGATGACGTGACGAGCTATATTATTCCTTAATATTTTAACTAGTCTATTTTTACAGACATACTGATAACATGAAAGTATTTATATTAAGTAAAAATAAATACTTTCAAGTTTATGCAAAACTTAAATATTTTATCACGTTTTGACACGAAAGGAATAATCATAATAACAATTGTACGGTCAGCAACCGCACATTGTACTTTAGTTAGCATAGTTAAAATACTGCAAATTTTGTTATTCTATAAAAATATAGTATCGTCACGTACGCAAGTACGTCAGTCTTCGGTTTAATATCGAGCTCGCGCAACATACAACATTTTGTGACTTTTTCTAACATTTTTGTTATTTTCTTATTACATTATTTTAGTGCAATTTCGGATTAAATACCTTTGTACATTAACATTTATTTTATTAACATTTAACATTAAGTGTAAAGGCTCATGCCCATACAACAATAACAATCTATTACGCGCAACAGCTTATATTTATCATAATTTTGCTGGTTTTACCAAATCAAAACACTCAATAAATGAAGAATTAATAAGAAATTCTATAAATCTCCTTTCTTTGCACGTAAAAAACCAATTTATCGCCGAAATAAATGATTAAGTGACCCTCAAGCATTATGGGTTTGGTCCTGAGGAGGTCCATTGGAGCATTTTGAGTGCCTACTTGAGTTCGCTTTCGTTAACTGGGACCATGTTTGGGTCGTGTTTGGGACTATTTTAGCCAGAATTGAGGCTTTTATCTAAAGAGGCTATTTACCACCAAAAGGTACAACTTAACGGTAGGTCGAATTGATGGCGTGTCGTAAAACTGTTTTACGGTTAATGACTGTTATTGTTGAAGATTAGGAAGGAGCTCGTGGCTAATATTAACAGCCACCCGGGCCGATCTTTGGGTTAAGCCGTAGTTGCCTCGGTTTTTCTGTGCATGAGTGACCGGTTATACAGGGTGGAAACGGTTAACAAGGCAGTAATGGGACCAACCCAGGTTGAAGTACTCAAAAAGTCAAAGAAGGTTAAGGTGGCACTCTCATTTACTTTCGCAAGGAACTGCACTGCATCCCTATCGACCCCCCTCCCTTGAAGTCCCTACTTCGTCCCTACTTTCGGCTTAAGTGACTCCGTGATCATCGCGGGCGATCTTAATGCCAAACACCCAGCCTGGAATAGTAGAATGACGAACCCGAGAGGGAAAGTCCTCTACGATCTAGGACTGTCTCTCAAGTTCGACCCGATCGCTCCTATGGAGCACACCTATTATCCCGACACTCCCAGCTATCATCCTGACGTGCTCGATATAGCGCTGCTCAAGAATGTGAACCTTCGGTTACACTTGATTGAGACGTTACACGAGCTCCACTCTGACCATCGTCCAGTGCTCATGCACTTAATTCCTCGCTCGGGTATCATATACCCCAGCCAACCCCCTCCCACCACTCTCACCACTGACTGGAGGAAAGTAAGCGATATGCTGAAATCTGAAACGTCACCGCTTCTTGATGGTATTCCCGACCATATTGTCTCTGTCGCAGACACCGAGGCCGCAATCAACTCGTTTACAGAACACGTACAATCAGTACTGAAGGATTGTTCTCGAGAAGTACCAGCGATGAGCGATCACCGCTGGATACTTCCCGACGACATCCTTGAACTGATAAACGAGAAGAATGCGGCCATTCGTGCCTACAGCGCTTGGCCCTGCGAAGCGAACAAGATTCACATGCGTTCCTTACAGCGTGCTGTAAAGAAACGCACTAGTGAGTTTCGTTCAAATCGATCGCTGAGCGTTTTGTCTCACTCACCAAGCTTTCTGGCAGCTTCTGAGGAAGTTGCGTACCTCGGAAGAGGTTTCTTCTCCACCCCTTATCCGTCCCGATAAGAGCGTCGCTTTTGACGACTCTGAAAAAGCAGAATGTCTGGCCGACAGTTTGGAATCCCAATGTTCACCAAGCACTCTACCAGTAGACAAGCAACACCTTGATGAGGTGGATGCAGAAGTCGAACGTAGAGCTTTGCTTCCCCCAGTAGAAGACCCCGACGACCCTCTCTCCGTTATCACCCCGGAAGAGGTCAAACATATTATAGATAAGTTACAGCCTCGGAAAGCCCCAGGCGCCGATGGCTTCACTAATAGAGTTTTTAAAGCCCTCCCCGCCCGGCTCATAGTCCTTTTGGCTGCCATCTTCAATGGCGCCCTGAGCAACAATATGTTCCCCCAAGCGTGGAAAGAGGCCACTGTTATAGGTATTCCCAAACCTGGGAAACCGAAAGCCCAGGCTTCGAGCTACAGGCCGATCAGTCTCCTGAGTGATCTCGGCAAATCTATGAAAGGCTTATTTATAAGCGTCTCAGAGATTATGCCGAGACAAAGGGCCTCATGCCTAAAGAACAGTTCGGCTTCAGGACCGAACATTCTTGTATACATCAAGTCCACCGCATCGTTGAACACGTTAGCGCTGGTTTCCAACGCGGAGCGATGACGGGGGTGATGTATTTCGATATAGCGAAAGAAATCCTAGAAAGTCCTTATAAAGTTCTACTTTTCAGATTATTTTCATATTTTCAACCGACTCCTAAAAAGAGGAGGTTCTCAATTCGTCTGTATTGTTTTTTTTTTGTTTGTGTTTGTTAGGTACCTCAGAACTTTCGACTGGGTGAACAGATTTTGATGATTCTTCTTTTATTTGAAATCTGGTGCTTTCCGTGTGGTTCCATGTCAATTTGGTTAAGATTTGACGCTGATCTTCGGAGATATAAATGGAACTCTCCAAAAATACACGGCAAAGCTGCAGTAATTGCTGCAATTGCTTGGTTGTTTATTGTTTATACAACATCATGACGTAACATCACACCTGTGTGCTCTGAGGGAGTACGCAGAAGTATACAATACACCCAGATTTCGACAGTTAGACGTGTAAAGTTCCATTCAATGGGATCCCGGAGAAATAGAGGTAACTCCTTAACTTTATAGGCACACCAGAAGCGGTTTGGGTAGTTTTAGGCAGAGTACTTTCTCGGAGTGATCCCATTTCGATTTGATAAACATCTGGTGACTTCGGAAGATAGGCAACTGAACTCCTTAATAAATGATAGCAAATGTACTGGGATCGCTGAAGACTCACGTCTGTCTATTGTTTACACCAGGGGGTCTAAAATGGCCACTTTTGCAGAACATAATATTAATCACGTTAAAAATTTAAAATTCTTAAAATGGACTTTAAGGTTATGATAATAAAGTGCATTTTTAGAATTTAACATTTTTAACGTGATTCATATTATGTTCTGCTAAAGCGGCTATTTTAGGCCCGCAGTTCATAACAAAAAATCACACCGATACGCTGTGAAAGGGTAAGCACATGTGAACCACTAAAAAGTGAAAAATTAAAACTTTTTTGCAAAAAATATAACTAAATCAATCAAACAAAGGTCACCGACTTCTGAAGCTAAAGTTATTTTTCACTTTTTTTTGTGAAGTCGGTTATATTTTTGGCAAAAATGTTTTTTCTAAACTTATGGTTCAAAAGTTAGAGGGGACACATTATTTTTTACTTTTGGGGCGATTATTTCCGAAATTATTGACATTAATAAAAATGATTTTAGTAATAATAATAATATCTTTATTTGTATAGAATGCAGGTGTTACAATAATGGTGTTAGTTTCAGATATATTCCCAGTACATTCTGCCTGTTGGCATACAAAAATATAGTGGTTAACTTACAGATAATTTAAAAACTAATCAAGTACTTAAATTCAAAGTGAAATCATAGATCAGCTAAGTCTAAAATTATTTACATGATACATGAGATAAAGTGAAGCAAAATTTACAATTCATCATTTAAAAAATCGTTAACAGAGTAATAGCATTTCTCTATCAGCAAAGACGATAGTATTTTCTTGAATTTTATTAAGGGCTGGTCCTTAATACAATTTGGCAATTTGTTAAAGATAATAGGTGCCATACCCATTATGTTTTTTTTAAGCAGAGCTGTGTTATATCTACCAGTACACAAAAGACTCTGATATTTTGATCTCATGGCAGTAGTTCGCAACCTCGTATCTTTTATTGTAGGAAATAAATGCTGGTTAGTTCTAACGAATATAGATACTTCGAGAATGTAAAGACAAGGAAAAGTTAATATTTTGTGTTTCTTGAAAAAAGGAGTGCAACTATCTGTAATCTTGAGGTTGAAAATGGATCTTATGCATCGCTTTTGGGCTTTAAATATAGACTCCCTTTCGGAACAATTACCCCAGAATACTACACCAAACCTTAGAACAGAGACCACCAAACCGTGATATGCAACCATTAATGTATCAATGTTAACTTTCTTGGACAGATTGAAGAGAGCATACGCAGACGTGCTTAATCTTTTGCAGATTTCTTCAGCCTGCGGTTTCCAAGTTAATTGGCTGTCAATCAATATACCCAGGAATTTAGCGACATTAACGCTATCAACAGTTTGTCCTTTATAATTAATTTTTAAGTTTAAAGGAAGAATTTTTTGATAGAAATGCATTATATTTGTTTTATTGAGGTTTATTATAAGATTATTATCGTTGAGCCAGTTTATTATTAATTTTAGAGAATTATTTATTTCATCTTCATAAAGCTCTTCGTTGGCGCAGTCTATTAGGATCGTACTATCATCGGCAAATAACACACAAGGGTAAGGGATGTGTCGGGGCAGATCATTTATATACAGCAAGAATAATAATGGCCCTAGAACGCTGCCCTGCGGAACGCCATATTTAATTTTCCTAGGGCCAGATAAATATTTAACCTCACGTTTGGATTTGACACATATTTTAGAGATTTCTGTATATTGAAGACGTCCACTTAGATATGATTTTATGAGACGTAGAGCATTCCCTCGTATACCGTAAGCATCAAGTTTGGCCAAAAGCGTTTCATGGTTCACGTAATCAAAAGCTTTGGTCATATAGGTGAAAATGGCACAAATTGGTATTTTTTTATCTACATTAACCATTATTTTATTTATTAGATCGTATATGGCCATATTTATATTTTTATTTTTACGAAAACCTTTTTGTTCCTCACATAATATATTATTTTTTGACAGAAATGAAAGAAATGACTCATAAATTACTTTTTCAAAGTTTTGGAAAATATGGGGATTAGAGCTATTGGCCTAAAGTTAGCCATGTCTTCTTTATTGTTCTTTTTATGGAGTGGTTTAACTATTGTGGTTTTAAGGCTATCAGGGAATATTCCAGCAAATATGCTTGCGTTAATGATGTGGCTTAGAGGGTTAGCTATAATGGAGCAGACAAATTTTACAACGTTTGTTGAAATACCATCATATCCAAAACTCTTCTTGTTCTTTAAAGATTTGATCACCCTTATAATGTCTTCAGGGACAACAGGGGCCATAAAAATAGAATGAGGGTTATGCGTTATTCTTACAGTATTTTTAGTTGTGTTTAGGGGTGGATCTGAGATTTGATCAATAAAGAAATCGTTGAATGATTGGGCTATTTCATTAGGGTCAGTTATTGTTAAATTATGTTTTTTTATTCTTGTTAAGGGTTCACTTATGGATTTTGTACTATTTATTATTTGCCAGGATGTTTTAGATTTATTTTTGGAATTTTTAATTAGAAAGTTGTTCTGTGCTTTCTGGGTCAGTTTGATAATTTTTTTAAATTTTTTTGAGTACTCTTTGAATGTCGTTTTATTTTCAATAGTAGGATTAAGTCTTTGTTTCCAGAGTAATTGGCGTTGTTTTTTACTGCAAATTCTAATACCTCTAGATACCCATTTGATCTTTTTTTCAGATCTTAATATGACCGTTTTGAAGGGGAGGCATAGATCATATAGGAGTTGAAATATTTCTAAGAATTTGTCATAAGCTTCATTTGGATCCTCTGTGCTATATATATCTGAAAACGATAGGTTTTGGAGATGACTTCTAAAGATAATTAAATTTTCTTCAGATATGTCCCGTCTTGATGTTTTCCACGTTTTAATTTTGCTAAACTTACTAACTTTCATTGTAAATATTTGAGCCTTATGATCGGATAATCCGAAGTCTATTATTTTACTTTGGCAGCTTTGTTTTGAACTATGTGCAAAATTATCTAAGCACGTTCCACTACGAGGTCTGGTCGGTTTATTTATTTCTAGCTTCAAATCATAGTTCTTCAGAAAATATTCAAAATCCATGCTAATTCTGTTCTTTTTCAGAATATCTATATTAAAATCTCCGCACATAATTATTTTTTTGTTTGGTTTGGAAATCTTTTTAAGTATAATATCTAGGTTTTCATAGAATTGGTGTAGATTAGTGATTTTTGGTGGTCTATACACGCATAGGATTGTAAGTCTTTGTGAAGGTAATTCAATTGCGCAGCATTCTATAATTCCGGACACCGAATGTTTCACAATGTCAGGCAGGTCTTTATATTCGATGCCTTTTTTAACTAAAATACAGGCTCCACCGCGCTTAATGTTTTGTCTAGCATAACATGCCGCTAGCTTATAATTTGGTACATGTAAAAGTTTCTCTTGGCCAGACATTATGAAATGTTCGGTTACACATATAACATCTAAATTAATTTGTTTACTTAACAGTTAGTAAACCCCTATTCATTTTTAAATACCTTTCCAAGAATATATCACACGTAGGGTTGAAATTAAAAAAAATAAACACTTCCCACTTTACATATATACCCCAATAAAACATTTCTTTCCAATTTTTATTTTACCACTTTGTCGGCGTGATTGATACACCATATTCAGCTTTCTAGTGCTAACGGTCACAGAGATTAAGCGAGGACGGACAGACGGACGGACAGACAGACATGTCGAAACTAAAGGGTTCCTAGTTGACTACGGAACCCTAAAAAATGGTTTCACATCTATCCATTCTTATTCTACATTAACACGCTAGGTCGGAAGTATCCGACACCCATAGTTTCATTAGAGACGATCCTGTCGGAATGTTAGCGGACATTGTATCAGATTTAGTTTGATCTCGTTTAGCTCAAGTCTGTGTGAGGATACACGTATTGTTTGTAAGATACAAGAATGTCTGTTTTTACCTGTAACGGAGTGTAGTTACTTTAGTTGATTGTTTAAACTTCAGACGTAAAATTTATTTTTGAGCATTTTTTTAGATTAGTGGTACGTTAAGTACGTTTAATAGTATTATTAAGTGTGTGTATGATTTTTTTGGAGTAGCTCATGGCTAAATCATGACAGCTTAGATTGGTTAGGGTGACCAATCGTTACATAACAAGTTTCCTCCGTGTCTCGGAATGCAAGTAAAGCCGATGTACCCGGCTGTCAATATGGCAGATCTTTGACAGTCGTTACAAGTTGTCAGTAGCCTGAAAATCTGCCAGTCGGCCAGTCTTAGCAAGGGGTATCGTATAATCTAGTACTAACTATATTTTAGGGGTCAGATAACTAGGTGTAAAGTACTGGTAGTATAACTTTCAGCCTTCTGACTACTCGTAAGGACTGTCAAATATCTACAAATGACAGCTGGGACCAGCGACTGGACGTGCTTTCTGACAACTTGCATTTTTATTTAGATTCACCCGTTGAGCATTCTTTGACATTTTCTGCATTTAAGTTTAAGTTTGACATTTAGCATCTGCATTGACATTACTTTTGTGTGGTACTCGGTTGTCGTGGTATGGGTATGTGATGCGCAGGAATGAGGAAAATGTCGTGAAAAAAGTTTTGGGTATGAATGTGGATGGGTATTTGAGTAGAGGAAGACCAAAGAAACGATGGATGGACTGTGTTAAGAAGGATATGGTAAGAAAAGATAAGTGACTGATGAGATGACGAAAAATAGAGCAGTATGGAAGAAGAAGACATGCTGCGCCGACCCCAAATAGATTGGGATAAGGGCAGGAGAATGATGATTCGGTTTAAGACATTTATTTTTAAGACATGTATGATTGACATAACTTATGTTAGGAAAACACCCTACACTATCTACTATAAAATTCAGGTTAACGAATGCAACAGAAAATCACGGTAGTGTATGCAAAGATACGCCACAAACAGATAGGGTTTACAATAGCTTGGCAAACAGGCCCGAGAGTCGCAATGAAGATGGCTTCGCAAACAGCTGGCGCAAACAGGAACGCAAATACTCCAGCACTGGATCCTACTAAAGGTTTGCAGAGTATTCTGGCTGCACGTGACTTGGCTACGTGTTCATAAATAATGTTTAAACCTGTTTTCCGCGAATGGATGGGCAGTGAACCTCATAGTACATCAATAATATATAACTCATCATTTGCCTAGCCTTTTCCCAACTATGTTGGGGTCGGCATCCTGTCTAATAGGCATGAGGACAGTATAAAAAAAAAAAAAAAAAAAAAAAAAATCTGATCTATTTAGTCCGTCAGAGTATTGGAAAAAAATGGACACGTATTTTGTTTTTGTAAATCAATGAATATTGACTACGATAGGACGCATCAATACTAAGGAGTGGGGGCTCGCGACGTCAAAACGCACTTAAAATTATACCAAGGCGTGACGTATTGAGAATTTTAAAACCGTTGTATCTTCGTCAATTTTTGGTTTACATAACAAAAGAAAAAAATACGGTTCAAATTTTTTTATAACCTAACTGACGGACTAGTTAGATTTCTTTCTCGTCTACCCTATTATTGAATGTAGCTGAATACCAGCGGTGGAGCGACTGCCTATCTGACCTCCACAACCAAGTTAGTACTGGGCTATACAATACCCCTTGGTGATGTTTAGTTGAAAGACTTTCACGCCAATGACTGCCTGTTACGACTGTCAAAGATCTACGAGTACTAATCACAGCCTCGACCAACGGCTTAACGTTCATTCCACGTGAGAAACCCAGTCTGCCTGTGCGATATTGAGGGCATGTCAGAGGCTCATGGGCGTCATAAAAACTCTGACACCTGGTTGGGCCAGCAACCACACGTTAAGGAGAAAGATCAACCAAGAGACATATCAGCCTGGCTTTTTGCGATGTATGGAGGGGTTAGACTTCACTAAGTCCAGTCTAAGTGAGTGCAGCTAAATACCAGTATTTGATATCGATATAACTTAACATCACGCCTGTAATTCTTAAAGGGTTAGGCAAAGTTGTACGTAATTAGTGCACCCACATTTTATCAGTTATGTGTAAGTCCCATTAATATTATGAGGAGTGAGCTCTGTGTCTGATAAATTCCTGATCAAAACACGCTGTCCGACCTGGGAATCGAAACAATTAGGTATTCTGCGCTTTCAGCTTTGTGGTGATAAATGATGTTTATTTTGAAAATAGGTTTTTATTAACCTATTTTCCGGCCGGCAACTGTACCAATCGATGCCATACAGTTTTAAAAATACAGTGGGGGCAACGGGATTAAGTATATTTTTATTAAGTTTTAGTCCTCCTTACATTTTTCTACACACTGTTACTCAAAGGAGAAAGCACATTTTCCCTACATCTTTGGGCCTAACAATACTTTACGATACAGTCATAAAATTGGTGTATTTTAATAGAGAAGTACACCGGGGATAATCTTATTTAATTTCAATTAAATTGGCAATTGCATTTCTGAGAATTGCTAAGTTAGGTTAGGTTAAAAAACAAACTGTCTCCCCGGACGGTGAGGTATGCGTTAGGCATTTAATAATAAAAATGGTATGGGTAGGTTAGGTGGTTAGGATAGGGACCAACAGCTTTACGTGTTTTCCGAGGTACGGAGGAAACCCGGTATGTAAGGGTGGTCACCCAACAACCTAGGCCAGAACGGCTTAATCTAAAGATTGTGGCTCTTATTATTCAGATCTCTTATTTTTTCTTATTTTTGACAACCCGAATGTCCCGGGTTCGAATCCCGGTAGGAGCAAATGTTTGTATGATGAATGATGAGCATGGACATATTATTATGTTTCCGAGTCATGGATATGTTTATATGTATGATAAGTATGTATTTACAAACAATAAAAAGTATGTTTGTATTATATCAACTATCTGGTGTCCATGACACAAGCCTCGTTGCTTAGTGTGGCACTAGATGGCGCTGTGTGTAATGTTCAGAGATATTTATTTATTTAGCCACGAGCCTCTCTCTAACTCAACGAACTCAATGAATTGGACGTATTGGTCTACACATGTTCAGTTTCCACTCTCTAACTCAACGAACTCAATGATTTGGACGTCTTGGTCTACACATGTTCAGTTTCCACTCCAACCTTTCGTGAACCAACATTAGTAGCCCGATTGGAGTTCCCAACCAGACTGAAAGCTGTTGAGTACCTATATTAAATAGACCGATGCAATAGTAAATTAAGTTTTCAGCCATTGCCCTTGATTTAAAGTTTACGTGCAGCGCGAGCGCGCGCGTGCGTGCGTAGTTTTTAGTTTTGATCATCTGATCGGAATAGCAATGATTTTTTCGGATACTTTTATCAGTGTCGAATGTCAAATCAGTAAGTGGACACTGATTTAAACAAGAGTAATGAGAGAAATAAGTTTTCTATAGAAATTTTAAATTCCTCATAACTCGTCTTTATTTCATTGTCCTCTCAAAATTTAAAGATATATTATAATTCAATCGAAATGAAATACACACTACCTTAAAAATATGTTTGATTCATAAATTATTTTGGTTTGTATGGACGACGCACGCTCCACGATTAAAATGGGACATAATTATGTGACACTTGATCTCATTTTAACTAGGGTTGCGTAGTCCTGACAAGGAACTCTTATAATTTCGTCATGTACGTCTGTCCGTTCGTTTTGCTAAGGGACCGTTAGTATTGGAAAGCTGTTATTTTGTAGGTGTGTGTATACTAATTACACCGACAAAATGGTAAAATAAAATATATTTTTTTAGGGTAGCGCCCCTACTTGTTAAGTAGGGATTTTTTTTTTTCGGCGTCTGCCCCATCGTGTGCGATATCGTTGAATAAGCATTTTAAAATGATTTAGGGGTTGCTAGTTGTATTTTTCATTTTAATGCTTTATTCACGAAATATTAAACTTTAAAGTGTACATTTTTCTTCCGGCGCCCCCCCTCTAAAAGCTAAACTGCTGGCTTGAAAAATCTGGAAACATTCTTGATGATAGTGCATTTTATGAACTTTAAAGAAAAAATATAGCAGTTAATTCATTAATAACTTTATTCCTTTCGCAATAGTCGTTGAATTTGGGTGGTCATTTTCTACCAAATAAAAAATCCTTAGAATATGTCCTCAAACGTGACTAAAATTGCTTGTTGTTGCTTGTTTATAACGGGTTGTCGAACACGTTAGATCGTATAATAACGAGAGAGATTGTAAACTCTCGAAATATTGTCAAACGAACATCCTGCTAAAAATAAATTTGCTAACATAATCCTGCTAACATTATTTTTCATGAATTGCATGCGATGGTAGTCTACTCACGCGGTGTGGAGGAGAGGAAGGGAAGTAGGGGTCTCCCTTGCCCAATGGTACCACTCTCATGAAAAAATAATGTACCAATCCTGAGAAATACCTAACGTGGTGGTGCACCAAGTCCCGATTATGGAAGCAGAGATACTTCAGTATGTTCAGTTGACAATATTTCGAGAGTTTACAACCTCGCTAGAGAGATTACAATCTAACGTGTTTGACAATTTTACGGTGACATATATATAGTCCAGCATGCCAGTCATGGCCTGTCTGGCTGTTTTATCGCAGTGGTCAAATTTTTTTCTTTCTTTCTTCTTTCTTTGGTCAAAATTTTGACCTTGGTTTGGTCACATCATCAACAATAAGCTTTAAAGAAACCCTTGCTTAAGTATTAGTTAATGGAACGCAATAAAATTAACAGATCGTATTCGAAACACTAGCGGACGTCACGCGGTTTCACCCGCGTAGTTCCCGTTTCCGTTGGAGTACGGGAATAAAATGTAGTAGTGTGTAGTTTACTCAAGGTGAATGTAGCTTTCCAATGGTGAAAGAATTTTTGAAACCGGCACAGAAGTTTTTATGTTTATTCATTACAAGCATACACACAAAAATACAATTTTTTCCTCTTTTTTAATATTAGTGTAGACGACACTGCGCCCCAAAACCACGTTGAGAATTTTGGAAAGAGGTGGCATAGAATAGTTCTGACCGTTAAAAAGAATGGAGGGAGGTCTTTGCCCAGCAGTGGGATAGTATAGGCTAGCTTTAATAAATAATAATAAAAGTCCAAATTTGAAGATTCGTATTTTAAAATAAAATGTACCAAAAAGTTTAAAACGAAAACCAAACTTGGATAGCTAGTTTCCGTAGAGCCAAAAACTCACCGTCTTTTTAGGCAAAACTAAAACTGCAGCCAAAGTCGTATTGTTGGTAACACAATACCCCTTGGAAATGCTGTTTGTTATGTTTTGGCTACTACCGGTTGACATCATCATCTACCAAACCGTTTCTAAACTATGTTGGGGTAAACTTCCAATCTAACCGGATGCAGCTGAATACCAGCATTTAACATGAAGCGACTGCTTATCTAACCTCCACAACCCAGTTAGTACTGTGTAATACGATATTTCTTGGTAAGACTGGTTGTCAGTCTTTTCGGGCCACAAATTACAGCCTGGACTAACTGCTTAACGTGCTTTCCGAGGAACGGAGAAAACTCTATATAATAAATAAACATAAATAAATATCGCTGGACATCACACACTGCGCCATCTAGTGCCACACTAAGCAAGGCTTGTCTCGTGGACACCAGATAGTTGATATACTACATACATACTTTTTGTTTGTAAATATATACTTATTAAACATCGTCGCTCCATGTAAAATACTGGTATTTAGCTGCATCCGGTTAGACTTTAAGCCGCTGGGCAGATGATGATACCTTAAACATCCATGACTCGGAAACAAATGTCCATGCTCATCACACAAACATTTGGCCCTACCGGGATTCGAACCCGAGACCCTAAGAACGTAAGGCAGCCTCACTACCGCTGCGCCATTCGGGTCGTCGTAATGACCCATCCACCGACCTAGGCAAGCACGGTTTAACCTAAATATTGACCCAAGCGGCAGTTATTATTTTGACCACCGGCTGACAATAACTATAAAAGATTTAACATGAATAAAATTTAAAAAACGCTTTGCGAATATTGGTTTGAGGAAGCCGCACGTAGAGAAGAGTGGAAGGCTATTGGAGAGGCTTCCACCCAGCAGTGGGACAACATAGGTCCATGTTCATCGAAAAGATAACCGTCTGATTATCTAAAACAGCTGTCACTGTGACATGTTCCCTTATAAAAATGTGTTTTAAACAGCTGTTTTTACATAATCAGAGCGTCATTTTTTGGTGAACATGGACCTAAGTCTAATTAAAAAAAAACCTTTTGTATGCCTTCAAAACTTTCATATTCAAATCACTAAAGATAACTTATCACTATTCCGGTCCGTCATGAATAAATTCGTTGCATATGGTTAACATTTTGCACAGAATTTCCGCGAGGAATCCCTAATTCAAGAAAAACATTGAATGTTCTTGCATTAGGACTGCTTGTAATGCCTAGTGTATTGGAATAGAGTTGAAAATTGCACTGATGTACGCCAGTTTCTATTTTAAAATAGACTAGCTGTTACTCTTTGCGCGTGAAATGATTTATTCATATTTTTCATTCAGAGATTCATATTTTTTCCTACGCAGAATCATACAATTTCAAAAAATTAAAACAAACTCTCAACCAAGCATTTAACTTATTTATTTTAATTATTTTCTCTTTCTACGTCGCGTTGACTGAATAAAAACAGTTTCCTTACGGTGTGTTTATCATTTTCGCGTAAATACGTTGAATTTTTTGGGTTAAACAAATTTTCAGAAATTCAGAGTATACCTTAAGTTACGGTTTTTTTTTTATGTAGTTGAATGACTGCCTTTTAGTACTAATTATCACAAAATAAAGATTGTTTTCTAATGTGAAAACTTCTTTAGGCGCATTAAGCACTTTTTGGGTGAACAAAAATCATGGAACTCGCGTAAACTAAACTAAACGCTTCGTAGCACTCGTAGCTGGTCCGCTACGGCGTAGCACCACATAGGCGTGTGCGAGGCATAACCCGTAGCAGATATACTCGTAGATTACTTAGTTTCGTAGTTTTACTTAGTACGTAGTTTCTATCGGCAGTCCCCGAAGACTTGTCCTGCATGGTTTTTTTTTAAGTTTTTATTTAAATGAAAATCAAAAAGGTAGCAGGATCGAGTCAAGTCTGTCATAAAAAATGTACCTATTGTCCCCAAAACCAAAGGTGTGTGCAAAATGTCAGCTTAATTGATTGGAGGGAACTGGTTTGATATTCAGTTGCAAGATCTGACCAATCAACTAACAAGGCAAGTTAATAAATAAAAATAAAAAAAAAACGTCTTCTTCTTTGCGTGTCAATAGACTTAAATAATACCCGACCAGTATGTTGCTACCTGCACGGCTTCGTTTAAATCCTGGAAGGTGTTAATGGCTGAGCAGAATGGGCAAGAAAGGAGGTGGGGCATATCCTGCAGAGGGGATCCACACTTACAGGTCGGTGAAACCCCATTTGGCAAGATTTTATCTAGTGGCCAACACAAAAAAAAAGAAATAAAATATAAATTTTAAGTGTTTTGTTTATAGATTTTAAGTGTTTTGATTTAATTTAATTTCATATATATATTTTTTTTCATTACTTTGAACAGGTTGACATTTGTATTAATTATTATTATTTTTTATTTTTTTAATGACTGGCCATTCTTGACATTTTTTTATTGTATGTTACATTCATTTTTCCATTGACATGCCACTTATCTTGAATGTATAATTTTATATTGTTAACCAATAAATATTTGCATGCCCAAATGACAGCAAAATGTGGAGAACTTTTATAAAACAGAACATCTATGTACCCATGTTTGCAAAGAATAAATGATTTGATTTGATTTGATTTGATTTGATTTGATAAACAATATTGTGTTTCTCACGGCTGTATCACATAGGCTCAGTTCAGCAAACTGCCGAGCAGCTAGTGCCTGTCGCTGGTTTTCAACTGGACCTGAGACGGTGATGTGACGGACTTAAAAATGTTTTGTGCTGTGCGCGTTCTTATTGGGTATGAGTTTGTATAGATACTCAAATATAATTAATGGACAATAATAACGAAAATATGCTCGGAGTTTCCTTGCGTGATCGAATCAGAAATGAAGACATCCGCAAGAGAACCAAGGCCACCGACGTAGCCCGAAGAATTGCTAAACTTAAGTGGGCAGGGCACATTGCTCGCAGAACGGATGGCCGCTGGGGCCGAAAAGTTCTGGAGTGGCGACCGCGTACCGGAAGACGATGCGTTGGAAGACCTCCCACTAGGTGGACCGATGACCTGGTGAAGGTTGCGGGAATCCGGTGGATGCGAGTCGCAAGAGACCGGTCAATGTGGCGACACTTGGGGGAGGCCTATGTCCAGCAGTGGACGTCTTTCGGCTGAAATGATGATGATGATGATGATGAATAACGAAAATACTACCTAACCACAACGAACACTGCCTAAACATAGAATGGTTTTTTTAATCTATATTTTGTTCTTTTTAGGGTTCCGTAGCCAAATGGCAAAAACGGAACCCTTATAGATTAGAAAGAAAGAAAGAAAGAAAAGATATTTATTTGGCTTATGCCGCAAGTGAACACAACATAACAAAAAAAGGAATTAAATAAAGTAAAAACTTAAAACTAAACAATAAAAAGTAAATAAAGAAACTTAAAACTGTACAGAAAACAAATAATATTGTGTGTCTCACGGCTGCGCCAAAAAGGCCCAGTTCAGCATATTGCCGAACAGCTAGTGCCCGACGCTGGTTTTCAACTGGACCTGAGATGGTGATTTCACGGACATAAAACAGTTTTGTGGTGTGAGTGTTCAAATTAGATTTGTGTATGCGTGAATAGATACTAAAATAAAATGACAGATAAACTACTTATGAATAAAACATTAAGAAAAGTGCAAGACAAAACAAACAGCCCAAAGTACTTAAATAAATGAGACGGACGCATGGCAACATAAACCTGTTTCGCACGATCCCAACCATTAGACGCTTAATATTATGTCATCGATCCGTGCACTTCGTCGTTCAATACGCTGCAAGCAGCCGAGCGCGATGGAGTGATAACGTAATAATATAACTAAATGGGAAGTGAACGGAAAAGTTTGCAAATGCGATGGTTATTGTGTGGGTACATAGATAAGTACGACAAAAAATATTGCTTTTCCGAAGGAAAATGGAGCAAAGTAAAAAAATAAAATAAAAAGGTAAGGTAAAAAGGTAAGTTAGTTTGAAATGTTGATATAGATAATTAGTGTAAAATGAACGGACATCTTTGTCATTTTTCTAATTTGTTTTTGTATTTACAGATATAGGTATGCCCATGACAGAGGCCCAGTTCACAGGAGGGGTCAGCCACTGGTAAATAAAAGTGAAAACGATGGGAGAATGGAGCCATTCCGACGCCGTTTGTTCCAGTCGCATGAAAGTAGGCCAGGCACTTTAGGTAAGAACATGCGCAAGCATTGCTGCAGAACATATTTCTATAGGCAAATAAATAAATAAAATAAATAAATAGACAGTTAAGATAGTGAACCATTTTATCTACCGCAGGTCTCACAAAATGCGATGTGTCGCTGCGACGCCGCGGATATCCCGACACCACCCTCCAGCTGAGGATACAAGGGGCGTAAACCCAAGCAGACCGATCGTGAGCATGAGCAGAATAATTGTATTCATCCGCTATTAATTCTTTTGTGCAGTCGACAAAAGATATTGTACCGTGATTCAGCTAATTATATATGTAGGTATGACAGTTTGTACATCATATAATTGAGATATTAAGTGCGACCATGTCTAACTTCCGTTGCGATTCTATCAGATACTGCCGTAAACGTCTTCTGAATACGTGAATTGTGCTGATCATTCTAATCGGTGGTGGCAGGTTATTCCATACTTTGGAAGCCGCATAGCGAAAACTACCCCTGAAGGCTGCTGTGTTATGAGACTGGGTCGAGAGTTGTTGCGAGCATTGCCTTCTCCCACATTCCCGTCTACCAGTTAGCCAAGTTAATTTATTGTACAAATATTCTGGTTTTTTATATTTAACCACACCGAACAGGAGGCACGCCAAGTGTAGTTTTCGTCTGGACTTCATTTTTAGTGAAAAATGCCTGTTTAGGAAAGGTGTCACGTGACTTCGCCGGGGAATGTTGTAGCAAAACCGCGCGCAAGCATTTTGTACTCTTTGAATGAGACGATCGGTACGAGCCAGTAGGCGCGGGCCGTACACTGTGTCGGCGTAGTTTAATCTAGATAGAACCAAGGTCTCCACCAGCTGTTCCCGCAGTGATTCTGATAGGTAAGGCCTCATCTTATATAAAACTTTTAGACGGTAAAAACAGTTTCTGACAGAGCTTGCCACGTGCTTTTCGAAGCGAAGGTCTTTGTCCATCGCCAGACCCAGATTTCGCGCTTCATATACACGCTCGATTAACCAATCGAGCCCATTAATTCCAGGTTAAAAGTCAAAGGTAGTCGAGACAGCTGCTGCCTGGTGCCAAATACAATGTATTTAGTTTTGGTAGGGTTCAGCGACAGGCAGTGCTCCTCAGACCAAACGGCGATACGTTGAAGATCCTCGTTAAGGTCTTTAATGGCACTGTCATACTCGTCTGGTCTGAAGGAAATGTATAGTTGTACATCGTCGGCATATACATGGTACTTGCAATTACGTAGGCATTTAATTATGTCTGCGCAGTACAAAATAAAAATAATGGGACCTAAAATAGAACCTTGCGGGACTCCCCTCTGTACGGGAACAGGTGCCGATCTAAGAGTAGTGCCGTCACTCAAACGCAGGTCAACTAGCTGTTCCCTATCACTTAGATAGCTGCGGAACCATTGTATGGCTTGGGGGTCGAAACCGTAATATTTTAATTTTGACAATAATAACGGAATACTAATAGCGTCAAATGCCCTGGAAAAATCTAGCAAAACCAGCAATGTGCACATTCTCTTATCTTGGGCTGATAGTATATTATCAGTGACATCCAGTAAAGCAGTAGATGTACTGCGCTGTTTTCTGAACCCTGATTGTAAATCTGGTAAAATGTTATTCTGTTCTAAAAAATGCGAAAGTTGGCAGCTGACTGTTTTCTCTAGTACTTTAGATAAGCATGGCAATACACTAACAGGGCGTAGGTCTTTTAGGGCTACTGGATTTGAGTTTTTTGGCAAGGGCCTAATGGAGGCAATTTTCCATTGGTCAGGAAACGTTGACGTCACGATGGAGCAGTTTATTATGTCCGTTATATTTTTTAATGTGTGCGGCAAAGTCATCTCAATCATGTCCAGGGTAATGTTGTCGTAGCCTTCAGCGTTACTCTTGAGACTAGCGATAGTGCGTGAAACATTGTTCTGGTCCACTGGGGTGATTGTAAAAATTGCTTCACCGTGGCTATTAGTATTATAATAATTAATAAGCGATGCGCTTGGCACGGGGTTAACGGGAACAATCAAAAAATTCCTTTTAATTAGGTCCGGATTGGTAAAATGCGACGGAAGGTCGTGTCTATGTTTAAAAGAAACTAAGGTGGATTTAAGATTTTTCCAAAGCAATTTAGGGTTTTTAATTTTATTATTAATGTTATGTTTGAAATATGCAGCTTTTTCATTGTACAGGGAAGTGATAACTAAATGCTTAAAGTCTTTGTAGTATTTCTTTTTTGAATCGGATTTCATTTTCCTATAATTACTTAGTGCTTCGTCCCGTAGACGCATCATAAGCTTGATTGTGTCTGTAATCCAGGGATAGGTTTTTTCTTTTACAGTACATGTTTTTATTGGCGCGTGAACATCAAACAACGAAATTATATTGGTGTTAAAGACATGTACCATCTCATTTACGGTGTCGAGCGATGAAATAGTACCAAGGTTAATTGACGCTAAGTCTTTTTAAAATGTTTCCATGCACACGTTTTGAAGGGGCCGAAACTTTACTAGGTACGGTTGAAATTTGTCGCGCTTTATATTAAATTCACTCACGACAATAGAATGGCCGTTGAGTGACCCAAAAGATTCTACCGCTGTGTGTCTTGCTGTCAGGTCAGTACATAGGAGATCGATGAGTGTTGCACTGGTTGCTGTGTGGTGAGTAGGGCTAGTGACCAATTGCGTAAGATTTAGACAATTCAGAAATTCATTAACATTTTTCGTTTTTGTTCCATTTGTATCCTGCATATTAACATTAAAATCGCCAAGCAGAATGTAGTGGTCGCAATTACCCAAGGAGCTAATCGAATCCGTAATGGCATCGAGAAAAAGGACTAGGTCTAACCATGGTGGACGGTATGCTGTTCCTAAAGCAATTTTTTTACCGTTTAATGAGAGCGTTAGCCACATTTGTTCGACAGATTCGAACCTGGGATCGACCGCACTAGCACACGTACGCGCGCTCAGTCCCCGTCTCAAATAGAACCCCACACCCCCTCCACGGCCCTCACGAACACTCGCCGGCCGCGGTGTGTGACGCAGACGATAGCCCGGCACCACCGGAGTGCGGCCCTCCTCGCCTGGTCGGAGCCAAGTTTCGTTGATGGCTAAAACGTCAAAACAATGCCTGTCAATTGCGCCTATCAAGTCGTCATGATCTGTACCCAGTGAGCCAGCATTAAGAAAACCAACTTTCAAATATTTTTCTCTTTTAGTCGTCATTTAAATAGTATAAATAAGGTTCGACGTTTGGTAAAATCGTTATTATAATCAGTGCATTCAATTTTAATTAGATATTGTGTAATTTGGCTAAGTCGAATTGTAAATAAGAAGATAGTGTATAATAAAGAACAAAGCAGAGGTTTAAAATAGTGGTATGTAACTGATAGGTTTGTAAAGTGGAGTAGGAGTTTTATGATGTGTAGGTATATGGATACATGTGTAGTGTTAGAAAACTGGTTTACACGTAACTTACTGATGTGCGCCGCGAGACACACAACTGCCATTACAATACCTTGCTTGAAGTACGAAAACAAAGTTAATAATATTACGGATACTTTCGACAGGTTGTCATTCCCTTTTAAAAAAATAGCTTTTAAAGTCCGCATGACTGCATACATATAATTAATTCCCTTTACTAGGGTAAAACTACAAATAACTAGAGAGACGAAAGAAACAAAAACAAACAGGATGGCTTCTCTAAAGTGCCCTATTTGGACTGGTTCCCGGTGGCGCGGGCGCGCCGAAGGTGCGTAGTATATCAGCCTCACAGCGGATGTGGCAAGTGGTATCCCCGGGTTTGTACCGGGCGAGATTCGTCATGTCTGTCTGTCTGTCTGTCTGTCCGTCCATATGTCACAGCCATTTTTTTCCGAAACTATAAGAACTATGCTGTTGAAACTTGGTAAGTAGATGTATTCTGTGAACCGCATTAAGATTTTCACACAAAAATAGAAAAAAAAAAAACAATAAATTTTGGGGGTTCCCCATACTTGGAACTGAAAGTCAAAATTTTTTTTTCGTCAAATCCATACGTTGGGGATTCTATGGATAGGTCTTCAAAAATAATATTGAGGTTGTAACATCATTTTTTTCTAAACTGAATAGTTTGCGCGAGAGATACTCCCCCCCCCCTGTAACTTCTAAAATAAGAGATTGAAAATACTAAAAAAAATGTATGATGTACATTATTATGTAAACTTTCACCGAAAATTGGTTTGAACGAGATCTAGTAAGTAAGTAGTTCTTTTTAATACGTCATAAATCGTAAACAGCAATTTACCTTCATTCAATCTGCTACGGAACCCTTCATGGGCGAGTCCGACTCGCACTTGGCCCCTTTTTTTTTAATTCCATTAATTCCCCATATCAAATAACTCAGCCTAATTTACGATGCCACCCAATTCAAAAAGATTCCTAGAAGAAACAAAAGTATTGGAAAAAAGATTACGAGGATAAGGAATGGGAGAAATAAAAACTTTTGTGCGAAGGAAAGTTCAAAAGAATTCAATTGAGTTACTTGAGTGATGAGGCAGGTTATATTAAATTATACAGAATAAATGCTAAACCTTATACTGAAATACTGTAACCACCTTGTTTTATATATTTTTTTTAAGTTATTTCGGGAATTGAACATAAACACCGGTTTCCAGATATCCATTTTCGACCGGTAATTGTAATAAGAACAAAGTCGCGAGAAAAAAATCAACTGTTCCTTACAATATGTTCGCATTAACTTTACAAAATGTGCTGCAAAGTTGGCAGGTTATTTCCACCATAGCGGAGAGCAGATTTGTAGCGGAGAGGATATGTGAGCTGTGTGCAGCGGAGATGTAAGCTGTGAGTAAATTTAAAGTCATGTCTGGACTTCAAAAGAGACTATGACCTCTGAGTTTGTTTCGGCTGTTTCTTTCTCAGAGTAGTCAGGTACGAAACACCGGCCCCATCTAGTTAAAAAAAAAAATGACGTGTAAAAGTGTTTGTGAAGACCTACTTACAAAATTAACATCATTTATCATTTATCAATGACGCTTTCGGGTGTGCAAGGTGTGGGAAGAAGGCCTCGAGTAAAGGGACGCACGAGTGCGGGTACCGCCGCCGCGCCGCACCCGACTACACACATCTCCGTTCTGCCGAGCCGCTTGCCAACTCACGGCACAAACTTCTATAGAACGATGAGACATCTCTTCTTCTCTCCGCTTGATCCATTTCCACCGAAGCTAAGCAGAGGGAAGATGTGAAAATAACTCAATCTGATTGGTTATTCAAAACACGTAATCTTCTCTCGTCTCCGCTCCTCACCACTTTTTGGAGGAAACCGGGCCTCAAACATGGATGTACTATTAGATACACCTCTGTCTAACCCTTCGGGAATTACAAGCGTTGTGTTATGTTATGTTATATTGTTCAATACAAGCCACAAAACCCACTGAACAGTAAAATATATGAGCATCCATGTTTCTTCTTTCTAATTTTCAACACTTCATGTCGGAAAACCAAAATTATCGTTTAATCTAACGACGGGTGTTTCGTTTCCAGTTGTTTTCTAAGAAATATAACACGTACAAAATAAAGGGATATTATCTTTTGGGTCGGCTCTGGGCAGAGCGTAATTTTGAGCCTAATAAGACCTGGGTGTGTTGGCCTGATTTGCGGGAGCGGGCATTTAAGCGATTAAAGGAGTTAATAGTAAATCTGGACAAAATAAAACTTATCGTATTCTCACATGGAGATGATCTAAGATTAAAAAGGAAGATATCACTGAATGTGTATCAGAGCTGTTAAAGCTAAACTGTAGTAAAATCATATTGTGTGCTTTTCCCTATTTTGAAAAATTGGGTAATAGAAAAAACAATTATATACATATGTTAAATAACCATGTACATTTTCTAGCAGGTCACTATAGTGACAGACTTGTATATCTAGATATCAACACTATTGTTGGTAAACTTAAGTCGACACGGGGTAAGGTGTATCTACCTATTAGATGTAGACACAAAATAGCTTCGCTATTAGCTTTTAATATTCACACAGACATAAATAGTATGTCTAAGTTTAGTTCCATTATTAACACTGCGACTATTAGTAATTCTACTAATGTACAGGTGACTTTAAATGAATATAGCAGTAGTGCTATAAATGTTTACAAATATTGCAATGAGGAGGATCCATCTGTCACCATGGTGAATCCTCAATTAGGGTCTATTACAGATAGGGTCTTGTTGTCTGAGGAGGGCACGGGAGTCTCCGGCCTCACTCCAAATATTAATATAAATTTAAACTAGAAAGTGAGACAACAGAAGGTACTATTAATTCTTGCACTCAATTAGTTAATAAAAAAGGGCCTCAGCAGAACACCTTAAAATTATTCCACCAAAATATCCAAGGAATGTCTTGTAAATTATTAGAAATTGAATTGTTTTTAGAAAAAAGTAAGTTTGACATCATTTGTTTTACTGAACATTGGCTAAAGGATTACCAAATGCTTATTAATTATGAGAACTATATGGTGGGTAGCTGCTTTAACCGTAAAACTATGCTTCGTGGAGGTTCCCTAATATTAATAAAAAATAGTTTTAAATATAAGCAACGTAATGACATAGTAGGTCTCTCGGTTGAACATTGCGTCGAACTGTCCTGTGTTGAGCTAGATAAGCATGTAGTTGTGTGTGTGTACAGACCCCCAAACTATCAAAACTTTGCCATATTTGAATCAATAATGGAAGATGTCCTGGCAAAACTTGCAGCCAGTAATAAATCTACAATAATTTGTGGTGATTTCAATATCAATATTTTAGAAGAACATTCAAATAGTGGTCGGTTATTAAATCTTTTTAAGTCATTTGACCTGACTAACGTTTTTATTGAACCTACTAGAATCACAACATCTTCTGCTACTTGTATAGATAATGTTTTCTGCGATTGTGATTACTTAGATAAAGCCATAGTAAATTGTTTGCCGTCTGACCATAGCGGACAAACTGTAACTTATAGGTGTAATACACCATTGCAAAAAGTACAGATTAAATTTAGACCTATAACTTCTAGCAAATTAAATAGGTTTAATATTTCCCTACAGAACAAGTTAAGTGTTATGAGCCATGACGATATTAATATAAATCAATTTTATAATCGTTTCTTTTCAATAGTTCACACGGAATTCAACAAAACTTTTGAAAAGAAGACAAAAAGTATTTGCCCTAAATTCATATTTAGCGATTGGGCAACTAGAGGCATCAGAAAAAGTAGGGAAAGACTATTTGAGCTTTATGGCCTTAAGCCTTTTATTAACACTGAAACTTTTAACAAGTATGTTGCTAAGTATTCAAAAATTTTTAGAAATACATGCAAGGTTGCTAAAGCCCTGCACATTAGCAACAGGATCAAAACAGCAGAAAATAAAATAAAGACAGTTTGGAAAGTCATAAATAACGAGACTAACAGGAAGAAAATACGTAACACTAGCTACACATTAGATACAGCAAGTGGTCCTAAAAGCTCTAATCAGGAAGTAGCTCAAGAATTTGTAAATTTCTTTACAGAAATACCATTAAAAACTACGGAGGCTCTAAATTCCTCTCCTGAAGTCTCAATGGGTTTATTAAAGGCGAATGTGTCTGGCTGCCTGGCTGAATTTAAATTTAAACACATTAACCCTATGGTAGTTATTAAAGCTTTCCGGCAAATAAAAATCAAACTGACCGAAGATCTATGGGGAATGTCTATCAAAGTTTGTACATCCATACTTGAGACAATAGCCCCATACTTAGCTTTAATTTTTAATCTATGTGTAGACCAAGGAGTTTTCCCTGATTTAATGAAATACAGTAAAGTCATACCTCTTTTCAAATCCGGGGACAGTAAAGATACTAACAATTATAGACCTGTATCCGTGTTGCCAGTTTTTAGCAAGGTTTTTGAAAAGGTAATGCTTGATCAAATGCTCTATCATTTTAACACCAACAGAATCTTACATGATCAACAGTATGGTTTCACCAAGGGACGTTGTACAACTGACGCCGGTGTAACCTTATTAAAGCACATATTTACTGCGTGGGAAGAGTCCCAAGATGCCATAGGAATTTTTTGTGACCTCTCCAAAGCGTTTGATTGCGTAAATCACGACACATTACTTTTGAAACTTGAGCATTACGGACTGGGTAAACTTGCACTTAGTTTGGTAAAATCATATTTGAATGATAGACAACAACATGTTCAGATAAATGGTGTCAATTCACAGGGTTTAAAAATAAAAATGGGGGTTCCACAAGGCTCTATATTGGGTCCTTTCCTCTTTCTAGTATATATAAATGATCTACCCTATTTATTGAAAAACCAACCTCAAAATATGGTGTTATTTGCTGATGACACTTCCTTAATTTTTAAGATAAACAGACGGGCACAAAATTTAGATGACGTGAATAATGCCCTACTTCAGGTCCAAAATTGGTTCACAGCAAACAATTTGGTATTAAATGAAAAAAAAACTAAATGCATAAGATTTGCTTTACCGAATGTTAAGGGTAGTGATTGTGATATATTATTGAATAATGAGAAACTTGAATTCGTAGATAAAACGGTTTTCCTGGGGCTTACGCTTGATTCAAGGCTACAATGGGGTTCTCATTTAACATCTCTTGCGGGGCGGCTAAGTTCAGCAGCATATGCCATTAGAAAAATCCGTCAATTTACTGATGTAGATACCGCTAGACTGATCTATTTTAGTTACTTCCATAGTATAATGTCTTACGGTATTTTGCTATGGGGACGGGCTGCAGATATTGAGTCTATATTTATTCTGCAGAAAAGAGCCATCAGAGCTATATATAATCTTCGTAGGCGCGATTCTCTAAGGGAACTGTTTAAGGATATTGGCATTATGACGGTACATTGTCAATACATTTACGAAAACATAATGTACGTTAGAAAAAATTTGCATCTTTTTGGTAAAAGAGGTGACAGACATAATTACAGTACTAGAAATAGGGACCACTTAGTTCAGCCAGGCTTTAGACTCGCTAAAGTAGACTCATCTTTCATGGGGTACTGTTTGAGATGCTATAATAAAATTCCACAAAGTATTCTTGAACTGAATGAGACGAAATTTAAAACATGCATTAAACGCACACTATGTAAACAAGCATATTACAAGTTGAGCGATTATATCGCTGATAAAAATGCTTGGCTTAGTGCTGGTCCTGCTCCACATGGACAGGGGCGCAAAAATTGATAGCATTAAATGGTATAGTTGGAGCTGCTGAAGATTGTACTTAACTATCTTTGCATTGTATAGATTCAATGTTAGTATTATATAATCGCATAGCCCATATTGTGTGAGTACTATGTGCTAGTAAGCTATCATTCACTGGAAACCTACGGCAGTTCTTGACTTGAATGTGCCCTGGAGGTTGAGAGTATGTCATGCTCACTCAAATGTCTCGCTGATGGTGGCGCGTGTGTCGGACCATTTAGTTCCCTTCAAAATGGTTGAGCTGAATGGTGCTGATCCATGCGTCATGTGCGTGAATGGGCGCTGTCAGTTGTGACTGGTCATCTCTTAGTCGCCATGGTTTATTTGAATTAATTATTTTGTTTTTGAGTTATATTTTGTTTTGGTTTTGCTATGGACACTTTTAACGTGCACATCTTGCTACATTGTTCTCACATAATATACCATCTCAACATGAATGATGTAACCAAGATTTTGTAACAATATTTTGATTTAAAAGAGTGTCCATGGAGTTTCTTGCCCGTTCTTCTCCATAGAGATCTACGCTAGGGAATGGGCAACTACAGTACTTTCACAGTTTTTATGTCTTGTGACTGGGACTGTAGCTACATTAAATGTTCATTTTTGTTTCGACAATTCAAAAGCGCCTGTAACTGGCCTACTTGAAATAAATGCTTTGATTTTTGATTTTGATTTTGATGGCGCAGATTTTTCTTCATGAATGTCGTTTTCGTTTTTTTGGGGTCACTTATAATGAAAATGAAGTCAAAATGAAAATTCAAGATGGCGCCGACGGAAAATTTACCGTGTTTTCTTTATGGGTTTCGATTTTGTGGTTTTTGGGGTCGTTGATAATGAAAATGAGTTCAGAGTGAAAATCCAAGATAGCACCGCGGACGATTTTCTTTTATTTCTTCATATGTGTGCCGTTGTCGTTTGTTCTTCAACTCTGAATACCCCGAGGATCCCCCGGGGTCCTCTGACAACACAGTTTTTTTGCTCTAACTGTTACCTTGCAGTTATCGCAGTTACTGGATACCTTGTAAATCATGGAAAGTTTAGCCATAATTAGAATATAATTGCATATCATTTCTATTTCTTATTGGTCGAGGGCGACTGCGACTGCTGAATATAATATTAGGCTCAATTCCCGGGTCAGAAAAAGTGTTATTGTGTTTTAATCAGGAATTTTTCAGCAACAGCCACGGAGTCCAGGTTTGTGCCCGGTTGATGGCTATAGGATCGCCTCCAATTACGTGTGACTTAAACAACAGAACGGGCATAATGTGGGTGTACTATCAGGTACAGTTCTGCCTAAGGCTTTCAAGATAACAGGCGTGAATTTATGTTATGTGCATTTATTTTCTAAGACCCGTGTCCGGAATACGTGCGTGCGCTTTTTAGCTACGTGAATTCGTTTATTTGAAAACGTGGGTCTTCATTTCCACTGCAGTATACACTATAATGACTACGTATAGCTTTAGGATGCGTGGCCAACCGCGGCACAGTCATGGTTAAATATTCGTGTATAGCGTGTACTGCATACTCAGCGTGCATGCTAATGACGTCAATACATGCATAGCGTGTCCATGGTTTGCAGTGGACGCAATCACCTACATTTTCTTACAAAGCGAAGCTTAACACACGTGCGTAGCTTCTCCGTGAGCAGCGGTGAGTTTTCGCCTTCATTTTAAGTCACAGGCCGACTAATGAATGCCGTCAGTTCTACCATAATAAAGGGTGTAAAAAACCTCTTAACGAAGCCGAAAGGCACTTGTTTTCCCCGTCATTGCGATAAAAGATAAGAGTTCTAGACCATACCTGGAAACCTTCTAGTGACGGAGATATTGGGGCTAAAAATTCACACTTTTTGACAAGATATAGAATAGAATAGAATAATCATTTATTCGTTAATGGACAGTAGCAACACAATAGAGCAGCACATACATATACATATTACAACAAACAGCTTAACAATTAATTCAAACTGCTCAACTGCGCTGTATACAAGTTATCCAAGTTTTTACTTCAGGCCTCCATGACCCCCGTACTATTCAATCCATCCATCAGCACAGTGTTTTAAGTGCGTCATATTGAGTTCTGCCTGAAAACATGATTTTTCATCCCAAAAAAAAGTCGTTTCCCAGCTACAATTTTTGCGTAAGGTTACATATTTTGACGTACAGAATACTTGGTTGACGGCTTCGTGATGAGGTTGTTTACACCCTGTATAACAACTCACAGCTGCAACAAATATTTCGTTTGACAGAAGGCATTTCCAGACATTGTTTGAGATAACGTTAGTTTTTTAATGACGTAAAAAAATAAAACCGATTTCAAAAATACAAAACAGTGAAAAATAATCTAGCTTCAGAAGTCGGTGACAGCAAAAAGTTAAACAGAAGTCACCGACTTTCAAAGCGAAAGTTATTTTTCACTTTTTTGTGTTATTTTTTAATAATAATTATTTGTAACTTATCTTTGATTAGATAGAGATGTTGATTGTTTCGGTGAATGCTAGTGTGTAGGAGTTATGGGTGTGAATTTGTAAACTTACCAGCGAACTCCCGTCCACTGCCTCGCGCACCTCATGGGCTAGGCGTCGTGTACAGGCGTCCTAAATCCAGCTAAAACTCACTTCACATATATATCCACAGGTGTCGGTTAATGTTATTTAGTATCTTGGATGGGGTTGTAGCACAAAATCATTGATGGACCACTTCTTATTAGAAGAAAGATTTTCTTGCGCGGAGCACGTTACTTTTCGAGTTGCGAGGTTTCTTACAAGAGAAGCACCACACGGAAGAGCGGCGCCACTGTCGCCCTTCGTAGACCAATCGGATTGCTTAGCGAATAGGCGATAAGCAAGCCGGCAAATAAGTCAAATCACATCCTTTTTACTACACACAAAGGCCTGAGTACTAGTTGTGGGGTCAAAACTATCAAAAATTCCTAAGTAAAAATGCCTAACATAATTCCTATCATAAATGGAACGGTACGTAAATGGTATCAAAAACCAAAATGTTAAAATCGTATAAAATGACTTACTTTTTAGAACTTCAATGACGAAAAGTATCTCTTTGTTCTGTGTTTCTATTTGCACTGACATGAAATTAAGTCTGAAATCGAAAAAAAACCTTTCACCCGCTCAATCGTCCGCAACCTCTGTCTCTAACAACATAACCCAACCTTTATACTTCCACATAAAAATCCTTTGCTACAATAAAAATTATTGCCACTTGTTTTTGCCCGAGCTTGCCTTGGAAACGAAAATTTTATTACTACATTTTTACTTTTACTTCTACCCGTTGTAATTTTACTCTTACTTCATTTACCCGCTATATTTTTACGTGAAAGCAGGCTACAACTGTGTTAGCATCGATCGAGCTTTCAAGTTTATTTATTCTCTTTACAAAGTGTTTGTATTTGTTTTTAACCCCCGACGCAAAAACGATGGGTTGTTATAAGTTTGACGTGTCTGTGTGTGTGTCTGTCTGTGGCATCGTAGCTCTCGAATGGATGAGCCGATTTTGATTTTATTTTTTTTGTTTGAAAGAATTAGTCGGGAGTGTTCTTAGCTATGTTTGATAAAAATCCAATCCAAGATGGCCGCCGCCACAAAATGGCGGATTACATATTTATTCAACAACTCCCTCAATTTGGGTATCAAATGAAAGGGCTTGTCTAGTAGAATAATATACCTGAAATTATGACCCTATGTGTCGGATTTTTTTGTTTTTTATTTAATGTAACTTGTTACTATGTGAGTAAAGGCGCATATCCACCGCGGCGCACGGATAGGCTACGGGGGGCGATTCTCGAGCAGTAGATATAATATCACATTCGATAAATATCGCAAAAACTGTCAAAATATCGATTGAATGCAAATTTCCCTATTCTCGAGAAGTCACTATAGATAAATATCGATGGCAAAGCGTTAGACATGCATCGAGTGATCAGGAGCACTCGATAGTGACATATCGATTGACATTTTAGAACAAAATACGAACTGAAATAAATTATTGAGTTGAGTATTGAGGTTGCTTTTGTTAAAACTTAAAACGGTGAAAATGTCTGTGGACGAATTTGCTGCGGCTTTTGTAGTAGATCTAATCGAGGAGGCTGAAATAGCAGAGGCAGCACCGCCACGACGACGAGCCCAATGGAGAATGGATCCATGGGACCTAAGTGATGCTTTGTTAAAAAAAAACTACTTTACGCCATTCTTGCCAGTTTTTTTTTCCGCCGGGAATAGAATTAAGCTCGTCACCAATCTTGGTCCATCGGGCTGTGGGCTCTTTCATTGTGAAGGAGGCAGAGAACTTCGCCCCACGAAGTTCTGGGTCTGCATTTTTTCAATATTTACTTTTGTTCGATTCTTCACTTTTACCATCAGAGCAATAAATTAACTCAAACTAAAACTTAACTTTAAAGGTGGACGCACACTTATCCGCGCCGAAGGAATCGACCGCGCCGAAAGAATTTTTTCTCATACGTATGACGTCATCTATTCGTCCGATTCGACGCGGATAAGTGTGCGAGGTTTAGTAGGATTTCATACAAGTCATTCTAAAATTCGATTCATTCGGCGCGGTCGATTCCTTCGGCGCGGATAGGTGTGCGTCCACCTTAAAACTTTTGGCAGCTCTTGACGGAGTTGACGGCTGTTATTGACACTCCGTTCCACAAAAAGTATGCGCATGTAATGTTAAGATTAACTTTTTACATGAAAATTATTTTAAACTAGTCAAATTCATTTTACATTAACCACTTAATGTAAAACGAACACTAAAAACATTCTATCAATCCAAATTATCAGCAAATTTGTTAATTTGAAGACAAAATAAAGTTATCGATTATCAACTCGCCAGTCGATGAAAAACGGAACGTGTTGAACGATCCTTGGCAGCGACAAAAACGATATAATCTGTGCAAAAGACTTGAATGAACGTAAAGATAATATTATCTATTACCATCTCGATTGCCAATATATCTATTGCCCACGAGAATACGGATTTTAGCACGGGATCGATATTTTTAATAGACATGACACTTCTCACATGCGATATTTACGTGACTAGATATTTATCATATCACTCAAATATCGCATAAAATGAGAATTAGCTCCCTGAGCGTTGAGCTTCGCTTTGCTAGGAGATGTTTGTAATTGTGTCCACTGCAAACCACGGCCACGCTATGCATGAATTGACGTCATTAGTACATGCCTAGATTGCTCGAATATGGCGCTCACAAAGCTCAACGCTATCAACGCCACTCATGCTGTGCATGCGGAACACGCTATACACGTAAAGTTATAGTAAAAACACGTCTGTAGCCTCTCCGTACGCTGCGGTGGGCTCGGCACGTGTACTGCAGTGGAAACGTAAACCCACGTTGTCAAACTAATGAATCCACGCAGCTAAGATGCATCGCGTGCCCGTGCACAGCGTGTAACGCGGTAGATTAAATTGAATACTGATACAAAACTTTTTACCTGATTTGCGGGATAGGGAGGACAATTTTTATTTATGTCGGAATCGGATTTTGTTATCAATTTAAAGGTGTTTTTTTTATTCGAAGTCATAATTCTAAGATCTACAAAGACAGCCGGGACCAACGGCTGAACGTGCTTTCCGAGACACGGAGGAAACTTGGTCACCCATCCACGGACCAGCCTAGGCAAGTGCGGTTTAACCTGAAGATCGATCCGACTGTTATTCAGCCAGGAGCTTTAAAGCTGTATGACATATTAAAAGAAAATCTTTATCAGTCATGCTTACCCTGTAAAAATACCAAAAACAAAATTACACGTCGGTTGTTAGCAAATCGGCCACACACTGGTCCCAATCCACCGATAAGATCTCTTACCGACCGTACACTATACAAAGGGATTTATTCCCGAACTATATGAGTGGTGCAAGTAGTTTTATCATGCATCGTAAACTTGTCGAATCGAGGCCCGAGGTTTGGCCAAAGTGAAAATATTCGATCTCGCGAGACAGCGAGGCTTGAAAAAAACTGACAGAGGTGCGATGAAGTTATTGTTCGGAGGTGGCATTGGAGATTATATTAGATATCGGCATAATAACATGGCCTTTACCAGAAGTGGTCATCGTATAAGTGGACATCTGCTTCAATATCATAACCACCGACATGGCATGACGACCGTATCAAAAAATTATAAACCTATTTGGTCCGTCAGTTACAGTATTGGATAATAATGGACACGTAAATTTGTTTTTGTAAATCAATGAATATTGACATAGATAAAACGCCAAAACTCAGGGAGTGGGGCTCGTGACGTAACTCACAATTAAAACTTTTTACAAAAAATTAAACCGACAAAGTCGGTGATAAAAAACTAAATCAACCAAGCAAAGGTCACCGAATTCTAAACCTAAAGTTATTTTTTCACTTTGTTGTGTTGTTAAAGTCGGTTTTATTTTTTTGTAAAAAAACTTTTTATTCTTCACTTTTTAGTGGTTTACATGTGCTTACCCCTTCACAGCGTACCGGCGTGATTTTCTGTTATGAACTTTTTTTTTTTTAGGATGGGAAATTATCAAATAACTTCTCCCGCTCTGGGCGGAGCGGGAGGGAGTGTCAGACTTTTAATGACTAAAGCCCATCCATGTTCCTTCCTCGCCCTTTATGTTCCGGGACCACGGTATCTCTTTCGAATGGGCCCGCAACCCCGGCAAGCTTCGGCCCTTGCGGGCCCCTTCAACGTGCTGACATCTCTTTGAGGCGCGCGTGGAACACGAACGCGCCGTCGACACGGCTTCTGTTATGATCTGGTGTAAACAATAGACAGACATGAGATTTCAGCAATCCAAGTACATTTGCTATCATTTATTGAGGAGTTCCGTTACCTATCTCCGAAGTTCTTCATTAAACTTTCACCAAATTGAAATGGGATTACTTCCAGAAACTACGCTTCCTGAAACTACCCGCATCGCTTCTGGTGTGCCTATAAAATTTGATGAGTTCTCTCTATTTCTCTAGGATCCCATCATCAGATCGTGACAAGATGATTACAGGACAACATGGGATGTATACCCTTTCAAACAATAAAAAAAAAAAACAAAATCGGTCCAGCCATCATCGAGTAATCGGGGAACATGGAATTGAGAACCTCCTCCTTTTTGAAGTCGGTTAGTAACGACATTATGGTAGGTGACTGAAATATCCGTTTAGCCTATAAAAGATTCGGCCGAGTATCGTTAAGTTGCTCCTAAGAATTTAAGAGTTCCGTTCCTTTGTCATGGATCCCATTATCAGAAGTAATCAGAACCTAACCAATTTCTTAGCAAACTACCCCTTTTTTTTTTGGGATGGGAAATCATCAAATGACTTATCCCACTCTGGGCAGAGCGGGAGGGAGTGTCAGACTTTTACTGACTAAAACCCATCCATGTTCCTTCCTTGCCCTTTATGTTCCGGGGCCGCGGTATCTCTTTCGAACAGGGCCGCAACCCCGGCAGGCTTCGGCCCTTGCGGGCCCCTCCCCTTATGCTAACATCTCTTTGAGGCGCGCGTGGAACACGAAGGCGCCGTCGACACGGCCTGTCGTCATTAGACGGACGGACGGCTAGCTAGCCCATAGCTATTCGACCACAGGCCCGCATCTACGGTGGCTGGTAGCCATCACGTGGCCCCCGACGCCCGGTGCCTTCTCCCGTGGCGACTGGGAAGAGAGGCTCTCTCCCTCTCTCGTTCCGCCACCTCCTTCGCTAGCATGATATCTTCGCAGAAGGAGGTGACGGCTTCCCATTCCGTCTCGCTCCGGACCATGGATTGAACCAGGGCCGGACGCGAGAGGTCACCGCTGCCGGTCGCCGCTACGAGGATACGGCGGTGCTCCGCCCACGCAGGGCAGACCTCCACCGTGTGCTCCACCGTGTCCTCCGGTCGATCCTCGCAGTGGAAACACCCGGGCGTTTCCTCCCGCCCGATTCGGTGCAGGTACCTCCCGAAACATCCGTGTCCGGTGAGGACCTGCATCAGGCGGAAGGGGAGGATGCCGTGGCGCCTCTCCAGCCACTCCTCAATGACGGGACTTACCTCCGCTATCGTCCTTTCTATATACATCCTTTCCAATGAAATAAAAAAAACAATACATGTCACGGTAATAGGCTTAACCCCAATAAATGGAACTTAACACACCTAACTGTTGAAATCTGGGTGTATTGTACACTTCTATTGGGATCGATGACAAAGGAACGGAACTCTTCAATTCTTAGGAGCAAATTAACGATACTCGGCCGAATCTTTTGTAGGCTAAACCGATATTTCACTCACCTACCATAACGTCGTTATTAACCGACTTCAAAAAGGAGGAGGTTCTCAATTCCATGTTCCCCGATTAATCGAAGATGGCAGGACCGATTTTCTTTTTGTGTTTTAAAGGTGTATAGGTACTTCCCAGGTGGTCCCATAATCAAGTCAGGATACTGATAATGGGATCCTGGAGAAATAGAGGGACCTCTTCAAATTTCATATGAACACCAGAAGCGTTTTGAGTAGTTTTAGGAAGAGTACTTTCTCGGAGTGATCTCATTTCAGTTTGGTAAAGATCTGATGAAGAACTTCAGAAATAGGCAACGGAACTCCTCAATAAATGATAGCAAATGTACTGGGGTTGCTGAAATCTCATGTCTGTCTATTGTTTCACCAGTTCATAACAAAAAATCACGCCGGTACACTGTGAAAGGGTAAGCACATGTGAACCACTATAAAGTGAAAAATAAAAACTTATTGCAGAAAATATAACCGACTTCACACAAAAAATTGAAAAATAACTTTAGCTTCAGAAGTCGGTGACAAAAAACTAAATCAATCAAACAAAGGTCACCGACTTCTGAAGTTAAAGTTATTTTTCACTTTTTTGTGTGAAGTCGGTTATAATTTTTGCAAAAAAGTTTTTTTGTAACTTTTTAATAGAACATCAGCATGATAAGATCAACTTAAATAAAACCACATCCATTTAACATTTTCATTTCATTCAAGCAGTTTCTCTTACAAACTACGTATAAAATAGGACGGGCTCTGAAACCCGACAATTTTGTCGCCCTATCTCCGGACGGAAAGGCGCACTGTATTTTATTTATCCTCGATTTTTATAAATTAGTTTAGAACCCTAGTATTAAGTATCTTCTTTCGATACATGTAAAGGAGCAAGTTTACACCCTTATTACAAGGATCTTAAACATATCTGCCAAAATGTGGGTATGCTATTAGGTAGGTTGGCCTCTGCTACACCTTTCTGCGATTACAGGAGTGAGGTTATCTATACTAATATTTAAAAAAATATAGATTTTTGTTTGTAACAATTAAACTTAAGTACTGCGGGACCGATTGGAAAAATTCTTTCAGCAATGGATAACTACATTATCAGTGAGTAATACGAGTATTTTATCTCCGTACTCCCACTGGAACGGGAACCACGTGGATGAAACCGCGTGACGTCCGCTAATTTTATACATTTTGATTAGAAATAAGAAAGAAAGAAAGAAAAAGCATTTATTAGCCCGTACGGGACAAAACACATAAAAAACTACATTATTTACAACTATTGAAAACTAAACACGAAAGGTCCTGAACGAGGCCAAAAGGCCCCTATCTCAGCATGGCAAGAGTAGCGAGGAAGACCAAAAACAACAATGGATGGACTGTGTGACGGATGATATGGCTAGAAAATAGATGTCTGACGAGAGTTTGAGTAATTATCTGCCTAACACTAACTTGTTCCAGTCTAACTGGATGCAGATGAATACCGATATTCTACATGGAGTCACTGCCTATCTAACTCCACAAAAAAGTTAGTACGGGGTAATACGATATAATACTTGGTGAGCCTGGGCCTCGATTCTGCTATTACAATAGTGTCAGAGTATTCGATCATTGATTTCATAATGATCAAGTTCTGTCAAATTTTGACAAGTTTGTTAATTCTACCATTATGATAGTAGCGCTATTAGGACTTCTCAATGAACAACCACTGACACTCCATTGAAAGAAATGTCATAGAATATTAATCTCGTACATGAATTCTGGCATGAATAAATGTTCGCATTTAGTAGTAGATTTCGAAAACCATTTGTACTAAGGGTTTTATAATAATGACAATACGACAATGCCATTAAAACACAATTTTATTATGATACCATTGAACGACCATTGTGAATTTAGCAGATTACGATCTTTAAGCAAAATGACAATGGGATGAGAATGGAATCGTGTTGGAGTGACGAATTTATTAAAATAGCAAAATTAGGCCCCTGGTTGTCAGATTTTCGGGCCGCTGACTACACGTAACGGCTGTCAAGAATCAACAAATGACAGCCGGAACCAACGGCTAACATGAAATTATGGAACAAGGGCAGAAAAATGATGATGATGATTGATTCGATTTCAGTAGCGTTCTAATACATTCTTCCACAAGTTACATTAAATTAAAAATAAAAAAAAAACGGTTTGACACCCATATTGTGGGCGTTGTGAAAAAACAATGTAATTCACCATTTTGTGGTGGCGGACATCTTGGATTTGAAATTTATAATAGCATATAGTATTTTTCTAGTTGTGGGTGCTGTGAAAAAACAATGTAATTCACCATTTTGTGGTGGCGGCCATCTTGGATTTGAAATTTATAATAGCGTATAGTATTTTTCTAGTCAAGCCCTGTCATTTGATACCTATATTGAGGGAGTTGTGTGAATAAAGATGTAATCCGCCATTATGTGGCGGTGGCCATCTTGGACTGTTTTTTATCAAATATAGCTAAAAACACTCCCGATTAATTCACCTTTCAAACAAAATCAAAATCAGTTCATCCTTTCGGGAGCTACGATGCCACAGACAGACACACACACAGACACGTCAAACTTTTAACACCCTATCCATTTTACGTCGGGGGTCAAAATTAAAATGAAGTGTACCTAGGTAGGTATTCTGTTCTTGACCAGACGATGACCCACTTGTTGGAGTTTCCAAAGTGTCTCACTTCTGCACATTCAATGATGCAAACAAAAGGTGATAGACCAGTTTATTCCTCCAAGGTCAAAAAATCTATGTCAAACCGTAGTAGTTTTCCCATTAAATTTAAAACGCTTCCGAACTACTGTAAATGCGAGATTTAGCTCATAAACTTTTCAGTCCTATCTCTTAAGAACATTAGCTATTATGGCTTTGTTAGTATCCGACCGTTTTACCTAGTTTGTATGAACTTGAGCTGACCCTGATAATGACTTTAAGAGCTCGTGGCAAAATAATAACAATCGCACGGGTAATTTTCAAGGTAAAGCAGCGTTTGCCAAAGTCGGTCGTGGATGTTCATTCATCATCATCAGCATTTCAGCCGAAAGACGTCCACTGCCGGACATAGGCCTCCCCCAAGTGTCGCCACATTGACCGGTCCCTTGCGACTCGCATCCAACGGATTCCCGCAACCTTCAACAGGCCATCGATTACATAGCAATAAATAAAACAAGAAAATAATGAATAAAAACCACCCTAAGGTAGACTGGTAGAAAATGCTTATGGCAGTACGCTAACCTTTGTACAATTTTAACTATGCTTAAAGGTAAATGAAAAAAAAAAAAAAGAGGTTATAAGCCCAGACATTAATTGTCTTAGTCTTTGACGTATTTTTGTTTTTTTTTTTAATCCTTACAAGTAACGAATAAATAAGCGAAGCGGCGCGTTTGTAATATTTCAATAGGTTTTAATTTCGCCCCTTGTGCGTCCCGTTCAGCCTTCATGACCATTGTTCTGTTCTTACCGTTTCAACCTCTGAATTGTCCAATTTTATTGTTCCGGCAGGTAAATTAATGTTTAATTAACTGTGAATTTTAATTATTCTTTAATTTTAAATTATTTAGTTTGTATCGTTTCTGATTTAATCAAATACTTTGCTTGAATGAGGCGTTCTACGCCTTGTTTACGACCTCATGCGATGCGACCTGCATCAAGAGTCGCGTGTTTCCCAGCAATGGCATGCTGTAGGTTAATAGGATTAGTATAGTATTTTAAACAAAATAACTCTAAAAGAAATAGAGAAAGTGCCCTTTTTATTTTAATAGCCTTCAAAATCACTAAGCATGAAACGAAGTATTATATGCCTTAACACTTTTATTTTCCCATCGTTTATCATTGTCTAGAAACAATTCGTCTCAATGTATGAACAAGCAAAAGTAATATTTTATCCAATTTTCTTGAAAGAAGAGCAAATGCGTGAAATAAGATTCTTTTGATTTGATATTCATGTGTGAATTTATAAGATGCAGTGAAATAAAGTTAACCAATTTTTTTGTATTTTTTTTTGCCTTCAATAAAACTATATCTTCTACCAGTACCGTCTGTAAATCTTGAGGTTGACAGAAATGGCCCTCGCTTAGCCTATACATTCGTTAATACATAATGAACTAAAATTATCATAATTTTCGTGCATCTTGTACATATTTTGAAGTGAAAACTTCTTTAAGCGCGTTGAGTACTTTTTGAGTGAAGAAAAATCATGTAACTCGCGTGACCGTCACTTTCGCTTTTCGTAGCACTCGTAGCAGCTACGGCGTAGCCGTAATGGATCTGCTACGAGCGCTATTATGTAAGTGTTTTCACTTATATCGGCATTCCCCAAAGACTGCTCCAAATGCTTTTTAGGGTTCCGTTGCCAAATGGCAAAAAACGGAACCCTTATAGATTCGTCATGTCTGTCTGTCTGTCCGTCCGTATGTCACAGCCTCTTTTTTTCCGAAACTATAAGAACTATGCTGTTCAAACTTGGTAAGTTAATGTATTCTGTAAACCGCATTAACATTTTTACACAAAAATAGAAAAAAATCAATAAATTTAGGGGGTTCTCCATACATAGAACTGAAACACAATTTTTTTTTTTCATCAAACCCATACGTGTGGGGTATTTATAGATAGGTCTTCAAAAATGATATTGAGGTTTCTAACATCATTTTTTTCTAATCTGAATAGTTTGCGCGAGAGACACTTCCAAAGTGGTAAAATGTGTCCCCCCCCCCCCTGTAACTTCTAAAATAAGAGAATGATAAAACTAAAAAAAAATATATGATGTACATTACCATGTAAACTACCACCGAAAATTGGTTTGAACAAGATCTAGTAAGTAGTTTTTTTTTTAATACATCGTAAATCGTAAACCGCAATTTACCTGTCATATACAACAAACTGCAAGAACTTTAATACTATGTTACTTGCTGTTACGGAACCCTTCATGGGCGAGTCCGACTCGCACTTGGCCGCTTTTCTAGAAATATGACATCAAAAATAAATAGTGTTCAAAATTCTCATACAGCGTGTATCAGAAACTTGTGCTAATATCAGATCAGATTATCAAACTGAAAAACTTTTCCAATGAGAACACCATTGTAATCGCGAAAAAAAACTGCAGTTCCATACAAAACTTGAGAGGTGCGGTGTCCCAATGGTGGCGACCTTGACTTACGAGCAGCAAGTCGTAGGTTCAAACCCAGGCAGAAGCATTACTTGTAATCAGGAAGACGAGAAAAAATAGTAATAAGTCCGTCAGTTAGACTATCAACAAATATTTGACCCATATTTTTTCTTTTGCTACAGAAACCAAAATTGATGAAAAGACGACCCTTTTATAATTCTCAATACGTCACACCTTGCTATATTTTTAGTGAGTTCTGCCGTCACGAAAGGCGAGTTTTTTACAAAAACAAAAAAATCGTGTCCATTATTTTCCAAAACTCTGACTGACAGACTAAATAGATCTGCAATTTTTTGAAACAGTCGTCTTGCTTTTTTATTTCATCAGCACTGCTCTCAAAATGGTGAAGGAGAATATCGTGAGGACACCGCATATCCAAAACTTCGAAGACATGTGTGACATCTACCAACCCGTTCTGTACCCTCGTGGTGGATCCCAATCCCTCTCATTGAGAGGAGGCCTGTCACAACAATGGAAAACTGTCAAAGCTTCTGTAGAAAACTTCAATACCCAAACCATGCAGATCTTAAACCGAAAATGGATGGGACAGCTAATTTCTTTTCATGTTAAAATGCATCAAAAACTACTCCTAATATTTTCCTTAGCTTAGTAAAAATCTAACCAAAATACAAACATTTTGAGAATAATCGAAAAGCTTGAAATTCTTTTGCCTCACATAAAAACGTAAATAACGTTTGACAGAAGACGCGAGTGTTTGCTAAAACAAACGCTTTCGAGTACACTTTGTGAAACTCGACGCGGCGTAGCTTTTCGTTAAATGTATGTAAAACGATACCAGTTTGATATTCATGGATATAAACAGTCTTTCTGAAGGATCTTTACAATGTAAATTTGTAGGTACTTATTTTTCTGTAACAATATTAATTCGAGTGAAGGTATTCTGTCTGCAGGGTTTAACGTAACCTAACCTAACCTATCGCCGGGGTACCCCAAGTCCCGAGGTCGCTTCGTTCGCTCTTGCATCGTTATAGAGCTTAAGAAAAGATTAATTTAGCAGTACATTTTTTCGGAAACTTTGTTTTTTTTCGCAAACTTAGTATTTTTTTTTGCAAACTCAGATTTTTTTCGGAAGTTTTCGATAATTTTGTTTATTATTTTTCGTGGTAGTGTGTTTTGAGTACGCTCATGTTTATTTGTTAAATGGAACATTTTTGCCGGTAATTCATTTTAACTAGTACACCCACAATACGCAAGTTTATAAGAAATTCGCTTGTTATACGGGGCGAACCCATTGCCATCAACCGGGCACAAATGTAGACTCCGTAACTGCAACTGACGAACTTCTGATAGAAACGCCCAATAACTCTTTCCCCAACCTGGAAATCGCAACCAGGATTTCAATCTCATCGCTTGCAAAAATTAGACTAGTAAGGAATCGTTTTCAAAGAGTTAAATACATAAGCTTGGCTACTTACACAGTTAAATAGTATAAGTTTTCCCAAATATCTTGAGGTCAGCTTCCAGTCTAACCAGATGCAGCTGAATACCAGTATTTTACATGGAGCGACTGTATAGTGTACAGATCTACAAAATAAATGACAGCGCGGACCAACTCGGAGGAAACTCGGTATGTAATGTGTGTTCACCTATCCACAGACCAACCTAGGCAAGCACGGCTTAACCTAAAAATTGACCCAAGTAGCTGTTTTTATTTAGACCACGGTCAAAAAAGCTATAGGTACTCCAGTTAAGAGCTTGATAAGAATTTCTAAGCTGCTCTTATAAAATTTCTTATTATCATGAGTGCTTTTACCCTCTTAAGTACTACACCTTTTCGATCACACCTTTTATGCTACAAAGTAGAAATTAAACTTTAAATTTAATCACGAACTTTAGCATTTTTCCTTATAAAAATATTAAAAATGTAATGTTCACGTAAATTTCCTTTTATTAAAATCTGAGAGAACTCCATTAAAATATGAACACTAAACACTTAGGCGACACTTTGTGCTACGTAAATGAAAATTCATCTTATTTTGTATTTAAGAGGCTCCTTACATTTCTTCATTTTTTTCCTTTTCCACTGATTACTTGAGCTTGAATTTTATGGACGCTGCATTGAAAATAGTTGTGTAAAATGTCGTCAAGAAAATTTTGAGTATAAATGTGGATCGATGATGACAACGGACGGGATTACATGGCAAGAAAAGAGGTGGCTGATGAGACGACGAGTAATCGAGAAGAATTGCAGAAGAAGACATGCTGCGCCGACCCCGAATAAATTGAGATAAGGACATGAGAAAGATGATGAAGATGATATTTTCATCCTCGGGTAAAGATGGCTGAACGAGCTTAATACTTGCAAGCAGGATTGGTCCATACCAGCTTAAAAGAAAAACATGGAAAAGAAAAATGGAGGCCTTTACAGTGGGACGAAATAAATGATTTCTTGACCTTATCGTTTTGTCTCAACTAAATGAAATGTGTAAAGTTTTGATGTCCACTTTGGGTCAACTTATTGATTTAATGTGATTAGAGTGTGTGTGAGTATTTATAATAATGCCGCGAACGACGAAAAAACAGTCATTTTATTCGTTGCATGATCTGTAAATTCTTTAAAATCACTCTACTGCTGGGACGACTTGGTGTGGAAAAATAGAATAATCCCGAATTTATCGTGCATGGAGAAATAATAAAACTAAAATTCTACTTCACCATAGTTAGTTTTGCTGTTTGTTGTAGTAAACCAATTATGTTATTGCAATCTCTGGACTTTAAATAGAAAATCAGAGCAGTAACATTCTTGTTATTTGAAATTTCACATCGATGCTTAAGAGATTCCGTAGCCAAATGATCAAAACGGACCCTATTACTAACACTCCCTGTTCGGTAGTTAGTGTGGTCGACCACATAATAGTTTCGCCATTGTTGCCAAGAAGTCCCAGTAAATTGACCAGAAAGCGAAAATTACCCTGTTGATATTAACTTTAGGGTGATAAAGTACAGAAAATAATTACAAGAAATTAATGTGATACTTATAAAAATAATTAATTAGTTGGATATTAATTGTTGCGCAACTTGATACGGTATAGTACCTATTGTCCGTTGCTCGGCCGTCATTTGGTTGCCTCTTGGTATAGCGTGAATGTGTCCATTCAAAATATGTTATGTAATATGTATTAGTTGATCGTGCTACGGCCGACACTCGGCTCGGACTCGACACGGTCTAGCGTGGGTCATCCTTTAGAGGACTTTCTGAATCACGGAGGAAACCCGGTATGTACCGACCTGAGCAAACGCGACTTTACTTAAAGATCGACTCGAGCGACTGTTGTTATTTAGCCACGAGCTCCAGTTCAATAAATCATTTTGATTTTTTACCTTTCCTATAGTGACATTCCCCTCTTCAATCCCGTTTCCCTCTCGGCTCACTACTCACAACATCTTATTTGCCCAATGCTTTGTACAATTGGACAAAGCAGCGAGACTCTTTGAATCTATGACTCGGTTCCTTTCCTTTGGGGTTTGGTTACAAGAAGGATTTAATTCCACTTCCATTAGCTACACGGTTCTATTATGTATTTGGTAATTTTGTAAATGGAATGATAGGTATGGTGACATTGTTTGTCTTGATAAAAAGTCAGACTTTGTAATTACAAAGACTGACTTTCACAAAAGAAAGACTTCTTTCTTGACTTTCTTTCTTTTCTGCTTAATGACAATAGCATTGTAGGGATTGAGTGATAGATATGAATATAGATGGATAAACAGAGAGAGGAAGGCCATGGCAAAGATTGTGTGAGGAATGATGTAAAAGAGAAAGGAGTAAATGATACCGTCTCGTCTGACAAGGGAGAATGAAAGAAGAAAACGTGTTGCGCCGTCTCCAAGTGGAATGAGACAAGGGCAGAAAAATGCTGAGAGTTGTGGCAATTATGGATAGTGATATTTTTCGAAGCCAGAATCAACAGTGGCGATCACCAGAACAGTGCTGAGGTAATGAAAATCGACGCCTCTCGGAAAAAAAAAATGTCTTGGATCCTGCAATATAATTAATTAGAAAAGAACAGCGTAAGGAATATTCAGTCCACTTTCTCTCGTATCAAACGGGAGACAGAACAGAGCTAAGCCAATGGGCACAAACGGCTTCGCAACTCGAAAGCGCAGTCGGACCAAGGATTAAAATGATCTATAGTTTCTACCAGCGGCAGCGGCTTCATCCACGTGAAGTTTGGGGATCGTACAACCGGGATAAATAGTAGCGTGAAAGAAAGAGTAATCTTATTTATTAAGTTCGATATTCTGAAGAACGGGCATTTGTATCAACTGTGTATCTGCCTTGCTTATCTATTCTCTCTTTGGATACTACCATTACTAGTGGTATCTATAGCCTGATCTTGCTTACTGCTGGATATAGGCATCTCTTTGCTACTGTCAATTACCGTGAACGTCAGATCCGCCGGTCAACAGTCGCAAACAGCTTTGAAATTGTGCCTAAAAATTGCTTATCAATTACTTATATTTGCTTACCATGATGAGAGAATTGCTTATATCATAAATAAAAAGAATTTACACATTTAAGGTTGACCAGCCATTCTGATATCAGAATGGCTGATCAATCTCTGTCGAGTAGTAACTATGAGGAATTACTGAAATTTTCATAGGCGAAAGATTGCTTATCAATTGCTTATTTCACAATTTATCATCCGAGACCCTGTTTATTCTCTCTTTACCATAGCCACGAGTTTAATCTGTGGGAGTTTCCTCCAAGTTCTGTCGCCGGACGACCATTACTTATATTTTTCCGTCCTTAGCCGCCACTCAGTGACCGCCTTACTAAATAGTTTCTGTACCTATTTTTCTCCACCTATCACAACAATGCCTTTCAATACCCAATTCTTCTTCTTCGTGTCGATGATTCCCATTGTTGTTATTTTAAATTTGTATCGACCAGAACTCAGCCACGTCGACGGCGCGGTGGCCTCGGACAGGTCCCTTAGAGTGCAGGTGGAGTTGCACAAAGAGCATGTCAGGAGGAGGGCCATAGTCTGAGACGAGGCTCCGCAGTCGCACTCAGACTTATCGGGATACCCCCACCGGACCAAGTTGAACCTGCAGCGGCCCACTTGGCTTAAAATTCTAGTTCATTTAAAATATTGACCACGACCTTTACTATTGCCGTTCATCTATTGTTCATTCACGTTCAGCTATCAAACTTAGATAAATTTTCGTCATTGTATACACAAATCATGAACCGGTGGGCACCGGAGTGCTGACTCTACCGAAATAGGTTCGCTTTGTGGAATACTGATGCTAAATGTATTTAGTTTGTAAGGCAGAAGAGTAGAGCGTTTTATTATTCTATACTCATCATCTTCTGCCTTGCCTTTTCATGTGACAATTCAGGAGCTTAAATTGTCACATAAGACATAATAACGATACCTAGTCAATAATCAACAAAGCTGCTATTTGAAGTTGTCAAACTTTAGCAGTATTTCAGAATAACACGAAAAAATAAACAGAATCACCCATCGCGCGATTTGTCACTGTGCCTGTGTGCTTTTATTTGAGTGTGTGATTGCGTGGTTATAGGGCTAGTAAAGACGGGGTGCGATTAAATACGGGTGTTTTACACGTACCGGCAATCAAGAAAAAAAAACCTACGAATGTTATTATTGATTCGGGTCGGGAATCATGGGCACAGATTACTCTTTGAATTTGATCTGGATTTAAAGCAACACCTTGTATAGAGCAATCGCTGACTTCCACAACCTGCTTAGTACTAGGTAGTACGATACCCCTTGGTAGAACCGGTTATCAGACCACCACTGACTACCGGTAACGACTGTCAAAGATCCAAATGACAGCCTGGACCAACGGTCTAAAATGCTTTCCGAGGCACGAAGGAAACTCGGTATGTATAGAGTGGTCACCAATCCACGGACTAACCCAGGCAAGCGCGGCTTAACCTAAGGACCGACCTAAGCAGCTGATATTATTACCCACGAGCTCTTCCTCCTCCTCCTCCTTTATTATTTGCTAATAACATTGTCAAAATGCAGAAGTGGCAATCCCCAAAACTCTTTTAACCTTTTGAACGCCATTGTCACATATATGTGACAAGCACGTGCCCTGTATGTGATACGACACACATATGTGACAAAATGAGACGGTGGCTTGCCGAAGAGTCCACGTACGTGCGTTTATGCTCTGTCGTTCAAAACTAGCTCGTCCCGCTTCATCAACCTAACTTGTCCCACACATCAAGGCTTAGTATACACATTACGTATTTAAAGTTAAACATCAATTTCTATTCAATTCGGCTCCCATCGGTTGTTATGACTACAGATGAATATACATAAATTGACAAACTTTAATGGATTCTGATAATTAAAGGATGCTGGTTAACTATCATAGTTTGCGATGTTGGTAGGTTTAGGCCTCAGAGCAAGATCTCAGATCTCCAACTTTGTTTTAATATAGTCAAATATTTACATAATCTTATACAACATTTTTTTTTTATCTATAATAAAATAATTCAAACAATAGTAAAATAATTTAACCTATACTAAAATAATTTAGTCTAAAATAATTCAGTCTATAATAATACAATTTAATCAAACCAAATTCAAATTTAATTTACTCTAATTTAATTTATTCCAATTTATTTTTTTTCTAATTTAATCCATTCTAATTTAATTTAATCCATGTTATTTATTTTAATTTAAGTATTTAAGTGTAACTTGCATATTTTTCCAAACTATGTACCTATTTATTGTTTTAATTAATGATTTAATTGTATATTTATCTCCGCATAATGTAGTGCATGCTGTGCTTTTCTATAAGTGATGAGGCGCTTAGACTTAAGTTTGTAATGTACAAATGATATTGTAGCAGTGTACTCATTGTTGAGAAGCCATATAATAAATAATAAATAAATAAAATATGTCTATCAGCTAAAGTATAAGAGGTGTAAAACACTTCTTAACTTGTTATTCCCGTCATTGCGATATTTTTTTTATTCTATGCCATACCTGGGAACCTTCTAGATATTGAAGGTCAAAGTCAAATGTCTTTTTGGCCTTTTTTTGTTGTTCTACGTCATACCTGGGAACCTTCTAGATATTAGGGGTCAAAGTTACAACTTTTTGCCACTTTTTTTTGTTGTAAAATACAGGTTTTTGTTGAATGAATTTTTACTTTAAACACCTCTACGACCCCGTACTATTCAACCCATCCATCAAAACAATGTTTTAGTGCGTTACATTGAGTTCTACCACAAAACATGATTTATCATCCCAAAAAAAAAGTCGTTTTCCAGCAATATTTTTTGCGTAAAGTCATTTAGTTTGATGTACAGAATGCCTTGGTTGACGGCTTCGTGATGAGGTTGTTTACACCCTGTATATTATTCCTCACAAAAATCTGACCAAGACAATGACAATGAGTAATTCAGCAACTCGTCCCACATGGCCACGGCCCATTTGAGACGAGTTGATGAAAATCAAAATACATAATATTGTCATTCTGCAATTTGTCCCACGTTTCTTTTTGTATGACTGAACTTCTGAGTTTATTTCGCTGTTTTTTCTAAGCGAAGTCAGAGAGCCTCGTTGGTTGAGTGGTCGTAAGCCCGACAGCTGAGAATGAGGTCCTGGGTTCAATTCCCAGGTCGGTCAAAAGTGTTATTGGAGTTTTACATCAGGAATTTCTCACGAAGTCTAGATTTGTGCCCGGTTGACGGCAATAGGCTTGCCCCCTGGGAGCAATGGGTGCCCCTGGGTGTAATGTAGGTAGGTACAAATCTTTTCCAGACCCCGGAAAAACTGGAAAGTTTTTAAATGAATTTCCTAACCAACTAACAAAAACAACGACCATTTTCATAATTTCAGCCATCCAAAATAATTATTCAGGATTTCACGATAGTTAGTTATACGTCCGGTGCAACCAATTAATTACCTAATGGGTAACTGAAATTGAATCTCATGCGGTTGAAGGGACCATTAAGGAAGGGTATTGCAGGCGAACGGTACATCGGTGATTCGTTGAACTCATTAAGAACAAAGAGTGTTTTCTGCGAATAATTCATAGAAGAACAAAACCTTTAAGAATCGCCCGAAGACGAAAGGTGCCATTATGTAAGTATATCATCGGTGAAGTTTAATTCTGGATTTAGAGAAAGCCCAGTTTTTCCCACCAATTTTTTTTATTATTGTCGATTACCGGAAAAACCCGTGCAGAGAAAAGAGTGGAAAACAATGGGGAGGCAGTTGCCCAGCAGTGGGACAATATAGGCTACAGATAAAAAATGTAGATGGTTCTAAGAGTAGAGGAAGAGCATAAAACCGATTGAAAGTAGATTTCAAAAGGAAGAGAGCATGTAAGAAAAAAATTGTTGGGCTGAACTGAAGTAATATGGGACAAGGGCAAGAAAATGACGAATTGTGGAATAAAGAAAATAGTTCAGATTGAGATTCATTTATTTGCCTGAAATATGGTATTATACAGATTTTACCATATACACAAGACATTCCGCCAACTATGTAAATTCGGCATGCAAATTTTGTGACGATAACAATCAAATGATTCTAATTTAACAAAATAATTAAATTACATACAATGTCAAAAAAAATAAGTGCTAAATGAAGAATTGTCTAAATTATCAAAATACAAATGTCAAATAAAAATAATTCAATTAAAAAATTAACATAGTACAAAACCAAAGAAATTAAATTACAAAATATGTCAATAACTTAAAATAAAAATGTCAAATACATATAATTTACATGTCATGAAATTTTTGCCTTTGTCTTATAATTCATAAATTCCTACTATAAAAAACAGTTTTCGATGAGCCACGCTCTGAGATGCTTTTGAAATAAGCTGGTTCGTAGCTCTAATAACCTACGGTAATTTGTTAAAAACCCATACTGCTTCTATGAGTAACAGCCAATAATTTCATAAGCCTTTAAACTCTAATTGAATCAACAAGTGATAAAGAGAATTTGTACACGCGCTTTAATCCTTCAATACTTACAGTCAAGTTTGACCGCGGGGAGGTGTGGAGGAGGGGAGGCCCTCCAAACGTTAATTAAGAAAGTTTTCGGCGATAACAGTCTATTTTCTCAATGGATGGTTGTTTTCTTAAATAATTATTTTACCGGTTTTTTTTAGTAATTTTTCGTGGTAATCGGCTGAGTGTTTATAATGATGTTTTAATTATAGCTATTAAAATTAATTGGTTTTTCAAAAGTGGATCTTGGAACTTACCTACAAAGATTTACCTGTCAGTAAACCATAACCATATATTTAGTAGTAATTCACATAAAACTCCTTATTTTCATGTTAAGCGTCGAAAATTCAGAAAAAAAAATGAGTTGATATCGTAAAACCCATGAACAAAAATTGGTTTGAATAAGATTTGATATTTAATTTTTGAGATGTGGGGGGCCTATTTCGTAAAGGAAGTAACTATCTAAAGTGCCTGTAACTGGCCTACTTGAAATAAATGCTTTGATTGATTGACTATGTGTTTCATTGAAATGCTATGAAAAACTTAGTTTTGCTGTTCAGTGTAAACTAACCTATGAATAAGCGTTAAAAGTATGATTTTTTCTTAATAAAAATCAGCCAAATATGAATCGGACTCGCACACACAGGGTTTTGTAGCACAAAATAACATAATCTTTTTTTTTAACGAGAATATTATGGCGAAACGGTTTGGATGGCTTCCTCTCGAATTGGTGAGAAGAAGCACACCATTGTAAGGAATGAGGGGAGCCCGTTGCTCAAGAGTAGGATATACAGGCCAACAAAAAATAATGTAACGCTCATTCATACAATAATGGACCTTAAAACCCTTAGCTGTCTAGTTATGAGTCTACGAAACACTTTTAAGGGGAAACAAACGCGAAGATACATTTAAACCTGTGTCAAAGTCTCTCAATGTAAATTCCATTACGCTATTGTATAAAATAGTACGAACGGTATACAATGGCTGGAAGTTCGGAACTGCAACATGCTGAGAACAAAGTTAGCGGCAAAGCGTGCACAAGACACAGTTTAAATGTGTTTGTGTTTCGTCTCAGATTGGCTATAGTCGTGTTTTGTTTGGGAAATCGATTTTTGGTTTCTGAATAAGAAAATGTATTGTAGAACCCTATGGTCATGAAGTGACAATTCATAATAATAACTGCCTCGTTTGACCATTTTAAGAATTTTAACGTGATTCTTAATGTTACTAAAATCTGCCTCACTGTTGAAGATGAAGTCTTAGGTTCGAGCAAATAAATGACCATTCTATTCTATTCGATTCGCAGGTCGGGCAAAGAATTATTGGGTTATTCCATCTGGAATTTTTCAAAGACAGCGACGAAAATCTGGATTTGTGTATAAATAATGGCAATATTCAATGCTCTGAAAACAGTGATGGAAAACATCGTGAGGAAACCGGTCTGTCTTAGAACCAAAAATTCGAACACGTATGACATCTACCAAGCCGCACTGGGCCCGCGGTGGTGGATTATAGCCCATTCCCTCTCATAGAGTCCTCTCTATGAGAGGGAATGGGCTATGGGCCTGTATCCCAGTAGTGGGAACATTAATAAGCTGATGATGATAATGAATGGCAATAGGCTCGCCCTATATTACATAATTACTGGCGAAATGTGGGTGTATTAAAAGGTACACCTCTATGGGTATACAGTCGTGATGTTGTGTATTATCCTATTATGATTCAGCTAAAGCGGCCAGTTTAGGCCTCCTGGTCTTAGAGCGAATTTCATCGATTCAACTGAACATAACCACTTTGCTGGTGTCAGACAAGGATACATACGATCACCCTTACTCTTCAACATATACACCGAATACATAATGCGAACTGCTTTAGATAACTGGGATGAAGGTTTGTCGGTCGGAGACAGGATGATATCCAACCTGAGGTATGCTGATGATACAACCCTTCAGGCGTGGTCTAAGGAGGATATCGTCGTTGCACGGCACGTCGAGCGACGTGTTGTGTGCTTTTTTCCGTTTACCGAGAGAAGGCGCGTGCAGCGACCCGCGTTATCACACGCCCAAACACAAACATACGAAAAAGTAAGATATTGTTTACGGAGATGCGGGGCGTGTTGCGGCGCGTTGCCCGCGGCATCGCACGCAGCGTTGGACAGTGCCATACACGCGGCGTTATGTCATCATGTCACGTCACGGATGTCAAACAGCCATAAGCTCTTTGTGTTCTTCGTGTCGCGAATATATGAAAATATTCGCAAAAGTTTATTGAATAAATAGTTCTGTCAGTGCAACTTACGAATAACATTGTTATCTAGTGGTTATGTGCTGTTGATACGCCGCGTGGCCAACCGCGTTCAGCCGCCGCGTTGGATGCCGCGTTCACCGCCGCGTCCGACGCGGCGTTCGACGCTGTATCTCAAGCAAACGCGCGTAAAATCGCTTCTCCGTAAAAGCTCTCATACATTGCAATATGTTTGAATTTTAAGCGGCACGCACCGCCTTACGCGCGAAGCACCGCGTCTCCGTAAATGAGCCCTAAGATGTTCATGTTCACTATTGGCTGAACTCGCATTGTGTAGTATCTTCGTACAAAGCGCAGTCAGCTTATACTGGGTATGACAGCTTCATGTGACGGCATGTGCTCAAACTAATACGTAACATCGTTTGCCCAATTCAATGTTTCCTTAACTGCGCTTCACAGCATACGTAGGAGGATACATAGTTTTGCGTTTGCTCTCGTTAGCACAAACGTTCGGCTGAGTTCGGCAAAGCTCGGGAATATTCGAGTGATTGAATTTTAAAGTAGATCCTTACCTTCGACAAGTTGGAAATGGTAAATTTACACTTGTACCCACTGCCACTAATATTTGGACATCTAAATGATGATTTGAACATTAAGAAAAGCACCGTAAGGCCTGAATTGAAGGGTACAGGTGCAAAACAAGAAATGTCATAAAAACAAAAAGTTGTTAATTTAACATTTTTATTTTTCAAAGTTAACAATTTTCTTAGGTATTACTTAAACTTGTAAACTGCTACTAAGAACTTAAGTATGCCTTTAAAAGTCTTAATTTTAGAAACAAAAAATACTTTTATGAAAATAAAAAGTTTGAAAATAATTGAAAAATTAAAGTTTTAGAATAATTATGCAAAAACTGGAAATGTCCAGTACGTCCCATACAAAAATGAATAAACCTTATACCAAGTAGTTATTGTTCTGTCCACCTGCTAAATCACAAAATATTTCAAAATGCTAATAAACGACTATAAAAAAAAGTTGACTGCTAAATTTTTTGAATTACGTTCAAAAAATTTAGCAGTCAACTTTTTTTTGTGACTTTCCTTGTTTTGCCCTGTACTCTTCAATTACTGTCACGCTGACATTCGGTCACGTACGAGTATACAAATTGTGTTCTACATAGCATCATACTGCGACGCTGACGTCAGCGGTGGACGACAGCCGTATTTTGTTCTCGCTGACGTCACGACCGACTGTACGCGACTGACCGTCACGTCAGCGCTACAAGAATTCAGGCCTTTTTTTTTTTTTTTTTTTGCCTTAGTTGAAATTCCAAACATGCATAATTCTGGACAGTCGGGTAAAAAGATCAGACTGAAGTCAACTTTTTCATATACATCTGACGCGGTAAAAACATATGGTTGGTGGTTCTTTACACATAATACAGGAGAAATTGCTAGTGTAGGGCAACGTTTTTATAAATAAAAAAAAAAACAAAACACTTTCTTTTAATAGACCATTAATCAAGAAGAAGGGAAGGCAATGGAGGAGGCCTTTGCCCAGCAGTGGGACAATAAAAGCTCAGAGAAAAAAAACCATCACAGGCAAATTCGAATGTCAAAATCAACGGACACGTTATATTTTAGAAGTTTTTCACACGGTTTCTCTAGTTTGTGTTGTACAACGGGCTGGTGTCCGCAACTCCACGTCAAAGCGCATTTTTTACATATGGGCTATAATTCACCACGCGGCCCAGTGCGGTTTGGTAGATGTCACATGTCTTCAATTTTTTTTGGTTCTAGGACATAGGTTCCCCACGATGTTTTTCTTCACCGTTTTGGGAGCAGTGGTGATGAAATAAATTACACAAAGTAATGCGCCTGTCTGGGTTTGAACCCACGACTTACTGTCCGTAAGTCGGGGCCGCCACCACTGGGCCACCGATAAACTTATAATGAAGAAAATGTTATTGCTTCCATCAAAACGTTGCCTTCAAACTATGTTAAGCAATTTCACTGTAAAACCCAGGTTTAACTCATCAATTTTAGAAGAACTCAGAAGTGTTGTGAAAAGTCTGCCGGAGTAAAAGAAACTGGTCACACTTTTGTTTGACGAAATTTCTTTAGCACCAGGGGTGCAGCAAGGATAATTCAGCAACTGGTCAAATAATGGGATTTGAAGATTTTGGGAACAACAAAAGACACAAAACTGGCTGATCATGCACTTGGCTAATGATTAAGGGCATAAAATTTAGGGTTATGGTAAGTTTATGATTGAGAACACAATGATATTATCTACTCGTACATCTCATTGACTCCCTGTGAAAAACTACACACCGCTGCTCACTTTCTTTCTAGTTTAATAGTATGTGAAGGAAAACATCGTGAGGAAGCCAACACGACTGAGAGATATTTCTTGATGGCATGTGAAGCTAAGTCAGAGGCCTATGTGCACCAGGGTAGCACAAACCATACAATAAAAAAAGAATACTGTAGTTTACAACCACGATGAGCTAACCCAGCAAATTGCTCTACACTTGAAAATTCAACAATTGTATAATACTACCACATTCTCGTTATGCTGCAAGCTTTGAGTTAACTAGACTAACTATTTATTTAAAGCACGTTCTCTGCATTGTGTTGAAGTAACTAAGTAAATAGTTAGGCAACTATTTACTTAGTTACTTCAACACAATGCAGAGACAAACACGTACTTTACATGAATGATTAGACACCTAGACACTACGTCGAGTGCCTAGTTCCCGAATGGAAGCCGGTCAACCGGTGGTGACTGGCAGAAGAGGGGATATCGATAACAAACACTGCGCTGGACCATCAGTGCACGCTGCCCCGGCCCCCTCGACGGGTAATCCGAAGAGGAGGAAAAGGCCGTCCCGGAGGCAGCGGCAGGCACAGGGGATAGGGATGTCTCCACAGAAAACAGGGGCTAACGCCGCGGGCCAGGTGAGACCGACCAGCGGTAACGTCAACTTCTCCGGAGGCAAGCGGTCTTATCCTGCGCTGTTATTCTGCTAAGGCCCAAAGTAAAAGTGATGCCACGGTTAGCTAAGGATAAGATTAAAATAATAAATAAAAAATAAAGTGTAGACGATTAAACAATACATAATATTTATGTGAAGTATTATAAATACGGAGAAAACGGGGGTGCTCATTCCCTATTTTATACATTCGCGTTACACTACACATAGTATTCTTAGCATTCAGAAATCAAAACTGATGATATATAAAATACCTACATATATTATTAGCAGACTTTTTATATCAGACTCATATTTCAGAAGAAAATCGTTAAAAAGTATTTTCCTTACATTTTATCGATTTTCTCCTTATCCCTCTATTCATTGAGACGAACCTTCCTATTCTAAAAATATAACCTCTAAATGCCTTGATTTATAATACGACCAGCGAATACTGGTGAGGTACTTTATGTGCTATTAAAAGGACAAAAGAGCCACATTAGTTATTTATAGGGCGTTTATATGCCTTTGTTTCTATAAATAATTATTTGGTAATGGGTGGAAAACAGGAAGAGTGAAACTAAAGGTGAACGGCGGTGAAGGAAAACATCGTGAAGAAACCGGCATGTCGTAGAACCAAAAAAAAAAGAAATCGAAGACAATAGGCAAGTTTCCACCATAAATAAATTGCAAAACTAATTAATCCGTCAGTTAGGGTATTGGAAAATAATGGACACGTATTTTTTGTTTTTGTAAATCACTGAGTACTGACAAAGATAAAATGCATCAAAACTCGGGAGTGGGGGCTCGTGACGTCACAACGCACTAAAAACTATAGCACGGCGTGACGTATTGCGAATTTTAAAAGCGTATCTTCGTCAATTTTGGTTCATGTAACAAAAGAAAAAATACGGGTCAAATATTTTTTTATAATCTAACTGACGGACTAATTAGATTTTTTTAGGACACAAGCCTATTGTGACATCTACCAATCCGCACTGGGCCCGCGTGGTGGATTATGAATTACTATTTTCTTGTATCTGTGTTGATGTGAATTAGAATTAGAATTATTGATTTATTTTATTTGTATATGTGTTGATAGTGTATTTATTTGTGTGTGTTATGTTATTTGTAATATGGGTTATGAACCTGAAATAAATTTGATTTGATAGCCCATTCCCTCTAAAAGAGAGGAGGCCTGCAGCAGCGGCCTGGAGCAGTGGGAACATTAATAGGCTGATGATGATGATGATGAATCTAAAGGGTCAAAAGATGCGGCTGCATGATTCTACTCTAACATAACATGACGCATGTAAGCCCTGAAGGATTTTGGCAGAGATGTACCAAATATTAGGTACACCCACATCTCGCCAGTTATGTTTAAGTCCCATGTAATAGGGGGCGAGCCTTTTGCCATCAATCGGGCGTGAATCACATCCAAACTAAATCATCATCTTTTCTTATTTGTCCTATGTTACTAGGGGGTCACAAATTAAATAAACTAGGTTAAAAATCATCATCTTTCTTTAGTTATCCCATGTTACTTAGGGGTAACTTAGTTCCATTATTTTCAGATTCTTTCAAAATGGAACTAGTGAAAAACAACAGTAGTTCCATCATGGAACTGTTATTCTTACTACTGGAACAAGTGATAAAAAACAACAACACGAGTTCCATTGTATTAATTTTTTTTCAAAATGGAGCTAGTGATTATAAAAAACAACACTAGTTCCATGCTGGAACTGTTTAATGGTACTAGTGACAATAAAGCAACAAAATAACTCAACTAGGGCACAATATCGTCATCTTTGTTCCCTTTTCCCATTTTACTTGGGGTCACAAATTAACTAAACTAGATAAAAAATATCATCATCTTTCGTAATCCAATTTTACTTGGGATCACAAATTACCTAAACTAGGTACTAAAACCATCAGACGACACCCTGGTGCTGGCACAGGGGAGGTCGCACGAGGCGGCGGCCGAAGTGATGACACGCGGGGTTGCGATAGTCGTTGAGAGGATCCGGCAACTGGGTCTCGAGGTGGCATTGCACAAGTCCGAGGCCATGTGCTTTCATGGGCCTCGGAACGCGCCACCGTCGGGATCCACACTGACGGTAGGAGGGGTATCCATCGGCGTCGAGTCGACGTTGAAGTACCTAGGACTCGTCCTCGACAGCCGGTGGAACTTCGTGGAGCATTTCCGACGTTTGGCCCCCAGGCTGGAACGGACCGGGGCTGCCTTCAGGCGGCTCCTGACCAACCTTGGGGGGCCAAACGCCTCCTGCCGCAGGCTCTATGCGGGGGTCGTGCGGTCCATGGCCCTCTACGGGGCCCCAGTGTGGGCGCGTTCCTTGAAGCGGCGTGCCGCTCACTATCTGAACGCGCCCCAAAAAGTGGTGGCCGTAAGGATGGTCCGTGGGTACCGCACGATCTCCCGCGAGGCGGCGGGCCTGCTTGCCGGATTGCCGCCATGGGATCTGGAGGCGATAGTCCTCGCGCGCCTACACGAATGGCGCGCGGAGGTACTACGCCGGGGGGAAACTCCGCTGCCGCGGCAAATTGCCGCTCAGCGGACTGACCTCCGGCGCGATCTCATGGCGACATGGAGAGAGCGACTGTCGCAACCCCGTGCAGGGCACGCCACGATAGTGGCGGTAAGTCCCCTCTTTGAGGAGTGGCTAGAGAGGCGCCACGGCGTCCTCACCTTCCGCCTGACGCAGGTCCTCACCGGACACGGATGTTTCGGGAGGTACCTGCACCGAATCGGGCGGGAGGAAACGCCCGGGTGTCTCCACTGCGAGGATCGACCGGAGGACACGGTGGAGCACACGGTGGAGGTCTGCCCTGCGTGGGCGGAGCACCGCCGTGTCCTCGAAGCGGCGATCGGCGGCGGCGACCTCTCGCGTCCGGCCCTGGTTCAATCCATGGTCCGGAGCGAGATGGAATGGGAAGCCGTCACTTCCTTCTGCGAAGTAGTCATGCTAGCGAAGGAGGTGGCGGAACGAGAGAGGGAGAGATCCTCACTTCCCGGCCGCCGCGGGAGACGCACCGGGCGTCGAGGGCCACGTGGTGGCTACCGGCCTCCGTAGATGCGGGCCTGTGGACGGTTGGCTATGGGCTAGCTAGCCGTCCGTCCGTCTAACGACGACAGGCCGTGTCGACGGCGCGTTCGTGTTCCACGCGCGCCTCAAAGAGATGTCAGCATAAGAGAGGGGCCCGCAAGGGCCGAAGCCTGCCGGGGTAGCGGGACTGTTCGAAAGAGATACCGCGGCCCCGGAACGTAAAGGGCGAGGAAGGAACATGGATGGGTTTTAGTCAGTAAGAGTCTGACACTCCCTCCCGCTCCGCCCAGAGTGGGAGAAGTCATTTGATGATTTCCCATCCTAAAAAAAAAAAAAAAAAAAAAAAAAAAAAGGTACTAAAACCATCATCTTCCTTTCGTTATCCCATGTTTCTTAGGGTTCACAAAATCATCATCTTCGTTCCCTTTTCTCATGTTATTTGGGGGTCACACATTAACTAAACTGGGGCACAAAATCATCGTATTCCTTTCGTTATACCATGTTATTGGGGATCACAAATTAACTAAACTAGAACACAAAATCATCGTCTTCCTTCGCGTATCCCATGTTACTTGGGGGTCACAAAATAGCTAAACTAGGTCACAAAACGACATTGAGAAATCCGTAATGGTAAAAGCTACCTGTCATAAAAATAAAAAGATACTTTTTATTCCGTTCGGTACTCTAGCTACGTGAGTGAACCCTTGGGAAGAGCTTTTACATTGTAAGTATTTAAATATCAATTTTATTGAAATATTGAATCCACTGTTCCTTTGTCAGACATATTCAATATGTCGTCAGACAAAAGGCCAATATGTAATAATAACGACGCTTTCACAATTGCAATATTTTATGAATACGAATGTGGAATGTTGAAATTGAACATAATTGTGTTGAAATGACGAACAAGTTGTATTTTAATACTATTGTAAGAAAGAAAGAAAGAAAGAAAACATATTTATTCGGCTTATGCCGCAAGTGAACAAAACATTATAACAAAAATAGGAATTCAATAAAGTAAAAACTTAACTGACTTTTCTTGACTTTTTTATTGATCCTGAATTTGTAGTAGTTACGGGTAGTCATAAGTCAGATACCCTGACACTGAATCTTTTCAAGGCGTATGCGTGCCTTTAGTCATCATTCATCATCATCATCACTTTAGCCGAAAGACGTTCACTGCTGGACATAGGCCTCCCCCAACTGTCACCACGTTGACCGGTCCCGTGCGACTCGCATCCAGCGGGAGGCCTTCCAACGCAACGTCTTCCGGTTCGCGGTTGCCACTCCAGAACTTGTCATCCCCACCGGCTATCCATTCTGCGAGCAATGTGCCCTGCCCACTGCCATTTAAGTTTCGCAATTCTTCGGGCTAGGTCAGTAACCTTGATTCTCTTGCGGATGTCTTCATTTCTGATTTGATCACGCAAGGAAACTTGCCTTTAGGTATAACGATAGCACTGTTAATAGTTCCCTAAAACTGTTCAACAGCGAATTTGCACAATAAGATTCCCTACCTCAACCTATAACATTACTACGATTCACGACAGCACAAACAGTTTTACTCCGAGAATTACTTTAAAAGTATTGTTTTTCTAAAGAAACTTCCAGAAGTTGACATGAACTTTGCTAGAACTTTCGTTGCTCGTTCACACACAGATCACGTAGTTACGAAAGCGTTGGTGACGAGACAGAATTCAGGCTTAAAAGATTATTCTTAATGTTATTGCGGGGACAAGTTTTTTGTAACTGCAAGTCGGGCTTTGGAAAAGGTTTTAACACTTATACGGCCTTTAAAACCCACCTTTTCTAACTAGAAGAAGTTAGAACTTTCTTCCGTCAATTTGTTATGTTCTTTCTGCCTTCCTGCCAGAGTCGAAAAACGTGAGGCACTTGTTCTTTATGTTATTGCGATACCAATGGGAGTCTTCTAGTAACGGAGATATTGGGGGTCAAAGTTCCGACTTTTTACACGACTGCCCAAAAACGGAGTGTTATGTTTTCAGGGTTTATGTATGTATGTTTGTTCACAAGTATTGTTTAAATACATGTGTGTTGTAACATCACTTTAAATACCTAATCAGCTCAATTTTTTGAGGGCATTGGGTCTTACCGCAAAACGTGATTTTTCACACCAAATAAAAATCGTTTCCGTAATAATTTTTGCGTAGAGTTAGTTACATAAGATTGTACGGAATGCTTGGTTGACGGCTTCGTGGAGGGTCTGTTTACACCCTATATGTTTGCGTTCCCGCCACATGATTACAAACATTGTTGGCTTTCATCATAAATACTGCTTTAAGAGGCCTGCGGAACATGCGAATTTCATACAAACGTAACACCAAAATAATTTGTAAAACGCTTCAGAAGTCGGTGACCTTTGGTTGATTGATTTTGTTTTTTTTTGTCACCGACTTCTGAAGCGTTTTTTCTGAAGTTATTTTTCACTTTTTTGTTTTCTCTGAATTCGGTTTTATTTTTTGTAAAAAAGTTTTTATTTTTCACTTTTTAGTGGTTCACATGTGCTTACCCCTTCACAGTGTACCGGCGTGATTTTCGGTTATGAACTGGTGTAAACAATAGACAGATATGAGATTTCCGCAATCCCAGTACATTTGCTATCATTTCCGTTGCCTATCTCCGAAGTTCTTCATCAGATCTTCATCAAATTGAAATGGGATCACTTCGAGAAAGTACACTTCCTAAAACTAACCAAATGTGTGCCTATAAAATGTGAAGAGTTCTCTCTATTTCTCCAGGATTCCATCATCAGATCCTGATTTGATGATTATGGGACAACCTGAGAAGTATACCCTTTCAAACAATTAAAAAAAAAACAAAATCAGTCCCGCCATCTTCGAGTAATCGGGGAACATTGAATTGAGAACCTCCTTATTTTTGAAGTCGGTTAATAACGACGTTATGGTAGGTGACTCAAATATCCGGATAGCCTAAATAGGATTCGGCCGAGTAAATACTCGGCCGAATCAACAATCGTGATATTGTTTGAGCAAAATGCTCTTAAGAATTTAAGAGTTCCGTTCCTTTGTCATGGATCCCATAATCAGAAGTAATCAGAACCTAACCAAATTCTCGTCAATACACCCTTGGAGTACATCCTTTCCAATAAAATAAAATAAAAAACAATACATGTCACGGTAATAGGGCTTATCCCCAATAAATGGAACTTAACTCACCTAACTGTCGAAATCTGGGTGAATTATACACTTCTGACTACCCCCTCAAAGCATACAGGCGTGATGTTACGTCGTGATATTGTTTAAACAATAAACAACCAACCGTTTTCAGCAATCACTGCAGCTTTGCCGTGTATTTTTGAAGAGTTCCATTTATATCTCCGAAGATCGGCATCAGATCTTCAGCAAATTAAAATAGGGCCACACGAGAAGCACCAGCTTTCAAATAAAAAAAGAACCATCAAAATCGGTTCACCCGGTCGAAAGTTCTGAGGAAACAAACACAAAAAAAAAAAAATACCGACGAATTGAGAACCTCCTCTTTTTGGAAGTCGGTTGAAAATAATCAAACATATTCTTAAGGTCATGTGTATTTATTTTGATTGGATAACAGATATATAGGTTCCCAAACACATATTTTGAATGCATACTGATTTAAACTAGAGTTATGAGAAAAAATAATGTTCCATAGAAAATTTAAATTTCTTTAGTATCTTTTTTAATTGTTCTTTCAAAATATTTATTTGGGAACATAGATATTCTATAATACAATCGAAATATATACACACAACCTTAAGAATATGTTCGATTTTTAAATTATTTTGGTATTACGTTTGTATGAAAAACGCATGCTCCGCCGGCCCCTTAAGTTAAGCAACGATTAACGTGTGTTTCGTATTTTTTCTTTGTTTTACTATCTCTCAAAATTGAGGAATTTGTAGCTAAAAAAAACAGCCGCTCAAGTCAATCTTTAGGTCAAACCGTGCTTACCTATTTTGGTCTGTGGATGGGTGACCACCCTTACATACAGAGTGTCCTCCATGCCTCGGAAAGCTGTTGGTCCCGGCTGTCATTTGTAGATCTTTGACAGTCTTTACAGGTAGTCAGTGGCCCAAAAAGTCTGACAACCAGTCTTACCAAGTGATATTAGGATATTAGGGATATTAGTGTTATTAGGTCAGATAGGCGGCCGCTCCATGTAAAATACTGATGTTCAGCTGCATCCGGTTAGACTGGAAGTCATAGCTGGGAAAAGGCTAGGCAGATGATGATTATCTCTCAACTTTCTGCGTTTCGATATTTTAATAAACCCCAATCTCCCAAATACTGAAATGTCACTAAAAATTTTATGGCTGCTTACCATTTGAGCAGCTCCTAAGTTCTACATTTTGTATGAACAAACGTCAATTTGGAGTATCTGTTAAATATAAGTGTTACTCAAATTTTCAGTGACGTTTCAGTATTCGGCCGTTAGTCAGTTAAACCTAAATCTGCGAATTAACGCTATCCTTGCTTTTATTTTTCACGAATGTTAGTAATTTATGCTATCAAAATAGCCAACAATAAACGGAACATTTTATGAGAGTTTATAATAAATTCTAAAATACAGAACGAATTCGCCATGTTCTGTGAGGACTGTCGTGTTAATTTATACATCACGACTTAAACTACCTGGAAACACGAATTTACTATGAAACTTTCTTGAAACAAAAACTACTGAATTTTCTATTTAATTCCATTGCTTGTTTTATTCCACAACTTCACTGCGGCACTTCAATCCTGAAGAACAAATTTCGCAATGGATATCGAACTGAGAGAAAGTGTCATTTTATATTTCCTTTAAATTCTTGAATTCGGTGGTTCTGGACCAGACAGTGTCGTGTTACATGGTCGTTTGGCAAACATTAAATTGTTTTATTCTCTGCATATTGCTGTGGTGAGACTATGTATAGATTATGGTCACCTTTCTGACTGTTCTATAAATAAAAGGGAAAAATTAAACATTCATACTTAAAATCATAAAAGTTAAACTTGAATCTACGGGTAGCCTTTGAGACGCTGCTGGTTAAAGGCTTTAACCACCTTCATTTTCCAGTTGCACGCTGCTGGTTAAAGCCTTTAACCAGTCGCATTTTCAAATACCCGCCTTCAAAAAATGCATTAAAACTCGACTGTACTTACTATGGCCATGCATTTATGGTCTCCACTACATTCTCAACAATATTTCCCAACTCTATAATAATTATCTGTGCCCAAATGCATCGACAAACGTCAAAATAAAATAAAAAACTTTAGTGTAAACAAATCCGGCCATTTTTTTCCGTGTTGCGCCGGCGCCGTTTCGTATTTAAATTGTTTTCTTATCGAAATAGTCGTATTTTAGTATAGTATTATACATCAAAATGAAGGTGAAGAACCGTGCTACAATATAGTGGTTAAGCAATTTAGTTTCGGAATCTCAAAGTTGCAGTAATTTTCCTGTGAAAAAGTGATAGGTATGTATACCTAACGTGCTGTATGTAAACATTGAATATATAATTTTATGTGATTAAAACGTGTATATTATCCGAGAAATATCAATAATTGAGTATGGTGAGTACATTTTAGAATTTTAGAAACAACAAAAAGAGGACTCGTAGAGTTAAAAAGTTACGTAAACATGTGTGTTAAAAAGTACCAGCGGCCCAACTGCTACTGGTGATATAGGTTCCCCAGTAACTTTGGATTCTAATAGGATCTACATTCCAATTAGAATCTAATAAGATTTTGGTCTTATTGGAAAGGGAATATAATCTAGTTTCTAATTAGATTTTTTTTATTGATAAGGAATTAATAGTTTTTCGTAAAAAAAATATTTTTAATCGCGAAGTAGCCGTTACGTGACTGTTTTTCAAACTCAACATTTATTTTAGAGTATTAAATTAATATTATATTTCTTGGTTTTTGGTTAAATAGATTCCTTAACTATTCAGCTATTCACAGTAAATTTTATTTTGGTCTAAGTCTTGTAGTTTGCGATCGTCAAGTGTTTTTATATACAAGGGTCAAATTACACGAAATAACCCTTGACCTTGTAGCGTTAGCAGCGTTCTTTCCCCGCCCAGTCTAGCGTTCGGAGCGCTTGAGAGGGTAGTGAATTTCCTATTAAAATAGGTGTACGCCAAGGAGATCACACCTAATATATTTTCAGCGGTGCTAGAAATGATTTTCAGAAATCTGAATTGGACCAAAAATGGCCTCAATATAAATGGCGAAAATCTCAGCCACCTACGCTTCGCAGACGATTTGATTTTATTTTCAGAGGATGCAAGAACTCTGGAAATAATGTACAGCAACTATTTATTTTTTATTTTTTTCAACTTAAAGTCTCAATACAGGTCATGTTAATTTTGTACCATTAAACCAGACATGGTTTGTATTGGTACTCACATTCGCTAAAACAGCACTGCTTAATCACTACTAAACAAAATCATTAAAAATGTAGATACATGAAAAACATTTATTTTAGCCGTAAACATCTATCAGGAACCTAGATATTATGTAATCCAATCGAAATAAATACACACTTTCTTAAGAATATGTTTGGTTTACGAACTATTTTGGTATTACGTTTGTATGAACGACGCACGCTCCGCCGGCCCCTTAAGGAAATATTTAAGAATAAAGATATGCCAATGACAGTAAAGAAGAAAGTATACGAAATATGCATTATGCCATGCTTAGGTACTATACGGGTGCCAGACATGGGCGTTAACAGAGTCACAAGAAAATAAATTAAAAGTCTGCTGAAATTCTATGGAAAGAAGCATCTTGGGTATAAAAAGGACGGATAGAGTAAAATTACAAATAATTAAGAAACAGACCAAATTTAACCCGGCGTCATGGGGGTGGAAAAGTGTTACACGGACGTTGGGGTGGGTCTCACCGACCCGTTTTTAATGTCAAAATTATTCCAATACTGTACAAATAATAAAATTAATATTATTCATTTTAGTTTTTTAGGTATCTAAGTAAATAAATGAAACACAAATATCATATTATATTTATGTTTTAATTAAATTAAATGAACCTTTATAAAAAGAACGACAAATGTCAACAAAAAAAAAATTCTTCTATTTAAATATAATTATATTATTAAAAAACAATCAGCCTTAATGTTTTAATGGCACTTTTATTTAGGAAACTAAATTAACTCAAGAAAAAAAAATCACTTCGTGTCTTTGGTACAGTCAGCACAAAAAGGTACTATATGTTCTACACAGATACATAAATAAAATTCATTTAACTATATATCAGTAAATACAATTGTAAACAACAACAAACAATCAAATATAAAAGGATAAAAACACAGATAATAAGTAAAACAATATCTATACAAAATGGCGTGAAATTGTTACACTGACTGCGGGGATGGGTCTCACATACCTTATTCAATTTTGTGCACCTGTAACTCCCACTGCGGCTGTGCCACGACTAAGATGTTGCTTGAGACGCATAGAACAACTCAACAGTTCCAGCTATTGAGAAGAACGGCAATTTCGCACACATAGTAACCGAACTAGAAGCGCAATAAAATGTGATGGGTCGCACAGACCCAACCCCCATGACGCCGGGTTAAATTTGTTTCAACCAGAACTCAGCCACGTCGACGGCGCGGTGGCCTCGGACAGGTCCCTTAGAGTGCAGGTGGAGTTGCACAAAGAGCATGTCAGGAGGAGGGCCATAGTCTGAGACGAGGCTCCGCAGTCGCACTCAGACTTATCGGAATACCCCCACTGGACCAAGTTGAACCTACAGCGGCCCACATGGCTTAAAATTCTAGTTCATTTAAAATATTGACCACGACCTTTACTACTACCGTTCATCTATTGTTCATTCACGTTCAGCTATCAAACTTAGATAAATTTTCGTCATTGTATACACAAATCATGAACCGGTGGGCACCGGAGTGCTGACTCTACCGAAATAGGTTCGCTTTGTGGAATACTGATGCTAAATGTATTTAGTTTGTAAGGCAGAAGAGTAAAGCGTTTTATTATTCGATACTCATCATCTTCTGCCTAGCCTTTTCCCAACTGTGTTGGGGTCGGCTAGCAATATAATTGGACGCAGGTGAATACTAGTAGTCAAGACAAGGTGTAATTTTGCATTCAAGTGAAAATTCAGGAGCTTGTCACATAAGACATAATAACGATACCTAGTCAATAATCAACAAAGCTGCTATTTGAAGTTGTCAAACTTTAGCAGTATTTCAGAATAACACGAACAAATAAACAGAATCCACCCATCGCGCGATTTGTCACTGTGTGCTTTTATTTGAGTGTGTGATTGCATGGTTATAGGGCTAGTAAAGACGGGGTGCGATTAAATACGGGTGTTTTACACGTATTATTAGCCGCAATCAAGAAAAAAAACCTACGAATGTTATTATTGATTCGGGTCGGGAATCATGGGCACAGATTACTCTTTGAATTTGATCTGGATTTAAAGCAACACCTTGTATAGAGCAATTGCTGACTTCCACAACCTGCTAAGTACTAGGTAGTACGATACCCCTTGGAAGAACCGGTTATCAGACCACCACTGACTACCGGTAACGACTGTCAAAGATCCAAATGACAGCCTGGACCAACGGTCTAAAATGCTTTCCGAGGCACGAAGGAAACTCGGTATGTATAGAGTGGTCACCAATCCACGGACTAACCCAGGCAAGCGCGGCTTAACCTAAGGATCGACCTAAGCAGCTGATATTATTACCCACGAGCTCTTCCTCCTATTCCTCCTTTATTATTTGCTAATAACATTGTCAAAATGCAGAAGTGGCAATCCCCAAAACTCTTTTAACCTTTTGAACGCCATTGTCACATATATGTGACAAGCACGTGCTCTATATGCCATACGACACACATATGTGACAGAATGAAATAATGGCTTGGCGAAGAGTCCACGTACGTGCGTTTATGCTCCGTCTTTCAAAACTAGCTCGTCCCGCTTCATAAACCTAACTTGTCCCAAACATCAAGGCTTAGTATACACATTACGTATTTAAAGTTAAACATCAATTTCTATTCAATTCGGCTCCCATCGGTTGTTATGACTACAGATGAATATACATAAATTGACAAACTTTAATGGATTCTGATAATTAAAGGATGCTGGTTAACTATCATAGTTTGCGATGTTGGTAGGTTTAGGCCTCAGAGCAAGATCTCAGATCTCCAACTTTGTTTTAATATGTCTATCAGCTAAAGTATAAGAGGTGTAAAACACTTCTTAACTTGTTATTCCCGTCATTGCGATCATTTTTTTATTCTACGCCATACCTGGGGAACCTTCTAGATATTGAAGGTCAAAGTCAAATGTTTTTTTGGCCTTTTTTTGTTGTTCTACGTCATACCTGGGAACCTTCTAGATATTGAAGGTCAAAGTCAAATGTTTTTTTGGCCTTTTTTTGTTGTTCTACGTCATACCTGGGAACCTTCCAGATATTGAAGGTCAAAGTCAAATGTTTTTTTGGCCTTTTTTTGTTGTTCTACGTCATACCTGGGAACCTTCCAGATATTGAAGGTCAAAGTCAAATGTTTTTTTGGCCTTTTTTTGTTGTTCTACGTCATACCTGGGAACCTTCCAGATATTGAAGGTCAAAGTCAAATGTTTTTTTGGCCTTTTTTGTTGTTCTACGTCATACCTGGGAACCTTCCAGATATTGAAGGTCAAAGTCAAATGTTTTTTTGGCCTTTTTTTTGTTGTTCTACGTCATACCTGGGAACCTTCTAGATACTGGGGGTCAAAGTTACAACTTTTTGCCACTTTTTTTTGTTGTAATATACAGGTTTTTGTTGAATTTTTACTTTAAATACCTCTACGACCCCGTACTATTCAACCCATCCATCAAAACAATGTTTTAGTGCGTTACATTGAGTTATACCACAAAACATGATTTTTTATCCCAAACAAAAGTCGTTTCCCAGCAATATTTTTTGCGTAAAGTCATTTAGTTTGATGTACAGAATGCCTTGGTTGACGGCTTTGTGATGAGGTGGTTTACACCCTGTATATTATTCCTCACAAAAATCTGACCAAGACAATGACAATGAGTAATTCAGCAACTCGTCCCACATGGCCACGGCCCATTTGAGACGAGTTGATGAAAATCAAAATACATAATATTGTCATTCTGCAATTTGTCCCACGTTTCTTTTTGTATGACTGAACTTCTGAGTTTATTTCGGTGTTTTTTCTAAGCGAAGTCAGAGAGCCTCGTTGGTTGAGTGGTCGCAAGCCCGACAGCTGAGAATGAGGTCCTGGGTTCAATTCCCAGGTCGGTCAAAAGTGTTATTGGAGTTTTACATCAGGAATTTCTCACGGAGTCTAGATTTGTGCCCGGTTGACGGCAATAGGCTTGCCCCCTGGGACCTGAAATGTGGGTGTAATGTAGGTAGGTACAAATCTTTTCCAGACCCCGGAAAAACTGGAAAGTTTTTAAATGAATTTCCTAATCAACTAACAAAAACAACGACCATTTTCATAATTTCAGCCATCCAAAATAATTATTCAGGATTTCACGATAGTTAGTTATACGTCCGGTGCAACCAATTAATTACCTAATGGGTAACTGAAATTGAATCTCATGCGGTTGAAGGGACCATTAAGGAAGGGTATTGCAGGCGAACGGTACATCGGTGATTCGTTGAACTCATTAAGAACAAAGAGTGTTTTCTGCGAATAATTCATAGAAGAACAAAACCTTTAAGAATCGCCCGAAGACGAAAGGTGCCATTATGTGAGTATATCATCGGTGAAGTTTAATTCTGGATTTAGAGAAAGCCCAGTTTTTCCCACCAATTTTTTTTATTACCGGACCGGAAAAACCCGTGCAGAGAAAAGAGTGGAAAACAATGGGGAGGCAGTTGCCCAGCAGTGGGACAATATAGGCTACAGATAAAAAATGTAGATGGTTCTAAGAGTAGAGGAAGAGCATAAAACCGATTGAAAGTAGATTTCAAAAGGAAGAGAGCATGTAAGAAAAAAATTGTTGGGCTGAACTGAAGTAATATGGGACAAGGGCAAGAAAATGACGAATTGTGGAATAAAGAAAATAGTTCAGATTGAGATTCATTTATTTGCCTGAAATATGGTATTATACAGATTTTACCATATACACAAGACATTCCGCCAACTATATAAATTCGGCATGCAAATTTTGTGACGATAGCAATCAAATGATTCTAATTTAACAAAATAATTAAATTACATACAATGTCAAAAAAAATAAGTGCTAAATGAAGAATTGTCTAATTTATCAAAATACAAATGTCAAATAAAAATGATTCAACTAAAAAATTAACATAGTACAAAACCAAAGAAATTAAATTACAAAATATGTCAATAACTTAAAATAAAAATGTCAAATACATATAATTTACATGTCATGAAATTTTTGCCTTTGTCTTATAATTCATAAATTCCTACTATAAAAAACAGTTTTCGATGAGCCACGCTCTGAGATGCTTTTGAAATAAGCTGGTTCGTAACTCTAATAACCTACGGTAATTTGTTAAAAACCCATACTGCTTCTATGAGTAACAGCCAATAATTTCATAAGCCTTTAAACTCTAACTAAATCAACAAGTGATAAAGAGAATTTGTACACGCGCTTTAATCCTTCAATACTTCAGTCAAGTTTGACCGCGGGGAGGTGTGGAGGAGGGGAGGCCCTCCAAACGTTAATTAAGAAAGTTTTCGGCGATAACAGTCTATTTTCTCAATGGATGGTTGTTTTCTTAAATAATTATTTTACCGGTTTTTCAACCGACTTCCAAAAAGAGGAGGTTATCAATTCGTCTGTATGTTTTTTTTTTAGTAATTTTTCGTGGTAATCGGCTGAGTGTTTATAATGATGTTTTAATTATAGCTATTAAAATTAATTGGTTTTTCAAAAGTGGATCTTGGAACTTCCCTACAAAGATTTACCTGTCAGTAAACCATAACCATATATTTAGTAGTAATTCACATAAAACTCCTTATTTTCATGTTAAGCGTCGAAAATTCAGAAAAAAAATGAGTTGATATCGTAAAACCCATGAACAAAAATTGGTTTGAATAAGATTTGATATTTAATTTTTGAGATGTGGGGGGCCTATTTCGTAAAGGAAGTAACTATCTAAAGTGCCTGTTATTAAAGTGGTAATAAAATATTAGGTTTGTGTCTATGATAGTCTCTGTATTGTCTGTGGTCGTAACCCCGCCTGTAAAGGAGTCGTTGCGTGAGAACTGTACTGTTTGTGTTGGTTAAAATAAAACGTTCAGTTTACTAGTAAAATCCTCTTTATTTCCTCATAAATCCTAATAGGTTATGGGCCCAGCTGCTCCATAACTCTGTTTCTAGTGTTGAGAGGAAATTAAAGCGGTGACGCGATCGACGAGTGTTCGAGAGGTTAGGCGTCGGCCTGGCTGGTCTAGCTAGTCGACGAGAAGTGCAGGAGGGCTGAGGGATTGTGCTGTCAGGTGGAGGCAGAGCAATAGAATTATTCAGCTTGCACATAACCTTTTGAAGAAAATTGGAACCATGGAGGCAACTGCTTCAGTTGGGATCGGAGGGGCCATCAAACTAGAAGGCCAGCGAAATTGGAATTTGTGGAAATTCCAAGTCTCAGTTTTATTAAGAGGAATGGATTTATACTCAATGGTCGATGGTTCAGAAGTTAAACCAGAAGAGAAAGGAAAAGGAGCGGCCGAATGGAACAAGAGAGATACTTCTGCACAAACACAAATTGTAATGAGGTTATGCGAGAATACTATGGTTCATATCATCTCATGCAAAACAGCAGCAGAAATGTGGAACAAGCTGCACAGCGTGTATGAACAGAGGTCGAGTACCAGTCTGCATATATTGCAATCGCGCTTCTTTCAATATAAATATGAAGAGGGCTCGGACATGGCTACATTTTTGGCAAAACTGCAGGAGTTGACTGCTCAGTTGAAGGATGCCGGTGAAAAGGTATCTGAGAAGTTTATGATAACCAAGGTTCTTATGTCCCTGCCATCAAGTTTGAGTCATTTTGTCTCAGCTTGGGAGTCAGTCGAGCCAGCGAGACAAACCTATGATGAGTTAGTCGCTAGACTTCTTATAGAACAAGAAAGATTGAAATCAAAGGTCAGTGAGAGTGAGAGTGTTGCATTGTATTCAGGACAAAATACAGTGAAAAACAATAATAACAACAAAGAGATAAAATGTTTCAAGTGTGGACGTATCGGACATTTTATGTCACAGTGTAAAAGTGACAAAGACACTCGAAAATGTTTTAAGTGCAACAAAATCGGACATTTAAAATCTCAGTGCACAACTAAAAGAAATGCAAAGAACATTTCAAGTGAGAAAAATAATGCTTTTTTTGCAAGTGCCTTAGCAACAGATTTTTCGGACTTGGATACAAGTCACGGACAAATCGACAAGTGGTTAGTCGATAGCGGCGCGAGTGAGCATATGGTTTCCGAACGTACCCTGTTGACAAACTATAGAGAACTGTCAGTGTCAAACAGATTTGTTGTTGTTGGAGATGGACGACAATTGCCGGTTATAGGCATTGGTGATGTAATTTTAAAGGCTTTTGATGGACATTCCTACATAAATACAACGTTAAACGGTGTGTTGTGTGTGCCGGACTTAAAGGTGAATCTATTTTCGGTTCCTAGCATCACAAACAAGGGTTTCAAAGTAACATTGTCGGACGGAAAGTGTTTTGTCTACAAAGACAATGAGTTACGTGCAGTAGGGTCACGTGAAGGTAATTTCTATGTCATGGACTTCATGTTTGAAGACATTTTGGCAGTGGCTAGTGTGCAAGTGTGGCATGAGAGACTTTGCCATCAGAATTACAAACATATAAAAGAGGTGCTAAACTCGAACAATATAATGTTTAAAGGCGATAGTGTGACAACATGTGAAGCATGTCTAGAAGGTAAAATTCATAGATTACCATTCAAGAACAGTGAGAGTGTTGCAGACAGCCCACTAGAGTTGATACATGCGGATGTCTGTGGGCCGATGGAGGTTGATTCCATAGGGGGGTCACGCTATTTCCTGCTTGTCAAGGATGATTACACTCACTATCGACAAGCATACTTTATGGCCCAAAAGTCAGAGGTTGTCCAGAAAATGAATTTTTTTATTGCTGCAGCGGAAAAGAAAACAGGATTTGTTGTTAAGAAAATCCGTACAGACAATGGAGGCGAGTTTGTAAATAAAGGTATTAAAGAATTCTTGGAAAGCAAGGGAATTGTGTTGAGTATGCGGGCAGAATAGGCGCCGTGGAACAAGCGATAGATTGCACAAGAACAATAATAAACACAAGTAAATAAGAGTTTTTATAATATGCGAAATTTTCAGTACAAGCGTCAAACCATGGTATCAACAACAAGTGAAGTACAGAAGAACATGTCAATATAAAAATATATAAATATAAAACAGCCAGCAAGGCACTATGCATTTGATACAAACCTCAATACGCCCTCTCAAATGCAAAGGTTACTGCTTTTCATAAGTTAATCAACACAACATAACAAATAAAATAAATATGCATAAGTACCTACTCTTAAGCACATAAATGATACAAGAAAAAACTAAACGAAAGTTAACTCGTCAGCAAAGAAATAAAATTATGGATTGGCAAGGTTTACAAGACCTAAACCGTCCATACATCTGTTATGTTTTATGCTAGGCAGTGCTTTTGTCAATACATCTGCCAGCATAGATTCCGTAGGTACATGTCCCAACATTATATTTTTGTTGTCTTTTAAAACGCCCCTAATAAAATGATACTTAATATCAATGTGTTTGCTTCTGCCATGAAAGACGGGGTCCTGCGCAAGGAACATCGCTGATCTACTATCGGTATTAATAAAGATAGTGGCATACCCTGGTAAGTTCATTTCTGTTAGCAGGCTTTGAAGATATAAACCTTCTTTCAATGCTTCCGCAAGACTGACATACTCCGCCTCACAACTAGAAGTTGCTACTGTCTTCTGTTTTCTAGAAGACCAAGAAATACTAGCGCCTCCTAGAATAAATGAATACCCAGAATAAGATTTCCGATCTATTGGACAACTACCCCAATTCGCATCACAGTATGCTTGAACAGGCTTACCAGTTTTCTTATAAAACAGACCATAACTCGCCGTGCCCTTGAGATAGCGTAAAACCCTTTTTGCTGCCTTCCAATGACTTGAATTAGGATTACTTACAAACTGAGCAAGTTTAACAACAGTATTGGTAATATCAGGACTTGTTGCTACTGACAAATACATAAGCGACCCAATTAGTTCGCGGTATGGCAATTTTTCGTCGACTTTCTCTTTTCTGGTTTCGTTCGAGAAAATATCGGACAATTCACTAGGAGTTTTGCAAGAATTGCAGTCATATAAATTAAACTTTTCCAAAATAGTCTTGACATAGCCTTCCTGTGACAACGTAATGCCATTTTCATTTTTTTGTATGTCAATTCCCAAAAAGTATTTAACCTTTCCGTAGTCTTTGAGATCAAACTCCTTTTTCAATTCATTTTTAAATCGGCATATCCGGCCTTCACAGTCTGATATAATTAGTATATCATCGACGAAGACAAGGACAAATAACTATTTACCATCTTGACGTCTCATATAAAGACATGGTTCATTAAGAGACTGTTCTAACCCCATGGCTTTAAGTTTCTTGTCAAGTCGTATATTCCACTGTCGCCCAGCCTGTTTTAATCCATATAAAGATTTCTTTAATAGACATGTATCACCTCCAGTTTCCAAGCACTCGAGCATTTCCTTTGCGTTTTCCACTACCACAGAATCTTCGTCATTATCATGTGCAAGTTTTAACAAACATTCCTTTAGTAAGCGAGGAATACGCATGTAAATTTGTTCGTCGAGGTTTCCATTCAAGTATGCAGTATTAATGTCTACTTGATGAATCTCCAAGTCCATCTCTACAGCAATTGCCATCATTAATCGTATTGTTTCTAATCTGGCAACGGGCGAAAATGTTTTTTCATAATCTACTCCAAAGCGCTGACTAAATCCTTGTGCTACTAACCTGGCCTTTTTCTTAACGGTTTTATCGACGTTTATTTTAGTAGTCAATACATATCTACAGCCAACGACATTTGTATGTGATGGTGTTTTAACAATAGTCCAAGCGCCCTTCTGCACTAGGCTTCTTATTTCGGACAAAATTGCGTCTTCCCATTCCGAGCATTCCGAACTACGTAAAGCGTCATCCAAAGATATTTCTGAAGCTACGCCTGCATATTCGTTGCATTCTCTATACTCTTCATATTCGTTGCATTCTCTATACTCTTCTGCTTCAGGCTCTCTATTTCTTTTTTTCACTTCGACGTAGTTATAGACCTTCTTTGGTCGTCCTGGGCAACCTGTGCGGACCATTTTTGGTCTACCGGATCCTCTCTTTAATACCACCTCACGTCCTTGATCAGGATTTAGTTCAAAATCGTGTCTATTTTCTACATTTTCTGGTCCTTCATTTGGACTTAGTTCAAGTTCTTGTCTGTTTGTTTCTTTAGTGAAGACAATCTCCATTGATGTCTGACTTTGACTATGACTTTTATCAACACTAGTTTGTATATCACTTCTAGAAGAAATCATTTCCATGAAGTCTTTTGCTTCATCAAGTGATCTTGTCGCTGAATCTGTTGATAACATCTCAACAAATTTTATGTCTCTGGAGACAACAAATTTTCTTTGCTCAGGGATCCATACCCTAAAGCCTTTGTTTGTTTTTGGATATCCTACAAATACTCCTGCGATTCCACGAGCGTCGAATTTACCTAGGTTCGGATTTTTATCCAGAACATATACTCTTTCTCCAAATCTACGCAGATAGGAAATATTCACTCGTTTTTGACACCATTTTTCATATGGAATATCACCGTTTAGGACAGAAGTTGGACAGCGATTCCTAACATAGCACGCCGTATCAATAGCTTCAGCCCAAAAACTTATGCACAAGTCACTATCTAGAAGCATACATCTGGCCATCTCAACCAGAGTACGATTCTTTTTCTCTGCGACCCCATTTTGTTGAGGAGTACGAGGTACGGTCAGTCGTCTTTGTATTCCCTCCTTACGTAAAAATTCGTCGAATTCTACATTTACATACTCCCCACCATTATCTGATTGAAAGTATTTTATTTTTGATCCGGTATATTTTTCGACATAATTTTTATACAGTTTAAATGCTTCTAAAGCTTTATCTTTAGTCTTTAGAAAATAAACTTCACACCAACGAGTACTGTCGTCAATAAAAGTGATAAAATATTTAGCACCCGTTTTTGACTCGCATCTCATCGGACCCACTATGTCGGAATATACTATATGCAATCTTTCATTACAAGGACCGTTTGACTCAGTAAATGGTAACATGGTCATTTTGCCTCTAGCACAAATATTGCAACTACGCAAAGTGTTTAAATTGATCTCACTTGAGTTCACGCCATGACCTATTTTTCCTAACAATTTAATTACATCTTTGGCATTGAGATGCCCCAAGCGTTCATGCCACAGTTTCAGATCCGTCTTACAATCTGTTACTGCATTGACAGAATCGCATTCTGGAAGACAATATAGATTACCTTTACGGTGTGCAGTTAGCCTAACTTTACCGTTTTTATCGACAATTTCGGACACATTACGTGTGAATTTCACATCGTAGCCATTATCTGTAAGTCTTGCCACCGAAATTAAATTAGTCCTTAAGTCTGGTACGTAAAGAGTATCTTTAAACTCAACAAGTTGTGCCGAGTTACCTTTTAATACCGATAGTGTAACTAATCCCTTACCTTGAACCTCGGCACTCAAGTTAGTAGCCAACTTTAATTTACCGTTATATTCCTCAAGTGTACCACGGAATAAATTGACATCGTTGCATAAGTGGGATGTGCACCCGGAATCAAGCACCCATTGTTGTTTTAAATTTGTCAACAATGCTACATTCCTCTATACCTGAAACATTTAAAGTCATTAATCCTTCATCTACATTATTACAGTGTTGTTTCGACTTCGGATAATCTTCCCGACAATCGGAGGCTTTATGACCAACACGGTTACAACGATAACAGGTCAATACTCTCCTTTCGTTAGCGTAATTGTCCTCCTTATACGATAAACGATTAGATTGTGACTGTCCTGGTGATCCTTTAGAGTTGACATCAGCACGCCATTTATTCAAAGTTTTCTTTCTGTCCCGTACATACAGTACATCATTCTCAGTATTATTCGCATTCTTCGATGCATATTCTTCCAAGATTTTCACTTTAAGAATCTCTGGCTTTGGTAAATCGTCACGGCTTTCAATAGCACATCGAAAATTTGAAAAACTCGCTGGTAAAGTATACAATAACATTATCGACAAAAGATCTTCGTGAATCTTTACATCCATAGCCTCTAGTTTGTCTACCGCATCAAAGAACGCACCAATATCTTCACGAATATCTCCAGAATCACCCATCTTGTGTAACAGTAGACGTTTTAGTAACATGGCCTTCCTAGCAGGCCCACGAGAGGCATAAATTGACTCTAGTCGCAACCATATTTCTCTCGAAGTCTTACAATTCCGTACATGACGAAGTTCCGTTGAGCTAATGCAAAGTATTAAATCAGCCTTTGCTTTAGCATCTTCTGCTTCCCATTTGCTTAAATCAGCCTCTTCTATCGGCTTAGATTTATTCCCATTAGTGTACATCCAGAGACCATTTTTAATAAGAATAGCTTCCGCTTGTAATTTCCAACTCTCGTAATTTTCTTTAGATAAGGGATCAATTCGTACAGTGCTCATTTTAGCTAAGTTATAATAGATAACTCACAAGAAATTCCCCGACGTCAATCCAGGTTCATTTCACTATTTTGTTTAATCTATTCTGGGCCCATAACCATTGTTGAGTATGCGGGCAGAATAGGCGCCGTGGAACAAGCGATAGATTGCACAAGAACAATAATAAACACAAGTAAATAAGAGTTTTTATAATATGCGAAATTTTCAGTACAAGCGTCAAACCATGGTATCAACAACAAGTGAAGTACAGAAGAACATGTCAATATAAAAATATATAAATATAAAACAGCCAGCAAGGCACTATGCATTTGATACAAACCTCAATAAATTGTACATGAAACTACCATACCGTACACCCCCGAGCAGAATGGGAGGGCCGAGCGTGATATGCGGACATTAGTTGAGGCAGCTCGCTCCATGTTAAGTGCGAAGAAACTTCCAAAGGAGCTATGGGCAGAGGCCATTAATATGGTGGTGTATGTGCTGAACAGAACATCTAAAGCCAGAAGAAAATGTGAAACCCCATACCAACTTTGGGAAGGTAAGGTTTTTGATATAAATAAGTTGACAGCTGTGTTTGGATCTGAAGTCTATATCCATATTCCAAAAGAAAAGAGATTAAAGTGGGATGCCAAGGGTGAAAAAGGGCTATTTGTTGGATATGAGGACTCTAAGGGATACAGGATTTTCATTAAAAATCGAAAAGAAATACTGGTGAGAAGGGATGTTATTTTCCTCCAGTCAGAAAGCTGTAACAAAGAAAACACAGAGGGAAAGAACGTAGAAACTACTATAAGGTTGGACAATCTGTACAATGAAGGATGGGTACCAGATAGTCATATAGAGGAACCAGGTAATCAAGAAGAGGAACCAAGTGACCAAGAAAAGGGTAGCCAAGGTGATCAACCAGGTGACCAAGGGGAGAAATCTGTTGACCAAGATGGGATTTCGGAAGTTTGTTGTGAGAATCCAGATGACCAGAGACAGGAATCAATGGAACAGAATGAGGATGGAGAATCTAGTGAGTTTGAAGAGCAAGTTACTACTAGGAGTGGTAGAGTAGTAAAGAAACCAAAATGGATGACAGATTATCTATTCTTAACACTGGAAGGAGAACCCAAAAATTACAAAGAGGCCATGGAAAGAGAAGACTCAGAAAGATGGAAGGAAGCTATAGACAAGGAAATCAAACAGTTGGGTGATATTTTTACCAAACCATTAGGAGGGGTTCAATTTAAAAAACTAAGAGGGAGATTGTTTGAGTGTTAGTTTTTTTTAATTATGTTTTAAGATGAGGTTACATAAATTTTTTTTAAGTTTTTATTTTTTTGTTCTAAATATTTTATTATGGGGTGGTATTAAAGTGGTAATAAAATATTAGGTTTGTGTCTATGATAGTCTCTGTATTGTCTGTGGTCGTAACCCCGCCTGTAAAGGAGTCGTTGCGTGAGAACTGTACTGTTTGTGTTGGTTAAAATAAAACGTTCAGTTTACTAGTAAAATCCTCTTTATTTCCTCATAAATCCTAATACCTGTAACTGGCCTACTTGAAATAAATGCTTTGATTGATTGACTATGTGTTTCATTGAAATGCTATGAAAAACTTAGTTTTGCTGTTCAGTGTAAACTAACCTATGAATAAGCGTTAAAAGTATGATTTTTTCTTAATAAAAATCAGCCAAATATGAATCGGACTCGCACACACAGGGTTTTGTAGCACAAAATAACATAATCTTTTTTTTTAACGAGAATATTATGGCGAAACGGTTTGGATGGCTTCCTCTCGAATTGGTGAGAAGAAGCACACCATTGTAAGGAATGAGGGGAGCCCGTTGCTCAAGAGTAGGATATACAGGCCAACAAAAAATAATGTAACGCTCATTCATACAATAATGGACCTTAAAACCCTTAGCTGTCTAGTTATGAGTCTACGAAACACTTTTAAGGGGAAACAAACGCGAAGATACATTTAAACCTGTGTCAAAGTCTCTCAATGTAAATTCCATTACGCTATTGTATAAAATAGTACGAACGGTATACAATGGCTGGAAGTTCGGAACTGCAACATGCTGAGAACAAAGTTAGTGGCAAAGCGTGCACAAGACACAGTTTAAATGTGTTTGTGTTTGGTCTCAGATTGGCTATTAGTCGTGTTTTGTTTGGGAAATCGATTTTTGGTTTCTGAATAAGTAAATGTATTGTAGAACCTATGGTCATGAAGTGACAATTCATAATAATAACTGCCTCGTTTGACCATTTTAAGAATTTTAACGTGATTCTTAATGTTACTAAAATCTGCCTCACTGTTGAAGATGAAGTCTTAGGTTCGAGCAAATAAATGACCATTCTATTCTATTCGATTCGCAGGTCGGGCAAAGAATTATTGGGTTATTCCATCTGAAATTTTTCAAAGACAGCGACGAAAATCTGGATTTGTGTATAAATAATGGCAATAGGCAATGCTCTCAAAACAGTGATGGAAAACATCGTGAAAAAATCGGTATGTCTTAGAACCAAAAAATCGAAGACGTATGACATCTACCAATCCGCACTGGGCCCGCGTGGTGGATTATAGCCCATTCCCTCTCATAGAGAGGAGGCCTATATCCCAGCAGTGGGAACATTAATAAGCTGATGATGATGATGAATGGCAATAGGCTCGTATTACATAATTACTGGCGAAATGTGGGTGTATTAAAAGGTACACCTCTATGAGTAAACAGTCGTGATTTGTGTATTATCATAATATTATGATTCTGCTAAAGCGGCCAGTTCAGGCCTCCTGGTCTTAGAGCGAATTTCATCGATTCAACTGAACATAATCACTTTGCTGGTGTCAGACAAGGATATATACGATCACCCTTACTCTTCAACATATACACCGAATACATAATGCGAACTGCTTTAGATAACTGGTATGAAGGTTTGTCGGTCGGAGACAGGATGATATCCAACCTGAGGTATGCTGATGATACAACCCTTCAGGCGTGGTCTAAGGAGGATATCGTCGTTGCACGGCACGTCGAGCGACGTGTTGTGCGCTTTTTTCCGTTTACCGAGAGAAGGCGCGTGCAGCGACCCGCGTTATCGCACGCCCAAACACAAACATACGAAAAAGTAAGATATTGTTTACGGAGATGCGGGGCGTGTTGCAGCGCGTTGCCCGCGGCATCGCACGCATCGTTGGATAGTGCCGTACACGCGGCATTATGTCATCATGTCACGTCACGGATGTCAAATAGCCATAAGCTCTTTGTGTTCTTCGTGTAGCGAATATATAAAAATATTCGCAAAAGTTTATTGAATAAATAGTTCTGTCAGTGCAACTTACGAATAACATTGTTATCTAGTGGTTATGTGCTGTTGATACGCCGCGTGGCCAACCGCGTTCAGCCGCCGCGTTGGATGCCGCGTTCACAGCCGCGTCCGACGCGGCGTTCGACGCTGTATCTCAAGCAAACGCGCGTAAAATCGCTTCTCCGTAAACGCTCTCATACATTGCCATATGTTTGAATTTTAAGCGGCACGCACCGCCTTACGCGCGAAGCACCGCGTCTCCGTAAATGAGCCCTAAGATGTTCATGTTCACTATTGGCTGAACTCGCATTGTGTAGTATCTTCGTACAAAGCGCAGTCAGTTTATACTGGGTATGACAGCTTCATGTGACGGCATGTGCTCAAACTAATACGTTACATCGTTTGCCCAATTCAATGTTTCCTTAACTGCGCTTCACAGCATACGTAGGAGGATACATAGTTTTGCGTTTGCTCTCGTTAGCACAAACGTTCGGCTGAGTTCGGCAAAGCTCGGGAATATTCGAGTGATTGAATTTTAAAGTAGATCCTTACCTTCGACAAGTTGGAAATGGTAAATTTACACTTGTACCCACTGCCACTAACATTTGGATATCTAAATGATGATTTGAACATTTAGAAAAGCACCGTAAGGCCTGAATTGAAGGGTACAGGTGCAAAACAAGAAATGTCATAAAAACAAAAAGTTGTTAATTTAACATTTTTATTTTTCAAAGTTAACAATTTTCTTAGGTATTACTTAAACTTGTAAACTGCTACTAAGAACTTAAGTATTCCTTTAAAAGTCTTAATTTTAGAAACAAAAAATACTTTTATGAAAATAAAAAGTTTGAAAATAATTGAAAAATTAAAGTTTTAGAATAATTATGCAAAAAACTGGAAATGTCATTTTTGTATGGGACGTACTCCCATACAAAAATGAATAAACCTTATACCAAGTAGTTATTGTTCTGTCCACCTGCTAAATCACAAAATATTTCAAAATGCTAATAAACGACTATAAAAAAAAGTTGACTGCTAAATTTTTTGAATTACGTTCAAAAAATTTAGCAGTCAACTTTTTTTTGTGACTTTCCTTGTTTTGCCCTGTACTCTTCAATTACTGTCACGCTGACATTCGGTCACGTACGAGTATACAAATTGTGTTTAGCACCATACTGCGACGCTGACGTCAGCGGTGGACGACAGCCGTATTTTGTTCTCGCTGACGTCACGACCGACTGTACGCGACTGACCGTCACGTCAGCGCTACAAGAATTCAGGCCTTAGTGTAAATTCCAAACATGCATAATTCTGGACAGTCGGGTAAAAAGATCAGACTGAAGTCAACTTTTTCATATACATCTGACGCGGTAAAAACATATGGTTGGTGGTTCTTTACACATAATACAGGAGAAATTGCTAGTGTAGGGCAACGTTTTTATAAAAAAAAAAAAAAAACACTTTCTTTTAATAGACCATTAATCAAGAAGAAGGGAAGGCAATGGAGGAGGCCTTTGCCTAGCAGTGGGCCAATAAAATCTCAGAGAAAAAAAACCGGCACATTTGAATGTCAAAATCACCGGACACGTTATATTTTAGAAAATTTTCACACGGTTTCTCTAGTTTGTGTTGTACAACGGGCTGGTGCCCGCAACTCCACGTCAAAGCGCATTTTTCACATATGGGCTATAATTCACCACGCGGCCCAGTGCGGTTTGGTAGATGTCACATGTCTTCAATTTTTTTGGTTCTAGGACATAGGTTCCCCACGATGTTTTTCTTCACCGTTTTGGGAGCAGTGGTGATGAAATAAATTACACAAAGTAATGCGCCTGTCTGGGTTCGAACCCACGACTTACTGTTCGTAAGTCGGGGCCGCCACCACTGGGCCACCGATAAACTAATGAAGAAAATGTTAGTGCTTCCATCAAAACGTTGCCTTCAAACTACGTTAAGCAATTTCACTGTAAAATCCAGGTTTAACTCATCAATTTTAGAAGAACTCAGAAGTGTTGTGAAAAGTCTGCCGGAGTAAAAGAAACTGGTCACACTTTTGTTTGACGAAATTTCTTTAGCACCAGGGGTGGAGCAAGGATAATTCAGCAAGTGGTCAAATAATGGGATTTGAAGATTTTGGGAACAACAAAAGACACAAAACTGGCTGATTATGCACTTGTGCTAATGATTAAGGGCATAAAAAGTTAGGGTTATGGTAAGTTTATGATTGAGAACACAATGATATTATCTACTCGTACATCTCATTGACTCCCTGTGAAAAACTACACACCGCTGCTCACTTTCTTTCTAGTTTGTGAAGGAAAACCTCGTGAGGAAGCCAACACGACTGAGAGATATTTCTTGATGGCATGTGAAGCTAAGTCAGAGGCCTATGTGCACCAGGGTAGCACAAACCATACAATAAAAAAAGAATACTGTAGTTTACAACCACGATGAGCTAACCCAGCAAATTGCTCTACACTTGAAAATTCAACAATTGTATAATACTACCACATTCTCGTTATGCTGCAAGCTTTGAGTTAACTAGACTAACTATTTATTTAAAGCACGTTCTCTGCATTGTATTGAAGTAACTAAGTAAATAGTTAGGCAACTATTTAATTTTACTTAGTTATTTCAACACAATGCAGAGACAAACACGTACTAACACGTACTTTACATGTATGATTAGACACCTAGACACTACGTCGAGTGCCTAGTTCCCGAATGGAAGCCGGTCAACCGGTGGTGACTGGCAGAAGAGGGGATATCGATAACCAACACTGCGCTGGACCATCAGTGCACGCTGCCCCGGCCCCCCCGACGGGTAATCCGAAGAGGAGGAAAAGGCCGTCCCGGAGGCAGCGGCAGGCACAGGGGATAGGGATGTCTCCACAGAAAACAGGGGCTAACGCCGCGGGCCGGGTAAGACCAACCAGCGGTAACGTCAACTTCTCCGGAGGCAAGCGGTCTTATCCTTTTTTTTTTTTTTTTTTTTTTTTTTTAGGATGGGAAATCATCAAATGACTTCTCCCACTCTGGGCGGAGCGGGAGGGAGTGTCAGACTCTTACTGACTAAAACCCATCCATGTTCCTTCCTCGCCCTTTACGTTCCGGGGCCGCGGTATCTCTTTCGAACAGTCCCGCAACCCCGGCAGGCTTCGGCCCTTGCGGGCCCCTCTCTTATGCTGACATCTCTTTGAGGCGCGCGTGGAACACGAACGCGCCGTCGACACGGCCTGTCGTCGTTAGACGGACGGACGGCTAGCTAGCCCATAGCCAACCGTCCACAGGCCCGCATCTACGGTGGCCGGTAGCCACCACGTGGCCCTCGACGCCCGGTGCGTCTCCCGCGGCGGCCGGGAAGTGAGGATCTCTCCCTCTCTCGTTCCGCCACCTCCTTCGCTAGCATGACTGCTTCGCAGAAGGAAGTGACGGCTTCCCATTCCATCTCGCTCCGGACCATGGATTGAACCAGGGCCGGACGCGAGAGGTCGCCGCCGCCGATCGCCGCTTCGAGGACACGGCGGTGCTCCGCCCACGCAGGGCAGACCTCCACCGTGTGCTCCACCGTGTCCTCCGGTCGATCCTCGCAGTGGAGACACCCGGGCGTTTCCTCCCGCCCGATTCGGTGCAGGTACCTCCCGAAACATCCGTGTCCGGTGAGGACCTGCGTCAGGCGGAAGGTGAGGACGCCGTGGCGCCTCTCTAGCCACTCCTCAAAGAGGGGACTTACCGCCACTATCGTGGCGTGCCCTAAGCGGTCTTATCCTGCGCTGTTATTCTGCTAAGGCCCAAAGTGAAAGTGATGCCACGGTTAGCTAAGGATAAGATTAAAATAATAAATAAAAAATAAAGTGTAGACGATTAAACAATACATAATATTTATGTGAAGTATTATAAATACGGAGAAAACGGGGGTGCTCATTCCCTATTTTATACATTCGCGTTACACTACACATAGTATTCTTAGCATTCAGAAATCAAAACTGATGATATATAAAATACCTACATATATTATTAGCAGATTCTTTATATCAGACTCATATTTCAGAAGAAAATCGTTAAAAAGTATTGTCCTTACATTTTATCGATTTTCTCCTTATCCCTCTATTCATTGAGACGAACCTTCCTATTCTAAAAATATAACCTCTAAATGCCTTGATTTATAATACGACCAGCGAATACTGGTGAGGTACTTTATGTGCTATTAAAAGGACAAAAGAGCCACATTAGTTATTTATAGGGCGTTTATATGCCTTTGTTTCTATAAATATTTGCTAATGGGTGGAAAACAAGAAGAGTGAAACTAAAGGTGAACGGCGGTGAAGGAAAACATCGTGAGGAAACCGGCATTTCGTAGAAGCAAAAAAAAATTGAAGAAATGTGACATCTACCAATCCGCACTGGGCCCGCGTGGTGGATTTTGAATTACTATTGTCTTGTATCTGTGTTGATGTGAATTAGAATTAGAATTATTGATTTATTTTATTTGTATATGTGTTGATGGTGTATTTATTTGTGTGTGTGATGTTATTTGTAATATGGGTTATGAACCTGTGTTGGAAAATGAGAACGCAACTATAGTGTTTCGTGATTATTCTATACTCTGTGGTAATTAGCTTACTCTGTAACCTCCTGGCTGTGTTAATCACGTTTCTTGCATTTTCACTAGAAGTCTTTTTATTTCCACATTAATATCAACAACCTGAAATAAATGAATTTGATTTGATAGCCCATTCCCTCTAAAAGAGAGGAGGCCTGTTTCCCAGCAGTGGGATCATTAATAGGTTGATGATGATGATGATGATGAATCTAAAGAGTCAAAAGATGCGGCTGCATGATTCTACTCTAACATAACATGACGCCTGTAAGCCCTGAAGGATTTGGCAGATATGTATCTAATAGTACACCCACATCTCGCCAGTTATGTTTAAGTCCCATGTAATAGCGGGCGAGCCTTTTGCCATCAATCGATGGTATCTTTTGCCATGAATCACATCAACACTAATCAACACTAAGGGAGTCACAAATTAACTAAACTAGGTTAAAAATCGTCATCTTTCTTTAGTTATCCCATGTTACTTAGGGGTAACCTAGTTCCATTAGTTTCAGATTCTTTCAAAATGGAACTAGTGATTATAAAAAACAACAGTAGTTCCATCATGGAACTGTTAATGGTACTAGTGACAATAAAGCAACAAAATAACTCAACTAGGGCAGAAAATCGTCATCTTCGTTCCCTTTTCCCATTTTACTTGGGGGTCACAAATTAACTAAACTAGATAAAAAATATCACCATTTTTCGTAATACAATTTTACTTGGGGTTACAAATTACCTAAACTAGGTACTAAAACCATCATCTTCCTTTCGTTATCCCATGTTTCTTAGGGGTCACAAAATCATTATCTTCGTTCCCTTTTCTCATGTTATTTGGGGGTCACACATTAACTAAACTGGGGCACAAAATCATCGTATTCCTTTCGTTATACCATGTTATTGGGGATCACAAATTAACTAAACTAGAACACAAAATCATCGTCTTCCTTCGCGTATCCCATGTTACTTGGGGGTCACAAAATAGCTAAACTAGGTCACAAAACGACATTGAGAAATCCGTAATGGTAAAAGCTACCTGTCATAAAATAAAAAGATACTTTTTATTCCGTTCGGTACTCTAGCTACGTGAGTGAACCCTTGGGAAGAGCTTTTACATTGTAAGTATTTAAATATCAATTTTATTGAAATATTGAATCCACTGTTCCTTTGTCAGACATATTCAATATGTCGTCAGACAAAAGGTCAATATGTAATAATAACGACGCTTTCACAATTGCAATATTTTATGAATACGAATGTGGAATGTTGAAATTGAACATAATTGTGTTGAAATGACGAACAAGTTGTATTTTAATACTATTGTAAGAAAGAAAGAAAGAAAGAAAACATATTTATTCGGCTTATGCCGCAAGTGAACAAAACATTTATAACAAAAATAGGAATTCAATAAAGTAAAAACTTAACTGACTTTTCTTGACTTTTTTATTGATCCTGAATTTGTAGTAGTTACGGGTAGTCATAAGTCAGATAATATATATTGCTGGACATATATATCAGATACCCTGACACTGAATCTTTTCAAGGCGTATGCGTGCCTTTAGTCATCATTCATCATCATCATCACTGTTAAGGCCCACCCCCGCTCTGGGTGCGGGGGGACCAGGCCGGTGTCCCTACTCCACGCGAGAGGGTATAAAAGCTCGCGCGCAGATCGCGAGCGACGACTGACTACTTCAGAACTTGTACAATTTTATTACCTATATATATATCGTGTACCCATTGTAGAATTAAATTAAAAGATATATTATAGCTCTTCGAGTTCATCTTTCAGCTCCTCACACATACCTACCTTGGCACACACACAAACATCAGGCAAAGGCCTAAACATGATGGTGCCGTGACCAGGATATTCGAAGAAAAAATACCCAAATAAATTGGAAGGAAGAACAAATTACAAACATATAAGGAAATTGAAGGAAACAGTAAAGAGAGTATAAAGCGCAGAAGAATTTGGTGAGCCCGTTCCTTTTTTCCTAATTACCCACATCTTACTTCCAGTGCTAACTATTTGGATTATTAATATTTTTTTCGAATTTCCATTGTAAATTAAGAACCTGGGTGTTTAATTACTTGTAAATTATCACAACGTTAAATTTGTCGCATTATAACAATGTCTCGGAACCCTAGTAGTAAAGTGACGGACCCAATAAAAAGGAGAAGTTACATTAAGGGTAGATTAACAATTTTCAAAGGTTATTTAGACGAGATCAAATCTGTAGAAAGGTTAACGGATCAGCAAGCTGCTGAGTTAAGGTTAAGGTTAACCAAACTAGAAGCATGTTTATCCACTTTCGATGACTTACAATCCGAAATTGAAATTGAATCGGAAGATCCAGAAGAACAAATGAAGGTACGTTCTGAGATCGAAGGTCAATTTTATTCTTTGATCTCCGAAGGTCAATGTATTTTAGATAAATTAGAAGAACTTAATATTCGGAGGAAAAGTATGGCAAATACAACCTTTAGGCAATCCGATAGTTTCGAGGGTGGAAATATATTCAAAGGTTCATTAAAATTACCCACAATAAGGTTACCCACTTTCGATGGGAATTATAATCAGTGGTTAGAGTATAAAGATACTTATGAGGCCGTAATCCATAATAATGATGCTATCGAGACAATAAATAAGTTCCACTACTTGCGATCGTCATTAGAGGGTAGCGCAGCATTAGTAATAAAATCATTATCATTTTGTGCCGATAACTATCGCCTGGCGTGGGATTTGTTATGTCAAAGATACAATAATAAACGTCTCTTAATAAGTAATCATATGAAATCAATATTCGGTATGGAAAGTATAACTAAGGAGTCTGACAAAGCTTTGCGTGTTATGATTGACAGTATAAAAAAGAACTTGAGTGGTTTAGAAGCGTTAGGAAAGCCTGTAGAACATTGGGACACGATGATAATATATTTTGCGTCATCAAAACTCGATAATGTAACTAGTAGAAGGTGGGAGGAACATAAAAGTATAATAGGAGATGATCCTACCCTCGAAGAGTTTTTTAAGTTCTTACGCGATCGGGCGGATGTACTAGAAACAGTAAAGCATAGTAAATCAAGTATAACCTGTAAAAATGAAAAAGCAAATAGTTTGATTGCATCCGCTCAGACGAGTAATAACAACCTATTTAATTGTATAATTTGTAAACAAGATCATCGACTGTTTGAATGTACGAGATTTATTTCTATGAACTTAGACGAAAGAAATGAAGTTGTTTCGAAAAATAAATTGTGTATTAATTGTCTAAGACCAGGTCATCGTGCTTTTAATTGCAAATCATCTGGTTGCAGGACTTGCCATTATAAAGATAACTCATTGCTTCATAGAAATAGATCTCCTTCTATGGATAATAATGTTAGTTCCCGTAGTGAAAAGTCGACTGGTACATCACCCCCGACTTCGGTCGGAGTTGTACGCCAAGGCGAGCTCGAACCCGCACTCTCGCATCAGCCGACCGCCGTGAGCGCCGCTGTACATGAGTGCCCGGCGCCCGCGTCGTCGGAACCGGTTTCCTTATCTACGATCGCCACTCAATACGTACTTTTGTCGACCGCGCTCATAAACGTAGTTAACGAAACAAATAATGAACATTATTTAGCGCGCGCATTATTAGATTCTGGTAGTCAAATGTCAATAGTAACAGAAAGTTTTTGTAATAAATTAGGGTTGTCCTGCAAACGTGCTAAGGATAACCATAATGTATATGGTATAGGAAATACTAAGTTACAGTTCGTAGAAAGTTGTAGTTTCGTAATCAACTCAACTCACAACGATTTTTCGGTAGAAATCAACTGTATAGTCTTGCCAAAAATCACGAATATGTTGCCGAATGTAAAGATTAACGTAAATGAATTGAAGATTCCTGGTGACGTATTTGTTGATTTAGCAGATAGTAGATTTTACGAGCCCGCTAACGTAGATATATTAATTGGAGCGGACTTGTTTTGGGAACTGTTAACAGGTCAACAGATAAGACTAGGTAAAGGTCTTCCCATATTGCAGAGTAGTAAATTAGGTTGGCTTGTTACGGGTCCCGTAAATATCTGTAAATCAAATAATGAAGTAACTTGTAACTTAACTAGAAGTATAAGTGAACAATTAGAAAAATTTTGGAAGGTAGAGGAGATATTAAGTATAGATCATATACCATTTAATAATGAAGAGGAATTTTGTGAAAAACACTTTGTAAAACATACGTACAGAACGGAAAATGGTAGGTTTTGTGTTAAGATGCCTTTTCACACTTCACCGTCTGTACTTGGAGACTCCTTTGTTAAGGCGAAGTCGCGCTTGAATAATTTAGAAAAAAGATTGAAAAGACAACCTAAAGTGAAGGAGTCCTACGTTGAATTTTTAAATGAATATGAGGACTTGAATCATTTGTCAGAAACATGTAAGCCTGAATTTGGATATTATTTACCGCATCACCCAGTTATTCGGGAGAAAAGTGAGACTACAAAACTTCGGGTCGTTTTTAACGCTTCGGAAAAAACCGATAGTGGGTACTCATTAAATGATATCCAAATGGTTGGGCCAGTGATTCAAGACGATATTTTTAGTATTTTGCTTCGATTTAGGCAACATAATTATGTTATGACCTCAGATATCGAAAAAATGTATAGACAAATATTAATATCTGAGAGTCAAAGACATTTACAAATGATATTGTGGAGGGACAATGAGCACGAACCCTTAAGATATTTGAAATTGAACACGGTGACCTACGGAACCGCTTCCGCGCCGTACTTAAGTACTCGTTGTCTTCTTCAATTGTCAAACGAATGTAATGATCCGGAAGTCCGCGAGATAATGAAACATGATTTTTTTATGGATGACTTGATAACAGGTCATCAGACTGAGGAAGGGTTAAATCGTATTTGTAGATTAATTACTCAGATTTTAGATTCGGGTGGTTTTAAATTACGAAAATTTAGGTCTAATGCCAATCAGTTACTTGTTGAAAATAAATTACATGAAACACAATCAATAACAGAATTTAAAACTACCACGAGTACTTTAGGGTTAACATGGTCGCCTCAGTCTGACAAGTTTCAATTTTCCGTACATGTAGATAAAACGGATAGGATCACTAAGCGAAGTATATTATCTTCTATTGCAAAGATTTTTGATCCTTTGGGACTTTTAAGTATATTTGTTGTTAAGGCTAAGTTAATCTTGCAGAAACTATGGATAAGTAAATTAGAATGGGACGATCCAGTAGCCGATGAAATACAGATTATGTGGTTTAAATTTATAAAGAACATGAATTCTCTAACTTGTGTTGAAGTTCCAAGGCACGTCATGTGTAAAAACGCAGCACACATTGAAATTCATATCTTTTCAGATGCATCTATGTATGCCTATGGGACCTGTGTTTTTGTCCGTTCAATAGATCCTGTTGGAGAAATTCATGTACAGTTACTCTGTGCTAAATCTAGGGTCGCCCCATTAAAAGGTCTAACAATACCGAAACTCGAGCTATGCGGAGCGCTGCTGTCCGCTGAGTTGGGAGAAAAGGTGACTCACTCCCTGCGATGTACTGTGGCTCGGTGTGTATACTGGACAGACTCGATGGTTGTGCTCGGTTGGTTCCCTAGTAGCATTTTTTGTTGGCATTTAGTTGGGCCACATACCTCTGGTTAGTTGGCAAATGCATACAATTGGCGGGCAGTTTGCGGGTTGGGCCCAAAACTGATGGCCTACGTGGATTTGCCTACAAAGGCCCAACTTGCGATGGGGCCAACGTGGATTTGCCTACCACCAACCAACCAACTACTACCAATGTGTACTACCGAGCTAGTAGTGTTGAACTAATAACCTTGTGTGAACACTAATAGGGTTGAAATAAAACCAAATTGCTTTCTGATCTAAGGCGCGGGTTATATACAAGTGGCGTATGGCGCTGGCGCGTGTGCAGGTACGCGGGGAGCGAGGCAGTAGCAAGTAGCGGCGCCACTTACTCGGCGCCACCGCCATACTCCGTACGCCACTCGTGTTTGTCCGGCGCTCAAGCTGGTGATTTAATTACTAAAATTTACTCGAACTCAACCAAATCGTGGTAACACAACGATAGCGACTTCTAATTGGACTACAACGCCATCTATCGAGGTTGGGGTACAACTTTTGAACCTTTACGATATTATCATTACGGTTTCGGCATGAACTTACCGCCCACCAAGGACATTTAGTGACGGAATTTCCTTCTTAAATTATCCTTAATTTTCAATTTTGCACTTTGTTTACAATATAAACCATAAATCTCAAATATAAACAGAAATATAAAAAATATGTTTCGTAAATCTAAGAGTTACTAAGAGTTAAGAGAGTACTAGTAAGCTCATACTGGGTGTACCAGTATATACGTATCATCCCTAACAGGCCCATTGAAAGGTTTAAGTTGGACTGATGTAAGTTGTTATCATAACTTAAATCCCTACAAAAAACTCCCAACAGTAGGAATAGAAGCAGCAGGCCCGTCGTTAGTTGGCCCAATGTTGTTTTAGTAATTTAAATCCCTACAAAAATCTCCCAACAGTAGGAATAGATGCAGCAGGCCCGTCGTTAGTTGGCCCAATGGTGTTATAATAACTGAAATCCCTGCAAAAATCACCCAACAGTAGGAATAGTAACAGAAGGCCCTTTGTTGGCTATTCGTTGGGCAAATAGTGCATGTTTATGACAATGGGCCTATTTTAAGTTTAGGTTGGCGGAACAACTAACCGTCTGCCAATACATTCCCAACTGTTGGCATAAGGAAGCCAACGGCAATTGCTACTAGGGTTACGTGTCACCGCCGCTCCAAAACAATTAAAGGTATTTGTTTCAAATCGAGTAAATAAAATTAATAAGTTAACAAAAGGCAGTGAGTGGAGGTACGTACCAACAGACCAAAATCCAGCAGATCTCATTTCCAGAGGAGTAGATCGTATGGATAAAAAAGTTCACAGATTGTGGTGGAGTGGGCCTCCCTTTTTATCCCTAAGCGAGTCCCAATGGCCTAAGGTCGATAGTAATAAGTTAAATAGTGTAAACTTACCTGAAGTTAAGATCGTAGGTACCTTTGTAACAAGTGTGAATAATAATAGGTTGATTGAATTTGAACGTTATTCCACTTTGCATAAGGTACAATGTGCAATGGCATATGTTCTTAGATTTGTTAAGAATTGCAGAATAAAAAATAAAGAAGGTAGACTTACCAGTAATTATTTAAGTACCGATGAGTTAAGCGATAGTTTGATGTATTTAGTAAAATTCTCGCAGCATGACTCATTTAGCGATGAGTATGTTTGTTTATTAAATAATAAGCCTTTATGGAGTAAATGTAAGATTTTATCTCTTAGCCCCTTTCTAGACAGTAAATCTAAAGTTATACGAGTGGGTGGTCGTATTCAAAATTCAACTTGTTCGTTTAACAAAAAACATCCTTTACTATTAGATTCTAAACATCGATTATCAAGGCTTATTTTTGAGAATGAACATAGCCGGTTACTGCATGCTGGGCCGCAGATGATGTTATCGGCTGTTAGAGAGAAATATTGGATTATTAATGGTAGAAAGGTGGCTAGAAGTGTGTCAAATAATTGTATAGTATGTAAGCGATTTAGATTTAAACCAATAGTTCCTATTATGGGTAATCTACCCAAACAGCGTTTAATTCCAGGAACGCCTTTTGAAACGTCTGGAGTTGACCTAGCTGGTCCATTTTTAATCACTGATAGGAAAGGCCGCGGTTGTAAAATAAGTAAATGTTACATGTGTTTATTTGTATGTTTTACAACCAAGGCCATTCATTTAGAAGTCGTTAGTGACTTAAGTACAGATGCATTTCTCTTGGCATTACGTAGATTTATTGCACGACGTTCTAAACCGAATTTATTATATTGTGATAATGCGACAAATTTTTTAGGGGCCAGTAATGAACTTAATAAATATTTAATAGTAAACAAAGATGAAATAAATAAATTCTGTTCTGATGAAGGAATGAAGTTTGCCTTCATACCCCCATACGCCCCAAACTTTGGGGGCTTGTGGGAGGCAGGGGTGAAGTCTGCAAAATACCATATAAAAAGAATATTAGGAGACAGGCATTTAACATATGAGGAACTTTCAACTTTATTTGTCCAAGTAGAAGCCATACTGAACTCCCGGCCTTTGTTTCCCATGTCATCCGATCCCAATGATTTCCATCCCCTGACCCCCGGGCATTTCCTCGTCGGCAAGCCGCTGATAGCTCTTCCCTCTCCAGTACTGACCAATATTAACTGTAATCGACTTCACAGATATGAGCAATTGGAGCGAATGAGACAGCTTTTCTGGTTGAGATGGCAACATGAGTACATTACGGAACTGCAACATCGTACGAAATGGCGCAAACCTGCGATGGAACTTCGCGTTGGCGATATGGTCATTATAAAGGAAAATAATTTGCCTCCATTAAAATGGAGACTCGGACGCATAGAAGCCCTACAAAAGGGAAATGATGAAGTATCCAGAGTAGCAGATGTGAGGACGGCCAGTGGCACTATTCGTCGAGCTGTAAATCGCCTGTGTCCTCTGTTCGAGCCTGAAGCAGAAGAGTTGAAGGAATCCCCTTCAACGGGGGGAGTATGTTAAGGCCCACCCCCGCTCTGGGTGCGGGGGGACCAGGCCGGTGTCCCTACTCCACGCGAGAGGGTATAAAAGCTCGCGCGCAGATCGCGAGCGACGACTGACTACTTCAGAACTTGTACAATTTTATTACCTATATATATATCGTGTACCCATTGTAGAATTAAATTAAAAGATATATTATAGCTCTTCGAGTTCATCTTTCAGCTCCTCACACATACCTACCTTGGCACACACACAAACATCAGGCAAAGGCCTAAACAATCACTTTAGCCGAAAGACGTCCACTGCTGGACATAGGCCTCACCCAACTGTCACCACGTTGACCGGTCCCGTGCGACTCGCATCCAGCGGATTTCCGCAGCCTTCACCACGTCATCGGTCCACCTAGTGGGTGGCCTTCCAACGCAACGTCTTCCGGTTCGCGGTTGCCACTCCAGAACTTTTCATCCCCACCGGCTATCCATTCTGCGAATGTGTCCTGCCCACTGCTATTTAAGTTTCGCAATTCTTCGGGCTAGGTCAGTAACCTTGATTCTCTTGCGGATGTCTTCATTTCTGATTTGATCACGCAAGGAATCTTGCCTTTAGGTATAACGATAGCACTGTTAATAGTTCCCTAAAACTGTTCAACAGCGAATTTGCACAATAAGATTCCCTACCTCAACCTATAACATTACTACGATTCACGACAGCACAAACAGTTTTACTCCACGAATTACTTTAAAAGTATTGTTTTTCTAAAGAAACTTCCAGAAGTTGACATGAACTTTGCTAGAACTTTCGTTGCTCGTTCACACACAGATCACGTAGTTACGAAAGCGTTGGTGACGAGACAGAATTCAGGCTTAAAAGATTATTCTTAATGTTATTGCGCGGACAAGTTTTTTGTAACTGCAAGTCGAGCTTTGGAAAAGGTTTTAACACTTTCACGGTCAGTTCGGTCACGTTAGGAAACATTGCGTTAATAAATCACCTACCTGTGCTAACTGCTCCGAAGCGCATGAAACAAATAACTGCCCGCACAAGGATAACTTAAATTATATACCGACTTGCGTGGCGTGTAAACGTTTTAAAAAACCGTTTGACCATCGTTGTGGGTCTCCAGAGTGTACCACATACAAACTTAAGCTCGAACAGTTAATCCTCAACACTAACTACTAAAATAATGGATAGTTTAAATATAGGACAATTAAATCTCCACAACGATAGGGTGGCGACCTCTGAATTAGACAAATTAATTATCGATTATAACTTAGACATTGTACTTGTTCAAGAACAATACCAGAATGCACACTTACGTCACAAAGTAGTTCAGCTGGACAGCAAAGCACGAGCCGGAATTTACGTGACCCGTTCTTCTAACTTTACAGTAACATCTTTGTGTAACCTCATGACGCCCCACTGTGCCGTTGCGGAAGTCTCATCAGCTTCTTTCAAAGTTTACGTTGTGAGCTGTTACTTTCAATACTCAGATCCTGTTGCTCCTCATATACATAACCTCCGTCACGTCTTGCAGTCACTCGCGGGCTGTAAAGTTATCGTTGGCGCTGATGTTAACGCGTCATCGTCTCTGTGGTATGGCAAGGTTAGGTCAACGGATTCCGACCGACGTTGTGCTGTTGAAGATTTTATTGCTGAAATGAACCTATCGATTCATAATACCCCTGATGCACCACCTACTTTTTGCAGCCTAATGGGCGAATCTTGTATTGACGTCACACTTTCTAGTGCAGACGTTCGCTTGGATAGGTGGCGTGTCTTACCAGATGCGTCTTGTAGTGATCATCGCCTGATCGTGTACGAATTTGTTCCGGTGTCTACTCAAGGTCCGACTCATATCACTGGTAATTTTAGATATAAAAGTAAAGGCGCGAACTGGGAATTCTTTGGTTCGCTGTTTGCAAGTCACGCCAAAGACTTCACTCGTGATGGGTTGTCAGCTGAAGAAAGTGCTGAAATCATGTCAGACACCTTCACTTACTGTGCTGACATCGCTATTGGTCGCGCATCTATGACCAACCTCCGTAGATGTGATTGGTGGTGTGACTACTTAATTGAACAACGTAAAAGCTATCGCCGAGCGCGTAGACATTTAAACAAGCTTAAAAAACAAAAAGTCACCGGAGACCCATATACCATTGCTTTAAATGCGTTTAGAGTTGCCAGGTCCCGCTACAGAGCATCGACTGAAAAATCTAAGGGTAATTTACTGCGAAAAATTGTAGAAAAATTAGATAAAGAAGGACCGTGGTCTCCTTTGTATCACGAGTTCAAAGCTAATCGATCGGTCGACCTAGCGTTTATCCAAAACATTAAAGTAAATAATAAACACACCACCGGTATTGAGGAAACGACCGAAGTTCTATTAAATACTCTGATACCTGATGATTCGCCGGTTAATGACAATGACTACCATCAACAGATCAGAGCGTGGGCTGCTGTGCCACCTGAATCACCAGCGTCAGACCTTCCATCCATTGACGAATTCATTAATGTTGTCAGGAAACTGCCTCTTAAAAAATCAGCAGGTGAAGATAAAATATCTAATCGGATGATAATAGAAGCGTGTAAAACAGCGGGCGACGCCATTCTATCTGTTTTCAACCGATGTATTGCGGAAGGCGTTTTTCCTCGCGTATGGCGACGTGACTTTATACGAATAATTCCAAAAAGTGGTGATAAGCCACCGGACGACCCTAAGTCGTACAGGCCCTTAACCCTGCTACCAAATTTGGGAAAACTCCTGGAGCGCCTTATCGTTCCGCGTTTGCTACCGGACGGACCAAAGTTTCATAATAACCAATTCGGATTCACCGTGGGTAAATCTACTGTTGACGCGGCACTTTCTGTTAGAAAAATTGTTAATAACTCTGAACACAAGTACGTGGTTGGAATCTTTTTAGATATTTCCGGGGCTTTTGATAACGCTTGGTGGCCGATGCTACTACTTAAAATGAAAAATCGTGGCTGCTACAAAAACATATATAATCTTGTTCATTCATTCTTTTTAAATGGTACCGCGCAACTAAAACTCGGACATCATTCTATGTCAAAGTCCCTTACCATGGGATGTCCACAGGGCTCGGTAATCTCTCCGTATGTATGGAATATAGGTTTTGATGATTTCCTCGCGATCCCACTTCCACCGGGCTGTTCATTAACCGGTTACGCGGACGACGGCCTGCTGCTCATTCAGTCAAATACCCGGGCTGGACTCGAGAATTTAGCTGACACTTGCCTACGATTAATATCTCAGTGGGGCGATCGAAACCGTCTGACCTTTGCACCGCATAAAACATTTCAACTAATTTTAAAAGGTGATCTTAAATCGTGGCCGAGCATTAAATTTAATAACGTTCCCGTGAAAAGAAAGCAGTCCGTATGCTACCTTGGACTGGTCTTAGAGAGGAATTTTTCATTCGTAGATCACATAAAAAATGTCGGTGAAAAAGCTAAAAAGAACTTTTATGCCTTAACGAGGATATCCAAATCTACGTGGGGATTGTCATTTTTAACTTTAAAGACCATCTACGTGGCTACTTACTTGGGTTGTATGTGCTACGGGGCACCTGTTTGGGCCGATAGGGCCACCATAGGAGCGGTGCGACGTAAATTGCTTCAAAGCCAGCGTTTGGCGTTGATATTCTTATGCAAAGCGTACAGGACGGTTAGTACCGAAGCTCTTCCGGTGCTTGCGGGTGTACTTCCAGTCGATCTGGAGGTGCAGCGGCGGGCTGCAATGTACTATAACGCGCGTGAGACCACGGACGCAGACTTTTTAACCGTACGTGATCGTGCTAGGATTTCTAGATTATTCAAACCACAGACCGACGTCTGGGAGGAACTTTTATCTGAATGGCAATGTAGGTGGGACAATTCCATCAAGGGCAGGCACCTCCACCAGTTCTTTCCATCCGTTCGTGAGCGGCTGGACAGGACATGGCTGGAGGTTGATCACTGTGTTGCCCAATTTCTCACGGGCCATGGCAACTTTAAGAGTAAATTATTTTCCTTCAAGCTTGTTGACTCGCCTTTTTGTCAATGTTCAACATCTGACTGCGAATATGAACAATCTGCTCATCACATTTTGTGGGAGTGTAGTCTTTGGCAAAATGAACGCAATATTATGTTGGATAGTGTACAGGTTACATCCGGAGTTATTTACTATACGGACCTTGTGGAAACTAGAGCAAATTTCCGTGCGTTCAAGCGTTTTTGCCATACCTATTATTGGAATCAAATATAACAGCTCTCAACTAGGACCCATTAACGTTAATATTTATCCGTGGTGCTTGGCAACTGGGCCTATCCCAGTTGTAAACGTCCCTTTGTGCCTATTGGCCTTGTTTCGTTCTGTCTCCTGCTGATATGGAGGGAAGTGGAAATTACAGTTCTTTCCTACTCCTCCGCTATACTTTCTGATTAATTTCGTTGCGGGATCCAAGACAGTTAAATTCATTCTCTGGGACTTCGTCGAGCTTCATTGTCTCGGCGCTTTTCTGGTGGTCGCCACTGTTGATTCTGGCTTTCAGGAGTTACAGTGGTTTGGGCGTGTGTGGCGGGCTTGTCCCAAAAAAAAAAAAAAAAAAAAAAAAAAAAAGCACTGTTAATAGTTCCCTAAAACTGTTCAACAGCGAATTTGCACAATAAGATTCCCTACCTCAACCTATAACATTACTACGATTCACGACAGCACAAACAGTTTTACTCCACGAATTACTTTAAAAGTATTGTTTTTCTAAAGAAACTTCCAGAAGTTGACATGAACTTTGCTAGAACTTTCGTTGCTCGTTCACACACAGATCACGTAGTTACGAAAGCGTTGGTGACGAGACAGAATTCAGGCTTAAAAGATTATTCTTAATGTTATTGCGCGGACAAGTTTTTTGTAACTGCAAGTCGAGCTTTGGAAAAGGTTTTAACACTTTCACGGCCTTTAAAACCCACCTTTTCAAACTAGAAGAAGTTAGAATTTTCTTCCGTCAATTTGTTATGTTCTTTCTGCCTTCCTGCCAGAGTCGAAAAACGTGAGGCACTTGTTCTTTATGTTATTGCGATACCAATGGGAGTCTTCTAGTAACGGAGATATTGGGGGTCAAAGTTCCGACTTTTTACACGACTGCCCAAAAACGGAGTGTTATGTTTTCAGGGTTTATGTATGTATGTTTGTTCACAAGTATTGTTTAAATACATGTGTGTTGTAACATCACTTTAAATACCTAATCAGCTCAATTTTTTGAGGGCATAGGGTCTTACCGCAAAACGTGATTTTTCACACCAAATCAAAACCGTTTCCGTAATAATTTTTGCGTAGAGTTAGTTACATAAGATTGTACGGAATGCTTGGTTGACGGCTTCGTGGAGGGTCCGTTTACACCCTATATGTTTGCGTTCCCGCCACATGATTACAAACATTGTTGGCTTTAAGGCGCTACCCCAAGCGAAATTAACAACTCTATTTGTGGTGATTCTCTGAATACAGTTCTGATCAGCTTGCACTACGAAGTGGTTTTTACGTCAGTCACTGCGGGTCGAATAGTGCGAAATTAGTGGTTTTTATTCTTTATAAAATCAAATTTCCGTCTTTAAGAAAAAAAAAAACTAGCATTATGTTCATTATTAAGTTGCCTATCCATTAGTATAAGAAGGAAATCAAAATAATGTTAACTTTACGAGAAGAAGCATGTTATAAATATTTTTTTCTCATTTTTGTCGTTTCATTGTGAGGGGATGGATTTATTAAATATTATGAGACTTAAAAAAAAAACTACCATTTTGCAGTCAAGAATACCTATGTAGAAATTGAATGTATTTGTTATTACTTGGTATTTCTTTTGGTTATAGAGTAGTTGGCTCCAAAAAAGCACAAAAAAAGCTTTTGCTCGGGGACGCGCCTCAATCATAAATACTGCTTTAAGAGGCCTGCGGAACATGCGAATTTCATACAAACGTAATATCAAAATAATTTGTAAAACGCTTCAGAAGTCGGTGACCTTTGGTTGATTGATTTTGTTTTTTTTGTCACCGACTTCTGAAGCGTTTTTTCTGAAGTTATTTTTCACTTTTTTGTTTTCTCTGAATTCGGTTTTATTTTTTGTAAAAAAGGTTTTATTTTTCACTTTTTAGTGGTTCACATGTGCTTACCCCTTCACAGTGTACCGGCGTGATTTTCGGTTATGAACTGGTGTAAACAATAGACAGATATGAGATTTCCGCAATCCCAGTACATTTGCTATCATTTCCGTTGCCTATCTCCGAAGTTCTTCATCAGATCTTCATCAAATTGAAATGGGATCACTTCGAGAAAGTACACTTCCTAAAACTAACCAAATGTGTGCCTATAAAATGTGAAGAGTTCTCTCTATTTCTCCAGGATTCCATCATCAGATCCTGATTTGATGATTATGGGACAACCTGAGAAGTATACCCTTTCAAACAATTAAAAAAAAAAACAAAATCAGTTCCGCCATCTTCGAGTAATTGGGGAACATTGAATTGAGAACCTCCTTATTTTTGAAGTCGGTTAATAACGACGTTATGGTAGGTGACTCAAATATCCGGATAGCCTAAATAAGATTGGGCCGAGTATTTGCTCTTAAGAATTTAAGAGTTCCGTTCCTTTGTCATGGATCCCATAATCAGAAGTAATCAGAACCTAACCAAATTCTCGTCAATATACCCTTGGAGTACATCCTTTCCAATAAAATAAAATAAAAAACAATACATGTCACGATAATAGGGCTTATCCCCAATAAATGGAACTTAACTCACCTAACTGTCGAAATCTGGGTGAATTATACACTTCTGACTACCCCCTCAAAGCATACAGGCGTGATGTTACGTCGTGATATTTTTTAAACAATAAACAACCAACCGTTTTCAGCAATCACTGCAGCTTTGCCGTGTATTTTTGAAGAGTTTCATTTATATCTCCGAAGATCGGCATCAGATCTTCAGCAAATAGGGCCACACGAGAAGCACCAGCTTTCAAATAAAAAAAGAACCATCAAAATCGGTTCACCCAGTCGAAAGTTCTGAGGTAACAAACACTGTCGAAATCTGGGTGTTTTGTACACATCTGCGCACCCCTTCAGAGCATACAGGCGTGATGTTACGTCATGATATAGTATTTATAAACAATGAACCTACAAGCGATTGCAGCAATCACTGCAGATTTGCTGTGTATTTTTGAAGAGTTCCATTGTATATCTCCGAAGATCAGCATCAGGTCTTTAGAAAATTAAAATGAGACCACACGGGAAGCACCAGCTTTCAAACAAAGAAAGAACCATCAAAATCGGTTCACCCAGTCGAAAGTTCTGAGGTAACAAACACAAAAAAAAAAAAAAAAAAACCGACGAATTGAGAACCTCCTCTTTTTGGAAGTCGGTTGAAAATAATCAAACATATTCTTAAGGTAATGTGTATTTATTTTGATTGGATAACAGATATTTATAGGTTCCCAAACACACATTTTGAATGCATACTGATTTAAACTATAGTTATGAGAAAAAATAATTTTCCATAGACATTTTAAATTTCTTTATTATCTTATTTTTTAATTGTTCTTTCAAAATATTTATTTGGGAACATAGATATTCTATAATACAATCGAAATATATACACACAACCTTAAGAATATGTTCGATTTTTATATTATTTTGGTATTACGTTTGTATGAAAAACGCATGCTCCGCCGGCCCCTTAAGTTAAGCAACGATTAACGTGTGTTTCGTATTTTTTCTTTGTTTTACTATCTCTCAAAATTGAGGAATTTGTAGCTAAAAAAAACAGCCGCTCAAGTCAATCTTTAGGTCAAACCGTGCTTACCTATTTTGGTCTGTGGATGGGTGACCACCCTTACATACAGAGTGTCCTCCATGTCTCGGAAAGCTGTTGGTCCCGGCTGTCATTTGTAGATCTTTGACAGTCTTTACAGGTAGTCAGTGGCCCAAAAAGTCTGACAACCAGTCTTACCAAGTGATATCGTATAACCCAGTACTAACTGGGTTGTGGAGGTCAGATAGGCGGCCGCTCCATGTAAAATACTGATGTTCAGCTGCGTCCGGTTAGACTGGAAGTCATAGCTGGGAAAAGGCTAGGCAGATGATGATTATCTTTCAACTTTCTGCGTTTCGATATTTTAATAAACCCCTTACTCCCAAATACTGAAATGTCACTAAAAATTTTATGGCTGCTTAACATTTGAGCAGCTCCTAAGTTCTAAATTTTGTATAAACAAACGTCAATTTGGAGTATCTGTTAAATATAAGAGTTACTTAAATTTTCAGTGACGTTTCAGTATTCGGCCGTTAGTCAGTTAAACCTAAATCTGCGAATTAACGCTATCCTTGCTTCTATTTTTCACGAATGTTAGTAATTTATGCTATCAAAATAGCCAACAATAAACGGAACATTTTATGAGAGTTTATAATAAATTCTAAAATACAGAACGAATTCGCCATGTTCTGTGAGGACTGTCGTGTTAATTTATACATCACGACTTAAACTACCTGAAAACACGAATTTACTATGAAACTTTCTTGAAACAAAAACTACTGAATTTTCTATTTAATTCCATTGCTTGTTTTATTCCACAACTTCACTGCGGCACTTCAATCCTTACAAACAAATTTCGCAATGGATATCGAACTGAGAGAAAGTGTCATTTTATATTTCCTTTAAATTCTTGAATTCGGTGGTTCTGGACCAGACAGTGTCGTGTTACATGGTCGTTTGGCAAACATTAAATTGTTTTATTCTCTGCATATTGCTGTGGTGAGACTATGTATAGATTATGGTCACCTTTCTGACTGTTCTATAAATAAAAGGGAAAAATTAAACATTCATACTTAAAATCATAAAAGTTAAACTTGAATCTACGGGTAGTGAATTTCCTATTAAAAGAGGTGTACGCCAAGGAGATCACACCTAATATATTTTCAGCGGTGCTAGAAATGATTTTCAGAAATCTGAATTGGACCAAAAATGGCCTCAATATAAATGGCGAAAATCTCAGCCACCTACGCTTCGCAGACGATTTGATTTTATTTTCAGAGGATGCAAGAACTCTGGAAATAATGTACAGCAACTATTTTTTTATTTATTTATTTCAACTTAAAGTCTCAATACAGGTCATGTTAATTTTGTACCATTAAACCAGACATGGTTTGTATTGGTACTCACATTCGCTAAAACAGCACTGCTTAATCACTACTAAACAAAATCATTAAAAATGTAGGTACATGAAAAACATTTATTTTAGCCGTAAACATCTATCAGGAACCTAGATATTATGTAATCCAATCGAAATAAATACACACTTTCTTAAGAATATGTTTGGTTTACGAACTATTTTGGTATTACGTTTGTATGAACGACGCACGCTCCGCCGGCCCCTTAAGGAAATATTTAAGAATAAAGATATGCCAATGACAGCAAAGAAGAAAGTATACGAAATATGCATTATGCCATGCTTACTATACGGGTGCCAGACATGGGCGTTAACAGAGTCACAAGAAAATAAATTAAAAGTCTGCTGAAATTCTATGGAAAGAAGCATCTTGGGTATAAAAAGGACGGATAGAGTAAAATTACAAATAATTAAGAAAAAGACCAAATTTAAAAAATACACACACAGCCTACAGACAGCTCAAATGGCGTTGGACGGGACATATGTCGAGAGTAAATATAGAAAAATGGAGAAGGTTAGTAACAGAATGGTATCCAAGGGATGGAAAAAGAAGAGAAGCAAAGAAAGTAGAGGCAAGTAGTCGGGAAGTAGAGGCAGACAAAACAAAAGATGGGAAGATGACTTGCGGAAAATAGCTGGCCCAGTATGAAGCCGAATAGCAAGAGACAGGAATACGTGGAAATCTTTAGAGGAGGCCTTTGTCGACAGACAAGCTGTTCAACAAAAGCAACCAGTTGCCGATCACTTTAATACAAATTAGAATTAGAATGTAAATTTAGTTTTTAGCAAGTATTCATGTATTAAGTTAATGTAAAAGAAACAGCAATAAAGGCTATTTAATTTTATTTATTTTTACTTAACATCAAGGTAGTGCCTAAGGATATATGGGTTAGCGCAGTGCTTACCGCAGTGTCTCAAGACGAAAGTCTTTGACCAGTGTATGTTGCCAGTGATTACATACGGGACCGAAATGTGGTCGCTCACAATGGGCCTTATCAAAAGGCTTAAAGACACCCAAAGGGCAATGGAGAGCCGCTATGCTCGGAGTTTCCTTGCGTGATCGAATCAGGAATGAAGACATCCGCAAGAAAACTAAGGTCACCGACGTAGCCCGAAGAATTGCCAAACATAAGTGGCAGTAGCCAGGCACATTGCTCGCAGAACGGATGGCCGATGGGGCCGAAAAGTTCTAGAGTAGCGACCGCGAACCGAAAGACGATGCGTTTGGAGAAGGTTTGGTTTGGTGAAGGTTACTGGAATCCGTTGGATGCGAGCCCCATCCCGCGAGCGCGTGCACCGGTCCCGTGCAATGTGGCGACACTTCGGGGAGGCCTATGTCCAACAATGGACGTCTTTTGATGATGATGGCTAAATAATAATAGCCGCTTGGATCAATCTTCAGACGAAGCCGCGCTTGCCTAGGTTGGTCTGTGGATGGGTGACCACCTTTACATGCCGAGCTTCCTCCGTGACTCGGGAATCACGTTATGCCATTTGGTGCCGGCTGTCATTTGTAAAGCTTTGACAGTCGTTACAGGTATTCAGTGGCCAAAAACTGTGACAATCAGGCTCACCAAGGGTAATCGTATTACCCAATACTGATTGGGTTGTGGGGGTCAGATAGGCAGTCGCTCCATGTAAAATACTAGTATTCAGCTGCATCCGGTTAGGCTGGAAGCCGAATGTAATGTACGGATGTAATGCATACATATACTTACATTGTAATACTTGTACTTATACTTATACTTATAGTAATCATGGGAACTTATACTTCCAGATTCATTTGAAGCCCCACCCTGCATTACAAAAAAAAAAACACTTGAAACATCAAAATATCTTGCGAATCCTTTTAGCTTTACGTGAGATTATCTTGAACAAAAAAAAGGGAAAGTTTTCCCTACACACGCGTACACACGAGTACCTACAAGATTTACGGCATGAATATTTTCTAGAGCACAAAGATAAGCGCCCACATATTCGGAAGCAAAAAAAAAAAAACTTCTCTACCTAGCAATTCAGGCGCAGATATTCGGGAACTTTATCTCGGAACATTTGGGATGTAAGAATCCGTTGAAATAAAATTGTGGTCAAATAGATTTTCGTAAGGAATAAGAAATACTACTGGTCGCCCGCGATTAGAGGTCGTATGGCTGCGTAAGCTTTTTCATATGGACATTTTAAAATTTAATTAAATTTTAATTGCTGGGTTGGAGCGGTGCTAGTGCGGTGCTTGTTAAGTGACCCACGACCATTAGCCATTTTTTGTCGGTCCAGTCTAACTGGATGTAGCTGAATACCTACCAGTATTTTACATGGAGCGACCGCCTATCTGACCTTCACAACCCAGTTAATACTGGGTAATACGATGCCACTTGTTAAGACTGGTTGTCACACTATTTGGGCTTTTTGACTACCTGTAAAGACTGTCAAAAATCTACAAATGACAGCCGCGATAAACAGCGTAACTTGCTTTCCGAGGCACGCAGGAAACTCGGTATGCAAGCGCACACAAGCAACTATTTCTGAATATAATTGCCTTCATTGGATAATAAAGAAGTAGCTGCCAACAAAGTTACTTAGTTCCTATCAAAACCCGCTTTGTACGACTAAACAACAATCCCTTGTCATAAGACAAAGGGCTTACACGAAACTTTTGTACGTGAAAGCAAAGTAATAGCTTTATACGGAAAATTTGTTTTAGGAACGAACGAAAGTGTCCGTCAAAATGTAGGAGAAGTGAGACGTTGGAAATATACATAACATAATACAGGGTGTAAACCACCTCATCACGAAGCCGTCAACCAAGCATTCTGTACATCAAACTAAGCAACTTTACGCAAAAATTATTGCTGGGAAACAACTCCTTTCTTTGGGGTGAAAAATCAATGTAACGCACTCAAAACATTGTGCTGATGGATGGATTGAACAGTACGGGGTTCGTAAAGGTTTTTAAAGTAAAAATTTACAATAAAAACTTGTATTTAAAAAAAAAACTTCTCAAAATGTTGTAACTTTGACCCCCAATATCTCCGTAACTAGAAGGTTCCCAGGTATGGTGTAGAACAAAAAAAATATCGCAATGACAGGGAGAACAAGTGCCTTTCGGCTTTACACCCTTCATTAACACCCTGCAATCCCCGAAGAGTTACGCAGAGGTTTATGTAATAGTACACCCCGATTTCACCAGTAATGTGTGTACCACGTAATAGGCGAGCCAATTGCTATCAGCTGGGCACAAATCCAAACTCCGTGACTGCTACTGAGAAATCCTTAATGGAAAAGCCCAATAACACTTTGCCTGACCCGGAAATCAAACACAGAACCCCCTGGTCAGCAGTTGCACTGGTGAATACTCGACTGGCGGCAGTTAACGAGGTAGTTTTTATTTTTACGTAACACGGTAATTAGGTAAAAGAAGAAATAATAGATATATTATACTGAAACATAATCAGTCTATATACTGTTGGGACACACGGCCTCCTAAGAAAATTAATTCTCACTAGATCCATCATGGATCTGGCCAATGGATCTTCTGAGAATGGTCGCTTTCTATGAGAGGGAATAGGCAATAATCCAACACGCGGGCCCAGTGCGGTTTGGTAGATGTCACATTTCTTCCATTTTTGGTTCTAAGACATGCCAGTTTCCTCACGATGTTTTTTTTCGCCGTTTTTAAGAACAGTGGTGATGAAATAAATTATACAAAATAATGCCCGCAATTAAGACTACAGCAGTATTCAACAGCCTGCCGGGGCTGCGGGACTGCTCGAGAGAGATACCGTGGCCCCGGAACATAAAGGGCGAAGAAGGAACATGGATGGGTTTTAGTCAGTAAAAATCTGACACTCCCTCCCGCTCCGCCCAGAGTGGGAAAAGTTATTTTATTTCCCATCCGAAAAAAAAGCAGTACTTAACAGATACAAACACACGAATACATTCAATAGCAGATGTTTTCTAAAAACTTTTGTTTCGTAGCACACGTCACGACGGATTTGAATTGTATTTATCCTAAGCGTTTTTAAAGTAGGGTGGAGTGCTTGAATTAGAAAGCGCACTCGCTTATCAAAACATTAGGAGCTTAGTACACTAGGGGGCAATGGCAATAAATCTAGTATTAAGTTGTCACCAAAACGGCTTTAATTCGGATAAAATACTTCAGTAAATGGAGGCACAATTTTATAGGTTTAACGAACTTGACGCTGCCCGCTCTTTATAATAGACTAGTTGACCCACGCAAGAGAAAAAGCCCAGAAAATAAATAGATTATCCATTTTTGCAACAAGTTTCATTTATGCTTAGCTCCTATTGGATGTAGTGTGATGTTACATAGCCTATAACCTTCCTCGATAAATGGACTATCTAACACAAAAAGATGTGTGTGCACTATAGATTAGTGTGTTCAAACAAACAAACTCTTCAGCTTTGTAATATTAAAGTATAGATTTATCATTAGTAGGTACAGGCGAATTACAGGTAGTCAGTGGCCTAAAACGTCTGACAACCAGTCTTACCAAGTGGTATCGTATTACTCAGTACTAACTGGGTTGTGGAGGTCAGATAGGCAGTCATTCCATGTTAAATAATGTTATTCAACTGCATCCGGTTAGACTGGAAGCCGACCCCAACATAGGGAATGTTATTAAATGTAATTAATGGCAACATTGGGAAAAGGCTAGGTATAAGCAAATGATTGGTCCAGTGGTCGGAAGCGCAAATTATACTACAATGTGCTTATGCTTCTAACAAATAATCTTACTACCAAGTTCACTGTCCACTTTTCAACATTATAACTAAGCACACAAGGGTGAAAATCGGCAGATCTTCAGTGAACTTGGAAGTACTTACGCTGTTTTAGAGTAAACACCTTAAAAGCTACATTGACATGCGAAATTCTAATGGCAGTCAAGTCTAGATACATTGGAGCGATCGAAATTTGCACAGTACTAAACCACTTGAACAAACAACGATAAAATTTGGTTAACGGCAACCTCGTGGTACTAGAGTGTGTCTGAATATCTTGTGCTTGCGTATTTGTATGTGAAAATACAAGGGGATAAATATCAGGCTTTCGCGCGGTGGTTGGTATTAATTTTTGACACCAAAATGTGCACACACTGGTGTCGATTTTGTTGTGCACAAACTAAACTTAATTTAGGCTATTGCTATCTTTTTCTCTATAATAATACGAGAAAGAGACGGACATAATTTAGAGCTGTCAAAAATTGGAAATAATATTTCAAGACAAATGAAGGGTGCACGTAAAAACATGTCGACTCGAAACACGGTGAAGCGCAAGGCATACACTAGTTTGACATCTATAACTTAGTTCATAGCTATAGCCGTCCGTTTCTCGCACTGCCTTTTAGTAAAAGTTAGCAATGTCCTTAATTAAGTTTAATTTGTGCAAAACAGAATCGACACCATTGTCTATTTGTATCGGAGTAAACGAGAGCGAGAGATTATGGGCGGCGAGGAAAATAGGTATTGAATAAATATTGAAACAAAAACAAAGTGTGGATTATTTGTGAAATATGACTCGATAGCGGTTTATGTTATGAACAAGCTTCTGCCAGCGGCTTCGCCCGCGTGACGATGCATTCGGTTTCATACTAAAGTCCTTTTTGTACCACACGGCGACGCAAAATGAGTTGTCTGCCGAGCCGACTCACGCCCATTATTTCAAGGGAATTGGGGTGAAGGAAGCAAACGCCAGTTAGTTACAGAAGGCGCGAGAGTCGACTGAAATTACGTCTGTCCGTCTGGCTTCCAAAGGGATTTGCAGTTGAACGTAAGCAGTACTCAAAATACGCGACACTAGAAGCAAAAAAACAAAATGATTGCAAAGAAGAGAAAGAACAAGCGCCTTTCGGGCTCATTAATGCCGGAAACACACTTACGTGGCGTGGCGTGGCGCGCCTGAAGCGGTTTCATACATTTAGTATGGTTAGAGACATATTTGTAGGTCGTGTTGTGTCGTGGTGCGTTCTGGCGTGGCGCTGACTGCTCACTACCGATTGGCCAGAGTGGTGGTGGGGTTATGGCGCGACACGCCACACCACGTAAGTGTGTTTCCGGTTTTGTGTGCAATGCGTGTATTTAGGGTCTTTGGGTTGTGTGTGTACGGAGAGAAATGAAATTCTGCAGAACTCAATAATTACTTTACTCCTTAAACTTGTCACGAAATATTACAAAGGAGTAGCTAATCAGGTTGGGAGCGCGTCTATAGTTTACGGTGGTTACGGGCGAACTGTCGCCGGGCGCTCGCTGCACGTATAATGAATACAAAACGATGTGTCAGCGCTCCTACATCGGCTTAAGAGTCTTTTTAAACCCATATGTACCTTTATTGCAGATTACAGATGACTGCCTCAGATCGCAAGCGCGGCTGTTGAGCATGGGGCCTTGTAGTCGATTCCCAGGTCGGGCAAAGTGTTATTGGTTTTTTGTTTTCGGGAATTCCTCAGTGAAGAACTGTGCCCGGTTGGTGGTAATAGGCTCGCCCTTAGAACATAGTACTTTAACATAACTAGTGAAATGTGGGTGTAATATTAGGTATCTATACCACTGCCTATCGCTTCTGGGATTACAGGCGTAATGTTATGTTATGTTACAGATGTTTCATAATATTACCAACTGATTATAAAAAACTTCACCATTTTTTTTTTCAGATGGGGAATCATCAAATAACTTCTCCCACTCTAGGCGGAGCTAGAGTGACAGACTTTTACTGACTAAAACCCATCCATGTTCCTTCCTCGCCCTTTATGTTCCGGAGCCACGGCATCTCTTTCGAACAGTCCCGCAACTCCGGCAGGCTTCGGTCCTTGCTCAAAGGGATCTATTTTAGGCGCGCGTGGAACACGAACGCGCCGTCGACACGGCCTGTCGTCATAAGACGGACGGACGGTGAGTTAGCCCATAAAAAACTGATTAAAAAAAACTTTACCTAAAGTACTTACGGGATAATATCCGTGATTTTCTTCTGGCGGGAATACACCGCGGATTCCCGCGATCATGATGCTTGCAACCAAGTAGAAATATCGGGAGCTCATAGAACCAGAAGAAAATCATGGATATTATCCCGTAAGTACCTACTTTAATAAGTGTAGTGAAAAACCGTGAAAGTCTAAACCAGTGAATGAAAAAAAACTTTGCGTTTTGTTTCCTTTCACAAGTTACCAAATGTTTCCATAGTTTTAAACCGAGATAATTTGCATCCTAACGCTTCAAAAATCTCATTTTGGTACGAATAAAACTGACATTCCATTACGGCTTCCACTTTTCACGAATAAAAATGTAAATAGAAAATGTACGGAACCTACCGAACGGTTCACCTTATGAATTATTAAAGCCACAGAATAAAATTAAGGTTTTACTTGGCTATCGTGAAATTTACACTTTATTTTAAGCTAACTTCTACCTGGTCTAATCATATTAATAAGCTATTTATATGGATTGAATTTGGGAGAGTTTTATTAAAAAATCAACCTTAAATAACATGTTAAATAAGAAAGAAAGTTGTCTGTAACAGCTGTCTGTCTCTTTAGACAGAAAAAGGAAATTAATTCGTGAAGTAAAATCTGCTTACAAACGCTTACTGTGCTGTTTTTGCTTTGTAACCTAGTTTGCTTTGCATGAAACGAATGAAGTAATGTTACTCGTATTATATCATTTTCAGAATGTTTTTTCTTTCATGAAAACTGTTTGCGACTCTGCACATCGAACAAAAGGTTTATTTTAGATTGATTCACATTAATTCATACTCTTCACTTATTTATATCCCCAAGTCATCTACCTGCCCTTGTCCCATGTTATTTGAGGTCGGCGCAACACGTTTTTTTCTTCCATTCTCCTCTATCAACCGTCACGCTATCATTTACTCCTTTATCTTTCCTATCATTCCTCATACAATCCATCCATCGTTTCTTTGATCTTCCTCGCCCCCTCCATCCATCAACAAACCTCTATGTGTCCCGGATACATCACACTACGAAGGTTGAGGAGATCGTGAAGACCAGCTGGACCTTGAGGGTTGAGAGGTTGGAGTCGCGCCACAACACAAATTTTAAGTCGTTCGTGGTGCGAGTTCCGACTCATCACATTGAGTCCTTCCTCAAGGAAGAGTTTTGGCCGAAGGGTGTCATATATCGGCGATTCCGCGGTAGGCTACGCGACACCACGCAGCGCAGCATGACGCCGTCTCCTCATGTGAGATAGTTTATTAATGTATAGTGGTTTTTATAAATATGTATGTTAGTCTGTAAGGTATATGTAATATGGGTCTTTTGTTACCTGAATTAAATGATATATTATTATTATTATTTACATTCTTTACTCTTTAAGTCACATGCGATTCAATCCTCCTCATCACATGTCCATACCTCGACAGTCGATTCCCTTTCAACTTTTCTGTGACTGGCGCAATTTTTAAGCTTCCTTTAATAAACTCCTTCCTTACTTTATCCATTCTTGTCACACCACACATCTACCTCAACATTCTCATCTCCGTTACATGCAATCTTTTTTCATCCATCTTCTTCATAGCCGAGCGTTCCGATCCACATTGTAAGACGGGCCTAATCACGCACTTGTATAAAGGGTGTAAAACACCTCTTTACGAAGCAGAAAGGCATTTGTTCTCCCCGTCATTCCGATATTTTTTTTGGTCTACACCATACCTGGGAATCTTCTAATTATGGAGTTATTGGGGGACAAAGTGACAAAGTTACAACTTTTTGACAAGTTTTTTTAAATACAAGTTTTTTATTGTAAGACATTTTTATAGTACCTCAACGAACCCCGTACTATTCAATCCATCCATCAGCACAATGTTTTAAGTGCGTTACATTGAGTTATACCACAAAACATGTTACCCCAAAAAAAATTGTTTCCCAGCAATAATTTTAAGTTGTTGTTTTGCGTAACGGAAGCGAAACCACGCGACCTTTAGGTTAAGCCGTGCTTGCCTAGGTTGGTCTGTCGATTGGTGACCATTCTTAAATATTGTTTGTACCCTTCGTACCTCGAAAAGCACTGTAGTCATTTGTAGATCTTTGACAGTCGTTACAAGTAGTCAGTGGTTCAAAAAATCTGACAGCCATGAGTCTTACCAAGGGGTATCGTATTACCCAGTACTAACTGGGTTGTGGAGGTCAGATAGGCAATCGCTCCATGAAAATTCTGATATTCAGCTGCATCCGGTTAGACTGGAAGCTGACCCCAATATAGTTGGGAAAAGGGTAGACAAATGCTGGCAGCAAACGCGCGATTGAAGGATCTGAGCTCCAGTCTATATGCATAGTGAGTGCATCCCTTTGACCTAGAGGGAGTGGTAACTCCTGAATATATTCAACGCCGGATTTAAAGTTGAGCCTGGTAGAAGCGAGGTGTGTGAAAGCCAATGGTACGCACAGTGCTCTACTAGAATATTTTTAGATTTTACTTTTTATGTTTCCTTGTTGCAGCACGCGCTGCGTACACTTATTATGGTGTCACAACAGGTTGACTGCTTCAATTGTATACTGAGTCTAACACGGGCCGCATTTTGAAAAATTACTCTGATTTGTCAAAATAATGAATGTATTTTTCTTGTATTTTTAATAAAATAATGTAACTTTAAATATAACTCTGTTGTATTAGATACTTAAACCTGTGATAATAGCTGTATGTGTTGTTTAAATAAATAAATTTTGCAAGCGAAAACAGTATTGAAACTTAGTGAGATGTGAAAGACAAAGGATAAAGGTCTTGAAAAAAAATTATTAACGAAAAGAAGACTCAAAGAAAATGAATGCCTCAGGAATAAGTCTAGTTTTATAAAGTTTATCGTACCTATAAATTGTATATCGTAGTACAATATTCTCAACTGTCTTTGCAAATGTTGGTAACAATATCTGCCTAGCCTTTTCTGAACTATGTTGGGTTGTGATTCCAGTCTTACTGGATTCAGTTGAATTACAGTATTTTACATGGAGTAACTGCCTATCTGGAATCTACAACCCAGTTATTACTGGATACTGATACCCCTTGGTTTCGTAGCAAATGCTCAATTTCTACCGATGATTATTTTGTATATCATTTAAAATGAATACTCCGTAACAACCGAAGTTATACGCAATTTGTCAGGTTTTAGTTAACAGTTTGACATAATTCCACCTACACTTTGACCTCAATTTGGCTTTTTCTAAAGTGGAGCATCTTTCGAGCCGTTACAACTTGGTATAGCTCTATATATTTGCGGCAATAGACGCTACGGCCGCGAACGCTGCAGATTCATGGAGAATATTGCCGGCACAGATAAAAAATACACGTAATTAAAAAAACTGGTAATTATTCTGCGGCACGGCATCGTTTGTGCCATCCATCATGTACGGGAAAAAAGATAGTGGAGCAGTATTTTGTGCGAATATATTTTATTCGTGAGCGTAAAATATTATCTTCGTATACCTGAGTTATTTCAGTAACGTGTAAGGTTAATAATTATTATCTCACTTCGTAATTAATGTAAGTTAGTTTCGCGAATTCGACTTTATTTATTTGATTATGATTTTATAAGTTTGTTTTTAAATCACACTTAAAATGAAAAACAAGTACATAAAAAGACAATACGCGGTCAATCGGTCTATATTTTTCCAACTGCTGGGACTAACATTGCCTACCTTTGAGAGGAGGTAACAGACAGGTATTCACAATGCTGACCCCGTTCAGGATACGAGTCAAAAATTTGTTCTAGAACATGCTGGTTTCCTTATCGAAATAAATTACACAAAGAGAAGTATCTAAGTATGACAACCCGAATGCCGCAGCGGTAGTGAGGCTGCCTTACGTTCTTATGGTCCCAAGTTCAAATCCCGGTAGGAGCAAATGTTTGTGTGATGAGTATGGACGTTTTTTTCCGAGTCATGAATGTTTATACGTATAATAAGTATGTAATCGTATTAACACACAAAAAGTATATATGCAGTTTATCAACTATCTGGTGTCCACGACACAATCCTCGTTGCTTAGTGCGGCACTAGATGGCGCTGTGTGTAATGTCCAGCGATATTTATTTATTTTTCATCTTGTTAGGTTTCAACCCACGCCCATCATCATCCTACCCAAATCTAAAAAGGACGACGCACGCTAGACCGTGTCAGGGTCCGAGCCGAGTGTCGGTCGTGCAATTTTGTATGGATATGTCACCGTAAAATTGTCAAACACGTTAGATTGTAAAATAACTAGAGAGATTGTAAACTCTCGAAATATTGTCAAACGAACATACTGCTTACAATAATACGCATTATTTTTCGATAGATTGTAATCTATCGAAGTGAAACCGTAATATTGTGAAATGCATGCGATGGAAGTCAACTCGCGCGGTGTGGAGGACAGGGAGGGAAGGAAGGGTCCCCCTTGCCCAAGGGTACCCTTCTCATGAAAAGATAATGTACCATTCCTGAGAAATACCGATAAAAATAACCTAACCTCAAAACACTTTATATTCCCCTAAACAGCGTAGTCGACGGAGCCCCGCTACGCAGGGCCCCTATTTCTGAGTGCAGGGTTTAAAGGAATCTAACTAACCTAACGTGGGGGTGCCCCAAGTCCCGATTACGGGGGCAGAGATACTTCCGTCGCATGCATTTCACAATATTACGGTTTCACTTCGATAGATTACAATCTACCAAAAAATATATTGTAAGCAGTATGTTCAGTTGACAATATTTGAAGAGTTTACAACCTCGCTAGAGAGATTACAATCTAACGTGTTTGACAATTTTACGGTGACAGATACACTCAGGCTTTTGAGCCGCTAACGAGCAACGTACAATGGATTGTGGTATTGCCGACACTCGGCTCGGGACCCGGCACGGTCTAGCGTGCGTCATATTTTATTTGGGGTTGGCGCATCATTTCTTCTTCTTCTCTGTAGCTCGTCATTTTATCAACGGACACGGTCACTACAACTTAAGGTGAAAGCGTCAAGGTGGCCCGCGAAATTCAAATTTTACTCATCAAAACAATCCTCCAAGTTTATAAGAGTCGAGGAACGACTTTGACCGTGAAAAATTCGTTCCTGGACTCTTATGAACTTTGAGGGTTGTATTGATGATTCTGATGATTATAATTCGGTAACTACACACGTCTTACAGCCGCGACCTATATTTTCATCAACATATAACTTAGTACTGCCCTGCAAATTGCAAAAGACGTAAGAAAATTTGAATTTCGCGGGCTACCTTGGAGCATCAGCCATACCAGAATGAAGCCCCTAATCAATCCCTGCAATCTCGGAAGAGTTAGGCAAATCTTCGAATATTATAGTTCCAATGTAAAATACTTTTCAAACTTCTTCAAGTATCGAACCGTACCTACCTACCTAGTACCTATATGACAGGGATGATAGCCGTGAGCGAGCTTCACACGGCTCCATGAGATCACATCAAATATTGGAAAAACCATGAGTGTTTCACTACTCTATGCGATAGGGATACATTACTTCTATTTCAAATACTTGAAGGTAGATAGATATCTGCAAACGTTTTGAATATCCTAGCTTTTGCTCACATAGCAACATTGTGCCTGTAATAAAAAGGGTAAGGCTGAGCTGCAACCAAGCATTCTGTACATCAAACCAAGTAACTTGACGCAAAAATTATTGCTGGGAAACGACTTCATTTCATGTTTTGTGGTAGAACTCAATCTAACGCGCTCAAAATATTGTGTTGATGGATGGATTGAATAGTACAGGAGCCCTGGAGGTGTTATAGTAAGAATCTTCCAATTAAAACTTATAATTAAAAAAAAAAACTTGTCAAAAAGTTGGAACTTTGACCCCCTATTTCTCCGTAACTAGAAAGTTTCCAAGTATAGTGTAGAACAAAAAAAAATGCCACAAGAAAACAAGTGCCTTTCGGCATCGCTAAGAGGTTTCTTACACCCTTTATGTAGTATCCACATTTTGTCAGTTGTGTTTAAGCCCCATATTATAGAAAGCAACTGAGTAATATCTGATGGCTCGATTCTCATTGACCGTATAATACCTGGATAGAATCAGCTAAAATGTTGTGGGCGTGTCTCTAGAATGCACGAAGAGAGACTGGCAAGGCACATCTTCTATTCTGACGTCCAGAAAAAAAACTTATCCATGGTGGTTAGTTTTTGCTATTCAAGCATGTTCCGAATATAACCAGTGTGACGTCTTTTTAATGTTACAGCACCATACTGAGATAGAATCTCAGTGTATAAGTGATTAAATATCATCTGATGCATTTGCTAAAAGAAGTATTTGCCAAATGAATGTTTGTAAAACGAATGTTTTTAAAATAAACCATTTGCGGAATAACTTGTTTGCGAAATAAATAGTATACGAAACGTTGGTTGTTACATGAAAAGTCAATGGAGTTTTGACGATAACGATGACGACGGTTCACTAATGTTTCACACATTAGTGAACCGTCGTCGGCATTCCGTGGACTACCTTAAAACAACAAGGGGGTAACCCTTAAGATTATTGGAGCAGATGTACCTGTAATTAAACAGTTTATCCGTCGCCATTTATCACGGAGGTACTTACTGCTAAACTCACGTCTCACGGTAACCTTCCTTTATCTATGTCAACGTACAACATAGCCCGTATAACTTGACACTTAATTCGGGCATTGCTGGTAAATGAAAATGTCAACTGTAAGCCAAATTCGGTACATTTATGTTCAGTTCCATATTTGGCCACGGATCAAGATGAACTGGGCTCTATCATATGTTTGTACTTTGTTCATAAGTACGTGTTTGTAAGTCATCCGATTACGAAGTAATATTAGTTTTGCGATTTGTAGACAAGTCGTGTTAGCTTGAGGCTTATTAGTTGTAGGTATAAGTTTCTAATCGTCCTAAATACGTGGGTTCGTGGAGATTAGTAATTCAGTTTTGTGACTTGAATGTTCCGTTTCTGTACTTAGAGAAGCCTATATGAATGCCTCAATATTAGCACTGTCTGATTTTCGACTCTCGGCATAAAGCCGAATGTTGAAAATTGAACAGAGTGCTTTTATCAGCTAGCGTCGGAGAAAATGGGCTAACATTTTAATTTTATTTTCAGCAGTGTTTTACCGTCGCACCGTGTAGTGCGTAGTGAAAGTCGGACTGCCAAGTTTTAAAGGCCTCCAGTTCGAACCCAAGACACGCACCTCTGCATTTTCCGACTCATGTGCGTATTGTATAATTATTACGTGCTTCGGCAAAGGAAAACATCGTGGGGAAATAGTAAGCAGATATTTCCCGACGGCATTTTTAGCTAAGTCTGTCTAATCTGTCTATGTTATAACCAACACTTTTCATTTGTTTAGTATCGTTTTTGGATAACAGATGGCGTTGTGCAATGACGTCATCTTTCTAGATCGCGGTGTTAAGATTTTCACGCAAGGAACGACCTCCGCGGATATGTATTAAAGTTTTGTTTTACTCTGGAAACCCTTTTTTTTATTTTTCTACGAGATATTTTTGGGACATTGTACAAAGTCACAGGCCCATTAATAACTCTGACACCAGGTTAGACATTAACAACACGATAAAGAAGAAGACATGTTTTATGTTGAATAATAAAGTGCTGATACTGCCCAAAATATACTCCGATCTTCAACATAATTCAAGACCTTTCTGTAGATTTTCTTCCATGCTACATGAAAAATGCCCGCTAAAATACTTTATCGATAAACCGCACAACTTCTGATTAACCCATAACAAAATACAACTCGCATACTGTCCTATCATCACTGGTTTACTTCTGAATTTGGAGAAAAGTGACCTCTATTTTCATCGTCATAAGGTTCATGTTGGAGGTAAATTAACTGAGTGAGGTGAACCTAGTGGACTAACTCCAAAAGTAACGAAGATCCCTAATAAAAAGTCACAGCAAACTTTTCCTAGGGGACTTGAGGCTATAAATCAAGCTTTTGTTTATAAGACCCTCTTTTGTTTTCTACAAACTACTGTTGTGTTAGAAGATGAAAATTGTGTAGTGTAGAGATATACTAAATTGGACGTAGTTATGCAAAATGGATCCAGCCACAAAAACTTACTTTTGAGAAAACAGGAGTTTTAGTAAAATTGATATAGAAAAATAACAAGACTGTAGTTTGTATTCGAATTTCTCTTAAATATTGGGTATTGTTATCTACTTCCTGTTTAGTATTATTTTAATAAGTTTTATGTTAATAAATATACTTTTTAGGGTTCCGTAGCCAAATGGCAAAAAACGGAACCCTTATAGTTTCGCCATGTCTGTCTGTCTGTCTGTCTGTCCGCGGATAATCTCAGTGACCGTTAGCACCAGAAAGCTGAAATTTGGTACCAATATGTATATCAATCATGCCGACAAAGTGCAAAAATAAAAATTTAAAAAAACATTTTTATTAGGGTACCTCCCCCAGACGTAAAGTGGGGAGCGATTTTTTTTTTAATTTTGACCCTGACGTGTGATATATTGTTGGATAGGTATTTAAAAATGAATAGGGGTTTTCTAAAATCATTTTTTGATAATATTAATATTTTAGGAAATAATCGCTCCGAAAGTCAAAAACAATGTGTCCCCCCCCCTCTAACTTTTGAACCATAAGTTTAAAAAATATGAAAAAAATCACAGAAGTAGACCTTTATATGAACTTTCTAGGAAAATTATTTTCAACTTGATGAGTTGAATAGTTTTTGAGTTATATAGCACTTTTTCAAAAAAACGCAAATGATAACTTTGTTTTTCATACAAATACTATGAAAAACAAAGTTATTTTTGCTGACGAAAAATGTTGGTATTTTTAATGGTCTGGGAAGCTACGGAACCCTACAGTGAGCGTGGCCCGACACGCTCTTGGCCGGTTTTTTTTCAGTAAAATTGTCTTTGGATCTTTTTTACAATATTAAAAATGTGGGATGAATCTTTTTGTTTTAAGTTTAGGCAATAAAACACTTATAAAAATATTAAAGATATTTAATTAAAAGCAATAAAAAACAAAGTAACATAAAAAATAAATCAGTTTTCTTCATGATCAGACACGTCATTATCTGTTTCAACTTCGAAATCAACTTCACCTGAAAATCCATCTATGTCATCTAGTAGATCGTCATCTGCCGTTAATTTTTGGTAAAACCCTTTTGCATCTTGTGGGATAAGGTGAAGTAGACTTTTTAGGTCCTTTAATTTAGGACCTGGTATTGCCTTGCCAGTAGGCCACATAGGTTTTAGTAACAACTTTGTGATATTTCTTTGCCTCCCACGAGCATTTTTTTTAATATTCAATTCTTTGAATTCGTCTTCGTAGCTTGGCCTCATGTATATGGTAAACATCTCATTTTTCTTTAATACAATCTCTTTCGTCTTTAACCATGAGACCTTCGTTCCGTCAACTGCTTTTTTTCTATTTGTAACAATACTTTCCAGCTCTGATGATGTTATAAAATCTGTTTTATCCATTCTATGCACTTGCAATGGCTTATTTTTTTTGCAGTGTTTCATTATATGTATGTAATCTTCGGGTAGGTAAATCCTTTGGTGGAGCTTTAAAGCGCATTCTATTTTTGCAAAATCATTATCGTTTGGAAGGAAACTGTGTCCTGACTCCAAAAATCTGAAACTTATTTCTTCCAGAGATGGATGATCATTTAATAGCGCTTTTAGAATTAGAACTAATTTAATATTTCGGTTCTGTCCTCCACATGAATCGCTCCATAGTATTAATTTTTTTACATTTGGCTTCAGGTTTTCAAACGTATGCCTAAGAAGGCAAGAACCTACTTCTTGCGATCCCCGGCCCGCTTCTCCTTCCACCCACACGTAACAGTAGGCTTGGTCGTTAGTTCCTGTGTGTACTCCCAAGTTGTACACCCATAACTGGCGTTTATAAAAAACGACATTCGTAGGTATACGTGGCAACGGGAGAGTTTTTTGTAAGTCAAATGTAATTGTTTCTATAAATGGGTCGTTTTTCGCTAGATTTAAGTCACTCTTCATTCGATTTTGTAGAGATTTGGCTAGTTGAAGGTGTGTATCATGATCTAATGCTACTTGATGTTTGTCTTCCTCGGAAACTTCTTTAATTTTATTATTAAATGAATCACACCTGTTGCATGTATCTTTCTTTAATTTCTTTGTCCTTAAATTAAACTTAGTTAAAAAAACTTGCTTAGCTTTATCGTATGAGACAGAAGGTACTCCGGCCGCCTGTGCTTCTTCACTATACAGTTTATATATTTTCGGAAATGTCATATTTATTTATTTATTTATTTAACTATTTATGTACACACAGTAAACAACACAGGAAAACACATTATAAAATATGAGTACAAAGGTACTGCTTATTTCTTAAGAAATTTCTGCCAGCAGACCTGCAAAAGGAGAAATGAAAAAAAGAAATGTAGACAATAGTGTGTGAGAAAAGGAAGAGAATATATAGGGATAATGTGCCTTACCTAACTTAACCTATTAAAATATATAAATACACAAATAGGTAGATATTAATAAATACTTATATAAATACATAATGCTAAGATATAAAAACTAATAAATATATATATGTATATAATAAATCATGGTTGAGAGGAAAGGTAATGCTCTTTCACTCTAGATTTGAACAGTGAGATGGTCTGCAAATCACGAATGCTAGGCGGAAGTGCGTTCCACAACCTTACAGCATGGACGGAGAAGGAATATGAGTAGTAGCTGGATTTATGAGGATGGGATTTAAGTAGGGATCTAAGGTGCGATCTACACGGTGCGTCAGTAGGGCGAGCATAAGAAAAACGTTCACGCAGGTAAGAAGGATAGGACGGGTTGTGTAGGATATTGAAAAGGAGACATAGGATCCTAGTGTTCCTGCGAAGGCGGATTGGGAGCCACTTGAGTTCTTTGCGAAGGTGAGAAACGTGGTCATACTTACGGAGACCAAAAATAAAGCGAATACATAAATTTTGCAAGCGCTCAAGCTTATTTAATAGCTCCTCAGTAGCATCCAGGTAGCAGGCATCGGCATAATCTATTATCGGCTGAATAAGTGTTTGTGCCAAAGAAATTTTAGTCTTCAAAGGCAGGAGACTCTGAAGGCATTTCAGCGAATGAAGAGAGAAGTGAACCTTACGGCTTACCTCATTGACTTGAGCTCGCCACGACAGATAAGAGTCAATAGTAACACCCAAATCTTTGGCGGTATCTGTATAATCGATGCGAACACCATCGAGGTACAACGGCATCAGAGATGCAACAACGGCTGCACTACGAACAAATCGGCTGCCTATGACCATGGCCTGAGATTTAGTAGGGTTAATTTGCAATCCAAATGACTTAGCCCAGGCGCTAATACAAACCAGGTCATGATTCATAGCAGCAATGGCAGAATTGGCATCAGCTACTGTAAAGTGCCGGTAGAGCTGCAGGTCATCCGCATAAAGATGGAAATTGGAAGAGATTACACTGGTAACCATGTTAATGAAAATTGAAAAAAGAAGAGGAGAGAGAACGCTACCCTGAGGAACACCCTCAGTAAGGCTACACCAATCAGAGAAAGCCTCATCAAGGCGGACACACTGAGAGCGTCCCCGAAGATAAGAATTGAACCAGGCTAAAGCAGAAGAAGAGAAATTTAAAGATTTGAGGATACCTAGCAAAATGTCGAAATCCACTGAATTGAAGGCACTACTGAAGTCCAGCAATACAAGAACGGTAAGTGACTTACTCTCCATTGCCCAGCGGATATCGTCAGTTACTTTTAACAGTGCAGTGACAGTACTATGACCTGAGCGGAAACCAGATTGGAAAGGGGATATTAAAGAGTTCGACGTTAAGAAAAATGTTAATTGTTTGTGAACTAAGTGCTCAAAAACTTTGGAAAGAAATGGGAGAATAGAAATAGGTCTAAAGTGGGATAGCGAGGATGGATTGTTAGTTTTAGGTAAAGGTATGATGTGAGCTTGCTTCCAAACTGAAGGAAAAGAGCAACAGGACAAAGAGTGGTTAAAGATGTAAGTAAGAACAGGAAGTAGAGATGGAAGGATAAGAGTAACCATTCTTGAGCACAACTTATCGTTACCGACTGCAGAAGATGTAATCGCAAGGACAGATTTTTTAACGTCATCCTCAGAAACATCGCTAAGGTTAAAAGGAGAACATTGTGGCAATGGCCGTCTAGAAAGGTTCTCCAGGGTCACAGCTTTCACAGATGAATCGAGAGAAAAGGGAAGGAAAGAGAAATGTTTATTCAGATCATCGAGGTTCACATCCTTGCACTGGTTGGTAGGTGATTTGCCTATGCCTACAGACTTGAGAAATTTCCAAACATCAGAAGAACTACGGTTGTTGAGTTGGTCGTGGAAATAGCGTCTCTTGGCATCTTGACACAGATGACTGCAGCGATTACGTAATGATTTGTAGTAAGAAAGATTCAGCTCTGAAGGTCTGCGCTTAAATCTGCTCTTAGCTTTATCCCTACGTGCCATAAGCTCTTTAATTTGTGTGGTAATCCAAGGTGCAGGGTTATGTCTCACTTTGACACGTCGGATGGGTGCATGCTGGTCAAACAAGTTGAGAATTAGTGTAGTAAGATAACTCACCTTCTCTTCGATACTTTCCGCCTCGACCAGAGGGGACCAGTCGATATTGTTGGCATCACGCTGCAATGCCTCCAAATCAATGCCTTTGTAGTTACGGAGATATAATAACTGAGGCTTACGCTTAGGGACACGGATTCGATACGACAAATAAATAAGATCGTGGTAGGAGAAAGTAGCAGTAAGTTGACCATGATATTTAACATTATTAGGAGAAGAAACAATCATAAGGTCTAAAAAAGACGGTGTACAATTAGGAAAATAGTGAGTTGCAGAGAGAGGCAAAACTTGAAGATTAAAGGAAGACAAGACGGAGAGGAGTTTGAGAGAGCGAGCGTCGTTTTTAATTAAGCACGTATTAAAATCACCCATTAAAATAACGTGATCGTACAACGGACAAAGATTACTGAGAGTGGAATCAAGGGAATCAAAGTAGTCAACATTTAGATTAGGACTATAGAGCACTGCAAGCAAAACTTTAGTGTGGTGAAAAGAAATTTCTAAAAACAAGTATTCAGCAGATCCAGAATAAAGTGAAGGAGATGAGCTGACCACCCTGTAGGGTAAATCAGCACGCAAGTATATAGCAACACCTCCTCCACCCTTGCCAGTCCTGTCATTGCGGATCAAGACGAAGCCAGGCAAAGAATATTGAGTAGAAAGGAGAGAAGGCTTCAAAAAAGATTCCGAAATCAATAAGGCGTCTAGGTGAGCACTGCTAAAGGATGCCAGAAGATCAGAATAGTGACCAGGAACACTCTGAGCATTGATGTGTGCTATATGTAGATTCTTAGGGTCATTGGAGAAAAGAGAAGAAATTTTATCGTGTAAGGTAAGTGGTGCGGAAGAGTCACTGTCCACACTAACAAAACTAGCAGAGGAAGAGCACGAGAAGAAGCTGTCGTTGAGATCAGCTACATCATCCATATTTAATATAAATATAATATATATCAATATATGTACCTAACTAAAATAAAATTATCTATAAAAAATAAAAAATAAAAAACCTAATGTAGGTTTCCTTCCAATAAGAAACCACCCCAACTTGCTATGTTTATTGGCAGAAATTTTAACAAAATTTTTAAGAAACACTAAAATTAGTTAAACGTTAAAACTGAGAAAACGAAAAGTAAAAAAAAAAACAATTATTCAACGAAACGAACGTGGAATGAAACGTAACGAATGACAGATGGAATTGAACAATGACAATGACACTAGTCCACAACTGACAACGTCAACATTCCGTCTGTCACACTGACAACACATCAAGTTATCACAATAACATGAACGAATTATCAACATACCGGCTTATTAAATTAAATAAAAGTGAAAAATTTCAACGGTAAACTGACTAAAATAACTTATTTAACCACCGGCACAAGAAACAAAATAATTGTGTTCGTACAAAGCGACCAAGTCGCGAAGTCGTGACGTAAATAAACTGCACAACGGTATCAACAGATACAGAGACGCTGAGTTACTTGCGCAGACGCGTCTTTCTCGATCTCTTAGCCGGTGTAGCTGTCGTCGATGCGATATTTGGAGACTCAGGTTCTACCGACTGTACAGAATCCTCGGTGTCGGCTCCAGTGGACGGGAATTTGGCAATCAGATCGTGAAGTTCGCTTGCAATTTCGATCTTGCGGCGGGATTTGTCTGGGCAGATAATAACAATCTTGCCCTCCATGGACCAGCAGTTTGGCATGCCGAAATGCTTACGAGCAGCCGCAAACACACGGTGCCTAGCTTGAGTCAAGAACTCGGAGATGGTAATTCCAGTACCCTTGAGAGATTTCTTGCCGTCCCAGACAAGTTGCCGGTGCTCCATTTTGAAGAATCGTACTAGTATGGGACGGGCCTTCTGCTGAGAGTATCCGAGTCTGTGACAAACATGGATAATATTCTTGTCCCTATTCACCTCAGGCAATTTAACTTGGTTGGTTAATATGTTGTTGACCACAACAAGTAAATTTTCATTATTCTGCTCTGGAACACCATGGAACAGCAGGACCTTTCTACGCATGGCAGTTTCATGCCTATCATACCCAGCAGCAAGCAGCTCAATTTGAGATTTTAATGCGGAAAGTGCTTTACAGACAAACAGCTTAAACTCGGAGAACTCACGTGCGATGGATGCAATGTCAGGTGAAGCTGGTGTGGTGTTAGTGGAAGCCTGTTCTAGTTTAGCTTCATATTCCTGCATTCGGGAACCAAACAACTGTTGGAGGTCCTCCAGGCTGGCAGCAAGTTTAGTGTCCATGGTGAAGTGTGACTGTGTCCCAGGAGCAGGTGTTACAAACTTGATAACAATAGATAGCAAGTGTGGGGGGGCCTAATGTAAAATGAACTTGTTTATTTCATTAAAAACTTAAGAAAAACTATTTTAAAATAATTATTTAATGAAGAGCCCACAAAAATGATGTTGTTGCTATGTCTACCCACAAAGGATTGTCATATCCGGTTTTAAGAACTTTGCATCACCATACTCATTTCGACGATAATGTGACACGTATGTAGGCAGTTTCTTTATTATATTAATCAAAAATAATTCTACATCAGGAGAGATTTTATTAAGGCCTCCTTGGGTTCCACGTCTGTCTACTAAACCAACATCGGATCTCATTTTACACAGTGAAGTATTCACACGCTTAGGAGTTGTCTGGAGAGTTTTTATAAACATGTCTCTACAAACTTGAAAACCTTGCAAAAAATACAGTCGTGAATAATTTTTCTTTTTAGATATGTTAGAAGTATTTGTTGAGACATAAGAACGTTTTACTGGTTGCTCTTTTACACAAGCAGCTAGGTACATACTTTGGGCATTATAGGAACCCAATTCGTAAAATTTCTGAAACTCTATAAACCTTTTTTCAACTGGGACCAATTCCTTACATTTTCTTATGCAACCACAATCATAATCTAGAAATGTTTTAGGTTCAATAAGCATATTCTTATTATTTACATAAGGAAGATTTTTATACTTCTTTTCTGTTCGTTCTTTTCTTGAAAGCCCTCCATATTTTCTTTTTCTACCCTTTCGTTGTCTTCCTTCTAAGTTTTCATTTGTTTGTCCATCTATGTGATTATCTGTACTAGTAGAAGCAATATCATTAATAGTCACCAATTCACCGATGGGTTCATTATTGGGTTCATTCTGATTTTGATTCATTTCTATGTTGTTTCTTTGTTCCCTATTAAGGTTATTTGCTGAGTCACGTGAGCTGGAGCTAGAACTATCATTAATAGCCGTGTAATTTGGGTCAGCAACCGAGTCATCACTGTCATAGGTCTGGTCTTCAAGACCAGGACCATTTAGGGTTTTAAATAATTCAGCAGTCTCAGGTGACATAGGCGGAAGAGGTGATGAAGCTGCAGAAGCTGGACAATTATTATGGCAGACACCAGGCAACGCCGGCAGTATAGCATCATTACTTTTCAGACCATCACCAGGAGAAGTAGCTATAGCATAGTTAATTTTAAGACCATCACCAGGGAAAGTAGCTATAGCAGGACTCGTGCGAGGACCAGCAACAAATGGTTTATTAGTTAGTAGAGGCGTTAAAGGAGAAAAAGGCGGTGCTTCTATGCTTTTCTCTCCAGTTTCAATATTCGTTCGATTTTTAGTTAGCAGAGGCGTTAAAGGAGAAAAAGGCGGAGCTTCTATACTTTTCTCTCCAGTTTCAATATTCTTCGATTCATGCAGTAACTCTATGACCGAACATGTTTTGAGATGAGAAAATTCTGGGAATTCAGTGCTTTCCTTTTCCAACAAGTTAGCCGAGCTGGTAACAACAGGTGAGGTTGCAAAGCATAAAAGTGAGCTTTGCTCATGTTGCATAACAGATACTAACGGTTTTGAAGCTCTGCTTGATTGAGGCGGGGATTCAACCACAACGATTGAAGGAAGCTGTCTGGGTGGAGCTATCTTGCTTGGGCTGCATTCTGGTGTATTATCAATAATATCTGAAACGTAAAAAAATCTAGTTTAATCATTTTATATCACACCTCATCACAAAGCCGTAAACCAAGCATTCTGTACATCAAACTAAGTAAGTTTACGCAAAAAATATTGCTGGGAAACAACTTTTTTTTTGAGGTCATAAATCATGTTTTGTCGTAGAACTCAATGTAATGCACTTAAAACATTGTGCTGGTGGATGGATTGAATAGTACGGGGGTCGTGGAGGTGTTAAAAGTCAAAATCTTACAAAAAGTACTTGTATTTAAAATAAATTCCAAAAAGTTGTAACTTTGACCCCCAATGTCTCCGTAACTAGAAGGTTCCCAGGTATGGTGTAGAACAAAAAAATGATCGCAATGACGGGGAAAATAAATGCCTTTCGGCTTCGTGAAGAGGTGTTTTACACCCTTTCTATTACTTGTACCCTAACTTCTAACCTAACCGCATGCAGTCATTGAAACCGTCAAAAGTATTTGGTCCCATAGTGAAAGTTGTTCATATTCATGGGTAGAACACCCTGTAAAAATTTCGAGACAGTAATAAAAGTCATCCAGTATATATCCTTCCGACCGATTTCGGTCACGGTAGCAATCTCAAGAGATAGTGCACAAGTCTGAGCGCAAACATAGGTGCACTCTTTGTTCCTTTACTCACATATTCCGATGCATGGGACGGCTATTCGACACGACCGGGGAGAGATCAGGCGCAGGATCACGGCTTTACGTGCTTTTTGAGGCACGGGGGCATTAAATCGCCAACTTCCAAACTCCGGGCCGTTACTAAGAAATTCCTAATGGAAAACCCAATAACACTTTGTCCAATCTGGGAATCGGACCCAGGACTCCACACTCAGCGGTCGCGCTTGCAACCACGAGACCAAGAGTCGGGACAGGCATGTAACCTTAATAAAGAAGAACTTCTCTTATTCACTAAACTTTTCAAGTAGTTTTTAGGTTAAGTTTTAATAACTTTTATTCCACTCACCTGACGAGTCCTCGTCATCTTCGTCGTAACCTAAATTTGCACTTTTTAAAACATTATTTATTTTGTCCATCTTGCTTTCAAACACTTTTCACACTCTCTGCACGTAATGTCTTCAAAATAGCAATGAAGAATGACAGAATGACAATGAAATCGGCGGGAATTATTTCACTCAACTAGTGATGGTTTTTTTTTTATCTATGGTAACAATAATCGATAAGGTGATTTCACTTGCACTTTTATTAATCAATGTAAGTTCTTTTTTTTTAAATTATATAAATAACCCTATTAGTTAGTTTTTATTTTGTCCATCTACACTAATTTAATTTTTAGTATTAGTCAAAAACAATCCAAACATCGTGGTTCTTTATTTGAAACAAGTTTTTAGGAATCATGCAACATGGTTCCCTCACGTAAAGAATTTTTTTTTAAAAAAAGTAACCAGAGTGCATGAATCTAATTTACAAAACACTTTTCAAAATTATTTCGGAACCATGCGCTGTGGTTCTTTTTTACATTTTATAATTCTTACCACAATACGAATTTGCAAAATAGATCCAAATGGCATGGTTCCTGTTTTATAGTAAGAAATCGATTTAACATACAGATCCAATGCAGTTTGGATCTTTTTTTCCTGTCTTTTAACCCGTTATCTAGGTTACCATGACACATGGTTCTTTTTTAACTCTGCAATAATGCACAATATCCTGTTGGTATCATTAACGTCTGTGTTTTTTATTATAAAAAAGATACTTTGCGGCTTGGATATTTTTTGCATATTCAAAGTTTGTTGTGTAGATGTCATTATGACAGAGTAACTCAAAAAATGGTTTTTGTGGGTTGGATCCATTTTGCATAACTACGTCCTACTTATCATCGCGATCACAACCTCAAACTCTCACGATGTATGTTGCGTCATGCGATACCTTAATCCATGGAAATCGTACCAAACCCTGGTCGCCTTACATCAAAAAGGTAGTTCTGATTTTTAAGCTATTGCGTAGCTTCTATCGCGGGCCTTGAGCGTGGAGACCTAATCCAGAAATTCCGTAACGAAAATAACCTAACACCCCATGTCACCCCATGTCAGATAATGACAATGACTAGCTAGTTTTCTTTTTAATATATTGCCGTAACTAGGAGTTGTAGGTTGTATACATTTGATGTTAGACCTTCTTTGTAACCATTTCATTCTTCTGTGTTCTAGAACCATCATTGTAAAATTCATAATTTCATCGTAATGGGAAGCCGAGCCCTGAACATTCAGTCTGCGTTTGGTCCTCGAGCCGGCAACAAGCGAAAAAATAAAATAAATAAATAATTATAATTGCATAAGTTGATAAAAAATTCTATGCAATAGCTTTACCGCGGCAGTCCCCGAGTGCCACACGTCTTTTTTTTTTTAAACAAGGTACTGCTTTACGTAAAATATCAATGGCCCCATACAAAATTCCAATACTACTCGACCAAATGTATGAGACAGCTGATTATTTTTTTACGATTACGCTAGAGAAAGTGGTCCAGTTCGATGGTCTGCACACCCTTGAATTTGACCGTAAGTGATGAAATAGTTACGTCAAATCTAACTTTTCAACATCCAAAACATTATTTCTTAACACAGACAGCGGCTTTTTTAATGTTTCATACTACGCGCTCGTCTTATCACCTTACCAGAAGCGCAACAGTGACTAATAAAAGAAGTGGAGAACCACGAGACGCAACTAGCAGGTATACAGCGAAAGTAATAGAATAGCGGTCAGGTTGCTTGGAGAAATTCGCATCGCCTGAGTCCGTGGACGAGGTCTTAACAAACGAGCCATAAGTAGATAGCTTGCTTCTAGGATTTGTGTAAAGTAATTTCCACTTGGAGACTAAGTTGCAGTTTCTGTTAAAGGATGCAAAGGAGACACTTGGAGTGACAAAGGAAATTTATACCTAAGCCTTTCAAAGCTAAAATGTTTACAGTGCATTGACACAAACAAAAAACAGGAAGAATTATTTGGAAAATAACGTTTTGAATTTAGGAGTGAAATGTAATAAAGCTACTATAAAAACAAAAGCCAGAGATAGTTATGACTATGATGACCATGAGCGATGCGACCTATAATCTCATTTTTCCGAAAAAGTTTTTAGTTTTCTCTATTTTAGGTTTGGAATTATTGATCGATCGATAGATCGATTTCGTTTACAGGGTTGCTCAAAGTGTTATTTATTTAGTTATTGAGATTTTCCATCAGAAATTTCTCTATTACGATCACAGAGGCTGGGTTATTTTTCAACCAAAAAAAAAATGTGCTCGGTCTGCCCCATGTTACAAGGGACTTTGGATATCTATAACGTAAACCTCTGCCTAACATTTCAGGGCTTACAAACGTGATATTTGTCATGTTTTTTTTTTAATCTTTATTATCGTTATTTTAAATTTAGGGGTTTTTGTCCATGCGGGCCTGTGGACGGTTAGCTATGGGCTAGCTAGCCGTCCGTCCGTCTAGTGACGACAGGCCGTGTCGACGGCGCGTTCGTGTTCCACGCGCGCCTCAAAGAGATGTCAGCAGAAGAGAGGGGCCCGCAAGGGCCGAAGCCTGCCGGGGTTGCGGGACTGTTCGAAAGAGATACCGCGGCCCCGGAACGTAAAGGGCGAGGAAGGAACATGGATGGGTTTTAGTCAGTAAGAGTCTGACACTCCCTCCCGCTCCGCCCAGAGTGGGAGAAATCATTTGATGATTTCCCATCCTAAAAAAAAAAAAGGGGGTTTTTGTCCATATGTTATGTTTATGAGTAGTATTGTAAGAAAAGAATCCAAGAAATAGCGTAAAAACTACTTATCCAAAGTGGTGGAAAAATATGCATTTTTTTAGTCAGGTAACAGCTCTTGAAAAGGAAAGACAAAACTATCTAGAAAGCGAAACAACTCTAAGCAATGACATGCGATACAAAACTACCAATGTATTAGAGTTTCAATACCTAGGTACATTGACAAATGGCGCAATATATTGTACCTAGCTGTTGGCGTCGCATTCACATTTTGTATCATAGCTTGAATTTCCTCTATATGTTGAATGTCTCCTTACTTATAAATTCTTGTCATTTATTTGTTTGCAAATATTATATTAAATTTATGGAGGTTTCCAAAACATCCACAAAAAATTGGGCCACTATTATTTGCCTTAAGCAGGCGACTTTAATGTTTAAATCTGAATCTGAAATATCATTCTTATACATTCGAATAAAAATATTTTTATTCGTAAAACTGAAAAGTTGTGTGGTAAACGATTGTCTATTCTATGATGCCGACGAATAAGGAAAATGGCATGAGGAAAGCTTTTAGTATGAATGACTGAATGTAGATACGAATAGAGGAAGACCAAAAAAGCGGCCAAGTGCGAGTCGGACTCGCCCATGAAGAGTTCCGTAGCAGATTGAATGAAAGGTAAATTGCTGTTTACGATTTATGACGTATTAAAAAACACTACTTATTAGATCTCGTTCAAACCAATTTTCGGTGGGAGTTTACATGGTAATGGACATCATGTATTTTTTTTAGTTTTATCATTCTCGTATTTTAGAAGTTACAGGGGGGGGGGACACATTTTTCCACTTTGAAAGGATCTCTCGCGCAAACTATTCAGTTTAGAAACCTCAATATCATTTTTAAAGACCTATCCATAGATACCCCACACGTATGGGTTTGATGAAAGATTTTTTTTTGAGTTTCAGTTCTAAGTATGGGGAACCCCCAAAATTTTTTGTTTTTTTTTTTCTATTTTTGTGTGAAAATCTTAATGCGGTTCACAGAATACATCTATTCACCAAGTTTCAACAGCATAGTTCTTATAGTTTCGGAAAAAAGTGGCTGTGACATACGGACGGACAGACAGACAGACAGACAGACATGACGAATCTATAAGGGTTCCGTTTTTGCCATTTGGCTGCGGAACCCTAAAAACGATGGATGGACTGTGTTGAGATTGATATGGCAAGAAAAGAAGTGTCTGATGAGATGGCGAGAGAAAATATTCAAATTGAGAAGTATTGAAGAAAAAGACATGCTGCGCCGAACCCAAATGAATTGGTATAAGGGCAAGAAAATTATGATGATGATAACTGATTCATCATCATCATCATCATCTTCTTGTCCTTGTCCCATTCTACTTGGGGTCAGCGCAACACGTTTTCTTCTTCCATTCTCCGATGTTAGACGTCACGGCATCATTTACTCCTTTCTCTTTCATATCAGTCTTCACAAAATCCAATTCCAGAATTTTACATGGAGCGACTGCGTATCTGACCTCCACAACCCAGTTAATACTAGGTAATACGATACCACTTGGTAAGACTGGTTGGCAGATTTTTGGGCCACTGACTACCTGTAACGACTGTCAAAGATTGACAAATGACAGCCGGGACCAACAGCTTAACGTGCTTTTCGAGGCATGGAGGAAACTTGGTATGTGAGGGTGGTCACCCATCCACAGACCAACCTAGGCAACGACGCGAGCGACTGTTATTATTTAGCCGCGAGCTCCTTATCATCTTTCTACACTTGCCCCATATTATTTGGGGTCAGCGCAACATGTCTTTTTCATCCATTCTCCTTTGTCAATCTTCACGCTCTCATATACTTGTTTTTCCTATAAATCAGTCCTCACACAATCCGTACATATTTTCTTTGGCCTTCCTCTCTCTTTCCATCCATCATTTGTACAGCTGATTCTATGGTAAAAATATTTGCAAGTTGATTATTTAATAAACCAGTTTAGAATCAGCTATACCAAGTCATACCAGTTGACATGAAAGTAAAAATGTCAATTATCCTTCAACAACATAATATTAAAAAATATAAAAATGAGAAAGTGCATAACTACCCAACCCGACTTGCTAAGAAAAAGAAACTGCATGTGCCACATATAAATAATTATTACGGTAAGCGTACGAGAAAATGGATGACACCTACATTAATTAACGAATTACCCGAGGGAATGATCGATCGTGTCAGAAATAAAAATCACCTAAAAAGCGTCCTTAGAAAACACTACTTGTCGATGTGTCCATAGTGGCTGCGGACGATCGGCGGCCTCGGTAGGCTAATGTCATGAGCGCAATTATTCTTGTTTACCCTACACTGATGACTATGACAAAGAGATGGTCTCATGACATTGGTTGACTGATGGCGCTGAGTAAAGTGGCTTTGATTGACCCATTGTCTTAGTCTTAGTTTTACAATAACCTAGTTTTAACTTAGATTTATAATTTATTTTAGATAGAATTTTATTAAGATTCCACGAGAACCTACTGCCGACAAATTGCTATGCAGTTTGGCAGATGCTATATTAAGTAAAACTATTGTATTATTGATTAAATAAATAAAAAAAAATAAAAAAAATGTACAATTCTTTTTCGTATTTGTCTCTGCAATCAGATTCTATCTCGGATAGAAGGCACAATACCATCACTATTTCCATTTAAAAAAGGCGATACAACCAGCTGGTGCATCTTTACATAAAAAGGCGATACACTAATCTCTTAGCTCTCGAGTTCTATAGCTTTGTAGTGATTGCATCTTAAGGCGTTTGCAAACGAACGGTTAAAAATCTTTGATATTCCGTTTTGATATTCCGTGGTCCTGATTTTACTGGCCGACCATATAGTTTCTTGCCGTTTATTTTCTATAGAAAACAACCGACGCTTATCGTCCATTTTTTCTCGAAGTTCTTAAAATATTTTGATTTTGGCCAAGATGGACTTTTGTTTATAGCTGGCGACCCAGATACGGCGATTTTTGATCAAAAATGGAAAAGCAAAAATACAATAATTAAGGTTAGCATTAAGTAAGATTTTCGGTAGCATATCTACTGAACAATTTTATGTCAATCCTAACAGTTCGTTGCAGAATTACAAAAAGTTTTGACAGTGATAGCCATTTGTTAGTTTGGGCTCAGGTAATCAAATATAGCATACCTACGCATCTACTACAAGTACCTAATATTTCTAACCAGAAAATCACTGCCTCTTGTAGTAAAAATGTACCAAGTTTATACTATACGCAAATTCGAAGATTTCTTAATTCTCAATGTAGATAAGTTATGATGTTTTTGTTGTGATTTGATTATATCGACAAGTGGTATCTTGTTGTAATAAACAAATTATTATAATTATTACGGAACCAACTTCCAAAGAAACCCTAAAAACGTCTAATTATATATTTTTTTTGTTTTAGTCATTTTTTGGCGGTTCATAAACTTTTTGAATAGTGCCTGTCACCGGTCTATTTGAAATACATGTTTCTTATTTCGAACCAATCTACATACATTTATTAACAGACAGATGCAAGTCAAGTTGCGTTTTATAGTAACAGGCTGACATAGAAGATCTAAGTGCACACTAACGAAGCGGGCAAAATACTATTTATCCTTGCGGTTTTAATCCAAAACGCACAGAACGTGCTCCCCATAGAAACACGAGATTTAAGTATTCACAACGCTTTCAATCCTATTTACTTTGTGAGGGAAAACATGGGTGGATCAACGTAAAACTATGCATCAGAATACGCGTGTTGTATGAAAATCTTGAAGCTTGCATCATGTTTAAAACAAATACATACCAAATTGGATGGTGCCGAGGGATTGTATAGGAATTTGTGCTAGACACCTCTTGTATGTGTTATGTATGAAGTTGATACAATTTCATAGTAAATTAGATGCCTATGGCCCTCTAGTGCTCCCTTTAGAGAATGAAGGATCCCGCTAGGATTTTGTTTTGTATTTTCTGTTCTTTTGCGGAGTCTTGTAGTTTTTTGAGAGAGGTCCTCGAGGACTAAAGTTACGTAAGGACTATTTGCATAAATTGGAGGCATCTACTGTTTAGACTGAACGTTTAATTCAGATCAGCTTCATACAAAATCAATAAATGTTTATGTTGGACTTTACTCGGCTTAATATTTTTTTTTTCCTGTCTAGTTTTTAGTTTTACATTGTAGATTTAAGTTTTTTTTTTCTTTTGATTTTACTTACTTTATTTTTTTGTGTGCGCTTATGGCATATTATGCCGAATAAATATGTTTTCTTTCTTTCTTTTCTTTCCATATAAATGCGGTAATTTTTTAGTCATTTTTTACAGTTTTTAGTCATCACCTGCCTAGCCTTTTCCCAACTATGTTGGGGTCGGCTCCCAGTCCAACCGGATGCAGCTGAATACCAGTATTTTATATAGTGCGTCTGCCTATCTTACCCCGCAACCCAGTTAACACTGGGTAATACGATACCACTTGGTAAGACTGGTTGTCAGACTTTTTAGGCCACTGACTACCTGTAACGACTGCCAAAGATGGACAAATGTCAGCCGGGACCAACAGCTTAACGTGCTTTCCGAAGCACGGAGGAAAATCGTTATGAGAGAGTGGTCACCCATCCACAGACCAACCTAGGCAAGCAAGGCTTAACCTAGAAATCGGCCCGAGCTGCATTTATTATTTAGTCATGAGCCGGAGTATTAAATAACCGTACAAATATGTGTATAATCATGCAAACATCCAAAAATCTACTATTTTATAATAATGTCAACATAATCATCTGCATAGCTTTTTCCCAATTATGCTTGGGTTGGTTTCAAACTAACCTGATGCAGCTGAATACCAGTATTTTACACGGAGCGACTGCCTATATGACCTCCACTACCCAGTTGGTACTGGGTAATCAGATGCCCCTTATTGAGTCTGGTTGCCAGACTCGGGCCAATGACTACCTGTAACGACTATCATAGATCCGAGGCAAGGAGAAAGCTCGGTATATACTGGGTGGTCACCCATCTTTGGACCGACCTAGGCTAGCATGGCTCAGCCTAAAATCATCCCGACAGTTATTTTTTAGCCACGAGCATGTATACAGGGTGTAAACCACCTCATCACGAAGCCGTCAACCAAGCATTCTGTACATCAAACTAAGTAACTTTATGCAAGCATTATTGCTAGAAAACATCTTTTTTTTTGGGGTGAAAAATTATGTTTTGTGGGTAACTCAATGTTACGCACTTAAAACATTGTGCTGATAGATGGGTCGTACAGGTGTTTAAAAATCTTACGTTAAAACCATGAGTTTTAAAAAAAGAATTGACGAAAGGTTGGAACTTTGACCCCCAATATCTCCGTAACTAGAAGGTTCCCAGGTATGGTGTAGAACAAAACAATGATCGCAATGATGGGGAGAACAAGTGCCTTTCGGCTTCGTTAAGAGGTGTTTTACACCCTTTATGTTACCGGCTGGTAAAACTAGTTAGCATATGCCAAACTAGTTTGTCCAAATCGGGTTGGGCCGGTAACATTTACATTCATATAAAACTGCAGCGGTTCAACCGCCAGTGTGCATGATCCATAGCTATCCAAGATGTATTTAGACGGTACAGAAACTCGGTAAATACTCCTACAACTGCATTGAAACGCAAACAATAATATTGCACTGAGAAAGTTGTTTCAGACTTAGTTTTGTTTGCAAAAACTCTTTGTCTGTTATTTTTTTTTTTTTGCTTTCTTTTTACAAGCGTTTGATTTACAAAGTTATTTTTTTCGCATGGAATTGGTAATTACAATTTAATAAACTTTGGGACTAAAATATGTTTATGATATAGCATAATATCACGCCTGTAATCTCCGAGGGGTTAGACAGGAGTGTACTAATAGTTCACCAAATTTAACTGATGAAGTAACCAGAAGCAGGGTCCGCGAACTCCTAAGGAGCAATCAAGCTAGGCAAGACGAACAAGTTAACCAACGCCGACGTCCACCTCGCCAATTTAACGTTGGTGACTGCGTGTTCGTAATAAAATTTTCCCAGTCAACAGGAAAACTTGATTCCGGAATGCGTGGTCCGTATAAGGTGGTAGAAGCACTGCCTAGTGGACGCTATACGCTGCGTTTGCTCAGCGGTAGCTATGGAAAGACTACGCAGGCTGCTGCTCAGCACATGGTGCCGTGGCGCGGCGAGTGGTGCCCAGAAACGTGCGCCGCATTCTTTGAGGGTAAGCAAATCACTGTTGTTTGAATTTACGAACAGGAGTGATGCTTTGACTGCTGTGCTGTGCTGTGGTGCCGCCGGTAGCAGGCGCGCGTTTGTCGCCGGTGGTGTTGGCACCTGTTGCTGAGTCACTGGTGGCCGTATAAATTTGGCCATGTGCGGTCAACTTGTGGTCTCACACGTATGAATACGGTCTGCGTGTTGAGAGAACTCGTGCGTATGAATACGGTCTGCGCACCGAGTGGGCTCGTACACATGATTGCGGTCAGTGTATGAGTCGGCTTACACGTATGAATACGGTCTGCGTGTTAGGCGGCTTGCGCGTATGAATACGGTCTGCGTGTCAAGCGGGTCTGCGGGTTGTCAGACCATGTTGCAGGTGGCGAGAGCTGAACGCTGGTCGCGGTCGCGGTCGCGGTCACCGTCAGCAAAACAGCAGCAAAGAAACCACCACTTGCGCGCTGGACACGTACAGGACAATGCCTTGGCTTTATTTTTATAATTGGTTTGAAAAAGATGGATGTGTGTGTCTATTCAAACTTTTGAAGTATTTGAGAGAGCGATGAATGAATTAGTTGGCTGAAGACGAATGAAACTTTGTGAGAGGCTGAACGCTTTTACACAAATTGCTTGGATAGCTTCTAACAAGATCTTGTTTGCAGATGAAGATACTGATGACGACTCTGAACAAACGGGGTTCTCTACTGCGGTCGACCCGTCGCTTCTGCCAATGGGCGAAGTGGAGGTCGAGGTGCCGACCTCTCCCATCGCGGGTCCTAGCGGGGCCACTCCAAGAGTTGGTGTCGAGGACGACACCTCGCCAGGAGAGGCCGTGTAAGGAGAATTCTCTCTTACGTCAGTAAATACCCGACCTCGCCTATAAAAGCAAGGCGCTGGGGATAGAACGACCATTTTGCTACTCGACGCTCGGACTGGACGGACGTGTGAATCATAAGCTAGTCGTAAGGTTACGTAAGCCATTTGAGTTTAGTTTGTTGGAAAAGTAATAAAGTGCGTTTGCGTTTCGTGTGGTGGATTTTAAGTCTTAGTGAACTGTAAGTAAGTTTTGCCGATTGTAATTTGAGTCAATTATGTTTACGAAGTAAAAATGGTTTTTTTGTTGTGAATTGTTTCTTTTTAATAAATTTCCACTTCTGAAGCTTATAATATTAATTATATATTCTCAGTCAAATATAGACTAACATACATACGATAAAATAAAACTTGAGCTATTGGATAGAACCTTAAAACTATAAGGAACACTTCATTTGTGCACTATGTTAGCTGTATAATGTAAGTACGGAGTCCACAGTGCACTGTACATACTTTAGTGCTGTCTTTCCTGATGGCGCTTCCAGTGCAGTTGAATTTGATAATGGATTCTGCTACACAAAGTAGAAGTAGGTAGGTAGGTACTTGTACTTAATTATTAGACATTTGCTTCAGCACCTCTTTACTTTTATGTTGGAGTAGGTATGTCATGCTATAGGATAGCGTGTGGTGCAAGATATAAACGACTAGGACATTGCCCGCGACTTCGTAGGCAAACATTTTGATATCTCTGCTAATCTCTATATATAAAAATGAATCCCTATTTCCCTTGGTCACGGCATCACGCGTGAACAGCTGGACCGATTTCACTAATTCTTTTTTTGTTGTATCTGTTATTGCCAGGAGAAGGTTCTTATGAAAAAAAAAAATATGATATTTAAAAAAAAAACACGAAATTAACCCAGCATGTCAAAAGTCTTCAATTGTTTCACCGCATGCATGTCAATAGCTATTTTAGCAAACTGTCAGTGGAACAGATATCCTAATAGATTCAAGGCCGCCTATTACCCACTGATCGAAGGTTCAAACCCCGACCCCTTTGGATTACTTTTTGTGATTTATTTCGATTTTTTATTGGTCTAAGATTTTATTCGATCCCCAACCGCTTTTTACTTTTAGTGTTTGTAACTATATTTTTTTTTTGATAGCTGTAAGATTTTAAACATTTTTAAATACATTTCATTTTACACACTTTTCATTTATATAGTTTGCTTATCTTGACATTTTGTTGACGTTGAACGAAGTTGCCATTATTTATGGTCGCTGGCGAGAATTTAGTCTTGCGATAATTTGATTCTGCGTGTCAGGGAAACTCATTGTGCGTGTGATGCATTACTACCTGCTGATATTTTGATAAACGAAATAATCTAAATGATAATAGCTTTCGTCACGACATTACAGCACGAGTATTCAAGCAGAAACTCAATGCACTCAAGAACTTCATTGTAATGTATGATTTCGAAGACGTGTGATGTCCATACCAATATTATAAATGCGACAGTAACTCTGTTTGTCTGTCTGTTTGCTACCTTTTCACAACAAAATGGCTGATCGGATCGCAAAGAAATTTGGCAAGGAGATGTATTTCAACCTAGGGAAGGACATAGGCTATATATTATCATGCTAATTACTTACGGGGGTGAGCAATATTGCATTTCGTCTATATTTTTAAACTGTTTAACAACTGATACTGTCATAACATGCTTTGTTATAGAATAACTATTTTAAACCTATTGTCATTAGAACAAATAGCCCGTCGGTGACGGCTACCGACTTTCGAACATTGTGTCGCAAGTTCAAGCCTCAGTAAAGACATTGAATTCTTTTTGATTGTGTTTCACTTTTTGTGACAAAGTATTTTTGTTTCTTTTTTTTAAAGCAAAAATACTTTACTTGATTTCCAAATCATTGTTTTAAACATTCTTTTTTAACACTTAAACGACAGCTTGGGAATCATTTATTTCAAATAATAAATCTGTAAACATGGCGCTTAAGCTGTTAAAGAATTTCTTAAATTTTCATCTGTCTCTACGTAGCCTTTTTGTTATAGCATCACGTGTAAATTATAAAACCAATGTGGTTTGACTCAATGCTCAAATTAATATTGTGCATAAAATTAAAAACTTAGAGAAGGTTTTGTTTCTTTGTAATCGGTTCTCTTTATCAAAAGATTATATGACTTTAAAGTTTTTAAGGAGAACTTATCATCATGATTTAAGGATTCATGCAATGACATCTATTGAACCAAAATGGTACTAATGAATAAAAATCACACGATAGAGAAGAAGAGAATAGTCAACATGACCCTGCTTTAAAAATCTACATAGCCGGTAGAGTCTCTGTTCGACCGCTTTCCATGCATATGTTTTAGCAGTTTAACTTCGTGCTCTATAAATGGCGTTGTTCATTTGACTCCATTTTCTGAATCGCGGTGTTATGATTTTCCGTGAAAGAATGATACTGACATTCGCCCGTGTCAGATGGCTCATGTTTGGTTTTTTGGAAGAGGTTCGCAATTCAACGCCTGTTTTCTTTATGTAGGGGAGCAATACTCAAATGACCTGATGAAAGTTGCAAGAATCCGTTTGATGCGAGTCCCACGAGACCGGTCAATGTGGCGACACTTGATGGGCCTATGTCCAGCAGTGGACGTCTTTCGGCTGAAATAATAATGAATGATGATAATTCAAATGGAGTAGGGCAGGACACCTAGCAAGGCGCGGTGCTGTCAGGTGGAGTAAAGCTGTGACCAAGTGGCGTTCTAGAAATCGAAACAGAAGTTTTGGTCGTCCAGCGGTGAGATAAGCATACGATATTGTTGCCATTGCGGGAATATCCTGGATGAGACTGGCACAAGAGCGTAGAGCTTGGCACAAACAAAGAGAGGCCTGTACCCTGTGGCCTGTGGGTGAAGTCGGACTATGGATGATGATGCTGATGACGCATAACTTTTTCCAGAGAAGTCCGATTTTCATGATTATTTTTTATTGAAAAGCGTGTATCGCAAAGTTTGTCCCATTTTATGTTGAAAATAGTCGTGTTCGAATCAAAGTCACGCACTTCTTATTTTTCGGATTCATGTGCGTATTGTATAACCATCGCTTGCTGAAACATCGTGAGGAAATCAGCATGCCTGAGATATATTTTCTAAGAGGCCCATTGGCGGCATACAAACTCTGACACCAGGTTAGGCAACTAACCACACGATAAGGAAGGAAGGATCGCTTGCTTCGGTGAAGAAAGACATCGTAAGAAAACCACAGCATGCCTGAGAGTTATTTCTCGACGGCATGTAAAGCCAAGACAGAGGACCTTGGGCGGCATAAACCATTATGTTATTTCATAAACCTTTTTGACAACTTTAGACCTGGCTGTAGTTTGACTGTGATCGAAGATCTGTCTTTGGAGAAGGAAGGCAGATGCGAGAGGTCCGCAACAGTTTGAAGCAGCTTTAACGTGTCGCCGCTCAGTCATGCCACTTGATGAGAACTTTCGACCTAGCTGGAGTATGATATCGTCGAGTGCCCAAGGATAGAAACGTAAGGCAGTCGAGGGAAGAGCCCTTATTTGGAAAAACATAAGTAGAATATTTGGCGATTAATGTAAACCTATTCGAGAAAAAATAAATTGTTACTTACTTGAATCTGTACTAATATTATAAAGCTGCAGAGTATGTTTGCTTGGTTGGTTGAATGCGCTAATATTAGGAACTGTTGGTTCGTCTTACGCAGACGAAGTTGCGCGGGTCAGCTAGTGTATGATATAAATAAAATTTATAGCGTACAGCGCCTAAATAAATATAGGTTTCAAAGAATTTTCAGGATTGACTCATTAGTTCCGGAGATTACCACCTGTATATGTCACCGTAAAATTGTCAAATACGTTATATTACAATATAACGTGTATCTCTCTAGCGATATTGTAAAGTCTCGAATTATTGTCAACTGAACATACGGAAGTATCTCTTGCCCCCATAAACGGGACTTGGGGCACCCCCCCGTTAGGTTAGTTAGGTTCCTTTAAACCCTGCACTCGGAAATAGGGGCCCCGCGAAGCGGGGCTCCGTCGACTACGCTTTTTAGGGGAATATGAAGTGTTTTAAGGTTAGGTTATATTAATCGATATTTCTCAGGAATGGTACAGTATCTTTTCATGAGAGTGGTACCACTGGGCAAGGGGGACCCCTCCTTCACTCCACACCGCGTGAGTTGACTACCATCGCATGCATTTCACGAAAAATAATGCGTTTTATTGTAAGCACTATGTTCATTTGACAATAATTCGAGACTTTACAATATCGCTAGAGATATTACAATATAACGTTTTTGACAATTTTACGGTGACATATACAAACAAACTCCCAAACATAATATATCTCTTAGTGATATTTGTAAACGTAACTAAGTAATAGATTACCTAGCTAAGGTTTCAATTCTATTAGAAAGTCTCCAAAAGATTTATTAATATGCAGGTTTCTAGTTCTACGGCCCTTCACCGCCCATCTTGACATGAAAGCCAGTGGTAGTAAATTTTGGCAAGTTGAGAGATTTTTGATGATCGTTACATGTAGTCAGTAGCCCGAAAGTCTTACGACCAGTCTTACCAAGAGGTGTCTTATTACCCAATACTAACTGGGTTGTGGAGGTCAGATAGGCAGTCGCTCCATGTATATTACAGGTACTCAGCTATATCCGGTTAGACTGGAAGCGGACCCCAACATAATTTAGAAAAGGCTTGGCAGATTATGATGATTCTTTAATCACTTTATGGATCACGAATCTGCCGTATGCATAGTACAGAGGGTTTGTAATTTAAATCCTATCACCGGTATGAGTTTTTAGACTGACATGGTCACTAACACAAACATTAGAATTAAGAACGGGATATTATTTACCATGTTGAGGGTAAACCGTTTCGTCTGCTCATAAACATCCACCCGCAATAACTTCAGTTCATCCGTGACCATGGCGCTTGTAACAGTGCCGAAATATCGGAAACTCAAAACAAACAATAAACATGGTAGATATCCCGTTCTTAATTCTAATGTTTCTATCACCGGTAATTATGAACGAAAAGCTTTTGACCAATCAACATCAAGTGTTGGGTAGTAGGACACGGCACTGGCCCGGTCAGAGAATCCTGCCTTCAACATCATCATCTTTTCAGCCGAAAGACGTCCACTGCTGGACATAGCCTCCCCCAAGTGTCGACACACTGACCGGTCCCGAGCGACTCGCATCCAACGAATTCCCGCAACCTTCACCAGGTCATCGGACCACCTAGTGGGAGGTCTTCCAACGCACCGTCTTGTCGCCACTCTAGAACTTTTCGGCCCCATCGACCACCCGTCCTAACCCGTCGCCCGTCCTGTCTTATCTGTGTTGAATGAGAAACTTTCGGACTTTATTTTTACACGACTGCCAAGGAAGTGTTTGTTATGTTTTTCATACCTCTAAGCCACAGCTCATCTCGCTTTCTGCTTGTCACTCGGTCCACAACCCTCCGCTCAACGTTCGAAGCACATGCTGGTGGTCACCAACATTCTCTTTGTCGTAACTTCACAGAAATTGGGGCAGTTGACTACTGTGTCGCTACGTGCAAAATAGTCTACGACGCGACGCCTCACTCGCTCGATGGAGTGGAATGGAAGATATTATGCAAAATGGAGCCTGTGCCTGTTGCTAAGTTCGTGTAGAAAATGTCTGATATGATTTTTAGGACACCGACAACCTATTTATCGTAATTTATCTCTGGCAAAGTCGAAGGGAAAAAAAACAATACGCTGTTTAGAGGAAAATCGCATTTCGTTAAACATAAAACTTAGGTGTTACATCATCAAGGAGAAGGTTTTGAAACTATCACGTGGTCACGGAAGACCCCTCCAAGCCGGCTTTTCGGGTCGCCCGCCACACCGTAGTTTTTTGCCACATTGGTAACATATACGAGTACCTATGCTACAGCACCGGTGTGCTCGCTCCCCAACCTCGCTGCAGCAGTTTGCCTCAATCTAGGTTTAATAATATTGCATTGAATATCACGACTGTAGAGCCAAGTCACGGGCCAACGGCGGCATAAAAGCTTCACACCAAGTTAGGTTCTGCTAACCACACGAAAAAAAAGTGTAATTTACCTCTTTCTCCTTTTGTGTTGAAATTAATGAGACGTCCTTAAGGCGCTTAGACGAGCTAAATTAGCAACTCTATTTGTGGTGGTTCAAACTTCGTTTGAAATGCTGTTAGAATAAAGTTCTAATCAGCTTGCACTACAAAGTGGTTGTTACGTCAGCCACTGCGGGCCAAATAGCGCGAAATGAGTGGTTTCGATCGATTTACAAAAAAACTATTGATTGGATTAAAAAACTAAAACAGTATCATGCTAATATATTGCTTGTAGAATTATTTGCCAAAAAATCAGAATGATGGCATGCATATTAGTATGTTTTTTATTGTTTGAAAGATATTTTTAGAGGTAAGTTCGTGATTTCTTTTTATGGAGCCAAATTAATTGTATTATGTTTTCAAAACAGTATCATGCTAGCATATATCCTGAAGAATATCATATATTTTTCTGGTCTTGTTTATAGCAGTGAATCATATACTTTTAGTAATTATAAAACTCGCGTTTAGCTCGTGTAATCGCCTTAAACCATCCCGATTATAACTAAGCCATAATTCACCTATCTGTCAAACTTATCTTCAAAAGATCTCTAATATAATTTGTAATAAACAGCATTACCATATTACCCTGTTGACACCCTAAAAGCAACGTAAAGGTAACTAATATCAGTAAGAACGCGTAATTAAAGCGAGCGGTGACACAGAAAATTAATTCTGAAGACGCTTCTCTGTCGCTCGGAGGGAAGGGCACGACCAACCATGAGGAAGAAATGGAAATTGTGGGTAATTTTGAAATGAGGTTTTGGGCTACTGAAAGTTATTTTGGAAATGTATCATGTCCTATTTTTAAACCACTTGAAATAGGAAGAGGTTTTGCATTATTCATTACAGAAGTCCGTGCAGTATAATTTTGGTTGTGAAGTTTTTTTTAAGTAGCTTCATTAAATAGGTTTCATTTTGATATTGGATTTTGACTTCTCGTAAAAAAATCATCTATTGACGATTTTATCGACTACTAGTTAAGGTATAAAATTGTGTGGATAAATAATGCAGTGGAATGTGGAAAATATCATAAGGATTTGAAGTATGAATGTGGATGGCTATAAGAGTAGAGCAAGTCCAAAGAAACGGGGGATGGATTATTTGAAGGATTATGTGAAGAAGAAAACATGCTGCGCCTACCCTATAAATAAATTGGAAAATGGGTGGGAGAATGTTGAATGCTGATAATGAAAATAACTATTTATGTAGAAACTACTGATAAAGTTAATTCTTTCTTTATCGTGTGGTTACTGGTGAGTACCCACACATATTTATACCAAAGTACATAGACCTCGGCTCTTGGAGAAAATACCTAGATAAGTAGTTAAATTTTAGGTTAATGTATATGTCACCGTAAAATTGTCAAACACGTTAGATTGTAATCTCTCTAGCGAGGCTGTAAACTCTCGAAATATTGTCAACTGAACATACTGCTTACAATATAATGCATTATGTTTCGGTAGATTGTAATCTATCGAAGTGAAACCGTAATCTTGTGAAAAGCATGCGACGGAAGTAGCGCTGCCCCCATAATCGGGACTTGGGGCACCCTCACGTTAGGTTCGTAAGGTTCCTTTAAACCTTTCACACAGAAATAACCCCGCGTAGCGGGGCTCCGTCGACTACGTTTTTTAGGGTAATCTAAAGTGTTTCAAGGTTAGGTTATATTAATCGGTATTTCTCAGGAATGGTACATTATCTTTTCATGAGAGTGGTACCATGGGGTAAGGGGGATACCCCCTTCTCTCCCCCCCCCCCCCTTTACACCACGCGGCTTGACTTCCATCGCATAGTTATATTGTAAGCAGTATGTTCGTTTGACAATCTTTAAAGAGTTTACAATCTCGCTAGTTATTTTACAATCTAACGGATTTTACAATTTTACGGTGACATATTACAGGCTATTTAGTCTAAGTGGTGAGGTTACCTAATTGTTGGCAGGTAAGTACATTAATCTGGAGCAGGGAAAGCTTTCCTTCCAAATTACAAGGTTTAAAAGGTTGTGAGCATTAATTCTAGTTTATTAACCTAGCTCAATAAATTCTTTTAAGTATTATGGGCATGAGATGCGGAGGAATGAGCAATTTCGTGTGAAAAGTTTTGAGTATGAATGTGGATGGGTATATTATAAATATCGCTGGACATTACACACAGCTCCATCTAGTGCCACACTAGGCAACGAGGATTGAGTCGTGTACATCGGATAGTTGATCTACTACTTAAATACTTTTTTACATACGAAGGATGAACTGTGTACAGAATGATATGGCAACAAAATAAGTGTAGGAGATAATGAAAGATAGAGAAGTATGGAATTAGAAGACATGCTGCGCCGACCCCTAATGAATTGAGTTAGAGGCAAGAGAAAATTAAAATTCAGAAACAATGTCATCAACATTATTTCTGAATTTTGACAAAGGTGATGTGACGATCTGCCCCCGTATTCACAAACGCTCTGAATTAATTTCGATTCGACAAGTCGTATGTCTATCCTTTTTGGCATTACGAAAACGAGAGAGATAGACATACGACTTCCTGAATCGAAATCGAATCGAAGCGTTGTGAATAGTGGGTCCGATCTTGTTTGCAGGGCGAACATTACCAGATATTGCACAGGATAGAGAGGTTTGGAAAGAGAAAGAGGGGTCTTCGCCGAGCAGTAGGACATTCAATAGGCTAACAATAAAATGTATTTCTCATAAACAAAAAAAAAATGTTCAAGCTTTATAAGTACCTACTAGCTTCGTCTCGCGCCTTTGTCTAAAGGGTGTAAAACACCTCTTAACGAATCCGAAAGCCACTTGTTCTCCCCGTCATTGCGATAATTTTTTTGTTCTACACCATACCTGGGAACCTTCTAGTTACGGAGATATGGGGGGTCAAAGTTACAACTTTTTGACAAGTTTTTTTTTGTAAGATTTTAACTTTTAACACCTCCACGACCCCCGTACTATTCAATCCATCCATCAGCATAATGTTTTAAGTGCGTTACATTGAGTTCTACCACAAAACACGATTTATAACCTCAAAAAAAAAAGTTGTTTCCCAGCAATAATTTTTGCGTAAAGTTACTTAGTTTGATGTACAGAATGCTTGGTTAACGGCTTTGTGAGTAGGTGGTTTACACCCTGTATGTCTGCGTAGATCTTTAACAGTCATTACGGGTGATCAGTGACCTAAAAGTCTGACAGCCAGACTTACCACGAGGTATCGTATTACCCAGTACTAATTGGGTTGTGGAGTGAGGTCAGATAGGCAGTCTTGTTAAGTAATATACTGGTATTCAGCTGAATTTGGTAAGAATGGAAGTCAACCCCAGCGTAACTGGGACAAGGCTAGTCAGATACAGTAAAACAGGACTATTTGGGTTTTTGGGGGCTATTTGGTCCAATATAAACCAAAATGTTATTGGATATTATTTCCATCAGAATTTTTCAGTAGCCTCAAATCAAAGTGTTTCTAGACATTGTAAAATAACTTCTACCATATGATACCCACCGACAAAACAATTATCGATATTTTGTTAGAAATTCTGAGTCATCCTAAATAGCCCCCAAAACACAAATTCTTGACTCCTTTTAAGGTAATGATTTATTTATTATATGTTCAAAAACACAAAAATTAACCTCTTAACAATACTATATTAATCTTAACAAGGTTAGTACGAATTGTTAAAAACAGCGCTAAATTCCACCAAAAAACACCAAATCTAAGATTAAAATTACATCGTGCCTGAAATATATTTCATAGCAATAACACTCACGGATGCGCGCTAACCGCCGCTCAAGGCGCTTTCTAACAACCGTTTACGTTATAATTTATGGTATATTTTAATTTTAAGTAACAGGATCCCCGTTCTGACACCAAAACGACCAGTTACCGACAGCTCCCCATTGTAATCGTTCTTAGCGCAAATTATAACGTGAATTTTGTTATTTATAAGGCTTTACGTTATTTTAAAAGTGTATTTTATGGCTTTTGACCGACTACACGTCCTTTGCTGTTAAAGACAAAAACGTTGATTCTTTCTTTCTTTCGGAAACCTCTGTTGAAATAGTTCTAATAGTTCTATGGCACAGGTTTTCTTTTGTTGTTTGTTTAAAAAAAAACATGAGGGTAAAAAAGTAAGTACTACGATTTTAGGCCTTAATTTTTGTCACGCTGATGGTCGGTCGCGTAAGGTCGGTCGTGATGTCAGTGAGATAAAATAAAATGGTCGGTCGCTGACGCCAGCGTTGCAGTATGGTGCTATCACAATGTATACTCGTACGCAGGGGGGTGAAACTTCCATACATTGGCTTCAAGCAAAATTTTCATAGATAGTGCTGCCATCTGTGTGTTTAGGTACACCAAGTTTTCAACTGTCATAACGAGAACAGCTATTTAAGACTACTTGCTCTAGTGAAGTAGATAGCCTAGCGGTGACAGCGGTTGCCCTTGTGACTAATAGTTCACAAGTTCGAATCCTCAAAAAAAAAAAAAAGAATTGGATGGACTCATGTAGATCACTAATAATAAGCTTAGTTTAATGTAACGTGTCCAATTATGGAGCACAATCGTAGTTTTAATTTATTCTTTTAAATCAAGCAAACAATTAATAAAATATAAATAAGAGCGCGGACCCCCACGTCTGCGGTAGAAAACTAATTATAAAAAAAAAAGAATTAAGATTGAATACTTATTTCTAGGCAACCTCGATCACAGATCTGTTTTTCAACAAGATTCTCTACCGATTACTCATCAATTTGGCACTTAAACGTACTCACCCGCTTTAAGCCTGTTATGTTTCTAATATATAATAATGACGGCGTTCACGTGTGGCCATTATTTATCACCATTTCTGTGGAACTTCTCGAGATTACAATATTATTATTAGAGTTGTAATGTATTTTCGTCTTTGGGATTGATGGAATTAGTTTGTGTTTACTTTAGAAGTGTAGTTTGGTTTATGTTGTCTCGTTGGCCTAGTGATCGTAAACGCGACTGCTGGGCATGAGGTCCTGGTTTCGAGTTCGATCGGGCAAAGAAATATAGCGTTCTTCCATTAGGAATTTCTCAGTAGCAGGCGCTGGTTGATGACTATAGGCTCTAACCTTTGTCTTCATCATTTCAGCCGAAAAACGGCCACTCACGGACACAGGCCTTCCCCAAGTAACCGCACCCAACGGATGCGATGATGAACCTGCAACCTTCAACAGGTCGCAGTTCACTTCTATGGATATACTATTAGATACACCCTTAGATAATACACTATACAACGTGTAACAGAAAGGGTATAGTTATACGAAAGGGTGTGCTACAGACCATCAAACTGAACAACTTTATCTATGGGACCACCATCGTAATCGCGAAAAAATAATCAACGGTCAATCAATGTATGAGACAGCTGTTCAGAAAGTTGTTCAGTTTGATGGTGTGTAGCACACCCTTTCATTTGACTATACCCTTTCTGTTACACGTCATGTAATACAAGATAGATGCGCAACTCTGGTTTTCGTTTTTAAAACTGTGTACCGAAAATGTTAAATAGCGCTGTTAGTTTTTGTTCAACCAAATAAATACAAAAAGTAATTCTTGACTGAGGATTCGAACTTGTGAACTATTCACAAGGCAACCGCTGTCACCGCTAGGCTATCAACTTCACTGCCAAGTTGTCTAAAATAGCTGTTCTCGTTATGATAGTTGTAAGCGGTCAAACAGTTGAAAAGTTGGTGTCCATTAAACACACAGATGGCAGCACTATCTATGAAAATTTTGTTTGAAGCCAATGTGTGGAAGTTTCACCCCCCTTTTTTTTTTTTATTTTTTTTTAGGATGGGAAATCATCAAATGACTTCTCCCACTCTGGGCGGAGCAGGAGGGAGTGTCAGACTCTTACTGACTAAAACCCATCCATGTTCCTTCCTCGCCCTTTACGTTCCGGGGCCGCGGTATCTCTTTCGAACAGTCCCGCAACCCCGGCAGGCTTCGGCCCTTGCGGGCCCCTCTCTTCTGCTGACATCTCTTTGAGGCGCGCGTGGAACACGAACGCGCCGTCGACACGGCCTGTCGTCACTAGACGGACGGACGGCTAGCTAGCCCATAGCTAACCGTCCACAGGCCCGCATCTACGGTGGCCGGTAGCCACCACGTGGCCCCCGACGCCCGGTGCGTCTCCCGCGGCGGCCGGGAAGAGAGGCTCTCTCCCTCTCTCGTTCCGCCACCTCCTTCGCTAGCATGACTGCTTCGCAGAAGGAGGTGACGGCTTCCCATTCCGTCTCGCTCCGGACCATGGATTGAACCAGGGCCGGACGCGAGAGGTCGCCGCCGCCGATCGCCGCTACGAGGACACGGCGGTGCTCCGCCCACGCAGGGCAGACTTCCACCGTGTGCTCCACCGTGTCCTCCGGTCGATCCTCGCAGTGGAGGCACCCGGGCGTTTCCTCCCGCCCGATTCGGTGCAGGTACCTCCCGAAACATCCGTGTCCGGTGAGGACCTGCGTCAGGCGGAAGGTGAGGACGCCGTGGCGCCTCTCTAGCCACTCCTCAAAGAGGGGACTTACCGCCACTATCGTGGCGTGCCCTGCACGGGGTTGCGACAGTCGCTCTCTCCATGTCGCCATGAGATCGCGCCGGAGGTCTGTCCGCTGAGCGGCAATTTGCCGCGGCAGCGGAGTTTCCCCCCGGCGTAGTGCCTCCGCGCGCCAGTCGTGCAGGCGCGCGAGGACTATTGCCTCCAGATCCCATGGCGGCAATCCGGCAAGCAGGCCCGCCGCCTCGCGGGAGATCGTGCGGTACCCACGGACCATTTTTACGGCCACCACTTTCTGGGGCGCGTTCAGGTAATGGGCGGCTCGCCGCCTCAAGGAACGCGCCCACACTGGGGCCCCGTAAAGGGCCATGGACCGCACGACCCCCGCATAGAGCCTGCGGCAGGAGGCGTTTGGCCCCCCAAGGTTGGGCAGGAGCCGCCTGAAGGCAGCCCCGGTCCGTTCCAGCCTGGGGGCCAAACGTCGGAAATGTTCCACGAAGTTCCATCGGCTGTCGAGTACGAGTCCCAGGTACTTCAACGTCGGCTCGACGCCGATGGATACCCCTCCCACCGTCAGTGTGGATCCCGATGGTGGCGCATTCCGAGGCCCATGAAAGCACATGGCCTCGGACTTGTGCAATGCCACCTCGAGACCCAGTTGCCGGATCCTCTCAACGACTATCGCAACCCCGCGTGTCATAACTTCGGCCGCCGCCTCGTGCGACCTCCCCTGTGCCAGCACCAGGGTGTCGTCTGCGTAGCAAACGACGCTGACACCACTAGGGAGGTCGGCGCGCAGCACCCAGTCGTAACCGATGTTCCACAGGGGCGGTCCCAGAACCGATCCCTGTGGGACACCGCACGACATCTCTCGCCGGTTCCAATCTCCGCAGCGACTGGGGTAGATGACGGAAGTTTCACCCCCCTGGGTACACCTCTAACTCGTCACCTCAGCAGTCACCTCCTTTCTAGCTATATCATCGAACAAACAACAAACAGGGTGTAAAAGAACCCTTCACGAAACCGTCAACCAAGTATTATGTACATTAAACTAAGTAACTCTATGCAAAAATGATTGGTTGTTCGACTTTATTTTTGGGGTGAAAAATCACGTTTTACAGTAAAACGTAATGAAACGCACTCATAACATTGTGCTTTCTTTGGACGCATTTACTAGTAAACGGGTTATCGAGTTATTTAGAACTAGCTTATGCCCGCGACTTCGTACGCGGATCCTGTTGCTTTTGCCAGCGCCACCGGGTTCGTCAAAATCGAAGATCTGAAACGTCTAATTCTAAGAGCCCGGGGACGGGAAAATAACAGATCTTTCCCACCTGAGCAACACATACCGTTTGTTTCTTTTTGCCATTTAACAGCTTCACAAAAAGTAAAATGTTTAATCATACTTCCGATGGCGGAATATGTGGCGTATTCAATCATAGGAGTATACATAAATGAACTCCGTTTCTTATCAACCCAATGAAGGTCGTCATGCCCTACGGCTATATCTTGAGACACCCGATTCTTCAGATGTTATCGACATTCTGTTCAGAGAATGTCGAAATCTTCGCGCTCTTCTTCTGTCTCTTCATGCCGTACTCCAGCAATTCTTTCTCTCTCACTTTCTAACAGATTATGAATATTTTGTTGTGTGCGTGTTCGGCGCTCTTCTTCTGTCTCTTCATGCCAAAGACACTCAAATAACATAAGCTCGAAGACATATTTATTCGATAAAATAAAATAATAAATGGGAGTTTTGGCCAGTAGAGTCAAATTTTCAATGATATACCATCGTCATCAAAAATCAGTCCTAAACTGTTACCGCCTTAACCGCGTGGAGGTACTTCCAGTTTTTGTTATTTTATAATTATACAGTGAAATTAGTGATAGCTTTGCAATAATTTTCACATCAGATATTTTTTATAAGTCAACAGGAATTGCCCATCAGACCGAACAAATTTTGCTAAGACGTCATTCCTATATGTGTTATGGTGTAGCTGGGCTCTTGGGGTTCCACAACAGGTGTTCCAGATCTTCGATTTTTATAAGTCAACAGAGAGTGCCCGTCAGATTGAACAACTTTTGCTGAGACGTCATTCCTACATGTGTTAAGGTGTAGCTGGGCTCTTGGGGTTCCACAACAGGTGTTCCAGATCTTCGATTTTTATAAGTCAACAGAGAGTTCTTATCAGATTGAAAAACTTTCGCTAAGACGTAATTCCTATATGTGTTATGGTGTAGCTGGGCTATTGGGGTTCCACAACAGGTGTCCGAGATCTTCGATTTTTATAAGTCAACAGAGAGTGCTTATCAGATTGAAAAACTTTTGATAAGACGCCATTCCTATATGTGTTATGGTGTAGCTGGGCTCTTGGAGTTCCACATCAGGTGTTCCAGATCTTCAAATTTATTCTCCCAGCAGAAAATGCTCATCATGTGGAACAATTTTTGCTATGGTGTCATTTTTGTATCTCTTATAGTTTAGCTGGTCTGTTGTGGTTCTGCATCAGGTGTTCAAGTTTCCAAGATAAATTATAGCCTATATGTTGCCCAGACTTAATATCTATACAACAAAAAAAAAAACATTCAAATCCGTCCAGTAGTTCCGAAGATTAGCGTGTACAAACAAACAGACAAACAGACATAGTTTTTTTTTTGGATTCGTACTCTATTACTGTTTCTAAACCCCCCTCAATTATTATTTTTTAAATATATTCAATGTACAGACACAGTTTTTATACTCTTTTATTATATGTACTTATATAGATATATAGATAAAGTTATGAGCTGAAAAAAAAGTGTTATAAAAAAACTTGTTAAAATTTGGAGCTGTGACCTCGAATACTATCATCATCATCATTTTCAGCCGACAGACGTCCACTGCTGGACATAGGCCTCCCTCAAGTGTCGCCACATTGACCGGTCCCGTGCGACTCACATCCAAAGGATTCCCGCAACCTTCACCAGGTCATCGGTCCACCTAGTGGGACGTCTTCAAACGCATCGTCTTCCTGTTCTATGGTAATAGGTCCAGAGCGAAGACGCGTGACGGGGAGAACAAGTGCCTTTTGGTTTTATTAAAGGTCTATTTACAACTTTTAAATAAGATACGAAATTCCTCGAACCATTAACATATTACAAGCTCAAGAAGAACAAAAACAAAATTTCAAATACACATTACAACATAATAAGTTAGTATACTATCTCTAAACAACAGTATATGAGTACAAAGCTCACAAACAAACTCCTAAGTTAATCACGGAGACGTGAGAACTTCCAATGTCGTTTGTTAACGTCTTGTTAACTAGAATTAAGTCACTGAAGAACTTGTAACTGTTTGTGCTCCCTTTGACAGAATCAAAAACGGCCAATTAGGTAAAATTAACAAGAACTTTGTCGGGTAAAGCAATTAGTGTTTAAGAAAGGGTTTTTAAACAGCTGTGGTAAGATGGACTTTGGAAAGAAAGTTTGGTACGTAATGATGAGATTAGTTTCGTGAATTCTTAGTTTAGCGCTTTAGCAGACTGGCTGGTTCTAAAACCAGCATCGGCGAGTGCTGTATTGCGTTTTGGCGACTGCCTGAGTTCAGTCGCGACCGGAAAATTGCAAACTTTAGCGATTGATTTGATGCTGCATTACTTTCTGGCAACTGGATGTGCGTTGAGCGTTTTGTCAGCCCATAATGTTCCTATTTCTGGGTCCAAGGGGCCTTCTCTGGGTCCACTGTGGTATATTAGACTTTTTGGGTTCCAAGATAATATATATCTCTTTTTTCACGATGTTTTTCTTCACCGCGTTTCATGTAAAATGCATGTTTTCTATCTAACGCTTTTCGTTCAGTTGCTGTTTCCATCTAGAAAGATACCAAATTATTGACTATCGATGCTAGCTCAGTACCAAGCTTTCAAAAATCTTTTAATAGTGTCTGAACAATCATGTTATAACTCTTAGCGCGCATCTGTGTTCCCTTCCACATTTATTTTGTCTGCCTTCAAAGCAAGAGTGAACAGGCATCTCGTTCCATCATAGGTCTCATCAATCGCTTTCCATCAGGAGTGATTGAGGTCAGGACAGAGAACGACCATTTACTTAAAGAAAACACATTTTTTCAAGCACTTCCCACCATTCTACTATAATCATTGTATTTAATTGATTGATAATATGTAATGTCTTAATTGAAATTGTACCGAAAATATTTGCACGCCATGAGAAATGGCAGACATATCGTGAGCCACTCTTATTTATTTAAGATCTTGCATGCAATGTATTATTTTATTTTAATTCTGAATGTAAACACATATTTGAGCTAATACAATTTCTTATTCTTATTCTTATTCCAGTCTATGGGGACAGAGGTGCTACGAAGCGTTAGGTGACGTTCACGCGAGTTCCATGATTTTGTTCACTCAAAAAGCGCCTAAATAAGTTTTCAATAAAAAAATAAGTATCAGAACGTCTGCTGAGGCCCTTTTTTTTTAGGATGGGAAATCATCAAATGACTTCTCCCACTCTGGGTGGAGCGGGAGGGAGTGTCAGACTCGTACTGACTAAAACCCATCCATGTTCCTTCCTCGCCCTTTACGTTCCGGGGCCGCGGTATCTCTTTCGAACAGTCCCGCAACCCCGGCAGGCTTCGGCCCTTGCGGGCCCCTCTCTTCTGCTGACATCTCTTTGAGGCGCGCGTGGAACACGAACGCGCCGTCGACACGGCGTCTGCTGAGGCCCTAAGGTGATAATGGCATGGACAAAACAAATGAAGCTCAAGAGAAAAGTTCAAACCACAACACTTTAAATGAAAAGTACAAACTTCAAAACAAATGAAGTTTGTGAAAATGCGAGTCCTATCCCGTCTTGCTCTTTAGTTGTGGTTGGCACAATTTGAGAAAGTTGTGAAGAATTTATGTACTTCTTGTCCAACTCTTGTTAGCTTATCGCATTGGTTTCAATGAGCAGCGAAAGGTGGTGTGAAACTGGATTTAGTTTATAGTGTACTTTATCCACCAGCACAATGTTTGTTCCTCCGTCACGGAAAAACTACCGAACGGATTTGAATAAAATGTAGCACACAGATAGTTTATAACCTGGATTAACACCATAAGATACTTTTTATCCCGATAGTATGATCCCGTGGGACAATTATTGAACTCCACGCAGGCGAAGCCGAGGCAGAAGCTATATAGTTTGTTATAAAACCATCAACAATTTGTTTTGCATTTATAACTTACTTACTATTTTTAAAACGACGGAGTGTTATAAGTTTGACGAGTGTGTGTGTGCATCGTAGCGCCCGAACGGATCAACCGATTTTAATTTTGTTTTTTTTGTTATCACTCCAAGATGGCCGCCACCACAAAATGGCGGATTACATATTTATTCAATAACGCCCTCAATATGGGTATCAAATATAAGGGCTTGACCAGTAGAATACTATACACTATGACAAATAAAAAATCCAAGATGGCCGCCCGCACGAAATGGCGAATAAACGAATTATTTTGTATTCAACCTTTAGAGCATTGTGTCAGGGGTTTTTATAAACTTTAAATTAATTTAATGTCTTCAAAACTTACAACCTGACACTGTAGTCTTAAACTTTAATGTTTCATCTGCGGACATTTCATGTTAAAATAACTTTAATAATGTAAATTAAAACAAGAGCTTAAGTATTTTCTTTCATACTTAAGTAGTTCAGAACAGTGTGATGGACATTTCGTTTATAATGTGAGATAAAAATGTCAGAATTATTAAAGGAGAATTTGTAAACATCAAGATATTAAATACAAAATGGTTTTTAGGGTACCGTACCCAAAGGGTAAAAACGGGACCCTTTTATTAAGACTCCACACTGTCCGTCTGTCCGTCTGTCTGTCACCATGCTGTATCTCCTGAACCGTGATAGCTAGGCAGTCGAAATTTTCACAGATAATTAAAATAGAATAAAATAAATATTTAAGTGGGGCTCCCACACAACGAACGTGATTTATTTATAATAATGGTACGGAACCCTTCGTACGCGAGTCCGACTCGCACTTGGCCGGTTTTTAATTAATTAAAATATTTATCAGGAATCAGCTCGACAAGATTGTAAACTCAAAAATTAGTCTAACTTTAAACATTATGTTGAAGTTTTGAAAATATGATTTATTTATTTTAAAGATTCCTTATTGTAAATCCTTCGCTTCTATTCGATAAAAAGTGTGTTTGGACAAAAACATCCGAAAATAAAATAAGCGCTCCGCTTTTTTTGAATACTCTATTTATTGACACAGTCATATTATTAATATGGTCATCAATTATACCAGTGACAGGGCACGTGCCATTTACACCCGAGTACGGCGCAGCCAAAAGGGAGGGTTATGATTTTAGCAGTATAAATGGTGTAAAAACTGTACTTAGTATGTTCAGTGATGTTTATAATGCTTGGTTGACGGTTTCATGAAGACTCTGTTTACACCCTGTATGTATGTAAAAATTCGAAGACATGTGACATCTACCAATCCGCACTGGGCCTCCTTGAGAGGAGGCCGTGTCCCAGCAGTGGAAACAGTAAAAGCTGATGATGATGATGTAAGTATGTATATAATTGTATTGTATTGTATTGTACAACGGACTGGTGTCCGCAACTTCAAGTCAAGGCGCGTATTTTGCCACCACGCGGGCCCAGTGCAGGTTAGTAGATGTCACACGTCTTCGAATTTTGGGTTCTAGAACATGCCGGTTTCCTCACGATGTTTTCCTTCACCGTTTTTGAGAGCAGTGATGATGTATGTATAATATGTATAATATGTATATTTGTACTTACGTATGCTCCTCTGTAGCGCCTAAATTATTGATCTGATTTAGGTCCATGTTCACCAAAAAGATGACAGTCTGATTATCTTAATCAGCTGTTTAATATAAATTTTTGTATGGAAACATGCCACAGTGACAGCTATTTTTAGATAATCAGACCGTTATCTTTTTGGTGAACATGGACCTTAGACAAAAAGGCGTCAATCGATTGGTTAATATGGGCCGGTTAACATCTGGCTACATTTTAACCGACTTCAACAAAATTGAAGCCTCCTATGGCTTCGATTTTACCTTGTAAACCCCGGATATAAATTGAGAGTGCTTTTTCAGTAGTTGGGTTTTATAGGTACTATACACACAAATTCTTTTTGGTTGTAAAATCTGCAGAAGCATTTTGAAAATGCGTTTGCAGAAAAAATACAACAACATTTTTATCCAACACAAAGCACCTAATGAATTCCCTAGATAGCTCTTTCAGAACAACCATTTCCAAAGCTTAAATAGAAACAATATACCAAAACGACTGTTCGAAATACACGCTCCAAGCATTCATTGTTCTCAGCATTCATTAACGCTACCATTTGTACCTACATCTGCCTTGAATAAGCAATCTAGTAAATAAACTAATCCGCTAGAGGGCGCCACATGTTATCACTTCATCAAACTGACAATAATGCAATTGTATTCAGTGGAGATAAGAGAAGCTTGTACCTTGCTTGGAGAACACCCTGATTGGTACGACGCAGCTGTGTTAGTATGACAAACATGGGTCCTACTATTGGATACAAAGTCGCGGTTTTGTCGTGTAGAAAATGTATTTTGTCGATTGTATTGTGGGAATCTTAGAAAAGGGAATCGACTGTCTTGGTGATGAGGAGGGACGAATTGCATGTGACTAAAAACTTTTTTCAGAAGACGCTGACAAAAATGACAAAAAAACTAATCCAATCAAATAAAGGTCACCGACTTCTGAAGCTAAAGTTAATTTTCACTTTTTTGTGTTTTTAGAAGTCGGTTTTATTTTTTGCAAAAATGTTTTTATATTTCACTTTTTAGTGGTTCACATGCGCTGAAGGGGTCTTTACAGCGTACTGGCGTGAAGTTATGTTATAAACTGGTGTAAACAATAAACAGACATGAGATTTCAGCAATCCCAGTCCATTTGCCATCATTTATTGAGGAGTTCCGATGCCTATCTCCGAAGTTCTTAATCAGATCTTTACCACATTGAAGTAGGACCACTCCGGTCTCCGAGAAAGGACTCTTCCGAAAACTAACCAAATCGCTTCATGCGTGCCTATAAAATTTGAAGAGTTCTCTCTATTTCTCCAGGATTCCATCATCAGATCCTGACTTGATGATTATAGGACCACCTGTGATGTATATACCCTTTCAAACAATAAAAATAATCCAAATTGGTCCCGCCATCTTCGAGTAATCGGGGAACATACATAAAAAAAAGGTTGCGACGAATTGAGAACCTCCTCCTTTTGAAAGTCGGTTAAAAAGAATGGTGAATCTAAATATTGATGGATGGAGAGGGAGAGCTAGACTAACGAAACGATAGATTGACTATGTGAGGAATGATGTGAAAGAGAAAGGGGTAAATGATAGCGTAACGGCTGTCAGAGGAGAATGGAAGAAAAAAATGTGTTGCGCCGACCACAAGTAACATAGTACAAGTGCAGGAAGATGATGATAAGCCTAATGACATTTTTCAAATACTTATGAATGATTTAAATATAAAATTGAGCTTGTTTATAATTTGCATGCAATCAGCTGCATCGGGTCTAACCCGATGCAGCTGATTGCATGCTAGAAGCCGACAGCAAAATAGTTGGGAAAAGACTAGGCGAATGATGTTTGCTTTTGTAAAATCACAAGCCAAATCATAGCATGTTGAGTCTGACAAGGGTTAAGTGCGTACATTAAAATATTTAAACTGGTATTCAAGCCACCAGACATTAAGTCGACAGTTTACAAAAAAAATAGCTGACTAAATTTTGTCTTCAGTTTATAAAATAAAACATCAACCTAGATTTGTTTTAAAACCACCATTTTGTGGAATCCTATACTTTAGACTAACGCTAATGGCCTTTTTTAAAAGCTTTTAATACAAACTTTTTTTTTTAAATTGTAACGTTTGTATGTATGTTTGCTTTGGTCAAATCTTGCAACTGAATTTTGAAAACAGTTGTTCCCAACCGATTGAGTTGTAATTTTAAAAATTTTCAAACAAAATGTATTGAAAAAGTTTTTTGCAATTTCTGACTTTTTGAGTACTCCAACCTAAGTTGGTCTGGAAGAATTCTATAATCAGTATTAGAAACATGATCGATTGACAACAAAAAAATGATTTTTGCAAAATGGCAATTTTCTTGCTAACTGTAATTTTTTTTTAAATTTATGAAAGGGGATCAAAATTTCACGAAAAATCATGAATGGTTTCCTAAGACAATTTTCGTGTAGCTGCAACGGTTAATGTAGCTCCCCTTACTACCCAGTTAACCTTTTCCACCCTGTATATCCAATAATATGGCGGACTCATTAAAATGGTTGACTTGTGATTTACTGGAAATGTATTTTTTTTTGTATCAAGAAGAAACCAAGAGTAAAATAATTTTACTACGTACAATCTCTCCTAAAGAAAGCAGCGCGTAGCCTTGAGCAAAATGCTAGTCTTATTCCCCTTTTATAGCATAATTTCTCCAGAGTGGTGTGCAGTTATAAAAACAAATGTAGTACTTACAGAATGGAGAAAGAAAAGCATATTTCTTTATGGGTACTTTGTAGTGTCTTCTGACGTCAATGGAGAACATGGAATGACTACTGCGATACTGGCATGTCATCAGTGTCCTCATATTTTAATGCGGCATCCATCTGCCTAGTGGTTTCTTTCCCTAACTCTGTTGGGTAGGCTTCCAGTCTAATCAGGTGCAGCTTAGCACACTGGTATTTTACACGGAGCGACTGAGTGATGCTTCAGACACAATAATGCTTTTCAGATAAAAGTCTATAAAGGATAGCCAGGGCGCGGATGGGTCTTGTTATTCAATGGTTGGTCGCCCACCAACGAACCGATTTCGTATTGCTTAACTTAGGTCCATGTTCACCAAAAAGATGACGGACGATTATCTAAAAACAGCTGTTTAAAACACATTATTGTATGGGAACATGTCACATTGACAGCTGTTTTTATATAATCAGACTGTTATCTTCTCGGTGAACATGGACCTTAAAAATATCGCCCGTGACTGTTATTGTTTAGGCAAGAGTCCCCAACACCTATCTAACAGTAACAACTAAAATAATTACTGCTTCTCTCCTTTCCACATTTTAATAAGACATAAATTCCGCTGATTCTAAATAAAAAAATTAAGATCCGAATACTTACTTTTTACTCCCAAAGAGTAGTTTTATATTTCACTCCGTATTCATTAGACCGAAAACATGACACGACCGAAAACTTTTGAGTTACGCAAACCAGTGGTAGTCAACATTTTGAAATGTCGTGCCTCTCCCAGCTAAAGTAAACGTTTATTTTACCTACAGCTTTGTGACGCAGACATACATGAAATGTAAATTGCTTGAACAAGGATCTGGCGTATGATTTCCCATGTTGGAGTTCAGATACTAGAGGAAACACTATCTTTTGTCCAAAAGAGGTTTTACACTGAACGACTTACTTACTTACTTTACATTTACGTTTTTGGAATCTCTAATTCTAACACTGTTTTAAGCTATTACGGTTCACAACTAATCCTTAAATGCCCCGTAAGAGACATTTTTAGTTTATCTTTATTTCTGATTCACATTGTTTATTTTTGTGGGTTGCGGAGGTCAGATATGAAGTCGCTCCATGTAAAATACTGGCATTTAGCTGCGTCCGACTGACTACTTTAGACTGGAAGTCGATTCCAACAAAGTTAGGAAAATACTAAGGCAGGTGATGACTTTCGTATCCATATTTTCTATGATTTTCCTTTCCCTCTCCATTTATCAACATGAGTGTTCATTAACATCACTCTCTTATAGGCATGACGATAGTATCAAAAAACTGCAATATATTATATCCGTCGGTTACAGTAATAAAAGAAAATAATGGACACTTATTTTTTGTTTTTGTAAATCAATGAATATTGAGATATACTCGTATAAAACGCATCAAAACTCAGGATTGGGGGATCGTGACGTCAGAACTCACAACAAATTATACCAAGGCGTGACGTATTGAGAATTTTAAAAGCGTAACTTTGTAAATTTTGGTTTATGTAACAAAAGAAAAAATACGGGTCAAATATTTGTTGATAATCTAACTGACGGACTAATTAGATTTTCTTGTCGTCTACCTTTACCAAATAAAGTTAAAAATATTCTTACCAAAGATACACGACACGACCCACAGAGCTAATTCTGATTGTGTTTACATACGTCAAGTGCCATCTCTTACTGTGTGTCAAAATCCACTACGACGACTCGAATGGCGCAACGGTAGTGAAGCTGCCTTACGTTCTTAGGGTCCCGGGTTCGAATCCCGGTAGGAACAAATGTTTGTGTGATGAGCATGGACATTTGTTTCCGAGACATGGATGTTTATATGTATAATTAAGTATGTATTTACAAACAAAAAGTATATATGTAGTATATCAACTGTCTGGTGACGACACAAGCCTTGCTTAGTGTGGAACTAGATGGCGCTGTGTGTAATGGTCAGCGATATTTATTTATTTATATTTACTACACGTTCTGATTTTTGGCACTCTATTCTTCGTATTTCCGATTAATTACAATTAAAATGATGTGTGGTACTAATTATTCATGACCAAGGGCACGGTCATTTACTTCGTCCACGGTTTGGCAAATATCCCGACAATTATGTAAAAGATATACATATAATATATCTTTATTTAGCCCCTCTTTTATTTTCTGTCTATTTTAGTCTGCGATTCCACCGGCGATGTTTGTGATAGCTAAGCTATGTGCGAAGAAAAAATCCACCAGTACTTGGGCACTGGTGGACTTCTTCTGCCTCACTTATAAAACGAGGTGAAACTGGTCTTTTGGCTTATTTTACCAACAAAACCCACTTAAACCGCTAACCGACTTCCAAAATAATAAAAAATTAAAAGTGAAAAATAAGTCAGTTATTAATTTAGTTTAAATAATATAACAATCAACATTACCTACTAGGACAATTAAATTAAACTAAAATAACAAACTTTAACTTGAGTCTGTTATTACTTTGCAAAAAGTTCATTATTACAGCCTTTTTAGTTGTGGTATGATGGTATACCTGGCAACACCTGGAAACATTACGTGCACTGCGAACACAAGTGCGGTCTGTCGGGGTTGCGGGCCTGTTCGAAAGAGATACCGCGGCCCCGGAACATAAATTGCGAGGAAGGAACATGGATGGGTTTTAGTCAGTAAAAGTCTGACACTCCCTCCCGCTCCGCCCAGAGTGGGAGAAGTTATTTGATAATTTCCCATCTTAAAAAAAAAAAAATGGTACTTATCTCACACAAATTTTTTTCATTATTCATATTCCATATCCAAAAATAAAAAAACAGCCGAATTGAGAATCTCCGCGACTTTTTTAAGTTGAGTGTGCGACTACGATAGAAGTGTGTGCAAAAAGGTGTAGATAATTTGAGCTGAAAAGAGGTTCAACGCACCGCTCAGCTGTACACCATTTTACAGTTTCGCTACACATCTTTGCATCGCCTAGCTTACCTTAAATATCTTTGGTAGAAAACCAGCCCTATATACACTACAGAAAAATTGGCGGTCAGAGAAAAAACGGCGACCATGACAGATTACTGTTTTCCTCTCGAAGAGAATGATGCCGTGTGCCTAATGTCTCGGTCATTTGTTTAGTCCAAGTTCTATTTGTGTACTGAGGTCACTGACCGGGGTGTTATAATACGAACGTAATGTATTTGTCTTATTTTAGGGAGTCAAAAGTGAACATAATCAATGTTCACTGTTGTTTCGTTTGTCTATGTCTAGTGGGCGGAAGCGCGACTGCTGAGCATGAGGTCCTGGCTTCGATTCCCGGGTCGGGCTGTGTTATACCATCAGGAATTCCTCAGTAGCAACTACGGAGACTGGATTTGTGCACGGTTGATAGCAATAGGCTGGGGATTAAATTGGAGTTTAAAAAAAAACATAAGGTTAATGAGATATGGGTCAGTAAGAATAAAATGGCTACTTCCTATCTTGTTACTTTCCCATTTCATTACCTAAACAAAATAGCATCACAAATGTCCCATTTCGTAACTATTTAGTAGTAAAGATCAATCTTAATACATTGAATCCTATTTCGCCAATTTTTAAAAGCGTACATTCAATCCCTTTTGGTAAACTTTTTGTCAGTTAGCACTCACGAGAACTACTATGAAAAACCACAAATAACTATTCGGTATTATTTTTTTCTTTCTAACTTATTGTAAATAGTAAAAAAATGTGTAACCACTTTATTGTAATTACCTTCATTCTGAGCAAATAAATGACTATTTTATTCTATTCTATTCTAATGAATACAAAAATAAACCTCATATAAAAAAGTAATTAGACTTATAATTTAACCATGACTTTAATTTGATTCGCTTGACTTTCAATTGAAAAATATGATACACCGCTTATTTAGTAAGTTTCAATTTACTCCCAAAGTACTCAAACTTATTATAATTATCTAATTTCAAACAGTTACCATGTTGTGTAGGAAATATTCTACACTAATGAGTTTCAAGTTTCAAAATTGTTTAAACTGTGTGGGTTTTGTTATAGCTCCTACACATTTGTTCGGGTCGATATGTTTTTAACAGTCGAGCGGCAAAACTGAACATCAAGGGTGGTAGAGGAGGATTTTCAGGATTAACAGTACATGACATAAAATCACGCATGTAGGCACGCACCTCTGATATTTCGGATTCATGTGCGTATTTTATAATTATCACTTGAAGGAAAATATTGTGAGGAAAAACCAGTATCACAGATATTTCTTGACAGTACGTAAAAGGCAAGTCAGGGGCCCATGGTCAAATCTAAAACTCTGACACCAGGGGCCCAATTGTGTAAAATAACCAACTTGTCAATAGTGTGTCGGTAGTGTGTCAGTAGTGTCTCAATAGGCTAATCATTGACTTGGTATTCTACATTCTTTTATGGTCATTGACTTACGACTGTAGTGCCATTGAAACGCCATAGAGAGACTATATTGTAATAATTGGTATTCTGCTCCACTATAATCTGTCAATGTCATCATGATGACCAAAGTTACGGTAGCCTGTTAATATCTTATTTATTATTTATTTTAACTTCATGTACAGGAGTGGTACATAGGCGGACTTAATGCCAAAGTGTATTTGACAGTTGTGTCTGCCACACTATCGAAACACTACTGAGGAACCGCTGAAACGCCATTGAAGTTTTTGCAGAATACCTGGCAACATAATCTCTGTAGTGTGTCGATAGAGTGTCAATAGTGTGTTGCTTAACGTTAAGTTACAGAATTATTGGCACCCAGGTTAGGCTCTAACCACACGAAAGAAAAATGACGTCTGTTATCCTTGAAGGTGTAGATAGAGGTGAACCTAAGTACGCCCACATTTCGCTACTTCTGTTCAAAATCCATGTAAAACGATACGAGCCTATTGCCATCAGCCGGACACAAATCCAGACTCCGCGGCTACTACTGAGAAATTCCTAATGGACACTTTGCCCGACTCGGAAATAGAACCCAGGAGTTCATACTCAGACGTCGCACTTGCCACCACACTTAGGGCAGTTACGAATATTATTGAGCACGAAACTTTGAAAACTGAGTCGTTCTTCTTGTTAAGTCTGACACCTCTGCTTTTTTTTTGTACCATGTACATTGTAAAACCCCTTCGGCCATCTACGAAACCGTGGTTTCGAACTACCCCCCTTAGCTACAATTATGTCAAGACGACTCAAACATGACTAAGCGATCGAGGTTGGCGAATCTGATTCATCATCATCATTTCAGCCGAAAGTTGTCCACTGCCGGACATGGGCCTCCCCCAAGTGTCGCCTCGTTGACCGGTTCTTATTCTCGATTCCCGCAGCCTTCACCAGGTCATCAGTGCACTTTAGTGGGAGGCCTTCCAAAGCAACGTCTTCCGGTTCAAATCTGATTGGCACTAGTCAAATGATATCCGAATATTTGACGTGTATGTCTATAATATGCCTCGTTATGTAGCTACATTTGGGCACAGGGAAAAACTAGTGTCATAATCGCCTAAATAATCGTTAATAGGGGAGGATGCAACTAGCTTCATGTAGTGCAAGAGGTTACTTATTTTATTAAAAAAGGGTTTTTTTTTTTTTATAAAATACTCCCAATCAAATGCACCGACCCGAACAGTGTGAAGCACTTCTTACTACAAAGTAAGTGTAGACTGTTATTGCTTAGGTTTTAAGGTAGATAATTGAAACACTAAGTCGAAACTAATGACTGAATTTAAGTAAGACCTTTGGAAGCTTTTACATTGTAAGTATTAACATAATTATATTGTTTACACTCGTGTTTATTTTAGTAGAAACATTTTGAACAGAGAAAAACACATTGTTTTTGGATAATTTGTTTTGTGCTATTTCATCCGGTTGATGGATATATTATTTATAATTATAAAAAAAACAATAGCAGTGCCCACTTAGGCATTCCTAGCTGCACAATGAATTTTGATGCGTTGACTATCACTCTTTGTCGAAGATGAGTAATCTATTTTGCTGGCCAATCATGTCATTCAGATAATAAGGACCATTTGGGTAACTTTAGTGATCGAAATGCTGGGCAGTGAAGAAGACGGATAAGAAAAAATTGCAAGTAGCAGAGATGAAAATTTTGATATGGATGTGTTGAAAGACTAAAATGGATTACAGAAAAGATGAAAGGGTTTGTCTTCTGTCTTGGTTTGGACAACAGATGTGGAGAGATGAAACTCGTTTGACTAAAAGAGTTATAAATAGAAATGTTTATGGATGGAGAAGAATAGAAAGACCACAGAACATATGGACAGATTGTGTGAAGACTGATATAAAGGAAAAACGAGTACCTATATGAGAGCGTGAAGATTGACAAAGGAGAATGGATGAAAAAGCCATGTTGCCCCAAATAATATGGGACAAGTGTAGAAAGATGATAAGGAGCTCGCGGCTAAATAATAACAGTCACTCGCGTCGTTGCCTAGGTTGGTCTGTGGATGGGTGACCACCCTCACATACCAAGTTTCCTCCGTGCTGTGGAAAGCACGTTAAGCTGTTGGTCCCGGCTGTCATTTGTCCATCTTTGACAGTCGTTACAGGTAGTCAGTGGCCCAGAAAGTCTGACAACCAGTCTTACCAAGTGGTATCGTATTACCCAGTATTAACTGGGTTGTGGAGGTCAGATAGGCAGTCGCTCCATGTAAAATACTGGTATTCAGCTGCATCCGGTTAGACTGGAAGCCGACTCCAACATAGTTGGGAAAAGGCCAGGCAGATAAGATGATGATGAAGTATAGAAAGATGATGGTGACCATTTGTAAAACTTGCTTCCATTAGGGGTACAAACAATTCAAAGTAACCATACCAAAAAATACGCAGCAGTTTTTCATAATATTCACATCACCAACTAAATTATTAGACGAATTATGATGATTGAAAATTTAGTAAAAGCTAAGCACATTTTTAGTCCATTGAACAATAATGAAATGGCCTAGCAAATCCGATCGTATAAAAATATCTTAGTACCTAGCTCGAGAAGATATGATAAAAAGAAATTTCCTTCACAAGAAATCTGCTAGCCGCAGACCAAAAGGAAAAAAATACTAAAGTCGACGAAGTCAGCGCAATCTTCAGTGGAAATCAAAATGTAATTTATTCAACAAATACGACTCAATTGGATACAAAGAGAAAAATTTCAGGAAATGAACCGAATTGAATATTTTAATAATAACAATCTTTTGCTTTTGATGGATACAGCTTAGAGAGGATTTTTGTGTCCACGGTGGGATGGGATAAATTAGATGATATAATCTTACTTTGGTCTTTATTTTCTATAATATTTATAAGGCTTGAATTCTTGTCGCGCTGTCTGTCGGTCGTGATGTCAGCGAGAACAATATACGGCTGTCGTTCACCGCTGACGTCAACGTCGCAGTAGGGTGCCATTTAGAACACAACGTGTACTCGTACGCGACCTACCGTCAGCGCGACAAGAATTCAGGGCCATTATTAATATTTTCGCATTATTCCTTTTTTTCACATTTTTTAAGCTATTGCATAGCTTCTATCGCGGGCCTTGAGCGTGGAGACCGAATCCAGAAATTCCGTAACGAAAATAACCCAACACCCCATGTCAGATAATGACAATGACAAGCTAGTTTTCTTTTTAATATATTGCCGTAACTAGGGGTTGTAGGTTGTAATTATACATTTGATGTTAGACCTTCTTTGTAATTCTTCTATGTTCTAAAACCATCATTATAAAATTCATAATTTCATCGTGATGGGAAGCCGAGCCTGAACATTCAGTCTGCGTTTGGTCCTCGAGCCGGCAACAAGCGGAAAAATAAAATACATGTAAACAAAGTGCGTGACACTTCATTTAGTTTGTACCTACAGTTTGAATTTGCCGCGTAATAACTTTGTATAAGTAATCAGTGAAATTGCTTGATTCTGTGGAGCGAGCTGTCATATTGAAAACTGACACAGCTTTGGAGAATTTAGAGGTTATGTTAGGATAAACATGTGTAATTAGAATATTAATAGTGTTTCATAACAACGGTGAAACAATAGCTTTAAATGTTGTTTCTCTTTCCAGGTAAAATTAGTGCATAGTTTATATTAATGAATGTTGTGTAAAAGTGTTAAAACTAGTTAATAAAATAAAATTTCTCTTTCCAGAGCAACTAAACTTTTGGTTATAGTTTTACTGTTCAACATACCTACATAATATTCAAGGATAAAATAAATCAACATATTACATACATAAATAATTATAATTGCATAAGTTGATAAAAAATGCTATGCAATAGCTTTACCGCGGCAGTCCCCGAGTGCCACACGTCTTTTTTACTTTTTATATATTAATTTTAAGAAGATTATAAAAACATTTAAAAATTTAAAAAAATGTGGCCCACCGGTATCGTGAACAGGGTCGAAGCTACCGGCGGTCAGGGCTCCAGAGATAGGAACCTCCTAACGGTACGAGCCGTGTCCAGGAGTACCGCTTTCTGAATCAAACCCTTGATCGCTGCTTAACGAGAGCACCCCAGAATCGAACCCGGAGGAACTCCAAAGGCGTTCTGTTTTCAATATAAGAAGAGAACCAGCGATACAAATCTCCATGTATTCCGGTTTTTAGTAGCTTCTCTAAGAGCAGTCTATGGTCAATACTTACAAAACTATTTAGCTGCTTACTTACTAACACTGAGTTAGCCATCGTGAATAGAGACATCTCTTTCATCGTTTTGTGCCCTAACTCCAACCATCGCACACACTGAGTGAACTTTGATTAAATTATTGTATTTATCGTCATCTAACAACATCAATTTTCAGCTTCCTTTGTGATAAATTATTCTAAAAAAATATCTCAATTTTTTACTTATAACAAGGACTTCACTTCTTTCTATAGAAGTAATAATCCCAGTATTCTACATGGAGAGAGAACCGTTATTCTGCCTATCTGACCTCCACAACCCAGTTAAATTAATCCACAGACCAACCTAGGCAAGCATCGACCCTAGCGGCTGTATTATTTAGCCACGAACTTACCCCGTGACTAGACAAATAATCTCAATAAATCAAAAATTTATCTTCACTGGACAGTCCCCAAAAATCGATCCTTTCAAACGAATTGCTTTTTCACGAAATCAAGTTAATACAAAATTATATTTGCGTCTACTCAGGTCCTTATTTCTTATGCAATAAAAGCTAATGTTAATGTTTATATAGCGATTTTTTATTGATGCGTTTGATAGTCTTGCTGGCTTTCAGCCAATGGATGTGTCAATCATTTATTAGCACTTCACATTGGATGGGTGTTCATAAAACTATATACTAGTTTCCAAGAGCAGTATTTTTTAGAGTTTCGGGACTCTATTACTAAACCTCCGCTGTCCGTCCGTTCGTTCGTCTGTCTGTCAGCGGGCTATATCTCATGATCCGTGATAGGTAGACAGTTGAATTTTTCTCAGAAATTGTATTTCTGGTGCCGCTATAATACACAAATACTAAAAACCGAATAAAATAATATTTAAGAAGGCGTCAAAAACACACCTTTTTTTGATTGGGAATAAAAGGTGTGTTTTGTGGCGTCTTTTGCAGGTAGACGCTGGAAATATTCACAAAATACGTATATAGTTGTATAATTTTGTATATTTACTTTAAAAAAAATATTTCACAAAAATACAATAAATATTTAACGGGGGCCTGGCAAAAAATCATGTTTATTGTATATGGCCCCCCATACAACAAACATGATTTTTTGCCGATTTGTCTAATGTTGTACAGAACCCTTCATGCGCGAGTCCGACTCGCCCTTGGCCGGTTTTTATTTTGTTTGTGTTCTATTTCTACTTGATGTGTTATTTAATACAATAGTAAACTATTTTTTTAGTCACAATAAAAATTGTAGATGATAATGATTTTATTATAACGTGAGTAGAAAATGTTTCTAAATATTGTTTTTTTAACCTAGCCTAAAGGCACTTGTTCTCATGTTCCAGTTACGCAGATTAGTCAAAGTTCCAACTATTTCGCAAGTTTTTTTTTTTTTAAATATAACTAACTTACTTTAAACACCAACTACCATCTTGAACAAAACTATTAGAAAAATATCTTGTGTGTATTCATTGGGTCCTACAGTAAAAAGTGTTATTTTATCCAAAAAAAGGAGTAATTTCCAAAAGTTGTATTAATTTTCGTAATTTTCAGTATTTTATTCGGTCGTTTCTTTTTGCTGTCAATAAAGCTAAACGTTGGACGCCCCTTTATCGAAAGTATCTCCACCGCAATATTGAAGACGCCGCATTACAAAACAGCGACGTTATGCAATCTGGCGCGCCTTTATGTAATACGACGCGTTTCCACCATGTCGTCGACGATTAATTTATCGTTGGGTTTTACTTGGCAAATTTCGTAGACAACAGCAGTCGCTTCATGATACGTCATACGCAACACCTCCATTTAAATACACTAGCCATAACAGTCAGTCAGTCAGATCAGTCTCGCTTGAACCGCGTTCCGATGCAGTTGCGCCGGAAAATTAATATTCTTTAAATTGCTTAGCGCGGCGCAAGCCGTCGCTCGTAATAGAACCGCTTTGAGTGAATCACTAGTGGTGAATGAGCTGCTGGCGTTTCTGCAGCAGAAACTGGATGTGATGGACGAGGTGTCCGCAGTTCAGATCTGCGCAACGAACTTCAGCGAGGAAGACATAGATGCTGCCAAGCTGTTGCTGTTCACTGTGCTCAATAAGCGCGAACAGATGGTGTCCCGCCGCCGTGACGGGACCAAGAGAAGCCTGCAGGATATAATCACGCTGCTCAAGGAGACCGATCCCGATGACGTACCGACGTTTGTGGTGAAGGAGCTAAACAAGCTTCCTCCTGTCACGTTTGACCACGTCGATGTAACGAGCCTACTCAAGGATATTGTCTTTTTGAAGGCCAGTCTTGCGGATGTGCTCGCAAAATTGGATGCATCCCAGAACATCGTCACCGATTTGCGCAAGGAAGTTAGTGAGTTGCGCAACAGTGTGGCAGTATCTAGGTCAGCAGTTCATGCGCCTAACGCTGACACGGGTCGTGGAACCGGCCACGATGTATCGTCGGTGAATTCCGCGTCAGCTGTTTCAACACCGCGTCAGCTGTGTCGATTGCTGAGCTTGCAATGCATTCCGCCCGTGCGCCTCGCATCCCCACGGCGACTCCTACGCGCTGCGCGGCCCGAGCCTTACGGAGGGATTACGCCAGCGTCACCGCAAGCCCCTCTGAGGCTCCTATTATTAATCCTGTGCCTGTAAAGGCGCCAAATAAGGGCGATAACGAGGGTTTCGTGACGGTACGGAGGAGGAAGCGCTGCTCGCGCGCAACCAAGAACCTCTGCGGCAAGGCTCCTGTAGACCCTAAGGTGAGCCTGCGTGCTGCCAAGCCGAACACACCGGTGTACATTTCCCGCTTGCATTACACCACTAAAGCGGAGGACATCGTGGAGTACGTGCGCCTAAAGACGAGGTACACACCGAGGGTGCAGTTACTGGAGTCGCGCCGCAACGTCAATTTCAAGGCGTTCGTGGTGCGAGTACCGAATTGTTACCTGCCCATGGTGATGGAGGAAGACTTTTGGCCACAGGACGTGGTGTTCCGTCGCTTCCGCGGACAAGTACCACTGGACAGCGTACACAAGTGAAGTTGACTAAGTGAAGTGTTACTAACATAGTTTTAATTCTTATTTATTAACACAAGTATTGTATTTTTATATATGTTAGTTTATAAGGTATATATCTATGGGTCATTGTAGCCTGAAATAAATAAATTGAATTGAATTGAATTGAATTGAATAACACTTAAAACTATACGATTATATTCTGGTCGTCACGATAAAGTGGGCACGCGGCCTAATACGACCGACATGGCTACGACATGTATACTATGAAACCATAAGTACGTTAGCACGTCTCACACTTATCCAGTTTTTAAAACACGTGTTACACAAGACGTCCAACAAACTCATAACTCTACTCTAATGCGCTACTTTGGACGGTTTAACTGCTCTCTTAGTCGGCATTTAACATTACCTTAATTGCCACTTAGTTTAGGCTTACATATTGTTATTGTACCGTTTAAAGTGCATTTATGGCAGTTATAACGTACACAGTGGAGAAAGAGGGTAGTTTGTAATAATCTGTGAGGCGCGTAGGCGGTGGCATAAAACAGTTTTAGCAAAGGCAGCTAAGTACACTTGTAGTGATATTGCAGTATCTGGGAAAATATGAGAAAAGATGTATTTAGGCCCAGATATAACATAACATCACACCTGTAATTAACGAAGGTTTCGGCAGGTGTGTACCTTTTAAGTACACCCATGTTTCGCCAGTTAAATTTAAGGCGACTACATGAGCTAAACACGTGTTTCGTAATGCCTAAAAATAAATGATTCACGGCAATAAACAAAACCAGAAAAAAATATGATATTCTTCAGGATATATGCTAGTATGATAGTGTTTTGAAAACATAATACAATTAATTTGACTCGATAAAAAAAAATCACGAACTTGTCTTTAAAAATTTCATTCAACCAAAAAAAAAAACATACTAAAATACATGCGATCATTCTGATTTTTTGGCAAATAATTCTACAAGCAATATATTAGCTTTTTAGTTTTTTAGTCCAATCAATAGATTTTTTGTAAATCGATCGAAACCACACATTTCGCACTATTTGACCCGCAGTGACTGACGTAACAACCACTTCGTAGTTCAAGCTGATTTGAACTTTATTCTAACAGCATTTTAAACGAAGTTTGAACCACCACAAATAGAGTTGCTAATTTAGCTCATCTAGTCACCATGTCACATGTATTAAAGAGCTTTTTGCTATACAACCGGGCAGAAATTCAGACTCTAGAGAAATTCCTGATTGTGATTCTTAATAACACTTTGCCCGACCCGGGAATCAAACTCAAGACCTCGTGCTCAGCAGTTGTAATTGCGACCACTAGACCAAAGAAACAACCCGATTTTTATTATTAAGAGTCTAATAATAATAACAAGGTTTAGGTATAATGCAGAAAACTTAAAAAAACAAACTTTAATAATATGAGGAGCAGACAAATCTGTCTTCCTCCCTTTTTTGTCTTTTGCTTTTGCTACGCATACTAACAATCCACGATTATGGTTTGCTTGCAAACGCGTCGTAATATCGGGTGCCTGATAATCATAGAAGATACTCGTAATATCTCGTAAGTGACAGATTAAGTGTGGTTATAAACCGTGAAAGCAACAGTTTAAATAATCCGTTTACATCTTGATATTTCATTTACAAAAAGATAATAAGTGCCTTATACAACGTGCAACAGAAAGGGTATAGTCATATGAAAGGGTGTGCTACAGACCATCAAACTGAACAACTTTTTCTTTGGGACCACCATCGAAATCGCGAAAAAATAATCAACGGCCCCATACTAAATTCCAATACCTACTCGACGAAATGTATGAGACAGCTGATTATTATTTCGCGATTTCGATGATGGTCCCAAAGAAAAAGTTGTTCAGTTTGATGGTCTGTAGCACACTCTTTCATATGACTATACCCTTTCTGTTACACGTTGTATATACTCACAGCTAAGAGCTATAGATAACCGTAAAGACAGGAGGGACCATAATGTCCTTAAAACAAATTCCCACCGCCTGGTCTCCATTCACGCATGTCCTATTCAGATTTTCGGATATTAGGTAAATCGGAAACCCGTTTACGCGTAAAATTGAACTGTCTTCGGTATATCTAACGTTACCGGCACATTTTACAGTGGAAAGAGTTTTATGTGTATTGTGGAATTTAATATGTGATATTGAAAATTGTTATAACAATGAGTGGTACATAATTTGAAAGAAACAGTCATGTATATATGATACCTATTAATCATCATCATCATCATCATTTCAGCTGGAAGACGTCCACCGCTGGACATAGGCCTCCCCCAAGTGTCACCACATTGACCGGTCCCGTGCGACTTGCATCCAGCGGATTCCCGCTACCTTCATATCAGATCATCGGTCCACCAAGTGGGAGGTCAACGCAACGTCTTCCGGATAGTGGTCGCCAATCCAAAACTTTTCGGCCCCATCGGCTATCCGATCTGCAAGCAATGTGCCCTGCCCACTGCCACTTAAGTTTACCAATTTTTCAGGCTAAGTCGTGGTCAGTAACCCTGGTTCTCTTAATCTCTCATTTTTGATTCAATCACGCAAGGAACTCCGAGCAAAGCCCTCTCCACTACCACCACTCTCTCACTAACAATTATTGTAGGTAATATATGTGGTTAAACAACAATCGCTCGGGTCGGTAACTAGGTTAAGCTGTGCTTGTCTAGGTTGGTTCGTAGATTGGTAACCAGCCATTACATACCGAGTTTCTTCCGTGCTTTGGAGAGCACGCTAAGCCATTGGTCTTGGCTGTCATTTGTAGATCTTTGACGTTCGTTACAGATGACTATCTGTCACTGCCAGTACCTAGTGGCCTGAAAGTTTGAAAACCAGTCTTATCAATGGGTATCGTATTACCTTGCACGGCAGCTCGGCAGATCATATTGGGTAGCGACTGCTTATCTGACCTTCTCAACTTAATAGTAACTAAGTTGAGGAGGTCATAAATGCTGGTATTCAGTTGCATCAAGTTAGACTATGTAGCAGCCGACTCCAACATATGTAGTTGGGAAAATGCTAAACAGATGATGAGATTTAATAAGAGGTACCTGTGAGCTCACAAAATAAGAGTACGAAAAGTGTTTTGTGACTAGCTTTTTAATATTTTACAATGTTATGCGAACTGAATAAAATTTTATTTATTTATGTCAAAGTAATCTACAAAGCGCACACAGCGAGATATTAACGATCTGACATAAAATACTGAATCACATTTATTCAAAAATGTACATATATGTTTATGTAGTACTAGCTGACCCGCGCAACTTCGTCTGCGTAAGACGAACCAACAGTTCCTAAAATTAGCGCGTTCAAGCAACGGAACAAACAAACTCTGCAGCTTTATAATATTAGTACAGATTAAAGTAAGTAACAATTTATTTTTGCTCGAATAGGTTTACATTAATTGCCAAAATATTCTACTTTTGTTTTTTCAATTATGGGCTCTTCCTTCGACTGCCTTACGTTTCTATCCTTGGGCACTCGACGATTTCATACTCCAGCTAGGTCAAAAGTCTTCATCAACTGGCATGGCATGAGCCGCGACACGTTAAAGCTGCTTCAAACTGTTGCGGACCTCTCGCATCTGCCTTCCTTCTCCAAAGTCAGACCTTTGATGTTAGTCATACTCCAGGCAGGTCAACACAACACGTAGATGTAGATGCTGTAAACTCTTGAAAACCTTTTGCAAATGTTTTCGTCTCCTAGCCGAGCCGAGCCGATGAGACCTTCGATGACAGTAATACTCCAGCTATTACTAAAGTTCTCATCAAGGTGCGTTACGTGAGCCCAATGACGATATAGCTGCTGTAAACTGTTGAGGATCTCTTGCAACTGCCTTCAGTCTCCATCGTTAGACCATCGATGACAGTCATACTCCAGCTAGGTTTAAAAGTTCTCATCAAGGTGTACGAAATTAACCTTAAACACGATAGAGCAGATTTGAAGTGTTGCGGACCTGTTATGACTGCCTTTCGTGTCCATCGTTAGAACTTCGATGATACTCATACTCCAGCTAGGTCTCAAGTTTATATCAAGGTGCATGAAATGAGCCGACACACGATATAGCTGCTATAAACTGTTTCGGACCTCTTGTGACTGTCTTACGTCTCCATCGCTAGACCTTCGATCACAGTTAAACTTCAGCCAGGTCTAAAGTTGTCAAAAAGGTTACGAAATAAGCCCCAACACGATCTTCTTCTTTATCGTGTGGTTTGTGCCTAACATGGTGTGAGAGTTTTTATGCCGCCCAAGGTCCTCAGTCTTGGCTTTAGATGCCGTCGATCAAATATCTCTCAGGCATGCTGGTTTTCAGCGGACAGACCTCCGGCGCGATCTCATGGCGACATGGAGAGAGCGACTGTTGCAACCCCGTGCGGGGCACGCCACGATAGTAGAAGTCCCCTCTTTGAGGAGTGGCTGGAGAGGCACGGATGTTTCGGGAGGTACCTGCACCGAATCGGGCGGGAGGAAACGCCCGGGTGCTTCCACTGCGAGGATCGACCGGAGGACACGGTGGAGCACACGTTGGAAGTCTGCCCTGCGTGGGCGGAGCACCGCCGTGTCCTCGTAGCGGCGATCAGCGGCGGCAACCTCTCGCGTCCGGCCCTGGTTCAATCCTTGGTCCGGAGCGAGACGGAATCGGAAGCCGTCACCTCCTTCTGCGAAGCAGTCATGCCAGCGAAGGAGGTGGCGGAACAAGAGAGGGAGAGAGCCTCTCTTCCCAGCCGCCGCGGGAGACGCACCGGGCGTCGGGGGCCACGTGGTGGCTACCGGCCACCGTAGATGCGGGCCTGTGGACGGTTGGCTATGGGCTAGCTAGCCGTCCGTCCGTCTAATGACGACAGGCCGTGTCGACGGCGCGTTCGTGTTCCACGCGCGCCTCAAAGAGATGTCAGCATAAGGGGAGGGGCCCGCAAGGGCCGAAGCCTGCCGGGGTTGCGGGCCTGTTCGGAAGAGATCTCTTGGCACAAACAAAGAGAGGCCTCTCTTTGTTTGTGCCAAGCTCAACGCTCGTGTGCCAGTCTCATCCAGGATATCCCCGTAATGGCAACAATATCGTCTGCTTATCTCACATTCTCACCTCTGGACGACCAAAACTTCTGTTTCGATTTCTAGAACGCCACTTGGTCACAGCTTTACTCCACCTGACATCGCCGCATCCTGCTAGATGACCTGCCCTACTCCATTTGAATTATCATCATTCATCATTATTTCAGCCGAAAGACCTCTAATGCTGGACCTGTCTCGCCACATTGACCGGTCTCGTGCGACTCACATCCAGCGGATTCTTACAACTTTCGTCATTTAAGTATTGCTCAGCCATAATATAGGTACCTATACATAAAGAAAAACAGGCGTTGGATTGAAAACCTCTTCCAAAAAACCAAACTTGACACATCTGAAACGGTCGAATGTCAGTATCATTCTTTGACAGAAAAAAATAACACCGTGATTCAGAAAATGGAGTCAAATGAACAACGCCATTAACTATAGAGCACGAAGTTAAACTGCTAGAACATTTGGATGGAAAGCGGTCGAACAGATACTCTACCGGCTATGCAGATTTAAAGCAGGGTCATGTTGACTATTCTCTTCTTCTCTATCTTGTGATTTTTATTCATTAGTACCATTTTGATTCAATAGATGTCACTGCATGTATCCTTAGATCATGATGATAAGTTCTCCTTAAAAACTTTAAAGTCATAATATATCTTTTGATGGAGAGCACCGATTACAAAGAAACAAAAATGAAAACCTTCTCTAAGGTATGCACATTATTCATTTGTGCATTGAATCGAACCACATTGGTTTTATAATTTACACAATATGATGCTATAACAAAAGGGCTACGTAGAGACACACAGACATAGACGAAAATTTATGAAATAGTAGAAGAAGGGTTCCATGTGTGATCCTTTAACAGCGTAAGTGCCTACAAATTTATTATTTGAAATAAGTGATTCCCAAACTGTCGTTTAAGTGTTAAAAAAAGTATGTATTTAAACAATGATTTGGAAATCTTAAAGCTTTAAAAAAAAAACAAAATACATTGTTACAAAAAGTGAAAACCGTGTGGGTTTTGAACGTGCGAACCAAAGTTACTATCGGAAATCTTACAGTATTAAACAAAATCAAAAATGTATTGCATGTCTTTACTGAGGCTTGAACTTGCGACTCATTGTTCGAAAGGTGGTAGCCGTCACCGATGGGCCATTTGTTCTAATGACAATTCGTTAAAAATAGTTATTCTATTACAATGCATGTTATGACGGTTGTCAGTTGTCAAACAGTTGACAAATAGACGAAATGCATATTGCTCACCCCCGTAAGTAATTAGCGTGATAATATATAGCCTATGTCCTTCCCTAGGTTGAAATACATCTCCTTGCCAATTTTCATTACGATCCGATCAGCCGTTTTGTCGTGAAAAGGTAGCAGACAGACAGACAAACAGAGTTACTTTCGCATTTATATTATGGTATGGATATCAACTATCCGGTGTCCACGACACAAGCCTTGCTTAGTGTGGCACTAGGTGGCGCTGTGTGTTAATGTCCAGCGATATTTATTTTATTTATTTATATTTATTTTACATAAAATGAACAATATTCATATTCTAAGTCAAAAGAAATTGTTACAAAAACTAGAGGATGAACTTAGCAACGAACAAAATGTATTAAAACAACCTTAAAAAAAACTACATTATAAACACACGTTCTCCATCTTTTACTGCACGTTTTGCAAACTTTTATTTACTTTACCTCGAACACAAATTTCTTGCTTGATTTAAAACGAGCTTACGGTAAGCTACATAAAGTTTTTCTTTAATTTTCTAGCTACGGGAAAAAAACTAGAAGAACTAAAATCGTCTGAAGCTACATATTTATGTAGTTAGGATCTGTTTAAATGTACTTACATCCACTATAAAATAATTCGATAAGTATTTATGATTTTCGATGAATTCTACTACTTTTCTACTAATAAGATTGTGAGGATGGATGGATGGATTGATGTTTGTCACCCTTTTATGCAAAAATTACTGAACGGATTTGGAGGATATTTAGTACACAGATAGTTTCTTTTTTTCTTCGGATGTGAAATCATCAAATGACTCCTTCCAGTCTGGGCGGAGCGGAAGGGCGTGTCAGACTTTTACTGACTAAAAACCATCCATGTTCCTTCATTGCCCTTTACGTTCCGGGGCCGCGGTATCTCTTTTGAACAGTCTCGCAGCCCCGGGAGGCTTCGGCCCTTGCGGGCCCCTTCCTTTATGCTGACATCTCTTTGAGGCGCGCGTGGAACACAAACGCGCCGTCGACACAGTCTGTCGTCATAAGACGGACGGACGGAGAGCTAGCCTATAGCTCACCGTCCACAGGCCCGCGTCTACGATGGAGATAGTCTATACCTGGGTTCCGAACAACAGGAATTGGCTTCGCGGCAGGCCCTGATAGAGATGGCGTGATGAAGACGTGGACTGGCATTATATTGATGATATAATTGCTTATAGGATTATAGAGACCCGATTCTTAGTATTGAATTAACACATAATTAATATGTGAGTACTTGGAATCGAATCTCTACTACTTGTTCAAGTAAAAATAATTAAATTTGTAAAGGACCAAGTAAGTTATTGCATAAGTTCTCAGCACGTTTTTCACTTAAAAATCAAAGCCACGAAAACCGTAAAAAGTTATATTGCAACGTATTTATTTTTTGATACTAAAACCGGAAGTTATAAAAATGTAAATGTATCTTAATAGATCTTGTAGAAATGAATTGAGACATGCCAAGTCGTCTAATGTGGCCATTAAAATGGCGGTGAGAAATCCTTAGACCGAGGAAATCATAAATACTAAGTAGACAAAGGAGTGAAGAGACCACTCAAAAACTTTTACAACGTAATGTAGCATTCACAAAATCGATTATTTGCTTAACGAGCTTCTTTCTCAATGTTCAGTAAGATATCAGTCTTACCAACGGGTATCGTATTACTCAGTAACCTGAGAAAAGGCTACACAGATGATGATGCTTGGTTCAACAACCAGTAGCTTATATACATCATCATCGTATCTGCCCGGAATCATTACTGCTGGATATAGGCCTCCCCTTTCTTCTTTCACACTTCCCGGTTCATTGCGTCCCTGATCCAGGTGGTTCCCGTGACTTTCACGATATCCTCTACTCAACGAGCTATAGGACGGTCCTGGTTTCCTTGGCCAAATCTTGACCAACACTCGGTCAAACCTTTGCTCCATCGGCCATCTCCGCGATTAGTCACGTCTTGCCCAGGTCCAGTTGTGGCGCACCGCCCGGTCCCCGACGAAGTAGACTTTCGTTCGACTTGTAGCTTATGTACAATATAAAACGAAAGACAGAAAGAAAGAAAAAAAAAAATTTTCATCGCAAAGTCATGACGTGCATACATATATATACACGTGATTTGACGTGTATATGTCACCGTAATATTGTCAAATACGTTATATTGTAATATCTCTAGCGATATTGTAAAGTCTCGAATTATTGTCAAATGAACATGCTGCTTACAATAAAACGCAATATTTTTCGTGAAATGCATGCGATGGTAGTCAACTCACGCGGTGTGGAGAGAAGGAGGGGTCCCCTTTGCCCAGTGGTACCACTCTCATGAAAAGATACTGTACCATTCCTGAGAAATATCGATTAATATAACCTAACCTTAAAACACTTCATATTCTCCTAAAAAGTGTAGTCGACGGAGCCCCGCTTCGCGGGGCCCCTATTTCCGGGTGCAGGGTTTAAAGGAACCTAACTAACCTAACGGGGGGGTGCCCCAAGTCCCGATTATGGGGGCAGAGATACTTCCGTATGTTCAGTTGACAATAATTCGAGATATTACAATATCGCTAGAGAGCAACACGTTATATTGTAATATAACGTGTTTGACAATTTTACGGTGACATATACATTATGTAACAGTTTGATTTTATAAACTAGTTTGTAAGATCCATTCGATACAGTGTTAACATACGCGCTCCTACATTTTACGATGGTAAAGTTGTAAGTGCGGTGATGTAACTAAAGATTCTTGAGTTTAATCCTACATTAAACCAAATAGCAGGGAGAGAGGAAGAGGATCAGATTACTTTCACAGGGTTTGTGAAAGTAATTCGAATAGCAATATAATCCCTTTCTTGATATCGGTGTAGGAAAACATCGTGAGGAAACCGGCATGTCCTAGAACCAAAAATTCGAAGACATGTGACATCTACCAACCCGCACTGGGCCCGCGTGGTGGATTATGGCCAAAATACGCGTTTTGACGTGGACTTGCGGACACCAGCCCGTTCTACAATACAATACAATACAACACAATAATCTCTTTCTTTATTTCTTCATCATCCACAGCTCGACTGTACCCACTGCTGGGTATAGGCTGCTCTTTACTTGTGCCAAGCTCCACGCTCTTGTGTCAGCCTTATCCAGGATATTCCCTCAATGACAACAAAGACGTCTGCCCATTTTGCCGCCGGACGACTAACACTTTTCTTTCCATTCCTTGGACGCCACTCGGTTGCAACTTTACTCCACCTGCCTTTACCGTAGCTTACCTACTAGGTGTCCTGCACAACTTTATTAGTTTCATAACCCGATTTCCAATAAGGAAGACCTTTCTTTAATAACTCAAATGGACTTTGGGGGAGCTCAGCATTCTTAAAATACATGTATCTCTTATCTCTCTTTCTTTTCACTTAGTGTGTGTAAATTACATCTTTATAGATGTTTCAAATAATCAAAAGTACTTACAACTAAGTTTTTGTTTATATTAACAAAGTCGCGTATCTCATGGCTCGGAGAAATCGCCACGGTTCACTAACAAGAAAAAGTCCTTTCGAAATTGGGTATCAAAAGTTTTCTTACTCTGCCTTTGATGTGTTCGCTGCTAACGTTTTGCTTTTCTACAGAAACGTTATTGATGCAATCCTTTTCGAGGAATAGAACTTCAATTCTAAAGTACATACTTTACAAGTTTTTGAAAAGGAAAGCTCTAAAGTAACGGCAGGAGTTTTGAATGGACTCAGTTTTATACAGTTCAAACTGAATTTGAAGTTCATATTTTTGTAGATTTGTGACATGAAAATCTTAAGACTATTGCCAAAATGTAGCGCTCGTGGTTAATAAGTACCTCTGTGTTCGCCTAGGTTGATCTGTGTTTGAGTGACCACATATAACATACCGAGTTTTATCCGTGCCTCAGATAGAACGTTAAGCAGTTGGTCCTGGCTGTCATTTGTAGATCTTTGTCAGTCGTTCCAGGTCAGTCAGTGGCCAAAAAAGTCTGACAACCAGTCTTTCCAAGGGGTATTCGTGTTACCCAGTACTAACTGGGTTGTGGAGGTCAGATAAGCAGTCGCTCCGTGTAGTTATTGTGGTATTTAGCTGCATCCAGTTAGACAGGAAGCTGCCCCCAACATAACTGGGAAAAGGCAACAGAGGTGATGAAATAGCCTCAAAAACGCCGTACATGCCTGACTATTCGTGAAAATTTCTCTCTTATCTGGATTGAAGTTACTAACTCACATAAATGTAAGGCCGTAAGTCGCAGGTATCTTGTTCTATTCGTTAAATTTATGTCTTAACTTTGCGTAGGTAACATTTTGATTCATTGAGCGAGGGCGGGGTATGCGGGTATCAAAAATGGGTCGGAAATTTTACCTTGGAAATGTATTTAATTCCCAAGTAGCAAAATAATGTCATATAAATAGTACAATAACGTTTTTTATATAACTTTCAGCGATATGAAAATGATTTTATAATTGTTTTTTATACGTAAATATAACGCGGGTTTGGGCGCAGATTATATAACATTTAAATCGTGTTAGGGTCGTTTTGCAGTCGGCAGTAAAGTTGAGTAAAAATCACGTAGACGTTGTAAGTTTAACTAGTAAGGTTTGTAATAGTTTATAGTAATACTCTTACATAACTAAATCATCGTATAGATGTTTTGTTATGGTGGTGGTCGGTGGTCGGTCAGTGGTGCAAGCTAGACAACTTGTGTGACAACAATTTATTGTGTTGTGATAAAACTTATAATTAAAAAGGTAAGTCAAAGGTTTTAATAATCATTATTATTTATTAATTTAATGTTAAGAAAGTTGATTGTGTTTGAAGATAAAGAGCGGTGACATAAACTTGGGAATTTAAAATTTTCGATGATATGTATGGTTATTTGTTTAATATTTTAATGGGCCTTCATAATGTTGGTGTTTCAATATTGTTTATAAAAATAAAATACATTAATTGGCATCAATTGTTTCCGCCATATTGCCAATAAACATTGGGCGACTGCATTTAGACCTGTATATAACTATTGGTCATATAAGCATGTTTTTGTCCGACTTATGGCGTCCTCCATGACGGTTGCAATTAGAGTTCTGTTAGAAAATATAAAAACCTTTATGTGTAGTCATGAGAATATTTCTTTCTGTTTTTTACAGAGACATCATGGTGATATATTATGACATTGATAAGTTTTTGACCAAAAAAGACTTCGAGTTGCTTAAACAAATAAAATGGCCATGGGATAACACCCATTTTCAGTTATCACAGAAGTGCTTTGGATGTAATCATCCTACCGACTCAAAATTCAAACACTTTATCATCCAATATAAAAGAAACATAACTAAATTATTAAACTATGATTTCTTTTGGTGCCAAAACTGTAAGAAGTATGCCATTTACGACCATTTTCCTGAGGACGAATGTTACTGCAACTGTTAAACTTTAATTTGTTTTTAAAAATAATACATATTCAATTATTCATCACTATTTGTAAGGTTAGTTTCATAAATTATATTTACCAACATAACCACCCAATCGTTGCAGCTGCGCCAGTTGTACTTAAATACCTACATGTAGGTGCATATAAAATTTGTTAAAGGCGAGCCGCGTATCGACAGTCAACGCGCAATAAAAATGTTTGTTGTCAGGGGAATTCCCTTTTCTTCCGTCTCGCTCTACGCTTTTATAATTTTAGTTTAGTCATAGATTGATACTCGGTGTAGGAAGTACCTACCTAGTTTCAAATTTATCAAATAGACATTACTAATTAGTACGAGTAGTCGAGTACGTAATGTTTATGTTTAGTATACATTGTTAATGTAATTTGATTTTTTTGTTGTGTTAATAATAACAATATTTAACCATAACAATGTTTTGTTTCAGATATGACCTTCAAAATTGTACAAACTTTAGAAAGGGGAAAGTTAGTTTTATCAGCGGTGCCTGAAAAGTGGGAACAAAATGGTATCCTGTATTGGCCAAGAAGAAAAGTGGAGGATTTATTAAAGAATCCCTCTTCATGTCCCGAATCATCTTGGTCATCAATTCAATGTGTCGTCAAAAGAAGTGGAATTCGTTCACTCGAAAGTGCTGAGATAGAGATCACTCAAATGTCAAGCATGAGTGACACAGAAGAGGAACAAAATGAAGATTTAAATCGACGCGGAGGTACTTCAATTGAAACTATTGCCGTTCAAGAGTGTTTCAATGACCTGGCAAATGCTTGTGTTGTAAGTAAAATATAATTATAATCTTTGAATACACATATTTGTGAAAAAATGTATCTCTTGTTCAAAAAACCACACAAAATCATCCCGCGAAGGGTGTTGCTTGAAAAGTACACCGCGCCGTGTTATTCGAGTCGGGTTATAGTTGGGCCCCACGATGCGTTAACGGTGCGATGCGGCGCCGGAGTGACAACGTGCCGCCACCGCAGTATTGTTAGTGTATCGAACGTGTTTATTCATGTTGTGTGATACAATTTATTAAAACTAAGTAATATTTATCTTTCTTACAATGAGTACTGATAGTATTGCTACTGATTTCCTTGTGGCTTGTGCGGTGACGCACCACCCGTGTGGCACCCTATAGCTCGAATTAATTGCGGTGCGGCACCGCACCGCACTGTTACCGTATCGTGTGGCCTCGCTCTAACGGTCTGCGTTATTCCTACTTGCTATCTATGAGGATGTCATCGTTCGTGATTTATACTCTTTTTTTTCAGAATGATGTTCACTATTTACAACCATCCACGTCCAATTCTACTAATATTAACGATGTTGTTGTTTTAACTTCCAATCAAGAAATAGAACAAAACCAACATAGTGTTATTTTGCACACAGCTGAACTAGATCATCAAGATATTTCACAAAAACTTGATAATTTGTTACAAATCACCGGTACCATTCAAGAAAATCAAAAAGTTTTATTTGAATACGTGCAAAATTTGGAAAGCAAATTAGTGATGAAAATGTCAGAGTTAAGTACTCAGCTCGATGAGTATATACAACGCACAACAGAAATTAAAATTCAGGAAGCTAACGACTTTAAGCCCATATCGACCAAAGAAGAACTTGACGCGTTTGAGGAACTCCTCAAAGATCCGACCATGATGACATCAGTCAAAAATAAACTGGCAGTAGTTTGTGGAAATGGGAAAGGACGAGGAAGCAACAACGCTTACGCATTAGTGGACATAATGTTCACAAGAAAATTTATGACAACATGCTCTTGGGCTGGAGGATCTAAAAAGTTAACGTCGAAAATTTGTTTCAAAGTCTACACTCGGTCGTTCAATTTATTTTTTGAACTTGTAAATGAATCAGACAAAACCTATACTAAGATAGAATGTGAAAATTTCTTTAAAAATATTATGCGCCATGCCGAAACCAGAAATAAAATAAAGTTGTTGCGTGCTTCATCTAGCAAATCTAGACCCAAACGTAGTATGCCTAAGAATATCATTGCCGAAAGTCAGGCACTTCAAGAAATTCAACAAAACGTGCAGTCCCTTGATCAAAATTCACATATTATAGTCAATAATGATCTCGATTCACAAGAGATAGTCGAATTCCGTTCTTAGGAATTGGTGTGTCGAACTATTTTTTAAGTATTTTTAAGCTTTTTTTTAATTAATAAGTTATAAGTGCCAATAGTTCCTACTTATGCAACCAGGGTATTTAGAATATAATTAGATGTTTAGATTTAGGTTGATTGATTTGTTAATTCCAGACTACAGTTTGTCTCAAAAACGTGGTTCGGTAGTTTCCGTTTGACTGCTGTTATTGAAAATACCATGTTGATTTGGTTTTCGTTTTATCAGTTATTTATGGACGCAATAATTACATACTTAATGTATCTTAAGTACATACATAGTATCAATAATACCATTAAGCCAACTACTCAAAAGAAGGTAATATTTGTTTTTAACCTGCAAATGAATAATTTTTCTGAATTGCTATTGATGAGTCTTTTTTGATGATTTTGCTGAATGCTACCGGGTAAACGTGGTGTGTACACGGGTGAATAGAGACAAAACTTTTAAAGGGATTTTAACGTTGAATTGATATGATATGTTACCAAAAAGTTCTCTATTTTATTTGCCTAATTTTGCTTTATTATTTTGAGACATTTGCCACTTTTTTGGCCACTATGTCACACTATTATTTCAACGTTAAAATCCTTCTCAAAGTTTTGCCTCGATTCACGTTATCCCTGCGTTTCTATACATTCCGTTTTACGGTACTCTGCTAATGAATCCTAATAATGATAATATTGTAGTTGATGATTATGTTTTTCAACTGTTAACACATTTTTAAGTTCTCTTCTTCTTTGTCGGATATGGGTTAAAAATCGTTTGCTTCCTCAATTTGAATTTATGTGTTGCGTTGTACCATCAAGCTAAGTAATTAGAATTAAGAGTTTTAATCACAGAAGAGGACTTAAAAAAATGTGTTTTTTGTGTTGTGTGTTCGTTTGTTCGTACGTGTCTGTCTGTTATGTAAAAACGTACGATAGTGTGTACTATACACTGTACAAACTACGTTTATTTTATCTAAGTATTAATTTAAAAAAAAAATTACTGTGTAATAACTTTCAAGTTAAATTAAAATGATTAACAACTTTATAATTACCTACTTAAGATAAGTAAAGAAATAAATAAAAGTCTGAATGATGCCAAATAAAAAAAACCATTTAAGTATTTCCGGTTTTTTATTTACAATTAAAGAGTATGTAGTAGGGGTATAAAAAAAATAGTATTGTTATACGTAACGCTAACTAATTTACATTTTATATCATTGACAGTATATAAACATTCAGAATTGTTTTGTCTAACTAAGTTACATATTTTGTAAATGTTCAAAAATGACGATTTTATTGGAGTTTCAAACACATCAGATAAATTGTTGAAGGAATTGCCACGAATTTCTATGTTTCCTTTGTTATTACTTATGAATAAAATTTCTACAACATGTTCACTGGTAGTCAAAAACCATTTGTTTTGGCTCTGCGTTGACAAAACAAAATTTTCCAGATACAAGTTTGTGATGAATCCATTTTTACTTCTGCATTTGCGGATGAACGGTATTTTTTTATCATGGTCATCGTAAATTTCTAATTCGATATTATTCTTCTCTATAAGTCTTCTAGCAATTTGACTAAGTGTCTGATATCCATGTCTGACCATTCTTTTGATGCAATAAAGTTTATTTTCAAACGGGTATGCATTAAAGCTTTGCAATATACCAAATCTCTTTACTTCATCGATGACATGTGTCAAATTGTGAACATTACTGGTAATATACTGTTTACCGTAATACCTATCATAATTTTCAACAAAAGACTTAAGTAAAGTTTCAGCCAGTCGAAGAAACTTAAAATGTTTATCATTGGAGAAAATAGTAATTGCACAAAAAAATAACAAGAAATGATGATATGCATCAGCACACAGCAAATCTTTTAATATTATAAAACTTAGGTAATACAAAAATGTACGAAATTCTGACGCCTTCCAATGAGCTAAAACATCAATAGTTCTAACCGACCTATGTATTTCCTTTGGCAAGCGACAACTTGTCATAAACTGGGAGAATTTTGCAATATCTCTTGCACACCATTTCGTAACTTTCTTACCAAAATTACCGTCCCTCCAACCTATAAGTAACCTTTTCATTATTCCTAAATCTATGAGGTGGAGAGAATCGCCCACAGGAAAATCTTCTATCATATCAATTGGCAGTTCAAGTAAGGGAGAATCGTACTTATGGTGCTGGCCATACATTTTGGAGCGAAAGTCGTCGTTATTGCGTCTAGGGCAATTAGTCTCAGGAAATATGACTGTATTAGACTGGTGTGAATACTCGCCAACCACAGTGCACTTTAAACATCCATGTTTTCCATTGAAATTACACACTCCTGAAAAGAAATTTCCAATACATGTAGATTGAAAGATAATTCTTTATTTGTACAACAATAAAAAATAAATATGAAGAAATATTAATCATCTCATATAAAATTTACGAAGGGCCGCCTTTTCGCTAGTAGGTAGTGATATACTTAGTACGAGTATATACTCGTATGCTTAAGAGTACAGTCGAGGACTTTAATTGATGAGTCACTTGCCACTATTCGTATTTTAGCCGTGTAATGCAAATCGGGTTTAGTCGGTAATATTCGTACTCGTGAATGTATAAAAGTGAAAATTTGGAAAGTAGTGAAAGTTGCTTAAGTCCTCAACTCTACAATCCTATAACAGAAGTGAAAAAAACCTTACCTTTAATTAGTGCTCTTGCAGGAGAATCGCAGATAAAAGCTCTAATTGTAACCTTAACCAATAACTCTTTTCCATATTTTGTTGTAACTTTCAAGCTGTTATGCAAAAGATCCTTCATTTCTGCGACAAAAGGTCTGAAGTAAGCTTCTAAATCTGCAGGTTTTCCTTTTCCTGAATATATGCCTACTACAAATGGTGACAGGTAGGGTATTTCAAATATATTGCATAGTATAGGCCATACTTGTTCTCTGGAACTCTTATATATTGGCAATCCATCAATGTTTATATTTAACGATATACTTTCTGGTACGAGGGTAAGATGTTCTAAATATTTCTGAAGTGGTTCAGTTACACCATTGTGCCAATAGTAGCCTTTATCCAATGGAATTAATGATACTGTTTTAGTTTGAAGAAGCGTTCTTGGATCTTTGGGGAGAATATGAGGTAATCTTCTATTAATTATTTCACTAATTTTTTTTATTGTTTCATGAGGAACATTACAACAGAGTGCCCATTTTTAGGGTTCCGTAGCCAAATGGCAAAAAACGGAACCCTTATAGTTTCGCCATGTCTGTCTGTCTGTCTGTCCGCGGATAATCTCAGTGACCGTTAGCACCAGAAAGCTGAAATTTGGTACCAATATGTATATCAATCATGCCGACAAAGTGCAAAAATAAAAATTTAAAAAAACATTTTTATTAGGGTACCTCCCCCAGACGTAAAGTGGGGAGCGATTTTTTTTTTAATTTTGACCCTGACGTGTGATATATTGTTGGATAGGTATTTAAAAATGAATAGGGGTTTTCTAAAATCATTTTTTGATAATATTAATATTTTAGGAAATAATCGCTCCGAAAGTCAAAAACAATGTGTCCCCCCCCCTCTAACTTTTGAACCATAAGTTTAAAAAATATGAAAAAAATCACAGAAGTAGACCTTTATATGAACTTTCTAGGAAAATTATTTTCAACTTGATGAGTTGAATAGTTTTTGAGTTATATAGCACTTTTTCAAAAAAACGCAAATGATAACTTTGTTTTTCATACAAATACTATGAAAAACAAAGTTATTTTTGCTGACGAAAAATGTTGGTATTTTTAATGGTCTGGGAAGCTACGGAACCCTACAGTGAGCGTGGCCCGACACGCTCTTGGCCGGTTTTTAGAAGTCGGTTAAAAATAAAATAAATGGCAAAAAACGGAACCCTTATAGATTCGTCATGTCTGACTGCCTGTCTGTCTGTCCGTCCGTATGTCACAGCCACTTTTTCCGAAACTATAAGAACTTTGCTGTTGAAACTTTGTAAGTATTATCTGTGAACCGCATTAGATTTTCACACAAAAATAGAAAAAAACAATAAATTTTGGGGGTTCCCCATACTTAGAACTGAAAGTCAAAATTTATTTTCGTCAAACCCATACGTGTGGGATATCTATGGATAGGTCTTCAAAAATGATATTGAGGTTTCCAACATCAGTTTTTTCTAAACTGAATAGTTTGCGCGAGAGACACTTCTAAAGTGGTAAAATGTGTCCCTGTAACTTAAATAAGAGAATGATAAAACTAAAAAAAAAAAATATGATGTAGTACCTTACCATGTAAACTTCCACCGAAAATTGGTTTGAACGAGATCTAGTGAGTAAGTTTTGTTTTTAATACGTCATAAATCATAAAATCGTAACTTTTATATTATGTTACTTGCTGCTACGGAACCCTTCATGGGCGAGTCCGACTCGCACTTGGCCGCTTTTTTTAAAATCTTGCCGGAATTGATCATCTTTATCAAGTTCTTCACAACTTTCGTCACTCATTTCCATGGAGTTGTCTTCTTTAGAGAAATCGGAATTATTTAATTCGTCTACAAAAAAAAATAAGATTCGGGTAATATAAACTTACGAATGAATCTGACAAAAAGAAAGAAAAGAAGAGGAGTTTTGTATACAATTACTTACTTTCGCTATCTTGTGTGCCTTCTGGTAAAAGAACATGAGCGGAACAAAGATTTATCGAACACCTGTCCTGACTCCTGGATCCAGCAAGTACAGCATTAAATGTTGAAAAATGTACGGAACTACTTTCATTTTTACCACTTTCTGCTTGGCTGGGCACAGTTTCATCCAGATTTAATGAAGGTATCGTTGCTGTATTTAGCAATAATGATTGATACTTTTTATTTACTTTTCTTCTAAAACCACCACTTCGTTTAATACTTTTCCACTTTTTGAAATCCATAATTAAAATTTAGATACAATGAAAAATGGCGAACGAGTTATATAAAAGATTCTAATTAATGTTTAAATAATCAATCGACTTATATAAGTTATATAAGAATAAAGTTTCAACCTAAAAGTTACATATAGGTGGAATTAAACGACCTAGTATGACGATTTTATAATAGTTAACTATAAAATCATTACATAACTGTTTGTTGTTTAAGTGTTGAATTAAAGGTTCTTAATTTACAAAACATGGCGACTCATCACTATTTTCTGACTGAAACGTTTACTCGACTTAACGTTATATGACCGTCATATAAAATCATTGAGATGACGTTTACCAGACAAACTAATACGACTTATTTTATAATAGTTAACTATACAATCATTACATAACTGTTTGTTGTTTAAGTGTTGAATTAAAGGTTCTTAATTTACAAAACATGGCGACTCATCACTATTTTCTGACTGAAACGTTTACTCGACTTAACGTTATATGACCGTCATATAAAATCATTGAGATGACGTTTACCAGACACACCAATACGACTTAAATTATATATAACTAATGCGTCGAACTGAAAACTACTTTACAACTGTTTAGTTGCTGTAAAACTGTTATAAAGCCCTTACATGTCTGTTAGTTGTATAGTTCTAATATTATACAACGATTTTGCTACTTGGGTTGTGACTTTCATCAAATTGAAGTAAATATTGATTTGTATAGGGTGGTGTTTACTGATAATATAAAATTATGTATCAGTAACAATATGAAAATTGAATGAAGTCATTTGAGTAGTATGCAACTTTTGTATATTTTTATGACGTCATACTCTTTTTTAACCGAACAATTTCTTCAAGTTAACTTTAATATTAAGTACTTTCGATATTATTTATTTTACTTCAATTTATAATCATTTACTCGTATGGTGGTTTATTGAAGTAATCCTGCAGTTTTTAATTATAGCTACAAGTTACCTACATAAAATTAAAAAACCCCCGACACATAGGGTCATAAATTTATGGTATTTTTTTTTTGGAACGAAGTTTTTTAACGCGGCTTACGGGTGTCAAGAACTTTATACCCATACTAGCTGACCCGCGCAACTTCGTCTGCGTAAGATGAACCAACAGTTCCTAAAATTAGCGCGTTCAACCAACCAAACAAACAAACTCTGCAGCTTTGTAATATTAGTACAGATTCAAGTAAGTAACAATTTATTTTTTCTCGAATAGTTACATTAATCGCCAAAATATTATACTTTTGTTTTTTCAATTATGGGATCTTCCTTCGACTGCCTTACGTTTCTATCCTTGGGCACTCGACGATTTCATACTCCAGCTAGGTCGAAAGTCTTCATCAAGTGGCATGGCATGAGCCGCGACACGTTAAAGCTGCTTCAAACTGTTGCGGACCTCTCGCATCTGCCTTCCTTCTCCAAAGTCAGAGAGGTCAACACAACACGTAAATGTAGATGCTGTAAACTCTTGAAAACCTTTTGCAAATGTTTTCGTCTCCTAGCCGAGCCGAGCCGATGAGACCTTCGATGACAGTAATACTCCAGCTATTACTAAAGTTCTCATCAAGGTGCGTTAAGTGAGCCCAATGACGATATAGATGCTGTAAACTGTTGAGGATCTCTTGCAACTGCCTTCAGTCTCCATCGTTAGACCATCGATGACAGTCATACTCCAGCTAGGTTTAAAAGTTCTCATCAAGGTGCACGTACGAAATGAACCTTAAACACGATAGAGCAGATTTGAAGTGTTGCGGACCTCTTGTGACTGCCTTTCGTGTCCATCGTTAGACCTTCGATGATACTCACTCTCCAGCTAGGTCTCAAGTTTATGTCAAGGTGCATGAAATGAGCCGACACACGATATAGCTGCTGTAAACTGTTTCGGACCTCTTGTGACTGTCTTACGTCTCCATCGCTAGACCTTTAATCACAGTTAAACTTCAGCTAGGTCTAAAGTTGTCAAAAAGGTTTATGAAATAAGCCCCAATACGATCTTCTTCTTTATCGTGTGGTTAGTGCCTAACCTGGTGTGAGAGTTTTTATGCCGCCCAAGGTCCTCAGTCTTGGCTTTACATGCCGTCCATCAAATATCTCTCAGGCATGCTGGTTTCCTCACGATGTTTCAGCATGCGATGATTATACAATAAGCACATGAATCTGAAAAATCAGAAGTGCGTGACTTTGATTTGAACACGACTATTTTCAATATGAAATGAGACAAACTTTGCGATACACGCTTTTCAATAAAAAATAATCATGAAAATCGGACTTCTCTGGAAAAAGTTGTGCGTCATCATCATCATAATCCATAGTCCGACTTCACCCACTGCTGGGTACAGGCCTCTCTTTGTTTGTGCCAAGCTCCACGCTCGTGTGCCAGTCTCATCCAGGATATCCCCGTAATGGCAACGATATCGTCTGCTTATCTCACCTCTGGACGACCAAAACTTCTGTTTCGATTTCTAGAAGGCCACTTGGTCACACCTTTACTCCACCTGTAATCACCACATCCTGCTAGGTGACCTGCCCTACTCCATTTGCATTATCATCATTCATCATTATTTCAGCCGAAAGAGGTCTAATGCTGGACATGTGTCGCCACATTGACCGGTCTCGTGCGACTCACATCCAGGGGATTCTTACAAGGGCACGCCACGATAGTGGCGGTAAGTCCCCTCTTTGAGGAGTGGCTAGAGAGGCGCCACGGCGTCCTCACCTTCCGCCTGACGCAGGTCCTCACCGGACACGGATGTTTCGGGAGGTACCTGCACCGAATCGGGCGGGAGGAAACGCCCGGGTGCCTCCACTGCGAGGATCGACCGGAGGACACGGTGGAGCACACGGTGGAAGTCTGCCCTGCGTGGGCGGAGCACCGCCGTGTCCTCGTAGCGGCGATCGGCGGCGGTGACCTCTCGCGTCCGGCCCTGGTTCAATCCATGGTCCGGAGCGAGACGGAATGGGAAGCCGTCACCTCCTTCTGCGAAGCAGTCATGCTAGCGAAGGAGGTGGCGGAACGAGAGAGGGAGATATCCTCTCTTCCCGGCCGCCGCGGGAGACGCACCGGGCGTCGGGGGCCACGTGGTGGCTACCGGCCACCGTAGACGCGGGCCTGTGGACGATTGGCTATGGGCTAGCTAGCCGTCCGTCCGTCTAACGACGACAGGCCGTGTCGACGGCGCGTTCGTGTTCCACGCGCGCCTCAAAGAGTTGTCAGCATAGAGAGAGGGGCCCGCAAGGGCCGAAGCCTGCCGGGGTTGCGGGACTGTTCGAAAGAGATACCGCAGCCCCGGAACGTAAAGGGCGAGGAAGGAACATGGATGGGTTTTAGTCAGTAAAAGTCTGACACCCCCTTCCGCTCCGCCCAGAGTGGGAGAAGTCATTTGATGATGTCCCATCCTAAAAAAAAAAAAAAAAAAGAAAAGGGGATTCTTACAACTATCATCACGTCATTTAAGTATTGCTCAGCCATAATATAGGTACCTATACATAAAGAAAAACAGGCGTCGGATTGAAAACCTCTTAAAAAAACCAAACTTGAGACATCTGAAACGGGCGAATGTCAGTATCATTCTTTCACGGAAAATCATAACACCGTGATTCAGAAAATGGAGTCAAATGAACAACACCATTAACTACAGAGCACGAAGTTAAACTGCTAGAACATATGCATGGAAAGCGGTCGAACAGATACTCTACCGGCAATGCAGATTTTTAAAGCAGGGTCATGTTGACTATTCTCTTCTTCTCTATCTTGTGATTTTTATTCATTAGTACCATTTTCATTCAATAGATGTCACTGCATGTGTCCTTAGATAATGATGATAAGTTCTCCTTAAAAACTTTAAAGTCATAATATATCTTTTGATGGAGAGCACCGATTACAAAGAAACAAAAATGAAAACCTTCTCTAAGTTATGCACAATATTAATTTGTGCGTTGAACATCATGTCTAAATAATAAAACCAATGTACATTGGTTTTATTATTTAGACATGATGCTATAACAAAAGGGCTACGTAGAGACACACAGCCATAGACGAAAATTTATGAAATAGTAGAAAAAGGGTTCAGTGTGTGATCCTTTAACAGCTTAAAAGCCATATTTACAGATTTATTATTTGAAATAAGTGATTCCCAAACTGTCGTTTAAGTGTTCAAAAAAGTATTTGTTTAAACAATGATTTGGAAATCTTAAAGCTTTAAAAAAAAAAACAAAATACTTTGTTACAAAAAGTGAAAACCGTGTGGGTTTTGAACGTGCGAACCAAAGTTACTATCGGAAATCTTACAGCATTAAACAAAATCAAAAAGTATTGCATGTCTTTACTGAGGCTTGAACTTGCGATTCATTGTTCGAAAGGCGGCAGCCGTCACCGATGGGCTATTTGTTTTAATGACAATTGGTTAAAAATAGTTATTCTATTACAGTGCATGTTATGACGGTTGTCAGTTGTCAAACAGTTGACAAATATAGACGAAATGCATATTGCTCACCCCCGTAGGTAATTAGCGTGATAATATATAGCCTATGTCCTTCCCTAGGTTGAAATACATCTCCGTGCCAATTTTCATTACGATCCGATCAGCCGTTTTGTCGTGAAAAGGTAGCAGACAGACAGACAAACAGAGTTACTTTCGCATTTATATTATTGTATGGATGTATGGATATGGATTGGGGAAGTTGTTAAGAAAAAAATAAAACCATTTTTTGGTGGGAGCCATTTTGGATTTGAAATGTATTATAGCGCATAGTATTTTACTTATCAAGCCCTTTGATTTGGTACCCATATTGAGGGAGTTGTTGAATAAATATGTAATCCGCCATTTTGTGGCGGCGGCCATCTTGGACTGATTTTATAGAACATAGCTAAAAACACTTCCGATTAATTCACCTTTCAAACATAAGAAACATAATCAAAATCGGTTCATCCGTTCGGCAGCTACGATGCCACATACGCACACACACACACACAGACACGATAAACTTATAAACACCTCGTCGTTTTTGCGTCGGGGGTTAAAAACTACAAGTCACCGTGTCGTGTACTAAGTTAATTTATGTTTTGCCCCAGCTTTACATTTCACAGAACTAGGAAACAAGCTACAATTCACTAAAATTCCTTGGATATGACTTATCAAGTAGATAAGGTGTATGTCCTTAATATTAGTCTGTCTATTTCTTCCAACCTTTTTCATTTGATAACAAGAAATTGTTTTTTAAACGCGTTTTCGGTCTCAATTATTTAAAAATTGTAGATTGTAGATTATTATTAAAGACAAGCACTTCTTTGCGACTTTCTCCGCAAAACTTGTGATAGGCTATAATATGCATGACATAAATATAATTTATAGCCTATAGCACCAACGTTTAAGTAGCTTTCTGCAAGCCAAATATTTTTTTGAATTGGATCAGTATTTCCCTTACATATAAACAAATTTTGCTTTTTACTATAGCTTTTTTTTTTTTTACTATAGTATATATAATTATACATTATAATATAGATATAGATTGCATAACATTAAATACTACCACTGGACGGTATAAGGGATCTACCCTTTAATCAGAATAAGGTTTACTTCTAGCTGATTGTGGCCATGATAGATTGTGATTTATCGTCCTCTCACGTTCATTATACGGTGTCCTAACTGTGATGGTTCACTCTAACATATTAGTGGGTGGGTATATAATTATTATACTCGTTAAATATTTTTTAATTCGATTAGTCAGTTCCACAAAGTTAAAGTAATATAAATGAAGTACAAAATTGAACGTCAATAATTTTAATAAACCAATGTATTTTCATGTAAGCTTGTACTCTAAGTAGTGTGTTCTAGAAAGTAGGGTATACAGCGCCTATAAAAACGACCATACCTTTCTGGTACACACAGTATAATATAAAGTCATTGTAGCATATATTTGTGTGGCTCAAACCCCCCTTCATCATCTGCCTAGCCTTTTCAAAACTTCGTCAGACAAGTCTACTCAGATACAGCTGATTACCACTATTTTACATGGAGCGACTGTCTATTTGATCTCCACAACCCAGTCAATATTAGGTAATACAATACCCCTTTGTGAGACTGGTAGATTAGCAGAAATCCCGATTGTGAAATAATTTGGCAAACATTGGGCTTTTTTAAGCCGTAAAACAGTCGCTTATAAATTTCACCCAAATTTTACTTATAAACTGCATAAATCTGAAAATTTAGAAGACAAATTCACGAAACTGCAACTAACAACTATCAAGTGAATGCGACAAAGGACTTCCCAGTAATTAAAACGAACATCATTAAATTTTCTGCACTCAAACGTTTCGTGAGCTCAAACTTTGCTTACCCCAGAGAGTCATAACCAGTACTGAAGATATAACAATGAGTTACACAATAATTATTAATTAAGAGCTTAAAGTAGGTAAGGGAGCGTTTAATTTCGCTTGCTGCCATGCATTGTCATGTAAGAGAAATTGGATTAAGGCCAAGAGCGGTGTGCCAAGAAAGATTTAATGGAATAAGGTATGGAGAAAGTATTCATTTTTGGAGTTATTATTTATTTGTTTAATTTAGCGTAGGACGTTGATCTTGATACGTACGTTGATCAGTCAGGATCTCAAAAGTCTGACCATTAGTCATATCGAGGTATATTGTGTTACCCAGTGAATGGTTTAAGAAAGGCATAAGTTACATGTTAAATACTAGTTTCCATTCAGTTAAAGTTTAGACTGAAAGATGCTCTGACGATTGTAAATGGATAAAGCAATGATTTTATATAAGTAAACAGGTTTATAAAATATTATCTCCAATATTTTATTGACGGTCCCGCATGACGAAAACCTCGTAAAAGTAAATTGCCAAGATCCTCAACTAATAGACACTCTACTAGGGGGCTTGATTCAGAAAGCAGCACTCCTGGACACGGCTCGTATTGTTAGGAGGTTCCTCTCTCTGAAACCCTGACCGCCAGTAACTTGGAGCCTATTCACGATTCCGGTAGGCTTATATATATTCGGGTTATCAGGATTATATTTCGTTAGGCTCGAGCTTTATGTGGGCAGAAGACGGGTTTCGTGCTATGAAAACTCGGTTCGGTTTGGTTGTTTCCATGGAGAAGAACCGGTTAATAAACTCCTTTTACTCTTTTCAAACAGATACCTACACTGAGTAAACTAACAAATTACTTGACATTGCACTTTCACACAATAACACTGGGCACTGGAATCGGATGCAGTTTCAAGACGTCTTAACTCCGCTGCGATCAGACCTAGCCTGTCCACCTGCTGCGAGCTGTTAACATCAGGACTGTAGAAGCACACCATGGCGGGTGTAGATTGGTATGTAGGTCGCGTGATGTCACCACTGGCGCGCTTTCGATTCATTCGCCTGTCCGTACTAATGAGCGGATCCGACATATATATATTTATTTTAATATTATTGTGTAAAAGTTTAATAAATGTGTACAGAAATAAATAAAAAGATAATCATTCATTTACTTTACTAAGAATCAAAGCCACAAGAGATAAAAAGATTTACCCTTAGGTTCTTGCAAAGGTTAACCGTGTTACACTCCCCTTAACCGTACAACTTACGCTCTGAGATTAGTTTTCCTAAAAGGGATAATTTACACTTACATGTCGCTGTTACGGGCCGGGGGGTACTGACAATATATTATGGAATTAACCTTCGTGCATGTTCCTTCACTTGATGTTGTATTTATAACTCTAGAGTTAGGTTTTCTTGTGAATTTGCATGTAATTGTAGAAAAGACCTTTATTTAATGTATTTTACCTTGATTAAAGATTTTGCCATACTTTTGTAGGTAACGAAAAACGAGGCTACTCACACTGTTTTAAGCTATCACGGTTCACAAATAAACATAAAATGTCACTTACGATCCCGTAAGTAAGGAAGATATCCATCTTCCGGGATTATTGTTTTTATTGAGGTCTCGATATTTCGACGCTGAACCCGCAAATCATGGTGCTTGCAACAGCGTCGAAATATCGGGACCTCAATAAAAACAATAATCACGGAAGATATCCCGTAAGTGACATTTCAAGTTTAACGAGGCTCCTATCAAAGAACTAGTTCGGTTAGTTTAAAAAAGACACTCGACTGACTGCCTCCTTGATATTGTAGTCTCAAGCGTGACTGCTGAGCATGAGGTCCTGGGTTCGATTCCCAGGTCGGGGAAAGTGTTATTGGGTTTTTCCATCTGGAATTTCTCAGTAGCAGACACGGAGACTGGATTGTTGGCAATAGGCTCGCCCCCTATTACATGAGACTTAAAGGTAACTTATCAACTCAAAAAGGGATCGTCACCGCCTCGCCTTTCCCCTTGGCGTCAAACAGGCGCCTCCGAAACGTAACCACGTAACGTAAGCGGATCAGTAGCTCCGGCACGTCGACTCGGCTACAGCTAGCGACGCCGCGCTTACGGCTCGCCGACCGCTGGTTGACGGTCGGGCGGCACTAGTTCAATCATTTTGAATCCGAACATTAACGTATAAGCTGCTAGGGTACGGAGAGCCGTAAGCTAGGGTACGGAGAGCCGTAAGCTAGGGTACGGAGAACCGAAAGCGCGGAGACTGCAAGTCGACCACGCACCGCACCACGGTTCGTGAGCTTCTCCCGAGGCGAGGCGATTACGTTACGATTCCGATTAGTGTGGGTTGCAGTAGGGAGTTTCATACAAATAATACTGAACGGCTCGAGTTGATACGGCGACGTTCCCTTTCTGATTTGATATGTGTACTACAACCTTTAAACATGACCGTGAAACGTGGGAGTGCTATAAAGTACCTTCGGGAATTACAGGCGAGATGTTAAAATAATGTTTCAAAAAGATAATAAAAAAACAGCAACACTAATTATTGTTAATTATTATCACAACATAGCTCTAAGCAGAGTGCTGATGATTTCTTTAATGCAATCTTACGACGGAAACAAAGTGATCAGGATATGGACTACCCAGTAGTAGCATATTTATCATTCGTAAATCTACCCCATTTCTTTCTGTAGCTGTCACAGCTAGCTAAAGCAAGACGGATGGAAATGCATCTACTTTTGCTAAAAAACGCTTGTGTGTGAGTCTAATTACTTAGCATTGTTGAAAGTGCGACTTAGGACATGAGGAAATTTTGGCTTTATAATAACAGCCACTCGGGTCCATCTTTCTCTCTTCAATTGCAATTCCGTTACATGCCGTGTTTCCTCCGTGCCTCGGAAAGCACGTTAAGCCGTTGGTCCCGGCTGTCAATTATAGATCTTTGACAGTCGTTACACGGAGTCAGTGTCTGACAACCAGTCTTAACAAGGGGTAATTATATTACCCACACCCAGTACTATCTTGGTTGTGAAAGTCAGATAGGCAGTGGCTCCATGTAAAATACTGGTATATTTCTCGGACTGTCTGACTGATTTTTTCGACTCGAATGGCGTAGTTGGTAGTGAAGCTGCCTCACGTTCATAGGGTCCTGGGTTCGAATCCCGGTAGGAGCAAATGTTTGTGTGATGAGCAATTAACATTTGTTTCCGTGTCATGGATGTTTATATGTATAATAAGTATATGTATTTACAAACAAAAAAGTATATATGTAGTATATCAACTATCTGGTGTCCACGACACAAGCCTTGCTTAGTGTGGCACTAGATGGCGCTGTGTGTTAATGTCCAACGATATATCGGGTTAGACTGAATGCAAACACCAACGTAGTTGGAAAAAGCAAGGCAGATGATAATATTGGTAATGTGACGTAAATAATAAGTAATAATACACAATGGTAACAATAGCGAATCAATGCAATTGCTTCGCTAGATATATGTCACCGTAAAAAAGTCAAACACGTTAGATTGTAAAATAACTAGAGAGATTGTAAACTCTCGAAATACTGTCAAACGAACATACTGCTTACAATAAAACGCATTATTTTTCGTGAAATGCATGCGATGGTAGTCAACTCATGCGGTGTGGAGGGAAGGAGGAGTCCGCCTTGCCCAATGGTACCACTCTCATGAAAAGATAATGTACCATTCCTGAGAAATACCGATTAATAAAACCTAACCAACACTTTATATTCCCCTAAAAAGCGTAGTCGACGGAGCCCCGTTTCGCGGGGCCCCTATTTCCGAGTGCAGGGCTTAAAGGAACCTAACTAACCTAACGGGGGGGGTGCCCCAAGTCCCGATTATGGGGGCAGAGATACTTCCGTATGTTCAGTTCACAATATTTCGAGAGTTTACAATATCGCTAGACAGATCACAATCTAACGTGTTTGACAATTTTACGGTGGGTTACGTATCATAATACCTAAGTTTGTCTCAAACATATATATCACAAAGGTCTAGATGTAACCATAATACACTTAACAACTAGCGTGGGTTGACAAATCCTAGAAATTCAATTTCAGCTTACTCTTCAAAAGTCATAGAAGTACTGAGGCCCTTAGCACTAATTTGGACGCACTCGAAAAATGTGAAGATACAAAATATGTTAGAAGTAGTCAGACCTTTCTCAAGCAACATGACCTTAATAAACACGTTACTGGTTTAATATTTTTTCTATTGGTGGACCTAAAGGTCAGTTGGCAGTTTAGCTAAGTTGGCAGTTTAATGTTTTCAAGGACGTAGACAAAATGAGACGTGGATTTCTGAAATTGTTCTTATTGACCTACACCATTACAACATTCCTACATTTTGTAGGTCGATACATATGTAAAACTGATCAAGCTGCTTTTAGGTTAATGCATAAAAGGTATCCAGACAGGCGTATTACTTTGTGTAATTTGTTTCATCACCACTGCTCCCAAAACGGTGAAGGAAACCATCGTGAGAAAACCGGCATATCCTAGAACCAAAACAATCGAAGACATGTGACATCTACCAATCCGCACTGGACCCGCGTGGTGGATTGGCCCATGCCTTCTCATAGAGTGGAGGCCTGTGTCCCAGCAGTGGGATTATTAAAAGGCTGTTGATGATACAAAGTTACTGCCGTTGGTCAAGTGGTCACAAGGGCGACTGTTGAGCAGCAGGTCGGGCAAAGTGTTTATTCGGTTTTTCCATTGATTTTATCCGTAGCAGTCTGGATTTGCGCCCGGATGATGGCAACAGGCTTGCATAAGTGGTGATATGTGGGTGTACTTGTACACCTCTGCCTAACTCTTTGGGGATTATCATGTTATGTTACGTGTTACTTTGATTAATTATTATTCTTATTCTTCTTATTATTTTTTTAACCCCCGACGAAAAACGACAGGGTGTTATAAGTCCTGTTGTAAGCCCGAGGTATTCCTCAGAGCGCACCCATAGCCCGAACGGATGAACCGATTTGGATTTTGTTTTTTTTTGTTTGAAAGGTGCATTAGTCGGAAGTGTTCTTAGCTAAGTTTGATAAAAATCAGTCCAAGATGGCCGCCGCCACAAAATGGCGGATTGCATATTTATTCCACAACTCCCTCAATATGGGTATCAAAAATAAAAGGACTTGACTAGTAGAATAAATCAAAAATTCGGGATGGCGGCCACCACAAAATGGCAAATTAACGAATTATTTTCTATTAAACTTTTATTACATTGTGTCGGGGGTTTTTTAAATTTTTAATTTAATTTTACTTGTTTAATTCAACGTTTGATTTAAAAACAAAAACTTTTGCTAGCCTCCAAAAATCTACAAATGACAGCTGACCAACAGCATTACGTTCTTTCCGAGGCACGGAGGAAACTCTGTATATAAGTGTGGTCACCCATCCACAGACCAACCTAGGCAAGTATGGCTTAACCTAAAGATCGACCCGAGCGGCTGTTAATATTTAGCCACGAGCTCCTCAAAAACCAATAAACATAAAATGAAAACAATAAAGGGAGTAAAACACCTCTTAACGAAGCCGAAAGGCACTTGTTCTCCTCGTCATTCCGATCATTATTTTGTTCTACACTATACCTGGGAACCTTCTAGTTACGGAGATATTGGGGTCAAAGTTACAACTTTTTGACAAGTTTTTTTTTTGAATACTAGTTTTTATTGTAAGATTTTTACTTTAAATACCTCCACGAACCCCGTAATATTCAATCCATCCATCAGCTCAATGTTTTGAGTGCGTTACAGTGAATTATATCACAAAACGTGATTTTTAACACCAAAAAAAAAGTAGTTTCCCAGCAATATTTTTTGCGTAAACTCAGTTTGATGTACAGAATGCTTGGTTGACGGCTTCATGATGAGGTGGTTTACACCCTGTATTATAGTAGTAAACAATATTTTGATTTCAATGACTACAAACTACGAATATTCAATGATTGAACTTCGGCACTGAATACAAAGATCTAGGAGCAAATACACGTTCACACGCTAGTCCTAAGGGTCAAATTGTAAAGTAAGTTATGATTGCGTCGGCGTCACACGCTCCTAGATTTAATTGGGGCCCATATCAACGTCACCCCGTGCCGGATGCGTGCTCAAAATACATTTGACTCCTCGAAAAAGGTGTTCTACCTTATGTCACTCCAGGATATGTTTTGATTTCAAATGGAAAGGTCGTAGCAGTACTAATACTATGTTTCCTTATTTAATATTAGAGATTAGAGACTATCTTGGGAGGTGGTTTCTTATAGGTTTATTTATTCTACGTCCTTTAGTATTTTGTTTCCGCTTTGTTTAGAGTCTCTTCTTTCTTTATCGTGCTTTATCTGGTGTCAGGGTTTTTATGCTGTCCTTGGTTCTCTGACATGGCTTTACGTCGAGAAATATCTCTAAGGTATGCTGTGTCTTCACTATGTTTTCCTTTACCAAAGTAAGTGATCATTTTACAAAATTTTATAAAATAGTCTTGCCTTTATTTAGAGTTCGGATACGCTTTCTTCTATTAATTTCTGATTACGTTTGTTAAAACTTGACTTCATTAACCTTTCAAAATTATACGACACAAACGACTTTTTACTACAATGCAACTCGCTGAAATTGAGTAGTCAGTTAGCTGGTACCACAGTTATAGAGCTACTCATATGCTCACACCTTTTCCCAATGGCAAAGATGGGGTCAGTATAGTCCCCAGCTTCTCATAAAGATAAGTATGTTTACGGTTACAATGGAGTTGACTATTAAGAGCCCTGTTACATTTTGGTGTTACGCTAATTATACAATTTACTGAAAAACGCATAAATCGAAAAAGTATTCTATTAATATGAAAGTAAAGAACATTTTTGAGCTGAAAAAAAATTATCTAAATATTCAATAGGATCTATAAATTAGAGGTCCCCAATCATGAAATCAGGTTTTCGTGAGTTTTCATGCATCGGGAGAGTGATTATAACTAAATCAATAAATAAGTTATCTAAAATTCGTTCCCTAATTATTGAAGTAGAGGAAACGAACTATTTGTTTCCAGCAAAGACCGGGAAACATATAATTTCAACGAGTAGAACTCACAATTTCGCTTTTTTGGTAACATGCCTCTAAAGATGATGGATAAAATATGAGGTGCATAGAAAAGGAAAAGAAGAAGGTCACCACCTGCATTGTTGATTAAACCAACAGAATCATTTCACAGCAATAAAACGACATTGCTCTATAACGTTGAAGTATTGGACTTAATCCAAACACATTACAGTTTCCAGTTGCCACTGTGTATTAATATAGATATAAATAGTTATCATGAAGTCTATATATTTTGTGGCTAGACATGATGCGTGGTTTTACTTGACGTAATAATTATTTTTGTAGAACTCATTGTAAGTGAAGGCCAGACGAATAATTAATGTTTTAGTATTTTAATTTGAATGTCGCTGCTGAATTAACTACGGCGATGTGATGGTAATAAAATACTTGAACTTCAGTGGAGTTTGTGGCTCAATAATAACAGCTGCTTGGGTTAATCTTCAGGTAGCCGCCCTTGCCTTAATTGGTCCGTGGATGGGTGACTAGACAGGTAGAGATTCCTCCGCGCCTCGGAAAGCACGTCATTTGTAGATGTTTGACAGTCGTTACAGGACAGTGGCGTGAAAGTCTGACCACCAGTCTTACCAAGAGTTATCGAATTATGCAGTACTAACTGGGTTGTGGAGGCTAGATAGGCATGGCATGTTCCATGTAATTATGGTTTTAGTTTAAATGTTTGTGTTTGTATTAATGCGTTCTAAGTTTACCTTATTAATATTGTATGCACGTCATGACTTTGCGACGAATAAATATTTTTTCTTTCTTTCTTTCTTTCTTCCATGTGAAATACTGGTACCTATTCAGCTGCATCTGGTAAGACTGGTAGCCGACCGCCACATCGTTCTGAGTTCCGACACCATAGACTTTTTGGGCCACTGAGTACCTGTAACGACAGTCAAAGATAGACAAATGACAGCCGGGACCAACAGCTTAACGTGCTTTCCGAGGCACGAAGGAAACTCGGTATGAAAGGGTGATGGTCATCCATCCACAGACCAACCTAGGCAATCATAGCTTAATCTAACGATGGACCTGAGCAGCTGCTTTTATTTAACCACGAGTTGCTTATGTCTACTAATACTCAGACTGAGTATAAATCAATTTCTCTCAAGATGATTCACGTGAACGTAATTTCATCTCTCAATTCAATACTAAATGTAACTTCCTATTGAATTACTGTTTACAAACAGAAATACAAGCAAACAAACTTGGCTATTTATATATTGGTGACGTCATCGCCTTATTTACGTGGCCGGGGCGCTTCTGTCTACTTTGATTTTGTTAATGGACGGATATTCAGTCCAGAATGTGCTTCGCTAATGTTATTGGGAGTTTTATCTACACATTATTAGTTTTGGTTCCTGTGGGTAGGTGTTGGTGTTTTCTGGATAGATGTTTCAAATAAGGTTAGTAATCTGTTAAAGTATAATGATGTCAATGCTCTCAACTACTTTTGGTGTCATCATCATCATCATCATGCCTAAAGCAGTCAGTTGTTGCACATTTGGCTCCTCAATTGTACACCATTCAACTCGATTCTCAGCAGTTCTCATCCAGTTGCTACTAGCCACAATGCGTCCCACCTTACGTTTGCCAATTTACAAGAAAACGTCTATTCCAACAGGGATCGGTTTTGGTGTACTAAAGTACACCAAAATTGTAATACAATTCTCTTAAAATGTTGCTAATTCTATTGTTACAAATGGCAGCCTGATCACAGTACCAAAGCGATGGTTGCTACTAAATAACGATTCTTAGAGTCGAAGTTTTAACGAATTCTTTAAAAGGTACCAAGATGATATCTGTAATAGAATGTAATCCACATATTTTATAGTTTTGAAGTAGGTATATACAATTCGTATTCCTGTGTCATTTGTGTCTGCGTTAAAACTTTTTATTTGCTGACGTCAGAAAATAATCTAACTTCAACTTCATCCCAAACATTAAAATGGAAATTTGTGTATGCTAATAGCAATTTTTTCTTTGATTTTCATTTTTAAAATCTGTCAGTTCTTCAAAGAAAATCCATGACAAAATTACTTTTACATTATACTTGTATATCGCATTAAAAACCAATCGAACTTTGACAAGTGATAAATGTTCAAAAGAAGGGACAATCTCCAAAAAAAATTGGGTAAAATTTGCAATTTTAATACTCCATTCCAGTCTTTAATACTTTTGTTATAAGGTCCATATCTACAACCGAATGTAGGGAAGACGGTTTTAAAGATTTATGGTTTTCTGTAATTTATGCCGATGGAATGGACAATTCTTTTTGTATTGCTATCTACATAGCAATAGAGAGTGATTTATTTCGAATTTTAAGTAGAACATTATATTTCGGAAAAAATGCTTGTCTGTAAAGTCGGTTTATGGTTTTACCGCCTAGGGAATGATTTTACAAAAAACGCAAAAAGGTTACGCTTTATTACTAATAAATTGCAGCCGGTGTTCATCGATTTATAAGACGCAATTACGTCAAAATAATGTTTTCAACACGGTATTTTTTTTTAAACTAGATTAGAGAAAGCGAGGTTGAATTGACCATCTAAGACAAACTAAATTTTCCAAATATAAAATTTATTTGATAAATGAAAGTATTTACAATATAAACACAATAACACTTAGAAATAAAAATATGTACGAGTATCAAAAAGGGTTACAGGGCATCGAAAAAGTGCACAGAAGGCTGGCAGCATTGCCACGTTGGATGGCAATACTGATTCTTTGGCCAAAAAATAGGCCCGCCCTCTGGTCACGTGAACAGTCGACCAACCGCTTGGCGATTTCCCGAAATACTAAGTGGGCACTCGGACCCCATGGCCCTAGTGTTTCAACCCCAAACGGCTCAAACACATAATTACCAATTAAATTATTGTATTTGCGCCGTTTGAGGTTTTCAGCACCTGCAGCAGCCGCCCCAGCACAGCACACCGTGCTAGGAAGATGCGATGGCGCAAGGGTGTCGACGCAAGTTGCGTCCCACACCAAAGGCCTACCCAACTTCCATGGCATTATGGTCATACATAAAATTGTTAATAAATAATCTGAAGTACGTGGAAAGTACGATGGTTGGACCATAGAAACCAGGGATGTTCGCGTTGACGAATCTCAACGTGCCATACGCGCCAAGATCGCGGGAAACGAATGGTTAAAAAAGGGGAGGGAAAACCCCATAGTGGGTGATTCCTTACTGAAATGATAAATGATGATGACGTGCCAAGTTAAATCGCTTCTGATAGAAGGAGGGTTCATACCCTCACCCAATTATGCTACCACATTTTTCTATAGCTGGTTGCACAAAGGTCCTTAATATACATATAAAGGGTGTAATATACCCTTAACGAACCCGAAAGGCAGTTTTTCTCCCCGTCATTGCGAACAGGGAACCTTCTAGTTATGGAGATATTGAAGGTCAAAATTCCCTTTCACAAGTTTTTTAGCTGTTAAGGTCATAACTTTAAATATGCACCTCCATTACCCGTTTACTATTCAATGCTATCAGCAGTATGTTTTGAGTGTGTAACATTGAGTTTTACCGTAAAATGGGAGTTTTTGACCCCAAAAAATCGTTTTTCAGCAGTAATTTTTGCATACAGTTACTTAGATGTACAGAATACTTGGTTGTTGGCTTCTAGAAGGGTCTGTAAAAAACCACCCTGTATAAAACCGGACCACAAGGAGACAATCTAGGTTCCATCCCTTGGTCCATTCAAATTTATACATAAAAAAGTTTCGTCGCCAACACAAAAATCGCTATTTAAATACCACTCAGGTCCATAAATAGATATTTTTCACATATTGTTCATTCGCGAACCCTTTTGAAATATAAATGGGGCTTATAATATTTTAAGTGGGGTTTTAAGTGCGGTATTGTGTACTTATTTAACACATTAAATTTTTTTGTAGCGGGCGTTTATTTTTAAACGAAGCTTTGATGGTCATCTATTGAATGAATAGGTAGACAAATACTCTTTTTGGGGGAATGTGAGATTGAACGATTGGCAACATTGTTAGAATGGGGAATGATAGAGTATCAAAATATTTTATTTTATATAGGCTTAGATGGGTACTTAAAAAACGTCGAAAAAGGTGCACGGTTCGCGTTGGTCGATTCCATAGAGAAGAACCGCATGACAACACTGGGTGGGAGAGACAAAGTGGCGAAGCAAGACGACAAGAGTTAGAAGTAGGAATAGACGAAATAAGTGACCTTATTTGGCCTCACTTTCTTTCGTCGTGTGGTTTTTTTACATCAAGCTGTTGTTCTTCTCGTCTGGTTATTTCTTTGACTTCGTTACCGACTCATACTCAAACTTAACTTGTAAAGTGTTTTTTTCTTTATCGTATGGTTAGTACCTGGTGTCAGAGTTTTTATGCCGCCCATAAGCCCCTCTGCCATGTCTGCGGTATGCCTGACGAGCTGTGGGCCAAAATAACCACAATGTGGAGCCCTGACACAACCAAAAGGCGACGCGCTAGATCTCGCAGGAGATGGCGGGGTGAGCTAGACAAAACCAACGACCAGTGACCCACATTGGCCCTGGATCGAAAAATTTGGAAGTCATGGGGAGAGGCCTTTGCCCAGCAGTGGGATGACACAGGCTAACAGTAATAGGCCCCTCACTTGGCTTTACATACCGTCGACAAATATCTCTCAGGCATACTACTTCCCTCACGATGTTTTCCTTCACCGAAGCAAGTCATAATTATACAATACGGACATGAATCCGAAAAATCAGACACCGGTCCAATGGAAAAAGTGGTTCAGTTTGATGTTCTGCAGCACACCCTTCCATATGAATATACCCTTTCTGTTACACGTTGTATAGCGACAGTTAATGATAGCTATCGGATACAATAGCGAGTTTTTGGTATAAGTTCCTTCAATTTTTTTTACCTATTAAAAGCAATAGGCTTGTTTCCACCATCAATAAATTGCAAAAGTAATTAGTCCGTCAGTTAGAATATTGGAAAATAATGGACACGTATTTTTTGTTTTTGTAAATCAACGAATATTGACAAAGATAAAACGCATCAAAACTCGGGAGTGGGGGCTTGTGACATCAGTAGGTACTCACTAAGAATGATACCGAACAGTGACGTATTGGGAATTTTAAAAGCGTCGTATCTTCGTCAATTTTGGTTTATGTAACAAAAGAAAAAATACGGGTCAATTATTTTTTGTTAATCTAAGTGACGGACTAATTAGATATTTTCAGTTAACAAGCCTATTGTACTGTAGTTTTATGGCTGGGTGAATTTACAACCAAATCAAATATAATTCGCAACTAAATATTAATTCCTTCTAACAAAATATTGAACTATTCTAAAATCGCCATTTGTGATTCGGAAACTGCATTACTAAATAGCCCGTAGTGCGGTTACGTGCGTTTATGCTTTGTTGGTCATAAAGAGTTTATCGTTCCGAATTAAATGTAGTTTCATTATTATATTCAGTGTCTACAATGTTTTGTTGTTACAGCTTGATTTGTGGACTACAATGTGACTGCTCCGTCCGGGAGTAAAATTATTTCATTTATAGCAATTTTCTTTTGGATTTTTTTTTTATTTGAGATGTAAGTTCGCAATTTAATAAAACTATTACTGTCATAACTTAATCCTTCTAATTATCAAGATGGCCAGTGATCGCACAAGACAGAAAAGTATGAAAAGAGCAAGGAGTGGCTTTTGCCCAGCAGTGGGACATGAAGTGGGACGGTAAAAAAATATTGGTTACTCTTCAGTAGAAAACAATGTTAATCGATGACTTACTTCAAATTAAAAGTAAAAGGTTATCAGAAGAAATATCAAAGAACAAACGTGATCCCATGTCTCTTTGGAGCAAAATTTCACAGTTGTCAGTGTTATTATACTACACTAGAACTAGACCATATAGAAAAAGCCAGTTGATACTTTAAATCATCATTGACAACCCTTATTACATCCACTTCTATAAATACGCCACTTTTTTTTGAGTCCTTCTTCCTTGATCTGTACGAGTATCAATAAGATCTTTTCCACGATCCTGTGCTGTCCCATCTATTCTTTGTATATTTAAATCACTTAACCATAAGTAAACTAGGAAAACAAAGAACATACTCGTAGCTCATGAGATTTTCAGACCAAACTCTCCGAATAGAACTTCCTAAACTATCAAATCCAAAACTGCAAATCTAAGTTGAAAGTTCAGAAACAACCGCACGGCTCAATGCTAACGTCAGAACAGATAAAACAATCTTGGACAAGACTAATCCAGCTATGAACAACAAAATTGGTAGGGGCAGAAAGTCAGCCACATATCACTACCTACATATTATAAAACAAGGTCTCCCGCCGCGTCTGTCTGTCCCTATATATGCTTAGATCTTTAAATCTACGCAACGGATTTTGACGGTGGTTTTTTTAATAGTAGAGTGATTCAAGAGGAAGGTTTTTGTACATAATTTTACGTGGGCGAAACCGCGGGCATCAGCTAGTGTATAATAATACCAAATCAAATATCGCTCACCAGTTTTGGGAAAAAGTATCCACACTGAGAATACCCCGGCCCCAATTGTCATTTGTAGATCTTTGACAGTCGTTTTCCTATCCTGATTATCTTATGTAGTACCGATTAAATGAGGATTTCTTGTTTTATTTGTAATCACGATCTTGAAAACGGCTCAAACAATTTCGATGAAAATTACAATGTAGAGGACTAAATACCTATAGGAGAATATAGAGATCTTGTCGAAAAATCGTTTTCTCTATTTTCGTCCGTCGACTTCGGTTCGAACCTAGATAGTCCCTTTACCTTTACACAAAAATTATTTGCTGGGAAACGGCTTTTTTTTTGGGCTGAGAAAAATCATGTTTTGTGAGAGAACTCAATGTCAACTTTGATCCCCAATTTCTCTGTAACTTTCTCCGTTCCCAGGTATGGTGTAGAACAAAAAAAATATCGCAAATGATCGGGAGAACAAGTGCCTATCGGCTTCTTTAAGAGGTTTTTAACACCCTTTAAAGTTTGAAAACCACTAGGTAAATGGGGTATTATCCACCCGTCCCAAGTGCACTGCAGGATATACCTACCTGACCTTTCTTGCCCATCCTGTACCGCCACCTGCACTTTCCAGGGTTTAAACAAAGCCAACGAAAGAGCTGTGTGTGGAGGATGAGGTTCCGTTCCCGTGGGTTATTGTTTTAAATGAAGCGACTTGCGTGGTTACATTAATTGTATTAAAGAAATAACGTTTGACAGTAGTTTTGGTTTCCGCTATGGCCATAGCGGGAAGCACCTGTATGAGTAGGTGGACGAGAAGGTGAAAAAGAAAAGGAATGATTCTATACAAAGCAAGCTTTTTATAGGCGCCCTGAATGAAGTTCTGAACGTATGGAGTGAGCAAGAGACCGGAGTGGTGGCAGAGCTCGCAGCCATGTGTCCTCTCGGTGACAGATGCCGTTGAAGGCGCAATGGCGCACCGCGTAATGCTCCCTGGCGCTAGATGGCGCCAGCGTGGGCGTGAACACTGTGCTTTAATTATACTGCTCGAATATTATTTGAGTCCATTGACACGCAAGAAGAAGAAAAAGTCTGACAAGTTTGTGAAAATGAAAGTGAAGTTTAAAAAAGTGATAATAAGGTAGCTGTTGGTTTGCATCTGCGGTGCAGTTCAGCTAGCGCATATACGTATACGCCTTTTTGCTATTGTTTCACAGTACCGGCTTCCTGTACCTGTCTGGTTTGCGTGTAAACTTAACTGCTCAAGTTTTGAACGTTAGGCTCAATGTTAGGTCTTAAATACAGATTATCTGGTAAAGTTTGTCTACTTTGATGAATTTTGTTAAACTATGAAGGGTAGTTTGAAGATATAGAGGCAAGGAGGTTCATGAATTATGGTTTGTTAGGAGTTTATGAGGTAATCCATGGGATTGCAGTACTGTTGGCACTGAACCCGTTATAATATTAAAATCTATTTAATAATAGTCTCTCATTAGGGCCTCAAAAGGTAAAAATGGAACCCTTAAATATCACTCTCTAGTTCATCTGTGTCACCGATTTTCTAAGGAACGGGTAGACCTAGCTAGTTGAAGTTGAAATTTATACCAGATACTGAGGTCTGTACCTACTGGTATTAATTTCAACTGAACCTATAATTATGGTAGTTCCCGTTGACCTAGAATCACGAAATTTTACAAATAGCATTGTCATAAAGAACGAGAGAAAAAACCGAAAACCGTAAATACCGGTATGTCGTTTAATAACAAAATACCAACCAGATTATACGAAATCCTCGACGTTATGAATGATATTTTGAATGACATTGGACTCGTATCTCACGTGGCCGGTTTTTTATTAAATATCTTCAATTGCTATGATGCCTTGATTTGAGTGACACTTACCAAATACTTACGTAGTTCTTTGTTAGGCTGACCTTTGTAAGTAAGTTGTACGCACAGTAAGTATTACCACTTCAAGTGTGCAGTTAATTTCTTCTACCATAAAAATGCATCCCATTGTGCCCGGTTGATGAAAATAGGCTCGACCCCTATTATCATCATCTGCCTAGCCTTTTCCCAACTATGTTGGGGTCGGCTCCCAGTCTAACCGAATGCAGCCAAATACCAGTAATTTACATGGAGCGACTGCCTATCTGACCTCCACAACCCAGCCAGTAATAAGATACCCCTCGGTAAGACTGTTTGTCAGAATTTTGGGCCACTGGCTACCTGTAACGACTGTCAAATATCTACATGACAGCCGGGACCAACAGCTTAACGTGCTTTCCGAGGCACGGAGGAAACTCGGTATGTAAGGGTGGTCACTTATCCACAGACCAACCTAGGCAAGCACGGTTTAACCTAAAGATTGGCCCGAGTGGCTGTTATTATGTAGCCACGAGCTCCTCAGGCTCGACCCCTTTTATATATATAGTGCTTAAAAATAACTGACAAAATTTAGGTTTACTATTAAGCTGGTTTCAGACTACGCTATAATATAATAGCATATAGTATATAGTTCATAGCACAACAATATCGCGTACCATACATTTGTTATGGACACGTTCGAACTGTACTATACTATATCGCCGGGTTAGAGGCAAAACCAACTATCTCGATTTTTTTCATTTTTTTACCATTGTATAAAGAATTAAATACCGATTCAGAGGAAAACTGCAAAAAATCACGATAGTTGGTTTTGCCTTTAACCCGGCAATATATTATTGGCTTGCTATAAAATGGTGCGATAAGCTGAGTTCATGCTATGCTATATCACGCGCCACCCTCTTCCTCCTCCATCACCCCCGACCGTCCCGCAAGCGAATGTTTTCCCCACTTATTTGAACTCTTTCTGAACTTGCTATATACAATAAATGCTTGCGATAACATCGCGTAATGTGAACGCCATGCTATATAGTATAGCATTAGGTCCTGCTTTGCTATACTATATAGCAGAATAGTATAGCGTAGTCTGAAACCAGCTTGTACACCTCTGCTTAACTCTTCGAGAGTTACAGGCGTGATGTTATTTTAAGTATTTCCGACTAAAGTGTTTTGAGCGAAATAAATCTAAGTTTCTATTGTAGTTCGAAGTTAAACGTGGGGCCAAGAAATGGGTGGACCACACTTCTTCAAACGGTTTATACGAACTAATGACTTTTCGATCGGAACTCGACGTTGTGGCAAATGGGTGTTATTTGTTGAAGCTTTAGTTCTAGTACTGTGATTCGTCGTTGGATTTATGTTCGTTTTTTATGAAGAATCTTCTTGGCCAAATAAAACTAGCTGCACGATGACGCTGGCCGAAGTCGGGTTGTGGATGGTTGACCATTTGTTATGACAAATCAACTTTGCCTCGTCAAGGTATTGGGGTAGTCGTTGGTCCCGACTACTTATACAAAAATTCAGCTTGTTGGGAATTAATGCAAACTGGTATGTCTATTTAGTCTGGACTATTTAGCTGCATGCACTATGACTGGAAGCCGACCCAAACATTTTTCAGAAGAAAATGCTAGGTAAATGTTGATGATTTGTGCTTTATCATAATCATCATCATTTCAGCCGAAAGACGTCCACTGCTGGACATTGGCCTACCCCAAGTGTCGCCACATTGACCGACCCCGTGCGATTCGCATCCAGCGACAGCCCTCACCAGATTATCTGTCCATCTAGTGGGAGGTCTTCCAGCACAACGTCTTCCGGTTCGCGGTCGCCACTCCAGAACTTTTCAGCCCCATCGGCCATCGCTACGTCGGTAACCTTGGTTCTCTTGCGTGATCGAATTAGAAATTAAATGATTTGTTCTTATAAAATTAAAAAATGATGAAATTGCTTCATTTTTTTATTAAATTCGTCTGTTTTTGCATTACTGTAGCAGTGATCAAGTGTAAATAAAGGTATGTAGCCAAAATAAAAACGACAGAATATTATATACGAAACAATTTTCGTTTATTTTTGCAAAAAGCATTTGATTACACGCACATAATTAGGTAAATACCTAAAGGTTAAAGTCGCACCACGCATCATTATTTTTAAATAATTTAAACAATTTTATAATAGCATAATAATACATTAATTAATTTAATTATACTTTTTCTATATATTATCACGTATGGCAATAAACAGAATATTTACAACTTTACATAAAATAAATTAACAATATACTTTTAGTAAAATCTCGATAAAACTAGATTAAACGAATATCAAAATAATGGGATTTGTGATGTAATGTTTATTATAAATTATGAACAATGATTTATTTACTATCACAGTATCATAGGATACAACAGACAAATCATTAAAACGCGTTTAAAACTTCAGTAAATGTCTAAATCAGCAAAAATGAAAAATATTTCGCTAACACGCCAATAATTTGCAAACCATTAAATTATATTTATGAGATGCAAAGGTATTTGAAGAAACTATTCTAAACACAGAGCTACTTATCATTAATACGTTGTGGTTTCTTTAAATTACATAATATTGCTGTTTTTTTATCTAGTTCACTGTAACTTCTAGTGGATTTCATCTATTTCGTAAAATAAATACTATTTTTACTTTTTTTAATATCTACACTTTTAAAACTGACAAACATTGAAGTATTTATGTACATATTTTCAGAAATTCCACATTGATATTCGTCTACAAAATTCTAACACGTATTATTTTCCAAAATCACAACAAGCTAATAGGCTTCAACTAGTGGAAAACAGATCACAAAGTAACAAAATAAATGGACGGATCTCAAAATAAAAAAGTAGTAGAAAAATCGAAACTTAAAAGACATGAAAAGGTATTGAGGATAGGTTTTAATACATGGCTTCACCAAAATATTTACAATAGAAAGTGTAGTTTCAGTAAAGCATTGGTTTTTTTTTTTTGGAAAAATAACTTTTTTTCAGATATGAATAATAATATAAAGTTAGTTGTAATATCTATAGAAGTCACAACCATTTATTATTACTTTTTTTTTACAATTACAGCCCGTATGTGCTCTTTTACAATTAAACACATACTATACACACTAAAATTGGCTATAATAATGTTACAGTATAATTAAAGTTTACTAAAAATTTTACACATTAATTTTCATCTAGTATTTTTACATATACTTTGAGCCTATGTTACTTATTCAAAAGGAAGACACATTGAATTTACAATAGCAAATACTGAAATTGTTGCTGGAATAAAAAAGATAACAATGAGATGTTTAATTTCAAGTTTTCTTCGTACTAATTATATTAAATAAAATGTACTTTTATTTTTAGCGGTGTGTAAATAAAATCAAAGGAGAACTTTTTCTTATAAAAAAACTTAGTAAACGTTAAAATATATTTAATCAATATTTTGACATTTTTACACAGTATTTTTTTTTAATGTTCTAAGTTATCATTTATTTATATAATTTTATTTTAATAAAAAAATATCATTAAGTTTTGGAATTATGGGTCTTTTTTATTCAAACAACAATTTCTAGACCATTTATGAGAACGCGGAAATACAAGCTAATGTGGTTATTATGGACATTGACACGACAGAAATGAATATTAGATATCTTTGGACGCAAGAGGAAATAAAAGGGCCTAGTACTGAGTTTATCAAAGCTTTCAGTAGGTTTTTTGGAGTAAGAAAAACATTTTATACTGGGTTCAAAATAAAAAAATTAGTTTAGTCTTTTTTTATTACTGTATTTTTTCTTTTTACTATTGTTTCGCTTCTGAAGCCCTAAAATGGTGTCACCAATATAATAAAAGCCCTCTCATTGAGAGGAGGCCGTGTCCCAGCAGTGGGAACATTATAGGCTGATGATGATGATGATGATGAATATAATAAAAACAAAATAAAAAATTGTTTATAGATCGTAACAGAAGCTTCTAGCGGTGATTTGTTTAAAAAAAATATTTGTCATTTAATTTTTGATATAACTTTATTGTGAAACTTCAGCAGTAACTTTGTTTAGCAATATTTATTTTCCTTTTGTGTGCGTGTCTGACTCGCACTCGCTTTCTTTATGATATTGGTGTTCGTTGGATAGTTTGACAGTTAACTAAATTTTTATTTTTATTTCTTCCTCTGTAACCAAAGTCTTCGATAAATTCTAAAGTACTGGCAAGCGGACAGTGCGATTAGTCAAGTAATTAGTAATTCCATACAACTATAAATATTTTAAAACGATGAGTTTGACACAACACTGACACATCAAATCTAACAGGTTTGTTATTTACCGTAGCACATCAATAATAATTATTTTAAAATCCTTTTTTTTTCTCTATTGAAGCGTTATTTGTCCCCATTATAGTATCTTCCTATTTTAATTTAAATAAAATCGTAATTATTTATACTAAGTGACTGATATATCTATTTTAAGACTAAACTATCTACAAGACTGACTATTCTTTAAATTCTATTTACAAAAAATCTAGTTACAGTTTTATTAAAAAATTAAATTACGTATTCTAATTAAATTCTTTAAAATGAAGCTTATTTTTAACGATTTTTACGTATTACGAACCAAATTATGATTTTATCTAATAAAAAAAGAATAAAAGCCTAGTTATTGACTTTGTAATAATCTTAATTTATTCTTTAATTTATTAACTTGATATAAACTCATTTATTAAATAATGAGATTACCCGTTATTTTACAAAAAGAAATTACGCTATTGTGTCCGATTTAAAATATTATAATCTAATATTATACTCATAACAAAGTCAATAATTAGACGTTTAATTTTAATACTAACTATTAATTAATACTTGTATAGTTATTTTATTTATACTTACTAGGTACTAACTACTTTTTAAAATTAACAATAAATTATTTTATTTAAAAGTATTTGCTACATATTTACAACACTTTGGCCTCATTTAAATAGAAAAATCTTATAGTTAGGCCCGTAAATGTAAAACAGCCTACGTTATGTAATTTATCAGAAAATGACTTTAAAATGTTCTATTATGGAATGATTCTATAATACAATATTTTTGGATACTATGCAGTATGAGAAAAAAAGACGAGATTTATAATATTCATGAAAAATAAACTTCAAAAAATAAATTACAACATAATTTAATCAGTATTCAAGAAAAGCTTTTAAAACAAATAATTTTATTTAAATTCAGAGATACTACGTAAAATATTAAAACTTTTTTTAGTCGTTTAAATGTGTTTTTTTTATGAGTTTAATAAATATTTACAACTTCATCCTATCGATATTTTATATGAAAAACTATTCGCAATAAGTTTCGTTTTATGACACAATTTCAGATAAAGTAAAGCTTCAAACATGAAATTTCATCTTTAGACGAATGTATTTTATTATGTACTCAATAAGCGAGGTTTTTATTGCCTTTATACATTGCTGATTTAATTTCAAACCCGTACATACCTTGAAAACATAAAATCTACACACTCTGCAATATTTAACGAGTTATGATATTATAATATGTTAGGAATTCATGCATTCAATTAAAATGATATAAAGGAAACATATCCGCTTGTGCTCGAAAACGACAGCTCCTAAACCATAGACATTTTCAAAAGTAGAAAAATAAACTTCTTTGGTTTAGAATTGATAATTATAATTATCAAAATTATTTAATTACAATGTCTACCTATGTCATTTATGCAAAAATGAATCTAAAAATTGTTACTGATGTGTATTATTCTAAAACTCTAAAGTACTAGCAACTTTAGATTCGATTTTGCAAAAATGAAGTATAATTTATTTCTAGATAGAACACGTACATTTCTTTTCTATACAAATTATTTGTAACACGACAATACTCGTAACTCTATATAAATCACATCAACTTTGGGAATAAGTACATGTATGTCCTTAAATATTTCGTTGAGACATCAGTAGGCCTCTTAAACCGCTGTCACTGCGCACTTTGGTGATATTCAAAGCGATGCTAAGTCTGAAGTTCTTCTCGAAGCAACTGGTACCCTCAGTTGAGCCGAACCTCGTCTATCTAACCGCTCAAGAGCATCAAGATCTGAAGCACTTCTCCTACAGAAACTACAGAACGCACACGCAAGAGTGTTCTTAAACGCGTTACGAAAGTCTCGATTAAAATACGCGTAAATGATCGGGTTTAACGCCGAATTGAAGTAACCAGTCCAGAACATGATGACTGTCACAACTTCGGGGCACTTACACGAGTCACACAATGACGTAGACACGTAGAAGAGGAAGAATGGGAGCCAGCAGAGGATGAAGGCACCCATTATGATGCCGAGAGTTCTGGCTGCTTTGTGCTCCCTCTTCATTTTGAGGATATTTCTATCCTTCGTTGGAGTCGTCGCGTTTATATGTAGGGCGCCATTTTTGTCACCCACTTCTCGAGAATGCCTGTGCATGAGCATAGCGTTGCCAGCTCGTGCATGAAGATTCTTCTCTTGTCGATTCGCTTCTCTGAATATTGCATAGTACGTGAACAACATTATGGTGCAAGGTATCCAGAATGAGATGGAACTGGATATAACTGCATATGGCTTGTTGACTATGAACTCGCACTCGGTATCTTTCACAACTTTCAAGTGGTCACTGGTTGTGTACCAGCCCAAGAATATAGGTACGTATGATATTGTGATTGGGCTTAACCATGTTGCTGCTAACATGATGAATGCCATCTGAAAAAAAGAAAGTTTTATTATTTCAAAACTTAGTATCTTAATCTAAACTTTGTTTTATGTAAGATTTTGGGAAGAATTTGTGACAACAGTTCTGTTCTACTGCTCGGCAAAGACTTTATCCGCCTTTCCTTTTTCCAGAACAGATCTCCCAAGAATCAGTATTTATTTAAAGGAGTTTTGTTCATCTCCTCATCACAATCTGGGCCTACCGCAATGTCTCTTTCCATTAAACGGGACACACAGTAGAGTATAGTTAGAAACTCGTAGTTTTCAAAATTCTGCGTATAAAGAGGCTGATATTCCAAAGTGTTATGTAGATCGAGATCTATGTAATGGTTCTAATCTAGTGATATCTCTCTTTATAATAAAACCAACAGATGAATCAACAGATAGATTTTAATCGAGCACATGATTAATACAAGTCGCTTATCATGTTCCCAATGCGATATGACTTTCCAATCGTTATTAATATTATCGATAAGCACTGTCCCGTTAAATCAAAAGGTAATTAATATACAATTAACATTAATTACAAATTCATATTTGCTAGCTGATTCTTCATTACGTGAGGTGTTAAATATTCATGTGAATTATTTATAATTGCTGCATTCAATGGATCATTTAGTTGGAATACCATGTTTGGTTTACTGTCCTCTTAATTTGTATTGTTTCTAAGTATTGTAATAAAAATGATTGCGTTAATAATGAGGTCAATTAAGAGATGGTCCAAATGAAATTGCAGATCTAGGAAATTCTAGGAGATAAAATCTAGACATAGATTAGATACGTTTAGATCGATAGAATTTGTAGACAAGCACAAAGATGACGTGGCTCTCACAATCGGGACAGATCTTATTGAAAAGAACTAAGAGCTCACGATGCGGTATCCAGAATTATAACTTGAGGAATATGCATGACGACAGTTCAAAATATTGCAAATCTATTTAATCCGTAGTATTGAAAAATAATGGACTAATAGTTTTTGTTTTTATAAATCAATGAATATTGACAAAGATGAAACGCATCAAAACTTAGGATTGGGGGCTCGGGACGTCAGAACTCGCTAAAAATTATACCAAGGCGTGATGTATTGAGAATTTTAAAAGCGTCTGATCTGTCAATTTTAGTTTATGTCACAAAAGAAAAAATAGGGTCAAAAAAATTGTTGATAATCTAACTGAGACGGACTATTTTTTATTGAGTCTACCCTATTTATTAAAGTCAGCTCGTTATTAATTTGCTGGCAGCAAAATGTCTTCGTGAAGGTGTGGATCTTAAAGCAAACAAATGAAAATCAAAACTAACCTTCTTCGTCATCTTAATAGGATACTTCAGCGGCTTTACAATAGCATAATATCTATCGACTGATATGCAACAAAGATGTAAAATCGACGTTGAAGTAAAGTAGACATCAGAGGAGTTCCAGAGGTCACATATCACAGGTCCAAAGACCCACCGGTTGTAGAACTGGACGCTGAAGTTGAACGGCATGACCACCATAGCGACGAGGATATCGGCGAACGCGAGGGAGACTACGAAGTAGTTGGTAATGACTCGGAGTTTCCTGCGAATGAGAAAGATAAGGTTATTTTAGAGAAAATAAATTAGCAACACGCTAACACATACACACACACGCACACTGCACGCTTACGAGATATCTTCCGTAGTTGTTATTTAAAAGAACGAGACTAGACAGATTAGTCTGCTCCTAACAATTTTATTTTCATCCGCTTGCATTTTCCAGTCAAACCGCGATCATGGTGGTTGCAGTAGCGTGTAAATATCGGGAACTCAACAATCATGGAAGTTATTCCGTAAGTGACACTATAAGTTTTTGATAAACCGTGAAAACTTAAAAAAGTGGTTACAAAAAAGATTGCTGAATCGTCAATAATACAGGGTGTAAACCACCTCATCACAAAGCCGTTAACCAAGCATTCTGTACATCAAACTAAGTAACTTTACACAAAAATTATTGCGGGGAAACCACTTTTTTTGAGGTTATAAATCATGTTTTGTGGTAGAACTCAATGTAACGCACTTAAAACATTGTGCTGATGGATGGATTGAATAGTACGGAGGCCGTGGAGGTGCTAAAAGTCCAAATCTTACAAAAAACACTTGTATTAAAAAAAAAATCTTGTCAAAAAGTTGTAAATTTGAGCCCTCATATCTCCGTAACTAGAAGGTTCCCAGGTATGGTGTAGAACAAAAAAATGATCGCAATGATGGGGAGAACAAGTGCTTTCGGCTTCGTGAAGAAGTGTTTTACACCCTTTACACAAGGTGTTAAGGATATTAATAGCGCAGCAGCAGATTTTTATTCATTATTTTTCTTTGCACGCCGACTTACATCATTCTAGGCATAAGTGAAAGAAATATATAGTTTTTTTATACAAACAGCAGTTAGATTACCGTCAATCACCACTAGTTTAGAGGTATAGACGAACAGAGACTAAAGTTCCTAGTTACTCCGAAACTGGGAACTGGTATTCCGGACGTAATACACCAGATTAATGTGGCCATACCGAATTTTGAACGAGGAAATAAGATATTTTTAATACAGAAATAATTTGCAAATTCTAGGAGAATCAAATAGGTACTCGTGTGTAGTATGAGTTTATAGTGAAAATGTTCAAATTTTCCCTTCAAAACTCCCATGGGAAAAGGTGGAATGACCGTCGCGGCTTCGCCCATGAGAGCCATAAGAAGCAAACAAAGGGACGGCCTACTCACATGGCTTAATCCCTCTTTATAAGACTCATGAGAGGATACATGGCAACCCATTTCTTTGTTTTGACACACACAAATGATATTTCATAAGTAAAGGAGCTTTGGAACACAAAAACGCAAAATTTTTCCCAAGATTTTTGGGTTAGAAGACATACTCGTATAAATAAAAACTGGAACAAATATTCGAAAAGATATCTTATTTCTCAAGCGTCCGGTCAAATGTCCGAGAATAATAAAGTCGTTTGTCCAACTGTTTCGGCGACTAGTAATTTATCAGAATAAACTGATGTTGAGGAGAAAAAGGGCAAGATAACTTTTGATTGCTTGGGCGAAAGTTCTAACAGGCAGCTCTAGACACTAGCAACGCGGGTTTTATTGAAACTAGTTTCTAAAAGTAGGTATAATATTTCAGAATGTCTGAGTCGCGATGTTAATTTTGATGATCTTTTTTTTTATTCCCGACTTAAGAAAACAGATGTTTTATCAAGATCGATGGTGAAAAATTTTAAAATGACTGTGTAGGACTGCTGCAGTGGCAGGCCCAGAAGAACATGGCGGGATGACTCATTCTTAAGACGCCTGCGGAGCATGCGTATTTCATACAAACGTAATACCAAAATAATTTGTAAATTACACATATTCCTAAGGTAGTGTGTATTTATTTCGATTGAATCACAGAATATCTAGGTTCCCAAATATGTATTTTGATTGGACACTGATTTTAACAAGAGTTATAAAAAAAATAAGTTTTCTATAGAAATGTTAAATTCCTCATATCTCGTCTTTGTATCATTGTCCTCTCAAAAAATATGTTTGAAAACATAGATATTCTCTAATCCAATCGAAATAAATACACACTAACTTAAGAATGTGTTTGATTTACAAATCGTTTTGGTATTACGTTTGAATGAAATACGCATGCTCCGCCGGCCTCTTAAAGAATTGGCCCAAAATCACACTTGATGGGTGTAAAAAAGGAAGGGAGGTCTTTTCCCTACAGTGGGACAATATTGGTTCATAAGTGTTTGTTTCATCAAAGAGTAGAGAAAAATGTGGTATGGCCATGTTACGCATTGTCCATCCAATCAATACTTTTCAAATACCTAAGTATTGATTCAAAAAACGCAAAAATGTAATTGAGTGTACACGTTGTTTTGAATCACAAAGATCAAGTGGAATTGCTTTTAGAAATTCATCAAAAAGTAGTTCCATCTCTCAAAGTTTAAATTCTACTTAACTTTAAAAACTAATAACAGTTTTCTCAAGCTGACACCAAGGCGCTGACTCCACGAGCGAGAGAATCGCGGCGATATTATCGTCCTTGCCACGTTTTTCTATACACTCTCTTTTGGGCCGCCTCCACGAGCGAGAGAATCGCGGCGATATTATCGTCCTTGCCACGTTTTTCTATACACTCTCTTTTGGGCCGCCTCCACGACCGAGAGAATCGCGGCGATATTATCGTCCTTGCCACGTTTTTCTATACACTCTCTTTTGGGCCGCCTCCACGAGCGAGAGAATCGCGGCGATATTATCGTCCTTGCCACGTTTTTCTATACACTCTCTTTTGGGCCGCCTCCACGAGCGAGAGAATCGCGGCGATATTATCGTCCTTGCCACGTTTTTCTATACACTCTCTTTTGGGCCGCCTCCACGAGCGAGAGAATCGCGGCGATATTATCGTCCTTGCCACGTTTTTCTATACACTCTCTTTTGGGCCGCCTCCACGAGCGAGAGAATCGCGGCGATATTATCGTCCTTGCCACGTTTTTCTATACACTCTCTTTTGGGCCGTCTCCACGAGCGAGAGAATCGCTGCGATATTTTCGTATAGAAATACGTCAAATCGCCGCGATTCTCTCGCTCGTGGAGTCAGCGCCCAACGGCAACGTCGTCGCAAGTTCTACCATCTTTTTGTAATATAGATTCTGTAGATAAGACTCCTTGTCTTTCGAAAAACAGTACCTAACTAGTGCCTTTTTGTATGCAATTATCTCTGGGTTAACTCTAGCTTTGTTAGCTTTGTTTTTAAATTGCATTCGATTTTTAAACACCAAATGGCAATGGGTCAAGGCTGTTGACTGACACGTTAGTCTCGAGGTCACAAGTGTGACTGCTGAGCGTGGGGTCCCGGGTTCGATACTCGGGTTCAGAAAGGAGTTCTACTGGGTTTTTCCCATTAGACATTTTTCAGTGGTTGCCCGGAGCTTGGAAGTTGGCGGTTTGATACCCCGTGCATCGAAACCTATCCAGTAGTTCTGTTATAATACGGTAGCCCTTGGACTGGTTGTTAGAATATCAGATTAAACTATCTGTAACAACTGACAAAGATCTAAAAATGACAGCCGAGATCAACTGCTTGACAACCTATCTGAAGCACGGAGGAATCTCAGTATAAAGGGTGTAATCAGTGCTCTCACGAAGCCGAAAGGCACCTGTTCTCCCCGTCTTTGCGATCATACTTGTCAAAAAGTTGGAATTGAGGTCAAAATTCCAACTTTTTGACAAGTTTTTCTTTTTAAATACAAGTTTTTAATGTAAGATTTATACTTATAACACATCCACGTGTTACATTGAGTTCTACCACAAAACATGATTTTTCACCCCAAAACAAAAGTCGTTTCCCAGCAATAATTTTAGTGTTACTTAGTTGGATGTATAGAATGCTTGGTTGACGGCTTAGTGATGAGTCTGTTTATACCCTCTATAATGCATGGTCACCCATTCAAAAATGTAGTAAAAGCTTTACAGTTCATCATCATCTGCGTAGCCTTTTCCCATCTATGTTGGGGTCGGCTTCCAGTCTAACCGGATGCAGCTGAATACCAGTATTTTACATGGAGCGACTGCCTATCTGACCTCCACAACCCAGTTAATACTGGGTAGTACAATACCACTTTGGTAAGACTGGTTGTCAGACTTTTTGGGCCATTGACTACCTGTAACGACTGCCAAAGATGGACAAATGACAGCCGGGACCAACAGCTTAACGCTTTCCGAGGTACGGAGGGAACTCGGTATGTATGGGTGGTCACCCATCCACAGATCAACCTAAGCAAGCACGGCTTAACCTAAAGATCGGCCCGAGCGGCTGTTATTATTTAGCCACGAGCTCCTCCGAGCTTTACAGTTATATTCGTCAAAATGTATATCTTAATAATTTGCAAGTTTCAGTCACGTCGTCAGTGTTAAATGACCCCACTTTGAAGACTTGAGCAGTAACTTGATTACACTTTGATGGTACAATTATTAAGCCTAACGGGCAGTTATCTTCAAATTAGACTTGTTAACTTAATTTGTTAAAGTTTCGTTTAATAAAGAAATGTTCAAAGATTCTTTAAATTAATGATGGAATTAAGCTGACTGTCTAATATTTTTAGGTCAATTGGTAGGAACAATTTTGGAGAACCCGTGCGGTTCTGATTTTTGCTTTTCTTGACGAAAATTTTCGGTTTTTCTAAATAAATTGAAGCTTTGAGAAAATTACTTTTTATCAGTTAAAACGATGATAATTGAGATGGATATGCACTACCGGCATGTCACGTATTTTTATTAAACAATAAACCAGTGGTTTGTCTTATGTATAAAATATATAAACTCACGGTTTTTCCCATGAGGGTTGGTAAAAGTCACAGATCGACACCTGCTACGATCCTCACATACTCCTCTTGTTCATACATCTGATCATACACGCACGTCGGTTGCCAGTACTACGTACCTGACCTCTCTGAAGAACCTCATCAATAAGGTCAGTGTATGTCCTTTTAGGACGTCCCCTCCCGGCGTTGCCACTCACATCTGACTTGTGTTTTGTTGACAAGTCAACAAAACACAAGTCAGTCACACACACTTGACCAAACCATCTAAGCATGTTCAATTTTTGTCACTACATCTTCTGTTACTAACGAAATAAAGCTTAATACTAGCCCGCCTGCTTACTTATTTACTAGCTAATGCTATGAATTTCGTACTGGCGTACTGGCTTCGTAATAGCTATGAATTTCGTACTGGCGTTTCAATTCACTACTTGTCAGCCTTTTGTACTATTGTAAGATATTTGTGTTGAGTTTTAGTCAATTTTTAGATAAGTTTCTTGCTATCAATGGAAAAGTACCTGCGAGTTGTTACATCAAAGCAGAATATTTTATATGGGAGCTACATCTGCCAACAAACTGCTTTACAGTTTGGTAAAGTAAAATTATTTTGTAACACGATTTCTCAACGAATAAACGCTTTTTAATTTTTTTTTCTTTTTCATTAAAACTGCAACGTTCTCGTATATTCTCACTTTATAATATTAACGTAATCGCTCATAGAATGTCACTTTGTCTAAGCCATCTGGTGTAACAGAGATTCCTAGTGGATTGTATCGCAAAACCACATTATTTCCTGAAGGTTTTTTAAGGTGTAATGTATTTATAAAGGGTGCAAATAACCTCAACGAAGCTGAAATACACTTATTGTCCTCGTAACTGCGATATTTTTTGTTGTTCCAGATCATCATCTGCCTAGCCTTCTCCAGTCTAACCAGATGCTGCTGAATACCAGTATTTTACATGGAGCGACTGCCTATCTGACCTCCACAACCAAGCTAATTATGGGTAATACGATACCACTTGGTAAGACTGGTTGACAGACTTTCTGGGCCACTGCCTACCTGTAAGGCCTGTCAAAGATGGACAAATGACAGCCGGGACCAACTGCTTAACATGCTTTCCGAGGCACGGAGGAAACTCGGTATGTAAAGGTGGTCACCCATCCTTAGACCAACCTAGGCAAGCACGGCTTAACCAAAAGGTCGGCCTGAGCGGCTCCTATTATTTAGCCACGAGTTCTTTTTGTTGTTCTAGACCATACCCGGGAATAATCTACATAGTTACGGAAATGTTAGGGGTCAAATGTCCAACTTTTTTTTTTTTAACAAGTTTTTCAATGATCTAACTTTGCTTTAACTACCTTCATGATCCGTTTTCTACTCAATGAATCCATCATTACAATGTGTGTTAGGGCATTTAGTTTTAATACCGTAGTAATAATTTTTCACCCCAAAATAAGTAGTTTCCCAAAAATATCATTTGCGCAGAGTTACTCAGTTTGATGTAGAAAATGCTTGGGTGATGGTTTCGAGTAGACTAGTATTTAATCAAATTGTAATTAAACAAGAACCTATTTCTATTATTACATACCTTGTGTATTTTAATTAAATTATGATAGGTATTCAATAAAACGCTTCAGACTCATAAATAAGAAATAATATTTTGTAATAATAAAACAGGGGTTTTGTTAAAATTGAAATCAAAACCTACGCATTAATTATGCATGTAGTATATTAAAACTGTGGGCCCTGCACAAATGCTCAGAGTAAATTTAACGTATCTAAGGACGATTTTCAAATTTAAATATTCGCTTTCTGAAATAAAAGGCCGCGTCACGAATCTGTCAACCAAGCAATAAGTACATCAAACCAAAGCGTAAGTAACACCTTTATTTCTGGGAAAAAACTTTTTTTCGTGTGTAATTATGTCACCGTAAAATTGTCAAATACGTTATATTGTAATATCTCTAGCGCTATTGTAAAATCTCGAAATATTGTCAAATGAACATGCGGAAGTATCTCTGCCCCCATAATCGGGACTTGGGGCACCCCCCCGTTAGGTTCCTTTAAACCCTGCACCCGGAAATAGGGGCCCCGCGAAGCGGGGCTCCGTCGACTACGCTTTTTAGGGGAATATAAAGTGTTTTAAGGTTAGGTTACAATAATCGGTATTTCTCAGGAATGGTACAATATCCTTTAATGAGAGTTGTACCACTGGGCAGGGGGGACCCCTTCTTCCCTCCACACCGCGTGAGTTGACTACGATCGCATGCATTTCACGAAAAATAACGCTTTTTGTTGTAAGCAGTATGTTCATTTGACAGTATTTCGAGATTTTACAATATCGCTAGAGATATTACAATATAACGTATTTGACAATTTTACGGTGACATATACATTGTGCTGGTAGATACACATTGCATGAAAAGGCTCAATACCAACAGCCTTTTCTAGTATTTTTTTTTATTGCAAAATAGGCTCTTGACCTCGTTTACGCCTGATGGGAAGCGATGGATGATCACTCTTTTTAATTAAAAGTTAAGTAAAACCAACAAAAGAACTAAACATTTTGAACTTATAATTTTGAAAAAAGAAATATGAATACTTGTCCCCAAGTCATTCTTTCCCAGATAAGGTACCTACAGTACAAAAAAAAAACAGAAATAAGAAGTTTCGCTTGAAGCCTTGACAAAAAAAATATAAGAGTTGTATTTTGTAACCGACTTCATTACGTTTACATCGTACATTCATGTTAGGGCCACTATTTTATTATAATATTCTCTTGTCAGCAATATTTTACATTAATATTAAAGTTTTGTTCCATAAATGGTATTGGTAGATTGTAAATATTGTCGTTCGTCAATCGTAAAGTGAATTTTAAGTGCCGTTGTTGTCAAAGTTAAAGCTCATGAAACATCTTTTATGTGACGCTTGTCTGCTTTTGTTGGCTCGTGAAAAATAATCAAAATGTTTGTTGTGTTCTCTTTAGTAGCACTTAAAGTAACATTAGAACCTGTTGTACAATGTAAGACTTTTTAATTTTAATTTTTTTTTTTTGCAGGCACATTAAATTAGTTGTTCTAAGATATTACAGCCTTTGATAATAAACCAGTTGTAATATTTCGAGAGTTTACAATCTCTCTAGTTATTTTACAATCTAACATGTTTGACAATTTTACGGTGACACATAAATATCAAGTGCGACTGCTGAGCATGAAATGTTGGTTTCGATTTCCAGGTCAGGCAAAGTGTTTGTGTGGTGTAAACAACCTCATCACGAAGCCTTCAACCAAGCATTCTGTACATTCTGTGATCAAACTAAGTAACTTTAAGCAAAAAATATTGCTGGGAAACGACTTTTTTTTTGGGTGGACAATCATTTTTTGTGGTAGTACTCAATGTAACACACTCAAAACATCGTGCTGATGGATGGATTGCTCAGTGCGGGGGTCGTAAAATCTTACAATCAAAACTTGTATTTAAAAAGAAACTTGTCAAATACTTGTGAGAGGTTTTTTACATCCTTAATGACTTAGCGATATGTGGGTGAATCTACTTTTAGTTACAACTCTGCCCAACTCTTCGGGGATTACAGGCATGATGTTATGTTATCTATAATGCTCTGTTTCAGATCATCACCTTTGGTCCCGAGCAACTGTGCAGTTTTCAGTGGCGCTACTCCACGCCTTTTTTTTTACGGTTGGGAAATCATCAAATAATTTCTCCCACTCTGGGCGGAGCGGGAGGGAGTGTCAGACTTTTACTGACTAAAACCCATCCATGTTCCTTCCTCGCCCTTTACGTTCCGGGGCCGCGGTATCTCTTTCGAACAGTTCCGCAACCCCGACAGGCTTCGGCCCTTGCGGGCCCCTCCCTTTATGCTGGCATCTTTTTGAGAATGAAAACGCGCGTGGAACACGAACGCGCCGTCGACACGGCCTGTCGTCATTAGACGGACGGACGGCTAGCTAGCCCATAGCTAACCGTCTACAGGCCCGCGTCTACGGTGGCCGGTAGCCACCACGTGGCCCCCGACGCCCGGTGCGTCTCCCGCGGCGCTACTCCACGCCTACACAAATGCTTAAACAAACAATTGACGACGTACCTGTGCCTCATAACACTGACGATGACAAGCATATTGCCAAGCACCGCCATTATCACGATGAGCAGCAACACCGACATCCGCAGTTTGAAGAATATGCTCTGTGTCAGGTCATCATCTTCGGCCTCCGCGACTGTGCCATTGCCAGTCGCGTTGACCGTCGCGTTCAGTGCCGCGTGGTGGGTTAAATTTTCGCGATCCATATGGGGTGGCCTGGGGAGCAGAAATAGTTTATTAATTTTATTTATAACTAGCGAATGCCCGCGGATTTACCTGCGTACAAATTATATACTAAAAGGTTCCTCAAGAACCACTCTATCCATTGGTGAAAACAGCATAAAAATCGGTGTGGCAGATTTTGAGTTTATCGCGAATAGACAGACAGACACGGCGGAGGACTTTGTTTTATAATATGTAGCGATTATGTCTTTAAAACTCGAATAATAAATACTGTAATGGCGGGAATCGGTTGTCTTGGCATTGGCATTTGATGCGGAGGAATGAGGAGCATCTAAGTAAAAATGTGGACGCTTTAAGATAATAAGACGACCAAAAAAACTGATGGACTGAATGACCGCTGATATGGCTGGAAAGGACCCTTGACACTGACTCACGAGATGACGAGTAATAAATAAGAATGGAAGGAGAAGATCATGCTACACCGACCCCAAATCAATTGTGATAAAAAGAAGGAGAATGATGATGATTAAGAAACATCAAAGCTAGCTCGCTAGCAAGCAAGGGATCTGTAAATCATAAAACTGGAGGCCTAAGTCAGTCCAGGTACCATAGTAGAACGAACTCGAACAATAAGCTAGATTCTCACCATCAATCAATAAATTGCAAATCTATTAAGTCCGTCAGTTAGACTATTGGAAAATAACGGATACGTATTTTTTGTTTTTGGAAATCAATGAATATTGACTAAGTTAGAACGCATCAAAACTCGGGAGTGGGGGCTCGTCACAACGTACTAAAAATTATAGCACGGCAATTCTGGTCAACGTAACAAAAGAAAAAATACGTGTCAATTTTTTTTTTTAATCTTCCTGACGGATTAATTCGATTTTTTTTGTCGTCGTGAAGTAAAAAAAGATAGTAATATATAATTATGATCCTAGACCTGAAATTAACGTGGACGATATTTTTAAACCTCTCTATTTGTCTAGTACTTAAATATCACGAAGGAATCTGTACCTTAGAATTGGCACGTGCGACTGCTAAACATGATGTCCTGGGTTTGATTTCAGGGCCCGGCTAATTAGTGTAATTAAGTTTTTTCATCAGGAATTTCTCAGGTCGCCACGGAGCCTGGTTTTGTGCCGAGTTGATGGCAATAGGTTCACCCCCTATTATATGAGACTACAAACATAACTGGCGAAATGTGTTGTCCTATAGGTACACCGCTTCCCTACCCTACAGGGATTAAACCTTTTCCATAATCTACATCTTTTCTTTACAAAAGAAGAATAACAATCCCAATTATATCGATAAAGCGTTCAGATTTGCCTTTATTAACCTGTTTACTGAAATACGAGTAACTTCGTTGATTGTGCAAGTTATAAAACATTGTTAAATTCTTTTCAACATCGTTCGATTCAGTTGGAAGTTGCAAATACTTTGTTCAATGAAACGTGAATTGTAAACAGTAACGGCTTTTTGTGATTAAATGTTGAGTGTTTCATTGTGAAATTTTAATAATTGTTCGATGATAAATACAGCCCGCATTTTGGCGATGTAAATGCACCCAAATTATATGACTTAAACACAAAGAAATGTGAAATGTGTACATAACATGATTTATGTAAACTTTGACTTTGTAACTAGAAGAATATATATCAGTAGTGGCAAACGAATCAGAAATGAAGACATCCGCAAGAAAACCACGGTTACCAACGTAGCCCGAAGAATTACCAAACTTAAGTGGCATTGGACAAGGCACAGTGCTCGCAGAACGGATGGCCGATGGGGCCGAAAAGTTCTGGGGTGATGGCCACAAACTGGAAGGCGTTGCGTGGAAAGACCTCCAACTAAGTTAACCAACGACCTGGTGAAGGTCGCGGGGATCCGCCAGATGCGAGTAGCACGAGACCGGTCAATGTGGCGACACTTGGGGCAGGCCTATGTCCAGCAGTGGACGTCTTTTTGGCTGAAATGATGATGATGATGATGAGGGGCACACATGGAGGAAATCAAATACGAAAGTGAAGGGAAATTAATAAATTATCTAGTTCTCATTTATTTAGGGATAGCTTGAAGGAAATATCGGGAGGAAAATGTCCAATTACCAAAAAATCGAAGGCATTGTTGCTACGGAGGCATTTATTTGAGAGCCTCATTGGTGAGCATGAGGTTCTAGATTCGATTCCCGGGTGGGGCAAAGTAAAATTGCGAAAAATTAGGTACACCTCTGCCTAACCAGCTAAGCAGGCTTCAATCCCAGCAGTGGAATAATTAAGACTGCTTACAATTGAAGACTGTTTTCGGTAAACAAATGACAATCAAATCATAAAAATTCATCAAAAAGATCAACTTCATGAAATATGTAAATCTATTTACAAAAAACATGTTCAGATTTACACCTTCCCACTTCACCCACGCAAAGGTTTTATCAAACAAATTGAAATATTCTTTCGTACCCAAAATATATTCTATTGTAAACTCGCTCCTACGTTTCAGCTAAGACTTACTTTGATCTCAAAATTTATGACTGTAGGCAGACTCATAAATTGTAGGATCGATATGCGAGCTGAATTATTTCAGTCTAGTTTTTATAAGACGTTGAGAGAACCTTCTAGTTTATGACCATGAATAAAGGGTCCCGAATCCTTCACGTACTCTTATAATAATAGTACTTTGGGTCTTTTAATGGGTTTTCTTAGAAAATCTATAAAAAAATCTATTGCAATCTTAAGGATTTGACGGAAATTGGTTCATAAATTCGAAAAAATAATAGACAAACTTATATTGTAACAAAACGAAATTTATTAATTTGATGTTTTGTTTTTAATTAGTTTATTATCCGTGATCATGCTGCTTGCAACAGCGCCGAAATATCGAGAATTCGAAACAAATAGTAAACACTTAATCCCGTTTTCTTTGTTAATGATAATGGTAATGAATTTTGCTTACAAAAAATGATTAAAGTTAATGGCATTGCTATTGTGAGTGTTTTTTCCAATTACACCACCTGATATGGCAAACCTGTAAATAGTCTTCTAAAAACGAACATATTTGACGGAGTTATTACCCATTTCATAACAATTTACAGTAAACCCAGTAGCGAAAGCAAGCAAAAAATATAAAAGAAGCTATTTGTTCAATAGCAAATTATGTCTGAGTAAAGAGAAGAAAAAGCATGGAGGATTACTATATTATTTAGATTGAATACGCCAAATCCCGTTCTTCTTGAAGCGAAAAGGCACAAGACAAGATAAGTAAGCCAAATACTAAGAAACCGAGAAATTAAAACCGGCCAAGAGCGTGTCGGGCCACGCTCACTGTAGGGTTCCGTAGCTTCCCAGACCATTAAAAATACCAACATTTTTCGTCAGCAAAAATAACTTTGTTTTTCATAGTATTTGTATGAAAAACAAAGTTATCATTTGCGTTTTTTTGAAAAAGTGCTATATAACTCAAAAACTATTCAACTCATCAAGTTGAAAATAATTTTCCTAGAAAGTTCATATAAAGGTCTACTTCTGTGATTTTTTTCATATTTTTTAAACTTATGGTTCAAAAGTTAGAGGGGGGGGGGACACATTGTTTTTGACTTTCGGAGCGATTATTTCCTAAAATATTAATATTATCAAAAAATGATTTTAGAAAACCCCTATTCATTTTTAAATACCTATCCAACAATATATCACACGTCAGGGTCAAAATTAAAAAAAAAATCGCTCCCCACTTTACGTCTGGGGGAGGTACCCTAATAAAAATGTTTTTTTAAATTTTTATTTTTGCACTTTGTCGGCATGATTGATATACATATTGGTACCAAATTTCAGCTTTCTGGTGCTAACGGTCACTGAGATTATCCGCGGACAGACAGACAGACAGACAGACAGACAGACAGACAGACATGGCGAAACTATAAGGGTTCCGTTTTTTGCCATTTGGCTACGGAACCCTAAAAATGACGACGAAATAAAAAGTGAATATTTGCGTGGCTGCTCATAATTTCCTCGTAAAATCTTCGCTTCTTTTAGACAAAACGGGGGAATTATGAGATTTTCTTTGGTCAAAAAGCGAAAGGCTATATTATGAATGAGAGAAACCGGTGGCTTCTGAAATTTATGATTAAACGTTATTCTGACAAGTTTTTACAGTTCAAACTGTTTACTGTTATTTGTATTCTTTCTAGGATAGTCTGGTTCTAGTTTTTGAAATAGACATGAGTTTGCCTGATGTGAATCAAAGACGCGGCTTACGGGTGGTGCACGCTCGCCTAGAAAAAACCGATGTACTTAAACTTTGAAGAGATCTATAGAGACTATAATGATCGGAAAATGAATTCCACAGACTGGCGGTTCGCTCAATAAGTGTGAACGCATAGCGCTTTGTTCAATTCAATCCTTGGTCGAAAAGCATCTGTGAGGATATTACTACACGAAATACAATAAGTCTTTTAGGATTATTGCTACAATCTAGTGTCTCTAGGATCGGCTGGTTGTTGGGCAATTTTAATTCAATCCTTGCTAGAAAAACATCTGTGAGGATTTGAAGACACGAAATAACATAGCTTTTAGGCTTATAGCTATGATCTAGTTTTAAGTCATAGGTCGCATGAAAAATACCGGCCAAGAGCGAGTCGGACTCACGTACCGAGGATTCCGTACAAACTTTTTAAAGGACAAACTTAACTTTGCTGCACCACCTGCTGCATGAAACGGCTATTGCACCACCGCAAATAAAAAGTTTGTAATAGTAAAATCCCTTTTTTTATGAAACTACATATTTACGGTATTCAGATTTTTCTCTTTACCTCGCCAGATTTCGTGATTCTAGGTCAACGGGAACTACTATAATAGCCATATAGGTTTTCGACCCAAATCCTATAGGGTACTTTCGGTTGACCTAGAATTGTCAAAGTTGGTTAAAATCAAGGTCTTACAGCACAAGTCTAGTACTTACAGGAAAAAATTCGCAAAATAAAAAATGTTGAAAATGAAGGTAAATTGAATTTACAAGTTTTAGCGAAAATCTAAATTTGCCCATATCTTTTTATCGGTTTGACCCACGACCTTGATTTTTATACACCTAATAGAGACTATCAGACCCGAAGTAAAATAGCGGTCATTGACCCACCTATCACCGAAAGGAAGCCTGTTCAAGTCTTGAATCGTCATCTGTCGTGATCTTCAACTGTTTTCCTAATGAAAAACGATTCATGGTTCATTGGTTTTGGTTCGTACGAAAATATTAGGGAGAGGGCATTAACCGCTATTGCGATTATAACTGGCAGCATCTATAAAACCATTATTCAAGCTACAGAACATAGTAAACAATTAATTTGACCGAAACCTCCTACAGAGGCTGGATATATAATTAGTATACTGTTCCACCATCACCACATTATAATTAGACAGATATTACAATGTGCAGTCAGCAAAACAGTTAGGTTTTTAGGCTAGCAATCTTCTTACTACTATTATAAATGGAAAAGGGTTATTATCAATCTGTTTACAATTTCATCTAAATCCTTTCAGTAGTTTCTGCATGAAAGAATAACAAAAATCGATCTTTACAGACTTTTACATTTATAATAGTCGTAAGAAGACTGCTAGCCTGCATACCTAACTCTTTTGCTGACTGTGCCTACACATTAATCATTAGTGATTTGATTAGCGATTCACATCGATTTGAGAAAGAGACGAAGCTATACGAGGTGTTGCTTTGCATCCTGTTCAAATTCAAGCAGGTATTTGTATGCTAATGATTCTCGACCCAAATCTACATCTACACTTCTACACTAATATTATAAAGAGGAAAACTTTGTTTGTTTGGTTGTAATGAATAGGCTTAAAAACTGCTGGACCGTTTTTAAAAATTCTTTCACTATTCGAAAGCTACATTATCCACGAGTAACATAGGATATATTTTATCCCCGTACTCCCACGGGAACGGGAACTATGCGGGTGAAACCGCGGGACGTCCGCTAGTCAATAATAAAACGGGTAGGTATTTTTTTTACTTATTTACGGAAATCAGTAAGCCCATCTGTTCCTAGCCTTATAACCGAGTCTTCACATATTTAAAAACGCACACAGCGACTTGTCGCGCGTTGGGTAATTCGGTTTATAACTTTTGTGTTATTCTGAAATCCTGTGAAATTTAAAAAAATGGCATGTTAATAAATTATTGACCAGGTATAGTAATTTAAATTGATTATTTTTGTGACACATTGATTATTTGTGTGTTTTTGTTTCACAGTGGGCCTTATCAAAAGGCTTAAAGTCACCCAAAGGGCAATGGAGAGGGCTATGCTCGGAGTTTCCTTGCGTGATCGAATCAGAAATGACGACATCCGCAAGAGAACCAAGGTCACCGACGTAGCCCGAAGAATTGCTAAACTTAAGTGGGAGTGGGCAGGGCACATTGCTCGCAGAACGGATGGCCGATGGGGCCGAAAAGTTCTGGAGTGGCGAACTGGAAGCCGATGCGTTGGAAGACCTCCCACTAGGTGGACAGATGACCTGGTGAAGGTTGCGGGAATCCGTTGCGAGTCGAAATCGTCAATGTGGCGACACTTGGGGGAGGCCTATGTCCAGCAGTGGGCGTCTTTCGGCTGAGATGATGATGATGATGATGATTTTTGTGACCAGTTCCTGAATTTTGACTTGAATGTAAAACTGCACCTTGTATAGAACATCTAGCTCTATCTCTTTTCCACACATAAGAGGGCTATCACTATTTTTCTTGTATTTGAGTGTTTTAGAGTAAAACAATCAAGTACAAAAAAAAATTGTTATATTTATTTAGAACACTCCCGAGAGAAATAATCAAACTTTCTCAAAAAAAAATATGCCCTGGACAGTTTGGTTTATTTCTCTCGGGAGTGTTCTTAATATCACATTTTTTCTTCTTGTGCTTCAGTGTATGACTCTAAAAACACTCAAATACAAGGAATCTCCCCACCCACTCCCTCTTAAGTTAAAACAACACTGCTGTATAAGATCATAGAAGGCCACCAGTACACGATTTGTCATCCTTACCTTTATCTCGCTCGTTTAATCTCCGTTTCACTGACAACCCGGCCGCGTATCTTACACGCGGTGAATTCCACAGCTTCTTTATCATCACACATTATTACAATTCCTTTATAAACTTGCTAAACACATTTCAGTGATGAAATGTTTTCGTTCATTTTTTTCTTCACCGTCTCGTCTTGGAACTTTTGAAGCGAGATTTCATTTCGCATCTTCGATTGTTCTTACTTCTTCATTTTCTAAAAGGGTTTTCTTTCGTTCAGGTCATCGTTGCTCTGAAACAAAAGAGAGAGGTTTTTTAAATAAAATTAAGTGTTCAGTTGCAAAAGAATTTAAAAGCGCTGAGCAAAACGCCTCCCCTAAAAAATGCTTTCGCCATTTCGAAAAGTTATAAAAAATGTCATTACATGTCTCAGTAATGCTTTGAACAGCTGATAAAGTCTTGTATTTTAAGTAGTTTTAAAAAGTGAGTTTATTACACATTAGATTTGGACACACATATTTTCCACTCAAGTTCTTCTCCATTCGACAATTAAAACATTGTTTTAAAAGATGCGAATGCAATTAGAAATATTTCTTCTTTACGGTCGTCATCACAAATACTTCAATGAGTTCTGATCATAAATATTACGATAATTTTATATTGCATTGGTATGAAAAAGTCGACATAGTTGAATGAGTTTTAAATTAAAAATATTTATCTAATACATTACACGTTCCTTTTATCCAATCACAAAATTCATTCATCCATTAATTTATAATGTAGGCAGATACTCGAAAAGGTCAGAAAATTAGCGGCTTATGATTTGAGCAAGGGTCAATTGAAAATACGTCTTAAATCGTGGGTCAAATCAAAAGTCACCGATTTCTTAGAAGGTCGTGCATAATGGAGCTCCAAACATGACATAATAATAATTACATTTTGAATAAGACACGTGCCACATCTAATAGAATATACCTATCTCTAAATAGTATGAAATAAAGTCGATTTCGATTTCGCATCTCTTTGTTAGATCGCGTTGTGTTTATAAACGACGTAATGGAATTTCATGCCGTTTTTCCTATATCCTGCCTCATTGGTTGAGTGGTTGCAAGTGCGACTACTGATCATGAGGTCCTGGGTTCAATTCCCGGGCCGTGCAAATTGTTATTGAGCTTTTCCATCAGGAGTTTCTTAGTAGCAGCCATGGAGCATGGATCTGGGCTCGTTTGATTGCAATCTCGCCCCCATTTACATGGGACGAGATTGCAATCGAAAACGTAATGTTATGTTATATCACTAGGTATCACAACATATGGTAAAAAGTCCTCCGCCTCGTCTGTCTGTTTGCGATAAACTTAAAAACAGCTACACCGATTTTCATGCTGCTTTCACCAATGGATAGAGTGAGACTTAGATATAATTTGTACGAGGGCGAAGCGGCGGGCATCAAGCTAGTTGTTATTAAAATAGCGATGGTTTGTCAAAAAACTAAACTCGTATCTGTGTATAAACTACCAAAAGCAACAAAATTTCCACAATATCCTACTCTCGTATAATATTCTGCACCAAATGTTTCGTAGTGCCCATTAATTTCATATTTTACAAGCAACGCCCCGCTTCCTACAGGAGCTTAAACGAAACTATATTGCCCGTTTAGGGCAGCACAGTGTCATCAAATCGTTTAGAATACGGCCAACTTCTGGAGCAGCTGGTGTTCAAATTTTGGGTGCAAGAAGATGAAACATTATCCATATGAAACATGATATGGCTGCAACAAGGATGATTCATTTATGATGGTCACATATAGAGAAGTGTGTAAGGAGTAGAAATGCTGCGCACTCCCCACCAAATCATCATCATCATTAGCCTATCAATGTTCCCACAGCTGGAACAGAGGCCTCCTCTCTTTGAGAGGGAATGGGCTATAATCTATGCACCACGTGGGCCCAGTGTGGATTGGTAGGTAGATGTCACATGTCTTCGAAATTTGTGGTTTTAGGACAAGCCGGTTTCGCGTTTTGAGAGCAGTGGTGATGAAATAAAGTACTCAAAGTAATGCGCCTGCCTGGGTTCGAGCCCACGACCTACTTTTCGTTAGTCGCGGCAAGAGAATGAATGAATGGTGAGGATGAGAAGTAGGAATAAGCTTTTCTGCTGATTTCTGTATTAAATGTTGAGGCTCGCGCCCGAGCGGTTGAAGAGTCAACACACTATCTGAGAGTGCAGTTGAGGAGTGAAACACGTGTCGAGCATAGGTTTGGGTGCATGGCACGCTAACTATTATTGCTTTTCCTGCATGTGGATATTTAAGCGGGCAGGAAATCCGTACTACATCCTGCATCCAGGCCTGGATTTTTTTTACGGAATTTATACTACATAATTATTTTGCATCAAAGTAACGAATGTTTCTAGGTATGTATAACTAATCATCAGCCTATAATGTTCCCACTGCTCAGACACAGGCTCCTCTACATGAGAGGCAATGGGCTATAATCTACCACGTGGACCCAGTGCGGATTGGTACATGTCACATGTCTTCGAATTTTTGTCTCAACTTATTTAAGTATTGTTTTTCCCAACCATTTGTCTTGCTTTCTTTAGCCTTTTGATATTGAACCACTCATTACAGGCTCTTTACTAATCCTCTGTACGTTTTTTACTGGTTCTTCTGCGATTATTGTGGGGCAATGAACCCGATAATTACCAAGCGTTTGTCTTGAGAATTTCTTGCCAAACTTTTTGTTTTAGTTATAGAACCCGTTTGATCTTAAACTGTGGTACCTGTGTTATCTTGTGAAAAAGGACTTTGAAGAGTAATTTATTTCTTGATTACAAAAATGTAGTTTATCGTTCAAATAAAAAGTTAAGCCCAAAGACAAATATGTACCTAGATAAGTGCTGTCGCAGCATGTTAAAGCAACCAAACTTACAACGTTACAATTCAAGCCCTTAATTCTTGACATTTAAATAACAATCACAGACTCAATATACGTTGACTTGCCAACATTAGAAGGACCATATAAATACATCTGTTTACGTTTAATCCTACGTCTTCAAATAATTATTCCACCATATACACACCTCCATGGTACAATTACCATAACATTCATAAATAGGTCGCAACCGCACACTAACAACAGGTTCTTTAATATCAGCAAATTCTTTTTGTAAAAACCGATAACAAAACCGATGCTCAAAAACAAATGGATCATCAAATCGGACTCTCGAAGTCTCTTATTTATGTTATTTTTAACCATCGGTCAGCAAAATGTCAATCAAGAGAATATAGCTGTGCATATCATATCACTTGCTTCGGTGAATCAGAAACCAGCATGCCTCATAGATATTTCTCGACTGCATGTTACGCCAAGTAAGAGGCCAATTGTTGACATAAAAACTTTGTCCCCAGGTTAAGGTGAACGCACACTTATCAGAAGCGAAAGATGCGAAAGAGCCGAAAGAATCGAATTTTAGAATCACTTGTATGAAATCAATCAGTCGTTTTAATTTTTATATTATTTAGTTTTATTTTTTCTTGACATTCATTGCTATTGTTATTTTTTTTAAATTCTTTATTCTATTATTAAAACTTGGCTGCCTTGATTTCTAAATTGAATGAAACTGTTTTTTTTTTACATACATTTGTACGCTCTCTGGCATAACATGGCGCACTCTTTATTCTCTTGATACACCATTATTAATGTACCTATACAGTATGTTAGTTTAAACGAGGGACTTATTCAAACCCGCAATAGTCCATGCTTACATGATACTAATCAACATATGAACAAAAAGAAAACACTAGTACATAACAGATAGATCCATACCAAAAACTTCGCCTAAGTTTCGCAACGTGTGCGCCATGCGCTTATCGCAGAACATGTGTGCGGGTCAATGACCTTTCTAGGTGTAATCCTTTCATATTTTTTTTTCATTTTTGTGCGGTGATGTGCCCTGTCGGTGCATCGGGGACATTACAAAGGAAAGGGGCGGAGTTTGCGCACGGAGCTCAGGACCGGCACGTGTTTTGCCGCGTGACACCTACTTGCGCGCTCAGTGTCCATGAGTAATGTATTTAATTAGACAATAATGTCAAAAATTAAGGTTATAGGTTTTTTACTTATTTGGATTGAGAATCGAATACTGAATACCTTCCCTCAATATGTCCCTCGTTTAACCTAACACGCTGTATACAAATGAATAAATGACTTATGAGTTATGAAATCCTATAAAACCTCGCACGATCCGCGTCGAATCGGACAAATAGTTGACGTCATAGGGATGAGAAAAAAAAAATTCGGCGCTTTCGATTCTTTCGGCGCGGATTAGTGTGCCTTTAGCCACTTATCACTATATAGAAGAATGGTCGATTTAAAATTCAACACCATCAAAAAAATATCAAAAATAATAAATCCAAGTATGTAGTTAGCTTATCTAAGCCGATCCATTAAGCCAAATGATTTGTAACTTAATCTCTTGATTGTACAAGATACTGCTCTAGACGTTTGTACTTTATTGCCTAATTTTGATGAAAAACAAACTCGAATAAAATCGTATAATAGGGAACGATAAGTTGCTAAGGTTTAGTACGTTACGTTTATTTGTTGAAATTGTCGTGGAGAACAATCACTTATTGTGGTTTTGTATTGTAGATTTTTATCGCCAAAAAGGTGCCTACATACATTTTTAGCCCAAAAAAATTATAAAAGCGATTAAAAAAATCCGGCCACGAGTCAGACTTGCGTATAAAGGGTTCCGTTCCATCATAATAGGTGAGCCCCTTTGATTTTTATTATTTTTTGTTAGAGCGGAAAAAGAAATACACATTCTGTGAAAATGTTAACTGTAAACTGTTTATATAATACGGATCATGAGATCCTGCAGCTCGCTAACAGGGGGTCTAAAATGGCCGCTTTAGCGGAATCATAACGGACGGACCATAACGGAAAAAGGATGGACGGACGGACGGACACTGGACAGCGGAGGCTCAGTAATACCCGTTGGTTACCTTTCGGCCAAACAGAACCCTAAAAATAAAATGTCTATAAATATATGTCAGAGCCTAATCAAGATACTTGAGAGACAGTCTTTTTAAAGTAGGTACCAGAGTGAGCACGACAGTTTATTATATTAAATATCAAAGAAGATTAATAAAAAAAATATAAAAGACGGGAGGATTGTAATTTCCTTTAAAAACGTCAGACACAGTCACAGGCTGTTTTCATTTGGAATTCTTATTTTAGTTGTAAGGAGATAGGTATAATTATCATTCAAATATTGGATGTAGACAAATATTATTGTCTTACTAGCTTATGCCCACGGCTTCCTTCGCGTGGCGTTCGATAATTGTCCCAGGGGATCATACTACCGGGAAAAAAGTATCCTATGCATGTGTTAATCAAGATTTTAATCTATCATCCAAATCCATTCATTAGTTTTACCGTGAATGAGTAACAAACATCCATACTCCCAAACTTTCGAATTTGCAATTATTTGTAAGATTTATGTAAAGTCAAACGAAAGTCAGTGCTAATAACTTTGACCTAGAGGTTGTCTAGCATAGAACAGTGTTACAATAGAATAAGGGCCCGAATTTTGAAGACCCGAAAGACGCGTGACGTAGCGGTAGTGAGGTTGCCTTACGTTCTTAGGAACCCAGGAAACCCGGGACGGTTTCCGGCCCTGGTTCAATCCATGGTCCGGAGCGAGACGGAATGGGAAGCCGTCACCTCCTTCTGCGAAGCAGTCATGCTAGCGAAGGAGGTGGCAGAACGCGAGAGGAAGAGAGCCTCTCGCCCCAGCCGCCGCGGGAGACGCACCGGGCGTCGGGGGCCACGTGGCGGCTACCGGCCACCGTAGACGCGGGCGCGGGCGGGCGCGTATGGCGCGTCCGTCTAATGTCGACAGTCCATATCGACCCCGCAAGGGCCGAAGCCTGCCGGGGCTGCGGGACTGTTTGAAAGAGATACCGTGGCCCTGGAACGTAAAGGGCGAGGAAGGAACATGAATGGGTTTTAGTCAGTAAAAGTCTGACACTCCCTCCCGCTCCGCCTAGAGTGGGAGAAGTCATTTGATGATATCCTATCCGAAAAAAAAGGACCTGGGGTCAAATCCCGGTAGGAGCAAATTTTTGTGTGATGAGCATGGACATTTGTTTCCGAGTCATGGATGTTTATATGTATGATAAGTACGTATTTACAAACAAAAAGTGTATATATAGTATATCAACTGTCTGGTGACTACGACACAAGCCTTGCTTAGTGTGACACTAGATGGCGCTGTGTGTAATGACCAGCGATTTTTTTTATTATAAGAGATCTGGCTAGGTACCTACTGGCTTTGTTATCAGTAAAGAGCCTTTTGTACTAATCAACGTAATACAATACGATTTTAATCCCCAAACCATTATCCCCCCCAAATAATTATCAGTTACACATTGGTGTAACTGATAAAACACCTACTCACAATTCAGGTATATTTAAGTCACACATGATAGCAAACCTATTGCCACCAACCGAAAATCCAGATTCCGAAGCTTTTACCGCGAAATTCCTGGTGGAACGCAATTACACTTCACCCGACCTGGAAACCCAACTCAAAAACATCATTCTTAGCAGTTGCGATTGCAGTTACTACACCAAAGAGGCTAAATAGTAATCAAGAGAGTTTGAAATATTAACATAATTTCCACTAAATATGCGAGCAACAAGATAAACCAAAAAGCCACATCAACGAAACTGAACAACAATATAACAGCAATTTATTAAACGACAGTCCACTACAGAAACAAGAAAACAAACTTCTGTAATAATCTGCTGAGAATAATTGAACTTCTCAACAACAACTTTCGGGGCAAAATTTCATAACTTGTGTTGAACTATTAAAGAGCAAATTCCCTTGAAAAGGTTATACACGTATGCCATTTTGGGGACCACTCCCTAGGGGACAATAATAGCTTGTCTGCTTAACGTCTATTTTCGTTCAAGGACAGGTTAATTATTATGGAATATAAACATGCATCCATTATTCCAGATTGGTTTTAGGGTATAGATATTTAAAAAACTTTCAGCTTTGGATTGCAAGAGTTATGGCCTGATTACTAAGCTTTAACTGTTGCCCTATAAAATCTGTTAGATCCAAAAATATTTCGAAACTTGACTGCGATCGAGCATTAGCCAGTTTAAAATTTTCGACTTTGGCGAATTCATCAATGCGGTGTGCTTCTTCGTCGTGGAATATAATAACAGCCGCTTGGGCCGATCTTTAGGTTAAATCGTGCTTGCCTAGGTTGGTATGTAGAGGGGTGACCACCCTTACATACCAAGTTTCCTCCGTGCCTTGGAAAACACGTTAAGCTGTTGGCCCCGGCTGTCATGTGTGCATCTTTGGCAGTCGTTACAGGTAGTCAGTGGCCCAAAAAGTCTTGCAATCAGTCTTACCAAGTGGTATCGTATTACCCAGTAATAACTAGGTTGCGGAGGTCACATAGGCAGTCGCTCCATACTGATATTCACCTGCATCTGGTTAGACTGGAAGCCGACCCTTACATAGTTGGGAAAAGGCTAGGTCGATGATGATGATGATGATGATGATGATAATGATGATGATGATGATGACGATGATGATGACGATGATGATGATGATGATGATGATGATGATGGAATAACATTTCATAAGATTTTGAGAGTGAGTGAAAAGTGAGTGAAGCTGTGTTTAACCACACACTTGTGCACTATATTATTTCCGTGAGGGTCAGGATGGCTATTTTGTAATAACGATCAATCGATCTGTAATATGCCCAAACCATACCAAAATTACAAGAGCAATAACAACAATCAAATTTCAAATAACAACAACGCACACAGAAATTCTAAAATAAGACATTTCCAAGCTAACAAGCCGGTAAGTAAGCGGTAATCAACATGTTGACATCACATGACATATAAGACAAATGGGCATTAAATGTCAACAGATGAAAATGTTACGGATTGAGCTGATTTCGGTGAAAACAATATTGGCGATAGGTGAAAAATTGGTGGTATTTTGTCGGCTATTGGTCCAAATATGTAAGCAGTTGGTTATAATATCGGTAACAACGAAGCAACAAGCTTAAACGAATATGTTGCTATGACTTCAAGTTCACAGGATACAGGATAGTACAGTTAAGCACCCTTGTAGGTTGACCTGCAAGATGCCATGTCGAAAAAAGAAAGAAATGACTTCAGTTCTTTGCTGATAAAACACAATGGCGTGAGCAAAGCCGCAGGCACAGTTACTTTGAAATACACTTAATCAGAGTGACACAAATAACTAATTCAATAAAACATATAGCAATACAATCATCATTCGTGAAGGCCGTATGTAAAAACATGCTATGTACATTCTTGTGTTCTCGAACTTATATGACAAAGGTTCTCCTTTTAACATAATTTAATCATTAACGGTTTCATGAGACACTTTAGAAGTCATAGACCTATTAGAGTGCGCTACCACCTTTGAACATCGCTAGATATTGACGGCATGTAAAGCCAAATCTAAAATGAATTCTAATTAAAACTCTGACACCAGGTTAGGTACTAAACACACGATAAAGAAAAAACACCTTAGAAGTTAAGTTAGAGTATGGTAAATAAATAAATATCGCTGGACATTAACACACAGCGCCACCTAGTGCCACACTAAGCAAAGCTTGTGTCGTGGACACTAGACAGTTGATATACTATATAATTTTTTGTTTAGTAGTATCCAATCATCAGTATCAAAGTACATAAAGAGCCACTAAAATGCATTTAGGTCTGACAATAGACCACGAGTTACGTGGGTGCCAACTAGTATAGGAACTGTACAATATAGAACAAAACATTACTGGCAGGAAAAGCCTATTTAAACTTGGCCGGCAGGTCAGCAGCTGTTCCAAGATATATACCTTCGAAAGTTAGGTTACTACTGGAAGTGGCGCCATTGTTTGGCTGTAGATTTTGGTAGCAGTATTGTTTCAAATTAGAAGCAGCTTTCTCGAAATGGTTGTGAATTTCGTTTCAATCCACCTAGTCGGGTTCTCTTGTTTGAAGGTTTCTTACGTTGATGTTCTGTATTGTTAGAGGATCTTTTGGTAGTACGCATGGCGATATATCGAAGTACACCTTTCTAGTATAACATTGCGTCGTTTTGTGTAGATTTCCAGTACAATGAGAGATCCGTTTATACTGGTTTTCCTTGTCTTGGTTTGCTTTGTATTGGATTTCCACCTATATTATTACAGTGAAACTTGGTTAAGTGGGACCTGGATAAGTGAGAAACCTCCATAGCTGGAACTCTTGTTGAGGTCTCGACATTTATGCCTGGATATTTGAGACACTGTACAAGTGGAAAACCTCTTTACGTGTTTCACTGTATTATAAAGAGGCTTGTTAGTTTGGATGTAGGGGTATTCTTCGGAAGTACTGATTTCATTCTGAGGATTCTTTCACAGCTTATACAGTTGTAGCATCTTTAGCATCATTGCTGAACAGCGTAGCATCTTTAGCATTTTTGATGGACAGCTAGTCACTGGGCTCAAACAATATAATAAGACCAACCTACCGCTTCGGCACGAGAAGAAAAGGCCTCAATGTAAACAAAATCAAAGAAATATAAAAAGGATTTCCTGATAACAAATTAGCTTGAACAAACCGAATAGCCACATCTAGTAATGTTAGTTCCATCACAATGCCCGCGCGCCGGACACGGGCGTAATATTTAATTTCCTCTGATATTTCGACCAATCGAAACTTATTGTTAAATGGCGGGAAAACCATAAAAATGGCCGCCATTTGGAGTGGCATGTGTGTTATTATAATGAGTTATGGTTACCGTAAAATATCGTGGCTTGATAAATGACCCAGATTAAAGACTATTAATATTGTGTCGTCAAAATATAAGCGCCTTTGAAGTTAATTTGGGAGTTATTTTAATAGCTACCTGCTTTAATATTGTTGTGGACTAGAAATCTAGAATTTATGCGCTTTAGGTTCAAAATTACGATTGATATTTTGAACCCCAGTGTTGCAGACAGTCAATAGTAGTATAGGCGACAAAAAAACACGATTTAGTCCGTCATATAAATTAACAAAAAATATTTGACCCGTAATTTTTATTTCGTAACGTAAACCAAAATTAACGAAGATACGAGTAACCTTGGTATAATTTTTAGTGAGTTCTGACGTCACGACCCCACTCCCGAGTTTTCTTGATTCAATTTGTCCGACAGCATTCTGACTTGTTTAAAAAGGCTAAAGACCGTTGCCCTCGAAAAGTAAGAGATCCAGATAGGATAGTTCTGCCAAGAGCGCCAAGGACTTCTCTATATAAAAAGAACTCTTTTAATATGTGTGGACTAATTTATAATAAAATACCAAAGAATGTTAGAGAGCTAACGAATAATTTATTTTTTGTAAAGTTAAAATTATGGCTGCTGGAAAAACGATTTTATTCTATTAATGAATTTAAAAATAATGTTAATAATTAATACATTTTAAAATTTAATTTAAGGTATTTGACCAGAGATTTAATGTAATAATTAAGTTAATAATAAAAACTGACGTATAAAGACAAATATTGAAGAATTGTATTATGTAACATTAAATGTCTGTATTGTAAAATTTGCATGTCATATATATCTGACTATGTATTAAGGTCGTGGCTCACTTGACAAGCACCGCACCAGCACGGCACCAGCACAGCTCCTGACCGGCGCCGCCTCGAATATAGGCTACGGCGCGCGGCCCGCGCGGCGCAAGCGAGGTGTAAGCACGCGGTCCCCTCGCTTGCGCCGCGCGGTCGCCCAGCTTGCGCCGCGCGGGCCGCGCGCCGGCCGCGCGTGGTCCACTCGCCGTCCGCAAGGCGCAAGCTCGCAGTCCGCGCGCTGGTAGTAATAGTCCGGGAGGTAGCATTGTTTTTTAGGGAATTATCTCTAGTAATTATATTTTGTGGATTCGTGGTTTAATTTTTCTTTCCATTACAGTTCTGAGATTTTTTAAAGTTCAGTATATTTAAATTATTTTATATTTTATAGTTTCAGCCGGTGTACTGTAACGATTGGTTACAGACCGAACGACTGACTGACTTTATTAGGGTTTTTTATTTGCACCGCTACCTCCCGGACTACGAGCTTGCTGTCACCACGAACACAATTGTAAGGCATTTGTGATTGAACACGCGTAGGACTTGTACGTTGTCATAATGTCTCGGTTTACATTGCGTGAACTAGCAGTAATCGCAATTGCTCTCGACGACGAGGAACAGGAAAAAAAAGGAAGAGGAGATATTGGGTGCATAATATGCTTAAAAAAAGACAAGTAGAAGGGGAATACTGAAAGAATACTTGGGTGACAACAAGCTTTCGATTTGTACTGAATTTCACATAACTCGGGAGTCTTATCATAATAGTAATGGTTTTTATGCATTGCAGCATCGTGACCAATTATATATATAGATATTATCTGGGAGTCTAACCGAACTAGGTCTAGTGTCGTGGGCTCTTTAACTAAATTTGTAACTGGCCATACATTAAACAAAGAGTACCCACTACGTGGAGAAGCACGACGGCGCCAGTGACGTTGTTTCGCGGGCCACTCGGCGTCCGCGCGCGGTCCCCTCGCTTGCGGCGCGGCGTCCGCGCGCGGTCCCCTCGCTTGCCGCGCGCGGTCTCCTCGCTTGCGGCGCGGCGCCCGCGCGCGGACGCCGCGCCGCCCGCGCGGCGAGGCGTATGGTAGCGGCAAGCGCGTTGACCACCCGCCGTAAGCTTTTTCATATGTACATTCAAAAATATGTTATGCGACACACGATTTAATGCTCTAATTTGAATGGCAAGTAAATTGCTGGGTTGGAGCGGTGCTGGTGCGGTGCTTGTCAAGTGAGCCACGCTCAACTTACTTTAAGACCAATATGTACCAATACTTACTGCAAATAAATGATTATGATTATGATTATGATTAATGATTTACAAAACCAAAAATCATCATCATCATCATCATCGGCCTATTAATTTTCCCACTGCTGGGACATGCCTCCTCTCTATGAGAGGGAATGGGCTATAATTATAATCCACCACGCGGGCCCAGTGCGGATTGGTAGATGTCACATGTCTTCGAATTTATGGTTCTAGGACATGCCGGTTTCCTCACGATGTTTTCCTTCACCGTTTTGAGAGCAGCGGTGATGTAATAAATTACACAAAGTAATGCGCCTGCCTGGGTTCGAACCCACGACTTACTGAACGTAAGTCGGGGCCGCCATCACTGGGCCACCGCTGCTCTAAACCAAAAATACGTGTTCATTATTTTCCAATACTCTAACTGACGGACTAAATATATTGCAATTTTTAGATACTGTCGTCATGCTTATTTTGTGGTGATCTCCCAAAAGATAGACAAGCGTTTATTAGTTAGATACAGTTGAAAGCGGCACAATGAGTGAGTCCTCACATGGATCTGCTACACTATAATTTTCATCTTTTTCAACCCTTGGACACCCAATGCTGATTGTAGGTCACTTCCAAATCTTTCCAATTTTGGCGGTTTTGTGTCATGGCCAACAAGTTTCTTCTAAATTTCATTCTCATTCTTCGTGGTTCCACTACCACATGTCCATACTCTACAGTTTTGTCCAGGAATTCCCACTTCAAGTGCCTGTTGGATTCGTTAAGACGTTTTTACACCCTTTATAGGCTGACTGATAGAAAATGCCAGTGCCATTAAGTCCACCTCTGTCCTTTGTGCTTGAAATAAAACGACTCGCTCAAAAATTAAAATTTTCGCATCAAAACCTAAATCCAGCTACTCCCTTCAAAGTTCGTATTGAATCTAAGTGGACCGTTAAAAGTGGAGTTTTTCGTTTTTCCTTTACAATATTACATTCATGTCGGACACTGAGTTTCAAACTGAGCGCATACAACATTTTAAACAGCATTGAAAAATAATTCAACTCGCTTTACAGACTGTATCGAAGCACTTTGTAGAGAATTCCTAGCTTTTCGTTTTTATGGAGTTGTACAGTACTGGTGCAGTAAAAATGGTAAAGTAATATTAGTAGAATAGTAACTTTATTAACTTTTATAAAATAACGTTGGAAATAATCGATGTTTTTAAAAAGATTACCTAGTACTAGGTAGTCACTCCACGTAAAATACTGATTCTCAGATGTATCAAGTTAGACTGGAAGCCAACCCCAACATAATTGAAATAGGCTAGGCAGATTATAATGATATTAATGAAACTGTTCAGTAACAATATTCCTTGGTATTTAGTTTTTCTTTAGCATAGGTACCAGGAAAAGGGAATAAGAAATGTAAAATGTTAGCTTTGCCTTGAATTAAGACGGAAGCAGCTGAATACCAGTAGTTTATGATGATCCTCGATGTCCAATATAATAATAATAATTCTCTCTACCCACCACGTTGTGGAAAGAGCAACGACTTTTTAAAATTATTGCCCTTAGATATCACTTGTGGACAGTAATACAACCTTTTTTAATATTTCCGTTGGCCACCACGGTGGACAGCGACCATTTAAATCAAAGGATTTATTTCAAGTAGGTCAGTTACAGGCACTTGTGTATTGTCAAAACAAAGACAACTAGACGGTATAATAACTATGATGGTACTGGAATTGTCCATTCCAAAGTGTAAGAAGTCCACATAGGCACAATTTTAAACATAATACTCATGCTTTTACTCATGTGTGACAAATAGGTGATGGACAACCATAACTCATCGGTAGTTTACGTGATCCGATTGCTTATTGAACCTTTGAAAATAACCATTTACTGAGTAAAGCGATACCCCTAGGTAGGTATATCAGACTCCATCCCATCTCGTAACTTTGCCATTTCGACAAATAAACAAAAGAGCATCACAAAAGCACTCAGGAGAACTACTAAGAATAGCACAATTACTATTCGGTATTAATTCTTTCTTTCAACTGAATGGACTGTTTTTGCTTCTAAAGCATGACACTAAGGTCCATGTGCACCAAAAAGATGATGGCCTGATTATCTAAAAACAGCTGTTTATAACACATTTTTGTATGGGAACACGTCACAGTAACAGCTGCTTTTTAGATAACCGCATAAAAATAATCAGAAGCCGGAAAATCGTCATTGCTCATACAACTTTACGGGGATATTATCTTTTCAAGAAACATTTGTACGCCGTCTGGCATAACATAGCACACTCTTTATATTTATTGCCTTAATTTACTTATGTTATGCAAATGAGTAAATGACTAATCATATATAATTTTGTTCATTTCACAAGTCTATATGAACAGGCACATGCCCAAACGACATGTACAGCTGCCCAGCTAATACAATAAAGATGATGTATCGGCTGTGCCCTCTATCCGAGACTGGTCCCTAATATGAAATGACAGAACATATTAAATTAATCCATAAGGTCATTCGTCACTTAAACCCTTTAGCGGACAATTTGTCGAAGGGTCAAACGAATAAGGGTCAATACTGTATAAATTTGTTAGCCAGACCTCGATTATGTAAGACGTCAGTTTTTTGTTAAGGTCTGCGATTTAGGAATATTCTGTAATCTTGGGAACAAAGATGATGTGTACCAAGAAAAAAATATATTTAAAAATCTTTTTTAATTCTGCCTCAACATTGTAAATTGTAACACATGAGAAGTTACGAGGTAACCCCATCACAAGTATCCTTATAACTTAACGGGGCTGCCTTAATTTTGTGCTGTAGAACAATTGTATGAGATTCAATAAAAACTTTTTATTTTTTTTTATTAAAAACATAAAATAACATCACATCTTTAACCCCCGAAGGGTAAGTAGTACACCCACATTCCGTCGGCTATGTTTAAGTCCCTTGTAATATGGGATGAACCTATTGCTATAAAACTGGGCACTAATCTTGACTCCTTGGCTGCAATTGAGAAATTCTTGATGACACTTTGCCCGACTAGAGAATTGAACTGCTTTCCAAAGCGTAGAAGAATCTCGGTGTGAAATGGATGGGCACCCAGATGGGCCTTGGCAAGCATTGCTGTGTTTTTATTTAGCGTTAGCAACGAGAATCTCTAGCTCCACATTTTTATGACAGCGAAGCCACACAGACAAACCGTGATAAAGGTTTAATGGAGCATAGTTCGTAAGTAAACCTTTTTTTATAAACTTTATTTTGATAAATAAAAACAAACATGCTAGTTTTTTTCTTCTTTTTCGTGTGGTTAGTACCTAACCTGGTGTCAGAGTTTTTATGCCGCCCATGGGCCTCTGATTTGAGAAATATCTCTAAGGCATGTTTTGTTTCCTCACAATGTTTATCTTTGCTGAAGTTAATGATAATTATGCAATACGCACTTATATTCGAAAATTCAGAGGTTGATTTGGGTTCGAACTAGCAGTCTAAATGTATTAGTCAGAATGACTTGGCAGTCCAAAAAATATGATCGCTGAACGCAAATGACAAAATTCGTTTTTTTAAATTAGCATCTCTATAAAAAGTAACATTACAAAATAGTGTGGACACAATATAATACGGGCGAGTAGTACTCGTACAGTGGCGACTCAACAAATTGGCTGAATTATGAAATATGGCCAGTTTATTATATTGAACGTTATTGTTTTAATTAAAACGTTACACAATACTGGTGCTACGTGGCTTGTATAGTAAATAGTTATTAATGATAATGAATTCTATGATACGGTAGTGTTTTGTTTCATTTATTGTTTACACAGATCGTGTTTTGTTTTTTAATTGTTCATAGATTGTTAATTGTTAAAGATTATGAATGAACTTAGTTTCTGTTAGCCTTCGCGATTTTCGAAGATATGAAGATACTATAGAACCGCTACCAGGAGCATACATCTTCTAGAAAAAAAATCATCCAAGGCGGTCTTGACGCAAAATTACATAAATCTCTGCAATCCTGTATAAGTGACACCAGGACTAGACGAGTGAGCAAAGTCCACTTTGCAAAGTCCAATTATCAAAATGCTTGCAAGAAAGCACTTTGATAATTTACTTTTTGTTACAACTACCAAATTCCTGCTACCGCGCATCGTTCAGATTTGATGATCTCATCATTGGCAGTAAAATTCGATGATTAATGCTTATAATAATGGTTGTACAACGAAACCAAACTGCACTAAATGTCCTCGTCATAGCAATCCTTTTTAGGGTTCCGTAGCCAAATGGCAAAAAACGGAACCCTTATAGTTTCGCCATGTCTGTCTGTCTGTCTGTCTGTCTGTCTGTCTGTCTGTCCGCGGATAATCTCAGTGACCGTTAGCACCAGAAAGCTGAAATTTGGTACCAATATGTATATCAATCATGCCGACAAAGTGCAAAAATAAAAATTTAAAAAAACATTTTTATTAGGGTACCTCCCCCAGACGTAAAGTGGGGAGCGATTTTTTTTTTAATTTTGACCCTGACGTGTGATATATTGTTGGATAGGTATTTAAAAATGAATAGGGGTTTTCTAAAATCATTTTTTGATAATATTAATATTTTAGGAAATAATCGCTCCGAAAGTCAAAAACAATGTGTCCCCCCCCCCCTCTAACTTTTGAACCATAAGTTTAAAAAATATGAAAAAAATCACAGAAGTAGACCTTTATATGAACTTTCTAGGAAAATTATTTTCAACTTGATGAGTTGAATAGTTTTTGAGTTATATAGCACTTTTTCAAAAAAACGCAAATGATAACTTTGTTTTTCATACAAATACTATGAAAAACAAAGTTATTTTTGCTGACGAAAAATGTTGGTATTTTTAATGGTCTGGGAAGCTACGGAACCCTACAGTGAGCGTGGCCCGACACGCTCTTGGCCGGTTTTTTATGTTCTAGGCACCTTCTAGTTACGGAGACATTGGAGATCGAAGTTCCAAGTTTTTAACAAGTTAAAAAAAAAAAACAGCCAAGTTTGTAAGGTTATAACATTACTTTAAATACCTCTATGACCCCCGTACTATTCATTGCAATAATCAGCACAATGTTTTGAGGCTGTAATATTGAGTCCTAACGTTAACTATAAAAGTGATTTCCCAGTAATCATTTTTGCGTAAGGTTACTTAGTTCGATGTACTACGAATGCTTGGTTGAAGGCTTCGTGTACGCTCTGTCAAAACTTTGTGTATTATTTTGAGATGATGATAGACGTTTCATAGATTTTTAAACGTCAAAAATGACATTTGCTATTTTAACAGTCATTGAAGACAAATACCAAAACAAACACATCATCATTTCAGCCGAAAGACGTCCACTGCAGCTAGACATAGGCCTCCCCCAAGTGTCGCCACATTGACCGGTCCCGTGCGACTCGCGTCCAACGGATTCCCGCAACCTTCGCAAGTAGATCGATCCACCTAGTGGGAAGTCTTCCAACGGATCGTCTTCCGGTATATACCTATGTATATTGTCAAAACAAACACAAAGGTGACAAAATATTCACAAATTTGGTTAAGCCCATAATTCGACGAGTACACAATAACACGCTACAGCCGTAAAAGCTTATCTAATTAAAATGATTACTACATTCTAAAGGTTTATACAGTAACTCTGAGTAAATGGATATAACGTGTGAAATCTCAGCCATTTCATATGTGAAATTTCGCTCTAGGGTTTTGGGTACAAGTTACGGTCCGTGATAATTCTCTGAACAGGGGAAATAGCTGTTTAAAACAACCCTTATATTTATGTATACAGAGTTTAATGTTAAGTTTCTCCCTACTCCCTTGCCGCTGGGCTATATTATGTGAGAGCGACTGAGACAAATCAAATGAAACAAGAAAAAAATTGCGGCAACTAAAAAACCCATCAAGTAAAAAATCACACTCTGATTATATTCGGGGTTTACAAGGTAAAATTAACTCTTCCAATTTTGTTGTTGAAGTTTAAAAAAAAAATGTACCTTTGTTACCCGTGGCCTTTGGGTGGTAGTGGCGTCGCCCTTTGTTAGCCATAATAACGAATCGATTGACATCTTATTCATTAAAATCGGATGAATAGTTTAGGCACGGAGGAACCTACGTAAATACAAACATAGAGTACTTAAATCATAACCCTTCTTTTTGGTGTCGCCGTACTTGAGTAAAAAATAGCTTGAAGCATGCTACTCGTTACAGCTACACTATTACCGATGCAACTGAATTGCAATAAGTCCCTTGTTTGCGACAATAATGTCATAACTCGAAAACTATTTTCATAATAGTGCTTTTTTTTTTTACTTTCTTTAATTTTATATTCAACCACTAACAAAATCAAAGACCCTAAATTTTTGAGTTATGTCAACCTAGTCGCTAACGAGTGAGGTGACAAAGTGATTCGCATCTTTTAAGGCGTTAAAATGTGTGATACAAAGTCAAAGTTGAATAAACAGCAAAAAACAATAAACGCATGAATTTTCTTCTTATGAACTCGAAAACTCATTATTCCTATTATATTCATATCAAATTATCACGTCGTTACACCCACTAAAGAACAGGCAACGAATACAAAACATTCAAACAAACAAAACCCAAGAGAACTATCATTTCGACCTTAATAAAAATATACGAAGTGGTCCATTTAAGCCGACCTTCCCCTCAAGGGCGGAATGTTCCTATTGTTATGTGGGGAGTACTGGGGATTTATGAGATATGCCAACGGCCTGGAAGGGTAGAATGGGGACACTACGGGAGGCAGGATTGATTGCTGACCCGCTTTTGAAAGATTACAAAATGTTTTTTGTCACCAAAACATGAATAAATCTCTGCTTTGGTTCCGTTTTGGTGTTCCGTTCCGGAATTGCGGAGACGGAAAACTGTCTGCGATAGCCCTGGTCAGATTTTTCTTGAAGACTTTCAAGGTAAGGCGATCGACTCAGTTTCAATATCGATTCTACAGTTGCTTTGCTGAAAGTAGTAAAAATACATAGTGTATAAAACCTCATCACGAAGCCGTCAACCAAGCGTTCTGTACAAAAATTAAGTAACTTTACGCGAAAATTATTGTTGAGCAACGACTTTTTTTTGAGCTGAAAAATCATGTTTTGTGGTAGAACTCAATTTGTGCTGATGGATGGATTGAATAGTACCTAATAGATGGGGATAGTAGAGGTGTTTAAAATAAAATTCAAAATAAAATGCTTCGTTAGAGATAGCGCCAGGTCTAACCTAGAATAGTTAGCTCGACCTGAATAGGTTTTAAATATAATTTTATGATGCTATCTGGTGTCCACGACATCCACGACATAAGCCTCGCTGCTTAGTGTGGCACTAGGTGGAGCTGTGTGTATTGTCCAGAAATATTTATATATTATTATTCTTTATTTACATAACATCACGCCTGAAGGGATTAACAGACGTGAATAGTACACCCACTATTAACCAGTTATATTTAAAGTTCCTTGTAATATGAGACGACCCTATTGTCATCAACCGGGCACAAATCACACTGCTTGGCTGCTACTGAAAAACCCTATAACACTTTGCCCAACCTGCTCGCGTAGCATGACCACCGTAGACACGACAGAGAGTCGACAAATCTTTTGACCATCTGTCATTTTGTCGATTCAATGACGGATGAAGAAAAGATTTGTCGAGTCTCTCTCGTTTCTCCGGTGGTCATGATAAGCGGGTTGGGACTCTAACCCAGTACCGCATGTTCAGAAGTCTCGCACGCGACCGCTAGACCGATGAGGCAGTGAATTAATTTAGATTGTTTAAAAAAGTCTGCATTGTTAGTGATAGCGCCAGGTCTAGCCTAGAATAGTTAGCTAGACCTGAATAGGTTATAAAACATTTTATGAGTAGAATAAGGGTAATATGGCTATCCTCGAACCCAAATGTGTCTGCGAAGTTTAACGAGGAGCACCTAATGTGGATTTGATTAAGGATCCAATGCGAAATTCGAGAGTCGTTCACATGGCGTTATATCAAGCTATACATTTCCAGTATAACATGGCCTCCTTTGTATAGATTTCTCGCACAATGAGAGATTTCATAAAAAGTAAAAGGGAATTTGTTCTCCCCGTACCTTTATATATTTATTACCTTTTGGTTACACCCAAAGGGCAATGGAGAGGTCAGAGTTTGCTTGCGTGATCAAATCAGATATGAGACATCCGCAAGAGAACCAAGGTCACTGAAGAAGCCCGAAGAATTGCCAAACTTAAGTGGCAGTGGGCAGGGCACATTGCTCGCTGAACGGATAGCCGATGGGGCCAAAAAGTTCTGGAGTGGCGACTGCGAACCGGAAGATGATGCGTTGGAAGACCTCTCACAGGGTGGACCGATGTACTGGTGTAGGTAGCGGGAATCCGTTATATGCGAGTCGCACGAGACCGGTCAATATGGCGACACTTGGGGCCTATGTCCAGCAGTGGACGTGAAATGATGAATGATGATGATGATGACCTACAAAGGTGGTAATTCATAAATGACAATAATTATTCAATACTTACACACACTCTGCTTCAAATAAACAATGTAACATTCTAAATCCTATTAATAACAGCGAAACGGCTGTACAAACACTAATAGATATCCACCAAGCGTACTAATATAACAATTAATTGTAACAAGTTAATTAAGTAAGGACTGCTACCAATTATGTTGCAGACATATCGAGTCGTAACGTATCTAAGTTATTACACGTGGGTAGTTTGTGATATTTTCGGTTAGAAATAGTTGGTGTGAAAAGAATTGCTTTTCTTCGAATGGAGTAAAGATCATATACAACGTGTGATGATATATATGCGCAAAACCTCAGACACCGATATTTTTAATTCAAAACATCTAGTTCTGAGAGAAACATACAATAAAAAAAAATGTTTAATGTGCTGTTTTAGTATTAGTGGCAATTAGATTTACTGGCAAGAACTATTATTATCGAGCGTATGAGAAAATTTAAATTGGCCGACATTTATTTGTGTTTTTTTGTTTACCTATTTTGGCGGGATTGCGCACTTGTTGGCTTGATCTATTAATAAATAGACAGTGCAATATTTATAGTGTAGACTTTTTTTTGAAAAATGTGACCTATATTTAAAAGTGGTTCAATTGATTCTGCTCTTGATTCTGATCAAACTATTTTCAGGTTTTGCGCATTTAACTTACACGTTTTATTTCTATCTTCTGCCAGCGGCTTTGCCCTCGTGATGTTTGATAAATTGTCAGGTCATGGAATCTTACTACCAAGATAAAAAGTATTCCATGTTCTTATCCGGGTTATAAACGATATGGTGTACTAAATTTCATCCAAATCCATTCAGTATATGTATAATACTTACAAACTTACGTATTTATTATAAGTACTTAGAGGATTTGTCGAATTATTTTTCGTTATTTTTTATTATTTGCCTTTATTCTTCTTTCTCCTTCCAAACCTATCTGTTTTGTGTAATTTCTGGCTACGTTTGCTCCGCGAACATGATCATATCGTCCAGTGAGTGACGATCTTTGCCCACCTCTCCGGTTGCATCCGTGCGAGAGTGATGAACTCATTATACTCATTATTGCCATACAACTATAAGGTTGAACGTCGTTTGCATGTCATAAGAAAAAATTATCTTGCAAACCTAAAATAAACTTCTTTCTCGTTTGTTACACCACCATAACTCTGCGCTCATAAACTACTATATCGCCTGCTCGTCCAAATCGTCGGTCGAGGTTAACTTGCGGTGTCAGATCTTGGCACTTAACACTGTTTTACGGCAGCGTTAATGGCTTCCAAGTTTACTGTTCTGTTTTCTTATGCATTTGAATGAAGGAAGGTGGAAGTCATGATTGATTTGTTTTGAGTAATGTAAATGTTGATCTTGATCAAACTCATCAACATTGTTTGCCCAGTCTTCTCCGAAGTTCTATATTGAGGTCTGCTTCCCTGCTTCCAGTCTAACCAGATGCAGCTGAATACCAGTATTTTACATGACGCGACGGCTTACCAAACATCCACAATCCGGTTAGTACTGGGTAATACGACCCTAAAAAGACCCGAATACCTTGGTAAGACTGGTTATCAGACTTTTTGGGCCACTGACTACCTATATCGACTGTCAAAGATCTACAAATAACAGCCAACTGATTAACGTGCTTTCCGAAGCACCGAGAAAACTCAGTACGTGATGGCCGAGCGCTTGTTATTATTTTGCCACGAGCTCTTCGATCTTGGTCAAAATAACAGCTCATTAAGCTGATACTAGAGCTATGTAAGTTAACACTCATAATTTTAGTACAAAAAGAGAAAAAACGACGATGCTTTAGAACAATTCTCCTTCATTTTGCATAAAAAGGGCGCACTTATCTAAAGCAGCAGAGATACCCCTTAAAAGCAAGAGCCAACGTTTTCCAAACGATATATTTTTCACTGAAAACTCACTTATCAGGCCTAATGTCCTAATTTAGAATATTTTTCGCCTCCCAAGCGTTCCTAATGGATTAAAAAGGTAAAACTCTTCAAAATTCCGTTGGCAAGTGGAATTCCGCACAATTTTGTCGTCTGTCCCTCCTTTATTATTGTTCATTTCATCTAATACTTCCCTGCCTACCCTCGTTTATTACCTCTGAGAGCTTTCATTTAGACTGATTTCCTTTTTTCTTAATTTATAAGCTTTGCGGGAATTTTTGTACTAAGTTAGAGATTTGCATATATAAGTCAAGTTAGCCACAAGTGTTTCCACAAAATGATTAGTTACTCAAACGATTTTATTAGTTTACGACTTCAAAATCCTTTGCATTACAACATGGCTGGTTTTATTTGAAAAGTAAGGCTTACAAATTATTTGCTAACGTATATCAAAGAAAAAACTCAGCAACCTTTTGATAAAAATATTTCAATGAACAAACAATCAATGTGGTTTCCAGTAAAACTTTTGCGCTAATGAGGATTAAAAGAGTACTTTTTCAATAATGCGGGTTTGACGTCATGGCACTTTACATGGAGCGACTGCCTATCTGACCTCCACAACCCAGTTGCTCATTGGTAATTTTACTTTTAATTGAGAAGATAAGTTAAGTCGATTTCGGCGGTCTCTCCAGTTCTGGAGCCATAGCGCTTCCTGTCTACTCCGACTTTCGGTATCTCGGTTGACTCATGCAAAGCGATGGCGAAATAGATCGTAGTGTAAAGCACAGAATTACCACGGGATGGATGAAATGGCGGCAGGTCACGGGAACAATCTGCCTTCTCCTTAAACTTAAGGGAAAAGATTTATAAAACAATGGTTAGACCTGCTGTGTTCTATGGATCAGAATGTTGGGCCACAAAAGGGAATAATGAAAGGCATCTGCATGTCGCGGAGATGAGAATGCTAAGGGTGATGTGTGGTGTTACGCAAATGGATAAAGTAAGGAATGAGTATATAAGAGGAAGTCTGAAAGTGGTAATCGGTTGTCGTGATATATGATGCGGAGGAAAAAGGAAAATGTCGTGAGAAAAGTTTTAAGTATGGATGTGGATGGGTATTTGAGTAGAGAAAGACAAACAAACGATGGATGGACTGTATTAAGAGTGATATGGCAAAATTAGAAGTGTCTGATGAGATGACGAAAAATAGAGAAGTATGGAATAAGAAGACATGCTGTGCCAACCCCGAATAAATTGGGATAAGGGCAAGAGAATGATGATGATGTGCGTATTGTACTCGTATTATCATTACTTGCTTTAGTGAAGAAAAACATTTTGAGGAAACCAAAAGATTAGGCAACCAGTACACCTGAGAGATTTCTCAACAGAATGTAAAGCCAAGTTACATGCCCGTGGGTGGTATAAAAACCCTTAACCTGGTTTAAGCACTAAAAACAAAAAATAAAAACATCGCTGGACATTACACACAGCGCCATCTAGTGCCACACTAAGCATGGCTTGTGTCGTGGTCACCAGACAGTTGATATACTGCATATATACTTTTTGTTTGTAAATACATTATACACATATGATACATGATCATCACACAAACATTTGCTCCTACCGGGATTGGAACCCGGGACCCTAAAAACGTAAACGTAGCGCCATTCGGGTCGTCAGAAAAGAAAAAGAATAAACACGATAAAGAAAAAGTAGGGAGACCTATTTCAGTCCTAGACTCTCTTGTTTCCATTGACCTGGTTCCCCGAACAAATAGATATTGAATTTGAATCTCTTTAATTCAGGACTTCGAATTTCCGAATCAATTTGTTGATGAACAACTCGGCGTAAGAAATGATTTCCCGATGAGATATTTTCCACGCCGCCGAGTGTAACCACTGGATTGAGTTAAAAGTATTGCGGATTTTAAGATAATGACATTCGTGGTGAATGACAAAATGGAAGAAAATTACTTTTTCTTCACTACTACGTAAGGCGCGTCGACTTAATGTAACATTAGCGTGATTTACGAGACATGAATGGTCTCGAGTCTCGCTATGTACCGGCTGGTCACCCATCCACACATCGACCTCAACAAACGTTGCTTAACCTTGAAGATCGACTTGTCAGGCTAAGTTACGACGAAAGATTTGCCTCTAACCAATACAAGGAATCTTTTCGTCATAAGGAATATGAAGATCGTAAAGGTATACTAACCTAAGAAAACAATATTAAAAGAAAGAACATAAAAGGACCTGTTTACGCAATGTTTATTCAAGAAGGGTCTAATAAATAAGGACTGTTTCGTCTTGCATGAAACAGTCATTACAAATATATGAAGTGAATCAAGTAAAACTCTTTCACGCAAGGGAGGACTAGGGATGGGGCAGCAAAGCGAGATATGTCAATATTGAAACCTCTTATGTGTTTTGTTTATTCTGTGTTTAATGTGAACATACTCCGAAGAAGATCATAGCCCGAAGAATTGCCAAAGTTAAGTGGCAGCGTGCAGGGTACATTGCACGCAGAACGAATGGCCGATGGGGACGAAAAGTTCTGGAGTGGCAACCGTAAACTGGAAGACGATGCGTTGGAAGACCTCCCACTAGGTGGACCGATGACCTGGTGAAGGTTGCGGGAATCCGTTGAATGTGAGTTGCACGGGACTGGTCAATGTGGCGACACTTGGGCCTCCTCCAAGTGTCGCCACATTGACCGGTTCCGTGCAGTGGTCCAGCAGTTTTTCGGCTGAAATGATGATGATCATGATGAAATTCTACCAATCCGCACTGGGCCCGCGTGGTAGATTATAGCCCGTTCCCTCTCATTGAGAGGAGGCCGTGTCCCAGCAGTGGGAACATTATAGGCTGATGATGATGATGATGATGATGAAATTCATTATTTTAGGTTTAAAGAAGCCGTTTCTTGAAAATAGACAAGAAGTTTCGGGTTTCTTTTACATTACATAATCATTATCTTGCCTTTTTCTATATAAGCCTATGTATTAGGGGTCTGGATAGCACAACTTATTCTTCCTCACTTTCTTCACTATAAGCCATTATGTAAATTTTCCATACCATTTTTCATACAGTCCATCTATCATTTCTATTGTCTGTTCCACTCTCGTGCTAAAATCTTTCAAAATATTATTAAAAGTCCTTATTTTTAAAGTTGCAACAGACTTGTTTTCATCAGTAATATGTTACAATCCTAAACCTTCACCATTAAATTAAATTCCTCATATACCGTTTCTGCCATGCTGTACCCTTACCGTTATAAATTCTTCCTCCTTGATATTTCCATTCAGTAAGAATTGCAACCATACGCAAAACTTTTCCTCTAATATTTTATAGGCAATCTGATCCTCCGTTTTTCTAAAAGAATCGTCGGCTCCATCCATTATCGACGCCACTGTCCCTCCAACCCTTTCGATAAGGAAATCCCGGTAAAATCTCTCCGAACGAATAAACATAGAGATTTATCAAAGTGTAAAGGGGTACTTTAGAGTCAAAGCTCTGTTATTTTTAGAAACAGTAAAGATAAAATAAAATAGATTCGTAACTTCTCATGGAGAAAGAAAATCAATGGTTAGGACTGTCAGTAATAGCTTTTTAAAGAAACACATCTACATCTACACTAATACTATAAAGAGGAAAAAATTGTTTTTGTGTGTATGTTTGTAATGAATAAACTCAAAAACCACTATGCCGATTTAAAAAATTCTTTCACCATTGGAAAGCTACATTCATCCTGAGTAACATAGGCTATATTTTATCCCCGTACTCCAACGGAAACGGGAACAACGCGGGTGAAACCGCGTGACGCCCGCTAGTAGTTAATAAAGTAGAAGGCCTGAACAAAACTTATATTTTCATTTACAGGATAACATCCGCGATTATTCGTAATGTTGACCATAGGGTCATAGATATCCTGCCGGGGTTGCGGGCCTCTTCGAAAGAGATACCGCGGCCCCGGAACATAAAGGGCGAGGAAGGAACATGGATGGGTTTTAGTCAGTAAAAGTCTGACACTCCCTCCCGCTCCGCCCAGAGTGGGAGAAGTTATTTGATGATTTCCCATACTAAAAAAAAAAAAGAAGCCCCGCCGCCCGCGAAGGCACAGACGCGTTAAACTTATAACACCCCGTCGTTTTTGCGTCGAGGGTTAATAAATTCAACTCAAAATAACGAATAATCATGCAGATAGCAAGTGACGGTACAAATTGAGTTTTAAACTGTGAAAGCTTAGTATAAAAGGTGCTGATGTACCTTCGAAACGCAAGGAAGAAGAAGTTAGTAAAATAGTTACAGTCAGCTTGATTACACAAAAGTTTGTAAACAACAGGGAGTCTAAAATTGCCGCTTTTGCAAAACCTTAAAAGGATAATAGTATGAAAAACATTTCAATTCGTATAATGGACATAAAGTGACAAGACACAATATTAAGCATATCCATGACCATTTATATACGGAACACTAGATCTCATTAAGATAAGGGCAAGAAAACCTTACGTGTAAAATAAACTCAAAACAAAACTATCAACAAATAAGTAAAATCTGCAATACCAAAAATCCCAACCAAATCAAACGTAATATTATACAAATCACTATATCACTGATCAGTAACACCGATACGATTATTAAATACCATTTGAACCATAAAAACGTTACATAACAGAATAGATAACGCAACAGAAGGATTACTCCGTGAACCATACTTATTCCCATAACGTGTGCGTATGCAGACGTTTTGGGAATAAGTATGGTTATCTCAATGGGATTATTTGTAGGAAACTGTGCCGTGAGAGAGGGCTGAGAGTTTGTTACTTGTCAAATTCAGATTAATTATTATAAAATCCAAACAATTAGCACTTTAACTTTAATTTTTTACCAAGGAACTCCATGACAAGTGTTTCAAAGTCTGCCTTTTTCCGTGTTGACTTTATTAACCTTATACTACGTCACTCCCAAAGATTTGTCGGTGGCAGCGCATTGTTGTCGCTTTAACTGCGGATTATAGTTTTAGGGCCATTTACGCGAAATTCATCATCATCATCAGCCTATTAATGTTCCCACTGCTGGGACACAAGCCTCCTCTCTGAGAGCGAAATTAATCACACAATTTTTGAGCAGTATTATTTTAATTTTAGTTCAATGTGAGAAGGAGACGGAGTTATAAGTTAGTTAGTTGTGAGTTATCTATCTCTTTTTCTCACTAAACTAACATGGCTTTCTGTAGCTTTTCTATTCCGTGGTCACATTGTGGTAGCGTGCGATGCAAATGTTTCCAGTCACGCATGTAATGATGGGTTTTCATCCACTTTTACTCCGCAGCAAATTAGGTTCGTGATTAATTTTAGGATAATGTTTTATGTGCGCTGCTATGAACTATATGGTGTATTAATATAATTAGACTGGGAATAAGTGGCAATAGTAGTTATTTTTATTTTAGAAAATGTCGTGGGTTTTGAGTATGAATGTAGATGGGTATAAGTGTAGAGGAATCCCAAAGAAACGATGGCTGAACTGTGTGAAGTGTCACATGGCAAGAAAGGAGCTGTCTGATGAGATGATGAGTACTAGAGATGTATGGAAGAAGAAGACACGCCAACCCCAAATAAATTGGGTTATGGGCAGGAAAATAATGAATAGATATTGTTATTTATTTTCATACGAACAATTTGTCATATTTTAAAGGTTACAAAACAGAGTTGCGTCATGGTTCTTAAATTGTAAGGTTGGTGACTAATGACAATAAATTATAGTCGAATGTTATGATTGTCACCATATCTTATACAAACATAACAAAACAATAATAATCAGCTTGATATGTTGCCCATACGTGGGACTCATCTGCGTGAGGAAAACACTAATCACCTAATCCTTTCACTGGTAAAGGATATCAGATCTGCATATTATTATTGAAAAATAGATTCAAATCCAAATGCTCAAAATCATCATCATCATCATTACAGCCGAAATGCGTACTGCTGGAAATAGGCCTCCCTTAAGTGTCACCAGATTGATCGGTTCTGTGCGTCTTGCAACCAGGGGATCCCTGCAACCTTCACCAAGTCATCTGTCAACCTAGTGGGAGGCCTTCCAAAAACATAATGCGCAAATACCTAGACATTTCTATAAATTTTGCATGGACGATAATACGATAACAAGTAAAGAAAATCTTTAAACTATAAATGAATAATACACGTGGGAGGCCTAACATCTGATATCAGGTGCATTGCATCTCACGCTTACTACAGGGTGAATTTGAATAAATGCGACAAAATGAAATGGGAGCTTCAGTTACAGTAACATAGTAATTATAAACTGTTTTTTCTACCATCTAAATCGTTAAAAAAAATTACGCGATTATCGTTTTCAAAAGGTCCATTGATGCTATTATCTTTATTTAAGTACGAATTATCGGTATTCCCGTTCATAGCGGTCATTTACCTAATTTAGCCTAGTTTCTAATGTAAGTATCGCGCGACGTTGCCAAACCTCGCATGTGCGCCAGCGCTGACTTCCCTTCCCGGCGACCGCGCGCCGCCCACTACCCTTCCTTAGTTCATTACAATTTTACATTTGATATTTTATACATTTTCTTGACAACACGTATTATTGTATATTTAAATTTGTCGCATCTATTCAATTTCACCCTGTATAATGGCGTTATTCCATAGCAAATCAAGGCTAAGATATGCACGCTCGCTTTTCTTCGCTTTGAATAAAAATGTGGGCAGGGAACACTGCGACCCACAACCACGGAATGCGTTGGTAAGGCTGAAAAGTCGTAACCGTTTTTAAAAGTGTGGGCACACACTTTTAAAAACGGCTCCGCTCACTGGAAATGCTGTAAGGAAAGACTGAAGGTGCTAAAAAAATGTTTCCCTACCCAACCCATTAGTGCCACTTGCAGAAAATAGGCTCCGGACACAGGTGGCCGAAGCAAGGAAAACCTGTGCAGGTGGAAATTCATAGATAACTCTGCCCTGGAGTGTAAATGTGGTACAGCACCACAAACGATGGGACACTTGATTTCGTGTCCTGCCTGTCCTGTTGATTGCACAGCACAGGAGCTGACATACGCTAGTAAAAGTGCCAAACTCGTCATCATGAGCTGAGTCAATTTGAATTCTCATCGACAAGCTAAGAAGTAGAAGAATAAATTGGAGTTTCATACAAAGGATTTCGAACTAATAAACACGACAATAACTGTTCATAGACCGTTAAGGGTCGCGTGATGGATTTATTACGTGTTACATTACAGCAAGCATTTATCATATTTATAGATACTCAACAGATCGTTATTGCAACATGCAACAGCTACAATATAGTGCATTGAAACGATTGGAGCTGCTATGCTATGCTAACACCTAATTTAGACCTTATAAACAGTAACTGTTGGAGCACGTGGCTAGATTATTTTCATGTGATGGTAAATTGGTCAAGGTTTTGATGGGGAATTGTTGTCTTAGAATCGACACCTCGGAGAGTTCAATGATCTATTTTGTACGGAAATAAACAGATAGCTTACCTCATGAAATATGGTTATCGCCACTATGTGTTTGTAATGCCAGAGCCTTTACAGAGAGAAAACTACTTTATGGTCTTGCAGTAACGTGTCCGTGGCTTAGGCCTCCAGTGTCAAGGCACCTATGGCCGACGCCCCCGATTCGATTAAAATTGTGCTTTGTCACTCAGTAATAAATGAAAAAAAGGGAATCACCATAATAATAAAGTATTTTTGTTTGATAAACCAAAGTTATCTATCAAATAGCAGAGAAAATAGATCGCCACTTAACCTTATCCTTTCACAACTTTTTCACCATTAAAAGCAGATGAAAGAACAACATACAAGACGGAACAAAAATATTGCTAATTTGACTGAACAATATGAAAATAAAAAAATACCACGACCGCGGTCACTTATTCTATTCTAAACGGAATCTTTATACTAATTCTACTTGACAGCAGAAATAGAGACAGTAGTAGTTCTTTTTTGTCGATCTAGTTACAATCTTCCTTAAATTGTTTCCTATTTTTACGTCGTTCAGCGGAATTCACATAAGCTTTTTTGTAGCTAATGTCATTTAAATACATTCCTAATAGTTCCATTTATCTATGTTGTCGAAAATAGAACAGCTCTCTGAGAGAGCCGAGATTTTACTAAAAACCCCTTTTACCTTTTAAGTTCAAAGGAGGTCGGAAATACCCTTACCACAAAGAAAACTGACTCCTCAACAAAAAATCCCTACTAGTTGGTTTGCTCTAGATGCAGATCAATTGCTTTCAGTGGCGTCCGGCCATCTGGCAAAGGTAATGGCAGCATTCATCATGTACTAGGAAACACTAATAGTCAGAGCCGTTAGAGTTCGCACTTTGCTAGTTGCAGTATTGACGTGACCGTGGTCGTTTTAGTCAAGTTTAACGGTTAAGAGAAACATAATTGTGCTAGCCAGTAATTAAATACTGACTAAGTGCGGACAGGTCGTATACAGGATGGAATGCATCGACGCTAAAAAATTAGCTGTTCCAGCTAGCTGTGAATCATTTGAGTACTTTTGACCATGTAAGAAAAATTTCGATAGTTTAATTTCGTGTTCAGAATATTTTTTTTATTTTCATTTTTTCTTTTGTACTGAATAGGTATGTGGTTACCGTTTACACGTCAGTGTCCCTTCCATCCAGTATAGTTTACTTTCTTTGTACTTTTTGCCAGTAAAGAAGGTGCATAGTATAAAGCAATTTAAAAACAAAACCGCTTGTCTGCGCGGTTGGGTGGTGAAGCGGATCTCACGTCGCATTTCTCACAAACCTGCGCGTCCTTCTTCCAGTTCCTCCCGCCATCTCCTTCGTGGCCTGCCCCGACCCCATCTCACTGTGTCAAGGCACCAGTTTTCCTGCTATTTTGACCCACAGTTTGAAGTATTGGCTTGTATTAAATCCATTGACGTCTAATACACGCAAGACGCCCCACCGCCCGGTCGAGCGGCACTCACCGCCTCTCCGCGCGGAGCGTCATACAAATAATCTTCGCCACCTCGACGAGCGATTTCGTGTGAGTATCGGCTAGCATGAAATGCAAAGCTCGAAACTTGCTCTCACCATAGAAATGGGACAACACAGTGGGATCTAAGGATCTACAAAATTATGGCATTTCTGGGAGCATCTTGTTAACTAGTTGAAATGTGTGCCAAATATTTTGTTACTTTTTCGTTTTTCTCAGAGCTGTTTCTGCCATTTCCCTATGGGACTCTAAAAAGCGACACCTTGTTCGTTTTCTTCTGTTCTCGCTTTTAATAAAATATATTCTTCATAATTTTATTTCTGGATTGCCAAATGCCGCCAAATTTTCAGAGATAACCTGCTTTTATGCTTAAATGGTATTTTCGATTTAGTAACACTTGGGCCCAAGTGGGCTAAAATGGCCGCTTTAGTAGAACATAATATTAATCACGTTAAAAATATAAAATTCTTAAAATGGACTTTATGGTAATGACTATAAAGTCGATTTTTAGTATTTAATATTTTTAACGTGATTCATATTATGTTCTGCTAAAGCGGTCATTTTAGGCCCGCAGGACAGAATGGAGCTAAGCCTTTCTTCTTTACAGATAGATCAACAATGTGGAATTAGTACCGCCTTCGGGTTTAAAACATTAAACACTGAACCATTGAAATAAAAAAAAAACCCATTCTGTGCCATTACATTATTTATTTAGACAACGTTAATTCTGTTGAGTGAGTTTGCATTACTGAAAGAAAAATAAACAAAAGCTTGAGCTAAGAGTCAAAAAACATTCTTTATCTGTAATGCGAAACAATTGCAGTTTGTTCAAGACAAGAATTCAGTGAAGGTACGAGTATTTTGTCTGAAAAAACAATGGAACGATAAAGTTTACCTAATTTAATTAGTCTGTTCCGTTTAAAATATTACAAAGTTGATTTTTTGGTACGGAAATGAAAAAAATATATACCTACAAAGGTGTTCTTGTGCTTCGCAAACAAATTGGCAACGTTCAGGTTTGCGACTTGAAAAATCGTTAGAACAAAACAATTGGTCAAAGTCGAGTGAAAAAAGTCGCAAATTTCAAAACGTCCCAGCGCGGAAAATTTAGTTACTATTTTTCAATTTGAACAGTTTTCAGTAAAACTTCCGATTAGATTCAAACTAAAACCATTTTTGCAGGCTATTCCTGTTCTGCTTTAACTGTCAAATCCCATTGCAGTCGTTTTTATTCTCGTTGCAATGAAATTGCAGGCTGGGTTGCTGCTGATAGATGTAAATATCTGTCAAAACTTGTACTCCTCCTTTTTCGATTACATAATAAATTATGATAATACATCACGCCTGTTAAGCCCGAAGAGTTTGGTAGAAGTGTATCAATAATCTATCAGCATCTGCCTAGCCTTTTCCCAACTATGTTGGGGTCGGCTTCCAGTCTAACCGGATGCAGCTGAATACCAGTATTTTACATGGAGCGACTGCCTATCTGACCTCCACAACCCAGTTTATACTGGGAAATACGATACCACTTGGTAAGACTGGTTGTCAGACTTTTTGGGCCACTGACTACCTGTAACGACTGTCAAGGAATAAATGACAGCCGGAACCAACAGCTTAACGTCTTTCCGAGGCACGGAGGAAACTCGGTACCTATGTAAGGGTGGTCACCCATCCACAGACCAACCTAGGCTTGTATCTTGTAAGCCCAATACCATGAGGTCTTGGGCTTGATTACTCCCTTGATTAGCTCACTAGTAGTGCCAGCCACCACTCGCCCAACTGGGCAGTCATATTGAATACTTATTACAAACTCCAAAAAACTAAAACATTCTTGACTCCTGACAGACAGGTTGTTAACCTTTTGTATTCAGAGGCTTCACATAATTCTACTACCCCATATTTTTTATGTCAATAAAATTTTACCTTTTTAATGTAAACCAGAAAGACGTACAGAATACCTACTCAACTTTTAATTAAACCTTTTCACCTGACAAAAACAAACGCTTTAATTAAATCTCATAATGTATGAACTCGCTAATCAACAACCCGCTACATAAGCATTTTGTGGGGAAAAAAGATTAGGTTTATTAAGCGCAGTTCACACCAGCAGCTAGAGAGCGAGCGAGCGAGCCGGGCAAGCTTCGTTTCACCTCTTTTCATACTTCGGTTCACATCACGAACTACAGAGATAAGCTACGTCAGCAATACAAACGATGCGAACGAAATATCTGACGATGTCAGCGATGCTATTCGTTTACCTCGTTAGCTGAGTTCGAAGTGTGAACAGAAGTATAATCGAAACGATATAAATCGACGTTTAAATCGACGTTTATTATTATTGGTTTTTGTTGTGAACCCACACAGTTTAGCTCGCCAAAGCTTCGCTTAGTTTATGAATTGTGTAATAATACCCTTATTGAAGCCAAAAGACAATTATTGTTTTCCCCGTCACGCGTTATTGCGTTCTTTATTTGTTTTAGAATCTAGACCATACCTGGGAACCTTCTAGTTACGGAGATTTTGGGGTCAAATTTTTCACAAGTTTTTGTTAAATACATACTTAAATGGAAGATTTTTACGTTAAACACCTCCAAAATCCTTATATTATTCCTATATATTTATATGATCCCGATATTTAAACTATACATCAGCACAATTTTGAGAGCTTTACATTGAGTTCTACCCTAAAACGTGATTTTTTTCCAAAAAAAAAAGTCGTTTCCCAGCATTTTTTTTTTGCGTAAAGTTTTGATGAGTATAATGCTCGGTTGACGGCTTCGTTAACATCTTGCATCCTTTCTCTCGCCTCGTGTCACCCGCCAGCTCACATGTTTGCTCGGTAACTGTCGGTGTGGCCTGCGCTTTATGCGACCGTACAAAATTTTATAAGCGAATCGTTCAACCCGGTTTGATAAATGAGATATTGAGTGGGTCATATCAATCATATGGGGACGGACGGGTAGATTCGAAAACAATTTTGCTTGTAATCCTATTTGACCCTGTTTTACTGAGGCAGACGTAAATTTTAATTGAATATTTTAGCACGTTGTATTAGTTAGAGAATTTTTAGATACGCTATTGGAAAATGATCAGAAAAGCGTAAACAATTTAGTGCTTTATGTTGAGGCACACCTGGAGGAAGCTAGTTGACGTAATGTTTACCGTTCAGTTTTATAACCCATGATTTTACTTTACGTAACATACATAACACCTCGTCTGTAAATTCCGTAGGGTTATGCAGAAGATTACTCATTAAGAACACACGCTCTGACGGCAAGAACTAGTTGGTGGGCGGGGTTAAAATGCATGCTATCTCATCCGACATCACGAGCGAAAGGGATAGACGCTGTGATGAGCAGTAAGGAGCTAGTGTTCGTACACATACGCATTCCTGACGCTGAGTCACGCATACACGCGCAACTTCATTGAATAGTGGATGACCGCGGGCGGCGTGTGATTGTGTGCTATCGGTGGCGCGTAGGCGATTCATGTTTGAAAGACGACATGAACTCAAACAAATAGATGTTAGAACTTAGGATTATCACTGTGTGAAATGTAATAATATGTACCCAATTTACCTGGTTGTTATTATGAATGGTCAAGCTCCTACATAATACTTACCTGCGACTTTTCCCACGTGACAATGAGTTCTCTTGCTACAGTGTGAACATTATATATGTTGAATAATGTAGGTAGTTATTGTTATTATCAACAAATAATTTCATTGATTAGATTTTTTCTTTGATGTGACTGTGAGGCTTGTTGTTGGTTCATCAAATTAAAAAATCCGTTATTTTGTAAAGTGTTTATTGGCTGTTTATTTACAATAGCAGTCAATAGTACAATAAGCGTTTACAATAATCTCTTAGTATACATTTATCAACAATAGGCATTGTGTAACCACAGAGACTATACGAAAGACTCGCCACAATGTTTGTGTGATTTGTGTTTGTTACCTGAACCTCCTCACTCCTCCACCTCTGAGGTAACAAACACAAAAGGAATAAATATTTCCCGTGTTTGCAACAATTTTCATTTATGCTCCGCTCCTTTTGGTTGTAGCGTGATGTTATATAGCTTATAACCTTCCTCGATAAATGGACTATACAACACAAAAAGATTTTTTCAATTTCAAACAGTTCCTGAGATTTGCGCGTTCAAACAAACTCTTCAGCTTTATAATATTACTAGCTTATGCCCGCAACTTCGTTCGCGTGATGTTTTTTATCGCAACGCATCGCCTCCGCAACGGAAACTTTTTTCCCGCTTGCAACATTTCATTTTGCTGCTCCGCTCCTATTTGTCATAGCGTGATGTTATATAGCCTTTAGCCTTCCTCAATAAATGGACTATCTAACGCAAAAATAATTTTTCAATTCGAGACGGTTGTTCCTGAGATTAGCGCGTTCAACCAAACAAACAAACTCTTCTGCTTTAGTATTGATCGTCACGAGTAAACGTCACGTCTGAAATTAAAAATTGGTATTGACCAGATCTGTGGTAGTTAGTGTTATCATTTTTCTTGCTAAAAGGTTTACAATCGAGGTCGTCTATTATAAATAAATGAATAAATATCGCTGGACATTACACACAGTGCCATCTAGTGCCACGCTAAGCAACAAGGCTTGTGTTGTGGACACCAGATAGTTGATATACTACATAGATACTTTTTGTTTGTAAATACTCTAAGAACGTAAGGCAGTCTCACTACCGCTACGCCATTCGTGTCTTCGTATAATTAGGTATACACGAAAAAGAACTTCAGAAAAAGTCATTGTTGCAGGAACATTTTCTTTATTTGCATTTAAAAATCTCCCTTTTACTCTGCACCTCTTTTTGCGAGCGACACTTGGCCGTAGGCTGGTCTTTCTGCCCATACGTTTATCCTTATTTGCCTCTGTAACACAAAAGATTAGTCTGTATGGTTGTTTCTGTCTATGTAGTTCATATTATTCTGTAAGAAATCAAATCTATCTAAAATATACTATAATGCCATAGCAAAACTACTAACTACTATTTAATTTAGTAGTAATACTTACCTAAATGCCTCTAGGTAAGTATTACAAAATACTACTTCATGTCACAAAGAAACCAGTAACTTCGGCCGGGCCGAGCTTGTGAAAGTCGGGAGCGAGTCTATCGCAAATATTACCACAACATTTTTTTTCGTTCATAATAGAAAATGCCGATTTAGAAATGATCAATTACTAAAATGGCTCCTTTAGTAGAATCGTAAATGAATCACGTAAAAATAAAATATTCATAAAATGGTCTTTGTAACCATGACCATAAAGTCCATTTTAAGAATTTTTAATTTTCGTGATTCATTTTATTGAACAAAATTTAAAATTCTTAAAATGGACTTTATTGCAATGACTACAAAGACCTGCTAAGATTCTGCTAAAGCGGCCATTTTAGACCCTTTTTAGAACCACCCCCATTTTAGACCCCATTTTAGAACCACTGCCTATTGCGTTCTATAAAACAAAGTCTCCGTCGCATCTGTCTTTCTGTCTGTCTGTCTGTCCGTGACTAACTCAAAAACTGCGGCACGGATTTTCATGCGGTTTTCAACAATAGTCAGAGTGATTCACGAGGAAGGTGTTTACACACACATGCTAACCCTTGTTAGATTTAACAAAATTATGTTATAAAGACTCATAAAAAGCGTGAAAAAAGTCCATCATCATCATCAGCCTATAATGTTCCCACTGCTGGGACACGGCCGCCTCTCAATGAGGATCAATCAGTGCGGATTGATAGATGTCACATGTCTTCGAATTTTTTATTCTTGGACATGCCGGTTTCCTCACGATGCTTTCCTTCACCGTTTTGAGAGCATTGGTGATGAAATAAATTACATAAAGTAATGCGCCTGTCTGGGTTTGAACCCACGACTTACTGTTCGTAAGTCAGGGCCGCCACCACTGGGCCACCGCTGCTCCGAAAAAAGTCCGTAATAACATAATAAGTATGTTTATCTCCTGTGGTAAACTCTAAGTAACCATAATTAATTTCAAAATTTAAAAATGTGACCTAATTTGCCAAGCCGTTTTCCCCTATTCAGTATTAATCCTTATCCAAATAAGTATGTTCATTATATTGATAATTCAATTTAGATTAAAATTGTCTTTACAGCATATCATTTGGATGAATAGTTCAGAAATTATCACAGAATTTAAATTATTCGAGACTGAAAATATCATTCTCAGCGAAACAGGGTCACTATTATAATGTATAATTTTCATAATGTTATTGCGTAAAAAGTAAGAAGTAAGTTATACTACCTGCTTTAAATTTTATCAAAACATGCTTCAACAAACTTTTGTCCTACACAAAAGTGTTAACGCACATTTTATTATACCTAAACAAACCCAGCAGCCGCTACTTTATAATTCTAAAATGCGCGTGAAACGTCATGAATTTTACAAAGTAAAATAAAACATTCCACTTACCCAATCAATTCTTGAATTGCTGAAGATCACTTCACTGACGCAACAAGTCCAAATTCAAACGCCGCCCGTAAATCAATATCAAATCGAAAATAAAAATTAGGGACAAATTCTAAATTCAACACGAACTATCAATAAAGAAATATCGGAATCCATAGTTCAAGCCATACTCGTACAGACCTACGATAGCAAACAATACCAGTTTCATGCACAGCACGCGCAGGCGTCGAAACCAAGCATGTGTGCACCCACACACTACGCACACACACGCGCTGCGTGCCTCCCGTCTTCCCCACTGACCGGGGAGGCAACTTGCAGCGAAATGCAATGAGATTTACAACTAAAACGGGCGCGCGAAATTTTCTATGCAGACCTTTGGTAGTCTAGATATTATGAAAAATCTATGGAATGTATCAGTTCAAACTAAAGTTATTTGAAATTTTGAATAACTAATCTATGACTGTATGGTTTTGCTTTTTTCATTTTCATACTATATACGTTACTTATTTAAGCCCAAAGATGAGCTAAAATTAGTGTTAAAATGTGAAAGTTTCGACGCTGATAACTTCCAAACCAATACTTTTTTTCCAATTCTGCTTCCATACAAGCATAGATAATAATAAGACCAGTTGATACAGCTTTTCATTTTGAACCTACACCGTCAAACAGAGGAGTAATCACCAGACTACGTTTGTATGGAAGAATGACCGGCGTGTTTGTCCTTAATACATCCCCATTTCGCCAGTTATGTTTAAGTCCCATGTCATGCAGGCGAGGCCATTGCCATAAACGGGACACAAATCCCTACTCCATGGCTGCTTCTGAGATATTCCTAATGAGAATACCCAATAGCACTTAGCTCGACCCGGAAATTGAACCAAGGACCTCATGCTTGGCAGTCGCACTTGTGACCTCAAGACCAACGAAGCAGTTCCTAATAAAAATCTCATTTTATGAAATGAAGATTTTATAAATCCCGATGAAAATTACGAGATGTAATAATATCAAAAACGCGTTACTTGATACGTGTTCCATTATGAAATCATCTGAAAGTCATTTCACAAATGATGAGATTTTTTTTTTCAGTAAAATTATTGAAATTGCTCTCAGTACGAGATATTATCAAGTGCTCCTTATTCATAATCTTATGTGACATATGATTTTTTAGCTAATAAGAAACATAAACAAGACTTTTTGTATGATGTTTGGATTAAAAATTTTCGTTATTTAAAGAAAAAAAGTCGAATTGGAATAGTTTGCAATGATTAGTCTCATAATAGCTTTAGATAATAATAATTAAATTTTTAAAAAGAGACAAATACGCGTGCAAATCTTTTAAAATTGTTATCCGATTCCTAATTCTATGCTCTTAATTGGTCTTCCAAACTCTTTTTGTTGCTGGCCTAATACACTGTTAAAGAAAAACAGCACTAAATTGCAGTTATCTGCACCCCAGTCGGTACTTAATTAATTACTTACTATACAACAGCGAACTTCCTTCCGTAGAGATTTTCAACTGAAGCGGGATAAAAACCTGTTATTAACTGTTATCAACACTACAGTTTTTTATTCCATTCTCTAATTAGCGAGGATTTTGTTTTTTGCTTTATTTTTGTCTCGCTAATACTGTCTGTTACTTTATTTTCTTGTGCATTTATTCATACGAGTACTTCATACTTTGTTAGTTTGCTTACTTAATAAATAGACACAGAAATATTCTTATTTAGAAAAAGAATTATGTAAAGACAATCACGGAATTATCACAAATCAGGCAGAAGGCGATTATCATTTTCTTTCCCAACTATGTTGGGGTCGGCTTTTTGACTAACTGGATGCAGCTGAATTTGTAATAGTGTCTCAGTGACTCAGTAATAAGATAATTATCCTTTGGCAAAACTGGTTGTCATATTTTCGTGTCACTGATAACTATACTAGCCAGGACCAATGGCTTAATGAAAAACAAAAATAACACAAATGAAGCTCCAAAATGCATTTACAAAGATTATAACAACGCTGCTTGAACTATTCAAGCAAATCTAAAGTCAAATACCGCATTCAACAGGAGCAAAGTCTTTTCATACAATCTTGAGTTACAATAAAACTTTTAAAAGGCCATTCGTTGTCTGTGGCGAGTTGAAAGCCTTTTCAAAAAATACTTGTCCATGAATACAGCTGTCTTTTTCCACTAAGCCTTTGACTTTAAAACATACAAAATTTTTATTTCCCTTCGTATCATCTTAGTGAATTTTCTTTGTACCACTTGTGCGCGAAAATGCGTCCCCTAAATGTCTGTTGTCTATCTTATGGACCTTATTGATATTTGGGTTGGCCAACCCAATTGGAAAAACGTAGAAATACAGTTTCATGGTCGCAATGAATTTTCAAAAGCAAATAAAAAAAAAACATGGATTGAGCAGTTTTTCATTCATTGAAAGTTATTTGGCATTACAAGCGGCTAACGGCGGTCGTTTGACGACCCAAATGGCGTAGCGGTAGTGAGGCTGCCTTACGTTCTTAGGGCTCGAACCCAGGAGGGTTCGAATCCCGGTAGGAGCAAATGTTTGTGTGATGAGCATGGACATTTGTTTCCGAGTCATGGATGTTTATATGTCTATTAAGTATGTATTTCCAAACAAAAAGTATATATGTAGTATATCTACTATCTATCTGTATCTTGCTTAGTGTGGCACTAGATGGCGCTGTGTGTAATGTCCAGCGATATTTATATTTATTTATTTACTGTAATATCTAGGCCATCTGCTGCAGAGCAAATTGAGAAGAATAAGTACGAGATTTAGTCATATTAAATATTCAAAATCAAGCAACTAACTAACTTACTTGCATGTTTTTTTTATTTAATCACGTTTCGATATTTGAGAAGGCTAAATAATAATAGTCGCTCGGGTCCATTCCCTAGGTTAGTCCTTGGATGGGGACCACCCATTACATACCATGTTTTATTTTCTCCGTGCCTCGGAATGCACATTTTTTTAAATGTCACAGCACCATGCAAAAGATAGGAGCCTTTCGGCCTCATACTTTTTCTTTTTTATTCATTTATATGCAAATAAAAAAAACTATTGGATTGCACCAGCTTCCCCTTCATTCAAAGTAGGAGGTTTACAGAGGCTTGTAGTTAATTAGCATCGCAAGCGACTGCTGTGATATCTAGGCCATCTGCGCTATCTTCGCTTTATAGGGCAAGTTTTTCAAGTGGAACAAGAACGAGTTTATTATTGTTAGTCTTCATAGCTCCATTTGACATTTTATTTTTATTGATAAAGTTGGAGTTTGTGTTGTTTTATTTATACTAGTCGTGCATCTAGACGATATAGTAGGGCATGCAAAACCGGGTATCCTTCGGAACTGCTGATCCGATTCAAAAGATATTTTCACTACATTATTCCCAAATGTTATAGGCTACATTTAAAACGATCCCGTGGGTACATTCCGTATATAACGAGAGTGAAGCCACAAGCGAAAGCTAGTCAGCTGACATACCATCATCATTCATCATGATTTTAGCCGATAGACGTCCACTGCTGGACATAGGCCTCCCCCAAGTGTTGCCACATTGACCGGTCCCGTGCGACACGCATCCAATGGATTCCCGCAACCTTCGCCAGGTCATCGGTCCACCTAGTAGGAGGTCTTCCAACGCAACGTCCTCCGGTTCATTGTCGCAACTTTTCGGCCCCATCGGCCATCTGTTCTGCGAGCAATGTGCCCTGCCCACTGCCACATAAGATTGGCAATTCTTCGGGCTACGTTGGTGACCTTGGCATGGCATCAGCTTTTGCTTGCTTTTTCTTTTTCTAATAGATTAAATGGCCTGCATTAATAATCGCATATCTAATGCTTATTTATCTTTCTAATGCTATTTTAGAGGTGTACTAATTACTTACAGATCGATATCATTTTGTTGAGTAATATTGACGAGATAAAATCAAAACAGAGTACTAATTGACAGTTATTTGCAACGTTGCCAACTTTTACAATTCACATTTTTAAAATTACAAGCCGATGAATGAGGCTAAAGACAATTTGAAGAAACAGAAAATAAATATGTTTTATTCACCCAGTAGTAAAATTTGTGGACATTAAATAAACAGTACAAAAATAAAGGTATCTTCTTTTATAGCGGATAGCGTGGTTTTCATTTCCGCACAACAAGCAATATTTGCTCTGACTGTGGGCTCTGTGTCAATAATATGTATTTTCATGCAAAGGATGTTGGAAAAAACTTGCTTGTGCTGGTTTTGAATTTGCTAGAAAATACAAAATCGTTTCGCTTAGGACTCGTCCTAGTAGTGACCACAGATAGTCGTACAGTTTTAAGTGTCGTGGCACGATAAGTGTCGTCCATGACTTTTGCCAAATAAAACCAACGATAAATAAATCGTCACGACATGGTGGGAACAGGGCCTTAAGCCCACTAGCACTACAGGTTTTAAATGTCTTTGCAGTATTCGTATTTAAATATTACTAATAGCGTTCTATTTCTGTCAGTCACAGAATGATGTTTTAAAACGCAAAATGTTGTTTTTTGTAAACGGAATTTTTAGACCAAGATATTTATTCTCAAAGGGGTTTTTTTTCTTCTAAGTATACTCACCTTGCATAAGAAACTATAATTATTGTTTGTGTATGTTCACTATGTTTCCGAAAGGTATGTGTAAGTCGACTATTTTATCGATCGACTATGTTTGACGACCCGAATGGCGTAGCGGTAGTGAGGCTGCCTTACGTTATTAGGGTCCTGGGTTCGAACCCCGGTAGGAGTAAATGGTTGTGTGATGAGCATGGACATTTGTTTCCGAATCATGGATGTTTATAAGTAGGTATAATAAGTACGTATTTACAAACCAAAAAGTATATAAGTAGTATATCAACTATCTGGTGTCCACGACACAAGCCTTGCTTAGTGTGGCACTAGATGGCGCTGTGTGTTAATGTCCAGCGATATTTTTATTATTTACTAGCCGATGCCCGCGATTTCGCCCGTGTAAAATTATTTACTAAAACCTTCCTCTTGAATCACTCTATTTATTAAAAAACCCGCATCAAAATCCGTTGCGAAGTTTTAAAGATCTAAGCATACAGGGACAGACAGACGCAGCGGGAGACTTTGTTTTATAATATGTAGTGATTTATTTATTTATTACTAAGACTCATCTATTGTATAATTCAGAAAAAATGTACTGAAACTCCCAAGTCGTACATACTAAAGCGTTTAGTCTAGACACAAACATTTTAAGTCCTTTAAGTCGTTAAACGTTTTATTGCTCACAATAATTAATTTACAAGCTTAGTTCTTCTATCATTTACTAGGGATGAGACGACTAACGCATCATCACCATCTGCTTATCTTGTCCTTGCGGCTGCGTATGTCAGGACTAAACTAATGGAACTAACGGCCCTTCCTAATTTTAGTTCACGTATTTTATAAGAGTGTTCTTTAACAGTCGTAACAGGTATTCAGTGACCCAAAAGTCTGACAACCATTCTACCAAGGGGTATCGTATTACCCAGTACTATTTATCGTTGGTTGTGGAGGTCAGATAGGCAGTCGCTCCATGTAAAATACTAGTATTCAGCTGCATCCGCTTAGACTGGAAGCCGAACCCCACTATGTTGGGAAGATGTATTTTATAAGAGTGTCCTTCAACTCAATAAGTGATAATGCTAAGTGGTAATATTTGTACCCTTGATAATAATTCATACAGCTAGAATCATTTATCGTTTAAGAAAATTATGATGATGCTGGTACAATTAACCGTTTAGTAGTTCATAAAGAAGCATTAAATAAATTAGTGGATTCATAATTTATGGAAGTTTATCAAAGAGGGGAGATAATAGCAACAGTTAGGAGTGGAGTACATTAATTGAAAAGTAATAGCATTGTATAGTGTAACAGAAAGGTTATAGTCATACGGAAGGATGTGCTACAGACCATCAAACTGAACAACTTTCTCCATGGAACCACCATCGTAATCGTAAATAAACAATCAGCTGTCTCATACATTTGGTCGAGTAGGTGTTAGAATTCTGTATGGGGCACACGAAGAGAAATAGACAAGACAAATTATAATTCAACTGTTTACAAGACATGGTTTTTTAATCACAAGTTTCAAGAAAAGTGAAAGAAATATCAAGCCGAACTTAGGTTTGTGGCCTTCTTACTCTCATAGAAAGAATTGTCTTGTATCCCAGCAATGGGAATGTTAATGGTTAGGCAGAGATGTACCTAATAGTACACCTACATTTTGGCAAAGTTCCATGTTATAGGGGGCGAACCTATTGCCATCATCCGTGGCTGCTACTGCAAAAGTCCTGATGATAAAACCCAATAACACTGGGTCCAACCTGGGAATCGAACCCAGGACATCAAGTGACCTCTAGGCCATCAGGCAGCAAGTAAAAAATTATCATAATAATTTCAGCTGAAAGACGTCCACTGCCGGACGTAAGCCTCCCTTTTTTTTTGGGATGGGAAATCATCAAATGACTTCTCCCACCCTGGGCGGAGCGGGAGGGTGTGTCAGACTTTTACTGACTAAAACCCATCCATGTTCCTTCCTCGCCCTTTATGTTCCGGGGCCGCGGTATCTCTTTCGAACAGGCCCGCAACCCCGGCAGGACGTAAGCCTCCTTCAAATGTCGCCGGTTGACCGGTCGCGTGCGACTCGCATAAAAGAATACCCGCGACCTGGTCATCGGTCCACCTAGTGGGAGGCCTTCCAACGCAACGTCTTCCGGTTCGCGGTCGTCACTCCAAGTAAAAGGTGAGAAGATGATTCAGAGAATAGCTTTTTTACGAAATTTAGCAACGCTATTTTAACAAAATGGACGTGAAAATAAACTTCTATGTGGGAACATTCTGTCAGCCAAGTAAACAGCAATTAGTTACTTGAAATAAATAACGAGCAAACGGTACCGAGCAGACTTTAATTTTGCTCCTGAAATTAATAACTTAACTTAGTCTTTTACAAAGTTTTTAATTAACGTTTTACCCGAAAATTATATAAATGAGTCACATAACATTGGACATGAACGTTAACGTAATTTCCATTTTTCATGATCTAGACGTCATGTTTTGAGTTATTTGTTTGTTTTCTGAGTGTTGTTTCCCGGTTTTGCTTTTGTTTTAGGGCGATTACATGAGATAAACGCGAGTTTTATAATTACTAAAAGTATATGATTCACTGCTCTAAACAAGACCAGAAAAATATATGATATTCTTCAGGATATATGCTAGCATGATACTGTTTTGAAGACATATTGACTCGATAAACAAAATCACGAACTTAAAATATCTATCAAACAAAAAAAAAAACAAACTTATATGCATGCGATCATTACTATGCTTTTTATTGTTTTCCCTCTCATTGAGAGGAGGCCGTGTCCCAGCAGTGGGAACATTATAGGCTGATGATGATGATGATGAGGTATTTTGATGCCAAATAAACACAATTTTCTTTCTTTTCTTTCTTTCTTTTAACCAACTGACACCACCTGTTTACGAAAGGATTTTCAACGCAAAAGTCACTTTCCTCCAGCATAAAGCTTCCTCGCACCTCTAAATTTTGAGACCCCTCTAAATAATTCTCCTCACGCCAGCGCCATACAAAAAACCACCCTTTCCCTTTACAATTTCTTGAGTAGTCGTAAACAAGCGACATCTTTGCTTCATTTAGGATGAAACAGTAAATTTCAGCACTAGACATTATTTATAAAAGATTTAGCAGGTCGTAATTTTTATGGGTGTCTAGGCTCGTTTTTACGGAGTAGTAATCTTTTTAATATGCTGGGAAATTAAGAAATAATACAATTTTAACCCTTGCGTGAACAAATTAGAAATGAGGACATCCGAAAAAGAACTAAGGTTACCAGCGTAGTCCGAAGAACTGCTTTTTTTTGGGACAATCCCGCCATACTATTCCCAAACCACTGTAACTCTTGAAAGCCAGAATTAACAGTGGCGACCACCAGAAAAGCGCCGAGACAATGAAGCTCGACGAAGTCCCAGAGAATGAATTTAACTGTCTTGGATCCCGCACCGAAATTAATCAGAAAGTATAACGGAGGAGTAGGAAAAAACCGTAATTTCCACTTCCCTCCATCAGCAGGAGACAGAACGAAACAAAGCCAATAGGCACAAAGGGACGTTTACAACTGGAATAGGCCCAGTTGCCTAGCACCATGGATAAATATTAACATTAAGGGTCCAAAGTTGTGAGCTGTTATATTTGATTCCAATAATAGATATGGCAAAAACGCTTGAACGCACGTACATTTAAACTTATACCGTCTTATTACAAAACGTGGTCTTAAAATAGTACCGGGTTTAGTACTAGGTCTAAACCATGAACTTGAAAAAACGTTATTACAAAACAAGGTTTATCGCTAGTCCTAGAACTATCTATGGTACCAAAGTTAGACCATCGCGACCCCTAGTTTAACTATGGTACTAAATTGTCAAACGTCAAATTCAGTCAAATTCTTAACTTTGAGGTTAGCAAATTATCTTTCGGAAAGTATTATTTTGTGATAAAAACCAAAAATGGATATTAATATGGAAGATTTGGATGTGTTGGATATACTTGCTAGTTCCCGGGGACCCAACAGAGTTCGTCAGCGACGAAATCCATTTGAATTGTCTGACGCAGATTTTCGATATAATTAAAGATTTACTAAACGTTTTGGCGAAAGGACTGTCGATTTAGTACGTGAAGATTTATCCCACGAATGCACACACGATCTCACCACAAAGAACTGTACCTTTACTTGTTTTAATAATCTTGATGTTTTTCTTGTCTTGAGTTTACTTTTAAGTTGTAACATAGACATTTCGTTAACATTACTCGAATTACGCGCGCCGCCAAGTTCACTTCGTTATACGTGCTAGCTCGATAGTTGTTCCAAACCAGAACAATTTAAAATAATTGTGAACATGCATTAAAAAAAAAACACAAGTCGAAATATTTAAATACCTTTAAATAACAAAGCTTTAATTTTTATCACTACAAATAACAATTTATAAAATAGTTTTTCTTTTATTTACGTAACAACATTGTGTAAAAAGGAGCGGCACATAGAACGCTGAACGAATGAATGAATGGTTTAAATATTTTTTTGCTTATAATCTGTGGATAATGTTTGAACTAGGGACTATCTTTGGTACTAAGTAGTCCTCTGTTGGTCTACGATTTGTAATACGAATGTAAGAACTAACGTTAGTACCGTACTAAACCAAGACCTTTTAGTTCTGGTTTAAACCTGGTACTTACGGAAGTTTTTATAATAAGACGGATATTGTCACTTAAGGGATATCTTCCGTGAATATTTATTGTTTTGAGCTCCCGATATTTCGACGCTGTTGCAAGCGTGATCGCGGGTTGACTGGAGACTGCGGGTGGATGGAAAATAAAATTGTAATATCGGGAGCTCAAAACAATAAATAATCACGGAAGATATCCCGTAAGTGATAATATAAGTTTAGTTTTAAACCGTGAAAGCCTAAAACAGTGCACGGAAATTTGTTCTAGTTTCTACAAGGTCCGTTTAGAAATTAATTCCGGATGTAACCTGTACACTATTCAACATAATATTGCGTTAGTTTTGCCAAAGATTGCACTCCCATAAAATGTGATGTGCAGATTGTTCATATTCGCAGTTAGATGTGCAACATTGACAAAAAGGCGAGTCAACAAGTTTGAATAATTTACTCTTAAAGTTACCATGACCTGTGAGAAATTGGGCAACACAGTGATCAACCTCCAGCCATGTCCTGGCCAGCCGCTCACGAACGGATGGAAAGAACTGGTGGAGGTGTCGGCCCTTGATGGAATTATCCCACCTACATTGTCATTCAGACAAAAGTTCGGTTCTTCCAGACAACGGTTACGGTAGGTCGGAAGAACTGCCTTATTTAACCCAAGTACAAGAAAAATTGTGATAGCCCTCTGAAGTGGCAGTAGGCAGGGCAAATTACTCGCAGAACGGATGGCCGAACCAGAAGACGATGCGTTATAGAAGGACTCCCACTAGGTAGATCGATGATCTAGTGAAGGTTGCGGGGATCAACTGAACGCAAGTCGCACGACACCGATCAATGTAGCGACACTTGTGGGAGGCCTATGTCCAGCAGTGGACGTCTTTCGGCTGAAAAGATGATGATGACGATTTGAATGTCTCATAACCTGTCCTTTTAGCCCAAAATCGTGTAATGACCTCTTCGCTGTCACCGAAGCCGCAATGGAAGTGGCTAAGTTCTGGGCTAACAGAATTTAAAATTGTCATGCCAGCGACATGAATATGAAGAATGATCTTACGTGTACTGGGTGATGCAGGTCAGATAAGCAGTCGCACCAAGTAAAAAACTGGTATTCAGCTGCATTCGCTTAGAAGTAGCCGACTAGAAACTTCGCTGGTGATGAAATTCCTACTAATGTCAAATTTACGAAGGTTCTTGTAATAAAATGGTGGTACAAATCTTAATCTTATCTTCTCTTATCTAGTTAGGGTGGAAATATAACATAATGTCTGGCCAGTAATCCCCTAAAAGCAAAGGTACTATAAATAAACACCTATTATCTATTAGTACATACACATTTAGCCAGAAGTGTTTGAGTTCCATGTAAAAGTGGTTGCACCTATTGTCATCAATCGGGCACTTACCCAGACTTCAGGTTACTACTGAGAAATTCATAATGGCTTTCCTCGAAGCAGTTTGCCCGTAGTGTTATCTGGAAATCGAACTTAGCATTTCATGTTAAGCAGAAGAGGCCTATTAATTATTACTGCATAATAATTACCAATTAAATTGTGAAAATCACATCCTTCATTCTATTTATTAGATAATCATATTCATAAGTAAAGTGACAAAAAAGTCAGCACTCGATGATACTCAGAACGAAGACTTTTTACGATTCCCCTAATAACAAAATCAAATTAAAACAATAAGACACACTTTACCTAACACCAAGACAAACTTCAACAAAAAATATCTCCGAAAATCAAAAGACTCACTCAGACATAAGAGTGTTTATTAACTTATAAAGTACTTCACAAAATACTGATAGAAATTTCGTCGCCCTGCCAAACAAGAAAATAAAATGAACAAAATACTTCGAAGGGGACAAGTGACAGGCCTTTATGAGCGTTCAAATCCGAAGCCAGAATTCTTATAAAGGCAAGTTAGCCTAAGGGCTAAGCTATAAAGAAAGCGAATGGAGACCCGTGGGGTCTCGTTGCATGAATAAATGATTTGCCTCCAAGCAATAGGAACGCTAGCTTTAGTCAAACTTGAATAAATCTACGCCAGAAAAAGGTGTGCTGCAAATTCCATGCATTTTGCAGTTGATAGAACCTTTAGGAAGATACTGAAACGTATAGTGTCACATAGATATAGCAATGACGTGGAGGGAGAGACGTTTCATCTGTGAGTAATAGACATTTGGCAGTTAGTTTCGATAAAAAAGCAAGAACAAACGGAACGGACGGAACAAAAAACGGTGACAGCTTTCACATCATGCGTCCTGCGACAAGCAGGTTACCACTCAGCATGATAAAAGTGCAAACCAATGCACTTGTGCAATGCAATGCAGTGCTACCGTACTGTCCAATGGGTACCTAATAAAATGTAGGAAGTAAACCTCAACGGGTTTGACAGAAATTCTTCAGTAGCCAATGCCAAACCAATTTATTTCGTCATTGTTTTCGCTGATGATGCATCTATATGTGACTTTGTCTAGGACTTCACTTATTCAGGTCCAGTTGAAAACCAATTTTTGGTGGTGTTTGTCTATTTTTTGGAACTGTGAGGTTCACAGTGTTACATTGTTTAATTAGATTGAAGATTTTTCTTTTTATTATTTACGTTTTAAATTGTGGCATCATCGTAGTTATCTTCCTGTCCTTTTCTTATGTTACTTGGGGTCGGTACAACACGATTTTTTCTGCCATTCTCTTCTGTTTTATACTTTAGCATAATAAAAGTGTTTTCTTTCTGTCTTCGTTAGGACAAGATTTCCTACGTCTTGTTACAATGAAGGGCTATGTTGGTCTCCAACGAAGTACGGCAACGGTCAAATGTGGCGCGACCTGGGGCAGGCAAAAGTCTAGCAGTGGACGTCTTTCAGCTGAAATGATGATGATGATTAACGGTTCTTTTTACGACACAGCTCAGGAGCTTTTGTAATGTAATGAGCTTGTGAAATCATTATCAGATCGACAAAGTCATCCTATGCTCCTGTTCCGCCCCTGTTTCTGTATAGCAGAGCTTTTATTTGCTCGAACAAACAAAACTTTCTCACACAAACATGGTCCATGAAAACTCGGTAAAATAATAATGGCGTTTCCAAATAAGTTTGTGTAAAAGAAATTGTGAGAATGTGGGTTTGTCGGCCTTAGCAACGATAAGCTCGATATTAAAATAATTGCATTTGTTTTTCTAGTAGACTTGTAACAAGTCTTTGAAAATATTACATTAAAATAGTGAATAGGTATTAATATAATTTTTATCCTTTCATCTTCTCTCAATTATTTTTACTTTTTCAAATGCCTGAAACATGCGTATTCAAAAATCAGTTTTCATATTTTGAAGCCAAGAAAACATAAACATCTTGCTATCGATCGGTCGACCAAGAGATCATGACAAATGTTAAAAGCCCGACATGCAGCTGAAAAGTCATCACAAAAGCAATATTGTAGAAAGGGAGACAGAATCCCTACTACCACACATACCTATAGAATTAATTTATTAGGTAGCCAAGATAAATACGATTTCTGATCCACCAAAATCATCCATCATAACCATCCGTCTTCGAATCCTCATGAATATGTAAGAACACACACGTAAATAACAAAAACATTTGACTACAAGACCGAATGGATCTTATTTAATAACTAGCTTCTGCCCGCGACTTCGTTCGCGTGAATTTCCCGCTTGCAACATTTCTTATTGCTGCTCCGCTCCTATTGGTCGTAGCGTGATGGTATATAGCCTATAGCTTTCCTCGATAAATGGACTATCAGACGCAAAAAGAATTTTTTAATTCGAGCCGGTAGTTCCTGAGATTAGCGCGTTCAACCAAACAAACAAACTCTTCTGCTTTATAATATTAGTATTAAAGTATTAATCTTAAAAGGATGAATTCCACCAAACAGCTCACGGAACGGATTTCACAATCTTCAAACGATATTAAATCGTATACACAGTATTTAAAGTCAATATTACCAAACCACGCACAGCAGCTTAACCACGGGCGACCGGGCGTCTTCCACGACACGGGATCGAATCCTTTCGACTGTCGCCGCGTTTGTGTGCGGTAGCAATGAAACTACATATTTGACTAGACGCAGAAACAATATTTTGACGTAAAGTGACGGTACGGAGTCTATCGTATGCGTATCGTTCGCCGTATCCTTATCCGTTCGTATCCTTTCCGATCCGATACGAGCCGTTTCGTGGTAATTATTAAAGGATAATAACCACGAAACGGCTCGTACTGACTGAATTTCGGTCATACGGTAACTGGTACGTAGATAAGCGTACTGCAAGTGTAAAGCCGCAGCTGAAATCTCTCTTATCACTCTCATAGTCTGATGGGACAGCAATATGACTTGACCGGGAAGACCTGATGTAGAACTAACAGTTTTACGTGTTTTTCAAGAAAACGGGGTGTTGTTATGTTAAGATATCTGTCACCTATTCATGGGCAGACCTTGACAAGGGCAGCTTGACAGCACAGATCTATCGATTCACGCATACTTGCTCTCCGAGCAACGTTATTTTGAGATTTCTAAACCACCTTGGTTTTAATATCTAAAAATAACGGTCACTCATTCATGAAAAAACCTTGGCAAGGGTAGCTTAACATAGAAGATCTATCGATCCACGCATACTTGCTCTCCGAACTACGAAGGGGTTTTACATATCTAAAACCACAGACTGACCTTATCAAAGACAGCTTAACATCACATCCACTACGAGGATCGACCGGAGGACACGGTGGAGCACACGGTGGAGGTTTGCCCCATGTGGGCAGAGCAACGCCGTGTCCTCGTAGCGGTGATCGGCGGCGGCGACCTCTCGCGTCCGGCCCTGGTTCAATCCATGGTCCGGAGCGAGACGGGATGGGAAGCCGTCACCTTCTTCTGCGAAGCAGTCATGCTAGCAAAGGAGGTGGTGGAACGCGAGAGGGAGAGAGCCTCTCGGCCCAGCCGCCACGGGAGACGCACCGGGTGTCGGGGGCCACGTGGTGGCTACCGGCCACCGTAGACGCGGGCCTGTGGACATTTAGCTATGGGCTAGCTAGCCGTCCGTCCGTCTAACGACGACAGGCCGTGTCGACGGCGCGTTCGTTTTCCACGAGCGCGCCTCAAAGAGATGTCAGCATAAACCAAGGGCCGAAGCCTGCTGGGGCTACGGGACTGTTCGAAAGAGATACCGCGGCCCCGGAACGTAAAAGGCGAGGAAGGAACATGGATGGTTTTTAGTCAGTAAAATTCTGACACTCCCTCCCGCTCCGCCCAGAGTGGGAGGGGTCATTTGATGATTTCCCATACGAAAAAATAAAAGTTTAACATCACAGATCTATCGATCCATGCGTATTCGCTCTCCAGGAAATGCAGGGGTATTTAATATCTTAAAAGAACAATCACCCATCCACGGGCTGACCTCGACAAAGGCAACTTAACTTCGCAGATCTACGTATTCGCACATGTACTTTGCAACGAACCCCTCAAAGCGGATCCAATATACAGTATGTCAATACCTGTTCCTACAAAATAGACAGTAGGTTATGTTGGAGCGAAACTTTTTTAATTTGGACCTCTGCCAATGCTTTCGGTGTTCTATGTAATGTTGGATGACACGTAGATGAGTTTGAATGTTCGGTTGAGATTAACTGACTGAATCATTTATGAGGGACAAGTTGCTTCGTAGTTTTCTGAAGAGCTTGAATTTGTAGATGGTTGGATAGAATACTCTATATTGCTCGCGAAATGAGGGGAAAATCAAAATTTATTGCAATCAGCGATATTTACCATTCCATTTTATGATTATTACAGTTAAATTACTGGTAATTGATAGAATCCGGTTGGACTTGGCAGATGACGATGTATCTTATGAGTACCACTTGGGTGGTTTTGCATAAGTCTTCGTGGCAACGAAAGGCTTTCTAAAACGTCGCCATTTAATTTTTGATCACAAATGTGTGCTTCATATTAATCACGTTTTTTTTAATCGTTACAAACTGCAATGATAACTGTTTTACTTCTTAATTGTCTCGTTTTCTTATTTAATGTATGTCCTCTGCTCCGATCGGTGTATGTAAACTATAAACTAGGCTCCAGGCGCGGCGGGTGGCGTGTTGCGCGTTTTTTAAAACAAAATAATTACAAAAAGTGAGTACTGACTGCAAATTCAAGCTGCGATCCCTGGTTTACAAGGAAGTCACTAAACTGTCGGGCTACTTGCTCTGGTGACAATTGGTCTAAAACAGCCTTTCCATTCTAATTAGTGCTTGTTATGACCGAGTAACATAAGATGACACACCGCCGCGTGGCGGGCAACGCTGTATTTCAAGTAAACGCTGGTAAAATAGCTTCTCCGTAAACGCACTCATACACTGCTCATCCGTAAATGAGCACTAAAACTACGTAGGCAAGTAATTACTCTAATAATACCATAATTATAGGCAAGTCTATAAGCAATTCTCAGAATAAACATAGCTTGTGAAAGGTTACCCTGCCATAATATGATTGACAGCTTGTCAATACCCAATGAAGCTTTGATTCAGTTCTTCTTAGCATGAATAAACGATGCTTCCAGCCATGACATTTAACTTGGCTGCAGAAGGCTGCAAATAGATCAATTAATCGATTGAATCAGCTTCTGTTCTGATTCCCACACTCAGTAGGTATTCTCAGCGCTTCTATAGAACATTTTATGGCTTGCATATTGTGGGCTATTTTCTTTCATTAATATAACCTTACATCACGCTTGTAATTTTGATTCTGATTTTGATTTAGATAGGGCAGAGCCTATTGCCATCTATACGGCACAGATTCAGACTCCGTGGCTGCTACAAACAATTCCTCATGGAATTTTTTTTTTTTTGCTACCGGGCATTGAACCCAGGGTCTCATGCTCAGTACAAGCTCAACAAGGCAAAAATGTTCATACATTTCAGTAAGTTTATTTCAGCGAAGAAAGACTAATTAATTAGTGTCTATCAAATCAAATCAAATACATTGATTCAATTTTTTTTTCATCTATCCAATAATAGCAGACAGCAGGCAGCAAAAAAAGACGGTGTGATATTGTAGCCCCTACATACCCAGCACGTTCAATTTTTGCTAGTCGTCAAAATGTAGCTCAAGCCCCTCGCGTCTATAATAAAGTAAATCGCATTCTTAACATTTATCCTATGCAGCTGTACGAGTGCAAAAAGACATTAACTGAATGGCTCTTCTCACTTAATTATGATGCCGTTGAAGACATTTTGGCGACTCTGGGTTGAGCGTCATGCATACTGACACTCACACTCACACACACATACTTACACTCCAACACACACACACACGCCAACACACACACACTCCAGCACACTTACTCACTCATTCACACATACACACGCCCACTCACATACGCACCTACTCTTACACACACAAATACACACATAATATACATCCACACACTCATGAACTCACTTATAAACATACATTTATACTAAACACACTGCCATAAACACGATTCCCATTTTTTCTTTTATAAATTCTTTTTCGTTTTATTAGTTTTTCTTTTTCAAAAATGTGTAACTTCTACCTAATTAGCACAGATAAACAATTGTTAATTAATTTGAGGAAGAGCGAGGTTTATCCCATCACAAGTATCTTCGGATTACTTTCTGGGAAGCCCCGGCAACTTAACTGTATAGATTTAAGATAATAAACAGATTTTTATTATTTATTATAGCATGGATCTATTCTTGAAAATTATCAAAATTTCTCTAAGCTTTATTTATTTCAGATCTCTTTCACCTAAATACATACAAAACAGGCAGCATCTTTCAATCAATCAATCAGTTTATTTGTGAAACATAGGTGTTTACATTAGGTGTTTACATAATTAGGTGGTGCGCTATGTTTTGTCATACAATACAGTTGTAATTAGCCTTTTTTCAGGGTTCATGTGTATGTGTTTGTTCGTCAGTGTCTTTATTCTACCATAACTTCTAAACGGTTGAACCGATTTCGATGTGTGTGGAATGATTCAAATCGTTACGCTATCCTGGGTAACATAGAAAGATAGTGGAGCTTGTTCATGAATAAATACTAACAAGATTTCTTTTTATTTAGAGTGTAAAGCAGAAAGCTCTAAAATAAATATTGATGACCTTCATAGAGTTTATTTTTTGTTTATTTCAAAACAATCCAAATAATATTTTTTTTTCTATAGAGACAGTTATTCTGAACCTAAAACAAAACCATAAACAGTCATTAAACATAACTTAACCGTAATGCCATTCGTGACAAATCGTCAGAAAAGTTTGGTTCAACTTTAACTACGGTGCGATTAAAATGTGATCAGAGCTCACGAATTTAACCTAATGTATATTTCTAAGTTGATTTTAATTAATAGATATTAAGGTTTAATGTGTATAAAGTATTGCTAGTGTTTTGTCATTTGGCTAGACATTTTTAATTCATCAGGTTTATTTTAAGTTTTTGTTGATGATTTATTGTGGGTAACAATAATTATCTACCTAGAAGCTGAAAGCTCTTCAAGGTTATTATTGGTCCCTTACTTGAATTAAAGAAAGTCCAAAAGAAGTCCAGAAGAGTTGTTATTTGAAGACCTAAATATTATGAATTATAAAATCTTCCCTACGATAAATAGACTTAACAGAATAGATGACAAATAAATCTAATCAGCCCGACAGAAAGATTCACAAAAAATATTAGACACATTATTTTTTTCTTTTTTTCACGTAAACAACAAATAAAGAAAATACAGCGCGTCGTATTTTCGTAAGTTCGTGTGACGTCATATTTGAGTACATTTTTACCGAAAAGTGACGTTACAAGCTTATTATCTTTGACGCGTTTTATTTTTGTCAATTTGATAAAACAAAACACACGTGTCCAATTTTTTCGATAATCTGAGTGACGGACTAAACAGAATTATATTATTTTAAGGCAGTAATCATCCCTATTCGATAAAACAGGGTTGTTTTCGATATTTTTAAGCTCTTGTTTTGGTTCAGAGAGCCTAACGAGATTATCAATTAGTTTGCAACCACAACTTATGTTTGATATTTGGTGGGTTAGTCTGTTACTGACGAAACCACATGAACCACCGCCCAATAACTTCGGAGTATTTACCTTCGTGACAAAGTTTAGACATTATGTTCTATGAAAACCAGCAAAGATGTACGAACGAAACGAACGTCGCCAAGTTTTCATGAAGTCTCACAATGAAATACGTCGCCTTGTCAATGTCAATCGAGTTTCAAAAGAACCGCTCCGATACTTGATGCATATATTTCAAGCTTTCACGATTTAAAACTTAAGGGGCCGGCGGAGCATGCGGTTTTCATACAAACGTAATACCAAAATAATATGAAAAACAAACATATTCTTAAGGTAGTGTGTATATATTTCGATTGGATTACAGAATATATAGATATTCTGTTTGTTCCCAAATATATATTTTGAAAGGACAATGATACAAAGGCGACATATGAGGAATTTAAAATTTCTATAGAAAATTTATTTTTCTCATAACTCTTGTTTAAATCAGTGTCCATTCTAAATATGTGTTTGGGAACCTATATATCTGTAATCTAATCAAAATAAAGACACACTACCTTAAGAATATGTTTGATTTACAAATTATTTTGGTATTACGTTTGTATGAAATTCGCATGCTCCGCAGGCCTCTTAACTTATATTGTCACTTACGGGATATTATCCGTGATTGTTTATGGTCGAAATATCGGGAGCTCAAAAAAATGAGCAATCACGGAAGTAATCCCGTAAGTGGCAATATAAGTTTTAATGCATCTATAATATAGTACTTTATCATGAAAAAAGAAAAGTGTAAAGTCTTTTAGACCTTTTTTTTTTTTTAGGATGGGAAATCATCAAATGACTTCTCCCACTCTGGGCGGAGCGGGAGGGAGTGTCAGACTCTTACTGACTAAAACCCATCCATGTTCCTTCCTCGCCCTTTATGTTCCGGGGCCGCGGTATCTCTTAGATAGAAAATACGAGAAGAAAGTACGACCACAATAAATACTGGTTATCTTAGCCCTTAGGGTGATTCTCAATGATAGTTTAAGCTATAATTACCCATCCATTCCAAAATGCTTGCCGCCATTATCGTAAACCTCATTCACACTGAAGCGAATGTAACCTAACATCACGCCTTTACTTCTAAAATCGTTAGGCAGAAGAGTAGCTACAGTCTACTCGCATTTCATCTGTCACGTTAAGTTCCACAAAGTGTGATAGAGGACAAGTTTATAGGCATGAACTGGGCATTAATCCTGACTCCAGTCTGCTACTGAGAGATCTTGATGGAAAAATCCAGTAACCCTTTCCCAGACCTGAGAACCAATCCCTAGGACCTCCAGTTTTAGCAGTATTACTAGCGACCGCTAGACTAAAGAGACAGTGTGCAATAAGAGAGTGTTTTCGATAACATACCATTCAATAATTCTAAAAACTTTCTATAGAAACCATACCATTGCAACTTTACATATATATTTTATTTTTTTTAAGATTAGTATGTCTAACCAATAAATATACAAATATTTACCTTTTTTTTGTTTTTTTTTTAGGATGGGAAATCATAAAATTATGACTTCTCCCACTCCACTCTCTCTTTCCCACTGGGCGGAGCGGGAGGGGGTGTCAGACTTTTACTGACTAAAACCCATCCATGTTCCTTCCTCGCCCTTTATGTTCCGGGGCCGCGGTATCTCTTTCGAACAGGCCCGCAACCCCGGCAGGCTTCGGCCCTTGCGGGCCCCTCCCCTTATGCTGACATCTCTTTGAGGCGCGCGTGGAACACGAACGCGCCGTCGACACGGCCTGTCATCACTAGACGGACGGACGGCTAGCTAGCCCATAGCTAATCGTCCACAGGCCCGCATCTACGGTGGCCGGTAGCCACCACGTGGCCCCCGACGCCCGGTGCGTCTCCCGCGGCGGCCGGGAAGGGAGGCTCTCTCCCTCTCTCGTTCCGCCACCTCCTTCGCTAGCATGACTGCACTGCTTCGCAGAAGGAGGTGACGGCTTCCCATTCCGTCTCGCTCTGGACTATGGATTGAACCAGGGCCGGACGCGAGAGGTCGCCGCCGCCGATCGCCGCTACGAGGACACGGCGGTGCTCCGCCCACGCAGGGCAGACTTCCACCGTGTGCTCCACCGTGTCCTCCGGACGATCCTCGCAGTGGAGACACCCGGGCGTTTCCTCCCGCCCGATTCGGTGCAGGTACCTCCCGAAACATCTGTGTCCGGTGAGGACCTGCGTCAGGTGGAAGGTGAGGACGCCGTGGCGCCTCTCTAGCCACTCCTCAAAGAGGGGACTTACTGCCACTATCGTGGCGTGCCCTATAATATTTACCCTCAAGGTCACATTACACTAAAATATCAACTCGTCGTAGTGTACAATTATGATGAAGAGTGGAGTCTTCTAATTAAGCCACTATTTGCCTAAATGGGGACTCCAAACACATTTCAAACTCAAACCATTTATTTCAATTCGACCATTACGGCACTTTTGATTGTCAACAAAGCTAAGCTACAGTCACAAGGCATAATAACTTGAAAAGTACTGTAGTTGCACATTCCAAAGTGTAGATCTCCTTGGAGAAGAATGGGCAAGAAACTCCACAGATACTCTTATCAGTCAAAATATTGTTACAAAATCTTGGTTACATCATTGACTTACTTAACATGTAATGCAATATCTAATAGACACTATAAACTTTTTTGTATTTTTGTATACAAATTAGAGTATTCGTAATATCTCAGGCCACAACTCTTAGTTCAACTATAAAATTGCTGAAGTGGAAAATAGTTATTTTTTTACACAATCTTGTAAGAAAAGTTCTTTGAGTTTAATTAATTCAACTTTCTTTCCATCTTCAGAAATAATTTATAGACTCTTACCTATTTAAATGATTTGAAAAATTTTCTTTCAAGCAAGTTTTAATTAAAACTGGTAAGAGAGTTCTTAATATCTCTTTTGTGATTTTTATAATTTTAAAGTTTTGTTAGATAGATTGAAACGTTTAAACAGTCTGTTAGGGACAACAACGTGCCATTAATTTGTCAACCACCACATTTGTGTAGTTTTTTTTTTATTTTGTGGATGGAAGGAAGGGAAGAGGAAGACCAAAAAAACAATGCATTGATTGTATGAAGAATGATATGAAAGATAAAGGAGTAAATGATAGCGTGACGTTTGACAGAGGAGAATGGAAGGAAAAAATGTTTTTCACCGACCCTAAATAACATTTGACAAGGACAGGCAGATGGTGAGTAGTGTTCGGAATAGGCTGAATTGATTTGCCTTAACTCCAAGGACGTAAGTAACATGAACCAAAAAACGTAGGTTATACAGATAGGAGCTATTGGTCTATGGTCCATGTTCACCGAAAAGATAACAGCCTGATTAGCTAAAACAGCTGTTTAAAGCACATTTTTGTATGGTAATATGTCACAGTGACAGCTGTTTTTAGCTAATCAGGCTGTTATCTTTTCGGTGAACATGGACCTATGAAGGACCTATCCAAGGGTGAGTTGCCTATGGCAATGAAACGCAAACTTATGGAATGAACATGTAAATTTTCCCCGTCTTAACCTATGCTGCACAGACTGAGTTACACGACAAATTGTGGGCCAAAATAGCAGGAAACGGATGCATTGATACAGTGAGGCAGTGAGGCAGCGTCGTAGGAGATGGCAGGAAGAACTGGACAGGTTCCATCAGAACTGGAAGGAGAACGCGCGGGTTCGCAAGAAATGAAAGGAGTGGTTTGCCCAGGGGTGGGAATAAATATAAAGTTAACTAGGATAAACCTAAGTTTACTTTTTATTTTAGCATTACCCATAGCATACAAAGTTTTAATTAAATTATTACAGGAGCCTTAATAATTACAATTGATTGATTGAGAACGCTACGGATATTTCTTTCAATATTTTATGCAATATCTCATGCTTATACTAAACAGTCAAGCGAATTTGAGCAAAAATAACGTAAGTACAGTCAGCAAAATAGTTAGGTTTGCAGGCTAGCAATCTTCTAACGACTATTATAAATGTAAAAGTCTGTAAAGATCGATATTTGTTATACTTTCACGCAGAAACTACTGAAAGGATTTGGATGAAATTGCAAACAGATTGATTATAACCCTTTTACATTTATAATAGTAGTAAGAAGATTGCTAGCCTGTAAACCTTACTGTTTTGCTGACTGTACATTATTTCGTATCCTCACGATGTTTTTCTCATCCATCAGAAATGTCCGTCCAGTCCAACAGGCTCGTCCCGTATTATATGCAATTAAAACTAGCAAGCGGGAGCAGTGGTGGCCCAGTGGTGGTGGCCCCGACTTACGAACAGTAAGTCGTGGGTTCGAACCCCGACAGGCGCACTACTTTGTGTAATTTATTTCATCACCGCTGCTCTCAAAACGGTGAAGGAAAACATCGTGAGGGAACCGGCATGTCCTAGAACCAAAAATTCGAAGACATGTGACATCTACCAACCCGCACTGGGCCCGCGTGGTAGATTATAGCCCATTCCCTCTCATTGAGGAGGCCGTGTCCCAGCAGTGGGAACATTATAGGCTGATGATGATGATGATGATGATGAAAACTAGAAAAAAAAAATATAGGTCTACTAATAAGTATACCTCTGCCTCTACAAGTGTCATGATAACGTGATTAAAAAACAAGTAAAATTAAATAAAAAAAATTAAAAACCCAGACCCTTACTAATGTTCTAAAAGTTAAGTGAAAAATAATTCGTTAGGTCCTAGGTACCAGTCATCACTCAACTTTCCTCATTTATTTCGTTAGTTAGTATTTCTCATTCCCTTTAAATATACTTAGTGTAGATTGTTCTACTAGTCAAGCCCTTTCATTTGATACCAGTATTGAAGGAGATGTGAAAAAAAAAATCGCCATTTTGTGGTGGCGGCCATCTTGGATTTGAAATTTATCATAGTGTATAGAATTCTAATAGTAAGCCCTTTCATTTAACACCAGTATTGAAGGAGTTGTGAAAAAAATAATTCACCATTTTGTGTTGGCGGCCATCTTGGATTTGAAATTTATCATAGTATATAGTATATTCTAGTAGTCAAGCTTTTTTATTTGATACCCATATTGAGGGAGTTATTGAATAAATATGTAGTCCGCCTGGCGGCAGCCATCTTGGACCGACTTTCATGAAACATTGCTGAGAACACTCCCGACCAATTCACCTTTTAAACAAAAAAAAAAAAACAAAATCAATATCGTATCATCCGTTTGGGAGCTATGATGCCACAAAAAGACACACACACACCCACACACAGGCACGTCAAACTTATAACACCCCGTCGTTTTTGCGTCGGGGCATAAAAAACAATGTAAACAAAAAAAAAACACTTCATCATCTTCAAAAAAGGTGTAGAAATACCTTTTTTTGCCACTCCACGGTGTAAAACCAGTTACTACAGCCATTCACATGATACAGGCAATGGCCCATAAACTTAATGGCCCCAGAGTCATAAACATTACGAATTGGACAAATTGACGGCTCGACCATTCGTAATTGGACAATTATAAGGCCCACAAAGCTATGAATTTTATACCGACTAGTAATCATTTGTGTGATTGACAATTTACGCAGCGTTACAAACGAATTTGTGAAAGTAAATATTGTTGTGGACAGATAATAGGTATAAGATACAGTGAAACCTGGATAACTGGGTCATTCAAGAGACCTGCAAATTGGTTTCACTTAAGGGGCCGGCGGAGCATGCGCTTTTCATACAAACGTAATACCAAAATAATATGAAAATCAAAGATATTCTTAAGGTAGTGTGTATACAACGTGTAACAGAAAGGGTATAGTCATATGAAAGGGTGTGCTACAGACCATCAAACTGAACAACTTTTTTTTTGGGACCACCATCGAAATCGCGAAAAAATAATCAGCTTTCTCATACATTTCGTCGAGTAGGTATTAGAATTTAGTATGGGGCCGTTAATTTTTTTTGACTAAATGGACTTTATGGTCATAAACATAAAGTCTATAAACATAAAGTCTATTTTAAGAATTTTAAATTTTTTACTTAATTCATATTATGTTCTGCTGAAGCGGCTATTTTAGACCCCCAGGTCTAACTTAACCAAGTTTCAATGTACTAGTGTACGTCACGCGGGTTCACTCGCATAGTTCCCGCTCCCGTGGGAGTACGGAGTAACATAGGCTATATTTTATCCCCGTAATAAAGTATAGCATAAGTCCAAGGCCAGTAAAGACGTGGCTTTCCAATGGTGAAATAATTTTTAAAATCGGTTGAGTAGTTTTAGAGTTAAATCGTAACAAACAAACAAACAAAAAATCAAACCTTTCCTCTTTACAATAATATTTATTTATTTATAGTTCATTAAAACGGTAAACACCAATTACAATAATAAACATAGAAACACCAGTTACAATAATTCACAAAACAAAATTAGAAATACAATACAATACAATACAATGGTTTGAATTAAATTTATTACTAAAACTAACATGGAACAGTGGACACTCTTGCATACTTTCTCTCACAGAAAATCAGACATAACCGCATCATCATTGGGTTTTGGATCATGAATTTTGCGGTAGGACATGGAGTCTGACAATGGAATTTGTGACCGGTTGATGGCAATAGGATCACCTCTATTTCATGGGACTTAAACGTAAACGGCGAAATGTGGATGAACTACTAAGAACACCTCTAGCTAACTAAACCTTCAAGGATTTCAGGCATGTTGACATGTTTAAAAAAAAAATACATTTAATTCAGGTCATTGACCCATATTAGACATACAGACCGAAAACATTCCGACCTCGCCGCAGAGGTCCGGCGCGTAATCCCAGTTCAATCCCTCCCCGACCCTTGCTCGAGCTAGCCCGCGATGCTCAGCCTGTAGTAATAAAACAGTCCCTAATTAAAGACAATCAGATCCAGCCTGTCCCTTTGCTGCCCCCAGCGACGCCCTAAGCCGAGGTCCGTACCCCACAGGGGGTGCCCTTGGAGCGCTGTCGCTTAGTTTATAGTCATTTTCGCCCTGGCTGGAGGCCTTACATTCAAGGCATCCACAGGACTTGCCCGGTTAAGCAGAAGCCAGTCTTCATAGACTGAACTGCGAGATGCCATACACAAAAAAAAAAAAAAACAATAACATACAAAACGTTTGCCAGCCGAACGTTTGTTTTGTCGCCCTCACAAGGTTCTTACAGCAAATACGAAAGGTAATCGATAAATTTAATACATATAATTGGCTTAAAGGAGCTTGTGGCTAAATAATAACAGCCGCTCGGGTCGATCTTCAGGTTAAGGCGTGCTTGCCTAGGTTGGTCTGTGGATGGGTGACCACCCTTTCATACCGAGTTTCCTCCGTGCCTCGGTAAGCACGTTAAGTTGTTGGTCCCGGCTGTCATTTATCCATCTTTGACAGTCGTTACAGGTAGTCAGTGGCCCAAAAAGTCTGACACCAGTCTTACCAAGTGGTATCGTATTATCCAGTATTAAATCGGTTGTGTAGGTCAGATAAGCAGTCGCTGCATGTAAAATACTGGTATTCAGCTGCATCGGTCATAGGTTAGACTGGAAGCCGATCCCAACATAGTTGGGAAAAGGCTTGGCAGATGATGAGTTGGCGAGACGTGTACCTTTGTCAAAGAGATTTGGCATTAACTCAAACCGCTGTCAGTATTAATTGATGTAAATCAAAATATTTCGAAATCTATGTGTTTCAATGTATTACATAAACATTTTCATGTCAATCATATCACAAAATGAATAAGTGAAACAATCTTTTGTTTATTAAATTAATCTATTCTATTCTGATAGTACTCTAGCAATATTCCGAAATATTAAAAACGTTTTTGGCTTTCATGGAGAATTCAAAGTATCAACCGGTTTTTTTAATAGAATAATGATGATACTTATAATAGGGATCTGCTGGAACCAATGAAAGATGAACGAAGTTCTGCTAAACCAGTACAAATACTTACGGAAGCATCGTTCTGAGTCCAGTATCTGCAACTAAACAACAAATGCGTCAAATACCCGCGTGACGTCACATTTGAGTACATTTTTACAGGAACGTGACGTCACAAGCCCACTCATGATCATTCATCTTCGTCATTTTTTTAATAAATTTATGAAACAAAAAACACGTATCCAATATGTTACAATAATCTAACTGACGGACTATACAAAATAATTTTTTTTCATTTGAAAACACAAAGTAAGCACCTGAGACAGATAAGTTTTTTTTTTTTTTACTGTTTATTAAATAAAGAACAAAACAAAATATAAATACAGGAACATCACAAAAACCTCAATAGGTTTGCCCGGATGTTGATCCACTTATAAGCTATCTTAATACTAGACTATAAAATAATCATACACAGTTTATAACAATTTGTAAAGTAGACAGGTCATAAAAAACAAACACGGCGCGGTAAGTAAATAAGTATAAAATAAGAAAGTTCAAACATGGATTAAATATATATGTTATACATAAGAAGAGAAATCGGAGAACCTAAACACAATTTATTATAACTACTTCCTTTAAGACCTTGAGTTCATGGCAAAACAAAAGAATCGTCAATCGATCGATTGCAAGATTGTAGGCTGGCTGATTTTCGTGGCCTACAAAACAGCCGTCTATCTCTAAGCTTCGAAAAGTATATATCACGATCAGTCATGGTTCATCATCTAATGCCCTGGCTGGAGGCCTTAAATTCAAGGCATCCACAGGACTTGCCCGATTAAGCAGAAGCCAGTCTCTCAAGCCTGAACTGCGAGATGGCCTACCCAAAAAAAAAGGTTCATCATCTGTCTAGCCTTTTTGCCAACTAAAGGGTGTAAAACACTTCTTCACGAAGCCGAAAGGCACTTGTTCTCCCCGTCATTGCGATCATTTTTTTGTTCCACACCATACCTGGGAACCTTCTAGTTACGGAGATACAAGGGGTCAAAGTTACAACTTTTTGACAAGTTTTTTTTTAAATACAAGTTTTTTTTGTAAGATTTTGACTTTTAACACCTCCACGACCCCCGTACTATGCAATCCATCCATCAGCACAATGTTTTAAGTGCGATACATTAAGTTCTACCACAAAATATAATTTATAACCTCAAAAAAAAAAGTTGTTTCCCAGCAATAATTTTTGCGTAAAGTTACTTAGTTTGATGTACAGAATGCTTGGTTAACGGCTTTGTGATGAGGTGGTTTACACCCTGTATGTAGGGGTCGGCTTCCAGTCTAACTGCGCGACTGCCTATGAATCCAACCTCCAAAATTCAGGTAGACTGGTTGTGAGTTACCAAGGGGTACCGTATTACCCAGGAATAGCTGGGTTGTGGAGGTCAGATGAGCTTGCTAGATGTCTATTTGTTCCTTTAACACTAAACTCCTTTGCCAACTGTACTAGTAGTAAATCTACAAGCCACCACGACTATCCGGTAGTAAAAGCACAGTAAATTAATTTCCTAGTTCAGGGCTACGCGGTTAGTATAGCCACGGTCACTGCCACGCGATGCTACTAGCGTCAATCGAAAAGCTCGCGATTCATTTATTTCCGTCACGAGAAGTAACCTGTATAAGCTGATCTCTCATTATATGGGAAGCTCATACAAAAAGACATCAGGTTATACTGGGTGTATCTTGATGTATCGCCGTATGTACCGTTGCTCTAAAGGGTGTAAAAAACCACATACCGAAGCTGAAAGGTACGTTCTCCCCGTCATTGCGATATTTTTATTCTAGGTACATTATACCTGGGAACCTTCTAGTTATGAAAATATTGGGGGTCAAAGTTTCAACTTCTTGACAAGTTTTTTTTTTTTAAATACAAGTTTATTGTAATATATTAAATACCCCTACGGCCCCAGTACTATTCAATCCATCCATCAGCACAATAATGATGTGCGTTACATTGAGTTTTACCACAAAACATGGTTATAGACCCCAAAAAAGAAAGTGGTTTCCCAGCAATACATTTTGCGTAAAGTTACTTAGTTTGATGTACATAACGCTTGGTTGACGGTTTCGTGATGAGGTGGTTTACACCCTGTATATAGCGCGTATCGTTGATTCCTGGCATGCTCTCATTTGTTTTCTCATTCGTTCATCTTCGCACATCTTCGGTGGATACACCCTAGCTCAAACGCATCTTCTCTCCTCTCCGCTTTGCACATTTTCGTGCGCCTCCGCTTTGGTGGAGTCCGGGCTTTAGGCTAGTGGCCAAGCGATTCAGGCGACTGTTTACCGAACATTTTCTATAAATAGTTTTATGGGCCGTTAAACATGCTATTATCATGTGAGAATAGATTTAGTGGTTACATAAAGATGTTTTAGGAATTAATTTATGCTGTATTTAGAATGTACCACCATTGTTCTAAATATTATTATGTATCATATAAGTAACATAAATGGGGCATCACGTGATCACTCCTGTGTGATCCACGAAGGGTTAAGCCAATCGCCTAAAAGCCAGTTATGTTTAAGTCCATTGCAATAGGGATGAGCCAATTTCCATCAACTGGGCACAAATCTAGACTCCTTGAGAAATTCTTGACAGAAAAACCTCATATTATTTTGCTCAATATAAAGTATCCCAAGATTTTTTTTCTCCTTTATGTCTACCTAAAGGCTTCATATAGTACTGCCATTTTGCAGAGAAGTAAAATGGGAGAAGATGAATGTATCAGCTTCCATAGACAAAGTTCAAAAACCTTTAACTGCCTGTCAAGCACAACCCAATAGGGGATGCTTCTGACTTAAACAAAAATGAATCTGTTTAGTCTGTCCGTTACATTTTTGAAAAATATTATGTGCGTGTTTTTTGTTTTGTCAAATTAATAAAAATACGAAGATAAAACGCATCAAAGATCATGAGTGGGGGGTTGTGACGTCCTCGATGGTAAAAAATGTACCGACATGTGACGTCACACGAGTTTTCGAAGCGCTCTAGCGAAAGCGAAGCAAAAATATGTGTCCAAAATTCTTGGAAATCTATGTGACGGTCTAATTAATTTCTTTTTGGCATATCACCTATTCGCAGAAATCTATTAAAAGCACCACCAAAACTATCTAAGGCACCATTCATGTTGAAAGGATAAACGGCGGAGGCACCACACGGCGGACATACAAGACACGTCCTTAACAGAAACATCCTAGTTCCTGCCATTTCTGTATCGACTACGCTTTTGAATAGACGGACAGAAATCTGCACAACGAACGCTCTGTTGCTTTGTTCGCCTCTCGTCCTCACTGTGTGATATTTCTGAAAGACATTTCTGATTCTTTGTTTTTACAAAACACAAATCATTTGCAAAAATTTGCTTGAAAATAGATTTATCGTGTTTTGATACTACTTTACCGTCTAGATTTTACTTCATTATTATAACCACTAAATGAGTTTTCAAAAATGATGTCTTAGGTAAGAGAAACCATGAAGCAGTTTATTTTTGCCAAAATTTTAGAAGCCCGTATTCCGGATTCAGATTCAGACAGTAGCAAAGGGACTTGTATTCGAGGCCTGGTTCGGAGAGGCGCGGAATAAAACCTCTTGGAAGAACTTCCGGGAGGCCTTTGCCCAGCAATGGGGCAGTATACGCTAAGATAAATGGAAAAAAAATCTACCTATCGAGCACACAGTTTCTTTGGTACGAAATCCTAAAAACCGACCAAGTGCTAATTTGACTCGCTTTTGAAGGATTCCGTACCATCACAGTTGCAAATTATTTTTATTTCGATAAGTTGTTGTTATAGCGGCAACAGAAATACATAGTCGGTGAAAATTTCAACTGTCTACCTATTACAGATCATGAGATACAGACCGCTGACAGACAGACGGACGCATGAATGGCGAAGGCTTAGTTAAAGGGTCCCATTGGTTACCCTTTGCGTACGGAACCCTAAAAAGCGAGCTACCTCAGTTAAGACTCGACTGCGTTAATACAAGAGCACTAAGGAACTGCAAAGTTAACTTGCAGAAAGCACTAAATCCTACACCGGGTGTTGCGAAGAGCTAAGTACCTGTATTTTAAAAGAAAATCGTTTTCTCTTTGAGTTTAATGAACAGACTTTCAGTGAGCATAGTGAGTTGCAGGAAATTCTAGAAGATTTTAGAACGGGGACCAAATTTACGTTGCATATTTTTAAATTTTCAGATCGTTTTCACGTGTTACCTCTTTAAAAAGAACGCCTGGCTGTCTTGAAAAATTTTAAGCAAATCTATCTAAGTATACGTCTTTCTATCGGCGTATATTATAGTTTTCAATTTTTAACAATTATTCGCTATAAATATAGACTTGCTACGTTCAGCAAACGACCCATCGTCTCGCATACAGATACATTTTTTTGGGAATGTACCTCAATAGACTACTTATCATATACTTTTAAATAACAATATTCGTAAGTATACATACATTGTACTCGTCCATATTTACAAATCAATCATAACCAAAATCACGTTATCGAAAACAGCTCTAACTATTTCGATGAAATATGCATTATGGGGGTGTCCGGGGACGAAAAATCTATCTAGCTCACTTACTATATTTAAGTAATGGGGCCCTTAGACTTGAGTTTGTAAGGCTTTACTACATTTATACGGTGCAATTGAAGTCGTGGGCATTATTTCAAACTAAGGCACTACTCATGATACTAATTGCATTAGGCCTAATAATAAGCAAATCAAAAATATTATTAATGCAAGTATGGAAAACTCTAAAAATGTAGTAAGTCATATTACATACCGTAAAATGGGGGGAATAGGGATCCAGGGGTGAATGGAAACAAAACTTTGAAAGTGATTTTATCGCTGAACTTATGTTGTATATTGCCAACAAGGTACCTTTATAATTAAGTATAATTTAGTTAACACAATAGAGTACTTGTTGGTACCATATCATGTGAATTCAATTTTAAAATCCATTCCAAAGTTTTGTTTCCATTCACCCCTGGATCCCTATTCCCCCCATTTTACCGGTACATAGCAAAAGGCTTATTAATGCAAATAAACACTAAAAGTAATAAATAAAAATACATCATAAACCCCAATAAGTTTTCAAGTATCAAAATCTCAAGCGCAGTACAGCGCGTTACGAAAAGTAAACAAACATCAAATAATACTAACGCATTTATAACATTTTTTGATTTGCGTAATGCAATTAGTATCATGAGTAGTGTCTTGGTTTAAAATAATGCCCATGAATTCAATTGCACCCTGTATATGTAACTAGCCGATCCGACAGACGTTGTCCTGTCAACTATGAATGTTGAATCTGAATTTACGTACTACCTACCCACTACCTACGCACTACCTGCCCACTACCTACCCACTATCTACCCATTACCTACCCACTACCTACCTACTAAAAAGTAAAAAAAAAGTAGTCCTATGTCCGTCTCCTGGTTCTAAGCTACCTCCCCACCAATTTTCAGCCAAATCGGTTTAGCCGTTCTTGAGTTATACGAGTAAATAGTGTAACTAACACGACTTTCTTTTATAAATTTCTTTTATAAATATGGAATTGTACTCATTGTTAAAGAGCTTAATAAAATAAATTAGTTATACGAGACAGTGCAAACAGGGATAAGAAATACAAGCCGGGAAAAAGTAAGGCAGATTCCTATTCCACTCGAATTTCAGATATTGCAAGATACATACAAGTACGTAAACTAAGATCGTAAAAGCTATGTCGGTGCTCAGACCTTGGCACTCAAGGACCGCAGCCTGTGGTCATCGTTACTGCAACCAACATGTGTCCAAATTCCATGTGGTACATATGGTCGGTCTGTTTCTACCTCATGTAGAAACAGTCTATGTGAAGACCATTAGGATTATTTACTGGAGAGGTTATAATTTTCACTAAACCGCACCATGCTCCGTACGCGAGATTCTTGGTTGTAATAGGAACACAGGTTTCTAAGTCTCTTTATTATTCACAAAACAAATGCTACATACAAATTGGGACATCTGAATAAAGGCCGTACAGGATTTTCGGAGAGTGCCAACTACACAGGTACAGTGCACTAGTGTAATTATGATTGATCAAGTCAATAACAATAATTTTGGGCCCTATCAGAATATCAGCGCCGTGACGTTTTTTTTTTAATGTTATAGTACCATGCTGAGATAGGAGACTTTTGGTCTTGTACAGGACAAATTCTGATTGTATTTTGTTTTTGTTTTTTATGATTTTGTTATTTTTATTTTTAGGTAGATTTCCTTTTTTTGAAAAAAAAAAATCTACCTATTGGTCTCTCACCTACGGGGATATATATGAATACGTATGTATATGGGTGACAAGCCAAATTTAGCCACACTCTACAGGTCGCAATTATGAACCGATTGCTTTCAAACTTGGCCAAAAAATCGAAACGGTCAAAACTTAGGCTAAGTTCGTGAATGGGCGGAATTCGTCCATGGGGGGCGGCGGGGGGGCGGTTTTTCTAAAATCTGTTTTTTGGCCATAACTTTTTTCCTATGGAAAATTTTTGAACCGTTTCTCATTTTTATCATTCTGAGTACGAATACGGACATCTTTAAATTAAAAAATTTTTGATGCAACCCCTAAATTGGGGAGGGGGTTGAAAATTACAAATTTTTTGCGAAAAAAAATCATATCTCCGAAACAGTAAACATTTTCACCGTCGCAAATATTTTTTTTTGAAAGCAAATTGTTTACTTTACAATTGTTACCTTCAAAGTTTAGCGACAAAACTTATAGTTTTCGAAATAAAAAATTATAACTAAACATTTGAGGGCGTTTCCATGCTAAACTCTTATGAGAGAATTTAAAAAGGGTAAACTTTCCATTACAGGACAACGATTTTGAAATCATATTTTTTTTGTAGATTGTACACATAAGTACAACTCTTTATACAAATTTTCAATAGTCGGACGCTCCAGCACCTTCTTCGAAATCTACCTCCTCCTGCGGCTTGCCGGAGGGATTTTTATTATTGGTCTCTCACCTACGTGGATATATATGTATACGTATGTATATGGGTGACAAGCCAAATTTTGCCACATTCTACAGGTCGCAATTATGAACCGATTGCTTTCAAACTTGGCTAAAAAATCGAAAAGGTCAAAACTTAGCCTAAGTTCGTGGATGGGCGGAATTCTTCCATGGGGGGCGGCGGGGGACGGTTTTTCTAAAATCAGTTTTTTGGCCATAACTTTTTTCCTATCGAAATTTTTTTAACCGTTTTTCATTTTTATCATTTTGAGTAAGAATACGGACCACTTAAAATTAGTTTTTGGCCATAACTTTTTTCCTATGGAAATTTTTGAAACGTTTTTTTTTTTATTTTTATCATTTTGAGTAAGAATACGGACAACTTTAAATTAAAACTTTTTTGATGCAACCCCTAAATTGGGGAGGGTGTTGACATTTCAACATTTTTTGCGAAAAAAAATCATATCTCCGAAACAGTAAATGTTTTGAGTCGCAAATATTTTTTTTTAAAGCAAATTGTTTACTCTTTACCTTTGAAGTTTATCGATAAAACTTATAGTTTTCGAAATAAAAAATTATAACTAAAAAATTCAGGGCGTTTCCATGCTAAACTCTTATGAGAGGATTTAAAAAGGGTAAACTTTCCATTACAGTACAACGATTTTGAAATCAATTTTTTTTTTTGTAGATTGTACACATAAGTACAACTCTTTATACAAATTTTCAATAGTCGGACGCTCCAGCACCTTCTCCGAAATCTACCTCCTCCTGCGGCTTGCCGGAGAGTTTTTTTTTAATTATTGTAACGAGTCTTTTAAGCCTGTTACATGAAAACGAAATCCTTGCTTTAAAATATTTTTTTTTGCGTAATGGTCACACTGAGTTTTCTTAGCTGTGAAGTTTGTCTTTGACAACTGACACTTTCCGACTTAGATTTTTAGAAGAATGGTGTGTTTTGGATCGCCTGAGAATAAATCCGAATAAAGGGATTGCAGGACACGGCAAAATAAGCCAATAAATGGTGGCTGGTAGCGCCATCTATTTTTTGCCGTGTCAATTAAAACCCTAATTCAATATTAGTGGGCAACGTATTAGAACGAGCGACCCCCCACCCCCTTCTTCCTTACCGCACGCCGCGCCTGACGAAGCAACTCCGGAAATAGACTTCACGCTGAGAGGTTGCGTCGCACCGCGCGCCTGCGCCACCCTTACCGCTTATACTATCGTACCGCTGTGTTACCGCTGCTTACTCCCATATTGGACAGTGTAGCCCATAAACCCTGGTGATACCTAAACCGCCCGCGGGTGTGTTGTGTGAACGATCGAGATCGAGTTTGTGAAGACGCCAGCTGCCGCCATTTTTGTCAAGCACAGCACGAGGGACGAAGAACAAGCCAAGGTAGGCGTGCTTCCCTCTCCTATTTCTCGCTCGTTCTTATCTCGCATTTAACTTCTCGGCAATTACCAGCCATTCTTTAAAAATACAGTCCACTTTCACACACAAAAATTCGCGTCTTATTTCCGCCGTACCAGGTGGCAGCCGGTAATCCTCCATAGTTCCCCATGGGATTTCGGTTTATTTCGATGGAATCAAACTCTTAATGAATTATTTTGGTTGCCCTGCATAGAGAGGACAGCCCTTTGTATTTTGAAGGAAACACCCAATGAGGTGTTTCCTTTCACCCATTTAAAATTTTGGACGCGCGGCTCCTACCAGACTCACCTGGGACGCAGGCTTGAGTTGCGAGGACCCATGAGATGATCATCTTTTCCGCCCTTGGTATTTTTTTAACTATCTAAAAGTGCAATAATGACCATATTTCCTTTAATTACTCACCGTTATTTAATGCTCGCTACATAATACTCGCGTTTGCATTATAAAAATAATTACCTTACATGTAGTGTTAGTTCTTAGGAAGAAAATCTTCAATTATTATTGTTTTATTTTCAGTCCAGCAGCCTACGGGCAATATAGATTTTTTACTTGTATGGTCGATTTTTATTGATGCCAGATTAATGGTTCTTAATGCCTGCTGCTCCAACTATCCGTAAGCATGGTGTGTACTCTGGCGCCCGAGATTCTCTTTAAAACTTCATTTTTTGAGTACACACACTTTTATTCAATTGTTTACTTTAACCCAGCGTTCCACTATGGAATCCTTATTTTTATTTTTTTATTATTACATTATGTTTACTTTTTAAGTGTTATAATCACAATTTAAACATTTTTTTTTGTCCTGTCCGGCTGCTAAATGCTTTTTCTTTCTTTCTTTCAATATTTGATATTCCGGTGGTTGACTCAAGAAGTAAGCATCCAATCATTCGTTTTTTTTTTTCCTTTTGTCATTTATTTACTACGCGGAGTTTTGCGAGCTAACTTATTGTTACCTTATTAAAAATAACATGCGGGGTCTATAAGGACTACGACAGAAGTGAAAACTAAGTAATCTGTATCTGCTACGGGTTGTGCCCCGCGCACGCCTAAGTGGTGCTACGCCGTAACGGATCGGCTACGAGTGCTACCAAGCGTTAGGTGACGGTCACACAAGTTCCGTGATTTTTGTTTTATACAATAAGAGCTCAACGCGCCTTAAGAAGTTTTCACTTGAAAAATATCTCTTGATGAAAAAAAACCATGGGACATTTTCTGCCTAGCCTTTTCCCTACTATCTTAGGGTCGGATGCAGCTGAATACCAGTATTTTACATGGACCTGGCCTATCTGACCTCCACCACCCAGTTAGTACCGAGTATCAAGAAATCTATTAAAATAAACCTACCACAAAAACCCGAAAGCATTGCTTGTAATAAAAATAAATATATTCGCAGAAACCAGGTAGTTTCTGAACAATTCTAGCACGTTAAACCCAAAAGTTATTGGTAAAAGCCCCTAGCTTAGGGGTATTCGTGCGTGTTGAGAATTTTTCTTACCTTTAAGTATCCGAAAGATATAATATGGAAGAAGTATATATTCGCCATAAACAGTTAGGCTGTTAATAGAACGTGCCGAGGAGAAAAATATGGAAAATGAGATCATAATATTATATTATGAGAGATGAAGAAATGTACATATTATACTATAACGTAACATATCATCACGCTTGTAATACCTGAAGGGTTAGGCAGTGGTAGCCTAATAGTACACCCAGATTTCGCTAAAATCCAGGCTTCGTGGTTGCTACTGGGAGATACACCTATAGAACCTCATCAGACCACCTTGTGTGTCCATCTTTCGACGAGTTATTTTTTGAATGCCCAAATAAACTTTCTTTGATTGTGGGACTGAAATTGCTAATTTAATAAATATTCACAATCCGCAGAAATTGTAAGAAAAGTAATCTCATAATAAAATTGAATTATAATTCTGTGATTATAATATAATCATAATTATTTCCAAGTGCTTATTAACGTCATTGTGAGCAGAATATTTTGATTTAGTTAATTAGCAAATGACTAATGAAATAAATTATGAACTCACCTTTCGCGCGTCACTACCAAAATCTGAAACAATAGAAAAATTTGATTAATATTAAGGCTACATAATTTTAGATGCAACATTGTGCTTTAGGGATGATGGTTTTATTAAAGTTTAAAAAGTAATAGAAGAAGAACGTGAAGTTTCTTGAGGAGCTCGGATCAATCTTCAGGTTTAGCCGCGATTGCCTAGGTTGGTCTGTGGATAGGTGACCACCCTTTTTTTTTTTAAGATGTCCCGCTCTGTCGCCGCGTGTCATTGACTGGCGTGTCACGGAGGGCTATTCCGACCACGGGTACATCCGGTTTGACGTCTCTACCCAGTCCTCAAGCGCGCCGGTCCAACAGCCCCCAGGGGTCCACGTTGGGCGCTGAAGCAGCTGGACCGGGAGCTCCTCCTGGAAGCCTCGTGTGTTGCTGCGCGAGGTCCGTACGCCAGGCATCGCAGGCTCCACATTCGCCCGCCGGATGCGGCAGCCATTGAGGCGGAGCTGTACGAGGGATACAGAGTGGCGAAGACCGCGCTCCGGGAGGCCCCAGCTGTGTAGATATTTGACAGTCGTTACAGGTAGTCATTGGCTTGAAAGTCTTACAACCAGTCTTGCTAAAGGGTCGTATTACCCAGTACTAACTGGGTTGTGGAGGTCAGATAGGCAGACGCTCCATGTAAAATACTGGTTCACCTGCATCTGGTTAGACTGGAAGCCGAGCCCCTCCGCTCCACCCAGGGCCCCCGGGGGTTCATAATGATGATTTCCCATACGAAAAAAAAAGTCCTTCATTAATTTGTCTTACGACGAGAGCTAATGCATGTTTAGTTGTAAATAAACCTTAACAAATCATCATCACAAAACATCCGGTATCGTAGATTCAACTACGATTTTAATAAAATCTACACCAAAAAATTCAATAGAAATACATTTACTAATTAAATCTTTACTTAAAAACAACCTCATCTCATTTAACTAAAGTCTCATGTAAACAATTTTGTAAATTAATTAGACGAGGCGAATATAAAACAAAGAGAACAACAAAGTAAAATGAGGGAACAACCCTACGCTCTGTACGTCGAAGAATCAATTCAGAATTAAATAACAAGTGTGTGTGTGTGTGTGTGTGTATTGAGTTATTACGTGCAGAAGGTAAACAATAAACAATCTTTGTTGGTTCAAGACCTAAACTTGTTTCGAACTATAGCTTATGCCCGCGACTGCGCCTAAGAGGAATGAGAGGTTTTCTATTTGAGAATTAAAAACAAAAACCAAGAACTCGGTAGATGGCGTTGAACTGACTACGTTACTAGGTGCCAAAGCCAAAACGCTTGAAACCACACACGTCTTATACGCTCGTTGACTGACACTTTCGTTTGCATAAGCTTCCGAATATAACCATAAGGTCCAAGTGAAATTATGTGACGGTCTGTCCCTTGCAGTAACACACGGAGATCAGTACCATCTATCCAGCGACTAGGGAAGAGTTGAAAAAGAAAATATTCATTTTCTTTTTCTCATTCGGTAACTGGCCCAAGGAATCATACTACTGACACAAGAAGTATCCTGTGTATTAGAATTGAATTATTCAGACGTAATTACAAACTAACACACAATACCTTACTAACTCATCACTAATTACTAATTCTCTCACTACTAATTTTTAACTCACTACCAAACTTTACTACTGAACTATCGTACAGAAAATTCTGCAAAGTTTAAAAAAATGGCTTATTTCACATAGCTTTTATTCCATAGCAGAATTTCATAAAAAAACTAATTGTCAGTCATATCACTCCGAATTAAATTGTAGAGAATTACCTACTTTTATGATGTTATGTTTTTATATTTATAGAATATATTTTTATTATGCTAACAATTTGTTGAATATCTTAAATACTTTAATATGTTAAAAGTTCTTTTGTAGTATGTAGGTATAATTATTATAATATTGTTATTTTTGTTGCTTTGTGTCTAGTTAATTAAAATTAGAAACAGGTATTATAGTTTGTGTTTATTAATATTTGCATGCAATTTTTATGGCGAAATGTGTCATCGCACTACAAGTTATTTACCACCTTTTGTACCACATTTACTGCAAATAAATTATTTTTGACTTTGACTTTTTATTAATCCAGGTTATAAACTATTGGTTTGCCAAATTTCATTCAAATTAAATAGTAGTTTTTGAGATGAATCCATCCATCCTCACAATCTTTCTTATTAAATTTATTTTACCTTTTTTTATTTTATATTTTTTTTTTCTTTAGTAAGATAAGATAATTGTACGTTAAATTGGACTTAAATAAGTGTTAAGATAGAGATAAAAAACATGTGCAATAGGAATGACTACTGACTTACAAAAAATACAATACAGTTTAGTCCTTCAGTTAGATTATCGAAAAAGGATACGTGTTTGTTATTTTATCAAATACTAGCGGACGTCCCGCGGTTTCACCCGCATAGTTCCCGTTCCCGTGGGAGTACGGGGATAAAATATATCCTATGTTACTCGTGGATAATGTAGCTTTCGAATGGTGAAAGAATTTTTAAAAACGGTCCAGTAGTTTTTAAGCCTATTCATTACAACCAAACAAACAAACAAACAAACAAAGTTTTCCTCTTTATAATATTAGTGTAGAAATAAAAATTTACGAAGATAAAACGCGTCAAAGATTATGAGTGGGGGCTTGTTACGTCACGTTCCGGTAAAAAAATTAATCAAATGTGACGTCACACGAGTTTTCGACGCACTGTATCGTCTTAATTTTAGTTAACGTGAAAAAAGAAATAAATACGTGTCCAGTATTTTTTGGACATCTATTTCAACTTATTAGATTTTTTTGCAATTTACCCTATTGGGCTTTAACTAGAAAGACTCCTGTGTTATAAGCACCCGATACTTTCGTCACCACCTGTTTCGAGCAGCCATATTCCAAGAGTTGTGCATGTTTAACATGAAAATCGTAACAAGCGCAATGTGCCGATACATTATGATTCTTGCCTTTGCAAATTCTGAGAAGAAGGACAAAGTAAGTTACACGCTAGTAGCAACATCTCTTCTTATAAATGGGTAAATTATATTTTCATGTTGTTTACAATTTATGAACGCTACTGCAACCTAGTAAAAAATTGGCTAAAATTGAATATTAAACCAACTATTTTGAAATTTAAATTCAGTATGTTATAATAGAAGACGATGCGTTGGAAGACCTCCCACTAGGTGGACCGATGACCTGGTGAAGGTTGCGGGAATCCGTTGAATGTGTCGCAAGGGACCGGTCAATGTGGCGACACTTGGGGGAGGCCTATGTACAGCAGTGGGCGTCTTTCGGCTGAGATGATGATGATGATGTTATAATAGTAAACAGACAGTCGCTACAAGGCGCCAGTTAAAAAAAACATGTTTGTTTTTGTTGTATCTGTGGTAAGATTAGAACTTCTGATACTTTTTACATTGTACAAAGCTTAATACACCTATTCATGTTCTCTTTTTATTCAATTCTAATTAGTTAAGAGGTCAATGAAACATACAGGATTGGACACAATAACGTCCCAGTCAATGGGAAAGGACGATTTTGAAATAAACCTCAAAGGTTGAATGACTGCCCCGTTGGTTAAGTGGTCGCATGATCTGCAGCTGAGCGTGAGGGTCTTGGTGTGATTTGCAGGCTAGGCAAAGTGTTTTTGGTGTTTCCATGAAGATTTTTAAATAAAAAGCTATTAGCTTGGATTTGTTTCCAGTGGGCAATAGATTTGCCCTATATTACATAGAACTTAACTATAATATGGAGACCATCCTAAAGAAATCTAAATAGCCTGTCAGTTTTGCTACAAATATTGGACACGTATTATTTCCTTTTTCTCGTAAACAAAAAATTAAAACGCTACAGCAGTGCGTCAAAAACTCGTGACGTCACATAAAGGTACACTTTTACCCACAAGTGACGTCACAAGCTCCCACTCATGATCTTTGATGCGTATCCTCGTCAATTTTTATTGATATGATAGAACAAAAAACACGTATCCAATATTTTTCAATAATCTAACTGACGGATTAAATAGAATAATAATCTTTTTTTAGTCTGGCTGGTTACCTATTGGTGAAATAAATGGGAGTACTGCAGGTATCCCTATGCCTTTTTTTATGGGAAGTCATCAAATAACTTCTCCCACTCTGGGCGGAGCGGGAGGGAGTGTCAGACTTTTACCGACTAAAACCCATCCATGTTCTTTCCTCGCCCTTTATGTTCCGGAGCCACGGTATCTCTTTCGAACAGTCCCGCAGCCCCGGAGGTATACCTATGTCCAAACCTTCATGGATTACATATAAATGTGATGTCGTGTACGCAAAAATACAATACAATATGTACGTATGGTCAAATGAAATCCCATTCCTATTTTGTAATTTTGGAATGGTGGATACGAATTTGAATCTAATTTCGTATTCAGTATTCTGGGGTTTTAATGTGATTTGTCCGTAGGGGTAATGTGTGAATATCTATGTCGGTCTGGATTAAATAATTACCTCATTTAATAAACATAGCTTTTGAAAGAGTAACTTCCATGGGTAAAATGTTACAAGAGATATTTAACTATCTAAAGAATTTTACAGGTTAGCGATTTTTGTAATCATATTTTCATGAAATGTATTGAAAAAAGATGGTGTTCTTTCCGAATTTAACCAAGCGTCAAAAGTAGCAAAAAAGTATTTATTTGAATTCAGTATGTCCGTTGGGGAGTGATTGTACAAATTACAAATAGACTTAAAATATTAATAAAAATATGTACGCAGTCATTGTACCGATAGTCGTATCGGCAAAAGCCTCGACCAACATCTTAGGAGTCTCTCACTTGACAGCTGCATCAAGCGCTTGATTCAGAAAGCAGTCTGTACTTCTGGACACGGCACGTATTGTTGCAGAAAAGGCTGGCAGCATTGCCACGTTCGTTTGCCATGCTGATTATTTGGCCAAAAAAGGGTAGCCAGACCACCAGGCGATATCTCGGGATATCGCCTGGCGGTCTGGCTACCCTGTGCTAGGTGGTTCTAGTGTTTTAACTTCAAATGGCTCAAACACATACTGGCAATAAATGAGTTATTGTTTTTGCGCTGTTTGAGGATTTCAGCACCTGCAGCAAAATTGAGTTTTAAAGTCAAATTAAATGGATGGCTTTACTTGTTTTTAACCCCCGACGCAAAAACGACGGGGTGTAATAAGTTTGACGTGTCTCTGTGTGTGTGTGTGTGTCTGTCTGTGGCATCGTAGCGCCCGAAGGGATGAACCGATTCTGATTTGTTTTTTTTTGAAAGATACATTAGTCGGTAGTGTTCTTAGCTATGTTTGATACAAATCAGTCCAAGATGGCCACCGCCACAAAATGGCGGCTTACATATTTATTCAACAACTCCCTCAATATGGGTATCAAATGAAAGTGCATGAAGCGGTTTTCAGACTACGCTATAATATAATAGCAGAAGTAGGTACATAGGGTGTAAAACACCTCTTCACGAAGCCGAAAGGCACTTGTTCTCCCCATCATTGCGATCATTTTTTGGTTCAACACCATACCTGGGAACCTTCTAGTTACGGAGATATGGGGGGTCAAAGTTACAACTTTTTGACAAGTTTTTTTTTAAATACAAGTTTTTTTTTGTAAGATTTTGACTTTTAACACCTCCACGACCCCCGTACTATTCAATCCATTCATCAGCACAATGTTTTAAGTGCGTTACATTGAGTTCTACCACAGACCGTGATTTATAGCCTCGAAAAAAAAAGTTGTTTCCCAGCAAAAATTTTTGCGTAAAGTTACTTAGTTTGATGTACAGAATGCTTGGGGTTCACTAATGTTTTACCAAAAGTCCATTGACAAATTTTCATTTTACAACCAACGTTTCGTATGCTATTTATTTCGCAAACAACTTATTCCGCAAATGTTTTATTTTAAAAATATTCGTTTTACAAACATTTATTTGGCAAATACTTCTTTTATTAAACGCATCAGATGATATTTATTAATTTATAAATTTTTCATTTTTTACTTAGATACATTTGGATAAATCACGTTTCAACAAAATAATTTACAGGCTAGTATTTTTTTTTATTACTCGTTTTTAAGAAAAAAATTAGGAAATGCATAGTTTTTCATAAAATGCAAACAGGCATGCTCCATGCATGCAGCAAGCAAGCATTCAGAAAGCATGCAGCAAGCGAGCAGCAAGCATGCAGCAAGGGAGCAGCAAGCATGCAGCAAGCATGCGGCTAGCATGCAGCAAGCATGCAGCAAGCATGCAGCAAGCATGCAGCATGCATGCAAGCAGCAAACATGCAGCATGCAACATGCAGCAGGCACGGTTTCTGTCACGGCTCCGGCGTTGCGGGGCTCCGGCGGTCACACGCGACCTTATCGTCGCAGAGGGTTTTAACGCTCACCACCGCAGCTTCGGCTTGCTGGCCGGCTGAAGCCGGCCAGCCTCAGCCGCGGTGGCGAGTGTTAAAGCCACCTGCTCCTCAACTCGCGGCCCGCCTCGCCCCTCCGCGCCTACGCGGACTTAAATTACACTCTAGGGGTAGGGCAGAAAAGACTACGTGGAGTCGGTTTTGCAGCGATTCATTTCTGTCACAAAATTTGTGCTTATAAGAAACCAACTTAATTTATTTTCTTTTTTTTTTGGATTGGCACAATCAATATGTGTAATGTCTTTATTTCAAACGTTGTTTTAGGAGATAAAACGAAAAAATAATGAATTGTTTGTCAAATAATACGTTATTAAATAAAAGTTTATCGGATAATTATTTTGCGAAGTGAATTATTTGTTAAACTTGTTATTGTATACTGATGGAATGACAAATTATGTGTTTTCTAATCGTTGCTTGTCAAGTAAAAGTTTGTGAATTAATGTTTGGTGATCTGACTGGTCACCAATGCTTGGTTAACGGCTTTGTGATGAGGTGGTTTACACCCTGTATAGCTCATAGCACAACAATATCGCTCACCATACATTTGTTACGTTCACACTGTGTACTATAATTATATTATTGGCTTACTATTTATGCTACAAAATGGTGCCATACTCTGAGTTCATGCTACGCTATATCACGCGCCGCCCTCTACCTCCTCCTTCACCCCCGGCCGGACTGCAAGTGAATGTTTTCCCTACTTATTTTACTCACTTTTTGCTATCACTATCACTACTCACTACATATTATAAAACAAAGTCTCCCGCCACGTCTGTCTGTCCCTGTACGCTTAGATCTTTAAAACTACGCCACGGATTTTGATGCGGGGTTTTTTAATAGATAGAGTGATTCAAGAGGAAGGTTTTAGTGTATAATTTTACGCGGGCGAAGCCGCGGGCATCGGCTAGTATACAACAAATGCTTGCGATAATAATATCGCGTTTTGTGAACGCCATGCTATATAGTATAGCATTAGGTCCAGCTTTGCTATACTATATAGCAGAAAAGTATAGCGTAGTCTGAAACCAGCTTGACTAGTAGAATAATATACATTATGATAAATAAAAAATCCAAGATGGCCGCCACCACAAAATGGCGAATTAACGAATTATTTTCCATTCAACTTTTAGTACATTATGCCGGGTTTTTTTTTTAATTTATAATTTAATTTTTCTTGTTTATTACATGACAAATGGATCACTGATTGCATGGAGCGGACAATGCTTCGGACAGCAGTTTTGCGTCGGCGAAATTGGATTCGTCGTCGACTGCAAACAGCGAGGGCGATGCACCGTGCCCCTCCGCCCCCCGCCTCTCTGCTCCGGCAGAGAATACGACACGCGTAGCTACGTTGACCCCCAAACCCGCCTACGCCGCAATTGCTGCCTCAAACAATTCAGCTGCAATACAACCTAAGCAGCAGAAAGGGGGAAAGCAGAACCGTTGCTGTAAAACCCTGTCGAGGAATCCGGTACAGCGTTGTCCAGCAAAGCAGAAGTGTGATGAGGATGGCTTCACCATAGTTCAGAAGAAGAAGAAGAAGCCTACTTGTCGCAATCAATGCGGTACTGGACTGTCAGGACCAAATATGCTGCTGCGTCCAGCTATACCAACGACGTTGCTTTATGTGTCCCGACTGCATCACTCCACGAGGGTTGAGGAGGTCGTAGAGTACATGAAGGTGAAGACCAGCTGGACCTTGAGGGTCGAGAAGTTAGAGCCGCGTCACAACACCAACTTCAAGTCGTTTGTGGTGCGAGTTCCGACTCAATATCTCGACAAGTTTTTGAAGGAAGAGTTTTGGCCGAAGGGTGTTGTCTACCGACGTTTTCGCGGCAGGCTACGTGACACCACGCAGCGTAACACGACGCCGCCACTTCGTGTGTCATAGTCCATAGTATATAAGTTGTATTTTGTATGTATTAGTGTATTTTTATGTTGTAATGTAATTTTCTCAAAAATGGTATGTAATGTTGACATAACATCTCTAAAAAGTATCCAGAAAGTGAACTCTACCGGAGACTATTCACAACTGTCCGGTAAGAAGCGAGATTTTAAATTTGGAATCTCCTACTGTCCAGTAAGTAAGTATGTAATTTACTTACTGGACACTTGGTCATCCTTCATCCCTTTTTTTTTTTATGGCTTCGCACGGTTTAGGTCATCCTCTTTAGATCTGCTTAGAAAAAAAAAACATAGTACCTACCAGACACAGATTAGAGTTTAGCCATTATAACATGGTTAGAGGGAGGCTCCAAATATATATCTATCTCTTTTTGGTATGACATTTTATGAGATACATAATATATTTTGGAGCCTTAAACATCCATTTTATTGTCTGTGACACTTTTTTTTTTTTTTTTTTTATGGGTCTGTGACACATAACGCGACGCAGAAAAAGTATGCACGTTGCGTTTTGTACTTAGTAATGTTGTAGAAGTATAGTGTGGGATTTTATGTTTGTATTTAGTCATTTCAGTTTATAAATCATGTTGGATTAAAACTTTCCATTCTAAAATTAACATGGAGTTTCAAAAACAATAATTTACATTTTTTACTAAAACATTCATGTAATGTAAAAATAGAACAATGTTTAAAACTAAACGCAAACTTTGTAGTAAAAAAAACAACGACTGGCGGGATTTCACATTCAATTGCGACAATTGTGTTTTAATTTACCGCGTGAATTTAAATAATCCCAAAAAATGAATTCAAGCGAATCTGATTCGGAAATAGATGGCACTCCTCCTGATTTAAAAGCTGAGGCCAAATTAGCAAAAGAAAATTTACTTCCGCCAAAATCCAAGGAGCGATACATGAAAAATTATGAAAAATTTATGAAGTGGAAGGCAGAAAAACAAGCCAACAGTTGGTCTGAAAATGTATTCTTGGCATATTTCAGCTTTCTTCGCCAAACAATGCAGCCGACAAGTTTATGGGCTGTGTATTCTATGCTTCGATGTGTAGTGCAAAATAAACACGATGTAAACATTAAGGCGCCTGCGGAGCATGCGTATTTCATACAAACGTAATACCAAAATAATTTGTAAATTAAACATATTCCTAAGGTAGTGTGTATTTATTTCGATTGAATTACAGAATATCTAGGTTCGCAAATATATATTTTGATTGGACACTGATTTTAACAAGAGTTATAAGAAAAATAAGTTTTCTATAGAAAATTTAAATTCCTCATATCTCGTCTTTGCATCACTATTCTCTCAAAAAACATATTTGGGAACATAGATATTCTGTAATTCAATCGAAATAAATACAGACTACCTTAACAATATGTTTGATTTACAAATAATTTTGGTATTACGTTTGTATGAAATACGCATGCTCCGCCGGCCCCTTAAGAATTATTCCAATTTAATAACTTGGTTGAAAAGACAATCGACTGGCTACAAAGGAAAAAAATCGAATGTATTTACCAGCCAAAACATACAGAAGTTTATAAATGAAGCACCCGATGAAGTTTATTTAGCAGTGAAGGTAATATTTATTTTGTTTACTTATTTAATTTAACTTGTTGTGATGTACGAGTAAGTGGTCTGTTAGTCGGTTGCAATAATATAAATATGCTATTAAATCTGGTTCCAAATAACATAAACTTATTTTTATATTCTCGATTTAAATAGTTTTTTTTTGTTTTTAGGTTATTACTATAATGGGAATTAATGGCGCCTGCCGATGTATGGAGCTCTGTAATATTAAAAACAGTGACGTGGAATACCATAATGAAATAATTTCGGTAAAAGTACGAGAAACAAAAACAAAAATTGATCGCTCTTTTGTTATACACAAGGAGTCAGCTCATATTGTAAGGAAATATCATGACCTGCGCCCTGAAAATATGAAAAGTGATAATTTTTTTATCAATTATAGAAACGGGACATGCTTGCGGCAAAACATCGGTCGTCATAAGATTGCCGCAATACCTAAACAAATAGCAGAATATTTGAATTTACCAAATCCAGAGAGCTATACTGGCCATTGTTCCGGAGGTCGTCTGCTACCCTTCTTGCTGACTCTGGAGCCAATCTCACGACAATAAAACGACACGGGGGGTGGAAATCGGACCGAGTTGCAGAAGGATACATAGAAGAGTCATTAGAAAATAAAAGTGAAATTACAAGCAATATAAATAAAAAAATTAAATTGAATACTCAAAACACATCATCTTCCACCTCCCCGCAGCCGTCTGCATCGCGTCAACAGCAGCTAAGCCTGGCTCCGCAGCCATCTACCTCTCGCCAAGAACCGACCACTATTCCCCTGCCCGTAACATCATCGCAAGCATCCACCTTCCCAAACAACCAAATTAATGTCTCACAGACATTTACTGCCAGCCAAGAGTCCGTTAATCAAGATGTACAACAAACAAATATAAATGCCCCCGGTAAATCGATCACAATATCTATCAGTAATTGCCCTAATATGAATGTAACCTTCAATATTAATTAAACGAATTTGTTGTTAAACTTTCTTTCATTTTTGAGAAAAGCATTATACAAACCTCAACCAGTAAGAAAGCCATCCTGGCCTCGTATATAACCGGACCTCACCTGCGGTTCGGTCCGGTTAACTCATACTCGGCCAGGAAGGCTTACTTACTGGATTCTGCTGTAATGTACTATTTGTGTATTTTATCTATGGGCCTTAAGTTGTCTGAAAATAAAATGATTGATTGATTGATAACCATACATGATTCAACGTAAACGCGTTATGGCTGACTAAGTTATTAAAACCCAGGAAAACTTATAAAAGGCCAATAATATAATTTCCTTGTATATACAGAGGAAATTTATTTACAAGCTCTTTAATTCCTTGCTCTTTTCATTCATTATTTTCCGAGTATCCACAAAAAATATTCACCGAAATAAAAACGTAATCTCTTTTGTACAGGGTGCGTGAAAATTAAAAATATTTTCTGGTTTCCCTGTAAACCGCTTTGCGAAGCTTAAAAGCCTGCCAATATGATTTTTAAAAGGTGACAAAATATAATAACGTTTTGTTTTAGCGCTTGCAAAGTCACTGATTATTATTTTATCGAGGGATGAAAATACCGAAAGGTCCATAAGCACACAAATGAATGAGTTTATGCTATTCTGAGAGGTCAATCTGTTTAACAAGGAACATTAAATTAAAAATGAAAAAGAACCCCGACACATTTAAATGTATTTCACCATTTTGTGTTGGCAGCCATCTTGGATTTGAAATATATTATAAATTATAGTATTCTACTAGCCAAGCCCTTTCATTAATGAAATATTTAATCGGCCATCTCGGACTGATTTTTATCAACCATACCTAAGAACACTTCCGACTAATTCACGTTTCAATCAAAAGAAACAAAATCAAAGTCGGTTTATCCGTTTGGGAGCTACGATGCCACAGACAGACAACCACACACTTACACACACACACACACACAGACACGTCAAACTTATAACAGTAGCTTTATATTTGTGGAAAACAAAATCATTAAATACAGTACTGAACGTATTCTAAATGTAACCAAAAATAAATTGTTTAATTATGTGTATTCAGCGTGCATAATAAACAAAAAAAGAACAAATCTTAGCTCTTTTGATATCATGCAAATTGGCTGAGCTATCTCATTTTTTGCGGATGAAGTCGATGGCGAAGTTTTTAGAAGTTTTACATAATTATATCCAAAATAGGGTGACAGTCAGTTCACCAAACATTAATTCAAAAACTTTTACTCGGCAAGCAACGATTAGCAAACATATTATTTGCCATTTCATTATTTTACAACAACAATTTTAACAAAACAACAAAATATTATCCGATAAACTTTTATTTAATATCGTTTTATTTGACAAACAATTCATATTTTTTTCATTTTATCTCATAAAACAACGTTTTGGTATAAAGACATTACACATATTGATTGTGCCATTAAAAAAACTATAATAAAATTTGGTGGTTTTCCATAAGCACAAATTATGTGACAGAAATGAATCGCTGCAGAACTGACTCCACGTAGTCTTTTCTGCCCTACCCCTAGAGTGTAATTTAAACTCGCGTAGGTGCGGAGGGGCGGGGCGGGACACGAGCTGAAGAGCAGGTGGCTTTAATGGCAGGCTTCAGCCGGGCAGCAAGCCGAAACTGCGATGGTGAGCGGTAAAACCCTCTGCGACGATAAGCTCGCGTGTGACCGCAGGAGCCCCGCAGCGCCGGAGCCCTGACAGAATCCATGCCTGCTGCGTATTGTATGCTTGCTGCTCGCTTGTTGCATGCTTGCTGCATGCTCGCGGCTTGCTTCCTTCTTTCTTGCTGCTTGCTTGCTTGCATGCTTGCTGCATACTTGCTGCTTGCTTGCTGCGTGCATGGAGTATACTTGTTTGCATGTTGTGAAAAAACTATGCATTTCCTAAACTTTTACTCAAAAAAATACTAGCCTGTAAATAATTTTGTAGAAACGTGATTTATCCAAATGTATCTAAATAAGAAATATAAAATGTGTATATGATTAAATTTCATGTGATGCATTTGATAAATAAAAGAATTATTAGCTAACAAAATTTTTGTAAAACTAAAGTTTTTAAAATAAAACATTTGCGGAATAAGTTGTTTGCGAAATAAATAGTATACTAAACGTGGTTATAAAATGAAAATTTGTCAATGGAGTTTTGGTGAAACATTAGTGAACCCCAAAATAGAAAGGTGTTTTAAATTATTTTAGCACTAACTGTATTTATTGGATTATTTTACAAGTAGGCCTAAACGTTATAAAAAAATACTTTTCCTGGATTTAGTTATTAAGAAATAAGTTTAGCTTTTCTTCTGGCACTTGATGTTAGCATCGAAACATTTTGTGTTTTATTTGCAGCTTGAACATTTCCAGAATCTTCTTACATTTGGGTGTGTGTGAAGATAGAATAATATCAAGCAATATTCTTTCTATGTCGTGTAGAAGTCATATGGAAAGGTATTTCCTATCTCCTTATGTAATACGTCCATCCATATGGCTGAAATGCCCTACATTCTTGAATAAAATATTGAAGTCTTGAGCGACAGACTTTTATTCGTGCACCAAAATATATTTGATTGAATCTTCGAAGATGTGAGGTGCAGCCAGCACTTTCAAGACATTTTATATTTCAAAATTGAAGTAAAATTTTAGATAGGTAAATTGAAAAATGTCCATGACTTCACTGCACCATTACCAGTATTAAAATCCAGATTGCTAAGCAAAGTCGCGTGCAAAAACTACTAATAGATAATTCCCGTCAATATTCAAAACAAGAAATAAGCGCCCCCATAATTCCAGTCCCCGCAATTCCCGCCCCCAAAACCAAACAAACTTGGGAACAAAGTAAATAAATTTTGATATCTGCCGACCCCCATTTCCTCGCATTCATCAAACCGCACGCAAACGATTGCGTGTCATTTCCCTTAGCCCGTAGTTTAATGACAGACCAATAAATATTGCCATTGTTTCCCAAATTGAGGATTCCGTCACAGAATTGTATGGAAGTTTCACTCCATATATTGAACGAACACGCACGCACACATACATAAACGCAAACGTACGGCGATCAGCGGTCGATTGTCAGTCACGAGGCGCTTGCCCTCGCTATACATGAAGCCTATCTATGTGTGCGTGCATTTTTATTTCGTTGTGTTCAGTAAACCTTCTGAAGATATTTTTCTGTGGTTCCATTCTAAAGAGTTCTAAAATCAATGCTTGATTTCGGGTTCCAGGCTTTCATTTGTTTAATGAACTGTAAATTTGAGGGAATGGCTTTAGCCTGAAAGCCGACATTAACTGTTAAAATGCTGGCTTAAAGAAGATTGAAGTTTGTAAAAAATACCGTTGTTATGAGACGGAATTTTTTCCCTAAAATACCTTGTTAGCGTTAAGGAAATAAATTGTAGATGTTTTTAAAATACAAAAAAAACGCTAAATCACAAAGTACCGGAAAATGACTTAACTTGAAGAGTTATAAACAAATAAGATCGACATTGTATAGCTACATACAGGGTGTAAACCACCTCATCACAAAGCTGTTAACCAAGCATTCTGTACATCAAACTAAGTAACTTTACGCAAAAAATATTGCTGGGAAACAACTTTTTTGTTTGAGGTTATATATGTTTCATGTTTTGTGGTAGAACTCAATGTAACGCACTTAAAAAATTGTGCTGATGGATAGATTGAATAGTACTGGAGTCGTGGAGGTGTTAAAAGTTAAAATCTTACAAAAAAAACTTGTATTTAGAAAAAAAATTGTCAAAAAGTTGTAACTTTGACCCCCCATATCTCCGTAACTAGAAGGTACCCAGGTATGGTGTAGAAAAAAAAAATTATCGCGTTCTTGTGTTAGCTGTGTAACAATTTTGTGTGCAATAAAGAATTTGATCCTTATATTATGACATAAATAATCTTAGATGTGAAACAAGAAAACCGAATTCCTAAAGTTGATCAGTTAAATTGACAAACAACATTAAACAACTAACTAACAATGATAACAACAAGATCCATTTACAAAAGAACAGACACTTCAGTAAACAGCATTAGAAATATTAAAATAGAGGTCAAAGTATCCCACATTTAAGCCCCGAAATACAATAAACACCTGAACCGAAAACACCTCCTACACGCTCCTTAAATAACAATGAAATAAATAACAATACAGTGTGTAATAAACAAAAAGGAATACACATAATCAAAATTTATTTGGTTAATAACGTCGTCCCAAACAAAGCTGGTGTTATAAATTTTGACACCCCTACCTAGAAGTTTGGCACAATTTATGAGGTAACGTGGTGTAATTAGCAAATGAGACAACGAGTGATGCGGGATTTCATGTATTAAATGGCAGATAATATTCTTGTGTTAAAATATTCGTCTCACATCACACAACCACACTAATATTATAAAGGGCGAAAGAGAGTTTTTATGTAAGAGGGTATTATGTGTGTATGTTTGTCACTCGTTCGTGAAAAAACTACTGAACGGATATCAATGAAATTTTTCACACAGAAAGGTTATGACTTATATTAATACATAAGATATTTTTTATTCCGTTAATGAATAAAATATATCTTATGAGAATATCTTATCTTTCCCGTGAGACAATTATCGAACTCCAGGTCTGGCGAAGCCGCGGTCATAAGCTAGTTCTATACTAAAGCGGTAAAATGTGTGAGTTTGTAGTGGGTAATTTTCGCAACTACTGATCCAATTCCGATCAAATTCTTTTAAGAATGGCAAGCTACGAGTACATTATTTTTACTTTATTAGAAATTAAAACATACAAGTCAAATCAGAAGGAGACGCGGCAGTCCTCCTAGAAGATGCGGCTGACGATCTGGACAAAACCGACGACTAGTGACATTAACCATCAATCTAAACCACTGGAAGTCAAGAGCAGAGGCCTTTACTCAGCCACGGAATGACGCAAGCTAACAGTATCAGTATCAGGACAAATCCTGTAGGATAATCTCTGACCATCATGCGATCAAAGACCTGGTCAAAAGCTTATATTGTATCCCTTCTACTTACATTAGACTTGCTGTCAACAATTTAGGTAGACTGAATGGTCTTGGAGAGATAATAGCCTGTGAAGTGAAGTAAAGAACCGAAAACTTAAAGATATAATAAATTGTGATAATGCGATGAATTATGATGTACTGAATACGTGGTGACCATTTGTGCGTTTTTGTCCTTCCTTCGTGTATTTTGCATTGCATTATTTTGCTTAATAGTGTTTTTTTTGGCGAAATTTGCCCTTAAAATTTGCATTAGCACTACGCCCGCGACTTCTTCCGCGATTTTTTTTATATCTTGGCCTATTTGCGTGATATCAATATAATTTATAGCCTAATGTTAAAGATGTAGCTTTCTAATGGTAAAATATTTTTTTAATCGGTTGAGTAGTTCTTGAGTTAAATCGTAACAAACAAACAAAAAATCAAATCTTTCCTCTACATATTAGTGTAGATGTAGATAACAGTCTAAATGATATTTCCTTCAACCGAACTCAAACTACATCGTCTACTGAATGAATAGTACCAGGAAGCAATATTCACGACCATCAATCCGTCATTATGATGATATAACAGTACTTCATAATGTACGCAAATCGCTCGAGTGATTTCTAACAATAAGCTTAAGCGTAGCATCGGTGATTACTTGAACATGCAGAGTTAGTGCAATTTGTACAGATATAACAATAGACTGATTCTAAGAATTTGAAGCACATTATTGAAATACACGTTGCCAGAATCGAAATTTTCGGAAATGCCTATCACTGATTCAATAGAATGCATGCAATGAAACTATTTTAGAACATGCAATTGTGTATGTTCTAGCTAATTTCTGAAATATTAAGCAATAGGCTTGTCAACTGAAAAAATCCAATTAGTCCATCAGATTATCAAAAAATATTTGAACCTTATATTTTCTTTTGCTACGTAAACCAAAACTGACGAAATGACTATTTTAACGTTCTCAATACGTTATTGGTATAATTTTAAGTGCGTTCTGACGTCACGAGCCTCCACTCCAGAGTTTTGATGCGTATCTTTGTCAATATTAATTGATTTACAAAAATAAAAAACGTGTTCATTGTTTTCCAATACTCTACTGACGGACTAAATAGATTTGCAAGTTATTGATGGTACTAGCCTATTCACTGTAGTATAGTTCACTGTAGTGTATTATGAAACAAAGTCCTCCGCCGCGTCTGTCTGTCTGTTCACCAATGGATAGGAGGAAGGTTTTAGTATAAATAATTTGTACGTTGGCAAAGCCCCAGGCATCAGCTTGTTGAAATATAAAACAAAGCTGATGATAAAGTTTACAGAAAATCAAGATAAATCTAAGGCCACTGGCGATCCAATTTGGCTAGATGGGATATAATCAACTCGTCTTAGACACAATGCGAGCGTAGCGCCCCAACGCAGGACATATCTTGACTGTCATGCACATCTAATTGCACTCTCCAAGACATGAATGAGGCAAAAGATAGAGCTTTCCCAGTAATAATCAACCACAAATCATCGAATTTCTGAAAATGCAAGTGACAGATGTGACACAAAACGCAACAACAAGCTTCATAGACGACTGTATCCACAGACAAGAAATAGATTTTTTACTTATGGCATCGAAATAGCCCAGCGCCATCGGACAACAGTTGCTGCGTTCTGGTACAAAATCTGAGTCATCGAAGACAAATCTAAATAGAAATCCAGACAATTTGTAACAAAACAAAATAAATTTGATAACGAAGATACTATTCCCTAGGCTGTTAGTCCCAATAACAAAACAAATATTATAGGAGTAGATAAACAGACTGAGGATAAAACATAGGCAAAGTTTTTTTTCTGTTATTCGTATAATCGTCGCGTAATTCCACCAAACATCCACTATCATGGACAAGGATAAAAATATTGCAGTACTATGTTCCGCCCGCATCTTCACCTGTATTAAATCATGTTTTATACAAAATCTGTATGAATAATAGCCTAACTGATTCTAATGTTTTAATTACTTCAAAGATTCATCAAAATCCGTTGTGTTTTTTGCGTGAAAGTGTACAAAATATCCATAGTTTTCAACTTTCGCATTTCTAATACACTAGCTTCTGCCTGCGTCTTCATCTACGTGGACCGGGATTACAAGACTCTTTTTTACTAATCCAGGCAATAAACAATCTGTGTGCATCAAAATCCATTCACCGGTTTTTTGTATAATTGAGTACCAAACGTCGAATCATACACACTTTAACATCCATACCATAGATGCTAAAATAACTCTGTTTGTTCTTTACCTTTTTACGACCAAACGGCTGATCAGATTGTAATGAAATTTGGCAAAGAGGTAGATTTTATCCTGAGGAAAGACAAAGGCTCTTTTTTTCAGACATACACATCAATATCCACGCAAACGAAGTCACGAGCAATAGTAGTTTATTTATAATATTCGTAGGACAGCAGCATAAAAGCAAGCGCCCGGTAATGACAGGGTAGCAGCACATTTCCTTGATAAATATTCCCCGGGCGCCCGCTAAAGTTGGTCGTTTGTACCATAATAACAACATCAGCCAGCCTTGTCCCCTGGGAGGTATTCACGATGAAAAACAATAAACGTTAACCTATCCCTTGACACTTTTCGTTTTCGTACGTGGTTTGCGTGATCAATTGTTTTTGCTTGAATTTAAATTGCCTTTGTTTCATGGACGTTGTAATTTGTAATGATGTGTCTCTAGGTGTGAGGGTGTTTGTTTTTGGTGTTTTAGTAATGAACATATTTATCTACTGGTTTAAAAAAAAGGGAATATGGATATTATAAGAAAACAAGATTTTTTAACGAACCACTTTAACTTTTGAAAACCTGAATCAACAGTGGCTATACTACCAGAAAAGCGCCGAGACAATGAAGCACAACGAAGTCCCAGTGAAACAAATTTACTGTCCTGGATCCCGCCACGAAAGTAATCAGAAAAGTATAGTGGAGAAGTAGAAAATACCATAATTTCCACTTCCCTCCATAACAGCAGGAGACAGAACGAAACAAGGCAAATAGGTACCAAAGGACGTTAGATGAAGATACTAGACGTAGGCACGATGAGGATCCTCATGGCCTAAACCACAAATCATAATGGTTAACGAAATGCGTTTTCAAAAAGCCTTTCTTAATTCACCTTTGTGAACCATAAAAGTTCCTCTTGTGCATCATCTTTCTCTTGCCCCTCTTCCCAAATTATTGTTGGGTTGGCCCAATATGTCTTCTTTCACACAGAGTTACCCATCTCGGCAGTCACTTCCTTTCACCCATACCATGCTTCACACAGTCCATCCATCGTTCCTTCGGTCTTCTGATGATCCTCTTGTGCATTATATCATAATTCTAGACCCAATGGTTTAGGCTATACGTTGTCTGCCAGTGAATTGGTGATTTTTCTTTTCTGCAAGAGTCCTGTTTGTGTTTTTGTCTTTAAATGGTATCAGAGTTCTAAACTTTTGACATTTTTATTTGTTCATTTTAATATCACAATGGCTGCTGGCCCTGTACATATAATGTGACTCAACCGGATGCAAACTCTCATGTCATATATCAAGGTTTTCTTATAAAAGTAGACACGTATCTCGGAACCCATATAAACGCTTAAATTAACTTCATTTGCTTGTAAATTAGATGTCTTCAAATTCAATTTAGTTCAACGTGATTTATGGCGCCGTAAGGATTCCTGTTACAATTTCATTTTGATTAAAATGTATTTAGTTATCTTCGTGTTTACCTTTAAGGGATGAACTTCGTATTTACCTTTAAGGGAAAACTTTAAGTGATGTTCTATGCGATCCGATACTTATGAGTATCGATACAATGTGATGCGATACTCCAACACTTTGGTTCGATACAAACGATACAATATTTGGATCGATGTAAAAGTATCGGAATTAATGAATTGTATCGTTCTGAATTGTCATAAATAAATATCGCTGGCCTTGCTTAGCTAAGCAAGGCTTGTGTCGTGGACACCAGACAGTTGATTTACTACATATATAGTTTTTTGTTTGTAAATACATACTTGTTATACATATAAACATCCATGACTCGGAAACAAATGTCCATGCTCATCACACAAACATTTGCTCCTACCGGGATTCGAACCCAGGACCCTAAGAACGTAAGGCAGCCTCACCCACCACTATGCCATTCGGGTCGTCAAAAAAATAAAAAATAAAATGCTTAATCAGTCTATATAAAACATTGTACACACGGTGACACATCAAGCTAAGATCAGTATAACATGGCCTCGTTTAGTAAAGATTTCCGTTACATTGAGATATCCGCATAAACTGGTTTTTTATCGCTTGAATGGTCGTTGTGCGTACTTGCATATAACATACGTTCACAATAGACATTAGGTACTATTCCCTGGATCGATACAAAATTTGTGTCGATACAATTGCCAGTATCGTGCATCTTATAGGTTGATACGATGCAATACGATATTTAAAGAATCGATACAAAGCCATTCGACACGATCCTGGCATCAAATCTTTTGTTACGGTCCCAATCGATCCAAGGTATCGATACAATATTATGATGAAAATATCTTGCATTTCTATAATGAGCCAAGTTCCAAAACCTCTAAAGCTATTTTATCTTTAGAATAAGTTCACGATTCTCATAAATATTTACTTATCATCGTAAAATGTATGAATGGAATTCCAAAACAAAAGAAAGCTCTCCCAGTATTTTTAGCAACAAATGAAATATTTTGTCTTCATTTTGTCGTACATTTTGTAAGGCTCCCTTCGCGTCGACAGCTTCGAACATGTTGTTACTTTTTTTACGACAAACGTTTTTGATTTCTGTTTTTTTCAAAGACATGATCGTTTAAGCGCTCTTTGAGGAAACACATGTTTGAGTGGTAAGGCATTGTTTTTTAATCTACTCAGAGCTGTCAAGTTCTGCTTGCTTTTTACCATCTTAATATTTAATGAAAGACATGTCTATTACCAATTTTTTTTGACCTCATAACTTAATAATAACGGCCGTTCGGATCGATCGTTAGATTTAGCCGTGCTTGCCTGGGTTGGTCTGTGGATGGGTGACCACCCTTACATATCGAGTTTCCTCCGTGCCTCGGAAAGCACGTTAAGCTGTTGGTCCCGACTGTCATTTGTCCATCTTTGATAGTCGTTACAGGTAGTGGCCCAAAAAGTCTGAAAACCAGTCTTACCAAGTTGTATCGTATTACTCAGAATTAACCGGGTTGTGGATGTTCATTTTGGCAGTCGCTCCATGTAAAATACTGGTACTCAACTGCATCGGGTTAGACTGGAAGCCGACCCCAACATAGTTGGGAAAAAGGCTAGGCAGATGATGAGGGTTGGATTTTAAAACGAGTCGCCTGAATTTGAGGGTGTTGGTGGTGTAGGGGGCTTAAGGGAGTTAGTCTTAATCACCCCAAAGTAATTTTGGCTAGAAGTTGCGTTTAAATATTTTTGCGTTTAAACGCTGAAGTTGCGTTTAAATATTTTTAAACAATTTCCAAAAATTCTTAAATACTATTGCAATTATGCAAAACGGAACGTAATTATAGGCTTTAGTACAGTTTTTCAAATGTAATTATTAGGTTTTATGTGAAAAACGTGAAACGAAACGCAACCCGCCATCTTGGATGGATGATATTGACAGCTAATGTCAAATTTGTGACTGGTATAAACACGGAACAGTATTTTTACTGTTCCGTGGGTATAAATATTGCCGAGAATCCATTGTGGCATACCAAATGGAAAAAAATGAAGCAGTTGGAAAGATTGGTGGCCCCGGAAAAATAGTCCAGATCGATGAATCTGAATTTGGAAAAACAAAATACAGTGGAGGTAATTACATTTTATATAATATGTGTTGTAGGAAATGTATAAGAACAGGACATAATTCTAGGTAATAATTAATAGCAATGTATTACTCCGAGTTGGCACAATCCGACTTCATTGGGTTAGGTTAGATGGCTAAGGCGCCTTAGCCATTGCGGTTAGTTTTTTTTAAACCACCCAGAAATAGGAGCCCCGCGTAGCGGGGCTCCGTCGACTCCTTACTGAAGCCAGTTTTTATATATAACTAGCTGACCCGCGCAACTTCGTCTGCGTAAGACGAACCAACAGTTCCTAAAATTAGCGCATTCAACCAACCAAACAAACATACTCTGCAGCTTTATAATATTAGTACAGATTCAAGTAAGTAACAATTTATTTTTTCTCGAATAGGTTTACATTAATCGCCAAATATTCTACTTATGTTTTCCAAATAAGGGCTCTTCCCTCGACTGCCTTACGTTTCTATCCTTGGGCACTCGACGATATCATACTCCAGCTAGGTCGAAAGTTCTCATCAAGTGGCATGACTGAGCGGCGACACGTTAAAGCTGCTTCAAACTGTTGCGGACCTCTCGCATCTGCCTTCCTTCTCCAAAGACAGACCTTCGATCACAGTCAAACTACAGCCAGGTCTAAAGTTGTCAAAAAGGTTTATGAAATAACATAATGGTTTATGCCGCCCAAGGTCCTCTGTCTTGGCTTTACATGCCGTCGAGAAATAACTCTCAGGCATGCTATGATTTTCTTACGATGTCTTTCTTCACCGAAGCAAGCGATCCTTCCTTCCTTATCGTGTGGTTAGTTGCCTAACCTGGTGTCAGAGTTTTTATGCCGCCAATGGGCCTCTTAGAAAATATATCTCAGGCATGCTGATTTCCTCACGATGTTTCAGCAAGCGATGATTATATAATACGCACATGAATCCAAAAAATCAGAAGGGCGTGACTTTGATTCGAACACGACTATTTTCAACATAAAATGGGACAAACTTTGCGATACACGCTTTTCAATAAAAATAATCATGAAAATCGGACTTCTCTGGAAAAAGTTATGCGTCATCATCATCATCATCCATAGTCCGACTTCACCCACTGCTGGGTACAGGCCTCTCTTTGTTTGTGCCAAGCTCTACGCTCTTGTGAAAGTCTCATCCTGGATATTCCCGCAATGGCAACAATATCGTCTGCTTATCTCACCGCTGGACGACCAAAACTTCTGTTTCGATTTCTAGAACGCCACTTGGTCACAGCTTTACTCCACCTGACTGCACCGCGCCTTGCTAGGTGTCCTGCCCTACTCCATTTGAATTATCATCATTCATCATTATTTTAGCCGAAAGACGTCCACTGCTGGACATAGGCCCATCAAGTGTCGCCACATTGACCGGTCTCGTGGGACTCGCATCCAACGGATTCTTGCAACTTTCATCAGGTCATTTGAGTATTGCTGCCCTACATAAAGAAAACAGGCGTTGAATTGCGAACCTCTTCCAAAAAACCAAACATGAGCCATTTGACACGGGCGAATGTCAGTATCATTCTTTCACGGAAAATCATAACACCGCGATTCAGAAAATGGAGTCAAATGAACAACGCCATTTATAGAGCACGAAGTTAAACTGCTAAAACATACGCATGGAAAGCGGTCGAACAGAGACTCTACCGGCTATGTAGATTTTTAAAGCAGGGTCATGTTGATTATTCTCTTCTTCTCTATCGTGTGATTTTTATTCATTAGTACCATTTTGGTTCAATAGATGTCATTGCATGAATCCTTAAATCATGATGATAAGTTCTCCTTAAAAACTTTAAAGTCATATATCTTTTGATAAAGAGCTTTTGATAAAGAGAACCGATTACAAAGAAACAATACCTTCTCTAAGTTTTTAAGATCCGATCAGCCATTTTGTTGTGAAAAGGTAGCAAACAGACAGACAAACAGAGTTACTGTCGCATTTATAATATTGGTATGGACATCACACGTCTCCGAAATCATACATTACAATGAAGTTCTTGAGTGCATTGAGTTTCTGCTTGAATACTCGTGCTGTAATGTCGTGACGAAAGCTATTATCATTTAGATTATTTCGTTTATCAAAATATCAGCAGGTAGTAATGCATCAATGACAATGAGTTTCCCTGACACGCAGAATCAAAGTAGGTATCGCAAGACTCTAAATTCTCGCCAGCGACCATAAATAATGGCAACTTCGTTCAACGTCAACAAAATGTGAAGATAAGCAAACTATATAAATGAAAAGTATGTATTTAAAAATGTTTAAAATCTTACAGCTATCAAAAAAATATGGTTACAAACACTAAAAGTAAAAAGCGGTTGGGGATCGAATAAAATCTTAGACCAATAAAAAATCGAAATAAATCACAAAAAGTAATCTAAAGGGGTCGGGGTTTGAACCTTCGATCAGCGAGTCATAGGCGGCCTTGAATCTATTAGGATATCTGTTCCACTGACAGTTTGCCTAAAATAGCTATTGACATGCATGCGGTGAAACAATTGAAGACTTTGGACATGCTGGGTTAATTTCGTGTTTTTTTTTAAATATCGTATTTTTTTTTTCATAAGAACCTTCTCCTGGCAATAACAGATACAACAAAAAAAGAATTAGTGAAATCGGTCCAGGCGTTCACGCGTGATGCCGTGACCAAGGGAAATAGGGATTCATTTTTATATATAGAGATTAATAAAAGCGATAAAACATGTTTATAAAGTGGAATAAAATTTTTTTGTATAATTTTCAGTTTTTTATTTTTTCTAAGGAAACCAAGTATTTCCGGCGGATGAAAATGGTGAGGGGGGGATCCTATCCCTCCCCCCCTCACCCCCCAACCACTCATAACTCCTTAAAATGGCGATGTATTTCTAAATTTTTACCGGTGATGAGGTTCATAAACAATGTTGGTAGCTCTGATAAGATTGATATCATCATCATTCATGCTCACCTTCTGTCCTTCACTATGTGCCTTCACTTTGAGGGACCTGTCCGAGGTCACCATCAACGCCGTCGAGGTGGCAGAGTTCTGGGTATGGGAGGGAATCATCGACACGACGAGGATCATACTCGCCCTTATTCCAATATATGTAGGGTCGGCTATCAGTGGTAATTTCATGAATTTCCCCCTTTTTTCATTCTTCGTACAGTACAGTCACGTCTAATAATATGTATATACTTTCCTTAATATTATAGCTATTTTCGCTAGAAATAACGATTGTAACTAGGAGATTGGATCTTTTTCATAAAAATATGAGTTCCAGAACATACAACATAATAACATTAAATTTTAATCATAAAAAAATCTTAGGTGTTTACATAATATTAGACGTGACTGTGCATACAACATTTCTTCATTAAAACTTCATATTCATTAAATTCATTATATTAGTTTCATCCTTCAGACAGTACATCCAACGTCTTTTCATTAAAACTACATCTTCATTTATTATATTAGTGTCAATTGTTCCTGTAATAATCAATCTTCACTTTCAGAATACTTAAAACCCAAACGGATTTATCAAAACCCTTTAATTAAAACATACCTTAAAGCTAACCCAACTGATAATAAAAAATGTATTCTAAGTAGTAAACGAAAGCCATTTTACAACTTTAATTGCTACACACAGAACAATGTGACCGTTCTCCGCACTTTTGTCGACCTTTATTTTTCTGTTTATTTCGGCGCGCAAAAGTATTTGTGTATTCAGCCAATTTTCGGGGAGAGGTCTCTGCGAGACGTATGAGGATAGGTTCATTGTCTTTTTTTTGTTTTTTATATCGCCTCGTTGTGAAAGCAACGTGTATTTATTTTTAGTAGCAACTGACGACATTGTAAATTGAAGGATTTTCACTTCTGAAATATTTCGATATACATTTTTACAGGTTTTGGTTTTTCAGACGTATGGAAGAAAATAATTGATGTATGGATTGTGTGAAGGATATACATATGGCTAAAAAGGAGGTGAATGCTGAGATGAAAAGCAATAGAAAAGTATGGAGAAAGAAGACATGTCATGCTGTGCCAACCGAGGAGAATGTTTATGATGATAGTTTTTTCAGAAGTATCAGTATAGCAATTAGTATATTTCGTTGGTCAAACATAGTGTAACTTGAAAGGAAATAGGGGCAACGTTTACTAGTTTAGTAAGCGGTCTTTACTGGCAACTACAGGCCAAAGTTTATGGTGCTACGTAAGTCCAAGACAGGCTCCCATTAATTTTATGGTTACAGACGGTAGAAACATCTACGGTAGGCTGTATGTCAGTGATAACGAAACCAGTATAAGCCAGCCTCTTATAGTTAAAAAAAATGTATTCTACGCTAGTCCAGCTTTACTGTACCCTAAATGGAAAAGTTTGCGAGGATGGATGGATGTTTGCTACTCTTTCATGCAAAAACTGCTGGCTGGATTTGGATGAAATTTGGCACACAGATAGTTCAATAGCTGAATTAACAAAGAAGATACTTTTTGTGTTGCTAGTACGATCCCGTCGGACATTACTGAACTCCACGCAAACAAAGCCACATGATATAAGCTAGTAAATTATAATTCTGTAAATTTTTCATTCAAACTGTGAAAGTTATACCTACATTGTCTTTTTTTCAAACACAATAGGTAGTTCTTTACTGTGACGTCATTCAGAAAATCAATGTGAATGGAAATCTCAGGAAAAAAATCCTCGAAGCAAACCTTTTAAAATGTCTCTTTGTCACGAAAATAAAATATGTCATCACTTCGCCATTTTAAAACAGAAAAACGATGAAAACACCTAATCATAGCTTAAAATATTCTTTTTTTATTTAAAAGAGACAATATTAGATGATAAACGGCTTGGAAATGAACAAACGAACTAAAATAAATCTTACAATTTGTTTCTGAGAACATTTTCATATCGAAAAATATAGTAGAAGTAAAGACGAATCTTGCTAGACTGTCTGGCTGGGATTACGATCTGGAAATATCATAATTTGATTAACGTTTTTACTACCTAGTGATCTTTTAGTAAGTAGCTACTTACAGTTTCGGATCAGAGCAACGTATTTTAACCGCAAAAACGACGGGTGTTAAAAGTTTGACGTGTCTGTGTGTGTCATCGTAGCTCCCGAACGGATGAACCGATTTTGATTTTGTTTATTTTTGTTTGAAAGGTGAATAAGACGGGAGTGTCCTTAGCTATGTTTGATAAAAATCGGTCTGAGATGGCTACCGCCACAAAATGGGGGATAACATATTTATTCAACAACTAGCTCAATATGGGTATCAAATGAAAGGGCTTGACTAGTAAAACACTATACGCTATAATAAATTTCAAATCCAAGATGGCTGCCACCAAAAAAATTGCGAATTCCTTTTTTTTCACAACTCCCTCAATAAGGGTATCAGATGAAAGAAAAACCTTGAAATTATGACCCAATGGGTTTCTTAAATTTTTAATTTAATGTATCTTGTTAAAGTCTTTACCGTCCCATTACTGAGCTAAGGCCTCCTCCAAGTCTTTTCAGGAGATTTTATCCTGCGACTCCTTGAACCATCGTGTAAAACAAGACGTCTAAGGAAATCAATCACCAGTCTTACAGGGGGGTATCGTATTACCCAGTACTAACTGGGTTCTAGACGTCAGATACACAGTAACTCCATGTAAAATACTAGTATCCAGATTATCCGGGTAACGTCGTGAAAAACATCAAAAGAAAACATTTTGTCATTCCTTGTTATAAACGGGCCTTCACTCCTATCCCGTTCCGTGTTGTTGAAAACTTGCTGGCAATTTAATTACGGAGAAGCGGAAAATATCTAATTCCATGTTTTCATTCGTCTCCATAGCAACACGGTAAATAATCTAATCTATCTATTGAGTTCTATAAATTCACAAACATCTTAGATCTTTTCATGAAAAAAAACCTTGACGACTTTATTAGGAACATCCATATTTATAGACGAAGCCCTATTCTATTCGGGAATAATAAAACAGAAATCCCGAAATTCGGGATTACTTTTAATGAAAAACCGGACTAGCATATTGAAGGTTTTCTATAGTAGAGTACCATTGGCATATTTCTCTCCATTTTGTTCATTGACAGTCGGGCGGACGGATGCCTCAAATATACTCGCTGTTAGGGTGTGCCCTGTCTTTTAATGAGAAGCGATTGGAAGATTAAAGATATTTATACAACTTTATGCATCACGGGTAATCAGTCTTTAATATTCCCATTACCAAGACTCTGATACTGAGGTTTAAATCCGGGCAAGTACGAATATGATTTTTTTAATTCATATGTACTTTCTAAGTTTTATCTTGGTCATCACAGACATCGGTGAAGGAAAACATCTAGAGGAAATCTGGACTTATAGTTAATTAGATAATGTATAAGTCTGAAATCGCCAACCCGTCTTGAGCAAGCGTGGTGATCATTGCTCGTGCCTTCTCTGTTGAGAAGAGGCCTGTGCCCAGCAGTGGGACAGTATTAGGCTGGTATTCTTTAAACACACACATTCTTTCTATTAGATAATTCACTATGAAGAACAGGGTGTATTTCATCCATCGTAGAAAACGGAGGATCAACGCGTGTTGTATCTAGTGGTCTACTGACTGACAGTTGTTCGCGGGTTTTCCTATATAGTCATAAGTCCCGGATCTTGATGTTAGTTCTTCATTTGTATCACGGATGACTCTAGTATTCTTTGAGTCATGTTGCTGTAGTACTTTTTGTGGAGCCGCTAAACCACCATACCGGCCCAGTTTGGGTTCTTGTATGTCACAGGTCCCCGTCTGGTTTTAGGACATGCATATGTTCATGATGGTACCATTTGGGGAGCAGTGTTGATGAAATAATTTGCCTACCAGGTTTCGAACCCATGAATTTCGACTCTAGTCAAGACTAGTAAGCTACTGAAGTTGTTATATATGTTATTGCCTATTTCTCCTGCTATGGCCTTTACGTCTACGATGGGACGAGCAAGCCCAGAAGATGAGTGTTCACCTATGCTTTGAATCATTAAGTTATTCACACAAACTGGAAAATTTTCTCATTAACTAACGGTATAAAATAAAATTGACAAGAAAAATTTGACTGTTCGTAGTAATTTCAAAGGCAAGATGTTGGCATAGAGATAGGTACTTTTAAATGTCATATCCAGTCAAAGTTCTTCTTATCAGTTCCGCTCCTCGCTAACACCATTAACATACCCCGAAGCGGATTATTAAAGAAAGCCACGCACACCAGCCGAATAAAAATGTACCTATCGCGAGTACGAACGAAATGTGAGTAATATATGAAGAAAAATTGGTTTTTACGGTCTTGCTTTCATGACATCTGCCTTGAGATTATATTGTGCTAGCTTTTACATTTGGCTTTATCTGCGTGGATTTGTAATTTTGAAACGGGAACCTACTACTGGGATAATAAATATCCTATGACCTAACTCAGGTTATGTGTTGACATCATCTCAGCTGAAAGACGTCCATTGCTGGACATAGGCCTCCCTCAAGTGTCGCCACATTGACTAGTCCCGTGCGACTCGTATCCAGCAGATTTTCGCAGCCGCCACCAGAGCATCGGTCCTATGTATTGACAGGTGGTCGTAAACAGCATGAGATTCTAAGTCCAATGCAAATACGGTATTTCTGAGCCATCAGAAAATTCTCAGTAGCAGCAACGAAGTCTGGATTTGCACCAGGTTGCTGGCAAATCTGACCTGCACAACCCAGTTAGTACTAGGTAATACGATACCCCTTAGTAAGACTAGTTGTCAGACTGTTTGGGCCCCTGACTACCTGTAACGACTGTCACGGTGGTCGTCCATCCGCAGACCAACCTAGGCAAGCACGGCTTAACCTAAAGATCGACCCGAGCGGCTGTTATTATTTAGCCACGAGCTCCTCATTAAGTGGTCCACCATTGTCCCAAATTCCGTCGAGATATGTTACACAAGTCGTGAAAATTTCACAAACAGACAGACCAACAGACAAACTGAGATATTTTCGCATTTATCATATTAGTATGGTTTCGTTACTTTCGGTATAATCTTGACTTGAAGGATTTTTACGGCTTGCGTATGTTGTCATCTGCGAATCTTGTTAGATGTAACAAGGCTTTTTAATCAAAAATGTAGATAAGACATTTGGAATACGAAGTAATATATATTTGTGTCATATAGACTCACCTTGTGTTTTCTTGATATATTATGTACCAGTTGGTTGATGGATATAACATTAAAGAATGTTGATATGTTTAATGAGAAACCAAATGCAAAATAATAAGAGCCGCTCAAGTCGATCTTTAGGTTAAGCCGTGCTTGCCGTCTGTGGATGTTTGACCACCACATACCGAGTTTCCTCCGTGCTTCAGAAAGCACGTTAAGTAGTTGGTCCCAGCTTTTAGACGTCAGTTAGGTAGTCAGTGGCCCAAAAGGTCTGACAAGCAGTCTTAAAAAGGGGTATCGTATTACCCAGTACGAACTGGGTTGTGGAAGTCAGATAGGCAGTCGCTTCATGAAAAAATACTGGTGTTCAGCTGCATCTGGTTAGACTGGAAGCCGACCCCAACATAGTTCGGAAAAGGCAGGCAACTGATGATGTGAAAACTAGGTCATCTTTATTGACTGGGTAACACCCAGTGCTTAATTGGGTGGTGGAAGTCAGATTGGTAGTCGGTTTATTATAAAACTAGATGTTGCCCGCGACTTTGTTAGCGTGAAAATATTGATGGGTCATGTGTGAGACTGAGTTTGTTGGTCAAGTTGTCGCAAGCGCTACTGAGCATGAGGTTCTGGGTTCGATTTCCGGTACGGGCAAAGTGTTATTGTATTATTTGTGCCTGATTGATGGAAATAAGCTAAATTTGCAAAATGTGGGTGTAGGATTAGAAAAAAAAATACCATGTTAATTTTGACCTCATTTTCATTATCAGCGTGTTATTGGTGAACGAATGAACCACGACAATGCAAAACTTCATCCCCTTTCTTTACCCCTTTGTGGGTTGAAATATAAATAAACCAACGACTTATTAACTTTGATACTTTAAGTAACTCAAAAAATAAAAACTTTAATTAAAAACAAAATGTTGCTCCTTTTTCACCACTTAAGGGTTGAAATTCTAATGAAGCCGTTGCGTTAGCTTGCTACCATAAGCCCAGATAACAAATTTTGTACTTTTAACGCCGAAAATTAAGGATTTTCCATACACAATTTCATCCCCCTTTTTTAAGCCTTCGGGGTGGAATTATCAAAAACGCTGAAACACGGATAAAATAATTTTCAATCGTCAGCCTAAATACAAAATTTGAAGATCCTAACTTTAAAACTGACGGACTTTCATATAAACTTCCATCCCCTATTTAACTCCTTTAGGGGTGGAGTTCCCAAAAATCCTTTCTTAGTGGATACTTACTCTTTACAAAGAACACACCCTCCAAGTTTCATGTGTCTAGAACCAGCAGTTTGGGCTATGCGTTGATATATCACCCAGTCAGTCAGTTTAACATTTAGATTTATAAATTACTAGCTGTTGCCCGCGACTTCGTCCGCGTAAACCACCCTTGTCACATAGGGGTATAAAAGAAGCCTTCGACTTATTCTCTGACATAGCAAGTATACACAAAAAAAAATATTAGGTAAATCGGTGAAGTCGTTTCGGAGGACTTCGATAACAAACAATGTGACACGAGATTTTTATGTATTAGATAGCTTTGTCTGCGGTAATTAAAAAATGAGAGAATTTCATTGCGCAAAACAAAGAGTAATAAAATTCAAGATCCAGCAGACTTTCAAAGATATACATATCTGAGTTGCTCATAAATTAGTTGGTTTTAAAGCAGAACAGAGGAACTTTGCAGAAGTATTGTGTAAAATATTAAATTATTGTCTAGGATGGAATTACTATGGCCGGTAAATTACATAACGATACGTAGCTACGAGGACAAACAAAAATTAAAGAAAAATTAGATTTGTGTTCAGTGAAAACCATGAAAACGACACCCATGAAGAGAAAACGAAAAAAAATCCTAGGTGTCTTCTTGGATTTTCATTTTGACCTCATTTTAGTTATCAACGACTCCGAAAACCACGCAAACGACACCCATGACGGAAATATTAAAAAAAAACCCTAGAGCGGCATCTTGGATTTTCATTTTGACCTCATTTTCGATATCAGCGACCCCAAAAAACATGAAAACGACACACATGACGAAAAATTTACTTTAATGCCATTTCGATTTTCATTTCGATCTCATTTTTGTGATCAGCGACCTCGAAAACCATATATACGACACCGAGATGGAAAAACAATTACTTTTCCTCGGCGCTATCTTGTATTTATCAATAAGAGTACTCTTGTGAGGTTTCGAATAAAATAGTCTTACCAATCTTGTTTCCCCTTACAAACTTTTGAGGCCCGTTTCACCCCTTGGAGGGTGAATTTTGAAAAAAAAATTCTTAGTGCACCCCTAGTCTACATAAGGAACCTACTTGCCAAATTTGGAATCCATAGACCCAGCGGTTTGGGCTGAGCGTTGATTTTTAGACTTTGTCACCCCATTTACCCCTCTTAGAGGTTGAATTTTGAAAAACCTGAAAACCCGTTTCTACTCATTTATCAAAAGGAGTACTCTTGTGAAGTTTCGAATAAAATAGTCTAACCAATATTGTTTCCCCATACAAACTTTGGGGCCCGTTTTACCCCCTTAGAGGGTGAATTTTGAAAAATCCTTTCTTAGTGCACCCCTAGACCACATAAGGAACCTTCATGCCAAATTTGGAATCTGTAGACCCAGCGGTTTGGGCTCTGCGTTGATATATCACCCAGTCAGTCAGTCAGTCAGTCAGTCAGTCAGTCAGTCTGTCAGTTTGCCATTTTATTTTATAAATTATTTCCTGACTTTAGCAGACGTAAGCAATTTAGTCTATACGATCCGTATTTGCTTATTTTCTAGATCAATAAATTTGCATAATTGGCTAAATTGAAGGAAAAAGAGCTCGTTTATTACAGCCTGGTAATTTGACTTCGCTTACGGTACTGTCCCTGGAGAACAGGGGCCTAATTCTGCTATTTTAATAAATTCGTCACTCCAACACGATTCCATTCTCATCCCATTGTCATTTTGCTTAAAGTTCGTAATCTGCTAAATCCACAATAGTCGGTCAATGGTCTCGTAATAAAATTGTGTTTTAATGGCATTGTCGTATTGTCATTATTATAAAACCCTTAATACAAATGGTTTTCGAAATCTACTACAAAATGCGAACATTTATTCATGCCAGATTTCATGTACGAGATTAATATTCTATGACATTTCTTTCAATGGAGTGTCAGTGGTTGTTCATTGAGAAGTCATTATGGCGCCATTATGATAGTAGAATTAACAAACTTGTCAAAATTTGACAGAACTTGATCATTATGAAATCAATGATCGAATACTTTGACACTATTGTAATAGCAGAATCGAGGCCCAGATTATACGACAGTCATAAAAGTTTTTATGTTGATATTTTCTTCCCTACTTCTCTATTACTCGTGATCTCAGAAGCCACCTTCTTTCTAGCCATATCATTAATCTTCCTAATCAAAAAAAAAACATGTGGCGTAGTCTTCGGTATCCGTTCTATGAAAACGTTCGGTGACGATGACGCGAGTTCCATGATTTTTGTTCACCAAAAAAGTGCTCAACGCACCAAAAGAAGTTTTCACTTCAAAAATTTTCAAGATAGTTGCAACTATGACTGCTAATAGCGATTCATTCATTCATACTTAGATAATCGAATCACTCGTTTCCTATTACATCATCAAAACAAAAACGTTACCGCCCCAATTCTTCATTCATTATCGTTTTATTGAATAATCAACTTAATTCCGTGACAATTAAAATTCAAATCACGATGCAATATTAAGTTTCATTAAAACAATTTATGTGCCATACCAACTATATTTGGACGTCATAATCCGAATAAACTGTCATGCTACACACGGTCATTCTACCGATCGAGCTTGTGTCGGAGCCAAATAACGCGAGTTCCTGACATGACGCTTGTATTTTGTTTTCTATACTAGTTTTTACCCGTGGCTTCGTTTACGTCAAGGATGACGCACGCTAGACCGTGATGGGTACGAGCCGAGTGTTGGCCGTAGCACAATCCATTGTACGTTGCTCGGTACTGGCTCGGAAGCGTGAGTGTGTCCATACAAAATTACACGGTTGACACTCGGCTCGGACCCGACACGATCTTTATGGCAGGAATTATCCGACGGGAACGTTATGTGACTTTCAATTATGGAATCAATTTTCGGAATCTTAGCTGTAGTTCCAAAGATTACTCCCGACATATAAACGTACCAACTTTATTTCTTTAGAACATTTTTTTTGCATATTAGTACTTAATACTTGAGTCCAGCCTAGCTAAAATTACATTGCGTACTAAAATTACATGGCGATAATAATAGCGTTCTGTTTTTGAAATGTTTCTTTTTTTACGAATGCTGTCATTTCTCATTTTTATAGCGGTCAAAATTAGTGATAGTATTAAAAATATGTGTTTATTTGATACTTACTGGATGGTACGAGTATGATAAATAAGAGACGAAGAGTGCTTGAAATGAAATAAATTGAATGTGAATATGAAATAGGTCGAGATTTATTTTTAATTGTATTCAATGATATTAAAGTATTTTTACATTCTAAATATTACTTTTAAAACTAATGATATTTCTCTATAAATTGTAGTTTGTACTTTTTACTCTTACATGCAAAGTTACTTAGTAAGTACAATTGCAAATAAATAGTAGTATAGATATGTTGTATCGTAGAACATTTTGATTTGATTAAGGATCACCATTTATTTGATATTGATAGACTGACTGGTAGAGAATGCTTTGTGCTATTATGCCCAAATTCCACTTTTGAACATGTTTAAAAAAAACATTCACTGTTATTTGTCATTAACCTGTTGATTACTTAAACAGTTTTAGCTATACTTTAACACCATTTCCCGTATAACATAATGTATCATCACGCCTGCAATCCTCAAAGGATTAGGCAGAATTGAATACAATTAAGGTTCATGTTCACCAAAAAGATGACGGTCTGATTATCTAAAAACGGCTGTTTAAAACATATTTTTGTATGGGAACATGTCACAGTAACAGTGGTTTTAAGATAATCAGACCGTTATCTCTTCGGTGAACCTGAACCCACGTTTCGTCAGTTACTTTTAAATCTCATTTAGTAAAGATGGTTTATCTTGTTTAATACTAAGATAGTCTGAATAACTATATCAGTGCTAAACTAAGACTATTACCTACTTACGGGATAACTTCCGTGATAATTCATTATTAGCGGACGTCACGCGGTTTCACCCGCATAGTTCCCGTTTCTGTAGAAGAATGAGAATAAAATAAAGATTATGTTACTCGCTGATAATGTAGCTATCCATTGCTGAAAGATTTTTTTAAATCGGTCCAGTAGTTTTTAAGTTTATTCGTCACACATACAAAAATATAAATCTTACCTCTTAATAATACTAGTATTGATAATTATATATTTTGAGCTCCCGAAATTTCGATGCTGAGGCCCTACTCTCTAATGCTTCGTCCTTATATTCGGATCTATCCGTCCTTCTCACTCGCACTCATCTGCGGACGTGCGCGAGAGAGACGGATAGATCCGAATATACGGACGAAGCGTTGGGGAGTAGGGCCTCTGTTGCAAGCGCCACGATCGCAGGTTGACGTACGATAATCACAAAGATATCCCGTAAGTTATACTATAATTTTAGTTATAAAACCACAACACACACACACACAACACACACAACACACACACACACACAACACACACACACACACAACACACACACACACAACAATAATACAGTTTAACGTTGTGTTAAACTGTATTAAGCTTACTTACATGCTTATTTTGAAGCACAAGTTGTTATAGTATTACCTGTACAACTAAATGTTGGCTACTTACAACCGCAGTATGTACAATTCTCTGGAGTGTTCACACGCAACAATAGAGTGGCGGTCATTATGCGGTGATATCCGCTCCGCTGCCCGTCGCACTATACATATATTATGCGGACTAACAAGTGATTTCATTGTTATATTCACAGGTATTTTTTATGTAACCTTAACCTAACCCTTGGAGTGGTGTTATGTTATATTTGTGAGGGCTATTCTGCTCATCATCATCATCTTCATCATTTCAGCCCAAAGACATCCACTGCTGGACATAGGCCTCCCCCAAGTATTGCCATACATTCACCGGTCCCGCGGGAATCGATTTCGCAAGGAAACTCCGAGCACAGCCTTCTCCATTGCCCTTGGTGGATTTCCTTTGGAGTCTATTTTGTTATGTGTATTTATTTATTTGGTACAGTTGAATCCATTCATACTAAATTAAATAATCCGTTTGCTCGGTCTTCTCACAGAACCACAAACATTCTAACATTATCGTCTTTCAATCATCAACAAACCAGTCCAATCCAGGGTTGGTCCGCAAGAACCGATGCCTGCCGGGGCTGCGAGACTGTTCGAAATAGACCGCGGCCCTGGTACACATAGGGCTAAGAAGGAACATGGATGCGTTTTAGTCAGTAAACGTCTGACACTTTCTTCCGCTCTGTCCAGAGCGGGAAGAGTCATTTGATGACTTCCCATCCGAAAAGAAAAAAAAAGGGTCTCCACGAGCGTTGATCATCGTAAGCAAACGCGATATAGTGGAAGTGAATCGATTTATTCTTACGCTATCTATCTAAAATCAGATGGGATACAGGCCTCCTATCTATGAGAGGGAATGGGATATAATCCACCACGCGGGCCCAGTGCGGGTTGATAGATGTCACATTTTTTGAATTTTTGGTTCTAGAAGATGCCGGTATCCTCATGGTGTTTTCCTTAACTGATTTGAGAGCAGTAGTGATGAAATAAATAATACAAAGCAATGCGCCTGCCTGGGTTCGAAACCACAGCCAAGCGAGGTCTGTAAAACTGGCGTGACGATTTAGCAGGGTTTATGAAACATTGGCTGGAGGTCCTTGGTTCAATTCCCAGCTCGGCCAAAGTGTTATTGGATTTTTCTATTAGAAATTTCTCAGTAGCAGCCACGTAGTCTAGATTTGTGCCCATTCGATGCCAAAAGGCTCGCCCCTATTGCGTGGAACTTAAACATAACTGACAAAATGTGGGTGTACCATTAGCTTAACCCTCCAGGCATTGCAAGCGTGACATATATAATCTTTTGATATGTTCACACGAAAAACCTAATAGGGTAGCGGCCATTACGTGGTAATATTGCTCCGCGGCTACCACACTAAACATTAAGCGGGCAAACAAGGGATACCTACATTATTAGCTTCATTTATGCAGTCGTTGTGGGATATAATAAGAATAATCAAATCTCCATTTCAACAAAGGGTAATTTTGTCAAAGAACTTGCGAGAGTTGAACACATTATAAAACATAAGAGAACGGGTATTTACCGCGAATTTACCTTTATTTTAATTTAAGCCCGACGTGAAAGCAAAATCGAAAAGAAAATGGCAAAAGTAAAAAAAGGCAATTGCGAGAGTTGCTTTTGGATTTCTAACTTTTGAAGAATATGGTTGAAAAAAGATTGCATCTAGTGGAGGCGAAAATGATAAAGGGGGATGTTTGGTGTGACAAGAATGGATCATCATCTGCCTAGCCTTTTTCCAATTATTTTGGGGTCGGCTTCCAGTCTAACCGGATGCAGATGAATACCAGTATTTTACATGAAGCGACTGCCTATTTATTATTATTATTTTATTAAACGTTTATTTCAGACTTAAAAATTGTCCATAGCATAAAATATATGACCTCCACAATTCAGTTAGAACTGGGTTATACGATACCCCTTGGTAAGACTGGTTGTCAGACTTTTTGGGCCACTACCTAGAAAAATAGATAAAGTAAGGAATGAGTACATTAGATAAAGTTTGAAAATTACACCAGTTACAGAAAAGTTGAAAGAGAATCGATTGTCTTGGTATGAGGAGGTGGTGAAAAGGGACAAATCGCATGTTCCTAAAACAGTGATGATTAAAAATGCTGATGGATGTTCTGGAAGAGGAAGACCAAAGAAAATATGGATTGATTGTGTGAGGAATGATATGATCGAAAATATAATGTATGTTCTCATTATGTATCATTATAATATGTAATGAGTAAATGATGGCGTGACAGGAGAGAACTGAAGGAAAAACATATTGCACCGACCTCAATTTACATGAGTCAAGGGTAGAAAGATGATGACAATCTTTCGGAGCAGACCATAAAGTTGCAAATCCTATGGCATGTTTAATGTTCCTTAGGACACTCCAAATCACCGTTGACTTGCCATTATTCTTTTGCAAGAGGGTAGTGATGCTTTTTTTTCGGATGGGAAATCATCAAATGACCCGCTCTGGGTGGAATGAGAGGGAGTGTCAGACTTTTACTGACTAAAACCCATCCATGTTCCTTCTTAGCTCTTTATGTTCCGGGCCCACGGTATCTCTTTAGAACAGTCCCGCAGCCAGAGGGTGGTGATCCTGAGACCACAGATATGATTTCATGACGTGATTTATCTGAGAATTCGCAAAACCCGAGGTCCGGTTATAAAATTAACGTACTACACGCAGGTCTGTCAGTCATCCTTTGTCCACACAATGAGAACCGGCGGTCATTACGCGCACATATCCGCTAGAGGGCCCGCACTAAACGTGTGTTGTGAATAACTAAGTGTATATTGTTTCAGATATTATGTAGTGTAATTGTGTTTTATGTATGAGTGAGTCATAATAACGGTGATGTAGTAGTTGTGTAGCCATTTTTATGGTAGGTACATATTTAGTTTTAATGTTGCAAAACAATGTATCCAGGCCTGAATGCAGAATATATCATATTGTAAAGCCGCGTCCGGTTGTGTGTAACGTCTAATGTAATGTAACGCAAATTCTATGTGTGGACACGACACTCGAGCATTACTCATGTAACGCTTGCGCGCGGTCCATCTCACCGTGATCCATCGGCTGTCGGTTTTTAGCGCTAACAAAAAAGCTCTCGCACTGCTCATTGAATTCATATAAAATTCGTGTACACGGTTCGCGTTGAGTTCGTGTGCCGTCCACACTGTTGATGCAAATTTTCATTATATTGGCCTTAGTTTTTAGTGACTATAGTCAAATACACAGGCCAGCAAATAAACCGGGCCATCACCCGCTTCTTTCAAACTTTGATTCGATTCTCTCAAAAAGTATAAAACTTACAACTATCAATATATTTATGACCACTTGGCGTTCATCATGCAGACTTTGTTGGACAGCCTGAAAGTGGAAGTCCATTCAATTCCCATAAATACGTGCTAGAAACCATCATGTAAAACCAGTTGTCATTTAAGCACACCCCTCTCTGAACAAAACAACAGCAACCCCAATATTTATCCAACCAGGTGGTGTAAACAAAATAAACCCGTTCAATATTAATAAAATGGATGCAACACAGCGAACTCATTTGTAATTCTCTCAATGTGCAGGACAAATTAATTACACCAGCCGTTCTCATTTATGTGTGGAACCAACATGGGTTTAATTTTAATATTATAGTGGTCGAAGTAATCGTTGGGGTTATTTACTTGTATAAGCAGGAATTTTTCGGAGAAGTTTGAATGTGTTGCGAGGGGTGCGCCAAAGTTCACCTAAATTTGCAACTCCGATATGGAAATCCGAAAATGTTCTTCCTAACATTTTTCATCATAACAATCACAATTCCTAACTACTCTGTCTCTAATGTTCATAATTCCGAAGCATTCAACTTCATAATGTCAGTAGCAATAAACATCTATTGTAATTTTAATTGTTTTCCTATATTTTCTCAACATCCATCTTTTACACTATTATTCAAAGTCATATCTTTTTTGTTTAGATTTCTTTTTATTCATAATAATCAGTATTATAATTATACATTAATTTTGCGTAACTTTATTTTCACTACATAAAACACCTAAATATAAGGCTAAAAGTGTCTTGGTTTTTTTGGTCTCCGACTAACCGTTTGTCGTAAAAACGATGTGGATCCATGGGTAAGGTTAGGAGAACTGTGACCAATTACTACGAGCGAGCCGAGCGAGCGGAGCAAGCGGTGCCGCGGCAGCGGTCGGCGAGCGCTACCTCGAAATTGGTCCCGAAATTTTTCTAAGTATTGTTTTCATAGTGCCCCCAAGACGACACTCAGACCTGAATTTCATTCATTTAAGACAAAAATCAGTGAAACGACCTTTATACAAAAACAAAAAAAAAATATAAATATCATCTTCTACCCACATACATTTTTTTATTACACTTGGTAAATGTTTCTTTCTGAGTATGAGTGAAAATATTATGGTAATTATGTTTAGGGATAAAAGCGTTATGATAAAAAACCGTAGGAGTTTAAATATATTTACACTATGATGTTATTAATTACAATTTTCGGAAACATGGGTGTTATGAACATCACCGGTAGCACTACAAATAGTATGAATGGAAACTTTAGGATGAAAAATTTTAGGAAGAGTGATAATTCGGAGTACAAATCGTTAGGAAGAACAAATTCGGGTAAAGAACTTTAGGTGAGCCAATATGGACCGGTATTTGCAACTATGTGCAGTTTGTTCGTATTCATAGTCAGATGTAGAATATTGACAGACATCTTTACTCGTACATAGTATACAACAATAAACTAAACTATGTACGCTTAGGTTTTTTTTACAATGCAGCGGATTTTAATGCCGTTTTCAGAAATATAGGGTGTAAAAAAACCTCTTAACGAAGCTAAAAGGCTCTTGTTCTTCCCGTCATTGCGATATTTTTTTTTGTTCTAAACCATACCTTGTTGAGCCTTCTAGTTACGAAGATATTGATGTTCAAAGTTCCAACTTTATGACATTTGTTTTTTAAATACAAGTTTTTGTATGATTTTTACTTTAAACACCTCTACGACCCCCGTACTATTCAATCCATCCATTAGTGCTTTACTCCGAGTTCTACCACAAAACAAGTTTTCTCACCCCAAAAAGAAAGTCGTTTCCTACCAAAAATGTTTGCGTAAAGTTACTTAGTCAGATGTACAAAATGCTTTGTTGACGGCTTCGTTATGAGGTTTTTTGCACACTGTAGATAAAGTGATTCAAGAGGAAAGGATTCAGAGGAATCAGCATTGCCATCCAACGTGGCAATGCTGCCAGCCTTCTGGGCACTTTTCCTGTTGGCAGCGATGTGGACGAATTTTTCGATGCCCTGTAACCCTTTTCGATACTTGTACATATTTTTATTTCTAGTATAGAATTATTTATTTATTTATTAAAACTTTATGAACAAGTAAACACTGTACAAAGGCGGACTTAATGCCTAATGCTTAATGCTTAATGTGTGTATGTATTGTAAATAATTAGTCTGTGGTTTAAAATAAATAACAAGAGGAAAGGATTCTATGTGTAACACTGTAGAGTTTTTAATAATTGCCCCACATTAGTATCTACATTACACCCGTACGGACTGAGTTCGCTAGTTGAATTTAATTTCACCATGGTAAGACTGGTTGTCAGACTTTCAAGCCACTACCTTTACCTGTAACGACTGTCAAAGATTTGCAAATTAATAACAGCCGGGACCTACAGCTTAACGTGCTTTACGAGGCACGGAGGATGTAATGGGTAGTCATCCATCCACCGACCAACCTAGCCAAGCACACCTTCTAAAGATCGACCCGAGCAGCTGCTAATAATATGTCACGAGCTCCTCCTATGTTATCACTAGGTAAATATAATTTAATTTGTTATAGACGTGTGGTTTGACGTAAATAGTCCAAGCACTTTGTGGTTCGTGGTTAGTTAGGACTAAAACAATTACATATCGGACTTATGTGTGAAGTTATTTAATTTAATTTAATGTTATGTAATTTAATGTTTGGTTCAAAAACCGACCTTGACCAGTGCGACTAACGCAGGATTGCCCGAGCTTGACACACATACAAGGCTCAGATAAATGACGATCTCCTCGCAATGTTTTCTTTTACCGATCTTAGAGCAGCAGTAGTGATGAAATATATTAAAAAAAGTACTTAATGCCCCTTTGTTATTGAACCCAGAAGTAAATTGTTTATTTATCATCGTCGTCATCATTTCAGCCGAAAGACGTCCAAAGCTGGACATAGGCCTCCACCAAGAGTCGCCACATTGACCGATCCAACGGATTCCCGCAACGTTCACCAGGTCATCGGTTCACCAGGTTTTCAGCCCCATCGGCCATTCGTTCTGCGCGCAATGTTCCCTGCCCACATGTTACATAAATACATGTTTATTTATTACTATTTCTAAATACATTCGTAATACATGGCACCACGGTTGGCGCAGTGGCTGGGTGAGAGGCACTGCGCTGCGTGGTTTGATCCCCCGCACGGAACTATTTGCATGACCTACAGGTTTGGCTGTTGGTACAGTCCGCACCATGAGAAGCTGTAATTTTTGTAATTTCACCTGGTCGGGTTATATTTGGTAATATAAAGCGCTGTCGTCTAATGTTTTGTGGTACTGGAACGCATCTGACATCATGGATCGGCCGCCATTTTGAAATAGGATCACGCTAACGCTGTCATTTTTTAATTTGATCCAAAAGTTGTGAACCCGAATGTGTGTTTACAAATTTTGTAACTTCTCGTGGCGGGGACTATAGTATAGGGAATTAAAAAGTTTGTAAAAGCGTCCATGATACATGAGAAATTCCTAGAGGCGATTTTTTTTTTAATTTTTCCTCGTATCCTTTGCTGTGAGCACTCTTCGAATATTTACATGTAATTATTGCTGAATTCAAGCAAAAAGTACTCGAATTTTACCAAAAGGTCAATAAAATTAAGCGAAGCTAGAAATAAAATCGTATAGTTGTGTGAAAGAGTAATAAATGACAATGATGAGATAAAAATTGTTTAGTTCTTCTTTATTTTATAACTTCTAAATAATGTTTTCATGTCTTAATGTTGAGAACTAGACCATATTAATTTATTGTAATACAACTATATCGTGACGATTCATTTATCGTTGGTTTTTAGTTAGCAAAAGTCATGGACGACAGTTATCGTGTCGTCCTATATGTGAACACCTCCATTTAAATAAACAAGCCACGACACTTAAAACTACACGATTATCTGTCGTCACGACATAATGGGAACTAAGGCTAAGCCGGAAAGAAGTAACAATGAGATTCCATCATTCCCTCAAAAGACAAAAAAAAAACATTAAAATGATAAAAAATAAATAAAAAAAAGTGGTAAAGTAAAAAGTCCACGTTTTTTTTTAATTTTTCCTACAACATGTAAATTAAATGAATACAAGCACACTTTATGCAAATTATTCTTAATATGGCATTGTTTTGTGTGAAAACTTGTATGAATGAATGAGAGCATTAGGTATATGACTGAACGTCGGTTTTATGATTCATTCAAATTGGTTGAAGACGAGAATACAAGCACTTAACAATTTGACTGGCGAACGTTTGAGACGTTATGGCGACGATAAAATTGCAATTTGAAACTTCAACGATTGAAATGTGAATGACCTGCTGCAAAGTGATTTTTCTATGCATTTCATACTGTATTTTTATTTTGATGAGCTGTAATGCGGTACAATTTGGGCAGCATTCAAATGAGTTTTATATGGCTGCAAAACTTTTATTCTGACAACGTTTGACCTATGCGTAAGACGTGCAATGTTCGGTTTTAAATCTTTAAAATGGGCTAAGAACTTTGATATTGACTGCAATCGCAACATATACCTACGGTTCTAGAAAGTATATACATACAAATTTTAAGAATATCACGCAGACTTGGTCTTTGACTAACATCCAGAAATCCAAACTCAATGTTTGCCAACAAGCAATGGAGCGCAGTATGGTAGGTGTTAAATTAACGGATCGTTTTCGAAACACAATACTGTGCCCCTAAACAAACATAGCTGACGTGGCTCAAAAGGCTGCTCAACTCATGGGACTGGGCAGGACATGTCTGCCGCATGCCAAACCAACTGAGCCATAGTAGCAGGAAACTGGTGTCCTGACACAGTGAGGCGAGGTCGCGGCAGGCCACGAAGGAGGGACGGACTAGCCGAGGTATTCCTCAGAGTGCACCTATTTTTAAGCGCAACCATCTAAGCGCAACTAAGTCATTCTTCAGACCGCAACCATACATGGAAAGGTTCCGTCAAAATTAGAAGTAGGACGTTTTTTTGTTCTTGGCCATACCTGGAAACACTCTAGTTACTTCCTCTAGTTATTGGACGTCAAAGTTTATTTTTTATACTACTTTATAAGGTGATAACTTTACTGTAATTACCTCTATAACCCGTTTACTACTATAACATAATTATGTTTTAAGTGCGTTACATTGAGTTTTGCCGTAAAGGAAAAGGAGAAAAATGTCGTAACCCAACAATAATTATTTTTGGCGTAGAATCACTTGATTTTTATGTACAAAATATTGACTGGCTTTTTAAAGGTTCTTTTACACCTTGTAGATATAGTCTACACTAATATTATAAAGAGGAAAACTTTGTTTGTTTGTTTGTTTGGTTGTAATGAATAGGCTTAAAAACTACTGGACCGTTTTTAAAAATTCTTTCACCATTCGAAAGCTACATTATCCACGAGTAACATAGGATATATTTTATCCCCGTACTCCCACGGGAACGGGAACTATGCGGGTGAAACCGCGGGACGTCCGCTAGTTATAAATATAATAGACGTTTTGATGCCATAATTTTCCGTTTTTTTTCGTGTTTCACGACAGTACATAATTACATATGGTTATTATTTATTCAGTAGTAGTTTATACATACAAACGATAACAATAAACTAATCTACTAGTACACTATACTATCCTATCTGTTTATATAAATTCTACCTCTCTATCTAAACGTCCCTTTCCAATTTTCTTTAAAAAACTCTCATGTTCAGTATAATTTTGTAATGCATACGTGGGTATATTTCTGGATCATTTAATTTGAAATGTAACCGTCTTCGTGGGCGGCTAACGTCTATGAAGTAAAATATATTATGGTTTATAAATAAAACTGTGACCCCGCCCATGCTTTACTCTTTATTATGAACTAGCTGACCCACGCCACTTCGTCTGCGTCAAATAAGAAAGAAAAACGAAAGAAAAAAAAATTCCCCGTTTTTGCAACATTTTTAATTCCTGCTCCGCTCCTAATGGTAGTAGCGTGATGTTATATAGCCTAAAACCTTCCTCGATAAATAGACTATACAACACATAAAGATTTTTTCAATTTGATCCAGTAGTTCCTGTAATTAGCGCGTTCAACCAAACAAACAAACAAACTCTTCTGCTTTATAATAGTAGTATAGATAGTATATAAATTATAGTATATAAGTATAGATTGCCAAAACATGCTAATCTCCATTTTTAACCCCCGACGCAAAAACGACGGGGTGTTATAAGTTTGACGTGTCTGTGTGTGTGTGTGTGTGTCTGTCTGTCTGTCTGTGGCATCGTAACTGCCGAACGGATGAATCGATTTTCATTCTGACGACCCGAATGGCGCAAAAGTAGCGATGCTGCATTATGGTCTAAGGGTCCCGGGTTCGAATCCCGGTAGGAACAAATGTTTGTGTGATGAGCATAGACATTTGTTTCCAAGTCATGGATGTTTATATGTATAATAAGTAACTATGTATTTATAAACAAAAAAGTATACCTATGTAGTATATCAACTATCTGGTGTCCACGACACAAGCCTCGTTGCTTAGTGTGGCACTTGATGGCGCTGTGTGTGTCTTTTTTTGTTTGAAGGTTGAATTAGTCGGGAGTGTTCTAAGCTATGCTTGATTAAAATCAGTCCAAGGTGGCCGCCGCCACCAAATGGCGGATCACATATTATTTAACAACTCCTTCAATATATGGGTTTCAAATGAAAGGGCTTGACTAGTACAATAATGTACACTATATTAAAAAGGGAATATTATATTATTAGATTACATGACTGTGTGTGTCGGGGGTTTTTTAATTTTTTAATTTAATGTAACTTTTTATAAATATAACTAGTTTACGGCCATGACCATCGTCTGCGTCAAAACCATTATAAAAATAGACCCAAAATAAACTGTTCATGGGGTAATTTTGCATCCTTGTCAAAATTCAGAAGCTTATCACAAAAGACATCAATAATCAATTAAATTATGATACCCGGACAAATAATTAATAAAGCTGGGTTCTCACGTGTGGTATAGAAAAAAATAATGGGAAGGCTTTTGATGTCACCCTTTATTTGTCGTTGGTTAATAATGTACATACTGAATTCAAAGAAATATGTAGTATTATCTAGATGAAAAAAAATGCACGTATCGTGCTGTATTTATGGTATGATGAGGGATTTCTACAAAGTAGGAATCACAGGATATGCCAACTGAAGTAGTGGTCTCTTCATCAATCTTGTCAGCTGTAAAAGCAATTAAGTAATTAAGTGCTGTAACATGATAATATTGAGAAACCAAATGATTTGAAAAGGGTAACCATGGAGTTTCTTGCCGGTTCTTCTCCACACAAAACGACCAATCCAAACCGTGCACCTTTTTCGACGTTTTATAAGTGCCCGTCCAGGCCTATGTGAAATAATAGATTTTGATCTTCTGCTTCTTCGTGTCGATGATTCCCATTGTTACTGATTTTTTTTTTTCAACCAGATCTTAGCCACGTCTACGGCGTTGGTGGTGGCTTCGGACAGGTCCCTTAGAGTGCAGGTGGAATTGCACAAAAAGCAGGTCAACAGTCGCACTCAGCTTTGTCGGAATACCCCCACCGGACCAAGTTGCAACTTGCAGCGGCCCACCTGGCTTTTAAGTACGTTTAGAGTCTTCCAGGTGGTCCATTGCATTGATTTAAATGTTTTGAAACAGGATGTAAACCGAACGTTTAAAGATTATTTGCAAAATATTTTTCATAGGAATTCTAAAATTAGCAGCATCATTTTTTTGTTTGGAAAAACATGTTTTTTGAAGCAACATTATCGAAAGTAACCAAGACCGAGAGAGATTGACAGGCATTTCCACCACAGGCTATTTCCAAAATGGATTATATCAGAACGCATTTACAAATAGGCTTCATCCAACGAGATACCTTTGCGAGAACTACTAGAGGAGGCATAGTCAACATTTTCCACAAATAATTATAATCTTAACACACTAATACTATAAAAGCGCAAGTTTGTAGGTGAATATGTACGTACGAGAGTGCAAGAATGCAGTCTCAGCTTCAAAAAAAATGCAGAGATCGCAACATTTCGCGAAATACCAAAGTGAAATTGGTGAAAACGTTGGTCTTTTCGAGGAGGAGGAGCATGTGTTTACGAAAAAACTACTGAACGGCTTTACAACAAAACTAGCTTCTGCCCGCGACTTCGTACGCGGATCCTGTTGCTTATGCCAGCGACAACGGGGTCGTCGAAGATCTGAAACGTCTGATGTCGAATTCTAAGAACCCGGGGACGGGAAAATAACGGATCTTTCCCACCTGAGCAACACATACCATTTGTTTCTTTTTGCCATTTAACAGCTTCACAAAAAGTACAATTTTTAGCCATACCTCCGATGGCGGAGTATGTGGTGTATTCAATCATAGGAGACGTAAATGCACTCCGTGCCTTATCAACCCAAGGAAGGTCGCCATGCCCTTTTTTTTCGGTTGGGAAATAATCAAATAACTTCTCCAACTCTGGGCGGAGCGGGAGGGAGTGTCAGATTTTTACTGACTGAAACCCATCCATGTTCCTTCCTCGCCCTTTACGTTCCAGGGCCACGGTATCTCTTTCGAACAGTCCCGCAGCCCCGGCAGGCTTCGACCTTTGCGGGCCCCTCCCTTTATGCTGACATCTCTTTGAGGCGCACGTGGATCACGAACGCGCCGTCGACACGGCAGGTCGCCATGCCCTACGGCTATATCTTGAGACACATCCGGTTTTTCAGATGATATCGACATTCTGTTCAGAGAATGTCGACGTCGATCAGAATTCAAACGTTCGTTCAATGAACGTGCATCGCGCATCACGCATCACGTTCATCACTCGTTTCAAAAGACCTGTTAGTAGATGTGCGAATACGCTGAAAACTCAAGCCTGATTCTGTATCGGTAAAAATTTCGGATTCGCTAACGATCAGCGGACAGTCGCGCATCACGTTCCGCACTTGTCTCTAAAGACCTAGAAGAAGCTATGCGTAGATACGCTGAGAACTCAAGCGCAATTCTCTATCCGTGAACGTCTCCGACTCGCGAGACAATGCGTGACGTTCACGATCAGCGGTCAGTCGCGCATCACGTTCCCTATTTGTCTCTAGAGATCTAGTAGTCGATGCGTAGATACGCTTGAAACTCAAGCGCAATTCTCTATCCGTGAACGGCTCCGACTCGCAAGACAATGCATGACGTTCACGATTAGCGGTCAGTCGCGCATCTATTCTTCACTGGTCTCTAGAGACCTGGATGTAGAAATACGCTGAGAACGCAGGCGTGCTTCGCGATCCGAAGAGGTTTCCACGGAGCAAGTTGCAGCCTGATGTTCTCGAACAGCATCAAGTCTCTCCTGACGCTCTTCGATAGATTCTTGGGATCTTATGATCCTCAATCTTGACCTCTTTCTAGGCATGGTTATAGTTTTGTTGTGAAGATACCTGATCAATTGAAATCTAAGTAACTGCTCCCCTGCGTTACCGGGTAGGCTACCGAGTCACGAAGATAACTGGAAAATGAAATTAATTCTACAACAGGTGTCCGAGATCTTCGATTTTTATAAGTCAACAGAGAGTGCTCATCAGATTGAACAACTTTTGCTAAGACGTCATTCCTATATGTGTTATGGTGTAGCTGGGCTCTTGGAGTTCCACAACAGGTGTTCCAGATCTTCGATTTTTATAAACCAACAGAGAGTGCTCATAAAATTGAACAACTTTTGCTAAGACGTCATTCCTATATGTGTTATGGTGTAGCTGGGCTCTTGGAGTTCCACATTAGATGTTCCAGATCTTCAAACTTATACTCTCAGCAGAAAATGCTCATCATGTAGAACAATTTTTGCTATGGTGGCATTTTTGTATCTCTTATAGTTTAGCTGGTCTGTTGCGGTTCTGCATCAGGTGTTCAAGTTTCCAATATAAATTATAGCCTCATAGCTTCTGCCCGCGACTTCGTTCGCGTGAAGTTTTGATATCGCAACGCATCGCCTACTCAACGGAAGTTTAAACTGCTTTGTTCCCGCTTGCAACATTTCTTATTGCTGCTCCGCTGCTATTGGTCATAGCGTGATGTTATATAGCCTATAGCCTTCCTCGATACATGGACTATCCAACGCAAAAAGAATTTTTCAATTCGAGCCAGTAGTTCCGGAGATTAGCGCGTTCAACCAAACAAACAAACAAACAAACAAACAAACTCTTCTGCTTTATAATATTAGTATAGATGAGTCCCTCAATAAGTCCACTAATAAGACCCCAATATCTCCGTAACCAGAGGGTTCCCAGGTACGGCCTCGAACAAAAAAATGATCGCAATGTTGAGCAAAACAAGCGCCTTTCGGTTTTGTGAAGAGTATTTTTAGACACATTAGGTACCTACAACAATAACAACCACTCGGGTCGACGTTTAGGTTAAGCCGTGCTCGCCTAGGTTGGCCTATGGATAGGTGACCACCCTTACATACCGAAATTCCTCCGTGCCTCGGAAAGCAAGTTAAGTTTTTGGTCCCGGCTGTCATATGGCCATCTTAAACAGTCGTTACAGGTAGTCAGTGGCCCAAAAAGTCTGACAACCAGACTTTCTAAGTGGTATTGTATTTCCCAGTATTAACTGGGTTGTGGAGGTCAGATAGGTAGTCACTCCATGTAAAATACTGATATTCAGCTGCATCCGGTTAGACTGGAAGCCGACTCCAACATAGTTGGGAAAAGGCTAGGTAGATGATGATGATGATTATGAGGTACCTACAACTCACACATACAGGCGTGATTTTATACCTTCTCAAAAATCTCGGCACATCGTTTTTCTACTCTATGGACACAACCAACGCATTTCCTATTGCTGTTATATTTGAAAAGAAAAAGAAAAGTGATTCAATGACACATGACGTGTACGAAAAAATAAAGAATTTCTATGATTTTTACTCGTGGGTGTAATGTTGGCGCCACACGCATTTAGCAAAACTATTTAGTGTTCGTCTCTTGTTTATTTTTGTTCGTCATTCATTATTTTTGAGACCATTAGTTAATTATTGTTTGTTCATTCTTATGATATAACACGAGGTCCTTTTTTTTTTTTCGGATGGGTAATCATCAAATGACTTCTCCCACTCTGGGCGGAGCGGGAGGTAATGTCAGACTTTTACTGACTAAAACCCATCCATGTTCCTTCCTCGCCCTTTATGTTCCGGGGCCGCGGTATCTCTTTCGAACAGGCCCGCAACCCCGGATAACACGAGGTCCTGGCTTCGATTCCCGGGTCTGACAAATTTTTATTGGGTTTTTCATTAGGAATTTCTCAGTAGCAGCCACAAAGTCTGAATTAGTGCCCAGTTGATGGCAATAGGCTCCGCCCCTATTACATGGAACTTAAACGTAACTGGTGAAATGTGAGTGAACAATTGGATACAGCTCTGCTTAACCCCTTCTGGGATTACAAGTGTGATGTTATATATTTAAAAAACCCATCGTTATTTTGCTGCTCAAAATGAGTAGCTAAATTCCATTGCATTCGACTCGTTTTTAGTGAGCGTATCATAGCCTGTGAGTTCTGCTTAAAATGAGCTGCTTAAATATTTTGAAAGAAGTGCATTGCACTAAACTCTACGCTAAACTAGTTCTACAAGAATTTGCAAACTTTTTTTTGAACTAAAATGCCTCAACTCATTCTGAGGTATGCATACACTGACGGTTCCCCTCTTCGCCCTGAGTAATTGTGATGAAAATAGTCGACTGTCAGTGACTAGTACCTACATCGTCATCATCATCATCATTCATCAATCTCCTACCCATCGGGGCTCTCCCTCTCCAGTTTATTTGGGGTCGCCCCAGCATGTTTTCACGTTTCCTCATTTAGCGCGGTAGTACAATATGATGCTCAATTACGCACTCCTAGCCTCACCAAATAAAATGATCAAGCAAATAACTATAATAATATCGCTGGACATTAACACACAGTGCCACACTAAGCAAAGCTTGTGTCGTGGACACTAGATAGGTAGTTGATATACTACATATATACTTTTTTGTTTGTTAATACATACTTATTATACATATAAGTAAACATCCATGACTCGGAAACAAATGTCCATGCTCATCACACAAACATTTGCTCCTACCGGGATTCGAACCCAGGACCCTAAGAACGTAAGGCAGCGTCACTACCACTACGCCATTCGGGTCGTCATGTCAACTGTCAATGATCAGTCAAACAAATGAGTGTTATGACGTATCGCTTACTGACAGACGAGGGAATGACGATGATTAATTGTTTGACTGCTCAAAATAACCATGTTCACTATTTTTAATTTTTCTGTTTGCCGAACGTAATTATCAACGTCTTATATTATTGAGTAATGCTTGATTATCATTGCTCTGTAAATGGAAAGCTGGGTTGGTTTAGTGGTAATGGTTTACCCAGGCAGATATTTAGAGTGTATAACCAACCAAACAAGTAACCAGAGTTGAAATTACAGTTGAAGTTTTCTTAGAAACCGACAGATACTTTCGAATTAAATAAAATTGAATTGATAGATACATTCAAAGTTATATGAATAAAATTCATTTTAAGACATGAAATAGTTTCTAAGGAACTGCAACAATATCTGACGACCATGTTTCATTTTGTTCATCATCATCATCTCAGCCGAAAGACTGTCCGCTGCTGGACATAGGCCTCCCCCAAGTGTCGCCACATTCATATTCATTTTGTTGACAGTACTTATTTCATCACTGCTGCTCTTACTGACTGCCTTGTTGGTGTAACGTTACAATTGCGTCTACTGAGCTGCATGGCCGATTTCAACGTGAGGAAAGCCGCGGGCAATAACTGGTCTATGATAGCTTAAACCTTTACTGCAACTGCATCGCAACTTGACCGGCGCAATGCAATTACGTGAATTGCATTGCGCCGATTACTTCACTAGGCCAATTCGATCGGTCGATGTCATGTCATCGATCGGCCGGAATCTAATGGCACCTTGGAAGTGATAGAAATATAATATCTATCACCTCTGTCTCACTCGCCGGTAAAATAATAAGCGTGGTGTTGTGCTATCATAATTATTATGCCTGCTCTTTCCCTACTATATTGGGTTCGGCTTCCAGTCTATCCGGGTGTAGCTGAATACTTAGAATTTTACATAGAGTGACTGCCTATCTGACCTCCATAACCCAGTTGGTTCGTGCTTGACCTTTGATTAGACTGGTGGTTAGACTTTTTGGGCCATTGACTACCTGTAACGACTGTCAAAGATCTACAAATGCGCGTTTTCCAAGACACGGACGAAACTCAGTATGTAATGAGTGGTCACCCATCCACAGACCGACCTAGGCAAGCACGGCTTAACCAGAATATCGACCCGAGCAGCTGTTATTATTTAGTCACGAGCTCTTTATTCGATCAAACAGTCATTACCGTTATTTTAAGAATATTTGCGGCTGAGTGAGTCAATCAATATACATAACTTTAAGGGGCTTATAAATATATAGGGTGACTGGTAATTAGTGTACGAAATTTAAACACGTGATTGTGCTCATGATAACAAACAACTTTTATTAGGGGACCAAAGTCGAAATGGCGAAAAAATATATCAGCTGTTCAGTACATTAGGCGAACATAAATGTACTGAACAGCTGATTTTTTTTTAAAGTTGTTGGTTATCATGAGCACAATTACGTGTTAAAGTTTCGTACACTAATTAACAGTCACCCTATATATTTTTAAAGGACAATGATATAGATACGAGATAATATTATGAGGAATCTGGGGGCACGGCAGTGCCCACGCCAAGTCGAGCGCGAAGCAAACACTGCCGTACCATCCTTTACTGGAACCATTTCGCCGCATTTTCAGGCCCCTATTTGAGAACCTCTGGATAAGACCAGAACGCAGAAATTTTCGTCATCCAGTAAGCTATAATCACATACTTAAAATCCAAAATTTCAAGTCTGTAGGTCATTTAGTTCCGAAGTTAAGCGAAAGTAAAGTTTCGCATTTATGACATTCACTCACTCATGATCATCAAAATAGAACTAGTACTTCCCATAAACTCAGAGAGCTGAAATTTGGTACAGAGTTAGGGTTTAATGGCCACATAAAGGGAAAACTATAAAAACCAGGATAATCGAAGATCTGGAGTACCTGCTGACCCTGATTAGAAAACACAAGAGCCCAACCAAACTATTAGAGAGATCGACATACCGCCTTTACAAAAAATATTCAACTTGGTTGGCCGCTTCATTTGATGTCAAAAATCGAAGGTCTGAAGTATCTGATGAAGAACCCTCAGCTGGTCTCAGCTGTATTAGAGACTAGCTTCTGCCCGCGACTTCGTTCGCGTGAATTTCCTTATTGCAACATTTCTTATTGCTGCGCTCCTATTGGTCACAGCGTTATGTTATTATATAACCTATATAGCCTTCCTCGATAAATGGACTATCCAACGCAAAAATATTTTTTCAATTCGAGCTGGTAGTTCCTGAGATTAGCGCGTTGAACCAAACAAACAAACAAACTATTCTGCTTTATAATATTAAGTACAGATATGGTAATGCCCCCTTCTACTATTGGTACATAAAAAAAATCGACTGTCATTGCAAAAATCCAGCGTAGTGGGACACATCTTCTAATTTAATCTAGCCTATAGCGTCCCACTGCTGGGCGAATGCCTCCCCTTCTGCTTTTAATACGCATATAAATAAAATTGAAGGAAAACTCTGGATAAGACTAGACTGGCTTTTATACTTATACTTACAAGTTTACAAGAAGAAATAGTCGAACGATTAACTTTATTCTACTCGAACATTACACAAATTACACTAAAATATTAATTTCGCATAGAGAGGAGGCCTGTGTCCCAGCAGTGGGAATATTAATAGGCTGATAATGATGATGATGATTAAATTCGCTCAAATTTTTTTCAAAATATAATGCATTGGACTAAGAGTGGCGGTGATACCCGCAAACGTCGCTAGATGGCGCTGACTGTATTTTAAAACGCGCATACGTTTGTTTTTCCGATAACCTTATATGGCGAAGTGGCAACCGGCAGCGTTACAGTCGTTTACGACATTCTCCTACTGCGCTTGAAAACGTTTACTAGGGATTAGGAGGGATTATTTGCATTTCGTTGATTTCGCTTATTATTTCGTGAGGTTTGCTAAGGTTAGCAAGTTGTTATTATAACAATTCGAAGATTTGAATAGGTTAGGAATTTTATGAAGAAACAGTACTTCGAAAATTCTCTAATAATTTGATTCACGAATTATTGCCTATTAAGTCAAAATTTGAGATCATATCCCGGGCATACGTGTACAGAGAACAATTCCCAAGCTGTGTGGCGTATGCCAACAATTCACAAGAGCCAAGGTCTAAGTCTAAAAAATGCCCTCATGGACATTGGCACCTCCATATTCTCTTGTAGCTAAGCCTACGTGGTGCTTTCACGAGTAACCAATATCTTCATGTGGTGCACCTCATAAATGTTGACTTCAAGAGTATAAAAGCTCAAGCTTCAGCGATCACCGAATACAACCGGCTTAGGCGTAAATACCGCGCCGATCTTTCAAAAATTAAACCGTCTAAAAGAATAAATAATGAACGCGAATGGGCCATACGAAAAACTGTTGCTACTGTATACAATAATCTGAACCGGAAAAAAAGAAAAGAAAGATTTGTAATAATAAAAAAACTGCTCCTAAAAAGAAAAAAAAACTGTGTCAAATAAGAAAATCTAATAAAATAAATCATTATGCCCCGCGTTTCTACAAAAAGAAGTGAAATCCCACCAAAAACATTCTGTAAAAAACTAGCCAAGTCTCGATGGAGCTGCTTGTTTATCTCTAAAAAGTAATGAAATCTAGACAAAGTCGTGCTAAGGCTAAGGTTCCTTACTGCAATTTCTTTATTATTTATAGTTGATGTTGTGTGACTTGGCCGTTGAACATTCTTTATACGTTAGTGGGTACCTACAAGTCAATTTTGTAGTTACAATAGATATAACATTACGCGAAAACTAAATTAATGTTCAACGGCCAAGTCACACAACATTAACTATAAATAATAAAGAAATTGCAGTAAGGAACCTTAGCCTTGGCACGACTTTGTCTAGATTTCATTACTTTTTAGAGATAAACAAGCAGCTCCATCGAGACTTGGCTAGTTTTTTACAGAATGTTTTTGGTGGGATTTAAATTTTCCGTAGAAAACTTATTTTTCCCACGACTCTTGTTAAATACATACTACCTGAATATATTTGATTTACAAATTATTTTGGTATTACGTTTGTATTAATTACTTAAGCTCCGCAGGCCTCTTAATTCAGTTTTAAATGTCTTTTCGATGTAATTGACATAAATAACCGAAACTCTTCAAGTTTCTGAATACATAATCCAGAATATCTTAAGGCTTTAGACGATGCCAAACTTCAAACTATTGAGGTAAGGTCCCTCTGAAATCTTCACCCTAAGCTTCGTTGTCGAAGTACCTAGTTCTTGATAATTAGTTACCCTAGTGTTTAGTTTCGAAAATTTAAGCCTGTATTAAAAACTTTGTGGGTCCTTGTCTGTGCCTTGGGTTTAAAGCTAAAATGTTTTATAGCAATTTGTGGTAAAACGTTTATTGTTTGAAGTTGACTGCAAAATTTGTGAATTTATTTTCACTACCTAAAGGGTGATGCTAATTTTAGTATTTTAATTATTGAACGGGATATCAGACTCCATACATGTATTGGCATTATTCTTTGTGTCTTTTTCGTGTATTTTTAATCAAAATTGTAGAACTTACTTATTATTTCCTTTAGTTGGTCTCTTACCTGTGAAAATGCAAAAGAATTATTAAAATGTGAAATAACATTGAACAAAACAGAGCAAATTTTATTATAAGAAGATTGCAGAATCGAGGAACTGTAGCTACACGCGGTAAAACGACTCTGTAGAAAGTTTTACTTTAAAAATCTATAATATTTAAAAAAAAAACTTCAGTTGAGATTGAGCGTTAAGACTGGGGGCTGCAAAATTAGAAACTCTATTTGTGGTGGTACAAACTTCGTTTGAAATACTGTTAGAATAAAGTTCTAATCAGCTTGCACTACGAAGTGGTTGTTACGACAGTCACTGCGAGCCAAATAGTGTGAAATAAGTGGTTTTTATTTAATTGTAGCCTAATAAATCATTAGATCATAATTCCAATTGTACACTTTATGAAGAAAAAAGCAACAAATATTTATGTGAAAAAAAAAACTAGAACTTAATGCCGTTTAGGAGTAGTTACGAAATTTCAAAGAAACAATGCTTTACTTTGATTATTTTTTACAGTAATACTAAAGTTATAATTATTTCAAATGTACCAATTAAAGTTTACAGTGAAATAAGCAACATATTTTTTTGCATATTTATGTTCACTCAGCAAAGAGGAGTTAAATGGAGAAAACCTTTCGTTAGCAGATGAAACAACAGAGCATAAGAACAGGGGGTCTAAAAAGGCCACTTTAGCAGAATCATAATTTGAATCACGTTAAAATTTAAAATTCTTAAAATAGACTTTATGGTTATGATGATAAGGTCCATTTTACCAATTTCATTTTTTTAAGATGATTCAAATTATGATTCTTCTAAAGCGGCCATTTTAGGCCCGCTGACCTAGCAGTTTGAATACTTCGGTTATGAGATGGCTTTGGTACTTGTAAAATACCTTAAATCTATACTAATATTATAAACAAGCATGTGTTTGTAAGTTTGTAGGTTTTTATATAGGGGGTAATCTCCGGAACTGTAATTATCCATTTTTTTTATTTTCTTCAATGATAGACAGCTATATTTTCCGTGGTTGCTATAGGCTATAAATTATGTTTATATCATGCTAATTAGCCGGGATATTACAGTTTTTGCAGACAAAGTCGCGGGAAAGCGCTAGTATAAAATATTGCTATTCTTGCTCGTGAAAGACTCACATTTCATTTGAATGCTCAACGATGTAAGACTTCTTCTCAAATCTGCACATGACAAAGAAGTTCAGATCAAAAACGCTTGATTAAATGTTGATACGAGTATAACAATGATGTGAAGGGTTGGAGGATAAAATACTCATACAAAGTATATTCAAGGACAAAAGTAACAATACCTTTACAATATAACCGAGATGATTACAGTAGAACGTGTTTTGTATTAAATTCCCTTTTCATCTTCACAAAAACGTACGTAAATACAATAGATTTCGAAACACTTTCATATTCAACCTTCATCTTTTAATAGAAAAACAGTGTGAATAACCCATACCATCAATAACCCTGAACGTGAATAACCCCTTCCGAAGCGAGCCTTACATGAATACTGAGTTTCGTCCGGTTTAAATATTCCAGAGAGGTTTTATTTACGGATATTGGGATCAATGGCGCTTTGGAAATGGTGCGTTGAGCCGGAAAATGATGCAAACGCGTTTTACACCTTCCTACGCATCAGAAGACGTGAATTTATTTTCTTTTGAGCATTAGAAGGATAGTGTGTGCTTATTGGATACAAATATTGAGCATGCGAGTTGAAGATTGGGTAAAGGGTAGACACGAGTGATTTTTTTGGATCGTTGAGGCCGACTTCTTGAGTACTCGGGCACGATTTATTTGATTTAACTGAACTGTGATTCAGAAAAGGGCTGCTTTTGCTTTTAGATGGAATTTTATGTAAGTCCTTTCTTCGAATATATAGGTACTCGTATTTTCTCAAGACCGTCTTTGGTTTATTCGGAACCTGACCCGAAATCCTAACCCGGTCGGGGATTAGGTTTGGAACATGAAGAAAACAAAGAATTTTATTCCGAACGTTACCCTATTCCGAACCTGAGGCCTTATTCCCAACGTTTCGTCCGTTTATTCGGATCTATCCCTCTCTCTCACTCGCACTCATCTGCAGACGTGCGCAAGAGAGACTGATAGATCCGAATATACGGACGAAGCGTTAGGGAGTAGGACCTCTGACCCGACGTATCGTTCCTAACCTAACCCGAATTGCGATATAGAAAAGAAGTACCTTCTTTAATTTATGTTAGCCTAGTACTTTTTCTGAGGTAACTTATGAATTTGTTTGAGTTCGAAACCATGGCACGTATCTCTGATTTTTCGGATTCGTGTGCCTATTGTATAATTATCACTTGCTTCGATGAAGGAAAATATCGTGAGGAAAGCATACCTGAGAGATATCTCTCGACGGCATGTTATGCCAAGTCAGAGGCAACTAACCACACAATAAAGAAGAAGAAAAATTTGTTTAAGGCGCTTAGACGAGCTAAATTAGCAACTCTATTTGTGGTGGTTCAAACTTCGTTTGAAATGCTATTAGTATAAAGTTCTAATCAGCTTGCACTACAAAGTGGTTATTACTACGTCAGCCACTACGGGCCAAATAGCGCGAAATGAGTGGTTTCGATCGATTTACAAAAAAACTATTGATTGGATTAAAAAACTAAAACAGTATCATGCTAATATATTGCTTGTAGAATTATTTGCCAAAAAATCAGAATGATCGCATGCATATTAGTATGTTTTTTATTGTTTGAAAAATATTTTTAGAGGTAAGTTCGTGATTTCTTTTTATCGAGCCAAATTAATTGTATTATGTTTTCAAAACAGTATCATGCTAGCATATATTCTGAAGAATATCATATATTTTTCTGGTCTTGTTTATAGCAGTGAATCATATACTTTTAGTAATTTTTGTGTAATTATAAAACTCGCGTTTAGCTCGTGTAATCGCCTTAAATAACTTTAACAAAAACACTCCATACACGGAAACCACCGGTCTAAGATTAGATTGCGATAGTAGAGTTGATTTTGTGAAGAGCTCGTTGCTAAACAATAACAGCTGCTCGTATCTTCAGGTTGAGCTACGCTTGCCTAGGTTGGTAGGACCCATTACACACCGAATTTCCTCGTCAAGCACCCCGGCTGTCATTTGTAGATCTTTGACAGTCGTTACAGGTAGTCAGTGACTCGAAAGTCTGACAAAAAGTCTTAGTAAAGAGTATCGTGTTTTCGAGTACTAACTTGGTTGTGGACGTCAGATAGTCAGTCGCTCCATTTAAAATACTGGTATTCAGCCGCATCTGGTTATACTGGAAGCCGACTCCAATACAGTTGGGAAAATCACTATAGTTGATTGGTTGACACACAGTTACAATATTTACATAACGTTATAGCAATAATTTATTATTTTCAACAAATATCCATGAATTGAAGTGAGCCAGCAGCTGACAAATTTCCATCATAACCTAACGAAAATTATGTGAAAAAACACCACCTACCCAACACCATGTAACACTATTTAATATTTCCTGTGTCCTCAATCACACTGATAAATTATACGTTCAATATCAAAGAAATATTTACGTTACGCCGCAGTGGACGTCGACGCTAACAGTACCCAACGATTTACTATATTTATAATACTGACATGACATACGACATAGGACTGTTGTAATTTCCTGGAAAGTATCCAAAACACGAATCTGAAATAGACTGGATACTGCATGGATTTGTTGAAAAAAAAATATAGGAATAAAATGTAAAACGCCCCGTTCACGACCTCTGGAATTAAACGACGCGAATGTATCTCTTGTAAACTTATATTGTCACTTACGGGGTATCTTCCGTGATTTTTTGTTATATTGTGCGTTTTTTCGTGTCAGAGTGGAGTTCAGGGGGGTGAAACTTTCATACATTGGTTATAAACAAAATTTTCATAGATAGTGCTGACATTTGTGTGTTTCAGGACACCAACTTGTTTGACAGCTTACAACTATCTTAACGAGAACAGCTATTTTAGACAACTTGGCAGTGAAGTAGGTAGCCTAGCGGTGACAGCGGTTGCCTTGTGAATAATTCACAAGTTCGAATCCTCAGTCAAGAATGACTTTTTGTGTTTTATTGGTTGAACAAAAACTAACAGCGCCATCTAACAGCTTAGGTACACAGTTTTGAAAACGAAAACCAGAGTTGCGCATCTATTTTGTATTATATAGTGTGTTATCTAGGGTGGAGTTCCAATAATGCGCGGAGCAAAAGACAAAGAAGGAGGGTAGACGGATTTCTAATAAGTCTCTAATTAGTAAAGCCCGGAATAGGTAGATTGATTTTCACGGACTGTCATAGAAATCATAACATGGATAAGCCTTTTTCCCGAGATTTCGTTTCAGTACTTACGGGATTTAAATAAAATATTTTGAATGTATGTATTCTACTACATATATAGAAAGCTAATAAAACATTTTAAATTGATTTTTATAAAATATAAATACTAATATTAAAATGCAAAAGTTTGTAAGTTTGGATGTTTGCTGCTATGCAAACGGCCGAATCGATTTGGATGAAATTTAAAATGGAGATGGCTCATACCCTAGATTAACACATAGATCACATTTTATCCTGAAAAATTCAAAAGTTTCCACAGGAATAACTATAACTATACTTTTTTTAAATGCACGCGGGCAAAGCCGCGGGCAGCGGCGAGTGCTTAGTGCTTGTCTTCATCGTACATGTTCCAAACAATTTTGAAATTCCGGAAAAATCTTTTTAAAATTCCGGAATCCCGGAATCCCGGAGGCATATCCATATTAATATATACATTTCAGGTTATTGACTTCAAATCAATCTACCTATTCCGGGCTTTGCTAATTAGTCTCCTCCTAATATTTTATGTTCCATCCACCCGCATTATACCCGCGATCATATCGGGAGCTCAAAATAACAAATAATCACGGAAGACACGGTAAGTGACAATATAAGTTAAATTTTAAACCGCAAAAGCTTAAAACAGTGTTTGTATAAATGAAATGGGACTTTTGTGATGATATTTTGTTTAGTTGTCGAAATGGGAAAGTAAGGAGATGGGCCGGAGCCCTTGTTTCTTTTGCGCGAGTACCATGGTAGAGTTGTGTCTCGTGGCATAATCAGCGTATAGTATTCCCACGGCTGGGACATAGACCTCTTCTTCATAATTGGGCTATTATCCACCACGCGGGGCCGTTGAGTGTTTTCAGTGTAGTCGTTACAGCTAGTCAGTGGCCGGAGTCTGACAACCGCGCCATCTTACCAAGGAGTAGGTATAAGTATTATCCATCAACTGGGTTGTGGTGGTGGTCAGTTAGGCAGTCGCTCCATGTAAAATACTGGTATTCAGTTGGTTCTACTTAAAGCCAACCGCAACATAATTGGCAAAGGGCTTGGATGGTGATGTTTTTTGTGCAGTCACTGTCGCAAGTCGTTTGAGCGCGTAAGTCGTGGCTGAAGGGTAAGTACGAAGAAATGAGAAATTATCAGTAAATGATGTGTTTCTTATAGGTAGCTATTTACTTAGTGTCACGGGTTCGTGAGAGATTGATGATGTGACCTGTCTAATGGTTTAGCAGCCTTAAATTTAACGTCAAATACTCGTCTATTAGTTAACGTTTTTTTCTTATATGTTATTTACTCGTCTGCTGCAAAAGGCCACGATTTTGTGTCGTGTTAAAGTTGGTATTGGGGTGGATTAAATATAACTTCGACTAGCTTCATGCCCGCTGCATCACCCGCAAGGAGTTTGGTCATGATCCCACGGGATGTTACTACTGGTATAAAAAGTATCCTCTATGTGTTACTCCAGGTTATAAACTATCTGTATGCCAAATTTTGTCTTAATCCGTTCAGTAGTTTTTGCGTGAAAGAGACATACATCTCATCCATCCATCCAAAGTTTCGTATTCAAAATACAAAAATATTCTATTTCGCATAGGCCTAGATGAAAAACGTAAACGTAAACTTAAAAACGTCGAAAAAGGTGCATCAAGTTGTGAGATTTTAGTAGGATGTTTGGATTTTTCAGTTATACATATTTAAGTACGTGTTATAGTCAGCTGCACTTCATTCTAGCTGAGCTGTTTAAATCTTTATTGTTAAGTTAAGGAGGTACTTTTTTGTATGATATTAATTGATCATATCTAATATACAATGTGTATAAAGTTACAAAATAGTGTCGTGCACCATTGAGCACAACGTACTGGTAATATTATATGCAGAATTAATTAGAGCAAAAATATCATAATATACACACGAACAAATATAAAGCTAAGGTGTTTAAGTTTATTAAAATATTTTAATATTTATATTAAGAATAACAAACTAAACAGTACACCAGTTACTTATCACAACCACCTCTGATTTTTAACTCGTTGCTAAATAACAACAACCGCTCGGGTCAATCTTTAAAATAAGCCATGCTTGCCCAGGTTGGTCTGTGGATGGGTGACCACGGCACCCATTATATACCGAGTTTCCTCCGTGCCTCGTAAAGCACGTTAAGCAGTTGGTCCCAACTGTCTTTTGTAGATCTTGTGCCCAAAAAGTCTGACAACTAGTCTAACCAAGGGACTACCCAGGGGGTATTACCCAGTACTAACTGGGTTGTAGAGGTCTGATGGGCAGTCGCTCCATGTAAAATACTGATATTCAGCTGCATCCGGTTAGACTGGAAGCTGAACTCAATATAGTTGAGACAAGGCTAGGCTAATGGTGATGAGCGCATTGTGTAATTATCACTTGCTTCGGTTAAGGAAAACATCGTAAAGAAAACAGCATGCCTAAGGCTGTGCGAATCTCAAGCCTCAAATCTCAAGCCTTGTGGATTTCAAACCATGTGAGTGGTGAATCGCTGCACAGCTCGTCTCCGCTCTGCTCCGCTCTGCCTCAATGGAACCGCAGCCTTTTCTTTATTTATTTTTTTACGATGGGAAATCATCAAATAACTTCACGTCATTAGATGGACGGGTGGCTAGCTAGCCCATAGCTAACCGTCCACAGGCCCGCGTCTGCGGTGTCCGGTAGCCACCACGCGGCCCCCGACGCCCGGTGCGTCTCCCGCGGCGGCTGGGAAGAGAGGCTCTCTCCCTCTCTCGTTCCGCCACCTCCTTCGCTAGCATGACTGCTTCGCAGAAGGTGGTGACGGCTTCCCATTCCGTCTCGCTCCGGACCACGGATTGAACCAGGGCCGAACGCGAGAGGTCGCCGCCGCCGATCGATGTGGAACCGCAGCCTAATGTTTCTCGACGAGGACAACCGAACTCCAAGCGAGTGAAGCCGCGGGCATAAAGTAGTTATTACATGACTAAAATACGTGTGTCTACCCATCACCTCGATAATTACGACTGACAGCTAAAATATGCTAATTATTCTTCACAAAACATATTTTAAAACAAAAAAATAACCAAACAAGTTAACATTATGTCAAAAAATATGATAGATTTCAGCTTCAGCGGTTTTTGTACAATAGGTGTGAGTGTCAGCGTCAGGTGTCATACATGAGTGTCGTGTGTCATGGCTGTCAGCGAAATTGTTAGTCATTGAATAATGTAACGTGTGAAAAATTTGTGTTAATATTTTAGAGTTCTTTTTATTTGACGTAGAAACCCTGATACTCAATATTATGTTATTAATGACTTTAAAATCACTAAAAGATTTACTCATACAAAATTAAGTTTATTAAATACCTAACTACAACCAGATTTATTAACGTTCCTGATAAAACAAATTGAAACTTCACAGACCACTGAACATTAAAACAATTGAAGCCACACGCTAAATTAGAACTGGCAGAAAATGAGATGAAACCAACAAGCATTTGCACCAGGCATGTATTGCACTTGTACAGATAGAAAAGTCACATGGGACTTGATTAATTTATTGAAGATGAGTGTGGTTGTGGGCTTACATGGAGACAACAGTCATTACGTTTGTTTTGTTCTTCAGATGGTAAATTAAATGGAAAAGTAATGGTATTTGCCATAAATCTGTATAGTTTAAGAACATTGTTAAATTTTATATTAGTTATAAGTTTCCCGAACAGTATAAAATAAAAACCAGGGTAGGTTAAGAGAGGGTAGGGTGCTAGGATAGTAGATTTTCTTTTTTTTACCAAAAACCAGTATTTGTGACTTTCAGAAACGAACTACATTCAAGCTTAATGAAACGCTCACACTTGGTAACACGGAAAATGATAGATTTATCTTTCGTCAAAAAGGTACAAATCATTTAAAAAATTTACGTACTGTTCAATCCACGCAAGCTATTCATTTCTCTGACAATGATATTTCAAATAGTCTTCAAAATTATTTTTAAAACACGATACAAAGGAAACGTCTCCGGAAGTAGGCCATTAGTAGTTGTGCGAGAATTCAAAATGCTGCATGACGGAAATATGGTATTTTTAGAGAAAGAAAAGTACAATAAAAATGATTAATGTTAGAAAAATCTTCGACCGATGGTCCGATTAGTCCAATGACGTGACTTGGTGACGAATGCATAATGGTCTTTGGTATATTTTTTTATTCTTTATCTACTTGGTCGTAAATCGACAACAGACAACTAAAACCATTGGTCATAACAAATTAAATCTTGCTAACATCTTGGGGTCGGCTTCCAGTCTAACCGGATCCAGCTGAATACCAGTATTTTACATGGAGCGACTACCTATCTGACCTCCACAACCTAGTTAATACTGAGTAAAACAATACCACTTGGTAAGACTGGTTGTCAGACTTTTTGGGCCACTGACTACCTGTAACGACTGCCAAAGATGGACAAATGACAGCTGGGACCAACATCTTAACGTGCTTTCTGAGGCATGGAGGAAACTCGGTATGTAAGGGTGGTCACCAATCCACAGACCAACCTAGGCAAGCACGGTTTACCCTAAAGATCGGCCCGAGCGGCTGTTATTATTAATCCACGAACTCCACGAAATGAAATCTTGCACAACAGTTCTTTATTAAAGAGGAGTAGCTTGTGGCTTGTGGTGGATCGATCTTTAGGTTAAGCCGTGCCTTACCTACACTACATACAGGGTGTAAACCACCTCATCACGAAGCCGTCAACCAAGCATTCTGTACATCAAACTAAGTAACCTTACGCAAAACATATTGCTGGACAATTAATTTTTTTTGGGGTGTAAAATCATGTTTTGTGGGCGCCGCTTCCTCGCCCTCGGCGCACCCGCAGTTAGCAGTGGTACGCACAGAGCGGGAACAAGACGGCGAAAATGCGTGACAATATAGACTTTAAAGACTAGAATGCGAACGCGCCTCGCCTTCCCGACACCGTTAGCGTGCCTGTTCTGTGCTATACCGGCGCCACGCCATCACCTCGCCCACGCCGCGCCGCCTTCATAGGCCTCTTGTATTGTCCCGCTCCTAAGCCCGTTGCTTCGCACGGGATTGCACTACCGGAATAAAAAGTACCTATCCAATATGTTTATCCAGGTTATAAAAAATATCTGCGTGCCAAATTGCAGCTTAGTTCGTTCAACCGTTTTTCTGTTAAAGAGGAACAAACTTACATATATCCTTAAAAACTTTTACATTTATATAAAAGTAGCAAGAATAGTCTACCGGAACAATGTGTTTCTTCGACTACAATAAACCTACCTACCTACTTATTGAACCAAATCCATTAAGCCTTGAAAACTTCGTACAAACTTCAACGGATCTAAACTTCAGAGGAAGGTAAATTCTGTTCGACGTACTTAACGAGTTTTCAATTAATGGCGTCAATAATTTAAGGCACGTACAGGTGATTAAAATTCTTTAATAACGTAATTTTGATGCATATTATTTTTAATTAATCTTATAACTAACATTGAAAAACCACCACCACCACTTTTTGCAGTTGTCTGTTCTACTCTTTTTTTGTAAGGTTTCTCAAGAATTTAACACGTTTTTGTCCATACATATATATGTCACCGTAAAATTGTCAAATACGTTATATTACAATGTAACGTGTATCTCTCTAGCGATATTGTAAAGTCTCGAATTATTGTCAACTGAACATACGGAAGTATCCCTTGCCCCCATAAACGGGACTTGGGGCACCCCCCCGTTAGGTTAGTTAGGTTCCTTTAAACCCTGCACTCGGAAATAGGGGCCCCGCAAAGCGGGGCTCCGTCGACTACGCTTTTTAGGGGAATATGAAGTGTTTTAAGGTTAGGTTATATTAATTGATATTTCTCAGGAATGGTACAGTATCTTTTCCTGAAAGTGGTACCACTGGGCAAGGAGGACCCCTCCTTCTCTTAACACCGCGTGAGTTGACTACCATCGCATGCATTACACGAAAAATAATGCGTTTTATTGTAAGCAGTATGTTCATTTGACAATAATTCGAGACTTTAACAATATCGCTAGTGATATTACAATATAACGTATTTGACAATTTTACGGTGATATATATCTCTCAAGACAATTAATTTTCTATAATGGTTTAATAAATGGTTTCCAAATGTCGTGTAAAAATAGTCGGAATATCAAAGGAAATCCTCGAGATTTACGTGAAAATAAACACACGGAAACTAGACTCTAATTCACACAAACACACACTATATCACATCATATACAGACATAAACATCTATAGATTAAACAATTTATTGCTTGAAACACAATTTATTTAAAGAAACACACTTTTTCGACTTCAACGTTCACATAAAATAAATTTAAACAAGAGTTTCTGGGCCCTTTAGGAACTATCAGTTTTTTCCGCAACTTTGTCCGCGTAAAATCGTAAATAATCCACATGGGATCGTACTAGATACTAAATAAAAATATTCTTATTTCCTAAGCTAGATTATAATTATAATAGTCTATCTATGTATGTGCCAAGTTTCATCCAAATCCAAACAAACTCACATTGGATCATTCACTAATTCCACCAGCAATTAGTTCCATGGAACTAGAAAGACTTTTTTTTTCTCAGTAGTTCCATGCACTTTGATAATGGAACAAATGAAACAAAACTTAATCAAACTCGTCTCACTAGTTCCACCGTAGTTGCTCCATGGAACTAGTGGGTTTATTTTTTCAGTCGTTCCATGGTTCTTCTTAGTGGAACAAGTGAAACTAAAGTTAATCAACATCATTCTCATTAGTTCCAATTTCTCATTTACAGTGTAAATGTGGATGTTGGCCACTCGCACATACACCATCATAAATGATAAACTTATTCTCTCCGTCATTGCGATCATTTTTTTGTTCTACGCCATACCTTCTAGTTCTTCTAGCGGAGATATTGGGAATTAAAGTTGCATCTTTTTGACAATAAATCACATTTCATTCATTCATTCATTCAGCCTACCCCTAAAAAGGAGTCATTTCAAGTTAACATAAATTGAAAATAGGAATGACAACAAAATTTTGAGCAAATTAAAAAAATTCGTAGAAATAAAATAGAACTCGATCATAAACTACGTATTCTGCTAATTTTGTTTGTGATTAATATTTTGTGTTTCTAAAGACTTCAAAATTACTTCGGAATATCTCAAAACTCGATTCATGGAAATCATTTGGGGCATTAAGATAATTACTTACAGAAATATGTCAAGCAGATGTTTTCGGATAAATTATTGCGTCGACTTAATCATTTTGGAAGCGTAACTAATTTAAAGAGCGTTTTAACGTTAAGAAAACTCGTTATATAATTATAATATAAATAAGATAACGTTATGCTTATCGTTCCACCGCAGAGTGAGACAGAGGTGTACTTATACTATTTATTATACAGGGTGTAAACCACCTCATCACAAAGCCGTTAACCAAGCATTGCACATCGAACTAAGTAACTTTACGCAAAAATTATTGCTGGGAAACAACTTTTTTTTTTTGAGGTTACAAATCATGTTTTGTGGTAGAACTCAATGTAACGCACTTACAACATTGTGGTGATGGATGGATTGAATAGTACGGGGGTTGTGGAGGTATTAAAAGTTAAAATCTTACAAAAAAAAACTTGTATATAAAAAAAAACTTGTCAATAAGTTGCAACTTTGACCCCCCATATCTCCGTAACTAAAAGGTTCCCAGGTATGGTGTAGAACAAAAAAATGATCGCAATGATGGGGAGAACACCCTTTATAGTACACTCAACTTTATTCCTCTAGACTAGACTCTCTGTCTATTATATAATAGACGGAGAGTCTATTGCCACCATTGAATCCAAGGGAGATCACCCAGCCTCCATACATTTTTGGGCTATTTTCAAAAGTGCCAGCCAATTTAGTTGAGTGACTATGTCTGAGCACCGTAGGTTAAGACGGGCAGGATAAACATATCGTCGAGTTTGAGCTTCAAGGAGACCGGTAGATCTCCCTTCATTAGTGTGTATGCCACCGTAAAATTGCAAAACCCGTTAGGTTATAAATTCTCGAAAGATTATAAAACATATGAAAACGGGTATTTATCGCAAATTTACCTTTAATTTAAGCCCAACGTAAACGCACGTCGTATTCGCGATAAATACCCGTTTTCATATGTTTTATAATGTGTTCTGATCTCGAAAGATTGTCAAACAAACATACTGCTTACAATTTATTATTTTTCGTTAGATTACAACCCATCGAACTGAAACCGTAATATTGTGAAATAACACAAAACACTTTATATTGGCCTGAAAAGCGTAGTCGACGGAGCCCCGCTACGCGGGGCCACTATTTCTGTCTGCAGGGTTTCCAGGAACCTAACTAACCTAACGTCGGGGTGCCCCAAGTTCCGATTATGGGGCAGAGATACTTCCGTCGCATGAATTTCGCAATATTACGGTTTCACTTAGATAGGTTGTAATCTTCCGAAAAATTATGCGTTAAATTGTAAGCAGTATGTTTGTTTGACAATATTTCGATAGTTTACAATCTCGCTAGTTATGTTACAAACTAACGGTTTTTACAAAGTGACGCAAAAAAATAATTACCCCTATCTGGGTGATTTCAGATATTTTGTGGTTGAATAGCTTCTCGATGAATTGACTTATGACTTAGGTGTCGTAAACCAAAATGTATCCAAATAACAAGTTTTTTTTGGTTGCGGCACTTTTGGAAATAGCCCAATCTGGGTGATCTCCTTTGAATTATAGGCTGAAACAGAAAACTCCTGATCCCGACCTAAGAATCAAGCGAGAGCTTTTGGCCCCTCCAAGTAGTGTATGCTATCCACTAAACCAAATCCTTCCTTACTTAATATTATAAATGCTAAAGTAAGTTGTTTGTTATCTTTCACGCACAAACCGCTGAACAGATAATCCTGAAATTTTGAATATCCGTTGTCAAGTGTACAGAAACGGATAAAGGGTACCTTTCATCCTGAAAAAAGTAGGTACTAAATCCAAGGAAAACAACAAAAAGTTTTATTTATGATATAAGATGGCGCCACGTATCTTTCGACACATGATTGTATTGTACGGTCGAACAATCTATTTGGTTTACATTTTACCACTTTGTGGGTTGAACTGGAAACCAATTAGCTTGTTCGACCGTACAAGCAGAGTGAAACCCAAATTGATTATCAAATTCTAAATTAACGCGAGTGAAGACGCAGTCAAAAGTTCAATGTTTAGTTTTAGAAGTTTTAGAACTTTAATAAATAAGAAGATTCAATAGTTACACCTGTTACTGACATAACTCATTTACGGATATTTTTAGACCGCGAGGTTTAAGAGGCTTATTACAAAAAAACACGAAATCGCGAGGTTTACACGTTGACATTGTATGTTTTTCGTTCGTTGCTTGATATTACAATTACTTGTGACAAATAGTTAGTTTTTTCTTTTTCAATAATAATGAAGCTAATTTTAAATAACCGATTAAATAAAAAGTCGTTCTCCCGATGCATGTTTAGTAAAAACTCAGGGAGATTTTGATTGGGAAGCACTTATTTGTTCTTTTAAAAATAGAACATCTACCTTTTAATCTCAAAAATATCCTGTAATATCATAATGACAGAAAACTTTTTCTTTATTATTTAAGTAAATTGTACAATTAACGTAACGCCGTCATGTAAGAAGGCTCATATAGTATTTGCTATACGTCAACAATCACCGAAATAAAATAGGAAGTAAAATAAAAACACGAAAAAAGCATAAAAACACAATCTTTACGACTCAAAGTACGGAAACTTGAAATAATAACGATAACAATAATTATTTATTGTGTTTCGATGCCGTTCCTAGCAGCAATGCTTACTGTTATTAGACTTGCTAATTTGTTTTTATTGCTTTATTACTGTAACAGCTTATTTTATCAGGGAAATGTGCGAGTTTTCTTTTTGTATTCAACGACTAACGAGTTTTATTTATGGTGTATTCCCGCTGACCCAACTGCTTTGCCCCACTGCCCGGCTAGCATGGGCAGGGGATAAAAATTTTATCCACCGGTTATTTCCACTTTTGTTTGAATTTTGTCCCTTGTCAGTGGAAATAACCGGTGGATAAAATTTTATCCCCTGCCCATGCTAGCCGGGCTGGTGAGGCGAAAGGGAACAATTAAAAACCGCGTTTTGTTGGCCCCACTACCCTGCCACACTACCTCGAGAAACAGGCTTTATGATTTTTTCGAGACTATGGAGGCACTGCAGTTTGTGTAATTTACACGTATTTCATTTCACCCTGAGCAGAGGTGGCCCAGTGGTGGCGGCCCCGACTTACAAGTAGTAAGTCGTGAGTTTGAACACAGACAGGCGCATTACTTGGTGTAACTTATTTCATCACCACTGTTCTCAAAACGGTAAAGTAAAACATCGAGAGGAAACCGGCATGTCTTAGAACCATTGATAGCCACCAACTCGCACTGGGCCCGTATGGAGGATTATAACCCATTCCCTCTCAAAGAGAAGAGTTCTGTGTCCTAACAGTGTGAACATGTTATTATGCTATCTTATGCATTTAAACCAACAGCTCCCGAAACAGTGAAAGAAAACATCATGTAGAAATGGCATATCCAAAAACAAAACGAAGACGTGCGACATCCACCAAGCTGCAATGGGCCAAATTGAAAAAAAAGCTCAGCTACCACGGTGTCTGAATTTGTGTCAGGTTCTTGGCAATAGGTTTACCCCCTGTTATTTGGGACTGAAAGATACTTAACTGGCGAAATGTGGGTGGTATAACCTTTATAACCTGTATAACCTTTCCATGCCTGATGTTACGAGTATGTTATGTTGAATCAGTATGTACTCGTACATCCCAAAGAGTTTCCTTATACCAATTCGACCGTAATCGATGACCTTGGTGGCTAACCTTGCTCGGCTGAACCCGTCTTGTACCAAACCGTTCCCGAAATAATTCTGTCCCCACTCAGTAATGAGTGAAGATGGCCGATTGCCAATATAATAGTATTATCAGTTCGGTAGCGGTGCAAACGCGGATGCGCAGAGAAAATAAAATTAAGTTTTTTTTTTCAGAATTTTACAATAGAAATGAATGGATTGTATATACTTATTCCGTTCGTGATGATTGATAGAACGTTTAGGGCAATTTTTACCAAATCAAGATTTATCCATTTTCTGGATAAGTGCCATCATGCTTATACAACGTGTAACAGATATAGTCAGCTGTCTCATACATTTGGTCGATTAGATTTTGGAGTTTTGTATGGAGGCCGTTGATTATTTTTTTGCGATTACGATGGTGGTCCCATAGAGAAAGTGGTTCAGTTTGATGGTCTGTAGCACACCCATTTCATATGACTATACCATTTCTGTTACACGTTGTATTCTTTTACCGAGTTACCGTTCTAGAATTGCGGAATTGCGGAATTGGCGGTTTGTGCGTGATGTTACTAGCTGACCCGCGCAACTTCGTCTGCGTAAGACGAACCAACAGTTCCTAAAATTAGCGCGTTCAAGCAACCGAACAAACAAACTCTGCAGCTTTATAATATTAGTACAGATTAAAGTAAGTAACAATTTATTTTTGCTCGAATAGGTTTACATTAATCGCCAAAATATTCTACTTTTGTTTTTTCAATTATGGGCTCTTCCTTCGACTGCCTTACGTTTCTATCCCTGGGCACGATTTCATACTCCAGCTAGGTCAAAAGTTTATATCAAGGTGCATGAAATGAGCCGACACACGATATAGCTGCTATAAACTGTTTCAGACCTCTTGTGACTGTCTTACGTCTCCATCGCTAGACCTTCGATCACAGTTAAACTTCAGCCAGGTCTAAAGTTGTGAAAAAGGTTACGAAATAAGCCCCAACACGATCTTCTTCTTTATCGTGTGGTTTGTGCCTAATATGGTGTGAGAGTTTTTATGCCGCCCAAGGTCCTCAGTCTTGGCTTTAGATGCCGTCGATCAAATATCTCTCAGGCATGCTGGTTTTCAGCGGACAGACCTCCGGCGCGATCTCATGGCGACATGGAGAGAGCGACTGTTGCAACCCCGTGCGGGGCACGCCACGATAGTAGAAGTCCCCTCTTTGAGGAGTGGCTGGAGAGGCGCCACGGCGTCCTCACCTTCCGCCTGACGCAGGTCCTCACCGGACACGGATGTTTCGGGAGGTACCTGCACCGAATCGGGCGGGAGGAAACGCCCGGGTGCTTCCACTGCGAGGGTCGACCGGAGGACACGGTGGAGCACACGTTGGAAGTCTGCCCTGCGTGGGCGGAGCACCGCCGTGTCCTCGTAGCGGCGATCAGCGGCGGCGACCTCTCGCGTCCGGTCCTGGTTCAATCCATGGTCCGGAGCGAGACGGAATCGGAAGCCGTCACCTCCTTCTGCGAAGCAGTCATGCCAGCGAAGGAGGTGGCGGAACGTGAGAGGGAGAGAGCCTCTCTTCCCAGCCGCCGCGGGAGACGCACCGGGCGTCGGGGGCCACGTGGTGGCTACCGGCCACCGTAGATGCGGGCCTGTGGACGGTTAGCTATGGGCTAGCTAGCCGTCCGTCCGTCTAATGACGACAGGCCGTGTCGACGGCGCGTTCGTGTTCCACGCGCGCCTCAAAGAGATATCAGCGTAAGGGGAGGGGCCTGCAAGGGCCGAAGCCTGCCGGAGTTGCGGGCCTGTTCGAAAGAGATCTCTTGGCCCAAGCTCTACGCTCGGGTGCCAGTCTCATCCAGGATATCCCCGTAATGGCAACAATATCGTCTGCTTATCTCACATTCTCACCTCTGGACGACCAAAACTTCTGTTTCGATTTCTAGAACGCCACTTGGTCACAGCTTTACTCCACCTGATATCGCCGCATCCTGCTAGATGACCTGCCCTACTCCATTTGAATTATCATCATTCATCATTATTTCAGCCGAAAGACCTCTAATGCTGGACCTGTGTCGCCACATTGACCGGTCTCGTGCGACTCACATCCAGCGGATTCTTACAACTTTGCTCAGCCATAATATAGGTACCTATACATAAAGAAAAACAGGCGTTGGATTGAAAACCTCTTCCAAAAAACCAAACTTGAGACATCTGAAACGGTCGAATGTCAGTATCATTCTTTCACAGAAAATCATAACACCGTGATTCAGAAAATGGAGTCAAATGAACAACGCCATTAACTATAGAGCACGAAGTTAAACTGCTAGAACATTTGCATGGAAAGCGGTCGAACAGATACTCTACCGGCTATGCAGATTTAAAGCAGGGTCATGTTGACTATTCTCTTCTTCTCTATCTTGTGATTTTTATTCATTAGTACCATTTTGATTCAATAGATGTCACTGCATGTATCCTTAGATCATGATGATAAGTTCTCCTTAAAAACTTTAAAGTCATAATATATCTTTTGATGGAGAGCACCGATTACAAAGAAACAAAAATGAAAACCTTCTCAAAAGTATGGACATTATTAATTTGTGCATTGAATCGAACCACATTGGTTTTATAATTTACACAATATGATGCTATAACAAAAGGGCTACGTAGAGACACACAGACATAGACGAAAATTTATGAAATAGTAGAAAAAGGGTTCCATGTGTGATCCTTTAACAGCTTAAGTGCCTACAGATTTATTATTTGAAATAAGTGATTCCCAAACTGTCGTTTAAGTGTTAAAAAAAGTATGTATTTAAAAAATGATTTGGAAATCTTAAAGCTTTAAAAAAAAACAAAATACATTGTTACAAAAAGTGAAAACCGTGTGGGTTTTGAACGTGCGAACCAAAGTTACTATCGGAAATCTTACAGCATTAAACAAAATCAAAAATGTATTGCATGTCTTTACTGAGGCTTGAACTTGCGACTCATTGTTCGAAAGGCGGTAGCCGTCACCGATGGGCTATTTGCTCTAATGACAAACGGTTAAAAATAGTTATTCTATTACAATGCATGTTATGACGGTTGTCAGTTGTCAAACAGTTGACAAATATAGACGAAATGCATATTGCTCACCCCCGTAAGTAATTAGCGTGATAATATATAGCCTATGTCCTTCCCTAGGTTGAAATACATCTCCTTGCCAATTTTAATTACGATCCGATCAGCCGTTTTGTCGTGAAAAGGTAGCAGACAGACAGACAAACAGAGTATATTATGGTATGGATAAATAGAATAATAAATAAATGCTCAAACAAAACACAAAAAAGCTATTAATTTTTTGGTGTTTCTTTTTACATTTAAAAGCAAATATAGTATTTGAGTCAACTTTGCTATCGTAAATACCCGAACCCGAACAAAGAGTTATGCTTCCTAACTAAATCAGATACAAAAAATGCAACGTTTAGTAACATCGCTACTTCAGTCTTATTTTGACCCAATTAACAAAACCAAACGATGACAAAACTGTCTCATTGGACAGATGGAGATTATAAACAGAAATGATTACAAATATAACCTACTTGGACTAAAAATCGTATAATTTAGAATAATGAACAGCTCTAATTAGGGAAATGATAAATATCAAAATGAGTTATTTAAAATATTAATTTAATATGACCTGTATAATATTATATTAATATTTTAAATAACTCATTTTCACAAAAAAATATTTTTAACTATCCAATAGTTTGTTTTTTAGTCTTAGACAAATTTCTCGTAGGTACATCCGGAACGAAAAGAGAAAATTTTCCTAATTATTTGATGGTCTTGTCTTATGCGCCGATAACCAACGACACACACGGTGCTGTTCGTCCATAGATTCTAGGGCGCTCAGCGAGCTATAAAATGGGCTATGAAGTACTTGAAATTTCTCTGAGAGATTGCATACGGAACGAGGTGATCTGACAGAGAACCCGAGTTGTCGACATGGCTCACAGAATAAGTAAACTGTAGTGGCGATAGACCGGTGATATTAGCAGTAGAATCGAAGCGGTACACGTGTTCTTGAGAGGACACTAAAATAGGCAAGCGTCAGGTAGGATGCCCAGAGGTTTGTTGGAGTAAAGACCTTCGCAGGGCGGCTGGTAACAGTAGCTAGCAATAGCTACAAGCCAGTAGTTCAATTTGGTAGTATGTATCAGACCATTAAAATATGACGAAACCTGTCTGATAGGTACTTCATCACATTTCAGCCAAAAGACGTCCACTACTGGACATGGGTCTCCCCTAAGTTGCCCTACATGGAACGGTCCCGTGAGACTCGCATCCAGCTGGTTCCTGCAACCTTCATCAGGTCATCGATCTACCTAGTGGGACCTGCCAACGCAACATACGTACATGCTTTATAAAAATTAATAAACAATAAATATTTATTGAAACTATACTTCTTTTTCATTGCCCATAATTTAAAGAAAACTACTTAAAAGTTTTAGTGTCTCCTCTATAATGACAATACATTAGTGATGTTGTCATACTATGTGGAACCATTCTGGCAATATAGGTCAAACTAGCACCTGTTCCTTCTAGTGACAAATGAAACTGACATTCAGTGTTGTTAATAATGCACCAATATTATTGTTTCAACTATAAAGTATGTTTTACTTGTCGTTCTACTGCGGAGATACTATTTAAAGTAAGCGAACAAAAGTTCAATCACAACTAATGATTGAATTTTTGTTGGCAATAGATTGGATCGCTCAGTTTAGCATTAGATAACTAAATACATTTAAAAGAATCAATATCATCATCATCTGCCCAGCCTTTTCCAAACTATGTCGGGGTCGGCTTCCAGTCTAACCAGATGCAGCTGAATACCAGTATTTTACATGGAGCGACTGCCCATCTGACCTCCACAACCCAGCTATTGCTGGTTATTACGGTAAAAATATTGTGTTTGGTTATATTTTATTTTTAATGCACGATGCTATTTAAATCTATTTTCGGAAATGCAAATTAATATTTCATACGTCTGTGAAATTCACTGCCGGCTTCTCTGTTTCCTAATTATTATAAGTTGATCTATACTATTCAAAGATCAAGTGAAACGCAAGCTTAAAGTTTTTAATTTAGAGTAGGTAATTCAGCAACCCGTCCCACATGCTCACGGCCCTTTTAAAAAACAACATATTTTTAATCTAATGGCGGTTACACGGGATCTACTTAAAATATTTCGACACTGCAATCTGATCTCAAAAAACAAACACATCTCGACTTTAGCAAAAAAAAAAAATCTTCAATTCTTCATTCCACGTGCCTCGTAATTGATTTGTTCAATCACTAAAACCATTACCCACATTCTTCTTTTTAAGATACACTCTTTTCATTACAGCGAGCTGATACATTTTCGTGTGACGCTTTCACGGTCGCATTTTTGTTGACTAAAATAAAAATATCTTCTTGTCGAATGCTTTAGGTGTAATGATCTTGATATGCTTCACTTTCAGACATAATAATATGCACTAGTTCAGTCTAATATTCTTTGCGATAATAGTCTTAAATGGCAACTGAGCCTATCCCAGTTGTAAACGTCTCTTTGTGCTTACTGGCCTTTTTTCGTTCTGTCTCCTGCTGATATGGAGGGAAATGGAAATAGCGGTTTTTTCCTACTCCTCCGTTATACTTTTTGATTAATTTTGTTGCGGGATCCAAGACAGTTAAATTTATGACATTCTCTGAGACTTCGTCGAGCTTCATTGTCTCGGCACATTTCTGGTGGTCACCACTGTTGGTTCCGGCTTTCAGGAGTTAGGTACAGTGGTTTGAGAATAGTGCGGCGGGATTGTCCCAAAAAATAAATAGTCTAATATTTACGATATCTTTTCATTATATTTGTTATCATGGTCTCGAGCAAGATGATATTGTAGGTTATATAATGCACTGTAAACTTAGGGAGTTCTGACAACATGTCCATGAATTAAAATGTTCAATAACATTTTAAATTCAAGGTTTTTCTTAACCCTTAGCTGGTATCGCCTTTTTTGGCAACACTACCGGTATCGTGGGTCATATTTTACCCACACCAAAAAATCTGTTGTAGAACGTAGATTTTTTATTATTTGTATAAAATATGGTTAGTTATGAAATAAAAAAACATTTTTTTACATAATTATCTTAGTTTAATTTTGGAATATAAACAAATTATCATGTTTTACACGCATTTGTAACTAACCTAATTTTTTGACACTTTTTGGTTAGTGTGAACTTAAAACATTAAAAAAAATAGAAATGTAAGAAAAACTTTAACTAAAAGATATTTATGGCACTTCTCATATCTTTATAATATAATAACAAAAAAATAAATTACCTACTTCTGAGATCAGCATGAAATAAAAAAAATAACAACCAAGATCAAAACGACTTCTTCCAAACTAACAAGATAACATATTATATTAGTCTTTATCATCATCATCATCATCATCATCAGCCTATAATATTCCCAATGCTGGGACACGGCCTCCTCTCAATGAGAGGGAATGGGCTATAATCTACCACGCGGGCCCAGTGTGGTTTGGTAGATGTCACATGTCTTCGAATTTTTGGTTCTAGGACATGCCGGTTTCCTCACGATGTTTTCCTTCACCGTTTTGAGAGCAGCTGTAATGAAATAAATTACACAAAGTAATGCGCCTGTCTGGGTTCGAACCCACGACTTACTGTTCGTAAGTCGGGGCCGCCACCACTGGGCCACCGCTGCTCTCTACTCATTAGTCTTTATACTTTCTGACAACTGGAACATATAACATTTTGGACGGAATGTGTCTTACAAATAATATGTAAACATTTAGAACATTTTAGAGAATGTTTTCGGTCATTTTTCCAATCGCATAGGTAGCATCTGGCCCTTTACACTCAGTGAAAAAAGTTACTTATTTGGTGTCGTGGGTCGAACGTGACCCAGCCGGCTACTTATCTCCGCTCCTAAGATAGTCGCAGCGCTGCACGTCCGTCCCCCCGCCGCAGCTAGCGACGCACTGAGAATACGTAGAAGCGCGCAGTCGTAGCATAAATATTAAAAGAATAATAACCGAAAATGTTCGCTTCTGGGTCAAATTTGACCCACGATACCTACTAAGGGTTGTGTTATTTTTGATAGAATGTTGCACTTTGCGTTCATCTCTAATTACAACAATACCCATATTGGCCCATAAAGTCGGACAACCAGTCTTACCAAGGGGTATCGCATTACCTAGTACTACAACTGAGTTGTCGAAGTCAAATATTCAGCTGCATCCGGTTAGACTGGAAGCCGACCCCAACATTTTTGATTGAAAAGAATGTCCATGGAGTTTCTTGCCCATTCTTCTCCATAGTGATCTTCGCATTGGAATGTGCAACTACAGGACTTTCTCAAGTTATTATACTTTGTGTCTCTCTGTGTGTCAAAAGTGTCGTAATGGTCTAATTGAAATAAATGATTTGAGTTTGAGTTTGAACTTAGTTGCAAAAAGGCTAGGCTAACGACACATAGAACTAAAGGGAAAAGTTGGTAGTCCCTCTAGTTCTTCGTTTTTTGTACCACGTAATAGTAGGACTAGTGGGAACAAAAAATCCCATTAGTTCTACCGTCAAATTGTATAAAATCACAGTAGAACTACTGGGACTTTTTGTTCCCCCTAGTTCTACGATTTTGTACCACCTGAAATAGTAGGACTAGTGGGAAAAAAAAATCCCACTTGTCCTACCGTAGAACTGTGTAGTAGAACTAGTGGGAATGATCCGATGATGACCCGTATTGAAATAAAAAAATGACATGACAGCATTCCATTCCTCTCTTCAAAATATTTTTATTAAAAATGACATAAACGTACAAGTTCAAACGACGAAGGCGCTAGTAAAATTTTAATTGGAACACATAAACGTTCAGTATGTACGTTACAGCAGTGACATCCGTATTATATGCGGAACTGTCGTATTTAATGTTTGAATCTGTGCCAAGTTTGTGACAAAATATAAGACACGACTGTTCTTTTGTAAGCATGTTGTGTTATTTCACTGTTGATCTTGATTTCAATATGAATGCATCAGCTGTTTTCGTGTCGTGACATTTTCGAATTGAGCCGAATTTTGGCATTGTCCTTTATTTGTTTTTTTTTAAATATAAATTGATGTGATCTTAATATACGTTATTATTTAGTCGTATTAATTTAAGACGCCTGCGGAGCATGCGTCGTTCATACAAACGCAATACCAAAATAATTTGTAAATAGAACATATTCATAAGGTAGTGTCTATTTATTTCGATTGAATCACAAAATACCTAGGTTCCCAAATATACATTTTGAATGGACACTGATTTAAACAAGAGTTATGAGAAAAATAAGTTTTCTATAGAAATTTAAAATTCCTCATATCTCGTCTTTATATCATTGTCCTTTCAAAATTTATATTTGGGAACATAAATATTCTCTAATCCAATCGAAATAAATACACACTACTTTAAAAATATGTATGATTTACAGAATATTTTGCTATTACGTTTGTATGAACGACGCATGCTCCGCCGGCCCCTTAAGGGGCCTGCGGAGCATGCGTTTTTCATACAAACGTAATACCAAAATAATATGAACATCAAACGAATTCATAAGGTAATCTGTATATATTTCGATTGTATTATAGAATGTCTATGTTCCCAAATAAATATTTTGAAAGGACAATGATATAAATACGAGATATGAGGAATTTAAAATTTCCATAGAAAATTTATTTTTCTCATAACTCTTGTTTAAATCGGTGTACATTCAAAATATGTGTTTGGGAACCTTTATATTCTTTAATTGAATCAAAATAAATACACACTACCTTAAGAATATGTTTGATTTACAAATTATTTTGGTATTACGTTTGTATGAAATTCGCCTCTTAAGGGCGGATAGTAGGTACTCATGAAAATGAACAACATTTACTATGGGACCGACTATGAAATAACGGTCACTGGAGGCAGTTAAGGCACTGAAATTAGTAGAATCCTCCAGTAGAAGAGGTAGACTCGACGATCAAGAAGCCGTCTGACACTACCAAGTATTTCAAATAACAAATAGAAAGGATTTATGATGTTATTTATTTCTTAGTTGCGTTAAGTTTTCGTCATCCTGTACCAGCAGATTGATACTGGCTTGTCATACTTAAGTATACACTTACCATGGCTTTTATAATTTTAAGCGGCTAAAGGATAAAATAAAATTCTGATTTTCCATCAGGAGTTTCCTCGTAACAGTCGGCGTATCGTCTAAATTTTAGCCAAGTTGATAGTTGTGATACGAGTATCTGCATCTATACTTAACATTGTAAAAGAGGTAACATTTGTTTGTAAGTTTTTATGTAGGGGCAATCTCCGAAACTAATGGTCCAATTCTAAATATTCTTTCACTGCCAGAAAGCCACATTATTCGTGGGTGTTTTAGTGTATAAATTATGTTTGTGTCGTGCATATCATAGCTGAGCTATCACTATTTTTGCGGACAAAATCGCGGCCAAAGTGCTTGATGACGTCGTTTTTACCGTTGATCATAATTTATTTATTTGTTTATTAAAGTTACACACACTATCTTCACAGGATGACCGCAATTCAATAGTGGTTTGCAAACACAAACCCGATATGAAGAAAATCAACAGACCTACGGCTAATACTTAAAGACTAAACAAAAAGGAGTATGTATTAAAAAAAAAATTTAATGAATAAAATTATATGTGTATGTAATAATCAATATCAAAATAAACTTCTTTTTTTCTGCTATAAAATATAACATCAAATTATATTTTAACGTAACGGTAATTCAAAAGATTAAAATCTTTAGCTGTGTTTAATCTCTTCCTACCATCTCGTTTTAAAATACCTACTCATCACAAGTCGTTCCCACAATCAAAGTTCATTAAAAACATTACCACTAAGGTCACTGATTCACTGCGTTGTACCTTGATAATGGCCTAGGTCAGTGTTTGTGCCACGTGTATGTTTCGAGTGCCAAGCTTGAACGCTTAATTATCTGCCCACTGCATTATAGAGACTGTTTAGCTAGATGCATGTGTTTGAAGATGCATCTAGAAACCGGAAGACCAATTTTACATTCGTGCAAATCTTGCAATCCCAGTTTTCTATCAACAAATTTGCAAAACATCAGATTTGTCATCAGAAATACAGAATTATGCATTAGGTGTTATGAATTCGATCACAATATAAGACAAATAGCAAGGCGAGTGGAAAATTGAATGAAGGAAAACATTCAAACACTCAGTAGAACTCAGTATATCCCTAAAACCGTCCTTTGCAAAGGATCATCATCTGCCTAGCTATGTTCGGGTCGGCTTTCAGTCTTAATGGATGCAACTGAATAGCAGTATTTTACATGGAGCGACAGCTTATCTGACCTGCAGAACCCAGTTAGTACCGGATAATACGATACCCCTTGGTAAGACTGGTTGTTAGTCTTTTTGGACCATTGACTATCTAATGACTTATCAAAGATCTACAAAATGACAACCCGTATCACCGGCTTAGCGTGCTTTCCGAGGCAAGGAGGAAATTCGGCATGTAATGGGCGGTCACCCATCCGAAGACCAACTTAGGTAAGCACGGCTTAAACTAAAGATCGACCCGAGTGGATGTTATTACTTATGAGCTCTTATCACAACAAAATGCTATTGCAACAATTAGTCTAAAAATGAAACTGCAACATTTTCTTCCTACTTCAACTGGCCTCAAACGGTGCCAAAGCCCCTGGCATTGACACTCATGTATCTTGCGTACTACTAGTTAATTAGTACGCACTGTTCTGCTATGTTTCCACACTTCCAGTAGATTGACTTGCGAGTGGGTGGTGTTGATTGTAACTGTCAGCGGCGCTGATTGTGCATTTAGATGTACATTGTCACATGTATATAGGGCACATTGCTCACAGAATGGATGGCCGATGGGGCTGAAAATTTCTGGAGAGTTGACCGCGCGTTGGAAGGCCTCCTACAAGGTAGACCGATAACCTAGTGAAGGTTGCGGAGATCCGCCAGATGCAAGTCGCACGGGACCGGTCAATGTGGTGACACTTGGGGGAGGCCTATGTCCAGCAGGCTCAGTGTTTTGACTGAAATGGTGATGACGATGTCACAATATGTCCTTTGTTTTTTAAGAATGGTGTGTGTTATACAGTCCCAACAGTGGGAACATTAATAGGCTGGTGATGATGTAGATGATGACCCAACTCCTGAACTGTTTCTTGTGCAACTCCACCTGCATATTGAGGGACTTGGCCGAGGCTACTGGCACAAAATAATCATCGACATGACAAAGTAGAATAATAAATACAATATGAATCATCGCCAAGCGGTTGGTCGAGTCTTATGATTTTTGACAGTCATTACAGGTAGTCAGTAGCCCAAGATGTCCGACAACCAGTCTTACCAAGTGAATCATGTTACCCAGTATCAACTGGGTTGTGGACACATATGCAGTCACTCCATGTAAAATACTGGTATTCAGCTGCATCCGGTTAGACTGGAAGCCGACCCCAGCATAGTTAGGAAAAGGCTAGGCAGATGATGTGTGTGTGTGTGATATTTATGAGGTTGAAAATTGTTATCATGTTTTGATTTCGCTTGGCTAATGCCGATTGACATACTCCGTTCAGTTTCTTCCATTACTAAATGTTCGTTTCGAATTGGCACAATTCGAAAAGCCGAGCAGCTCGTTCCCAGACGGTCAACATAAATTGTATTTAATTTCGATTCTGACTTTGTCTTCAATATAAAATCTGTCTTTCTGTTTCATGTGGATAGTGCCTAACCTGGTGCCAGTTTTTATGCCACTCATGGACCTTTAACCTAGCTTTATATGCGGTTGAGAAATATCTCTCAAGCATGCTAGTTTCCTTACGATGTTATCCCTCACCGAAGCAAGTGATTTTTCTTCCTTTGATTATATACATTATATAATCAAAGTTTTCATCTATAAGCACATGAATCCCGAAAGAATGTTATGTTCGAGCTTGAGACTTATGACTTGACTGATTACAGAAATACAAAAGCTACTTTTACTTAGTACACCTCTCTCGCTTTATAATAAAACCGTGAACTGTGCTGTCAAGTTCTTTTTCAGTCAGCCAAGATGTATGATGCTCGTACATTAATGTGCGTGCAGTCATAAAGACTACTCAAATATCTTCTGTGAAACTATTTTGCGGTGCACGTTACGGATATCGACGCCATGAGGCAAACTAGCATTGAACTATTTCACGAAACACGGATATAGAATGGAGTTTCATATTTTGTACCAGCTGCAACTCTAGAATTTCGGCCGCTTAAAATTATTATTACAATATTACTTCCTTATTAAATCTGATGATGTATTGTCATCATGGTTTTTAAATTTTTTGCACGGAACCCTTTTCGTTTTTTAATAAATAAAAGTAGCCTACGTTACTCCTTAAAACATCAGCTATCTGCCAGTAAAAGTTCAGTCAAAATCAGTCAAGCCGTTTTGGAGATTAACCGGAACAAACATACAGACAATTTTTTTTTTATGTTTTGATGAATTGTTTTAAGTGTATTATCTTTTATTTCCCCATAGTTGCTGTTACTATACGCGTGTCGCTAAGCATGTATGTCGTGACCGATCAGCTAGAAGGACATACAGGCTTAGTAATAATTTTCTTCAGAAAGATAAACTACGTAATACTTTTAACCGGTGTGTGTGTGTGTTCTAAGCTGAAAGACACTTGTTCTCCCCAACATTCCGATCATTGTTTGTTCAAAACCATACTTGGGAACCTTCTAGTTACGGAGATATTAGGGGTCAAATTTCAGTTTCTTTTAAATGCATGTTTTTAATGGGCTCCGGTCCATCTCGTAACTTTCCCATTTCGACAACTAAACAAAAGACGTGCGAAACAAGTGAAAAAGTGTGCCAACTCATAACTATTTTAATCTTTATACATTGAATCCCATTTTGTCAAGCTTTTTTTTTAACATTAAACACTTCCACGACCCCCGCACTATTCAATCCATACACCAGCACAATGTTTTGAGTGCGTTACATTGAGAAAATTATCGCTGGGAAACGACGCGCTACTTTCCCAGCGATAATGTTTGCGTAAAGTTACTTAGTATGATGTACAGAATGCTTGGTTGACGGCTTCGTGATGAGGGTGTTTACACCTTGTATAAAATAACGATTCTGCTACACACCCACCTATGATAGCAATGATGGCCTAGTGGTATGACCGTTGGACTACCAAATCTCTGGTCTTAAGTTTGAACCCAAGACATGCGCACCTTTGATTTTTCGGATTCCTGTGTTAAGTTAATTAAATATAAAAGAAATGTGAATTGCTTGTTGTTGTTGTTGTTGTGTGTGTTGTATTTGTGAATTGTTGTTTGTGTGTTGTGCTTCTGAGTTGTTGTGTTGTTTTTTGTGAGTTTTAAACTACAATTATTTTTAAACTTAGCGGTCACTGGCTCTACTACTGCTTACATTAAAGTACCTTTATAGTTATTCTTAGTATTATACAAGGTGGACAGAACATGGAAGCGAAAACGGTAACCATGTATTTAGTTTATCATTCTAAGTCCTTTAACATAGACATTATTTAATTAATTCAGTTTTTCAATACTATTGCTACTATACAGACCGTAGGTACTTAGTTCAATGTTTAAATTGTTGTTACTAGAAGACGTATAATCCTGCGAAAGACCTACAACCTGTTTCCTAGTTTTAAATTAAATCTAGGTTTAAAAATGTAACAAGAGCAATAGCTCATAGCAACAGCTGCAATGTTTCAGTTCGCTGTCACAGCCGCCATTTTGTAATAAACGCCGGGAATTGGGTGGCGCTTTTAGATGATAAAGTGTCACTACCGCACTGTTATAATTTTCAATTTATATTAATAGTGAGTAGAGGGATCGGGGTTAAATAACACAAGTCCACGGTTGCATAAAAAGTCAAGCATCGGTCCATGGATGGGTGATAATTAAGACAATAATTAAAATAATCACCCACGCGTAGCATGCTTTGGAATGCACGTTAGGCCGGTCCTGGGGTTGCGGGACTGTTCGAAACCGATACCGTAGCCCCGGAACGTAAAGGGCGAGGAAGGAACATGGATGGGTTTTAGTCAGTTAAAGTCTGACACTCCCTCCCGCCCCGCCCAGAGTATGAGAAGCCATTTGATGATTTCCCATTCGAAAAAAAAAAGGCCGTTGGTCCTGGCTGTCATTTAAAAGTCTTTGGCAGCCGTTAGAGGTAGTCAGTGGCCCGAATGTCTGACAACCAGCCTTACCAAGGAGTATATTGTTTATGCAGTAACTAAGTTTTGGTGGTCAGGTAGGCAATGACTCCATGTAAAATACTGGTATTCAGCTGCATCTGGTTAGACTAGAAGCCGACCCTCACGAATAGTTTGCCAGATTTGTTTGGAATAGCTGATTTTTGTTTTAATTTAGAGTTTCTAATAAAATAGATCATAAATCTAGTAATAGGTATTAAATGAGGTACATTTTTAGGAGACCCATCCTCAATAACTTGTCATGCTTTGCCACTACATATTATAAAACAAAGTCCTCCGCCGCGTCTGTCTGTTCGCAATAAACACAAAAACAATGGATAGAATGGTTCTCGAGGAAGGTTGTAATATATAATTTGAAGGCGGGCAAAGCCGCGGGAATCAGCTAGTAGCTGTTAATTTAAGAGTGTCTATTTCTGTTTGTTTTCATCTGTCGAGTCAAGTGGTCCTAATACCTACGACCTTTTTATTTAGCGTATAATATTGTTTACTTAAAGGTTACCCTAAAATAGCCCGTATTGATTGCTATTCAAGACTCATTATAAGCCTATCCATGGAAATAATGGAGGGTTAATAACAGCCCACTTTAAATTTAAGGAGAGATTTGTTTTTGATGAAGTTCTATAGACAATGAGGGTTCTTCAGAATGAATGGCCGGGGTTTGAGTTTGTTATTAAACCTTTTTGGACCTTTGAGTTGTTATGAATTTTTAATTGGTTCAGAGAGGTTTCGATTTTCGACGTTTATTCTGAAGATTTTAAATTTTGCTGGGTCGTGGAGGTCAAATAGGCAGTCATCATCATCATTTTAACCGAAAGACGTCCACTGCTGGACATAGGCTTCCCCGAAGTGTCACCACATTGACCGGTCCCGTGCGTTTCGCCACCATAGGTTTGAATCCCCGTAACCTTAACCAGGTCATCGGTCCACCTAAAAACACAGGTGTATTCAGCTAGGGCACGCCACGATAGTGGCGGTAAGTCCCCTCTTTGAGGAGTGGCTTGAGAGGCGCCACGGCGCCCTCACCTTCCGCCTGACGCAGGTCCTCACCGGACACGGATGTTTCGGGAGGTACCTGCACCGAATCGGGCGGGAGGAAACGCCCGGGTGTTTCCACTGTGAGGATCGACCGGAGGACACGGGCCACGTGGTGGCTACCGGCCACCGTAGATGCGGGCCTGCGGACGGTTGGCTATGGGCTAGCTAGCCGTCCGTCCGTCTAGTGACGACAGGCCGTGTCGACGGCGCGTTCGTGTTCCACGCGCGCCTCAAAGAGATGTCAGCAGAAGAGAGAGGCCCGCAAGGGCCGAAGCCTGCCGGGGTTGCGGGACTGTTCGAAAGAGATACCGCGGCCCCGGAACGTAAAGGGCGAGGAAGGAACATGGATGGGTTTTAGTCAGTAAGAGTCTGACACTCCCTCCCGCTCCGCCCAGAGTGGGAGAAGTCATTTGATGATTTCCCATCCTAAAAAAAAAAGAAAAAGAAAAAAGGTGTATTCAGCTGCATCCGGCTAAAAATGTATAACATAGGATAGGAAGGTGATGTTGATGATGATTAAGCTGCATTTGGTTCACCTGGAAGTCAACACCAATATCGTTTGTTTGACAGATGGTGATTTCTTATTTTTATTATCAAATTTACTTTGCAAAAACACGATTTTTCATGCACTATAAGCGAATATTTTGACGCGGAATCGTTTCGCTAGTGATAACTAGTCATCGTCATCAGCCCATTAATGTCCCCACTGCTGGGACACAGGCCCCCTCTCTGTGAGAGGAAATGGGCTACAATCCACCACGCAGGCCCAGTGCGGGTTGATAGATGTCACATGTCTTCGATTTTTTTGGTGCTACCGTTGCTCTCTCAATAACACCATTTTGCTGCTCCCAGTACTATTACACACCTCGCGTATTATTTATCACTACGTAGTTTCGAAACACACTCGGTTTATTAGTTTACTCAGCGAACAACAAACAAAAGACAAGTTCGGAAAGAAGTTTTACTCAATTACTTAGTTTCGACAATGTTTTGTTTTAAAAACTGTTTTCCACTTCTTTTTCGAGCAGGTGGCCGTAATGTACTTTTGGTAATGTTTAGTGATTTATTTACTTTGTCCTTTTTCCGCCAGCTTAACTAAATGGAAAAGTATTTGCATGTTTACCTACAGTATCAACTAACGTTGTGGTTCTCCTTTGAGCCTGGACTATTTCATCATCATTTGCATAGCCTCTTCTCAACAACATCGGGGTCGGCTTTCAGTCTAACCGAATGCAGCTGAATACTAGTATTTTGCTTGGAGCGACCGTCTATCCAACCGCCTTGGTAAGATTGGTTGTCAGACTTTTTGGGTCACTGACGACGAAAGTGATAGTATCATTTGAGTTTTAAATCGTGAAAGCTTAAATCAGTGTATGATATACAAACGAGTGTATTTATATATAACGTGTGAAGTCGAAGAGAAGCCGTAAATCAAGCATTCTGTACATCAAACTAAGTAACTTTATGCAAAAATTAATGCTGGGAAACTACTTTTTTTTGGGTGAAAAGTTATGTGTTGTGGTAGAACTCAATGTGACGCTCTCAAAACATTGAGCTGATGGATGGATTGATTAGTATGAGGGTTGTCGAGGTGTTAAAAGTAAAAAATTTAATATAAAACTTGTTTAAAAAAAAACTTGTCGATAAGTTGAAATTTTGAACCCCAATATCTCCGTTACTAGAAGGTTCCCAGGTATGGCGAAGAACAAAAAAAAACACAGTGATGGGGAGAACAACTGCTTTTTTGACTTCGTTATGAGGTTTCTTACACCCTTTATATCGTACAGAGTCAAAGAGATTTTCTTACGCAATATATTTTATATTTTGACGCACACTTACACATACCATTCCTAGTGGCAACGTAAGGACGATTTTTATCTTCGTTGTAAGTATGAAGGACGTTATTTGTTTCGTTTTCTGTGCCCCAATGGCGACATAAATATGCTTTTAGGAAAGTAATGTGATTTATTTTAAGAGATATGGAACAAAGTTACTTCGTCTGTCCTCAGTTCTGGTCAGCAATGTAAATTACTCGTTGGAGTCCTTTGTTAAGCATAATGTTCTTCTCAGTGGTTTTAGTACAGCAAATTGGAAAAAAAACTACACAAAATTTAGTAAAGGCAAATCAAATAACATACGAAATAGTATCCTATTTTGACAAATATAACAATAAATAGGACAACAATACACTACAATACAATTTTAAAAGTATTATCTGTTTATTGACATAATTCAAATAAATAAAATATAATAGTGGACAAAAATAAAACTAAACGTAAAACTAGTATCAATATCTAAACAACAATGTCAAAAGGACACTTAGGCGTCAAAGTACTCCTCCGCATCGCTGTCATCGGGAAACGTGCCCAGAAGACTGGCAGCATTGCCACGTTGAATGGCAATGCTAATTCTTTGGCCAAAGAAAGAGCCAGCCCTCTGGTCGCGCGAAGTGTCGATCAGTCGGCGGGAGATTCCATAAAAAGGAATAAAAAAATAAATAAAATAAAAAGGTTTATTGCAGAAACTTGTACAACTTTTACAGTAAATCTTACATGGAGACCTCCTTTTAAGTAAAAGATATACCTGTGCTAGGAGATCCCGCTCTTCAATGACAAATTTTGTAATGGTAAAAGTAGTGTACAAAAATAAAACAGAATTCAAAACAAAAAAAAAATATAAAAATAAAATGACAAAATAAATTACTACTAAGATCTAAAACTAAGCAACAAAGAAAAATAAACTTAAAGATATATTCAAAACAGTTTAAGTGAGTATGTGTGTGTGAGAGTGTATGTGCCTTTGAGTGTGTGTGTAAGTGTGTGTGTGTAAGTGTGTGTGCGTGCGTGTATGTGTGTATGTGTGCGTATGTGTGTATGTTTGCCTCTCTTTGATCACGGTGCTTGCAGCAATAATTCAATATCATCATAGGACTTTAGTTTTAGCCATTGAACTATTGTCTTTTTGCAATCTTTGGTACGCATGGGATAGATATTAATAATTTTATTTATCTTATTATACAAAGCAGCAGAGTTTGCTTTACATTGTCTTTTCGCATACACAGTTTTAACGAATTTTGTTGGTGCCACAATGTATTTTCGTCTTCTTTCCTGATGGTGAGGGTCGTAGGGTAGGACTTTGTGTAATTTTAAGACAGCATGTAGTACGTACAATTTTCTGACTGAGAGGAATGATAGTGGACATGAGTTTTTAGATCGTCAATTGTAAAGTTTTGTAAATTGCACGGTCATTTTCAAATTATTTTTGTTATATTATTGTGTGGCGAATCGCTTCCATTTATTGAAATTAATATTATTGACATTTTTGATTATTACTTTTATTATTTTTCAAAATTATTATGACATTTATTTAATTCAATAATTTAATTTCATATTATAAGATTATCTACCTAATGGCTGCATGATTGTGATCTATTAATTTGAATAAATAAAAAATGTGCTACTGTTATATTTGCACGCCGAAAGGCAAGGCAGAATAAGAGTACAATTTTATACAATTTACCAACCTTCTGTACCATAGTTACGCAAATAAATAATTTTCATTTTTGATTTTGAGTTATGTAGGTACGAAAGTTGTCTGTCGTAAGTTATTTAGTCCGACTATTAGTATTTAAAGTGCGAACACTGTATGACTATAACCCAATGTCAAGAAGGTTTTGATTTTATTTACATATAAGATTCAATTTTAATTTAATTCAAAATGATTGAAATAGCTATATAATAAATACTGCCTCTTTTTATAAAGACAATACAGTTACCAGTAATATTTCTAAAGGGATATTTGCATCGGATTTTGAAGGAACAATTTTAAAGGTTTTAATTTTCTTGCACGGAACCCTACTCTTTTTTCCAAAATAAAGTAAGCCTTAGTTACTTACTCCTTATAAAATCAGCTACTTGAGATTTAAAAGACCCTTCAAAATCGGGCGAGCCATTTCGGAGATTAGCCGGAACAAACATAAATAATGTTTAACTTTATTTAATAAACGGTACGATAAATAAAACAAAATAATGTTTTTTTTATTAAGTATAATAAAAAAACATTTTTTTTTATAAGTATCGTTTATATTTTCTTGTACATTCAGTAAAAAACTGTTGTTTTGAAATTACAAACAGACACTACAATTTTATTTATTTATTTGTAAAAAGATTTCTTTTTTCTCTCTTGTCGGGAAAATCGTCACAAATTTCTGCAAATAAATGAAATTTTAGCATTTTTTCAATACATTGACTAAAAATTACTTATTATACGGTTAACCAAAGTAAAAACTAAAAGCCTTTCACATTTTGCAGCAGGAGTTAGTAGAAAATACAGCAAAAAAATCTGCAATCATCTTCCAACGCCCTTCGTTCCTCCTCTGTCATCAGAATATTCGGTTTAAATTGCACTAATAATTTACAAACTTTTTCTGTCTCCTTATTTTTTTCTGGTTGCCTTTGTGAGTTATCTTAACTTTTCTTACCGATTGAAGCATATAAGGTCTGAAACAAAGAAAATTAAATATTATTACATAATATATAACAAAACGCCTGTAATTGAAGGGGGGGATATTACACATAAAGGGTGTAAAACACTTCTTAACGAAGCCGAAAGGCACTTATTTTCCCCGTCATTGCGATCATTTTTTTGTTGTACACCTTACCTGGGAACCTTCTAGTTACGGAGATATGGGGGGTCAAAGATCCAAGTTTTGACAAGTTTTTTTTTAAATGCAAGTTTTTACTGTAAGATTTTTACTTTAACGTTCTCCACGAACCCCGTACTATTCAATCCCTTCATCAGCACAATTTTTCGAGTGCGTTTCACAAAACGTGATATTTCACCCCAAAAAAAAGTCGTTTCCCAGCAATATTTTTTGCGCAACGTTACAAAGTTTGATGTACAGCATGCTTGGTTGACGGTTTCGTGATGAGGTTGTTTACACCCTGTATACATCCACATTTTTCCAGTTATGTTTCGGTCCCAAATAGGAGGCTAGCATAATGTTATAATTATCATAAGTGAAGATACTAAACAAATTAATCAAAAGAAAATTAAAAGTTTGGTCATGTTGAGAAGGTGGCTGAAATACGAGTAACAAAAGATATTTACATGGCAGCTATGAGTGGCAACGCCGGGAGAGGACGCCATTGAAAGACATAGGTACACTGACCTTATTGATGAGGTTCTTCAGAGAGGTCAGGTACGTAGTACTCACAACCGACGTGCGTGTATGAGCAGATGTATGAACGTGGACGAGGGTGAAGGAGTATGTGAGGATCGTAGCAGGTGGCGATCTGTGGTTTCTGCATACCGCCACGGGAAAAAGGTGTGAGTGTATGTAAATGAACCTGTTTAGGCAATTAGAAGTTCATCATCTTTCAGGAATTTTTCCAACTATATTGGGGTTGGCTTTCAGTGTAACCAGTCCTTATTGAACCGGAGCGACGACAGGCCGTGTCGATGGGGCGTTCGTGTTCCACGCGCGCCTCAAAGACATGTCAGCATAATGGAGGGGCCCGCAAGGGCCGTAGCCTGCCGGGGCTGCGTGACTGTTCGAAAGAGATACCGTGGCCCTGGAACATAAAGGGCGAGGAAGGAACATGGATGGGTTTTAGTCATTAAAAGCCTGCCACTCCCTCCCGCTCCGCCCAGATTGGGAGAAGTTATTTGATGATTTGCCATCCGAAAAAAAAAAAGTTTCTAAGTAATACCTGCCTTATTTAAGAGGAATATTACAAATTTTCTTGTATTAATAAACTGAGAGTTTTGATGTGTGATGGTTATACGTATATGGCCACAAAATCATATAAAAAGTATGCCCGAGAAACTTTGATTATTTCTCAGAAGTGTTTTAAATAAATATCGCAATTCTTCCTGTATTTCAGTGTTTGACTCTTCAAAATAATTAAGTTACTAAGTATAACCGCATGACTTACTAAAATACTCTCAGACAATCGTGCTTCTACCTGACGATTGTCAGAGATCTACGAACAACTGCCAAGACCAGGCTAACATTTCCAAGGCACAGAGAAATCTCGGTACGTAACGGATGGTCATCCATCTGTGGATAGGAAACTACAAATAGTTGAGGAATTTTATTCAAAAATGTTATGCCCTTATATTGAACACGCACCATTACAACCAATATTGGCTTTAATACTATATATTCAGGTCTAATGTTGGTCACATTAGACCTGAATATTTTAAGCATACCAAAGAATACCCATAGCTTTCATAAAATAAAAGTAACACAAAGGAACAGGAATTTGCTATGAAAGGAATTTCTTTGGTTGACCAAATAAGAAATATTTTAGACTCTAAAGGTATTATCACAGAGAAAGATTTGTCCCGTGATAAAATAATCCCTTACTTACCTTATATGACCAAAGTAACAATACAAAAATAAATACGAAATAAAAGATCGCCTATTCAATTAAATACAATCAAGAATATGGGGAAATCGTGGGTGTGTGATGATGACAGCCCCTTCACGTTCACGGGTAAAAGTTCACAACTTTTTTTGTGTTTTTACTGCTTTCTGATAGGCTATTAAAATTCTTCTTCACTCATTAATCAATATAATTTTGTTCACTCCTCTATTCAACATTCTGGGCAATGTTAACGAGGATCAAACATTAAGGCTTTCATTTTTCAAACAATAAATCATCACAGAAGTGACAATAAAAGTTTAGTTAATAACATAGAGCAACACAGGCCACCGGCGGACCGTGTTGCTCTATGGTTAATAATGATGATGAATGATTAAAAAAAAAAACTCAACTTGGCACACCCTTAAGACATAACCAACCTCCTTTCACTATTAAAACTTGCACACGTATACTACCACCTCATAATAAATCAAAATGATTTTAATAAACCCTCTCTCCCCAAGCTAGAATTCCTACCCCCCGATCTAAAACGAGGGCAAGAGCCCATATTTCTTTCAGAAAGAAATACCTACGCTATATCCAGTGAAGTGGGTGGGTACTATGGTACGGCCTAGAAACCATTTACTTTGAGGCAAGCTTTTCTAAAAGACATTTTTATTCTTGCACTGAATATGCGGTTTTTCGTCGTGAATAATACGGTGGCGGGAAATTTAAAATTTTAATTTTAGACTCGGAATTAAAAATGTGGATGGGGCTGGCTGTATAGTTCTTGCATGAAATAAGGACACTAGAAGTCGTACTCGTTTGAGGAGGTGGTTCCAGATAGGTTTCACAATATTTAAAGGGTTTTGGAGAGTATAATAATAAGATACGTTTATTTGTAAAGATAGGTAGTTCCACGGTATGTGCGATATTACAATGTAGAACTTGAACCTGTAACTATACTAGTTCTACAACGTAGAACTTACACAGGTTACAGAACAAGACCTCTGGGAAAGAGATATGCCTTTTCCCAGAAGTGGGACAGAATAGGCTAGCCAAAAACGGGCGCAAGGGGAAACGTCTAACAGTCATTCATTTTAGTAGCTATTAAGGGAACAATGCATTCATCATCATCATCTACCAAGCCTTTTCCCAACTATGTTGGGGTCGGCTTCCAGTCTAACGGGATGCAGTTGAGTATCAGATTTTTCATGGACCGATTACCTACCTGACCTCCACAACACTTTCTAGTCTAGCCTAGCCTAATGTGAAAATGGGCAAAAGTACAGTCGAGGACTTTGATGAGCCTTACTTGCCACTATTCGTATTATTCGTACTCTTGAATGTTTAAAAGTTCAAAATTGGAAAGTAGTACATTTAAAGACCTCGACTGTACATAAACACATAACATCACGTTTTCTATGTAGGAAACACTGCTTTGTTACCATCTAGAAAACCATTTACTATGAAACAAAAGATTAAAAATAAAAATGAGACATTTTTATTCTAGCCAGAAGCGAATGCAAACATTTTGCTGATGTTCCATATTGTAGCAAAAAGATTCACGTTTAACCACTGTATAAAAGGAGTTAGTTTACATCTTTTAAAGTACATTTTGTCACATTTTCTGGAAAAAGTAGGACAAGTGAGTTACTATGTCGTATTTACAAGTGTTTTATACATTGTTGTGGGCATTAAGGGTCAAAATAGAGATAGTTTCTTTTGTTTTTCACCGATGTAAAAAGCTTCGTAACTATTTACAAACGAACATACGAGTACATACAGTCAGCCAGTAAATTATTGAATCATTCTATGAGGGTATTATGAACTTAAAATAAAACTACCGATGATTTAAGAAAGCCCCTATCTAAGCCTCCCTCAGAGCTCGCGCGCGTACTATAATCAGTCTGTACCTAATGTTCCTACTGCTGGGACACACGGTATCTTCTGTATGTGAGGGAATGGGCTAAAAATGCACCAAGTGGGCCCAGTACGGGTTGGTGGATGTCACATGTCTTCGAATAGATGGTTTTAGGACATGCCGGTTTCCTCCCGATGTTTTCCTTCACCGTTTTGAAAACAGTGGTAATTAAAAAAAATACACAAACTAATGCGTTTGCCTGGGTTTGAACCCACCACTTACTGTTCATAAGTCGGGGCCGTCACTGCTGCTCTCCAACAAACGAGCTATGGATACAATATAATTCACTCAGAAATGGTTATAGTGTCCACGAGCACCGATGAGGTTTACGTAAACCATGATCAGAAGCTTGTATAACACTAACATAACATCACGCTTGTAACCTCCAAAGGGTCAGATAGAGGTGTACTAATAGTACACCCATATTTCACCAGTCATGTTTAAGCCCCATATTAAAGAAGTGGTCTTTCGTGGTGCCGTATTGGGTGGTCCCAATAGCCATCATCTGCAGACTCTGGGCCACTACTGCAAAATTGCTGAATAGAAAACTCAGTAACCCACTTTCGAAACCGAGACCCCGAGACCTCATCCGCAGCAGTAGACCAGCTTTACGAAAAAGTTTGTACACAAAGAGGTTAACAAGATTTTTTCAGAATGTTTGTTTAAAATTAGAACTGTATAAATTCCATCAGTATCTCAGTACCGCGAGCAGCACCTGAGTGCCTGAGTGCCTCTGCCTAAGTGAACTGCTTTCGCAGAACCAGTAAGTACGTTTAAAGCTAGAGTGCTGGCTACAGAGCCACAAACATTTCAGAGAAAGAAAAAGATCTCATAGACATGTCATGTCAGACAAAGATGGGTGAACTGTGTGAAGGAACGGCTAGTAAGGAGGTGGCTTCTGAGATAACGAGTAATAAAGAACTATGGAAGAATCAGACATGCTGCGATGACCACAGATAAATTGGGATGTTTTATCTTTCACTATAGCTGACCCACGCAACTTCGCCTGCGAGAAAAAGCCCGCAAAAGACACATTTATGCTCCGCTCTAATTGGTTGTAGCGTGATGTTATAGCATATAACCTTCCTCGATACATGGACTATCCAAAACAATTTTTTTTTTTCAATTTCAACCAGTAGTTCCTGAGATTAGCGCGTTCAAACAAATAAAAAACCGACCGATTACCACACCTCTTTCACCGACACCTCTTTCAGTTACGAGTATGTTTAGCCCAACACTTAGCTACGTGAAGTCCGATCAAAGATCAACTGCAACCCAAGAGTGCTATAAAAACGTTGTAAAAACATCCAAGAAATAAATAAGATTGTAACAGCACACCTGCCATTGGTGAAGTACGTCATACGCAATTATGTGGGTATTTACAACATCTGAGAGCAATTTAAGAAAGTCATGACAAATCAGAAATAAGCCTGGCCTTCATTGAACACGAGAAGAGAAAATAATCTCAATGATAACCTCAAGAAAAACATTGAGGAATACTTCGAGATTATCTATCATCTCAGTCGAGTTGGTATATTTTATTTTTTCAGACTAATGATCTGGTCATTTAAATTATTTATATTTAAACCGACAGAAGTAAAAATTTCTTTAAAGCAATTTATTCCGTTAGATACTTTTATAAATTCGATTTGAAAACTCTCCAAGTTGTTCTGGTCAATAAAGGTATAGGGATTCTTTTCCTTTTTCGTTACTTACATCGTACAAAAAAAAAAGTTTTGAGTATGAATGTGTGTGTATTTGAGTAGAGGAAGACCAAAGAAACGATGGATGGACTGTGTTAAGAAGGATATGGTAAGAAATGAGATGAGATGACGAAAAATAGAGGAGTATGGAAGAAGAAGACATGCTGCGCCGACCACAAATAAATTGGGATAAGTATGTACAAGAGAATGATGATGATGATGTACAAAATAAAAGCGTCTATTTTGAACTTAATATTATAGATGATTTTGGTATCAACATCATATTACTTGGGGTCGGCGCAACACGTTTATTTCTTACATTCTCCCCTGTCAACCGCTACTCTATGTCTATTTATTCTTTTATCATTCATATCATTCCTCACACAATAACAATAATAAATATCGCTGGACATTAACACACAGCGCCACCTTGCCACACTAAGCAAAGCTTGTGTCGTGGACACTAGATAGTTGATATACTACATAATATACTTTTTTGTTTGTAAATACATACTTTATTATACATATAAACATCCATGACTCTGAAACAAATGTCCATGCTCATCACACAAACATTTGCGCCTACCGGGATTTGAACCCAGGACCCTAAGAACGTAAAGCAGCGTCACTACCACTACGCCATACGGGTCGTCATAATCCATCCATCCTTATTTTAGTCTTCCTCTCCATCCATTAAAATTTATATACATCATTCTTTTAGTCAAATGCGATTCGTCCTTCCTCATTGCATGTCCGTACCAAGATAGTCGATTCGATTCGGTTCTTTCAACTTTTCTGTAACTGGCGCTACTTTTAAATTTCCTCTAATATTTACGTTCCTTACTTTATCTATTCTTACTACACACATACACCTCAACATTTTCATCTCCACTACACACAATCTTTATTTATCCATCTTCTACACAGCCCTGCAATCCGATCCATTCGTTCAGTATGATTTCGGTATCAACGGCGGCGGCGGTCAGTAATTATTTCAAATAAGATTGTAAGTACGAGGAGGCGCTTTAAACAAGATGGCCGAGCTGTTAGCTTACAACTCGTTGACATGGACTTACCAAGTCCAAGCGCGTAGGTTACAATTGATTATTTTGTTCATCATGTTAGCGTGAATGGTAAAAATTTGTGGTTTCTTTGAAATCATCATCATTTCCGAAGAAAGAAGTCTACTGCTCAAGTATCGCCATATTGACCGTTCCCGTGCGAGTCGCATCCAGTGGCTCCCCGCTACCTTCACCAGGTCACGGTCCACCTAGTGAGAAGCCTTCCATCGCAACGTCTTATCGGTCATCCGTTCTGCGAGCAATGTAACCTGCCCACTGCCACTTATGTTTGGCAATTCTTCGGGTTACATCAGTAAACTTGGTTCTCTTGCGGATGTCTTCATTTCTGATTCGAATATACACGGTTCTTTGAAATACATGGTAAATCTCACAACGATTCTCATAGTCGGAAAGCCTATAAAGCTGATGATTATTTTAATCGCATTTTCAAATTGTTAACCTTTCTCAAAAGTGTCTCAAGTGACGCTACCCGGGTTTTATGATCCCATCCTCAACATCATTGGCGTTAATAAAATCTAAATTAAAATTTTAATCTTGTAACAACGGCGCGTAGTATCAGTTGCGACAAAGATTCCTAAGAAATTATAATTAATTAAATCCATTTTCTCGTAACGAACCTTGTTACGTTACAAAGATGGTCAGAAGTTTAATATTGTCTGTACTAATATTATATTTGTTTGATAGTATGTATGGTAGGGGGTAATCTCCGGGAATAAATGATCTAATTCTAAAATAAAATTCACTGGCAGAAAGCCACATTATTCGTTAGTGTAATAGGAAATGCATTATATTTATACATGCATATTAGCCGATATTTTTTTATATATATATACTTTATTTTCAATTTGTTTGGTCTCAAAAGAAAAACAGAGTTTTATTAGGACCACATTAAAAAAATTCTTCTCTCGGTCATTAATTTTCAAAAACACCACGACGCTTCTAAATTCTATCCAATTATGTCCCTGATCAGTACAGCTAGTTAATTATTCATCGTCCCTTAATATCTTGAGCCTTCGAAGTTTATTTGCGACAAATTGCTTCGGGGCCCGCCATTTTATATCGGACGATATGGGAACGATACGACGCGACGTGCAAAGTTTTTCGGCCACGCCTTACACCTTAAAGCGACACGTGTCTTGTGACAGCGACTGCGGAAAAGACTAATAAAAGAAGTTTTTAAGAGCATGCCATGATTCACTGGGCCATGACTTGCAAAGAACAAGTATTATCCATACTTGTTTTGTATAACGGACTGGTGTCCGCAAATCCTCGTCAAAGCGCGTATTTTGCGTACGGGTGGGAAATTCACACGATCCAGCACAACTACCCAAGAAAGGCCAGCAGCACCCCGATGTTGCCAACAATCTTGCTTACTTTAAGTAGGTACTTATGTTGCAACCACTGCGCAGTGTAGAAGCACGTGGCGTCCTGGCTCGTCTTCCTCCATGCAGGCACGGCTCAGGGGGCTGTCTGTGACTCCTATGACAAAGAGCTGTTTATTAAAAGAGCCGTGTCTAGTAATGGCGGCTGTAACTGTGCGCAGCTGTGGCTTGGTCAGCCGAAGCACGCGTTTGATAAAGCGGCCGTCTATAATATGGCGGGAAGTGCCTCCTTGGTCTGCCTGCACTCGCCGTGGTCTAGCTACAGCTTGTAGTGTTGTTCACTATTTCGTTTCCTTACCAGTGTACGTGCGTAAAGTATAGTACTTGCGCGAAGGGAAAGAGAGGAGCGCATGTCGCTTGAGTCGCATCGTCCAAGGCCGTGGACGGGGTCTAACAGTAATAAAACAGTATCGTAAAGGTTTTGCAATTGAATCTAAAGCAAAAAAGGTTATTTTTTAACCGACTTCTAAAAAAGGAGGAGGTTCTCAATTCTAGATGTTTCTATTTTTTTTTTATGTTTGTTCGCGCATAACTTCGTCGCTCCAACCGATTTGAAAAATTATTTTTTTGTTGGAAAGGGTATACTTTCCAAATGGTCCCATAGCCACCAAGTCGGAATCTGATGATGGAATCTTGGCGAAATCGAGGGAACTCTTAAAATTTTATAGGATAACGTACAGCGATTTTGGTATTTTCTGCAACAAATAAGCATTTGCGTTCGATAAGAACCATTCTACCATCAGATCGGATGATGAAGCCAAGAGTCACGGAACTCCAATGTATCCTAGTCGTGTTTGGGCTTGTTGTAATTGTAATGGTATGCACTTTCCATGTGTACCAAGCACATGTGAACCACTAAAAAGTGAAAAATAAAATCTTTTTTGCAAAAAATAATACCGACTTCAAAAAAAAACAAAAATGTTAAAAATAACTTTAGCTTCTGAAGTCGGTGACAAAAAAATTAAATCAATCAAACAAAAGTCACCGACTTCAGAAGCTAAAGTTATTTTTAACTTTTTTGTTTTTTTTTTGAAGTCGGTTTTATTTTTTTGCACATTGTTTTAAAACAGCAGCTGTTTTTTGTGAAAATTGACTGAAAGCGCAAGAAAATTTCGTTATTTGCAATACTGTAATGTTCTTGAAGTAAAGTTTCGACCTCATTTCATCACTAATTTAGAATGTATAAAACCAGAAGTCGTTGTTTATATATCATAAATAAATATTTTAGACACGTTAATAAATAATTAAAACAAATGAACAGTCGCACCGTAAAGTGTAAATGGTTAGTTTTTTGAAAACAATAAATAACTACATTATTGTTTTTTTGTTAATTCAGGAAAGAATATAAACAAGCTTATTTTGAAACCAGAAACAAGTATTTCGACAAGTAAAAGAGATCATTCATTATGAGATATTTTTTAGCGGCCCTCAATAAAAATTACACATTTGTACGATATCGTTAGCAGTGGACTGTGGGGAATGTTGCTAGGTTGTTGGTAGGGCAGAAAGGCTTCAGTATTTGGTGAAGTAAAACTCTGGAGTTACAGACACGTCCATTTATTGCACAGTTCGTGGTTAGAAGAGAATGAAATACAGTGCTGTTTTCACAGATAATATAAATGTCAAATCTACATAAAAACTATTGATGTTGGTGTTGCCAACATGCTGCGGCCTGCATGAAACGATTTAAATAAAGTTATTTGAATTCAATCTTGCATTTAATTACATAGTTGAGTACCTTCTAAGTTAATTGATGAACAAACTAAAAACAAATTAATTAAGCATTGTTTATGACAACTTACATATATAGGTATATTTTATTACTATGCAATTAAGGATCTTACAATTAAATTTACAGACAGCAAGAAAGTTGCTGAAACTATTAACATTACAGAGCTGCTATTGTTATAGGACACAATATGACATTTAAAATATTGGTGATATAAGAAACTCTGATGAAAAACAGTTACACACATCGTTATTTATTATAGATGTTAAATATGTTTTATAGAAATTAGTTAACAACATGCGCTTATATTATAAGCTTATATAGGCAGCAAACTTAGTAACTATGGACTAAATGTATCAGTCAGTTTGATCTATAGGTAAAACACTAACTTTGGTTATGGAACGTACATGAGTTTTTCCATTAGGAGTTTTTACTTCCACAGTTCTAACTTTTCCATCATGTCCTGGAAATACATTTGTTATTCTAGCCATGGGCCAAGATAAAGGAGGGGTATTATCCTCTCTAAGTATAACTAGACTACCAATTTTAATGTTACACCTACTGTCCAACCACTTAGGTCTATTCTGCAAAATATTCAAATACTGCTTATTCCACATTTTCCAGAATGATTGTTTTAAGTTGGTACATTGTTGCCAAAATGCAAGTCTATTATGAGGAACGTTAACAATATCTGGTTCTGGATACATAGTTAAAGATTCACCTATTATGAAATGAGCTGGAGTAAGATAACTAAAATCATTCACGTCTGATGCAGACACTGGCAAAAGAGGGCGTGAATTCAACACAGCTTCTATCTCACTTAAAACAGTATTTAATTGCTCGTACGTTAAAATGTTATTTTGTAAAATTCTTTTTAAATGGTACTTTGTACTCTTAACTGCAGCCTCCCAAAGACCTCCAAAGGTAGGTGAATAGCTTGGAATAAAGCTAAAATTAATGCCTTGCTGAGCTGCATATTCATGAACCTTGTTCTGGTGGTCTTTGGAAGTCTGCAAGTTATAAAGCTCAACCAATTGGTTCCTTGCGCCCTTAAATGTGCTAGCATTGTCACAGTGTATCTCAGTGGGCAAACCGCGTCTTGATATTAGCCTTCGTAAACATGCAAGGAAAGTGTTGGTAGTTAGATCTGAAGCCAATTCCAAGTGAATGGCCTTTGTCGCAAAGCAGACGTAAACGCAGATATAACCTTTACCTATTATTGCTCGCCTCACACGTGAGTTTTTTACACTGATTGGCCCAGCGAAATCGACACCGACTTTCTTAAAGGGACGGCTGGTTGCAGTGACTCTGTCGGCAGGCAAAGATCCCATTAGTTGTCTCGAGGCATGAGCCTTTAGTCTGAAACAAGCTATACATTGGTGAGTGATTTTCTTTACAACTCTTAGACCATCAATTATCCAAAATCTTTGATTTAAGTTTGTCAGCAAAAGATTGGGTCCAGCATGAAGAAGTCTTTCATGCTCCCTTCTTATAATAAGATATGTAATCTGAGAACCTTTAGGTAATAATACAGGATGTTTTTGCTCAAATGGAATATTGGCATAATGAAGTCTGCCACCTAATCTTAACAAACCTCGCTCATCCAAAAAGGGGTGTAGGCTCCTTAGACTACCTTTAATGCTTGAATTATTTTTTATTAGATCTATTTCCTTTTTATAATGAATTTGTTGCTCATGTTTAATTATCAACAATAAGGAATGCTTTAATTCAATGCTAGTTAAATAGGGATGACTAATTTTACTATTTTTTGATTTAACGTTGCTATAAAATCTGAAAATGTATGCTAGTACTCTAGTCATTTTATTAATATCAGAAATATTGTGCAATTTATCAAAAGTGTCGTTGACGTCCTGAGTAGCTGACGCCTGATCGCTGGAGATCGTTGAACAAGATTTCATCTCAGGTACATCAAGAGATAGGTTGAAATTGGGAGCAAATGAGTACATGCCGTCACGCAGGAACTGTGGCCCTTGCCACCACATATCGCAGCTACTTAAATCTTGAGGATTGACACCTCTGCCCGGCTAGCATGGGCAGGGGATAAAAATTTTATCCACCGGTTATTTCCACTGACAAGGGACAAAATTCAAACAAAAGTGGAAATAACCGGTGGATAAAATTTTTATCCCCTGCCCATGCTAGCCGGGCTGCTGATGAGGTCGGCAGGGTTGTCCCGTGTGTCGATATATCTCCATGTCCAGTCAGCTGTTAGCTGGTTAATCACATTTACTCTGTTCGCTACATAAGCTTTCAAGCTAATTGGATCTTTGCTTATCCAAGCTAGAACAATTTGCGAATCCGAGAATAAGTAAACACCGTGAATATTAATTTTAAGCATAAGCGTGCTGTGAACCCTAGCCATTAATTTTGAAAGCAATAGTGCTGCATTTAGCTCTAGCCGCGGCACGGTCATATTCTTATTATTTAGCGGATTTATTCTTGATTTCGAACAGAGCAAATATTGATTAACTTTACCTGATTTATCGATGACCCTTAGGTATATACAGCATCCATATGCAGTTGAGCTGGAAGCATCTGCAAAGCCAATTAATTGTACAGTGTCTGAATCCATAACCTGAATATTTCTTTTTAAAGAAATTGTGCCCATGGAAGCTAAGCTGTGCACAAACTGAAGCCATTCTTGTGTTATGTTTTCAGGGGGGGGAGCTGTCCAATTCACTTTGCTCAACCATAGTTTCTGCATGATAGCCTTTGCTTTTACAATGATGGGACTTATGAAGCCCATAGGATCATAAAATCTACCTATGTAACTTAATATCTGTTGCTTGTTAATTTCATTGCAGTCATATGTCTGTGGGCTACTTATTTTGAACTGATCCTCATTCATGTTTATGAGAAGACCTAAAGCCTTAAGATTATAGTTTTCTTTTTGCAAATCCACACTATCAAAATGCTGATCACTTGAAGGAATGTCAGTCAATATACGAGCGTCGTTGGAAGCCCACTTGTGTGTTTGAAAGCTACCTAAACTAAGCAAATCGCGCAATTGACTTTTTGCTTCAAGGATTGTTTGCAAGCTATGGTGTGAGTAGATGACGTCATCAACATAAGTTGAATTTTTCAATATAGCTGAAGCTAAAGGAAATTGTTGCTCATACATGCAAGCAAGTTCATTCAAGCAAGCCGTAGCTAAATATGTCGAGCTTTTTAGACCATATGTGACGGTATCTAGCCTAATACATTTGACACTCTCATTGGGGTGATCTCGCCACAATATATTTTGCAATGAGGTGTATTCAGAACTGACTTGAACGTTTCTGAACATGCGTCTTATGTCAGTTGTGAATGTGTATTGGCCAAACCTAAATAACATGATGATGTCAAACAGATCTCTTTGGACTGAAGGCCCATTCAGCATTAAGTCATTTAAAGATACCTTTTTGTTAGTTTTCATTGAGCCATCGAATACTGTACGCAGTTTTGTAGTTTTACTTTCTTCTTTAATGACTGCATGGTGTGGTAAAAAATAAGTTGCATCTCTACTGAAGTTGTATGAGTCTATGTCTACATAGTGACCATGACCTAAAGCTAAGTATTCATGAATAAACTTTTGATATTCAATAAAAAGGGAAGAATTTTTTTGTAATTTCTTTTCTAAATTCAAAAACCTTTTTAATGCGAGATTGAATGAATCACCTAGTGTGTCATTTACTTCTGAAAGAGGTAATTTTAAGGGTAAAACAACTTGAAATTGATTATTGTTTAACTGAACAGTACTTTTAAAAATGCTTTCGCAAAGCTCATGCTCTGAGGTTTGTTCGTTGAAAACTTCAGGCACACTTTCTGTTTTCCAGAAATGACTTAATGTCTCACCGAGGTCTGATGTACAATCAATACATTTCAATGCTACCTTATTGCAGACTTGAGGTTGGCACTGCTCTGGCAAACCTCCAGCAATGATGTGCCCGAACTGGGTGTTGATGATGCGTGGCTCACGCGGGCTGTTGTGCAGCGCTGACTGCTCCTTCATCACAGGAACAGGCCTCTCCAGCGGCATCAGCACCTGAAAAAACACGTCAGCACCCAATAGTACTTGAATCTCACCTGGCATATAAAAATGATCATCTGCCAATATTGTGCCTGTAGGTATATTAAACTCTGAAATGTTTAATTTAGTCTGAGGTAATTTGCACGTTATTTTATCTACTACTTGGCAAGTAACTGTAGATTTGAACGTGGAATTTAATGAGTATATCTCTATAGGTAAACAAAACCTTATAGTACTTTTCACATTAGTGATGCCAATGATGTTTGTGTCAATTTGCTTTGGTTCCAAACCTAGAACTTGCACAAGTGAACTCGTGACAAATGACAGTTGCGACCCACTGTCAAGCAGAGCCTTGACTTGCAGCTCTGACCCATTATGGGCAATAATCTTGATTTTTGCTGTGGGAAGAAGTACATCATTAGTAGTATTGCCTGTCAATGACGTGACAGGAAGTGCGTTTGCAGCAGGATCGTGATGCAATAGAGTGTTGTGCTCTTGCTTGCACTCTTTGCATCGGAAATGAAATTTGCATTTGGCTGAATGCACACCTAAACATATTTTGCAAAGTTTATTACTTGTTGCAAATTGCACTCTCTCATGAGCGGGTAATAAATTAAATCCTTAACAGTTAAATAATTTGTGATCTGTTACCTTGCAGTACAGGCATGAAGATTGCTTTCCAGTTGCAGCATTGTTGGCCACTTTAGGTCCCTGTGGCCGTGGTCCCCGCTCTTGATCTACACTCTCCAGCGCAAGCGCCCGCCTCTCAATATATTCTAGGAAGTCAGCCAGGACTGGTTTAGTAGGTTTTTTCCGTTCCAGCTGATAGGCTTGCGAGGTGTACAGATCTAGCTTACGGTAAAGAATACACAACACTATAGGATCCCAGTATTTAACATTAGGTTCAATGTTTCCCAAAGCGGCTAATTGTTGCTTTACATCTGACAGAAAGTTTCTCAGATTACTACCTGTAGATTTAGCTATTGGTTTCATATCTATAAGAAAGTTTATGTGGTCATTAATTATTCTCTCTTCATTATTATATCTATCATTTAATATTTTCAATGCTTGACTATAACTATCACTGACCAATGGTAAGTTTTTTATCAAGTCATATGGTTCCTCTCTAACAAAACTCCTAAGATAATACATCTTTTGCACAGCGTCTAGCGATTTATCGTTATTAATCATGGAAGTAAAAACATTGATAAATGGTGTGTAGTCGCTAAACTTACCCGTGAATGTTTGAATTTTCACCTCTGGCAGTTTTATTCTTGCGAGCGCAGTGGCAGAATTATCTGAGGGCTTTACTGAGGGTGAGGAACCGGAATTGATTTGTTTATCCAAAACCCCAATGATGTGAAAGTATTTCGTCTCAATTTCGTTTACATCTTCTTCGTCCTCGGAGTGAAGATATAAAATTGTCTTATTAGCTTCTTCGTAATTGTTGAATACCTGATCTGCCCGTGTTCTCTTGTTCACAAGCTCTTCAATCGAGGCTGAACCGACGCCCTCGGCGTCACTGACGAAACTTTTCAATCGCGTCAGTGAGGTTTTTAAATAGCCTCTTGCAGCCACAAGGCGCTTTAAATCTGATTCTGCCATTGCACTCGCAAACACTTGAAACTATTACTGACTGACACAATTATCTGCAGTAATTACGGGTAATAAACAATTATTATCAAAAAACTTAAATTAAAAAACAACTCGTAAAATAAGATGGCTTCTTGAAAATACCAATATTTTTATAATAATGAAGAAATTCGTTGCGTCACGCGTCGGTCGTTTTCGCCTTGCACTTGTCGCGTCGTGATTCGCTGATTCGTCTTGCTGTCACTATTGACTGGATCACCCGTCTCGTTCCTATGCGCAGGAAATTGTATCGCACTCTCACTCGAGCTTGCTCGCGTCACGTCGGAGATCGTTGTTTCGTTGACGACTCGAAGCGAAGATAGACGAAGTGTGCACGATGTCCGCACGAATATGTTGCATCAACTCAACCAATTTGTGTGAAGAAAATGTCCGCCATTGAAATCTTGCTCCAACTTCACAAATTGCAAATTCTGTTGCCTCCTCCTTTTCAAAATCCAGAAGGACCATGTACGATATCGTTAGCAGTGGACTGTGGGGAATGTTGCTAGGTTGTTGGTAGGGCAGAAAGGCTTCAGTATTTGGTGAAGTAAAACTCTGGAGTTACAGACACGTCCATTTATTGCACAGTTCGTGGTTAGAAGAGAATGAAATACAGTGCTGTTTTCACAGATAATATAAATGTCAAATCTACATAAAAACTATTGATGTTGGTGTTGCCAACAACATTTCTAAAGCACTACGTATTATGGCGACAAAGTCGAAAACAATTTCGGTTCGGAGATTTATACAGGGTGAATTTTTCATGTGTGCTTGGATGGCCAAATCTGAAACCATGAGGAAAAGCGAAAAATGCTCAAATGAGTCTCGAGTCTAATTTTGAAGAAAACTAAAACCGCATCATTAGATTTTAGAAAAATCAATATTCCTAGCCCGGAATTGAACCCCTTGATTTAGGACAAAAAACTCGATCGAATCGAATGGATACAGTGTGTACTGTATCCATTCGATAGTGTCTATATTAAGGATCCAATTCTGGGAAGTATTGACATAAGGGAAATTTAAGGAAAGAGTTCCATTTTGATAAAAAATAACGGGAAACAATTTGTGTTAGAGGTTTTAAGAATAATATCGTTGTATATATTTGTTCCCCTGCCACCATTTAAATAAAATATAAACCAGACGTGGCCGCCGACTTTTTTTTATCCCAAATCATCGAACAAAACGAATGATCTTCTTTAAAGCATTGAATAGTATTACAAGTATTGACTGTCTTGTCGGTGTGTTGGTTTATATTACCGAGTCTTGCTTTCGTTTAGTATTTGACTTAATTACATTTTGATTCATATTCCAATGACATATTTTGGTAATATTGACATTTCGAGGTATCCAGATTAAATAAATTTTAATTCAATTCTTCGATATGAACTTCATTTGAAGAAACCCGATGATGAATCACTACACTACTAACTCTACAATAAAAACTATAATAAGACTAGCTTATGCCCGCGGCTGTGCCCATGTGAAGTTCGATAATTAATTGTCCCATGGGACCTTACAGCCGGGATAAAAAGTATCCTTTGTGTAAATCCAGGTTATGACTTATCTGTGTGCAAAATTTCATCCAAACCTGTTCAGTAGTTTTTGTATGAAAGACTAACAAATATACACACATACACAAACTTTCGCCTTTATAATATTACTAGCTTCTGCCCGCGACTTCGTACGCGGATCCTGTTGCTTATGCCAGCGACAACGGGTTCGTCAAAATCGAAGATCTGAAACGTCTGATGTCGAATTCTAAGAGCCCGGGGAAAGGAAAATAACGGATCTTTCCCATCTGAGCAACACATACCGTTTGTTTCTTTTTGCCATTTAACAGCTTCACAAGAAGTACAATTTTGAACCATACTTACGATGGCGGAATATGTGGCGTATTCAATCATAGGAGTATACGTAAATGCACTCCGTTCCTTATCAACCCAAGGAAGGTCGCTATGCCCTACGGCTATATCTTGAGACACATCCGATTCTTCAGATTATAGCGACATTCTGTTCAGACAATGTCGAAGTCGATCAGAATTCAAACGTTCGTTGCGCTCTTCTTCTGTCTCTTCATGCCGTACTCCAGTAATTCATTCTCTCTCACTTTCTAACTGATTATGAACATTTTGTCGTGTGCGTGTTCGGGGCAATGTATGATAATCTCGAGCAGCAGTTAGTCGCGCATCACGTTCATCACTCGTTTCAAAAGACCTGCAGTTAGTAGATGTGCGAATACGCTGAGAACTCAAGCGCAATTCTCTATCCGTGAACGTCTCCGACTCGCGAGACAATGCATGACGTTCACGATCAGCAGTCAGTCGCGCATCTATTCTTCACTGGTCTCTATAGACCTGGATGTAGATGCGTAAATACGCTGAGAACGCAGGCGTGCTTCGCGATCCGAAGAGGTTTCCAAGGAGCAAGTTGCAGCCTGATGTTCTCGAACAGCATCAAGTCTCTCCTGACGCTCGATTCTTGGGATCTGATGTTCCTTTGGAACATTGGGAAAGATTTGACCTCTTTCTAGGCATGGTTATAGTTTTGTTGTGAAGATACCTGATCAACTAAAATCTTAGTAACTGCTCCCCTGCGTTACCCGGTAGGCTACCGAGTCACGAAGATAAATGGAAAAGGAAATTAAACACTCAAATAACATAAGCCCGAAGGCATATTTATTCGATAAAATAAAATAATAAATGGAAGTTTTGGCCAGTAGACTCAAATTTTCAATGATATACCATCGTCATATAATATTGAAAATCATAATATTATAAGGCGATGATGATAACGAACTACCAATAACTTCGTGTTATAACCGATATAATTGAATTAATCCATGTTAGTTCACTTTGAAAGGATCATTATTATTAGACGCGCCATTGACTAGCTAACTTTGATTAATTTGATCACTGATGTATAGCTTTATGGCTCTGCTGATGTAGTTTGGTTACGGATTGCTTATTAAGGCTGTACTGCCGACTTGTCGCTTACCACATTGCAATTATCATCGGCGTAGCTTATTAAGGGTGTAAAAAACCTCTTAACGAGGCCGAAATATATTTTTTTTTTCCCGTCTTTACGATATTTTTTTGTTTTATATCACACCTGGGAACTTTCTGAAACGGAGGTATGTGGGGGTCAAAGTTACAACTTTTTGCCAAGTTTTTTTTTTTAAACACAAGTTTTTATTGTAAGTTTTTATTGAAACACCTCTCAGCACAATGTTTTAAGTTTCGTTTATGTTCTATCACAACATGATTTTACTCCAAGAAAAAGTTTTTTCTCAGCAACTTTTTTTTGCGTAAAGGAACTTACTTTGATGTATAGAATGCTTGGTCGACGGCTCCGTGATGAGGTTGTTTACACCCTGTATACTAAGGTCGTTGCAATCATCATCCCGCGTAACCCTTTTTTTTGTTGCCAGGTTTACCCAACTAAATTGGGGTAATCTTACAATGTAACTGGATGCAGCTGAATATCTGTATTTTACATGGTGCAACTGCCGATCTGACCTTCACAACCCAGTTAGTACTGGGTAATACGATTTTTTTCTAGTATGTCGGGCTGCGTCTTAGGCATGACAACAGTTTCAAAAAATTACAAATCTATTTAGTCCTTCAGTAAGAGTGTTGAAAAATAATGGACACATATTTATTGTTTTTGTAAATCAATGAATATTGGCAAATATAAAACGCATCAAAACTCGGGGCTCGTGAAGTCAGAACTAGCTGAAAAAATACCTACGCATGACGTATTGAGAATTTTGAAAGCGTCGTATCTTCGTCAATTTTGATTTACGTAACAAAAGAAAAAATACGGGTCAATTATTTTTTAATAATCTACCTGACTGACTAATTTGATCTTTTTGTCGTCTACCCTATTACGAGTAGTTTACACTTACCGATTTATGAAAAAAAAAAACCGAACTATTTTATTATTGATTCAGGACGAGAAATATTAGCACAGACACTTCTCTGAATTTGACTAGGATACAAAGAGATACCTTATTTATGTCAGATCGCACAGAAATATCGACAGTTTGCCGATACACCTTTATGCGAACTAGAGCCTGAAATTGCATTCAATGTACTACGGCAGAGCTCCGATGAAGCGAATAAAATAAATTGACTTTCCGATTGATTTTCAGAAGAGATAATGCACTTTATCGGTGAAACCTTTTTGAATTTTATTTATTGGTAGTTGGAAAAACAATATGTGCGTATTAAAATATTTTATACTAATGTATAAAATAGCCTGCCTGAAGCAATTCCCAAAGGGTAAGGGTGTTTGCACTGGTAGTGCAATCTCCAGCACATAAAATTACTACATCGTGGGCCCAGTGCGGGTTGGTAGATGTCACATGCCTTCTAATTTTTGCTGTGGGACATGCTGGTTTCCCCATGACGTTTTCCTTCGCCGTTTTGAGAGCAGGTGGTGATATAAATTACTCAAATAATTGCGCATGTATGGGTTCGAACCCACGACTTAGTACGATCGTAAGTCGGGGCCACCACCACTGGGCCACCGCTGCTCTCAGCTGAAATCCATTTAAATGGAAATAATACAACCGGCAAAAAACAATGCAATTTAAGTGGCAGTGGGCAGACATTGGTCGCAGAATGGATGGCCAATGGGGCCGAAAAGTTCTTTATTCGTGACCGTAAACCGGAAGACGTTGCGTTGGAAGACCTCCCACTAGGTTGACCAATGGCCTGGTGCAGGTTGTGGGAAAGCGCTAATGCGAGTCGCACGGGACCGGTCAATATGGCGACACTTGGGGGAAGCCTATGTCCAGCAGAGGACGTCTCTCAGCTGAAATGATGATGATGATATTAAATACAATTAGAAAAAACTTTAACAGACCTGTCATCTATTCTCCTGAATGAATCACGCAAGACAACTAAACATTGAATAATTGAAAGGACAGCAACATTACCTTCCACCAGTAACAGTATTAAGTACTGCGACCACCAAAGTTTTATAATTATCATAATTAGTACATTTAAAATGTAATAATCATGGCCTAACTGTTTTACTGTTCATTGTTCTATTTAGACTTCGGTCTATAATCCAATCCAAATCATTGTTTGCCACGATTTGAATTAGGGATTCTCCCAAGGTAGTTTTATTTTGCGCAATGACAACACCACTTTGTTTTTTTAGTGTCAATCATCAGGTTAAGCGGCGCTTGTCTAGGTTGGTCTGTGGATGGGTAACAGCCCATTACACACAGACCGCCCGTGCACTCAAAACATTTTGCTAATGGATGGTTTGAATAGAACGGGGTTTGTGGAGGTGTTTAAAATAAAAATGTTACACTAAAAATATTATCTCGTGGCTAAATAATAACAGCCGCTCGGGCCGATCTTTAGGTTAAGCCGGGCTTGCCTAGGTTGGTCTGCGGATGGTCTGGACCCTTACATATCGAGTTTCCTCCGTGCCTTGGAAAGCACGTTAAGCTGTTGGTCCCGGCTGTCATTTGTCCATCTTTGGCAGTCCAACCAGTCTTACCAAGTGGTATCGTATTACCCAGTATAAACTGGGTTGTGGAGGTCAGATAGGCAGTCGCTCCATGTAAAATACTGGTATTCAGCTGCATCCGGTTAGACTGGAAGCCGACCCTAACATAGTTGAGAAAAGTCTAGGCAGATGATGACACTAAAATCATGAATTAAAAAAAAACTTGCGGAAAAGTTGAAACTTTGACCCCTAATATCTCCGTAACTAGAAGGTTCCCAGGTATGGTGTAGAACAAAAAAATATCGCAATGACGGGGTGAACAAGTGTTTTTGGCTTCGTTAAAGTATTTTTTTACACCCTGTATTTTTGCATCAACACTATAAATTATCTCTACACTCCAATCGAAATGTAAACAACAAATTTGCATTTCATGTTTTAATTGAATATTTTTAGCATAGTTTTATTCAATGGCTCCTGTGAAACATCAGGTGTTTGCTGTCAAAAACTCATTTACAAGTCTTTTGCGAATTCGAGTTTCGTTTCACAGTTCCAAGTTCCTACTACATTAGCTATTCGGGGACACGTTTGTTAATCAAATGTTTAAGTGGGAAAGAGAGCTTTATTTCATTTTAAAGGCGATTTAATCTATTGACTTGGGCCTGGTGATTGTGTGTGTGTGTTGCGTTGTTGTTGTGTGGACTGTGTTATTAGCCCAGGTCCCAGGGTATGCATCAGGCATTTTTGACCGCAAAATAACACATAAACAAGTGAAATAAAAAATAAAGAAATCGTCCGACACAATAATGTACTCGTACTAAAAGTTAAATAAAAATAATATGTTATGTCCTAGGTACCAGCTATCAGTATTCCTCATTTTCTTTCAACATAGAGTACATTATTCTTCTAGTCTAGCCCTTTCATATACATATTGAAGGAATTCTGAAAAAAAGAATGTAAATCGCCATTTTGTGTTGGCAGCCATCTTGGATTTGGAATTAATCATAGTGAATTGAATTCTACTAGTCAAGCCGTTTCATTTGATACCCATAATAAGAGAGTTGTGAATAATATGTAATCTGCCATTTTGAACTGGTTTTCGTCAAACATAGCTAAGAAGGTAAGCTAAGAAGGCGGTTTAGTCGGGAGTGACTAAACCGCCTTTAAAAAAAATCAAAATCAAAAAAGTTAATCCGTTCGGGAGCTACGATTCAACAGACAGACACACCGGTTGAGGTACCCGTGGCGCAGCAGAGAAAACATGAAAACCTGACCATGGTATATAATCAGCCCAAACAAAAAAGCAAATTCGAATCACAAAGAAAGTAAACCGTGAATAATAATTCAATGTAATTTAAATACACTGTTTTTATTCCAGAAAAATGATGTGCAATTATTGGGTATTCGGTCCATTGGACGAGGTCGCCTTTGAAGTAATGCTCCACATTATTACCTTATTTATGCTCTTCCGAGCGCGGTTCTCGTATTTCCCGGGTCGTATTTATTTAAATAATTATAATTGACGAAGAAGGTTGTGGCTGAAGAATATGATAGACGACAAAAAAACTAATTAGTCCGTCAGTTAGATTTTTAATTTAGGGTTTAATTTAGCATACAGGGTGTAAACCACCTCATCACAAAGCCGTTAACCAAGCATTCTGTACATCAAACTAATTAACTTTACGCAAAAAACATTGCTGGGAAACAACTTTTTTTTATAAGGTTATAAATCATGTTTTGTGGTAGAACTCAATGTAACGCACTTAAAACATTGTGCTGATGGATGGATTGAATAGTACGGGTCGTGGAGGTGTCAAAAGTTAAAATCTTACAAAAAAAAAACTTGTCAAAAAGTTATAAATTTGACCCCCCATATCTAGAAGGTTCCCAGGTATCGTGTAGAACAAAAAAATGATCACAAGGATGGGGAGAACAGATGCCTTTCGGCTTCGTGAACAGGTGTTTTACACCCTCTAGATAATTTTAATTTACAATTTTCTTAATACGAGTATGTATTCATTATTAACCACATAGACAATTACTGATTTTCCTATATCAAATGAAGCTTTTTAAATGAAGAAGAAAAACTACCTACTATTAGAACCCACACAATTTAAAAACAACGCCCAATACAAATCAAGCAAATATTTCAGACTCCTATTCAATTTCATTTATAAGTGCCCACTCATTCTACAGAGTTTAAAAAAGCAGTAAATACTTCAGGGATATCGAATTTCCTACGGTTCGTAGAACTTGAACGGTCTAGAAAATAATTCCAGGCTCTCTGAAACGAAAACGGATAAAAAGATCCCAATTAAGGAAATTGGATTCAGCTACTTATACGGCTATTGAGGTTTGTTTTGCCTAGTAACTCCGCATTTACAACAAGATATTAAACAAGTAAACAGTAACTATGAAATTATTTTATACTGTTTTTTTTTTTAATTACAAAACTAGCACTTCGCCCGCGACTTCGTCCGCAATAATTGTAATAACTCGACTAATTTGCATGATATCAATATGATTTTTAGCTATGTTTCTCGATAAAAATGTTGCTCTTTAGTGGTGAAAGTATTTCTAAAATCGGCTGAGCAGTTCTTGAGTTAAATCGTAACAAACACACAAAATGTAATATTGGTATCAAAGGGTCTGCTCTTGACTCCGATCACGCCTGATGGAAAGCGATTGATGAGGTCTGTGATGGGACGAGCGTGCCCTGAAGATGCCTGTTCGTTTATTAGTTTAATTATCAAAACAAAATCGAACAAATTAACCATACATCATCTGAAATAACGTTGAATACCTCACAAATAAAGACATGCCCTATGTCAAACATGTTTGACATACGGGTTTAGCTTAGCGGTTTTTGGAGCAACGTCAGTGATTTGTGTCTAGGAGCGCAGTGTAGTACATGGTCGGTAAGTTCGACACTTCGGATACTGCGCTCCATTTCACCTTGGCAAACCTTGAGCTTGGACTTAGACCTAAAATCAATACAAACCAAACCCAAAACAGACATACAAGGTGGCTTATTATTATGATTTGTTTAACCTTAACAGTATCACATACATAACCAATTTTGTCGGATGGGAAATCGTCTAATGACCCCCACACTCTGGGCAGAGCGGAAAAAGTGTCAGATTTGTAATGACTAAAACCCATTGTTCCTTCTTAACCCTTTGTGTCCCAAGGCTGCCGTATCTCATATCAACTATACCCTGACTTTACTACAAATTAATCTTACCTACTGAATAATACTCTCATATAACGTATAGCCAAACCTTAATCACCAATAAGTCAATATCTCTATTTACAAAAGCTCTATAGTAGAGCTTAATAAAAGCTTACGTTCAGAAGGGAGATTATCGGCCTAATCTCTACGAACAACGGGAAAGGTAGAGACGGCTAAGATGGAAATTAATTAACGTTTTGAAACTCATTGACCTAGAAATGGATTAGACAATAATCATTTGTACGCTTCATTTACTTTGTTTTTGGTACATTTGCAGAGTGTAAAAAGACTCTTAATGAAACCGAAAACATCTCGTCTTTGCGATAACTTTTTTTGTTCTAGACCATACCTGGGAACCTTCACGAAGATATTGGGCCCAAAGTGCCAACTTTGGCCCCAATGTTTTTGATGTAAGGGCTCATTTCTGGAGACGCGGCGCGTCGGGCGGCGCGTTGCGTGGCGCGTCACGCGGCGCGTCGAGCGTTTTTTCCGTTTCCGGAGAGGCGGCGCGTGCAGCGGCCTCAGTACAATATTGTATAGGGAGACGCGGGGCGTGCTGCGACGCGTTGCCCGTGGCGTCGCACGCCGCGTCCGACGCGGCGGTGCACGCGGCGTTGTGTCATCATGTCACGTCACGGATGTCAAACAGACATAAGCTCTTTGTGTTTTTCTTCTCGCGAATAAATAAAAATAACAGTCTAATTCGCCTAAGTTTAGTGAATAAATACTTCTGCCAGTGCAACTTACGAATAACATTGTTATCTAGTGTTCATGTGCTGTTTAAATATTTAAAAAAAAAACAGTAAATAACTATAAGTGAACCCCATCAATACACAAGTACCCGAAACCCACAGTTTATAGAAGATAATTATTCGGGGAACGGAAAACCAACTTGTGGCTTAACGGTGTGCGGTCCTGTACTCCGTTGCTGTGCTCAACCTATGGTGTTTGTCTGAACTTCTGAAGTTAGAACAATAGAATAAGTAACTTGGAGTTGGATAGTTATTATGGAGACCAAACTGGCTCAACCCGAAATGTCGCAATCGTCGAATGTGGATCTTACAAATCAGTTGAGCGACATAAACGACCGTGACCAGGACTTGCTCGCAAATTATATCCTTAGATCTAATATTCCAGAGATAAGTGGAGAAAACACCACCTACACTGCCATGTTGGTGGCCGCTAAGATTGGCGTCAAAATTAAAGCGCGCGATTTCGTGAGCCCCAAGCATGGAGCAAGGAGGCTGGCGCTTCAACGCAACGCAGGCGACGGCGGGCGCCGGTGGAGACCCGCCCCCGCTTCCTCGTCGTGCGGCTCGCGCGTCGCGACCTACGGGACGAGCTGGCCGGAGGGAGCGCGAGTGCGTCGAGGCATGATAACAGCGGATCTCGCTCGATCTGCCGGCTCTGCAAATAGAAGCGCGCTACATCTACGAGTGCTTAACTAAACTAGGCCTATTTGGCGCAGCCGTGAGACGCACGATAATTATTTCTTTCCATTTTTTGTCCGTGTAGTTTTAAGTTTTTTAATTGTGTAATTAAGTTTTTATTTTTTTCTGTTCTTGTTGTGTGCACTTATGGCATAATAAATTATGCCAAATAAATATGTTTTCTTTATTTCTACCTTTCATCCTATCTTACTCGGTCATAACAAGCATTAAATTAGAATAGAACGACTATTTTAGACCAATTATCACTGGGGCGAAGTAGCCCAGCGGTTTAGTGGCCTCTTTATAAACCTAGGGTTTCAGGTTTGAAATCCAGACAGGTACTCATTTTTTGTCTAAAATAATCACGTTTCGCGAGCAATTTTATACAACTGCTACCTGATAAGTTTCATAGGAACCGTGATCAAAATTAGGGACATACACAGACAAACTTTTCGGTTTTATAAAATAGCGATGGGCTGATCGTCACGGCTCTTCCTCTATTACGCCGCGCTGTTTACCACTTATCTTGTAGCGTGTGAGTGTTGCCTGCAGTCGACAACGCTGCGGGCACACGCGTCGTTGCAGTAGGAGGGAAGGAATACGTGCTGCACATCCGCACGAGAAGCATGTCGATTTATTTTAATAATCGATCTCTGATTCGATAAAATCAAGTTGGAATTATCCACATCATCTATGCAAACTCTTTTGATGTTGTGGAAGTCTCAGTATTGTCAATTGTCTGTAAAAAAAATACAGCACAGAGCATCAAGTAGTCTTTGGTCCCAATGCCAACTCGAGAGCTTTTTAGGGATCCGTAGCCAAATGGCAAAAAACGGAACCCTTAGGGATTAGTCATGTCTGTCTCTGTGTCTGTCCGTCCGTATGTCACAGTCACTATTTTCCAAAACTACAAGAACAATGCTGTTGAAACTTGGTAAGTAGAGGTATTCTGTGAACCGCATTAAGATTTTCACACAAAAACTAGAAAAAAAACAATAAATTTTGGGGGTTCCTAATACTTAGAACTGAAACTATACATTTTTTTTCATCAAACCCATACGTGTGGGGTTATGGGTACTTATATCTTCAAAAATGATATTGAGATATGTAGTATAATTTTTTTCTAAACTGAATATTTTGCGCGCGAGACACTTTCAAACAGGTCAAATGTGTGTGTGTCCCCCTGTAACTTCTAAAATAAGAGAATGATAAAACTAAAAAAAATAAATGATGTGCATTACCATGTAAACTTCCACCGAAAATTGGTTTGAACGAGATCTAGTAAGTAGTTTTTTTTAATACGTCATAAATCATAAACCGCAATTTACCTTTCATTCAATCAACTCAAATATAAAAATAATTAAAAAAAGCGTTATGTTACTTGCTGCTACGGAATCTTTCATGGGCGAGTCCGACTCGCAATTGGCCGCTTTTTTTAGTAACTTCAAACAAAATCTTTTTGATAGACGGCCCCACAACGTTTGTTTTCTCTAAACAGCTAGTTTGTTCTCTATTATCATCACGAAGTTATAATTGGGTAGGTTGTGAACGCTCGTCTCTAATTGGATAAGCAACGCTTAGTAACAATGGCATTATTGGCGCTGGCAATGTGACATTTGACGGGCAGCAAGAATTGTCTAAGTTGACGATTTATGTGAAAAAGAGCAATGAAAGATTTGAATATTTTTGATTATGTATATTTATTTCTTTTGCGTGTGATGTAGATGCATAACAACAACAAAAAAATGTGCGGTCAAACGTTTTTTCTTTAATATCGAACGTAATTCGTATTTCAAAACTAAACAATATTCACGTATGATCTAACACAAATAACAAATTCGTTTTCTCAAAATTCCACGTGTCTGTACAACCCTGTTTGAGGTTATAATTATAATAGTCAATTTAAAAAAAAAAAGGTTGCACTGCGGGAGTGGGGTGCATTTTTTATAATTTGGAATGGTTAGGGAATAATTTCGCACGAATTGCTTTAATTACCAGTATAAAAGTACTATAATTTATGTGGTTAAGTAAAATATTCATTTATTGCGCTATCGTACACAAATATGACAATTTATATTAACTACTGTAGTGATTCATAAATGAGTTATGCATTCTGTGGTGGGGGATGCATGTTGGAGGGAGCGCGGGGCGATGCACCGCGTTCAGTCTAGTCCGAGCAGCCTTAGCGACAGCACGCCTAACCCAGGAATATTGGAAACAGTGTTTTATTGTACAACCCTGAACAAAGACACCACAGTAATATACGGTGGTTTTACTCGAAACCCTAACTAGTGTACGAGTGAACACCACATCTACCTACATTATGAATCTACGTCTTACGACATTTCGATCAGGTCACGTGTCCAGACGCGAGTTTAACATTTTTTACCCATCCCAAAAAGTGCACAACGTCGCTAAAGAAGTTTTCACTTCCAAATTATTTGTGAAAACCTATGACAGAAGCAGAGAAAGATCACAAAAACGTTGGATAGAGAAACATTAAGAGTTAAATCAAAAATGATTTGAAAGTTAAACCCCTCGCTCGATAGATGGTATTGTAGTCGGATGTTGTATTATATTCTTTGCCATTATAGGGACGGACCCTCGTTCAGTGTTTTACGTGGTAGTATACAGCAGGCCGCATACAGAATTTCATAACGTGACGACTTCTACTAAATCGCGCTATCTGTAAGACGCGTTAAGAAATTTTGTTCCAAAAAGTACACGTTTATAATTACAAAACATGGCTCATACGACTATGTATAAAACAAATCTGCGACTAAATTTTGAAGGAATTATGTTTTTTCGTTTTTTTAATAAATTCGTGATTTATAGCTATGCAATATACAAATAATGCTATATGAACTACGACTGCCTCAAGCAATACGGTTGGATTTATTTTTTCTAGCAGTTCCAAGCGAAAACCATATTATGTTTTTATCTAGTTTAAATCTGTCAAAGTAGAAGAGTATTTTTTCAATGTAGAAAAAGGAAACACAAACATATTTTACTTCATACTGTTATCATTCAAAACTAATTTACTTAGTCCATTGGGCATAACATCATCCTCCAAAAACTGGCAGAAGTCTCCATGACATAACGCCGCGTCGCACGCCGCGGGGGACGCCGCGTGCACCGCCGCGTCCGACGCGGCGTCCGACGCTGCATCTCGAGCAAACGCGCGTAAAAACGCTTCTCCGTAAACGCTCTCATACATTGACATATGTTTGAATTTGAAGCGGCCCGCGCCGCCCGACGCGCCGCCCAACGCGCCGCGTCTCCAGAAATGAGCCCTAAGACTTAAAACACGTCCACGAACCCTGTTCTATTCAATCCATCCACCAGCACAATGTTAGGAGTGCGGTTTACCGTAAAACGTGATTTTTCACTTAAAAAAAATCGTTTCCAAGCAATAATTTTTGCGTTAAGTTACTTAGGGCAGATTCAACCAAACTAGAGTAAGTTTTTACTCGAGAGTAAGCTACTGCTTTGTATGACAATTCTTATTCTCGAATAAACAATTGCATAGTAAGAGGTAGTTTACTCTCGAGTAAAAACTTACTCTAGTTTGGTCGAATCCATCCTTAGTATGACAATTAACACTAATCTGAAGAGTTCTGAAACCAATAGAACATCTACTATGCTTTAATTGAGCATATAATAAAAATAACATTAAAAGTTGTTCATTTACATTGGCTAGCGGCTAGCCGATCGGCAGATAAAAAATAAACAATCGAGTTTGTCAGCAGATTGCTATCCCAGCTACTCGTTAAACTTAATTAAACGAAATCCCTCAGTTAGCACTAAGGCCCCGTTCACAAAACTGGGCCTAGCGATTCTAGCGAACTTATTTGCAAGACGCGCGCGTGCGACTAAAAAGAACTCGTTGGTGGTGCTTGTCAGACAGCGTTTGACGGTCTGTATCTGATCTGAAGTCGTGACCACCGCTCTGACAGCTGGTACATTTAATTCGCATGGCAGTTTACCGTCCCGCAAACAGTGGTTTGCGGGACGGTAAACTCCGTAAAGCAGTGGCTTTATCGCTGTCAAGACGGGTGTTGTGTAAGCATATAGCTCGTGGCCAACGAGTAACGACTCGAATTATTGTGTAGTCTGCTTTTTTGTTCGTTATCTTGCTGGCCTCATCTAGACGAAAATGGTTTTCAAACACAAAGCCTAAAATAAAATAAGACTGAATGTCTGGAACTTTAAAAGAGCCAATACCGTTTGAGTTTTGTTTTGTCGTCTCTTCTCAAAAACCACCACTATTTTTCCGTGTAACGACCACAATTATATCTAGAACTTGATAAAGACCTAAGTAATAAAATCAATCAATACCAACCTACCAGGAATTAACGCAAAGTCAGTCCGCTCGCTCATTCGTGGGAACCAAGCTTCAGGACTTATTTAATGTAGAAACAAGGCAAGATTTGATGGTGCTGTTAAAATTGAGAAAAGGAAAATAATATCACGTAGGTAGTGTATAAATATTAACGCCTCTTATAGAAGTGAATAATATAAAAGTGGCCATGCTACTAGAGCCCTAGGGGTGCAAACAGCAAAATTACATGCCAAAACCTCGCCCAAGAAAAGGAAACTTTTAACATTATTTAAAGTTAAATGAAAACGTTCGTTATACTTGTATCAGAGATGACTATTAAATTCTCTAGTACAATATACCAACAATGGGTCTCTCAATTGGTGCATCGGAATGAATGCACAATCGTTCGAATGTGGGTCACCATCACAATGATGGTTCGGAGTCAAGAAAACGAATTGTTTGGATGTGTTAGATCTGCATCGATTTTCTCCTTTGAATTTTCTAAAGGTATTCAGAAATTCTGTCATGGATTTTTTTAATCGTTGCTATGCACTAGTGAGTTACTGCTACTCCTATAAATAATATGTTCTGTAAGCGGCATAAAGCGCAAGTCGTTGGATTTCCACAACATTGAGGTCACACCGCAAATATCCGGCTCGAAGGACCATATTTGGGCAATTGAATAGGAAGTTTTAAGGTGCTTTTGCTAGTAAATTTAGAAACATAATCATACTCACGTTAATTGAACAAAATATTGAAGAATGCCCTGTCAATCCAAGCACATGTTGTGCTATTCAACAAAAACAAAAAAAAAATATTATTTTGGGCTTATCTCCTTATTGGGATTTTGACGGGACATTCACTGGATGGTAGCTGATATTAATTTAAATGCGGCTACTTTTATTGTAGAAAACTTTTATTGTAAAAGTTGGGGTTCCTCAAAAAGTTTGAAATTGATAACAAAATCCGAGTCAAACAACGAAATAACATTTATAACATAATTTCACGTGGACGAAGTTCGCGTGCAACAGCTAGTAGTTAAAATTTTTAGTTTGAATAAACCAAGACAAATATTCATTTCAAATCAACGAAGCAGAAATAATTGTGACGGATATATCTAACGGTTCTAATCTTTGCTCAAAAGCGGTTACAGCAGTTACGTAGTACAGCAAACATAGTAATAGTATCACCATGGGACCCCTTCGTACTCGATGTATCTTCTGTTATTGTTATATTGACATTCACAGTATTGATCTACCACATAAGCACCTCGAGGGATTTCCATCTTGATATTACAGAATCATTGATTCCCAGTGCACTTCAGTCTACATATAGGCTCCGACGCTTCGGTTTAATCTAGGTCGTTTGTTTAAGTCAATATAGGCATAGTACACAAGGACAGTATAGGGATGTAGATGAAAATACTTAAAGGATGATAATATGGCAAAAAAGGAGGCGTCTGATTAGATGACGAGTAATATGGAGGAAGATGACATAAGTTGTACGCTCAAGGCACTCTTGGCGCCATGAATTTTATAAGGCCTGAAGTCGTATCGCACTGACGGTCGCGTACGGCTGGTCATGACGTCAGCGAGAACAAAATACGACTGTCGGTCGCCGCTGTCGTCAACGTCGCAGTATGGTGCTATATGGAACACAATGCATACTCGTACGTGACTGAACGTACGCGACTGACCGTCAGCGCGACAAGAATTCAGGCCTAAGAGCTGTCTTAAAGAGCTGTGCTGTTACAAAGGTCGTGGCTCACTTGACAAGCACCGCACCGGCATCGCTCCAAGCCAGCAATTAACTTGCCATTCAAATAAAAGCATTAAATCGTGTGTCGCATAGCCTATTTTATAATGACCATATGAAAAAGCTTACGGCGAGCGGTCAACGCGCTTGCCGCTACCATACGATTCGACTCGCGGGTGACTCGGCGTCTGCGCGCCGATTCCGAGTTGCCCGCAAAACAACGTACAGTCACATATTTAGTCAGAGAGCCCACTACACTGAACCTAGTTCGATAAGACTACCAGATTATGTAATTCACATTAATACTTGACGTGGTTAAATTTAACCTCATTTTCGTTATCAGCCACCCCGAAAACCAAGAAAACGACACCCATGATGAAAAAGTTGACAATCTTTCGAAAGGTTTTTCTTTCATTTTCCGTCATGGGTGTCGTTTATAGCTTGCATAAACTTGTAAAGACTTTAGTACTTTTGATTATTTGAATCACTTTTTTAACTTCATCCGGCGTGCTACAACTTTATTTTACGTATTTCTTTTACAAGTTCATGTGAGCGGCAGACACATTACCCCCCTCCATCATGCAGCTGACAATTTTAAGCTCAGTATGATGTAAACTATTTATGAAAAAAGTTTCAGCCGGCGTACTATGACTGTTTTTTTTCATCACCGGTGGTGAAAAAAAAATAGCCTCCTCACCTCCCAATCCCACACCCACCGCGGGTATCTCAGCTGACGCTGGGTCCACTTATCAGTCATTTGAGATCTATTGAACCAGATGGCAACCGATCGGCGTAAGAACACTCTAAAATGCAACACCATCTCCCGGACTATCACAGCCAGCGCACAGACTGCGAGCTTACGCCTCGCGGACGGCGCACGGACGCCACGCCACCCGCGCGCCTGTTACGCCTAGCTGACGACGCGTGGTAAGCGCGCCAAAGCCTAAAGTCAAGACAACGCAGGGCAACAGCTGTGCTGGTGCGGTGCTGGTGAGGTGCTTGTCAAGTGTGCCACACCGTTAATTGTGTTTAAATACCGTAACAGAAATATTATGCTCTCCTTATTAAAATCACCAATGAGCGTTGAGGGCCTTGGCATAACTAATTTCCCGTTTTTATCAATCATCCTTAATACAAAATCATTGAATCGCCCGCTAGAATGATAGAGGTCGCAAATACAGTGTCGTATTTCATTGAAAAATAACACCCAACACATACACACATATAAAACAACCTGTCACTATTCAGTGTACCTATTTACGGTGACAACAATAAATTAATGTGAAGCCAAGTAATTGCGACCAACTTAGATGTAGGGCGTCCAGGCGGTAATGTGGCCCTGCTCGCTTCCCTCGCTCAGCTTGCGCTGCCCTTACGACCAACTTATAGATAAGGTTGAAAATTGAAATAGAAGCTCATTTATTAAAAAAAAAAGATTATCATATTTGAATTATCTTGCAACTCTTAAACTCGTAAATGTCAAAATGTGGTCATTTTGACATTTTCGAGTTGCAAGATAAATACATTTACAAACGTCTCTAGTACCTGTCTTCTCTTTAAAAATGCATTGCTTTTTTACGAACCTCGTATTAATGCTACTAGAATCGCTGCTAGAATTGCAAAAAAAAAAAAAAAAAAAACAAAAAAATCTTCGAAAAATATCTAAATTGGGGAGTAGCCATTATTTTTACAGTCAAAAGAAGTTCTTACCGTTTAAAAATTCTGACTGTGACACATAACTTGGCAAGACTACATGAATGAATGGGCAATTATAATTAATTACTGCCAGCTAAACTACCGTGTCCTATACTATTTATTGTTAATGTATAGTGTGCGCAGATTGCCAATTACATGTCTTCCGTTCATATAGTTCAATCTTTTCATTTCGTTTCTGTTCCATGTAGGGTCGCAATTGTTATGATTGATGATGTATTGGTTATCCAGTTATGGCAGCAGGATTATTGTGTTACCGGATGAATGTTAATGCAATGGAATAAATATGAATGATTGTAAGAATGTTGAATTTGAATTTTGTGTGATTAACTTGGCACATTTCATGCATCTCCAAAGATAAGGCAACCAGCATGCATGAGAGATATTTCTTGACGACATGTAAAGCCAAGTCAGATGGTCATGAGCGGCATAAAAACTTTGGTGCCAGGTTAGGCACTAACCACACGTTAAAGAAAGAAGGAAGGTTAGGCAAACGTGTACTTAATTTGCTCAATGGAAAAATCCAATAACACATTGCTCGACATGGGAATCGAACTTGGTGAGGTAAGTAAAATAGTAGTTCTATGTGAAAACTGGTATTCAGTTGTATCCAGGTAGACTGGAAGCCAGACTGGATGCAGTGTTACGAAAAGTCTGATAGATCATTATTTAATTTTGTGACAGCTAAGCAACAAGCGGAATTATCATCAACCCTAAAAACCGAATATTTACCATGTTGACCGTAAACAAATAGGTACAACAACAACACAGTACATACAACAACAACAACAACAACAGCCACACAGTAAACACAACAACAACACAAAAAAAACAGTACAACAGTCACAACAGTCAGTGAGTGAGTGTGTGTTAATGATTGAATTGATGAATGATTAAAAATAGGTATAACAAGCGGATTGAAGATTGAACGGAGTACTTGATTATCATGATCTAATTAAAACTTGATCACGAAGTTCATTATCTCCATAATGAAAATTAAATGATCTTTCTTCCGTCTTATGGCCTCGAACAGATATAAGTATAATATTATGTAGGTTCGACTACACCTAACTTCATAACTTAATACAAGGAGGAAAACTTTCTTTTTCATGTTGATTTTTGTTTTCAGTGCAGACGAAAATAATGAATAAATATTTGTTATTGTCTTTAATTCTTACATAATTTTATTTGAAAATCTATTATTTTAAAAGTACGGTCAAACCATGCAACTGGATTTCAAACCAGTTCCTCCAAACCAATTGAGGTGAAATTTTACACTCACCTTCGGTGCTGATGACATAACTTTTTTTATGAGGCATTGATTCTGCCACCAGGATTGTCTCCTTACGAAAAAAATCTTCACTAGTTAATACCACGTTCAATTGGATAGATATAGCTTGTTTATATAAACTTTACACAAAAGGGTCGTTTTTCCATACAAATGTAGTCCCCTGTTTCCTCCCTGGCCAGTAGAATAGAGCAATATTTGCTTTTCCAAAAAAACCAAGACCACTATTGGCATGTCCCTATGTTTTCTTTTTTATTAATTATTTTATTAAAAGAGATATTAGCCTTCGAAACCCTAAAAAAATTGGCCAAATTTACCACTGTGTTCAAATATCCAGTTTTTATTTCTGAAAAATTAGATAAAAATGACAACTTAAGAACACGGCCAAAACTTTGGAGTATGTTTGGAGATGTAATCAGGGGACAACAAAACGTTGTTTAGGTGTACTTTTAATTGGTATTTTCTGCGGTTGCCTCTTTCGTTCTCTGCGCGCGGTCATTTGGGCACTGCGCGACAGCAATACATTTTACAAACACCTATTTCTCAATTATTTTGGCCGTTTTATTTCTTCTCGACTCCTGATTATACCATGGAATGCCACGTCCCTACGCCTTTCGATCCACGATCTGTGCTCCAGAACTTATGCTATCGGTTCATTGAGAAGCATGGCCAGCCCGAAATCTGTATGATGTGACTGTGAATGTGTGTAATTTACCCCCTCAAGGTTCATCGGGAGACCAGCGTCCAGACAGCATCACCTGTCTGGTATGAATACTGAAATGGATATTTTTGACGCAGTCGTGAGGCACACAGCACATACTACGTTTTTCTCCTTATTTTGTTTCTTTTTTTATATTATTTGGTGTGCTTTAACAACTGACGTCAAATATATATGTCACCGTAAAATTGTCAAACACGTTATATTGTAATCTCTCTAGCGATATTGTAAACTTTCGAATTATTGTCAAACTAACATACTGCTTACAATAAAACGCATTATTTTTCGTGAAATGCATGCGATGGTAGTCAACTCACGCGATGTGGAAGGAAGGAGGTGTCCCCCTTGCCCAGTGGTACCACTCTCATGAAAAGATACTGTACCATTCCTGAGAAATATCGATTAATATAACCTAACCTTAAAACACTTTATATTCCCCTAAAAAGCGTAGTCGACGGAGCCCCGCTTCGCGGGGTATTTCCGAGTGAAGGGTTTAAAGGAACCTAACTAACCCAACGGGGGGGGCCCAAGTCCCGATTACGGGGGCAGAGATACTTCCGTATGTTCAGTTGACAATAATTCGAGAGTTTACAATATCGCTAGAGAGAAACACGTTATATTGTAATATAACGTGGTTGCCAATGTTACGGTGACATATATATATCTACATCTACACTAATATTATAAAGAGGAAAACTTTGTTTGTTTGTTTGTTTGGTTGTAATGAATAGGCTTAAAAACTACTGGACCGTTTTTAAAAATTCTTTCACCATTCGAAAGCTACATTATCCACGAGTAACATAGGATATATTTTATCCCCGTACTCCCACGGGAACGGGAACTATGCGGGTGAAACCGCGGGACGTCCGCTAGTATATTTAGATATATATTTATATTCTTTTTCTTTTATGTGCTATTGCCTGCTTCTTCCCGTGCGGAATAGATGGATGTTAAAACTAATCACTTAATAATACTCGTATCTTAATGAAGATCATTTTAGTTTCGAGATCTTATTAATCCTTATCACGCAATTTTTCTTTTATGACCGTTAGAATCTCTTTTGTGTCCACACTGTATGGTCGTCGAAATTGACTGTTAAAACAAAAACAACAAATCTTGTGAGCCACAACAATGAGTGATATTTTCTGTTTTATTTTTATTCTTGGCGTAAGCGGTAAGGATATGTTTTTTATTTAATTTTAAAATTTAACACTAGCAACAGGATAAATTATTATTAACCATCTTTTTTTTTTTTGTTTAATTTGTTACATAAATGTTATTTTTGATAAAAACAGCAGCATCAATTAACGTCGATCATACAATTAAGCCCCACCGAAGACATAACATAAAAGCATTGTTGTTTTCATAAACAGCACATTTACACAGGTCCCATAACCGGCCTCTGGAATACCACCATGTATTTGACACGTAATATGATGCTATTTTACTCGTAAATTCTAAATTGAATTCCAACCAGTCAGCAGAATAAAAAAAAACAAAACAACATCTTAGTTTTATTCGTTTAAATTTTACTATATTTAATTTGTATTGCCTAAATGAAAAATGTCCGTTACATATTAGACATGTCAATAGATTTGGATAATTTTTCATAAGTTTTGAAAGTAACTGAAAAGTTTTTGCCACATTCCCTCACTGTGACTACAGCGAAGCCAAAAAGAAGGGATGTGATATGTATTAGCAGTCTATGTATGTTTGTATTTACGTATGTTCCTCCGTAGTGCCTAAACCGTTCATCCGGTTTTGATGATTATAAAGTCAATCTATTAATTATTATGTGGGAGTGATTTTCCATATTTGAATTATTTAGTTACCTTACATATTGGCTTGTCAACTGAAAAAATCTAATTAGTCCGTCAGTTTGATTTTCAAAAAATATTTGATACGTCACGCCGTGATTTAATTTTTAGCACGTTCTGACGTCACGAGCCCATTTCCGATGTTTCGATGCGTTTTATCTTTGTCAATATTCATTGATTTACAAAAACAAAAAATTACCTGTCCGTTATTGTCCAATACTCCAACTGACGGACTAATTTTTTTTTATTTACTTTTATTATTCAAAAAACAGTAATAGATTTGCAATTTATTTTTGGTGGAAACTAGCCTATTATTGTAAAGACTTTTTGTTTCAGTGATATCCCTGTCACAAGATGTAGAAGGATCGCTAAAAAAGTCACAAAAAAAACTGGTCGCACAAAATACGGAACCCGTGGACTATGACGATTATGACGAACCTAGGGTCGGTGATTACTGCTTCAAAGAACATCAACGCTGCGAACTGGACTTGTATGATTATTTAAAATTCTATAATACCTGAAGAATTGCCAAGCTTAAGTGGCAGTGGACAGGCACATTGATCGCAAAACGGATGGCCGATGGGGCTGAAAAGTTCTGAAGTGGCGACCGCAAACCGAAAGACGTTGCATTGGAAGGCATCTTACTAGGTGGATTGATGATCTGGTGGAGGGTGCAGGAATCCACGGGACAGGACATCCAGTCTGGACTTCGAGTAGAGGATGTCTTTTGGCTGAAATAATTATACTAATGATGAATATAACAAAATTAATCCATCAACATGAGCTATAGGCCATAGTTCTCGAGCCTGTCTTAGAAATTATAAGTCGTGGCTTCGTGGGTATGAACCCAAGAAAGCTCGTTTATTTTTGTTGCCATGAATGAACCACAGCCTGTTAGGCGAACCCTTCCTCTTATCTTTTCAAGAACTTTTACACTCTATTTTTTATTTCTTTTCTGTTTCTATCTTTACTTTCTTCTTCTTTTCTTTTGTTTTTCTTTGTTGTCCCTTCTCGCGCATCACTTCGAATCACCCATCATAGTACTCATGCAGTTTGTATCATCATTATTTCTGGGTTGTCCCCAGCGTTTCATAATGACTGCTCTCAAAATTTTAGGGGGAAACCTCATGAGGGAATCGACTGACATCTTACTACGGTTAATGAAACTGCTGATGGTTTCATTTGTTTAGCAGCCGTATCGGTTGAATGCTTGCCGATGTTAGTATATGGGGTACCGTAACCCATCCTGGCCCGTACCTCAACAATTTGCTGAGTTAACATTTCTCCAAACGATTTTTTGGTTTTCTTTTTCAGAAAATATGTTGCTAAACCAATATGCGTTTATACAAAGAAGATGGGACTGACTAACTTTTATGGGTTGTGCACAATCAATTTGAAATTATGCTTAAAAACACACCAAAAGAAAATACAAGATGGTTCTACTTCTGTGGGTGGTACGTATTTGTCTGTCTGTTCGCGATAAACTCAAAAACTACCGCACTGATTTTCATATTGTTTACACCAATGGATGGAATGATTCTCGAGGAAGGTTTTAGTATATAATTTGTATGCGGTAAAAGCCATGGGCATCATCTAGGTGTTGAATATAAACCATAATGAAAATCTACTGTAAATGGCTCAAATAATTTGAACAAGTTTACATCCAACGTTTGTTACGTAAACGCAATTGTATAGAAATCTAAAGTTATCTTAAAACAACATGGTACAGTCATACATTTGATCCGAAATGTACCTTATTCAGTTTGAAAACAAACTACGGAAGTATGAAATCGAATCGACAGTAGGTACTAATAAAAGCCATAGCTTCAAAAGTGCAATGAGTAAAAGTTTTTGTTGCAGACAGGCTTTAAGAGGCCTGCGGAGCATGCGCCGTTCATACAAACGTAATACCAAAATAATTTGAAAATCATACATATTCGTAAGGTATTGTATATATATTTATTTCGATTGAACTACTAATTATCTAGGTTCCCAAATACATATTTTAAATGGACACTGATTTAAACAAGAGTTACGAGAAAAATAAGTTTTCTATAGACATTTTAAATTCCTCATATCTCGTCTTTATAACACTGTCCTTTCAAAATATATATTTGGGAACCTATATATTCTGTAATCCAATCGAAATAAATACACACTACCTTAAGAATATATTTGATTTACAAATTATTTTGGTATTACTATTGTATGAACAACGCATGCTCCGCCGGCCCCTTTAAGCCGTCGGTCTCAATACGCCATTTAGGTGGGTGATTTCTATGTAAAGTGCTGACAATGTCATTACTAGCAGCAAACATGGAGGTGTCTCCGACCTCTGTGAGTTTATGGAATTTGGTGAAACTTGGATGAAATTGGTTAAGGAAATTAATTTGTGTCTTACCAAATATCATTTGCCTAGCCTTTACCCAACTTTATTGGGGTCAACCTCCAGTCTAAGCGGATGCATCTGAACACAAGTATTTTTCATAGAGCCACTGCCTATCTGACCTCCACAACCCAGTTAGTCCTGGGTAATTCGATACCCCTTGGAAAGACTGGTTATCAGGCAACGACTGTCAATGATGTTCAAAGGATAGCCGGGGCCAACTGCTTAATGTGCTTTCCTTCCGAGGCAAGGAGAAAACTCGGCACGTAATGGGTGGTCACCCATCTACAGACCAACCTAGGCAAGCACGGCTTAAGCTCCTGTCTTACCATATAACGTTGATGAAAGAGTGTTAATCAGTTATTGGTTTGTGGAGGTCAGATATGCAGTCACTTCATGTAAAATGTAAGCATTCAGCTGTATTCGGTTAAAATAAAAGCCGACCCGATAAGTATTAATATAGTTGCTTCGCATCATTGTCACTGCGGTGTAGCTGTCGACAACCTCGGACACCATGGCCTGTCCTGCTACAGGAGCGCAGGTCGCATTGCACGGCACGCCAGCATCAACGACATTATTCGTCGGGCTCTTGCCCGCGCCGGCGTACCAGCGGTTTTAGAACCAAACGGCTTGGTGCGTGACGATGGCAAGAGACCGGACGGCATGACGTTGGTGCCTTGGAGCGTTGGCAGGCATTTGGTGTGGGACGCAACTTGTGTCGACACCCTTGCGCCTTGCCACGTTGCAAGCACGGCTGGCTGTGCAGGCGCTGCTGCTGCAGCTGCTGAGATCCTTAAACGGCACAAATACTGTAACCTTATTGGTAACTACAGCTTTGAGCCGTTTGGGGTCGAAACGCTCGGGTCATGGGGTCCGAGTGCGCGTCTCCTTTTTAAGGAAATCTCCCGCCGACTGATCGACACTTCGCGTAACCAGAGGGCTGGCTCTTTCTTTGGCCAAAGAATTAGCATTGCCATTCTACGTGACGCCTTATTGTCCTATTGACATTGTTGTATATACAGGTTAGTTTAAACGAGGGACTTATTCAAACCCGCAATAGTCTATGCTTACATGATACTAATAAACATATGAACAAAAAGAAAACACTAATACATAACAGATAGATCCATACCAAAAACTTCGCCTAAGTTTCGCAACGTGTGCGCCATGCGCTTATCGCAGAACATGTGTGCGGGTCAATGACCTTTCTAGGTATAATCCATTTTCCCTTCATACTTTAAATCTGGCTTTGGACAGGCAAATATCTAGGTAACTAGGTACTGACCGAATGTTCGCAGTCGTTGATTGACACCTTGCATAATAATTAACGGTTCCTCGCACAATATCACTAGATAACACATAAGCACGAACCTTATTCCCAATATTCTTCACTGGAATGACGATAAGACGTAATTTTTGGTTATTCAAGAACACGTTAACAGGACACTCTTAATGTCGCGAAGTAAGCGGGGTTGTTTGTTAAATGCGATACGCGGAAACGCAATATTAGACATGCGGAAGTAACGGCGCTCGCGCATACACTGAGGTCAGCGCGGGGTGGCGCGGGAATGTGCCCTGTCGGTGCATCGGGGACATTACAAAGGAAAGGGGCGGAGTTTGCGCACGGAGCTCAGGACCGGCACGTGTTTTGCCGCGTGATACCTACTTGCGCGCTGTGTCCATGAGTAATGTATTTAATTAGACAATTATGTCAAAAATTAAGGTTATAGGTTTTTTACATATTTGGATTGAGAATCGAATACTGAATACCTTCCCTCAATATGTCCCTCGTTTAACCTAACAGGCTGTATATTGTAGTTTTACGTTTAGTTTTATTTTTGTAATTATATATAGTTTTAGATGTAGTATGTCATTATTGTACATAATAAAGTTTGTAATAGTAGTAATGGTGGATTGTTGTTTTTTTTTAAATTTTCAGACGAAATATACCACAACGGCAAACATTTCGACTGTCAATATTACGGAGAACATATCAAATCTGAAAGACAAGGGATAATATGGTATTTTAAACTTGGCGGGCTCAATGCAGAAACCGAAGAAATAACGCAACCGTTTGAAAACATTGTTTAAAAAATGTTTCTGTTCTAATAATAAATTTAAAAAAATACTAAAATTGTTTTTTTTTTGCCGAGGTAGGGTAGGGTGAGTACCTATACTAAACCCAAAGATTGACTGGTAGAACCATAAATACAATTGATAAGTGTATGCCTTAAATCTTCAGGTTAAGCCGTGCTTGCTTAGGTTGGTCTGTGGATGGGTGACGACTCATTACATACCGAATTTCCTCCGTGCCTCGGAAAGTAAGTTAAGCAGTTGGTCCCGGTTGTCATTTGTAGACCTTTGACAGTCGTTACAGGTAGTCAGTGGCCCAAAAAGTCTGACAACCAGTCTAACCAAGGAGAACCTATAACCCAGTACTAATTGGGTTGTGGAGGTCAGGAAGGCAGTCGCTCCATGTAAAATACTGGCATTCCGCATCGTCTGGTTAGACTGGAAGCTGACCCCTACATACGAAAAACGAAAAGGCTAGGCAAATAATGTGATTGCCATATGATAATAGACACAATTTTATGAAACCGTTCATTATGATGGGTGTACTACAAAGTTATGGAATCAGGCGTTACTTTGCGGAAATCCATGGCATTAAATGCTATGAAAAATATTTAGTTTTAATACCGCTAGACAAAAATATTCAGGTCTGAAAGCAGGACACAAATCCCACCGTCATGCATATGCACATGCACATATGGGCCCACCCTCCCGCCCTCATGCATATGCACACATACAAAACAAGTGAGAAATAATTAGCATGCCATGCAACCAAACCTTATTCGACACGTGTTTCGCCCCTCCACGGGGCATCCTCAGGAGTTGTTGACTCGTCGAGCGTTCCAACTCGAATGTCCACACGTGTTTCGCCCCTCCACGGGGCATCCTCAGGAGTTGTTGACTCGTCGAGCGTTCCAACTCGAATGTACACTCTCTGTAAGACTGCGACCGAGGCAGGTTGACTGCAATAATGTACAGTGACGTGAAGAACACCGAGAAGGCGACACGCGAGGTTAAAAAAATCGGTGATATTGAGGGTCTGAGTTCCGAGTTCCGACTGTTACACAAGTTTTTTTTTTTATAAATCAACTAGCGGACGTCCCGCGGTTTCACCCGCATAGTTCCCGTTCCCGTGGGAGTACGGGGATAAAATATATCCTATGTTACTCGTGGATAATGTAGCTTTCGAATGGTGAAAGAATTTTTAAAAACGGTCCAGTAGTCTTTAAGCCTATTCATTACAACCAAACAAACAAACAAACAAACAAAGTTTTCCTCTTTATAATATTAGTGTAGTTATACGAGTTGAATGTTTTCAATGTAATATTTTTACTTTAAACACCTCCACGACCCCCATACTATTCAGTCCATGTCAATTTAGGCCACCAAAATACCGTGTATAATGGGTATATATCCGGAAATGCAAATTCAATTTTAATTGTGTGGGTATCCGCGCACTGTAGTACAGCTCCCAGTGTTTACGTATTTTAAAAATATAATAATGGCCCAGAAGGCCCTTGAAGGTGTAGTGCGCGAGCTACATAAAGTAGTTAGTGAACTCGCGATAAAAATCAGTGCTCTTGAGTGCAAAATTGATGAGCAAACCACTATTTTAGTCAAGCAAGAGGAATCTTTGAAGTTGTTAACTTTAACTATTGAGGGTACACCAAAGTCAGTCCCTCCGATACTAGTGGATACCCACGGTGGTCAAGAGAAGCCAGCGATTCCAGCGACTACGCAGCGTCCCATTCGTCAAGCGCGAATTAATTCTAGTGCAAAAACCTCAAGTGCATACGCAGCCACTGCAAAAAAATCTGACGCTGCAAAATCAAGAATCGATGGTGACGTAGGTGACTCAAAAAATTTGCTGATGACATCCACGAAGACTACTATGAGTGCAGAATCCAATCTACCCACAAAAGCTACTTTATCACCTTTGGAATGCCGGGCCACGAATTCAGCGGAATTGCGTCCGGTTAACACAAGAGATAATCACTACGAAAACATTACCTCCGATGAAGGGTGGCAACCGGCGCGCAAAGCACGTACTTCTAAACGGCGAGTGGTCACTGGCAGCGGACAAGTAGATGAACAACTCAAAACGGTTGAAAAACTGAAGTTGAACTAAACTGAAGAACTGAAGAAGAACATTTGCAGGCTTGGTCTCTCAAGCCGGAGACGACGGAGCAAAACGTGCTCACCTATTTGAACAAGCTTCAAGTTTGTGACCATTACATTGTGGAGAAACGTTTGATTAATACGACAAGACATGCTGCCTTCGTTATTGCTTCTCCTGAAAGCTTAAATAAGACCATTAACACGCCGGCCGCGTGGCCCGCAGGAGTGAAGTTGTCTGACTGGTTTCCGAGGCGTCCCCGCAGGCAGCGGGGGGATTCGAGCTCCGAGATTCACACCGGCGACAGTGCACGCGCAGTCGTTGGGTGTTCCCAGTGAGTACAGTACTGAGCGACGAAACAGGAATGATCTACAGTGTCGGCATGCTAATACTAGTGGATTAAAAAGTTCCCACTCGCCAACGGTGGGGCTTGTGTGTTCGAATGGTGTGAATGTGGTTCAGGCTAGTGGCAAGAAACCCAAGTGCTCGTTAGATATATTTTACCAGAACGTTAGAGGCTTACGCACGAAATTAAAATCATTTTATAACAACATTCTAGGGTCCATGTTTGATTTGGTTGCCATAACCGAGACTGGAATTAATGATTCGATACATGATGGTGAACTGGCTCCAGGCAGATACACGGTAATTAGATGTGACCGCACGGATGGCCGTAAACACGGGGGGGTCATGCTGATCGCCACACCGTGCGGCGCTCTCTACTTACGCAGAGTACCGTTACCCGATAACGTTAGCTTGAACCACCACCCGTTCGAAATCGTATGTGCGACGGTATACCGTCAAGATACCTTTTTGTTTTTGTGTTGTGTTGCGTATATTCCACCTAAGACTATTGAAAGGGAATATTTATGTTTATGTTTCATTTGCTAGAGCAGTTATGTGTTAGTTATGACAAAGTTGTTTTAGTAGCTGACTTAAATATGTACTCAACAAACCAGGAGGTACAATGTTATTATGAATATTTTGTCACCTTCTGTGGGTTTCGCCAAAGTAACAATATTCTTAATTGCAACAATCGCACGCTAGATGTTGTCCTAACGTCTTTGCCCGAGGGTGATATTGTCGTAAATGAGGAACGTGAGGAGTGTTTGTCATGCATAGACCCGCAGCATCCGCCGCTACGAGTAAGTATAAGTCGCGAGCGGGTGACTTCGAGCCGTGGTAACCCTGTACCGCCGCCGGCTTCGACCCTGCCACGATGGAATTATAGGAAGGCGGACTTCCATTCTTTATACTTGGGATTTGCTGGGGTAGACTGGAGCGCCCTGTATGAAACGAGTAATGCCGACGAAGCATATAGAATATTTTATGATATATTTTATAGGATTTTGGATGATAGCACTCCAAGAAAGAGCTTCAAGGGGGATAGCTTTCGTTATAATTACCCGGAGTGGTTCACTGCTGACATAATAGGTCATATAAAGAAGAAGGCATGGTGGCACAAATCGTTTAAAAAGACTGGTTCAGCCGGCGACTATAACAAATTTTCGCACTATCGTTCTGTTATCAAAAACAAAATCAGTACCGCATACTGCGATTATCAGAGGCGTACGGAGCTACAATTTGTGAAGGAACCCAGGCCGTTTTGGGCTTTTATTGGAGGCAAGCGCTCGAAACGCAGTAGACCAAAGATAAGTAGGGATGGTGAGCCATTGCCAGAGCATGAGTGTGCTCAAGCGTTCGCTGACTATTTTCATTCGGTTTATGGGACGGTGGCACCGCGGCTGGATGCGACTGCCGCTGGGCAGGCGGCGCCTGAGCGCGGCGCACGCGTCCATGTGGGACAGCTGTCTCTCGGCGAGGTGAGTGCCGCGCTCGCGCGTCTCAAGCCCAAGCGCTCGGTCGGGCCAGACGGGGTGCCCCCCTTCGTCGTTAGGGATTGTAGGACAGTACTGGCCCGGCCGCTCATGCATGTATTCAACTGTTTTTTACGAGAATGCTCGTATCCGGAAGGCTGGAAATTGACTAGGGTTACTCCGGTACCTAAGGGTACTCCAAGCTCGGATGTTAGCGGATATAGACCAGTTGCAGTGCTGTCAGCTTTTGCTAAAGTCTTCGCGTCCGCGTTGTGTTCAACTATCCACTCACAAGTAGCCTCACAGCTCAACGACGCGCAGCATGGTTTTCGTGTGGGCCGTAGCACGAATTCAAATTTAATGTGTTTTTTAAATCAGGCCACCACAGTGCTGGACTCGGAGACTGGTGCCCAACTGGACGTTGCGTACTTTGACTTCAGGAAGGCATTTGATAGTGTGGATAATGATATACTTTTAAGCAAATTTGCGAGGTTCGGTTTTACCCCAGCCCTCCTAGAGTTCTTTGTTAGCTACTTGCGCAACCGCAAACAAATGGTAGAGTACGGAGGTAGGACTTCGGACTCGTATTTCACCCTTACGGGGGTCAGTCAGGGGACAAATTTAGGGCCGTTAGAATTCATTATTATGATTAATGATCTTCCTGAAGTCATTAAAAACGCTAGCTGTCTGTTGTTTGCGGACGATCTCAAGTTATTCTTGCGGATTGCAGACGAGTCGCACTGCGGGATGCTCCAGCGAGACATCGATCGAGCGGTAGCGTGGAGTGAAGAGAATAAACTACACTTCAATGTGACGAAGTGTAACGTTATGTCATTCACGCGGGCCGTGGTACCCCGACGTCATGATTATTGCATGGGCGGTCACGTCATACCGCGGGTAGGGTCAGTGCGAGATCTCGGAGTTACTTTCGCAGGGGATCTTTCGTTTCGTGCTCATATAGTGCAGGTGTGCAAAAAAGCATTCAAAAATCTTGGTTTTGTTTTGCGTGAAACCCGTGACTTCACTAATATGGCAGCAGTGAAAGCACTTTACAATGCGTTGGTGCGAAGCAACTTGGAAACTAGTGCTATCATCTGGAATCCTTATGAAGCGAAGTATTCCCAGATGCTGGAAAAGATGCAGAACAAATTTACCCGTTACTTATACTGGAAGCAGTTTGGTGTCTACCCTTTCTACCCGCTTATGTATCCAACTCTCTTTGTTATCGGGATGGTTGGGTACTATAAGTTGGAAGTTAGGCGCAACCTCGCCCTTATAAAATATGTTTTTATGGTTTTTCGTGGTATGCTGAATAATCCACAAATATTGGAATCGTTGGGATTGCTCGTTCCAAACAGGAGGCTACGGTTGGGACCAAGGGAGGGGCTTTTTAAAGTTCCGGCAACCCGTACAAACTTATTAAAGTTCGCACCAGTGATTCGTGCAGTTAGAATACTTAATGATGTCTCTCGGCATTTGGATATTTTTTCTCGCTCTTTGGCGGAATTCCAGAGGGTGTCACTAAGCATGTTATCTTCTGTATAAATGGTGCTTCTACACAGACCCGGTAGTTGGGGCTGGACAATTTGCTATAATGACTACTTTTGTTAGCTTGGGTTTTACCTGTTAAAACAAAATGTATGTGTTATTGAATAAATAAATAAATAAAATTGTCCCTCCTGTCGGCCCGTTAAAAGGGAAACGGTGCACCAAACATCCAGTATTCAATCTATTTTTCTTTTTACCACTTGATTTATTCTCTAAAAGTGGTATCTAGGTGTCTCTACGATATGAGTTACAGAGCCATACTATTAAACAGAAAATGAAAGCAGAGGTCACTTTAAAAAAAGTCATCAGGAACCACTTTAATTAACTAGTCCGTCATAAAGATCAGAATCAATATTAACGAAGAATTTAATTACAAATCATGAAGTTCATTAATCTGTCTTGTATAACTCTTTACTCGTTGATAGCACCATCATTTATTCGATGTATTGGAGTGTTGACGATGTTGCGTAAAAAACATGTACTTTTTTATGGATACTCAATTGTGTTGATTATTTATACTTATAATGGTAAATATTTCATTTTTTTTAAGTTTAAAAGTTTTATATTGTTGAAAGAATGACTTGTGTACATAAGCGTGTGTGCGTGTGTGTGTGTATGTGCAGATGTGTGTTATTTTCCGTTATTAACCCCCGACGCAAAAACGACGGGGTGTTATAAGTTTGAAGTGTCTGTGTGCGTGTCTGTCTGTGATATCGTAGCTCTCGAACGGATGAGCTGATTTTGTTTTTAATTTTTTTGTTTGAAAGGTAAATTAGTCGTAGTGTAGTGTTCTTAGCTTTGTTTGATAATAATCAGTCCAAAATGGTTACCGCCACAAAATGGCGGATTACATTTTATTAAACAACTCCCTCAATATGGGTACATGTATATCAAATGAAAGGGCTTGAATAGTAGAATAATATACGTTATAATTCAAGATGATCGCCACCACAAAATGGTGGATTACATTTTTTTTCACAATTCACTCAATATGGGTATTAAAAAAAGGGCTTGACTTATAACCCTATGTATCGGGGATTTTTTTTATTTTTTTTATTTATTGTTACTTGTCTTTTACAGCTTAATTAAATTAAATATATTCTGTCTTTGCAAATGATATTTTGCCAAACCATTTAATCACAGTTTTCTTGCACGAAAAGTTGATCATGTCTTGAATGTTGGATTAATTTTTTTTGATTTATGAACAAGTCATGTTATGGTTAGTGTTTAGAATAAATAATTGCCGTACATATAAGACTTCGAACTCCTTCAGGGTTAGATCTGTTTTGTCGAGAAAAAGCCTTTCTTAAAGCTACTTTTGGAACAGCAAAAGAAGAAGGAGACCAGTAATAGGCACTTTTGAACTGTCGAAACCAAGATGAATAATTAAATTTAGCTACAGTCCCAGTCACAAGACATGAAAACTGTGAAATTACTGTTGTTGCTCATTCTCTGGCGTAGCTCTCTATGGAGAAGAACGGGAAGCAACGCCATGGACACTCTTTTAAATCAAAATGTTTTTTTTTTTATAATCTTGGTTTCATCATTCATGTTGAGATGGAACATTATCCCCGAATACTGAAACTTCACTCAAAATTAAGGGGAAATTTTCTAAACTTTAAATTTTGTATGTAATGGCCAATCGTCGTTTTTGAGTACCTGTTAAATAAGTTGAGTGACGTTTCAGTATTCGGCCGTATGTGAGAACGATGTACCAAGATGACTGTGCACGTTAACCCACCCGGCAGCACCCCAAACAAAAAAGATGACAAGTAAATTTAAATATAAAATAAAAAAAAACCCACACCCACATATTGTACTAAAAAAATAAATAGAAAATAATTCGTTTATTCGCCATTTTGTGGTGGCGGCCATCTTGGATTTTTAATTCGTCATAGTGTATAGTATTTTACTAGTCAAGTCGTTTCATTTGATACCCATATTAAGAGAATTGTGTAAAAATGTATAATCTGCCATTTTGTGGCGGCGGCCATCTTGGGCCGATTTTCATTAAACATAGCTAAGGGGCCATCCATAAATTACGTCACACTTTAAGGAGGAGGGAGGGCGTCGACGAAGTGTGACATTGTGTGGCAAGGGGGTGGGAGGAGTCCTAAGGGAGATGGTCAAAAGTGGTACCAAAAAGTCTCATACATCAAGATTAAAATGTTATAATAATTATTTCCATCTTTTTTTACTACATTACGCGTCTGGAAATTGATTTTTAAACAGGGAATTTTGTTTAAAGTATAGAAGTGTAAATATTGTTTTACTCCTTATACATGACGTTTACACAACCGTTCATAGAGATGTAGAATGTTATAAAAACTATTTTGATAAATCGACTAACCTGTCATTCCAACCGTTTTTTTTTTAAATATCTGTAACGTTTGCTTTTTAAACATTTAACGAATTATTTGTATTACATTTGCTTTGTTTTTGTTGAATAACATTAACAATTAAGTAAAAGCGGTACACCAAATCGATTTGATATAACTAATTGACACAAAATCGATTTTCTTACTAAAGATTTTGATTTACTGATCTCATCCCTAAATGACATTGACATTTGATGTGACGTCTACGTCCGTATAGTTGAGATAAATTAATAATTGTATTGTGAAGTATTTGTTTGTATTTTGAGAACTAAACTTATTTCTGTTTATTCTGCAATGTCAAGTCATAGGATCAACCGAATAACGCCGTCAGTCACCTGGCAAAACCAATGGTTTTGAGGTAATCTTGGATGTTATAAAATTACTCCGAAACTCCGGTTTTATTTACAAAAATAACTTTTGCAGAAGTTAATATGATAAGTGTAGACCGTTAAAAACAAAGTTTGATTTTGATGCAGCATGATACGGTTTTCCACATATCCATGCTCGTTGTCCTTTCATGCCACATCTTTTTTTTTAATTATTCTTTTGATGTTAATTCTATTAAAAATAATCGAAATAAAACTAGTTTCTAAACTCATTTTTTAAGTTCAATCATTTGTGAGAAGATATAAAATTGCAAAATATGTGACGTGACACTAGGGAGGGGAGGGTCTCACAAATGTGACCAGCTGTGACAAGGGCGGGGGGCGTCAAAAAATCATGAAATTCGTGTGACGTTATTAATGGATGGCCCCTAAGAACACTCCCGACCAATTTACCGTTCAAACAAAACGAATCAAAATCAAAATCGTTTCATCCGTTCGGGAGCTACGATTCACAGTCAAACACACACACAGACACGTCAAACTTATAACACCTCATTGTTTTTGCATGGGGGGTTAATGAGCGAAGTAGGTATTTAAATTTTAATGCATCTAAAAATTGTGGGATTTCTTTCAGTCCGAGTTTCTGACGGTCAAAAACCTAACATTGGAGGACCTGGACTGGCTGGTAAACCTGCAAAAAATGAATCCAACGTTAACACTTCTGACATGCACTCAAACATGGAAATGATTTTTACGATAGCACCAATGTACTTCATCACAGTCCCATATACAATGGTATTTGAAGGGGTGGATTATGACCAATTTAAAGTTTTAAATGAGAATTTTTATGATGAGTATTATGATTGTTTCTACTGGTATACGCATTGCGTCAGAGACATGTAAGTACTTGCATTTTTCTTCAACAAGTTGTAAAGGTACCTCCCGAAGCCGTCAACCAAACATTCTGTACATCAAACTGAGTAACACTAATCAAAAATTATTGCTGGATGACGACTTTTTTTGTGGCGAAAAATCTTGTTTTACGGTAAAACTAATTTTGATGTATGCATTGAATAGTACGAAGGTCATGGGGGTATAAAGAGTTGAACCTTAATAAAAAAAAACAAAATCAAAATATTTTATTTCTCATAAGCCCAGATGGGCACTTATAAAACGTCGAAAAAGGTGCACGGTTCGCGTTGGTTGATTTCATGGAGAAGAACCGGCAAGAAACTCCATGGTTACTCTTTTCAAATCATTTGGTATTACAATATTATTTTGTTACATTACAGCATTAGTACTAAAGTGTGGGCGGACAGCGTAGGCCCGACAATTAGGTCGTTGCTAAAAAACAAGTTTAAAAAAAAATCTTTTGTAAAAGTTAGAACTTTGACCAACAATATCGCCGTAAAGGTTTCCAGGTTCAGAAGAAAAAAAGTATCGCATTGACGGGGAGAACAAGTACCTTTCGGCTTCGTTAAGTCGTCTATTTACACCCTGTATCACAAAACGTTTGACGATGGGATTTCCTTACCATCGACTAAAAATTGCAAAAACGACAGGATACCGTTTCAAAAATCCTTCCATTATGGCCCCTACCTTCGTTATATTAAGATCTTGTTTTTGAATTTGTTCTTTGATTAGAGATGTATTCAGGCTTTACCTAACCGTATGCAACACTCACGTTTTATTTGAAAACTACTTATTTTAGCAAACTTTTGTCCAAAATGTTTGGTTGCCGTTTTTGCCCCCACAGTGGTTACAATCTCCGAAAAATTTCAAAGTCAAAGTCAAAGTCAAAACATTTATTGCGAACCAAGTGTCGAGGATTTGGTCGAGGTGAACCTAAATTGAGCAGCAGTGGCTCAGTGGTGTCGGTCCCGACTAATGAATAGTAAGTAGTGGGTTCGAACCCAGACTTTATGTAATTTATTTCATCACCGCTGCTCTCAAAACGGTGAAGGAAAACAACGTGAGGAAACCGGCATGTCCTAGAACCAAAACTTCGAAGACAAGTGACATCTACCAATCCGCACTGGACCCGAGTGGTGGATTATAGCCTATTCTCTCAAGGAATTAGAATTAGAGTATTGGAAAATACACGACGTGTCCATTATTCTCCAATACTCTAACTGACGGACTAAGTAGATTTGCAATTGTTTGATCCTGTCGTCATGCCATTTTTTTTTTTAGGACGTATTTTCACACAGTTTGTGCTTATACTTACTATGGCAGCTGGGTAAACTTTGCAAATCATTGTCAGATAGACCTTGAGAACTGTAGATATAGGACTGAAGTATTAAAATGGCAAAAATCTAAAGGAATTTACGGAACGGCGGCGGGGGATAGCAGTGAGTTCAGTAAAATTATTGTAGCTTGTATGAAACATTTGTACGTAGTTCTGGCAAAATATACAAACCCACATCAAAATAATCTCGTCCCTATTTTTAATTATTTTTAATTTAATCAATAACTTACGAAAATTGCGTAAGTTATTGATTTATTGGTTATTGACGACCCAAATGGCGCAACGGTAGTGAAGCTGCCTTACGTTCTTAGGGTCCCGGGTTCGAATCCCGGTGGGAACAAATGTTTGTGTGATGAGCATGGACATTTGTTTCCGAGTCATGGATGTTTATATGTATAATAAGTATGTATTTACAAACAAAAAAGTATATATTATGTAGTATATCAACTGTCTGGTGACCACGACACAAGCCTTGCTTAGTGTGGCACTAGATGGCGCTGTGTGTAATGTCCAGCGATTTTTTATTTTATTTTATTAAATTAAAAATAATTTATTTTTGAGTAATTCAGCAATTCGTCCCACATGCCCACGGCCCATTTGGGACGAGTTGATGAAAATCAAAATAAATAATATTTCCATTAAAATCTGTTCTGAACCAAGGTTTTGGATGTAAAAAGGACTGATTTTTAATAAATAAAAAAATATTGCTGGACATTACACACAGCACCATCTAGTGCCAAACTAAGCAAGGCTTGTGTCGTGGTCACCAGACAGTTGATATACTACATGTATACTTTTTGTACAAACAAAAAGTTTCCCAGTTTCCCAGTCATGGATGTTTATACAACGTGTAACGTTAAATGCGCAAAACCTCAGACACCCCAACTGATTTTTAATCCAATTGACCTATTTCAGAGAAAAAAAAAATCATAAAAAAAAATTTAAAGGTTTTATGAGCTGTTTTAGTTTTACAGGCAATTCTAATCGTTTCTTGCGTCTGCGACGACGCTCTATCGAGGGAGGAGTCGTCACCGAGCCGCTGCGCGCCGCCCCGCGCTCGATTACATTATTATTTTACTATCTACGCTAATAAAAAACTTAGGTTACCTTTGAACAGTGATTTAAATGTTTCCATCACACTTTTCCAGGCTTTGTACTGGCAACATTAGGCAATCACATTTTTAGACTAAATAGTTTTTACCTACAGTAAATGACATGATGATTAAGTAGATTAGGTAGGTACTAGGTAAGGAATGTTGACGTGTTTAAAAAGTTCAAATCACTGAATTCACAAATAATTGGCACGTAATCAACTTATTTACATTTAATTAAGTAGATAATTAAGTATCTCTACTTACAGATCCCCTCGTTGCGGTAGCAGATTCAAAATGTCTACCACTTTGTTGAATACACCACACAGCCCGCCTTCTTAAATTATTTTTCAGCGATTTGAGCACTGTCAGCCTCAGCCTCTGTGTAGCTGCTAGCATCGTTCTGTTAGATACAGATACTCCAAACTCTTCTCGAAACCGTCACACTGCCAAGTTAACGTTGTCATCACAACCGCCAACATTCTCACCATTTCACAATACTGTATGTGGTTAAGTTGGGATATAGCGGGAACTCGAAGGACCAATATTGCGTGACTATAATTTTGCGCGGGAAAACAATTTATGCGGAATGTATTTGTTGCCAACACTTATATGAGAGTAACGGGAAAGAGGGACTTACTTGAAGGTGAGGATGATCGCCTGGACCGATGATGGATGCGACTGAAGTGCGCCGGGATGAGATCCAGCACGTGTTCCGGAGATTTCTTCACTTCACTTGGGTTTTAATTGTCCCACGTTGTGTTGGCCAACACGTATTTTAAGATTTAGAGTCTTTGCGGTAGAATAGAAAGCGGTGCGTTGCGGTATGCGAGCGGTAAAATATGTGTGCGGTGCGGTGAACGATTCAAACGGAATCGCAAAAATCCACCGTGGTGTTCTCCTGTCAAAAACCGCGGCGGAAGTTGACGTGGACCTTTCTCTTTCTGTCGCATAGGACGTAGTAGGAAGGAAGGAGATAGGTGTATCAAATAAGTGTTGACAACATGAAAAAATATGCGTGTTTTGGAGATATAACAATAAGATGTACCACGCTCGTATATACTATAGTAAAAAACTTATACTACAGAAACTTGCGTAAGCATCCTGCCCGGCTTTGAGGATACGTAGTATTCTCAAAAAAAGGGAAAAAATATATGTTAAAGCGGATTAAAAGAGAGAAAAATAAGTAAATATGTAAATTACAGCTAAAATTTTATTACGTGGTGATATTATTGAGAAGGTAAAGGACATAACTTGACAACGGGTCTCTTGAAAGAGCCGTTGCATGTTTTCACCATAGCAACGCGGGTTGTCCCATCCTTACCAGGGAAAACTTCTGTGATTATGCCCATTGGCCAGCGTAAAGGAGGGACATCGTCCTGATGCATGAGAACCACCGTACCAATCTTAATACTGTCTGCGGCATTCAACCATTTTTGCCTAACTTGTAAGTTATGTAGGTATTCTATTCGCCATCTTCTCCAAAAGCTGCAAACCATTTGGTCAAGCAACCTTTTGCGGCAAGTTAGAGGCTTCGTTGTTTCGGGAACGTTCACGACAGGCAACGAATTCAACGGAGAAGCCATTATAAAATGCGCGGGAGTAAGCGGTTCTGGGTACGGATCCTCAGTCAGGACACAGAGCGGTCTGGAATTTAGAACTGCCTCAATTTCAGTGAGAACAGTCGAAAGCTCCTCATATGTGAGAAGTTGAGAACCGATAACACGGTATAAATGCGATTTAATAGATTTAATATTAGATTCCCACAGCCCTCCAAAGTGGGGAGCGCGGGGTGGAATCATTTTCCACTCTATGCGGTAGCGGTTAGCAAGTAGTTCTTGCAATTGAGCCTTGGCTCCAACGAAATTTGTCCCGTTATCGGAGTATAGGTAAGAAACCGGTCCTCTGCGGGAGATGAATCTTTTAAAAGCGGAGATAAAAGTATCCGATGACACGTCGGTAACTAATTCAATATGAACCGCTTTAGTAACGAAACAAATGAATAAACAAATGTAAGCCTTCTGGCTTCTTTGACCTCTGCGTCTACACAAAGTTACTTTAATAGGACCAGCGTAATCCACACCCGTATGCACAAAAGCCTTAGTCTCCTGCACGCGACAAGCGGGTAAATCAGCCATCTTTGGGCTAGGGTGAGAAGGAGAAATTTTGAAACAAAAGTTACAAGCATGTACTCTTTGTCTGATGACACCTCTAGAAGAGAGGATCCAATATTTTTGGCGTAACAGAGAGCTTAGAAGGCTTACACCGGCATGACAATGAATGCGATGATAATAATCTATTAGAACATGTGTAAAATTATCATGTTTCGGTAAGAGAGCGGGATGCTGAGCTTCATAAGGAAGGTTCGCATTTGACAACCTGCCCCCGATTCTAATTATGTTGTGCTCGTCTATAAAGAGATCGAGTTTTTTAAACTGTGAGCGAAGTTTTTTACTTTTAATTTCGTCATAAATATCTAGGAAATGAAATTGCTGAATACAACGAATTAAATAAATTTCAGCGGTAGCTAATTCACGGACAGTAATTGTCTTAAGTGATTTGTCGTAAGGAATGATACGTAAAAATCTTAAAATGTATACAATTATACGCAATATTTTATTTAAAGATGAGAATTTTAGAGAAAGGCTATATATTAAATTAAGTTCTGATACGGTAGATACTAAGGTTAGTGATTTATTATTAAATTCAGGCAATTCCTCGCTGCATGAAGAAACAAACGGAGTGATAGGCCACTCAGCAGTTGGGCGCAGAAGCCACTCAGGGCCATGCCACCATAAACCGTGATTTAGCAACTGTTCAGGTAGAAGACCTCGAGACAGACAGTCACTAGGATTTTCTTTTCCGTTAATATGGTAAAAATGTTTAGGATCAAGATTTTCTTGACATTTAGCGACGCGGTTACTAACAAAAATGTTCCATCTGTGCGGTGAGGAATGAATCCATGAAAGTGTAATTGTAGAATCGGAGAAGGCAAATATTTCATTAATAGCTATACGAGAGCGGTAAGTGTCATAAACTAATTTAATTAAGTTCGACAAAAGAACAGCGGCACAAAGCTCTAGACGAGCCAGAGATACGACCTTAACAGGTGCAACTTTGGATTTAGCACACACCAAAGTTACGTGTGTGTTACCATATGTGTCAGTGACGTGTAAGTATATGACGCAGCCATACGCATTCAAGCTGGCGTCAGCAAAACCTACTATATTTGTCATGCAACCCATAGTAACGGCTACATGACGAGGCAATTTTAAAGAAGAAAGTAGAGGCAGTTGCTCTTTAAATTTTTGAAAAAGATTTACAACAGACTCGGGCGGAGTTTCATCCCAATCTGTGTTTAATTTCCATAATTCTTTTATGAGTAGTTTCGCGAATAAAACTACGGGAGCAACTAGACCGAGAACATCCCACAAACGGGCAACAGTGGAAAGTATGGAGCGTTTAGTACAACTTTTATCCAAACTAGATGTCGTAAAGGTGAAACAATCCTCGGAAGGAATCCATTTGAGTCCAAGAATTTTTAAATTATCCCCGTCAGAGAAGTTAATAGAAGAACGGTTGGAGTGTGGAATAGTCTCTAGTAGTTCAGAGGAATTACTTGCCCACTTATTAAGATCAAAGCCCCCCGCCTTAAATAAGTCGATAAGTTCTGCGGAGAGAATCTTGGCTTCCTCCAAAGTAGCGGTCGAGTTAGCCAAGTCATCCATGTATACCTCATGAGAAGCGACAACGGATGCGCGCGGGAAGCGATGTTTTTCATCCTCTGACAGCTGGCGCACAGTGCGCATGGCTAGGAAAGGACTGGGCTTGAGACCAAATGCAACTCGGTTAAATTGAAATTCGCGAACAGGTTCAACTGTATTAAATCGAAACAATATTTTCTGGTATTTTCGATGCTCATCAATAACAGCAATTCGAAGATACATCTGTTTTATGTCAGCTGTAACTGCAATAGGGAATAAACGGAAATTTAGAAGTAATAAAAATATGTCAGCCTGTAAATTCGGCCCTGTGTGTAACAAATCGTTCAATGACACGCCATTATGAGATTTAGCGCTCGCGTCAAGGACAATACGAACTTTAGTAGTCTGCTTATCATTCCTAATAACAGGGTGATGCGGTATATAATAACCTATAGTCTGGTCAACAGAACTAGGCGTAGTTTCAGTTAAATAATTTTGATCAAGATATTCTTGGATTATTTCGTTATAACTCGCGCGCAAAGCAGGGTCGCGAAGCTTAGTTTTTTCCAAATTAATTAAACGTCGATAAGCAACAGCATAAGAATTTCCTAGTGAGTCTGGATTTTTACAGAATGGTAAAGCAGTACAGTACCTACCACTAGAGTCACGTGACACACTAGAAGCGAACAGCTGTTCACACTCGAGTTCAGCAGGGCTCATAAAAGGTTTTGACGGTATTTCTTCAATGTTCCAAAATTTATGTAACGATTCGTCTAACGAAAGAAAACAATGAGAATTATCTGTATTTAACGCGGTAGAAAAATATGAAGCGGTATTTAAATGAACGGAACTTTTATCATTGTTAGATAAACTAGCGGGTACCTCACCCATAAGAATATAACCAAACACGGTTTCAATTGCGGAAGGCGCGGTAGGTGAGATAATTTTATTATGCAGTAATAAATACGGGAAAAGTTTAGCCCCTAGTAATAGTTCAACCTCACCGGGAATGTGCCACAGTGGATCGGCTAGCGGTAATTCAAGCAAATGTTGCACTGTGGAAGTGTCAACAAAGTGAGATGGTAATTTATCCGTGATACAATCGACTACAAGAGCGGTTATTTTAAAAGAATTAGTTTTATTTTTAGCAGTTACTGTTATCTCAACGTATCCTGTAATAGGTCGCGAAGACGTTCCGACACCCTTTATAAATGAATTTGAAAGCGGTATAATGTTTAATTGTAGCTTTTTACAACAAGCTGAAGTAATTATATTATTTTGCGAAGCGTTGTCTATTAAGCATCTAACAGAAACGTACTTGTTATATTTGTTATCAACATAGACTTGTGCTGTTGACAAAAGTACAGTGGTACGTGGAATGTTTGAGCCACAGACGTATAAAGAGTAGCAGACCAAACATAAGCTAAAATTTGTGAAGTCATTACACACACATATGAAAAAATTGTCTAAACAGGGCCGGACTAAGGCCGGTATTAGTAAGTATTGTAGGACGTTAAAGTACCTACATATTTTCAAACTTTTATCATTTGTAATATACGTTGGTAAGCATTCTCTGTGACCTTGTGTAACGGTCACAATTAAATCAATAGCGTTGCGACGCCACACTAATACAGGAGACTGACAGACGCAGTAGCACCATAACAGTAATTAGCAGTGTTCGGAATACCCAGTGCCATTTGCTGTTACGGACTGAAATATTATATTATTAGTATGGGCGTCTTTCGGCTGAGATGATGATGATGATAGATACGCCTACGGGAATGCAAAGTTTCAATGCATTCATTAATACTTTAACCCCAGATAAGGACCCAAAAAGGAAACAAGTTTTATTGACTGCATTTCTTCTAAGGTTAAAAAAAAAAACACGTTGTTTATATTATTTTTTATTTGGCAATGTGCGGAATGTATTTCCTCTAATCGCGCAATAACATTTTTCCAGAACGCTCTCATCCGTCATCGTCGCCTGATGCCCAAAAGTAGTCAAGTTACATGCATTAATTCATTCACAAAAATATTCGCACCTTTTGTTACATTTCTTCGACATGGCTTGCTTGGATATTAATATTTTTAGACAATTTTCAAATTTTACGTAACACAGAACTTGTAAACATCGGATATCATGCATGCATGTCCAAAATACCCCCACCGCTAAATTGTGGTACTTCTTTGAGAACAGAAACAATTGTACCGGCAGTAGTTCGTTTTATTGGCAAGGTTTTTTGGAGGTTAATAACATTTTCCTTATCCTGTAAACAAAAGACAAACAAAATTATTATGAAGACCAGTTTAATATAAAACAATTTGTTACTATAGTAGCATACTATTACATACATGCATAGCCAGAGGTAATTCGGTAAACAGTGTAGGAATTGATCCAGGACGTAGTCTTGTTTGAAAGACGCTGGCATCTATCAGTGTGCTTCAAAATGCTTCGAACAGAGTTCACCAGTAGGATTAGGTTGGAGCTGCATGTTATCAATCCAGGCTTTCTTTAAATTTTCATCTTTTGGAAACCTGGAACAAAAATATTACCATTATTTTTATTTACAGCACCAAAATATCAAAGAAATATGAGTAGCTTATAATATGTGTGTGACCTATGCCTATTTCATATCAACATTGAATTGTGATAAACTGATACATTGTAGGCGTTACTTATTGTTATAAAAAATTAAGCCTGTTGGATTTTTCGACTTTGTAGTAATTAATAAGCCTACGCACCTACAATAAATGCATTAACCAAATATGTAAACAATCATAATAATATTTATTAGATTTAGCATTTCGCAATACTAAATCCGTCCCTGGTTAATTCCACAAGTACTTGAGCTGTCATTAATAGTAAATATAAGACAATTTTGTTTGTTTATTATTTTTGTACGGTTTATTCTAAGTAAGCGTGTGGGCAAATTGCATGGCAGTAATTGGGCTACGATAAAAACGATTAAACTTCATCGAAACGGTTGAATAATTTCGAAAAATCGACAAATTGTTTCAGTTTACAACAACGTAAATAAAAACTTACCGATGACAGCTTAATCCAGGTATTTTGTTAGGGCTATCACTGTCACACCGGTACGCACTGCACTTCACCATTTTATTTTACGTGTTTCAAGTCTTTAGTGGTACAAACAATTAATATTTTTTCACATAACGTGATTGACACCGTAGAGTGTTCTTATAGGTTATAAGCTTATCAATATGGCGGCTCAGAAAAACAGGCTTCATGTCAAAATTTGTCTATGTGTGTGGCAGTGTGGCTACACGTAAAAGAACGAGACGCCATTATTAAGTTTTTGCTTGATAGAACAAGGATAAAGAATGATGGATATATTATAGGTATAACTAGGAATTTATGTTTGGTCTGCTACTCTTTATACGTCTGTGGTTTGAGCCTACGCGAGAACATGCACACAGCGCCACCTGTGGCGAATGCTCGGAACTAGGTACAGCGTCAGTCGATATCGATGTCGCAGGCTGTGAACTTTGGTCGAGATGTAACAGTGAATGGTGTTTTTTGTGACACGTCCTACAAGTATGTGTAGATTTACACTGTGAAGCAGTGTGCGTTGCACTAAGACAGTTTACACATCCACGTTTGTTTTTAATAAAATCCAAACGCGCGTTGGCTGATAATGCCTGAAAGGCTGGACAGGTGTAAAGCTTCCAGTGATCATTTTTAGTACAATATAAACAATTTTGATTATTGTCACAAGAAACCAAAGTATGAACAGTACTATCACGTGATTGATTACGATATGAATTATTTTTATTATGATTAACGGAAGAGGTCCGAGAAGAAACAGTTCTATCTAATATTTTAACTTGCGATTTTATGAAGTTAACGAAATCCGTATAATATGTGGGTATCTCCTCATCTCTCATATGCATCTCGAATAAATGTACGGTAGCGGGGTCTAATTTTTTCAAAGCCAAATTTAATAAAATGAAATCTTTTAAGTCGTTAATTTGTAATTGTTCTAAGGCAGAAACAGACGCGTGAAAACTTTCAATAAAACCATTTAGAGAGGCGGAATTATTTGTTGCGGGTTTAATATTTAATAAGTTAGACATGTAGTGTGAACCTAGCGCTCGTTTATCTTGGTACTTTTGAACCAAACTGCTCCAAATCGAAGCGTAATTTTCCCCGGACGGAATAATTCCGGCGGTGATTTGCAATGCGTTTCCTTTCAAGTTACCAATTAAATACTGCACACGTTGAGAGTCCGTAAGGTTTATATTATTATGGATATTTGATTTAAATGACTCGTAGAAAACAGGCCAGTTTTCAATCCTACCATCAAAGAAAGGAATCTGAATTGGAGGTAGTTTGATCGAACTTCTAGAATGTTTCGCGTTGTCCTGTGACATTGAGTCATCTAATGACCTTGAAGACTTCGCAGCGATAAGTGAACGAATTCTCTCGACACGGGTATAAACGCCGTCAAAGGATATTTGACTGTTATAGTCGATTTTATGATCAGGATCTATTTGTAAGCAATATGTATTTATTTTATCTAGGTTGGTACTAAATTCCTGACGATTAATTGAGAGAATTTCGGTGTCTGCCATGAACGTTTCTACCGACCGAAGTTCAATACTAGTCGTATTTATTTTCTTTGAAGTTTCATATAGTGACGATAAACGTTCAAAGATTGCTTGATTTTTAGCTTGAAGTAATTTAACTTTCATTTTAAGATCTTCCATGTTGAAATAGTTACTTAGAAAATACAGCGAATAATGATATTGGTTATAGCGGGTAGACTTACAATAATTATTTTATTGTAAGTGGGGTATAAAGAAAGAATGCGGTTGAATATAAGCTATAGGCAAATGTGCCGAACTAACTTATGATAATTAGCGGTTTTTATATTGACCTGTGCTATTTTAATGCAGCAGGCGCAATATTAAGTTGGTACGTGGTTCTCAATGAATAAGTACCTAGCGAGATGTACGAACGTTAGTACGCGTTCAATATGGCGGTTTTATGGACTTCGGTATTTGACCTAAATCCTAGGTATGAGACCTAAAAATGCTGATTCTTTGAATCCGACTCGAATGGACCAAAAAACTTATGGTTAAGTTGGGATATAGCGGGAACTCGAAGGACCAATATTGCGTGACTATAATTTTGCGCGGGAAAACAATTTATGCGGAATGTATTTGTTGCCAACACTTATATGAGAGTAACGGGAAAGAGGGACTTACTTGAAGGTGAGGATGATCGCCTGGACCGATGATGGATGCGACTGAAGTGCGCCGGGATGAGATCCAGCACGTGTTCCGGAGATTTCTTCACTTCACTTGGGTTTTAATTGTCCCACGTTGTGTTGGCCAACACGTATTTTAAGATTTAGAGTCTTTGCGGTAGAATAGAAAGCGGTGCGTTGCGGTATGCGAGCGGTAAAATATGTGTGCGGTGCGGTGAACGATTCAAACGGAATCGCAAAAATCCACCGTGGTGTTCTCCTGTCAAAAACCGCGGCGGAAGTTGACGTGGACCTTTCTCTTTCTGTCGCATAGGACGTAGTAGGAAGGAAGGAGATAGGTGTATCAAATAAGTGTTGACAACATGAAAAAATATGCGTGTTTTGGAGATATAACAATAAGATGTACCACGCTCGTATATACTATAGTAAAAAACTTATACTACAGAAACTTGCGTAAGCAGTATGTTTGTATACAAAAACGCCATAGTCGCGAAATTCGCGCGCACGCGCCGACTCGCCGGGATAACGGGATAAAGCAATCACCTGTGACGCATGTGCCGGCGCCGCTCAGACTGAAGTAAACAAACATGGCCACTGTTACGTATTTCGCACGCCCGCCCTGCGCAGACGTCATTTCTCTTTCTAACCCTTAGGTTACGTTTAAGTTGAAAAAAGATGGGTAGCTTTATTGTTCACTTTAACTTATTAATGGTATTTACTGCATGGAAGATTCGTATGGGCATTGAAATAAGAGCTATTATTGTCCCGCGTATGAGAAAATTTAAATTGGTCGACAAAAATTCGTGTTTGTTTATTATTTTTTTGCCGGGTTTGCGCATGTGATGGCCTAGACCTACAATTTAATAGACACGGCAACGTTTTAAATGAAGATTTTTTGAAAAATGTGACCTATATTAAAAAGTGGTTTAATTGATTCTGCTCGTTATTCTGATCAAACTATTTTCAGGTTTTGCGCATTTAACGTTACACGTTGTATTATAAACATCCATGACTGGGAAACAAATGTCCATGCTCATCACACAAACATTTGTTCCTACCGGGATTCGAATCCGGGACCCTAAGAACGTAAGGTAGCCTAAATACCGTTGCCATTTGGGTCGTCAGAATTTTACTGAACATCTAGAAATATAGAATCATCATTATCTTGCTCTTATACCAATTCATTTGGGGTTGGCAGCATGTCATCTTATTCCATACTTCTCTATTTTTCGTCACCTCCACAGACACTTCTTTTCTTGCCATATCATTTTTAACGGAGTTCATCCATCGTTTCTTTGGTCTTCTTCTACTCATACATCCACCCACGTATACAGGGTGTAAACCACCTCATCACAAAGCCGTTAACCAAGCATTCTGTACATAAAACTAAGTAACTTTACGCAAAAAAATTTGCTGGGAAACAACTTTTTTTTTGAGGTTACAAATCATGTTTTGTGGTAGAACTCAATGTAACGCACTTAAACCATTGTGCTGATGGATGGGTTAAATAGTACGGGGGTCGTGGAGGTGTTAAAAGTTAAAATCTTACAAAAAAAAACTTAAGCATAAAGGGTGTCTTGCACCCTTTATACTCAAAACTTACCTCAAGATATTTTTCTCATTCCTCTGCATCAAATGCCCATACCACGACAACCGATTATATAGGGTGTAAAACACCCCCTAACGAAGCCGAAAGGCACTTGTTTTCCCCGTCATTGCGATCATTTTTTTGTTCTACACCATACCTGGGAACTTTCTAGTTACGGAGATATTGGGGGTCAAAGTTACAACTTTTTGACAAGTTTTTTTTTTAAATACAAGTTTTTATAGTAAGAATTTTACTTTAAATACCTCCACAAACCCCGTACTATTCAATCCATCTATCAGCACAATGTTTTGAGTGCGTTACATTGAGTTATACCCCAAAACGTGATTTTTGACCCCAAATAAAAAGGTGTTTCCCAGCAATAATTTTTGCGTAAAGTTACTTAGTTTGATGTACAGAATGCTTGGTTGACGGCTTCGTGATGAGGTGGTTTACACCCTGTATTTATTTATTAGGCCCATGTTCACCAAAAAGATGACGGTCTGATTGTCTAAAAACAGCTGTTTAAAACGCATTTTTAAATGGGAACATGTCACACTGACAGCTGTTTTTAGATAATCAGGCCGTTATCTTTTGATAAAATGATGATCCATACTAACACTATAATAATTGTGAAAGTGATTCTCTCTATCTGTCAGGGTACAGGGTAATATAGGATACTTTTTATCCCAGTAGGTTCTAGTACCAGGATAAAAAGTATCCCACGCGCGGGATAAATTCCGACATCTACCCCGCAGGCACTTTGTTTCGACAGTACAAAAGTGCTTATAAGTTGCCCATTTGAAATAAATGGTTTTGATTGTTATTTGTTAATGTGAGCAATATTTATTCACTTCTTTTTATATGATTAAAATGTATCCAAGTAAAATTATTATGTATGTACATTATTACTACAACTAGAACAATACATATAATTATAATTACAAAAATAAAAACTAAACGTATTTTTTTTTTTAGATGATTATTGGTTCTTAACGTACTACCACGGCGATGGAGAAAACTGTAAATATGAATTCAGACGTACTGTACCAGGTGATCGAGTGAACTTTTATTTCGAAGATCAGTATCGTAGAACAATGCGTGAAATCGAAGAAAATTAGAACGATACAATGGTACCGTTTTGAGATTTCCTGTTTTAAAAAATGTATCGTTACACGGTAATGTTTTTTCTCGACGACGAAAAAAAAAAAAAGTCCGTTAGTTAATTATCAAAAAATATTTGTCCCGTATTCTTTCTTTTGTTACGTAAATCAAAATTCACGAAGATACGACGCTTTTGAAATTCTCAATACGTCACGCCTAGGAATAATTTTTAGAGGGTACTGACGCCATGAGCCCCCACTCCCGATTTTTGACGCATTTTATCTTTGTCACTATTCATTGATTGACAAAAACAAAAAGTAATTGGAAAATAATGGGCACATACGAGTATAACTATGTGCCCATTATTTTCCAATACTCTAACTGACGGACATATAATTGAATAGATTTGTAATTGTTTGATGCTGTGGTCATGCCTCTTCTTTTTCTATTTAGGTAAATGTAAGAAAAAGTAGATCTCAGAAATTCTAAGGCAAATCTTACGAGTAAGAAATCATTTCCTTGTAACGATACATTTTTGAAACTACTAGTACTACATACTGGTATTTAACTGTAATTAATACCTAATAATCATTCGTGAATTATTTTAATCATTCCTTATTGAAAAAGCATTAACAGTACAATAGCTTGGATTTACGTTGTCATGTTGTACAGTTTACATGTTTTTTTTAGAATAATTAAATATGTTCAGCACCCTGTGCTGAACCTTTTAATTTGAAATAGCGAGAAATTCTCATTTGCCGTGCATCGGCAGAAACCGGAATTACAAAATTCTGAAGAAACAACTAAAACAAATTCAACATAAAAGCAAGATCTTCAGCAATAACTTCGAGACAAACTTTGCTTCCCTCGAAGAAATTAATAATCTGAGATTTATGTACATTAGCTGGAAGGAGCCGGGTGTTCTTTATTAGTTGAATCTTTCGGAAGTTGTCAGGCGTACTAAGTTTATACAAATAATTTCCAAAGATTATGTCGTTTGTTACAATTTGATAAAAATTGTGGTCAAAAAAGCATTCGCCACTTTAAGTTCTACGCAGCGAATGCTTGCAAAAAAGAATAAAAAAAGAAAGGAATAAAAAGATAGGGATAAAGAAAAATTGTGGTCACAAAAGACCACATTTTTTTTTATTCCTATAAATTCGGCATTTTTGGGATAATTTATACTTGTTTATTTCATTTTAATTATTGAGATTAACAACAATTGCATCCTCAAATGTTAAAGTGGAGGTAAAAGAAATAAAATATTATGTTTCACAGCTTCATTCGAAGCGATTTATTGTTTACGTATTGTAGCAGCGCCTCCATGTACCAGCCTTGCACGGATTTTTAGAGGTAAGTCAGTTTTTTTTTTTTTTTTTTTTTTTTTTGTCGGTAGTTTTGCTTCACTTGCAACACTATCCGTTTTGCCCCCACTACACTATGTTTCTTAACGGTCCACAGCTATTTTTATATCATTCCGCGTTTCCGTGCTCAAGCCTTCGCACGTCTCCGCTCCTACAAAAAGACACAGCTCCTCAAAATGGGAAAGAAAAGGAAGTCAGAACTAACAGAAGAAGAAATACGGCGAAAAATACAAAAGTTGCAAAATAAATTGCAGGCAACGACTAACCGTCGTATTAGCTGTTCCTCTGAAGAAAACTTACACAGTAAGTTAAACACTTATTGCTAATGATGCGAGGTTACTAAGTTTGGGTCTCCTCTGTCATTTTATAAAGTGATGCGTACTGCCATACTGGGGCTGATACTGTCACATAAATATTAATAAGTGATGCGAGGCTTCCTCTGGCTTGGGTTTCCTCTGTCACGTTATTATAAAGTGGAAAAATATTGCATATTTTACCGGACGTATTCTGATAAGAAACGTTATTTGCAGATCTTTCGCACCATCAACTGGACGTGGACTGCGATATGGAACAAACTGAGGAAGCCGGCTTGTTTCAAGCCGCTTCGCCGTTTGAAGGTTCGCCACATGCACCGTCATGTGACTCACAAGCCTCGTCACGTGCTTGTTCTCCGTGCCCTGCTTCGCCACCACCAGCTCCTCCACCGCTAAGCACCGCGCCTCTGTCGCCTACGCCCGGCACCTCCGCAGAAGTACAGCCAGAAGTGATGGAAGACCAAGACTTGGATGAAGACACCCTTCAATTACTCGGCGATGCTCCTAAAACAGACATATCCATGGGCCCGTCTGTTCACAAGGACATTGCCAATCGTTGGCAAGACATCCTTTGCAAAGGCTTGGCTAAGGATGTAAAGGAAAAACTTTTAAAAAGTTATTCCGTGCCTAGCAACTGTGACTTACTGCTGGCGCCAGCTCTCAACCCGGAAGTAAAGGCAGCACTGCAGCATGCTCTAGTCAAAAGAGATTCGGCACTCATGTATAAGCAAAGTCAGCTTGGTGTAGCATTGTCAGCCTTAGCGTCCGCTACTGACATGATAATTTCCAATGAAACGTCCAAACAAAAACTTTTGAAGCCCATTAGTGACGCTTGTCGTATATTATGTGACAGTCATTTTTGGGAAACGAAAACAAGACGTAATTTCGTAATTTCGTCTATTAATATAAATTTAAAGGACGCCTTGCTTGAAACCAAAAGGGGCAGTTTCTTATTTGGGGAAAACGTTACGGACAAGGTTAAGGCCGCCAAGTCTATACAACAATCGGGAGATGCATTAAAATACGCCCAAAGAAACAAGCCCAAAGTTATTCCCAAAGGTCCAAATAAGGGTCATTTAAACTACAACCCTCAGCACCGCAAGACGGTCAACAAGCAGAACAATACGAGGCGAGCTGCTCGCCCTGCGTATCGGCCGCCGCCACCGCCACCACCGCAACCCAGCGGCAGCTCGCGCCGCTACTCGTCCCCGACGCGGCCACCGCATCGGAAGTAACTGATCAGGTACTAACCGCTGGCAGGCTTCAGTATTTTTTCAAAAATTGGTCGATGGTCACTCCTGATATTACGATTCTATCTTGGATCAAAGGGTACCAAATACCTTTTAAATGTTTACCATATCGCACTGATTCTCCTAATGTTTTACCTAAAAACATGAAAGAAGCCCAAGATTTTGATAAATCAATCAAACATTTATTGGATATTAATGCAATATCTCATTGTCATCCTATTAGAGGAGAATTTATATCAAGTGTGTTTTTAGTGCCAAAACCAAACGGCGACAAGAGATTTATATTGAACCTTAAATGTTTAAACAAATTTATAGAAACCAAACATTTTAAGATGGAAGATTATCGTACAGCCAAAAAACTTATAACAAAAAATTGTTATATGGCATCAATAGATCTTAAAGATGCTTATTTCTTAATTCCCGTACATAAATCTCACCGAAAATATCTCCGCTTTAAATATAATAATGCCCTTTATGAATTTAACTGTCTTCCATTTGGTTTATGCACTGCACCTTATGTTTTCACAAAGTTATTAAAACCAGTTATGGAATATCTAAGAATCCTTGGAATGATATCAGTTATATATATCGATGATATTTTTTGCATTGGAACCACTTTTCTTGAATGTCAAAATAACGTTGACTCAACCATAACACTACTTAAAAACTTAGGTTTCATAATAAATACAGAAAAAAGCTCCTTAGAACCGAAAACACTGTGCAAGTTTTTAGGTTTCGAATTCGACTCGAAAAATATGTTATTGAAATTACCTAGTTCAAAAAAGTCAAAAATAAAAGAAAACATTTCTAGTTTCTTGAAAAAACATAAATGTAAACTCCGTGAGTTTGCTCGGTTCATAGGTTTACTAATTTCAGCTTGTCCTGCAATTCAATATGCATGGCTATATACTAAACTTTTTGAACAATTTAAATATTCCTGTTTACTTATTAATCCTAGCTACGAACAGTTGGTTCGGCTCCCCAACAGCTTACATTGTGATATGTTGTGGTGGTTAGAACATATTGATCATGGTTCATTCCCTTTAACTTGTGATCAATATGATTTGGAAATTTTTTCCGACGCGTCATGTACGGGTTGGGGAGCATATTGTCGCACAGATAAATGTTTCGGCTATTGGACAGATACTGAAAGAACCATTCATATTAACGAGTTAGAGTTAAAAGCTGCTTTTCTCGCACTGAAATGCTTTGCCGACAAAACTTATAATTTGAAAATACTATTACGAATTGATAATGTGACAGCAATATCCTGTATAAATCGCATGGGCAGCATACAGTTTGAACATTTACATAATATTACTAAAGAAATATGGCAGTGGTGCGAAAGTCGTAGTATAACTATTTTTGCTTCATACATAAATACTAAAGATAACTTTGAAGCAGATCAATTATCGCGCATGAAATTTCAGGACACTGAATGGGAACTTAATGACGATGCATTCAATCAAATAAAATATTGTTTTGGAGATCCAGTAATAGACCTTTTTGCGAGTAGGTGTAATGCCAAGTGTCCCACGTACATAACATGGAAAAACGACCCTGACGCTTATGCAATCGATGCTTTTACCATTTCATGGAAAAATAAACTATTCTACGCCTTTCCACCGTTTTCACTTATCACAAAAACAATGCAAAAAATTATTAACGAAAAATCAAATGGCATAGTAGTTGTTCCATATTGGCCAACACAACCGTGGTTCCCTGTTTTCCAAAAATTGCTATGTTCCAAACCAATCTATTTTGAACCACACGTAAATTTGTTAACTTCTCCTTTCAGAACGCCTCACAATCTCCACCGCACCCTGAAATTGGTTGCCGCGAAGCTTTCAGGCAAACATTATTAAAAAGACATTTATCTAATCAATCTATTGAAATTATGTTATCATCATTGTCTGATTCTACTTATAAACAATATGATGTTTGTATAAAATCTTGGTTAAAATACTGTAATAAACATGGTTATGATTATTCCTCTGTTTCAGTTCCTGTAGTTATTCATTTTCTTACAACCATTTTTAACAATGGGGCAAAATACGGTACGATCAATTCATATAAATCCGCATTGTCCTTATTGTTATGTAATGTGGCAAACGATGATAGAGTGAAGCGATTTATGAAGGGAGTTTACAGATTAAGGCCTAGTAATCCAAAATATAATTTGACTTGGGATCCAACCACTGTTCTAAATTATTTAGCTCAAAAATGGCCTAACACAGACCTTGATTTGGAAACTCTTTCCAAAAAGACAATAACTCTATTGGCTTTGGTGACTGCGCATCGCGTTCAAACATTTTCATTAATAAAATTAAGCAATGTTCAAGTAAATTCTCCCATTGACATAATTATAAAAATACCTGATTTAATAAAAACTTCCAAACCTAATTCTTCACAACCAATCTTAAGATTACCTTTTTTCGACGCTCGTCCTCAGATCTGTCCCGCTAGATGCTTAGAGGTTTATATAAATAAGACTCAAACGCTTCGCAAAAATGATTTTCTATTTATAAGTTACAAAAAACCACACTCAAAAGTTTCATCACAAACACTTAGTCACTGGATAAAAGATACACTTCACAATAGCGGTATAGACACGTCCATATTTAGTGCACACAGCACTCGTCATGCAGCCACATCCTCAGCCAATAGACTTGGAGTCAATATTGACCTAATTAGAAAAACTGCCGGATGGAGTGAAACATCTTCTGTCTTCGCAAAACATTATAATAGGGAAGTCGTCACTGATCCTCATCTGTTTGCCATTAGAGTACTTGCAGGTGATCATAATCTGTAACAAATACCTAATATTAGATTAAGAATAGAAACCAATGTAAAATGAAGTTAATTCAATGATAAATAGTTTGATTAAAAACACTTATGATTACTCACCTGTTTCATTACACATTTTGTCTCTGAACATCTACAATACGTAAACAATAAATCGCTTCGAATGAAGCTGTGAAACATAATTAAAAATCAAACGAACTTACCAAGTGAAGTTCGATGATAATTATGTGAACAGCTTCATTCGAAGCGATTTATACCCTCCCTAGAAAAGTTACCTACCCTACCCTAGACTAATTAAAATGTGAAATGTTTATTAGCTTTCAACAAAATGATATAAAAATAGCTGTGGACCGTTAAGAAACATAGTGTAGTGGGGGCAAAACGGATAGTGTTGCAAGTGAAGCAAAACTACCGACAAAAAAAAAAAAAAAAAAAAAAAAAACTGACTTACCTCTAAAAATCCGTGCAAGGCTGGTACATGGAGGCGCTGCTACAATACGTAAACAATAAATCGCTTCGAATGAAGCTGTTCACATAATTATCATCGAACTTCACTTGGTAAGTTCGTTTGATTTTTAATTCTCAAAATAGTTCATTTTTTTTTGTATTGTTATTGTAACAATTTTTAAACTAGTTCTTAAAGTATGTAACTTCAATTGGGACACATAATATAATTTTAACTATAAAATAACGAATATGACCGATATGAAGTCGTTATTCGATCGTCAAACAGTGCAGTTGTATGAATAATCAGGCAAAGGGTGTTTTCTTTATACATTATTATAAAATTCTCGCCGTGATCCGTGGCTAACGTGATCTGATACTGTGATCTGTGGAGACAAACTCATGTGTAGTCCTGACCGCCGCCGGGTACTATTTCATTTTTTTTAATGATTTTTATAATATTGATTTTATACATGTAGAAGAAGCAGCATCCTCCTCGACATCATCAGTATTCTAGTTGGGTGAAATGCGATCACAAAACAAAGTATTCACTGTTTCACACAATTAAATAGTAATATCTCACTATAACTAGTTTCCTTAACAATTATATTCAAGCAGCAGGTTCGCGACACCCATCTAACCTTATCACCAGCGATGCACCTCGATCCACCACCATTCTCCAAGCAATCCTTGCTCTGTCACCACATGTGTCAAGACAGTAAAGATGGCGCCTCGACCCTACTCTTAAATATTTTATCATCTGCTCTGATTAAACATTATACAATGCAATGTCTTTTAAAGAAATTAGTTAGATTTTGCACCATATTAAAATGTAGTAAATCAAATCACAATAAATTACGGTTTAACAAGTTATTACAAATTAGCAATCAATTGATCGTAAGCAACCAATAATCAACTCTTCGTTAACTTCCTCTTCCTCCGACATACATATAGGAATGCTTAAAATTGTAAAAGAGAAAGTGATTAAACGAGTGCAATGTTTCGTTTTCAACCGACTTCCAAAAAGAGGAGGTTCTCAATTCGACTGTATTTTTTTTTTCTTTGTTACCTCATAACTTTCGACTGGGTGAGCCGATTTTGATGGTTCTTTTTTTGTTTGAAAGCTGGTGCTTCCCGTGTGGTCCCATTTTAATTTGCTGAAGATCTGATGCTGATCTTCGGAGATATACAATGGAACTCTTCAAAAATAGACGGCAAATCTGCAGTGATTGCTGCAATCGCTAGTAGGTTTATTGTTTATACTACATCATGCCGTAACATCACGCCTGTATGCTCTGAGGGGGTACGCACATGTGTACAGTACACGCAGATTAGCAGTTACCTCAGAACTTTCGACTGGGTGAATTTGATGATTTTTACTTGAAATCTGGTGCTTTCCGTGTAGTTTCGTTTCAATTTAGTTAAGATCTGACGCTGATCTTCGGAGATATAAACGGAACTCTTCCAAAAAACACGGCAAAGCTGCAGTAATTGCTGCAATCGCTTGATTGTTTATTGTTTATACAACATCATGATGTAACATCACGCTTGTATGCTCTGAGAGAGTACGCAGAAGTGTACAACACACCCAAATTTCGGCAATTCCATTCCAAGTTCCATTTAATGGGATCCTGGATAAATAGAGGGAACTCCTTAAATATGCGATTTGGGTAGTTTTAGGTAGAGTACTTTCTCGGAGTGATCCCATTTGAATTTGGTAAATATCTGATGAAGAACTTCGGAAGATAGGCAACGGAACTCCTCAATAAATGATAGCAAATGTACTGGGATCGCTGAAATCTCATGTCTGCCTATTGTTTACACCAAGGTATGCACATGTGAACCACTAAAATGTCAAAAATAAAAACTTTTTTGCAAAAATATAACCAACTTCGCACAAAAAAGTGAAAAATAACTTTAGCTTCAGAAGTCGATGACAAAAAAAATCTAAATCAATCAAATAAAGGTCACCGACTTCTGAAGCTAAAGTTATTTTTCACTTTTTTGTGCGAAGTCGGTTATATTATTTGCAAAAAGTTTTTATCAGGTTAACAGTAAACAAATAATAAGCTTGTTTATCCCAAAATTCTTACTAAAATACCCGAAATATCTTAAAATTATAATTGCTTCATCCCTTTTGTGAAATCATCCAATAAACCCAAGTCCGTAGAACCGCGGTTCAATCCAAAACTAATATAAATTTTGCGAACGAATTTCTCCGAAAATTCTTCTATCCTAGTTATTGCTACTAAGGTTTCTGAGAAATTGAATACTGTATTTACACGCATTTATTTATTTATATTTTAGGTTGCGTTTACACCCAAGCGTATTGCACCAACAGCGAGCATCTAGTAAGTACAAAATAAAAGAAACAACAGTCACCGACTAAATGCGACTTTTTCATAAAAAAAATCATAAGCTACCGGATTTTTAACCGACTTCCAAAAAGGAGGAGGTTCTCTATTCGACTGTATGTATTTTTTTTTTTTTTTTTTTTTTATGTATGTTCACCGGTTACTCGAAGACGCCTAAACCGATTTGAAAAATTCTTTTTTTGTTTGAAAGGGTATACTTCCAAGTTGGTCCCATAGTCGCCAAGTCGGGATCTGATGATGGAATCTTGGCGAAATCGAGGGAACTCTTCAAATTTTATAGGATAACGTACAGCGATTATATTTTCTACAACAAGTGAAGCATTTGCGTTTGAAAAGAACCATTCTACCATCAGATCTGATGATGAAGCCAAGAGTCACGGAACTCCATAATGAGACAATGTATCCTAGTCGTGTTTGGGCTTGTTGTAATTGTAACGGTATGCACTTTCCATGTGAACCACTAAAAAGTGAAAAATAAAAACATTGTTGCAAAAAATAAAACCGACTTCAAAAAGAAAGAGTGAAAAATAACTTTAGCTTCTGAAGTCGGTGACAAAAAAATTAAATCAATCATACAAACGTCACCGACTTCAGAAGCTAAAGTTATTTTTCACTTTTTCTTTTTGAAGTCGGTTTTATTTTTTGCAAAAAAGTTTTTTTGTTAAGCGTATTTTACCTTCGACACTCCACCACACAGTCAACTTAAATAAACTACAGAAATTAAAAATAAAAATATCGCTGGACAATACACACAGCGCCATCTAGCTACGAAGCAAGGCTTGTGTCATGGTCACCAGACAGTTACTTACACAGATACTTAGTTTGCTTGCTTGCTCGCTTGTTTGTTTGTTTGCTTGCTTTGCGCTTGTTAGATCACAGTAACTTAGACTTCCCTCTCATAGAAAGTGAGGCTTGTGTCCCAGCAGTGGGAACATTAATAGGCTGTTGATGATGACGATGAGTTACTTAGACCGACTTATCAATGGTAGCAACCCAACTTTATCTTAACAATTACATTTCATACATCACAATTCATTTAACAGTCCATTAAATCTTACATTCAAGACCACCTCATTTAACATTACATTTAGTATTTAATTTTGCCCCATTTCATAAAACAAAATTAATATTAAATAAAGCATTTAATTTCATTAAAAAAACAATAGACTAAACACAATAAAAATGTGCTTGTCAGCAGCTCTGACGCGCAACAGGATTTTATTTCTAAATAAAACTTAAAATCAGGACGGACCGCTATTAAAACTAAACAAAAAACAAACCGCCGGCAACGGCAAAGGAGGAGAAGGAGAAGGAGAGGTGAGGAGGGATGCGGGGTCGGAGTCCGACGCCGCATCGAGTGAGGCAAGCGCTGCGGGAGGCTCAGGGAGCTCCCGCCGCGAGAGGGCCGGGGCTGCTGCGGAGAACAATAAGTTCTTCCGTAAGCGGCCCAGGCAGGACGGCGACCGGTCGTCGTCCTCTGAGGAGGGGCAGATGGCCTCTGCTCGCAAGATCCCCACCAGCAAGCGCGGGGGGATCCGAGGCAAGAGGGGGGGGGCCTCTGCCTCCGAGAGGTCGGCAAAACCGGCCGAGGAGAAGCGCCACCGGGGCACGACATCAGCCCGCGGGTCTGGCAGCGAGGCGGGTGCACCTGGCGGCTCCGAAGCGGAGCGTAAGGCCAGGTTCACCAAGGAGGTGGAAGCCGCCATAAGGACGGTGGCCCTGAAAGTTAAGGCATCGTCGAAACTCAGGGCCATACCCGCGGCTTCTGCCTCCATCATGGCGGCAGCGGAGGCCAATTTTGCAGGGCCTCCCCCTCCCACAGCAGAGGGAGACGAGCTGGCCAAACTGCGGGCCGAGGTGGCCCGCCTGACGGCCGCCATGGAGCTTCTCCAAAAGGAGAATGCGAAGCTCCAGGCGGACCTGGCCAGTCTACGGGAGCCTGGCCCCCACGTGGCACCTCAAAGTGGGGGGGCACAGGCGCAAACAATAAGCCAGCCTGTGCCGGTTGAAAACCAGGTCCTGGACCTGGTTCGAAAGGAGCTGGCTTCCTTCCAGGCGCGGTTTTCCGTCCTGGAGGGAATTGTCCTGCGCCCTCCCCTGGGTGCGAGCAGGGCGGCCGCGGGCACGAGCACGGTCTCGTACGCGGCTGCTACATCTGCACCTGCTCCGGGCCCATCCAGTCGGCCCCCCGGCAGGGCTGCGCTGCCGCCCCCGCCTCCTGTAAAGCCGACTCCGGCCAAACAGGCGGTGGCGCCGGCTAAGAAGAAGACGGCGGGCCGGAAGAAGGGCAAGGGCAAGGCAGCGGCACAGGTTGCAACTGTGCCTGCACCAGCGCCAGTGGCGGGTGGGCCAGTGCCTGCGGCACGTCAGCCGTCGCTGCCGCCTCCCCAGCCCCCTACACCTCCCACAGCTGAAGCCGGATGGCAGCTAGTCGGGGAGAAGCAGAGGGGGCGAAAGGCGGCCAAAAAGGCCCGCAAGAAGGAGCGGCAGCGCCAGAATAGGGCCCGAAAGGTCGCAGCTAGGCTTCGCGCCCCAAAGACCGCAGCTGTAGTGATCACACTACAGCCGGAGGCGGAGAAGAGGGGCGTGTCCTACCGCGACCTGCTGGCAAAGGCAAAAGAGACGGTGAACCTCGGGGAGCTCGGGATCACCGGGGGCCTCCGGCTCAAAGTCACCGCAACGGGGGCTCGTATGCTGGAGATCCCCGGTGAAACCAGCGCCTCGTCCGCTGACGCTCTGGCTGAAAAGCTGAGAGCGTCCCTAAACGCGGACGAGGCCAGAGTGTCCAGACCCGTCAGGTGCGCAGACCTGCGCATCATGGGTCTGGACGACTCGGTCACCGAGGAGGAGGTGGTGGCCGCCATCGCTAGGTCCGGGGGGTGCTCCGCCGAGCAGGTCAAGGCAGGCACCCTACGTCCGGACCCCACGGGAATGCGAACCGTAATGGTGAGCTGCCCCGTGACGGCGGCCAAAACTATCGTCGAGGGCCGAAGGCTTCTGGTGGGCTGGGTTTCAGCGCAGGTTAAACTGCTTGAGCCCAGACCTCTGAGGTGCTATCGCTGCCACGTGGGACACCACGTGTCAGTGCAGTGCGCCTCAGAGGTTGACCGCAGCGGTCTCTGCTTCCGCTGCGGTCAGCCCGGCCACGTGTCGGCGACCTGCAGCGCTGCACCGCACTGTCCTGCATGTGCGGCGGCTCGCAAGCCGGCCGATCACCGCGCCGGGAGCAAGGCCTGCGCTGCACCCGCTAGGCCCAGAGCCAGAGGCAGAGGAAGGCCCTCCGCCGCCTCCGCCAACGTCACCGTCTCGACCGCCGCTGCCGCTGCTGCGACCGCCACAGCCGCTGCCGCTGTCGCCACCGCCGCCGCCCCGAGCACCACAAGTTCGCCTGCGGAGGGGCCCTCACAGGGGGCCCAGGGGGAGGAAGCGGTAATGGATTGCCAATAACGGCGCCATTACGCTTCCTCCAGGCGAACATCAACCACTGCGCCTGTGCTCAGGATTTATTGCTCCAGAGCATGGCGCAGTGGTCGATACACATCGCTGTGGTCGCTGAGCCGTACTTTGTCCTGCCCAGGGAAGACTGGGTGGCGGACCTTGACGGCTCAGTGACTATAGTGTCATCGGCCGCCGCCGGTACCCCGATCCATGAAAATGTCAGGAGGGGTCGGGGGTGCGTAGCAGCACGGTTCGGGGAGATCGTCGTGGTGGGAGTCTACTTCTCCCCGAGCCGAACTCTCGCCGAGTTCCACAACTCTCTGGAAGAGTTGAGTGTCGTCGTCGGAAACCATTCCCTCCCCGTGCTTGTCCTCGGGGACTTCAATGCCAAGAACTTGGCTTGGGGTTCTCGTTACACAGATGTGCGGGGAAGGATGGTGGAGGACTGGGCCCTGGAGAAGGGCCTGGTCGTCCTTAATCGGGGTTCTGTTCCCACGTGTGTGCGGATGCGGGGCGAGTCGGTGGTGGACATCTCGTTCGCTAGCCCCGCTCTGTCACCGCGTGTCGCTGACTGGCGTGTCATGGAGGGGGTGGAGACCTATTCCGACCACCGGTACATCCGGTTTGACGTCTCCACCCAGTCCTCAAGCGCGCCGGTCCAACAGGCCCCGAGTGGTCCGCGTTGGGCGTTGAAGCAGCTAGACCGGGAGCTCCTCCTGGAAGCCTCGATCGTGCAGGCCTGGGTGACATCACCGGACAGGCCTGCCGACGTTAATAGTGAGGCAGAGTGGTTCCGGGAGGCCATGTCCGACATTTGTGACGTGGCAATGCCCCGAGTCCGGCCAGGAAGCGCCCGACGTCAGGTGTACTGGTGGTCGCGCGAAATAACGTCTCTCCGTGAGGCGTGTGTTGCTGCGCGGCGCCCGTACGCCAGGCATCGCAGGCTCCGCATTCGCCCGCCGGATGCGGCAGCCATTGAGGCGGAGCTGTACGAGGGATACAGAGCGGCGAAGACCGCCCTCCGGGAGGCGGTCCTGCGGGCCAGGGATCTGGCCCGCTTGGAGATGCTGGAGACTCTCGACAGAGATCCGTGGGGGCGCCCTTACAAGATGGTGCGGAATAAACTCCGCACCTGGGCCCCCCCGCTGACGCAGAGTCTCCGGCCTGACCTCGTGGAGGACGTGGTGAGCGCTCTGTTCCCCTCGCGGGGGGAACATCCGCCCCCGCCTATGGCTCCGCCACCTGCGGTGCCGGAAGAGGACCCAAGCGACGACGACGACACTCCGGAAGTGACTGGGGTAGACCTGAGAGTGGCGGTAGGGAGGCTCAAGGCAAAAAATACCGCCCCGGGACCCGATGGCTTGCCTGGCAAAGCCTGGGTCCTGGCCTCGGATGCGGAGGCTCTCGGGCCCCGACTGAAAGGGCTCTTAAGCGCATGCTTGGAGAGAGGCCAGTTCCCGCTTCGTTGGAAGACGGGGAAACTGGTCCTCATCCAAAAGCCGGGGCGCCCTGCGGACTCTCCGTCCGCATTTCGGCCCATCGTGCTGCTCGACGAGGTGGGCAAGCTCTTTGAGAGAGTAATTGCAAACCGCCTCGCCGAGCACCTTGATGGGATGGGGCCGAATCTTGCGGAGAATCAGTTTGGTTTCCGCAAGGGGCGCTCCACAGTGGACGCCATCATGCGCGTGAGAGCCCTCACGACGGGGGATGCGATATCCCGGGGCGGAGTCGTCTTGGCGGTGTCTCTCGACATCGCCAACGCCTTCAACTCCCTGCCCTGGAGCTGCATCAGGGAGGCACTCCGGTATCACCGGGTGCCGACCTACCTCCGTCGTGTGGTCGGGGACTACCTGACGGACAGGGCCGTCATCTACCCCAGTCGCTGCGGAGAATGGAACCGGCGAGAGATGTCGTGCGGTGTCCCACAGGGATCGGTTCTGGGACCGCCCCTGTGGAACATCGGTTACGACTGGGTGCTGCGCGCGGACCTCCCTAGTGGTGTCAGCGTCGTTTGCTACGCAGACGACACCCTGGTGCTGGCACAGGGGAGGTCGCACGAGGCGGCGGCCGAAAACATGACACGCGGGGTTGCGATAGTCGTTGAGAGGATCCGGCAATTGGGTCTCGAGGTGGCATTGCACAAGTCCGAGGCCATGTGTTTTCATGGGCCTCGGAATGCGCCACCGTCGGGATCCACACTGACGGTAGGAGGGGTTTCCATCGGCGTCGAGTCGACGTTGAAGTACCTAGGACTCGTCCTCGACAGCCGGTGGAACTTCGTGGAGCACTTCCGACGTCTGGCCCCCAGGCTGGAACGGACCGGGGCTGCCTTCAGGCGGCTCCTGCCCAACCTTGGGGGGCCAAACGCCTCCTGCCGCAGGCTCTACGCGGGGGTCGTGCGGTCCATGGCCCTCTACGGGGCCCCAGTGTGGGCGCGTTCCTTGAGGCGGCGAGCCGCCCATTATCTGAACGCGCCCCAAAAAGTGGTGGCCGTAAAGATGGTCCGTGGGTACCGCACGATCTCCCGCGAGGCAGCGGGCCTGCTTGCCGGATTGCCGCCATGGGATCTGGAGGCGATAGTCCTCGCGCGCCTGCACGACTGGCGCGCGGAGGCACTACGCCGGGGGGAAACTCCGCTGCCGCGGCAAATTGCCGCTCAGCGGACAGACCTCCGGCGCGATCTCATGGCGACATGGAGAGAGCGACTGTCGCAACCCCGTGCAGGGCACGCCACGATAGTGGCGGTAAGTCCCCTCTTTGAGGAGTGGCTGGAGAGGCGCCACGGCGTCCTCACCTTCCGCCTGACGCAGGTCCTCACCGGACACGGATGTTTCGGGAGGTACCTGCACCGAATCGGGCGGGAGGAAACGCCCGGGTGTCTCCACTGCGAAGATCGACCGGAGGACACGGTGGAGCACACGGTGGAAGTCTGCCCTGCGTGGGCGGAGCACCGCCGTGTCCTCGTAGCGGCGATCGGCGGCGGCGACCTCTCGCGTCCGGCCCTGGTTCAATCCATGGTCCGGAGCGAGACGGAATGGGAAGCCGTCACCTCCTTCTGCGAAGCAGTCATGCTAGCGAAGGAGGTGGCGGAACGAGAGAGGGAGAGATCCTCTCTTCCCGGCCGCCGCGGGAGACGCACCGGGCGTCGGGGGCCACGTGGTGGCTACCGGCCACCGTAGACGCGGGCCTGTGGACGGTTGGCTATGGGCTAGCTAGCCGTCCGTCCGTCTAACGACGACAGGCCGAGTCGACGGCGCGTTCGTGTTCCACGCGCGCCTCAAAGAGATGTCAGCATAAGAGAGGGGCCCGCAAGGGCCGAAGCCTGCCGGGGTTGCGGGACTGTTCGAAAGAGATACCGCGGCCCCGGAACGTAAAGGGCGAGGAAGGAACATGGATGGGTTTTAGTCAGTAAAAGTCTGACACTCCCTCCCGCTCCGCCCAGAGTGGGAGAAGTCATTTGATGATTTCCCATCCTAAAAAAAAAAAAAAAAAAAAAAAAAAAAAAAAAAAAAAGGACGGACCGCTAGTAAAAGATATACCTTGATTTTTAAGTCGTCTCGCAGCGGCAGGCCACTTCATGTATCCAATGAACATTAATTAGTTAATTAGGTAATTAGTTATTTATTTTTAGGTTAAGGTATTTATCTATGGGTCTTTGTTACCTGAAATAAATGGTTTATTATTATTAATAATATTACACAAAAAGTAAAAAAAACAAACTCCCGACGCATAATGATAAAGGTACTAAAAGTTAAATGAAAAATAATTCATTAGGTCCTAGATACTAGTCACCCAATTTGTTAGTTATTAATCCTCATTCCCTTTCAATATACTTAGTATACATTTTTCTTCTAGTCAAGTCCTTTCATTTGATATCAATATTGAAGAAGTAGTGAATAAATAGGAAGGTAATCCATTTTGTGGCGGCAGCCATCTTGAACTTATTTTCATCAAACATAGCTAAGAACACTCCTGACTAATTCACCTTTCAAAGAAAAAAAACAAGATCAAAATCGGTTCATCCGTTCGGGAGTTACGAGGTGCCATAGACAGACACACACACACACACACACACACACACAGAGAGACACGTCAAATTTCAACACCCCGTCGTTTTAGCGTCGGGGGTTAAAATAGGTATTGATGAGATTTGAATAATAAAAAAATATAATTTTATGACGCATAGTTGAAACACCCTGTTGCGAGCGATGATCTACTTGACTCGTACACTGGGTAGGTATGTTTTACCGTTTGACATGTAAACATTATTAACAGGATGTTTCATAATTCTAACATAATATTCATGTTGTTCTTTGTGCCTATTGTCTAAATTAATGGTAAAATAGAAATAATTTCGCGTAGAGGTATTTTATGTCGGATAGTCGGATACATTGACTGGACCACTTTTTGTACGACGACTAAAAAGTCACGGTGTCTATACATATAACAAAAATCTCCCGTAACACATAATGCTTCAGGAATGGGCATATTGGGCATAGTTATTAAATCCCGCAGATGCCCCACAACTTCCTTCACAAAGGAGACACCCGTAACATATGAAGTTTCAAATGAGGAAAAAATGGGTCTGCGAACAAAAAGAGAGAAAAAAACTTTTTTGCAAAAAATAAAACCGACTTCAAAAAGAAAAAGTGAAAAATAACTTTAGCTTCTGAAGTCGGTGACGTTTGTATGATTGATTTAATTTTTTTGTCACCGACTTCAGAAGCTAAAGTTATTTTTCACTTTTTCTTTTTGAAGTCGGTTTTATTTTTTGCAAAAAAGTTTTTATTTTTCACTTTTTAGTGGTTCACATGGAAAGTGCATACCGTTACAATTACAACAAGCCCAAACACGACTAGGATACATTGTCTCATTATGGAGTTCCGTGACTCATCATCAGATCTGATGGTAGAATGGTTCTTATCAAACGCAAATGCTTCACTTGTTGTAGAAAATATAAAAATTGCTGTACGTTATCCTATAAAATTTGAAGAGTTCCCTCGATTTCGCCAAGATTCCATCATCAGATCCCGACTTGGCGACTATGGGACCAACTTGGAAGTATACCCTTTCAAACAAAAAAAGAATTTTTCAAATCGGTATAGGCGTCTTCGAGTAATCGGGTAACATACATAAAAAAAAAAAAAAAAAAAAAAAAATACATACAGTCGAATAGAGAACCTCCTCCTTTTTGGAAGTCGGTTAAAAAATACACAAACACTTTGTGTAACGTTGTCTGTATATTTTTGATGAATGTTCCGAGATGGCTTCCGTAATTTTAGAATAAAATGCGTGTTTAGGTGATTTTGGATTCTTAAATAAAGATTCGGATTTTCGTCTTTGTTTCAAAGAATTCTTTTTTTTTCAGTTCGTGTTGCACGTCAAAATAAATCATGAAGCTAAAGTATACTTAAATTTATCTATACTAATAATTGTAAAAAAGAAAGATTTTTTGTTTGTTTGTACCGAACAAGCTCCGAAACTACTGGACTGATTTTCACTAATGGAAAGCTAAATTATCGGGAAGTAACATTTAAATGTATCCTACAAAATAATAGCTAATTTGTATTTATCCTACAAATTAGCTCCTCAAAATTTTTGGGGGCGAAATGCTACGTTTAAAATAAAATTATCTTTTAGTCAATCGTTTGAAGGTCAGAAAGGCATAACGCTGAGTTAAGAAACAAGTTTAAATACAGCAAATAATAAAATCTACGTTTATTCATTTTACAAGGACTACCTTGTAAAATGAATAAACGTGATAGTTCACTCTGTGAACTATCACAGGTGAAGTAATAAACATAACAAAAAATATTATTCTGAACGTTAAACCAATTTATAAAAAAAATAAAGAACACATAAAAATAAGAATGGCAGTGAGCGACACTATTGTATTAGCTTTTTTTTTAATGTCTTTTGAGCCCACGTCCAAATCCAATTTTCAAATATTTTTTCCGTAAAGTTACTTAGTTTAATGTACAAAAATAATGCTTGGTTGACGGCTTCGTGTTGAGGTTGTTTACATCCTGTATATTTGAACCGAATATAATATCAGGGGTTTTCTAATTAATTTATGAGAGAAAACATAAACGGTAAACGTTTACACTGAACTAACAAAAACAAACACATTCGTTATTTAGTAAGATTCACCTTCTAAGTCGTTCATATAAAGCAGACAAACGACTAGTAAAACACAACACTATTAAATAAAACATTTTCGTTTACGTTCACTACGTAGTAAACACATTTGAACAAAGAGTTTTTTTAACTAAAACAAAAAATTCAACGCATCATCACCGTCTGCCTTGCCTTTTCCCAACTATTCAGCAAGTACGTAAACTCATTTTTCGAGAATAACTGTAAATTTTTTCTAATTGAGTCCTATCGAATCCTACGTACTTGCACTGCTGGCTCGTAAAACGCGACAAAAGTACCTAATTGGTTAAATAAAATACATAAAACAATTATTAATTGCCATAATAATTGGCAAATGCAGAATGCTGTTGTTTGAACTCCCAAGGGAACGCTACTGCCCCTCCTCTTGACTCTCTCTTACATGAAATGCCTGTGGGACGAGAGAGGATTGAACATTCACTGAGGGATCACTCGGTACGATAATATTGACGGACGTGAATTCGTTGACTCTGGCCTGTAGACGAAATTTTCAATCGTGCCATCCATTTTTGAAGTGAAAACTTCTTTAGGCGCGTTGAGGACTTTTTGGGTGAACAAATATCATGGAACTCGCGTGACCGTCACCTAACGCTTCGTAGCACTCGTAGCCGATCCACTACGGCGTAGCACCACTTTGGCGTGCCCGGGGCACAACCCGTAGCAGATATAGATTACTTAGTTTTCAGTTCTATCGGCTGACACTGAAACATAAAAAAAAACACGGGGCAATCTTTGGGATTGCCCCGTGTGTTTTTTTTTATGTTTCCGAACCCGAAGTCTGTCCGTCCGTCTGTCTGTCTGCCAGCGCGCTGTATCTCATGATGCGCAAAAGGTAGACAGTTGAAATTTTTAAACATTTCTGTTACCGTTACAACAATAAATATCATCATCTGTATCAACAAATATACGCAACTACGGCAAAGCCAAGAGGAAAGTTACATGATTTTATTTGTATGTCCCGTAGCACCTAAACCACTGACCAGATTTTGATAAATGAGGTAAGTACCAATGGATATTATAGTCCGGGTGACTAAAGCTACATTTTAGGCTAACAAAACCATACTGACGGATGTCACATCTAAAGAAGTAGTACTTTAAGGAAGGGGATTTTGATAACGGCGAAGTATAGCCAACAAAAGCTTGGCTTCACAAAAGCTTCCCAACAAACGAGCTCACTCCAAACCTTCATATTCTTGGTTCTATATCTAAACCTACTAAAAAAAACATGGTGTCAAAACATAAAACATGAAAACAAAAGCCGTTTACTCCCCGCACACATTTTCCACAACACCTTTTTGAAAAAAAGAATAAAAAAAAAATTACATTCAAAACGCATGCAGAGCAAAATGATGCATATACCGTAGGCTCCGGACAATAGGGCGCTGCTGACGCATCGTTGGTATATTGTGAGCTCCCAGCTTTTATTAAATGCAAACTAGACAAGTGGGGATTGTACTGAACTCTGTTTTGATAGGATTTTGTTTAGTGTCTGTTGAATAAAATAGGTTAGTATCGGTACTGCGCAGCCGCTCAAATCAATCTTCAGATTAAGGGGGATGCTCCAAGGTAGCCCGCGAAATTCATATTTTCTTACGTTTTTTGCAATTTGCAGGGCAGTGCTAAGTTGCATGTTGATAAACGTATCGGTCGCGACTGTAACACGTATTAAGTTACAGAATTATAATCATCAAAATCAATCAACAAGATACATTATATTAAAGGCAGAAGATCGCTCGATATCAATAGACATTTTTTTTTTTTTTACAATCACGGAATCAGAATTAATCCCAAGAGGACTAACAAAACATAATCTATCCTAATAAAGACGAAACGTGACTTTTGAACCACAAATCAGAACAAATATAACTGTTCAAACATACAAAACTAACAATGTAGGAGTTTCAGGCACAATTTGCACCAAGTTATCGTAATAAAAGCGTTGAATTAAGTGAATAATAGTTCCCTAGAGGACGCCATACCACATTGTCATGCCTTCAACGTTATGTGTGGAATGCCCTACATTCACAGTGAATAACTCATAACGCTTTATTGAAGTCACCATGTTTGTGGGTATTAATAAAAACTGGGCCTTTAGGTAGTGGTGAGATGAAGTGGGAGGGTTTTAGGGATAGAATAAATAATATTATGTTGAAGCATCTTCATTGAAATCCTTATAATATGGTAGTATGACAATTTTAAATAAAGCTAGAATCACAACCCTTTTCGCAACCTTGTTGGGGTTAGCTTCCACTCTAACTTGATAAATACCAATTTTTTGCATGAAGCGACTGCTTATCTAACCTCCACAACCCAGTTAGTACTGGGTAATAAGATACCCCTTGGTAAGACTGGTTGACTGGACCTTTAACGACTGTCAAAGATCTTCAAACGACAGCTGAGACCAACTACTTAACGTGCTTTCCGAGGCACGAAAGAAACATGGTATGTTCGTAACCTAACTATTGAGAAGCAGGTGAAAGGGAAATAGCAAGTCAACATTGGTAAACATTGTTTAATCCGCTCCATTACTTAATTAATCGCCCAACGAACACTATAAACGACATCAATCTAGTGGAAATTGACAAATATTGTAACGTAAGCTAATTGATGATACAAATACAAATTGATGAGTAAGCTTCAAATGTTACACCACAAAGGATAGCTTCAGAAATGATGAACGGAATTCAATGTATCATAGAATCAATTCAGTTTATTTATAAGGCTGAAATTTGTTAATAAGTTTGTGATTGTGTTGTGACATCAAGCACTGTAATGTATTGGTATTCTACCCATCAAGGCCTTGGTGTGACCGTAGAACTACTAAATCATAGAACTCGAGTTGGAACCCAAGACATGGCACCTGAGATTTTACGGATTCATGTTGCATTGTTTAATTAATTATCACTAGCTTAGGTGGTGAAGGAACGCGGGCCTGTGGACGGTTGGCTATGGGCTAGCTAGCCGTCCGTCCGTCTAAAGACGACAGGCCGTGTCAACGGCGCGTTCGTGTTCCACGCGCGCCTCAAAGAGATGTCAGCATAAGAGAGGGGCCCGCAAGGGCCGAAGCCTGCCGGGGTTGCGGGCCTATTCGAAAGAGATACCGCGGCCCCGGAACATAAAGGGCGAGGAAGGAACATGGATGGGTTTTAGTCAGTAAAAGTCTGACACTCCCTCCCGCTCCGCCCAGAGTGGGAGAAGTCATTTGATGATTTCCCATCCTAAAAAAAAAAAAAAAAAAAAAAGGTGGTGAAGGAAAATATCGTAATTAAAACCAGCATGCCTTAGAGATTTCTCTATGATGTGTAAAGTCAAGTCACAAGCCTATGGGCGACATAAAAACTCTGGCACCAGGTTAGGTACGAACCCGCGATGAAGAAAACTTTAACATCTAAATGCATTATTATTTCCTTATGAGTCGAATCAGCAAAAAACTAATTTATGTGGACTAAAACTAAAATGACGGGATACCAGATCATCATGTACTGCCAGTGTAACGGATGACCGGCATGCATGCTAATCAAAGTAGGTACGGGTATAAGTAAACCACACTGACCTACCACAAGGCGCATTAATGGGAATGAATGAAGATATTAGTATTCTGGGAGTCGTAATCAAAAATAGACCCTAACGTGATGAGTCGATGAGTCATTAAGATGTTCAAATATATTATCGATGATCAATAAACCTCTCAATGAGCATACATAATATACTTATTTACCTACACGTGCCGACAACTTAAACATGTCAATAATAAATATTGTAAATGTAGAATACACAACCAAAAATAGCATCAAAATAATATAAGAAAAAAATAAGAATCTAAAATACACTGAAGAAAAATCATCAAAGATAATAAGACTTCAATCATAAAAAGATGATTCAATTCTATTGGAGCGTAAAGTAAGCAAAATACTCGAAAACATTAAAGAAAGTTACAACAATTTTGTTCAGCAGAATTGCGTGTTTTCTACATAACGTACTTAGTTACATACGCAACACAGGCTATGTACACATTAAAGTTTATTTGGTAAGCAAAGCTCGCACGAATCGGTTACCGAACTGCGTACAAAATACATACAAATATTTTGCTCGAACAAATAGACACGGATAAAATAAATGTAATCATTTAATTTTGTGTGAGTGTGTGTGTGAGATGTGGTTTTCTGTTAATTCTTGTATGGATAGAGATTTTGATACTAAATTGTTGCCTTCCAAATTCAAAACCTCAGACTAGGATGGCAGAGAATAAGGTTCAATTACAAGAGTGTCCCGTTCTTCTCCATAGAGATCATCGCTAGGGAATGGGTAAATACAGTACTTTCACACTTTTTATGTCGTGTAACCGGAACTGTAGCTTCCTTTCATTATTTTTTTGTTTCGACGCCTGTAACTGGCCTACTTGAAATAAATGCTTTAAGTTTGTATAATTATTTTTAGATAATTATCATTTTTGGTAGTGATCATTTAATTATCCAACGTAAAGTATCATTTTTTTTTAGACTTGCATAGATCAAACAAGCATTGCATTATATATGCTAACTAGTAATAATTATTCTTAGTGTTTATTATTGACGTCCGCAAGAATGCCAAAGTTACCGACGTAGCCCGAAGAATTGCGAAACGTAAGTGCAATGTGCCCTGCCGAAAAAAAAAATGAGTAGAAGACGTTGCGTTGGAAGATCTCCTATTAGGTGGACCGATGACCTGGTGACAGTTGCAGGAATCCACTGGATGCGAGTCGTGCGTGACTGGTTAATAACTTACGGGAGGCCTATGTCCAGCAGTGGACGTTTTTCAGCTGAAATGAGATGGTGATGGTGATTTATTATTGCTTTTGTTTTCTAGTTTGTCTCTGAGTTTGGTAACACATCGGCTAAACCATTCAATATTAGTGGAAAGTAATTTTAATAAGAAATTTTCAGTACGTTTCCCAACCAATTACCCTAAGCCTATTTTCAGTTAATCACTTTGTTTTCTACGAGTACAAAGCAGCTTTTAATAGAGTTTGCTCAGTCTGACCTCGGAAACAAACCCCGGTCAGTCTGCGTGTTACCGAACCCACTCTCGATAGGCAAAGACCTTGACAATAATTTAGGTCTAGCAAACATTAAAATGAAGAAAGCTCATAAAAAGCAGATCTCACTAAAAACTACAACAGAAAAGCAATAAAATTTAGTTTTTATTCTCATCAAAATACGTAATGTTTTGAAATAAAAACGCTTCAGTAAAACCCGGTTCTTCAGTGACGTAGTCTTACAACCAATCATCGTAACATATCCCACGTTAATAAAAACAATTTTATAGTCTTCAATATAAAGAAAGTCTATCTTGAAAGAGATGAAAGAAAACATTTTATCGGCTTATTATAATATCGGGAACAAGAAACAAAAGACCGTCTTTATATAAATACAAGAATAAAAATAATATAGTATTATATAATGCCATCGTATACAGACTAGGCAGACCGATTGCCTAGTGAAGATCGAAGAACTTCGCTAGATGCAAGAAGTACAGGACCAGACAATAGGGCGATGATGCTTGGAGGTAGCTTATCTCCAGCAATGGACCAGATGTATGATGATAAAAGTTGGATGTCTATCAGCTTAAATTATAAGTTACAAGTAGATCATGTTATGAGGATAGACATCGCACTCGACATTTTGGACCAATTACTGACCATTGGACGGTCAAATAATTTTCACGAAATTCTGTCAGTCTCTTCCGCTAGGAAGGTGCATAATTATCTGAATCATATGTTATTTTAAGACGCTGTTTTTATTATGTTTGAAAGTGCTAGATATTGTTTACAATCACATTATTGGAAAGGCAATTAAAAACAGAATACCAACATGGTCATCATCATATGTCTAGCCTTTTCCCAACTATGTTGGGGTTGGCTCCAGTCTAACCAGATTTAGCTCAAATCAATACATTACATGGAGCGTCTGCCTATCTGACCTCCACAACCCAGTTCATACTGGGTAATCCCACCAACCAAAGTGGACATGGTTGGTTACAGGTAACTGTGCCATGAAACTTAAAGGTGTTGTTCAACAAACGAAGGGATTCTTAATATAGTGTCCAGTGTCCTCTCGTTTGCACATAACGGAAACTGACCCCACAAAAGTTGCTAAACTGATAGACAAATTCTGGGCCGACTCTATTTAAACTAAACACGACACGCAGCGGTGGTCCAGTGGCGGGACCACTAACGAACAGCAGACAGACGCATTACTTTGTGTAATTTATTTCCTTACCACTGCTCTCAAATCGGTGAAGGAAAACATCGTATGGAAACTGGCATGTTCTAGAACCAAAAATACGAAGACATATGACATCTACCAATCCGCACTGGGCTCACGTGGTGGATTATAGCCCATTCCCTCTCATCGAGAGGAGGCCATGTCCCAGCATTGGGAACATTAATAGGTTGATGATGATGACGACACGTTAAAAAGATTTCAACAAATTCCACTCCCATTTTTTTCTTTCGTAAAGACATACAAATACTGCACAAAAGCATTATAAAACGATCTAAAACAAAATACTAAACGTAATCTCCGCGTTTCATGGCCGGAGTCATTGAGCGCTCGTTACGCTCACAATTGTGAATGGGCACGCTGCGATCTTACGTAACACGATACACGTTAGGGATCTGTGTGATTTAAACTGTTACTGCAAAGGCAGTGTTTCCTACAATTCAGTGAACAGTGAAGACATTATGCCACAGGATTTGAAGATACAGTCTGTCGTCTGTCTCTGCAGGCATATGTGTGTTAAAGAAGGATGCATTGCTTGTGACTAAATGTTTATGTCTAAACATGGAGAAGGAAGGCAAATAATGATTGATGTACTGTGAAAGAAATGATATGAAAGAAAGCAGAGTAAATGATAACGTGACAGCTGACAGAAGAGATGGGAATAAAAAAACCGTATTTCGCCGACCCCAAGTAACATGTTGCAAAAGCAGGAAGATGAGACTGACTATTATACAGATTAACATTTGAAGATGTTGCGATAACAGATGTGTTATGCCCGGAGAAGCTTGCTGTTTTTCTTTTGTTTTCTAGCATTTATGAAGGGCTTAGCTTGTCCATGGGGCAATCTGAAAAGACTAATTACGCGTGCGTCACTTAGCCATACATAAGCCTTGGCCACATAATGGGCGAGGAAGGAACATGGCTTGATTGATGAGGTTTAAGTAAAAGTCTGACACTCCCTCCCACTTCACCCAGAGTAGGAGAAGTTATTTGATGATTTCCCATCCGTAAAAAAAAATAAAGAATAAAAAATAATTGTGAACTGCATTCGGAGTTCGGACGGTGACTCATAGTATTGAAATGGAATATGGTAATTCAACATAGTGATAATGAAACAATATCATTATCTATGTATAATGCAAGACATCAACAGTTGTATATTAACGTCGTTTTGTCATAATAAAAACTTAATTACTTGATGGTCAATACTGACTCTTACATATAAAGGTAAAAACGGATTGCAAAAATATATAAAAATGAAGAAAAAAGTGTGGATTTGCAATATAAACAAATTTTAAAAAGTATAACAAAAGCCAGTAAAGTAGTACACCAAGATAAACATAGAACTAAGAAACTATCAGAAGAAACTAAGAAACTAATAGATGAGAGACAGGCCCTAGGCACAATCAATAGAGATTTACAATATAGATTGAAAGATAAAGAAGTTAAGCGCAGCATCAGAAACGATATAAGAAATTACAATAAAAAGCAAATACAAAATGCATTAGAAAAGAACCGATCATTGAAAATAGCCAAACAAGGTATCACCAATCATAAATCGTGGATCACATGTCTAACAGACAACCGAGGCGTTAAACAATTTAACAGAGACAAGGTTCTGGAGATTTGCACAACTTTCTATAAGAATCTTTATTCCGATTCAGCAAAAACACAATCCATATCCATCTATGCATGTTCCGAAAATATACCACCCATATCAGAAGTAGAGGTCCGAGATGCATTAAGCACATTAAAATATAACCGATCCTGCGGCGAAGATGGTGTCAGCACCGAAGCCCTAAGAATGGGTGAACCATCGCTCCTCTTTTATCTCACAAAACTGTTTAACGGCATTCTTCGTACCGGTAATCTTCCATCAAACTTTTGCCATTCCAATATTATACTTCTCCATAAGAAAGGCGATAAGTCTGACATCAACAATTACAGGCCAATCAGTCTCATTTCTCATATTTATAAAACATTTATCAAAGTCATTGAAAAACGCATAGCTGGCCAGTTAGATCTTAAACAACCTCCAGAACAAGCAGGCTTCCGTCGAGGACTTTCCACTACAGACCTCTTGCACACCGTTAATCAGGTAGTCGAGAAATGCCAAGAATATAAAACTCCTTTGTATCTTGCATTTGTCGACTATTCTAAGGCCTTTGACAGCATCACACATTCTGCTATATTTAATGCTCTTACTATACAAGATGTAGAACCAACCTACATACATCTTTTGCGCAATATATACACCCACAGTAGAGCTGCTATTAAGCTAGAGAGTCTAGGTCCAAAGTTTGACATTCTCAAGGGAGTCAAACAGGGCGACCCGCTGTCTCCAAAACTGTTCACCAGTACCCTGGAAGAAGTCTTTCAGACGCTGGCAGTCAAATGGGAAAGGAAGGGGATTGTCGTTGGTGAAGCAAGATTGAATAATCTGCGCTTCGCTGATGACATTGTCCTTTTCTCCCCCACAGCCACAGATCTAGAGCAAATGCTAGAAGACCTTAGCGATGCAAGCCTTGAGGTTGGACTAAAGATGAACATGTCAAAGACCAAACTCATGACCAACAGCTCCAACAAGAGCATACACGTAGGCGGGGAGAATATACAATATGTCCAGGAATATATCTACTTGGGCCAAGTAATCTCTTTCCAGGCAAGGCAAGATAAGGAAATTGCTAGACGAACGGAAAATGCCTGGAAGGGTTACTGGTCCATGAAGGAATATTTTAAGGGCACTCTGCCCATGTCTTTGAAGCGAAAGCTGATGGACATGTGTATTCTCCCCATCTTGACCTACGGTGCACAAACTTGGTCTCTGACTAACATCCAAAAGTCCAAACTTAAGGTTTGCCAACGTGCTATGGAGCGCAGTATCTTAGGTGTTAAATTAACGGATCGTATTCGTAACACTACACTGCGCTCCAAAACGCAAATCGTTGACGTGGCTCAAAAGGCTGCCCAACTTAAATGGGACTGGGCAGGACATGTCTGTCGCATGCCGAATGAACTGTGGGCCCGTAAGGCTCAGGAATGGTGCCCTGAAACAGTGACACGAGGTCGCGGCAGACCACGAAAGAGATGGCGGGACGAACTGGATGTCTTCCTTGAGAATTGGAAAGAAAGAGCACAGAATCGTGAACGTTGGAAGGAATGGAGGGAGGCCTTTGCCCAGCAGTGGGACAATACAGGCTAGCTATAATAATATAATAATAATAAAAGAAAATCTCATAAAATGTTCAAGTCAGCACAATATCGGCAGACACGGCTATTAATGGCACACTAAACCCTTTACTAGATACTACCAACCTAGTATTTTCTTAATGAATCATTTCAACTCGGAACCCAGGCACCAATTAAAAGGCAGCGGCATCAAATTACTAGTCAGAGGATTGTCGTTTTTAATTACTAGTTAGTTTTAGATGATTGCGTATTTCCGCTGAATTGGTTGTTTGATATTTTACTGGGGGGTGGCGCGGCAAATTTAATATATTTGGTGTATTAATGCTTTATTTTTGGTGTTCATCTACAACAGGAGTGTAACGCTGTTGGTAAACATTCGTGAAATGATCTCCGAAACTTGCATACACTAAAAAACAAAATGGCAGCGCTAGCTTCCATGAAGGCCTCACGCCAAACAATTGATGCACAACTGTAATTTGATCAAGACAGTTAGATGTCATAGTCAAGAAATGAACTTATTTAGCATTTATTAAAACATTTTGTTACAACTTAGGTTATAAATATTAAACAATTATAAGAAGGTACTCGTATTTTTAACGCCCTAACTTTGACGTAAGAATATATAAATATCCAAGAAACGATGCAAAAGAAAAGACTAGGTCAACAAAAATATTGATAGAAATAACAAAAATGTTGAAGCAGGCAATTCTTAAAAATATTTTAGTGGAATCCAACATGGCGGATGTAGGCGACATTTTGATTAATCCGTAAAAACCTCGGTGGTGCTGTCAGATTATTACAGTTTATTGCTAACAGACCTTAAAATGTGGAGTTATGATTCATAATTCAATGACACCGGAGCGTTTCTACATTTGGAATATTTTTCTGTAGCTATAAAGGCAAGGATGTTTATCAAATAGATAGCTTCTCGTTTTTTGCAGTGTTTAAGATGACGACTTACCAGTCAATATTAACGAAGGTAGATCAAATTGTAGGTACCTGGAACAAAGCATTTCGAAATTAGACAAGAAATAACTTTGCGTCATTTTTACAGGTATATTTATTTATTTAACACTGCAAGCACGTAGTACAGAGGCGAACTTAATACCATAGGTATTTTCTACCCGTAAATCTATAATTAGGTATGTTTTTTATTAACTAGTCATAGTTCATCAATTATGTATGTTTGTTTAAATTCTATGTAACAGGGGTGAGCTTTACTTAAAGTACTTACGGGATTATTTCCGTGATTTTCTTTGTTTTCTACGAGCACCCGATATTTCGACGCTGTTGCAAGTAAAAACCGTGAAAGTCTAAAACAGGGGCGAGCTTATTGCCATCAATTGTACACAAATCTAGACTCCGTGGTTGCGACTGAGTAATTCCTGATGGAATACCCAGTAACACTTTTCCTGACCTGGGAGTTGTACCCAAGTCTTCATACTCAACAGTTGCACTTGCCACCAACGACGACCGCACAAATGTTTAAAACATCAAAGTTAATATCACATCATTATAAGAGCTGTACAACAATTTAGGGTTACATTAATGTAAATTGTATCTGTCTATTTCTACAAAAACCCTTCCCTCTCAACTCAAAATAAATTCTCGACCCTCATTATCTTGAATTTGTACCGGATCCTCCAAGGTAGACCATTAGTTCTCCTTGGCTAGAAATACAAAATATAATTATACAAGATTCATGATACCCTTGTCACCTTGACAGCTCATAAGACGTGAATCCGGGACGTCTGTGTACTCTTGACGGCACGGATTTCTGATATTGCTTGAACGTCCAGGTATATATATGAGGTCACAATTTTGAATGACGTTATCGTGCTGCCTCGTTCCCACTATGTCATGATGATTAATTTATCGTTGGTTTTTAGTTAGCAAAAGTCATGGACGACAGTTATCGTGTCGTCCTATATGTGAACACCTCCATTTAAATAAACAAGCCACGACACTTAAAACTACACGACTATCTGCCGTCACGACATAGTGGGGACAGGGCCATAGTCATGCTATAACATTATAAAGGCGAAAGTTTATATGAATATATTACGTGTTTATGTATGTTGCTCTTTCACGGAAAAACTACGAAACGGATTTGGAAAAAAATTAGCATACAGATTGTGTATGACCTGGATTAATACATAAGATACTTTTTATCCTAGTAGTATGATCTCGTGGGACGATTATAGAACTCCCGCTGGGTGAAGCCGCTTGCACAAGCTAGTATTTAATAAAATAAAAAAAAAACCTTCATACAAAACTGGTCCTTAGTATACATTATTTCTGGGAACCTCCTTCGGGTTTTTTCAGTATAAGGGGGGATGGGATGACAGAAACGCCCCAGTTGTTATCCATTACGTAATTAATACGCGATTTCCTCATAAAATGTCCCCGCTTAGGTCTCTGAATCCAGTTGATATGGATTTTCCGCAGAATTTACTACAGACCCGGAAAAAGTTATCAGAAAATGTTCCGGGACAGTAAATCTCTTAGTAATTTAATGGACTTTTTACGATGGTCTGGGAGTAATGGAACCATTGAATGTTTCAGCTGTTTTGTAAGTTGTGAGACGGTGAAGGAAAACATCGTGAGGAAACGTAAGAAGTATGTAAGCGATGTTGGTATTGCAACGCAACATGCGCAGAATAATTTTGGCATGTATGTACGGGCAACCATGACTCAAATGTCTAGTTATCACCATGGCGGTCACAATTTCAGAGCTGTTGAAGCCAGTGACAGTGGTCTGTTAAAACACCGTTGCCATTGAATGAATGATGAATGAATGAAAGATGAATGATGACAGCCTTATGGCAATTGTCGTTTGTCGGAGCTACACGCCCCAAACCATGAACGGGGCCTAACGGGGCACAGCTCCTTCTCTCCCCTCTTCTGCATTGCAAGTATAGGTACTGCTTTAGAAGGGTTTCAATTATGGTCCACATTTGGGATCCCAGAAGGCTTAAATTTTGACCGCACTAAGGGGTTTAAAAGGGTTTGAACTTTTTGACCGGATATTTTTCCGCCATTTTGATTTTTTGTCAAAGTGGCGGCTACGCATATGACTTATATTCATTGATACCCGGTATCAATACAAACAAGTTTAGCATACCTATAGCAAAATGTTCTAAAGTGTCACGTTTCCGGAATATAAGATGTCATCAGTGTCTCAGAAACATGACACTTTAGAACATTTTGTTACATAAAAAATTGATCGTATTGGTAAGCTATCGATAAATATAGGATGTATTCGTGGCCGCACTTTGAAAAAAAAAATGGCGGTTTTTAATTCAAACCCCTTTACAATATCTTGAATAAAAATATGAAGTGGTGACTGACATAACGAACACATGTTTTAAATACCTAATCCAAACCATTATAATAAGTAGATATCTCATGATAATTAGCAAATAAATCAACAACTCAAACCAAACATTAAAGCTGCTATAAAATACTACTGACAATAATTATGACAGCAATAGATGCATAATTTGAATTTTAAATCATTTCCGTCACGATTCAATGCATTCATATAGTCTCTTCATTAGTAATAATAATTAATTAATAGATTATTTGTCAGTTCTTTTTATTAAACGTAGCAGCGCGAGCGTGACAATTATATTCATGTTTTGGTAGTTAAATCAATGTAATTACAACATGTTTCAATAACGTTTTTAAATAAACAATGCTGTTAGGTGTAGTGCTTTTAAATTGAATTATACGAGTATTACATATAGCGGAGATGAGAATATTGAGATGGATGTGTGGAGTGACAAAAATTGATAAAGTAAGGAATCAGTATATTAGAGGAAGTTTGAAAGTGGCACCTGTTACTGAAAAAATTAAAGGAAGTCGTTTGGCTTGGTATGGACATATAATGAGGAGGGATATATGCAACGCATGTGACTAAAAGAGTGATAGATTTTTAAAAATTCTCTCACCATTCGAAAGCTACATTATCCACGAGTAACATAGGCTACATTTCATCCCCGTACTCCTACGGGAACGGGAACTACGCGGGTGAAACCGCGTGACGTCCGCTAGTTATGTATATAGTTAGTTTATGATTATATAATCAAACTAGCATTTCGCCCGCGACTTCGTCCGCGAACGGAGGGATAGCTCGGCTAATTTACATGTTATCAATATAATTTATACGAATAAACGAACAAATGACGAATAAATGATTATTCTATTGTATTCTTTTATAGCCTATGTTACTCGGTAAAAATGTAACTTTCAAATGGTGAAAGAATTTTAAAAAATTAAACAAGCACACAACAAGTAAAATTAAATTAAAAATTTAAAACACCCCCCATACGACACATAGGTAATATACTAAAAGTTAAATACAAAATAATTCGTTAATCATCCATTCTTTCGGATGGGAAATCATCAAATGACTTCTTCCACTTTGGGGGGAGCGCCAGAGTGGGAGAAGTCATATAAGGAAGAAGATAGAAGGAGGGAGTGTCAGACTTTTACTGACTAAAACCCATCCATGTTCCTTCCTCGCCCTTTATGTTCTGGGGCCGCGGTATCTCTTTCGAACAGTCACGCAGCCCCGAAATGTTAGGTTCGTAAGTATTCTTCTTCTTCTTCTTCTATTCCCTTTCAATGTACTTACTGTACATTATTCTACTAGGACCAAGCCGTTTTGCCGCATTTGATACCCAATTAAGGGAGTTGTGAAAAGTTTTGGCCATCTTGGATTTGAAATTTATTGTAGCGTATAGTATTCTACTAGTCAAGCCCTTTCATTTGATACCCATATTGAGAAAGTTGTTGAATAAATATTTAATCTGCCAATTAGTGGCGGTGGCCATCTTGGACCAATTTTCATTAAACAGAGCTAAGAACACTCCCGATTAATTCACCCTTCAAACAAAAAAACAAAATCAAAATCGGTTCATCCGTTCGGGAGCTACGATGCCACAGACAGACACACACACACACGAAAGAAAAAGAAAGATTGAGCGTTATTGCGGATGTACTATAAATTAAGGATTGCATGTGAAACAAATAGTTTAATATTTTTTTACACATGCACGTCGTTTTTGCGTCGGGGGTTAATATAAATTAAATCTTTCTTCTTGATAATTTTGTTTAGATAGTTTAGACAATCTTTCTCCGTAAGTTTTGGTGTTATCAACACCAGTAGACACAATTTACACATGCATGCATACTTTATGTTACGCAGTTATCCCCCTTTTTTTTAGGATGGGAAATCATCAAATGACTTCTCCCACTCTAGGCGGAGCGGGAGGGAGAGTCAGACTTCTACTGACTAAAACCCATCCATGTTCCTTCCTCGCCCTTTATGTTCCGGGGCCGCGGTATCTCTTTCGAACAGGCCCGAAACCCCGGCAGGGGCCCGCAACCCCGGCAGGGGCCCGGAACCCCGGCAGGCAGTTATCCCCCTGGATAGTCAGTCCCGCTATCAACTCGCTGACTGGCCAATATTTCACGATGGCATTAGCGATACTCATATAGATCGTGCTTAGCCGTTAGAAGATTGAGTTGCGTGTCTTGTAGTTATTTAGAACATTTATCCTGACCTTTGATCCTTATCAAAGAGCACTTGCAAATCTTTTTTTATAGTTTGTTTACAATTTACTTTAGTAAACAATGAACATAGACTTCCTCAAACAGAATTTTGACCCGTAAAATGTGGGTAAAATTCAAAATTTCTAACGGTTTCTTGCGAAAGAATTTCTTGTATTACAGAGGTTTCCTATTCGTCATTTACTAGAGTCATCATCATCTTTCTTTCTTTCTTTTCTTTTTCTTTCTTTTTTTTCTACCAATCTTCCTTGTCAACCACTACGCTTTCATTTACTCCTTTATCTTTCAGATCTTTCCTCTCACATTCCATCCTCCGAGGAACATTGAGTGTTATTTCCCACCTAGATCCAAATTATCTTTATTTGCTCTATGCGGCTACCCATCTGGAAACTTGTTAGTATTCAGAGCCAAATAGTGCCAGTTGGAGCTAATGTAGAATACATTTTGCCTTGGTGCCAAAAAACAACCAAATGTGTACAGCTGTTTCGGCATTATTGGGTAATATTTCAAACAACTGCATTCTCTTTTTTTTTAAACAAGGTAACTGAATTCTTACGTGCACCTGGGTTCCAGTTTAACTTATTTACAATCTTTGCAGTGGTTCCAGGATTGTACAGATTGTACAGATATGCTATACAAATATGCTGTTACTGTTACTCTTAGCCTGCATTATCCCACTGTTGGGCAAATACTTCGCCCCGTGTATTTCATTTTTCGATCCAGCGAAAATGTGGACTATTGATCGTTGTTTTTGCTCAGATCTTCCCACCATCTTCTACGAGGACCTGTTGTGACGCCTGAATGAATTATCCAGAAACAGAGAATAAGTATTGACATATCAGTGAACCGCTGATAAATTAGTGGTGGTAGGGCTTTGTTATGAAGTAGTAACGAAGCCGAAGACGAAGATTGCCATAAAACTATACTACAACAGCAGATCTGTGTTCTCCAAATTGAAAGACTAACCAGAAGTTTAGGTCAAGAGGCACGATTTAATGATCATTTTGCTCAGCTTATTGCAGCGAAGGCCTCTCTCAAGTGGTACCAACTAAGTCCGTGCGTTCTGCATCCAATTTAATTGGATGTTAAATCGAACTAGATGTTTACTATACAGGCAGCTAATATTCATGGGAAATCACTGCTTTCTAGCTTTAAGAGTCTTTGAGCTAATCTGTGGACAGACGGACAACTGAAAGTTACTAATACTGTTTTAAGCTTTCACGGTTTAAAACTAAACTTAGATTGTCATTTACGGTATATCTTCCGTGATTATTTATAACTAGCTTCTGCCAGCGGCTTCGCCCGCGTGAAGTTTGATTATTGTCCCATGGAATCTTACTGCCGGGATAAAAAGTATCCTATGTTTTAATCCAGGTTATAAACTATCTGTGTGCAAAATTTCATCCAAATCCGTTCAGTAGTTGTCGCGTGAAAGCGCAACAAACAAACTTACATTCACATTTATTCTCCGAACTGCTAAGCTATCGGGAGTTACACGTGTTATTGTGAGTCAACTATAAAAGATAGACAATGCTGTCTGGGGATATTTTTTATATAATTTTATGTGGAATATTTCCGTTATACATGATTTCTATGTAGCTTTAACCATTAAGGCTGCACACGCGACGGAAGCTAAAAAAACCAAGTAACTTCTCCCGTTTTCCCAACATTTCCTTTCACTGCTCTGCTCCTATTAATGGTAGCGTGATGAAAAGTATACTATTACCTGCTCAGGAGTATGTAGAATAATTGTACCAAGTTTCGTTAAAATCCGTCGAGTAGTTTTTTTTTCTATAAATAACATACAGACAGACAGACAGACAGACAGACAGAAAGACAGACAGACAGACAAAAATTTTACTGATTGCATTTTTGGCATCAGTATCGATCACTAATCACCCCCCCGATAGTTATTTTGTAAATATATTTCATGTACAGAATTGACCTCTCTACAGATTTATTATAAGTATATAGAAGATTAGTATGATCGCGGGTTGACTCAAGTTGAGTCAACCCGCGACGCTTGCAACTGCGTGGAAACATCGGGAGCTCAAAATAATAAATAATCACGGAAGATATCCCGTAAGAGACAACAAAGTTACTGCTTCTAACATCAGCTATTTGTCAAGAAATCCCGTTAAAATCGGTCCGGCTGTTTCGGAGATTAGCCGGAACAAATAGACAGATGGACAAAAAAAAGTGTTTTGTTAAAAGTACATATAGCATGCAGTCAGCAAAATGCAGTTATTTCAAAATTACAAATATTTTATATACCGTTCAATTTTATTAATTTGTATTGATACATTTTTATTCTACGAATTTGAATATTGGAAACTTTGAATATTATTGCCTGTACACCAAACTAATAGCTTTTTCGACTGTATTGTTAGATATTATTGTTTGTTTTTCGTTAAATTTATTTGCACAGTTATACAGTAGATTAAATTGGTTATTGCTGGTGTTTTTCACGAAAAATCTGTTGTTAACGTTAATTAAATGGAGCAGCAGTTATTAACTTGGACCAAAAACATTAAGATTATTAATTATCATGGCTGTCAGTAGCAAGTTTAAGACACATTGTGTGAAACTGAGCGGCAGACTTTTGTCTCCGTATACCACCATAGGACCACTGGCGTTTTCTTACTCCGTAATTGTTCATCGTATTTATAAGAACACCATGATTTTCTAACTTAGAATATTCTTTTTAATTTTTATTACTTATTTCTAAACACCCTTCAATTATTATTTTTTAAATATATTCAATGTACAAACAGCTTTTTTACTCTTTTATTATATGTATAGATTACTTTTTTTGGGGTGAAAAATCACGTTTTTTGGAAAAACACAATGTTAGGGACTCAAAACATTGTACTGTTGGACTCATTTAATAGTAAACGGGTTTAAGAAGTATTTACAGTTTGTACAGACAAAATAGACGAGATAATAATTATGAGGAATTTAAAATTTCTAGAGAAAACTTATTTTTCTCATAACTCTTGTTTAAATCAGTGTCTATTCAAAATGTAAATTTGGAAACCTAGATATTCTGTGATCCAATCGATATAAATAGACACTACCTTTTGAGGCCTGCGGAGCATGCGAATTTCATAAAAACGTAATACCAAAAGCAGCAGGGAGCAGCGGTGGCCCAGTGGTGGCGGCCCCGACTTACGAACAGTAAGTGGTGGGTTCAAACCCAGACAGGCGCATTACTTTGTGTGATTTATTTCATCACCACTGCTCTCAAAACGGTGAAGGAAAACATCGTGAGGAAACCGGCATGTCCTAGAATCAAAAATTCGAAGACATGTGACATCTACCAATCCGCACTGGGCCCGCGTGGTAGATTATAGCCCAATTCCCTCTCATTGAGAGGAGGCCGTGTCCCAGCAGTGGGAACATTATAGGCTGATGATGATGTAATACCAAAATAATTTGTAAATCAAACATAATATATTCTTAAGGTAGTGTGTATTTATTTTGATTGGGTTACAGAATATATAGGTTCCCGAACACACATTTTGAATATACACTGATTTAAACAAGAGTTACGAAAAAAAATAATTTTCTTTTGAACATTGTCCTTTCAAAGTATTTATTTGGGAACATAGATATTCTATAATACAATCGAAACATATACACACTACGTTAAGAATATGTTTGATTTTCATATTATTTTAGTATTACGTTTTTATGAACGACGCATGCTCCGCAGGCGTCTATAAACTATTAGGTTCCCAGGTATGGTCCAGAACAAAAAAATAATCGCAATGATGAGGAGAACCAATGTATTTCGCCTTTGTTAAGGGTTTATTTGCACCCTTTATAACCGAGTGTACAATATCGACCTGTGTATATAAACATATCGGATACGTTCACAATATTCTGACCGTATTCAGAAAAAAAAAACAGTCATTAAAATGTAATAAAAATTACGTCAGCAGTAATCAGAACCGCTTTTCTGATGAAGATATCTACTACAACATCAAGTAATTGTTGTTTGTTTTGAGTTTATTATGTTTTGCGTCTATTTTGTACCCTATGGTTGATGATGGAGTGCCTATCTCAATATTTTGAAGGTTTTAGGGTACGTAAGTAGTTAAATTTGACTTCTAATTCAGTTACCAACAGAAATTAGAAAATTGATTGAAGCTCGTGGCAAAATATTAACGGCCACCCGGGTCGATCGGTAACCTAGCTTGCCTAGGTAGGTCTTACCATATTGTCAAAATCAAAATATTTTATTTCACATAGGCCTAGATGGGCACTTATGAAACGTCGAAGAAGGTGCACGGTTCGCGTTGGTCGATTCCATGGGGAAGAACTGGCAAGAAACTCCATGGTTACTCTTTTCAAATCATTTGGTATTACAATATTGTTGGTTACTGAAGGCGAGTCGACACCTTAAAAGTCACGTCATCAGCCGGCAACAGGGGGGAAGTTTATAAAAGGAGGCGCGCGGTGCAGCAGCGCTCACACACACACACACACACACAGACAGCGTAGACATACCAACATTGCATTTAGCCACGAGTTCCATAATAATTGTAATACCGGCCATGTTCAAGTACTTGATACTTAAACCACGGCCTGGCCTCAAACTCCAGTTAAGTCCTATGGAGCTTTAGTTTCGGCCTTACAAGGCCTCCACAGGCCTTTGACATGCATGTCACGCTCACTTACTTTAGAGGATTATTGCTAACTTTGTGTCCATCTCAATATTATCTGGGGTGATTCGCTCTGTCACTTCCGGTACCCTTTGTTTTAGTTATAAATTAAACTTGAATATAAATCAAAGTTAGTGTTGTTTTAATTTAGGGTATTTTTGCTGTAGATGAGAAAGTACTGATACCATTGATGTTTCTCATAATAATAATTGATTTTCGTTTTTTTACTGTTATTTGGATAACGATTACTGGTTGTTTTTTCTGTAACTTATAAAAAAAAACATTATAAATAAATAATTGAATACTTAAATGAAAAATATTGAATTAATAGCCCATGATTATTTGTAAACAAACAATAGATAGGTATTAGGTATTGTACCAAGGGATCATACTACCGGGATAAAAAGTACCCTATGAGTCAATCCAGGTTACAAATTATCTGTGTGCAAAACTTCATCCAGATCCATTCAGGAATTTTTGCGTGAACTAACAAACATACACACACATACAAACATTCGCTTGATTTACCCTTTCATGATGAACATTGCAACCGCTATTGCGGATTTTGAGCTAGAATAATGAACGCTCCTATGTCGTTGACCCAGCTTTCATAAGCAACAATAATCGGTTCATAGCATGAATATTTGTGATGATAAACATTAGTCACTATAATGTGGAGCATTTTCAGATTCATTTCGTGGAGCAATAAATTAAAATCCATATGCGTAATTTTAATTTATTGTTCCACGAAATGAGATTTTAGATAAATATAGTTTAATTTCTCGGAAATGCATTCAAATCAGGAAACCGTGAGTCTACATTCAAAAATATGTGAAGCTGGCCACCTGGGGGTCTAAAATGGCCGCTTTAGCAGAGACATAATATGAATCACGTTAAAAATTTAAAATTCTTATAGTGCACTTCTTGCTTAGACTTCAAAGTCCATTTTATGTTTATATTTTAACGATATTCATGTTATGATTCTGCTAAAGTGGCCATTTAGGCCCGCTGTAGTAAGCTTATTTAATTTTTTGCATTTAAACTATTTTATTTAAATGGTCATTATGAGGATCAACTAGACTTTCATTGGCTATTGTTTTTCTCCTTTGTGGGGTTTTTATGAAATCCGCGAAAGTAGCTTATTTCTAATACTCGTAACACTATCATCATATTGCCAACAGATGTCCACTACGAAGCGTCACCACCGTTCGATCAGTCTTGCATTTCTCGCATGTAGCGGATCCTCTAGCTGCCTAATCATTTCCCAACTATACAGGGTGTAAACAACCTCATCACGAAGCCGTCAACCAAGCATTCTGTACATCAAACTAAGTAAATTTACGCCAAAATTGTTGCTGGGAAACAACTTTTTTGTTTGGGGTGAAAAATCATGTTCTGTGGTAGAACTCAATGTAATGCACTTAAAAGATTGTGCTGATGGATGGATTGAATAGTACGGGTCGTGGAGGTGTTTATAAGTAAAAATCTTACAATACCAAACATGTAATAAAAAAATGTTAAAATTTGAAACTTTGACCCCCAATATCTCCGTAATTAGAAGGTTCCCAGGTATGGTGTAGAGTAATATCGCAATGGCGGGGGAACAAGTGCCTTTCATCTTCGTTAAGAGGTGTTTTACACCCTTCATAAGGGTCGGCTTCCAGACTTACCAGATGCAGCTGAATACCAGTATTTTACATGGAGCGCCTGCCTATCTGACCTCCACGACCCAGTTAGAACTGGGTAATACGATACCCCTTGGTAAGACTGGTTGTCAGACTTTTTGGGTCACTGACTACCTATAACGACTGTCAAAGATCTACAAATGACAGCCGGGATCAACTTTCCGAGGCACGGAGGAAACTCGGTATGTAATGACGACCCGATTGGCGTAGCGGTAGTGAGGCTGTCTTACGTTCTTGGGGTCCTGGGTTCGAATCCCGGTAGGACCAAATGTTTGTGAGATGAGCATGGACATTTGTTTCCGAGTCATGGATGTTTATATCTATAATAAGTATATATTTACAAACAAAAAAGGTATGTATGTAGTACATCAACTATCTGGTTTCCACGACACAAGCCTTGCTTGAAGTGGCACTAGATGGCACTGTGTGTTAAAAAAAAAAAGTTTTTTTTTTTTTTTTGGTCTTTGGATGACGAAGACCAATCTAGGCAAGCGCGGTTTAACCTACAGATAGTTCCGAGAGCTGTTATTAGTTAGCCATGAGCTCCAGCAGGTCTATCTTAGAATAATTATAATTTAACTGTCTTACCGCAGTCATCATGTCATACCAACATCGACTGAGAGAGATAGGCGTGTCCAAACGTCACCACGTCGACCAGTCTCGCGTTTTCCGCATCTAGCGGAACCAGCCAATAATATCTATAACAGAATTGTCTCACTGCAGATTGGCGGCCCAATTCTTTCCCAGAAGCATCACTAGAAATTGTATCATGGAGAGGACGTACGCTCTAAATCATCCCGTGTCCTTTAACATCGAACTTGACCTCTGATCGGTAATTTTCTGTGACCGCTCTTTATAAGGTCAATGCCCACCAGTGACCGTTTACGAGTCAGTACCTATTATTATTATATCCTCTGACCGAATTTAATTCACAATGGACAGTCTCAACGAAGACTTGCCAAGTGCGCACGAGATTTTGTAATGCTCAAGTGTGTGCGCTGAATTAATACATGAACCGCCACCAACATGAACTACTATGACCATCTCCATGAATCTCTCCCTTTCTTTCATAGTCTGCTGTGATGGCAATCCCATACGGTCCAGAAGACCAGGTGTAGGAAGAACAAGTTCCTGAACACATGGGCATCACACCACTTAAGGACTTGGATGATGTTTTATGATGTCTGACGGGTCAAACTATCACCATTTTTTAATTCTGTTGAAGCGTGACTGCTCTCATCTTGGAAACGTGACAATTTAGAACATTTTGTCTCATACAAAAGTTGTTTGTATTGATAATACCTATTGATTAATAGGTTTTGTGCGTGGCCACTACTTTGAAAAAAAAATAGAAATGGTGGAAGTTATGCCGGCCATTAATTTCAAACCTCCGGTCTCAACTCCCGTAATACCGAGAAATTCTTAGTGAAAAACTTAAAAACAATATTCCTGAATTGAAACCTTGTACTCCACGCTCTGCTGGGGCAAGAGGGTAACGGAGTAGTAAACAGTAATAATGCTGACAACGAAGGGGAAGTTCCATCATTACCTATTAGTGATTTGATGTCCAAGTTGACCAAAAACAAGAATTTGTGTGTTCAAAACCATTAATGAACCCGACTATTGAAAAATCAGGCTATAATTTGGGGTTTACAAGGTAAAATCGACTCCTCCATCGACACCTTATTCATCAAAATCAGATCAATAGTTTAGGCACACATCATCATCTGCCTAGCATTTCCCAACTATGTTGGGGTCGGCTTCCAGTCTAACCGGATGCAGCTGAATACCAGTATTTTACATGGAGCGACTGTCTGTCTGACCTCCACAACCCAGTTAATAGTGGGTAATACGATAGCACTTGCTAAGACTGGTGTCAGACTATTTGGGCCACTGACTACCTGTAACGACTGTCAAAGATGCACAAATGACAGCCGGGACCAACAGCTTAACGTGCTTTCCAAGGCACGGAGGAAACTCGGTATGTAAGGGTGGTCACCCATCCACAGACCAACCTAGGTAAGCACGGTTTAACCTAAAGATCGATCCGAGCGGCTGTTATTTAGCCACGAGCTCCTCAATAGTTAGTAATAGTTTAGGCACACGTGACAAGTAAATACAAACATACATTCATAGACTGCTAGAATCATAACCCTTTTTTTATTTTTTTTCGGTTGGGAAATCATCATGACTTCTCCCACTCTAGGCGGAGCGGGAGGAAGCGTCAGACTTTTACTGACTAAAACCCATCCATGTTCCTTCCTCGCCCTTTATGTTCCGGGGCCGCGGTATCTCTTTCGAACAGGCCCGCAACCCCGGAGAATCATAACCCTTCCATAAGGCTCCGCTGTAGTCGGAATAAAAAGTGACTCGCGTTTTCCGGGTCAGTAATATCAAATCAAATTTAAATTATTATCATTGATCCTACTGGGCCTCATCTCATTCAACTCAATGGCGTTGTGGTAATTAACAATGACTAGATTCTTCGCAAAAAAACTTAGATTTATCTTAAAAATAACCAGTTTTACATCAATTATTCCTAATAGATGTTTTGTAAATAACTATAAATGCTTCCGGACGTCTAAAAAGTGTTATGAACTCATCATATCAGCTGTTTGTTTTGTTATGTCAGTTTTATTGATAGGTAAAGAAGGGAAACAGCCATTTTTTCTTGTTTATTGGTATTTATATGATGCCAGAAGTATTAAACTTCATCATTCGTTACCGTGGGGCCTCTTTGATTTGAGCATGAATTTGGATGACTATAAGAAAAGACCAGAGGAAAGATGGAATGACTGTATGAAGGTTGATATGGCTAGAAAGGAGGTCTCTGATGAGATGACGAGTAATATAATGTCTCGCTGATTATGGCGCGTGTGTCGGACCATTTAGTTCCCTTCAAAATGGTTGAGCTGAATGGTGCTGATCCATGCGTCATGTTTGTGAACGGACGCTGTCAGTTGTGACTGGTGATCTCTTAGTTGCCATGGCTTATTTGAATGAATTATTTTGTTTTTTAAGATGGACACTTTTAACGTGCACATATTGCTACATTGTTCTCACATAATTTACCATCTCAACATGAATGATGTAACCAAGATTTTGTAACAATAATTTGATTTAAAAGAGTGTCCATGAAGTTTCTTGCCCGTTCTTCTCCATAGAGATCTACGTTAGGGAATGGGCAACTACAGTAGTTTCACAGTTTTTATGTCTTGTGACTGGGACTGTAGCTACATTTAATTTTCATCTTTGTTTCGACAATTCAAAAGTGCCTGTTATTGGCCTACTTGAAATAAATGCTTTGATTTTGATTTTGATGAGACAAGTATGGAAGATTAACAAGACATACTGCGCTGATACCAAATAAACTTTGATAAGAGCAAGGGGATGATAATAATTTTAGTGTGGCCTCTTTATGTAAACATTTTTATTAAGGCGATTACATGAGCTAAACACGTGTTTTATATTGCCGAAAAGTACATGATTCACAGCAATAAACAAAACCAGAAAAATATATGATATTCCTCAGGAATTCAGGATATATGCTAGCGTGATAGTGTTTTGAAAACATCATACAATTAATTTGACTCGAAAAAAAAAATCACGAACTATCTCTAAAAATTTCTTTCAAACAAAAAAAAAAACTTATAGTATTTTAGTTTTTTAGTCCAGTCAATAGATTTTATGTAAATCGATCGAAACCACTCATTTCGCGCTATTTGGCCCGCAGTGGCTGACGTAACAACCACTTTGTAGTACAAGCTGATTAGAACCTTATTCTAACAGCATTTCAAACGAAGTTTGAACCACCACAAATAGAGTTGCTAATTTAGCTCGTCTAAGCGGCTTATGGTTGCCTCATTGGTCTTACGTTTGCAAGTGTGGGTTCGATCTGAGTCGGATAAAGTATATCAATAGGTTTTTGCACTAAACAGTGCCCCTCTGTCTACCCCTAAGAATAATAGACTTAATGTTATGTTTAATTTGTGAGTTTTTGCTAAGACTAAGTTTGTAAAACCATACAAATCGAAAGTCTAATGGCCTATAATGTGTGAATTTAAGCAGCACGTGGATACCTCAAAACAATATAGTTTTTTCGCGGGTAGGTGCATAAAAGTAAACACATCTTCTCAAAATTTTATTTTGATTTTAATAGTATTTTTATAAATATAAATAATAATTCCTACCGGGTATATTGTAAATCCATACCATTAAGCACATATTGTGTGGGCAGTATCATACACATGTCCTAAAAAGTGCTAATTGCATTTACTTGCTGGCTTGATCTGTCACTTGAACTTTAACCTCACTATCTGGTGGCGCCTTACACCAGTTACTTGGCGGAAATGTAAATTTTTAGCGTTTATCCCAGACGCTGGGAGCTGGTTTGATAAAATAGTGGACTGTATTTTGCGGGGGTTGAAAAGTACCTACGTAGGTGGTCTGAGCTTGCAAATGCGACACGAAATTAGGACGACACGACGAGCTGTAAATATGGACAGAGGAATTTGGCAGGAAACATGCAGCACCACTGACCTGTAGATTCGCCGTCTTCAATCTGTCCTCCGCGTCGGTCGGCAGGGGGTTCGAGTCCTTGCTGTATTTAGGGGCAGCGCACGAGGGGGTGCACAGACGCCTTTCACCACAAATAAGCACGCACTTTTCAGTGTTTAAGATAATAGTCTGTAATTGCACTCGCGGCAAATTAATAAGGGAGTATGTTCTTAGTAAGGCTACTCTCGTTCAAGTGCCGATATAGTCTTCAATTTTTCACACAGTCACCGTCGGCGGTGACAAGGACAGCGATAGTCCAGGTGTGCATGTGGGAAAAGGATGGGATACCATAGGATAGTGACGCAGTTTGCAAGTCAGTTTTACTTCTACCCTACAGTGAAAATTATGAATAAATACGAAATCCAACATCCCCCCAGCCTTGAAGAAACCCTTCAAAAGAAGGTTAAAAAAAAAAGTAAGAAAATCGCTACATTCAGCAACTTCAAGTAGCGGGTATTTGGTAGAGCGGATAAATATATCTAATGAAATTTCTAAACTTAACTTATCTAAAGTAAACTAATTAATACTAATGAGCGAAAAAATATGTACACATAAAAATATTGACTATTGAGTCGGAAGCGGGCATAACCGCACTACTGGTCGTTTATAAGTACCGGTCTTAGTTTTTACTTCCGCTACGCGCACAACACCGTCCTTACCAGGGTAGACATTGGTAACAATTCCTAATGGCCACTGCAAGGGTGGAGCGTTATCTACATTTAACAACACTACGGTACCGACTGTGATCGGGTTACACGGAGTATTCCATTTCTCGCGTTGTTGCAAATTATGTAAGTATTCCGACTTAAATCGTTTCCAATATGATTGAGCTATCGAATCCATTAAGGAGAAACGAGTCAACAGATCTGTTCGTTCTTCGGATAAGTCGGCTGCGGGTAAACATTCTAGCGGAGAAGTAGATAGAAAATGCGCGGGAGTAAGTGCTAATGGCTCTGATGGGTCAGAGCTCAAAACATAGAGAGGACGGCTATTTAGCACTGCCTCAATTTGTATAAGAATGGTCGACATCTCCTCAAAGGTGAGAACTTGATTGCCGATTGTACGAAATAAAAGCGACTTGGTGCTCTTAACGTTCGCTTCCCATATCCCTCCGAAGTGACTTGCTGTAGGAGGGTTCATTCGCCACGTGATACGGTTCTTCGCGAGTTCATGACTAAAACTTTGATAGTAATCAGCAGTTTGTAAAAACTCATGAAGTTCGTTAAAATATTTTTTTGAAGCGACAAAATTAGTCCCGTTATCGCTATACAAGAAATTACAAGGACCTCTTCGCGATATGAATCGTTTAAATGCGTTGATGAACGAAGCAGAAGTTAAGTTAGAAACTAATTCGATATGCACCGCTTTTGTTACAAGACAAATAAAAATACAAATATAAGCTTTTACACTTCGTATGCCCCGTTTGCGGTAAGGAGTAATATAAAGCGGCCCTGCGTAATCGACGCCCGTATGTAAAAACGCTTTGCATTGCTCTAATCTACATTTAGGCAAATCGGCCATAGGCGGAAACGTAGGCTTAGGATTAACTCGAAAACAATCATTGCATTTGTGTATGTACTGTCGAACCACACGTCTAGCGGAAATAATCCAATATTTGGATCTTAATATCGAAATTAATAGCTGCGGCCCGGCGTGACAATTGTCGCGGTGATAAAATTCAATTAATAATTTAACAATATGTCCTTCTCGGGGAAGTAAAATCGGATGTTTAGAAGAATATTCTAGTGTCGAATTCGATAAGCGACCTCCGACACGTAAAAGTCCGTTACATAAAAATGGAAACAATTTCCGTAACTTGGCCGAACATGGTTGACCCTTAGAAATATTTTTAATGTCTTCTGAAAAGTATTTAGACTGGATCGCGCGAATTATTTCCAATTCAGCTGTATTTAAATCTTCAGCGGATATTGTATCGTTTTGCGGCAATTTTTTTATAAATCGAAGCGAATAAACAGTAGCTTCCAGCAGCTTTTCCCAAGTGGAACACTCTGAAGCTAATTTTAAAAGCGGGTTATCATTATCTGTGTCTTTAGTCACGTGCGAAACGGTTTTTTCTTCCGGTAATGAAGACCGGTTGGGTAAAAATCGCTGTATAGGCCAATCTTGTCTAGGCAAGGAAAGCCAGGATGGACCCTTAAACCATAGCTCATGTTGAATGAGCTGCGACGGCGTGAGCCCACGAGATACACAGTCTGCGGGGTTATTTAAACCAGCAATATGATACAAGTTTTCAGGAGAAATATTTTCCTGAATTTGAGAAATGCGGTTAGCAATATAAGTGTTAAATCTGTGTGGCGAAGCAACAGACCAACAGAGTGCTACTTCAGAGTCCGAGAAAGCATAAATATTTTCGATTTTATGTCGCTTAGATAAAGTGTCATAAACGGTTTTAAGAAGTCGCGACATTAAAAGTATTCCGTTTAACTCCAAGCGTGCGAGAGTGATTTTAGGTTTAGCGGATGCAACACGCGATTTGGAGCACACGAGTGAAATAATAGGCGATTGATCGCCATTTACGACGTGCAAATAAATCACACAGCCGAAAGCGGATTCGCTCGCATCTGAAAATGCGACTAAGGAAACTATAGAATCGGTTTCTATACCAAGATGGCGTGGAAATAATAAACTAGATATGTGCGGTAATTCTATTAAGTATTGTTGCCATATTTTAACAATACGAGAAGGGGGCATATCGTCCCAATCGAGATTCAAAAGCCAGAGTTCTTTAATGATTAATTTAGCGTAAAGAATTATAGGGCCGACGAGTCCTAAGACGTCGTACAACCGAGCGGTAGCGGATAAAATGGCGCGTTTAGTACAAATAGGTGGGGGACTTGATATTTCAAAAATAAAAGTATCCTGAGCGGGTAACCAACGCAAACCTAATATCTTAAATGTATTTCCATCGTCGAAGGAAATGCATTCAGATTGACGGTGCGATTCGGGAATATGTTCTAATAGTTCCAGCGAGTTGGAGGTCCATTTAACTAAATCAAACCCGCCAGTTTTGAAGATCTGGATCAGATCGGTAGCTGTCTGGACTGCTTCCTCGAGAGAAGAAGTAGATGAAGCTACGTCATCCATATAAATGTCCCTTTCTAATACGGCTGCCGCAGTTGGCCAGTTATGCCGTTCATCGCTAGCGAGTTGACGTAGCGTGCGGAGCGCCAAAAATGGTGAAGACCGAAGCCCAAATGTGACTCGAGTGAACTCAAAAACCTCGAGCGGGTCGGTTTCTGAAAATCTATATAAGATTCGTTGATATTTGCGGTGCGGAGCATTCGTATAAATGCATAAATACATTTGTTTCACATCTGCACAAAAGGCAATGTAGTAAACACGAACATTCAAAAGTATATGAAATATATCAGCCTGTAGATTGCAACCCGTATATAGGACATCATTTAGTGATAAGCCTGTATCGGTCTTGGCGCTGCCATCTAGCACAGGACGAACCTTGGTTGTCGCCTTGTCATTGCGAACTACAGGATGGTGCGGTAGATAAAAGCCTGGAGCAACTAATGCCTCAGGTGCGGTGCGGGACAGTATACCTTTATTTAGGTAATCACGAATAACATCGTCATATTTTAATTTTAAACTGGGGTCCTTTGAAAACTTCTTTTCTAAAAGTAGAAAGCGTTTTTTAGCCGTAGTATAAGAATTGCCTAGATTATTTGGGTCTTCTTTAAAAGGAAGGTCAACTGAATACCTGCCGTCGGAGTTACGAACAGTGGTCGAAGTATAAATATTTTCACACTGCTGATCGTCGGGACTTAAAAATGACTGCGAAGGTAATTCCTCGACTGCCCAAAATCTTTCGACAATCTGGTGTAGCGAGTCAGAAGTAAAAGCACACAATGTGCGGGTAGCGGGTTGCGGAGAAATAATAGGAGCGTCACCTAAAATTAGGTAACCTAATGTCGTTTCAAGGGCAGAGGGCATGCCATCATGTGAACCTTTAATTTGACCAGAAAGTAAAATTTCACAATAAAATTTAACACCTAAAAGCATATCTATAGTTCCCGGTTGCGAAAACTCGTCATCAGCGAGCGGTAAGTTACGAATAAATTCAATAGACGCGGTATCAACACAGGTGTCCGGCAACTGTGACGTAATCTGTCCTACTACCATAGGCCTTATTGAATATTCGCACTTATTATCAAAGCGAGACGTGAATTTAACTGAAGTAACACCGAGAATTTTTTGTGAAGCACCTCCAATGCCTTGAACTTCCGAATAGCGGGTTTGAGTATAAATAGGAAGCGATAGTCGCTTACAACAAGATGCGGAAATATAATCACTTTGAGAGCCAGGATCCACTAGGCATCTCAAAAAGTGAGTGCGGTTTAAAGAATCAACAAACTTTACTTTTGCGGTCCCTAACAACGTAGTCGTTTGATAACGAGCTGTTCGATCGTACGAAACTGTACAGACCGATGCATTATTTACAATAGTTGTAGGGTCATTAGTAGAAGCGGCGAGCAAATGAGTCATAGCGGACTCTGCATGACTACTAGCCGGGGTAGGGCGCGGCGTGTCATGAGCGGTAGCGGGAATAGGATTAGCGGTGTTGGACACCACGGAGCCAACGTTACAATTTGTTTTATCATTTTGAGTTGAATTGAAATGTAATAAAGTGTGGTGTCGCTTTGAACAATGAGAACAAGTATGTTTCGAAGTACAAGAAAAAGTTTTGTGTTTTATACTTAAACAATTGTTACAGAAGTTATTAAGTTTTATAAAATTATATCTTTTTCGCGGGGTTAATTTATTAAACGATGAACAAGAATATACATGTTCATGTTGTTTGTCATTGCATAAAGCGCATTTATCGCTTACACTTGGACCACACCCTGTGTCTGTATTCACAAAAGACTTGGACGGTTTAGGGATGTGCTTAGTTTGACGCTGCTGTTTAGACTGAGAATGATTATTTTCTATCGATTTACTCAGGTTCGAAGAACGAGACAAAACTTTACTTTGTTCCTTTATAAATTCAATTAAATTATGGTAAGAAGGTATTCTATCTTTGCGATAGGTTATTTCAAATAATTTTATTGTGTCTGCGTCTAACTTTTGCAGAGCCAAATGCAGGAATATAAATTCGGTTAAATCATTAAGCTTTAATTGCTTAAGCGCTGCTACGGATGAATCAAAATTATTTATAAATGAATCTAGCCCATCAGAACTAGCCATGGATAGCGGTTTAAACTGTAACAATTGGTTTAAATAAGCGGATGCGAGTGAGCGAGGATCGTCATACTTTTGCACGAGTGCCTCCCAAATAATAATATAATTATCTGTGGTTGGAGCCAACCCTGCGCAGACGCACGACGCCTGCCCAGTTAATTTACCTACCAAGTAAAATACTTTTTCACTATTAGTGAGCGATGCGTTATCGTGTATCATGCTTTTAAAGTGTTGATAAAACAATGGCCATTTCTTGACATTACCATCAAATGACATCAAATCAATGGGCGGAAGGCGTGAATAAGATTTTTGTAATGAAGGCTGATGTTCAGGTTCAGGACACTCGGGTTTGTTATCGAGTAAAACCTGTTTTATAAAACAAAACATTTCTTCAAACGATAACCAGGAATCATATTCGACCTCGGAATCGGGGTTCAACTGTAAATTTAATATATTATAGGAATCTAAAACTTGTTGATAATCATCACGCAATGTATCAATATTTGAAGCACTAGCACAAAACGACTTAAAATATTGTTGATCATTATTTGTTTTTTGTGCAAGTTCGAAAATGTTCTCGACGCGTTTGTAAATAACATCACGTTTGACTACGTATAATGATAACTGATTTTTATTAGTACTCGAAGAGTCGAAGAACAGATCCGCATCACTACTCTTCCTCTTAGGCTTAACCATTGTGAATAACTGTGTATAGTATAGCGGCGATAAGTATGTAACACGAATATTTGAACAAAGTATATAGAAGCGGTTATTATCGTAAAAACGAATAAGCGAAAATAAAATATAATTATTGCGGGTGAGTGAAAATATCAAAAGAACGAACGAATGGTATGCGAACGACCGCTAACGAAGCGAGCCGAAGTTTACCGAACAATTACGAACAAGTTATCTAAAACACGATCATAAAGGAAATGATATAAAATGGCGGACCACAAAATGGAATGAATTTGGAAAGAAATAACTTTAACGTTGTGTTGTACTATGCAATGCGGGTGCGGAAATAAAATGAAATAGTTGTCGGTGCGGGAAAATACAAAGAATAAACGACAATCTATTTAATTACCTAGTACAGTGACTGTTTAGTTATAACTGACCATGCGGTTTGAATTTAGAACAAAAAATAATTCGGATCGAAGTGACCATAAAATAATGGTGGCGCCTTACACCAGTTACTTGGCGGAAATGTAAATTTTTAGCGTTTATCCCAGACGCTGGGAGCTGGTTTGATAAAATAGTGGACTGTATTTTGCGGGGGTTGAAAAGTACCTACGTAGGTGGTCTGAGCTTGCAAATGCGACACGAAATTAGGACGACACGACGAGCTGTAAATATGGACAGAGGAATTTGGCAGGAAACATGCAGCACCACTGACCTGTAGATTCGCCGTCTTCAATCTGTCCTCCGCGTCGGTCGGCAGGGGGTTCGAGTCCTTGCTGTATTTAGGGGCAGCGCACGAGGGGGTGCACAGACGCCTTTCACCACAAATAAGCACGCACTTTTCAGTGTTTAAGATAATAGTCTGTAATTGCACTCGCGGCAAATTAATAAGGGAGTATGTTCTTAGTAAGGCTACTCTCGTTCAAGTGCCGATATAGTCTTCAATTTTTCACACAGTCACCGTCGGCGGTGACAAGGACAGCGATAGTCCAGGTGTGCATGTGGGAAAAGGATGGGATACCATAGGATAGTGACGCAGTTTGCAAGTCAGTTTTACTTCTACCCTACAGTGAAAATTATGAATAAATACGAAATCCAACACTATCACTACAAGTCACTATAAGTCACTATCATGAGCTCTATTGCTGACATTGCGGAGACTCAGCGTTTGGCAATAACATCCCTCAACCAGCGGATGGCTGATTTTGAAGAGCACTTGAAGGCATCATCACCTGGTGCGGACTTGAGCGGGCTTCACAAGGATTTTGCAACTTTCAAAGAGCATGTCTGGAGTGTTCTCAATGCATTGCAACTGCAGATTACGGAGGTAAGCAGGAGTGTCGACGTTATCGAAATGCGTCACAGGAGGAAGTTCTTGCTGCTTGGCGGTGTGCCTGAGACTCCTGATGAGAAACTCCCAGAAAGCGTAGTGTCTATCATGCACAGTAAACTTGGCATAACTGGTCTGGCACCCTCTTCAGTGACGGTATGCCACAGGATGGGCGCGGCTTCAGAAGGTCACTCAAGACCGGTCCTGCTTCGGTTTGCAGACTCTGAAATTAGAGACCTAATCTGGAAGACCAAGACCAAACTGAAGGGATCTTCTTATGTGGTCTCTGAATTCCTGACTCGTCGGCGGCAGTCTGCTTTTACAACAGCTCGTAAACTGTTCGGCGTGACGAATGTGTGGACCATGGACGGGAACATTAACATCAAGCTCCCCAATGGCAAACGACGTCGGGTTTTCAATGTGGAGGAAGTCATCGCTTTGGGAGCCGAGTATGGCAAGTCGGATCATGAGGTTCCACCCGACTCCATTCCTGGCTCGAGTAGCACAAGCCCGGCGCCGGCGCAGGCTCACACACGGTCAAGGCGGACAACAAGGAAGAAGTAACTCGTTTGTCGTTTGTTTTTGTTTACTGTGTATATGTTTCCTTGTTGTTTGGTTCACATCCTTCTAGCTATTTTTTCTGTTCGGTTATAAGTAATATTTACTGACAGTAACTTTGTTCGTTTACCGACACATAACTTTTTAGATTTTATGTTTATTTTGTTCCACACTCATAGTTTGTATTCGTTATGTCACTGTCACTTGTCAGTTGTCACCTGTCAGTGCTTGAATATTGTCTTATTGCGTTCGGAAACGCGTATTAGTTTTACTTGTGTTGTTTTTTATTTTTGTTTTGTGAACAGTCAGCCGGCAGGTTAATGCAATTAACACATCAGTTAATTTTATTTCATATTAATAATTTCTATCTTATCTATTATATTTTAGCTTATATTATTTAATACCATTTATAGTAGTATGTCTGATGACGAGTCATTTTTTTCTTGCGATAGTTCTTCCGCGACTTTTTCATCCCTTGATAATTCTGTTTCCGTTAATAGTTTTCTAAGTAGCGAGTGCCAGCGATTTAATAATTGTTTTAATGTGTGTCATGTTAACGCTCAGAGTATTCCCCAGCATCATTCTGAGATGTTGGATTTGTTTGGTGATGTTAACGTACATGCCATATTAGTGTCTGAAAGTTGGCTAAAACCCGAACTGCCCTCTACTTTTTACTCTTTACCAGGCTTTATCTTAATTCGCAATGACCGTACGGGGAAAAGAGCCGGTGGTGTTGCCATTTATTTACGAAGTAACATCCCTTACAAAATTGTATCTTCCTCACCCCCAAGCTATAATGCCAACGCTGAGTTTTTAGTTCTGGAAATTTTTGTAAAAGGGGTCAAGGCCGTTCTAGGAGTTGTTTACTGCCCACCTACTACTGATTACTTCTCCAGTCTGGAATCTCTTTTTGAATCTGTTTCCTCAGAGTACAAACATCACATAGTCATGGGTGACTTTAACACCGACCTTTCGAAAGACAATCCTAGGTCACGTAGGTTGAGAGCGATCCTGGAGTCGTCGAGTATGTCACTCCTCACGCTTAGCCCGACACATCATAACTTTGACTCAAGCGACTCCTGGCTCGATCTCATGCTTGCTTCTTCTGCTGATCTTGTTGCTAACCATGGTCAGGTCGCTGCTCCTGGGCTATCTAGACACGACTTAATTTATCTCTCTTACAAAATTAGACCCCCTAAGCAGCGGCCTGCTATTGTTTTTATGCGGAATTTTGCGAGGTTGGATAAGGAAAAACTCAATGCTGATGCACAGGCTCTTGATTGGGACGATCTTGTCCAATCATCGACGGTGGAGGAGAAAGTCGAGATATTTAATAAGTCTGTTCTCCAGCTCATAGACGCGCATGCACCACTGAGGGCCGTCCGTGTTAAGCGCCCTCCGGCTCCATGGATAACCCCAGGAGTTAGGATGGCTATGAGACGGCGTGACAGGGCTTTCAGAAGATATAGACGGGATCGCAGTGAGGAGAACTGGGGCCTATACAAGTTGGCTAGAAACCGATGCAATCAGATGGTTAGAGTCTCTAAACGCCGATACATTTGTGAAAATGTCCACAATTCTTCACCGGCTGAAATTTGGAAGTTTCTAAAATCACTTGGCATAACTAAGTCCTCCTCTAGTATTTTACCTTCTAGTCTGTCCTTAAACTCTCTTAATAAACATTTCTCAACGTCAGATTCGCTTTCAGTTGGTGTCAGGAACCAAACTATTCATGACATTGCTTCCAAGCCATTGTTACCTCCTGACTCTTTTTCTTTCTCCCCCGTGACTAACGTCGAGGTCTTCAAATTGTTTATGTCTATTAAGTCTAAGGCTGTGGGCTGTGATGGGATCAGCAGAGCTATGTTATCTTTTATGATTGATAATTTAATTCCCATTGTTACCCACATCATAAATTATTCCCTTTTCACTGGTGTGTTTCCTGACTTGTGGTGTAAAGCTTATATTATCCCCCTTCCAAAGATTCCTAGTCCCAGTTTGCCAAATCACTACAGACCTATCTCCATTCTTCCTTTCCTTTCCAAGATCCTTGAAGCAGCGGCTCTGAGGCAAATAGCGTCCCACGTTCACAAGAATAGCCTGTTGTCCGAATTCCAATCCGGTTTTCGGCCTGGCCACAGCACAGCCTCAGCCTTACTTAAGGTCACAGAAGACATTAGAGATGGCTTGGAGAATTCGAGGGTCACGGTATTGGTTTTAATAGATTTTTCCAACGCTTTTAACACCGTTGACCACGATATCCTCCTCGCCATACTGTCTCAAGTTGGGGTCTCTTCGTTGTCACGTGATTGGTTTTCTTCATATCTTCGTGGTCGCCAGCAGGCGGTGCGTGCCGATCAGGATTACTCCGACTGGTGCGACCTGGTTGCTGGCGTTCCACAAGGCGGTATACTCTCTCCTCTCTTATTTTCGTTATTTATAAATTCTATTACCACTATCCTCAAGTGCTCTTACCATCTGTATGCTGATGACCTGCAACTGTACGCTCAATCGGACATTGCCAACCTCGATCATTGCATCTCGTCACTTAATGCTGATCTACGAGCTATCGAGGAATGGTCTGGCAAATTTGGTGTTGCTATCAACGTCGGGAAATGCCAAGCCATTCTCATTGGTAGCTCGTACTACCTGAGAAATTTGGACACTGGCCGGCTGGTGCCGCTAATGTTCGACAACACCGTTATACCTCTCTCACCTCACGTAAAAGACTTGGGCCTGTACATTGACGATACTTTCAGCTGGAATAAGCAGGTGGCCCAGGTTAGCCAGAAAGTCACTTACTCACTGCGGTCTCTCTATAGATTTAAACATTTTCTCCCATCTAGCACTAAAACAACTTTGGTGCAGGCGCTTGTGCTTCCCATTATCGACTATGCTGATGTTTGTTACCCTGATTTAACCCAAGAACTTCTTAGCAAATTGGATCGTCTTCTGAACAATTGCATTCGTTTCATTTTTGGCCTTCGCAAATATGATCATATCTCTTCGTACCGCTCTCAGCTTAAATGGCTGCCTATCAGACTCAGGAGGTCCCTCAGATCTCTCTGCTTGCTTTTCACCACCATGAATGATCCATGCGCTCCTGAATACTTAAAAACTTATTTTAAGGTGTTGGGTAGTTCTCACAGTCGGAACCTTCGAGCTTCCAAAAACCTTATCCTTCAAATTCCCTCTCACCGTACTGGTTTTATGTCCTCTTCTTTTGCTATCTCCACTATAAAACTCTGGAACGCGCTACCCCATGGCATTAAAAAAGCCGAAACCAAATTGGCTTTTAAAAAAGCAGTTCGGAAATTTTATTTAAAGTCGGTCTAAATTGTTTACCTTATTAATATAGCTATTCATAGAGTCGTAGTAATTATATCGCAAGGTTTCTCGTATTTCGGACTATTTGTATGTATTTTAATATATATTAGTTTATTTTTTATGCTTATTTATGTATTAGTATGTAGGTACCCATTTATGTGTTTTATTTTAGGCTTACAAGATGGTATGTTCCTTTTTATTTTTATTGTACTCTATCACAATGCTGTCTATTTGACCCAATGGTTGACTGGTAGAGAATGCCTTGTGGCATTAAGTCCGCCTATGTACCACTTTTGTACATGAAGTTTAAATAAATAAATAAATAAATAAATAAATATAGGGTGTGAAACACCTTAAGAGGTGTTTCACACCCTATAAGCCCTACGAAGCCGAAAGGCACTTTTTTTTTTGTTCTACACCATACCCATCTAGTTACGGAGATATTGGGGGTCAAAGTTACAACTTTTTGACCAGTTTTTTTTATACATGTACAAGTTTTTATTGCAAGATTTTTACTTTAAATACCTCCACGAACCCCGTACTATTCAATCCATCCATCAGCACAATGTTTTGAGTGCGTTACATTGACTTATACCCCAAAACGTGATTTTTGACCCCAAACAAAAGTTGTTTCCCAGCAATAATTTTTGCGTAAAGTTACGTAGTTTGATGTACAGAATGCTTGGTTGATGGTTTCGTGATGAGGTGGTTTAAACTCTGTATACTATAACGCTCTTGTTTGTTCTAGCACTACTTTTAGTGATTTTGTTTTTGACACATACAGGCAACAGGTCAACAATCCTCATATTTTGCCTAGCTTTGTTAGGGTTGACTTACAGTCTAACCGGATTCAGCTGAATACCAGTATTTTACATGGACCGACTGCCTATCTGACCTCCACAACCCAATTAGAACTGTGTAATACGATACCCATTGGTTAGACTGGTTGTCAGACTTACGGGCTATAACTCTAAAGTCTGTCAAAGAACTACAAATGACAGACGGGACCAACGCTTTCTGAGGCATGGAGGAAACTCGGTATAATTATATACCGAGTTTCCACCAACATACCTACCTCCTGTGTACTTGATACATAGGTCATCATCTGCCTAGCCTTTTCCCAACTATGTTGGGGTCGGCTTCCAGTCTAACCGGATGCAGCTGAATACCAGTATTTTACATGGAGCAACTGCCTATCTGACCTCCACAACCCAGTTAATACTGGGTAATACGATACCACTTGCTAAGACTGGTTGTCAGACTATTTGGGCCACTGACTACCTGTAACGACTGCCAAAGATGGAGAAATAACAGCCGGGACCAACAGCTTAACATGCTTTCCGAGGCACGGAGGAAACTCGGTATGTAAGGGTGGTCACCCATCCACAGACCAACCTAGGCAAGCACGGCTTAACCTAAAGATCGGCCCGAGCGGCTGTTATTATCTAGTCACGAGCTCCTCATACATAGCTGTATTTCAGGAAATACTCGATACATAGGTATTTCAGTAAAACCACATTTATTCGAAACTCAAACAAAATATACTTGTCAAACATTGTAAAGCAAACTGGGAACAAATATTTTCTAAAAGTCAATGTGGGCAACGTAGCCAACGTTTTCAACTCAATTTATCGACGTGTTAAAAAAATAAAAGATTTTTTTTTTTTTTCATCTGGCAGTGACTCATTGTAAAATTAACACCATTTCACTCGATCATAAAGTTGACATTTGTTTAAGTGGCATCTTATGCCATCAATTAAATAAGGAATACAGTTCTATAGTCATGGAAATGACATAGACTAGTCAGTAGCGGAGCGAAAGAAGCAAGCAGCCAGCGGAATATCAACCTTGACAAACAAAATATAACAAAGGTAAACCACAAAGGGAATGCAAATTTTTAAAGACTAAATTACCGTGTAGTTTTAAGTTGACAACTATTATTATATTTGAAGTTACAATACAATATGCCTGGACGTAAGAGATCCAAGACAGCATATTTGTATTGTTTTTGAAGTCTTTAAAAATTTGAAAAACAGGAAAGAAAGGCAAATGGTTGGTAACGGAGTAGGCTCATAAATATCTTAAATAATCGGAGTCAAAGAACTGCTTAATGTTGCAGTTAAATAGTATATCAAATTATTTATTTAAATTGGCTTCACATCATGATAAGTTTTAAAACTAGATAGGGTGGTGTTGCGTGCCTGACTACTCTGAGAAGAAACAGCCAAAACAAACTCAGAGGTAAACTATTAACCGAAACCAACTATCTTTTATAGTCAAGACATTGATCCATACATGTGGGGACCATGCAGATTAGTGTCTGAGACGGTCTTTTGCAGAAAGAACCAGAAAGATTTGAGTGGACTTATCCTGTCAGCACAACCATTTGTCCGTGATTTGTTGTGTTAATCAACTTTCTAATGAATATTATATGCCCAAAGGGTTAAGCAGACCTGTTCCTAATAGTTCACCCACATTTCATTTCATGTATGTTCAACTCCCATGTGATTAGTTGGGAGTCTATTGCCATCAATCTGGCACAAACTCAGAATTTGTGGCTGCTACTGAGAAATTTTCTGATAGAAAAACCCAGTAACTCTTTACTCAGCCTGGGAATCGAACCTATTATCTCATGCATCACTAGAACAATGAGGCAGTAATACCTCACTTCCTTCCTTTAAATATGTACGAACGATCAACATCAATTTGTTTGATATAAAACCTGTTTTGATCATAATATTATTCCACAAACTAGAAACGCGCACAAATCAGAAAATTTCCATAAAGCCACGTTTCCAAAACTTCCATAGATTGATGATGACTTGGGATTTCCACCCAGAATTATAGATTCCGGTAACGAAATGAATATTGCGGATGTTAGTAAAACTCGATAAACACATAACAAATTACTAGGATCAGTAAACAATGATGCATGGCTAAACAAAACACGAACAGAACTTCAAAAGGCATGGCTAAACAAAACACGAGACTCTACCGTGACTCGAAAAGCACATTAAGTTGTTGGTGTCGGCTGGCATTTGTAGACCTATGACAGACATTACACAAAGTCAGTGATGCAAAATTCTGACATTCAGACTTACCAAGGGGTATCGTATTACCCAGTACTCACTGGACTGTGACGTTAGACAATTGCTCTATGGAAATACTGGTATTCTGGTAGTAGAAGTACTGGAGCTGGATCCGATTAGACTGGAAGCCCACTTCAACGGAGTTCGAAAAAAGGCTAAACAGATAGTGATAAAGATGACACATAATAAACAGACCATAAAGTTCCCACAGCCGGGACACGCAACCTCCTCTCTATGAGGGAATGGGCTATAATCCACCACCCGGGTCCATTGCATATTGATAGATGTCACATGTCTTCAAATATTTGATTCTAATACATGTCGGTTTCCTCACGATGTTTCCCTTCACCACTTCAAAGAACAGCAAAGATGATTGACACAATAAATGATTATTTGAATGAGTAAGGCCGGGATTCTTGTTGCGCCAACGGTCGGTCGCGTACGGTCAGTCAGCGTCGCAGTATGGTGCTATACAGGCTGTAAACCAACCTCAACACGAAGCCGTCAACCAAGCATTCTGTACATCAAACTAAGTGACTTTACGCTAACGTTATTGCTGGGAAACGACTTTTCTTTTTGGGGTGAAAAATCACGTTGTGTTAAGTTAAAACTCAATGTAACGCACTCAAAACATGGTTCTGATGGATGGATTGAATAGTATGGGGGTCGTGGAGGTGTTTAAAGTAAAAATCTTACAATAATAACTTGTATTTTAAAAAAAATTGTCCAAAAGTTGGAAGTTTGACCCCCGATATCTCCGTAAACTAAAGGTTCCCAGGTATGGTTTAGAACAAAAAAAATGATGCAATGACGTGGAGAACTAGTGCCGTTCGGCTTCATTAAGAGGTGTTTTACACCCTTTACACATAGAACACAGTGTATACTCTTACGCTACCGACCGTGAGCGACCGACCGTCCGCGTCAGCGCGACACGAATTCAGGCCTAATCATGGACAAGCCAGGATCTAAGTCTGTTTGTATTCCGCATCGCTACGTGAATCATTTAGAATACTAGAATAAATATCAGTTGAGCCGTCATAAATTGTAGTATTGTAACTGTTGTATTGAGACGACAATCGGCAATTTGTTTAAATGACTGATATTCCAGTATTTTATTGGTATTGGTTATGGGTGTTTGGATTTTATTCCTTATTGTCAGACTAGGCAGTTGAAGTTTACCATTCGTTTATCACTCAAAAGACAAAATCCCCTTCATTTTCAGATGTACGAGGTCGTTTTCCAAACCACACACATTTAATTACACACACATATAATTTGGTAAAACTTTCTGCCCGCAATCTTCATCCGCGTGAAATCATTATGAAAATATTACTTCCCTATTTGAAACGGATTTGCTACACAATTGCAAGGGTTTTATTTTTATTTTTACTTAAAAAATTAAAAGTAATGTAACTTACTAATGTAAAAGTTAATGTGACATCACATCAGCTATCCGCCAGTATTGAATTGTATTGTACAACGGGCTGGTGTCCGCAACTCCACGTCAAAGCGCGTATTTTGCGTATGGGCTATAATTCATCAAGCGGGCCCGTCTTGTGTCTCTTCGAATTTTTGGTTCTAGGACATGCCGGTTTCCTCACGATGTTTTCCTTCACCGTTTTGATATCATTGGTGATGAAATAAATTACACAAAGTAATGCTCCTGTCTGGGTTCGAATCCACCACTAACTGTTCGTAAGTCGGGGCCACCGCTGCTCTAAATCCGCCAGTAAAAGGCGAATAATAATATGAGATAGAATGTTCGATAAGGTTGTATAGCTTTAACCACTGAACCGATTTCAATAAATTAGATGTTTCCATATTTGCTTTGATTCAAAGACTCCTTACAGATGTATGAGAATTACAAGATATTCAATATGGCGGACGCTAGACATCATTATTCCATACTGTGATTTGATTTGTCTTTTTCTTTGATTCTATAAAGTGAAGTGTACCTAGGATAGATATTGTGGCTTTCTTCTCTGATATTTATATTTCTGTCTTTGATTCAAGGACTGGTGAGAACCTTTAGTGAGAATCGCGCCTAGGTAATCTTCAACATGATTATTTTCTCCAATATATTGTGCTGTCCTCAAAGTCTTGTTTTTATTCTACCCAAAAGAGACAGCTAGTTTACCCACATTCCATCAGTTATGTTAAAGCTCGATGTTATTAGAGTCAAGCCAATTGTCCCCAACCTGGCACAAATCCAAACTTCGTGCTACTACTAAGCATTATCCGAAAAACTAAAAAAAAAAACAGTTGAAATGTTGCAATTTTCTATACTTGTCGTTTGGTTACATAACAGTCATTTGTTTTTCAAAGCAGATCATGTCGGAAACATCGCGATTGACATAAGTACACAATAATTGATCTAAACCAGGTCGCGGTAGTCTTAGAATCGAGTAATAGTCCTCCTGACCGTCTTCAGTCATGGCGGTCGATCTTGCTCTTCGCCATCGCCGCGCGAGACATTATAGTGCACAAGAGTCTGCGCTGGCATCAGTGATGCATCTGTGATGCATCCTCTGCTCCTTTACTCTCAAACTCCGATGGTCGGCAATTCAACACGACCGGAGAGAAATCGCCTGAGCGCAGTACAACAGCAGCTGTTATGCTATGTTAATGAACCCTTGTTAAACTACGTCTATTATTCTTTTAATTATTATATACTTAATATCTTGAATCTTTGACTAAACATACAAAAAGGCAACCTCAGATGCCTATATTGTTATTCTTCGGTGTTTTGGATACTTTTTGTTCTAGCATAAAGTGAAGTCGTATTTGTAAGCAAATATTTGAGATTTAGTTAAATTACTTTGGTGCAACGCCCACATTCCATAGATAAATGCCCACTATCCTTTAATAGCTATCGATGAGACAAAATTAATTATGTACGAGATTCAATTTTGCCTCCAATTAAACGTTGTCTCTCTAAGTGCTTTCGCCTGTCTTAGCATTTCTAAAAATGGCGTCATTCTACTAATTAATACATGAAGCTCTAATCGAGTCTGTACTGTGATTATTTCTAGAAAATTTCCAACAATTCGATATTTTTCTCTTTTTCTTTGCTTGTCGATGCATAATGAGCCTTTAATGTTCCCACTGCTGGGACAAACAGCTTCCTTTCTAGAGAGGGAATGGGCTATAATACACCACGCGGGCCACAGGTGTCAAATGTCTTCGAAATTTTCGTTCTAGGACATGCCGGTTTCCTTACGATGTTTTCCTTCACCGTTTTGAAAGCGGTGGTGATGAAATAAAGTAATACGCCTGCCTGGGTTCGAACCAGTGGGGAGCACAATCGGTTATATGCTTTCCAAACAGGCCACTGTAGATCATGTCCCGGAGGCAAATGCTCCTGGCGTTTAATAAAATCGAGGTGCTTCTTTGCCCAGAGTTTGTTTCTAACTTTTGGTAACTTATTTTGGTATATCCTGCAGATGGGAGAATATGCCCCATCTTCTTTTTCTGATGCTCTATTTGGCTTGGGTCGGCAATACCAGCCCAATTTGTTTCTACAGTGGCCAACCTGGGCCCGCCCACCATTTGTGGCTCACACCCAACCCCATAGAATATTCTAGAAATCTCCACAGACTCCGCTGATAGCAGTAAGCTAAGCTAATATCATTTTGTCCTATTGCCGTTGCGGAAATTGAATCCGCAGTGTATCGAAAGTAAACACCCCGAGTCTGCACTACTTGTCACGTAGATATCACATAGCTACCGCCGTGTTGTATTTTTAGAGCTTTAAGCAAACTATTGAATGGCCAATTGAACCGATCGATGGAAGTGACTGGAACTTCCTCTACTCAGTAAAGCTGATATATACAGGGTGTAAACCACCTCATCACAAAGCCGTTAACCAAGCATTCTGTACATCAAACTAACTAAGTAACTTTACGCAAAAAATATTGCTGGGAAACAACTTTTTTTTTTGAGGTTATAAATCATGTTTTGTGGTAGAACTCAATGTAACGCACTTAAAACATTGTGCAGATGGATGGATTGAATAGTATGGGGGTCGTGGAGGTGTTTTAAGTTAAAATCTTACAAGAAAAACTTGTATTAAAAAAAAACTTGTCAAAAAGTTGTAACTTTGACCCCCCATATCTCCGTAACTAGAAGGTTCCCAGGTATGGTGTAGAACAAAAAAATTATCACAATGATGGGGAGAACAAAGTGCCTTTCGGCTTCGTTTGAGAAGAGAGGTGTTTTACACCCTTTAAAGAAGGTTTAAACGGACCATGACTAAAAGAGATTTTTGATTAAATGAAATAAGTAACTTATTTTTTATTTAAGTACACAAAATATTTTCCACCAATTATTTTTAATTAGTACAAATACCTAGAGGGCTTGCTAAAGATGGTCTTGTTATTATATATGTATAAATAAATAGTATTGGTAAACAGCACAGTTATTAGCATTTGTTTATATCTCAATAACATGTCACTCAATTTATGGAAATATTGTACAGGCCATTCTTAAATTCTTATTAGTATTCATTAATCGTTTTTGCGACCATCGTCCGTCATTCAGTCGTTCATCATATCATCGTAGCGTCATACAGTTATGAGTTTACCAATTATGACAAATTTTCGTAGACAATTTTGGAATTGCTATTTTTTGTTTTTTGACTACATAGATATGATCAGTAAAGGGTACAGATACAGCACCATTTTTTTGTACTAATTAAAAATTAGTGGTGTATAAATAAGGTATTATAATTCTAAAAGAAATTCGAACAAAGAAATTCAACGAAGTGTGTGAGAAATAGCTCAATTCCTTCCGTATGTTTTATTTCCCTCAATTACTATAAATCGCAGGACAATCTGGAAGTCCAAAAGCTATTAATTCGATTAATTGACAATTAATTTAAGCGGTTGATAATACCACAAGCGATTACTTTAAAGGGAATGTGATGTATTTAACTGACCAATAGGAAGCCGAGATTATGGTGTGATAAATTCAACAAACGAATAGAAAACCAAGACTATGGTGTAATAAATTCAAATGACTAATACGAAGCTGAGGTGCGGTTGTGATATTATAGTGCGTTAAATTTTCCACGTTTTCTATTGTTAAGATAATCAACCTAGATTATATTAACAGATTATTCGGCATTATTCGGCCTACATCGTTAGGTGTATTCCCGCTGACCCCACTGCTTTGCCACACTGTTGGGGCCAAAGTGGGACTGTCGTTTCGTTGAACCCACAATAGCACCTGCCCAACTACCTTGAGATCAAAATTCTTGAGAAAATGAAGGCATGAAATAATAAACCTTTAATGATGTCAATGGAATCCGCTGGATAGGAGTTGAGGGGGACCGGACAATGTGGTGACACCTGGGGGAGGCCTATGTCCAGCAGTGAACGTCTTTCGGCTGAAATGATGATGATGATGATGTCACTGGAGCTATGGTGTGTTTCTCCGATTTCAGGGAAGTTGTAGTTAGTTTTGTTTCCGATAACTACTTAAGGATTCAGTGAGATAGGTATTTAATTGGGAAAAATAACTTCCAAATTGGTGTAAGTTATGTACACTATTCGTCAATTTTCAGTAAGTTAAATCAGTAACTGCACTCCAGTTGGTCCAGTAACTAGACAGCTGAGCATGAGGGTTTGATTCCCGGGTTGGGCAAATTGTTATTAGGCTTTTATTTTTTGTTTAATTTCTCAGTAGCAGGCTGGATTTGTGCCCAGTTGATGGCAATAGGCTCGCTCTAATAGGGTGCGGCTAAACGAAAGTAATTATGAGTTATGAGTCGCGTAATTTACGCCACATTTTAAATAGCCTGGATAGTGTTTCGTGATGACGTAAAATGCGCCCAATTATGTATGAAACCGAATTTATCCGACTCTCTATTGAGTATGACGACCGTTCCAAAAAATTGCAAATCTAGTTATTCCGTTAGTTAGAGTATTGGAAAATAATGGACAAGTATTTTTGGTTTTTAAATCAATAAATATTGACATATATAAAAAGCATCAAAACTCGGGAGTGGGGGCTCGTGACGTCAGGACTCACTCAAAATTACACCAAGGCGTGACGTATAAGGAATGTTAAAAGCGTCGTATCTTCGTCAATTTTGTTTAAATATTTTTTGAAAATCTAAATGTCGGACTTTTAGATTTTTTTTTGTCGTCATATTATATTATCTATTACACTGATTTGGCTTTACCCTTACATGAGATTTAATAGATAAGTGGGTGTTCTTTAAGGTAAAATTTTGCCAAACCCTTCGGGGAGAAATATTTATGTATTACTAGCTTCTACCAGCGCCTTCGCCCGCGTGAAGTTTCAAAATTGTCCCATGGGATCTTACTACCGGGATAAAAAGTATCTTATGTGTTAATCCAGGTTGTAAACCATCTGTGTGCAAAATTTCATCCAAATCCGTTGAGTAGTTTTTGCGTGAAAGAGTAACAAACATCCATCCATCCATACATGTTACCGGCCAAACCCGATTTCAGGACAAACTAGTTTTGCCTAGGCTTAACTACACCGACTTAGGGCACCCCGACACAGATAGATTAGGTTAGGATAGACCCCGCCATACCCTTCGTGGTTTTTTTTTTCTATTAACCATTCAGAAGTAGGAGCCCCGTGAAGCGGGGTTTCGTCGACCAGTTCTCGCTCGACTAGGATGCAAGAACGAGCTCAAGTTTCAGTTTAGCCTAGGCTAAACTAGTTTGTCCTGAAATCGGGTTTGGCCGGTAACATATACATACTCACAAACTTTCGCATTTATAATATTAGTAGGATCAATTTAGAGTTCGAAAAAAAGTGATCCACATCCAAAATTCTCATTTCAGATACCGGCTGTGAGACGCCAATTTGTCTGTTGCCAACTCACCCTTTCAATTTTTTCAGAGTCATTCAAACTTTTATAATAGACTTTTGTATTCTATTGTCGCTACGAATAGGTACCACGGAGACGAGATTAAGCCATACGACTCTTTGACCTTGCTTTATGTAGATTTCCCGTAAAATGAGATATCCACTTGAACTGGTTTTCCATAGCTTGATTGTTCGTTGTGCGTACCAGTCGTTGGTTGTCTTCCAAGATCATCAATCACAAGGCTGGTCGTCAGAAACACATCGGTCATTGTAAGGTTGCACCGCATGTATGAGAGTTTAACGTAGGACTGGACTGAGCGTACGTAGTACATACGATACGTTGTCCTTGGGTTCGAGTTACGGTCAAGCGACATGCGTTTAGCGGGCAGACAAATGAACTGCGACCTAAGGAGCGACGGTTTGATGAGTTATGCCTTCTGCTCGTCACAAAAAACCAAAAGATCACGATTCCATAGCTGTTTCAATTTTTGAAGTGAAAAATTATTTTGGCACTTTTTGAGTAAACAAAATAATGGAACTCACGTGACCGTCACCTAGCACTCGTAGCCGATCCGCTATGGTGTAGCACCACTTAGGCGTGCGTGGGCATAACCCGTAGCAGATTTAGATTACTTAGTTTTCACTTCCTTCTGATGTCCCCAAAGACTGTCCCGCCCGCATGTCTTTTTTTGTGTTTTAGGGTAAAATCACCCTTAGTGAAGCCGAGAGGCTCGTGTCTTTCACGTCGTTGCGTTTTTTTTTTTTTTTCCTGGTCACTTCCTGGGAACCTTTTAGTTACGGAGATATTGAAGATCAAAGTTCCCATTTTTGCACGCGTTTTAAAAAAAATACAGGCTTTTTTTTTTTCGCTTGACACAAGTCGTGTTGTTAGTCACATCACCGATCGTCGTGGACAGGGCGATGTGGACCAACTCTTATAAGGAATTGTACAAATCCACTGCTAAAACTTCCAGGAGAATTCTGTCACAGGCAAACTTTCAATCTTGCACTCACGAATTCAATTTAGCATACTAATGTCACATAAAACTTTGGTGTCAACATCAGATGTGCGCTTTAACATACAGGGTGTAAACCACCTCATCACGAAGCCGTCAACCAAGCATTTTGTACATCAAACTTAGTAACTTTATGCAAAAATTATTGCTGGGAAACGACTTTTTTTTTTGGGGTGAAAACTTAAAAAATTGTGCAAATGGATGGTTTGAATAGTACGGAAGTCGAAGAGGTGTTTAAAGTAAAAATCTTGCATTAAAAACTTGAATTTAAGAAAAAAGTTATCAAAAAGTTGCAACTTTGACCCCCAATATCTCCATAACTATAAGGTTCCCAGGTATGGTGTAAAAAATGATCACAATGAAAAGGAGAATAAGTGCTTTTCGGCTTCGTGAAGAGGTTTTTACACCCTTTATTTATTGCAATTCATAAAGATGGAATAATACTTCCTTTACGTGAAAGGGCTTGGAATATGTTTGTATGAAGCGTGGCCGGATTTTTTTCCGCCATATTGTTTTTTTTTTCAAAGTAGCGGCCTCACATAAGACCTATAGTAATCTATAGCTGGTACAATACAAATAAGTTTTGTAAAAGCCAGAAAGTTCTGAAGTGTCACGTTTCTGAGATATGAGCCATCAAAGTTAAAATCAATTCATGATGCAGTCTTCAGCATAACTTTGATTTGATCAGACACGCATAAAACGTGTATCAATCAATAGCTGGCATCAATACAAATTAGTTTTGTCTCAGACAAAATACTCCAAAGTTTTAAGTTTCCGAAAATAGCTTTCAAGGTTAAAATCCAACCACTGATATAATTTTCAGCACCCTCCCTTTTTAAATCCTTTTTTTTTTTAATCCTGTCTCAAGGCAGTGCGACTAGAACTTGAAATAATTTGTTGATTAATATTATAATTTCTATCATAAAGTATTTGTAAATTATTTATTTTTTTACTGAACCGGCTTTTAACCAGCATTTGAAACAATGACTGTGAATTAGGAAGAAATTTTTAAGGTACGTATTAATGTTCCACCACATTGCTGCAGAAACATGTTACAGACGGAAATTGCGCGCACTTTTGTTTGCAAAAAAACATAAAAACATGTGGCACGTCGTCTAAAAAACTGTCATAACACAAAATATAAGGTTTTTAGTTTAGACTCGACACCAATTATTATTATCGTTCGGTTGTTCTATACTTAATTGAAAAAAAAAACCATCGTTAAATGTACTACAAAAATAAGTACGGCACAAGCTCAAGTTTTTTACGCATGGACACAAAAACCTATGAATGGGTAAATCTCAAAACTGCTATTTTTGTGTTATAGCAGTTTTTTAGAGAACGTGCGAGTCATGTTTTTAAAAACTTATTTTGATGAAAAAGGGAACGACTGTCATTCAATTCCAAATTTGGCATTAGGCCGCTAATGCCAAATTTGGAATTGAAAGACAGTCGTTCTTATTGAATTCCTGAATCCCAATTGACCTTTAAATCTTAGATCTCTCATCAATATCATGATCTCTTTCACCCACATACACAAGTCTCTATCCATTCCTATTGATTCAATACTATTAAACGCTAATATAGATAGTAAGTCTACAAGAATGAATGAATAGTAACTGACAACGGCAAAGATAACGTTTGATAATAAATGGTTTTGTATGGGCGTATCGATTGTGTCCCGAATCGAACGTCGAAGTATTGACACGACAGTCAAAGGGAGGCATAGTTTCTAGTTAGTTGGTAACACTGATAGTACTGAGAGTTGTACAGAGGATGAAAAGCTGGTAGATGTGTTTAGGATTTCTTAGCCCAATGGAACATGAATTTTTGGGCCACCGACTACCTGTAACGACTGCCAAAGGTGGACAAATGACAGCCGGAATCAATAGCTTAACGTATTTTCCGAGGCACGGGGGAAACCCGGTATGTACCTAAGGACTGTTCCGGGGCTGCGGGACTGTTCCGGGGCTGCAGGACTGTTTGAAAGAGATACCGCGGCCCTGGAACGTAAAGGGCGAGGAAGGAACATGGATGGGTTTTAGTCAGTAAAAGTCTGACACTCCCTCCCGCTCCGCCCAGAGTGGGAGAAGTTATTTATTTTGATGATTTCCCATCCTAAAAAGGTGGTTATGACTGGCACAAGAATTCATGGCAGAGAGGGGTCTCGTGCCAGTCGCGCGGACACCGACACGCCCCCTTGCCACTTCCCCTGTTTTTTTAATTTCTATGACGATACCCTTGGCAAGACTGATTTTCAGACTTTTTGGGCCACTGACTACCTGTAACGAGTGTCAAAATTCTTCAAATGACAGCCAGTACCAACTGCTTAGGCACGGGAAAACTCGGTAAGTAAGGGTGGTAACCTATCCACAGACCAACCTAGGCAAGCACAGCTTAACCTAAACATTGGCCCGAGTGGCTGTTATTATTTAGCCACGAGTTCCGAGTTGTCCAGCCGTGAGTTAAGTCTAAATAAAAAAAAACATGGCGACCGTCATCTATCAAACGTGCAGGCTTTCCCTAAAATTCAAGCAAAAAACCGGCCAAGTATGAGTCGGACTCGCGCATGAACGGTTCCGGATCGTCGTAGTTGGGGACACCCCTTTCATTGATACTTAAATATTGAAATTGTGATATTTATTTTGAGCACTCCTAGAAATAATGAAACTTTCTCGAGTATTTTTTTTTTAATTTTGTTGCCATACCTAAACCATTAAAACTGAGAATTTAGGTGTGTGATTATGGCTTAGATATGGCCACAAAATTAAAATATATATACATATACAGGGTGTAAACCACCTCATCAAAAAGCCGTTAACCAAGCATTCTGTACATCAAACTAAGTTACTTTAAGCAAAAATGTTTGCTGGGAAACAACTTTTTTTTTTGAGGTTGTAAATCATGTTTTGTGGTAGAACTCAATGTAACGCACTTAAAATATTATGCTGATGGATAGATTGAATAGTGTCGTGGAGGTGTTAAAAGTCAAAATCATACAAAAAAAAACTTCCCAGGTATGGTGTAGAACAAAAAATTTATCGCAATGATGGGGAGAACAAGTGTATTTCGGCTTCGTGAAGAGGTGTTTTACACCCTTTATAAATCCGAGAAAGTTTAATAATTTTTCTAGGGAGTGCTCAAAATAAATATCACAATTTTCAATTTTCTTGTACTAGAGTGTTACTCTTAGAACACTCAAATACACACACACATACAAGAAAAATTGTGATAGCCTTCTTAAAGCGACAGCAGAAATATACATTCTGTGAACATTTCAACTGTATACAGATAATGAGATACAGCCCGCTAACAAACAGACGGACGGACGGAGAGCAGAGGCTTAGGAATAGGGTCCCGTTGACTACCCTTCGAGTACAGAACCCTAAAAATTATTTAGCGCAGAAAATCATGATTCAAGAACAAATAAAAGACGGTCGTAATAGATATTCATTTGTTTTCGTGTCGATAAGAATATCAGTCAACAGTGTTTTTTGTTGGCACGTCATAAAAACTTTGTTTTACTACCTACTAATGTTTCGTAATACGAGTAGTCGATGGCAGTTTGTATCACATACTGTGGTAAAAAATTGTTTGAAAAATCTCAGACTATAATTATTATGACGCCGGTGGTCTATGAGTCAAAACAAAGAGCTGATACATAATGTACGTAGAATTAATGTTGAGTATCTATCAACATAATAAAGGTCTGGTCATCTGTTTGTCTATTTATCTGTCCGCACCCTATAGACTCCTAAACAACTGAAGCAATTTTAATTAAATTTTTCACAGTTGTTCTACATACTCTACTAACTCTAAAAAACTTTGAAATAAATGTTTTGGGTTTGAGTAGCCTCTGTTTTGCTACAGAAGTCTTATCAAAAATAACTACAGCAGGCTATAGGTCTTACAAATATGAGTAGATTGATCATCTATGTATATTTAGTTCAGTTCAAGCAGTTAACATTTAGTAAATGTAAATTCGAAGATTGAATAATAAATGATCTTAAGACTGTCATAAAGTTCTTGATTGTGCTTACAAAGTGAAATATCAAATAGACATTTCTTCGTTTGACATTGACGTAGGTCTCGCTAGGAGGTAAGTATATTAAATACTATTCTAGAACAAACACTGACCTAAACTCGCAGACTAAATCAACTTTAGACACAAATTAGAACGAATTTAAAACTCAAATGGTAAAATGAGATGTTATCTGAGCAAATTTGGGCAAACTTCATTTTGCTTGAGATAAAATTTGAAAGATAAATTCTCAAATAAGGCTTGGGATTACATTACTCTTTTTGTTTAGAAAAAAATAGAAGTATGATAAACTTTTTTGAACCCAAATAAAGTAGATGAAATAATGAATGCCCCACAATTTTGGTGTGAGAGTTGAAGGCGACGAACCTGCGAAAAACATTGATAGGTGCCGAATGTGGAATACATCAGGTGCCATTACCTCAGATGTTAAAGCAGGTGCCCAATGTGGCATACGTCGGAAATTCTTATTTCTTGTAGTTGGATTAAAATTGACGCGCATTTGAATTTCAGATATTCATTTGGGGTCCTCTTCCATACTTTTCTGTTACTCATCATTTCATCTGACACCTCCTTTCTCGGCAAGACGATGCGTTGGAAGACCTCCCACCAGGTGGACCGATGATCTGGTGAAGGTTGCGGGAATCCGTTGAATGCGAGTCGCACGGGACCGGTCAATATGGCGACACTTGGGGGAGGCCTATGTCCAGCAGTGGACGTCTTTCGGCTGAAATGATGATGATACCCAACCACATTCTTATTCAAAACTTTCTTCACAACATGCTGAATGAAAATGTTCTGGAAAAATCTGTTTTCCGGTCTCTAGAGCTTAATTTTTAAATAACTAATGTACCATGGACGAATCACTTAGCGAGTCGGAATACCTACCGCATTGCGCTCATATCTTTTATACTTAGTATAAAACAAAGTCGCTCCCGCTGTCTGTACGCTTAGAGCTTTTAAACTACGTAACGGATTTTAATTTTAAGTAAGTAGTAATGTAAGTTTTCAGCAGTAGATAGAGTGATTCAAGAGGAAGGTGTACATATCTACACTACCCGTGCGGAGCCAGAGTAGGTCGCTAGTTAAAAAAAGAAAAAAAAGTAAGTAGTAAATATTAAAAAAGTTTCTTAAGGGGCCGGCGGAGCATACGTTTTTCATACAAACGTAATACCAAAATAATATGAAAATCAAATACATTATTTAGGTAGTGTGTATATATTTCGATTGTATTATAGAATATCTATGTTCCCAAATAAATATTTTGAAAGGACAATGATATAAATGTAATTAGGACTTAAAGAATACGCTGATTTGATAGAAGAACTTTAATGTTTAATAACGATGAGAGATAGGTAATTAACAAAGATGCACAGCAGCCATTTCAATAGACCACAGACTACAATAGAGAGAATAAACCCCTTTTTTAATAACTTACTTATTGTCTATTCTTTCTTCACAACACCTCCCCTCAATAATTATTAAAAAACAACACAAAAACAATACTCTCTAACACCTTCCTTTTCACAAGGTTACACATACTTAAACTGAACGTTACTCTAACATTACACTACTAAAAACAATCAATGATTAATTAAACAATTTTCCCCTCAAACATTTGAATGAAACCCCACCTAGAGCTTTAGTTAAAATATCTGCCACTTGTTTATCAGAACTTACATACTCAACTATTATTATTTTCTTATCTATCTTTTCTTTTACAAAACTCAACTTAATGTCTAAGTGTTTGACCCTAGTAACGCCTGTAGCCATATTAGCAATCTTAATTGTTGACTGATTGTCTTCATATAAGACAATTGGCCCCACACTAATACCAAAATCACATAATATAGAGCTAAGCCAGCAAGCTTCACTAGTAGCATGACTGAGAGCTACATATTCGGCCTCAGTGGATGATAATGCCACAGATTGTTGCTTTTTAGTCACCCAAATGACTGAACCCCCAAAGACTTTAAAGCAAAAACCCGTTGTTGATCTCTTATCATCACTGCCTCCCCAATCACTGTCAACATAACCAACAATATCATTTCTACCATCTCTATGGAAAGTTAAACACAAATCCAATGTTCCCTTTACATATCTAAGAACATTTAGTAACAATTTATACAACAGTTGGCTAGCGCAACTTTGATATCTACTTAGTATGTTGACAACAGCACACAAGTCAGGTCTAGATCCAGCTACAGCATACATTAGACTTCCTATTATCATTCTACATTTATGTTCTATTTCTTCTGACTCTGACTTGTCTCTCTTTAACAAAATAAATTTAAAATTCTTATCAATAGGCAAAGATAATGGTTTACAATCTTTCATACCCCAATATTCTAAAATCTTTTTCAAGTAATCTTTTTGACAAATTGTTGTACAACCTTTATCTAAATCCTGAATTACTTCCATACCCAAAAACTTACCAACTACATCCCTCATTTTAAAAGAATCATGTAATATATTTCTCAACTTATTACATTCTGTATCTGAAGTACTGAAATACAATATGTCATCGACATACAACAATAAAAAAACTTTATTACCATTCTCATGTTTTGAATATAAACAGTAATCTTTATCAGAATGTTTAAAACCCTGTGACCTCATCACTTTATCAAAAGTTTCATTCCAGTACCTCGGAGACCTTTTTAACCCATAAATAGATTTGTTAAGTTTGCAAAACTTGAAATCAGACTCTATACCATCAGGCAACCTTAAATACACATCTTCACTAATGTTACTATTTAAAAAAGCATTACATACATCCAATTGTCTTATTTTACAATTTAACTTAGTAGCAACAGCAATAAATATTCTAAAGGTATTTAGTTTAGCTACAGGAGCATATAAATCAACATCATCACAACTTTGTTGAAAGCCTCTGGCTACCAGCCTTGCCTTATAAATAAATTCTCCATCCTGACTTTCTTTTCTCTTCAATACCCATTTAGTACTTATTATTTCTTTTCCCTTTGGTACCTTTTCAATAAGTGTCCAAGTATTATATTCCTGTAACTGACTCAATTCCTTTTCTATAGCTTTACTCCACTTATCAGCATCCTCTCTCTCCATAGCTTCCTTGTAGCTAGCAGGTTCTTCTTCTGCCACAACTAATGCCATGTAGTCATTGAATCTCGAAGGTTTTTTTACTTGCCTCCCACTCCGTGTGCGTACTGTCTGTTCAGTGTCATCGGCATCAGAGTAATCAGAACTTTCAGAATTACTTGCCTCACTATCACGGCGCTCTTCCTGTTCTGGCTCTCTCTCTGTCTGACCCTGTTCCTGTTCTACGGGAGCCTGTTCCTCTTGTGGCTCGATCTGTACGAGCTCCTGGTCCATCTGTACCGGCTCCTGCCCTCTTTCCTCTTGATCAAATCCTGTATTTTCTATGTCCAAATAGACTACTTTCTCTTTGTCATATTCTTTTTCTTCTGGTAATGACAAACCTTCTGACACAAACACTACATCTCTTTTTGTCTGCACTATTTTTTTCTCCTCAAAGTAAATTCTATATCCCTTTGAACTCTCATAGCCAACAAACACTCCTTCTTCAGCCTTTGAATCCAGTTTACGCCTCTTTTCTTTAGGTATATGTATCCATACTTTAGAACCAAATATTTTATTTAATATGGTAATATCAAAATCATACCCAGTCCACATCTGAAATGGTGTCTTCCCTTCTGTTCTGCTCTTACTGGTTCTATTTAGCACATAGACAACTGTATTAATGGCCTCAGCCCACAACTCTTTACCCATGTTTTTGGCATGCAGCATGGTACGTGCCGCCTCCACCAGGGTACGCATGTCTCTTTCAGCCTGGCCATTCTGCTCCGGCGTATAAGCCACTGTTGTTTGGTGCTGTATGCCCTTGCTAGTGAAATACTCCTCCATTTTCTTGTTCACAAATTCACTCCCACCATCAGATCGAAAAACCTTTAAAACATGCCCTGTTTTCCTTTCCGCCAACTGAATATAGTGCTTAGTACACTGCACAACCTCGGACTTATTTTGCATGAAATAGGCATGACGAAACTTAGTAAAATCATCCTTGATAAGTAAAAAGTATCTCGCCCCTCCAAGTGATGTTACTTCAAATGGTCCACATACATCAGCATGCACCAACTCTAAAGGTTGTGTTGTACTGGATACACTGTCTTTAAAAGGGAGCTTATGTGCCTTTCCCTTTAAACAATCAATGCACTTCTTATTGTCCTCAGTATATTTCACATTATTTGTTGAAAGTACAGACTTCACATAGGTTATGTTCTGATGACATAACCTCTCATGCCACTCACTGAGGGTCACTGCACATTGGACATCATGTTTATTAAATTTTACTACATAAACATTGTTCTCTTTAAGTCCTGTCACACACACCTGATTGTTTTTCTTTATTATACATTTGTCCAATGTTAAATCCACACTATACCCCTTATTAGTAGCCCTTGTCACAGAAAACAAATTTAGTTTTAGTTCTGGCACAAATAACACCTCACTTAGTTTATTGTTTATAAATTCAACTTCTCCAATTCCCAAAACTGGTAGACGTCGCCCATCGCCAACAACAACAAAGCGGTTTAACACTTGACGCATTGACATAAACAAATTTCGTTCTGAAGTCATGTGCTCACTAGCACCGCTATCAATAACCCACTTGCTTTCAGATGCATGACATGGTAACCCACTGTTGTCTTTTATTATTGTTGAAAAGGCATTACTTTGTGCTCCAGTTTTTGTTTCTTTTGTGCACTGTTTCTTTAAATGTCCAACTTTGTTGCAATTAAAGCACTTTCTGACATCCTTTTTACTCTTGCAATCTTGAATAAAATGTCCAACCCTACCACACTTATAACATTTTTTCACAGTGTCAGATTTTTTTGCAAATAATGCCACATTTTCACTATCTGTTGACTTTGCCTTCAGTCTGTCTTCCTCCACATGAAGTCTAGCAACTCAACTATCAAAAGTTTGCTTAGAAGTGTCCACCGACTCCCATGCTGACACAAAATGACTGTATTTCTCCGGCAGTGCCATTAAAACTTTTGTAATAATAAATTTCTCAGATATTTCCTCCCCTGCTTGCTTCAACTGCAGTTGTAACTCTTGTAGTTTTGATACAAATACCGAAACCTCCATGTTCTCCTCGAACTTGAAGTTAAAAAATCTCTGTTGCAATATATGAATCGCTGTACTCGATTTCTGCTCATAAATATTGAGCAACTTGTTCCACATAGTCGCAGCAGTTTCACAAGCGATGATATGTATCATTGCGCTTTCAGTCAACCTTGAAACTATTAACCCCTGAGCCTTCGCATCTTTCTTTACCCACGCCGCATCTTCACATTTCACCTCAGTGCTATTCACCACCGATAGCACGTCTTGCGCTCTCAGTAACACTGTCATCTGGAATTTCCATAAATTCCAATTTGTCGGACCCTCCAACTTGACTCCCCCTCCCATCGTCATTGCCGCGAGCTGATCCATTGATCCCCGGTCTGCTCCGCCGTCGAACTGTTTACGTCTATCGCGTGTGCTCCCTTGCACCGCTGAACACCAGACGCCGCTGCCCTCAGCACAATTTTACCTTCGACTTTTCTTTTTTGCGAAAAAACAAAGAAGCACAATCACGCCTCCACGTGATCGCCGTTTGTTTCACAAACAACTTTGGTTCTTCACCTAAAATACAGTGTTACGGAACTGCTGGGCCCATAACCTGTAATTAGGACTTAAAGAATACGCTGATTTGATAGAAGAACTTTAATGTTTAATAACGATGAGAGATAGGTAATTAACAAAGATGCACAGCAGCCATTTCAATAGACCACAGACTACAATAGAGAGAATAAACCCCTTTTTTAATAACTTACTTATTGTCTATTCTTTCTTCACAACAATAAAGACGAGATATGAGGAATTTAAAATTGCTATAGAAAATTTATTTTTCTCATAACTCTTGTTTAAATCGGTGTACATTCAAAATATGTATTTGGGAACCTATAATTCTGTAATCCAATCAAAATAAATACACACTACCTTAAGAATATGTTTGATTTACAAATTATTTTGGTATTACGTTCGCAGGCCTCTTAAGCCAGTTTCGCACTTACATAATTTTACCTAGGTACCTCAGTGGACTCCAAGGAATGGAAAGAGAGAGAGTGTTGGTCACCCGGCGGTGAGATGGCGTCATTGTTGCCATGGCGGGAATATCCTAGAGAAAGCTGGCACAAAAACGTAGAGCTTGGCACATGCAAAGAGGGGCCTATTTCCAGCACTGGATTAAGTCAGGCTGTAAATGATGATGACATTAGTTTTCTGTATCTAGTAATGCGTCTAGCGTCCAGAAGAACAAAAAAAAAACACTTTCCCATCCACGCGCATTTGAAAAATTCATTCTGTAAAATCATGCGGTATGAATTTTTCAAGTGGGCGTGGATGACCAAATCCAAAAATATGAAGAATAGCGTAAAATACTGAAAGGAGTCTCGAGCCCGATTATGATGGAAACTAAAACTGCATCATTGGATTTATGAAAAATCAATAATCTTAACCAGGAATCGGTTGGTTTTGCACAAAAAAACACACACTACCACCATTCGATAACGATCATATTCTGGGAAGAATTGACAAGCGGCAAATTTAAACATAACAATAATGTAGTATTAGATACACCTCTTACTCTTCGGGGATTACATACAAGCGTAGTATTATGTTAATTATTAAAATTTCAGCCGAAAAATCATTATAAAACTGATAAACCTAACTCAAATATAAGCGCGCTAATACAAAGACAGTCAGGGCCACAATTTTTTTAATAATTCTCGTTCACTGTGGCATTTTGCCACCGTATAACACTTAGAAAATTAAGTGGATTTATTATCGTTCAATTTGTGCTTATCTCAACAACCACATAATCTGATATTGTGTTCATTAGTTTAGCGGTATACTTTAAGTCAGGAATCTACCAACGCGAGTAGCATGATCACGTGATATGAGGAATTAATTAAAAGAAAAAAGTGCGGGTCGGACTCGCCCATGAAGGGTTCCGTATCAAAATTGTGTAAATTGTGGTTTACGACTTATGACGTATTAAGGCGCTACCCCAAGCAAAAGCCGTTTTTTGTGCAGTTTTTTGGAGCTAACTCCTCTTTATCCAAAAGAAATACCAAGTAATAAAAATACATTAAATTTCTACATATTATTCTTAGACTGCAAAGTGGTAGTTTTATTTTTTATTTTAAGTCTCATAATGTGTAATAAATCCCCTCACAATGAAACCACAAAAATGAGAAAAAAATATTTATAACATGCTTCTTCTCGTAAAGTTAACATTATTTTGATTTGCTTCTTATAGTAATGGATAGACAATTTAATAATGAACATAATGCTAGTTTTTTTTTTTTCAAAAGACGGAAATTTGATTTTATAAAGAATAAAAATCACTAATTTCGCACTATTCGACCCGCAGTGACTGACGTAAAAACCACTTTGTAGTGCAAGCTGATTAGAACTTTATTCTAATAGTAATTCAAACGAAGTTTGAATCACCACAAATAGAGTTGCTAATTTTGCCTGGGGTAGCGCCTTAAAAAAAAAAACTACTTACTACATCTCGTTCAAACCAATTGTCGGTGAAAGTTTACATGGTAATGTACATCATATATTTTTTTTAGTTTTATCATTCTCTTATTTTAGAAGTTAAAGGGGGGGGGGGGGACACATTTTACCACTTTGGAAGTGTCTCTCGCGCAAACTATTCAGTTTAGAAAAATGATATTGTTTTTATTTCTATTTTTGTGTAGGGTTCCGTTTTTTGCCATTTGGCTACGGAACCCTAAAAAGGAGTAAATGATAGCGTTAAATGTGTCCCACTGCTGGGCAAAGGCCTCCTCTTTCTCCTTCCAAACCTCTCTATTTTGTGCGATATCTGGCCATGTTCGCCCCGCAAACAAGATCAAATCGTCACACCCCTTCGTCGCGGTCTACCTCGACGGTGATTCCCTCCGTCAGCCGTCCAGTGAGTGACGATCTTTGCCTACCTCTCCAGGTACATTCTCGCTACGTGGCCAGCCCACTTCCACTTTAGCTTGGCTGTTTTTTCTCCGACATCTGCTACCTGAGTTACGGAACGCGCTTCACACCGATAATGCTGCGTTCCATTGCCCACTAGCAAATCTTGAGTTTGTACTTCTGTTGTTCAGTGAGTGACCAACTTTTCGCAACGTATCTTAGGACGGGCAGGATTCACATGTCAGGGGAGAATGGAATAAATAAATGTTGCACCGACCCCAGGTAACATGGAACAAGAGCAGGAATATGATGTGTCACACTTTACTTCATCACAGTACGTACCCTCACAAGACTAAGGTTTTTCGGCAGCAGCTTTGTAATCGCTTCAAGATATCCAGGTAGACCATGAAAGTTGGTGGATCACTGGAAGCATTCCTGCAGGTTTAACATAGCTAGAGGAAGATGTTTGTCAAGCCTCTTTCTACAAAAAATCGTGCATATAATATTGTTACTATGAAAATGCGTATCAATAAAACATCAAACAGATATTTCTTTTATTATTTCAGTGACTGGACCGTTAAACATGAACAACATTGTTTTCAAAGACAATTATTTCCAATGCAATTTTAAATTGTGCAAAGTATTTGTGTCAGCGACGACTTTACGTTCATACTTCATAATTATTGTCAATAATACGAGCTTTTACCCGCTTGGATAAAAACTTGAGAGGTGTCAAGGGACACCCGGATGGAACAAAGTTCTGGCTTGCTATAAGAGAGAGAGAGACAGACAGAGAAACATGCGACGCCGCACAGCTTACAATAGCTTACTATAGCAAAAAGTGTCGTGCCAACTTTTCGTAAGAATTTTTTCCGTCTAGCCCCCTTTCACAACGCGCGGTAAGGAACTTCAATATTTCATCGGCGCCATCTTGGATTTTCATTTTGACCTCATTTTCATCATCAGCGACCCCAAAAACCACGAAAACGACACCCATGAAGAGAAAACCGAAATTTTTCGTCGGCGCCATCTTTGATTTTCATTTTGACCTCTTTTTTATTATCAGCGACCCCTATAACCACGAAAACGACACCCATGACGAAAAAAATGAAATTTTTCATCGGCGCCATCTTGGATTATCATTTTGACCTCATTTTCATCATCAGCGACCCCAAAAACCACGAAAACGACACCCATGAAGAGAAAACCGAAATTTTTCGTCGGCGCCATATTTGATTTTCATTTTGACCTGTTTTTTATTATCAGCGACCCCTATAACCACGAAAACGACACCCATGACAAAAAAAATGAAATTTTTCATCGGCGCCATCTTGGATTATCATTTTGACCTCATTTTCAGTATCAGCGACCCCAAAAACCACGAAAACGACACCCATGAAGAGAAAACCGAAATTTTTCGTCGGTGCCATCTTTGATTTTTATTTTGACCTCTTTTTTATTATCAGCGACCCCAAAAAACACGAAAACGACACCCATGACGAAAAAACTGAAATTTTTCATCGGCGCCATCTTGGATTTTCATTTTGACCTCATTTTCATTATCAGCGACCCCAAAAACCACGAAAACGACACCCATGAAGAACAACCCGAAATTTTTCGTCGGCGCCATCTTTGATTTTCATTTTGACCTCTTTTTTATTATCAGCGACCCCTAAAACCACGAAAACGACAGCCATGACGAAAAAACTGAATTTTTTCATCGGTGCCAACATAATTTCATCGTGATGGGAAGCCCAGCCTCACAGAGTATATAATCACTACGCCTGAACATTCAGTCTGCGTTTGGTCCTCGAGCCGACAACAAGCGGAAAAATAAAATACATAAATAATTATAATGGGGATGCACACTGTGGAACTAATGGCGCTAGCATAGCTGGTTCCAAGCATCGTCATTGGTTAAAAACCAAGGAATGTCATTTCATATTTTAAAATACCTTAACCTCATTGGTCAGATTGAGACCAGCTATGGTGGCGCCATCTACAATTAGCTTTTAACGTTCCTCCCCATTGCATAAGTTGATAAAAAATGTTTACAAAGAAGGTCTAACATCAAATGTATACAACCTACAACTCCTAGTTACTGTAATATATTAAAAAGAAAACTAGCTTGTCAAAAAGTGTCGTGACAACTTTTCGTAAGAATTTTTTCCGTCTGGCCCCCTTTCACAACGCGCGATAAGGAACTTCGTTCCAAAAAGAAAAAAAGTATATCTATTTAATAAAATTACACCCACATTTCGCCAGTTAATTTTTAAGTCCTATGTAATAAGGGGCGAGGCCGTTTGCCATCAACCGGGCACAAATCCCTGAGAAATTCTTTATGGAAAAATCCAACAACATTTTGCTCGACCCGAGAATCGAACCCAACTCCTCATGCACAGCAGTCGCACTTGGGACTACTCGACCAACGAGGTATATATGTCACCATGACTTCCATCGCATACATTTCACAATATTACGGTTTCACTACAATCTACCGAAAAATAATGCATTGTATTGTAAGCAGTATGTTTGTGTGACAATCTTTCGAGAGTTTACAATCTCTCTAGATAAATTGCAATCTAACAAGTTTGACAATTTTACGGTGACATATGCACTGTACCTACATATCCTTGTATTTTAACTCTGTTGGATTGCATTATAAAATAGGTTCAATACGAGTAGTTGCAAATCGCTTACTAAACAAAAAAAAAAATATTTATTTTCGACTAGCTGTTGCCCGCGGCTTCGCCCGCTCGCTTGACAAATTACATATTAAACCCTTCCTCGAGAACCACTCTATCCATTGGTGAAAACAGCATGAAAATCGGTGCAGTAGTTTTTGAGTTTATCGCGAACAGACAGACTTGCCGAGGACCTTGTTTTATTATATGTGAGCGACGCACATAATAAGAATTATGCTTAATCCACATTGTGTAGTCGAACTATTTCAAAATATACCTATATACAGAATATTAAAAAAAAACCCGACATATTGGGGCATCATTTCAAGCCTTTTTATTGATACCCATATTGAGGGAGGTGTTGAATAAATATCATCCGTTTGGGAGCTTCGATTCCACAGACACACACACAGACAGACACATCAAACTTAAAACATCCCATCGTCTTTGCGTCGGGGGTTAAAAAGAAAAAAATACATAAATAAATCGGCAAACCCTCTAAATATTATGCGGTAAATACTCTAGTATAGCTAGCAATACATTCAAGATCTAAAACGCAAGCCAATTTAACAATTAAGGGGCCGGCGGAGCATGCGTTTTTCATACAAACGTAATACCAAAATAATATGAAAATCGAACATATTCTTAAGGTAGTGTGTATTTATTTCGATTGTATTACAGAATATCTATGTTCCCAAATGTATTTTTTGAGAGGACAATGATACAAAGACGAGATATGGGGAATTTAAAATTTCTATAGAAAACTTATTTTTCTTATAACTCTAAAATCAGTGTCTAATCAAAATATTTAGTTGGGAACCTAGATATTCTGTAATTCAATCGAAATAAATACACACTACCTTAGGAATATGTTTAATTTACAAATTATTTTGGTATTACGTTTGTATGAAATACGCATGCTCCGCAGGCGTCTTAACAGTACCCAATTATAATTAATCATATTTCTTATTTAATCAAATTACTATATCTTAAAGACATCAATATAATCCATCAATTTCGCGAAACGAACTCGTTTACACTAAATATAATAGGTATCGGGAATATTATAGCGATTGATGTGAATCATCAAAGCTCTATGTAAATAAATAATATTTCGACACTCGATTCTAATTTATTGACTATAAATCTTGCCTATTTACATTAAGGTGGTGTTCACACAAAAGTCAAATCGATTCTGTTTAGGAGCGAAGTTCACAATTAACTATGAACGCGATCAGTTCAGCTATCTGAAGCGAACGGTCAAGGGCTGTCAAAATCATGATTGTTGTGGAATATTGAGAGCTCTTTCTTAAACGCGGCTTAAATATGCTGATCAGAGGCCACGAGTTTTGACGTTTCCCGTATCATAATTACGTCGATTTTTAATATTATCTTATAGCATTTTAACTAAATTGTTTGCAACGAGCACAGTCAGTACCATCCATTAGATCTGAATAAAATCTGATCTGATTTGTGAAACGAGTATTTTTATTCAACTCGTGCTAGCTCATGCCCAAATTATGAAGTCGCATATTTTATACAACGTCACAACACTCCAATAACATTTTGTACCGACCCCAACTAAGGTCAGTCTTAAGCCTGAATTTCTGTCGTGCCGACGTTGGTCGCGAGTACGATTTGTGTTCTACATACTGCGACGCTGACTTCAGTGGCGTTACTGTTTTTCTCGCTGACGTAAGCGTCTGACCGTCAGCGTGACAGGAATTCAGTCCTTGCACAGTTTACCCGTAATAACTTTCTCTAATAGAAACGTTATAGGACTAGATTCAATATTACAGAACCATTTTGTTGTGAGTGGTGGCGTTACCATTACACTCATATTGCTATATTCTGATCTAAGTCATCATGATAATCATCTTCCTAGCCTTTTTCCAACTATATTCCGGTCGGCTTCCAGTCTTACTGGATACAGCTGAATACGAGTATTCTACATGGAGCGATCGCCTATCAGACCTCCACGACCCAGTTAAAACTGGGTAGTACGATCAAGTCTTATGTAAGTGCCGACCCATAAAGGTAGTGGCCACAATGAATGTTTTTGCGATGACACATCCAGCGCAAGTGTCTGAACTCTGATCTAAGCCACAGTGCACACTCCACACTCAGCCCTGCAATGATGATAATACATATACATCGCAAAAAAATCTTCAAATGACTGTGTTAAACCCGAAACTCAGCCAGACGAATCCCGTTTACTGATGCAGTAAATAGATCATCAAGGGCGCAGATGATAGGGTATGCGGTATGAGATGGAAGGTTGGCCATTGGTGCGATTACCTCGTCTGTCGGGAGATGCCACATACGCATTTGAGGTCTCAGCACTGACAAAGGATAACGCTATTCATAAAGTAGATACTGCAGAATATTATCACCTATATGTTACTCACCATCCGCCTAGATTTTTCCCAACTATTTTGGGGTCGGCTTCCAGTCTTACCGGATGCTGCTGTATTTCACATGGAGCGACTGCCTATCTGGCCTCCACAACCCAGTTACAACTGGATAATACGATCGAGTCTTATCTTTGCGATGACACATCGACTGTCAACTCTGTGTCAAACGCGAGTGTCTTAACTCTGGTCTAAGCCACAGTGCACATTCCAGCGTCAAAACTTCTATGCATTCTACATTCTTCTTCTCAGCGTATTAATGGCAAAAAAAAATCATATGTTTATCCCGAAACTCAGCCACACGAACCCCGTTTACTGATGCAGTAAGTAGATAATCAAGTGCGAAGATGATAAGGTATGCGGTACAAGATGAAAAGTGGGCCATTGTCTGTCGGGAGACACTGGATACGCAGTTGAGGTCTGAGCAATGTGCAAAACATAAGATTACGCTATTCATAAAGCAGAAACTACAGAATTTCACCAGTAATATTACTCACCATTTGTCTAGCCTTGTGCCAATCATGTTCGGGTCGGCTTTCAGTCTTACCGGATGCCTGCATAGAGCGACGGCCTGTCTGACCTCTACAATGCAGTTAGTACTGGGTAATACGATACCCCTTGGTAAGACTGGTTGTTAGACTTTTTGGGCCACTGACTACCTGTAACGACAGTCAAAGATCTACAAATGACAGCCGGGACCAGTAGCGTAACGTGTTTTCCGACGCACGGAGAAAACTTGGCATTTGATAGGTTACCTATCCACAGACCAACCTAGGCAAGCACGGCTTTACTTAAAGATCGACCCGAACGGCTGTTATTGTATAGCCACGAGCTCCTATAATAATACTATGCTTACATAAAGGATTATCTAGATTCTTGGGATTCTATTATAACTATGAATAAAGACTAGTTTTGCGAAAATGTGCGCCATCATTGTCTCAATATCGCGAGAAGTCAGCACGCAGCCTAAGAATCATTTGAGAAATATAATTGAATGTCTATTTTTAACAGGTGTTGATGTACTAAAGATAGCTGTGTGTGGTATTTAATTAGAATGGGGAAACCCATATGTTTACCAAGAGGGCTAAAGCTAACTGGTTATGATAATAAGAAGATGGGTAGCTATATATCCACCTTGTGTCTATATTCATTATTTTCAAAGCCATTTCAGGTGAATTTGGTTGTTTGAGGTCCGTCGTCAAAGATACAAGACTTGTTTCTAGGTAATTCTATGAAAATGCTTCGGAAAATAGTGATACATAAAATGCTGGTATTCAGCTGCATCAAGTTAGACTGGAAGCTGACCCCAACATAGTTGAAAAAGACTCGGCAGATCATGATGAAAATTCCTTTACAGGTCAAGTTAAGAGCAAAACCTACAAACCTGAAAAAAAGACAAACGATTCTCGATAAAGTAAATAATAGAACAATGATAAATCGAAATCAATTAGCGGGCGCAGTAATGAAAGGCGTCAAATAGCATTGTATTGAGTTTCGGAGCTGCGAGAGGTCTGTTGTAACTGGACCAGCATAGATAGTAGTAGTGTTCAGGGTGTAAATAAACCCTTCACGAGGCCGTCAACCGAGTAAATATTAAAGGAAAAGTTTACCGAATTTTTAAGACAATTGATAATAATTTAACAATTGATAAAATATTTTTTTTTTTTATGTAGGTTTTTATTTATATTACAATCTAGCCCAATAAGGCTAATAAGCAATTTTAATCTAACTTAATTTGCTAAAAGTTAAAAAAAAATTAAAATATTCCGAAGATAATAAACTTTCAATAAAATCAAAACCAATGTGTTTATCGATCTAGCATGGATCTAGCAAAATGATTCAGAGCGAAAAAAAATAAAAAAGGACTATGGAAAAGTGCGATTCCGCGGTAATAGAACTCGCCTAAACTTAACAGATTTCTATGTTAAATCTTCTTCTTATAATAATAATTTGAAACCTTCTAATATTCTGTGGCTATAACAGGTTTGGAATTTTGAATGCTACTTTGTCTAAATGTCTGACCTTTATTATCATTCTCCTGCCCACTTATTTATTTGGGTTTGGCACAGCATGAATCTTCTTTTTAGGGTTCCGTAGCCAAATGGCAAAAAACGGAACCCTTATAGTTTCGCCATGTCTGTCTGTCTGTCTGTCCGCGGATAATCTCAGTGACCGTTAGCACCAGAAAGCTGAAATTTGGTACCAATATGTATATCAATCATGCCGACAAAGTGCAAAAATAAAAATTTAAAAAAACATTTTTATTAGGGTACCTCCCCCAGACGTAAAGTGGGGAGCGATTTTTTTTTTAATTTTGACCCTGACGTGTGATATATTGTTGGATAGGTATTTAAAAATCAATAGGGGTTTTCTAAAATCATTTTTTGATAATATTAATATTTTAGGAAATAATCGCTCCGAAAGTCAAAAACAATGTGTCCCCCCCCCCTCTAACTTTTGAACCATAAGTTTAAAAAATATGAAAAAAATCACAGAAGTAGACCTTTATATGAACTTTCTAGGAAAATTATTTTCAACTTGATGAGTTGAATAGTTTTTGAGTTATATAGCACTTTTTCAAAAAAACGCAAATGATAACTTTGTTTTTCATACAAATACTATGAAAAACAAAGTTATTTTTGCTGACGAAAAATGTTGGTATTTTTAATGGTCTGGGAAGCTACGGAACCCTACAGTGAGCGTGGCCCGACACGCTCTTGGCCGGTTTTTTTTCTTAGTTGTCTAACCTAATTCTTAGAAATAAATTGTTAACAGTTGTCCCTTGCATCATGTTATTTATGTCCTTTATTTAAACCTAGATTATTCTTACCTTCAGTCTTTAGATCCTTGTGTTTCAGATGAACCTGTTAAAGAAAAGATATAATTAGTCGAATGCCTATAAAAACAATACTTTTTACATAAATAATTACTATAATATATGAAAAATAACTTTAGCTTCAGTAGTCGGTGACAAACTGAATCAATCAAACAAAGGTCTTCTGAAGCGAAATGAATTTTTACTTTTTTGAAGTCGGTTTTTTTTCGCAAAAAGAGGTTTTTCTTTTTCCATTTTTAGTGGAACCACACGAGAAGCACAAGCTTTTAAATAATAAACAATCATCAAAGTCGATTCACCCAGTTGAACGTTCTAACAAACAAAAAAAAAACATTTGAATTGAGAACCCCTCTTTTTGGAAGTCGGTTGATAACTAAGTCTCTCCCGCTGTTTGTACGCTAAGATATTTTAAACAACGCAACGGATTTTAATGAAGTTTTAAGCAATAGATAGAAAGGTGTATCCACATTGCCGTCAGGTCGCTAGTTTTTAATATTCCTTTTTAAACTCGAGTAAAATAAGACTTTTAATTAAAAACTTATTTATATCACTTTCATTTTACGAGATAAAATAACCATTATCTCTTCAGTTTAAGCTACGAACATTTGATTTGAATAGGGTGGCTGCACCAAAAATCCGTTTATCTTTTTAACAGCTCTTTTTAACGATCATTTGTCTGGCGTGTGTTGGACGGGAGATATTCGGTCAATGATTTTTGAATGGTACAAATTAGAGGGTAGACCAATGACACGAACTGTTGCAGTGTCATTATTTTTATCATTGCACGAAACAGCGCCGTCATACAAAAACAAAACTGGCGAGTCCAAAAAAATAGCATTACTAAAATTGCACGCAAATTTTCTCGATGCAATTTTAGTTGTATAAAATGAGACTCTGTAAATAACTTTGCAATGTACAAATTGTACGATGACAATAATTAACTGTAATTTGGCTTTTCCGTTTTCCCGGATACAGTGCCATTAAAATAATAATTACGACCCTTGGATCGGTAAGGAAATTTTGTTGCCCATTCAACCGGCTTACAGCTTCAGAACATATTAATTATGTGGAAATTGGTTGATCGTGGGCCTTCTTAATTGGCCAATAATCGTCTACGAATGTCAGTAATGAAAGCGCTTTGAAAAGATATTTTATTTTCAAATTTCGTTAAATATCTTCTGATCTTAAGATATTTTCGTAAATATTGTCAATGACATGTCCGGGAACCGAAAAAATCAATCAATCAATCCGCAATGGGTCTTCTTTGTGGATACAGCCAATTTCCTCTCGCAGATAGGAGGCTTGTGAGAGGCAGGAGTGGGAATATCTTATGCTATATTTTTCTTTTAGGGCTTTAATTCAAATTTTCCTGCTTTGTCTTTTCCACACACTTTCACTTTTTCATTTCTAATCCAACTTTCCTCTCGCAGGTATGCTGGAAGAAATTTCTTATGAAATAAGCTGTACCTTTATGTGCTCTTCTTTCTTAGTGCAATGTCCTATTAAATATTATTATTTTTACACGACTGCCAAGGATGTGTTATATTTTTCGCGCGTATCTTAAAGTATGTTTTATTTATTTTAATGTCATTCGAATTCTCATACGTCGCACAACAGTCCGAAAATTTTTGGACTGTTGTCTGCGAACCGGAAGACGTTTCGTTGGAAGACCTCCCACTAGTTGGACCGATGACCTGGTGAAGGTTGCGGGGATCCGCTGAATGTGAGTCGCACGGGACCGATCAAGCATCCGGCTGGACTAGAAGCCGACCCCAACATAGTTGGGAAAAGGCTCGGCAGACGATGTTTTCTATAAAAAAATGGCGTCGTTAGTTCCATTTCCTCTCCTATTTTGACCATGTGCTGAAAGATAGTTTGTGACTTTGGAAGTACAATTTTAATAAAATTAGTATTTAAATCAAAACGTGCATTTTCAAAAATAGTACAAAGTGGTTTTAGGCAGCATGTTTTGTTATTTCTTACAAAAAGACAAAAAGTACTGTCCATGTTCTTATTGTTCTTCGAACTAAAAACATTGAGCGCAAAAATAAAGGCCTGTGGCTGTGAACCGTTTCGGTCAGTGAAAATAACAAAATTTTCGTATGCCTCGGCTAAAACTACATCTTACTTCTGGGTAGCATTTCAGTCTGAAAAACCGATGTTCATAGTAGTTTTTCTAGTATTCTAGCAAAAATATTGCCCAATGCTACAACGAGAGAGCAAACAAGATGGCAAATAAAATAACCTTGTAGGAAAAAACCACGTTTCCAGGTAAGTCTATACAACATCATCATGTAAAACTAATATTTTAACAGATATGCTTCATATAAACAAAAGTAGATGTGAAAGTTTTAATTGGCATTAAATTTTAATTTAAATACGAGAATGACGCCCAAAAAGGCAAAGAAATATTCGGCTAAAAATCCGTATTTGTACCTGAAGCATCGCCATTATACTGGTCTTCCTAATGTTGGAGTAACAAATGGCGTACGAGTATTCAGAAAATACGTAGTTCCCCTACGTTTTATAATATTTTAACCCGTGTTAGTGGCCAGCAATTCACCTGAACCGGTTCATTTACAAATGTTTGCCAATTACTTTTTTGAAAAGGCTTTTGTGTTCCATTTGTGAATTTCTGTGTGTAATGGGTTTACGGTTTTTTTTTTTTTATTTTATGTTTTACAGGCTATTGTAATTGCGGTTTATTCTGTGGATTTTTGAGGTTATTAAACATTTATTGTATTCAGAGTTAACTTACCTTATAGAAAGTCATTTGACCATGATTTTCTGAATGTGTAAATGTTCACCTTTGTCATTTCTTTAGAATACGAGTACCTAAGTTTATTTATTGCAGGCAAATGCAAAACAAAAATTGCTTTTTAACCGACTTCCAAAAAGGAGGAGGTTCTCTATTCGACTGTATGTATTTTTTTTTTTATGTATGTTCACCGATTACTCGAAGACGCCTGAACCGATTTGAAAAATTCTTTTTTTGTTTGAAAGGGTATACTTCCAAGTTGGTCCCATAGAAATATTGTCATGATCTGATCACGAACTTCGGAGATATGGAACGGAACTCTTCAATAATAGACAGCAAATCTGTCGTGATTGCTGCAATCGCTTGGATGTTTATTGTTTACACAACATCATAACATAACATCACGCCTGTATGCTCTGAGGGGGTACGCAGATGTGTACAGTGTACCCATATTTCGACAGTTAGGTATGTTATATAGGATAACGTACAGCAATTTTGGTATTTTCTACAACAAGTGAAGCATTTGCATTTGATAAGAACCATTCTACCATCAGATCTGATGATGAAGCCAAGAGTCACGGAACTCCATAATGAGACAATGTATCCTAGTCGTGTTTGGGCTTGTTGTAATTGTAACGGTATGCACTTTCCATGTGTACCAAGCACATATGTGAACCACTAAAAAGTGAAAAATAAAAACTCTTTTGCAAAAAATAAAACCGACTTCAAAAAAAAACCAAAAACGTGAAAAATAACTTTAGCTTCTGAAGTCGGTGACAAAAAAAATAAATCAATCAAACAATCATTGGGGCCTAAGATAATAATGAGAAAGGACAAATATCTACTGCGTCTGTGACCCGTCTAAGAATTTTAACGTGATTCATAGTAATATCCTATTGTAATTCTGCTAAAGCAGCCATTTTGGGCTCTCTTGTTGTGTATATCTCTTTCCACAGGCGATCTTGCAGTCCTCTGTAAAGGTCGTGGCACACTTGACAAGCACCGCACCAGCACAGCTCTTGGTCCACGCGCGGGCGGTGTGGCGTCCGCGCGCCGTCCGCGAGGCGTAAGCTCGCAGTCTGTGATAGTCCCGGAGATGGTGTTGCATTTTAGAGTGTTTTTACGCCGATCAGTTGCCATCTGGTTCAATAGATCCCGAATGACTGATAAAAGCAGTCATAGTAAGCAGGCTGAAACTTATTTATAAATAGTTTACATCATACTGAGCTTAAAAATATCAGCTGCATGGTGGAAGGGGCATTATGTGTCTGCCACTCACATGAACTTGTAAAAGAAATGATATAGTACGCCTGATGAAATTTAACAAAGTGATCGTTTAAATTATCAAAAGTACGAAATCAACAATCAGTTGTGTGGGTAGCGGTCTTTACAACTTCATGCAACCTATAAACGACACCCATGACGGAAAATGAAATAGAAAACTCTCGAAAGACATGCTTGGAATTTAAACATACTGCTTAGAATTTAAAGCATAATTATCTTATTTTTCATCATGGGTCATCGTTTTCATGGTTTTCGGGGTGGCTGATAACGAAAATAAGGTTAAAGTTAACTACGTCAAGTATTAACGCTACCATATAATTATGTAATCTGGGAGTCTTATCGAACTAGGTTCAGTGTAGTGGGCTCTCTAACTAAATATGTAACTGTACGTTGTTTTGCGGGCAACTCGGAAGCGGTGCGCAGCCAGCGCGCAGGCGGCGCGCGGTCCACTCGCTTGCGGCGCGCGGACCGCGCGCGAGTGAGCGGAGTGGCCCGCGAGGCGAATCGTATGGTAGCGGCAAGCGCGTTGACCACCCGCCGTAAGCTTTTTCATATGGACATTCAAAATCAAAATCAAAATCAAAGCATTTATTTCAAGTAGGCCAGTTACAGGCACTTTTGAATTGTCGAAACAAAAATGAACATTTAAAGTAGCTACAGTCCCAGTCACAAGACATAAAAACTGTGAAAGTACTGTAGTTGCCCATTCCCTAGCGTAGATCTCTATGGAGAAGAACGGGCAAGAAACTCCATGGACACTCTTTTAAATCAAAATATTGTTACAAAATCTTGGTTACATCATTCATGTTGAGATGGTATATTATGTGAGAACAATGTAGCAAGATGTGCACGTTAAAAGTGTCCATAGCAAAACAAAAATAAAATACAACTCAAAAACAAAATAATTCAAATAAATCATGGCGACTAAGAGATGACCAGTCACAACTGACAGCGCCCGCTCACGAACATGACGCATGGATCAGCACCATTCAGCTCAACCATTATGAAGGGAACTAAATGGTCCAGCACACGCGCCACCATCAGCGAGACATTTGAGAGAGCATGACATACTCTCAACCGCCAGGGCACATTCAAGTCAAGAACTGCCGTAGGTTTCCAGTGAATGATAGCTTACTAGTACATAGTACTCACACAATATAGGTTATGCGATTATATAATACTAACATTGAATCTATACAATGCAAAGATAAGTACAATCTTCAGCAGCTCCAACAATACCATTTAATGCTATCATTTTTTGCGCCCCTGTCCATGTGGAGCAGGACCAGCATTAAGCCAAGCATTTTTATCAGCGATATAATCGCTCAACTTGTAATATGCTTGTTTACATAGTGTGCGTTTAATGCATGTTTTAAATTTCGTCTCATTCAGTTCAAGAATACTTTGTGGAATTTTATTATAGCATCTCAAACAGTACCCCATGAAAGATGAGTCTACTTTAGCGAGTCTAAAGCCTGGCTGAACTAGTTGGTCCCTATTTCTAGTACTGTAATTGTGTCTGTCACCTCTTTTACCAAAAAGATGCAGATTTTTTCTGACGTACATTATGTTTTCGTAGATGTATTGGCATGAACCAACATTAAAAAATAGGCTATGCGACACACGATTTAGTGCTCTAATTTGAATGGCAAGTTAATTGCTGGGTTGGAGCGGTGCCGGTGCGGTGCTTGTCAAGTGAGCCACGACCTTAAAGTTGTCATTTTTTTTTATTATTTTAAGCTAATTGTGCAATTGTTTTAAGCTATTTTTTAACCGACTTCTAAAAAAGGAGGAGGTTCTCAATTCGGGTGTTTCTATTTTTTTTTTTTTTATGTTTGTTCGCGCATAACTCCGTCGCTTGCCAACCGATTTGAAAAATTATTTTTTTGTTTGAAAGGGTATATTTTCCAAATGGTTCCATAGTCACCAAGTCGGGATCTGATGATGGAATCTTGGCGAAATCGAGGGAACTCTTCAAATTTTATAGGATAACGTACAGTGATTTTGGTATTTTCTACAACAAGTGAAGCATTTGCGTTTGATAAGAACCATTCTACCATCAGATCTGATGATGAAGCCAAGAGTCACGGAACTCCATAATGAGACAATGTATCCTAGTCGTGTTTGGGCTTGTTGTAATTGTAACGGTATGCACTTTCCATGTGTACCAAGCACATGTGAACCCCTAAAAAGTAAAAAATAAAAACTTTTTTGCAAAAAATAAAACCGACTTCAAAAAAAAACAAAAAAGTGAAAAATAACTAAAATACTAAAAATTTAAATCAATCAAACAAACGTCACCGATTTCAGAAGCTAAAGTTATTTTTCACTTTTTTGTTTTTTTTTGAAGTCGGTTTTATTTTTTGCAAAAAAGTTTTTTTAAATTTATTATATTTTACACTTAAAGTACTAACGGTATATTAATATTAACAGTGCGTTGTTTTTTTATTCTTATTAACCTAATTGGTGAAATATTCTTTAAACTTGTAAGTACATCTCTGCTGAATCCCACCAAGAACAAGGCATGATGCTATCTTAGATTCAAAACCTTGCATAACATTTAACACAATAATTATTCCTAAGCATATAAGTAAAATAATAGAAGCACAACCGTTTAACTCTCTCCAAAAAAACGCATAACACAAAATCCAATCCAAGATTTCGGGACAAAGTCTCTGAAACTGGCCCAATATCTATTTGCCCAAAGACCTCTATTGATTCGGATACCCAACTTAATAAAGTTAGGGATGCAACGCCCGGAAAAATTGCCGGGAAAAGTAGAAGCTTCAAATGGAGAACATCAACGATGGGACAGAATTAAGCTATCAAAATCTGGGATCTTTGGCAATCGGGATCTGACGACTGATCCCATCCTTAATGTCGATGACGTGAATACATCTGCGTACAGTCCTTCTACTTCTAATGTATCAACTTTATCCTTATAAACATTGACGCAAGGTTGATAATCGTAAATCTTTAGGTAGCATTACTGGCAAAAGCAAACTGATCTTTATGCACGTTTCATTAAGGTCGCTGGTTTACTGCTTAGGCAAAATAACTGTCAAAGCACTGTATACGCCTCTATCTTGTAATGTCTTTGGGTTTCCTTATTCAGTTGAGACCCTTTTGTTAACGAGGAAGGTTCTAGATGATGATTGGAAAAACTAATTCTGTTGAAGCGGTCGTAAACCTGGGTTTGTATTTGATTGTCTGATCGAGCAAAGTGTTATTGGGTTTTTTCCAACAGGAATTTCTCAGTAGCAGCCGGACGGAGTCTGGATTTCTGCCCGGTTGATGGCAAAAGGCTCGCCTTCCATTACATGGGACTATTAGGTACATCTCTGCCTAATTCTTTGGGGTTACAGGCGTGATGTTATGTTATGTAGACAGTGGGCAAAGATTTCAGAGAAACTACTGATTATAGTTATAATGATTACTAAAGGTGCTCCCAACTTGGAGCATTCGCCTGTAATGTAACGTTACAGAGTCGAGCATTTCTTCAGTGAGGGTAGAGAACCGGGCATTACAGCGCACAACCTGTAATGTTACAGAGTCGAGCATAACATTGGTGAGGGAAGAGAACCGAGCATTACAGCGCCCAACCTGTAATGTTACAGAGTCGAGCATAACATTGGTGAGGGAAGAGAACCGAGCATTACAGCGCGCAACCTGTTATGTTACAGATTCGAGCATAACATTGGTGAAGGAAGATAACCGAGCAATACAGTGCGCAGCTCGATGATACAACGTGTAAAATTAATATTGCCGCACTCAGCACAAGGACCGCTTCGTCTGACATTGTGGAATTAACTAAATGTTCGAAATCGAATATGAAATCTTTTATTTATTTATTTAAACTTTATGCACATAATGTACAAAGGCGGACTTAATGCCTTGGGCATTTTCTACCAGTCTACCTTAGGGTGATGCAGAGATAAAACAGTAGGTGCAATAGTATAGAAAATTATGAAGAATAAAATATAACAATAAAAACATATATAATGTTATATTACAGGCGAATGCGCGTCAAGTCAGGGAGGCAGTACTGTAATGTAATGCTCAAAATCTAATGTGAAATTTTACATGACAGGCGAACGCTCTCGGTGAGGGAGCACTTTAAAACAAACGAAAATAAAACACAACTGTCTTTTATGCCCCACGCAATTCTTGACATTTTGTTCCATTCTAATGCCAGCACTTTTATAAATCCACTTAGCATCAGTACCTACGTGAAACAACACACATGCTTTTTAGGATACCGTACCCGAAGGATAACAGCGAAACCCTATCACTGAACCTCCGCTGTCCGTCTGTCTGTCACCGGGCTGTATCTCATGTTCCGTAATAGGTAGACAGATGATTTTTTTACAGAATGTGTATTCCTTTTGCTCTCATGATCTTGGAGGAACTTCGAATCAAGTAGAGATGGTACGGAAGTCTTCGTGCGCTAGTCCGACTCGCACCCGGTTTTATTTTATTTTATTTAGCTCAACTTCACGTGTTCTATCATGTGCCAAATTGTCAATCTTTCAATCAATCAATACTCGGCGGCGCGGCGTTGCCAGTTGCCAACGGGTTTAGTTTTCACTTTTGTTGGACATATTTGGCAAGCGAGTGAGGTATTAAGCACGGGTAAAGTCATCAATATTGACATCTTAATGACGTTATAAATTTCATCTGTCATTTGAGAGATATTTTAATCTGTTGCTTACCGTTAAGTATTGTTAATGATGCTTGCATTTTCGTGAATGTAATCTTTGGAAAAATGAGAAATGGTAATTAAATTCCATCATTTATGTTTCCAATGGCTACTTAATCGTGGTTTTGTTGAAAGTTTTATATGACTAATAGTCTTTAAAACGTCCATTAATGTGTCAATAAATCTCAGCAGATTCGAAACATATTATAGGCACACGTGTTACAAAGTTCTTAACATTATTTATTTCTATGTCAGAAGTGTTTATTTTTTCATTCAGCTAAACACAACCGTCTGTGAATCTTGTGATCAATATTTCACATTTCGCCCACTTTCCGTACGATCAAGTTCTTTTTTTCTAACCTCGTGTAACATCGTATTTTTTTCTACCTCGCCGATGAGATAATTATTACAATTATGTTGATGTAATTTAAGGTAGTGACTGTTGTCATCTTGATATTATCTTACTATTATTATAAATGCTAAAGTATGTGAGGATGAATGTTTGTTACTCAATTACTCACAAATTACTGTACAAAATTGGATGCCATTTGGTACAGAGATAGCTTACAACATATCACGACAAGGAGGCACATTAAGAGCGGGCCTAAAGCAAAATCTTCAATCTTAGATTAGATTTTTAGAGTAGTAAATCATGTTCAAATTAGAAAAAAAAAATATGTCTGGAAACTTCATTATAAATGTGAGGGTTGGGTCTGAGCAAAAACATAATAGGATAAAATTTTCTCGATAGAAAATCGTCACAAAGTTACCTCTAATTTTCAACAATTTTGGTTTGTATTCTATTTTGGTGCATATTACTGAACCATAAACTACATAAATATTATCACTCATGTATAACCTAGGGCTGACTCTGAGAATTTTTTCAAAATATTTGCTATTTTAAGAGATAATAGACTCGAAAGAATCTGGCGCTTACTACATTTTTAATCCGTGAAATGCGCCGTCTTCCGTTTCGCGGGACGCGAGCTTGAGACATCAGTTTGTTTCACCGATCAGTTGCCATTCAGTTGCCCTCGCTCTGTTGAGACGGGCAGTCTATGTCACTTTGCTCCGCGCCTAGCCGCCCTTATTATTATCATAATATTACTAATTTTTTGTTGAGTAACATGGCTAACAAGAAAAATACAATAGCAAAACGGAAGAAGCGAGAAGTAAAGCAGTTGAACACTCAATTTATGGCTGATTGCCGTGGTCGAATGTACTTATGTATTTTTTACGTGCCTAAGCGCATAGTAAACTCAAAATAAACGGATGATTGATTTGATCGTGCATTGTTTTTGTTTGAAATTATTATAATTACGTACAACGTTGGATGCGAGTCGCCGTTGACCGGTCAAAGTGGCGATACTTGGGGGAGGCCTATGTCCAGCAGTGGACGTCTTTCGGCTGATACAACCCGTACGAATTAACTATTATGTTCGTATATTATTATAAATTTAATAAAATTATGGTAGTTATTATTTAAAAGGATTTTTTTATTACTTATACTTTATGTTATTACTTGAAAGTAGTAGGTAGGTAGAAGGTAGGTCGGGTCGGCTAGTAAAGATTTAAAATAGACGGGTATCCTAAAATGGCCGCTTCAGCAGAATCATAATATGAATCACGTTAAAAATTTAAAATTATTAAAATGGACTCTATGTTTATGACCGTAAAGTCCATTTTAACAAAAAATGTTTTAATGTGATTCCCAACACTCGCTTGTTTCAGGTATCAGTTCCCAGAAAATAATGTAAATCGAGTGATCGAGTTTGTTGATGGTTCTGTCGGTACTTCGGTAGTACCATCGAGGTCGAAAATAATTAGAATAATGACCAAAATGTATCACTAGAGAAGTACGTTTATCTTTTCCTACTACCGAAATCTCACATACCTTATGTATGCACCTAGGTTTTCATAAAGAATTATGAATACCTATTTACAATACTCTTGCTAGTATTTTTTTACACTTCCAGTATAACGTGGCCTCACCATGTATATATTTTTGGTACAATGAGAGATCTGCATAAACTGGTTTTGTATAGCTTGACCACCTGTCGTGCTTACCAAAGTTCCTTTATGTACGTTTCCCCGACGCAAAGACGACGGGGTGCTATAAGTTTGACGTGTCTTTGTGTGTGTGTGTCTGTCTGTGGCATCGTAGCATCCGAACGGATGAAACGATTTTAATTTTGTTTTTTATTAGAAAGGTGAATTAGTCGGCAGTGTTCCTAGCTATGTTTGATGAAAATTAGTCCAAGATGGCCGCCGACACAAAATGGCGGATTACTTACATATTTTTTCACAATTCCCTCGATATGGGTATCAAATGAAAGGGCGTGACTAGTAGAATACTTCCTATGATAAATTTAAAATCCAAGATGGCCGCCACCACAAAATGGCGATTTACCTTTTTTCAATATGGGTATCAAATGAAAGATCTTGACTAGTACAATAATGCATACTATATTCAAAGGGAATAAGGAATACTAACTAACGAAATGAAACACGGAAAGTGGAGTGATGACTGGTTCCTAGGACTTAACTATAATCAATTATTTTCTATTTAACTTTTATTACATTATGTGTCGGAGGACTTTTTTATTTAATTTTTAATTTAATTTTACTTGTTCGTATTATATTATTTTCAGTAATGATTTCAAAAACCAAATCGGTGGTTCCTTGAGTAGTAACGTTACGAAGCTTGAGTTGCATAACGACAAGAGTGTTGCACGCAAACAGTACGTATTTTTAGGGTTCCGTAGCCAAATGGCAAAAAACGGAACCTTTATGGATTTGTTATGTCTGTCTGCCTGTCTGCCCGTCCGTATGTCACTGCACTTTTTTCCGAAACTATAAGAACTATGCTGTTGAAACTTGGTAAGTAGATGTATTCTGTGAACCGTATTAAGATTTTCACACAAAAATAGAAAAAAAGCAATAAACTTTGGCGGTTCCCCCATACTTAGCATTGAAACTCAATTTTTTTTTCTTCAAACCCAAACGTGTGGGGTATCTATGGATAGGTCTTCAAAAATGATATTAAGGTTTTTAATATAATTTTTTTCTAAACTGAATAGTTTGCTTCCAAAGTGGTAAAATGTGTGTCCCCCCTGTAAATTTTAAAATAATAGAATGATAAAACTTAAAAAAAAAATATGATGTACATTACCATGTAAACTTCCACCGAAAAGTGGTTTGAACGAGATCTAGTAAGTATTTTTTTTTTAATACGTCATAAACCGTATACCGCAATTTACCTTACATTCAATCAATTTATTATATTTGAGTTGCTGCTACGGAACCCTTCATGGGCGAGTTCGACTCGCACTTGGTCGCTTTTTAATTAAATTGTAAATATATAATATATATTTATATAATATATATTGACAATTTTACGGTGACATATTATGTCACCGTAAAATTGTCAAATACGTTATATTACAATATAACGTGTATCTCTCTAGCGATATTGTAAAGTCTCGAATTATTGTCAATTGAACATACGGAAGTATCTCTGCCCCCATAATCGGGACTTGGGGCACCCCCCCGTTATGTTAGTTAGGTTCCTTTAAACCCTGCACCCGGAAATAGGGGCCCTGCGAAGCGGGGCTCCGTCGACTACGCTTTTTAGGGGAATATAAAGTGTTTTAAGGTTAGGTTATAATAATCGGTATTTCTCAGGAATGGTACAATATCTTTTCATGAGAGTTGTACCACTGGGCAAGGGGGACCCCTCCTTCCCTCCACACCGCGTGAGTTGACTACCATCGCATGCATTTCACGTAAAATAATGCGTTTTGTTGTAAGCAGTATGTTCATTTGATAATATTTCGAGATTTTACAATATCGCTAGAGATATTACAATATAACTTTGACAATTTTACGGTGACATATATAATATATAATATTTGCTTTCAAGTTTTTAAGTAAACAGTTGCTTGCAATTCTTGAAGGTCAATTATTGCGCTTAAATTATTACATTCAATTATTGCACTTGTATATTCAAGAAAATGGCCTCATGTAAATGAAGCTTCAGTCATCAGTGTTTTTGAATAAAACTGATAAACAAATATTATTATGATGATTATACGATATTTCTTACGATCGTTTCTTATTTGTAGCAAAATTAATAACCAATTTAGAGTTCTGATTATAGAATCGAATGTATGGATACCTGCAACGTTTCTTTTTATTCCGTACTAGCGGACGTCCCGCGGTTTCACCCGCATAGTTCCCGTTCCCGTGGGAGTACGGGGATAAAATATATCCTATGTTACTCGTGGATAATGTAGCTTTCGAATGGTGAAAGAATTTTTAAAAACGGTCCAGTAGTTTTTAAGCCTATTCATTACAACCAAACAAACAAACAAACAAAGTTTTCCTCTTTATAATATTAGTGTAGAAGTGTAGATTCCGGAATTGATTTTTTTTTAACTTTCTGACTACAGAATCAAATGCTAACTAATGTCGAAAAGTAGATTACCAAAATGGCGTAACAAACGTCAAGATAAGTAATTTAAAAAGTGAATTTCATAATTATATTATGTCACCGTAAAATTGTCAAACACGTTAGATTGTAGTCTCTCTAGCGAGGTTCTAAACTCTCGAAATATTGTCAACTGAACATACTGCTTACAATATAATGCATTATTTTTCGGTAGATTGTAATCTATCGAAGGTATTAATTATGCATTCCCGGAATTTCTGGAATTTATGTTGAAAAAAGCCGCTTCCATAATTACTTGCCCAAAAATTATAGTAAATAAATGCATCCAACTATCCGATGTCTACAATAAATACCTAATATTAAGAAAACTAAGATGAAATGGAGTACTCAAAACTTTTATTTCACTACATACTAACAACATAGGAATGCATTGAAGGTGTTAAAAAATTAACTAAAAAAAAAGAAAAGAAAGTGGTTTCATCTATCTATGTTGCATATACTTAGCTCAATGATTTCAAGTACGCGAGTTCAGTCCCGCGCGTCGCGCATCGTGGCGCCGCCGCCGCCCGTGTTTGACAAACGCACTAATGCGGGTGTGGCGAGACGCGCGGGGGAAATCAGAATTTTTCTTGGCGTTAGGCCCGCTCTTAAGCCGTCAGTCCCGGCTGTTTTTCGTAGATCTATGACAGTTGCTACAGGCAGTCAGTGGCCCAAAAAGTCTGACAACCAGTCTTACCAAGAGGTATCATATTCTCCAGTACTAACTAGGAGGTCAGATAGGCAGTCACTTTATGTAAAATACTGGGATTCAGCTGCATCCGGTTAGACTGGAAACGGAGTCCATCATAGTTGGGACAAGGCTAGGCAGGTAAAAGTTTACAACCTGGATAGCACATAATTATTTTTTTCCATTAGTATGATCCAGTGGGACAATTAATGAACTGCACGCGACTGAAGTTGTCTACAGGAGCTAAATTAGCAACTCTATTTGTGGTAGTTCAAACATCGTTTGAAATCCTACTGTTAGAATAAAGTTCTAATCAGCTTGCACTACAAAGTGGTTGTTACGTCAGTTACTGCGGGGCGAATAGTGCAAAATCAGTGGTTTTGATTGATATAAATAAAATGTTGCTTGTAGAATTATTATTTGCCAAAAAATCAGAATGATCGCATGTATTTAAGTATGGTTTAGGTACTAGTAGGTATATGGTTTTTAAACACCAACATATTTTTTTTCAGATAAGTTCGTGATTTTTTTATCAAGTAAAATTAATCCATACCATAATATAAATGCGAAAGTAACTCTGTTTGTCTGTCTGTCTGCTACCTTTTCACGACAAAACGGCTGATCGGATCGTAATGAAAATTGGCACGGAGATGTATTTCAACCTAGGGAAGGACATAAGCTATATATTATCACGCTCATTACTTACGGGGGTGAGCAATATGCATTTCGTCTATATTTGTCAACTGTTTGACAACTGACAACCGTCATAACATGCATTGTAATAGAATAACTATTTTTAACCATTTGTCATTAGAACAAATAGGCCACCGGTGACGGCTACCGCCTTTCGAACAATGAGTCGCAAGTTCAAACCTCAGTAAAGACATGCAATACATTTTGATTTTGTTTAAATGCTGTAAGATTTCCGATAGTAACTTTGGTTGGGTCGCACGTTCAAAACCCACACGGTTTTCACTTTTTGTAACAAAGTATTTTGTTTTTTTTTTAAAGCTTTAAGATTTCCAAATCATTGTTTAAACAAATACTTTTTTTAACACTTAAACGACAATTTGGGAATCACTTATTTCAAATAATAAATCTGTAAATATGGCACTTAAGCTGTTAAAGGATCACACACGGAACCCTTTTTCTACTACCTATTTCATAAATTTTCGTCTATGTCTGTGTGTCTCTACGTAGCCCTTTTGTTATAGCATCATGTGTAAATTATAAAACCAATGTGGTTCGATTCAATGCACAAATTGATATTGTGCATAACTTAGACAAGGTTTTCATTTTTGTTTCTTTGTAATCGGTGCTCTCCATCAAAAGATAAATTGTGACTTTAAAGTTTTTAAGGAGAACTTATCATCATGATCTAAGGATACATGCAGTGGCATCTATTGAATCAAAATGGTACTAATGAATAAAATTCACAAGATAGAGAAGAAGAGAATAGTCAACATGACCCTGCTTTAAAAATCTGCATAGCTGGTAGGTAGAGTATCTGTTCGACCGCTTTCCATGCATATTATTATGTTCTAGCAGTTTAATTTCGTGCTCTATAGTTAATGGCGTTGTTCATTTGACTCCATTTTCTGAATCACGGTGTTATGATTTTCCGTGAAAGAATGATACTGACATTCGCCCGTTTCAGATGTCTCAAGTTTGGTTTTTTTAAGAGGTTTTCAATCCAACGCCTGTTTTTCTTTATGTATAGGTTACCTATACAGGAAAAGTTTTTAACCACTGCGTAAATTTTTTTTGGTAGCTCAGTGTTAGTAATAGAACACGTTCCCATTTTTAGTTTTAATTTTTTTTTTTCAAATTTTTCCATCTTGTCCCATTTTAAAATAAGCATAACATGGACATAATTTAATTGTAATACTGTGAATGAAAACGCGCTGGCTGCTGACGTACGATGTGTCCTAAGCCCATGAAAGTATGAAGGAAATAAGAGCAATACTTAAATGACGTGATGAAAGTTGTAAGAATCCCCTGGATGTGAGTCGCACGAGACCGGTCAATGTGGCGACACATGTCCAGCATAAGACGTCTTTCGGCTGAAATAATGATGAATGATGATAATTCAAATGGAGTAGGGCAGGTTACCTAGCAGGATGCGGTGATTACAGGTGGAGTAAAGCTGTGACCAAGTGGCGTTCTAGAAATCGAAACAGAAGTTTTGGTCGTCCAGAGGTGAGATAAGCAGACGATATTGTTGCCATTACGGGGATATCCTGGATGAGACTGGCACACGAGCGTGGAGCTTGGCACAAACAAAGAGAGGCCTGTACCCAGCAGTCGGTGAAGTCGGACTATGGATGATGATGATTATGACGCATAACTTTTTCCAGAGAAGTCCGATTTTCAAGATTATTTTGTATTGAAAAGAGTGCATCGCAAAGTTTGTCTCATTTTATATTGAAAATAGTCGTGTTCAAATCAAAGTCACGCACTTCTGATTTTTCAGATTCATGTGCGTATTGTATAATCATCGCATGCTGAAACATCGTGAGGAAACCAGCATGCCTGAGAGATATTTGATCGACGGCATGTAAAGCCAAGACTGATGACCTTGGGCGGCATAAAAACTCTCACATCAGGTTAGGCACTAACCACACGATAAAGAAGAAGATCGTGTTGGGGCTTATTTCATAAACCTTTTTGTCAACTTTAGACCTGGCTGACGTTTAACTGTGATCGAAGGTCTAGCGATGGAGACGTAAGACAGTCACAAGAGGTCCGAAACAGTTTACGGCAGCTATATCGTGTGTCGGCTCATTTCATGCACCTTGATATAAACTTGAGACCTAGCTGGAGTATGAGTATCATCGAAGGTCTAACGATGGACACGAAAGGCAGTCACAAGAGGTCCGCAACACTTCAAATCTGCTCTATCGTGTTTAAGGTTAATTTCGTACACCTTGATGAGAACTTTTAAACCTAGCTGGAGTATGACTGTCATCGATGGTCTAACAATGGAGATTGAAGGCAGTTGCAAGAGATCCTAAACAGTTTACATCAGCTATATCGTCATTGGGCTCACTTAACGCACCTTGATGAGAACTTTAGTAATAGCTGGAGTATTACTGTCATCGAAGGTCTCATCGGCTCGGCTTGGCTAGGAGACGAAAACATTTGCAAAAAGTTTTCAAGAGATTACAGCATCTACATTTACGTGTTTTTTTGACCTGCTTGGAGTATGACTAACATCAAAGGTCTGACTTTGGAGAAGGAAGGCAGATGCGGGAGGTCCGCAACAGTTTGAAGCAGCTTTAACGTGTCGCGGCTCATGACATGCCACTTGATGAAGACTTTCGACCTAGCTGGAGTATGTAATCGTCGAGTGTCCAAGGATAGAAACGTAAGGCAGTCGAAGGAAGAACCCATAATTGAAAAAACAAAAGCATAATATTTTGGCGATTAATGTCTACTATTCGTGAAAAAATAAATTGTTATTTACTTGAGTCTGTACTAATATTATAAAGCTGCAGAGTTTGTTTGTTTGGTTGGTTGAACGCGTTAATTTTAGGAACTATTGGTTCATCTTACGCAGACGAAGTTGCGCGGGTCAGCTAGTTGTACTATGTTTTCAAAATACTATCATACTAGCATATATCATGAAGAATATCACATATTTTTCTGATTTTGTTTATTATAGTGAATCGTATACTTTCAGGCATTATAAAACTGGCGTTTAGCTCCTGTAGTCGCCTTAAGCTCGTTTTGAATAAATCTCTGTGCTTTGTCAAGATTGTTTTTAGAGCACCTTTTAGTACATGAAACAACCCATTCATTTTTGTTGGCACTGTTTCTAATGCCAGAGGCGTTTTCGCTCCAGGTTTTTTTTCTTTTTTTGTTCGCCCGGACAAGCATTAGTCAATACAGGTAGTTGCATGACTGCGCTTTTAGAATTTTCACAAACGAGTACCTATTGGTAATTGAATTTAGTTACCCAAACCTTTTTGGAACAAACAACGGTTTTTTTTTTTCAAATCTATTTCACGCGTAACTGGCATATAACAAACATGCTTCGCTTCTTTGTTGGAACAAATTCAAAAAGTATTGCAAAATAAAATCAGCCGTAGATTCCTATTTCAAATAAACGAAAATAGTAAGGCAAATCAAATTAGTAAGTTAAATCAAATTAGGTAATGTCCATTATTTGAATTCAAATAAACAAGATTTTGAATCGAAATAAAACACATATTTTTAGGTTGAGTAAATTAATATTACTTTAAGCAAAGTTGATTTGAGTGCCTATCTAAAGTTAAGTCAATAAAATAATAATAATATTATACTTATATATATACATAAACTTAAGAGGAGCTCGTGGCTCGATAAATAATCACAGCCGCTCGTGCCGATCTTTAGGTTAAGCCGTGCTTGTCTAGGTTGGTTTGTGGATGGGTGACCACCCTTACAAACCGAGTTTCCTCCAAGCCTCGGAAAGCACATTAAGCTATTGGCCCCGGCTGTCATTCTGTCCATCTTTGGCAGTCGTTACAGGTAGTCAGTGGCCCAAATAGTCTGACAACCAGTCTTACCAAGTGGTATCGTATTATCCAGTATAGCGACTGCCTATCTGACCTCCACAACCCAGTTAGGGTTTTTTTTTTGGGACAAGCCCGCCGCACACGCCCAAACCACTGTAACTCCTGAAAGCCAGAATCAACAGTGGCGACCACCAGAAAAGCGCCGAGACAATGAAGCTCGACGAAGTCCCAGAGAATGAATTTATCTGTCTTGGATCCCGCAACGAAATTAATCAGAAAGTATAGCGGAGGAGTAGGAAAAAAAACACTGTAATTTCCACTTCCCTCCATATCAGCAGGAGACAGAACGAAACAAGGCTAATAGGCACAAAGGGACGTTTACAACTGGGATAGGCCCAGTTGCCTAGCACCACAGATAAATATTAACGTAAATGGGACCTATTTAAGTTGAGAGCTGTTATATTTGATTCCAATAATAGGTATGGCAAAAACGCTTGACCGCACGGAAATTTTCTCTAGTTTCTACAAGGTCCGTATAGTAAATAACTCCGGATGTAACCTGTACACTACCCTACATAATATTACGTTCATTTTGCCAAAGACTACACAGTGAAATTGGTCAACACAGTGATCAACCTCCAGCCATGTCCTGTCCAGCCGCTCACGAACGGATGGAAAGAACTGGTGGAGGTGTCTGCCCTTGATGGAATTGTCCCACCTACATTGCCATTCAGATAAAAGTTCCTCCCAGACGTCGGTCTGTGGTTTGAATAATCTAGAAATCCTAGCACGATCACGTATGGTAAAAAAGTCTGCGTCCGTGGTGTCACGCGCGTTATAGTACATTGCAGCCCGCCGCTGCACTTCAAGATCGACTGGAAGTACACCCGCAAGCACCGGTAAAGCTTCGGTACTAACCGTCCTATACGCTTTGCATAAGAACATCAACGCCAAACGCTGGCTTTGAAGCAATTTACGTCGCACCGCTCCTATGGTGGCCCTATCGGCCCAAACAGGTGCCCCGTAGCACATACAACCCAAGTAAGTAGCCACATAGATGGTCTTTAAAGTTAAAAATTTAAAGACCACCCAGTTAGGGTTGTGGAGGTCAGATAGGCAGTCGCTCCACGTAAAATACAGGTATTCAGCTCCGTCCGGTTAGGCTGGAAACCGACCCCAAACTTTTCCCAAGTTGGGAAAAGGCTACGCAGATGCTATTAGGTACATACATAAACTCACGCCTTTTCCCCATTGTAGTAGACACAAACCAAAAAGCGCCACCTGCTACGATCCTCACATACTGCTTTCACCTCGTCCACGATCATACATCTGGTCATACACGCACGATATGTCACTAAGTCAATTAAATTTTATGACAAACGTACCTATTGTACATAAATGTATGGAAATCAGCTGTTAACCGCATACCAAATTGAGCACCTGCGAGTAAAATGAGTAATCATTTTATTCTTAATACACTGACCTTTATTAATATTTTATTAATAGAGGTGTCGAACTAGCGATCGTAACAAAATTTATACCTACTTGTGATTTAATAAAAACATTAAAGATATAAAAATACCACCTGCTGACCTGTTCGACAAGAAAGGAGAAACTGTGATCAATATTTAATATTTTTATAGTTTTTAGAACAAAAGGTGAATCCAAAGATAAAGGGCCAAAGATTTAGGTCAATTATTTTTGTTCAAAGACTTTGGATGGTTGCCAAATATTAATGGAGTGTTAGAGATAGAATTTGTTAAAATATGTCAATTTGTTTATTGTTTTAGTTAATTTTGTAATAATAAACACAGCTGTCGAGTTGATGACTTGAATCTTTAAATAAATGCTGAGATGTTGAAACTGAGCCTAGTTTTAGTTTTAACCGATCACAAATAGTTCTAGTTTTTATACTTCAGGGTTCAGGCTCAGTAAATATACTAGATTTTGCCTCACTCGCGTTAATTTAGAATTTGACAATCAATTTGTGTTGTAATTTGCTTATAGTATAATTCAATCATGATTCGAAAGACACGTGGTGCTATCATCTATTATCATAAGATTAATGTTGTTTTCCTTGGGAACAGTAATTTTTTTCGGGACGAAAGTTAGTCCAGTACAAATTCAATTTCAGGATGATCGGATCAGTGCTTTAGGCGTTAAAAGGTAACAAAGAAACGTACTTTCGTCAACATTATCATCATTTCAGCCGAAAGACGTCCACTGCTGGACATAGGCCTCCCCCAAGTGTCGCCACATTGACCGGTCCCGTGCGACTCGCATCCAACGAATTCCCGCAACCTTCACCAGGTCATCGGTGAAGATCACGTACTTTCGCATTAGTAATATTAATGGAATTATACATATTTATGCTGCGTTTCCACTGACTTATGGCCACGATGTAAACAAAGGTGCAACTCAAGTTTATTGACTCTAATATTGATCAGAAAACATGTATTTTAGTAAAGTTAAACAATCAAACATCTGCTAACCATTGATAGGCAATACAACTGTGCTAACATGTGACGTCACTTCATTCGTTTGTTTTTACTTTTCAGAATAAAGCGGTTATAGAGTTTGTAGACGATGATAAAGTGTGTGAAAAAACCGAAAGGTCCTTGTGTTGCTCGTCATTGTGATATTATTTTGTTCCAGATTATACCTTTTAGTTATAGAGATAAATTAAAAGTCGTAGTTTTAACTTTTTGACACGTTTTTTAAATATATTTTTGTATAAATGTATTGTTAGGTAGAAATGAGGTTGTACGTTGACGTTATTCTATAGAAAGGAGTTACAGACAACTTCCAATGGTCTCTGGTCGCGAGAGATTCGTTGGAAATATCGCTCAAAGGGCTGTAACCTGCCAACCCACACTGGGCCCACTTCGTGATTTGTAGCCCATTCCCTCTCATAGAGAGGAGGTCATGTGTCCCAGCAGGTGGGAACATTATAGGCTGATTATGCCATCCATACTAATGTAATAAAAAGGAAAGATTTTTATTTTTGTATGTAACGAATAAACTTAAAAACTGCTGAATCGATTTGAAAAATTCTATCCGCAATGGATAGCTACATTATCAGCAAGTAACATAAGCTATATTTTATCCCCGTACTCCCACGGGAACGGGAACTACGTGGGTGAAATTGCATGACGTCCGCTAGTGTACAATATTGATTTTCAGCTGCATCCTGTTAAACTGGAAGCCGACCCATTATTTTTCGGATGGGAAATCATCAAATGACTCAGACTTTTACTGACTAAAACCCATCCATGTTCTTTCCTTCCCTTTACGTTCCGGGGCCACGGTATCTCTTTCGAACAGTCTCACAGCCCCGACAGGCTTTGGTCCTTGCGGGCCCGTCCTTTTATGCTGACATCTCTTTGAGGCGCGCGTGGAACACGAACGCGACGTCGACACGGCCTGTCGTCATTAGACGGACGGACGACTAGCTAGCCCATAGCTCACCGTCCACAGGCCCGCGTGGAAGCCAGCCCTAACATAGTTGAAAAAGGGCAAGGTAGTGATGATGACAGTACCACCACAGTTTTTAATAACCACACTAAAGGATGAGCTACGCTAGACCGTGTCGGCTCAGACTCGAGTTTCAGCCGTTGCATGGTCAATGTCAACTAAATATTACATATTATCTCCTACTTCTGAATGGTTTAAAAAAAAATAACCACGAAGGGTTCTAACCTAATCTATCCGTGTCGGGGTGCCCCAAGTCGGCCTAGGCAAAACTAGTTTGTCATCAAACACCTCGTTATAATTTGTGGCTATCCCTAACCGTTATGAAGTTACACCCCCTTTCAATTTTATTGTCACATCATTGGGTGGCCGAGATACGAAGTAATGGTCTTCTTCACGATCCGACAAAGTTTCAAATAGATGTGAGCATTATCGCAGGCACTCGAACGAAAGAAATTGAAAATTGTAAATGTTATCCAAATTTTAATTGTATTATTTTATTTTTTAATTGCAAGCGTTCAAATCCGTGTTGTGTTAGTTTTAAATGAGTTTTCGACGCACTGTAAAAATTGTTAATGAAATAAATGAAATGAAATGAAGATAATTTTAATTGAAATAACTTCATTCATACGAATAGTTTAATTTTACATGTGCGTTGCTACCGAGCGTCTGCCATGGCTGTTGGAGCTCAACTGTCACAATACTTCGTCCCTTATTCATCCCTCGCTGCATCCCCTCTACCGACGATCATGTCCAAGTGGTAACGATATTATTAGTTTACATAACAAATTTTTAGATGGCGCTGCTTGTTGTACTATGGCGCCATCAATCTACGATACATAAATGTATGGACATATTCACGCTGTACCAAGCGGCAACCGAGTGTCGGCCGAGCAACGGACAACACAATACGATACGGCCGACACTCAGCTCGGACCCGACACGATCTAGCGTGAGTCAAGTTCTTGCCCATGACATTGTTTGAAGTTGAGACAGTCCGACGATCAACCTAGTCGTTCAGTTGAATCCTGCCAAGAATTTCGGATTTCATTTTAATTTTGTCGATTGACTTCTTTACTGATGCTTGCGTAAATATTTTCCTGTTTACTGGAAAAGTATTTTTATATACTTTAGATAATCTTATTGCTTGAAAAAACGTCCTTCAGATATATTTTTTTTCAAGAAATTCAAGATTTCATTCGTTTTCTTGATTGTGGGATTGTGAATTTCTTTAATGTTACTTTAATGTCAACATTAATCGTAATGGTTGATTTGATTTTATTTAGTTCTGGTAAACTTCCTATTTTTAATTTATCTGAGTGACATCAAAGGGCCATAAGCCACCCTTCGCCATTTTGATTTTATAGCTTAGTATTTTTTTTAATAAAAACATAAATTTTATTATACGAAATCGTACGATCATTATCAATAAAGTATGTTTATTAAAAAACAATCAATTGTTTGTTTATTGTCGTCTAAGGTGTTGTTACGGTTGCCGCGGGCATGCTTCAGGGATGTTTGCGGTTGCACAGGGAGATGGTTTCATGCCATCTTGCGCGAGCGGTGCAATCGAAATAATTTATACACGTAGTGTGTATAAATTATTTCTTTAAGAATTAATATGTATGAATTACGAATTATTTTGGTTTTACTTTTTTATGAAGTAGGTACGCATGCTCCGCGGGCCCCTTAAGTGGCTCATTGTAAATACAGTACCTATTCTTGAAATTAACATACAATTAAAGTATAACTACATACAACAAACGTTCGGTAACATTGACGAACAAAACAAATGCGCGTCAACAGGCATTCATTTGGTCTGCAATCAACAATTGCTTAAAACTGTGTTGTAAAATGTATTAAACTCATCTACATAAATGAATTTATTTGCGCTGAAATGATGATGAATGATCATGTTGTTATCTGATGATGGTGATCTAAAATGGACCTAATTAGTTTACTGTACGAATTTTATGTCAATGATCGATAATATTCGTGACGTAGATGTTTAATACATGAAATAACAATGTAAATTAATCGATTGTGAATATGACGTACTAATTTATTTTACGTTTTTATTTATTTTTTCATAATTTTTTATTTCTCCTGGTATCGTGGGTACGTTTTAATACATTTAAACTAACATACACGAACAGCAAGACTCGGAACAACTACTTGGACAGGCGATACAAATATTAATTCCGTGCGGCAGTCAATTGCCATTCGACGCTCGGCCGCCGCAGCGTGCAGACGTGCGCTACGCTCCGCTCCGTCGTCTCTCCGCGCCCCCGCGCCCCCGTTCCGGTCAGCTGCAGTGCTACGTCGTAGCCCTGCGTTCTCACCGAGTCTACGTTCAGTCGTAGCACTACTACGGTTTGTGACTCGTTCACAACCATAGTGTGTTGCGCCGTAGCGAGCTAGCTACGACGAGTGCTTGCGCTCTTAGTAGTTGGTCCGCTGCGTAAAACTGTCTTTTTCAAGACAAATTCCTTCATCGTCAAAAACGTATTTTGCCCCTTCAGGGAAATCCACGGTTTAGTGGTACTTGGGTGGATACCTAACGGTGCTAACGATCCCAAGTGGGTGTTGACCCGACACACCCGCTAACCCTCTTCAAGGGAAGGCAATCCGTTGGAAGGGCTCTGACTGCGGCCTTGGGGGATCTCCTAGTCGCAGTCTGGTAGCACCTAACCCCCGTTTGTCCACAGCTGCACCCGGGACGTCTGGGTGTCTCTACCCCAGCGGCCCGGATCGGTCGCAAGACCCATAGGGCCCTGTCGCACAATAAGACTGGCGACAGGTTTACAAGCTTAGGGCACACCTTAGGTACTCACCTCCCTGTGTCACCCACAGGGAGAGAACACATCCCCGGGTTATCCCACCCGGGGAGTTAGGTACTGGTATCGCTAGATAGGCAAACAGAATAGGCCCTTCAGGCAATTCTCAGACAGTCGTGTCGCTGGCAAGTTTGTTTGTGTTTTTCTTCTTGCCAGTAACACTAGGAAAAACACAAGGGTGGGTTCGTTTTTACGGGGAACTGTCTGCCCGGGGAGTTCACGTTTAACGTGTCTCCTCGGGACTAGGTAGTTAGCTCTTAGTTAGCTCACCATTAGGATATTAGGCTGTTAGGCTCCCCCTGCCAACATGGCTTACCGCAACGTGCCACTTAACGCGCACTTCGACGACCTGATACAGGTACTGTTAGCTGATGACAGTCCCTATATCCAGGAAAAATACGCGAACCTCTTGACTCCTTTTAAAAAGGATAGTTATAGAGCCCTCAGGAAGGAATTTCCTTCTAGGTCGCCCACGCGCTCCCCCGACCCGTTAGCTCAATCCTCCGACATGGAGATAGTAGAGTCCCAGCCAGCCCCTGAGAGCTCTCCGGAGACCTCGGGCACCAACTCCTCGTCCTCAGAATCTGAGGACTTTCAGTTGGTGCAGAAGGGCAAGAGGAAGAAGGGAAGGCAAGCGAAGGCCGGTAAGGCCAAGAAGGCCGTCACGGACTTCAATGCGCCTCCCCTTGCTCCCCTAGCCTCCCCGCCCCCGTCCGGTGTTACTGCACCCCCAGCTGCCTCCCAGGGCAGCCGCCCGTCCAGCCCTATGGCTATTTCCTCACCGCAAGGTGCGGCTCCTGTCAGCCGCCCTGCAAGCCCTATGGCTGCTTCTCAGCCAGCCCCCACTTCTGCTGCTCCTTCTTCAAAGAAGCAGTTAAAACCCCCGGCTCTGTACATCCAGGAGAAATCCAGATGGACAGAAATCTCCAAGATGTGTATTGATCGCAAGATCAACTACACCAACGCCACCTCAGGGTATCAAGGTGAAGACCCCCACGTCCACGGACTTTAGAAGTCTCGTACACGCGCTTCGTGGAAGGAACGTCGCCTTTCACACGTATAGTCTCCCTGAGGAGAAGCCGACCCGTGTGGTCATCAAGCGGATCCCCAAGGAGATTCCCTCCCAAGATATCCTGGAGGATCTCACCTCCCAGGGTATCCCCGTTTCGGCGGTCCACCGCCTTCACAAGAATAGGTCCCAAGGGGGTGACGAGTACGACATGGTACTCGTAATATGTGACCCAGTTGAAGGGCACCACCCCATCTTCAAAGTCCGGTCAGTATGCTCGCTCTCGGGCATCATCATTGAGAGGCCTAAAAAGCTTAAAATCGTCGGGCAGTGTCATCGCTGCCAGCTTTATGGCCACAGCCAAAAGCACTGCTACGCACCGCATAGGTGCGTAAAGTGCCTCGGCGATCATGCCACGGCAGACTGCACCCGTCCTAAGGACAGGAATCTCTGCACAGAGCCGCCTAGTTGCGTCCTGTGCGGTCAGTCTGGCCACCCGGCAAACTACAGGGGCTGTCCCAAAGCCCCCAAACAGTCCGCTGGAAAGTTGGCCAATCGCGCCAACCAACGCCAGCAGAGGGAAGCTCCCTCTTCCTTCCAAGTCCCCTCCAAGGTCCTCCCCGAGCGTCTCAGCCCGCAGAGGCCCTCCCCATGGAACATGCTGAACCATCAGCAAGCGTTCCCAGCCCTCGCGAAGTCCCAACCCAACCCCCCCATGCCCGGTCTAATGGAAAACCCTGTACCAGCGCCCACTCCGGTGGTCGCCCCTCAGGCTCTTCCTAAAACCCGCGCTCCCGTCTCTCAAACCCGCGCTCCCGTCGCTCCAACCCGCGCTCCTGCTTCACAGGAATCTAACCTCAAATACTTGATGAAGTATCAGCCCCTTTGCACCCCTGAGGCCGACCGCATGGTGGCCGAACTCAGGGCTGCAACGGACCTTCAACAAGTAGTTGATATCATTGATGCCTATCCGGTCATCAAGTCAGCCTTAAGCAATCTTAGTTTCGCGCCGTAATGGATATTACACCCGGTATCTCTTGCACCCAACCCCGGTCCCTTAGATTAGGTTACTTTAACGCCAACGGCATGAGAGGTCAACGCGACGAGATCGCCTCTTTCCTCCGCGACCACAACGTTGATGTACTCCTCATCCAGGAGACCTTCCTTAAACCCAGCCACCGCGACCCCAAGATTGCGAACTACCGTTTAGTTCGCAATGATAGGTTACGTTGCCACAAGGGTGGTACTCTCATTTACTTTCGCAAGGAACTACACTGCATCCCTATCGACCCCCCTCCTTTAAAGTCCCTACTTGAGGTTTCAATCTGTCGGCTAGCTATGACCGGTCATCAACCGATCCACTTAGTGTCTGCTTATTTGGCCCCTTCTAACACGTCGGAAGATCACAACCTCCTGGTTAATGATCTCACCCTCCTTTTCGGCTTAAGTGACTCCGTGATCATCGCGGGCGATCTTAATGCCAAACACCCAGCCTGGAACAGTAGAATGACGAACCCGAGAGGGAAAGTCCTCTACGATCTAGGTCTGTCTCTCAACTTTGACCCGATCGCTCCTATCGAGCACACCTATTATCCCGACACTCCCAGCTATCATCCTGACGTGCTCGATATAGCGCTGCTCAAGAACGTGAACCTTCGGTTACACTTGATTGAGACGTTACACGAGCTCCATTCCGACCATCGTCCAGTGCTCATGCACTTGATTCCTCGCTCGGGTATCATTGACCCCAGCCAACCCCCTCCCACCACTCTCACCACTGACTGGAGGAAAGTAAGCGATATGCTGAAATCTGAAACGTCACCGCTTCTTGATGGTATTCCCGACCATATTGTCTCTGTCGCAGACACCGAGGCCGCAATCAACTCGTTTACAGAACACGTTCAGTCCATACTGAAGGATTGTTCTCGAGAAGTACCAGCGATGAGCGATCAACGCTGGATACTTCCCGACGACATTCGTGAACTGATAAACGAGAAGAATGCGGCCATACGTGCCTACAGCTCTTGGCCCTGCGAAGCGAACAAGATTCACATGCGTTCCTTACAGCGTGCTGTAAAGAAACGCACCAGTGAGTTTCGTTCGAGTCAATGGGACAAAACGCTCAGCGAACTTGAGCCCACTCACCTAGCTTTCTGGCAGCTTCAGAGGAAGTTGCGCACCTCGGAAGAGGTTTCTTCTCCACCCCTCATCCGTCCCGATAAGAGCGTCGCTTTTGATGACTCTGAAAAAGCAGAATGTCTGGCCGACAGTTTGGAATCCCAATGTTCACCGAGCACTCTACCAGTAGACAAGCAGCACCTTGATGAGGTGGATGCAGAAGTCGAACGTAGAGCATCGCTTCCCCCTGTAGAAGACCCCGATGACCCTCTCCCCGTCATCACCCCGGAAGAGGTCAAAGATATCATAGATAAGTTACAGCCTCGGAAAGCCCCAGGCGCCGATGGCTTCACTAATAGAGTTTTTAAAGCCCTCCCCGCCCGGCTCATAGTCCTTTTGGCTGCCATCTTCAATGGCGCCCTGAGCAATAATATGTTCCCCCAAGCGTGGAAAGAGGCCACTGTTATAGGTATTCCCAAACCTGGGAAACCGAAAGCCCAGCCTTCGAGCTACAGGCCGATCAGTCTCCTGAGTGCTCTCGGCAAAATCTATGAAAGGCTTATTTATAAGCGTCTCAGAGATTATGCCGAGACAAAGGGCCTCATCCCTAAAGAACAGTTCGGCTTCAGGACCGAACATTCTTGCATACATCAAGTCCACCGCATCGTCGAACACGTTAGCGCTGGTTTCCAGCGCGGAGCGATGACGGGCGTGATGTATTTCGATATAGCGAAAGCCTTTGACAAGGTCTGGCACAATGGCTTATTATATAAGCTATACCAACTCGGTGTGCCTGACCGTCTCGTGCTCATCTTACGAGACTTTCTGTCAAACCGTACCTTCCGCTACCGTGTGGGTAAGACGTTATCCTCTCCCCATCCTATCCGTGCCGGAGTCCCTCAGGGCTCCGTTATCTCTCCCCTCGCGTTCACGTTGTATACTAGTGACATCCCCAAGAACAAGAAGGTTCAGTTAGCCCTATTTGCCGACGACACGGCAATTTACTACACCGGCCGTTCTATGACTAACATCCGTCGCATCCTCCAAACAGCTGTCGACTCGCTCGGCGCTTGGTTCCGTAAGTGGAGGATTGAGGTTAACCCTGACAAGAGCCAGGCAGTTCTGTACTATAAGGCACGCCTTAAGCGTTCGCCAGGTCCCCCCGTCACCATGTTTGGCAAGCCTATCCCTTGGGAGAAGTGTTGTTGTTATTGCAGAGTAGAGTGATAAACACAGTTGGAAAGAAGTGAAATATTTAATATATATTATTATAAAAATTACACATGACATATGTACAAGAAAAATAGTTGCCGAGTGACAAACAGAACAAACACCAGCTTTCACATTTGAATCTAAAGTCTATTCTCTAGATGGCCAGCGTTAAACTTACAACACCCCCCCATAACGTGGGCATCATGATGGCTTCATACCACACCAAGCTGACGAGTGAACACCTCGTGCTTGACACAGCCCAGGGGCTTAGTGAACACATCTGCTAACATCTCATCCGTAGGGATGTATACAATTTCTACGTTAAACCTATCTATCATATCTCTAACGTAATGAAATCTTATTTCTATATGCTTGCTCCGTCTGTGATGAGTGTGATTGATAGCAAGCTGTATAGCAGATTGATTGTCACAATACATTACTATTTTACAACTAGTCGTCATTAGCAATTCCTTAATTAAAGCTTGTAGGAACACCGCTTCTCTACTCGCTTCGCTCAAGCTGCAATACTCCGCCTCGGTGGACGAAAGCGATATGCAAGACTGTTTGTAGCTACCCCAAGATACCGAATTACCGCCGTATTTAAACACATACCCCGTGTACGACTTACGGTCAGGATCTGCCGCCCAATCTGCGTCAGAATAACCCTCAAGAACGGGAACTACATTCGACTTCTTAAATACCAAAGCCTTTTGCTTAGTACCTTTAAGATATCGCAGTACACGCTTAGCTTGATTCCAATGGAATTCCGTATAACAACTGTTAAATTTACTTAAATATGACACGGCAAACGAAATGTCAGGTCGCGTAGTTACACATAAATACATAAGACTACCAATCAACTCTTGATACGGAAACTTTGTTATAACGTTATTTGTAACATTATTAGAACTCTCAATGATCGAACTAACATTAGTTATCATGGGAGACTTTACAGGCTTACAGTCTGTCATGCCAAAACGATCTAACATATTGTCAATCCGCTTTTCCTGACTAAGTTTGATGGAAGTTGCATCACGTTCTACCTTTATACCTAACATGTTTCGTACCGGGCCTAAGTCTTTGAGTTTAAAAACATTTAACAAAGAACTTTTTAACGTCTCAGCCAGACGTTTATCATTATAGAACACGAAAAAATCGTCAACATACAGAGCGATAAAAACAATCGATTCACCTGATCTCTTAGTGAAGATGCAGTCCTCTTGTTTACACTGTCTGTATCCCAAAGAAAGTAAAACATCTTTTACCTTTTGGTACCAGGATCGCGATGCTTGCTTCAACCCATAAATAGCCTTTCGTAATCTATAGACTTTGTTCTCACTCCCAGGGCATATGAAACCTTCCGGTTGTTGCATAAAGATCTCCTCCTGCAAATCTCCATTCAGGAATGCTGTCTGCACGTCCAAATGATCAATTTTAAGTTTCATTTCTACTGCCAGAGATAGCAACAATCGTATAGAACAATGACGAACGACCGGTGAAAAAGTTTCTTGGAAATCTTCACCATATCTTTGAGTAAAGCCTTTAGCTACCAACCTTGCCTTATAACGTGTAATGTTCCCATCCGAGTCTCGTTTAAGGGTAAAAATCCACTTATTTTTAACGACGTTCTTGTCAACCGGTTTATCAGTAAGCTCCCAAGCTCCGTGTAAGACAAAAGAATCGATTTCCTCTTTCATGGCCTTCTGCCATAACTCTTTATCTTCACATTTCAAAGCTTCTTTGACAGTACGTGGCTCTATGGGCTCTGTCACATTACACACGTTAGTTATGTTACAGGTTGTCTTAGGCATACGTGGACGTAGGTTATATCGTGTACTAGTAGACTCTGGTGCCAATTCAGGCGACGTTACCGAATCTTTACTAGCCTCGCGTTCACACTCCAACTCAACAGGATGATTTGGTGATTCTGCAGGAACTGTATCAGGCTCCGCCTCAACCGACGTAGTCTCCAGCATCTCCCTCTCATCATCACCTCCTGTAAGATAAATAGGTTCAAACACACGTTTTGGCCCTCTTTTAGATTTTCTCCCTGGAAACACAGATTCGTTGAACACCACATCACGTGATACAACGATCTTATTGTCATCAGGGTTGAACAAACGATATCCTTTGACGTTATCACAGTAACCTAAAAAGATAAGCCTTCTACTTTTGGGGTCTAACTTTTTACGTTTACAATCATCTACATGAGCAAATGCCTCGCAACCAAAGACACGCAGATTTTTAAGGCTCACTTTCTTACCACTCCACACTTCCTCTGGTAATCTACCAGAAAGTCTCGAGCTTGGCGATCTGTTGATCAGAAACGCCGCAGTGTTTACAGCCTCTGCCCACATCTTGTCATCGAGATTTGCGTTATACAGTAGACATCTGACCTTGTCAAGTAAAGAACGATTCAGGCGCTCGGCGGATCCATTCTGCTGACTAGAATATGGTACCGTTAGCTGATGTACAATGCCTTTCTTTTTAAGAAAGTCCGTCAACTCAGCATTAACGTACTCAGAGCCATTATCTGTTCTCATTACCTTGACTTTTGCACTACACTGATTCTCTACCAGTCTAATAAAATCTTTAGTGTACTTACACACTTCACTCTTCTTTGCAATGGGATAGACGAACACCTTCCTGGAGTAGTCGTCTAGAAACGTGAGGACGTAGCGCTTGCCTCCGAGAGAAGTAGTCGGCATCGGCCCCAAGACGTCACTGTGAATGAGCGCCAGCCGCGCCTCGGCCATCTGTTTGTTATGATTGGTCACAAAGGGAGCGCGGGATTGCTTACCCTTAAGACACACATCACAAACTTTCTTCTGAGTAGTAACCTGAAAGTCAATGTCATTAGCTACCTTCCTAAGTGATGCCAAGCTGTCAAAATTAATATGAGCTAAACGTTGATGCCATAACATCATATCCTTAGACGTAGATGACGTTGTCAGATTGACTTTACCCACAGAATCGAGCCTGTAAACTCTCCCAACTTTCCTAGCATGTATAACTAATTTACCAGTTTTAAATATGTTACATCCATTTTTATCAAAAATAAATTTAAATCCCTTTTCTGCAAGAGTAGATACAGATATTAAATTAACAGTAAGGTCAGGTACAAGCATTACATCTTTTAAAGTAGTATCTATCGTATGTCCACGAGAGTTAACCGTAAAATGTACGTCACCTTTCCCATTCACATCTAACTTCTTGCCGTCAGCAACACAAACCTCCTTAGTCGACGACTCATCCAGAGCTTGAAACCATTCTTGGCGTCCTGACATATTATCTGTCGCTCCAGAATCAATGATCCACGAACTGTCAGTGTTAAGTGCAGACAACACCATGGAAGTTGACGTCGCTCCATTACTGTCCAATTGAGGACAATCCTTCTTGACATGTCCTTTAGAACGACACTTCCAACACCACAACTTGTTCGTACTTGACGAGGTACTAGCGTGTTTTGATGTACTTGAGGCATTTTTCTTCTCGCCTCGAGAGCCAGCCTTTTCATTACTACGATTCCGTGTAAATAAGCAGCCATCGCCATTATCAGCGGCGCTCCCTTTCCATCTCTTATCTTGAAGAAGTTTTGTTTTTACCATATCTGTAGTTATGTCTATACTAGAATGCTCAAGAGCCATTATCATTGGGTCATAATCTTGAGGCAACCCTTGGAGCATAATAGCAGCCAGAAATTCATCATCAAGTGGTTTCTTCATACTACTGAGTTGTTCAGCAAGTGACAAGATCTCGTTGACATAAATCTCCATGCTATCGAATTGTTCTAGCTTAATAGAGCATAAAGTTCGCAGACACGACAATCTCCTATGCAACCCGGTGTCATCGTAAGCCTTCTGCAAGGCATCCCATACATCCTTTGCAGTTTTCGCCTGCACAATGTGAGAATAGCACGATTTTTCAACACTCAAACATAGCCTCGCTCGAGCTTTCTCCTCTCTACGAGCTAATTTGATAGCGTTCTCACCTGAGTTTTCGTATTTTCCAGTAATACATTGCCACAAATCCTCGAATACTAGTACATTTTGCATTTGAAATGCCCAATCGCGATAGTTGATGGTACCTTTCAGCTTTTCCATCGTAACTTTCGAATTAGTATACTCATCCATATTTCGAGTAAAATAATAATATTTTCACAAAATATTTACACTTCACACATGTAGCACATAACCTGTTGTTGTTATTGCAGAGTAGAGTGATAAACACAGTTGGAAAGAAGTGAAATATTTAATATATATTATTATAAAAATTACACATGACATATGTACAAGAAAAATAGTTGCCGAGTGACAAACAGAACAAACACCAGCTTTCACATTTGAATCTAAAGTCTATTCTCTAGATGGCCAGCGTTAAACTTACAACAAGAAGCAAGCCAAATATCTTGGAGTTATACTTGACGACCATCTGTCATTTAAGGCTCATATCAAAGCAGCTCGTGACCGAGCTGCCTTTGCTATGGGCCGACTCCATTTCATGATCACTAGGAAGAGCAAGTTGTCACTCAAGTGCAAGTTGCGTCTTTACACCGCAGTCATCCGTCCCATCATGACATACGCTTGTATCGTATTCGCTCATGCCCACCCGCGTCATATCCACACGATGCAGACCTTGCAGAACCGATTCCTCCGTAAGATCACCGGTGCCCCCCCGTACGTCCGTAACGACAGTCTACACGTAGACCTTAGAATCCCTACCGTTAAGCAGTTCATGAAACGCCTGTCCAAGCGTTACTTCGACACTGCCATCAAACATAGGAACCCCCTAATCGCATCGGCCGCCCGGTACGACCCATCGCGTATTAGCTCAGTCCAACGTCCGCGTCACACCTTAGTCACCCCCGACGATCCGATCACTATCTTGCAAGAGAGTAGGAAAGATACCAGTACAGTTCGTAGATTGTACAAATACAAACCGAAAACCTTCCGACCTCGCCGCCGAGGTCCGGCGCGTAATCCCAAGTCAATCCCTCCCCGACCCTTGCCTGAGCCAGCCCGCGATGCTGAGCCTTTAGCAATAAAACAGTCCCTAAATAAAGACAATCAGATCCAGCCTGTCCCTTTGCTGCCCCCAGCGACGCCCTAAGCCGAGGTCCGTACCCCACAGGGGGTGCCCTTAGAGCGCTGTCGCTTAGTTTTTAGTCATTTTGCCCTGGCTGGAGGCCTTAAATTCAAGGCATCCACAGGACTTGCCCGGTTAAGCAGAAGCCAGTCTTCGTAGACTGAACTGCGAGATGCCCTACACAAAAAAAAAAAAAAAAAAAAAAAAAAAAAAAAAAAGCAGTCAATTGCTCAGCCACTGCGCGATCCGTTTTTGTTTTACGTACACTTAACATTTTTTTTTGTCTTGGTATGGGCATTTGATGAGGAAGGACGAATCGCAAATAACTAAAAGGCTATAATCAATACAAGTTTAGATAGATGATGATAAGTCAATAAGTTTTAAGATCATGAACGGTGTAGGAAAATATCGTGAGGAAACTCCTAGAACCAAAATTCGAAGACATGCGACATCTACCAAACCGCACTTGGCCCACGTGGTGGATTATAGCTCATTCCCTCTCATAGACAGAAGGCCTGTCTAGGTAAGGTTCCCACAGCTGGGACATATCCCAGCTGTGGGAACCTTATAGACTGATTATGCTATGCTTATGATGCTTCAAATTCAAATTCGTATTTAAAAGAATATAAGGAACAGTTTCAACTCGAGTTTAAAATAGATCTTAACACCAACGGAAACCTTTGGATAGTCAGCAACAACAAACACAAATCTTGAAAATCTGTTTTCATCCCACGCTCAGCTGCCCTTACATCCATCATATCATTTCGAACAGTTTTTAGATTTACGACCGACGAAAATAAAACATTTTGGCATTGTCTTTAAGTGAATGTTTTGACTGCAGACAGATTTAATATAGTCGTGGAACTAGAATGTATGGAATGAAAACAGGTTTTCGTTTTAAAATAACACTCTGCATCTGAATCGGTGACAAGAACGGAGGTGTCTAATGAGATGAAGAATAGTACACCGTGTTTCCGGGCGATATACATAAACTTCCACCGGTCATTGTACTCATCATTATGAACAACTCTTACTAGAGGACAAAACCGGTTGAAAATCCACCATTGTCCGCGGTACCTACTACATAATTAATTTGGCTATCGACTAGTACCAGGATGAAATACATCTAAAATCTCCCCAAAACCGGACAAAGGCATCCATACAAATGTATCGAAAACGTAATTAGAAAACCCACAATTCGTTTATTTTTGTAACAATAAAAATATCCAATTTTATTTTTTTCGGGGAAATAGATAATCTACCAGTAATCGGCTTAGCGTGATAGGAATATCAAATAAAATATAATATAACGCGAATTTCTCGCAGAAAGAAGTATAAGGGAAAAGAGAAACGCGTAAAAATGATAGACGCGTACAGTATGCGGTCGTAACGTAGAAATGATTAGACCATAAGCCATTTGGTAAACAATAATATTTGCGTATGAGTCTAGGAGAGAAAAATAATGAAACTTTATTGTAACACTTATACAGCGTGAAATTTTAATGGTTGTTTTCCCGCGGCAGGACGATTACCCATCAGTAGCACTATCGAAAAGCAAAGGTTAAACTTAAAAAAAAGTTTTTTTTTTTTCAAATTATTATTATAACTTATTGGGTTTTGTGTTGTATTAAGTCAGGAGTAGTGATCAGCTGATTTGTACGCGAAGTGCAACGACCGAACAGCTGTTCTGGACACCCCCCGCGCCCGTCCCGCGTTCCGCGTAGATATTACTGTTGGTTCAAGTCGCTTTCGAGTTTTGTTTATCACGTTGTTAATCTGCCATTTATTGAGTCTATTTTTTTTTTTATATATTAATCGATTGTATTACCGATACAATCTCATTTCGCTTCGGGAAAACAACCACTAAAATTTCAGCGTGTATAACGCCTGGCACGAGTAAGGGTTTTAGTAAAGGTACAGTTCTGAAGGTGACTGCAACGACACGCTACAGAGACACGACTAGTATCACCTTTGCCTGCCTTTTCTCAACTATGTTGGGGTCGGCTTCCAGTCTAACCCGATGCAGCTGAATACCAGTATTTTACATGGAGCGACTGCCTATGTGATCTCCACAACACAGTGAGTACCGGGTAATACGATACTCCTTGGTAAGACTGGATGTCCGACTTTCGAGCCCCTGATTACCTGTAACGACTGTTAAAGATATACAAATGAGAGCCGGGACCAACGGCTTAACATGTTTTGGAAACTCGACATGTAATGGGAGGTTACACATTCTCATACCAACCTTCGCATGAGCTGTTTCACGTAAAGATCGATCCGAGTGGCAGTTATTATTTAGCTACGAACTTCTTAACTAAATAACTAGTATCTGTACGAAAACGTTCTCGTGTGTTGCTTGCGGTAATAGGAAACACTGCAAAATCAAAAAAATCAAAATCAAAGCATTTATTTCAAGTAGGCCAATAACAGGCACTTTTGAATTGTCGAAACAAAGATGAAAATTAAATGTAGCTACAGTCCCAGTCACAAGACATAACAACTGTGAAAGTACTGTAGTTGCCCATTCCCTAGCGTAGATCTCTATGGAGAAGAACGGGCAAGAAACTCCATGGACGCTCTTTTAAATCAAAATATTGTTACAAAATCTTGGATACATCATTCATATTGAGATGGTATATTATGTGAGAACAATGTAGCAAGATGTGCACGTTAAAAGTGTCCATAGCAAAACAAAAATAAAATACAACTCAAAAACAAAATAATTAATTCAAATAAACCATGGCGACTAAGAGATGACCAGTCACAACTGACAGCGCCCATTCACGCACATGACGCATGGATCAGCACCATTCAGCTCAACCATTTTGAAGGGAACTAAATGGTCCGACACACGCGCCATGATCAGCGAGACATTTGAGTGAGCATGACATACTCTCAACCGCCAGGGCACATTCAAGTCAAAAACTAAAGTAGGTTTCCAGTGAATGATAGCTTTCTAGTACATAGTACTCACACAATATGGGCTATGCGTTTATATAATACTAAATAGATTGAATCTATACAATGCAAAGATAGTTGTATAATCTTCAGCAGCTCCAACAATACCATTTAATGCTATCAATTTTTGAGCCCCTGCCCTTGTGGAGCTGAGCCAAGCATTTTTATCAGCGATATAATCGCTCAACTTGTAATATGCTTGCTTACATAGTGTGCGTTTAATGCATGTTTTAAATTTAGTCTCATTCAGTTCAAGAATACTTTGTGGAATTTTATTATAGCATCTCAAACAGTACCCCATGAAAGATGAGTCTACTTTAGCGAGTCTAAAGCCTGGCTGAACTAGACTGCAGATGACAGACCGCAGTTTTTGGTGCCTTCGACAGTCTGTCTTAGGTCCATGTTCACCAAGAAGATGACAGACTGATTATCTAAAACAGCTGTTTAAAACACATTTTTGAATGGGAATATGTCACATTGACAGCTGTTTTTAGATAATCAGACGGTTAACTTTTCGGTGAACATGGATCTTAGTGAAATAGTAAGAGCAGGAATTTCGGAAGCGTTGTGACGAAGTTAGGTACTACCAAGACTACTGACGGTCTACCACACATTATAACACCCTGACGCTGTGACGTTTTTTTTTCCTTTTGGCCACTTAATGGCTCAATTTCGTTTCTTTTTTTAAATATTTATTTTCTACTTCCCACTGCAGGGCACAGATAATTTAACATTTTTTTGTGTGTTTTGTCCTGTCCGGGCTAACAAATGCTTTTTCCTTCTTTATTTTTTTTTACGCTCTGTAATAAGTTTGAATAGTGATCGTCCGTCAATGAACTCGATAATACAAAAAGATCAGTCACGGCACTGCAATCTGCCATGGCTAAGCGACTTTGTCGCTGCAGTTACGTTAAAAGTGATTTCAACATTGCCATTTTTGCAAGAATTTGATATCAAATATTAACAAAGGGAAACTATAGTATTAAAACTCAAGTGGTTGTGTCTACTTTTTTATCAATTACGTAATTAGGAGGACAGACGAATCGTATGTGACTTAAAGAGTGAGTAATATAAATGTCGATGGATAGAGAGGGAGAAGAAGACCAAAAGAACAAAGAAACCATTATATGGATTGTGTGAGGAGTAATTATGAAGGAAAAAATTTAAATGATTGCGTGACGGTCGACAGAAGAAATAAGAAGAAAAAAAAGCGGCCAAGTGCGAGTCGTACTCGCCCATGAAGGGTTCCGTAGCAGATTGAATGAAAGGTAAATTGCTGTTTACGATTTATGACGTATTAAAAAAAAACTACTAACTAGATCTCGTTCAAACCAATTTTCGTTGGAAGTTTACATGCATGTACATCATATATTTTTTTTAGTTTTATCATTCTCTTATTTTAGAAGTTACAGGGGGGGGGGGGGATACACATTTTACCACTTTGGAAGTGTCTCTAGCGCAAACAATTCAGTTTAGAAAAGAAATCTCAATTTCATTTTTGAAGACCTATCCATAAATACCCCACACGTACGGGTTTGATGAAAAAAAATTTTGAGTTTCAGTTTGAGTATGGGGAACCCCCAAAATTTATTATTTTTTTTTTTATTTTTGTGTGAAAATCTTAATGCGGTTTACAGAATACATCTATTTACCAAGTTTCAACAACATAGTTCTTATAGTTACGGAAAAAAAGTGGCTGTGACATACGGACGGACAGACAGACAGACAGACAGACAGACATGACGAATCTATAAAGGTTTCGTTTTTGCCATTTGGCTACGGAACCCTTAAAACGTGTTGCACCGACGCCAAGTAATATAGGACAATGGCACGAAGATGATGATGATATTTTTACTTGTTATATTCATCAAAGACAACATATTCGATTGATCCTAAATTGAAATGGCACTTTAGCGAATCTTATTACTTTCCAGGAATTTCAGTGACGAATATTTTCCTCAACTTTTAGACTTTTCTATATAAGAACGGATACTCCGTTGCTATGTTCGTTCATTTATCGAATGGATCGTACCAAACTAGTAATATACAAATATCTTTCCTCCATACAGGCCCGAAATGGAGCAACAATATTGTATAAGAAAATCGACTGATTGACAAACAGAAACTTACTAGCCGAGGCCAATATTCTCGGCCCTATATTTACTCTCATATTATATTATTTATTACATACACTAAAGTAACTGGGTAGTCATAAGCACGTACGAATCTTTTACATCGACAACACTTCAAATAATCCTTTGTTCTCTTACGATAAAACAGTTAGGACCTTTTTCCGCGTGGCTCGCCCTTCTGAGGCATTCCCTTGATCCGATTCGTTAGTTCCATTTCTCTGTACCCTTCTGAGAAAAAAAAAACCCTAAACTTGGGCTAAATCTACTCCTGGCTTAAAAGGATTGATTTTATATAATTTTGCAGTTTACTGGATTTCTGAATAATTTCTCGAGGCTATAAAGATAATAGCGGTTTCCCAGTGATAGCGGCCCCAACTTACTAACAGTAACTAACAGTAAGTCGTGGGTTCGAACCCAGGCAGGCGCATTACTTTGTGTGATTTATTTCATCACCACTGCTCTCGAAACTGTGAAGGAAAACATAGCGAGGAAACCGGCATGTCCTAGAAACAAAAAATCGAAGACATCTAGGTACCAAACCGCACTGGGCTTGCGTGGTGGATTATAGCCCATTTTCTCTCACAGAGAGGAGGCCTATGTCCCACCAGGCTGATGATGATGATCATGATGAGAAAGATAATAATTATGCTAATCGAGCCTACGTCCTAACTATCATGCAGGACTGAATGAATTCGCATGAACAGTTATCACAATAAACAGTTGTTCCAACATACATTTTAACGGTACCTATAGTATAGCATTTAGCTTTTCCAGTCAAACTGTGAGATAGAGATCTCTTCTTGTTAAGATAAGACACCACAAATTGGCAAGGACTTGTTTAAATTACAAGTAAGCTGATTTTTCCAGCTGTCTTTGCAAAAAGACTTGAAAAAACCGGCCAAGTGCAAGTTGGACTCGCGCATTCCGTACCATTGTAGATAAATCTTAACTATTTTTTCATATTCTGCGAAATTTCCAACCGTCTACCTATTATGGATCATAAGATACATCCCACTGGCAGACAGACGAACAGCGGAGGCTTAGTTCGTTGGGTACCTTTAAGGTCATCATCATGATCATTTCAGTCGAAAGTGGTCCACTGATGAACATAGGCCTCCCCACAAGTGCCGCCACATCGACCGGTTCCGTGCAACTCGCATCCAACGGATTACCGCAACCTTCACCATGTCAACCAGATCACCACCGTCGGCTACGGAACCCTAAAATCCAGGTCACCCGTCTTCATTTCTACCATCAAAAGTCACTGACAAAAATAATTACCTAAACACACCCTACATCAGCGAGCACTTACCAGACTTAACGCAATTAATGTTACAACTACTCACTCTTAGAGAAAACGCGCTAAGTGAAAATAGAGGAAGTTTAACTTAAGTTAAAAGCAACATCACACGGGCCCCCAAGTGAATATGCATTTGCATTCAGTTAAGTCAGTTAAGTTTCAGTATAATTTAGGTGACGTTCGTGAACGTGCGGTAGTTGCATTTCAGGTTTGGGATGTCACTTGGATATTCTTTGCCTTTGGGATTGATAATATTGCTGTGTAAATGTACAAATCTGAGGCAAAATGTGACAGGAACAACTTCTAAGACTCAAAATCCAACTTTTTATTGCATTTATGTGGACATTTAGTTGTTACATATAATGTAAGTAAGTTCCAACATGAAACCCGGTTAGGGCATGGCAACTTTTCAGTTTTTTTTTTTGACGTTGAGCTTAAAGTATTTTCTCGTGTGTTTTAATAGTTTAACTCAGTTTTATGCAGTTCACTGCTACACGTAGGCCTCATCCAACCTGCGTCAGAACAGAGTTGTCTTCAGTCTTCCACGTCCAGTCAGTTCCAGTCACATTTAAAAGAGCCGGTCCATCTTCACTTTAGAACTCGTTTGCTTCACCAGGCAGTGGTCTTTTGGTCAACCCACTTCAGATTGCTTACTCTGTATCTTGCGACGGAACTTTATATGGTTGTTACAAAAAGATTTAAAAAGAATTAGGTGTAGAGCCGACATTAGAAATAACGTCATACAGAGCAACGGTGGCCCAGTGGTGGCGGCCCCGACTTACGAACAGTAAGTCGTGGGTTCGAACCCAGGCATTCGCATTACTTCGTGAAATTTATTTCATCGCCGCTGCTGTCAAAAACGGTGAAGGAAAACATCGTGAGGAAACCGGCATGTCCTAGAATCAAAAATTCGAATACATGTGACATCTACCAACCCGCACTTTGCCCGCGTGGTGGATTATAACAGCCCATACGCAAAATACGCGCTTTGACGTGGAGTTGCGGACACCAGCCTGTTGTACAATACAATACAATACAACGTCATACACAATTTTTGATCCCAAACATTTTGACACAAGAATGCTAAGCGACAAGCCGTGTGACATTTCGGCGGCTTTTAGCGATAAGACCGCCCATTGTGTCACCCCTTGTAAAATATTAAAAATTTTTGTATTTCAATTTTTTTATGGTGTACATAATAAAGAGTATTCTATTCTATTCTATTCTATTAGTCAGAACGATTCTTTATTAGGTAGTAACAAGTTATTGGATTACGATTTACTCCGTCTTGTCCCGTCTATGTGTTTGGGTTGTTAAAAACAATTGTTTTCAAAAGGCAGAAAACTTGTTATACTGTTTATTAAATTATAAAGTGACTGCCCGGTACACATTTAGGAAAGAGGCTACTGACTCTGTTGTGGTACGCACTCCTCATGGGAGTAGCTTTAAGCACGACCTAAAGGAATTAAGGTACTTCGATGATACTCAAATTCAAAGAATTAAACAGAATTTAAAAATATAGTGTCATTATTTTCAGCATAATGGTTTTTGCTTTAAATGTGATTATTTTATTGCGTCGTTACTACCACATTTACAATGTTTTCACTTGTCATAACTTCAAAAAGATAACAGCCTCAACATTGTATTATTTCACTATGAAGAATGAGAAACAACTGTATCCCTAGAAATAACATGGCTACAAATCATACCAATATTTTCTGACATTATGTCAACCATTTCGATCGTGTATAAAAGACAATTGGTGTAGCGAAAATGAAATGACAGGCACGTTTCAGAGTCACCTGTAACCACAGAGCCATCACGGCTTCACATGTTACATGTCGTGTTACACTGACCACTATACATAAATCACAATCAGTGACTAAACACGTGCTGCGATTCAGACTTTTCTGTGTCTCAGACCTCTCGATAACAACTGTATGTTGTTAGCTTTTTTGCGAATACCTTTGAGAAAAAACAATAAAAAAAATCAAAATGTGATACTTCTCATTCATGACCACCTTTTGGTTTTACAGTTGTAAAATTTATCACCATCAACATCAGTCTACAGAAGTCTTATGCCTCCCCACCCAACGGTCTCCAGTTCCACGGCTAATATGGCCGATCCATTGATACTTCTACTTGCATTTATCATCATTGCAGCCGAGAAATGTCCACAGCTGGACAGAGCCGAAAGTCGTAACCCAAATCTCGCCAAATCAACTGGCCATGCGGTTCTTGTATACAAGGGATATTCACGACATTTCCAAAGTCAATAGCCCACCTCGTGGTTGGCTACCCCACTCAATTCTTGTATGCAGTCGCCTCTTCAGAACCAGTTGGTTTCATCGGTGATCCTTTCTGACACACTTCATTTTATACGAAACAGCCTCCACCAATTAAGAAAAGGTTAAGATCATAAAATGATCACTTCCAAGTGTAACTGAGACTTGAAAAATTTTCAAGTCTCAGTTACACGCAAGTTTTCAAGTAGTAGTTGTCCGCTCTAACTAAGCGAATGGGCTCGTATGATGAAACAAGACCCCACTTATACTTTGAAGGTAGTCTTTTGGTAATAAACCGTCAAAGAACGGACGGTACTCATCCAAACAATGTTGTAATTTAGTTCCTGATCTACTTTTATGTCACTGATGACACTAATATATTCTATTCTTAGCAGCAGCCACATGTCTTCCGGTTCATTGAATTATAAAACCATGGGAATATCTAAATAGAAGTTCTGAAGTTCTGTATGGGAAAAGTTTGTGGATAAATAATAACAGCCACTCTGGTCCATCCTCAGGTCAAACCGCGGTGGCCTATGTTGGTCCGTGATAGGTTGGCCACCCATTACGGACCAAGTTTCATGCATGTCTCGGAAAGCACGCTAAGCCGTTGGACTAGCTGTCATTTATAGATCTTTGACAGACGTAACAGAGGTAGTCAGTGGCTCAAAAGTCTGACAACCAGGTTTACCAAGGGGTATCATATTACCCAATACTAACTGGGTTGTGGAGGTCAGATAGGCAGTCGTTCCATGTAAAATACTGGTATTCAACTGCATCCGGTTAAACTGTAAGCCGACCCCAACATAGTTGGGAAAAGGCTTGGTACATGTTGAGTTGTTTAAGAGAAGGACTATGGTAACAGCTGCCCTCTTTCTGTCACTAAGCAGAGTTTCTGTGTTCAGTTCCCCAGGCATACTGGTTCCACAGACTGGTTTCCCTGGCATACCGATAGATGAGATATTTTAGTTCTACATCTGGGATGGCAAGGCAGCATCATCATCAGCATCATGAGTGACATTACTATTAATGTTCTTATTGCTGGGACACAGGCCTCTTCTCTATGAGAGGGAATGGGCTATCCACCATGACGGTCCAGTGCGGAATGGTAGATGTCACATGTCTTCAAATTTTCTAGTTCTGGGCATGCTATCTTCCTCACAATGTTTTCCTTCACCGCAACCCGAACAGTTTGTTCGACATTACAAGTTGTGTGTTTTATGCACAGTTTTCGGACTTTCGCAACCACGCACAAAATTGAAAAAAAACTAATATCGGCTTGAAAGTGAAACAATAATTTTGAAGATAATATGAAATCGTATCAAAGCGCTTTAATCCCGCAAAACCAGGGTATAGTTTGCTTCAAACTTTATGGCGGCTCGGAAGTTAGCAACGAGTGAACGATCTGCACATTTAACAGTCTAGAAAGAAAGAAAGAAAGAAAGAAAAAGCATTTATTGGCCCATATAGGACAAAACACATAAAAAATAACATTATTTACGAATATTGAAAACTAAACATAGATAACAAATAAAAAAAAAAAAAAAAAAAGAAATGAAAGGTCCTGAACAAGGCCAAAAGGCCCCTATCTCAGCATGGTGCTGTAACATTAAAAAACGCCACAGGCGGACAGACAGTCTAGGCGATGTGACCTCGCGAATTTATTGTGCTCTGCGCAACTTTACGTTGGAGGTTCCGAGCCGCTATAAAGTTTGAACGGTTATACCTGCGCAGACCATCACTCGCAGCTACCTTCCGAATCGCCATAACATTGAAAAGAACCGTTCACTTACTCATGTGACAGAACTGTAGAATGCAGAATGCAGCACCGTAGATGTAAATGTTTATATAGGGACCAAAACATGCAGCATGCAATTTATTTTGGACACAATTTATTGCGTGTGTTTTGTGATTTCCTGTGAATCAAATAGCTTGTACCACAGTACCTTTACCAACAAAGTAACATTATCTCTTGAGTCGACATGTTTACAGCCGTTTTATGGGTTTCCATTGTGGTGCAGTATATTTTTCTCTACATTTACTCTACAAAGTTGAATGATGATTTCATTATAACTGTAAATAATTGTGACGCAGGCATTGTCTTGCAATTTTATGGGGCAATTTCTTCAAGCCGATTGTGGGAAGTCATTTGTGGTTTGTGCATGGTATTTATAGATTTTTTCGGAGCATCTGCAAGCATACTATACCAGCTGTTTTCTTTGTTGAGTTAAGGTTTAAAATTGGATTGTCGTATTTTGTAAGAGGTAAGTAATGATTTTTGATGGCCAAGCAGCACGTTCTATTTCTCGTTCTAGAATATGATAGTTCTAAGCGATGGAAAAGGATAGGAGGAAAAATGCGATTCCGTGCTACTAGATGGTCTCGCCTCATCTAGTTCCCATGGGGTTTCCCACCCAGTTCTAGATGGGGAGCTCAGAAAGGCAGTCGCCCCATGTATGTGCCGCCGGGGTTAGATTCCCAGGTTGGCCGAGTGTTAACGGGTTTTCCCATCAAGAAATTCTCAAAAGTAGTCATGAAGTCTGGTTTTGTGCCTGGTCGATGGCAATAGGCTTGCCCCCAATTAGATGGGACTTAAACGCAATGGCGGAATGTCGGTCTAGTTGTGTTCACTTTTGCCTAAACCATCGGCGATAACGGGCGTGTTTATTTTTTTCACTTCTCATGCTCTAAAAGTACGCCATTATAGCCCTACGAAGCGGGATTAAAGTGACCGTTTATTCCCTAGGGAGTAAAAAGTAATTTAAAAATGGAACGATCTTTTACTCTGAAACATGGTCACAAAAGAGTAACTTATCAAAGGTTTTATTTAAATTTCGAATTGGCTTGCAAATAGAAAGCGGTTTATTAAAAACTAGCGGACGTCCCGCGGTTTCACCCGCATAGTTCCCGTTCCCGTGGGAGTACGGGGATAAAATATATCCTATGTTACTCGTGGATAATGTAGCTTTCGAATGGTGAAAGAATTTTTAAAAACGGTCCAGTAGTTTTTAAGCCTATTCATTACAACCAAACAAACAAACAAACAAAGTTTTCCTCTTTATAATATTAGTATAGAAAAAAAAAATGAAATCTTCAACGCGAGAAAAAATTATGGTTGTTTGTGTGCATCGTTGATTTTGAAAAGTATGTGCAATGCCTTTGTTGCTAGCCGCTGCAGTAATGTAGGTACTAATTATCTGTGGAGTGTGGATCATCTTTATTGCGAAAATGTTGAGAGTTTGTGTTGTGTTTTAAATTGTTAATCTGTGACTGACGCGCGAGTCAAACCACCTCGGGTATATAATGGCTTCGTTTAGTCCCTCGTTATAAAATATACTATTTCGCATTTTGTCCACCAACGCTATTTTATGTTTGTTCAAATCGGGGACCACACAACGTAATCGATTTGCATGACATTACAGCTGGAACGAGTCACATACCTTTGGCCTTCGATTTCCACCGAATCAAATGAACATGTAAATTGTATTTGTTATAGTACGCTTGTAATCAGTTGTTAACAAATTGCAGACCAGATTATAAGCGTCACTTAGTTTGTTGTACAGAATGCTTGGATGGTTTCGTGAAGGGTCGGTTTACACCCTGTATATAAAGATCTTAGCAGGTGCCGTTTTGTTATGCCCACCTCTTGGGAAAAAAATATGAGTCTGTGTATGTATGAAATAGAGGGTGTAAAACCCCTCTTCACGAAGCCGAAAGACACTTGTTCTCCTCGACATTGCAATCACTTTTTTGTTCTAAACCATACCTGGAACCTTCTAGTTACGGAGTTATTGGGTATCAAAGTTGCAACTTTTTGATAAGTTTTTTAGGTACAAGTTTTTACTATTTTAAGCCCCGTACTATTCCATCCATCCATCAACTCAATGTTTTGAGTGCGTTACATTGAGTTATACCACAAAACGTGATTTTACACCCCAAAAAAAAGTTGTTTCCCAGCAATATTTTTTGCGTAAAGTTACTTAGTTTGATGTACAGAATACTTGGTTGGCGGCTTCGTGATGAGGTGGTTTATACCCAGTATAAACATACTGGAAAACTCATGTTAGATGAGCATCGATTAGAAATTTGCCACAATGACAGATGTATCAGTGGCTTCAGACAAGTCCCTCAAAGTGCCGGTGAAGTTGCACAAAGAGCAGGACAGTTGCACAAAGAGCAGGACAGTTGCACAAAGAGCAGGACTGTAGCACAAAGGGCAAGACGGTTGCATAAAAAGCAGGACAGTTACACAAAGAGCAGGACAGTTTCTCAAAGAGCAGGGCAGTACTGTTGCACAAAGAACAGAACAGTTGCACAAAGTGGGGCATCGTTTAAAACTACCCATAGCATTTCTTGACAGTTCTTGTGCATGGAAATGCCCATCTAGACCTATGTGAAATAAAATATTTAATTTTGATTTTTTTTTGTGTGGGTAGCAGTGACACTTTTGCTTGAAGTGTATTTGTAGGTAAAATACCTAGCTAAGTTTTAAATTGCATTACAGCACGTCTTGTAAATCCTGAAGGATTAGGCAAAGATGTACCTTACAAATATACCCACATTTCGCCAGTTATGTTTAAGTCCCATGTAATAGGGAGTGAGCCTAATGCCATCAACCGGGCAAAGACCCAAACTCCGTGGCTGCTACTGGGACATTCCTGATGGAAGAACCCAATAACATTTGGCCTGACCCGGGGATCCAACCCAGGACCTCATGCTCTACAGTCGCGTTTACGACCACTGGACCAACGATGCAGTCTTAATTTGGTGTAGTGTTTTAATTTGGTTTACTTATTACATACAAATTAATCAGATTTGCAATTAAAATGGTTTGTGTTTTCTGTCCGTGAACAATGGGTATGTACTTAAGACTCGGGTGTGGGACAGACAAACTACTAAATTATGAGAATTTAATTATTTATTCAATTAAATTTACACGGGTTTATTTTTTTGTTGAAAACATTGTACAATACCTATCATTGTCATTGACATCATCATTTCAGCCGAAAGACGTCCACTGCTGGACATAGGCCTCCCGCAAGTGTCGCCACATTGACCGGTCCCGTGTGACTCGCATTCAGCGGATTCTTGCAGCCTTCACAAGGCCAGCTGTCCACCTAGGAGGCCTTCCAACACTACGTCTTCCGGTTCGCGGTCGCCACTCCAAAACTTTTCGGCCCCGTCGGCCATCCGTTCTGCGAGCGATGTGCCCTGCCCATTGCCACTTAAGTTGGGCAATTCTTCGAGCTACGCCGGTAACCTTGGTACCAATACCTCTTATAAATCTAATTCAGTTAGATGTAGATAATTCAGTTACGATCTAGATCTTAACCACGTAAACAGATTTTCCACAAAATCACAAAATTTATTTTATAATCTTATCAAAAGAATCACGCTTCGCAGAATCCATTTGTTATGATTTGATCAGCTTCGTAAGAAATCACAACAGATTAAATTTATTTTATATATTCTTAGTACGATGCAGTAACGTGTCTCCAAGCAACACTCATACATGCAAGACACACAGAAAAGACGTAAGACGCAGACGGGCGTAGACATAATTATGTCTGTTCCGCGTCTTTTTCATACAAAATATATAGAAGCGTCGCGTCGCAAAGCACACAGAAAAGGCTCTATTATTCATTACATTCTTCTTTTTTATTATGTATTATAAATTTATATTTTAAACTAAAAAATGATCGAATTGAATAACCCGAATGCCGAAAATTCGCACCATCTTTAATTTTAACCAACAGATTCATTCTTAACTGAGTTATCAATCAAAAAACCAATTAGTGCTACCATGAAACAATTTAAGACTTGCATTTATTGGTGAAATAATCTTAGATGTTTTTAGTATGAACGGATTATGTTATTAGTGCGAAGAAAAAGAATCATAAAATCGCGACGCCTTCACGAAATAGTTTTCATTTTTTGCTCCTATAACTGTCTTAAAGTGTCTGCAGTGCTCATATAGCGTCTCACGGCATTTTGTGTATTTTGAATAATAAAATTGTACGTTAAATGTGTACCCAACGCTAAACAAGATTATCAAACAAAAAATACAAATAATTTTCTTGTTTTACGACATTTATTTATAGAGGACTAGCTGTCGCCCGCGACTCTCGTTTGCGTCAAATTACTACAAAAGAATTATTACTTATTTGAATCGGATTTTTAAAATAATTTGTCTTATCTAAAAGTCTAACTTAATCATAATAAAGCAAGCTTTCTGCCAGTAAAATCCCGTCAAATTCAGTCCAGCCGTTTCGGAGATTACCCGGAATAAACAGGCAGACAACTTCTTTCTTTTGTTAAAAGTACAGTATTTACTTTCACAGGCTTTCAGTAAAAAAGTTATTTAGATGTTACAAACAAACACTTTAATTTTATTTGTTTGTATAATATATGTTCTTTAAGATAGGTGAACTCTGGTCATTGACATTCGCGAATGACGTCATCAACATAAGTAGTAGGGAATTTTAATCGTTATTTTTCCCGTATTCTCTGCAGATTATAGACATTAAGAAACGTGCAGTTTGCATAATATAGAATTGATATAGGCTGAGGTAGCCTGCCATGACGTCTTAAAGCAGTATTGTTTTAATTTTATTTCAAAATGCAAAAGAGATGGCACTAGACGTCTTCTACAGCTCCGTCTCTTTCACACACTATAGTGACATTAAGGATGATTCTAGGACAATGATGATGACATGCAAATTAAAATTGTCTGTGACAATTGTTGTTGTGACAATTTTAATTTGCATATTAATTTATTAATTTTAATTTGGCTATTGCCAGTTACTGTTAGAAAGTGAGTCACAAATATCAGCTAGAAGATATTGAACATCAACAACAACAAAGAAATATATTTAAAACATTTCTGCCTGATAATCAATTAATTCTGAATTAAAATTATTCCGTTATACACGTAAATTTTGCTATTTGACCCATCAATCCCAATCCTACCCATCTGTTCAACTTTAGTGCTGTTTAAATTAAATTCACAACTTACAGAATTTAGGGAAACGGTATCTAATTACAGGTACCAAAAAGGTTCACTCTTGTATACCTTATAATCAAATAAGGGATGTCCCTTATAGATAAATGTATAAAATATACAGCGTGTTTCGGAACTCGTGTTAGGCCAGAATGCTTGTCGCACTGACATTCGGTCGTGAGTTTGTGACGTCAGCGAGAACAAAATACGGCTTTCGGTCGCTGCTGACTCAGCGTTGCAATATGGTGCTATTTAGAACACAATGCGCGACCGATCTTGCGCGACCGACCGTCAAATGCCTTAGCCTTTTCCCAAATATATTGGGGCCGACTTCCAGTCTAACTGGATGCAGCTGAATACCAGTATTTTATACAGGGTGTAAACCACCACAACATCATCACAAAGCCGTTAACCAAGCATTCTGTACATCAAACTAAGTAACTTTACGCAAATTTTTTTGCCGGGAAACAACTTTTTTTTTTGAGGATATAAATTATGTTTTTTGGTAGAACTCAATGTAACGCACTTAAAACATTGTGCTGATGGATGGATTGAATAGTACGGGGGTCGTGGAGGTGTTAAAAGTCAAAATCTTACAAAAAAAAACTTGTCAAAAAGTTGTAACTTTGAACCCCCATATCTCTCTCTCTAGGTATGGCGTAGAACAAAAAAAATGATCGCAATGATGGGAAGAACAAGTGCCTTTCGGCTTCATGAAGAGGTTTTTTACACCCTCTATGTAGCTACTGCCTATCTGACCTCCACAACCCAGTTAGTACTGGGTAATATACGATACCCTTAGGTAAGGCTGATAGTCAGACTTTCGGGCAACTGACTGCCTGTAACGACTGTCAAAGATTTACAAATGACAGCCGTGGCCAATGGCTTAACGTACTTTCCGTGGAACGGGGGAAACTCGGTATGTAAGGGTCACAACTAATATGCTTTACATAATAAATTACATACCAATCTGACTTACTTAATCATCTTGTCTGGATGAACCTTAGGCATATAGTATTAACATATTAAATATCTAGAACGTATCCTTAATATATCATCCTAAGCAAACTTAAAAGTCAGCAAAGAGTAGGGTTTTGCTTTTGTATCCAAAAATAGGCAACGTAGGGTTGGGTTTCAGCAATACAACTTAGGTAAGCAATCATCTTTAGTCGCTTCAGCTGTATAAGAATGTAGGCCGTAGGAAAAAGATTAGCCATTTTGTACGTCTGACTACTCAGGATTCAATGTATATAGGAAAACCCTTAAAACGTTGTCATATTAGGTATAAACATGGTAATATCATGGAGAGCCGTGATGGCGGCTGTTAGAAAGACGGTGAAGGAAAACATCGTGAGAAAACCAACAGTTCGAAGACATGTGACATCTATCAACCCGTACTGGACCCGCGTGGTGGATTATATAGCCCATTATCTCTCAAAGAGAGGAGGTCAAGTGTCCCAGTATTGGGAATATTATAGGCTGACTAGCTGACTAGCTGACCCACGCAACTTCGCCTGCGTCACATAAAAAAGAAAAAGCCCACAAAGGGAATAAATATTCCCCGTTTTTGCAACAATTTTCATTTATGCTCAGCTCCTATTGGTTGTAGCGTGATGTTATATAGCCTTTCACCTTCCTCGATAAATGGACAACACAAAAAGATTTTTTCAACTTCAATCAGTAGTTTCCTGAGATTAGCGCGTTCAAACAAATAAACAAACTAACTCTTCAGCTTTACAATATTAGTATAGATTAGACTATGGTGATATCCAAAGTATGACATTTGACTACTAACAAGTTTATTGTCAACCGTGCATGAAATTCATCCAGAATCAAAAAAAATCGATCGGCTGAATCATACCAAAATTAAAAATGTAGGTATTCATTTTATGACCTTCTGTTCGGTGAAAGCCACCGATGATTGAAATTGAAATGTTACAGCACATTATTCCATTTAAATATTGTGAGTTAATTTCAATGCCTAATCATTCTATGCCATAGAGGAATATAGCGGTCTAAATTAAAAGCTTTTTGATAGATTAGTTCTCAATTTCAGTATGCGATTGTAAATGAACAGGTGGGATATATAGAACAGAGAGATACTGCAAAGTAAAACCTGATACTACTGTGAAATAATCTGCCTTAACGAAAGTTTTTTGTGCCTATTTTTCGGACGGGAAATCATCAAATAACTCCTTCCACTCTGCACGGAGTGTGAGGGAGTGTCAAACTTTTACTGACTAAAACCCATCCATGTTCCTTCCTCGCCCCTTATGTTCCGGGGCCACGGTATCTCTTTCGAACAGCCCCGCAGCCCCGGGGTCCCACAGCCCGGAAGTCCCGCAGCCCCGGATGTACCTGCTTTTTCTATTTTACGAAGTAACTAATAAGGAACCTTTGAAATTACTTTCAAGGGCTCAAACCAATTTGTTATCAATATCATCATTTGCCTAGCCTTTTCTCAACTATGTTGGGGTCGGCTTCCAGTCTATCCAGAAACAGCTGAATACCAGTATTTTACAAAGAGCGACTGCCTATGTGAGGTCTAAAAAATTAGCGATGTAAAATCAGCAGTGTGAAAAAAAAAAAACGGCAAAATTTGTTGCTTTTTTGTTGCTAATTAGTTGCCAAAAAATTTTTTTTGTTGCTCCAGCCGATCGCAAAAAAATTGCAGTAACGCTAGTTTTTCATTATGATAGCGTGGAAATCACTCGATGTGGAATTATCGATCAAGCGAATAAGGGTTAATTTGTTGCTAATTTGTTGCTAAAAGATGCAAAAGAAAAAAATAAAAAAAATCATAAAAATAATTTTTTGTTAAATATGCCAAAATAAATAAAGTCCACGCCAGCTTAACTCTCAAGTTTTTCGTAGAAAATGCTAAATAACAATTTGTTGCTGCTCATACTGAAGCTACTCTGAGCACAGAGAGTCAGCAACAAAATAAAAACTGAAAGTTGGATTAGTTCGGAGATCGGTTTACGAAAAAGCCGGCCACGCCAGCTTAACTCTCGAATTTTCTGTGGAAAAAATATATTAAAAATTTGTTGCTGGTTAAATTGCAGCTAATCTGAGTACAAAGAGTCAGCAACAAAATAAAAACCGAAAGTCGGATTAGTTTTCAAATCGGCTTACGAAAAAACCGGATACGCCAGCTTAACTCTCGACTTTTCCGTAGTAAAACTATAGTAAAAATTTGTTGCTGTTCATATTGCAGCTAGTCTGAGTACAAAGAGACAGCAACAAATTAGAAACCGAAAGTCGGATTAGTTTGGAGATCGGTTAAAGAAGAAGCCGGCCACGCCAGCTTAACTCTCGATTTTTCTGTGGATAAACTATATTAAAAATTTGTTGCTGGTTAAATTGCAGCTAAACTGAGTACAAAGAGTCAGCAACAAAATATAAACTGAAAGTCGGATTAATTTGGAGATCGGTTTACGAAAAAACCGGCTACGCCAGCTTCACTCGCCTTTTCCGTAGTAAAACCATAGTAAAAAATTGTTGCTGCTCGTACTGCAGCTAGTCTGAGTACAAAGAGTCAGCAACAAAATAGAAACCGAAAGTCGTATTAGTTTGGAGATCGATTTTCGAGAAAATCGGCTACGCCAGCTTCACTCTCAACTATTCCGTAGAAAAACTATGATATAAATTTGTTGCTGCTCATGCTGCAGCTAGTCTGAGTACAAAGAGTCAGCAACAAAATAGAAACCGAAAGTCGGATTAGTTTGGAGATCAATAATAGGGGCACACTAAGCGGGGCTCCGTCGACTACGCTTTTTAGGGGAATATAAAGTGTTTTAAGGTTAGGTTATATTAATCGGTATTTCTCAGAAATGGTAGAGTATCTTTTCATGAGAGTGGTACCATTGGGCAAGGGGGACCCCTCCTTCCCTCCACACCGCGTGAGTTGACTACCATCGCATGCATTTCACGAAAAATAATGCGTTTTATTGTAAGCAGTATGTTCGCTTGACAATATTTCGAGAGTTTGCAATATCGCTAGAGAGAATACAATATAACGTGTTTGACAATAGGCTTGTTTCCACCATCAATAAATTGTAAATCTATTTAGTCCGTCAGTTAGAGTATTAGAAAATAATGGACACGTATTTTTTGTTTTTGTAAATCAACGAATATTGACAAAGATAAAACGCATCAAAACTCGGGAGTGGGGGCTCGTGACGTCAGTAGGTACTCACTAAGAATGATACCGAACAGTGACGTATTGGGAATTTTAAAAGCGTCGTATCTTCGTCAATTTTGGTTTATGTGACAAAAGAAAAAATACGGGTCAAATATTTTTTGATAATCTAAGTGACGGACTAATTAGATTTTTTCAGTTAACAAGCCTATTTTACGGTGACAATATTATACTGATATATATTGATTAATGTTATAAAGTTGAAGAGTTTGTTTGTTTGTTCAACGCGCTAATCTCAGGAACTACTGATTGAAACTGAAAATATCTTTTGGTGTTGGATAGTCCATTTCACGCTACAACCTACAGGAGCGGAGCATAAATGAATTTTTTTTCAAAAACGGGGAATACCTACTTATTTTCCTTTTGTGGGTTTTTTCTCTTTTATATGACGCAGACCAAGTTGCGTGGGTCAGCTAGTGTATTATAACTTAGCTAAATGCTACTGAATTGGGGTAATTTTGTTAGGCTGGCAACTTTAATTAATGCCAAATGTCATGGAAGGTTGCTGAAGTCATTGTGATTGCAAAGCCTGGGAAACCACCCCATGAAGCATCGTCATATACAGGGTGTAAACCACCTCATCACAAAGCCGTTAACCAAGCATTATGTACATGCAAACTAAGAAACTTTACGCAAAAATTATTGCTGGGAAACAACTTTTTTTTTGAGGTTATAAATCATGTTTTGTGGTAGAACTCAATGTAACGCACTTAACACATTGTGCTGATGGATGGATTGAATAGTATGGGGGTCGTGGAGATGCTAAAAGTTAAAATCTTACAAACTAAAAACTTTTATTTAAAAAAATCTTGTCAAAAACTTGTAACTTTGACCCCCAATATCTCCGTAACTAGAAGGTTCCCAGGTATGGTGTAGAACAAAAACATGATCGAAATGATGGGGAGAACAAATGCCTTTCGGCCTCGTGAAGAGGTGTTTTACACCCGTTAGACCGACAGAAATATTAAAAAAACCGGCCAAGAGCGTGTCGGGCCACGCTCACTGTAGGGTTCCGTAGCTTCCCAGACCATTAAAAATACCAACATTTTTCGTCAGCAAAAATAACTTTGTTTTTCATAGTATTTGTATGAAAAACAAAGTTATCATTTGCGTTTTTTTGAAAAAGTGCTATATAACTCAAAAACTATTCAACTCATCAAGTTGAAAATAATTTTCCTAGAAAGTTCATATAAAGGTCTACTTCTGTGATTTTTTTCATATTTTTTAAACTTATGGTTCAAAAGTTAGAGGGGGGGGGGACACATTGTTTTTGACTTTCGGAGCGATTATTTCCTAAAATATTAATATTATCAAAAAATGATTTTAGAAAACCCCTATTCATTTTTAAATACCTATCCAACAATATATCACACGTCAGGGTCAAAATTAAAAAAAAAATCGCTCCCCACTTTACGTCTGGGGGAGGTACCCTAATAAAAATGTTTTTTTAAATTTTTATTTTTGCACTTTGTCGGCATGATTGATATACATATTGGTACCAAATTTCAGCTTTCTGGTGCTAACGGTCACTGAGATTATCCGCGGACAGACAGACAGACAGACATGGCGAAACTATAAGGGTTCCGTTTTTTGCCATTTGGCTACGGAACCCTAAAAACAGAAGAAGTGGCGGCTATGCCGTCTTGTTCGGTGGTTTCGTGCAAAAATAGTTTTTTTTTATTTGATTAAAGGGCTTTGTCGCTTAGCGACCACATCGCCCAGTACAGAAAAGCAAATTACTTACGATCTACTTAGCACTAACTTACGATCTACTTATTACTTGTTCATATAATTCTTTTGCTTTCTCGGACACTGGAAAAGCAAGGATGGAATTACAAATGCCAATAGCATTCGTTTTATATCGTCCAAACACATATTAGGTCTACTATTTTCGTTCCGGACACACTCCATCAGGATATGAAAAACATCATCAATTACTCCACAGTCATCACAATTTGGAGACAAAACTTTCTTCATTAAATGATAGAACTTATTCGAAGGAATATGGCCGGAACGAAGTCTTAAAGCTATAGTAATTAATTTCCTGTTCAGATCACAATCAATCCACGGAGACCGAGAGATCTCTGGCTGCATAGTTCGGTACCAGATCCCCTTTTCTTTTGATCTTCCATCAAAATACTCTTGCCAAAAATCTAAACACTTTTTTTTGCCTTTCCAAAATAGTCTGAATATAGCGGAGTAATATTCGTAGGGACTCCGTCAACACACGCTTGTTTGGCGAGTAAATCAACAATATCATTTTCTTCAAATTGAATATCGACTGTGAACTGGCAACCGGTCCTATCTCAATTTTTTGAAGATTTCACTTTTTAATGCCATTTTATACTATTTAATACTCCACATCGTTGCAAGAAATCCTAACTCACATACATTTAAATTTGGCGACAGAATTGGCTTCATTCAACTTGTACTAACTTGAACGCGCAGTGAATGCGAGCATTTAATCCTATCTCGCCAAAAGTGTACGGATTTGAACGCGATTTCGCGCGCTCCTGAAACAAATAACTGTTTTATGCGGTTTTATTAGGTTTCTGTACCCTAAGTTTTACATGGACATTATTGGGGACTTCTAGTAGCTGAAATGGTAAGTTTTGTTATAAATTTATTATAAACATTTAAGATTTCCACATTAATAATGTATAAATCGAGATAGTACATTATGCATTGCCGTTCAAAGTTTTGGCAGATTGGAATTATTCAGAGATAGTACTTATTGGTTCTATTCAATTAAGGATAACATCAACCGATAATAATTATGTTTCATTAGGTTTACTAATAAATATACCTACGATGAAATACATCCTTTTAAGTTTGCATGATTCCGCTATAAGTAGGTATATAGCATGGACGACTTGCCCTTTTAGCCCCTTGAGTCACACAGGCTTGCTGGTTAGGGATTGCAGAACGTTGTTGAACTACCTACCCGCCTCATGACTAACTAGCCACTTGCTTGGTTGGTAATACGTAATTGAATCTGCTTAGGTATTTGCTTAATCTAATAGCTTTCTTTTGTACATTTTAGGATATCAACACAAATTTTGAAGATACGAGAATGCGTAGCCAGCAAAAAACAGTACCTTTTACCATGACGTACCAGCAAGAAACAGTTTCTTTTACCATGTCTAACCAGCGAGAAACAGTCCCTTTTACCATAATATCTAACCAGCAAGAAGCAGTCCCTCTTACAATGTCTAACCAGCAAGAAGCAAGTCCCTCTTACCTTGCCTAACCAGCAAGAAACAGTTCCTTTTATAGTACTTACGGGAGACACCTGTTATACTGAAGATTTGAACCCAAATATGGACACTATGTTTAATTCTCTACCTGTAGATTATTTATCATCACGATTCATTGCTTTGCCATCCTGCCAGTCAGCTATACTCGATTTTTAATCTAACAATAATGATTACACCAACGACGAAGCCTGTTTTGACATACCAAACACTTCACTCAGTCCACTTCCATGCACGTCACTTCTTCTTCTCAGTCGTTCACTCTTGACAGAGTGGTCGTGGTCATGAGGGGTCGCTCGCAGCTGCGGTCGCTGCCTTCGCGATCCTTTTCCACCGGTCTCTATTGGCTGCATGGCGAGTACATTCAGCCAGAGGGATCTTGGTGACAGTTTTAATGGAATCTGTCCAACGGGTTGCTGATCGACCACGTGGTCTCGTGCCTTCGACTCTACCCTGGATTACCAAACGCTCCATGGAATCATTGTTGCGGGTAACGTGTCCAAAGAATCTGAGGATTCGTAGTTGCACAAGCGACGACAGTCTTTGTTTAATATTGAGTTCTTTGAGTATTGACACGTTAGTCGGACGAGCGGTCCAGGAAATCCTTAGCATGCGCCTCCAACACCACATCTCAAGGGCGTCCACGTCTCCGCCCTATAGAGGAAGATCGGGAAAACCAAGGTGTTCATAAGGCGAATTTTGGTATTCTTAGTAATTCGACGGTCTCCAGATTTTGTCCAGCTTTTTTGCAGCCGATCGAGTTAATGCGCAACGTCGTCTAATCTCGTCGTCGCAGCCAAATAGTGCCAATCAAGTAGCGGAAAATGTGGATGCAATTTTTTCAGAGAGTGACCCAAATAATTATAATAGCCGGCTAAGTGGAACAGAAACATCAACAAAAAACTGCGAATGGAAGGAAAGCTTACTAGGGTTTTAGTAATGGTGGAAGAACGGTTGTACAAGATACCTACACCAAGAGAAGGACGAATAATGAAGCCAAAATGTTGAAGCAATATTTGTGTCAAGTCTAAAAAAACATGCTCATTATTTACGGAAGAACAGAGAAAAATAATATAATAAAGAAATAAAACTACCAAGCGATTACGTGTCTACGACCAGAGATGCAAGAGAACATCCAGCATCACACGAGGCTATTAAGCGTCAGCTCGTCAGAGTCGTGGGTTGTTATACGAATTTTTAAAGACTACACGAAACCTTTGAGGTACAATAGCATTAGACTCGGTCGGACAAAATATGATCCAATGGTCACAGACATCAAAGTCATACTGTATGATCCTTCAGGACTAATCAGAGTGAAACTTCATTTTACCAAAGATTGGATGGACTTACCTCACAGACCAAAGAGACTAAATCCAGTGGACTGTATTCCTAAAACGAAGTGGTTGCACCTTCAAAAATTTAAAGCTGTCATTCCACAAGACTGTCATAACTTTTATGATAATTTGCCATAACAGGAATAAGTTTAGTTTTCTTGACTGATCCACCTACACTAATGACTTTGTAGACTTTCCTACCTAAAACTGTTCCTTTATTGTTAATTAGTTCGTTTTATTATAAAGAATATTGTGTTGTTATTGACCTATTGTTATTGTTTTATTTTGAGTTTGAAGATATTGGTCCAAGTAAAAAGTCCTATGTTTGTTCTTGTGTTGATTTATATTGTCCTATCTCGATTTTAAATTGGAAGGAAGCATAAAATGTGACTTTTGTTTTTAATTACATGTGCAATAAAAACATTTAAAAACTACGTGTTTTTATTTAACATACGAGATGCTGTATAAATGATGCTAACATGTTTTTTCTTCATCCTGTAAAGTTGTCAAAATTGAGTTAGTACCGGTTGCCAGTTCACAGTCGATATGTGACGGAATCCATTGGAGGCGCACCGTTTTGGAATCAGCTTGAAGTTTTAAGATCAATTCATATTACGCGTAGGCTGTCGGAATACCTCGCATGTGAGAAGTGTGCCGAGCCAAGTGTTGCAGCGAGCTTTTGGAGTCTGTCAGAATCACAAAATCATCGCCATTAATTGACAGTATATAGGACAAAGCTTCCAATATAGCAATCAACTCAATGTGCTTATTAGAAATATCTGAATCAGTGCAAAAATAGAAGGGAAGACAAAAACTTTAGAAGTCATTGCATCAGTTACCACAGCACAGGTAAGTAGGTACAAGTATTTTACAATTTTTGTCATAAAAATCACGAAAAACCATAATCCCTAAAATATATCTGACTTGTACTACTTTATTTAAGTTTTTTTGTATTACTTTGACTGTATTATGTTTGCATTAAATACATTGCTCTTTTACAACCACCTCAGTCTGTCACTGAGTGACTGAACAAGCAATGTACAGCGAACATAACGAAACATCATTAAGCCGTTATGTCGCATGGTGCGTCCGCTGCTCTGGTCCGCCGTATTTGAGCGTGAGCTAGTGATGTGCTCGTGGAGGTTTGACAAAGTCTATCGACAAGAAAGTGCACTGCGAATTGTTATATTACTATTTCAGATTTTTCTTCAACTTGTTAACTCTTGTAATCCATGGAAGGACGATGGTTGGAGGGACGATGGTCTATGGTAATTTTTTTTTTTGTCTTTGACAACAATAGTGCCTGTAGTCCTAACTGAAATAAATGCTTTGATTTTGTTTTTGAACTACGTGTAACTGTGTTATTTGATTTGTAATTGTTTTTAAAATATTTTTATTAATTGAAGAATGTTTTATAGGTTTCATATTGTTTTCATTTACTTTATTTCCAAAACCTTTATAAAAAATTATCGATATATTTATCGAAAACTCTTCGATTTAGTCAAGCACTGTGTCATATCTGCCCTCGTCTCCCGACAACACACAATGATAATTGTTTTCGTGTGAGTAAATTATACGGAAAAGTACGCTGTGGTTAAAGAATAAGGTTTATATTTAAATGACAGAGTTAACGATGGCGCGTGTGTGCACTTGGTCGTAGTATTGTTTTGACAGAACTCTGTGTGCAATATTAATAGCGTTATGGAGGGGGAACCACGGCAACTGTTGCTTCACCAGTTTTCTATACATTTTGAACTCCACGCCATATTAATTATCTCCTTCTTTATTATATGTATGAATATACCTAGTTCTCTGTTATCAAAACTATTTAAAAACTCTTATTGAAACGGTTAAAACCAATAATAGAAGATAGAGAACTTATTCCAAATCATCAATTTGGCTTGAAAACAAGGAAGTCTGCTCCACCGTGCTTTTAGATGTCGCGCAAGCTTTTGCCAAAGTTTGCCATAAGGGTCTAATATTTAAGCTCAGACGCATGCTACCAGAATTTGCAGATATCCTAGAGTCGTATACAACTAACAGAATGTTTAGAATACGGCAGGAGGACGCATATTCCGAGCTAAAAGCTATAAAAGCTGGTGTACCTCAACGAAGTGTGCTAGGCCCAATTTTGTACTTGTTATACACATGTGACATCCCAGAACTGGAAAACCGCACCATTGCGACCTTTGCAGATGATACTGCAATTATGGCTACTGGATCAAGCCACAGAGAAGTACTAGAAAAAGTTCAACTAGCTGGGAACAAAGTTTATGACTGGACACAAAAATGGAAGATCAAACTGAAAGAGTCAAAATCAATTCACATTGATTTTATAAACAAACACTTGGACTATCACATCTAATGGTATGCAAGTACCTTAAGCTAATACTAACTAAAACCCATTCACGTTCCTTCCTCGCCCTTTATGTTCCGGGGCCACGGTATCTCTTTCGAACAGTCCCGCAACCCCGGCAGGCTTCGGCCCTTGCGGGCCCTTTCAATGTGCTGACATCTCTTTGAGACGCGCGTGGAACACGAGCTCGCCCATAGCTTATGTCAAAGAGAAATGACAGGAACTCGATTAGCGATGATCTATGAGTAAGTATTGGTTACTCGGAAGGAAATCTTGTCTATCATTGATACATAATAAAATAACCCTATACGAGTACAAGCATAATTAATCTGATGCCAATTTGGACGTATGGCACCCAACTTTGGGGCTCTAATAAACAAAGCAACGTCAAAATTATTTTTGACGTTGCTTCAGAATATGCTTGTTTATGGTTATTTTATTATATTTTATAGGGTTAGTATCGTGATTTATTTGGATCCGCGATACAAATCGCATTTCTTTAACGGCATCATTACAGCGCGGGCTGAATCTAAATGAAATAATAAATGACGATTAACACCATTAAAAAACCCGGATGGTCTGGTTTTTGTATCCATTCGTTGCATCACTACTGTCAATAAAGTAAGTGCTACGGAATTGTGTAAAAGTGCAAAAGTGCTTATTAGTCTTTTAGGCTAGATCCTAATTAAGTATTAAGAATTTAGATCTTACTAATAAAGTACAAAAAAAAATGATAAATTTGCTTAAAAGGCTAAGTATCAGGGCAGGAAAAAGATGACTTTTGTTATGACAGTGACAGTTGACACTGATGACAGCCCGCCGCCCGCGGTGAATGAAAACACCAAGAGTGGAGAACAAGAACAACCGGAAATTATGAATAAATGGGGGTATTATAAGACATTTTTTAAACGTACCTACAAAAAGCATGTTGAGCATTTAACGTTTTCTCCCACAAAACAGTAAGTATACATTGTCATGAATGCACTTTGTTTACACTACTTTTCACATTAAAAAGACAGACACTTTAAGGTATGTGTTGACGATTTGACAGTGGGGCTTAGTTTCCAAGCTTTTCTAAAAGGTACAGGCCGGTTACAGAAAACCAACTCTGAGATTCAGAAAGCTGTTGAGTGACTCTAACAAAACTAATCCGACTTTCGGTTTTTATTTTGTTGCTGACTCTATGTACTCAGTTTTATCATTAGCTGCAGTTTAACCAGCCATATTTTTTTAATATACACACATCAAAAGTGTCTAGGGATCAACATATATTTTTGCAATAACTTTTCTCCTGATTGATATTAATTAAAATTTTCTTTAAGGATTCATCAAATAAAGTGTTTTCGTTTGTCACAGTAACGATAAACCAAGTCACCTTTGCATTAATAAAGAAATTTGCCATTTTCCTAATAAAGAGATTTTTGACATTTGAACCACTAACATTAAAGTTCGAAAAAAAGACTGAAATAACAGTTTTCTTTAAAATTTTACAGGGTAACTTAAACAATTAATAATCCGTGTTTCTACCGCGAACACTAACAACACAAGAACATCGGTTTGGCATACTCAAAATGAGTTCATCCAAATCACGCTGTGGAATGGCCGCCCATGTTCGTTGCAACAACAAAAAAAGGTCTTCTTGCGACTGGATACCCTCCATATTCGGCAGAGCTCTTCTCTGTAGCATATCCCATGCATGCTCAATCGGGTTCAAGTCTGGCGACTGAGCAGGCCAGGGCAGGACATTGATGTTAGCTGCGGCGAGAGTGTCTTACAACTCTTGCGGTGTGCGGTCGTGCATTATCATGCACGACCGCGCACACACACATTAACTGAAATAAGGGACCGATTTGCACTTGTAGAGGAACGATGACGTCTGATACAATCGTCTCAGCATAAATTTGAGCGTTGAGGTTGCCTCTGATCCAAATCAACTCAGTTCTTCCGCCGATCCAAATACCCGCCCATACCATGATGGTTCCACCACTATAAGGATGGACTTCCTGGCAGGATTTTAATCGCTGTTGGCGTCCAGGGGTTCTCCAGTGTCGTATACGTCTTGTATCCGGTCTCATACCAAAACGAGACTCATCAGAAAAGCACACGAAACGCCATTGTTCTTCTGCCCAATTTCTGTGTTCAAGAGCCCATTGATATCGAATCCTACGATTGTGCATTGCTATAGGTGGTACCCGTAGCGGTCTTCGGGAATGAAGGTTCACTTCATGCAAGCGGTTTCTGACTGTTTGGTCGCTAATTAAGTTCCCTGAAGAGTGATGAAGCCTCACGGCTAACATCATGGCGGTTATTGTTGGAGCTCTTCGAGTTAAGATTTGAATGTATCGGTCTTGTCTCCGTGTGGTGCAGCGATACCGTCCTCCATGGCGCTCAGCCGGTACCAGTGCGTCGGTAACGTGTCCAAAGTCGACTGATAACACTCTGACTTGTATTCAGAGCTAAAGCCACAGTACGTTGCCGGGAACCAGCTTCTATCATTCCCACGGCTCTGAGCATTTCTTCCCTGCTTAAATGACGTCGCCGCTCCATAATAACGTTGGTTTTAATCAGTAGTAGGGAAACAGTAGAACTAATAATGTCTTCAATGCGTTGTATGTTTTTATAGGGAAAATATTGACAACTGATTTTCATCTTTTACTCGAATTTGATTGACAGTTCCTGTTTCAAATTATGAAATGCACCAAAAAGGATCCATATAAATTTATTAAATCATAAATTTATTACAAAGCCACATCTCAATCTCAAGAAATCCGCATAAAAATTGTTGATCCCTAGACACTTTTGATGTGTGTAGTCTCTCCACAGAAAAGTCGAGAGTTAAGCAGGCGTGGCCGGCTTTTTCGTAAACCGATCTCCAAATTTATCCGAATTTCGGTTTCTATTTTGTTGCTGCCTCTTTGTACTCAGATTAGCTGCAGTACGAGCAGCAACAAATTTTTGCTATGGTTTTACTACGGAAAAGTCGAGTGAAGCTGGCGTAGCCGGTTTTTTCGTAAACCGATCTCCAAACTAATCCGACTTTCAGTTTCTATTTTGTTGCTGACTCTTTGTACTCAGACTAGCTGCAGCATGAGCAGCAACAAATTTATATCATAGTTTTTCTACGGAATAGTCGAGAGTGAAGCTGGCGTAGCCGATTTTTTCGAAAACCGATCTCCAAACTAATCGGACTTTCGGTTTTTATTTTGTTGCTGACTCTTTGTACTCAGACTAGCTGCAGCATGAGCAGCAACAAATTTATATCATAGTTTTTCCACGGAATAGTCGAGAGTGAAGCTGGCGTAGCCGGCTTTTTCGAAAACCGATCTCCAAATTTATCCGAATTTCAGTTTTTATTTTGTTGCTGACTCTTTGTACTTAGACTAGCTGCAATTTAACCAGCAACAAGTTTTTAATAAAGTTTCTCCACAGAAAAGTCGACAGTTAAGCTGACGTGGCCTGGCTTTTTCATTACCCAATCTTCAAACTAATCCGACTTTCAGTTTATATTTTGTTGCTGACTCAGTGTACTCAGACTAGCTGCAATACGAACAGCAACAAATTTTTACTATAGTTTTACTACGGCAAGTCGAGACTTAAGCTGGCGTAGCTGGTTTTTTCGTAAACCGATCTCCAAACTAATCCGACTTTCGGTATAATATATTTTGTTGCTGACTCTTTGTACTCAGACTAGCTGCAGCATGAGCAGCAACAAATTTATATCATAGTTTTTCTACGGAATAGTCGAGAGTGAAGCTGGCGTAGCCGATTTTTTCGAAAACCGATCTCCAAATTTATCCGAATTTCAGTTTTTATTTTGTTGCTGACTCTTTGTACTTAGACTAGCTACAATTTAACCAGCAACAAGTTTTTAATATAGTTTCTCCACAGAAAGTCGAGAGTTAAGCTGGCGTGGCCGGTTTTTTCTTTAACCGATCTCCAAACTAATCCGACTTTCGGTTTCTATTTTGTTGCTGACTCTTTGTACTCAGACTAGCTGCAGCATGAGCAGCAACAAATTTATATCATAGTTTTTCTACGGAATAGTTGAGAGTGAAGCTGGCGTAGCCGAACTCTCGAAATATTGTCAAGCGAACATACTGCTTACAATAAAACGCATTATTTTTCGTGAAATGCATGCGATGGTAGTCAACTCACGCGGTGTGGAGGGAAGGAGGGGTCCCCCTTGCCCAATGGTACCACTCTCATGAAAAGATACTCTACCATTTCTGAGAAATACCGATTAATATAACCTAACCTTAAAACACTTTATATTCCCCTAAAAAGCGTAGTCGACGGAGCCCCGCTTAGTGTGCCCCTATTATTGATCTCCAAACTAATCCGACTTTCGGTTTCTATTTTGTGGCTGACTCTTTGTACTCAGACTAGCTGCAGCATGAGCAGCAACAAATTTATATCATAGTTTTTCTACGGAATAGTTGAGAGTGAAGCTGGCGTAGCCGATTTTCTCGAAAATCGATCTCCAAACTAATACGACTTTCGGTTTCTATTTTGTTGCTGACTCTTTGTACTCAGACTAGCTGCAGTACGAGCAGCAACAATTTTTTACTATGGTTTTACTACCTAAAAGGCGAGTGAAGCTGGCGTAGCCGGTTTTTTCGTAAACCGATCTCCAAACTAATCCGACTTTCAGTTTATATTTTGTTGCTGACTCTTTGTACTCAGATTAGCTGCAATTTAACCAGCAACAAATTTTTAATATAGTTTATCCACAGAAAAATCGAGAGTTAAGCTGGCGTGGCCGGCTTCTTCTTTAACCGATCTCCAAACTAATCCGACTTTCGGTTTCTAATTTGTTGCTGTCTCTTTGTACTCAGACTAGCTGCAATATGAACAGCAACAAATTTTTACTATAGTTTTACTACGGAAAAGTCGAGAGTTAAGCTGGCGTATCCGGTTTTTTCGTAAGCCGATCTGAAAACTAATCCGACTTTCGGTTTTTATTTTGTTGCTGACTCTTTGTACTCAGATTAGCTGCAATTTAACCAGCAACAAATTTTTAATATAGTTTTTCCACAGAAAATTCGAGAGTTAAGCTGGCGTGGCCGGCTTTTTCGTAAACCGATCTCCGAACTAATCCGACTTTCAGTTTTTATTTTGTTGCTGACTCTCTGTGCTCAGAGTAGCTTCAGTATGAGCAGCAACAAATTGTTATTTAGCATTTTCTACGAAAAACTTGAGAGTTAAGCTGGCGTGGACTTTATTTATTTTGGCATATTTAACAAAAATTTATTTTTATGATTTTTTTTATTTTTTTCTTTTGCATCTTTTAGCAACAAATTAGCAACAAATTAACCCTTATTCGCTTGATCGATAATTCCACATCGAGTGATTTCCACGCTATCATAATGAAAAACTAGCGTTACTGCAATTTTTTTGCGATCGGCTGGAGCAACAAAAAAAATTTTTTGGCAACTAATTAGCAACAAAAAAGCAACAAATTTTGCCGTTTTTTTTTTTTCACACTGCTGATTTTACATCGCTAATTTTTTAGACCTGCCTATGTGACCTTCTCAAACCAGTTAGTACTGGGTAATACTGTACCCCTTGATAAGACCAACCCCCGTATTCACAAACGCTAGGAATGAATTTCGATTCGACAAGTCGTATGTGTATCCTTTTTTGACATATCGAAAATGAGCGAGATAGACCTACGACTTTCCGAATCGAAATGAATCGAAGCGTTGTGAATACGGGGCTAAGTGTCAAAAACCAATTTGTTATGTGGTACTATTATTACTTCGCTAAATGTTTATACTACATCAATACTGGATAGGTTAGATTTTTAAGATAATCATGTTTGTAATATGTTTACTAAAAATCTTTTTCCCTTAAGGATAGGTAGAAATTACTGCAAACCACATTATTTGATCCTTAAAGTAGTCAAACACGCTTATAGGTTATGCATGACCGACAAAGCAACACGAGCATAGTGCGCGCAAAATCTAGTGTTAACTAATAATATAAAGGGAAAAGATTGGATTTTTTGTTTGTGTGATTGTTACAATTTAACTCAAACGCAAACCACGTCTTTATTTCTAATAATTGAGTATTTAACAACTTTCGTCATAATCATTCATTGAATTTATTTATCGAAGTAGGTATATACATCATACCCACATGTGAGAATTTCTTCATAAGCTGCAAATAATCTATTCCATTTCCCATCACCGAGACCCTTCACGCTTACTATTCGCTGTAATCTAGTAGCACCCTATCATGTCTTTGAGAGCGACCGGTATCAGTTTACCATTAACCAAACATCCCATTTGCAAGTCCTTACAGTAAGTATTAATGTGTATATTGTATTTACATTTAGAGGGGCTCGTAGCTATAAAATAACAGTCGGGTCTGATCTTTAGGTTAAGCCGTGCTTGCCTTGGTTGGTCCATGGATGGGTGACCACCCATTACATACCAAGCTACCTCCGTGCCTCGGAAAGCACGTTAAGCAGTTGGTGTCGGCTGTCATTTGTAGATCTTTGATAGTCGTTACAGGAAGTCAGTGGCCCAGAAAATCTGACACCGTCTTACCAAGTGGTTTCGTATTACTAAGTATTAACTGGGTTGTGGAAGTCAGATAGGCAGTCGCTTCGTGTAAAATACTGATATTCAGCTACATCCGGTGAGACTGGAAGCCAACCCTAACATAGTTGAGAAAAGGCTAGACTGATATCTATCCATCGACTGGAAAACAAGATGGCACCTGAGTACCTACCCAGAACCGTTTCTAACACTGTTGGCTTTCATTTTAATCATCGTTCAATCGCCACATTCGTGATATATAGTCTTACTAATCTTACTACCTACAAATATTATAAATGCGATGTCTGTACGAATGTCTGTTTCTCTTTCACGCAAAAACTACAAAACGGATTTGAATGAAACTATTGGCACATAAATAGTTTATAGTTCATAGGATACTTTTTATCCCGGTAGTAAGACCCCATGGGACAATTATAAAACTCCACGCGGGAGAAGCCACGGGCATTAGGCAGTATTTATTTCATTGTTTAATCACCATATTCGAGGTTTAAGTTTCTCAATTAAAAATATCAGTTTTAAATTACGTTGGGAACCAAAACCGTAAGATTAACTTTGTTAATATTTTTCTACACAATCCTGAAGATTTTTAAAATATCTCTTTAATAAACTTCTTTGCCTAACTTTTAATATTATTAAACTCTATAATTTAGTTAATTTAGTATCGTCTGGAAGCGAATACTTTGGTCGTAACTTTTCCCAAATTTTCTGAGTAGGTACTCTCTAATGAAACATTGTTCCCTTTTTAAACTGAAATACGGGCCTGGCAGCCCTTTATAAAGAATCTGCCTATTTCGGTCCCGACCTTTTCGTGCGTGAAAGATAGTTTATGTTTTCGTTAAATTGCTAATGTAAAAGTTTGAAGTGTAAAAGTAGTCTTTAGAAGTAAGCTGAATATTTCATAGTTCTAAGTAGGACTTAGGGGTTTTTATTTGTGAAATAAGTGTCACAATATTGGTACTCACATAAACTCAATTCAATCTCACATGGGGGTACGCAAATACTACAGAACGGCACCATTATAGGTACATTATTCTGGTATTCACTTATAAGATAAGCAAATCATGTAGCATGAATTCGTGATCGGCATGTGGGATGTGAACACAGCAACAATAGGCTTGTGTCCTAAAAAAATCTCATTAGTCCGTCAGTTAGATTATAAAAAAAATATTTGACCCGTATTTTTTCTTTTGTTACATAAACCAAAATTGACGAAGATACGACGCTTTTAAAATTCGCAATACGTCACGCCATGCTATAGTTTTTAGTGCGTTGTGACGTCACGAGCCCCCACTCCCGAGTTTTGATGCGTTTTATCTTTGTCAGTACTCAGTGATTTACAAAAACAAAAAATACGTGTCCATTATTTTCCAATACTCTAACTGACGGACTAATTAGTTTTGCAATTTATTGATGGTGGAAACTAGCCTATTATCGTATCAGCCCACAGCTTAATTTCCAAGTCCCTCGACCAACACCTGAGATGGCTTTCGTTAGGCAGCTGGATCAAGGGCTTGATTCAGAAAGTGCAGGTTTTCCTGAACACGGCTCCTATTGTAGGAGGTTTCTCTCTCTGAAACCCTGGCCGTGCCGATAGCTTGAACCCTGCCCGATAACGGTGGGCAATTTTTTTTTTTAATTGTATTTTTAGAAATGTATGTTTGTAAAGAAATAAATAGAGGTATTAAATATGTATAGTACAGTTGTAAGAAGTACGTACTCCGTTATTGATTAATTGCATATATTTAAATTGCAATAAACACCTCCATCGTCCGCAAATACACAAATGGACATATAAAATAAATATTAATTTGATCTAAGCATCGTATTCCACTGACTATTAAGGCGCCTAGACGAGCTAAATTAGCAACTCTATTTGTGGTGGTTCAAACTTCGTTTGAAATACTGTTAGAATAAAGTTCTAATCAGCTTGCACTACAAAGTGGCTGTTACGTCAGCCACTGCGGGCCGAATAGCGCGAAATGAGTGGTTTCGATCGATTTACAAAAAAAGTATTGATTGGATTAAAAAACTAAAACAGTATCATGATAATATATTGCTTGTAGAATTATTTGCCAAAAAAATAGAATGATCGCATGCATATTAGTATGTTTTTTATTGTTTGAAAGATATTTTTAGAGGTAAGTTCGTGATTTCTTTTTATCGAGCCGAATTAATTGTATTATGTTTTCAAAACAGTATCATGCTAGCATATATCCTGAAGAATATCATATATTTTTCTGGTCTTGTTTATAGCAGTGAATCATATACTTTTAGTAATTATAAAACTCGCGTTTAGCTCATGTAATCGCCTTAATTACCTTAACAAATTAAATAACAACGTCTCTTTGATTTAATACTACATAATCAAGTATCCATGAACCGGTGTTAGCTCTTATAATAGTCCTATCTAAATATAATTATAATTTATAAACACAACTACTAAGTTGAATCAGCAACGGATTTCCCTTTCTGTAAATATCTTGTATTTAAATTAACAAACGAGTAGTGAATATCAAATTAAATCTAAGCATTTATTTCAAGTAGGCCAGTCACAGGCACTTTTGAATTGTCAAAACAAAGATGAAATTTAACCTTTTGACCGCCAGAGCATAAACGCAGGCGCGTGCCCTCCACGCCAAGCCACAATTTCATCTACTGTTTTGTCACATATTTGTGTCGTTTGGCGTACAGGGCACGCGCTTGCTTGTCACGTATATGTGACAATGGCGTCCAAAAGGTTAAATGTAGCTACAGTCCCAGTCATCAACATCATCATCTGCCTAGCCTTTTTTCAATTATGTTGTAGTCGGCTTCCAGTCTAACCAGATGCCTATCTGACCTCCACAACCCAGTTAGTACTGAGTAAAACAATACCCATTGATAAGACTGGTGGTCAGACTTTTTGGGTCACTGACTACTTGTAACGACTGCCAAAGATAGACAAAATAATGACAGTCGGGACCAATACGAGTAGCTTAACATGCTTTCCGAGGCACGGAGAAAACTCGATATGTAAGGGTGGTCACCCATCCACAGACCAACCTAGGCAAGCACGGCCCAGCGGTTGTTATGATTTGGCCACGAGCTCCGCATCTTATGACCGTTTTAATCAGAAATTCAAATGTATTCTTCCACTAATTGACCTGTTGGTCTAGTGGCAACAAAATACGAAGACCTGTAGGTTCACGCCTCTTACCAGACCTACAGGTTCACGCCTCTTCAGTGATAGCCTAGTGGTGATGACCGTCGAAATGCCAAGTAATAAATCAATCAATCAACAATTTTATTATCAGGCATCTTAAGGCCCATAGATAAAATACACAAAATAACATAAGAACATAAAAATATAGTAACACATACAAAATCTAACTTATAAGCTACAAACCATCACACACGAAGGAAATAATAATAGGAAAAAAAATAAAAATAAAATAATAGTAATTGGTCTTGAGTTCGAACCCAAGACATGCACCTTAAATTTTTCTAATGCATGTGTGTTTTGAATAATTACCGCTTTCTTTGGTGAAGGAAAACATCTTGAGGAAACCAGCATGCCTGAGAGATATTTCTCGACGACATGTAAAGCCAAGTCAGAGGTTCATAATTTCTGTTAAGTACTAAACACACGAGAAAAAAAAAAGAAGAAGAAACAGTTATAGTACGTACATACCGCTATATAATTGACAAACTATCGAATCATTTTATCTGTTGCAACAGGCCTCTTATAAAGGAGTGATTTGTGTGAACTACTAGAGTTCTATATAAGTAGGTACCTCCTTTAATACAGGCGACATGTTGCACTGTTTTAGACTTTCACGGTTTTTTACTACACTTAAAGTACTTACGGGATTATATCCGTGATCCCGTAAGTACTTTAAGTGTAGGCGACATGGTATTTCATTTTTTCTTATAGCGGAATAAACATATTTTTATCTTTATGTAAGACGGAAATTGAACCCCCGACCTTTTAAGAAAGTGAACGCTCCGACGCGCGACGCTACCACATTAAGGTCGCGCCTAAATCAAAAAGTATAGATAACAACAAATTAGTTCAACCATTAGTTAGATAAAAACAGCTTAGATCGTTAATGCGGTCATCTATTTGTGTACGTAAACACAGTGACTAATCAATGAACTTAACATAATAATATTAACAGGTACGGTTGGCAAACACTTGAGATAATCTCTAATGGGAGTAAAAGTACCTTTAACTAAGCCGAAAAGCACTCGTTTTCCCAGTCTTTGTGATAGTTTAGGTCTAGACTATACTTGGGAACCTTTTAGTTATGGAGATATTGGGGGTCTAAGTTCCAACTTTTTCATAAGTTTTTAATTAATGTTATACCTAAGATTACTTTAAATACCTCTACAACCCCCGTACTATTCAATGCATTCATCAGCACAATGTTTTGAGTGCGCTACATTGAGTTCGACCGTGCGTTGTGTTAGTTTGTTGTACAGTACGCTTGGTTGATGCCTTTATGAGGATCCGTTTGTCCGTTTAGTCTCATGTACCAGGTCCCGGCTATATCAATCATCATCATCATCATCATCATCAGCTAGGGCACAGGTCTCCTCTCAATGAGAGGGAATAGGCTATAACCCACCACGCAAGCCCAGTGCGTAGATGTCACATATCTTCGAAATTTTGATTCTAGACATACCGGTTTCCTCACAATGTTTTCGTTCACCGTTTTGAGAGCAGTTTCTATATCAATACTATGTCACAATTATTTGTTAACAACTGATTACAAGCGTACTATATCAAATACAATTTACGTGTTCATTCGATTCGGTGGAAATCGAAGGCCAAAGGTATGAGACTCATTCCAGCTGTAATGTCATGCAAATCAATTACGTTGTGTGGTCCCCGATTTGAACAAACATAAAATAGCGTTGGTGGACAAAATGCTACAAAGAATAACTTTATCATGAATATATAACATAACATCACGCCTGTTTCCACTAAAGATGAGGCAGAGATGTAATGAAGTACACCAGAATACGTTGAGTTGAAAGGCCTCGCACAAGGTGGACCCATGACCTGGTGAGGGTTACGGGGATCAACTGGATGCGAGTCGCATGGGACCGGTCAATGTCACGACACTATGTCCAGCAGTGGACGTCTTTCGGCTGAAATGATGATGATGATGCTGGTGTACACTAGACGACCCGAATGGCGTAGTGGTAGTGACACTGCCTTACGTTCTTATGGTCCTGGAATCGAATCCCGGTAGGAGCAAATGTTTGTGTGATGAGCATGGACATTAGTTTCCGAGTCATGGATGTTTATAAGTATAATAAGTATGTATTTACAAACAAAAAAGTATATGTGTAGTATATCAACTATCTGGTGTGGACATTAACACACAGCGCCATCTAGTGCCACACTAAGCAAGGCTTGTGTCGTGGACACCAGATATAGTTGATATACTACATAGATACATATAAACATCCATGACTCGGAACAAATGTCCGTGCTCATCACACAAACATTTTGCTCCTACCAGGATTCGAACCCGGGACCCTAAGAACGTAGAGCAGCTTCACTACCGCTACGCCATTCGGGTCGTCACTAGACCATAGAACATACCACCATACCATGACCATAGAATAGAATAGCCCCTTTTTTATGGGTGTACTAACACCCACATTCTCCCAATTACAATTACTGATCAATTCTTGATGGAAACGCTTAAGAACACTTTGCCTGACCAGAGAATCATACCCAAAAGTAGTACGCCATACTTATCAGTATCAGTTATAGCGATAAGTAGACAACGATAAAGTCAAAAAGACTGGGAACATCTAATTAAACAAAATACCCTTAATAAATCGTGAACCACGAACTGAGAAACCAGTAAGATGCCAATAAGGGCGAATTTCATCAATGGCTATTGTGCACATCTGAACTAGGCTCAAGCTGTCAGTGACATCATTGCTTTGAAATATTGGCGCTTACTGCTATCGCTCTTGAATGTAGTTAGGTAAACTGATCTTCAGTTCCCTCTTTAACTTTTTCCAAATCATTTTATTGTGTTTAAGATTTTGTGAAAGACATTGCATGTCAATAATTGTGTCCTAATAATTTGTAACCTAACAAAACTAATCTTCTTAATTTTTTTTATTTTTTTTTATTTAATGTATAATTAATGATTTACCTATCCAAATGAAACTGTAGTTTATATTATATGTTAGAAATTAATTAATTACTGTTACTGGTGTATAACCGTTGTAATAAATAAATAAATAAATAAATAAATCACTGAAAGAAATGAATTGAAATTAATCACTTTTACTACAGCCATGTTCATTTTTATCACTTCTTTTTCACCAGCACTAAACTTGATAACTTCCTCAATTGTAAGTTAATTTTTAAAGCACTTACAAAATACTGGGCCTCATAAAATTGACCCACAATTCATTACCCCAGATTCCAAAAAAAAAACTCCAAATATACAACTGTCCTATATTTCGCAATATATTTTTTCTAATTAGATCCCTTGGCTGACAAATTGGGTGCTTCATTACACGGCCACAGGCGGATCCCAACACTAATGGCGCAAATAAATGAGAATTTTTGACCGACAACGTAATGTCAATGTAACCGGCTATTAATAAATGCTCTGCAAATGTTTTGCATTTTGTAATTCAGTTTTTGAAGGAGATGGTCGCTTTTTTATTAAGAAAAATAAATATTTTGGTAGCTACGAAGGCTTTTTCATTGATCAGAAATAAATCTTATAGCACTGACTCGATAGCAAATCACCTTTTTTTAAGTGTCAGAGTTTTTGGCCTCTGACTTGGCTTTACATGCTGTCGAATCATACCTCTCAGGCATGCGTTTCCTCACCATATTTTCCTTCACCGAAGCAAGTGATAATTTTACAATACGCACGTAAATCCGAAAGGTCTTGTCGTTTGTCTTGGGTTCGAACTTGAGACCGATGACTTGGTAGTTTGGTAGTCCGACACTCTCACCACTTGACTATCACTGCTTATAAAACTTCACCTTATTTTTAATATAGGCTAGATACAAGGAAATAGACTGCGGTATGGAGTTTCATAGAACAAATGATGGTCGTTTCGAGTTGAGTTGAGCGAAGCCCCTCGTGAATGTGCATTACTCTTAATATTCGATTTAAGCTATTTCTACATACCTAATATTCTTTGCAGTGTAGTTAATTTTTTGTCTAAATTATGTTATTACTTTTAGATATGGATGAACTTATTACAAAAAGAAAAAAAAAAACAATTGAACTAAATGATAAAAAAGTTTTCATTTATATAGCAACTTGCTGAAGATTTTTTTAAAGTGAAACTGTTGAGCATCAGAATCTGTGTTTGATCCGGCAAAGTTTTATTGTTTTTTAAACGAAAACTCCAATCACAATTTTTTTATTAAACAAGAATCATAGAACTCGCGTGACATTCACGTACGCTTTTTGTAGCGTTTTCAGTTCTATCGGCAGTCCCCAATGTTTTTTAAACAGGAATTTCTCGGTAGCCACGAAATATAAATTTGGGCCCAGTTAATGGCAAAAGACTCGACCCTATTACAAGTGACTTAAGGGGACTACAGGAGCTAATATCAACTCTATTTGTGGTGGTACAAGTTTCGTTTGAAATACTGTTCGAATAAAGTTCTATTCAGCTTGCACTACAAACTGGTTGTTACTTCAGTCACTGCCGGCAGAATAGTCTGAAATGAATGGTTTCGATCGATTTACACAAAATCTATTGATTGGACTAAAAACATAAAACACTGTTATGCTAATATGTTACTTAGAGAATTATTTGCCAAAAAACAGAATGATCGCATGTTTTTTAGTATGGTTTTTACTCGTTAAAAGACATTTTTAGAGACAAGTTTGTGATTTTTTTATTGAGTAAAAGTAATTGTATTATGTTTTCAAAACACTATCATACTTGCAAACATCCTGTAGAAAATTACACGTTTTTTGGTTTCGTTTATTCAGTGAATCATATACTTTCAGGCATTATAAAACGCGCGTTTAGTTCCTGTAGTCGCTTTAAACATAACTGCCGAAATGTCAGATTAGGTACCTCAAGGTACACCTCTTGGATTAAGTCATGTTATGTAACGAATGTAACTTTAAAAAATACTTGAAACAGTGTGTCGAGCCAAGTTCAACGATCTTAAACCCACAACCCTTTTCTATACTTTTAACCTTCAGACTAAAATTGACAACCTTCAAAGATACACATCGACATTGTTTGAGGCTATTTCTGAGGCTAACCAGACATGTTTACTTATAAACTAATATAACATTAAACTCTGAATGTCAGTCTGAAACTTTTAAAGGGCTTTAAACGGCTCTAAAATGTATCTGTTTTAAACTCCACCCAAGAGACTTTTTTCCCAGTACTTTTAACAAAATCTTTTTTCTCTTTTCTGTTTCGCCTAGTTTTAGACAAGTTAAAATTGTTTTGTTTTTAAGGTTCCGTAGCCAAATGGCAAAAAACGGAATCCTTATGGATTCGTCATGTCTGTCTGTCTGTCCGTCCGTATGTCACAGCCACTTTTTTCCGAAACTATAAGAACCATGCTGTTGAAACTTGGTAAGTAGATGTATTCTGTAAACCGTTTTAAAATTTTTAAACAAAAATAAAGAAAAATCATAAAATTTGGGGGTTCCCCATACTTAGAACAGAAACTCAATTTTTTTTTTCATCAAACCCACACGTGTGGAGATCTATGGATAGGTTTCTAATATCTTTTTTTTTTTCTAAACTGAACTGTTTGCGCGAGGGACACTTCCAAAGTGGTAAAACGTGTGCCCCCCTCTTTAACTTCTAAAATAAGAGAACTATAAAACAAAAAAATATATATGATGTACATTACCATGTAAACTTCCACGTAAATTAGTTTGAACGAGGTCTAGTAAGTAGTTTCTTTTTAATACGTCATAAATCGTAAACCGCAATTTACCATAATAATAAATGTTACTTGCTGCTACGGAACCCTTCATGGGCGAGTCCGACTCACACTTGGCCGCTTTTTTTATTGCTGAGTTTATTCAAAAAACGGTTCTGCTGGATTTAAATTTTACTGGAAAATATTTTCTACATTTTTAAACTATGTAATTTATTTTGATGTAATTTTCATGTTTATTTACAGATATTTCAATCCAGAGCATAGAAAATGAGAGCATACTTTAAAGAGTACGAAAAGTATTCTGCAAAGTGCATACTAACATAATTATTTTCTTCGATAATTATCAGCTTATTATCGAATAAGTAACTCTCTATTTCTCTCCACCAATCAAGTAAAGTACAAAACAAACAAAACTCAATCCAAATTAACAAAAAATTATGTTTACTGATTAAACACATGTCATTGTTTTTGACATTCATAAGTACCTTTAGGTAATGGACTAATTGAAACATATGTTTTGAGTTAGTTTATGTGTGTTTTTATTAATCAGACACTTAGTTTGCGATCTCGACGTTGGATTAAGATAAAATTTTAAAATTTTCGATCTGTTCCATCAATAAAATGTTACATGAAAACTTGTTTGGACACCCATAGAAACACGAATTGCATTCGGATATAAGTCAAGTAGTATTGATAATGACTTTTGTTAGTATCACGACAATAACTATGATAATTATCACTTGTTTTGATCACTGCCAATAGGGTAGACGACAAATTCCCGATAAGTCACGCCTAGGTATACTTTTTAGCTAGTTCTGACGTCACGAGCCCCCACTTCCGAGTTTTGATGCGTTTTATCTTTGCCAATAATCATTAATATACAAAAACAAACAATACGTGTCCATTATTTTCCTATACTCTAACTGACGGACTAAATAGATTTGCAATTTTTTGATACTGTCGTCATGCGTATTTAAGGTACAATCTTCACTATCAAATTGTCCGTATGTCAAAAAAACTCTTCGGTGTATTTAAAATTGCATCTAGACATCATGATGTCCTTCTATTACTATATCATTAAGGTTATTTTTTACCACAATTGTGTTGGTTTTATTATATTCTGTTTATTTAAAATTATAAAATAAACTGTCAAGATGATAAATTATTAATAATTTGATTCAGCTTTTTGCTAGCCACATTTTAATGACTTGAAATCTTGGATGGTTAAAAAAAGATCTTTGTGAATTGCTGTTTGCATTATTTTTAGTATATTTCGTAAAATATTAAAATTGACTAACGACACACCTCTACTTCCGATTTCTTAATTATAATTATGTGAGTTTAACTTATACATAATTATATAACCGCCTCGTTCGTCTAGTGGTCGCAAGCACGAATGCTGAGCATGCGGTCCTGAGTTCGATTCCCGGGTTGGGCAAAGTGTTATTGGGTTTTTTCATCAGGAATTTCTTAGTAGCAACCATAGAATTAAGATTAATGCGTGGTTGCTGGCTATAGACTCGCTCCTATTCGGTCCTATTACTTGACTTACACATAACTGGCGAAATGTGAGATGCACTTCTGCCTAACCCTCCTAGGATTACAGGTGTGAAGTTATATTATTTTATAATTATAAAATCCTTCTTAAATAAACTCCTTCAATGAAATCGCATCAAAATTCGTTACATAGTTTACCATACACGCTTATATATACATAAATCGCGGCTTTTTTATAATAGGTGTGTATTACTAAGGATTAAAATTATCTACATTTATCTTACTCGTAACAACATACAAAATATTCTGAAGATTAAAATAACCTGTTCAAACTCACAAAGAAGAGTATTTAGTAAATTGTATGTTTACACGTCATGCCTATATTTATTTATTTTTTCGTCAACAAAAAATTAAGACCACACAGTGCGTCGAAAATTCGTGTGACGTCACATTTGAGTACATTTTTTACCAGAAAATGACGTCACAAGCCCCCCTGATCTTTGACGCATTTTACCTTCGTCATTTTTTATTAATTTGGTAAAACAAAAAACACGTATCCAATATTTTTCGATAATCTAACTCACGGACTAAACACAGTCACATTTTTCAGTCAGAATCCCTAATACAAGGTATTTTACATGGAGTGATTGCCTATCTGACTTCCACAACCCCATCTATTGGGTAACACAATACGAAACCCCTTGGTAAAACTGGTTGTCAGACTTTTAAGTTTCTGAATACCCGTAACAAATGTCAAAGAACGATAATTGACAGCCGCTGCTATCGGCTTAATGTGTGATGTGAGCCACGAAGGGAACTCGGTTGGTAATGGTCACCCATCCTTGGAATGACCTTGGAAAACGTTGCTTAACCTTGAAGATCAACTTATGCGCGAATTATTATTATAGCTGCGAGACCCTCTACACACATACTACATTACAACTACATAAGATCAAGGGAAGTAGGTCTGTTTACTAAATTACTAAAATAACTGAAAATAAAAAGTTTATCTCTGGAGATCCCACTAAACTGGTCATAACAAGATGTAGAAGCACTCTCTTCCAGAACAATAAATTGCTATAGCATGTCGGTCAAAATTTTCAATAAAATACCGAAACAAATCAGAGATCTACCAATAAATTATTTCAAAAGGAAACTGAAGAAGTGGCTCTGTAATAACGTGTTCTATACAATAAACGACTTTTTGACAAACCCATCTGTATGGGTAAATAGCTTATATTCCTATTTTATTGATGTTAATACCTTACCTTGTGACGTAGTGGGTGCAGATGATGAAATAATAAACGTTTCTTATGCGACTTGGTAGTTTATTATTGTAGAAATCGTATGATTAAAAAAAAAAAACTGAAACAATGAATAAAAAATACATGGTTAAAAAACAGTCCTAGTATGACTAAATTTTTAATAGGCGGCGAGGAGCCGCAGTTACCAAGATAGTATTTTATAATCACAAACTTACCCCGTGCGTCGGGTTTTTTTAGAACTTCTTCATTAAATAGAAACTAGCTGTGCTAGTTAGAGTAAACACTCAATACTCTGGTACCAGGAAGAAACTTAGGAAGATGTATAACGTTACATAATTTTGGTAGGACTGATGATAAAAATGGCTGTGCAGTCAATGCGACAAGCCAATTTCAAATTTGCAATTTGAAAGGACTGTTACATTTCTTTCTTTGAGTACAAGTAAGTACTATGGAGGTTTTTTAGTCGTCGTGGAGGTTTTACGTCCACGAGACTGTAAATGAAACGACATCGTTACAACCTTACCTAGTTTTAGCTTTATTATTTTTTTCTTGCCTTTGTATTGTTTTTTTTTTTTTATTATACACATGAATATTTTTAATTCTAAAATAATACTATTGTCAAAGATAAATTGACATTTTAATGCTTCTTAGATGTTTTGTTAAATTAATAACTACGTACATTACGAGTAAAATGTGTTAGATATTATAATTTTTAAGTTTGCATGCTGACAGAAGTCAGCGAAATATGTGAAACCTTTTAATTTATAAGACCATCATGAAACATACCATATTTCATGCAAATAAAGAATCTTGAATCTTGTTAGATAAAAACTTGGTTGAAGCATAAACTGTGTGTATGTAGATCAACTGTGTTCATTTACATATATCTAGCTAATGAATATGTCCAAAGGCATTTTCTAAGAACTGAATTTTCGCGAAAACTCGCGACACAGAATAGTGGACATTGTGTCATTTTATGGTATCTTAGAGTATTATTTGAATCTATAATCATTAAATCACTAGAAATTATTTTCAAAAATTCAAACACCTACGCAACTGGCGAATTGTGGATAAACTACTTCTGCCTAACCCTTTGAATATTACAGGTGTGATGTTATGTACGGTCGAACAAGCTATTTGGTTTACACTTTACAATGTAATTTGTGGGTTAAACTGTAAACCAAATAGCTTGTTCGACCGTACACCCACAATAATTCGACAAGACTGTCAAAATCGTCATTCATTTAGATTTACACAAACGTTACCACTTAAAAGCACACTAGTTAACCATTTTCATGAAATATTTACTTTTCATATTCTGCCTATTCCCCGTCTTTTACAGACACAGACACAATCTTCCTGTCACACTTAAAAGTACGACTGCGAAAGTCAAAAAAAGACTCAAAATCGCTCATTCATCAATTTCTTTGTCATTGACAGTGCTGGATATAAGACCTTAATTTCGTTTCTGCCAAGTTGCTTATTGCAAGATGTACAAATAAATAAAATTCGACGATTCTACGGCAATTCTGTTCAATAAAACGGGGCTATTTGGTCCCATATAAACCAATGAAAGTGTTTTTAGACATCTTGTAGACATTGAAAAATAACTGAATAATAACAACATCTGTCGGTTGGTGTATGGACACCAACCGACAGATGTCGATATTTTTGTTCAAAATTCTGGGTCATCCCGAATAGCCCCGTTTTACGGTTTTCATTTTTGCGACAAGCATCATCATCATCTTCGTCATCATCATCATCATCATCATCATCATAATCATCATTCTTCTGACCTTATATCACTTTATTTGGGGTCGACGCAACATTATGTCTTCTTCTTCCATACATCTATATTCTAGTCACCTCACAAAAAAAACACTGATGAATAAATTACGTGCAGAACGAGTAGTTTTAAGTACAAATAAAATTATATTAAAAGTTTAAAAAACCCCTGACGCTATGTACTAAGAGTTAAATAGAAAATACTTCGCTAATTCGCCATTTTGTGGTGGCGGCCATCTTGGATTTTTAATTTATCGTATTCTACTAGTCAAGCCCTTTCATTTGATACCCATATTGAGGGAGTTGTTAAATAAATTTGTAATCCGCCATTTTGTGGCGGCGGCCATCTTGGACAGATTTTTATCAAACATAGCTAAGAACACTCCCGACTAATTCACCTTTCAAACAAAAAAAATCAAAATACAAATCGAGCGTTCTAGCGCTACGATGCCACAGATACACACAGACACGTCAGACTAAAAACACCCCGTCGTTTTTGCGTCGGGGGTTAAAAATATCTGATGAAATTGTCTTACATTTATGACGTTTGCGACCGCTTTTTCTATGCCCAGTAACTTTTGAAATACAGAATTACTTGCAAGCAATCAATGATAGTTATACAAGATATGATGCCCCCCATATACCTAATGATGTTAGTCTGTTAGTTCTACAGATCGATACCAGACTAACATAATAGAAATTACTAGTTATAGTAATTACTAGTTATAGCGCCCTTTTCCTCGCTCGATTTATCATTAAGCTAGACAGTGGAAATACTACTCTATGATTTTTTCTATCGAACTGAGCAATTATAGTGTAATGAATATTTTTAGGAACGAATACATTATTATTGCCTTCATTTTTGTTATCTACAATATGATTCGTGAATCTGACCTAAACTATTCATTGAAGATACTGGGCGTCGCATAATACCAGCGAGTCGTTTATAAATCAGCGCATTAAACGGTCAGTGGGTCGTCTTAGGGGCAATAAGAAAAGAAGACAAAAAAATTGCGACCAATTTTAAAGTACCGTAGTTGGTCTCAGTTTTATTAAAAGCCTTAAACCTATGGATACCTGCGACATCGTTTTTACGACAAACGGTAAGTCGGAGACAAAAACACCAAGACACTTAGCTTTACATTTAGGTGTTTTATACGATAGAATCGAGAAAATACACGATTTGCGAAAATAACACTTTATTGGCTAAAAATTTATAAGTCCTCATGCCGTACCGCCCCATAAGGCTACACTCCAAGCCATAAAACCTAATATAATTAATTATACGAAGCTGATTATCATAAAGTTGTGATATGCCCCTGACTGAAGGCCTTACACTCAAAGCAGCCACAGGATAGTCCGGTTAAGCAGAAACTGGCCTCCTAAGTTGCCTGCAAGAAACCACAAAAAAAAAGATTTGGTGGCGAGCAAAAAGAAGTGGCTAATCTTTCAGTTGAGTGTTGCCGTAATTTAGAACTCAAAAAGCAATTCTATAATGACGGTCGCCGCCTTAAGATGGCAATGTATGGGTGTAGAGCCAGTCCTTTCATCGGCATCAGTCACTTTTTGCTTTTTTCCAAATCTACCTACATACTTTTTTGCTGTCCTATTGGAACCAAAGGTCTGACTGGTAAAGCATGCCTTGTGGCATGAAGTACGCCTATGTACCACTATTGTACTTGAAGTTTAAAGAAATACATATTTTGTGGACAACCAAAGAAAAGATTTACCATAACTATCTTCCTAAAAAATATTTATTATTTAGAAAATAAAAATAACCTTCTCTTATCTTTTGGCAATGTTCACTAGCATACTTGTTTGGGGAACGCCCAACTCGGTACGTTCTGAATGAAAGCGTTTAATCATGAGCTCTTCTTGTATTTCTTCATTAACTTAACCTACGTAGTTGAATTTTTCGGTAGCTAAAATAAACGTACTGCACTAACTATTAAAGTAGGTGCCCAGAAGACTTTTATCACAAAATACCTTTTCTATTAATTAAAAAAATCGCTATTAAACTTTTCAGTCGAAAATTCTAACGTCAGCCTAACTAAAAAGCATTAAAAAACGTTCGTTTTTCACCGAGAAATTCCCCGTGGAATCCCCGTAGGAGATACCGAATCTCGTGACACGCCCGGTTGCTGGCAATATAGGATAGCCATCGGATTTATAGACGAAAACTCAATATAAATGTGTGCGATACATCTGTTTACTACAACAGGAACCACAAGTGTAATGTCATGTGTATTGTGCTAGATTTTTCGCACGTCAGAACACAATGATTTTCACTTTCGTTTCGTTCACAAAAGGACTCTGCGAATGTAGAGAAACGAAACTCGCGTTGTTCTATCTATCTTTACTGAAGAAGTCTCATTTATTGCTAACTAGTGACCTTTTTCATGGGTGCAATGTAGATGTAAACCTTCCTCTTGAATCACTCTATCTATTGCTGAAAACTGCATTAAAATCCGTTGCGTAGTTTAAAAATCTAAGAGTAAAGACGTCGTCGTTTTGTACTATGTAAAGAAGGTTATCTACTTGAAAATAGGCAGCTAAAATGTAAATTGGACCAAAGAGTTTTCAAACATCGTTTGTATGACTAAAAATTTATTTTGAAGAGGCAGGCTGGATAATCTGGAATTTGCTTCACGTATGTCTTTTTTTAAACTTAATCAAAATTATTTTATAACGTGAAAACGAGTCACCTTCTTCAACAATCACCATATTTTATAATTAAATGATAAACGCCCATCATCAAATGTCATTGTAGAACCATAAAGTGTACGATAAAACTGCAAAGATTTGAAACCTGTCTCTATTATTAAGAAAAACTATAAAATAAAAGTCGCCTCACTCATGTCACCGTTGCAATAAAAATCATTTTACATTTTAGTCATCGTTAAAAACCGTTTGCAAAAATAAACGTCATAAAATAGTTTGAGATCTTCTTCTGCAATTATTACGATGGGACAGACTGATATAATTAATCAATCGTAAACTAGGAGACAAGTTGATTGACTAATCAGTGGTCCCGCTCATTTCAATCTTTGATACCTATGCGTAATGTCATTCCTGCGACAAGAAAAAAATGTTTAATAATAGACAAAATTATTTTTTAATGAACATTAAATAATAAAAACTTAAACATTGTTTTAGAGCATTCCAAAAAATCCACCTCTTAATTCCGAAAAAGGGAAAATATTTCTAATTTCTTAACTCACCCCTTTATCTTTGTCTCGCAAAAAAATCACAGGGATTCACATAAAAAAATCTTCACCACATTCACATCACTGGACACTCAAAAAAATTGGATCTACACTGTCACACTCGGTATTAATTTATCCTTCACAAATAAATTGTCTAAATATACATTTTCAGTCACTGTACGAGAATAGTGCGGGCACCCGAAGAGCGAATTTTTACTGGCTCAGTGACGTTACGCGGGGACGTGCGAATGGCGCGACGATCCGCGAGCGACTGGCCTGGGGCTTGGCATGATCAAAAGCGCGGGAAACGCAGGCGAAAAACGCGCGAAATTCACCACCGCCTTAATGTATTCGCGCCATCGCGAATTGATTTTTCAGAGTTCCGCAATCGGGGGGTTGAATCAATTGTTTTTTTATTACTTACGGTCTTAAATTCAGCTGTGGCGATAGTACTCTGTAAGTACTTATTGGACTAATTCGGATTTACGGTTTTCTGTAATGGCGTTGTACTAAAACCGAACTTGTATTACTCCGACAAAAAATTTAATCAAGGTTCAATCATCATTAAATTTTTAGTAAGAATCTGCCTTCACTTCGTTTACATTTCTAACTTAATCAGGCTGAGTGCATGCATTAGTGTGCTGGAACGTTTGAAAGAATGTAAAGCCTTTAAACGCGCGTATATCAGACTCCCTAATGAACGTTTTCCTTTCGTGCTCTGCATTGCGTAGTTATGCGCTTATTTCGACTAATGAAATATGAAATGACTAAAAAGTTTGTAACACTTAAAATTCTTGCTTTTATATTTTGTTCATATAATTATCACGTAGATTTATTGTTTAATACTGGCGCAGAAATAAAATAATAAATTCACTGATGTCATAACTAAAGTTTTTTTAAGATCGTGCTGATAGAGAGTGGTTGCTATGCCAATGTTATTAGTAAATAATTTATTCAATACATTTTGTTTTTGTTTGTCATCGGTTTTCTATGCTAGTTACGTACTGGCATTTGATTAAATATTGGCTTTTAGCTGGTTTTTTTTTTACTACAATACCTAATGGTCTATTTATAATTATCATAATAATTATCCTGGCTTTTTTGAATTTATTTGGGGCAACGCTAAGTAATGTCTTCTTCTTCCATTTTTCTCCATTACTCGTCATCTCAGCAGTCACCTGTCCCTGTACACAATTACATATTATCTATTTAATTTGTGTGAGAATATTAAAACACACAAAATGTTTCTTTTCTTGGCCTTCAAGATCGCTGTTGGTAAAGATAGACCAAATTTAAAAAAATATTCACACGCGGAACCCTCATGCCTATAGCGACAACTGGTACATTATTTTTTTTTGTTTTATTTTACAAAGAAAATCTTTGTCCGCGCAGTTTAAATATGAATGTCAAACGTTTGTAACAGAGTAAAACATTTTCATTTTGACAGCTCACGTACGTGTCTATGGTTGAGGACAGTTGGTAAATGTCAATGTCGTCTGTCAATATAGATGTAGCAAATCGTATTTATTTTTATCTAGATTTAAGTGTTGAATGATGAGTGAAGAATTTGTTACGGCTTTATGTAAGCGTTTGGGATTAAAAGTGTCATCAGCATTTGTAAATATAGATGTTTTTAGTTTCTAAGAAATATTTTTGAAGTGAAGTGTGTTCTGTGATTTTTGGCATAGTGTTGTACGCCCAGCGAGGTGTGTGTGGTCACTCACACTTTGCCTGCTTCATCACTTTTTCTTTGTCACTAAACTTGTGTGTTTTATGCTTATTGTTAAACAGATTTAGAAGAAGTAATGAGCGCGTGTAGCTTCCTAACTATGATTATTAAGTGGCGTTCAGAGGCACAGAAACCTGCAATTGCATCATTTGCCTAGCCTTTTCCTAACTATATTGTGGACAGCTTGCAGTCTCAGGGGATGCAGCAGAATTTCAGAATTTTACATGGAGCAACTGCCTTGACCGCCAAATCCAGATAGTGATGGGTAATACGGTCAACATCATCATCATCAGCTTATTAATGTTCCCACTGCTGGGACACAGGCCTCCTCTCTATGAAAGGGAATTGGCTATAATCCACCACGCGGGCCCAGTGCGGATTGGTAGATGTCACATGTCTTCGAATTTATGGTAGAACCATACCGGCCATAGGTTTCCTCACGATGTATTCCTTCACCGTTGTGAGAGCAGCGGTGATGTTATGAATTACAGAAAGTAATGCACCTGCCTGGGTTCGAACCCACGACTCACTAAACGTAAGTCGGGGCCGCCACCACTGGGCCACCGCCGCCGCGCCGCTCCTCCACGATAATACGATACGCATTGAAAATACTGGATGTCATACTTTCGGGCCAGTGTCTACGAACATTCAAAGATCTAAGATCTGTGTTTTCTAAGGCTCGAAGTAAACGTGGTAAGTTATGGGTGAACACGTCCACGGTCCAACATAAGCAAACGCGGCTTAACCAAAATAGTGACCTGAGCGGCTACTGAAGCAACATTGAAGCCTCTAGCCCAACATAGAAATAGGCTTCAAATCAAAACTGCAATATCAAAATGCTTTAAGAATATACAGTATTGTTTCAAAAGCCTCGCATAAACAAAATATTTGATAGCTACAGATTATTTAATGAAAAACAAAACACTAAATGCTTTCCATCACTCAATTTATTCAAATATGTTGTTTTTAACTGATTGAAAGCATTGCTCTGATGAATCGGCTAACTGGTTCAATCATTTTGTTCACGGAAGCCTAATTTTACTATTTTCATTTCGTTATTGACTATCCAAACAAATAAACCGAGTGGTAGCTGGAATTCATTAGCCAATCACAATAAAATAAATAATACAGAAGATAATTATGTTTGCAGGTAGTTAGTTAGTAAGTTTTGATTTAGAGGGTAATCTACGTCGAGCTACACGATAACAGACAAATGCTTGCACTGACTGGACAGATCCACTCAAATCTGCGGTTTTTTCTCCAAAAGACCATCTCAGACACTGATCTGCATAGTCCTCTTGTGAACTAAGCAAGATTGTCTGGACTTCAAAATAGACTATGACCTCTGAGCTTGTTTTGGCTGCTTCTTCACAGAGTGGTGAGTTACGAAACACCGGCCCCATCTAGTTTTAAAAAAATGACGTGTAAAAATGTTTACATTTGACTACTGATCCGACACAATTTGTTTTTGACACCAATATATTTAGGCAAATGACCTTGTTCCCATAGCAGGAATATCGTAGATGAGGCTGGCACGAGAGCGTGTAGCTTGGCACAAGCAGAAAGGCCTATACTCGGCAGGTTGTGAAGTCGGGCTGGAGATGATGATGATGATGATGAATCAAACATTAAACGTCGCGCGTCGGCGCTGGGAAAATACATTTTTTTGGAGTGGAACAACATGTTTTTTTTACGTTAAGACTGAACGTAACGCACTCAAAACATTAATCTGATGGATTCACATCATTGGTACGGGGGTCATGGAGGTAATATATATAGTACTAGCGGACGTCCCGCGGTTTCACCCGCATAGTTCCCGTTCCCGTGGGAGTACGGGGATAAAATATATCCTATGTTACTCGTGGATAATGTAGCTTTCGAATGGTGAAAGAATTTTTAAAAACGGTCCAGTAGTTTTTAAGCCTATTCATTACAACCAAACAAACAAACAAACAAAGTTTTCCTCTTTATAATATTAGTGTAGAAATATAGTAAAGTTTTAACATTAAAAACTTGTATTGGAAAAAAAAAACTTAAAACTTTGAGCCCTGACATATCTCCTAGTACCTAGTTCCCAGGTATGGGAAAAAAAAATCGCAATGACGGGGAAAACACGTGCCTTTCATAAGATTTGATCATTGATTTATTTTTCAATCAGCCTTTAAAATCCAGGTGTTTTCATTCAGGAGTTCTACATAATTCAGCCTAAAACCCGATCGGATCAGCTTAGTATGTAAATATTCTGTCAAAGTTTTGCAGTAGGTAATTGAATTTTAGATTCTGTTTTCATTTCGTTAACTGAACTAGGTTTGGGCGGGGCGCGTCTGTCGTATGCTGGATAGTTTATGGGCAAATACGGCGAGCGACGAGAGCCTTGACCAGCGCCTGTCATTTGGGTTTGACAGTTCAGAAAAATGGTGGAAGATAAATTCAGGAGTTTATTTTTATGACTCGTTTGTTTAAGTGGAAATTACAGTTTTTTTTTCCTACTCCTCCGCTATACTTTCTGATTAATTTCGTTGCGGGATCCAAGACAGTTAAATTCATTCTCTGGGACTTCGTCGATCTTCATTGTCTCGGCGCTTTTCTGTTGGTCGCCACTGTTGATTCTGGCTTTCAGGAGTTAGTGGTTTGGGCGTGTGTGGCGGGCTTGTCTCAAAAAAAAAAAAAGTTCTGAAAAACGGTGGACGATAAATTGAGGAGTTTATTTTTATGACTCGTTTGTTCTGTTAAGTGGAAAGCACACGACTGTTGAATATGAGGTCCTGGTTTTGATTCCCGGGTCAGGCAAAGGGTAATTTGGTTTCAGGAATTTCAGTAGCAGTCATGGAGGCTGGATTTGTGCCCGGTTGATGGCATTAGGCTCGCCCCCTATTGCAAGGGACTTAAACATAACTGGCACAACGTTTATTTACTATTAGGTACAGTCCAACGCTTTGGGGTTTGTAAACCCCAAAGCGTTGTGTTTTGTTACTGTTTGTTGTGATATAAATGGTTACGAATTTATGAATAAGAATTGAAGATTTGAAATAAACGATAAATTATTGTATGTGACTGCGATTTATTTACGCGAAAATTTTACATAAGAAGACGTCTTTATCTCAAAGAAAAAAGGCAGAACAAACATGGATTTCCATTATCAGACTGTGGCGTATTTTTTACTTTTACTGTATAACGTTTTAAGCCTAAAACCAATAGTTGTATACTTAAAATCCGGGTATTTTTTTTAACTTTCTGTGAGATCTATTTCTAAACGGTGTACATTATGTTCGACCAAAATGGCGCATTAATGTGTACCTAGATACAGGTAAATTAAGTAAAAATTACTATATTAGCTTAAACTGTGCCGACCCAAACATCACAAACCGAATTAAGGATGCGGTGCGCGCGCTGCGGTGTCCGAGCCGAGTGTCGTCCTAGCACAAGCCAGTGTCCGTTGCTGAGTCAATGTGGTGGCTCGTATGGTGCAGTGGCTGAGCGATTGACTGCTGCGCTACGTGTCGCGGACTCGATTGCCACACGGATCAAATATTTGGTTAGCCTACAGTAAGTGGTTCCGGGAGGCTGTTTGTGTGTGTGTGGGAACAAATGTTTGTAAACGCACCCTCGGTACAGGAGAAGGAGAAAAGAGGAGGAAGGAAATATGAATATGAATATGAAATACGCTCCTGGCTGGAAGCTGCCTTGAGTGTAAGGCATACTCAAGACAACCAAAAGATAGTCCGATTAAGCTGACAACAACCTCCTAGGTCAAACTGCGAAATGCATGAGTAAAAAAAAAACTTCAGAAGAGTCGGGCACCGTTTTTCATAAAAAAAACTGCAGGAGTTATTTTTACAAGGCAAAGAAAAACTTACTAAAACTATTTTTACGCTCATTTATTTGGATTTACCTAGTACACTATTTACCATGAAAAGGTGACTGCACTCGACTCTATTGTTAACCGGTTGATGAGCCATTAGTTGCCAACATTTCAATACACTGTTGTTTTGAAAAAGGGTACATACACTGTTGTGTAGTTGACACACTCTAGATAAAGGCAATCTTTATGTACGGTCGAACAAGCTATTTGGTTTACATTTTACAATGTAATTTGTGGGTTAAATTGTAAACCAAATAGCTTGTTCGACCGTACTATACAGGGTGTAAACCACCTCATCACAAAGCCGTTAACCAAGCATTCTCTACATCAAACTAAGTAACTTTACGCAAAAATTATTGCTGGGAAACAACTTTATTTTTTGAGGTTATAAATCATGTTTTGTGGTAGAACTCAATGTAACGCACTTAAAACATTGTGCTGATGAATGGATTGAATAGTACGGGGGTCGTGGAGGTATTAAAAGTCAAAATCTTCCAAAAAAAAAACTTGTATTTAAAAATAGACTTGTCAAAAAGTTGTAACTTTGACCCCCCATATCTCCGTAACTAGGTTCCCAGGTATGGTGTAGAACAAAAAAAATATCGCAATTATGGGGAGAACAAGTGCCTTTCCACTTCGTGAAGAGGTATTTTACACCCTTTATAAAAATATAGAGTAAACTTAATATAACTATGCTTTAAAACACTTTTGTGGAAAATGTCGTGAAGAAAGTTATGAATATAAATGTGGATGAATATAAGAGTAGAAGGAGGCCAAAGAAACGATGGTTGGTGTGCCTGGAGGATGCTATGGCTAGAAATGAAGTGTCTGACAAGATGACGAGTAATAGAGGAGTATGGAAGAAGAATTAAGACATGCTGCGTCGACCCCAAATGAATTAGAGAAGAGGGATAAGCGCAGAATGACGACGCTTTGAACGACGCCCTATAAAATTTGATGAATTATGGAGTAACACAGCTTAGTTATAAAGCCCATCTAACGTTTTGTGAATTAATAAAAAAGAAGCCCTCCCCTTCCTTGAGCTTCTTCTTCTCTTCCGTTGGCCACCGAATGCTGAGTGTAGGTCTTTTCCAAATCTCTCCATTTGACGGTTTTGTGTCTTGGCTATGAAATGAGTACCTATAAAACTCCGAATTATGTCTCATCGGAACACCCGGTGCCAAATGTGAACAGACGGGACACAAGTGTCGACAAATTGCGTACTGTGAAACACGTAATACCATGCTTGTAATTATCAAACGGTTAGGCAGAACTGTACTAACTTCTAGTAGGATCTGCTTTCCACTGGTTACGTTAAATTGCCGAGTGAGGTGAGAGCAAGCATGCCGGGGCTGCGGGACTTTTCGAAAGAGATACCGTGGCCCCGGAACATAAGTGGCGAGGAAGGAACATGGATGGGTTTTAGTCATTAAAAGTCTGACACTCCCTCTCGCTCCACCCAGAGTGGGAGAAGTTATTTGATGATATCCCATCCGAAAAAAAGGCGAGGGCAAGCATTCTGTCATTAACTCGGCTCACATACAGACATCAAGCAGCTCCTGACAGAAAGACCTAGTAGCACTTTACCAACATTAAGAATGGAATCCAGAACCCTCAAGCTAGACCAACGAGGCAGTCTATTTATATATTTTTTGTTATTTTTGAGTATTATTATTTACTATCTTTTATCATTCCTTATAGGAGGAGCTCGCGGTAAATAATAATAGCCGCTCGGGTCGATCTTAAGGTTAAGCCGTGCTTGCCTAGGTTGGTCTGTGGATGGGTGACCACCATACCGATACCGAGTTTTCTCCGTTGCTTCAGAAAGCACTGTTAGCTGTTGGTCTCGGCTATCATTTGTAGATCGTTGACAGTCGTTAAAGGTAGGCAATTATGGCACAAAAAGTCTGACAACCAGTATTACCGAGGGTCAGATAGGCAGTCGCTCCATATAAAATACTGGTATTCAGCTGCATCCGGTTAGACTGGAAGTCGACCTCAACATAGTTGGGAAAAGGCTATAGGCAGATGATATCATTCCTTATTAAAAATAAGTTTCTTTTAACCGTGCGCCCGATTTGTTTGTTATGTTAGACATGTTGTCCCAAATAAATAAATGTTATTCGTTCGACGGACAAAATAATGAACCACATATCCCATCGAAGCCCTTAATTCTAAAATTCATTGTTCAATGATCACTTTGTTCCTATTTTCGTCATGTCCACGTCACTTCAGGCTAATTATCTTGTCATTAAGTAACTGAAGGCAGCTTTTAAATTACGTCATTCAGTGTCTGAAAGACTTCAATGGTCGTAGGCTTTTGTTTTTTATGAAAGGTAATGATTACTTTTATTGTTTGGCCGTTCGACGTAGAGTATTTTTTTTGCGGATTTCTGGTTTTTAAATGAGTTTGTTGGACATTAAAAAAAATTACTGAATTGTGAATAATTTGCGAATTTTAGTAAATCATTTTCTGTTTTAGCAGATATTCTTTAACAACATTTAACGCGTTTATTCTACGTTAAAAGTTGAGAGATATTTAACTACAAAAAAACAATCATTGCTTAACTTCTTAAGGCGATTCCATGAGCTAAACGCGAGTTTTATAATTACTGAAAGTATATGATTCACTGCTATAAACAAGACCAGAAAAATATATGATATTCTTCAGGATATATGCTAGCATGATAGTGTTTTGAAAACATAATACAATTAATTTGACTCGATAAAAAAAATCACGAACTTATTTCCAAAAATATCTTTCATGCAATCATTCTGATTTTTAGACAAATAATTCTACAAGCAATATATTAGCATAACAGTGTTTTAGTTTTTAATCCAATCAATAGTTTTTTTGTAAATCGATCGAAACCACTCATTTCGCGCTATTTGGCCCGCAGTGACTGACGTAACAACCACTTTGTAGTGCAACCTGATTATAACTGTATTCTAACAGCATTTCAAACGAAGTTTGAACCACCACGAATAGAGTTGCTCATTTAGCTCGTCTAATCGCCTTAAAAACCTCCTTAGTTGAACTGCGAGAGGAAATTCACAAAAAAAAAAGTATATTTAACTTGATATGTTTTTGCGTTTACACTTCTTATAGTCCCACGGGGAATGTTCTCAATTCGATGGTCAATAAGTACCATATTCTTCAATATGATTACACGCTTTTATTACATGCTGTTTATTGATTAAATCAAAACGAAATAATATTTCCAGATGATGCTAATGAATAATTATGATGATTATGTCCCGCCAGTGGGACTTCGTACTGTGACGTCAATTTGAAGAAACGATGACATTCCGTTCGTGTCAACTTATAAAAGTGATTTTTCTTCCAATACAATGGTCGCAGATAAAAAAAATAGTCACCATCATCATCAGCTTATAAAGTTCCCAATGCTGACACACGGCCACCTCTCAATGAGAGGAAATGGACTATAATCCACCTTGCGGGCCCAGTGCGGATTGGTACATGTCACAGGTCTTCGCATTTTTGGTTCTAGGACATGCGAGTTTCCTCTCGATGTTTTCCTTCACCGTTTTGAGAGCAGTGGTGATGAAATAAGTTACACAAAAGTAATGCGCCTACCTGGTTCGAATCCACGATTTAAGGTCGTGGCTCACTTGACAAGCACCGCACCAGCACCGCACCAGCACCGCACCAGCACCGCACCAGCACCGCACCAGCACCGCACCAGCACCGCACCAGCACAGCTCCTGACCAGCGTCGCCTCGAATATAGGCTACGGCGCGCGCTCCGCGCGCCGCAAGCGAGGTGTAAGCACGCGGTCCCCTCGCTTGCGCCGCGCGGGCCGCGCGCGGACCCCTCGCTTGCGGCGCGCGGGCCACGCGACGGCCACTCGCCGTCCGCAAGGCGCAAGCTCGCAGTCCGCACGCTGGTAGTAATAGTTCGTAAGTCGAGGCGCCGCCACTAGGCCGCAGCACTGCTTTTTATAGTAGTATATTCAGTCAATTAAACATAACATCACACCTGTAATCTATAAAGGGTGAGGCAGAGGTAAACCTGTAGCACACCCACATTTCGCCAGTTATTTTTAAACACACTTCGAAACGAGTTCAAAAAGTATGTTCCCCGATTACTCGAAGATAGCTGGAGCGATTTGAATTAATTTTTTTGTTTGAAAGGGTATACTTCCCAGGTGGTCCCATAATCATTAAGTCTGGATCTGATGATGGGATCCTGGAGAAATTGAGAGAACTCTTCAAATTTTATAGGCACACTTGATGTGATTTGGGTAGTTTTTGGAAGAGTACTTTCTTATAGTGGTCCCATTTCAATTTGGTGAAGATCTGATGAAGAACTTCGGAGATAGGCAACGGAACTCCTCAATAAATGATAGCAAATGGACTGGGATTGCTGAAATCTCATGTCTATCTATTGTTTACACCAGTTCATAATATAACATCACGCCTCTACGCTGTGAAGGCGTAAGCACAAGTAAACCACTAAAAATTGAAAAATAAAAACTTTTTTACAAAAAATAAAACCGACTCCAAAAAAAAAACAAAAAAGTAAAAAAATAACTTTAACTTCTGAAGTCGGTGACAAAAAACTAAGTAAATCGATCAAGCAAAGGTCTTCTGAAGTTAAAGTTATTTTTCACTTTTTTGGTTTTTTTTTTGGAGTCGGTTTTTTAAGTCCCATGTGATAGTTGGCGAGCCTATTGCCATCAACCACAAATCTTGACTACGTGGTTGCTACTAAAAAAATCTTGATATTTTATAGCCCAATAAATTTTATTTCCCGACCTGGGTCCAATTCCCAGGTCGGGAAAAGTGTACCTAGGCACAACTTAATAAACGTTGCAAAAAACTCTTCGATCTTCAAAAACCGTTCAAACTTACTCACGCTACTGAAAACGGTCGCAAAGATTCTTCTGAAGCAACGCGATTGCAGAGCAAATTAGGTTTGCCCAGGCCAAAGGGAATTGAACTAAAACGTGTTAGGTTTGTAGTATCGGTCAGTAAAGCAAGACCAATAATGTTGATCTTGTTATCAAAACACAGGCTCCTAGACTAAAGTGATTGGTGCACTAACTGATTTGAGAAACTGAGAGCATTTCTTGGTTATTGAATTAGAATATTAATTTAGAGTTTGAGAAATCAAGAGATTTGTAAATAAGGTTGGAATTATTTGATTTGGCTGTGTTGATTTTAGGCAAAGCTGAAAACCTCTTCTGAAATAAATAAATGCTTAAACAATTTTTTTCTTTTCTTACTACTTATTATTCATTCTTTCTTTGTAATTGTTGTAGAAGTGAGCATGCACATTATCACAAATATATCCACTGAAATATTCTTCCGGATTTAAGCAATTGAATTTAAGGCTACTCGAAAATCCCTTGATTGAGAAGTCAGTCCTTTATGTACATCCACACAAATAAAGAAAAAGACCAAAAACATTTTACACGGATTTTTGGAACCAAAATAAAAGAGAACATTCTAAATTAGTCAATTATCCGTTACGATCCGGCCAAAATTCCCAGCTGTCATTGATGGCGCTATTTTGCTTTTGCTCCTAACTGTACTAACGTATTGTCTGTAATTATGTGCCCGATTGTAGTCCGGGAGATAGGATTGGATTTTTTTATGTCGTTTTTTAAAGTGTAATTCTATCTGTTTTTTGGGTAATGAGCTAATGAAGACTGCGGGAATCCGTCGGATCGGTGGCACTATCTACTATTACTGGATATAAATCCAGCAGCGTCTTTTGGCCGGTATTCTGAAGATGGTAGATTTGTTTGCCTGTTCTATTCCACACTAACCTCTGGACTTTATATAGATAGCCATAAACTTTAATTTGTTTAACTTATATTGACTTTTAAAAACATGGTTCATTGCAAAACAGGGTGAGACTTTTGACTGCCGTTTCAGTTATAACTTTCGTTGTTAATTCGAACATAATAAATTAAAATAGTATAAAATCTTTTTTAGTATAAAAACTAACTGTATAGGGCTAATGAAGCGATTTAATAAAATCGCGTTGTTGCAATAAGCTTCACATTTTTTCTAGAACTTTCCACGAATTACTTGTTCCCATGATTTCTGCCGAACTCATAAATCAAAAACCAGACCTATTATTACTGTGTTCACGCTTGTCCACTTTCAAATCTAAAATATGTTGAATAAATAATAAAGCATAAAAAGTAAAGAAAATTATGGTGTGTGGGTTGTGATTGATTCCAGAGAGGTAGTTTTCAAAAGATTAATGATCTACATTTACTTTTCTTTGTATAACTACATACTAAAGATAATTACAAGATGAAAAACAAACGGGAACACAATTATCTTAATGTCTTGTACCTGATCAATCGTTGGAATGTCAAATGCCTCATTAGGTTGGTAGTGATAAACACTACTGTCTCCAGGATTCGTACCTTTATTCTGCTTTGTTCTTCTTTATTTCTTTTTGTACCCCCAATAATGTATTTTAATGGATGCAACGTGTGTCCATCTCATTGTCCATCTGTTTAACTTAATGACAAACGTAAAGATTCAATATCCAATACCATTCAATAAAACTCGTAATTACAATGGGATATTAAAAAAGATCTAAATGCTCACACACTTTTTCATCCTATAATTTCTTTATTTAACACTAGTTGACCCACGCAACTTCGTCTGCGTCACATAAGAGAGAAAAAGCTCAAAAAAAGGAATTAATTTTCCCCGTTTTTGCCACATTTTTGTTATAAATCTCATAACCTTTCTCGATAAATGGACTATCTAACACAACAAGATTTTTTAATTCTAACCCGTAGTTCTTGAGATTAGCGGGTTCAACCAACCAAACAAACTCTTCTGCTTTATAATATTAGTTTAGATTAATTTAAGCACAGGGAACAAACGTGTACTTTCTTCTGTGAAACTTTAGGTAGTGCATAGAAAAATTGTTGTAGATGCAAATGGGATACGGACCTCTTTGCTATGAGAAAGAAGCACATAATGCTTCAAAACTGTAGCTTAACTCCCGGACTAGAATCGGGGGGCGTTTGCAATTAAACAGTACGAATTGTACTCGATCAAGAGGCGGCGGCCTGTCGAATACACGCGTCCTAACTGACGTATAGCACTACATAGCCCAGAGCAGTGCCCAAACATCAAACTGAGTGTAGCTTCCATAGCGTTGGAGATAACGGGCTTGTTTGATGATAAAAACATGTCTAAAACAAAAGGATAGCGTAGATACTCGTTCTTTATGACCGACTTCTAAAAAAAGAGAAGGTTATGTATTCCACTTACTTTATGCAAACTATACAGTATGTGTGTGTGTAGAACGGTCACTGGCATGTAGTAATTTCTGTATTTTGCGTAAATTTCTGCATTAAACTTTGAACTAACGATCGAATTGAATTGTTATTAGGTAAAACAACAATGTGTACAAAACTATTCGATGTGAAAAACATACTTCGTAGGAAATTTTATGCCAAAAACCAAGTTCATCTCCCGACCTACAATCAAGGGGTGTTCACATTTAAACAGGGCGAATTCTACTCGATCAAATTGTGGCAGCATGTCGCTCACACGGGGCATAGCACTACACAGCCTAGACATTATCGAAACATTAAAATGGGCCCAGCTGCCACAAATTTGGAGACGATAGGCCCTTTCGATATAGGCGAGTTTTCTATAACTTACATACGTATAACTGTCAGTTAATGTGCCACGTCTCGCAGCTATCGGTGTTTCTATAATCAAAGTTAACTTGATACATACTATCCGCGTTACCTACCTTTTTTTTTTCATTATTTTGATTCATAGAAAGCTCAAAGAAAGATTTTCTGTGACGTTTTGTTTCTAACCGAGCGCTCGGCTCACTTCCTGCGCGCTGTTGCTGCGCGGACCGTGCTTTTTACTAGTTATAGAACTGTCAAAAACAAAAGGATTTTTTTTAGAAGGATTTGTGATCCTGTTGTTTGAGCGTTCTTTTGAACGAGTCTTTTAATTTCCGTTACAAAACTAGTCAAAGAAGAATTTTCATGTCGTTTATTTTACAATCTAACGTGTTTGACAATTTTACGGTGACATATACACTGGCTGTCAAAAAAATTGAGTCACTCATGTTTTTTAAAAAAAACTGCCAATAAATATTTGTTAGTTATATTTATTTCTAACAGTTTTGCACAATACATGTTAGTCAACAACAACATGATGGAAAACTCTTCAAAAAATGTTAGTGTGCCTTTTAATGAAAAATTACACAAAATAAATCAACTTTCTGGGAGTTTTCAGTGTCGTAAAATGTTATATCGATACAAAACCAAAAGAAATCTATTATTTTTAATGTCTCCTTGAGGTTTCTTCCATTGTTCCACTAAAGCAGTTTCAAGCTCATTCAACGCAACTGGGGCCGGATTTCCCCATAAAACCTTTTATTTCAGCTCAGCCCAAACATATCTTATAGGGTTAAGATCAGGACTTATTGGCTGGCCACTCCATTATGGGGATTCTATTTACAAACTGCTGCAGGTGCTGACAATTCTAGCGTCGTGTGGTCTTGTGTTGACATGGATGAAAGTAAACTTATCTCTAATGTATCCAGCATACGGCATTATATTTACTACGTCATTTTGAACATTGTGAGATTCGGAAAAAAACCGTTCGGCACGATCTGACAAAAATATGCCTTCCCAGAACATTTTCTGGGAAGGCATATTTTTGTCACAATGTTCCCAATGCACGCGGGTTTTTTTTCCGTGCCGTAATGACGGCACCCCAAATAAATCTCACTCTAAACGTAATGCTGTCCAGATCTTTGCATGACGTTACGACAACTGTCAGAGCCAATTAGTCTCATGCGGCTTTCATCGCAGAACAAATCGTTTCCCACTGCTCGAAAGTCCAATTCAACATGTTGTCTAGTGAGTTTCAACGAAACGCGAATTTTAATGAGTAACAGTAACTTTGAGGCCTTTTACTCGTAGTTTTATGTATCAAAGACTAGAAATTATAAAAATTTGTTCGTGAAAAGAATGAACAATTTTTCTCAACCATCGTTTAATTTAAAACATTTCAATTTGATCTAATAAGCAAGAATCTTACATAACATGTACCTACCTATACCAACTATTTGACAACCCGATATCGATCTGCCTTCACAGTTTACACCTGCCTTCAATACCACAACGACCTTCCCAGAAACATTCTCTTGGATACCTCAAGTATGGCATATATGTGCCTACATATTTTATGTGATACACGAAATAGGTACGTACACACGTACGGGATTTACGGCAAACGTTTAACATAACAATCCCAGGCAATGACCGCTATTATATACAAGGCGTATATACGGTGATTAGTAATTAGTGTACGATACTTAAACACGTGATTGTGCTCAATGATAACAAACAACTTTTAGTATAGGACCAAACCTGAAATCACGAAAAAAAACTGCTGTTCACTACATTTATGTTCACCACTACTGAACAGCTGATTTTTTTTCGCAATTTCAGGTTTGTTTAAGTTTCGTATACACTAATTACCAGTCACCCTATATATAAGCCGTCAACCAAGCATTCTTTACATGAGACTAAGTAACTCGATGCGCAATTGTTGCTGGAAAATGACATTTTGTTTGGGGTGAGTAACCCCACACGTATTACGGTAGGTCTCAATGTAACGCACTCAAAACATTGTGCAGATGAATGCAGTGAATAGTACGGGGGTCGTGAAGGTGTTTCAAGTAAAGTTATAACATTTAAAAATTGTAAATAAAAACTTGTGGGGATTATTTGGGGACTACCAATACAAGTGACAAAGAGTTAGGTGTCGGTCAAGGAAGTTTCATGATTTTTGTTCACTTAAAAAAGCACTCAACGGGCCTAAAGAAGTTTTCATTTCAAAAAACTTGTGAAAATGTTCGAAGTTTATTTTATTTTATTTTATTGTGTTTGGGTGGCTTACAGCTAACAATACAAACATATATAGTAAGGCAATCAACGAAATGCCATTTACAAGCCTCCACATTTAGCACTAAACTATTGTTGCACAAACTTATATCTAAGCATAATTAATAATATAACTTATCATTAACCCAGTATCTCCGTAACTACAAGGTATGGTCCAGAACAGAAAAAAATCGCAATGACGAGGAGAACATAATTCCCTTCCGTCTTCGTTAAGGGTATTTTCACTCCCGTTTTTCGGATGGGAAATCATCAAATAACGTCTCCCACTCTGGGCGGAGCGGGAGGGAGTTTTACACTTTTACTGACTAAAACCCATCCATGTTCCTTCCTCGCCCTTTATGTTCAGGGCAACGGTATCTCTTTCGAACAGTACCGCAGCCCCGGCAGGTTCAAACTCAAACTCAAAGCATTTATTTCAATTAGACCATTACGGCACTTTTTAATGTCAAAAATACACAGGAAAATCAAAGCTACAGTCACAGACACAAGGCATAATAACTTGAGAAAGTACTGTAGTTGCCCATTCCCTAGCGTAGATCTCTATGGAGAAGAACGGGCAAGAAACTCCATGGACACTCTTTTAAATCAAAAAATTGTTACAAAATCTTGGTACATCATTCATGTTGTGATCATACATATTTGTGAGAACGATGTACAAAGACGTGCACATTAAGAGCGTCCAGAGAAAAGATTCAATCAACATCATAAAATTAAGGAATTAAAACCGTACCACGCGTGAATACGTTGACAACTCGAGATGTCGTTTTTTTTTTTTTTTAGCTTAAACGCTTCTGTGACCTTATACCCTACCGGTATTAAAAACTCAACTCGAAATACTCAAACAAAATCAAATTATTGCTTTCGTACATAAGTGAGTATCTACAATTATGGCAATAAATATTTGATAAAACGACATGTCAAATTAATAATACTTAACTTACAGCGTTTATATTATTGCATTTCGATTTATCAACATAAGTCAGAACATGCATTAGTTAATATATCAACATATACGTTTGTGTATTTGCAAGTGTAATATGACAAAATCAGTTATCAAGTTATGAACGTCTTTGAGTACGAAACACACACATATATATCGAGTTATCTAGTTATGCACGCTATCAAAAGTTGTGATATTTTAGAACATTTCGAATTGTCTAGTTTTATCATTATAAAATCACACGAGTCATTTATGAAACTCTTTAAAATGGACATTATAATTCCGTACCTGGCGTGAATAAGTTGATATGTCATTTATGCATACTTTTCAGGGCAGCCAATTTAAAGTTTACGATCTTCTGGTAAATCGAAAATAATGATGATTACTTTTTTAATAGTTGAATTTGGAGCTGTTTTAAGTCTACGTTACAAAATAAATGTAATATTTGTTAATGCATTTAAAAACAGACTTATCCAATTGTTCACCGACGACTTATCAACTTATTCCCTGAAGGAAGATAAAAATCCTAATTGTCATAATTAAATTTAAATAAAAACCAAATGAAGTAATAATAATAATAATAATATTCCACAACCATCACACAACGCCATCTAGTCCCAAGCTAAGCAGAGCTTGTGTTATGGGTACTAGACAACTGATAAACATACTTATATATTTCTAAATACATACATATTATAGATAAATTACACCCAGACACAGAACAAATGATCGTGCTCATCACACAAACATTTGTCCTGGGTGGGAATCGAACCCACGACCTCCGGCATAGCAGTCAGGGTCACTAACCAATAGACCAACAGGCCTGTCTAAATATTTCCTGCTTCATAATTTACCTGCAAATGTAAAACAGGTCACATTTTATTCGGACACATGTGGGGGACAAAATAAAAACAACACAGTTGCTATGATGTTCATGTTTCTATTGCATCAACATCCAACATTGGAAGTGATCAACCATAAGGCCGTTCACAATTAAAAAGAAAGACGTCTCTGGAAGCAAATTTCTATGGCAACCTGTGAAGTGGTTGCAATATAGAAAACCCATTGGAGAAATATACTTCAAGACAAACCTTGACAGTGACACTCCATTTAAAGCAATAAACTTCAAGAAAAGAGGCAAATACATTATAGATAACATACAGTTAGAACCAGTGTCGAGAGAGCAATTGCCAGTAAGTCGAGAGAAGAAAAAAGATTTGCTGGATCTATTACCTCTAATAGATCCAGTATTTCATGAATTTTATAGAAATATAAAAACGGATAATGATACAGAAAATATCGACCCCGATCTTGACGAAGAATATCATGATAAAGAAGAAAACACAGAAGAATAAGTAATTTAAAGTGTTTTTTCTTGTCATTTGGTTAAATTTCATAAATTTAAAAAAGAATAAAGGATCTTAATTTGTTTCTGCGATTAAACTTTGTTATTACTTCATTTGGTTTTTATTTAAATTCAATTATGACAGTTAGGATTTTTATCTTCCTTCAGGGAATAAGTTGATAAGTCGTCGGTGAACAATTGGATAAGTCTGTTTTTAAATGCATTAACAAATATAACATTTATTTTGTAACGTAGACTTAAAACAGCTCCTTAAAGAACCTAAATTCAAGTGTTAAAAAACTTTTTTACAAAAAATAAAACCGACTTCAAAAAAAAACAAAAAAGTGAAAAATAACTTTAGCTTCTGAAGTCGGTGACCGATTTGATCGATTTAATTTTTTTGTCACCGACTTCAGAAGCTAAAGTTATTTTTCACTTTTTTGTTTTTTTTTGAAGTCGGTTTTATTTTTTGTAAAAAAGTTTTTATTTTACACTTTTTAGTGGTTTACATGTGCTTGGTACACATGGAAAGTGCATACCGTTACAATTACAACAAGCCCAAACACGACTAGGGTACATTGTCTCATTATGGAGTTCCGTGACTCTTAGCTTCATCATCAGATCTGATGGTAGAATGGTTCTTATCAAACGCAAATGCTTCACTTGTTGTAGAAAATACCAAAATCGCAACATGTTTTCATATAAAATTTGAAGAGTTCCTTCGATTTCGCCAAGATTCCATCATCAGATCCCGACTTGGTGGCTATGGGACCATTTGGAAAGAATACCCTTTCCAACAAAAAAAGAATTTTCCAAATCGGTTGGCAAGCGATGGAGTTATGCCCGAACAAACATAAAAAAAAAAAAAAAAAAAAAAAAAATAGAAACATCCGAATTGAGAACCTCCTCCTTTTTTAGAAGTCGGTTAAAAAGTAATCATCATTATTTTCGATTTACCAGAAGATCGTAAACTTTAAATTGGCTGCCCTGAAAAGTATGCATAAATGACATATCAACTTATTCACGCCAGGTACGGAAAATTAACCGTGGCAGCTAAGAGATGACCAGTCTCAACTGACAGCGCCCGTTCACGAACATGACGCATGTATCAGCACCATTCAGCTCAACCATATTGAAGGGAACTAAATGACCCTACACACCCGCCACCATCACCGAGACATTTGACTGAGCATGACATTCTCTCAGCCGCCAAGGCTTATTCAAGTCAAAAAAAAAAAACTAGATGTAAATGGTGGTTAACACCCTATAGAGTTACATAGCATGTAATACATTAGCTATGTACCTAAACCTGCCTTAGAAGGAATCCTCAATGACATATACCGTCGCATATAATATTGATGTGTGTTTGTGCTATGCTTCAACTGAAACTATGTATATGGATACTTCTGTGCACGTGTTGAAATGATCGCGTAAATGGGCGCTAAGCCATCGTTTGATTTTAATTTTAGTAAGTTTGTAATTCGAGGGTAGTCACGTTCTTATTTTGACTAGTGAGCTTTTTTTATTTGACATGTCGTTGAATTACTGAACTAATATTTGCATTTCCGTTTATTTAATTTAAAAGTAATCGTTATTTCCGTTAGCTTCATTAATAAGGATTTATGATTGATTTATCTAAAATATGGTTATTTCTGTTTATTTTTATAAGAAGTTACTAGCTGTTGCCCGCGACTTCGTCCGCGTAAACCACCCTTGTCACCTAGAGGTATAAAAGTAGCCTTCAACTTGTTCTCTGACCTACCAAAAATACACAAAAAAAAAATCGGTGAAGTCGTTTCGGAGGACTTCGATAACAAACAATGTGACACGATATTTTGATGTATTAGATAGCTTTGTCTGCGGCTTTGCTCGCGTTGAATTTGGGGTAATTTAAATTCAAAAAAACCGGCCAAGAGCGTGTCGGGCCACGCTCAGTGTAGGGTTCCGTAGTTTCCCGTCTGTCACAATAAGTGTTCAATCCAATCCGATTTTAATAATTATTTTTTTGTTTGAAAAAAGATACGTTCAGGATAATAAAATATGTTAACGAAGTTAAAAAAAATGCCTTCATATACGATTATACTACGAACTTAGTCCAGATATTATTTTGTACAACTTTTTGTCTTTTTTGTACAAAAACTTGTTTCCATCCAAGTTCAAAATAATTTTCCTAGAAAGTCCTTATAAAGTTCTACTTTTCAGATTTTTTCATATTTTCTAAACTTATGGTTCAAAAGTTAGAGGGGGGGGACACATTGTTTTTTACTTTTGGAGCGATTATTTGCGAAATTATTGACATTATCAAAAAGTGACTTCAGTAAAACCCTATTCATTTTTAAATACCTTTCCAACAATATATCACACGTTAGGGTTGGAATAAAAAAAAAAATCACTTCCCACTTTACATATAGGGGGGCTACCCTAATAAAACATTTTTTTCCAATTTTTATTTTACCACTTTGTACGACTACGGAACCCTAATGAGGGAATTTCATTGCGCAAAACAAAGAGTAAGTAAAATTCAAGATCGAGCAGTATTTTAAAGATATAGGTACATATCTGGGTTGCTCATAAATTAGTTGGTTTCAAAGCAGAACATTTGCAGAAGTATTGTGTAAAATCTTAAATTATTGTCTAGGATGGAATTACTATGGCCGGTAAATTACATAACGATACGTAGCTACGAAGACAAACAAAATTTAAAGAAAACTTAGATTTGTGTTCAGTGAAAACCATAAAAACGACACCCATGAAGGAAAAAGGAAAAAAAAACTCATTGGTGCGTTTTTGGATTTTTATTTTGACCTCATTTTCGATATCAGCGACCCAAAAAACCATGAAAACGACACACGTGACGAAAACTTTACTTCAACGCCATTTCGATTTTCATTTCGATCTCATTTTTGTAATCAGCGACCTCGAAAACCATGTAAACGACACCCGAGATGAAAAAAAAAATAATTTTCCTCGGCGCTATCTTGGATTTATCAATAGGAGTACTCTTGTGAAGTTTCGAATAAAATAGTCTAACTAATCTTTTTTCCCCATACAAACTTTGGGGACCCGTTTCACCTCATTAGAGGGTGAATTTTGAAAAATCCTTTCTTAGTGCACCCCTAGACTACATAAGAAACTTACTTGCCAAATTTGGAATCTGTGGACCCAATGGTTGGGGCTGTGCGTTGATTTTTAGACTTTGTCACCCCATTAACCCCTCTTAGGGGTTGAATTTTGAAAAAAACTGAAACCCATTTCTACTGATTTATCAATAGGAGTACTCTTGTGAAGTTTCTTATGAAATAGTCTAACTAATCTTGTTTCTCCATACAAACTTTGGGGGCCCGAATCACCCCCTTAGAGGGTGAATTTTGAAAAATCCTTTCTTAGTGCACCCCTAGACCACATAAGGAACCTACTTGCCAAATTTCGAATCTGTGGACCCAATGGTTTGGGCTGTGCGTTGATTTTCAGACTTTGTCACCCCATTTACACCTCTTAAGGGTTGAATTTTGAAAAAAACTGAAACCCGTTTCTTCTCAATTATCAATAGGAGTGCTCTTGTGAAGTTTTGAATGAAATAGTCTAACTAATTTTGTTTTCCCATACAAACTTTGGGGGCCCGAATCACCCCCTTAGAGGGTGAATTTTGAAAAATCCTTTCTTAGTGCACCCCTAGACCACATAAGGAACCTACTTGCCAAATTTCGAATCTGTGGACCCAATGGTTTGGGCTGTGCGTTGATTTTCAGACTTTGTCACCCCATTTACCCCTCTTAAGGGTTGAATTTTGAAAAAAACTGAAACTCGTTTCTTCTCATTTATCAATAGGAGTGCTCTTGTGAAGTTTTGAATGAAATAGTCTAACTAATTTTGTTTTCCCATACAAACTTTGGGGGCCCGTTTCACCCCCTTAGAGGGTGAATTTTGAAAAATCCTTTCTTAGTGCACCTCTAGACCACATAAGGAACCTTCTTGCCAAATTTGGAATCTGTAGACCCAGCGGTTTGGGCTGTGCGTTGATATATCACCCAGTCAGTCAGTCAGTCAGTCAGTCAGTTTACCATTTTATATATATAGATTTTAATAAGTCCGCTAGAATTGTTTAAAAGTCTAGTCTCTGGCTAAGATTATTTAGTAGTTATTTTGATGTATCCTGCCTTGTAGAATTAAATATTGTTATTTTTATTCTACCCATCGCTACCAATCTCAGTTTGAATTTTTGTGTACTTAAGCCTTTATTATGTGAAAGAAAGATCATTATTATTCTTGGCTATTCTTAGTTCGCTAATCGTGGAATAAACACTCTAAACTGGAGTAAGGTATTTTCTTTAATTGTGCTGATATTTCCTGCTGTTTACTATTTGCTGAGTAATTGTGTAACAAATATACTCCATATTGGAACAAACCAATATGTTTTGTGACTCTCGACAGCGGCGGCCATGATGCCGCCGATATGTAAATATCTACACTAATATTATAAAGAGGAAAACTTTGTTTGTTTGTTTGTTTGGTTGTAATGAATAGGCTTAAAAACTACTGGACTGTTTTTAAAAATTCTTTCACCATTCGAAAGCTACATTATCCACGAGTAACATAGGATATATTTTATCCCCGTACTCCCACGGGAACGGGAACTATGCGGGTGAAACCGTGGGACGTCCGCTAGTTGTAAATAAAGTCAAAACTGTTAATCAGTCAAAACTACTTTTAACCGGTCAAAACTATTTTAACAATAACTAACATTTACTTAGAAACTTATGTTAGGCTTTTTTTGTTCTGCCGGGGTTGCGGGCCTATTCGAAAGAGATACCGCGGCCCCGGAACATAAAGGGCGAGGAAGGAACATGGATGGGTTTTAGTCAGTAAAAGTCTGACACTCCCCCCCACTCCGCCCAGAGTGGGAGAAGTCATTTGATGATTTCCCAACCTACAAAAAACAAAAAAGTTTTTTTGTTGTGACTCTTTGAAAAACACAAGTTCATTCTAGGACTAGGTAATTACAACTGAGGAATTCTAAAACTATGTATTTTAATGCAAAAAACACATTTTAACTTTTTAAGGATTTTAACTGGCAACAGTCAAAAGTGGTTTTGACCGATTTACAGTTTTGACTGTAAAATATTTAATATCATAAGGATTGGGAGCATTCCACTGAGTATCTGACTGATCTTTTTAAATAGCATTTTTGGCTGGTAAAATGTGAGCATTGTTCGAGCTGATGTCCGACATAATCAAGCGTTGTCAGTGTCAATTAGAACATCATCTGCCTAGCCTTAACCCAATTAAGGTGGATTCGGATTCGAGTCAAAAGGGATACATCTGATTACCAGTACTTTACATGGACTGCCTACCTGATACTCCTTGGTAAGCCTAGTTGTTACTTTCGGTTCACTGACCACCTGGAACGACTGTTAAAGATTTACAAATGACTGCCGATGCCAACGGCTTAAAGTATTTTCCCAGGCACGGAGGAAACTCGGTATGTTGTCACCCATCCACGGCCCAACCTAGGCCAGCACGACTTACCTAAAGATTGACCCGACCAGCTCATATTATTTAGCCACTCCATTTAGTCAAATACCGACAAAATTAATTACAACTACTGCAACTACGAATGTTACCCACTTACTCGACACAGAGTTTTAGATACTCCAAGATACAATAATGTAAGCAAATCATCAGTGATTTTGTCGCAAAATTAATAGGCGCAACAACTTCAAGAGGTCCTTTCGAAACTTACCATTACTGAAAAGTTCTTAAAACAAATGAGCGTCAACCTGCCATTATTTCTAATATTCAGCTCTAAAGACAAGAGGGTCGAGTTTGACCCGCTCAGTAACAAAAGCACCTAACAATGATGTCTAAACTTAAAGTGCTTCTACCCAGTGCTACCCCATCTGGCGTCTAGTCTCCTTAATAGCGATGTATACGTGATTTTATATTCCAACTTTAGATGAATACGTGGGACGAAATATTTTTAAGGTTCTTTTAGAAAGTCTGTTCGGCATAGCATTGTCAAAGGTTTTAAGTATTCAGTGGCAGACTAGGTATGACGACAGTATAAAAAAACTACAAATCTGTTTAGTCCGTCAGTTAGAGTATTGGATAGTAATGACACGTATTTTTAGGGTTCGTATAGTTAACTAGGAACCCTTATAGCTTCGGCATGTCTGTCTGTCCGTCCGTCTGTCCGTCCTCGCTTAATCTCTGTGACCATTAGCACTAAAAATTTCGTACCAATATGTGTATCAACCACGCCGACAAAGTGGTAAAATAAAAATTGGAAAAAAATGTTTTATTAGGGTAGCCCCCCTATATGTAAAGTGGGAAGTGATTTGTTTTTTTAATTTCAACCCTAACGTGTGATATATTGTTGGAAAAGTATTTAAAAATGAATAGGGGTTTACTAAAATCATTTTCTGATAATGTCAATAATTTCGGAAATAATCGCTCCAAAAGTAAAAAACAATGTGTGTCCCCCCTCTGACTTTTTAACCATAAGTTTAGAAAATATGGAAAAAATCTGAAAAGTAGAACTTTATAAGGACTTTCTAGAAAAATCATTCTGAACTTGGATGGAAACAACAGTTTTTGTACAAAAAGTTGTACAAAATAATTTCTGGACTAAGTTTGTAGTATAATCGTATATGCAAGCATTTTTTTTAACTTCGTTTACATATTTTATTATCCTGAACGTATCTTTTTTCAAACAAAAAAAGAATTATTAAAATTGGATTGGATTGAACACATATTGTGACGGACGGGAAACTACGGAACCCTACACTGAGCGTGGCCCGACACGCTCTTGGCCGCTTTTTTGTTTTTGCAAATCAATGAATATTAACAAAGATGTGACACGTTAAAACTCGGGAGTGGGGGCTCATGACGTCAGTACGTTCTAAAAATTTTACCAAGGTGTGATGTATTGAGAATTTTGAAAGCGTCGTAACTTCGTCAATTTTGATTTACGTAACAAAAGAAAAATACGGGTCAAATATTGTTTGATAATCAACTGACGGACTAATTAGTTTTTTGGTGTCGTCTACCCCATTCAGAGAATAGGTAGGTACGTCTGTACTTACTTTATGCAATGCCTGTGATGGAAAATCGAAAATCGGTTTGTGTTCGTGTTCTTACTACTATTAAAAATGCCTAAGTTTGTGAGGTTGGATGTGTATTTGGAAGCTTGTTTCGCTTTCACGTAAAAACGACTAAACGGATCTGCATGAAATTTGGCACACAGTTAGCTTATTACCTGGGTTAACATAAGTATTGGATACTTTTTATCTCGGTAGTACGACAATCACTGAACTCCACGCAGGCGAAGCCGGGCATCAGCTACTTCAAACTTCTAAATATTTCCCAAAAAAAAAATCTTAACCTGTATTTTTTATTAGAGCGGTGATATTCCAGTGGTTTGCTTCGAATCTAGATTTCGTAGGTAATCGATTAAGAGGCAATTTGGCACTTAATGTATTTTATTTAGTAACCATTACTCTCAAAACGATGAAAAACACCTGAACATACAAATTTTGTTCTATATCTTTCCTCCGAAAAACATGTTCTATTCTGTAGCTCTATGCATCTACTGAAACACACGACTTTAAACCACGAACAACCCACAATATATGTCCTGTGTTGTAGTTCTCCGAACAGTATATTCAAAGATATTACGTGGTCAATATCAAGAAACTTTGCATTCAGTAAACGTGTGGTCTAAGTCATAAACTGAAGAAATTTTTAACCCATAAATGAATCCCTAAAACTAGCCATAAACGATAGGTAATGCTTGACAGTTGTATTGTTAATGCAAAACCTTCATGCAAATCGAGTTCCTTAAAAGACACTTACGTTACTGTGAGCTTGGTTGGCTCATTTGTAAGCATGCCATCACCGGCAACACGTGACCATATGGTTGTTATAGTGGAGTACCTAATTACTGAATAACTTTTGCACGCGGCTTTGCTCGTGTTAAATTCAATTCGGGTTGTACAATGCTTGAATTCAATCATGAGTCGAGAGACAAATAGCGCCATCTATTATCATGAAAACGTTACTGTTGTCTTCCTCGGAGACAGTAGATTTCTTGCGTTAAATGGTACTATGTCCGTTTTTGTACACCTGACAACGAATATGGAAAATTTTAGGATGAACGGTACAGTGGTTTAGGCGTGAAAAGTTAATACACAAATATTAATTTAATACACTTTACGTTCACATTTATTACATTCAATTAGGATTATGACAAACTAGCACTTCGCCCGCGTTTTTGTCCACGAAAATCAATCTCATCTAATGGCTATGTTACTTGGCAAAGATGTAACTTTCTAATCGTGAAAGAATTTTTAAAATTGGTTGAGTAGTTCGTGAGTTAAATCGTAACAAACAAAAAATCAAAACTTTCCTCTTTAAAATATTAGTTTAGATTGACAAGAACTGGGAGCTGTGAATGGGACATGTGTAACCGAGCGTCTCAAGCGGAAAATTATCTATTTTGATATTCTCTTGGTTGCATGTAGAAAACAGGCCGGGATAAATGTAAAGTTTTGTCCTGCACACGTTCATGCATGCCAAACTGCACATGCATAACCTATCGTCTATGGCCGGCTTAAAATAAGTCAAGCCTTGAAAATCTTCCAATCGTCCTTCATTAAGGTTTTGCCTAGTCTTAGTGAAAACGGGAATTAGTCCATTTGATCCGTGAAGGGATCGTAAAATGAATGTTGATACTAAAATCAAACACAAACGTAAATCTGGGTTTATGTTATGTCTAACAAAGTTTGGGTACAAAACTATCAGCCATCGAAAAGTTATAAAATAAGTTAGGTTTTTGGGTAAACCAAACAAGGATATTGCCGATTCATGGCCCAACAAATTTTTTTGGTGTTTTGCTTTAGATTCTGAGTTTATTTTATTATTTTGATGGCCTTATTTGAATTATAGATCCGTTTATTGTAGAGGAAGTCCAAAGAAACGATGGATGGACTGTGTTAAAAATCCTATGGCAAGAAAAGAAGTGTCTCATCGTATTGACGAAAAATAGAGAAGTAGGTATGACCAAGTAAATGAATTGGGATGAGGACAAGAAAATGATGATGATTTGAACTATAGATCAGAACCATTTAGGCGCAGAATTACCTATTCGCAAAATGACCAGCGGTCAAAAAATGTCCAATTCGCAGAATGTCCAGTTCGCAAAATGTCCAATATTCGTTATAACGTTGTCACCCTCCGCCCATGTCATATATGACACATAATTATGTTCTCCAAAAAGTACTAGGCTGGCATGAACTCAAGGTGACATTTTTTTTCTTTGTCCTGTGTAAGTCTAATAAATTCATTCTTTCAAAACTTTATAATGTCGTAACTTACACCACACTATAGACGTCCCGAACAATACCGAACTTACCTCCCGCTCAAGTGTCTCAGTTTGGGCTCTGCTACCAAAGTCCTCATCAAACTTTCAGTCGTTTAGTGTTTATGCGTTATCTGCCAAGTTGGTACGGTACGACAGGTTAATGTACCAACTTAACGTGGCTTATGAAATATCTATAGGGTTTTCGGAGTGCGTCGTTAAAGTGGGGATGATATACGAGCGAGACGGAGTTGAGTGATCATTAGCATAGCGTTTTTCTTACTACGAGTATATTGTAAATACACTAGATTACACTAGCGAACCATTAAATTACACTAGCGAACGTCCCCGGGTTTCACCCGCGTAGTTCCCGTTCCCGTAAGAGTACGGGGATAAAATATAACCTATATTACCTGCAGATAATGTAGCTATCCATTGCTGAAAGATTTTTTTAATCGGTCAAGTAGTTTTTATGTTTATTCGTAACATACAAAAATATGAAAATGCAAAAATACAAATATTATTTTTTATTTGTAATATTAGTATAGATGGAGCGACTGCCAATCTAACCTCTTAACAACACAGTTAGTATTGGGTAATACAACACCCCTTGGTAAGACTGGTTGTCAGACTTTCAGGCGACTGACTATCTGTAACGACTGTGAAAGATCTTCAAATTACAGCCAGGACCAACGGCTTAACGTGCTTTCCGTGGCACGGAAGAAACTCGGTATATAAAGGTTGTTCACTTATCTACAGACCAACCTAGGCGAGTGCAGTTTAACCTGAAGATTCATCTGAGCCGCTGTTATTAGCCACGAGATATTAGTCATTCAAATGCAGGCTCAAAGTGCACACTATCTTCAAAACACTTTCAGCTCGAAACATTGTAACGCTTACAGCAAACTAGAAGCAGACTTAACATCGAGTCATTAAGAACCAACTTTCAACTTCACCGATAACGTTTCGAACGAACGTATCGTATCGTAACAAGGAGCGTTCACATACCTACTAGGTATATGTAACTGAGGCCCAATTTTATCTGTTGGAAAGTGCTCGGATTTGTAGGAAGAATCCAAAGATCTTACAATAGCGAGGAAAACTTGGTATTAGAGATTTAAGATCGTGACTCGGAGTGCAATTATTGACTAGATTCCACGGCTTATCATGGAGCTTGGCATGTAAGACGTGCGCTGGTAAATTTTAAGTCATGTATGTATTATGGAGGAGCTCGTGACTAAATAATAACAGCCGCTAGGCTGGTCTTTAGGTTAAGCCGTGCTTGCCTAGGTTGGTCTGTGGATGGGTGACCACTCTTACATCGGAAAGCACGTTAAGTTGTTGGTCCCGGCTTTCATTTTTCCATCTTTGGCAGTCGTTACAGGTAGTCAGTGGCCCAAAAAGTCTGACAACCAGTCTTACGAAGTGGTCGTATCGTGGATCGTATTACCCAGTATTAACTGAGTTGTGGAGGTCAGATAGGCAGTCGCTCCATATAAAATACTGGTACTCAGCTGCATCTGGTTAGACTGGAAGCCGACCCCAACATAGTAGGGAAAAGGCTAGGCAGATGATGACGTTATTATGTATTGAGGCTTTCTTCTGTCATTTAATTTACAATTGAAAATCAAGCTGGTGGCCTACCATGACGTTTTAAAGCAGGATTGTTTTAATCTTATTCCGGAGTAAGAAAGAGATGGAGCTAGACGTTCTCTATAGCTCTGTCACTTTCCCACACTGAAATGACATTAAAACAATCCTGCTTTAAGACGTCATGGTAACCCCCCAGGACTATTATTTTAAACCACGTGGTTATTCATGGTTTCGTCTTTTGAGTGAGTTTATAATACGCAATTTGTTGGTTAATTGTTTATTAGTTTCAACGATGCTTTTGGGCTTAGAATGCAAGAGAGGAAGGCTAAAGAAAAGATGGATAGATTGTGTGAAGACAAAGCAGTAAATGATACCATGACGTCTGACAGAGGAGAATCGATGAGACAACGTGTTGCACCGAACTCAAATATAATGATGAGTGCAGGATAGGAGGTGCAGGATAGTCACCAAAACATAAAAAGATGCAGACGCAGTGACCTTTGAACTGTTATCGACGACGCGGTGGGAGTAGCGAAATTCTTGGCTAACAAAACATAAAAACTGTCCAACAGTGACACTAGAAAGAAGAAGGAAGATTCTGAATAAGAGGTCCTGAATTGGATCCTCTTTAATTTATTGGGCAAAGTCTAATGAATTACACAGCTCTGTTTGAATGCGTGGAAGTTGGAATAAAAGAGTAATTTACTGTTCAAAAATCCAAACGATGTAGTTTGTTACAAAATCATCATCCATTGTTTTACTTCAATTCAATTCGATAGTTTTTCCTAAATCAACATAAACTTTTAACATTGTTACATAAATAATAAGACTCATTTTCATCTGCATATTAATGTATCCCGTATTTGTTTAGGTATGTTTGTACGAAACTAAATGTAAACTTCCACGTCAATTTTAGTCCACTCTGTTTTAGACCCTTTTAGTTAAACAAATGGTTGACTTAAGATTCATTAGCATCCTCCCAGGAATTTTAAACTACCCATGAAAAACTTTGTCTATGGGTCTAACTCTGATATAGAGCTAAAATACATGTTTTATTTTGTACCTATTGACTGGTTAGGTAGTACGTGAAACAGCAAGATTTTTAACGTAAATTCAAAGTGTCTATCTGCAAAAACTGCACTTTGAACGTGAAATTGCAAGCACTAGCACGTGCCTACACCTGTGCAAAATACACTTCCTAGGCGTAAAAAGATTTTAATAATTTTTTAATCAACTTATTCCAACCCGCACTATTCCGGTGCGTAGTGGTGTGGTGTATAACTCAGTCCCTCACTCAAAGTGGAATCTTGTGTCCCAGTAGTGGAAACACTGTTTCCTAAATATGCCAATTTTACTGTGTATTTTTTTGATAATGAGGAATATCAATAAAAACATAATAAAATTAAAACGATTAACGATCTTACAGACTAGACTTACTCCAAATCAATAAGCTCATGACAGTAAAATTAGACACCCAGTAGGGTGCAATTAATTCGTCTATAACACTAACGGCTATCGAACGTTTAGTCGGGGTACGCCCCAATGCTCACCACTTAATGTGGACACAGAATAGATAGTTCCATAGAGCGAGCGAAAACATAATATGCACACATAGACATGCTTCACGTACAGCGAGTGCAAACTCACTTGCGACTGACATTTGTTTTGAATCGCCGTACGTAGGATGACTTACGCTAGACCGTGGTCAGGTCCGAGACGAGTGTCGACTGTAAAATTTTGTATGGACACACTCACGCTTCCGAGCCGCTACCAAGCAACGGACAATGAATTGTGCTACGACCGACACTCGGCACGGTCTAGCGTGCGTTATCCTTTATGCCTAGTGTTTGTGTGAGCAGTTATGGCCTAGTCTCCCGAGCCCGATTACAAAATCTAGGTCTAGGGTTCGAACCCAGGTAAGCAGTTTGCGATGTGTACTGTATTTCATCACCACTACTTTTAAACCTATGAAGGAAAACATCGAAAGGAAACCGGCACTGGCAACCTAGAATCAAACATTCGACTAGTGTCTTTAACCATCCCACACTGTGGCCAATCTCACACAGAGAAGAGAACCTAGGTCTATTTTTACTCATTGTAACGAGCTAGCTTTCTGCATTTCTATCTATTCTGTGACAAACCATCAATTTATGTTTCGGTCAGCCCCGCCTAAGTTTCATCAAAGGTCATTTTCTGGACACAATTTACCGATTGATTCTGTCTACTTATCTAGATGACCTTGAGAAGATGCGATGGCGTTAAGGGCAGATAAATTGTGGTTGGCTAATAGTCTGGACAGTTAGTAAGCTGTATGACAACAGCCATAAGACAGAGAGATAAGGGAAACTTCTTATATGTTGTGGAAAAGAAAGATTTATCACATCATTTGAAAAATGAATGCACGTCAAAACCTTTATCATCTTCTTCGGCGGCCTTATTGACCCACTGCTGAAAATGGACCTTGTACGAGCCAATAATACTCATACAGCAAAAGTACGTTTCTGCGCACGTAATGAATTACGCTAAACGTACTTTATTTACTCTATCATAACATAAATTCAGTCGTCACTAAAACTTAGCCAAAAGCGGGTCGATCAAGAAAAATATAGTATCAAGTGCGGCTCAGATAACTAAAGAAACGTAACTTAAACGTAATTAAACTATTGAGCGTAACTGTGGCTTGGTGTAAACTAACTATCTTCCCATAACATCTACCGGGTATTAGTCAACAACGAGATAATCCCAACAACGTTTGGTCCTTCGAGCCGGATCATGCGGCAAATCATCTCGTACGTCGTCGTCGTGTATCGTCATCAGCAGAGTGCTTAGCGTGGTATATCACAGTTACGTTAGCAAATCGGTGTTATTAAAAATCATCTATCAAGTAAGTTAGTGGGAACGTTTTCGTAGGTGGTGAAACAGATCTGGATTCTAATTAATGTGTTTTTATGTGAATTTGAGTTTTAATCAAGTCTAACTTATTATCCCACTCATTACTACAAAAAGCACAACCTTTAAAAAGATGAATTAAACATTTTAGTTACAAAGTTTCTGGAGTTTTCATAAAACCAAAGATAACTACAGTGACTGTGCCGTTAGCGTAAACATAGAAGTTTTACTTGAATGCACCGCAGTAAACTTTATATGCCACAGAATAGTTTGGGAGGTTGCCAAATACTTTCTAAACTGCGGTAAGTCTACTATATAGAACAGACTGTATAGGTACTTTATTTTACCCCTTACATACAGTTCATTATGTAACAAATAGTTCAAGCGTTTAAAGTTGAAAATTGCTTGTGCGTTACCTACCTAAACACGCACTGTCGCCAAGTTTGTCCTACTCTTAGCTACTACAATCGAACTTTGATACATCGTTTTAAGATATTTTACTTCTTCGTCTCGTCTTCGACTGAGATATTTTCCACTAGTAGTAGATACCGTAAAACGGGGATATTTGAGAGGGCCAAGAATTTATAACAAAAATATCGATATATCTGTCGATTGGTGTATGGTAGAAGTTATTTTACAATGTCTAGAAACACTTTGATCGGCTGCTACCTACTGTCAAATTCCTGATCGAAATAACCAATAATATATTATTTTGTTTTAGAGTCCACGAAATCTAAGATGTTCTTTTTGACAGCCATCAAATCCCTAGTAAATTTACACTGCTATTGGAAATTGAACTTTATTACTGTTACGCTAACAAATGTCAAAACAAGGCTTTTATTTTTTTAATACTTTTTATGGGACCAAATCATCATCATCATCATCATCATCAGCCTATAATGTTCCCACTGCTGGGACACGGCCTCCTGTCAATGAGAGGGAATGGGCTATAATCTACCACGCGGGCCCAGTGCGGATTGGTAGATGTCACATGTCTTCGAATTTTTGGTTCTAGGACATGCCGGTTTCCGCACGATGTTTTCCTTCACCGTTTTGAGAGCAGCGGTGATGAAATAAATTACACAAAGTAATGCGCCTGTCTGGGTTCGAACCCACGACTTACTGTTCGGACCAAATAGCCCCGTTTTATTGTAGTTCTGGCGTTCGCCTCATTCATAACAACAAGCCTTAATCCACGAAAAGTTAGGTAGAAGTGTACATATGAGTCCACCAACATACCAACATTTCGCACGTTATGTTTAAGTCAAAAAGGTTTGTTTTCTATTGTTTTTACACTTAGCTTTATTGTACTTTAGAGACTGTTGTGCACCTGTAATTGTTACACTAATGAAGGGTTCATTACAACCTAATACTTTCGTTGTTAATGGTAAAATATATATGTCATCGTAAAATTGTAAAACCCGTTAGATTATAATCTATCTAGCGAGATTGTAAACTCTCGATAGATTGTCAACCGAACATACTACAATTTAACGTATTATTTTTCGGTAGACTGTTATCTATCAAATTGAAACCGTAATATTGTAAATTGCATGCGATGGAAGTATCTCAGCTCCCATGATCGGGACTTGAAACATCCCGACGTTAGGTTAGTTAGGTCCCTTCACACCCTGAAGACAGAAATAGATAGAATAGTTGACTACGCTTTTTATGCGAATATAAAGTGTTTTGAGGTTAGATTTCTTGAATCGGTTTTTCTCAGGAATGGTGCGTTACTTTTTCATGGGATTGGTACCAGGAGGCAAAGGGGACCTCCCCTCCCTTCCCCCCATCACAGCCTGCGAGGTGAGTTCCGTCGCATCCATGTCACAATTTTACGGATTTACTTCAATAGATTACAATCTTCCGTAGATTACAATGTAACGGGTTTTCCGTTGTTACGATAACATATACAATTATTTTTTTGACGATTTTATTTTGCATATAATCCGGTCTCTAGTGATAATATTCTCATGAATGGCTCATAAAGCGAATACTTTCTGATTGAGCGCGCGCCTGCACTTCGCTGGTTGCACTGGCAATAATATTGATGCTCCCTCGTTTATCAGCGTTCAGGTGACCACGTTCAGGTGGAAACGTTCTTTGAATGTTTAGCTGTGTATTTATTGATCTTGGTTTTTTATGTTTCATTATTTTACTCATCATCTACGTAGCCTTTTCTCAACTATGTAAGAGTAGAACTTTTGAGCAACTATTTGTGCTGAAGTCTATGTCTGGAAAAGTTTGACTAGACTTAGCATAAGCTTAAGTATATTTACTAAAAGTTTAATTTCAAATAGAAATTCAAATATATAATATAATGCTCAACACAGTATCTTTTATACATTTCCAGATGTCAAGTGAATGCGCGATCCACTGTATTGTACAAATTTAGGGATGCAAAATTCATAATTATAGTTATACAATTTCATTAAACAGAGAAAGAACAGAAAACTAAACATCAAACCAATAATTATGTAGTTCTACCTTTTATTATGTATATTAATGAGTCACCACTGGCCACCTACTGGGCCCATAACGTGTAGTTGGAAGGAACATCGGTACGATAAGAAGAAGAAGGTTTAAAAAATCAGGTAGAAAATGACGGCTCACAGCGGAAAATGGAAAGAATACGTGTTGCGCCAACCTCATTTTTTTTCATGTCGCTTCGGATATCGTGATCAGTGGGTAACACGATAACGAGGGAAACGGATAACGGTATCAGTGGATACAACTCGCTACTATGATCGGTGGAGACATACCCCATGTAACAAAGGGCAAGGCATTAAAAAAAAATAAAAACATATTCAAATATTTTTTCCCGTTCTAGTCATGTTTTACCACCTTTTTTAGGGTTCCGTAGCCAAATGGCAAAAAACGGAACCCTTATAGTTTCGCCATGTCTGTCTGTCTGTCTGTCCGCGGATAATCTCAGTGACCGTTAGCACCAGAAAGCTGAAATTTGGTACCAATATGTATATCAATCATGCCGACAAAGTGCAAAAATAAAAATTTAAAAAAACATTTTTATTAGGGTACCTCCCCCAGACGTAAAGTGGGGAGCGATTTTTTTTTTAATTTTGACCCTGACGTGTGATATATTGTTGGATAGGTATTTAAAAATGAATAGGGGTTTTCTAAAATCATTTTTTGATAATATTAATATTTTAGGAAATAATCGCTCCGAAAGTCAAAAACAATGTGTCCCCCCCCCTCTAACTTTTGAACCATAAGTTTAAAAAATATGAAAAAAATCACAGAAGTAGACCTTTATATGAACTTTCTAGGAAAATTATTTTCAACTTGATGAGTTGAATAGTTTTTGAGTTATATAGCACTTTTTCAAAAAAACGCAAATGATAACTTTGTTTTTCATACAAATACTATGAAAAACAAAGTTATTTTTGCTGACGAAAAATGTTGGTATTTTTAATGGTCTGGGAAGCTACGGAACCCTACAGTGAGCGTGGCCCGACACGCTCTTGGCCGGTTTTTTTTGTTTTTTCGGATGGGAAATCATCAAATGTCTTCTCCTACTCTGGGCGGAGCTGGAAGGAGTGTCAGACTTTTACTGAATACAACCCATCCATGTTCCTTCCTCGCCCTTTACGTTCCGGGGCTGCGGTATCTCTTTCGAACAGTCCCGCAGCCCTTTACCACCCTGGGCATAGATTCCAGAAAAGAAACAAGTTAAATTAAATTTAAAAATTAAAAAACTCCCGACACAATTATTCGTTAGGTCCTAGGTACCAGTCATCACTCCACTTTCCTCATCTCATTTCGTCAATAAGCATTCCTCATTCCCTTTTAAATATAAATAAAAAAAAAATTGTACTAGTCAAGCCCTTTCATTTGATACCCATATTGAGGGAATTGTTGAACAAATGTGTAATCCGTCAATTTGTGGCGGTGGCCATCTTGGGCTGATTTTTGTCAAACATAGCTAAGAACACTTTCGACTAATTCACCTTTCAAATAAAAAAACAAAATCGAAATCGGTTCATCTGTTCGGGAGCGACGATGCCACAGACAAACACACACACACAGACACAGACAGACACGTCAAACTTATAACACCCCGTCGTTTTTGCGTCGAGAGATAGACCGAAAACAATATAAAACGCTCACGATGCTAACATGCTATTTTCAGTATTTTCACATTCATATCTTTCATTCAAAACATTTTCGAACGCGTCTGGTTTGAAAATGTGTGGGATGAAAACCGCTTTTGATACGAGTTTGATTCAAACTTTTTGACAGCCAGTTTTTTGCAGTAAAGGTCTTTCTTTTCGTTCGTAAAACTAGGAGACTGAAAACAGAGTCGGTTATACGCTTGCTAAACTATTTTGCTGGTAAATAGTAAGGTCTGGACAGTTTTTCTGTGATTTTTATTAGAAAAGTCAGCGGCAGTTTGATGAATTTGGGCCTATTTAGCGCTGCCGAGACATTTTTTTTACTGTTGATATTTTTTTTGGCATGTGCCAAATAAACAGGTTTTATTTATTTCTGCATCGTATTTCTTCTGCAGTTTCTGCTTATTCAATGGGAAAAGGTATGAGTATACAAAGTGTAAACAGACTCATCACGAAGCCGCCATGCGTTCTGTACATCAAACTAAGTAACTTTACACAAAAATTATTACTGGGAAACGACTTTATTTAATGGTTTGAAAAATCATGTTTTATATACGGTAAAACTCATTATAATGCAACCAAAACATTTTTCTCGTGGATATGTTGCTGTGGACGGTGAGCTATGGGCTAAGCTCGCCGTCCGTTCGTCTTCTGATGACAGGCCGTGTCGACGGCGCGTTCGTGTTCCACGCGCGCCTCAAAGAGATGTCAGCATAAAGGGAGGGGCCCGCAAGGGCCGAAGCCTGCTGTTGCTGTGGGACTGTTCGAAAGAGATACCGTGGCCCCGGAACATAAAGGGCGAGGAAAGAACATGGATGGGGTTTATTCAGTAAAAGTCACTCCCTCCCGCTCCACACAGAGTGGGAGGAGTCATTTGATGATTTCTCATCAGAAAAAAAATGGCTGATGTATTGAATAGTACCGGGGTCGTGGAGGTATTTTAATTAAAGTTACAACATTAAAACCTTATATTATAAAAAAAAAACATTCCTTCTTTTGGCAGTCGTGTAAAAAAACACTTTTAAACTTTGACCCAATATTTCCGTGACTAGATGGTTCCCAGGTATGGTCTAGATCAAAAAAAATATCGAAATATTATATTTTGGCTTTTTCCCACCCTTTACATTCACATCAACTTACGAGTTAATATATATAGCTCCGCCGTGGGCGGCTGTGGCGTAGCTCCTTTACTCAAACCAACATTTAGACTAAGATACACATAGGTAGATGATACGTAAAGGAAACCAATAATTGTGTTCAAACAACGATCAAAGTCGATCAACATCTTCGGTTCATGTTTGTATTTAATTTAAATTCATCTCGTATGTGCTAAACTGCTTTCGTGTGAAAAGTCATTATCGAATGTTTCGATATAATTATCTTGAATATTGGTGGTGACGGCTGTCGCAAATAATGTTTTTTCAAGTATCGTTCTTTTGACAATTTTATGGGGAAAGAAAAACATAAGGTACAGAAAAAGATATAAGTATTATTTTTAAGCAAATGAAAATTTATTTTTGACAAGAAGAATGTCAGGCTTCGCAACCCGTGGATTTCGTAAAAAAGTAATAACGCCTACAAACAATGACAGAGAGAGTAGGTAATTACTTAAATATGCAACCATTTTTATGCAAAATATTATCTAAATTTGAACAAAATAAAAACCGTCAAAGAAATCAAAGCTAAGAATTCTAACTATTGACAGTCCTAACTTCAAAACAACAGAATTTAACTCTGAGTTATTTATAGTACGGGTGTAAGGTCCATGTTCACCGAAAAGATAACCGCATGATTAACTAAAAACAGCTGTCACTGTGACATGTTCCCATACAAAAATGCGTTTTAAAACAGCTGTTTTAGCTAATCAGACTGTCATCTTTTTGGTGAACATGGACCTAAGTCTCCAGAGGATAGAATATTGACTGACTTCTACTCAAACTTAATTTTTATAAATGACTCGCATGTGACTAAAACAGTGATGAATTTATATTCATAGAATGTTGTTGGATCGAGAGCGGGAGGGGAAGACTATAGAAAATATGGATGGGTTGTGTGTGGAACGATATGGAGGAAAAAGGAGTTAACAATAGCGACCTCAATTAACATGGGACAACAGCAGGAAGATTTAAAACTGTTAGAAAGGCGGCTACGGCTGTTAGAAGTGAATTGTTGGGCCTGAATTCATGTCGCACTTGACGATCGTGACGTCAGCGAGAAAAAATACGACAGTCGGTCAACGCTGACGTCAGCGTCTTAGTATGATGCTGTTTAATAAAGAACACAATGTTTACTCGTATGCGACCGACCGTCAGCGTGACAAGAATTCAGGCCTTAGAAACCTGTAAATAGTGACATACTTAAATAATATGATAAAGACTACTAATCTTCAAGACAATTGAGGCAACTTTTATCATATCGGGTAGTAAACCCCTTATAATACCTAAAGTGAATACAAATAAAATAAATATCAACAAACAGAAAAATACCGCTACTGCTATTCATCTAGCATTTTTTTTACTCTCAATTTACCGGAATATTATAATACCCAAAAACGACGTGGGAAAAACTTAAAACAGTTTAAAGATTAACCGACGCTGATACGTCCCCAACGCGATTCGCTTATGCAATATTCCGTCTGAACAAAATTAACGCAAAGAAAAAAAAGAAGAAATTGTAGCAACGCAAGAGACAGTTTAATAATTTATTGCAGAAAGAAAATAAGTAGTTTCTAAACGAGAAAGGATTAGATTTGTCGTTCAGTAAGCGAATCGGATTTTCTTCGGTATGAAACTCGACTATTTCTTTGAAAATAAGGGTGTTTGGAAACTGGATCGGAATATTATTATACGTAGAATTTTTTTTTTAATTGGTGCTGGGTAGTTTTTTGCGCTGTTTCTTTACTCCTGGTAAACTACTACAATGGAGCCTTTTGGGTCACTTACGTTGTTTTTGTGCTGGTTTTAATATAATTTTTTTAAGATGAGTGATAGAAAACGCAAAAAAATAGCACTATCTTTATCATATTCTTGCCCTTGAACTATGTTACTTGGGGTCGGTGCAATACGATTCTTTCTTCCATTTTCCCCTGTCAACCGTTACGCTATTTTTTGCTCCTTTTTCTTCCTTTCATAAATAACGACATCGTACAATATAAATTAAAGTGATATCTTATTACACTAAAATCGCCAAACTACAACGAGGTGTCCAGTGTTTATTGCCCGTTTCATTTAACCCATTCTCAAAATACAGCTCTTGGGTATGCTGTGAGAAATTCTCAGAGTATTGAGTCTTAGGCAAAAACCCACCGCAGTGCACGGGCACGCGGCGCATGTTAGTTGCGTGGATTCATTTGTTTGACAATGTGGATCTATATTTCCACTGCAGTACACACTGCACACCCACGACTATGGACTATATAACTACAGCGTGCGTGGCCCATCGTGGCATACTCGTGGGTAAATATTCGTGAATAGCGTGTTCCGCTTGCAGAGTGCATAGCGTTGACAGTGTTTAGCTCTGTGAGCGTCTTACTCGAGCAAGCCACGCATATACTAATTACGTCAATTCATGCATATGCATGCGCGCGTGTCTGTGGTTTACAGTGGACACAATCACGCACATTTTCTTGCAAAGCGAAGCTTAACATACGTGTGTACTGTGTAGGCTCTCCGTGCGCAGCGGTGGGTTTTCGCCTTTATCCACACATGAATGGTACAGTGTAGCGCGCCAAGTCCTTTACACTAGTCCCAAGACTCGGAAACTTTGTTGAGATTACAGAATAAAATGTTCTATTAAATCGTTCCGTTATGTGCTGAGCCAAGATTTGCTTAAGGCTTCAACATTTTTTGTTATGGCTCCTTTTATCGGTAGGTACTTCCAATAGCAATATTATGATTCGCTGATCGTTCGGATTCGGTTATCCAGTTTTGGGAATAGAATTACTAGTGATATTAATCGATTTCATGTCGATTTTAATAGGGGTGAGTATCGGTGCCCTAAATTTATCAATTTCTGTGTTTACTAAATTTGCAATGAGTTCGTAGATTAGATTCGTTTCGTTTGTGTATATTTCGCTGGTTTTCACTGGTGCCTTAATTGAATTCTTATGTATACAAAAGCTTGCTTTTGTATTTGTAACTTCAGAGCATAGAAGTTAAGTTTTTATTATTTCATTCGTCTTTACTGTTTTAAATAAAGTGTTAATGTCTGATTAACAATTACTCACTCAGCATTGTGAATAGTATTATTAATTGTTTGTTGTTTAATTATTTTTTATACATTTTTGTATACTGTAAGATCTAAATTGTAATCTGTGTATCACAAATAAACTGTTTGATTTGATTTGAAATGAAGATTAGGATCCTAGACCATCTGTGTAGCCTTTTCCCAAATTCAGTCGGATGCGGCTGAATACCGATATTTTACATGGAGCGATTGCTTATTAGATCTCCACAACCCAGTAACGGGGCAAAACGATACCCTTTGGTAAGACTGGCTGTCAGATTTTAATGCCCCTGACTACCTGTAACAGCCGGGACGTACAGCTTATCGTGTTTGCCGAGGCATGGAAGAAAGTCGGTATAGTTCGAGTGGTCATTCAACCACAGACTGACCTTAGCAAGTGCAGTTTAACCTTTAAGATTGACCACTAATGTGGGCAACCACGTGTTGTAACCACGAGAATAGTAATATTAGTCAAATTGTTTTTTTCTTTTTCAAAATTTTCAATGGCAATCCAAATTGGGTCGACCCAGAACTTAAAAGATTTTTAGAAAACGTGTCACATAAAAAAAAAACAAAAAAAAAAACTCTTCACACCACTTTTGATCCCAATTCCCAATCAACTCAACATTGTCAGGCCCAAAAGCCAAATTAACCCTCAAATGCGACGGTCCTTTTTCATCCCAAAAAACCGTACAGCACCGACACAACTCGGCCATAACACAAAACCAATCGGCACGGATTCGAATGAAAATTCCGGTGCTCAGCCTATCCGACGTACAGAAAAAAAAACTTTCCTTTTTTCATTCACCGTCGACCCGTTTATTGCAAGTTTCAATGTATGTTTCATGTAAACTGCAGCGCAACGCATTCTACGTAAAAACGGAAGGTAATCCGTTTAAAATAATGACTGATACGATTGAAATATGTGACGGCGCCGCGTGGAATCTGTTTTTTCTTTGTTGCTCAAAAGTGAATTTATTCTGTATCTCTTTTAAAGTGTAGTTGTTGGTACTGTGTTATCAAAGGTTATCGGGGCCATCGTCGCCTATATACACGTCGTAAAGTTTTACGGCATCAGAAAGGTGTGCACATATTTAAGGATATGACCCGTCCCATAAATACAGTCCTTCTGCAAAGCAGTCATATGCTAGCGAAGGAGGTGGCGGAACGTGAAAGTCAGAGAACCATGTACCAGCTGCCGCTCGAGACGCATCGGGCGTCAAAGGCTTCGTGGTGGCCCCCGGCCATCGAAGGTGCAGGTGCATATTATTAATACATCGACAATTAGTAATTCTACTAATGTTCAGGTGACTGGCACGAATGAATATAGCACTAGTGCTATAAATGTTTACACACATTGTACTGGAGAGGATCCATCTGTCACCGTGGAAAATTCTCAATTAGGGTTTATTAGTGATAGGGTCTTGTTGTCAGAGGATGGCACGGGAGTCTCCGGCCTCACTCCATATATTAATTTAAACTAGAAAGTGAGACAACAGAAGGTACCATTAACAATATTATTGTTAATCCTACCAACAACAAGGTATCTTCTTGCACTCAACTAGTTAGTAAAAAAGGGCCTCAGCAGAACACCTTAAAATTATTCCACCAAAATATCCAAGGCATTTCTTCCAAATTATTAGAAATTGAATTGTTTTTAGAAAGTAGTAAGTTTGACATTATTTGTTTTACTGAACATTGGCTAAAGGATTACCAAATGCTTATTAATTATGAGAACTATATGGTGGGTAGCTGCTTTAACCGTAAAACTATGCTTCGTGGAGGTTCCCTAATATTAACAAAAAATTGTTTTAAATATAAGCAACGTAATGACATAGTGGGTCTCTCGGTTGAACATTGCGTCGAACTGTCCTGTGTTGAGCTAGATAAGCATGTAGTTGTGTGTGTGTACAGACCCCCAAACTATCAAAACTTTTCCTTATTCGAATCAATAATGGAAGATGTCCTGGCAAAACTTGCAGCCAGAAATAAGTCTACAATTATTTGTGGTGATTTCAATATCAATATTTTAGAAGAGAATCCAAATAGCAGTCGGTTATTAAATCTTTTTAAGTCATTTGACTTGACCAACACTTTTATAGAACCTACTAGAGTAACATCATCTTCTGCTACTTGTATAGATAATGTTTTCTGCAATTGTGATTATTTAGATAAAGCCATAGTGAATTGTTTGCCGTCTGACCATAGCGGACAAACTGTAACTTTTAGGTGTAAAACTCCAATACAAAATGTTCAGATTAAATTTAGACCTATAACTTCTTGCAAATTAAATAGGTTTAATATTTCCCTACAGAACAAGTTAAGTGAAATGAGCCAAGAGGATATTAATATAAATCAATGGTATGACCGTTTCTTTTCATTAGTTCACACGGAATTCAATAAAACTTTTGAAAAGAAGACAAAGAGTATTTGCCCTAAATTTATATTTAGTGATTGGGCAACTAGAGGTATCAGAAAAAGTAGGGAAAGGCTATTTGAGCTTTACAGCCTTAAGACTTTTATAAACACAGAAACTTTTAGCAAGTATGTTGCTAAGTATTCAAAGATTTTTAGAAATACTTGCAAGGTTGCTAAAGCCCTGCACATTAGCAACAAGATCAAAACAGCAGAAAATAAAATAAAGACCGTTTGGAAAGTCATAAATAACGAGACTAACAGAAAGAAAATACGTAATAATAGCTATACATTAGATACAGAATGTGGTCCTAAAAGCTCTAATCAGGAAGTAGCTCAAGAATTTGTAAATTTCTTTACCGATATACCAATAAAAACTACGGAGGCCCTTAATTCCTCACCTGAAATCTCAATTGGCTTATTAAAGGCGAATGTATCTGGCTGCCTGGCTGAATTTAAATTTAAACACATTAACCCTATGACAGTTATTAAAGCTTTCCGGCAAATTAAAATCAAACTGACCGAAGATCTATGGGGAATGTCTATCAAAGTTTGTACATCTATACTTGAGACCATAGCCCCGTACTTAGCTTTAATTTTTAATTCATGTGTAGACCAAGGAGTGTTCCCTGATTTAATGAAATACAGTAAAGTCATACCTCTTTTCAAATCCGGGGACAGTAAAGATGCCAATAATTATAGACCTGTATCCGTGCCGTGTTACCAGTTTTTAGCAAGGTTTTTGAAAAAGTAATGCTTAATCAAATGCTCTATCATTTTAACACCAACAGAATCTTACATGATCAACAGTATGGTTTCACCAAGGGACGTTGTACAACTGACGCCGGTGTAACCTTATTAAAGCACGTTTTTGCTGCGTGGGAAGAGTCCCAAGACGCAATAGGAATTTTCTGTGACCTCTCCAAAGCTTTTGACTGCGTAATTCGCGACACATTACTTTTGAAACTGGAGCATTACGGACTAGGTAAACTTGCACTTAGCCTGGTAAAATCTTATTTGAGTGATAGAAAACAACATGTTCAAATAAATGGTGTCAATTCACAGGGTTTGAAAGTAAAAATGGGGGTTCCGCAAGGCTCAATATTGGGTCCTTTTCTAGTCTATATAAATGATCTACCCTATTTATTGAAGCGATTATATCGCTGATAAAAATGCTTGGCTTAATGCTGGTCCTGCTCCACATGGACAGGGGCGCAAAAATTGATAGCATTAAATGGTATTGTTGGAGCTGCTGAAGATTGTACAAACTTATCTTTGCATTGTATAGATTCAATGTTAGTATTATATAATCGCATAGCCTATATTGTGTGAGTACTATGTACTAGTAAGCTATCATTCACTGGAAACCTACGGCAGTTCTTGACTTGAATGTGCCCCGGCAGTTGAGAGTATGTCATGCTCTCTCAAATGTCTCGCTGATGGTGGCGCGTGTGTCGGACCATTTAGTTCCCTTCAAAATGGTTGAGCTGAATGGTGCTGATCCATGCGTCATGTTCGTGAACGGGCGCTGTCAGTTGTGACTGGTCATCTCTTAGTCGCCATGGTTTATTTGAATTATTTTGTTTTTGAGTTGTATTTTATTTTTGTTTTGCTATGGACACTTTTAACGTGCACATCTTGCTACATTGTTCTCACATAATATACCATCTCAACATGAATGATGTAACCAAGATTTTGTAACAATATTTTGATTTAAAAGAGTGTCCATGGAGTTTCTTGCCCGTTCTTCTCCATAGAGATCTACGCTAGGGAATGGGCAACTACAGTACTTTCACAGTTTTTATGTCTTGTCACTGGGACTGTAGCTACTTTAAATGTTCATTTTTGTTTCGACAGTTCAAAAGTGCCTGTAACTGGCCTACTTGAAATAAATGCTTTGATTTTGATTTTTTTGATTTTGCAGGCCTGTGGACGGTGAGCTATGAGCTAGCACGCCATTTGTCCGTCGTATGACAACAGGCCGTGTCGATGGCGTGTTCGTGCGCGCCACAAAGAGATGTTAGGTAAAGGAAAGGGTCCCTAAGGGCCGAAGCCTGCCGGAGCTACGGGACTGTTCGAAAGAGATATCGTGGCCCCGGAACACAAAAGCCGATGAAGGATCGTGGATGGGTTTTGGTACGTAAAAGCTTGTCACTCTCCCTTCCGTTCCGCTTAGAGCGGGAGGAGTCGTTCGATGATTTCCCATCCGAAAAAAAAAAAACGAAAAAAAGGTATTCAAATTTGAAACTTTTTTAACTAACCAGCTGCCACTTTGATGTCGATAATGCTGGCTAGAATATAGAATTTCATGCGCTAGACTCATTCTTCTCTTTTTAGCGTGTATAAATCAATTCAGTTCAATATTTGGCGAGTTTGGTGTTTGGTTTGGTATGGTAGAAGCGTCCATTAGCAGCATCAATCCTTGAAGGAAAAACCCGACTTGGGACCTCATTATCAGCAGTCGCATTTGCGACCACGAGGCAGTCTACTACTACACTATGTACAAAACAGGTTATGCGACTGTATCTAAAACAAACCCAAACCTATTGATAGAGGATGTGTCTAATTAATAGGTAATGTAGATGGATGACGAGATACATCATGTTCAATAATATAATCGACGAGGTAATGCGTTGCGGTAGTCTGCGGGTGATTGATGATGGGAAGCACCCTTTAACCGGGCGTGCCAGATTAATACGCAATCATTGACGGGTTAAGTGAAAGACGTGTCACCTCGGTTTCAGAGGTCGGTATTTGACGGTTATAAATTTTTTGCGATATTATTGGTGAGGTGGGAAATTATGAAGGGAAATTTACTTTTAATGGGCGAAAATTGTTACGTGGTTTCTTTTTAGAGCGGTAACTTAAATCATGTGTTAAAAAGTAAGCTGTATGTGTCGTTCAGATTACGGAAGATTAATTTGAACAAGTTAGAGATTTTTGTCGATTCCAATAGTCTCTACTACCGAAGGTTTAGGCAGAAATGTACCTAATAGTACTGTACGGGAGCAACCAGGACTTGGGTAAAATAAAATGAGGAGAATTTGGGATTACTTAAAAATGTGTACTAATCAAGTAAAGACACAAGCAGTAATGACTGCGCAATTATAACATAAAAAAACTTAAAACTAAAACAGGACGCATCGTCGCTCGCTGCTAAGACGAATCCATCAGGCGCTCCAACATGCCCCCGGACGTTGAAAGATTCTCTTTCAACAAGCATCAGAAGAGACGGGTAATGGGCAAATTCTGTTGAAGGCGCGTCTTATAACTCCAGCAGTAGTCCGGATGTCAGCCACACGAACGATGCCGTCTGATCCTGGATGGACGGCGACAATTCTACCCAGCTTCCACTTGAGGGGGGGTAGGTTCTCCTCCTTTATCACTACCAAGGAATCCAGCTTCAATGCATCTTTGCAGGAACGCCATTTTGTTCTCTGCTGCAACTCGGAAACAAACTCCTTACTCCACCGAACCCAGAAATGCTGGCGGAGTTGCTCGATCCTTTGAAAACGAGTTAAATGATGAATGGAGTGTTCCTGAATATCTCGCTGTGGCAGTGAAGTAAGCGGTCGACCGACGAGGAAGTGTCCTGGAGTCAGAGGTGTAAGGTCAGCAGGATCAGCGGACAGCGGCGTCAATGGACGAGAGTTCAAAATCGCCTCAATTTGGATCAGCGTGGTGTTAAGTTCTTCGAACGTGAGGTTACAATTTCCCAACACTCGCTTTAAATGGTATTTGGTCGACTTAACACCCGCTTCCCAGAGTCCGCCAAAGTGAGGAGTATAAGCGGGAATAAAGTGCATCTTAACTCCATCATTAGCCAAACTTTCACCTAAGGAATCACAATTTGATTTTAAAAATTTCGATAAATCGTTGTACGCGCCAACGAATGAGGCACCGTTGTCGGAATAAATGTTAACGGGCTTTCCCCTTCGCGAAATAAACCTATACAAGGCCAGTAAATATTTGTTACTAGTAAGGTCACCTACTAGCTCCAAGTGAATAGCTTTGGTGGTGAAGCAAATAAATATCGCCACGTACACCTTTACTAGCCTGCAACCACGGCCTTGCCTACTGGCACACATGATAGGGCCGGCATAATCTACACCAACACTTTCGAAGGGGTAACCTCCCAGACGGAGACGCTGCTGCGGCAAATTCCCCATTAAGGGGGTAACTACATTACCCTTCATACGACAACAGCGAACACAGTTATGATAGCACGCCTTAGCTAAATTTCGGCCGCCTATAGGCCAATACGATTCCCTTATCGACGCTAATAACAACTGTGGGCCTGCGTGCATCAATCTCTTGTGCTCGAAATTAAACAATAGCTTTGTAAATACATGTGTGGACTGTAAAATAATAGGGTGTTTTTTATCATATGAGAAGTCAGAATTCTCTAAGCGTCCTCCGACACGCATTATATTGTTACTATCTAAATAAACATTAAATTTAAGAAGGGTGCTTTTCGAAGGTAAGCTTTGTTTGTTTGCAAGTAATTTGTGCTCTGGAAACGAATCAATTTGACAATTTAAAATAATAACATTTAATGCTTCCTGTAGTTCTTCTTCTGATAGAAAGTTACTATTAACAGGAAGTTTTTTACAAATTCTAACAAATCTCAACACATATGCTACTGAACGAACAAGTCTTAAATAATTAGAGAAACGCTTAAAATCTATAAATAAATTGCAAGAACTACTTTCTACAACAGCGCTCAAAGAAACTTGAGGTCGCATTTCAGGTAATGTCTCGAATTCTAAACATTTAAGGTGAGATGGCCAGTTGGACTGATCTTCTTTCAAAAAGTCGGGACCACACCACCACAGACGTAACACTTGCAGAGCATCAATATCCACGCCACGCGATATGAGATCTGCGGGGTTCTTGGCAGTTGGAACATGACGCCAAGTACAGTTTCCTGTCTTATCTAAAATTTCAGCAACGCGATTGCGTACGAATGGCTGAAGTTTAGTCGGCAACATTTGTAACCATCCTAACACAATGGTCGAGTCTGTCCAACAGTAAACCCGATCGAACTTTACTCGAAGAGATTTGACCACCTTCTCACACACGCGAGCTCCCACTACAGCACCACACAGTTCCAACCTCGGAATCGTGGTGGGTTTGATCGGCGCCACACGACTTTTGCCTATCAATAAGCGGACCATGCATTCACCATCACCGCGGACACTACGGACATAGGCACACGCACCGTACGCGCGCTCAGATGCATCCGTAAATACATGGAGTTCTAACGTGTGGTACGACTCAGACATAACAAAACGTGGGACACGCAAGTTATTTAGAAGAGGGAGATCTTTAACAATAGCATTAAAAGTAGTGTTGAGTTCCAGAGTCAACGGCTCGTCCCATGAAAGGTTGTCCAACCACATTTTTTGCAACAACATTTTCATGGTCACTACAAACGGAGATAAAAGACCTAATGGGTCAAAAATGCGTGCAATTGCTGAAAGCAAATCACGCTTTGTACTGCCCTTAGAAGGCATCTCTGAACTAATCAAGAAACCTAGTTCGTCAGAGTCAGCAAACCAGTCAAGCCCCAACAGTTTATTGGGCTCACTAGATCCTTTAACTAAATCTAAGGAAGACTGAGAAGTCCCTGAGACTAAAACAGGTTCATTCGACTTCCACTTTCGAAGTGGCATGCAAGCTGATTTGAGTGCATTGGTGACTTCACGGCGAATTTCCATTACTTCACTTAAATCATTGCCACCCGTGAGTAGATCATCTACGTAAAAATCATGCTTGATAATGGTGGCAATCTTATCATCAGTGCACTCAATACCTAATTGCTTAAGGCAGCGTGTCGCGAGAAACGGCGCACTCGCCGTACCGTATGTGACGGTGTTTAGTTTAAATACCTTGACAGGACTACACGTGTCTTCACGCCAAACTACCTGTTGCAAGTGCCTATCAGATGGATGGACTACTATCTGTCTATACATCTTTTCAACGTCGGCTGACAAGACATACCTATACTGTCGAAACCGAAGAAGTATAGACAGGAGGTCGTCCTGAACCGTAGGACCCACCATCTGTAAATCATTCAAGGATACTCCTGATGAAGTAGGGCAACTTGCATTGAACACTACACGTAGTTTGGTAGTGGTACTACATTCGCGTAGTACCCCGTGATGAGGTATGTAATAGGCATTTAAGTCTAGTTCCTTGTTTACGGTCATATGACCTAACGACTCATATTCTGCCATAAACTCGTGATACAACTTACCGAAATCAGGTTTAGCCTTAATTCTGCGTTCCAGAGAATATAAACATTTTGTAGCCCTATGAAATGAGTCACCAAGAACAGAAGGGTTCTGCTTCATTGGTATACGGACACAAAAACGACCGTCCTCTAAACGAGTCGTGGTTTTAACAAAATGCTCCTCACACAATTTTTCCTCTGGCAAAAAATTAGACTGCTGCGAGGTAACCTCTTCCAGGTTCCAAAATCGCATCAAATCATCACGAATTGATCTTGAGTCATGACCATTACAGGAACTAGTTTGAGTGAAATGACAACTTACACTATTACTTACTTTACTATTATTATTATATACAATGGGACCAGAGACGATCCAGCCTAACCTAGTTTCACATAACACTGGCTTCCCAATCCCTAGCTTTACTCTTTGTGAACCTAACAGGTCCCAGAATAGATCAGCACCAATTAAAAGATCTACATCGGAGGGCTTGTAAAAGGTAGGGTCTGCCAGACAAATATCAGTGGGAATATTTAGGTCAGATAAATCTAATTCACGAAATGGCATTTCATTTGTTATTAATGGCAAAACAAAACAAAACAACTTAGCAACATAACTATTATTGAGTGACGTCATTTTTACGTGACAAGTATTGCCTACGCGAGAGGTCGCGTTATTTATGCCATAGATTGAGCCATCTATCGGACTTGTATTCAATTTAAGTTTCTTACATAGTCGCTCCGTCATGAAGCATGATGTACTACCTGAATCGAGTGTCGCTCGCACAATATGCTCACGATCATTATGATCATAAACTTTAATTAAAGCTGTTGACAACAACACGCCGCGCTCCTTCCTACTGTCGCCATAAGAAGGTGAACAGTTCACAGACAAAGCTACGTTATTAGCGTGAGCGTCAGTGTTAGCAGAGTGCGCGGGCGACGCAGACGTTGACGGAGACGATTTTGTATTATCACTACGAGTTGGGCTAGCGTCCGCAGTATGAAGCAAAATGTTATGCCTGCGATTACATAACTTACAACCCGGTTTTTTACATTTGTTGGAGAAATGACCTGACCGAAAACAGTTGTAACACAATTTAAAACTAGGTACTAATTTACGACGAGCTTCGTTACTCAAGGATAGGAACTGTGGACAATTAGATAGACTATGGTCACCTTTGCAATTGGGACATTGCCTCGTGACAGATTCAGTGCTTACATTATTAGAATGTTGTGTCGACACCATAGATTTAATTTTACTCGTGGAACCTGATTTAGCGACGCCTGACACGTTGTGTCTTGGTAGTTCTAGAGTTTCAACTAAATCAGCGCGTGTGCGAATAAATTTGAGGAATGCATCGAAAGTAATCTTGCTGTCTTTGTCAGTGTGACCTATAAATTCCTCCCATTCGCGATAAGACTTCTGATCCAACTTACGAGTAACTAAATATATCAACCAAGTATCCCAATGCTTGACTGGTTCACCTAACGATTCTAACGCTCGTAAGTTTTTATTTAATACATCTAATAAACCTTTCAAAGCTGCTGAGGATTCCTTTGTGATAATTTCCATATTAAATAATGCTGACAAGTGATTCTGCACCAATAACCTTTTATTGTCAAATCGATCGCAAATTAAATTCCAAGCCACATCATAGTTGCTAGCGGAGAACTCAATCGATTGAACAACCACAGCAGCAGATCCCTCCAGAGAAGCACGTAAATAATGAAATTTGTTGATTTCATCAATCTCGTCATTATTATGGATGAGGCTAGTAAAGGTGTCACGAAACTCCAACCAATGAGTGTATAATCCATTAAATTTCGGAAGTTGTATGGTAGGCAACTTAATATTATGTTTGTAAACACTACCACGAGTACTTTTATCACATACCGAATTATTTTCTTTATTAAATTTACTCAGTAGCTGTTGAGCCCTCGACAATGCCTTAAAGTACAATGTCTCGAACTCACAACGCTCAGACAACTGGGCCTTCGCATCATCAACCATGCATTCTAACTGCAACTGTACCTCATCGCATTGCTCGTACAACGATTCAAGTTTGCCCATGCGTAGCTGTAATTCCGTGACGTCACAACTACTTAGTTGTTTATCAATAATTGCGTCCAGGTAACTGATGAATATAGTTAAGCGGCCCTTATAACTGCCTCGCTTCTTTACTAATTCCTTTTCCTCGGACATACTGGGACTCGAGTGTTGTCGACCTGAAATGTATACAGTAATAAATACGTTTATATACTTATACAAGAAGTTATGTAGCAACTAAGTTATACGGTTGATTTTAATGTGATGCAACAATGTAATTAGATGATTTTTAAATATCTGTACTTATATAATAATAAATCTGATTAAATGTGAATGCAAACTTTTATTATATATTCCTCAATAACTAATCTTTAAGTTATATTAATTAGGATATAAAAGCAACAAATCTGAAGTACACTACGGTTTAATAAACTGACACTGTAGTCAATAATTGGAATTAATATCTAACACTAATAAAAATAAACTATGGCTTACGAATACCTACGCATCAACTAACACTTAACTGAATAGTTATCGCTTTAATGCAACAATACAAATTATATAAATGTAGTTTTAATTCCTACTATACTTTAAAGTATTATATAATAACAATTGTCGCTAATTGCACACGTACCATACAAAAATAACGAAACTATTCAAAATGCAAAAAGGTACCTACTCAATGAACATAATTTATTTTACTTAATACAAGTTAAAAAATGCACTAACCTTTGATAACTTATAATTAAGTTAAATACAACCTGTACGAGTGTTGGGTGACGATATTATCCAAAATAAAACTTAACACCGTGAAAATGATATGTACTCAGTCCAAATTCCACGCTGGCGGCACCGGCGCATAACCTCTCAAGTCCAGGTTAATTAAATCCGTCGTTAATATCGCTGATTTCCTTAATCTTCGAATTAACTTGGTGAAAATCACAATCCGGCTCGAAAATGGACCATGTACGGGAGCAACCAGGACTTGGGTAAAATAAAATGAGGAGAATTTGGGATTACTTAAAAATGTGTACTAATCAAGTAAAGACACAAGCAGTAATGACTGCGCAATTATAACATAAAAAAACTTAAAACTAAAACAGGACGCATCGTCGCTCGCTGCTAAGACGAATCCATCAGGCGCTCCAACAAGTACCATCCACATTTCACCAGTTGTTTTACAATTACAATTACCTACATGGAGATTTAATTGAAGACGATTCTATTCTTCTTCTTCTTCAACCCTTGGGCAGTTGGACACCCAATGCTGATTGTAGGTCTCTTCCGAATCTTTCAATTTTTGGGGGAGTTTTGTGTCATTGCTTTACAATTTCTTCTGGCCAGTTTAATGAGATCGTCTATCCACCTAGTGGGTTGTCTTCCCACATTCCTCCGTCCCGTCCGTATTTATCTATTGCCTATTGTTTCATAATTCCGCACTCGGAAGAGATGTGAGCCGCGTGTGGTAAGCGGTGTGCTGTGAAAAATGCATATCTGCTGTCCTAATTATAGATATTGTTGGACAAACCGCACCGTACCACATAAATCAACGACGCTTGTGTCGTGGACACCAGATAGTTAATATACTACATAGATACTTTTTTTTGTAAATACACATATACTTATTATACATATAAACATCCATGACTCTGAAACAAATGCCGATGCTCATCACACATTGCTCCTACCCGAGAACGTAAGGCAGCCTTACTACCGCTGCGCTTTTTGGGTCGTCAAATTATATATCGTATATCTCTGCTCAACTCCACTTTGGTGGAGTTCAGGCCTTAAGGCCAAATTTGCGTTGCCTGTTTTGTTCGTCGCCTGTTTATAGTTCTTCTCCAAACTGTGTAATGTTTTGTTCCTATCTAACTTGTCAAAGGCCTCGTTAAGCCCGTGTCAGATGTAGTGAGGCCCTAACTAATCTCAGTTGAAACAAAACCGGTTGGGACTTTGAACTAGCGACGGATTTAGCTGTATCTACATAGATAGATTGAAATATAGTGAAACTAACTGTTTAAGTCACATATGTTTTTGTTTTCCAGGAATTAGGTTTTTTAATGGTTGTGAAAATACCCTTAACGAATCCGAAAAGCACTTTCTAGATCGTACTTAAGAACCTTCTAGTTACTGAGACAGTCATATTGGGGGTAAAAGTTCTAACTTTTTCACAAGTTTTTAGCTTTACTTGATTACCTCTACAACCTCCGTACGAATCAAAAGATCCATCAGTACAATGCTTTAAGTGCGTTACATTGAGTCCTATCATAAAAAGCGATTTTACACCCAATAAATAATGTCGTTTTGCAGAAATATTTTTTGCGTACATTAACTTAGTTGGATGTACAGAATGCTTCGTTGACTGATTACCTCGTATATAATACAATTGGTAATTATAATATAGACAAAGTTATTGTACTCTAATGTAGAATAACGCTTAAAATCAAAATACTACTCCATGTTTAGTGATGTATACTCGCTCTTATATGGAACACGATGTAATGATTAGCTAATCCAATTTTCAAGTGAAAATCAATAGGTCTCCGCGCTTTGAAGTGTTTGGTTTGGGGCCCTACCATTTGTTAAAGTGAGTTTTGTGTGTGTAAGGTACACTACAATAAAAATATTACAGGAGGGCTGAATAAAAAAAAAAATGCGGGACAGTCTCATATTTATTTATTTTATTTATTTATTTGTGCCTTTGGAGACTGCCGATAGAAGTGAAAACTAAGTAATCTATGTCTACTACGGGTTGTGCCCCGCGCACGCCTAAGTGGTGCTACGCCGTAGCGGATCGGCTACGAGTGCTCCGAAGCGTTAGGTCACGGCCACGCGAGTTCCATGATTTTTGATTACCTATACGCAAATTGCTCGCAGAACGGATGGCCGATGGGACCGAAAAGTTCTGGAGTGGCGACCGCGAACCGGAAGACGATGCGTTGGAAGACCTCCCACTAGGTGGACCGATGACCTGGTGAAGGTTGCGGGAATCCGTTTGATCCGAGTCGCAAGAGATCGGTCAATGTGGCGACACTTGGGGGAGGCCTATGTCCAGCAGTGGACGTCGTTCGGCTGAAATGATGATGATGATGATGATGATGCGCAAAGTATTCAATGCGCCTAAAGAAGTTTTCACTTTAACAAAAGCCGCTCGGATCAATCTTCGCCTTGACGAAACGTCTAAGAACGGTCAATACTCAACCATATATTTTTGTAATTTGTTTCCTAATCGACTTCTACCGTCTCTGACGCCACGAGGATCTTCTATTCTTAGCAGCAGCCACACGCCTTCCGGTTCAATGAATGTTGAAACCATCTCTATGAGAGAAGCTAGTGGATAGATAATAATCGGGTACATCTTCTTGTTAAACCTCGCTTGCTTAGGTTGGTCTGTGGAAGGTTGGCCACACATTACACACAGATTTTTCTCCTTGTCTCGGTCGCGACTGTCATCTTGTAGCTCTTAGACAATAGTTACAGGTAGGCAAAGTCTAATAACCAGTCTTACCAAGGGGTATCGCATTACCCAGTACTGAGTTGTTGAGGTCAAGAAGGCAGCCGCTCCATGTAAAATACTGGAGTTTAGATGCATACGGTTAGACTAGAAACCGATCTCAATATAGTTGGGAAAAGGCTATGCAGATGATGACTTAGTATTAATAATATTAAATATCTCACTGACACATTCACAGTCTAGACCACAGGGTCTAGAAAAATAAAATTTTATAAAAGTTTCTATTGTTACAAAATTTTGCACCATGAAAGGATTTTTAAAAGTGAAAATTAATTTATCAAAGGGGTACAGTAGGGTATGGCAGTTTAGTCTGGAAGTTCGAATTTTCTTTTAGATTTACAATATCTTAAACTGTTTTGAAGTTGCCAATAGTAAGTCTTATTAGACACGACTTGCACTTGATATGAAATAAACAAAAATCTTGTCAAACGCTTGCAATATTCTATGTCCGGTATTTCAGTACCCAATATATTGGTATCCAGTAATCCCTCTACAGCTTCGATATATGTCCCTGAGCTATTACCGAATGTATTTCATGTGGAAACGTGGTCTAGAATCCAATTAGAGCTATCTACACTGTTAACCGGTTTGTGAATTGGACCAAAGTTATCCAAGTAAGTCGCCTATAATGTTTCCACTGCTGTGACACAGGTCTTAACTCTAGGAGGGGGAGTGGGCTCCCCACCTCATCCTCTACGCAACAGGTACGGGTTGGAATTTGTCGCATATCTTCGAATTCTTCTTCTTAGATTGTCGATGGTAATCTAAATTGTGTCGATCCAGAACTGAACTACTATTAATATTATTATAAGCCCATATTGTCCCACTGCAGGGCAAATGCCTTCTTCCTCATTTCTCGATCTAATGCGACTATAGGCCAATCCTTAGCAAAAGAGTCTAGCACATCCCGTCATGTCCTTCTGGGCCTACCGCGTTTTCGTTTCCTGCTACTTAGTATCCACTGAGTGGTAATTATTGCCCATTGGTCCTGCGACATGTGGCAGATGTGACCAGCCCAGTTACACTTCCGCCTAGCAGCTGTAAAGTCAACATCAGCTATTTAGGTTTTGAAGCGAAGTTTGGAGTTTCCGACGCGGTCCGTAAGTTCGACACTCAGTATACTTCGCTCCATAGCTCGTTGGCAGACCCCAAGTGCGGACTTCTGACGATTCGTAAGCGACCACGACTGCGCTTCAAAGGTGAGAGTGGGTAGGTACCGATTAAATTAATTCTTAACTTTAGGATCATCTCTTAACCCATCCCTGGAGGGACATGACCCGAAATGAAAAAAAAAATATGATCATCATGGTGGCCTTGTGGTTATCTAATCTTGGATGTAGGCATCTTCCCACTTCTTTTACTGCTGTCGATCTTGTGTCCGACTCATCCAGTCTCGAGTCGACCTCCGTGTCGTCGGATGTCGTCCACCCAGCTCGGTGGCGGTCGTCCGCACCCACGGAGAAAAAATACTATACAGAGCGAAAAAAAAAAACATGTGGTCCTGATTTGGTCTTGACCATCAAACTAAACAACTTGTTCCATGGGACCAGGATCGTAATCGCGAAAAAAAATCAAGTGTCCCTTATAAAAGTTCAATACCAGGTGAGTTACAGTAGGTGAGTCGACCAATATGCGTTATGAACATAAGTGAATCAACCGTAGTTATAATGAAATTAGTTGAGATGAACTTAGGTATTATGATAATCATAATAGGGTGTAAACCACCTCATCACAAAGCTGTTAACCAAGCATTCTGTACATCAAACTAAGTAACTTTACGCAAAAATTATTGCTGGGAAACAACTTTTTTTTTTGAGGTTTTAAATCATGTTTTGTGGTAGAAATCAATGTAACGCACTTAAAACATTGTGCTGATGTATGGATTGAATAGTACGGGGGTCGTGGAGGTATTAAAAGTTAAAATCTTACAAAAAAAAGATGTATTTTAAAAAAAAGTTGTCAAAAAGTTGTAACTTTGACCCCCCATATCTCCGTACCTAGAAGGTTCCCAGGTATGGTGTAGAATAAAAAAATGATCGCAATGATGAGGAGAACAAGTGACTTTCGGCTTCGTGAAGAGGACACCCTTTTACACCCTTTATATATCTGATTACTTTTTGCGATTACAGTGTTGGTTTTTCGGAGAAACTTGTTGTGTAGTACTGTAGTGACTCATTCTAATAAATACGTTTTCTTTCTTTAGTTCTAATAATATATATTATGTAACTAAGAATATAAGCCAACCTGTAAATAAAGTCAATAATATTTTATATACATATTTACAAAGTGTCTTATCAACTAGCATTATATAAAACCAAAAATCTTAATAAAATATTTGTAAAATTAAGTTCAACGTACAAACACATATTTTTACTATTAGATGATCTTTTATCAGCTGGCCGGCGTAGCTATGACGCGCCCTTTGTTCTAGCGGCGAGCGCGCCCGCTACGTCACCCGAACCGGTTGCGTGAGCGGGACGGGATGATCATTGCGATGTGCTCTGGTGTGCGCGCGCGCCCGCCGCCTCGCCAGTATGGACAGTATGCTAACCGTTGCGATTTAAAGCAAAGCTTCGCCGCGCTTAATATATATTATTGAATGTTCTGTGGCTTACTTCCGTGCTTTCTATTTTTCCTCTGCCACTCCTTCTTCTTAGTGGAACTCTTGTGTGTGTAGAACTGTAACCTGTGTCTGTGCAATAAACTTTCGTTTTTCTTCTTGTGTACTTCGGACTTTTCTTCATCCTTATCTGCACTCATCCATCCTCATACACACTACCATCCAAACCTACATTGGTGACCCCGTTCAGGAGCACGAGGATGCCGAACGAGGACAAAGCGCACAGCCAACAAGATGACGGCGAATCAACAGCGGAAAGTTTTCGTGTGGGTGTGCGTCTACCGCCGTTTTACCCGGAGAAACCAAAACTATGGTTCAACCAAATGGAAGCACAGTTCATGCTGGCGAATATTAAGACGGACGACACCAAGTTCCGTTATGTTATCGGCAACTTAGAGACGCAGTATGCTTCCGAGGTCGAGGATATTATCGACAACCCTCCACCCACCGAAAAGTACGAAAAGTTGAAGAGAGAACTCATTAAGCGGCTTTCAGCGACACCCGAGAAGAAACTCAAGCAACTTCTCATGCATGAAGAGCTGGGCGACCGAAAGCCATCCCAGTTTTACCGGCACCTCCTCAATCTCGCTGGTCCACGGGTGCCGGAAGAGTTCCTGAGGACCATTTGGACGACCCGCCTACCCGCAGGTACTCAGGCGATCATGGCTTCCCAGTCCAATCCGGACCTGGGTGAGCTGGCTGAGCTGGCGGACCGGATCCACGACGTCGTCGGTACCCAGGTGGCATCAACATCTGCCATCACTACTGCTGCTTCGTCGAGCACCCCGGACAACGGCGTGCCCTCCGAGATCGCCGCCCTGACCAAGCAGATGGAGAAGCTGGCCGAGAAGGTAGATCGATTGTCCCGTCCTAGTGAACGGTCCCGTAGTCATACGCGCCATCGATCCAGCTCCAACAGGTCGCAGTCCAGCTATAGAAGGTTCCCCCAGTGCTGGTACCATCAGAAATTTGGGGACCGGGCTAGGAAGTGCGTGAAGCCGTGTGACTACCCAACATCGGGAAATGTGCGGGGCAATCAATAATGGCGACCGATGATTGTCCGAGTGCTGGTCGCTTATTTGTCACCGATCAAAGGTCGAAGGTGCAGTTTTTGGTCGACACCGGTAGCGACCTCTGCGTCTACCCCCGATCGGCAATAACAAGGCGATTAGAAAAAACAAATTACCAGCTGTGCGCGGCTAACGGGACATCTATTACAACGTATGGTTTTATAAACCTAACACTAAATCTTGGGTTGCGCCGCGACTTCGCTTGGCGATTTATTGTCGCTGATGTTACAAAGGCGATAATAGGTGTGGATTTTTTATCATTTTATAATTTGGTTGTTGATTGCAGGAACCAACGCCTCATCGACAATAGTACTACACTCTTCACCCCGGCGTCGCCTGTCCGCCGTTCTGACGACGTCTCTTCGGTAAAGGTAAGTCTTGGTGATTCCGCATACATCCACATACTACGGGAATTTCCCGACATCACCCGTCCACATGGTATACACCGCACTCCAAAACACAATACAGTACATCATATCCGTACTACACCAGGGCCACCAGTATCGTGTTCACCTCGCAGATTGGCCCCAGACAAATTAAAAATCGCCAGAGAGGAATTCGAGGCAATGTTGCAATGTGGCACCTGTCGCTTGTCCGAGTCACCGTGGTCGTCGCCTCTCCACCTAGCGCCTAAGAAAGACGATGGTTGGCGCCCCTGTGGCGACTACAGGATGTTGAACGCACGAACTATCCCCGACCAATACCCCATCCGGCACATCCAGGACTTCGCTCATAGCTTGTCTGGCTGTGCCGTGTTTTCAAAAATCGATCTGGTTAAAGCGTATAATCAGATCCCTGTACATCCAGACGACATCCCGAAGACTGCGATCACAACACCGTTCGGTCTTTTCGAATTCCCGTACATGACGTTCGGTTTAAGGAATGCCGGGCAGACATTTCAGCGCTTCGTGGATGAAATGCTCAGGGGTCTGGACTTTACGTACGCTTACTTGGACGACTTCTTAGTTTTTTCGAAAGACCAGAAGACCCACGAGCACCACCTGCGTCAGCTGTTTACCAGGCTCCAGGACTACGGGATGGTCATCAACAGCTCTAACACCCGTATTCCAAAAACTTGCTTAAGACCATTTTTTTACTTGAAACGGTCTTTGTTGCCATGGTAACAAGGAAACCACTGCAGGCCACCGCCTCCGACACGCCTACAAAATTATGTTCATAGGGTGAGTACAGACTAGCTAAAACATGTATTTTCAACAAGTCATGAAGACACCAAGCTGCTTAACACTTTGTTAAAACTTGATTTAGGTACTACTTTTGCTTCATACACGTTCATATATCTGGGAACACGCGGCGACACGCACGCAGGACTCGAGCACTGCCACCTGACTTTTTTTAAGAAACCTTTAGGTACCAATAAAGTATGTCCTCCTACGTTCTCTTTCGGTTTTTTTTAGTCGCCTTTTACTCGTTCTATCAAGATGTCTAAACCATCTAAACATATTCTTTTATTTTATTGTCCTTTTACATCTTTTCAATCGCAAACTTGTAGTTTTATCATTATTCCTAAAATTATCAACCAATGTTACATCACACATTCTTGACGGAAACCAAAGGAATGTTACAAGTAAATACGTTGAACACCGTGCCAAGCTTTCGTAAAAACATTACAATACGTTGAAATGCTCATATGAGTACTCACCTTAATCTACCTGCAAAACATGCTGCCCATATCAAACTCAAAATAAGTATGTTGCATGAAGGTTGAAAGCAGCTTTATATGCTAAAAATGTTTTAATAGAATACGTCACAATGCTAGAGATGTCATAAATTGATGTTCGATCGAATGCTCTTGGTTGACATCATCTGTCAAAGAACAAAATCGTAAAACCGCATAAAACGGATTACCTTTCAAATAAATATTTTTTCATCATTCAAGAATCATTCTCAATGAATTTAAAATGGCCTCAAGGTTTGCTTTACCTCCGGAGAAAAATCCTGCTTACTGGAACTTGTGCGCAAGTACAAGCTCCATTTATGTACGACGTGGACGGGCAGCCCATCAGCAAAAAAAATGCTTGGGTTCGCCTGACCCAAGAATATAACTCCATAAATAATACGCGCAAGTATCGCGTAAGTACCAAATAACATGTAGGCTGTGAGTCCGAGGGCATGGAGTTTGAGGCACGGCCAAAAAATTTAAAAGGGAATGAGGAACGAGATCAAGAATCACATTTGCTAAAAGTGAAAAACTTAAAGCGGATTCAAGAAAGAGAGGAAGAACTGCGCCAGATGAAAATGCAGGAGAGGAAGTGGCTATTAAAGGCAGCAGAGGAAGCCTACTAAAATGCAAAGCTGGACCGTTTAAGTGCCAGGCAGTTGCTTCAATTCAGTGAGGCTGCAAGGGAGGACGCCGAAAAAAATTAAAAATAAATTATTACACATTATGCAAGCCAATTGATTTTTATTATAAATGTAGTATCACGTATCTATAACAAATAAGTAAAATATCTACATAACACATTTAAAGACATAGAAAAACAAAAAAAATTATTTTTCATTTTCATTTAGTCCTACGTAACATTAGATCCAGTCTATGGGTTAGTAAAACCCAACAACACTGCATGGCCTGGGAATCGAACCCATAACCTCACACTGTGCAGTTTATGACTAGTGGACCTACGAGACAGCAAAAATATAAATATAAACATCACACAATTATCAACATAAAAAACTGGAGCATACATACATACTTATTTAGAAAAATAGGGGTGAAATCCAAGGAAGTGCCAGATTTTGCATTTTTGCACCCTTGAAACCGCAATTTTTAATAAATTGTACCCTGCTGCCTCCAATCCGTCGCGGCTTCATGGTGGTCTCTCCAACCCAGCTGTGCTTTATGAGCTCACAGCTTCTGAGCTTTTCTTCGCCAGTTTGCTCTATTAGCAAGTTCCGGTCGTCCAGAGTTGAGCAAAGAATTCAGTCGGAAGATGAACCTTCTTCTGCTTGTCGTATCGATGTACTTCTATACTAACTTTGCAGTCCATAACACCCTTAATTGACTTTCACAAAATGGCATTCCAACTTTCACAATTCTTTGGGAATGTTTCTAAATCCTAAGCACTTTTTCAAAGAATTTTAACAAAGTGGCCCTCAATCCACACGCACATAGTTTGGCCCCAGTAGGTGGCCACGTTTATTGCAGTGGCAGAGGCGCTATTCAGGTCGTAACAAGTGCAGGTAAACGAACACCTTGGACACTTCAGCAGATAGCCCCGGCATAGTTTGGTTCGGACCGCCGCACTTGCACTCGGTATTGGAGGAACCAATAATACTCCATTTTGCCAAATATGTTTTGCAGCGGCCTACTTGTGTACGCAATCGATTCAGAGCTTTCCAAATAGGCCACTGCAGGTCACTGTAGGTAAAGGGCGAGGAAGGAACAGGGATGGGTTTTCTTTGATTTCCCATGCGAAACAAAAAAAAATGTCTGTCCGTAGCCAGGTTGTGTTCTTGGGGCTTCAATTTGTAAGGTGGTGGGAACCTCTCTTGCCATAACTGGCTTCGACGATGAACGATGAACCGAGCAGCTTAGAAGTATTCGATCTGATTATATTATTACTAGCTTCTGCCTGCGGCTTCGCCCGCGTGAAGTTTGATTATTGTCCCATGAGATCTTACTACCGGGATAAAAGTATCCTATGTTTTAATCCAGGTTTTAAAGTATCTGTGTGCAAAATTTCATCAAAATCCGCTCAGTAGATTAAAAAAAAAAAAAAAAAAAAGTTTCTTAAACTCAAGGAATGTACTATATTAACGAGTTACGAGTATATGTATAATACCGCAACACAAATATACTAAAGATGTAGGTTGGGGGCTAAATAAAAAAACAAAACAACCTTAGCCAAAAACTATTTAAAATAAATGACGTTCGGTAAGCAACTTATGTACCGCATTGGTTTCTCATACAACTTGCTAAATTTCAAAAATAAACCAATATTAGTTCCCAAACATCACGAATTCACGAGCTACCTATGCAAGCTCGCTCTTGTTCTCTGAGATTCAAAATGCTGCGTTAACATTTTCATCACCATCATCATCATCAACCTATTAATGCTCCCATGTGTTCGAATTTTTGGTTCTAGGACATGCCGGTTTCCTCACGATGTTTTCATTCTCATGCTTTAGAAATACCAAATGAATTAAGCTTGTATTCATCTTTTATGTGTACGATACTCCATATTATGATTATTTGTCACGACTATATTATCTACGCGATCTTGATAAATAGCTCATACAATTCCACGACAATGAACATTTCCAAATACCCACCGATTTGGGAAAGAAACTGTGCTCAATATATATTTACCACGGAGCAAGTGCTTGCAATTCTTAGTAATAATCATGAATTACTAATTCCTCCTACATAATAGGTAGCTTTGAAATTAAACGCGACGGAAAATAGGTATTAGCAACTATGGTCTCCGGCCGTCCATTGCACAGGCTGCAGGTAAAAGTTTTCAGAACGAGAACGTTGGAACCAAAAATGAACCGTGTTTTCTTTTACAAAAATAATACCAGCCTATTACTGTCCCACTGCTGGGCAATAGCCTCTTCTCATACTGAGAAGGCACGAGCATTGATCACCAAACTTGCTCAAGATGGGTTGGTTATTTATTTATTTACTAGCTGACCCGACAGACGTTGTTCTGTCTAAAAGTATTGGACTGTGTGTGGCAGCCCTCCGAACTTATCTTTCTGGTTGTTGCTTTGGTTGTGCACATTAGCTCGTGATGACAACTTCAGTTTTAAGTTATGGTCATACAACTGATGTGTAATTTAAACTAAACAAAAAAAAATACGGACTTCAGAGTTAGCACTTTAACAATCAAATAATTAACCGTTATACTGGTATTTAGCTGCATCCGGTTAGACTGGAAGCCGAAGCAAAGGTGGGGAGCAAAGTTGGGAAAAGGCAAGCAGATGATGAAAATGAATTACCGTTATAAATTAAAAAAAAACTACGTACCTACCCAGGTTATACCTAACCACAATAAATTTGCATAACGTTTATACTCTTCTATCGTTTTATTTTTATCAAACAAAGCTCTTGATTTAAAAAAAAAAGGAAACTGTAGTGGTTGCGAAATTCAAAAATGGTATGACTTTGTACTTTCCCTCCACGATGGTGCTTCGATCACGTTGTTGAGTTTTTCACCGCTAGCCGTTACAGAGATGCAGTGGGTTGATGTTTCGCAACATTATGATCTCCGATCCGACCTTTATGTTAGTGAGGGTGTGTTCAAAAAATCGGATGGATATAAATATTATGACGGTATCATCTTGGTTGGTAGCGGAATCAACTGTTTGGTATATACCAAAGATAAATGATTGATGAAATCCTCAATTCACCAGCAATTTCATTTTTAATTTTAAAATATTTTAATATTCATCTAAGTTTTTGGCAGCCAAAATAGCTTGTTCGCTCAACTAAATATGATCTCTGTAATTTTGAGCTACGTTTTTGAGCAACCTATTGAATATAATCGGTTTTTGAATCCGTAAACTGAGAAAAAGTTCAGTAAAGGTAATGCATCCAGTCAAAATGTCTACAGAGAACTTGCAAAGACCTATGTCAATAACTTCGACGAAAGTCTCCTGCTAAATTAATCATAGCACTATTTATTCGGTTTTTCCGTGGAACTTGCATGGCTTAGTGTAATGCCTTTAAATACTTTTAGAGTGCCAAGCAACTCGTCCCAATTCCGCCATTTGTAACTTTCATAAGAATATTATATACATACTTTTGTTTTCAAATTTACTCAAACTGATTCTCTTCAAGCTTTTAAATCGTAAAGATTTTCGCGTTGCGATCTTAATTAAAAGCGGCATACGTCTAGCACATGTAATCATGTGATATCCTAAACGCTTCGTTGTTTTTCTTCACTGACCGACAAATTTGGTTTTCCTGTTCTATTCATTTTGTACTCGATCTATATCTTGAAATTTAGAGAAAACAATGTTCGTATTTGATGAGCTTGTGAAAAATGTATGTAACAGCATCATTGATGTTGGCAGTTTGATGCCAATGAGTGTCATTTCCTAACGATTGCAAACGTTGAAATGCTTCTCTGTAAGAGCCACATAATTTACCATCAACAGTTCGTAAATGTTGAAATAAAATATGGTCTCGAATATTGACTAACGGTTGAACATATTTTTTTTTTTTGAATTTTTGACGATGCGGTCTATACAAAATATTTCGGCAACTCTTTATTATTGATGGACTTGATAGAGTTGCAGTACCTACCTACTTAACATTGTAATGCGCTTCGAACGTGCGTGCGTTTGTTTTTCATGTGTGTGTGTGCGTTTTGTGTGTGTTTTGTGTGTGTTGCTTTGTGTTTTTGTCATGTGTGTTTGTTAACGATAACGATACATTCAACAATCCAGCCGTTGTCGACGACAACCACCTGAATCTTGACTGTCAACGTTATCGTTCTGCTGCTATCCACAGAGTACATCACACGTCTCCGAAAACATACATTACAATGAAGTTCTTGAGTGCATTGAGTTTCTGCTTGAATACTCGTGCTGTAATGTCGTGACGAAAGCTATTATCATTTAGACTATTTCGTTTATCAAAATATCGGCAGGTAGTAATGCATCATACGCACGATGAATTAATCCCTGACACGCAGAATCAAATTATCGCAAGACTCTAAATTCTCGCCAGCGACCATAAATAATGGCAACTTCGTTCAACGTCAACAAAATGTGAAGATAAGCAAACTATATAAATGAAATGTGTATGTATTTAACAATGTTTAAAATCAAACAGCTATCAAAAAAATATATGGTTACAAACACTAAAAGTAAAAAGCGGTTGGGGATCGAATAAAATCTTAGACCAATAAAAAATCGAAATACATCACAAAAAGTAATCTAAAAGGGGTCGGGGTTTGAACCTTCGATCAGTGCAGCGGTGGGTCATAGGCGGCCTTGAATCTATTAGGCTATCTGTTCCACTGACATTTTGACCAAAATAGCTATTGACATGCATGTGGTGAAACAATTGAAGACTTTGGACATGCTGGGTAAATTTCGTGTTTTTTTTTTTAAATTTCATATTTTTTTTTCATAAGAACCTTCTCCTGACAATAACAAACACAACAAAAAAAGAATTAGTGAAATCGGTCCAGCCGTTCACGCGTGATGCCGTGACCAAGGGAAATAGGGATTCATTTTTATATATAGAGATTTTACTTTATATCAGCCCGCTATGTCCCACAGCTGGGCAAAGGCCTCTCCCATGGCTTTCCAATTTTGTTAAACATTGCTTTCTTCGACCAATCCGTTATGACAGTACCCATAGACATTATTAATCTTTCGAACAGTTTCTGCATACGAAAATAATGTGATTTTTTAAGTTTTCCATAGTGTGAAGAGAACGATTTCAAAGAAAATCAAGGCACCACGGTTAGGCAAATAAATGGTAAGACCTGCTGTCTTGTACGGATCAAAATCATCATCATCATTCCAGCCGAAAGGAAAGACGTCCACCGCCGGACACAGGCCTCCCCCAAGTGTTGCCACATTGACCGGTGCCGTGCGACTCGCATCCAACGGATTCCCGTAACCTTTACCAGGTCATCGGATCACAATGTTTGGCTACAAAACAAAATGAAAGGCAATTTTATATGAAAATTTTCAGATGAATGGGGGATGTGTAGTGTCATGTGAATGGATGGAATAACAAAGTAATACAAAGAGGAAGACGTCTGAAAAGTTGTGGTAAGTCTATGGTTGTAATGGTATGAGTTCGTGATGCGGCTGAATGAGGAACATGTTGTGAAGAAAGATTTGATTACGAATATTTATTATAAGAGTAGGGGAAGACCAAAGAAACGATGGATGTACTCTGTCAAAAGAAATAGGATGAAAAAAATGGGAACATACTGCGCCGAGCCTAATTGCATTCGGATAACGGCAGCAGAATTATGTTGGACCACTCTGCCCGGCTAGCATGGGCAGGGGATAAAAATTTTATCCACCGGTTATTTCCACTTTTGTTTGAATTTTGTCCCTTGTCAGTGGAAGTAACCGGTGGATAAAATTTTATCCCCTGCCCATGCTAGCCGGGCTGGGTTCTGCATGGCGTCCGCATGTCTCCATTTACCATGATAGAAATATTGTGGAGTATGGCACAGGCACTAATGATATTCAAGGTGTTTGGTAATTTGTTTTGTAATTTTCTACTGAGACATGCAAATCGCCTTTTCCAGACCCCTTTGAATCGCTCAATTACGTTTCTTGTTTTTATGTGAGCCCTATTGTATTGTAACTCAGCTGGAGTCTGTGGATGAAGCATAGGCGTGAACATATACGATGTTTGGGCATAGCCGCTGTCCCCGATCAGTATGCAGTAGCTGGATTGTTGTCGGAATTGATAGTCCACGATCAGAACTACGCTAGCACTTTCAAATACCAAGGGTAAAAAAAATTTCTGCACGGTTTCCTTCTGAAACCGAAATCGTCTTTGGAACTGTTCGTTGTTGTAAAAGTCAAATGGGTTATCGGCATCGCGTAAATATCGTCGCGATAAATAATTATATGACGTATCGTTCGCATAATCGACATACTCCTCAAAATTCATCTTACTTTCGCCATTTCTAGACAATCTCAAGAAAATAATTATACACACGTCAAACTTGAATTTCAGTAGGTACATATATCACCCACAACGTAAGTTTCTCGATTTCAAGAATCTTCTGGCGCGGGGCAAACATCAAAACTAATGCAGCCATCTCTTTCTTTTCTAAATATTTCTTACAAAACAATTAACAAAAGGTTAACCATCAGCGCCCCCCTGTTGGCTTCATTCAAGTGTCAAAAGATTCTTGTACTACTGTATGTTGAATTTGACAGAAAAGTGGGCGGATATGTCAAATTATAAACAAACTTTAGCTGTCAATATCTCGAATGGGGTGGAAAGTAGGCGTGTCAAGACGGTTTTGAGTCAAGTCGAGGACTCTGCATACGGGTGTAAGTGCGTCTTTGGAGTGTCTGAGGTGCAGTTTTTGGGCTATCACATCTCAGTTAAGGGCACAAGACCATTGCCTTCCAAGGTCGAAGCCGTGCAGAATTTTCCAGCGCCAAAGACCGTAAGAGAGCTGCGCAGATTCCTTGGCATGCTGAACTTTTACCGAAGGTTTGTTCCAGGCGCGGCTAGCTTCCAAGCACCCCTCAACGCTCTGTTAAGTGGATCGGTTAAGGGTTCACATCCAATCCATTTCACACCCGAGGAGTACGAGGCATTTCAAAACTGCAAGACTAGCCTTTGTCAGGCAACACTGTTGGCTCATCCAGACTGCAACGCTAGGTTGGCGTTGGTCACGGATGCGTCAGACAAAGCCATGGGTGCGGTCTTGCAGCAGCTGAATAAGGGCGCTTGGGAACCCCTCGCCTTCTTTTCACGGAAGCTGAGCTCGGCACAGGTTAAGTATTCACCTTACGATCGCGAGCTGCTCGCCATTTACGAGAGTGTGAAGTATTTTCGGCACATGCTAGAGGCTCGCGACTTCGTGATTTACACAGATCACAAGCCACTGACATTCGCCTTCCACTCTCGTAAAGAGAATTGCTCCCCACGACAGTTCCGTCACCTGGACCTCATAGCCCAGTTCACAACGGACATCCGGCATATATCTGGGAAAAATAATATCGTGGCGGATACCCTTTCGCGCGTTGAGGAGATTACTCAACCTGTGCCCGCTGAAAGGATTGCTGCAGCACAACTGGAGGACAGCGAGCTGAAGCAACTACTGGCCGGGGATAACTCGTTACTCCTGGAACAAGTCAGCGTACCAGGATCGCAGACACAGCTTTACTGCGACATCAGCACCCCCACGCCAAGACCTTTTGTGCCCAAGGAGTTGCGCAGGACAGTTTTCCTTAGTCTGCACTCCTTGAGTCACCCTGGCACCAAGGCATCAGCAAGATTGGTCGCAGACCGATATGTGTGGCCTGGCATCAGGAAAGACTGTCGAGAGTGGGTTCGTTCGTGTCTGGCTTGCCAACGCTCGAAGACCACGCGGCACGTCTTTTCTCCCGTAGGAACCTTCAAACTTCCAAAATCTAGGTTCGCTTTCATCCACATTGACCTCGTGGGGCCTTTGCCATTGTGCCAAGGTTTCCGCTATTGCCTCACAGCCGTCGATCGCTTTACGCGATGGCCTGAGGCAATACCACTAGCAGACATAACTGCAGAAACAGTGGCAAAGGCTTTACTGAGTGGCTGGATCGCTCGTTTCGGCTGCCCATCGGATATCGTAACCGATAGAGGTGGACAGTTTGAATCAGCACTCTTCAAATGCCTGTCTGCCATCGCTGGGTTCCAACATCGAAGGACAACTGCGTACCATCCTGCCTGTAACGGACTGGTGGAGAGGTTCCACCGTCAACTCAAGGCTGCGATTACCTGCCACGCAAATGACAGTTGGGTGGAATCGCTTCCACTAGTCCTGTTGGGCGTACGCAGTGCTTACAAAGAGGACGCTCAAGCTTCTGCCGCAGAATTAGTTTACGGCCAGCCAATGCGCTTGCCTGGTGAATTTTTTGACCCACAACCAGACGAGACTTTTGACACGACCACATACCTGTCCAGGCTTCGGAGTATTATCCGGAACCTGCAACCATCACCAGCGGCCAGGCATAACAGCAGCTTCAAAACATTTATTTACAAGGATTTATCATCAACGAGTCACGTGTTCCTTAGGGACTGCGCCGCTGGTGGTGGTCTGAAACCGGCGTACTCTGGTCCACATGAGGTTATAGAAAGAGGTGACAAGGTGTTTAGGATAATGGTTAATGGTAAACAGGTTACCGTATCGATAGACCGAATTAAACCGGCCTTCATACTGCGTGACCCCAGCAACACATCGTACTCACCAAATACCACTAACATGCACCACAACACAACACAGTCACCACTCAACACTAACACTCATCACTACACACCCAATGCGGATAACCAAAACTTGCCTTCGGATGACGATGACGTCGTCAGAACGACGCGGTCAGGACGCCGCGTTAGATTTCCCGACTATTATCGCCCTTGACGGTCTCTGGAGGGGGGTGATGTAGTGACTCATTCTAATAAATACGTTTTCTTTCTTTAGTTCTAATAATATATATTATGTAACTAAGAATATAAGCCAACCTGTAAATAAAGTCAATAATATTTTATATACATATTTACAAAGTGTCTTATCAACTAGCATTATATAAAACCAAAAATCTTAATAAAATATTTGTAAAATTAAGTTCAACGTACAAACACATATTTTTACTATTAGATGATCTTTTATCAGCTGGCCGGCGTAGCTATGACGCGCCCTTTGTTCTAGCGGCGAGCGCGCCCGCTACGTCACCCGAACCGGTTGCGTGAGCGGGACGGGATGATCATTGCGATGTGCTCTGGTGTGCGCGCGCGCCCGCCGCCTCGCCAGTATGGACAGTATGCTAACCGTTGCGATTTAAAGCAAAGCTTCGCCGCGCTTAATATATATTATTGAATGTTCTGTGGCTTACTTCCGTGCTTTCTATTTTTCCTCTGCCACTCCTTCTTCTTAGTGGAACTCTTGTGTGTGTGGAACTGTAACCTGTGTCTGTGCAATAAACTTTCGTTTTTATTCTTGTGTACTTCGGACTTTTCTTCATCCTTATCTGCACTCATCCATCCTCATACACACTACCATCCAAACCTACAGTACATCCTTATAAAATTATAGCATACCTTTTTGATTTTTTTACCAAGTTTTAATGGGTGTTTCGTGCCGTACGTGTATCGAAACGCAACTTGACGTTGGACTGTCACTGACATCAACTGTCATCGCTTGACGTTTCGTCACTTGTTTTTTTGCTTCATTACGAGTTTGCATCGAATTTGTTGGTTGATTGAAATAATTAATAAATCCAAGTAAATCCCTTTTGTTTGCAAGATTTTGGTTACAATTCAGTTTTACTTGGACAAAACACCCCCATTTGTAAAAAAACAAAACGGGTTGATTTGTTCATTGTCAAAGCGCCGGTTTGAGGTTAACGGCCCCACGCGGCCCCACGCTTTGCTTAGCCCCGCCTGCTGTGAAATTGACAATAATTGTGAGAAGTGTTGATCATTGTGCCGTTTGAACTATTATTGTGCTTCATCCCGACCTGTTATACGCTGCTGGGGCAGCGTCTGTTGAAACATAGTCGGATCTGGCAAATCACCCAACCACATCATAACACTATTCACGTACACACATTGACAGGCAATATCAGAGCCGGCTTGATCAAGGACTGGTCATCCCCTTCAGCCCACCGGCACCAGGTAAGTTGACTTACTTCATAAGGGCAATTTGATTTGTTTGTCTCCGCGAATCGCGGACGGGTCGGTCACAGCTTGCCCTGGGTTTGGACCGAACAGTGGAGGTAAGATAAGCAGTCGTTGCATGTAAAATGCTGGTATTCAGCTGCATCTGGTGAGACTGGAAGCCGACCCCAACATAGTTGGGAAAAGGCTATGCAGATGATGACTTGGTATTAATAATATTAAATAACTTACTGACACATTCACAGTCTAGACCACAGGGTCTAGAAAATTAAAGTTTTGTAAAAGTTTCTTTTGTTACAAAATTTAGCACCATGAAAGGATTTTTAAAAGTGAAAATTGATTTGATGACCTTTTTGAGACGCGCGGTTTCATGTAAAAATAAATTCTTCAAGTGACATTAGTAGGGGATCTTCACGTGCCTAATTAATGAAGTTATTGGTGATTATAGTTAACAATCTAATTAATCAATTAGTTACACGAGTTAGTAAACCAGGCATATCATGTGTAACTAATAGCAATGTATCGTGGAATCGGTGTAAGATTACCCGTACAATGAAACGTTGGTTATCGATTATTTTTAGACTCATGGCTAATTACTAACATCCATGCATATTGAGTTACGAATTATGCAGGCTAAATCATTTTGGCTTCTAATAGAGCCAAGTAAACTAGTACATTTTTACGTATCGATTGGAGATCACTAAATCTCAAATAGTTTTTACACACAGAGAAAATCACAACTTCTAGGATGTAGGTACTTTCAAACTATTTTTCCATCAATAAGTGCATATCGTATCATGTTTCACAATCATGTTTAAACAAATATGTGGTGAATTGCCTTTGCCTTTTTCTCTCTGTTTTTTTCTTTCTTTGTTCAAAATCAAAATCATTTTTGTCTTTGTCTTTGTGTTTTGTTTGTCTTTGTCTTTGTCTTTGTCTTTGTCTTTGTCTTTGTCTTTGTCTTTGTCTTTGTCTTTGTCTTTGTCTTTGTCTTTGTCTTTGTCTTTGTCTTTGTCTTTGTCTTTGTCTTTGTCTTTGTCTTTGTCTTTGTCTTTGTCTTTGTCTTTGTCTTTGTCTTTGTCTTTGTCTTTGTCTTTGTCTTTGTCTTTGTCTCAGTTATATTATCAATTGATCCGTGCGGCTGTTCACAACTGGCCACAAGCCATCGAGCGCATATACACCTGGATATAAATTCACAAGTAAAAGGTGTAAAACACCTGTTAACAAAGCCGAAAGGCACTTGTTTTCCCCTTCATTGCGATAACCTAACGATAACCTTCTAGTTACGGAAATATTGGGGGTATAAGTTACAACTTTTTGTCACGTTTTTTTTTGGAATTCAAGTTTATTAAATGACCCCCGCACAATAGGCTTGTTAACTGAAAAAATCTCATTAGTCCGTCACTTAGATTATCAAAAAATATTTGACCCGTATTTTTTCTTTTGTCACATAAACCAAAATTGACGAAGATGCGACGCTTTTAAAATTCCCAATACGTCACTGTTCGGTATCATTCGTAGTGAGTACTGACGTCACGAGCCCCCACTCCCGAGTTTTTATGCGTTTTATCTTTGTCAATATTCGTTGATTTACAAAAACAAAAAATACGTGTCCATTAATTTCCAATACTCTAACTGACGGACTAAATAGATTTGCAATTTATTGATGGTGGAAACAAGCCTATTCAATCCATCCATCAGCACAATGTTTTGTGCTGATGGATGGATGTGCGTAACATTGAGTTCTACCACAAAACATGATTAAACACCCCAAAAAAAAGCAGCAATAACTTTTGCGTAAAGTTACATATTTTGATGTACAGAAAGAATGTTTGGTTGACGGCTTCGTAATGAAGTGGCCCTGTATAACCGCTGTACCATCATTACGATATCCATACTAAGAATAAAATGTGTTAGTAACTTGGCCTATCTATCTGTCTTTCATCTTTTCATGTCTAACGAAATGAAAGGGACATTTTTTATCCCGGAAGTGTGTTTCTGTGTTACAGTACTCCGCTCAGGTCGACCTTCAAGTTAAGCCGCGCTTGCTTAGATTGGTCCTGGATGGGTGACAATGAATACCGAGTTTCCACCATGCCTTGAAAAACACGTTAAGCCTAGTCCCGCCTGTCATTTGTAGATCTTTGACAGTCGTTTCAGGTAGTCAGTGGCCCAACATTCTGACAACCAGTCTTAGCAAGTGGTATCGTATTACTTACCCAGTACTAAATGGGTTGTGGAGGTAGTCGATAAGCAGTCGCTCCGAGTAAAGTACTCGTAATTAGCTGCATTTTGATTTTGATTTTGTTGTGGAGGTTAAAAAGCCAACAAAAGTATGTTTTTAGAGTTCCGCACCTCAAAAGATAAAAAAGGAACCCGAAGAAAGCAAGGAAATTTGGCGAGACGCAATATGTTACAGCATATGTAAAGGAAAAAAAATTGAAAACCGTACATGTATAGTTTAATAACACATAAAAAGCGATTTTAAAATTACAAATTTATTATTTGTGGTTGGTGCAATAGCCGTGTCATGGAATCGAACAGCAAAGTTAAGTTTTTCTTTTAAAAAGTTTGTACGGAACCCAGTGTGCGAGCCCGAAATTTTGTCAGCTGTTTTACTGCTGTGAGCTGACAAAATCGAGATACTGCTAATACTGATGAAACTGCGGGAAAAGGTGAGTAATTAATACTGGTACATTTGGGTCACATTATGACACAGGTAATGAGCAAAACATCCGAACCGTAAAACAGGTGCAAATGCGCTTCGATTTCTCACTACTTACTCAAATTAACGTAGTGCGTCATTTCCACAGCATTCACACACAAAGTAAATGCATTAACTTGATTTCATGTGCCCTGAATTCACGTTATGTAAATATGAAATCATTCGGTATTTATAAAAGCACTAGCCGATGCCCGCGGCTTCGCCCGCGTAAAATTATATACAAAAACCTTCCTCTTGAATCACTGTATCTATTAAAAATACCCGCATGAAAATCCGTTGCCTAGTTTTAAAGATCTAAGCACACATAGGGACAGACAGACGCGGTGGGAGACTTTGTTTTATAATATGTAGTGATTCGAAAAATTAAACCTCACAAAAAGCCGAGACAATAATTCTCGCAAAACAATAGATGAAATCACAGACAATGGTTTTCATGCGACATTTTTGGGAAGAGCTCATGGCTAAGTAATAATAGTTGCTTGGATCGATTGTCAGGTTCAGCTGTGCAACAAGCAATTGTTAACCCCCGACGCAAAACCGACGAGGAGTTATAATTTAACGTGTCTGCGTGTGTGTGTGTGTGTGTGTGTCTCTGTGGCATCCTAGCTCCTGAACGGATTAACCGATTTTGATTTCGTTTTTTTTTTGTTTGAAAGGTGAAGTAGTTGGGAATGTTCTTAGTTATGTTTGATAAAAATCAGTTCGGATTACACATTTGTTTAATAACTCCCTCAATATAGGTATCAAATGAAAGGGCTTGACTAGTAAAATACTATACGATTAATTTTCTAATCCAAGATGTTTGTCACCAAAAAATGGTGAATAACATCAAATGAAAGGGTTGTGAAATTTTGACCCTACGTGTTTTGGGGTTTTTTTTTAATTTAATGTAATTTGTGAATGTTACCTATTGAGTTAGTGGTTGCCAGCGCGACTGCTGAGTATGAGGTCCTGGTTTTGATTCCCAGGTTGCGTAAAGTGTAATTGGGTTTTTCCATCAGAAATTCCTCAGTACCAACTTGCCATTACAGGCGTGTATTTCATGTATGTAATAATAAAAAATACTAACAGAATAAATTACCCTCCTTTCACAGTCGGGCGAAATCCGAAAAGCACCTATCAATACAAGTAAAGTAACCCTCTACAAGTTCGTAGGCGGCTACGCGTTCTCGTAGCTCGTAGCGGATTAGTTTGCTACGATACGTCTCGAGACAGCTATGTACGGTTTTCGGGTTAACGCGGCGTGTTGATGGACGATATCCTTCTAGGATAAACAAAGCGTATGTTTGTTTAGTTAAAAAATAACCTTTTATTGATATTAATAATTTTTAGGTGGTTTACAGTTTTAACAGACTCTTAGAATAAACAATTAATTTTTATTTGCAATTTTTTACTTTTAATTGAGACTTAAATGAAAAACTAGTAACAAAACCTAGCAATTTGAAATTTATAGCCAAGCAAAAATCATGTTTATTAACGAGAAGTTTCTTTTAATAAGTACTGATTTATCACTTCAAAACTACAACATTTCAACTTTACTACTAACTCTAGCAACCCTGCCAAAATCTCTGAACAACAAACTTTAATCAAAAACATCCCTGATAATTATTTATTGTTGTAGCTGCAACCATGTACGTCTACAAACTCGTAGCGCTACGAAACTCGTAGCCTCGTAGCCTCGTAGCTCGGATTAGATCGCTACGAAAGCATCTCGAGGGAGCTACGCAGCTACGTGTGGTTTCGGGTTTCGGTTTAATACCGTTGTGTTGACCACTGATTTTATTTTATGAACGGAATTGTATTATTTTATATTTTGAACTTTATTCATTTTTATTTGATCTTATTTTTGGTTACCGGTATGCTGGCTTATAATTTTATTTTCAGTGAGCTTATTAGTATTTTAGATCTACTTAGTTTTTATACATGAGGAATAGTTCATTTTGTATGAATTGTTTTTGGTTTTTGGGTTTTGCAGTGACTTTGCTTGCTATTTAAGTACTATTGTTGCAAATAAATTCGTAACTAGGGTACTAATAGCCTTGAAGTTAATCCTACATTTGAGCCTTGGTCTTGAAAGTCTTTGCTGAAGCCTTTTCCCAGTAGTGGAATGCATTCTAACGTGTCAATTAATGTAGTTTGGGTGTACGAAAATAACAACACCATATCTATAATCTGGACGCGTTAGGCACAGGTGTACAGGTTAGGTAAAGGTGTATGCCAATTCATTGGGGCGAGCCTATTGCCATCAACCAGGCATAAATACAGTTTCCATGGCTGCTAATGAGTGACACTTTGTCTTACTGTGTAATCGAACACAGGAGTCAGCAGTTTATTGCAACAATTAGACCAAAGAAGCTGCCATAAAAAACAATCATCGTTAAATTAATTACAAACTGTTTTTTTTTTGTTAGCCTGTACTGCAGGGCAAACGTCTCCCCTTATTATTTCCATATCCTCTTTTTCCGTGCCTCCTTGGACCAACCCTCGCAGTACGGTCCAAATTCAAGCCGCATGCACGATGACCGCTGGACAAAATCTTCACACGAAGGTCGCCGGAAGACGGACGGCGCTGCCGAGTCTCGCCCAGAAAGAGGTAGCGAGAATGATTTTGACAGTAAAATTGACTACGTTATTTACCTCTACTTACACAAAACTTATATTGTCACTACGGGTTATCTTCCGTGATTATTCTACTAACACAACCGCAACACTAAAATGGCGTCAAAAAACTCCTCCCTAACGTTGTCAACTGGTAATGTCCCCAGGTGACTGGCGGCGTTACCACGCTGTATGACAACGCAAAGCCTTTACCCAAGGTAAAAGCCAGCCCTAGAGTTACAGGAAGTGTCAAATCATTTTGAAATTGATTTGAAAATGCTGTTTACAATCGGACCTCGAGTTTCACCCCAAATGGCTCTAAAATATTTCCAATAAGGTTACTAGTTAGTTTATTTCAACTTACAGTTAATATGTATTAATTTCCTTTATTCATTATAAGACATATTTCTTACATTTTTAAATATTTATTTATAAAACTAAATAAAAAAAAAAACATTTAAAAATATAAAAAAAACAGTAGCCCACTAGCGCTGGGGACAGGGTCCGAGCTGCTGGTGGTCAGGGCTCTTGAGAGAGGAACCTTCTGATGCCAAGCCCTTGATCCAGCTGCCAAACGAGAGCCTCCTAAGATGTTGGTCGAAGCTCTTGGCTATCAAGCGATTGGCCGGCACAATGACTGCTGTACTAACATTATAAAATAAAGTGTTTGATTGATTGATTGATTGATTAATACATTTGGCTATTTCAGCAGTCATAATTATAATGCAACAGAGTGTCTGTTGCTGGTTTTGGCTTAATTGACCTACAACACAGCCACATCATACACATACACACACACACACACACACACACTAATTCACAAACACACACGCACAAGCACTCGCATACATTCACATACACACACACCTACACCACGTAAGTAATGATTCTAAATTGTATTTCTATTTTGATACCTTATTTTTTTTATTTGTTTACCAACATTTAACATTGGTACTTAACGAATTCAATATTGATACTGTAAAATGCTTTCTGAGTGGAAGCCTGGTGACCTGTAAAAGGTGTTTCACTACTTACCACAGGTACCACTGATTCACAACCACGTAATGTTTTGTTTTGCCAATAAATAAATTTATTATTATTATTTTAAAAGATTGACTGCAACACACACCACTTAGATAACTTCTCACTCTTCTCTCAAAGGAATAGCACTATACTGTATAATATCACCTTCTGAAATAAAGTTACCTGAAACAATTCATTTTTTCAAAGAAACTTCGCAATACTTTAGTTCACTTTAAAGTTATTTTGCAAGAAGTAGCAAAGTTTCAATTTTTGCTTTTCTGAACCATTTATTGTCTTTTCTGAGTATTTTTTCTTAGAAAACAGGCACGCTGAGATGAAATAAGTTGGTCCTCGGGTTGGGAAAGTGCAACTAGGTTTTCCATTAGAAAATAAATTCTTCTAAGAACGTGCTTGTGGTAAATCAAATCAAGCTCTCGGGTGAACCTTTAGGTTAAACCGCGCTTGCCTAGGCTTCTACTTTGGTAGGTACCCATAATACACCGAGTTTCCTCCGTGACTTGGAAAGCACGGTAAAACGTTGTTCCTGGCTGTCATTTGTAGATCTTTGATAGTCCTTTCAGGTAGTCAGTAGCCGAATCAATCTCACCAAGGGATATCGTTTTACCCAGTACCAACTGAGTTGTGTAGGTCAGATAGGCAGCCGCGTCATGTAATATACTAGTATTCAGCTGATTCCGTTTAGACTGCAAGCTGACATCAACTTAGTATAAAAATTCAGATGGGGTAGACAAATAATGAATTAATTCTTGAAAGCATATTGTTTCTTGAAGGTCCAGAAAATGCTAGAATAAATATCAAGGATATCTATCAAACTTCTTATGGATTTGTTTAATTTGATCAACTTAAAAGTCAAAATCAACCATTACTTGTTGATTTATTGATTGTAAAAAACGATCCACAGTCGCAATCAACGAAAACTGCTTGTGTAGAAATGTGTCAGGTTTCTGACACATTTCTATTCTGTTGAGGTTATAAGACTTTCTGAAAGTAAAAAAACGAGAAAATTGCACTTCTTTGCAACCACAATATTTTCTGCTTGTTAGTCTAGCGAGCAAGAAATATTCAGTTACCAAAACATACACTCGTTCAAAACACAAAAACAAAAGCAAAACACACATTTCGAACACTACAATTCAAGTAGCCTGCTCAACGAGATAACATTGTATCCCTTTCTAATCCACCATGTAAGAAAGGGATGGACAACCATCATTGCTTAGGATTAGTTAGGGTTGTTAAGGCTGGTTGACCCTTGTAATCCCTTGGGTCGGATCTGAGTTTGACGCCGAGGATTGGCACAAAAGTCGAGTTTCTTTGAGACACGCATTTGTCATAATAAGATGGGTTAGTATATATTTTGCTGTTGGATATAGAACTCTAATGATCAGGTAATAGACGATGAAGATGCTTTACATTATGATTGAATCATAACATTTATTATGTGGTTTGGTGCTTGAGCCGGTTTTAATTAGCAAATTAGAAAAAAAGGAACATATTTATTTGTCACAACAACATGACGTGACGTTCATACAAAAATAAAGAATAAACATATACAACACATGATAAATGTTTATAAATACAACAGGACGGTACAAAAAAAATTGACAGATGAAACTGCGACAAGCAGGTTACCAGACCCCTAAATACCTCTACAAGACTTTTAAGAAGTTGATGACGGGTAGTTAAAAGTTCGATAGTCTGACAACCAGTCTTGCCAGGCGGTATCGTGTTACCCTATTGGAGTAATCACCTTACTTAAGTAACAGTCAAGTTGACTTTGATAAGTACTCAGTTTCGAATTCTCAATTCAAACACCGGGTGTTGGTCGGCAAAATCGATGCGAGCTATTCTCGTGCGAAGTCAGCCGGAAAATCGCTCATAATTATGTAAAAAAATGTCGAACTTTGGTCACCCTTTCAACAAGCCAATTTTGGACTGACAATGATACGGGTCACTAAACGCAATCGAAAGAAGGATGATATTTTTATAAAAATAACGATGAAATGTAAAGGTTGGAAAGTTGAAACGGGCGGTGGGTTTTATTAATTTGAGTTGATTTAATTCCAGGACTGTTTGAAGGAAATACTGAGGCCCTGGAGCACTAAGGGCTTAGACGTAACATGGATGGATTTTAGTCAGTAAAAGTCTACTCTCTTCCATTGAGAGTGAAAGGGATGATTTCCCATCCGAAAAAAAGGCAAGAAACTTTTCAGAAGTATCTGTTATCGGTTTTAAAGTATGTGTTGTAGTATCTATAGGTTACAATTAGTATGTTTCATTCCACTGCGGGGCAAAAGCCTCATTCTATGACTTCCAAATTCTTTGATCCAGGTACTTGTAGATATTTCTTGACAGCATGTGAAGCCAAGTGGGTAGGGCACATTGGCAGAACGGAGTAACGATGGGGTCGAATAGTTCTGGAGTGGCAACCGCGAATACGTTGTGTTGGAAGACCTCCCACTATGTGGGTACCATGTTGCGGAGACCCGCTGGATGCGAGTGCGGTTCATGTGGCGACACTGGGGGAGGTCTATGTCCAGCTGTGGACGTCTTTCGGCTGAAATGATGATGAAGTCAGGCTTTTGGCTTCTGAGCACGCCACCACGTAACGGCCTTCTAAGATTTATAAGTGTCAGCTAGGTCCTAACGGCCTTGCTATTGTTTACCAATTACCTACCCATTCTAACAAATTGTCACCAACATTATTTCACAAAAAACTTACTTTTACCTTCACATATAAACGACACTCAACAAAAATATACGAGCCCGATAAAGACGTTTACAATGGGGGAGATATTTCAAGAAATCTCTTCACCGGAAGTCAGTCGGGTTTCCTTATCCTGACGGAAATGAGCCGCCGGAAGCAGCGGGCACCGGTTGCCCACGTTTCACTTTGTGGGTGATGGTAGGTAACACACGAATAAATACTTTGAATGGGAAATTATTATATTGGATTAGAAGGTTTTGTCTGGCTTTTGGGGTTATGAGAAAGTTCAATTGCGATACGATACATATTTCTTTTTCTAATTTTATTTTTATTTTAAAAACTTAGCTTGTAATTTTGTACAGACATTAAACTACCTCAATCTGTCACATTTCTTAAAAAAAAATTCCACTTTATCGGTAAAGCATTCTAGGTTTCCTGGAATCTAATCAGAAAATTTATAATCAGGGTTGTCAAATTATAAAAATTGTTACGTAAGTGCTACAATTACTGTTGCAATTTAGAATGTGAATAAACAAGTGGGTGGTAGGGGAATTACCTAAAAACATATGTTGGTAAATTTTGCAACACTCCGTTTTGCAACTCCCCAAAATGATGATCACTACATAGTTTTAAAGGCACTTGCTAAAACCGCAGGTCACCGTAAACCAAATCCCTAAACTAGCCTACATTCTCATACTTACAAATCAAAACTTACATCAAGATTTCCGAATTTATTCGTTCATGCAAAGTTCGATTGTCCTAAACAGTAATTGAATATGTGGATGACGCCCGCAGCAACCCAGAGTATAAACCGCAGTTCGGCTCAATTTACACTGCCGCAGAATGTAGTCAAAGCGATTTTTTGTAACAAAACCTTACAAAGCATAATGAACTTTATGCTTACGTAAAGAATCAGAAATAAAGTTCATTAAGTTTTGTAACATGTTACAAAATAATGTTCACTTCGTTTCCTGGAAAACAACACCATTGCGACCTTTGCAGATGATACTGCAATTATGGCTACTGGATCAAGCCACAGAGAAGCAGTAGAAAAAGTTCAGCTAGCTGTGAACAAAGTTTATGACTGGACACAAAAATGGAAGATCAAACTGAATGAGTCAAAATCAATTCACATTGACTTTACAAACAAACACTTGGACTATCACCCAATCTACATAAATGGTACGCAAGTACCTTACGCTAATACAGCCAAATACCTTGGCATCACTCTCGACGCCAAGTTGCGTTGGAAAGCTCATGTGAAAAAGAAAAGACAGGAACTCGATATACGATATAAAAGTATGTATTGGTTACTCGGAAAGAAATCTTGTCTATCAATACATAATAAAATAACCCTTTACAAGCATATTCTGATGCCAATTTGGACGTATGGCATCCAACTTTGGGGCTGTACTAAACAAAGCATCGTCAAAATAATCCAGCAATTCCAAAATAAAGTACTTAGGGATGCTGTCAATGCACCCTGGTACATAAGAAATGACGACCTTCATCGTGACCTTAGAATGGAATTCGTCACCACTATTATCCAAAAATTTGCTGAAGCCCACGAACACAGAATTCAGCTGCTAGACAACACAGACTTAGTGCGTAGGCTAAAAAGAACTAAACCTTTTGAATTAGTGTAGTGTACCTACAAAGTGAATGAGTAAAAGTAACAATGTTGTGCTATTCATATAACACATGAACATAGTGTTTTATAAATTATATTAGACTCTAAGAAAGTGCTACGGACTTGTGTAAAAGTGCAAATGAACACTATTCTTAGTTTTAAATTCTATCACGTAACATATTAAGTTAGAGTTAAATTGCTTATTAGTCTTTTAGGCTAGATCGTAATTAATTATTAAGACTTTTGTTCTTAATATTATAGTACAAAAAAAAAAAAAAAAACTTCGTTTCCATTCAGTGACAATGTAAATTGAATCTTAGTGGTAAAGCTTCTCGATTTCAATCGATCTCGTCTACGTAGAGCTGATAATATGTAGTGGTAATGTGCCTTTTTAGATTAGGGATGGGAATTTCGTGCAAAGTTTAATTTTGTGTGTTTTGTTGGTCTAGGGGTAGCAATCGCAACTGCTGAGCATCAGGTCCTTGGTTTGATTCTCGAGTCGGGCAAACACAAATACAAAACAAGACAAAACGAAAATTCTTGATGGAAAATCCCAATTGCAGGATTTTCCATCAAGAATTTTTGTGGACCAGCCACGAAGTCTGAATTTGTGCTAGATTTCTGGCAATAGGCCCACCCCTATTGCATTAGACTTAAATATAGATAGAGCTGTCCAGGTTGCTCCGTACTGTGTCATCGATTCGAGAAAAAGAAGAACTACTAAGCCACGGTCTAAAAATTTAAGTTAAAGAAAATCTTAGGAGATACACAGTTTGCGGAATGATGTGTGTGATGGGCTCCTTTAGAATTGTATTATAGGTACTTACGACCCACCCTGTCTAACCCTCTCTCGATCTTATGTGACGAAGTTGCGCGGGTCAACTAGTATTTACTTGATATAATCCAAATACCCTACTCCAAAAACATTTACACCCTGCATTAATGCAAACAGTAATCATATTATAGAAACTAAACCAATAGCGGTTAACCAGAATATTCTCCGTTTCGTGAATTTCAAATTGACAGATTATGCAAATTAAAGGACCCGTCCCATACATTGTTTAAGTTTAATGATGAACCCTATATTTTAATGATATGCCCCATAATTCATGGGTGAGATAAGAAACTTGTAATGGTCTTACGCGTCGTTGGAAAACGGTAAGATTGGGGTCAGGGAAGATGTATGAAGGTGCACGTGTACATGTGATGGTATACAGAGTGTTTCTCTAAACTGTTTTTGAAGTGAAAACTTCTTTAGCGGCGACTCGCGTCAGGTCACGTGACCTGATTGAAAATTCGTAAGACGGTGTGCACATTTTGGGATGGGTATAAAATGTTAATCTCACGTCAGGACACGTGTCCTGATCGGAAATTCGTAAGATGGAGGGAGAGTAGACTGCCAGTGCGGCATAGGAGAGGCTATGAGTGCTACGAAAAGCGTACGTCACGGTCACGCGAGTTCCATGATTTTTGTGCTTACTCAAAAAGTGCACAACGCGCCTAAAGAGGTTTTCACTTAAAAGATGACACTTGTAAATAGATGCCTTGTTTACAATACAATGTATACCAACTAACATAAAACCTTTCTAACTTTCCCCCAGTTGCTTTCAAATAATCCTAGCAAAGGAAGTCATCCTGTATACTATCAATGTACTTACATACCGAGGGACGGCTTAGCCCCGAGTACTTGCACGGAAGGGTAGGATTTTCTAAATCAGTATCGTCGTTTAGAAACGTGGAGATATTGCCTTAGGAAAGAACTCTTCGAAGTAAAAGGTTTTTTTTTTCAAGTATGACTTGGCTGTTGAGAAAAATAATGTGTTTTGATTTCTATGAATTTTGAGATTCTTGGCTCAATAATTACAGCTGCTCGGGTCAATCTTTAGGATAAACCGGCGCTCTGCGGGAATGTTGACGGTGAGCTATGGACTAGCTCGCCGTCCGTCTGTTTTATGACGACAGGCCGTGTCGACAGCGCGTTCGTGTTCCATGCGCGCCTCAAAGAGATGTCAGCAAAATGAAGGGGCCTGAACTGACCGAAGCCTGTTAGGGCTGGGGGACTGTTCGAAAGAGATACGAGTACCGTGGCCTCGGAACATAAGGGGCGAGAAAAGAACATGTTTTATTTGATTTAAAAGAGTGTCCATGGAGTTTCTTGCCCGTTCTTCTCCATAGAGATCTACGCTAGGGAATGGGCAACTACAGTACTTTCACAGTTTTTATGTTTTGGGACTGGGACTGTAGCTACGTTTAATTTTCATCTTTGTTTTGACAATTCAAAATAGCCTGTAATTGGCCTACTTGAAATAAATGCTTTGATTTTGTCGTTTGTAGACCCTTGATAGGCGTTACAGGTAGTCAGGTCAACCAGTCTTTCAAGGGGTATCCGTATTACCCAGTACTAACTGGGTTGTTGAAGTCAGATAGCCGCTCCATGTAAAATACTGGTATTCCGCTGCATCCGGTTAGACACCGGCCGACCCCGACATAGTTGGGAAAAGGCTGGGCAGATAACGACTAATTTCAGTACTGGACTGGTGGCTGAAAGACTTGCCACCAGTCTTACCATATTTTATCCAGATCAAGAAATATAGTTTTCTTTAACCATATTCATTAAATTCAGCCACTTTTGCTCTTCATCTCAATCATTATTTCGTCTTTATTTGCTTCTAGGCTTAATTTGCATGAGATCTTCAGTCTGATGTTTTGAGCTTGTTTTATCTAATGTTTCGGTATCTTTTTGTAACAAAACACTGTTTCTTTGTAAGGCGTTAAGACGAGACAGACAATAGTATTTATTTATACGTGCGAAAAATTTAGAGATGTTTTAGTATATTTTAGTGCTGAATGTTGTTAAAATTACATTTAAATATTTAGCTTTTCCCAACTGTTTTATTAGTGCGTTGAGTTTTCGTTGAAATAATAATTAGGTATTGTTTGAAAATCAAAGTTAAAACGTTTATTGGGAACTAAGCTACTATTTTTTTTTCTTCTAGCGTGAAAAGGGGACATGCAAAATGGAAGATTCTACGAAATATAAGTTTCTACTATTAATTCGGATAAAAACAAATTATTATTGTCCCTTTCGACAATAAGTGCAAATATAATTTGATTTGTTGTTGTAAAAAGGTAATTCACCATTACCTTATTACAAAAATCCCTTGATAACATCAACAAATATATGATTTAATTTTAATTTAACGTTACTCGGGCCCCTTAGATACAGGCAGATCCTTGTTGTATATGTTAAAGTATAACTTGATCCGATATTCAGAGCGCCAAGATAGATTAAGAAAAAAATCGTATCAATTTATTCATATGCTTACACAGTAAAAAACCTGTCTTACTTCAGACGCATATTGCTCTGCCAAACTACCGTAACTTGGCCTAACTTTGAAGGTACATGACCATTGCCTAATCCTAAAGCCGATCGAGGCTTAACTAAGATAAAGCCAAGCCAAGCTAACCTTAGCTATAATTAAAGTTAAGGTCACATGGCTTATTGGAGGTCATCGAAAGGTCTAAATTGTTAGTTAAACTGAAAGACCCTGTTGTTAGTTTGATGGAGTTGCCTTAATGGGCGCTGTTAAGCCTAAGACTACAAATAGAAATGTTCATTAGTATTTCCGAAAGCTCTTTAATAGAATAAAAAATGTTGGGTAGGACACCTATCCAATATTTTTTGACAATCGTTTTTCTTTTTTTTTCTTTTTGCTTTTTGTTTTCTTTTTTTAATCTTTTCATCTCTTCAATTCAATTAATGACGAAGATAAAACGCGTCAAAAATCATGAGTGGGACCTTGTGACGTTACTTTCCCATAAAACATAGCTTCAAATGTGACATGACACGAGTTTTCGACGCACTGATTCGTCTTCACTTTTTGTTACGTAAAAGATTTTTTTTTTTTTGAAAATCTATCTGACACGCCTTGGGTCCATGTTCACCGAAAAGATAACTGTCTGATTATCTAAAAACAGCTGTCACTGTGACATGTTCTCATACAAAAATGTAATTTAAATAGCTGTTTTTAGATAATCAGACCGTCATCTTTTTGGTGAACATGGACTTATTTTTTTGTCTTCTACCTTACTTATCATCAATGAGGTTTCATCTGTATGAAATGGAATGTCTGCAGCGCTGCGTGTAGCGGGTTTGATTCACGTAATAGTCTAGCGACTGCCTATCTAACCTCCACAACCCAGTTAATACGGGGTAATGCGATACCCCTTTGTAAGACTGAGTGTTAGACTTTCAGTCCACTGACTACCTGTAACGATTGTCAAAGATCTACAAATGACAGCCGGGACCAACGACTTAACGTGCTTTCCGAGGCACGGAGGAAACTCGGTATGTAATGACCCATCTACTGACCAACCTAGGCAAACGCGGCTTAACCTTAAGATCGACCCGAGCAGCAATTATTATTTAGCCACGAGCTACCCCAGGTTTTACCTTTGCCAAAAGATAATTTATTTATTTATTTATTAATTAAATAAATAAATAAATTATCTTTTGTTTATTTGTTTATTATGTGCCATACCTGACCTTTTTTTTTCTGATGGGAAATCATCAAATGACTTCTCCCACTCTGGGCGGAGCGGGAGGGAGTGTCAGACTTTTACTGACTAAAACCCATCCATTTTCCTCCCTCGCCCAAAACTCATTTTAAATGTGGGTAATACCAGAGAAGAGTGTCGCAATTAGCGTTGCGGTGAGATCGGACGATCGTGCCTGCGTGTGGAAGGCTTAACGAGTAATCAGTTTTCAGGGAAATTATGTTCTCAATATCCTAGATGAGTGTACACTGTAATCTCTTCTGTACCCTATTAAATTCGGATTTGGGTTTCGGATCAGTTTTGTTGAAAGCCTAAAATATTCTCATTAAAAATACTAGTTGTGAACTGTGAGTTACGTTCGCATGAATTTGTTAAAAAATTAATATTAAATCAGATTTTGTTACCATTTTCAATGGTTTTTTTTTGCACGGAACCCTAATTATTATTCAAAAATAAAACTAACCTCAAATCCCGCCGTTTCGGAGATTAGCCGGAACAAACAGACACACAAATAAAAAAAACTTATTTTTTACAACTGCCTTTGCCCTTGCCTACTTTTTGCCAACTGATTTCATCATTTCAGCCAAAAGACGTCCACTGCTGGACATAGGCCTCCCCAAGTGTCGCCACATTGACCGATCCCTTGCGACTCGCATCCAACGGATTCCCGCAACCTTCACCAGGTCATCGGTCCACCTAGTTGGTCTTCCAACGCATCGTCTTTTCAACAATTGATATTACAAACAATTAATTCTATTTAACTTATATGTATAGATAGAGACTAGTTTTGCTCCTGACTTCGAAAAGATCCACTATAGCATCATCTGTATTGCCCAACTATGAATGGGTCAAGTCTAACTGAATGCAGCCATCTTTTATGACTCGAGCTACTGATAAATGCTTACAATGATTGGACAGGTCCATTCAAATCAGTGTGGATCTTTCTTACATATCTCAGACATATAATCTACAAAGTCTTCATGTGAGTTAACCAAGATTATGCCTGGACCGTAAAAAGGACAACGATCTCTGAGTTTGTTTCAGCTGTTTCTTCTCAGAGTAGTCAGGTACGAATGCCCAACCCAATGCAGTTAAAATAAAATGATGTGTAAAAGTGCTTTGTAAAAATCAATTTACAAAATAAACATAATTTATCATCATTTAACAGTTAGCAAAATGATAAAATAGCCTTGGAAAAAAACTCAGTTCATGAGTTAGAGACAAAAATAGGGACAAAAGACCACCCGCCACAAAATAGTTAACACTAATGCCCGCAGCTTCGCCCGCGTCAAGTTCGTTAATTGTCCCTCAAGATCATACTACTGGGATAAAAAGTATCCTATGTGTTAATTCAGGTTACATACTATCTTTGTGCAAAATTTCATTCAAATCCGTTTTGTAGTTTTTGCGTGACAGAGTAGCAAACATACACACGTACAAACTTTCGGGTTTATTATATTAGTGTGATGAAAGAGAGAATATTAGAGTATGTATTAGTTACATTTAATCTAAAACTCTATAATTATGCCTAAATTGAATTCCTCATTTTGTTATTTTGAATTATTATTGTACAATATTGCTGGTTTTGATTTTGAATATGCTATTTAGTTATTATTATCTTCTTTTTATGTTTATTCGATTTTGTGTACTCTTTATGGATACTTGTGTCTGACTAAATAAATGAATTGAATTGAATTGAATTGAATTACGGCTGCGGTACTGTTCAAAAGAGATACCGTGGCCCCGGAACATAAAGGGAGAGGAAGGAACACGGATGGATAAAAGTCTGACACTCCCTCCCGCTCCGCCCAGAGTAGGAGAAGTTATTTGATGATTTCCCATCCGAAAAAAAAAAGTTAACATTACCGATTAATCCCCTTCAATGAACAGAAAAAAACGTCATCATCATCATCAGCCTTTAATGTTCCCACTGCTGGGACAGGCCTCTTTTCTATGAGAGGGAATGGGCTATAATCCACCACGCGGATTGGTATATGTCACATGTCTTCGAATTTTTGATTCTAAGACATGCCGGTTTCCTCACGATGTTTTCCTTCACTGTTTTGAGAGCAGTGGAAAAAAACGTACTTACCATCTTTTTTATTCATTCCTTAATCTAACCTCGTAATGAGAAAAGCCAAACAACTTCAAAGCAAATAAAAGAAGACATACCGACTCTTATTTAGAATTTTAATCAGAGCTTTTACAACTCAGAAAACCCCACTAATTAGCAACGACGGAACCAAAAAAAGAATAAAACCAAAAGCTTTTGAGATATAAATAGGTTTTTTTTTAATCCACCCTAGATCTTTCGCGCTCATTAAGTCCATCCCTCTTTTAACGAGGAGAATGATTGTCACCGTAATAAAGATCAGGCGTCGATTTTTGTGAAAATGAAACAAAATGAAGGCAACTTTGTCATTTTTAGGGTTCCATATCCAAAGGATGCTAGCGGCTTCTTGATACTAAAGCTCAGTTGCCTGTCTGTCACAGGACTATACCTTATCTTAGTAACGATGTGCAGGCTGACAACTTTTTCAACTTGTCCTGTTGTATTCATATATATGTCACCGTAAAATTGTCAAATACGTTATATTGTAATATCTCTAGCGATATTGTAAAATCTCGAAATATTGTCAAATTAACATACTGCTTACAACAAAACGCATTATTTTTCGTGAAATGCATGCGATGGTAGTCAACTCACGCGGTGTGGAGGGAAGGAGGGGTCCCCCTTGCCCAGTGGTACCTACAACTCTCATGAAAAGATATTGTACCATTCCTGAGAAATACCGACTATTCTAACCTAACCTTAAAACACTTTATATTCCCCTAAAAAGCGTAGTCGACGGAGCTCCGCTTCGCGGGGCCCCTATTTCCGGGTGCAGGGTTTAAAGGAACCTAACTAACCTAACGGGAGGGTGCCCCAAGTCCTGATTATGGGGGCAGAGATACTTCCGCATGTTCATTTGACAATATTTCGAGATTTTACAATATCGCTAGAGATATTATAATATAACGTATTTGACAATTTTACGGTGACATGTATTTATTTGTTAGGCGTTGTATGTCCATTGTTTAACTTTTCTTTCTTTTTTTCTTTCTAGGATTGCGCCTTATCTAGCAGGTTGGAATCGCATTTTTTCGTCGCTCCGTATCATCATTGGAAAGAAAGAAAGAAAGAAAAGTTTTCCCAGAATGTGTTTTTCTATGTCCTTTATTGTATTCAAGGTGAAAACCAAAGCCAGCCGGAAACCAAGTTTTCAACCAAGTTTTCATGTCACCTTAAGCAAATGTTATTGCTGTAAATCGACATTTTTTTAACACACCCAAAACATTGTACTAATGGATGCGTTGAATAGTATGGGGGTTGTAGAGGTATTTAAATTAAAGTTATAGCCTTACAAAATATCAGTACTAAAAAAACTTCGTAAAAATGTCGGAACCTTAACCACCATATCTCAGTAACTAGAAGGTTCCCAATTAAGCACTGTTGAATATTGTACGGTGGTACAGAACCCTCAGTGTTCGCACTTGACCGGCTTTTTCCGGCAACAATTTCACAGGAAACAGGTAGACGAGACTATAACGAAGCTTTGACAATGATATAGGTGTTATCTTTAGAATGTTGGCGTTGAAAAAGCGTCAGGAATTTTGTTGTATTGAAAAATTGAAGTTTTCATTTTTAGGTCAATTTTGAACACTGTTTTCCAAACTGCCAGCATCACACCTATGAAATCTTTGTCATATGACTTTTTGAGTAGACCACTAAATTAATGAACAATTTCATTTATGATACATGTGTACTTTTTTTTCCAATGAAGTTTAGTGTATCGTAATTACGTTGTATCGTGTATAAAAACGATACATTTAACTTCACTAGACAAAAAAAAAAACACAACTGTAATGCAACTGCGTGCAGGTTCGACGATTTCCAGCCATCCGAACAAGCCGGTTTCCGAAAAGGTTTTAGCACCGTGGACCACATACATACGCTGCGGCAGGTTATACAGAAGACCGAAGAGTAAACTTGCCTCTCTGTTTAGCGTTTGTGGACTACGAGAAAGCTTTCGATTCGATCGAAATTTGGGCTGTACTGCAGTCTCTCCAACGGTGAAAAATCGACTACCGGTGCATCGAGGTGTTGAAGTGTTTGTACTAAAACGCCACCATGTCAGTCCGACTTCAGAACCAAGCCTCAGAACCTATCCTTCTACAGCGAGGTGTATGACAGGGAGACGTCATATCTCCGAAACTGTTCACCGCTGCTCTGGAGGATATCTTCAAGGTTCTGGACTAGAGAGGGCTAGGCATCAACGTCAATGGCGAGTATATCACTCACCTTCGGTTTGCCGACGATATAAGTAATGGCTGAGACCATGGAGGACCTCAGTACAATGCTCGATGACCTCAGTAGAGCTTACGAAAGAGTGGGTCTAAAAATGAACATGGACAAGACGAAGGTCATGTTGAATGCCCATGTCACACCCCATTCTTATTAAGATCGGAGACTCTACACCCGAAGTTGTGGATGATTATGTGTACCTGGGACAAACGGTCCAGTTAGGTAAGTCTAACTTCGAGAAAGAGGTCAATCGTCGAATTCGACTCGGCTGGGCAACGTTCGGGAAACTGCGCGGTATCTTCTCGTCCAACTCACTGCAGTGTGAAAATGAAGTCTGAAAATGAAGTGTGTGTGTTGCCAGTGATTACATACGGGACCGAAACGTGATCGCTCACAATGGGCCTTATCAAAAGGCTTAAAGTCACCCAAAGGGCAATGGTTTCTCAGTTTCTGAGTACCTTCATACAAAAAACCATGTACGTAAGAGAGCCAATTTTAATAAAAACACTCATCATTTTAAAATTAAAATATGGAAATAAAAACTCATTAAAACTATCTTTTGAAAACCCGAGTAAAATGCAAACGTGGAGCATTATTAACTCAAGCCACAACAAACGTTTCTCTACCTCGTTGTCGCAAAAAAACGAGCATTTACTGAGTTAATTTCTCGTACATCAAATTAATGATATAACAATGTATTTGAATTTAAAGCTAGCCATGCATAACACGACTTTTGGGTATACCTATAAATTGACGACAAGATTTATTGTACTTACCGCGACTAAAATGATCGACACTTTTTTTTTGCGTCGATAAAAATGTGGGGAGACCCTAAATCCATGACACCTTTTTTTCTTTTTTTTTCGTATGGAAAATCATCAAATGACTCGTCCCACTCTGGGCGGAGCGGGAGGGAGTGTCAGACTTTTCCGGACTAAAAACCATCCATGTTCCTCCCTCGCCTAATGACACCTTTAGCACAACTTTGATTTGATCAGACACGCATAAAACGTGTATCAATCGATAGCTGGCACAAATACAAACAAGTTTTGTCTGAGACAAAAAAAATCTAAAGTGTCACGTTTCTGAAATATATGGCGTTGTGATTGCTACCAACACAACTTTACTTTTATTTTAATATTGCTCCTAATACGAATTATATGAGTTTGAAAATCTTGATGATTTATTTTTTTGCCGAACGTTCAAAGGAGTGAATGCAGAATTCATGTTTTAATTTATTTTCGCAATATACATTTTCCATACAGTTATTTACCTTTGCTACATTCTCGAAACAGTGTTTTTTGTCAAAAAATGTTTTCTTACTTTTACGTTTTAAAAAATAGAAAGAAAAGAAATAGCAAGGCAATGAGGTGTTCAGGAATTTAAGGGGCTTCCGAATAAAATAAAATAAAATAAAATAAATAAACATTTGATTAATAAATAATTTAAAAAACGAACAGTGATAGCCTAGTGGTGTGACGTGGGTGTGTTTGGACTTGAAACTAATCACAGACATATGATTTTTCGGATTCATGTGCTGATCGTATAATTATCACTTTCTACGGTGAAGAAAAACATCATGAGGAAGCCAGCATGTCTGAGAGATATTTCTCGACGGCATAAACCAAGTCAGAGGGCCATGGGCGGCACAAAAACTCTGACACCAGGTGGAAGAAGAAGAAGAGAATTAAAATAATAGGATAAACACCTCTCTCTAATATAAATTCATAAATGATCATATTATTTAACTTGCAAAAACAAACCATGAGTCAGGTCTAGTCCACTCCGCGGGCCTGTGGACGGTGAGCTATGGGCTAGCTTGCCGTCCGTCCGTCTTATGATGACAGGCCGTGTCGACGGAGCGTACGTGTTCCACGCGCGCCTCAAAGAGATGCCAGCATAAAGGAAGGGGCCCGTAAGGGCCGAAGCCTGCCAGGGCTGCGGGACTGTTCGAAAGAGATACCGTGGCCCCGAAACGTAAACGGCGAGGAAGGAACATCGATGGGATTTAGTCAGTAGAAGTCTGACACTCCCTCCCGCTCCGCCCAGAGTGGGAGAAGTTATATATATAACCCATCCATGTTCCTTCCTCGCCCTTTATGTTCCGGGGTCGCGGTATCTCTTTCGAACAGGCCCGCAACAATACGTCACGCCTTGATATAATTTTTAGTGAGTTCTGACGTCACGAGCCCGCACTCCCGAGATTTGATGCGTTTATCTTTGTCAATATTCATTGATTTACAAAAAACAAAATACGAGTCCTTTATTTTCAAATACTCTAACTGACGGACTAAATAGATTTGCAATTATAGTGTTTTATTTTTTAGTCCAATCAATAGATCTTTTGTAAATAGATCGAAACCACTCATTTTGCACTATTCGGCCCGCAGTGACTGACGTAACAACCACTTTGTAGTGCAAGCTGATTAGAACTTTATTCTAACAGTATTTCGGACGAAGTTTGAACCACCACAAATAGAGTTGCTAATTTAGCTCATGTAGGCGCCTTAAGATAGTAAACTTTTTTGCAACTGCTAAAAAATTCAATAGAACGGCAATGTACAGGCGTTGGTTTTAAGTGGTTACTGGTACTTGCCTTTTAATATGTACTTGCTATGTTCTAAGGATGGTGCTTTGACAAGGGCTCGGGATAAAAGCTGATGCTTATCTTTTCTGTTTAATCTTTTAGCTTTCATACAAGCTAAATTTTGTACCTATTGGGATAAACGTAGACAGGAGTTATATCCTACTAATATTATAAATGTGAAAGTTTGTATGTGTGTGTGTCTATTTTATATTACTCCTTCACGCTCAAACGGCTGAACAGATTTGGATGAAATTCAGTCTCAAGATACTTCATTATCTGGATTAACACATAACTTCACATAAGCTACTTTTGATCCCGGTAGTATGACCTCGTGGGACATTTATCTAACTAGACGACGGCGTAAGCTAGTTATAAATAAAAGCTCGAATGAAACTGTTTGTAAGCCAAAAACAATTCTTTCTTTTCTCACTAAACCAGATAAAATGAGTTACAACTACTTTTTAGAATCACTTAAACAACTAAAGTTTCCTTTAAAACCGGAACCACTTATTACAATAAAATAAATTTATTTAACAGTCTCAACTTCGTTAATAAACTTCGTCTACCCACTCCCCTACTCGAGAACTTCCGTGGTTGAACACAAAACTTTAAAACTAAAATAAATTTAAAAACAACTCTAAATCCACTAATTTTAACTCTAAACTACAACTGTTCAGACTTAATTGGCGCTTACCGTTTTGTTTGAGCATTGTAAGGACTATTAACGTTGAATAGAGACTAGAAACCCACGTTAAATCTATATTTGTTTTGAAAATGTGGCAAAGAACACGGTCTTAGAATAATTTTAATGGATCAGTAATGATGAAAACACGCTTTATTAGAGTGACGTCATTTTATTCCTTGTATTCTTCTTAGCAAACCCTTTCATTTGTGGAAATGCAAACAAACTGTAAGCGGATCCTTCATAAAGCTTTCAACCAAGCATTCTGTACATCAAACTAAGTAACTTCGCAAAAACCATTGCTGGTACATTTTTTTGGGTATGACTCAATTTAACGCAATCAAACCATTGTGTTGATGGACGCGTTGAACAGTACCGATCTTGGAAGTATTTTAAGTAAAGTTATCACATTAGAAACCTGTATAAAAAAAATGTTTTCATCGAAATTTTGACCTCCATTATGTCCGTTACTAAACGGTTCCCAGGTATGGTCTTTATCAGGTCGGTCAGTACGGATTAGTGGCTGTTAAATCTTCTTTTCTTTAGGTTTTCTGAACATTTTTTTTCCACAATATTTTTCTTTACCTAATGAATGAACATTCGATTTTATACTACCATTTCAGGTAAATTGCACAGGTTTTGATCTGTCACATTTACAGTTTGACCTATTGACCTACTCTAACAGCCATTTTCAATTTCTTACTAGCCGGTTTCACAGACATAGACATTAAACATTTTCCTACCGGGACGGTTAGAAACGAAACTTCTCAGAAAGCCTTTCTTTGATTTTCTATGAATCAAGTGACAGGTTCTTTGTTTATAGAAACATCGAAAGCTACGGAAGAACGCACATACACCGATAGTTATACGAAAGTTAGTTATAGGAAATGGTCGTATAACTCTAATGGATGGCAGCGGTGGCCCAGTGGTGGCGGCCCCGACTTACGAACAGTAAGTCGTGGGTTCGAACCCAGACAGGCGCATTACTTTGTGTAATTTATTTCATCACCACTGCTCTTAAAACGGTGAAAGAAAACATGAGGAAACCGGCATGTCCTAGACTAAAAAATGCGAAGACATGTGACATGATATGATTACCAATACGCACTGGGCCCGCGTGGTGGATCATAGCCCATTACCTTTCATTGAGAGGAGACCGTGTCCCAGCAGTGGGAACATTATAGACTGATGGTGATGATGAACTCTAACTTGTTTCAGAGTCAAAAGTAACTTGAGACATTTCAAACTATTCTAACTACCGTAGGCGGTAACGTTCAACCACATATACACGAGTAATTTAATGTTCACGAGACTAAACCCACGCAAGTGTCACCCTTGACTAGACCGTTATTGTATCCTAAGTATTTAATTGAATTCTAGCAATTAGTCCCGTCTGTAATTATACAAGTAAGTGTCTTCGTGGAAGGAAACTTTGACGTCTCATCTTTGTTAAAGTCTTTGAAACTACTTCAAGAGAGAAGAAATTGTCGAAGTTGGTGTGACCGAAGTTTTCCAACATTGCCGGTTCACAGTAAAAGCCAGGTTATTGTGTTTTTCCATTAGAGATTTCTCAGTAGCAGTTATGGAGTTTGGATTTGTGCCTAGTTGTTAGCAAGAGGCTCGCACTCTAAAATACTGGTGAAATATGGGTTTTTTTTTTTTTTTTGGTTGCGAAATCATCAAATAACTTCTCCCACTCTGGCCGGATCGGGAGGGAGTGTCAGACTTTCACTTACTAAAACCCATCCATGTTCCTTCCTCGCCCTTTTTGTTCCGGGGCCACGGCATCTCTTTTGAACAATCCCGCAGCCCACTTAAACGTAACTGGTGAAATACACACACACACACACACACACACACACACTGCCACACTGGTAATTTACTTACCGGTACATCTCTGCCTAACCCGTCGATTACAGACGTGATGCTTAAGTAACTGTGGTTAACTTGAAGATTTTTTAAATGTATCAGCAATGACGTTTACTAAATTAATTTGCAACTAGCCCTCATAATCATGGTCATCTACCGAGCTTTTCCCAACTTGGCTGGAGTCAGAATCCAGTCTAACCAGCTGCAGTTGAAGTTATACTTCTAGAACTCAGTTTCTAGGTAATACGATACTTCTTAGTAAGACTGGTTGATAGACTTTCAGCGGGAGGAGTCATTTGATGATTTCCCATCTGAAAAAAAAGAAACCACTGACCTGGAAAAAAATAAATTGAAAAAAAAACCCTGACTACCTGTAACGACTGTCGAAGATCTACAAATGACATGTGGAATCAACAGTGTTAACAAGCTTTCCGGAGCACACAGGGAACTTTGTATGTAATAAATTATCACCCATCCTCGCACCGACCTTGGCTGACAAACTCCTTCTTCTACCTTGACCCTTTTTTTACAATAAGGCAGTTGAAAAAAAATTTCGTCTGTTGTAGATTTCCAAAAAACATTGAACACTTTTTTTTTACGTAAACAAAAAATGCCACCGATACAGTGCGTCCAAAATTCGTATGACGTCACATTTGAGTACATTTTTAAACGGAAAATGACGTCACAAGCCCCCGGGGACTCATCTTTGACGCGTTTTATCTTCGTATTTTTTTATTAATTTGATAAAACAAATGAGCACGCATTATTTTTGGAAAATCTAACTGGCGGACTAAAAAGAATCAGATGTTTTTGCTCTATTGAGTTGCTGCTGTTCATTAACGAATAAGTGATTATTCTATTCTATTCTTATTAGTCAGGAATCATCCCTCATCATCATCTGCCTAACCTTTTCCAACTATATTGGAGTCGGCTTCCAGCCTAACCAGATGCAGCTAAGCAGATTTTACGTAGAGCGACTGCCTCTAACCTCCACAACCCAGTTAATACTGGGTAATATATTACCCAGTATTAATAAAGTGTGGCAAGACTGGTTGTCAGACTTTTTGGGCCACTGACTACCTGTAACGATTGTCAAAGAACTACAAATGACAGCCGGGACCAAATGCCTAACGTGCTTTACAAGGCACGGAGGTATATAACGGGTGGTCACATCCACAGACCGACTTAAGCAAGCACGGATTAACCTAAATAAAGATTGACGAGAGACGACTGTTATTATTTAGCTACGAGCTCAGTTAGGAATCTAAACCTATTAGACCAAAAACCAATAAAGTTGTTCTCTCCATTCTTGAAATGGAAAGTGTTCGCTTGTTGTGCAAGTCATAGCTCGCGGCAAAGTCGGCGTGATCCCTTAATTAACCGCTTGAAGTCTCGTTACACTTAGATCATACCAACTAATCTAATCAAGGGGAAGTTTGTTTTTGTTTGCTAGCAAAGGTTTCTTGTCGTTGTATTTAAAAAGTTGTTTTAATGCAACCGTAATCAAGGGGCATCTTTTTTTTGCTAAAGTGTTTTTGGGACTACATACTTATTTAGCCGTTTTTTAAATTCACAGACAATACGAGTACTCAGCCTTACACAATTATCACAATTTTTCTTGCATTTGAGCATTTTTAGAGTTAATATTTTATTTTTATTTTGTGGCGATATCTAAACCATAAGAGAGCCATATTGACGAGTGATTATGGTTTACGGCCACAAAACAAAAATAAAAATGTGCTCGAGAAAGATTAATGATTTCTCTAGGGAGCGCTCAAAATAAATATCACAATTTTTCTTGTATTACAGTGTTAGACTCTTAGAACACCCAAATACAACAAAAATCGTGACAGCCATCTAAAGGTCGTGGCATACTTGACAAGCACCGCACCAGCACCGCTCCAACCCAGCAATTAACTTGCCATTCAAATTAGAGCATTATATCGTAACATATTTTTTTTATGTCCATATGAAGAAGCTAACGGTGGGTGGTCAACGCGCTTGCCGTTACCATACGACTCGACTCGCGGGCGGCTCGTCGTCCGCGCCGACCGCATGCTTGCTGCGCGCGGCCCGTGCCCGCGAATTGCCCGCGAAACAACGTTGTTGCGCAGTCGTGCGTTTCCACGTCGTGGGTACTATTTGTGTAATGTATGGCCAGTTACATATTTAGTTAGAGAGCCCACGACAGTAAACCTAGTTAAAACTCTCAGATGATATTGTATAATTGGTTGCGATGCAGCAATGCATAAAACCTGGCGGCGCTGTTAAAAAAAATCCATTACTAGTATGATAAGACTCCCAAGTTATGTAAAATTCAGTACAAATACACCGGCTAAAACTTTTTTCATAAATAGTTTACATTATACTGAATTTAAAAAAAAAAATGTTAGAACTGTAACGGAAAGGGTTTTCGGGGGGTAGGTGAATTAAACCACGAATCCACGTTAACAAAATATAATTACTAGAGATAATACCTAAAATTCAATGCTACCTTCCGGACTATTACTGCCAGCAGCGTGCGGACTGCGAGCTTGCGCCTCGCGGACGGCGCGAAGCCCGCGCGTGGCCCTCGCGCCGCCGCCGCCGCCGGCGCGCTTACAGCGTGCTTACACCTCGCTGACGACGCGTGATAAGCGCGTCGTAGTCTATATTCGAGGCAACGCCGGGCAACAGCTGTGCTGGTGCGGTGCTTGTCAAGTGTGCCACGACCTTTAACTGTTGAGTATAGAACTATACTCAATTACTACTATTGCAATTTCGGGCCAAATGATGGTAAACACTATCAAAAGATTTTCATAAATTATATTCAGCATTTTTGCCAATGCACAATTCCATCGCGCAAATACAATTTCGGCACTGGCTACCTTCAGCACAAATTTCTTTGGGTTGTAATGGTGTCCTCCCTTTCTTTGAACTGAATACCAGTTGATTAATCCAACCCAATAGTCGCGTTTCTGGCTTTTCGAATCGAGGTGCGTATTGTATAATTATCACTTGAAGGAAAACCTCGCGACGAAATTGCATGAAATCATGAAAGAGAGAAATTTATCGACGGCATGTAAAGCCAAGTCAGAGGCCAATGTGTGGCATAAAAACTTTAAGACTAGGTTAGTTACACGAAAAAAAAAGAAAATGAATGTAAAACTCTACAACACAACAACAACATCTTATACCTGTACCTACATTCAAAGCAAATAAAGATCTGATTCTGATTCTGACTACAAACACAGCGAAATGGTCATCAAAATCAAAGCATTTATTTCAAGTAGGCCAATTACAGGCTCTTTTGATTTGAATTGTCGAAATAAAGATGAAAATTAAATGTAGCTACAGTCCCAGTCACAAGACATAAAAATTTTGAAAGTACTGTAGTTCACCGCAGACGTTATATTGATCTTGTTCAGGTATCTAAACCCGGATCACCTGTATGCAACACACCAGTGACAATATGCCTGGTAATACCGTACTATGAAAATCTTATTACGTCCCACCACGTTCCGCGATATATCACGTTTTGCATACATTGTCTATGCAACGCATGAACGGGCTACGCATCGCCCGGAATTACTGATACCTGCTTTACTAAAATATTAGCACTTTGTCCATATTGTGTGAAGCTTTCGTCAGGCAGTTTTGGTTTTTTGTCACGTTTTCTTTTGAGTTATTGTATGGTTTTACATTAGAAATTCCTTAGTAGCAGCCACTGAGTACGGGCTTAAGTGGCAGTGGGCAGGGCACATTGCTCACAGAACGGATGGCCGTGGGGGGCGGAAAGTCCTAGAGTGTCTATTCGTTTTTTTGTGGAAACGCACCTTCTTCTATAAAAACTAAAGATACAACGTGGCCGCCAACGCGCCCGCTACCGCTCTTGTCTGAATCAGATCCCGGAGTTCGTCGCGGCTTTGAATCTTAAATCTATTTATTATAATACCTTCATTATCTTATTAGTTCACGATAGGACTGTACTTCCTTGTTTCGGAATATTGGAAAACCATCAAAACAAAATTTGATTAAGATATCAAAATTTTGAGATAACAGGAAGGACAAACAATCATACTGGCAAGCTACACTATAATACTCTGTAAGTTTGGTTATAGGATGTAATCATCAGAACAAAATCAAAATCAGAATATTTCATTTCACATAGGCGTAGATGAGCACTAATAAAACGTCAAAAAAAGTGCACAGTTCGCGTTAGTCGTTTCCATGAAGAAGAACTGGCAAGAAACTCCATGGTCACTCTTTTCAAATCATTTGGTATAACAATATTATTATGTTACAGCATTAGTACCTAAGTATGGGAGGACAGCGTAGACCTGACAATAAGTAGTTGCTTACTATACAAAAAACGTAAAAGAAGATCGTCAGAGAACTCTGATTCCATTCCGAAAAATCTTCCACTAACAAAAATTTTCATTATCCCTTATAATTTATCAAATCATAATGCAAGCGGAGAGGCGGAAAAAGCTAGTTTATTATTCGTTCATTCATATTCTTCATTGCACACAAAATAATAAGATTAACACACAAATTGCAATAAATATCTTATGTACAACCGCGACCCTAATCCAGAATTTAGTTTAACCTTCGATTTCGAGATTTGCAAAAAAAAAAATACTTAAGAGCATAAACAGTACCTTTATAAACCTAGATTAACTAATCAATATCAACATCATCATCATATCAGCAGAATCACCCACTTACCTGGTATACCTTCCTTTTTTTCTGCCATCCTTCCCGGTAATGTGCGTCCCTTATCCAAGTCCACAACAACCAATTATTATTATTATTATTAATTAACTGACTTAACCAGAGTCGCCACTCAGTGGGTGCCAGAAGACAGGCGTCGGTCGTCGCCGAGGGAGGCCTAGAAAACGCTGGCGTGATGACCTAGACGCGTTTATGAGAGATTGGCTAGAGAAAACCGCACGGAGAGAAGAATGGAACGCTATAGGGGAGGCCAATATGGGCTAAGTAAAAAAAAAAAAACTGACTTAAAATGACGAATCCTAAACAAATATAACAGCATGTGTAGAAAAATTACCTGCACATTAACCTCTTTAGTAAAGCATCATGATAATAATTGCCCTAATACTACAACACCTAACAGACAGAAAAACGAAGCATTATAGGAACAATCCAATGACTGGAACAAACCAAATCTCAAACGATTCAGCCAAAAAACATGGCTGCCGGTAACACCACTCCAACCGTACGTGTACCTACAAAATGTTTGGTCCACATTTACTGAAGCGAGCATGTGTATTTCGCGCCGCTATTTTTGTTAAGTCACCCGAGGCTAGTTGCTAACTAGCGCGGGGAGCCCTACCATGATATCCGAAATATAGAACGTCTTTTAGAATACGTTGTCTTGGCCTTGTAATATTTTCTATGAAAATGGAACTTGAATATGGTGCTATGTTTCCAAGCTTCAATTCATTCTTTATCGTGTGGCAAGTGCCTAACCTGGTGTCAGAATTTTCATACCGCAAATGGGACCTCTGACTTTTCTTTAGTTCTTTACAAGTTAATATAAAACGTTTTAAAATAATTTATTTCAATTAGGCTTCTTCTTCTTTCGTGTCGATGGCTGGACATGTTTAGATTTCTTGGGCCCTTAAGTGTAGCCACATCAGTTGCGTCTCTGTCTGTGCCTTTTTTAGGTCCTCTAAAGCGAGGTGTTGGGACACCTCGGACACTCCAGCAAGTTGGACATCGTCTGGTCGGGAGCACCGCACTATTACTGTTTGAATTAGGCTTTTAAAATTACATTATGACAGTTCCCAAAACACCCTGCCTTCGCCACTTCCTAGTATATTAGATGGAAAGAAGAAATGGCGGAACAAATTCTCTAGCTCTTATTGTTTCACCTTCATTCACTAATATCAGTTACTTGGTATGATAATTAAGTCACTCTTTGATTAACAAAAAGCTATGAAAAGTATACATACACAATCACACTTCTTTTGTAAGCAAACAAAAGAACGCCATATGCTACGATTCTCTATACTCGCAACCGGAATGTGTGTTTGGCCAGATGTATGAACGTCGACGATAGGCTATGAAAAACATAAATGAATAAAATAAAGCAAAAACTACGCTAAAGCCAGCTACAACTGGACATAAGCTCACTTCCCTAACCGCCAAAACGACCACACAGTCCGCAAAAAAGCGAATTCCCAAGAGAGGTATTACCCAAATATCATTTTAAACAAAACTCCAACTTCGGCTTTCCCTAATGGACTCATAAAACTTTTACAATATAAATATTATAAATACCTTATACGCAAACATACATTATTTAAATCTCTAAAGTATAAGAATAAAATTTGTAGGTACGCAGGCTTTCCCACGATTCTTATCTGGCGAGGAAAAAAGTTAAAAAAATGCAGATCCTAAAAAAATAAACCAAAAGTTTCGAAGCAATTTTTTGCGTCGTCGGATAAAGAAAAAGAATGATCTGCGTATATTGCTGGGGACAGGCGAAAAAGTTTTCGCTTTGGTTTAACCACGGTGTTTGAGACACTTTCACAATTGTTTTTAAAGAAATAAAGACTAGATTGAAAGATGACTTTTATTGATTAACTATAATGATCAAATATTGATATTGATCGACTTTTATGATCAAATATTGGGGATGCACTCTCTAATGTAGTCGCGGGAATATCCCAGGATATATATATATGTCGGGTTTGGCAGGATTAATTTCGTTAGGCTCGAGCATTATGTGGGCAAAAGACGGGTTTCGTGCTATGAAAACTAACTGGATGCGATACACTGTTTATTGTCAGGTGCACGGTTTGCGTTGGTTGTTTTCATGGAGAAGAACCGGCAAGAAACTCCATGGTTACTCTTTTCAAAAATATTTACACTGAGTAAACTAACAAATTACTTGACATTACACTTTCACACTATAACACTGGGCACAATGAATCGGATACAGTTTCAAGACGTCTTAACTCCACTGCGATCAGACCTAGCCTGTCCTCCTCGCTCCTCGCTGTTAACGTCAGGACTCTGTAATCAGCACACCGTGGCGGGGGTAGACTGGTAAGTAGATCGCGTGATATCACCACTGGCGCGTTTGAATCGATCATTCGCCTGTCCGTACTCATGACCGGATCCGACATATATATATATATAAGGCGGGCAGATAAGCGTAGAGCTTGGCAATAGCAAATATAGATATATACCCAGCAGTGGCTGAAGTTGACGGTTGGGCTGTGGATGGATGGACTCTTCAACGATGTGATTCCATAAACCGCTTTTTTAATCTGTGTCTCCCTTGACCAGTTTGTTTCCAGGCCTGCACATTAACAAGTGTTTACATGTTAATGTTGGTGTTTATAAAGCCCTGGGACATAAAAATGAGAGTCCCATCAGTTTCACGGGTTTTTCAGCCAACTTTATAAGTTTTTAAACATCAATACCAAAATCTGGTCAACACAAACAAGTTACTAAAATTTGTTACAAACAAGTTAAGACCAATCCCAGTAACGCTAGCCAACAGGGAGGTGTGCACAACCGATATTTACAATGTAGACTAATTTTAAACTTGGACACTTCCAACATAGTACGGTCGCTTTTCTGAAATATTTTTCGTGGAACATAGACGATACCCGGGTAGGTGAAGTGGGGAAAACTTGGAAATAAAACCGGCGGCACCGTCGTGTTACCGAAGTTGGGGATTTAACGCTCGCTGCGACACCGGGCCGGGTCTGGTGTGAGGTTTAAGCGGTTGAACGTTTGGATATTGCCTTAAACGCTGATTCAATTTAGCCGTCTCTCCCCTGTTGATGAGTCTGGTGTGGGCCTCAAATATAAACGGGCTTGTAATTTTGATTGCGGACCTTTTTTTGAAGTGAAAACTTCAACAAAAATCATGGAACTCGCGTAAACATCACCCAAAGCTTAGTAGCACTCGTAGCCGATCCACTAGGCGTAGCACCACCTCGGTTTCACTTCTATCGTCAGTCCCTAAAACTGACCCGCATGTTTTTTGTTTGTTATTAGAGAAATGTAAAGAGGAAAGAAAACCTTTCTGCAACGAAGTAAGAATTTAAGTTGTACAATCTGGGATATCCCAGATTATACAATTTCTTCATCAGCATCATTATATGTCCATCACCATAGCTTGGAATTACCCACTGCTGCTAATAGGCTTCCTCTTTTTTCTGCCACACTTACCGATTCCGATTCAAGTGTTTCCCGAAATTTTGGCAATATCGTCGACCCAACAAGCTTTAGAACCTAGAGGTATCTTTCTAAAAAACAATTGCTTATGAAAATTATCGTAAAACGGTGGCCACACTCGTAAAAGTGTCTCAGTATGTAAAACCGCTACCTAAAACAAAAACGGGACGATAAACCTTAACCTCACTTTAATCGTCCCAAAACTCTTCATGTCCTTGACCGATAAACGAATTAAAATTTATCGAAAAAGCCTTCCGCTATCGCCTACAATATAGACCATACACAGTGCTCCACTTTCCAGAGGGATCTCGCGATGACAACGTTCTACGGGTCTTGTGCCACTCCACCGCTATCTTCACATATACGATACGACAGAAATCAGTTTACTTTTCTCAATTCTTAGCCGCGTTTTCGTAGATAGAATTAGTTTTTTACTACCTGCCAGTGTGTTAGTGCAAAGTTTAGGGGTATTTAATTCTAAGGTCCATGTTCACCGAAAAGATAACGGTCTGATTTGCAAAACAGCAGTCACTGTGACATGTTCCCATACAAAAATGCGTTTTAAACAGCTGTTTTTAGATAATCAGACCGTTTTCTTTTTGGTGAACATGAACTTAAGGCCACTATTTGGCGACACGTGGCACGACTACGGCGAAGCCAAAAGGAAGGGTAATGATTTTAGCAGTTTTGTATGTATGTCTGTATGTATTTATGTTTGTATTTACGTATGTTCCTCCGTAGCACCTATAGGCTGCTCTTTAAACGACTTCTAAAATAAGAGCAGACGATGATACCTTCTAAGCCCCAAATTTAATTGGAGCGTTATTTTTCAGTAGTCGGATTTCTAGTGGTAGTGTACTTGTTATAGTCTTGCCCTTGTCCTTGTTGTCCATGTTCATGTTACTTGAGAGTTGGACTCCTTGCCCTTGTCCAAGTCCATGTTACTTGGGAATTGGACTTCTTGCCCTTGTCTATGTCCATGTCCATGTTACTTGGGAGTTGGACTTCTTGCCCTTGTCCATGTTACTTGGGAGTTGGACTTCTTGCCCTTGTCCATGTCCATGTCCATGTTACTTGGGACTTGGACTTCTTACCCTTGTCCATGTCCATGTTACTTGGGAGTTGGACTTCTTGCCCTTGTCCATGTCTATGTCCATGTTACTTGGGACTTGGACTTCTTACCCTTGTCCATGTCCATGTTACTTGGGAGTTGGACTTCTTGCCCTTGTCCATGTCCATGTTACTTGGGAGTTGGACTTCTTACCCTTGTCCATGTCCATGTTACTTGGGAGTTGGACTTCTTGCCCTTGTCCATGTCCATGTTAATTGGGAGTTGGACTTAACATACATAGCTAAAAACTTCTTAAGACCATAAATCCTACTTCCTACCAACGAAAGTTTGAAAGTATTGATGTATGGATATTTGTTACTCTTACACGCAAAAAACATTGAACGGATTTGCATGAAATTTTGCACACAGATAATGTATAACCTGAGTTAACACATGTAATACTTTTTATCCAGGTAGAAAGATTCCATGGATAATTATCAAACTTAACGCGGGTGAAGACGCTGGCAGAATCTAGTTCAAAATATATTATTCAGGACAACCGTTTTCAACATCTTAAAACTTGGGTAACATCTACGCTTCCAAGTACGATGCTTGTTAAATTTTTCATGAGGAAAATTTTCCTAAAGGCTTTTCGAAAAACCACTAGCAACGGAGACTTTGTAATGACATGGATATATTTTTTAAAGCAGTCCAAGAGCACTTATGGGCGTTTTCTGTAACTTAATTGCGTTTATCTGTCAGTTAAAAGGCCTGCTCTCGTAGCTATTAGTGTTTCTATAAACAAAGTTAGTCCTCTAACCGCGTTACCTACTTGTCACTTTATTCATAGAAAAATCAAAGAAAGCTGTTCTGTGATGTTTTGTTTCTATCGGTCGGTAAAATAAATTTCAAGGAGACAGATATAGCAACTTATCGAAACCGAACAGCAAGTTATTAAAAATGACCAGAAAACTGGACTTTAATATTTGCAAACATACAGTACAGGTAGTCAGTTGCTCAAAAAGTCTGACAACAAGTCTTACCAAAACACTGTTTTAGGCTTTCACGGTTTAAAACTAAACTTATATTGTCACTTACGGGATATCTTCCGTGATTATTTATTGTTTTGAGCTCCCGATTTTTTGTCGTGACTTAGTGTCGAGTTCCAATAGTGCGCGTAGCAAAAGACAAAGAAAGAGGGTAGACAGATTTGTCTGCTCGTAACAATTTTATTTTCCATCCACCCGCAGTCTCCAGTCAACCCGCGATCATGGCGCTTGCAACAGCGTCGAAATATCGGGAGCTCAAAACAATAAATAATCACGGAAGATATCCCGTAAGTGACAATATAAGTTAAGTCTTACCAAGTGGTGTCGTTTTGCCCAGTATTAACTGGGTTGTGGAGGTCAGATAGGCAGTCGCTCTATGTAAAATACTGGTATTTAGCTGCATCCGGTTAGACTGGAAGCCGACCCCAACATAGTTGGGAAAAGGCTAGGCAGATGATTATGACTTTTAAAATAACTATAACATTGACAATAATAAGTTTACTTTAAAAAAGCGTATGTTTTAAATTAAATCTGCTTCAGGGCAGTCGGTGCAGCATACCATCGATTTGGTGTACTGTCAAAGTAGCGTACCGGGGATTTAGTGTACTGTCGATTCATTAACCCGTCGATGGAACGTTGTCGATACAGCGATCGTCGACGTACTTACTGTCGATATAATGATGGTAACCCATCCATTGATAGACCAGAGCGGCTGTTATTATTTTGTCACGAGCTGAGGAGCTCGTACTTTGCATCGTAGGAGGCTATGATACAAGTAGAGTTCATAATGTATATATAATGCGCAAGCTTAATCGTGGCACTATTAACTCATGCCTGGCCAACTTAATACTCAACGGCCCGCTGTCTGCTCTGAGTCAACTCTTAAATTGATTGAGATGACAAGCAACCCAAGTGTAGTTAGTCCAATATCGACTAACTACTAAAGTTCTGTTCACAACTTAGTTCTATACGACTAGACGCTATGTGGCTACGGCGACACGGCAATAAACGCCTTATAGGATATGTATGCAAGTTTAAAATGTGCATGCAAAACTCAGTTCTCTTCCAAGGACAACTGTACTGTTTTCTCCTACAGATATTCATGCATGTCTGCACAGTTTGACTGTCCAGGCTAACTCCACATGTATAAATATCGTATTTGGCCAACTTTAAGTCGCGACGCAATGACTCGTAAAACGCTTTAAACATCTTCTTTGAGCATTTGCTAGTAAGTATGCTTACGCTGAGAGCATCGAAAACTGCGTTACTGTGCTTCGCGCGACAGATCTCGATGATAGATCGGAGGAGCTAATGAACGCTACTGAAAGTGCCTACAATCAAGATTGATATGGACCCGCTAAGAAAAACATTTCTTTTGATTTCTTGACAGAAGCTGTCGCATGACGCGTGACGCCTGATTGTGGAGGTTGTGGTCAAGGAGGAACAATAATTAGGTCAGCAGTACCGTCGCACCACAATAACCTATTTCGAACAACGATAGAACATGTCGGCTGACAAGAAACCAATACGATAGGTATACTGTATTAGTAGGCCATTCCTCTGATTGTGGTGGTATTGATTATCTCTTAGAATGTTATAATGTTTAGTGCAGAAAACACAAGGAGATTTAAGATACTGATATAGAAGATATCATATATGGTAGAAAAATGACAAGGAAAACATTACGGTACGTACGTAAGTACCAGTGAGCCAATATAGCAAAATGACACAAATATCAAATTTGCACCAACAAGAAGAAAATTACGTTATTTATTGTCGCAATGATCCATCTTTTATGAGTATTTTGTCCAATAGGTCGATGTATTTAACAACGGTATTGGTGGGTTTGAATAGAACCAAATGAAATTACTATAAAATTGAACCAAAAAAATGGCTACTGTTTAGTTAGGCCCATAAACTAGACAAAATAATAAAATAAATAAATATCGCTGGACATTAACACACAGCGCCACCTAGTGCCATACTAAGGAAAACTTGTGTCGTGGACACTAGATAGTTGATATACTACATATATACTTTTTGTTTGTAAATACATACTTATTATACATGTAAACATCCATGACTCGGAAACAAATGTCCATGCTCATCACACAAACATTTGCTCCTACCGGGATTCGAACCCAGGACCCTAAGAACGTAAGGCAGCGTCACTACCACTACGCCATTCGGGTCGTCAAGTGAAAAGCTTTTTCGAGGTAACGCCTGAATTCCTGTCACGCTGACGGTCACTACAGTAAACAGTAGCAAATAAAAACGCGCCGCTGACGTCAGCGTCGCAGTATAGTGCTATAAAGAACATAAATGTATACTCGTATGCGCGACCGACACACGCAACCGACGTCAGCGTGACAGGAATTCAGGCCTTAGGCTTTCCGTATTCTACACAATGACATGAGAGGTCTAAAATAAAAAACGAAATGTAGTTGTTAAAAATTTTATTTACAAAGCTTCAATAAGTATTCATTCCGAAGAAACCCGTTTTAAGATTTACATAAACGTACACACGCTTAATATTATATTCAAATAAAAAAAAAAATACAAAGTCTTTACACAAACGCCATCAAAAATACATGAAAGCGATGTGAAATTCTCATGTGACTGAGTTCCCTTTGCTCATAATAGTACTGAGCATTCGAGAAAGTTCGATGTTAAATATAAAACGTCATCCCCAAAGGGTTGATGCCCATAAGTGGTATAGAAGCAAGGGAACTGAAAGTAATTCTTGGGTTTTTAAGGAGTTATGCGGAGTTAGAAAGCTGGAAGAGATTCTGCGTGAATTCATATATCGAAAAATTATGAGTGTACGACTAAACGCCGACAGACTGAATCCGACAAGACTTTACTTCGACGGCACTCTTCGCCGACAGAACTCTTCGCCGACAGAGCTTATAAGCGACGCAAATTATCACCGATAGTCAGATACTTATTTCGGAAATCGATTATGCTTTTATTCGGTTTAAGTTATGATTAACTAGTTTATGCCTGCGGCTTCGCTCGCGTGGACTTCGGTAATTGTCCGACGGGATTGTAATACCGGGATAAAAAGTATCCTATGTGTTAATCCAGGTACACTATCTGTGTTCCAAAGTTCATCCAACTACTGTCAGTAGTTTTTTGCTTGAAAGAGTAACAAACATCCACACATCCAGATCTCCACACAACCTCACAATCTTTCGTATTTACAAATTAAGTAGGATTGGATTGCACAACATAGTTTTAAACTTTTTTATTTATTTAAATGGCAAACAACTACCGTTCTGGGTCTGGCCGATTGTGCATGTGAGATTTAATGTTTGTTAAGGTGAAAGCGTCAGGTAGCCCGCGAAATTCATATTTTCTTTTGTTTTACTAAAACCTTCCTCTTGAATCACTCTATCTATTAAAAAAACCCGCATCAAAATCCGTTGCGCAGTTTTAAAGATCTAAGCATACATAGGGACAGAGAGACGCGGTGGGAGACTTTGATTTATACATTGTAGTGATAGTGATACTTTGTATGTATTAGTATTTTTTCACTCCTCTTGCTCGAAAAGACCGTCATAATAGCGTACCAGAGGGGCCGTAAAATTGCTCATTATAGCCCTAGGGAAAATAAGCTTTTTTTTTTTAAATTTCGTCGTCGGTGTTCGAAAACGCAAAGTCTTTACTCATAATTCATAAAGAATTGACTTATTACTATTCCATAAAAAAAAAAAAACATTTTATTTTAAAAATGGAACCAAACGCGCCGAACGCCGAACTCTTTGGCAGGATGTGTGTGTTGCTTTCCAGCTAAAGAAGAAATAAAAAAAGGCATTGGCGCGAAATTTTAAGATATTTTCTGTATTATTTATTTGAATTAAAAGTAGGATTCCTTTTTATCTCCTACGTTTACTCCACAGACGACACCATATTATATTCGTCTTCACAGAGAGCTGAGATTATGTTGCCGGGAAAAAACATCTCATTAGAACAACAGTACAAATTGTACATTTCATTTTTAATAAAATAAACTATCATATTAAATATGGTTATTTTATTTTCTCGCAATCGTAGTGAAAAGTACGGTGTAACACACGGCGCTAAAATCCCATTATAACTCGGTTCCTATTTACTACCTCGCTAAAGCTCGGTAGTAAAAACTACCTCGTCTATAATGGGTCATTTTAGCCCCTTGTATCACAATGTACTATTATGTTGTAATGTATTTTTGTGTATTTTATCGATGGGTCTTCAGATGCCTGTTAATAAAATTATTGATTGATTGATTGAAATGCTTATACTTCTGTAACAGCATACGTCTCACAGTCGCGAACAATATTTTTAGCACTGGCCTGCAAATTCAAAAAAACGTAAGAAAATTTGAATTTCGCGAGCTACCCTGGAGTATCAGCCTTAAGGCACCGATTCAGGAGAACTTCATAGAGCGAGGCAATGTTTGAAAAACAAAACATGTTGGAGGTTCACAGGCACATTTAGTAAGCGTGGCAAACATGTGGGAAACGCTAAGTAAATGTACTTACAAACAACAACAAAAGATAAACTTTAATGTAAAAATGTAAAGCAAATTCCAAGTAGTCCTTTATATCCTTCTAGCAACTTTATATCTTCAATTTCAAGCTTGCTTGCGACAAGTAAATTGGCTATTATATAGGAAAACATTATTATTTCATATTACATTTCTTTTAGATCTGAAGGATCACGATGTCAAATTTATTGTAGCCCACATTTCAATAAAATATCAAATTTGGTGGTTCAATATTGAATGCTAAACGTATAGGAATAAAGGTTTTATTGGTCTCCAGGGTTGTGTGAATATGAGAGAATGTACATTGATAACACGTGTAAGATAAGGTCGTTTTTGAACCATTCAAATATGACTTTAAGGCGCTTAGACGAGCTAAATTAGCAACTCTATTTGTGGTGGTTCATACTTCGTTTGAAATGCTGTTAGAATAAAGTTCTAATCAGCTTGCACTACAAAGTGGTTGTTACGTCAGCCACTGCGGGCCAAATAGCGCGAAATGAGTGGTTTCGATCGATTTACAAAAAAACTATTGATTGGATTAAAAAACTAAAACAGTATTATGCTAATATATTGCTTGTAGAATTATTTGCCAAAAAATCAGAATGATCGCATGCATATAGTATGTTTTTTATTGTTTGAAAGATATTTTTAGAGGTAAGTTCGTGATTTCTTTTTATCGAGCCAAATTAATTATATTATGTTTTCAAAACAGTATCATGCTAGCATATATCCTGATGAATATCATATATTTTTCTGGTCTTGTTTATAGCAGTGAATCATATACTTTTAGTAATTATAAAACTCGCGTTTAGCTCGTGTAATCGCCTTAAACTACTGAACTATTTTTTGGGCTAAATAATAACAGCCGCTTAGGTCGATCTTAAGGTTATCTTTAGTTAAGTTAAGGGCCTAGGTTGACGACGTACGACGCTTTTAAAATTCTCTTTATGTCACGCCGTGGTAAAACTTTTAGTGCGTTCTGACGTCACGAGCCGACTCCCGAGTTTCGATGTGTTTCATCTTTGTAAATATTCATTGATTTACAAAAACAAAAAAAAAAACATATAGGTAATTACGTATACACGTGCGTATAAACGTGTAACTTATAATTTTTCCAATACTCTAACTGACGGACTAAATAGATTTACAATATATTGATGGTGGAAACTACTAGCCAATTTAATTCAACGTTACAGCCATGTTCACATCTCAAACACAATATCTGTACTACAAAAGTTATCAAACGCGGTATTCTGTTGTGCCAAGCGGAGAGCTTCGCCCAACACAACGTTGTATGAGCGGAACAATAAAACGTTCGCTTCACATCGTAATAGTGAGGAAATGGGAAAGTGTATGTTACATGGTTGTGAAGTATTGTATCGAGATGAAGCTTGTTTCAGTTTTGACCAACCACCATGAGGCCCCCGTGGTTTAAAAATACCGTAATCGATGGGATTAAATAAACAATATTTATTTGTTCAAGACCTATTTACAACTATCTATTGTATCTCAATTAGACTAATTTAGTGGCAAGATACAAGACAAGTGCAACTGGGCTTAAACGAGGAGGACTCCTGTGCTAGAAGCACCCGTTACTTCCGTTGCCACCATGATCGAGATGCCATTACAAGTGTGGAAAGTATTACAATTTTATTGCTTTGTTTATTACTATCGTTCGTGTGAGTGAGCGTGTAGTGTGATGTGGTGTTTGTGACTGGTTTAATACCTAACTATAACAAACTTACTAGCGAACTTCGTAACTTTAGAGTATTAATACCTAACTTTAACAAAGATACTAGCGAACTTCGTAACTTCAGAAGCTGGTAATACTTATGAAAATGAACATAATCTATTTTGGGACCGACCGTGAAATCGCGAGAAATGTAAATGAAATCGAGAAATTGCTAATGGAAAAACCCAATAACACTTTACCTGACCGTACCCAGGACCTCATGCTCAGCAGTTTGGTTTGCGACCACTATATCAACGAGGTAGTTGTTTTACAAAATAAACTTTAAACGAAATGTTGTTTCCTAGCAAAAGACTAACAAACCCCAGTTGTGAATCGTGATCTTTTTAACCCCCGTCGCAAAAACGACGGGGTGTTATAAGTTTGACGTGTCTGTGTGTGTGTGCCTGTCTGTGGAATCGTAGCTCCCGAGCGGATGAACCGATTTTGATATAGATTTTTTTGTTTAAAAGGTGAATTAAGAGTGTTCTGTTCGGGAGGATTACCTATTTATTTTACAACTCCCTTAATGAAAGGGCTTGCCTAGAAGAATACTGTACGCTAAAATAAATTTCAAATCCAATGACCGTCAACACAAAATGGTGAATGACATTTTTTTCACAACTCGCTCAATATGGGTATCAAATGAAAAGGCTTGACTAGTGAAATAATGTACACTATACTACACACACATACAGCATACCGTTTCGTCACGATTTCTACTAAACCGTAAGACGCCAAAAAAATACCTTGAAATTTTATTATGACCCTTTGTGTCGGGAGTTTTTTAAATTTTTAATTTAATGTAACTTGTGTTATTCAATGACGAGTTGGAACAGTGACCAGTCGAGCATGACTCATTCCATTATGCTTATATCTCTGAAACAAAAACCTAATAGTACATTATGGTACAAGTGTGTAATGTTGATGATTACCGCTGAGGGTCCATTGAGACCCGAGCCGTCAGGCGAGGGTCTTAAGAGAGCCGAGGACGGTAATCATCAACACACACGTGTATCATACGACGTTTTTCAACACACTTGAGAATAAAATAATACTAGAAATAACTATAATTTCAACAGTGAAAACGAGTTGTGTTTTTTATTTTCGCAATGGCGGGAATAATTAATCAGTTTTCCTATGCGCGCGCATCTAACAATGGCGATAGGCCATAGACTAAAAGAATGAGGTTTCTTTTTTTTGGCTTTTCGCGGATAGCGTTTTAGCCACGTACGAAATGGGGAATTCAAAGTTTTATTTAATACAGAGAAAACAAAAGTTACATTTGAGTGAAAGTTTTATTTATTAAAAACTTATAAGTTGAAATTATCTATGTAGATACGAAGTTGCATGAAATGAGCAAGCAATAGGTACATTAATTTATATTTGTACTATTGAACACGATCTTTTTTGTATCGAAACTTTTTTAAGAACAAAGCATTTCAACCAATAAAATAAAAAAGAAACCCTATATCTCACTTGTGAATAATAGCAATGAAAAAGTCACAGTTTGATTACAGGTGTCATTATGTGCCTAATTGCGGTGAAATTAGAGCCACTTTATGAGCAAGTGTGTTGAAAAGTTCTTTCCTCTCCAATTACGTATGTTGATAGAAAATTAATTAATCATTACCGTGGAGGCTATCGAAGATTTTCATTAGCGACCAGTCGACGTCAGTTCCCAATTAAAATGAATTCTAATGTAAAAGCGAAGCGCACAGAGCACATTATGTACGAAGATATTCCAATTAAGTAGTAAGTATTGGCTGGAAATCATTCATCTCTTTAGTATTTGCGGAGCTCGTGGGTTATTAAACAGCCACTCGGGTCGAGCTTAAACTGCGCTTGCGTGGCATCGTCCGTGAATGAATGACCACTCGTTACATACCGAGTAACCTCCACCTCTGTGCTTCGGAAAGCACGCTAAGCCGGCTGTTATTTGTAGGTCTTTGGCAGTCGTTACAGGTAGTCAGTGGCCTGAAAGTTTGACAACCAGTCTTATGACGGGGTACCATACTAACTGGTATTAAACTGGGTGACCTGTTCCCAACTATGGTGGGGTCGGCTTCCAGTCTAACCGGTTGCAGCTGGGTACCAGTATTTTACATGAAGCGACTGTCTATCTGACCTCCCCAACCGAGTAACTGGGTAATACGATACCCTTTGTTAAGACAAGATGTCAGCTTTTTGGCTTCTGACTACTCGTAACGACTGTCAAAGATTTACAAATGACAGCCGCGACCAACGTGCTTTCCAAGGCACGAAAGAAACTCAGTATGTAGAGGTGAAGGTTGAACGGAATGGCTGTAATAGGGATGACGACAGTTTAAAAAAATTGCAATTCTATTTAGTCCATCAGTTAGAGTATTAGAAAATAATGGACACGTATTTTTTGTTTTTGTAAATCAATGAATATTGACAAAGATAAAACACATTAAAACTCGGCAGTGACATCAGATCTCGCTAAAAATTATACCAAAGCGTGACGTATTGAGTATTTTTGTTTATGTAACAAAATAAAAAATACGGGTCAAATATTTGTTGATAATGTAACTGTCGGACTTATTATTATTCTTTTGTTGTATACCCTATTATTTATAGCCACGAGGTCCTAGTTCTGTAGTGCCTCTCCATTTATTCCACACTCGAGGTCCCCCATATTGGAATTCCATTGATTATCATTCGTTAATACGTCCGGATCGCTAAATTATTGGAGTAATCGAGCTTTGCCGAGTGCTCATTAAAAATAATGCGCTGATTTATGTTTTTGAGTGGAATATTTCACTGTATTTGGTACTCGAACTTCGTAATTAATGAAAATGTGGTTTTGTTGGCTTCGAATCGTTTTTCAGTCTGTTATTTATTGGATCAAAGTTTTGACTTAATGAATACTTGAAATGTAAAGTTAGAATATTTGTTTTAGTTTTATTTAAAGGCATAATTGGCTCTCTGTGGCCCTCTTATAGACTGGAGGCCTGTGTCCCAGCTGTGGGGACATTAATAGGCTGGTGATGATGATGATGATGATAGGCATAGTTACTGCCTCGTTGGTCTGGTGGTCGCAAGCGCAACTGCTGAGCATGAGGTCCTGGGTTCGATTCTTGGGTCGAGCAAGGTGTTATTGGGTTTTTGAATCAGGAATAACTCGATTTTATAAATATTTTCGCGATTTCACGGTCGGGCCCAAAATAAAATGTGTTTATGAGTACTACCAGCCCCTAAAGTTACAAAGTTCGCTAGTTAGTTAAAGTTAGGAATAGTCCTGGGTTCGATTCCAAGGTCGGTAAAAGTGTTATTGGGTTTTGCCAGCAGGAATTTCTCAGTAGCAGTCACGCAATCTGGATTTGCACTCGACTTATAACAATAAACTCGCCCCCTTATACATATATATAGATCAGATATATTCTATTTAATATTCAAGTGTTACACGCAAATGTAAACCTTAACTACTATGGAAACTTGATCAAAATCCAGTGTTCATTTTAATTAAATTCAGCGGTCAAACAGGCACAATAAAAACCTATTTTCATACTATTTATAAATATGGATTTTTGTCTAGACCAGTGATTTCCAAAGTGGTCCAGGTGGACCCCCAAGAGTCCACGGGAGACCCATCAGGGATCTACGTTGGCGTGAAAAAAAAATGGGAGTTCACAAGTTGTAAGTGGGGTCCACGAAAATATTCTGTTGTTGATACTATCGGGGGGCACGGCAGTGCCCCCACCAAGTCGAGCGCGAAGCAAACGCTGCCGTACCATCCTTTACTTGAACCATTTCGCCGCATTTTCAGGCCCCTATTTGAGACCCTCTGGATAAGACCAGAACGCAGAAGTTTTCGTCATCCAGTAAGCTATAATCACATACTTAAAATCCAAACATTCTTTTTATACGTTAATGGGTACAAGTCAATTTTTTAGTTACAACAGATATAACATTACGTGTACACAAAATTAATATTCAACGGCCAAGTCACACCACATTAACTATAATAATGAAGAAATCGCAGTAAGGAACCTTAGACTTGGCACGACTTTGTCTAGATTTCATTACTTTTTAGAGATAAACAAGCAGCTCCATCGAGACTTGGCTAGTTTTTTACAGAATGTTTTTGGTGGGATACAATTGATACGATCTATACTATACCAATTCTAACAGATAGCGCGAAAAAAAAACATAATTATAGTTTTCATGATTTTCTTTTTTTGTCCACGGGGTTGAAAAAAACGCAAACATTAAACATATATTGTCAGATTCGAAGACTGACCGTCGGCGAGTAAGGTCGTCTATTCAGTTCCGCTTGCCCATCTGGTACAATATAAAAAACGGACGTCGCCGCCGAGTCGCAATCGTAGTTTGCTAGTATTGTACATACTTACCTACTATTAATTTTAGTCGTTTTGAAATTTATAATCGCGTGTGTTTGCAAATAGTGAAATCTCTGAACCAAAAATTGCAGGGACATATCGAGAACTTAAATAAGATTAGCAAGATTATGGTTAAAACATTTACGCATCCAAATACAGTGTCACAGTGCAGTGCTAGGTACCCCGTCCACGACGCCTAAGGCTGCTGTAGCAGTGCAGCGGAAGCTGAAACTCGGTGAACTCGTTTAATTTATTGATCTTAAATGAACACATATTATTTTTCAGCCAACCAGCAGCCACTTGTGTATACAAGTCTGAGTTTTCCCAGTTTATCTAGCTAGGAATACGTTATTGTGCATGACACTTTCCTCTATTTCTAAAACCAGGTCCCCACATAAGCAATCCACGTACCTACTATTAATAGCGCATGATACCTATTTCTATGTTAAGAATCATAATATTAATCCTTTTAGAAAGTAGACCTGACGATTTTAAAATATTATGATAAGTGTCCTGGCTTCAACTTTACTGGAAGAGTAGCCAAAATTGCACACGTCAACACACGACTATTTTATTATCATATTGTGTAAATCCACACAAAATCAGGTTTTGTATTATATAATAGCCTCACTGAGAATAGCTTCCATGATACCCATAACTTCAGTCTATGCAATTGCCTGTAACATCTGGAGATCATAAAACTCTCAAGCAAAAAAAGACGCTAGCTGAACCCTTAAAATCAATAGGACAGAAAAAATCGTTACGCCATAGAACAAAAGAACAGTCTGCTACATTATTTTACTACATTCTGGGTCCCAACGAACACATCTGGCAAAAAAACACAAAAGAGGACCCTACTCTCTCCTATTACCTACGAAACGAAAACAAATTACAAACCCGGACCATCAACAAAGTAACAAAGCGGCGTCTAAACACACAAAACAACACGAGATTAATAGAAATCCTGGTAAAGTATCACTAGCTAATAAGCTCTTTTTACAGGTACGATAATAACTTTTTCCGCAGATTAAACCATCAAGGCTACCCACATTATAAAGAACCGCAAAAAGCAAAAATAGCAACACATGTCAAATCCTAGTGAAGCCAAAACAATGAAAGCAAGAATGGAGCAGCACAATTATAGCAAACAAGATTCATTATCACCAAATCTAAATATGGAAATAGTCCATATGATCGGTGACGGGAACTGCCTTTTTAGAGCCATAGCGCATCAAGTAAACGCCATATTTTTTCTGACGTTCGACCACCACATGATAAGAAGGGACCTGGCTAAATATGTCGAAGAAAATCAACATCAGCCGAACATAGCACTAGCGCTCGCGGGAAACCTGCCTACTACCGCGAACCAAAGAAGCGCACATGAGCAAAGGAAGAAATATATAGATCAACAATACAAAGAGGGCGTCTGGGGTGGTGAAGATATCATCATTGCAGCAGCCGAGTACTACTACATCAATGTAACAGTATATCAATCCGGGTCCAGTGCTCCCATTACATACCGATGCAGAGATCCACAACACGCCGTAGCCACTATTAACTTATTATATCAGAATAACCACTATGACAGTCTTCTTAGCACACCCATTAACTCTCAACACTCTGCGACAGAATGCACACTACGCAATACAATAAGTACAAACACAACGTTATCGCCTGATGAACAAGTTGACCCCACCGGATATGCAATACTAGCACCTCCACCCTGCCATAAAACTATGACAGATATTAATAGTGTCAAAATAGCAACCTGGAATGTCAGAGGCACCGCCACACATTCAAAGAAAAATAACATTGACAAAACCTTGAAAGAGAAAGGGATACACATAGCATGCTTACAGGAAACAAACACGAGTACCGGACTATTTAACTCAAAACACTACACCTGGCACCTCAGTGGCTCTACCAAACGCCGTGGCCTCGCGTTACTTGTAAGAAAAGACACGACGATAACAATTCAAATAACAAGAAGAAATACAAATGTCATGGCGGCAGTTATAACAGCTCTCTGCAAAGGACAATCTGTGAATTTGTATATTATAACAACACACATACCAAGCACTAAGTCAACTAAGTCATTTTCCGATTTGATCAACTGCATCAATGCAAAGCCTAAAGGGTCAAACATGATCATCCTAGGAGACTTTAATGCGCACATAGGAAAGCAAGACATGAAAACCAATGGAAATTAAACAACTTATAAAATTGGTGCTAACTTGCTGCACACAATCTCACAATCAATATCGAATAACAATGGTGAAATCTTATTAGATATAATAAAAAGAGAAAACCTTAGAATAGATACATCAAGAGGCAGATCAAGCCTAAAAATAACATGGAAATCTGGAAACAGAAAATCGCAAATTGACCATATACTTACTGCTGCGGACGAGCCTAATATATTTAAATACATAAAAGGCGAGTGGAGAAATAATATATCAGACCATAAAATTATTTTCGCGGATATTACTATTCCGAAACTCAAGAGGGAGAAAAGAAACTCAACACTGCTTAAGCTGAAACCCAACGAGAAACCAATGCACAAATCTGAGCCTGAATTCAATCACAGAAATTACGACTATAGCCGACTTCAAAGTGCGAAAATAAGGAAAGAATATCAAAAGGAAATTAAAAGCCAACCTCGGGTAATAAATCTACAAAACGAGCAGAATAGCCAACTAGTCCCATGGGATTCCATTATGAATATCATGAAATCAGCAGCAGGCAAAATTCTTATAAGCAGGCAATCAGATCCAGAGAACATAGAATCGCGCTCGCGAAACTACAAAAAGCCAAGTTCATCAAAAATTGTTACCCTAGAGAAGCATTTGCAATCAAACAACTAAGCGAAGCAAGACACAATTTGCAAAATACAAGAAATAAAGAAGAAGAGGAAAAATGCGAAATATTCTTTAGAAACCTAAGCAGAACACATCCATCACAACGAATGAGAATTACATACGATTTTTACAGGAGACATAAAATGAACAAGAAGCGCAACAACAAGCAACACTTTATACCCATGTCAAGGTGGGAAGAAGAGATAAAAAAGTCAGCAGGTCCACGCATAGAACTCCTACCCAATGAGAACCCATCAGGCTTTCCTTCGCAATAGATCGACCGACGACCATATGTACACACTTAGGAGAATTCTCGACGAGGAATGGAGAGCAGGCTCAAAAACCTATGTGCTGGCGTTAGACATCGAAAAAGCTTTCGATACGCTGGATCTAAACTGCCTGAGAGACATTTTAGTATCCAGAACTAACAAATTTCTAACAAATAGAATCATTAAGGCATGCATGAACGAATCCACCTGCATAAAATGGTTTGGGCAGCAAACAGAATCAATGCACAAAGGCAAAGGAGTCAAACAGGGATGTCCGCTGTCCCCACGGCTATTCACCATAGTAATGGACGATGTTCTCAGAACACTAGAAGAAGAAACAGAATGCCTTCATCTAGACCAAGATCATGAGATTCAACTCCCTATTATATTGTCATTCGCAGATGACGTGATAATAGCAACAAATAAACTCAGTGAACTGGACGAAATAGTTACCAAAATCAAACCGTTAATGGAATCAGTCGGACTACACATTAATGAAACGAAAACAAAACTAGTAATCAGAGACCCACACAGTACCGAAACCCGAAGTCTTATTAGAATTGGAGGAACCAGTATTCAACCAGTAGACGAAATCAAGTACCTAGGCACGTATATAACATCAACACTTAACAGAAACAACACAATCAACGCTAGATGCAAACAAACGATGCGTAACTCCAAGGCATTAACATCCTTCATAAAAAACACAAAAATGGAGTGGAAAACTGCGCGGCTTATCTATAAAATGGTCATAGAACCTGCAATGACTTACGGTCTTAAGGCAGCGGCACTCACAAAGGCAAACCGATCGAAACTCAGAAGATACGAAAGACTCATTCTTAAAGATATGATAAAGAGTACGCGAAACCCTCCGAATAAAAAAACACGCGAAATTCTTATGGGAAAAACAATAACCAAAAAAGTTAAATGCCTACGGCTATGCTACTACGGGCACATCCTCCGGCGACCAGAGTCACACTTACGCAGCTATCAGATACAAGGCAAAACGGTTAAAAGTTGGAAGACATATACATGGAACGAGTCACTCATACAAGACATGGAATATTTCAATATAAGCAAAGAAGAATGGATTCAGCTAGCAGCAGATAGAGAAAAATTCAGATCAGCCACCCAGGAAATATACCAGCTTAGCGAAACTGACAGCGAAACAAATACTACTGATGAAGAAACATATACGCGAACATAATATTTCATCGCAATCACTAAAAACGAGCATCCCTCTCCAATGCTAGAAGAGAACAATCAGACGAAGATCAAAACACCAATGCTCATTCCTTTGGATTGTACCCGTCTTTACCCCTATTCCTATATTGGCTCTAGGCTGCATAGTCGGCTGATTGTGCCCGACTGGCTGCGGTTGGTCGGGCTTCCTCTCCCATCCCAGAGCATGTCTTTCCTTACAAAATCGTGCCCCCTGGTGTATCCGGCTTGTCCGGGTCAGGCTTGCTCCTGGCTGGGTGTGGTACTCAATCATCAATCATCATCAACATTAAACATATATTGTCACTCACGGGATATCTTCCGTGATTATTTATTGTTGTTTTGAGCTCCCGATATTTCGACGCTGTTGCAAGCGCCATGATCGCGGGTTGACTGGTTTTAAACCGTGAAAGCCTAAAACAGTGTTTGAACGCAAACATTAAATTTAGAAAGTGGTCTACAAGAAACAAAAGTTTGGGAACCTCTGATCTAGACGGTAATTATGATTTTCTACGTTGTTGACAGTTCGTAGTGTACGTATTATTGTTGGTGACAGACGTAATTAATATCAAGAACTACGGACTACTCACTTGCGCGGTTTGCTTTGAGTCATAATTCAATCTTTTAGAAAAACTAAATTGAAAAGGGCTTGAAACATTTTTGTAGGAAGCGTGGCCGGATTTTTTTCGCCATTTTGGTTTTTTTTCAAAGTCGCGGCCACGCATACGACCAAAAAAATAATCAGCTGTCTCATACATCTGGTCGAGTAGATATTGGAATTCTGTATGGGGCCGTTGATTATTTTTTCGCGACTACGATGGTGGTCCCATGGAAAAAGTTGTTCAGTTTGATGGTCTGTAGCACACCCTTCCATGTGACTATACCCTTTCTGTTACACGTTGTATAAATCGATAGCTGGTATCAACACAAACAAGTTTCATACGCGACAAAATGTTCTAAAATGTCACGTTTCCGAGATATGAGCTATTAAAGTCAAAGTCTATTCACGGATTTAACTTTCACAGTTTATAGGTATCTCGTAAACGTGACACTTTAGAACGTTTTATTTCGTACAAAGCTGGTTGGTATTGATGCCAGCTATCGATGAATACACGGTTTATGCGTGACCGATCAAATCAAAGTTGTACTGATGGAAAAAAATCCGGCCAAAAAGTTCAAACCCGTTTGACTCGGATTTTCAGCCTTTGTGTTTTTTTTACACTTGAATAAATGTAGTCGATCAAAACCAGGTATATACTTTGATCTTTGGGACCTCATACCTACATCGATTGGGTTCAAACCTAGACAGGCGCATAACTTTGTGTAATTTAATTCATCATCGCCGTTACTAGAAGGTTTCCAGGTATGATGTAGAACAAAATCGCAATGACGGGGAGAACAAGTGCCTTTCGGCTTCGTTAAGAGGTTGTTTTACACCCTTTAGGTGTAGACATCGTAAACCATATTCCTACTTTGTCTTTTTAATGTTTTACCTCGAGGCATAATCAAGATTTCACCAAGTTTCACTCGTTTCAAGTGGTGTGACAGGTCTCATCTTTCGTGGCATGGATTGTACCTATATGAATTTATTAAAAACAAAATACGATCGTTCTCTTTCAAACATTTAAAATATTATTCATCCAAAACTCAAAACGAAACACAATCGAGTATCCTCAATTGTTTACTAGACCATTCAGTCTTGTCTTTGTGATTTCTACAGACAGAAAAGCAGGCGACTCCAAGCCAGGTTAAATGTACTGCCGCCATTAATTTCATTACGGTAACTGTGGACTTGTGCCAAGGCGGTCCAAGTTAGGGGATTCCTTTACACCGTGGAGTAATATATCGTAAATAAGATGGTGTATAATAAAGATACTAAGCATTAGAGATGTCTCTGTGGTACTAGCCATGACTTCATCATCTGCCCAGCCTTTATCTATACTATGACAACTATACAACTAGAGTCGGCTTTAAGTCTTACCGGATGCAGCTGATAATACCACTATTTTACATGGAGCGACTGCCTATCTGACCTCTACAACCCTGTTAGTACTGTGTATTACGATAGTCCTTCCTTCGACTGGTTGTTAGACTTTCAGGCACTTAACAGGCCCGCGGAGCATGCGTCTAGTTCATACAAACGTAATACCAAAATAATGTGTAAATAAAACATATTTTTATTGTACCTAGTGTGTATTTTTTTCGATTGTATTACAGACTATCTAGGTTTTCAAATTTATATTTTGAATGGACACTGTTTCAAATAAGATTTATGAGAAAAATAAGTTTTCTAAAAAAAAAAATCCTCATATCTCGTCTTAATATCACTGTCCTTTCAAATTATATATTTGGCAACATAGATATTCTGTAATCTAACCGAAATAAATACACACACACTACCTTCAGAATAACTGTGTTTGATTTACAAATTATTTTGGTATCACGTTTGTATGAAAGACACATGCAAACATAGCCTTCTACACTACTACCCAAAAACATACATAAGCAGAACTGACCTACATACCGCTACGGTACTGTGTGAGCCACGGCCTCAGGTAAAGGGGTGGCTAAGCAAACCGGCTTATCGCGAGCGGCTGACAAGCTTGGATTTATGTGCTAACTTTATCTTTTCCGTTACGTGCGCCTTGGAGGCCGATGGCACTGGAGTTTAGCGGTTGATCTGAGGTTAGGTCGGTTTATTGGTTTACGGGTGAAATGGAGTATTGATAAAAGTAATTTCAATACTTCTTGCTAATTTAATAAATTAATTTGTTGTAGTCTACTAAATTTTCGTAATGTCACGTTTCTGTTTCGCTCAGGGGTTGGGTTATGTTTCTTAGAACACTCACATTTTGCTAGTTATGTTTAATTAAGTCCCATGGAATAGGAAGCGAGCCTATTGCCATCAACCGGTCACAAATCCAACCACTTTGGCAATTTCTGATCAAAGAATGAAAATTGTTTGAATATCTGCGGACAATTTAACTGGGGGCGATGTTATGGTCAGTAAGAAGCATCGCTCGTTGTTGAGCTGAAGCAAAATGTCTGGCTTGTTCTTTCTACTACACTCTGTGCAAGTTTGAGCGAGATACGAACAACTTTCATCATCAAATTCATGTCAAAACTAACGCACGTCCGATTCGGATGACAGGCAAATGCGGGAGCTCAACCGATTCGGTTGACCGACGGAATTCATCTTTGTAGAATTTTTGTATAAAAATTACTATTTACTATGTATTATAATTAATTGACCGTACCTGTAAAACATTTAAAATTTTTAGAGTAGGTATGTTTCAGTCATCAGTCATACTAAGATGAAAATACCGGCGCTATGTAGAATCCTAACTCAGATTAAAAAATATCTACAACAGAAGAAATGAAAATCTCAATTCCGAATGATAACATTATTAGACAAAAGATTATTATTATAAGGACAAAATAATCTTTCAAATAATAATCTCAATAATCCTGTCTCACAAAAGAAAAAGATAAGGAAACAAATGAGAAACGGAATATTCCCGATATTTTAATCTGACAATCGAAAACTCAACATTGTATTCTTGTAATTTTAGTTTATTTCAAGTACCCGACCAGTGGAGATGGGTAATTGTCCCACGGGAGCGTACTACTGGGATAAAAAGTATCTTATGTGTTAATCCAGGTTAAAAACTATTTGTTTGGAAAACATCCAGACAACTTCACAAACTTTCTTATTTATAATTTTAGTAGGAAGTAGAATTAATGCTATCTCAGTAACTTGCCATTTAATGCTTCATAGAACATTATTGAGATGTACAACTTCTTGGCATAATTAAATTTATTCAAAAGTAAACAGTCCCTTTGAGTTCCGAAATTACAAATATTTTTGTAATTTGAAAACCAAAGAAGACAGGAATAAGATAAATATTTATTTAATTTTAAAATATTTATTTAAGCATTTATATCGCTAATGAAAACAAAAATGACTAATAAACACTTGTAATTCGATGTTATTAAGTCTGGGTCTGTGCCCAGTTGATGGCAATAGGCTCGCCCCCTATTACAGGGGACTTAAACAGAACTGACGAAATATGGGTGTGTAAGGTACAACTTTGCCTTACTCTTTGGAAATTTATATATATTATGATGCATTACAAATCTCTGTGTAAATTTACACTAATATTATAAAGAGGAAAAATTAGCATTTTTGTGTGTATGTTTGTAATGAATAAACTCAACAACTACTGTGCCGATTTCAAAAATTCTTTCAACAATGGATAGCTACATTATCAGCGAGTAACATAGGCTATATTTACTCTCACGGGAACAGGAACTACGCGGGTGAAACCACGTGACATCCGCTAGTAAAAAATAAAGTAGAACACTCTAAAAACCATGCACGACAAAAATGGCAAGTATTTTTTGATGTTTTCGTATAACCAGACTCACACATGTCTCACAGATTCTTATTCATACATACAACACATAGACTGAAACATAACCCTTCCTTATGTTTTGTCTTAAGTCGGGTTAATAAAAAATGATGTTTAGATGACAAGAACAAACTAGATCGCCTCTGTCACCAAAATTCCTTAATTTATCAATAAGACTTGAAAGCAAACTAATTTGGAAATAACGTTCACCTAAAACTTTAACTACGATTAAAAATGTGCCACCAACCGCCTCAGAAAGTATTCGGAAAACATCGTTCAAGCAACGCAACGGTCTATATACGAAATATACTTAAGTTTTAACTGTACCTAAACAAATACAAAATAGGAGGAGCTCGTGGCCATATAACAGCACCTTTTTTTTTTTAGGATGGGAAATCATCAAATGACTTCTCCCACTCTGGGCGGAGCGGGAGGGAGTGTCAGACTCTTACTGACTAAAACCCACCCATGTTCCTTCCTCGCCCTTTATGTTCCGGGGCCGCGGTATCTCTTTCGAATAGGCCCGCAACCCCGGCAGGCTTCGGCCCTTGCGGGCCCTTCCCCTTATGCTGACATCTCTTTGAGGCGCGCGTGGAACACGAACGCGCCGTCGACACGGCCTGTCGTCATTAGACGGACGGACAGCTAGCTAGCCCATAGCTAACCGTCCACAGGCCCGCATCTACGGTGGCCGGTAGCCACCACGTGGCCCCCGACGCCCGGTGCGTCTCCCGCGGCGGCCGGGAAGAGAGGCTCTCTCCCTCTCTCGTTCCGCCACCTCCTTCGCCAGCATGACTGCTTCGCAGAAGGAGGTGACGGCTTCCCATTCCGTCTCGCTCCGGACCATGGATTGAACCAGGGCCGGACGCGAGAGGTCGCTGCCGCCGATCGCCGCTACGAGGACACGGCGGTGCTCCGCCCAATATAACAGCCCCTTGAGTCGATCTTCAGGTTAACGTGCTTGGCTAGGTTGGTCCGTGTATGGGTGACCACCCATTACATACCGAGTTTCCTCCGTGTCTCGAAAAACACGTTAAGCCGCTGGTCCCGGCTGTCATTTGTAGATTTTTGACAGTCGTTACAGGTAGCCAGTGGCCTGATAGTCTGCTAACCGGTCTTACCAAGGGGTTTCGTATCACCCAGTACTAACTGGGTTGTGGTCAGACAGGCAGTCGGTCCATATAAAATACTGGTTTTCTTTTCTTTCTTTCTTCTTTCTTTCTCTTTCTTTTTGGGAAAAGGCTAGGCAGATTAATACGCAAATAATATATGATTGTGGTTCTAGTTGGCATAATGTTATTAGTTTTCCGTTTAACATTATTGATAGTATTCCTTAGACCATGTTGACACTTTTTTTTAATTTTTTGACCATGTTCACATTTTTATAAGTTTTTGACCATGTTGACATTTATTTATTTATTGTAGTTTCAAATTCGCTGCCAGTCGCTGCTGGAATGACTTCCCTCCACCTTTTTGTGCTCTAAAAACTCTGCTCTGAAGTAGATACAAACAATACTTACTCCAACAACAAAAATAATAGAATAAACTCACTATAAGGTTAGCAGGCAGCCTGCAGAGGTGGCCGGAGCGTCTGGCCGTCCTTATTTTTATTGGAAAACAGGATGACACGTAGTTTTCAGTCACCTCTACACCGGGATGCACTGTTTTGCCGTAACTTAAAATCACTTTTTCCTTTCGTAGCTCACGACTACACTGGTGTAAAGTAATCATTATTATTTCTTGTTTTAAACGTGTTGACAGCCCCATTAAAATAATAATATATATTTTTTTAATTGTATATTATTTCAATGACATGCCACTTATTTTAAATTTATAATTCTATTGTAAACCAATTATTTGGATGCCCATGTGACGGCAAAATGTGGAGAGCTTTATTATCAAAAAACATCTATGTTCCTATTACCAATGTTTGCAAAGAATAAATGATTTGATTTGATTTGATTTGATTAACAAACAAATACACATATCGTTCGGTATTGTTACGGTTTCAAATGCAGCTGTACATTAAGTATATCTGCTCTTAAAAGTAAATTGAAGAGTTTTCTAAATAAAAGAGCATATTACAGTATAGCAGAGTTTATGAAAGAAGACAATTTTGATCGTTTTTAAGATGACGATGTTGTATTTATGACATGTTATAGGAATCTTGTGATTTTACTCTCTTTATTTTGGAATGGATGTAATTTTGAATTGAAATTTTAATTATATTATTGTATTGTATTTATATTTTATTGACTATTTTATTAATGACCAAGTACTTTGACATTTAATTTTATCTAAAAACATGCTTTTTGAATTGTAATTATACCTAATCCATAATGAATAATGATGATTTAATATGTAATAATTCCTATAAGTAATGATGATATAATATTGTCACGATTTATGCACCATCTCTTCCTACCAATTTGTACGCCACATGTTAGAACTTTTCTGTATAACATTATTATCTTGCATGCAATGTATCATGTACACCATGTTTAAACAAATACATTTTTACTTACTTACTTACTGTATCTTTGACGTTTTGTATGAAATCCTTTGTTGGGTTGGTTGTGTGTGGTACAATCAGAAGCACCCTGAGGCTTTGGTATCATGTCCAAAATTCCAAATAGTTGGTTGAATTTCAAACGGCGGCGCTCCGCATTTGTTTTCGAATATTGGACGGGTATGTCAAATATGTTTTGTGTTGAGAGTTTCGGGAATCATGCATAGAGGAATAGGAATGTGAATTTAAGGGTTTCGAGTCTGAATTTACTCGTCAGATAACTTTAATGTTTAGAAAAATTAGTAAGATATATTTTCCCATACGAAACCTGTCAAAAAATCATATTAATTTGCTTCTTATACAAGAGTTATTTCATCTGCCAAATGAATGACAACCATTTTATTTTTTTTTCGGATGGGAAATCATCCAATAATTTCTCCCACTCTAGGCGGAGCGGGAGTGTCAGACTTTTACAGACCAAAATCATCCACATTCCTTCCTCGCCCTTTATGTTCCGGGCCACGGTATATCTTTCGAACAGTCCCGCAGCCCCGAAAGAAAGCCTATAAATCACTAATAAAAGTATACCTAAAAAAACTTTTTTGCAAAAAATAAAACCGCTTCAGAAGCTAAAGTTATTTTTCTTTTTTTTTGGTTTTTTTTTTTGAAGTCGGTTTTATTTTTTCCAAAAAAGTTTTTATTTTTCACTTTTTAGTGGTTCACATGTGCTTGGTACACATGGAAAGTGCATACCGTTACAATTACAACAAGCCCAAACACGACTAGGATACATTGTCTCATTATGGAGTTCCGTGACTCTTGGCTTCATCATCAGATCTGATGGTAGAATGGTTCTTATCAAACGCAAATGCTTCACTTGTTGTAGAAAATACCAAAATTGCTGTACGTTATCCTATAAAATTTGAAGAGTTCCCTCGATTTCGCCAAGATTCCATAATCAGATCCCAACTTGGCGACTATGGGACCAACTTGGAAGTATACCCATTCAAACAAAAAAAGAATTTTTCAAATCGGTTCAGGCGTCTTCGAGTAATCGGTGAACATAGGTACATAAAAAAAAAAAAAAAAAATCATGCAGTCGAATAGAGAACCTCCTCCTTTTTGGAAGTCGGTTAAAAACTGCTACTATGTGTTTTTTTTTAAGTGGTACTTAATTAAAATGCTTTAAAACCTCATAATTATTAACGTTGGCGGTGCTATCCTTTCTCAGGCGTCCAGTGTGGGGCGATACTTGCCCATCTGAGGGCATCCGTGTGACGTGGACACTTTCACTTCAGCCTGGCCGTTTTTCTCCAATATCAGCTTCTAGAGGTATGGAGCGCAGGTTGGTGTGCCTGACGATCTGATCATATTTGCTTGCCAAAATATAACATGGCCAGAGATCGCACAGATCCAGAGATGAATGGAATGAGAAAGGGGAAGTCTTTGCCCAGCAGAGGGACACAATGTAGGCGTTAGATTTTCTAAAAATAAACTATCACTTTCTGCTGAATTTAGTTGGTTTTTTATTGTAAGACTAAGAAAGATAAAAACGTCAACGTTTGAACGTTGCAAATTACTGCCAACAAACATGATGCAACATTTCTAATCCATTTAGGTCATAACTCGCAGCCTACTATCCCTTAACTGTCAAAGTATCATAGCACACACCTGCCTACGCTTTTAAAGATAATATAATAACTAAAACCAGGCATCTGCCATTTAATTTTGTTCCTCCGAGCTAGATGGTAACCGGAGCACATTAAAAGTACGATTCCGTAAACAAATGCAGCAAAGCGCAGCACAATGCGTTGCAATCGCAACAACACCACTAGTTTATATCTCTATCTCTCTCTCGTGGCAGGGAGAGCTCCTTCTCCCTCCTCTCTCTCCCTCTTTATCTCTCTTGCCTAATCAATCGACTCAGCCCACTGCTGTAGATCTCTTCGACTCTCGTCTACCAAAGAAATACGAAATACTACAGTTGTTGCGATTTATGGTAGCGAAATGCTTCCAAACTCATCAAGTTACATGGAAACTAACATGCTAGTAGTTGCTGGGGTCTATTCAATATCAAAATCAAAGCATTTATTTCAAGTTGGCCAGTTACAGGCACTTTTGAATTGTCGAATTAAAAATGAACATTAAAATGTAGCTACAGTCCCAGTCACAAGACATAAAAACTGTGAACTGTACCCGCCCGTTCTTGCCCGTTCTTCTCCATAGAGATCTACGCTAGGGAATGCTAGCGTAGATCTCTATGGAGAAGAACGGGCAAGAAACTCCATGGACACTCTTTTAAATCAAAAATTGTTACAAAATCTTGGATACATCATTCATGTTGAAATCGTATACCTATTATGTGAGAACAATGTAAAAGTGTCCATAGCAAAACAAAAATAAAATACAACTCAAAAACAAAATAATTAATTCAAATAAACCATGGCGACTAAGAGATGACCAGTCACAACTGACAGCGCCTGTTCACGAACATGACGCATGGATCAGCACCATTCAGCTCAACCATTTAGAAGGGAACTAAATGGTCCGACACACGCGCCACCATCAGCGAGACAATTGAGAGAGCATGACATACTCTCAACCGCCAGGGCACATTCACTATTATACCGACTAGATGGCTTTGCAACTGCTGTCGCCTTCGGAAGTGTACCTTAAAGTAAGATAGAACGCAGCAATATTTCTGATTTGTATGCACACATTACGAGAGAGAGCAGCAGTGGCCCAGTGGTGGCGACTCCGACTTAAGAACTAAGTAAGCCGTTGGTTCGAATCCATTCAGGCGCATTATTTGTGTAATTTATTTCATCACCACTGCTCTCAAAACGATGATGAGGAAACTGGCATGTCCTGGTACCAAGAAAATTCGAAGAAATGTGACATTTAAAAATCCGCACCTGGTCCGCGTGCTGGATTACAGCCCCCCCCCCCCCCCCCTCATAGAGACAAGGCCCGTGTCCCAGCAGTGGGAAAATTAATAGGATGATAATGATGAACACTTTGCAAACACCTTTGTAGATAGCAGTACTTTACAGCTACTACCGCTTACATAGCAAATAGTATCGCTGAGATCTGCCATTAAAATGCTCTGCTGTTGCGGTCCACAGCTCGCGACTTCGGAATCGCACCTTAAATATAACTGGCGCACGCACAACTTAAGTGGTTTCACTCTTATCTTAAGCAAGAGGAACAGAATCTAATGGGAGGCGGGTAGAATCCTCATAAATTATAGTTGTTCGTATGTGTGTACTATTAATTTGTAACGTCTAATAGAAATTTATTGCGGCCAAGGTTGTTTGTGAATGTTATATTGCGGTTTTTGGACTTGTTATACAAAATGTATGCTCGTTTAAACTATTACTAGACTAAAATTAAATATAACTGCCTAAATAAAAGCACACTGATGATTTTTTAGCGTTTTACTCGGCGAACTGACTGAAAATTGACATTGTGCAATAATAGGTATGTCTGTGTTCGTAAAAACGATCGATAAAAGCACAATACATATGCTTGTGAGGATATCGTCTCAATTTTATATGACTAAGGTGACAATGAATGCGAAAAGGAATTTTATTCTGATGTCTCGAGTCTTTTTTATTGCAAAATGACCTCGATCACACCTGACGGAGAGCAATGGATAAGGTCTATGATGGAACGAGCATACCCAGAAGATGCCTGTTCACCCTTGCTTTAGAGGCAGGTGGGTTAATTCTTGAATGGTTTTGTATATTATAGTACCTATACCTCTGGCAGGTATTCTAACAAGTTTATAATCCATAATTACTTTGCACTTACTACCAAACTACTGTTTCACACAACATTGATCGCTACACAATCCTACCAACCTACCACTGTTACTATAACTTAATCGCTTGCTCAAATTAAACCATTGTTTAATCGTCACTTACGCACCTATACAAACGGCATCGCTTGGACTAATCTAATTAATCCGTGAGCAGCTATTAGCCTAGCTAACCGTAACCTACTTAACGGGGATCAATTTAAATGTAAATACGGGCCTGTCATATTATGAGTTTAGGGCTGCGTTTCAACCAGAGATACGCGAGAATGAGCTTTAAGGTGGATGCGCCAGGGTAGCCCAGCAAAATTCAAATGTTCTTACGTTTTTTTGCAAACTCGATTGAATGATTTCAAAATATCTGTTTGCCTGGAAGTCCGTTTAAATATATAAACAGTTAAGACAGTTGATTTAAAACTGTCTATCGATGTAATGAATGAATTCCTCATACCGCTCTCTATTTTTTTATCATGTATTGTTGTGCTCTGAGGAATGATTTAGTTGCGCTTAGATGGTTGCGCTTAGAAATAGGTGCGCTCTGAGGAATACCTCATTAAATCGACTTACATGAACTTGGAGGGTTGTATGATGATTTTGATGATTATAAATCAGTAACAACATACGTCTTATAGCCGCGAATCATTTTTGAACATACAACCAAGCACTGGCCTGTAAATTGCAAAAAACGTAAGAAAATTTGAATTAGTCGGGCTACCCGGGACAGAAAAAAAGAAAAAGATGCGTCTGATGAGCTCCGAAAAAGAAGTAGTATTGGATAGATAAATTAACTGAAGAATGATGACTTCGGAACAGCACTTTTAAAACACCGAACTTTCAACTTAATCAAACTAACTTACCCTTCAAAACGGATCATCTGCCTAACCTTTTTTTAACTATGTTGGGGTCTGAATACCAGTATTTTACACGGAGCGACTGCTTATCTGACCTCCACAACCCAGTTGGTACTTGGTAATGCAACTCCTCTTGGTAAGACTGGATGTCAGACTTTCAAAGATCTACAAATGACAGCCGGGACCAACAGCTTAACGTGCTTTCCGAGGCACGGAGAAAACTTGGTATGAAATGAGCAGTCACCCATCCATGGATCAACCTAGGTAAACGCGTCGCCTGTTATTATTAAATCAAATCAAAAATGTTTATTTTTAGAATATGGTACAAAATAGATGTTACAATATTGGTTCCAGCTTATACTGCCATAATATGGCGACCAAATATTTTTATACAAAGCTTATTAATCAATAACTCAGAATTAGAATGTTTATTTTATTAAACTAGGTATGAACTAGGTAGTTCATCTCACACACTCTGTAGTGTGAGATGTTACATTTTCATTTGAAAACCTACTTTTTGTTTTGCCATTTGGTGTACAATTATTATAATAAATCTAAAACGAATTATGTTAATTACGTGCAATAATAACCATTTTCAATCAAATATCATCAAACACGAACGTCAAAGATCCACGTATTTTCTCCTAATGTCAACAATAAAATTAATTAAGCCACGAGCTCCTCCACCAACCCTACAAAACTAACGCGACAATAATACGGATTGCATTGTCTCACACAAAATTACAGTACCCTACTTAGTTCCGCGCAGTTGGGACTGATTCCGGCACCACATACAGTTGTCACGGCACGGACGATAAATTGTGGCTGTCCGGGGAGCTAGTACGAAAGTTACGAACTAATTCAGACTATTTTCGGACTTCAATGCTGGTTAATATGTGGGTGGTACGTTTTTGGCGTAGCTAATGTAATAATTTTAAACGACTGGGCTATTAAAGTGGTTAATGTACACAACTTGATACCACTTCTCTCAGGGGTAGTGCACGAGATAACGGGGATTCAGCCAGCCGAGCGTGGCCCCCCGCACCAGACCAGTCAGCTGCTGTACGCCTCCACGCCCAGTTGAGTTTACGCGTTTTCAATGTGCATGTTACTTTCTTGTTTACATTTTAACCGATCGTTATAATTAATTTATTTTTTAGTGACATATGTTATACAAATCACTATAAATTTAATTTGCTCCATCACGACATGTCATCACGACCATTGGTCCTTCGAGCCGGATACCATAGGATAACTAACTATCTATAAGCTGCCGAAACATAAAGAATCCATCTCACTATTTTAAATGTGTAGTTGTAATATGTATGTAATAGGAATACATAGTGGTTAGGAAAAAACAATGTCACCTAGTCGATATCTCTAAGCTAAAAGGATAATGATTGATTTGAGGGTTTAAATGCAAACGGCATGCCTGAGAGTATTTTTATTTAGTAGAGTATGAATATTTTTCAACTGCATGCAAAGCCAAGTCAGAGGCTTATGGGTGGCATAAAAATTTAGACAAGAGGTTAGGCACTAACCACAGAAAAAAAGAAGAAATGCTGAGACCAGCGACCCAGAAAATCAAGAACACAATTTAATCATCATAAAATAAACAAACTATACAAATAATGTGAACTACTAGATGCACTGGCCACTGACCCACCTAACCAAACCCCTATCACACTGATATATGCATAACTAACTTTATGAAACAACATTACCTACCCGTATTTAGTTCCGCGCAGCTTGACACGGATTCCGGCCGGTTGTCACTGTTCGAGCAATTTATTGCACGACGATTACGAATGATGTACATACAGGAGTGGTTGTGATATGTTACTGTCGTGTTTGTGATTTCTGGAGGAAAATGCATGTCTATAATGTTAGATAGGTGAACTGGTGTAGGGGGGCAGTGTAAATAACAGTTGTAGTATAGTGATCGATTATTGTAGTATGGACACGATACGTGGAGGAATAAATAAAATATATATATATATATCGCTGGACATTACACACAGCGCCATCTAGTGCCACACTAAGCAAGGCTTGTGTCGTGGTCACCAGACAGTTGATATACTACATAATTATATACTTTTTGTTTGTATATACATACTTATTATTCATAGAAACATCCATGACTCGGAAACAAATGTCCATGCTCATCACACAAACATTTGCTCCTACCGGAATTCGAACCCGGGACCCTAAGAACGTAAGGCAGCTTCACTACCGCTGCGCTATTCGGGTCGTCAAAATGAGGAAAATGTCGTGAGAAAAGTTTCGAGTGTGAATGATGGCTATAAGAGTAGAGGAAGACAAAAGAAACAATGGATGGACTGTCTGAAAGATTATATCGCTAGAAAGGATGTGAATGCTGAGATGACGAGCAACAGAAAAGTATGGAAGACGAAGGCATGCTGCCGACTCGAAATAAATTGGGATCAAAGCAGGTGAATGATGCCTTTTTCCCAATTTGTCGCAGGCCTGTGGACGGTGAGCTATGGGCTAGCCTGATGTCCATCTTTTAGGTTTTAGTCAGTAAAAGTCTGACACTCCCTCCCGCTCCGCCCAGAGTGGGAGAAGTCATTTGATGATTTCCCATCCTAAAAAAAAAAAAGTTACGCGTCTTATGACGTCAGACCGCGGCCGTGCCGACGGCGCGTTCGTGTTCCACGCACGCCTCAAAGAGATGTCAGCAACATTAAGGGGCAAGGGTCGAAGCCTGCCGGGGTTGCGGGACTGTTTGAAAGAGATAACGGGCGGAACATAAAGGGCGAGGAAGGAATATGGATGGGTTCTAGTCAGTAAAAAAAAAGTCATGTGAATGATGATGACACGTGAGACTTATTGACATTATAATAATGAATACAATATTGCATTTTGAAATGCAACATCTGTAACTAGTAGTGAGCGGTGGTTTGGATAGAAATTAAACACGCCCAAGAAGCTCAGTCTGACTACGTAAGCGTAGCAACATTCTACGATTATGGCGCTACGCCGTAGCACTGATGCGATGCGATGTTTTCGTATATTTTACAGAGTTATTCATGTAGGCGTGATAGTAGTGACGTAAAATCACTTGTCAAAATATCCCTAATAATATATTTTGACAAGTGATTTTAATCAAAATTAACATCTTGTTTCAACACACAAAATTTAAAAAAAATGTTTAGAAATTGCGCTCCTGACGTGCAACCAAACCAACAGTCTCGTTGAAAAATCTAAACTTTACCAAAATTCAATTAATTTGCACCAGCTTATGTCCGCGGTTTCGATCGCGTGGGTTTCGGTAATAGTCCCACGGAATCATACCACCAGGGTAAAAAGAATCCTATAAACAGGGTGTAAACCACCTCATCACAAAGCCGTTAACCAAGCATTCTGTACATCAAATTAAGTAACTTTACGCAAAAATTATTGCTGGGAAACAACATCTTTTCTTGAGGTTATAAACCATGTTTTGTGGTAGAACTTAATGTAACACACTTAAAACATTGTGCTGATGCATAGATTTAATAGTACGGGGTTCGTGGAGGTGTTAAAAGTCAAAATCTTACAAAAAAACTTTTATTTAAAAAAAATCTTGTCAAAAAGTTGTAACTTTGACCCCCCATATCTCCGTAACTAGATGGTTCCCAGGTACGTTGTGGAACAAAAAAATGATCGCAATGATGGGGAAAACAAGTGCCTCTCGGCTTTGTGAAGAGGTGTTTTACACCCTTTATTAATACAGGTTACAAAGTATATGTGTGCCAAATCTGTTCAACCGTTTTTGCGTTAAAGAAGAACAAACATCCAAACGGGTGTAAAGAAAGAAAGATAGAAAAAAAAATATTTGACGTCAGTTACTAAAAAAATATATATAATTATATACATATCGCTGGACAGAATATAATTATATATATCATACACACAGCGCCAACTAGTGCCACACTAAGCAAAGCTTGTGTCATGGACACTAGATAGTTGATATACTACATATATACTTTTTTGTTTGTAAATACTAATACTAATTATACATAATTTAACATCCATGACTCGGAAACAAATGTCCGTACTCATCACATAAACATTTGCTCCTACCGGGATTCGAACCCAGGACCCTAAGAACGTAAGGCAGCGTCACTACCACTACGCCAATCGGGTCACCAATCCACAGATCGACCTAGGCAAGCACGGCTTAACCTAAAGATCGACCCGAGCGGCTGTTATTTTTTAACCTTGAGCTCCTGCATTCCAAAACCTATTATTGATAGTTATACTACTATTCCAGTGCAATATTTAAGACGTACCATAACAAAAACCCGATTCTAAATCCGAGTGCCGAAATAGAGTAGAAACTTGAACAGTTACTGATTGCAAGCAGTACATAAAGTTGTCGCGTTTGATACAATTTATGGGCACTAGTTTAGGAAGTGTATCTAGGACGGATCGTAAGTTAGGTACAAATGTACTGTTGGCTAAATAAGTGGGTTCCCACTATAAGATTTACTTATTTTTCTTGTGGTTAGTGACTTTTTGAAGTGAAAACTTATTTAGGTGCGTTTTAGGGTAAAAAAAAAAACATGGAACTCACGTGACCGTCACCTAACGCTTCGTAGCACTCGTAGCTGATCCGCTACGGCGTAGCACCACACTTAGGCGTGCGCGGGGTACAACCCATAGCAGATATAAATTACTTAGTTTTCAATTCTATGGGTAGTCCCCAAAGAACACCACCTACCCACCTTGTTTTTTTTGCGGATAGGAAATCATCTATCAAAAAAAAAATCCTCAAATAACCCCGCGGAGGGGGGGGAGTGTTCTGACACCCCCGTCCTTACTGACTAAATCCCATCCATGTTTCTTCTTAGCCTTTTGTGTTCCAGGACCGCAGCACCTCTTTCGTGTGGTTAGTGCCTAGCCTGGTGTCAGATTTTTTATGCTCACGATGTTTTCCTTCACCAAAGCAAGGAATAATTGTACAATAAGGATAATTATAAATCCGAAAAATCAGAGGGGCGTCTTGGGTTCGAGACTCATGACTTAAATAACAAAAAAAAACAAAAATAAATAAAAATATCGCTTGACATTTTACACACATTGCCATCTAGTACCGCACTAAGCAAAAAGTACTTGCAACTTGGCAGTTCAACGTTAACACCACTAGGTTATCACTGCTATACTATAAAATGACAGCCGGGACCTACAGCTTAACGTGCTTTCTGAGGCACGGAGATAACTCGGTATACAAGGGTGGTCACCCATCCACAGACCAACCTGGGCAAGCACGGCTTAACCTGAAGATCGACCTAACTCAAAATAAATAAACAACATAGTAAATATTCCGTTTTCAGTTTTAATGACAATGAATATAGTATTGTCACAATCGATTAATTAGTATTTTTAGCTGACCGTACGTACACAGGTTGGACTGTATCCGGCTGCATTAATGCAGATATATGGTAGCTCTGTGTGCTCCGACGTACATATGTACCTACATATGTCAGTAATGTGTTTACGGTTATTCAGTTTGTTACTTACTAAATAGAAACCGTAAAGAAAATCAGTATAAAATAACATTGCACGTGTAAATCCCGAAAGGTTTGGCAGAGGTGTACCTGATGAAATACGCACATTTTGCTAGGTATGTCAAAGTCCTATAACGGGTGTAAAACACCTCTTAACGAAGCTGAAAGGCACTTGTTCTCCTCGTCTTGCCAATCATTTCTTGTTCCACACCATACCTGGGAACCTCCTAGTTACGGAGGTTTTGGGAGTCAAAGTTACAACTTTTTAACAAGTTTTTTTTTTTAAATACAAGTTTTTATTGTACGATTTTTACTTTAGACACCTTCACGGCCCCCTTATTGTTCAATCCATGCACCAGCACAATATTTTGAGTGCGTTACATTGAGTTACCTATACCTCAAAACATGATTTTTCACACCAAAAAAAAAAGATGGATCCCAGCAATATTTTTTGCGTAACTTTACTTAGTTTGATGTGGTTTACACCCTGTATAGTGCGTGAGTCTATTGCCATCAAGCACAAATTCAAATTCCATGGCTGCTACTGAGTTTTTTTTTTTTTTTAGGATGGGAAATCATCAAATGACTTCTCCCACTCTGGGCGGAGCGGGAGGGAGTGTCAGACTTTTACTGACTAAAACCCATCCATGTTCCTTCCTCGCCCTTTATGTTCCGGGGCCGCGGTATCTCTTTCGAACAGGCCCGCAACCCCGGATCTGGGAACTCTTACGAAGCAGTTGTGCTTGCGACCACTAGACTAACATGGCAGTCAGAAGCAGGGAGAAACGTACAAATCATATTATACAAGAATGTATAAGACCCGACAAAGCCGTCAGCCAAAGATTTTGTTAAAAAATTAATGCTGAGAAATGAGATTTTTTGGAGTGAGAAATCACGTTTTACTGTAAAACTCAATGTAGCACACTCAAAACCAATGCTGATGGATGTTTTGAATAGTGAATGGATCGTGGAGGTGTTTATGTCACCGTAAAATTGTCAAATACGTTATATTACAATATAACGTGTATCTCTCTAGAGATATTGTAAAGTCTCGAATTATTGTCAACTGAACATACGGAAGTATCTCTTGCCCCCATAAACGGGACTTGGGGCACTCCCCCGTTAGGTTAGTTAGGTTCCTTTAAACCCTGCACTCGGAAATAGGGGCCCCGCGAAGCGGGGCTCCGTCGACTACGCTTTTTAGGGGAATATGAAGTGTTTTAAGGTTAGGTTATATTAATCGATATTTCTCAGGAATGGTACAGTATCTTTTCATGAGAGTGGTACCACTGGGCAAGGAGGACCCCTCCTTCTCTCCACACCGCGTGAGTTGACTACCATCGCATGCATTTCACGAAAAATAATGCGTTTTATTGTAAGCAGTATGTTCATTTGACAATAATTCGAGACTTTACAATATCGCTAGTGATATTACAATATAACGTATTTGACAATTTTACGGTGACATTTATATTAAAAATCTAACATTGGCAAAAGAATTTAAAAGAAAAAATAAATGCTATTTGGAACTTTGACCCCCTGTACTATCTTTGTAACTTGAAGGTTCACAGGCATAGTCCAGAACAAAAACCATATATCACTATAACGGGGAAAACGCCTTTCAATTTCGTTAAGAGTCTATTTACACACTTTATGCTATTGGACTTATTTTGAACTAGAATTGCCTACGGCTTTGCTACTGACGAAAAAACACACTAAGAATACTTTTTTTTTTGATGCAGGAGCTTAATTTTATTGAAATCTCTTCAAATAAGGAATTCGGACTTACTGTACCTAAACAAATACATGTCATAAAAGGAGAAGCTCTTAGCTAAATAATAACAGCCTCTCAAGTCAATCTTCAGGTTAAGCCGTGCTTGGCTAGGTTGATCCGAGGATGGGTTACCACCGATACCGATACCGAGTTTCCTCCGTGCTTCGGGAAGCACGTTAAGCCGTTGGCTTCTGCTGTCATTTGTAGATCTTTGACAGTCGGTGGCCCAGAAAGTCTGATAACCAGTATTACCAAGTGGTTTCGTATTGCCCCGTATTGACTGGGTTGTGGAGGTCAGATAAGTAGTCGATCCATGTTAAATACTAATGTTCAGCTGCATCAGGTAAGACTGGAAGTTGACCTCAACATAGTTGGGAAAAGGCTAGCCAGATAATGTTGTGTTCAAACGTTGAGGCGTGAAAAAGTAACAGACAGTGTTTTTTTCCGTTGAAGTAGATACTGAACTAACAATAATTGACGTTTTCTCAAGAATCGTATTCGCAAGCAGAACCATGCATCAATACCATGAATACTATACCATGATTTACAAAGCTGATACCTCAAATAAACTTCATTTTTACCAGCAGAAACTATCGTATTGCTACCAAAAGATACTGTACCTTTGGGACATAAATATATTGGAATAAAAATCGTAAATCTCGACTACAATTTTATCTTCACTATTCGGCTTGACTTTTTTATTATATTCACTGTCAAAAGTACACTTGGTAAATGGCTTTACTGTGCAGGTTTTCAACGAAAGTTCCGGAATTATGGGTCAAGTCGCTTTTTTTTAATGTTACAGCACCATGCTGAGATAGGGGTCTTTTGAGCCTCGTACAGGACTAAACCCGACTGATTTTTTCGTTTGGTCCTATGGATCCTATCTGATGGGTTGTGGAGGTCAGATAGGCAGTCGCTCTATGTAAAATACTGGTATTCAGCTGCATCCGGTTACTCTGGAAGCCGACCCCAACATAGTTGGGAAAATGCTAGGCAGATGATGATGATATACGTCTTCTTGGACTTCCATCTTTCTTATTTGTCGTCTGTCGTACTGTATAATATATGATGCTCTGCGCATCCGTCTTGACACAAAGTGTTGTCACCTCATCATCTTATATTCCATCATTCAATCAGTGTTGCCACTTAACTCACCTTACATTCCCACCTTTAATTCTTAAAAATTACACTATCCTCATAACGAGTATGTCTTATCGTGGGTAATACAATACCTTTTGGTATGACTGGTTGTCAAACTTTTAGTGGGCCACTGACCACATGTGACAACTGCCAAAGATTGACAAGTGACAGCCAGGACCAACAGCTAAACGTGCTTTCCGAGGCACGGAGGCAACTCGGTATGTAAGGGTGGTCATCCATCCACAGACCAACCTAGGCTAGCACGGGTTAACCTAAAGATTGGCCCGAGCGGCTGTTATTATTTAGCCACGAGCTTCTCCAAAAATAATATGTATAATTTTCATTAAATTCAAGAAGTATGATTATGTAAGATTCAAATCCCACAACACACACTACACAAATATAGTTTAAAAGCTAATATTATATGCTTATAAAATCTCTTTGATGAAATATTCTCATGTAAGTAGACACAGTTAGGACCTTTACTTCTTTTCATGCCATTCGCTTTGGAATGTGCTTTTAATTAATTTATGTCTAGTTTACAATAACTTTTGCTAAAGTGAATAATAAAATTGAGATCATAGGCGTAGACTTAACTACTTAAGAAAGACTTAAGACGTAATATGGTTATTACTCGTCTGTTTGACGGTGTAGGTTCAAAACCAAAAATTGTTTCAACTGGTTTTGTCATTATCTAGCCCTGTATGGAAAAAAAATTGGTTTGAGTTATGAGCGTCAAGGGCCAAAGCCTCCCGAGGCGGCGGGACTGTTCGAAAGAGATACCGTGGCCCCGGAACATAAAGAAGGATGCGTTTTACTCAATAAAATACTGACACTCCCTCCCGCTCCTGATGATTAGCCATCCCGAAAAAAAAAGGACAAGAGTAAACTACAGTATTTCTCAAATTCAATCATTTATCTATGATCTCAAATTCATCTTGAGTCTCGACTATTGAATTCAATTCGTGATTGCATTTTATAACCAACAATACTAACAAAATCTGGTTCAATCAGACTTTTCTTTAATAAAGTTCTATGAATCAAAGCAATCTTTTTCTTTTATGTGATTCTTAAAATCACAACCACAGACGTAGGCAAAAGTCACGTAAATAATATTCTACGAAGTTGAGTACGAAATTCATTATTTATTGTCTCTGGAAGCATCATACTGAATCTGACCGTTCTTAGAAAAATACTTAAGATTGTCTCAGTCCTTTGAACATTGGCATGTCATACAAACATCTTCCAATAATAATACGAGTAATCTGATGTGTTGCGATGTATGGATTCTGCCCACTACATCGTATCATGACCGTATTATGAACGTATGAGGCAAATAACATGCAGGCAGTCTTTGGAGACTGCCGATAAAAGTGAAAACTAAGTAATCTACATCAGCTACGGGTTGTGCCTCATGCACGCCTGAATAGTGCTACGCCGTAGCGGTCGTGCTACGCCGTAGCGGTTGTGCTACGCCGTAGCGGTCGTGCCACGCCGTAGCGGATCGGCTACAAGTGCTACGAAGCGATAATTAGTGACGGTCACGCGAGTTCCTGGATTTGTGTTCACCCAAAACATGCTCAACGCGCCAGAAGTTTTCACTTCAAAAGAATTCTTTGTTCTGAAAAGTATGAGACAATGCCCAATAGATCGTTCCATCACCGTCACGCACGCAGCGGCTACTTACGTACATACATAACACGTATGTACGTATGTTTTCAATTAAAATAATAAGGATTTAACTCGTTATAAATGGGTATAACTTGCAGTTGATACATTAAAGCAGGTTAAGTAGTTAATTTCATGTTCTTGCCGTTCCTAATACGTTAATAGCGCTAGTGGTATAGTACGGTGTAGTAGACAGACTCCTTTATCGCAAACTAGCTTCTGCTCGTGGCTTTGCCTAATTGTCCCATGGAATTTTACTACCGGAATTAAAAGTATCCTATGTAATAGGTAGGTAATACGTGTTATAAAATATCTGTGTGCAAAATTTCATCCAAATCCGTTCAGTTGTTTTTGCGTGAAAGAGTAACAAACAAGCACACATACAGACTTTCGCCTTCTCAGAATTTAGTTAGATGGCAGTCGCTACAAGACTAAAAGGTGAGGTCATCAACTTTGTTTGTCAAGAATAGGTTAGTAATGATGACAATCCTCCACGGACATAAGTCAGCAAGTAAAGTGATTCTCACACAAGACCAATTGTTCGCGCGGTCGGGCGGTGAGGCGGATTGATACTTCGCATTAGCATAATCAGTCTCCTCAGTTTATTTCATCACCGCTGCTCTCAAAATGGTGAAAGAACACATCGTGAGGAAAAAATCGAAGACATGTGACATCTACCAATCTGCACTGGGCCCGCGTGGTGGATTAGCCCATTCCCTCTCATTGAGAGGAGGCCTGTACCAGCAGTGGGAACATTATAGGTTGATGATGATGATGAGTATAATCAACCTATAATGTTCCTACTGCCGGGACACAGGCTTCCTCACGATGTTTTCCTTCGCCATTTTGAAATAAGGGATGATGAAATAAACTACACAAAGTAATGCACCAGGCTGGGTTCGAAACCACGCCTAACTGCTCGTAAGTCGAGTCCACCGCTCGGCTGCTCACTCACTTTAAATAAATAAAATAAAAAGTTTGACATTACACACAGCGCCATCTAGCGCCACACTAAGCAATGAATCTTGTCTTGTCTTGCGGTATGACTTTTCATTGCGTCCGCCCGGCCTCACGAACGAGCCGCCGTGTCGTGTGCGAAACGCCTAAATTACTTCAAGTGTCACACTACCCCTAAAGATCCCAACAGAGTTCTGACGTCACGAGCCCTCACTTTGTTTGTACACTCAACCGAGTTTGATGCGTTTTATCTTTGTCAATATTCATTGATATACAAAAACAAAAAATATGTGTCCATTCTTTTCCAATACTCTATCTGACCTATTATATATAAAAACAAACCACTTGGGACTTTAAATATAAAATAAAAACACTAAAACTGTTTCACATTGCCTGATTTTATTTATTCAATCTCATCAGCGTGAAACTCTGGATTATCAAGGAAAGAACAAAATCAGAAAATGTGATATATTCTGTTGCGAACCGCCTTATTTTCTAGGCACGTACCAATGTGGTAGCCAGAGGATGCTATTTATCTAATTTCACATTTCTGGTTAGGGAAAGGTAAAACAAATAATGTTAACAACATTTTTAACATACATAAGCACACTACTTTTCCGTCACTGGCGCCACTTTCTATTTTAATATTAATAAATAAAGATGTGAAATCATTAAGATGGCTAACAAGTTTTCTAACCAAGTTTCCACTGCGGACCATTGGCGACAATTTGACAATTCGATGTATCATAATTTCAAGCGAAGGGAACACCGAGGTCTTGTTGAATGTTTGTACTCGTAATATTACTGATCGGTATATAACCAACATTCTCTAAGACCACGGCGTCAGCTCTGTCCGTATCCTCCTCCGAGTACGAAAACGAGCCCTCGATGGTCTGGGAAAAGCAGGCCAGAAACAATAGCTAATCAAAAACAAAACAATTGCTAAAGCGCAGAGGTAAACATGTCGCGCTAAGTTACACATTGATCCATAGGAAACATCATCATCTGCATAGCCTTTTCCCAACTATGTTGGGGTCGGCTTCCAGTCTAACCGGACACAGCTGAATACCAGTATTTACACAGTCTAGTCAGTATCTGACCTCCACAACCCAGTTCATCATCATAATCATCATCATCAACTACTTAGCTTTTTCCCAACTATATTCGGATCGGTATCCAGTATAACCGGATGCAGCTGAATACCAGTATTTTACATGGAGCGACTGCCTTTCTGGCCTCCACAACCCAGTTAGTACTGGGTAATTAATTAATAAGTCTAGTTGTCAGACTTTTTGGGCCACTGACTAGCTGTAACGACTGTTAAAGATCTACAAACGACAACCGGAACCAACAGCTTAACGTACTTTCCGAGGCACGAAGGAAACTTGGTATGCAATGGGTCGCCCATCCACAGACCGATCTAGACAAGTGCGGCTTAACCTGAAGATTGATCCATAATTCAAGCTGTTATTATCTAGCCACGAGCTCCGTACGAATCATCAAACGAAATTCACAAAAACCAAAACTCAATACTAACTTTTCCGAAATCACAGCGAGAGCAATACCCTCCCATGTCCCAGGCACGTATAAGTATGATTGCCGTCTACAAGATACATTAATTTCACTCGTCCCTACAGCGAGGGACCGAGGAAGAAATCCCTCGGAAAAATATAATGAAATGGTCCCTAATCTCACGCTTGTGTTGGGCAGATAATGATGTCGCAGGACCCTAAGCTGGTGGCGCAATTGGAGGAATTAATCTTAGAAGAAAGAGGGTAGATCGTTCGGGATAGGTTATTTTCGTAAAATGGATTGGTATTGAATTGGTCATGGTGATAACGGCAGGGTAATTAATGTCGAAAAGTAATTAAATAAAATAGAAAAATACAACAGAATTTTCTTGCTACTGGAAAATTCACATTTACATGCCGTAGGCTAAACATAATTCATAAATGAACTAAAACTCGCTTTAACCATAACCTGTTATATGCTAATCTTAATCTAGGAGATCTTGTTTCTGCCATCTTCTGCTCCCCTCCCCCCTCTCCGACCCTTGTTCGAGCCAGCCCGCGATGCTGAGCTTGTAGTTCTAAATTCGTCAGTAACTAATGATCTTGCTTCGATCCAGCCTGTCCCTTGCTGTCCTCCTTCAGCAATGCCCTTAGCCGAGGCTCATATCCTGGCTGAAGACCTTACACTCAAGTCATTTAAACGGCCATTGGTTTGAAAGAAACAAAAATATGTTAAGTACGTTTAGCGCTCAAAGATTAAAGTGATTTGTGGTGGCAACGAGCCTAAAAGTATACTTTATTTACATTTTAGTAGATCCAAGAGACTAATAAGGAAAATCCTTTAAATATAAATTGCTACTTAAACAAATAAGAAGCAATAAAATAAATCCAACGTATAATTAAAAGCTTTTCTGCCAGTTTTTTAAAACTGGACACACCATAAAAATTATAATGAGATGGCCTGACATTTTTGCTAGTAATTATAAAAAGTACCTCTCCTTCAATTACAAACACGAGGGTCTGGACAATTGCTTACAAAGACTTTCTGCGGGATTGACGCAAGTGTTCCGTAAGCTTGGTAAATCCAATACATTTTTACTTGGATCACTGCGGTGCCTCCACTCAAGTGCGAATGGTGATCACTGGGGTGGTTTTAGTGAGGTAGTAACACACCACACACCCCGGTCTTTTACCAAAAAACACCAGTTGCCTTTTGAAGTTGACTGTTCAATAGATTAACAGCGAAAGCTTCTCAAAGCTCAAATGATTGACAACTATTATACTCTGAGACGAAAAAGAGAGAGAGGGGTTTTTCTCAGAGAGTAAATAAATCTGTTGCGGTCAGTCCTATCTTATAATGAATGTCACTAAAATGGACGCTGTGCTGGTGACGGCTAGCTAGGCTGTGCTGGTGCCTACTGGTGGATCTGTTTTGTCAACTAACAAAGCATTGAGAGTTTACAGAGGAAGTTGTTTAATCATTTTAACCCTTGGGATCATCGATCGGGAGGTAGATCCGTTATCATTCTTAACATATTCTGACTTTTAAACGTCTTGTTTTTACACCCAACGATAGTTTTGCCGAAGATCAATGGCAGTTTTTGACCAAAAAATGGTAGATCTGCATCTACTGAATATCACTTCTGCCGAACGATCCACTGCTCAAGCTGCTGCTAAACGTCATTTTGAAAACCAGCCAATAAGAACCGAAAGCAATATAGCTGAAAAAAAACCAGTCAGAAACAGAGAAAGTACCCAATTTCATCTGCCTAGCCTCCCAAATTTATTGGGGTCGGCTGTGTACCAGTAATTTTAATGGAGCGACTGCCTAGCTTACCTTCATAACCCAGTTAGTACTAAGTAATACGGTACTCCTTGGTAAAACTGATTGTTAGACTTTCGGGCCACTGATTAAATGGAACAACTGTCAACGATCGAAGAGAAGTGGGATTGTATTTTTGTTCATAAAAAAACTAAACTAGAAAAACCGCCGTTTCTTGTAACTTAAGCCACTGTTAAGATTTTACTCCAGTCGTTTACCAAGGGATGCTCTCCCGGTAATATCATTTCGTTGATTATGACCTCCTCTAGCTCTCTTAGTACAATGGACGTCGTTTTACGGCGTCTTACTAAATTACACTATTGCTATTAATTTTTTTTTCGTTTTGTAATGAAAGGTCCTTGACTGTGAGAGATAGGAATTTTGTTCTTTGAAGAGTTATTCAATTGTGAGGATTTGTTAAATGTTAGCGTGTTTATCAGGACTTTTTTAACTTGGTAACCGAGACACACAACCCTCCTTTGCTGACGTCACGTCAACCTTGTGCGAGCAACTTTTGATATAGAGAATTTGTATGTTGGATCCTGTCATTAGTACGGACATAAAATTAATCTCAAGCCCGCACTTGGTAATATCACGTGACATACTTACCAGACTATCCGCACCTACAGCTTCTACAGAGTCGTGACGTTTTTCAAGTAATTTGTTTGTTTAATAAAAGCAATGCACCCAGTGTGTTTTCTATTCACAAAACCCATTTACTCACCCAAATCTTACGGAATAAATCGTGACCATTCCATATAATTATACGTAAGCCAGGCATTTTATATTTCTTATATTTCGTCAGGCAGTAACCGACCTCCTATTATAATCTTACGTTATTAACTAAAAGTACATAACACCCACCCTTTCACAACTAAACTAGCCAGCTAAACAGATTCCCTGCCCTTTGATGATGTGGATTTCATCATTCAACTATGTTGGGAAAAAACCTGTCGGATGATGATGATGATGACGTTGGGGTCTGCTTAGGGGGAACCAGTATCTTACATGAAGCGGCTACCTATCTGACTTCCACAACCCAGTTAGTACTGGCCAATACGAAACAAGAAGCTTTCAATACATTTTCAACCTTATTTGACACACTGTTTTAATTAACATGCTGTCCTAATATAAAGCATTTATACAATTAATATTGCGCTACTAATCAGTATCAATCAGCTGAGTAATGATTTAGGGTTGCCAACACTGCAACTTCAAAACAGACAAACTATAGTGACAATATAGATATTGTCTACATTAAGACAGCAGCGCATGTGCTCTTTGAATGTACTGGCATTACCCAGATCCGCAAGGTGACTCTTGGAACACCAAGATTCCTTGCGGATGTCCTGGAAGACCTAGAAGTTTGATCTGCTTCTGTAGAGAGGTGGTTGAAGTGACGGTCACCATGGGTCACGCACAATGGTCCACTTTAAGGACTAAGTGCGGAAACCAAAACCCTTAGGTAGTTGTAGAAACCGGTAAGTCGTTAGTAAAGAACAAGTTTTTGAGCGGAAATCGTAAAAACCAACCTTAGTCTAGGAAGCCCTCAGGTTAGGTAGAGTGACAATCTTCATAGGGCGGACTTGAATGAGAGTTACCCAAGATCGAGGAAAATAACGTAAGAACAAATTATTGGAGAATCAACTGTCTAGCCTGCTGTTTCCCAAGTATTTTGTGGTCGGCTTTCAAATCGACGGGATGCTGCAAAATTACATGGAGCGACTCAGAGACCAGACCGGGTAAAGTTACTACAAGGCACCCCTTTGTAAGACTGGTTCTCAGACTTACAGGCCACTGACTACCTATAACGATCAATGATCTCCTACACAACAGTCGGTACCAATAGCTAAACGTCCTTTCTGACACGTGGAGGAAACTCACCAATCCATGGACCAACCAACCAAGGCAACCTATGCAGTTATTATTTAGCCACACGCTCCTTTACCACGATGTAGATATACTTCTACTACTTTGTCATCAATCACCATTTCAGCCGAAAGACGTCCACGGCTGAACATAAGCACCCTGCAAGTGTCGCCACATTGATCGGTCCCGTGCAATACTTACTGTTTTTTTTCACATATGGTAATTCAATACACATTGGTCTGACAGTACAGCGCCTACATCCATAATTCAGCATCTAACTTATACAGGGTGTAAACCACCTCATCACAAAGCCGTCAACCAAGCGTTCTGTACATCAAACTAAGTTACTTTACGAAAAAATTAATGCTGAGAAACTACTTTTTTTTTGGGGTGAAAAATCATGTTTTGTGGTAGAACTCAAAGTAACACACTTAAAACATTGTGCTGATGGATGGATTGAATAGTACGGGGGTCGTAGAGGTGTTTAAAGTAAAAATCTTACAATAAAAACTAGTATTAATTAAAAAAAAAACCTTGGAAAAGTTGGAACTTTGACTCCCAATATCTCCGTAACTAGAGAGTTTCCTGGTAATGATGTAGAACAAAAAAATGATCGCAAGAACAGGTAGAACAAGTGCCTTGCGGCTTCGTTAAGAGGTGTTTTACACCCTTTATACTGAATAGCTGCATCCACGCATTTAGATTTTGTCCCAAAACGTTTTCTCTAGGCCGTATTTCTGCAATACCAAACTCGACACGTTTTTCGGGAGTATTCCTCATTAAATGAAAAGGACCAACCCTACTGCTGTCGTAAGCGTACTAATTTGAGCTGAGCCGGATATTTCGGAGTTCGAGCCCGCGCCAGACCAGCGTAATGAGTTTGTCTTGTTAGGTAAATTATTAATTAATGTCTAAATCAGCTCTAACAATAGCACAGTTTTGGAACTAGCTCTTCTTCAATTACATATTCCTAGTTCATTTGGGAAATTTTGTGTGATTATGTCATAATGTGAATGTAAGTGGAATATTAATAAGATAGGTACAATGGAAACCAAGGAGACTGGGATGTTGTGGTCTAACTTTGGACAAGTAGAAACTTCTCATCTGTGTAGTAGTGGAATGTGCTAGACTTTAAGAAATGATTGCTTTCTCAAGAGCAGAAAATAAAAAGTTGCAAATTTTTTTTCGTGTTTTTTCTGTTTCGTGTAATTCCATTAATTGCTCTTGCAAAACAAAACATAATAAAACAGCAACAACTATAACATTTTGTAACGATGGACCTCAAATATAACTGGCGAAATGTGTTGCACTCTAAATAGTACACCCTGTGATCGATCCCGACACACACACACAACACATCACAGGTGTGAAGTTTTATGTTCTGATGGAACACAATCATCACCAAACAGACTTCACATCATAATCATCATCTGTTTAGGACACACACGGAAAATACGAGAACGAATACCTACTAGAGAAATAAAACATAGTAGATAGATTTAATAGAAACACTTTTATCCTACAGAGAAAACGTTAAATAAATGTTTCATTACCAGTATTTATTTTACGACCGGTAGCTAACGTGACTAAACTGTAGGTAGTGCCTAGCTTTAACGAGCGGTTACCGGTGGGAATTGAAGAGGAGTTTAGTTTTACTTTTAGAGTAGCTTGTTTTCTACACATGTTTGCGTTTTTAGTTGTTTAATAATGGGGTAGATAGTCGTGGCTAAATAATAAAAAATAAAAATAAACAAAGAAATATCGGACATTACACACAGCGCCATATAGTGCCACACTAAGCAACGAGGCTTGTGTCGTGGACACCAGATAGTTGATATACTACATAGATACTTTTTGTTTGTAAATACATACTTCCGCGCTTTGCCCCTCCGTGGATGAGACCCGTGACCGGGTCCGTGGCTTAGGCCCCCAGTGGTCGAGGCATCTGTGGCCGATGCCCCCAATTAGATTTATTTGATTTTCTTTTGTTTTTGTGCTTTTTCAGCAAGTACAGCAAATGAGAAAAGTTTTTCACCTTAATTATTATCTCCTTTATTCATTTCCGCCCATTACATACCCAGTTTCCTCCGTACCTCGGCAAGCACGTTAACCGTTGATCGGCTAGTTTTAACATAAGAACCAGTACCTACTACTACTACTATCACTACACTATGTCAGTGAGCTCGTGGTGAATTAACAGACGCTTGGATCAAGCTGTAGATCTTTGACAGTTAGTTAGTTACAGGTAGTCAGTGGCCTCAAAGTCTGACAACCGGTCTTACCAAGGAATATCGTATTACCCAGTACTAACTGTGTTAACGCAGCGCCATCTCGTATCGGACGAGTGCACTACTACAGATGTAGCTCATGTCATCGCGACTGCCCGGTAGATGGCGTCACTTTTTTCCTTTCACAGCCACTATAATCGTTTTTGTTTTATCTGTATAAAAACTAGAGTTTTTTATCTATGTATTTTTTTTCTTAATTATCATTATACGCCATTCTTCACAACCAGAAGCATCGCTTTTATTTCAACGCCTCCGACACCCACACAAATTCTCAAGTCAAGATCCATGATCCTCCTGCTGTACTGCGGTGACTACACTTCAGGGCAATAGAACCGTGCCTATACGAATACTCCACACAAGACGACCACACTAACATGATCCTACGAGCCAAATATACAAGATCACCAGCGACGGGAATGAAGAAAAACCTGAAGAAACTGGAGCACTAGCGGCCGGCCGGGAGGAGTGCCTTGGCTCAGGGGCGTAAGACCTTTCCACATCCTTACCCCACGTACACCTTTGCCCTATTTGTACTAAAATCGCCTTATTCTTTATAGGAACAACGGTGTGTGGTGCGCATGATTCACCACGTGGTTGCAGGATAATAGTGAGTACTCTTTCTTTCCATTGATCGTCATCATGAGTGAGGCGTTTAAGGAATTAATTAGAAAACGAGGCCCTATTAAGGGAGGTTTGACGCTGTTTGTGAAAAATGTAGATTCCTTGTCAAATTCTACTGAGTTAACTGTCAAGCAAATAAATGAATTAAAGCTACGACAACGGTCGGCAGCTAATTTATTACAAAACTTTAATTCTGTTCAATATGCTATTGAGGAATTAGTAGATGAAAAGGAATATGATAAACAATTGTTAGAACGTGAAATGTTTGAGAATTCTTATTATAGTGCTATGGCTACTATTGAGTGTTTGTTAGACAATCAAAACGTTAATAATACTATTAGTGACAATGATAATTCTCATAGCTGCAAAAACAAGTTACTGGTTAAATTGCCCACCATAACGTTGACCTCATTCGATGGATCCTATGAAAATTGGCTAGAATTTAGAGACACATACTTGTCAATGATTCACAACTCTGAAGAGCTTGATGATATACAGAAATTTCACTATTTAAGATCTGCTCTTACGGGTAATGCCCTTCAGGTAATAAAATCTCTAGAATTCTCCGCGAGTAATTACAAAATAGCTTGGGATCTGATCGAGGGTAGGTATGATAATAAAAATTTGCTGGTACATAATTATGTTAGATCTATTTTTTCTGTACAGCCCCTTACAAAGGATTCAGCAGCTTATATTCGTAAAATGATTGATTCAATTGTTAAAAATCTACGCGCTCTTAAAACTTTAGGGGAACCTATTGAGTATTGGGATACTTTGCTAATTTATATCATTGTGTCTAAGTTTGATGCAGCCATAGATAAGGAGTGGCAGCAGTATAAAATTAATTTTATTAAAACTACTAAGAAATCCGTTCAATTTGACACATTGATTACCTTTTTAAAGGAAAAGGCTGAAGTCTTAGACTTAGTTAAAGCAAGTCATTCCAATAATTCGAATGGTAGGGTATCTCAAGATAACAATAGAAAACAGACATCAAAGGTTCAAACTTTTGTCTCTACACAAAGTAATCAATCATCAAATAAGACTAATAAAAACAGATCTAAGCGTGTATGTGCTAAGTGTGAGGGTAATCATCCTGTTTATACTTGTAGTCAATTCTTAAGTTTATCTCCACAAGATAAATTAAACTTAGTTGAATGTAAAAATCTGTGCGTTAACTGTTTACGTGTGGGTCATTCTACTAAAGACTGTTTCTTCGGACCTTGTAGGCAGTGTAATGAAAAACACAACTCCTTGTTGCATGGGGTTGTCAACAATGAGGACATAGTTTCTGCCGTATCTCATGCTGCCTCTGATTTGCAGTCACAACCAATGGTTGAGAATTCTTCAGCTAGTTTGCACTCTAGTATTATACACACAACTTTAGAACCGGTTTTGTTATCAACTGCTATAGTAGAAGTCGCTGCAGGTGATAATACACAGTATATCAGAGCCCGTGCTTTATTGGACAGCGGTAGCCAGCACTGCCTCATATCAAGTACATTGTGTAAAAAAATTCGCGCTGAGAAATTACAGTCCACTTATAAAATCAGTGGGATAGGTCAAACAGTTACAAAGACGAACGAAACTTGTTACATTAAATTACGTTCTTTAAAGAATAATCACGAAATACGCATGCATTGTTTGACCATACCACAAATAACTTCCACGCTACCCGCTTCTAGAGTAGCCAGTAATTTAAATATACCCGAAAATATTGAGCTTGCTGATCCTTCGTTTTGCACACCTTCTCAAGTAGATATTTTAATCGGTGCTAACTATTTTTGGGATTTATTGCTTGAGGGTAGAATTCGGTTACCTAGTGGTCCGTATTTGAATAATACGAAGCTAGGATGGATAGTTTCAGGTCCGGTACACACTGAGAGCTTGCGCATAAATCAGGTGCAGTGTAATTTCGGCCAAATTTCAGAATTAGAAGTAAACGATCAGTTAAAAAGGTTTTGGGAAATAGAAGAAATTTCGCCAGGTATAAAATCACTTTGTTATGAGGATCGTTTATGTGAAAAATTATTCATCGATACTACTAAGCGAGACGACAACGGTCGCTTCTCTGTTAGAATACCGCTTAAGGAGTCACCAAATACTCTTGGTGATAGCTATAATGTAGCTAAAGGTAGGTTTATGTCCCTGGAAAGTAAATTACAACGTCAACCGCATTATAGGACTATGTACGTTGAGTTTATGCGAGAGTACGAGAGGCTTGGACATATGACTCGCGTTGAAGATTACCCTATGCCATGTTACTTTCTTCCTCATCACGGAGTCTTCCGTGAGCACAGTACTACAACCAAGTTGAGGGTGGTCTTCAATGCAAGCCAGAAAACGTCGTCCGGCAAATCTCTCAACGACATCCAGTGGACAGGTCCTCCTCTTCAAAATGATTTATTTGTCATTCTATTGAGATTTCGGCAATATCGGTATGTCGCATGTGCCGATATTGAAAAAATGTTTAGGCAGATCTCCATACACGAAGACCAACGTGTGTTACAGTTGATCTTGTGGCGAGAGAATGTGTCTGATCCACTCAGTGTGTATCAACTTAACACAGTAACATACGGGACGGCCTCCGCGCCCTACCTAAGCATACGTTGCGTCCGTCAGTGTGCACTAGACTGTGAGGATCCTGAAATATCAGGAATAATTTTAGAAAATATGTACGTCGACGATTTACTAATGGGCGACGACAATAAATCGCATCTAGCTTACCTTTGTAAAAAAGTTTCCGATGTTTTCAACTCGGCTTGTTTTCCACTGCGTAAGTGGGTATTTAATTCCCCTGAAGTGGCTTCAGATTCCATACAGAATGAAAATTCTAAAGAATTAATGTTAGACGAGAACCAACCTAATAAAACATTAGGATTGGGCTGGTTAAACTATAGTGATCAATTTCATTTCACTACCAAAATTAAATCTGACACATGTAAAATAACTAAACGTTTTATCTTATCAGTTGTGTCTCAGATATACGACCCATTAGGTTTGTTAAGCCCTATTGTAATAGTAGCAAAGGCGCTATTGCAAAAACTCTGGCTAAGTAAAACTGGTTGGGATGACTCATTACCGCCAGATGTTTTGGTATCGTGGCATAAGTTCGTTCATTCATTAATCGATCTGCATAAACTGCGGATTCCTCGTCACGTGATAGGAAATTCCCCAGATCGTATAGAGTTACACGTATTTACCGATGCTAGTCAAACGGCCTACGGTGCATGCGCATTCATACGTTCAGTAAATAGTAACGATGACGTAACAGTTAGGCTGTTATGTTCTAAAACTCGCGTCGCTCCAATAAAACCGGTTACCATTCCACGTTTGGAATTGTGCGGTGCACTAATAGGTGCTAGATTACAATCTAAAATAACAAAATCTATGCACATTGACTTTGACAGGATCGTAATGTGGACTGATTCAACAATAGTCTTAGGTTGGTTAAGAATGTCACCGCATTCCTTAAAGGTTTTCGTCCAAAACCGAATAGTGGAAATAAATGACCTGATGGCAGGTAAGGTAATCTGGTGTCACGTTGATGGCAAATCCAATCCTGCGGATTTGTTATCGCGTGGTACTTCTTTGACTGAACTCAGTAGTTCAAGTCTGTGGTGGAACGGACCAGAATTTTTATTGAATGCGGTTGCCAACTGGAATCAACAAGGTGATGTTCCACTTTGTGATAACTTGCCAGAACTTAAATCGAATACAGTTTGTATGTTCAATAATCCTAATTGTGATATAGTTAATTTTAATCGATATTCTTCATTCATAAAAATACAACGCGTTTATGCATATGTGTTTCGATTTGTAAACAATCTACGTGTAAAAAATAAGTCTGAGCGTAGTCTAGGTACGTTATCAGTGACGGAATTAAATGGGTCTCTAATGTTTCTTACTAGAATTTCGCAATTAGAAGCCTTTCCAATTGAATACAGTGCCCTAATTAATAAACATAAAATTAAATCGTCTGGTAAACTGAGTTCATTAAATATATTTGTTGATGAAAACAATATAATGAGAGTAGGGGGCAGGTTATGTAATTCAGACTTACCCTTCGATCAAAAACATCCCATGTTATTGTGTAGTAAACATCCGTTCACTATACTACTATTTAGGCATAATCATGATGATATGTTGCACGCCGGTCCACAGCTTTTGTTATCACATATAAGACAAAGGTGGTGGATAATAGGTGGTAGGAATCTAGCTAAGAAGGTTGTGCATCAGTGTGTCAGGTGTTGTCGAATGAAGGCAAAGTCCATACAGCCTATGATGGGTAATCTACCCAGTGAACGTTTCCAATCTGGTTTTCCATTCATTAAATGTGGTGTTGATTACGCAGGGCCTATGTATGTTTTAAATAAAAGGGGTAGAGGTTCTAGATTAGAGAAATGTTACCTATGTTTATTCGTTTGTTTATCAACACGAGCTTTGCACTTAGAACTTGTGACGTCACTGTCATCAGAAGGTTATATCTTAGCTTTAAAAAGATTTATTTCCCGTAGAGGGAAACCTTCCCTCATTTACTCTGATCATGGTAGAAACTTTGTAGGTGCAGCTAGGGAGTTTTCAGATTTTTTGCAAAACAGCTGTCAAGGTATTATTGATTATGCTTCAAACAATCAAATAGAATTTAAATTTATCCCTCCTTACGCCCCTCATTTTGGCGGTTTGTGGGAAGCTGGAGTCAAATCCTGCAAGCACCACATAACGCGCGTAATAGGGAAGGCTCATTTAACTTAAGAGGAGTTCAACACGGTTTTAGTACAAATAGAGGCTGTCCTGAACTCCCGTCCTATGCACCCAATGTCCGTAGACCCTGATGACCTTGCGCCCCTGACGCCGGGTCACTTCCTCATCGGCCGGCCTCTGACGGCTCCTGCCGGGGCAGACATCACCGCGAGGCCTTCACACGCCTTATCCCGCTACCTACGTGTCGAGCAGCTCAGGCAGCACTTTTGGAAGCGCTGGGCCACGGACTACATCTCCGAGCTTCAAAGACGTATCAAATGGAAGGAGAATCAGGGTGCACTCATCCCCGGTTCCTTGGTGCTCATCAAAGAGGACAACTTGCCGCCCCTCAAATGGCGGTTAGGACGAATCCTGCTGACGTACCCGGGAGGTGACAAGGTCTCCAGAGTTGCTCGTATCAAGACAGCAGCTGGCGTCGTCGAGAGGGCGTTCTCGAAGATCTGCCCTCTCCCAGTACCCTCATCGGTGCCAGAAGATGGAGAAAATTCAGCCCAAGTTGAGAGCAATGGCTCTCAAGGGGGGCCAGTATGTTAACGCAGCGCCATCTCGTATCGGACGAGTGCACTACTACAGATGTAGCTCATGTCATCGCGACTGCCCGGTAGATGGCGTCACTTTTTTCCTTTCACAGCCACTATAATCGTTTTTGTTTTATCTGTATAAAAACTAGAGTTTTTTATCTATGTATTTTTTTTCTTAATTATCATTATACGCCATTCTTCACAACCAGAAGCATCGCTTTTATTTCAACGCCTCCGACACCCACACAAATTCTCAAGTCAAGATCCATGATCCTCCTGCTGTACTGCGGTGACTACACTTCAGGGCAATAGAACCGTGCCTATACGAATACTCCACACAAGACGACCACACTAACAAACTGTGTTTTGGAAGTCAGATAAACAGTTGCTCCATGTAAAATACTGGTATTTGTCTGCATCCGGTTAGACTGAACGTCAACCCCAACATAGTTGGGATAAGGCTAGGCAGATGAACAATAGGGTAGTACTTTAAGACCATTCGGTCTTAAAGTCAATCTAGTCGGTCCTTATTGTGTTGCCTTCTTTGCTAAAAGAAATATGTTTGTATTTGTTTTTCGAAATAAAAAAAGTAAACAATGCAACCGGCGACGTCAAATAAACGATTGTTTGTATGGTCAACAAAAGAGTTGATTGCAAGAAAGTTTAGAAGCCAAGTTTAAAAAAATTGATTGTAAAACTAAAATTCCCACCACCTATCTACGAGTATCTACCCGCCTATCTATTTTCTTCCCCCATCTCTTTACCTGAGCTGATTCTAAAGTGGAGCAGAGCACAGAATGCATTATGTTACGGTCAAGGACGCGTTGTTTTCATTGCTAGCTCTTGGCGCCGTTTAACTTACGGGGAAGCTCATAAATAAGAATTTAAATTGCATTCTTCGTTGCGGTTTTAGTTCGGAGTAAGCTTTAAGAATAATTTTAAAGGTGAAATGTTCAATTTCAGGGTTATCTAGTTTTATCTATTTCTAATTACGTAATTAAGTATTAATCTTTAAGGTGCGTTGTCCAATGACAAAAAACAGAATTCTTATAGATTCGTTCTGTCCGTCCGTGTGTCGCAGCCATTTTTCAATTTCAATTTTTCCATATTTTGTTTTTGTGATTTGGGATTTTTTTCGTTAAACTGCAGCAGTAGTTTCATTGTTTTTCATCAAAAACAAAGGACATCGAGCAAAATGGTACCCAGCTCCAATAGATGTAAATGTAGTGTCGTTTAAATGGTCTTGCCAAGAGGAACAACATTTAGTATGTCCGGCAGTCTCAAATCTGATTGCGTTTGCAGATAAACACACATCTAGGTACCACTTATTCATGTAAGGACATGAGCATGTCCTTACATGAATATGTGGTACCTAGATGTGTCTAGCTAATATTATCTGCATTTCCAATCATGTTTTCTATAAAAATGCGTTTACGTAAGACCACGCCATGATCCCATCCCAAATAACTCGAGTTTTACATTACAGAGTATACGCCTTAAAAATAAGTACCTAAAAATGTTGTATATTTTATGTATATTGTTATATATTTATTTATTTATTTATTTATTTATTTATTTATTTATTTTATTTTAAAGAAGGCTTACAGACTAATAAAGAAAATGTTATATAGAAGTGTAATATTATCAAATCGCTAATTACAAGCCTCCACACGTAGACAAAAAAAAGACAAAGGATATTTAAAAAAAAAAAAAGAGTACAGAAGACAATTAATCACTAACAAATATTTGTAAGAATTAGCTAAATTAGCGGAATTAGCTATCGAAAAAGTTTTGTGCGATTTGCTGTCGCAAGGACGCCACACTGGTGCAGAATAAGTCAATATCAAGGTCCTTCGAAAGTCTATTAAAATCAAGTGCACTCCTTATTGAAAAAACATTTTTCACGTAATTGGTTGATGTGAAAGGTACACTTAATATTGGTCGCTGACGTAATCCCATTAGGTTCGTGCGCAATGCTAAATTTGCAACAAGTTCAGGACAGTCAATATGGCCATTTGCGACACCCATAAGCATAGTTATGTCTCCAATATGACGCCTCATGTCCAGAGGAAGGAAGTGGTATCGTTTACAGCGGTGCTCATAGTCAACTGAGTATTGCTGTGCTCTATAGTCAAGGTAACGTAGAAATTTTCTTTGGACGCCTTCAATACGGGACTTATAAATCTCATACTGCGGGTTCCAAACCTGAGATGCGTATTCTAAGTGGCTACGTACGAATGAACAATACAAAATTTTAACCGGTTTAAGTGATCGGAAACAGGCCGTGGTGCGCAGTATAAATCCCAGAGCCTTTGATGCCTTTGTAACTATACTATTCACATGTTGATCAAACAGAAGCTTGTTGTCTACGATAACCCCCAAATCTCTTATGCTATTTAGCCTGCTAATCAATTCATGGTTGATTCTGTAATTAAAATTGATCAAAGACGTACGTCGTGAGAATGTTAGGACGAAACATTTAGAGACATTTAATTGGAGTTTGTTACGTTTGCAATATATCTCAAATCTGTGCAGGTCGTCTTGCAATTGATATGCATCAGACATGTCTTTTACAACTTTGTGAATTTTCATGTCATCAGCATAGAGAAGAATATACGAATGATGAAAGCATTGCTTGATATCTGTAAGAAACAATAGGAATAGCAAAGGACCCAGAATGGAACCACCACGGTATATATTGTTTATTATATATATTTTTGGCCAATTTTCAACCGTCACATCACTTTTTATGTTTTTTTTTTTGTTCAGATACCACTTTAAGGTGAACGCACACTTATCAGAGACGAACGAAGCGAAAGAGCTGAAAGAATCGAATTTTAGAATTCCTTGTATGAAATCCTATAAAACCTCGCACACTCATCTGCGTCGAATCGGACGTATCGATAGTGTAATACAGATGAGAAAATGTTTCTTTCGGCACGGTTAGTTCTTTCGGCGCGAATAAGAAGTGTGCGTTCACCATTAACGTTATTTTCTCAGTAAAACCAAAGCTGTCAAACTGAAATCCTCAGACCAAGGCTTTCTGAAGATAGTGTTTTACAAAACACTATCGTTCTAAAAGTGATAAAGACTTCAAACGACCTAGATTTGCGATACGCCTAGGGCTATCATCGCCCAGACTTATATTATGTTTTCAGTGGAAACAGACTAAGTCTGGAAAACTTAGATATCTTCAGTGGAAAACATCTAAGTCTGGGCAAAGTTGTGCAAGGATAACTTTGACTTCAAGTTATGTTCCTTCATCAACATTTGGCTTAGAATACCATTTGGTTGTATAGGCTACTAGCTTAGGACCAAGGCTTCGCCCTTGTGTAGCTCGATAATTGTCCCACAGGATCATGTTACCGGGATAAAAAGTATCCTATGTTTGAATCTAGGTTATAAACTATCTATGAGCTAAATTTCATCCAAATCCGATTAGTAGTTTTTGCGTGTAAGACCAACAAACATCCATCCATCCATTCTCAGAAACTTACTCATTTATACTATTAGTATGAAGTAGGAGGACCTCGTGGCTGAATAATAACAGCCACTCGAGCCGATCTTTAAGTTAAGCCGTGCTTGCCTAGGCTGGTCGGTGGATGGGTGACCTTTACATAGCGAGTTTCCTCTGTGCCTCAGAAAGCACGTTAAGCTGTTGGTCCCGGCTGTCGTTTGTCCATCTTTGGCAGTCGTTACAGTGGCCCAAAAAGTCTGACAACAAGTCTTACCAAGTGGTATCGTATTACTCAGTATTAACTGGGTTGTGGAGGTAAGATAAGCAGTCGCTCTACTGGTATTCAGCTCCATCCGGTACGACTGGAAGCGGACCTCAACACAGTTGGGAAAAGGCTAGGCAGGTTATAGTATGAGGTAGAAGTAGTACCATCAGTTAAGGTTTTCTATTCAACATTATTATAAGACGTCATCACAAAACTAAGGCCCACCTCACACTCCCAAGAAAAACCGCTGACTACAAACCCACACTATCTACTCCGCTAAGTACATGTAAAAACCTTCAGAAGCAATTCGCACGCGTTCCTTACCTACACACGAACTTTTACACGAACAAAACCGCGAGCCAAGCATTCTGTCGACACCTTAATTGCCTTCATCGGGTGTTTATCACGCCTCCAAACTGCGTACTAGGTATAAATTGTGTTCTATGTAGTTAGTCGGTGATCTATCGCTTGTTTGTGTGGAATGTGCTTCAGGCTGGCCGCTATTTTTTTTTATTTGGTATCACTTGTTTTTAAATTTGGATTAAGCTCGTTTCCACCATCAACGAGTTGCAAATCTATGTAGTCCGTCAGATAGAGTATTGGAAAATAATGGATTTTTGGTTTTTGTAAATCAATGAATATAGATAAATATAAACCGCATTAAAACTCGGAAGTGGGGTTCATGATGTCAGAATCTACTAAAAATAATACCAAGGCGTGACGTATTAAGAATTTTAAAAGCTTCGTATTTTCCTCAATTTTGGTTTACGTAAGAAAAGTAAAAATACGTGTCAAATATTTTTTGACAGTCAAACTGGCGGACTAATTCGTTTTTTTTGTGTTGACAAGACGTCTATTGTTTAATAGACTTGTCAACAAAAAAAAAACGAATTGCAAAATTGAGGAAGGTTGTGATACGTTAGATTGCTTTGATTGAAATCACATCAACCAATCAAGATTTTTAAAATACAGTTTGAAAGAGCAGTCGCAAGCGCGATTTCTGTGCATGAGGTCCTGAGTTGGCTTCCTGGGTCGAGCAAAGTGTTATTGGGTCTTTCCATTTGGAATTTCTCAATAGCAGCCACAGAGTCTGGATTTGTACACGGTTGATGGTAAAAGGACATCTTCAACTACCTGGCAGTTAAACATAACTGGCGGTGTGCTGTGCTGGGGCGGCTGCTACATGTGCTGAAACCTCAAACGGCGCAAATACAATAAATTAATTGGTATAAACACTCGTATGTGTTTGAGCTGTTTGGGGTTGAAACACTAGGGCCATGGGGTCCGAGTGCCCACCTAGGATTTCGGGAAATTGTCAAACGGTTGGTCGACTCTTCACGTGACTAGAGGGCGGGCCTATTTTTTGGCCAAAGAATTAGCATTGCCATCCAACGTGGCAATGCTGCCAGCCTTCTGGGCACTTTTGCTGTCGGCAGCGATGTGGATGAATTTTTCGATGCCCTGTAACCCTTTTTGATACTTGTACATTTTAGGTAGATTTCCTCAGAAAAAAAATCTAAGTAGAAGAAGTATAAATACAGACAACTAATAAATACAAACTTTTTTGATGCAATCCCTAAATAGGGGAGGGGGTTGAAATTTCCAAACTTTTGCGAAAAAAATCATATCTTCGAAACGGTAAACATTTTGAACGTCGCAATTTTTTTTAAAGCAAATTGTTTACTCTACAATTTTTACTTTTAAAGTTTCGCGATAAAACTTATACCTAGTTTTCGAAATAAAAAAATTATAACTAAAAAATTGTGGGCGTTTCCATGCTCAACTCTTACAAGAGGATTTAAAAAGGGGTTAACTTTCCATGTAGATAGATAGTGCACATAAGTACATCCTTTTATACAGACTGCAGTTGTTTGAAAATAAACTGTCCTAAAAGTCTGGCTAGCTGGCATAAGGAGCGTAGGCCGAAAGCCGGTGGAGCGACGACGACATTTGTGACAGAAAGTGGATGTGTAATGTAAAATGCGAGAGTAGCGAGCCCGCGTCGCGGAGTCGTAGCTGGTTCTAATTCTATATTTGCTTATATATCTCGAAAACGGTGCGTTCTATCGCAAAAAGAATGGAAAATGGGCCTCCTTAATGACTACCCTGAAAAAAGAATATAAATTTACATATCTAAATATGGGTGAATCCTTCTTCGAAATCTACCTCCTCCCGCGGCTTTCCGAAGGGATATATTTATTTCTATTGTGTGTATATCTTGTAAATAATTATAACTAAAATAAATTCTCTCAGCTTATCCACTGGCGAATGTATGGTCATATGGTCATGTCATAATTCTCCTGCCTCAAACTAATTTATTTAGACTACTTCTTTCATACTACTCAAATAATTTCTTCACAATTTTATTAAAGGGGGTAATGTTCTAGTACGATTTCATCTTTAACAAAAGACATACATCGTTTCTTAAATAAAATACATCCAACATTAAACACAGAACAACTTTACAAAATTCCGACACACGTGCTTGAAAACAAAGTTGTATTTAATACGTTACACTAACATGCAAATAAGACGGGAACTTTGCAGAACGTGTAAGAAACAAAGAAGTTAGCAAGTATGCTCATTCGCCTGATATCCGCTGCTACTTCGGACCAACTTGCGAACACGCTTAAGTATAATTAAATCGCTTAAGCTAGGAACTGAGTAACTGGCTTATTCTACTTGGTACAATTTTCAAAGAAAGGACGAGTTCGTGGCTGATTAATAACTCGGGTCAATCTTAAGGTTAAGGTTACTTTACCTAGGTTGGTCTGAGGATGGGTGACCCTTACATACCGAGTTTCCTCCGTGCCTCGGAAAGCACTTTAGGCTGTTGGTACTGGCTGTCATTTGACTGTCGTTACAGGTAGTCAGTGGCCCAAAAAGTCTGACAATCAGTCTTGTCAAGAGATATCGTATTACCCAGTACTAACCGGGTTGTGGAGGCCAGATAGGCAGTCGCTCTATGTAAAATGTGAATCTGTTCTGCTGCTGAGGATTTCGTGGTGGACAAACCCGTTTACACTTTGCCTAAGAATTGTTCTTGGCTCTTTATGCCCAACAGTTGTGTTTCAAGACCACTAGACCGATAAGTCAGTCAATGAATCATCATTTTCTTGCCCTTATCACAAACCAAAAGGTTGGCGCAGTGTCTTCTTCTTCAATACTTCTCTGCCCACCCACATTCATACTCAAAACTTGCCTCTTGACGTTTTCCTCATTCCTCTAAATCTCATGCCCACGACAACCGACTACTACCTCCATTTTTAATCACAGCCGCCACTGGCAGTCTATGACTAAAACGTCTTTTTAAATACCCTTCTGCTTTATAAGACGATGATTAATTGAAGCCAAGTAGAACAAGCCCTTGAAACTAACAATCTAGTACGTAAACTAGTACATCTACTTGACTAGTCGTCGCTAAAGCCAACTATTTCCTTATTCGCCGCAAATTCAATAGAAACTCATATAAAGTGAGTTATGGTGGAACTGGGAGAACTTGTTGCGAGTTTAAGTTATCATTGAGATTAGTTTGCTCAAGAGTGGTGACAATTCTGTTTTATTAGTTGGTGTTAGTAATGTCTCTCAGAAAACTGGCACCTGGCTGAAAACCCAGGTGTAGTATTCACGTACATCATTGTTTGTTGTTCTGCGAGAAGACCGAGTAAAAGGTTTAGGTTTTTAATTTTTGTCCGCAGTGTAGGCCGGGCACAGCGCCGCACCAGCGACACACTACCACAGACACCATTTTCTTATATACTCTGTGAAAAAACAATCTGTGGTGACAGCCTTCAGACCGCCACGAAGTGCACACGCAAAATATCACAAGAACAAATATATGTTATAATCATTTTTTGTAAAGAAAAATATATCTTTTGTAACACTTAATCATCACTTATTATTGAAGAAGAACCTAAAACATCCAACACACGGTATACGTTGTACTAAATAAATAACAAATTACACACTTTTTGGGTGAACAAAACTCGTGGAACTCGCGTCATCGTCACTTAACGCATCGTAGCACTCGTAGCCGATCCGCTACTAGTATTCCCTTCTATCGACAGTCCCCAAAAACTGCCCCACAAACTTCTTTTATTGTATTCACCGCTGTCAATCATAACGCTATTATTTACTCCTTCTTCCTCTACATTCCATCCATGTTTTATTTGGTCTTCCTCTTCCTCTCATAGTACACACACATTTATGTATAATTCTCATGTAATAAGGGGCGAGCCTTTTGCTATCATCATCATTTTAACCGAAAGACGTCCACTGCTGAACGTAGGCCAAGTGTCGCCAATTTGCCATGAACCGGGCACAAATACAAGGTTGTTACTGAAATAATAATGGAGAAACCCTATGATTCTGTGCGATCCGGGAATCTACGAGTAACTCACTCGGATTTCATATTGAAACTAAATAGCGAGGCAGTTGGTATAAGTCTCTTTTTTATTACGTAACTAACTAACAACAAGTTTGTTGGAAATTCATGATCCAATTGACTGAAACTAAATCCGTGTTTGAGCCTTGAGTTTGATTCTCAGATCAACGCAAGAAGGCAATCATATAAATTGCTTTATTCTGTTAAATTCTTCAAAGAAAATCTTTTGTAGGCTTTACTAATATAGCTAGTTACGTTTTCCAGTCTAACCGGTTGCAGCTGAGTACCATTACATGGAACGACTGCCTAATTGGTCTCCACAACCCAGTAAACTGAGTAGTACAATACCCATTGGTAAGACCGGTTGTCAGACGTTCGGGCCACAGACTGACCTGTAACGACTGCCAAAGATGTATAGCTTGATCCAAGCGTCTATTATTATTTCACCATGCTATTCCTAACTGACATAGTGTAGTAATAGTAGTAGTAGTAGGTACTTGTCCTTATGTTAAAACTAAAATACATAATATTTTTAAAAATAAAATAAAATATACAGTATATTTTATTTTATTTTTAAAAATATTATGTATGCTGTCTTGGCTTATCTCTGTATTTATTTATTGTTACCAGTGTTTCTTTCCAACACAGTAAAATACTTATTCCTTACATACGTACTCGTTAATATACACATTCAATTAATTTACTCGTTATCTATTTATTTGTAAAAAAAAATATGTAAGTATTTATTTATTTAAACTTCATGTATGTAAAAAAGTGCTATGTACATAGGCGGACTTAATGCCACGAGGCATTATCTACCAGATAATTATACAGCCTGGTATATATTATGTTTGAAACTGTTTTTTTCCCTCACTTATCCTCTCAAGGTTCATAGGAATACCAGCGTCAGACAGCATCATCTGTCTGGCATGAATGCTGAAATGGACTTTTTTGGCGCAGCCGTGAGGCACACAGAACATACTGTTTCCCTTCGTATTTTGTATTTTTTTGTTAATATTATTGTGTTTGTGCTTTAATAACTGACGTCAAATAAATGTTTTTCTATAAATGCTTATTCCGACAGTCATTGTGTGGAACAGTCCTCGTGGGAGAAAGAACGGTTTTTTTTACAGCAAACAAAAACAGTGTCGATGCGAACGTTGCCCCAAGAGGCTACATACATAAATACACAATGTATTTCAAAGATCGGGAAACGCGGGGATTTCACCACAACCGTCAACCCGCAGGCGTAGCGCGCCGCTTATGTAAATGTCAAGACTGTGATACGTGCCATTTGTACACCGCTGTGCAGTGTAATAAATTCTGTGGTTTCTATTTCACACTAATATTATAAAAGCAAAAGATGCTAAGACCCGCTTAAACAACATCTGGAAGAAAAGAGAAATTGGTATCAAAACCGAAATTAGATTGATACGTGCGCTGGTACGAGTATCTTCCTGTATGGAGTAAAAACGTGAACAATCCTGGTCCGAGAAAGGCAAAAGATTGATGAATTCGAAATGTGGTGCTGGAGACGAATGCTGAGAGTCCGTTAGAGAGCGAAACGCCCCAATGCATCCATCTTAGCCCAGATCCAAATTAATACTCACTTGTCCACCATATGCCAACAACGCATTTTTTTATTATTCACTAACTGTTAGCCAAGTAGACACAATAAATAGTCAAACAATTGCGTCAGACCGATTTGGTCGGGGTCCACAGATGAAGGGTTATTTCGGCAACACGGTGCGAAGAGGCGATGAAAGTTTGAAAAATTGATAGTGATTGGAAACACCGAGAGCAAGGGATCACGCGGTCGCTCACCAACAAGATGACCCGATCAAGTTAAAGAGTCATCGTCCTCCAAATTCTACAAATAGTCTGATAGCGTTAGGCAATTTTCATGCCATAAGTTTAAAACAATCTAAAGGTTATTATTTCTTGCCTGTAGATACACTCGTACCTATAGAGCTTATTATTGCGTTTTGTGTAATTGTGAGTAATTCTATGTTTTGTGGTAAATATTCACCTGCGTAGTTCCCATTCCCTTGGGAGTACGGGGATAAAATATAGCCTGTGTTACTGGCTAATAATGTAGCTATCCATTGCTGTAAGAATTTTTCGAATCGGTCCAGCAGTTTTTAAGTTTATTTGTTACATACAAAAATATTAATATATAAAAATATTAAGTAATGAAATGTGTAGTTTTGGAGTACCTACCAACCTGCTTTCTAAATTTATTAGACAATAAATTCATCTGTATTTAAGTGCCCGAAATTCCCAAACACCTCTTAAAATCATCATTGCCAACACCCGGCGGCGGCCATCGAGAAATTCCCGTATTATTTTACCAGTATTAGCTTAACCCTATTTTGCCCGCATGACCTTCGGGACCGGATCGGGACAAATATTTATTTGTGCAATCCGGAAGGACTTCCTTTATTGCCGACCCCTTTGATATAACCGTGATTGTTATAGTAAAAGTCCCATTAATCCGCCAGGGGAATGCCAAACGATTTCACTCGGAGTTTTGGAAGTACGATGTAACAATTTGTGGCAGTTCAAGAATTAAAATAGAGGAATGTACCTAGATGGTTTCATTTGTTGATTTTAAATGTAGATGTATTGAAAAAACAAAATTGCAAGTTAATGTCTACCATAGCTTAAGTATTTCTGGAGTGAAATTGTTATAAAAATGTCGTTTTATTATTTGTACGCAACCCTAATTCCTGTAAAAACCTTACCTAAAATAATTTACATTATTCCTTGAAACATCAGCTATTTGCCGGTAAAAGTCGCGCTGAAATCAGTGCAACCGTTTCGGAGATGAGCTGGTATATAATTTCGTATGCATTCAGTTGACTACTGATATTTTTAAATTACGAACATACACTATCTTTCTGTATAGTTTATTTCTTTGAAATAAGAACATTTTCCACACAACCTGTGACTAAACCTTCCCATCATCGATAGCTTTTATAATAAGTTTTCGCCTTTTAAAATTCAATTTAGGTGCTTATTTACGTTATTTTATCTCTTCTAACATGCTTCGTAAAATACAAGCTTTTATATAACGCAACATCAATACATCAAAAGGAATACAGCAGATAAGCGGCATACTTCAGATCTCGCGTTACCGAATGTACATGTACTTCAGTCTTTTAAGGAAAAAGCCGATTTTCTTTGCAAAAGTAAATAATAATTGTATGTATGTAGACAAAATGTTCAGACTATTGTGAATCATTTAAAATGTTTTTATCATCATTTCAGCCGAAAGACATCCACTGCTGGACATAGGCCTCCCCCAAGTGTCGCTACATTGCGGTCCCGTGCGCCTCGCATTTAACGGATTCCCGCAACCTTCACCAGGTCATCGATCCACCTAGTGGGAGGTCTTCCAACGCATCGTCTTCCGGTTCGCGGTCGCCACTCCAGAACTTTTCGGCCCCGTCGGCCATCCGTTCTGGGAGCAATGTGACCTGCCCACTGCCACTTAAGTTTGGCAATTCTTCGGGCTACGTCGGTGACCTTGGTACTCTTGCGGATGTCTTCATTTCTGATTCGATCACGCAAGGAAACTCCGAGCATAGCCCTCTCCATTACCCTTTGGGTGACTTCAAGCCTTTTGATAAGGCCGAACTGTGAGAAGTAAAGTAAAGTGTCAAACACTTTTTTAATCTTTCACGGTTTATAACTAAACTTTTCACTTCTCATGCTCTAAAAGTACGCCAATTACCACCACTACCACCACTTTAGTCTCTTGGGAGTAAAGAGTAATTCGTTTTTTAATTTTCTTCATGTGACAGAGACAAAATCAAACAGCCAGTAAATACATCACTATCTGTGGAGTGTGGATCATATTTCTTCATTGCATGTGTTGAGAGTTTTAGTTTCAGGTTTTTTTCGCAAAGAAGGTGGCGCTATGTGTTTTAAATTGTGAATCTGTGACTGGTTTTGAAGAGAAAAACCGCGAATTTTCAGAATTTTTGAATATAGATCTTTGACGGTCATTACAGGTAGACTGAGGCCCGAAAGTCTGACAACCAGTTTTACCAAGGGGAATATCATATTTCCCAGAAAAAACTAGGTTGTGTAGCTCAGATAGACTGTCGCTCTACGTAAATAAAAAAAAAACGCTGGACATTAACACACAGCGCCACCTAGTGCCACACTAAGCAAAGCTTGTGTAGTGGACACTAGATAGTTGATATACTACTTACATACTTTTTGTTTGTAAATACATACTTATTATACATGTCGGGTTTGTCAGGATTTATTTCGTTAGGCTCGAGCATTATGTGGGCAGAAGACGGGTTTCGTGCTATGAAAACTCACTGGATGCGATACACTGTTTATTGTCAGGTGCACGGTTCGCGTTGGTTGTTTGCATGGAGAAGAACCGGCAAGAAACTCCATGGTTACTCTTTTCAAACATATCTACACTGAGTAAACTAACAAATTACTTGACATTACACTTTCACACTAACACTGGGCACAATGAATCGGATACAGTTTCAAGACGTCTGAACTCCGCTGCGATCCGACCCAGAATCTCGTACTCGCGGTGATCTGTTAACGTCAGGACTCTGTAGAAGCACGCCATGGCGGGGATAGACTGGTGTCTAGGTCGCGTGATGTCACCACTGGCGCGCTTTGATTCATTCCCGTGTCCATACCAATGACCGGATCCGACACGGCCATCCTGCTTGCACACGTCCTCGTGTGATGATACCTGCAACCAAATACTCCACGACAGAATTTTGTTCCACTCGGTCACTCCTGACCCTGACCCAACCCTATATTCATCGGGTCGGTGAAAGTCAAGAACTCTATTTTATCTTAACCGAATCCTACTCTAATAAGATCAAACATCATAACACCTGCAATCCCCGAGGGGTTAAACTGAGGTGTGCCTATAGTACACTCACAGTCTGCCAGTTATGTCCAAGTCCCATGTACCATCAACTGGGCACTAATCCAGACTCCGTGGCTTCACTGAGAAATTCTTGATGGAAAAACCCAATAACACTTTGCCCGATCTGGGAATCGAACCCAGGACCTCATGCTCAGCAGTCGTGTTTGCCACCACTAGACCAACGACGTAGTTTATTAAATCAAACACGGTTAAATTGGTAATACTTTAAAATAGGTCAACCCTTGGGCCATGTACCACAGTCGTTCAAATCAACCTTTATAACTCAACTGCAATAATAACTACTGGTATGGTCAAACACACTACTAAACCGATAGGGTACTAAAACAGTGGTACACAACGTATGCAACGCACACACTACGCATGTAACGCACACACTACGCAAGCCACGCATGGACTACTTCTGCAACGCACACACTACGCAAGCTACGCATGGACTACGTATGTATCACATACACTACGCATCCACTACGCACGCACTACGCATGTACTACGTCTACACCACGCATCCACTACGTACGCACTACGTATGCACTACGCTTACACTACGTATGCACTACGTATACACTACGTATGCACACCGTTAAAAGTCTCAGCCCTACAGGTGCCACACAGGCTCAGGTTGCCACACAGGCTCAGGTTGCCACACAGGCACAGATTGCCACCACTTAAGCTTACTCATCATCATTAAAATAAACACCAACATTATTCAATATCGACTGGTACGTGACCCACTGGTATCTTCCTTAGCCTACCCTGTACATATTTGTAGGCACGCCTAACGTTCAAAACTTTCAGTTAATGACGATCAGCGTCCAAAATCTCTAATCACTACAAGCATCATTAAAATTTACTCTTTCATTAAGGTCCATTGAGTTCCAGAATCAAAATCGAAACACTCACCAAAATACTTTCATATTCCGACTCGACGGTGCAAAGGTCGACTCGCTTCTCCACCAGTACAGCAGCACTCGACGAGCGCTGTCCTGCTGCGCAGCGACTAGCAATGTGCCCCGGCGTGCCACACTTGGAGCACACCAGTGAACTGCTGCTGGCCTGCGGTCGCTGCCCAACGCCTGTAGCAGCCGTCACAGGCAACCGCTTCTTGACGGGGCGGTTGTCTTCGTCCGAAAATCCGCTTGTTTGTGTCCTTGTTTGCCGCATTCGCGACACTTGATTGGTGGTAGTGTCTCGCTCCCTGACGACGGGCGCGTATATTTTACTTTGTTTATTTTTGTTTTTCACTATTCACGTAAATGAGGGTGGTCGAAAATGTCTCGACGTACACGAATCTGGCCTTGAACAATTCTTTAAACTGGTCCCACGAAAAACTCTAAGCGATACAAAGTCTTTGTTTTGCATTTCAAATAGTAACCGTCACTGATTGTCATTAACACTAAAAAACGATGTGTATCCCGTTTTTTCCATTATAGTGACCATTTCACTAAACAATTGGGAGTGCTTACAGATATTTAGTAAAAAGTTATAACCAAAAAACTGCAAATCATTGTAACAAAGAACCCAAACAGTCCGGCGGCAATCAGCGACATCTATTATGATCTATAAGAACTAATGAGAACGCACGATAACTAGGAGCAACAAGACCGTCAACGCAGATAATACTTGCCCACTTCGATCATAGAGGGAGTAACCTGTACCATAACAAACGAGATGGATGAATTGAAAACATTAATTTTAGACATGAAAAGTAATTTCGACCAAAGATTCACGTCCATAGAATCTCAAATATTACAGACAGAAGATCAAATTACCAGTAAAATTCAAACAATGATAAACCAGAAGTTTGAAAGTCTGAACGAGGATTTCGAAAAAATGCGTACGCAACTAACCGACCAAGAAAAGAGACTATATCAACTAGAGAGGAATAGTGTACAGAGAAATCTCGTATTCTTTGGTGTCACAGAAAGTGAAAAGTCCTATTTCGATTTGGTAGAAATTATAATAAATATTATAAATAAAGATATGAAGGTTCCAGTGGGGGAATTGGATATCCAGTCAATAAGAAGACTCGGTAAAAAAGGGAATAAACCTAGGCCTATTTCTGTTGGATTCGGCACACTGGGCATAAAAATAAAATGCTTACAAAACAAAAAGAATTTAAATGGAACTAATACATATATAACAGAAGAATTTCCAGAAAATATTTTGAAAATAAGAAAAGATCTAAAAACCCAACTACAACAAGAAAAAGAAAAGGGGAATATTGCCTACATAAAATACGATAAGCTCATAATTAAAGAAAAAGCAAATTACAACAGCAACAACAATAAAAGACCCCTATCGCAATCACCACCACAGCCAACAACCCCTACTTCTAACCAAATAAGTATAGTACATGAAAATACCAATGCTTCTCAAAATACAGATACCTGGCGAAACAACCAGGCAAATAAAAAGTACAAGACGCATAAAAACACAATGACAGCTTATATTACACGCACCACAGAAGCATGAAAAATAAAGGCCCCCTCCACCAAACACGATTTTAAATTAGCACAAAATAAGATTAAAACTGCTCTCCCATCACGGGTGGTCGCCGTGGGAGAAAGAGACCACAACCCTCCATCTACAGTAAGAAACAAAAACAAAACACAAAGTGTATATATACTAACGTACAACGTCCGATCACTTATAGACAGTACTAGAATAATACAATTAGAACACAGTCTAAGGAAAATAAAGTGGGATATCATCGGATTAGCAGAAATTAAAAAACCTGGTCAGATTATAGAAGAAAATACGGAATACATACTACTCTCTAATGGGAAAAAAAGTGGAAGGAATGGTGTTGGATTCATGGTGAAGAAACACTTAAAAAATAATATACAAAATTTCATTACCTACACAGATAGAGTTGTACGATTAGACATGAACTTTAACAACCATCAATTAATAATAATTCAAGCTTACGCTCCTACTGAAAAAGCAGACCTACAGGAAATAGAATCATTCTACAACAACCTAAGACAAGCTGTACAAAACACAGGTAGGAACACATTCATTATTGGCGATTTTAACGCTAAAATTGGTATACCTCAAAAACATGAAGACCTAATCTTGGGTAAATATGGGTATGGAACGAGAAACGATAGAGGGCAAAAATTAATAGATTTTTGTTGTGAACATAAGCTCATAATAACCAACACAAAATTTAAAAAACACCCAAGCAACAAATGGACCTGGCAATCTCCTAACGGCAGAACTAAAAACGAAATTGATTATATTCTGGCAAAAAATATGAGAATTGTGAAAGATGTTTCAGTTATAAATACCACATACCCATCGGATCACCGGCCAGTTAGATGTGAAATAAAATTAGAAGGAGTGTCTAAACCTAGTCGAAAAAATCTAACCAAGCCCAAAACTACCCTCTTTACCACCATAGAAAAAATATGTCTAAAAAATATCCTAGAAAAGGAAAAATTTGAAGTCAGTAATAACTTAGAAGAATCATACAACAACTTAGTAAACACAATACATACATGTGTTAGAAAACTGCCGAACCGAGATGCAAACAAGAAAGAAGCTTCTCATTTGATAACCGAAGACATATTAAAATTAATTAAAGAACGAGAACTCCTTAAGAAACTATCTAATAGAACATTTAAACAAAGGAAACGACTACGAATACTCTACAAACAAATAAAAAACAAACTGAAGAAAAAACAAAAACAATACAGACTAAATACATTACAATTAGAATTGGAATTAACAGGGTCAAGCAAAAGAGCATATAAAAAGTTGAACAACTCAAATAAATGGATTATGGATTTGAAACAAACAAATAATAAATCAGTAACATCAAGACAAGAAATACTAGAAGTAGCCACAGAATTCTATAGAGACCTTTACAAAAACAAAGATGCAAGAATTACCCCCGAACCCCTTGATTTGGCGTATGAGAAAGACCCTATACCACCCTTTATACAGTCAGAAGTGAGAACTGCCATAAACAAAATGAAAACGAACAAGAGCCCAGGCGAAGACCATATTACTAACGACATAATTAAAGCATTTGATGAAGCAATATTACCAATCCTTACAAACCTTTTCAACCAAGTTATGATACAACAACACATACCTAGACCGTGGAAAACATGTAAAATCTCACTTATCTATAAAAAAGGAGACCCAAAAAATGTCAACAACTACAGGCCTATAAGCCTACTGTCAAGCTTATATAAAACATTTACAGCAGTACTGTTAAACCGAATAACAAAGCAAATTGATGAAAACCAATCTAGAGAACAAGCGGGCTTCAGGAAGAATTATTCAACCATTGACCATATATTTACACTTACCCAAGTAATGGAAAAATACATGGAATACGGAAAAACACTATACATAGCATTCATCGACTACAGCAAAGCCTTCGACTCCATAAAACATGAATCCCTTTGGACGGCTCTAGCTGAACAAGGAATCAACCAGAAGTATATTACAATATTACAGAAAATTTACAAGGATTGCAATGCTCGAGTTAAATTAGAAAATGAAGGTGAGGTATTCAATATAGAGAAAGGTGTAAGACAAGGTGACACTATATCACCCAAAATTTTCATAGCTCTACTGGAACACATATTTAAAAAACTAACATGGGACAAACGTGGGGTCAACATAAACGGTGAATACCTATCACATTTACGATTCGCAGACGACATAATCATTCTTTCAGAAAGCTATCAAGAATTACAAGAAATGATTAAGGACCTCAATATAGAAAGTATGAAATGCGGACTGAAAATGAATTATGAAAAAACGAAAGCAATGACCAACGGAGAACAAATACCTCTAATCGTTGATAACCAACATGTCGAATACCTAGACAACTACATATACTTGGGACAAAATATATGTTTCACCGATAGGACTATGAAAGAAATCAAACGAAGGATAACCATTGCTTGGAGGAAATATTGGTCACTTAAAGAAATATTCAAAGGAAATTTCTCAAACGACATCAAAAGGAAGCTATTTGACTCAAACGTACTACCAACTCTTTTATACGGATGTCAAACATGGGCTACGACAGAAAACATGAAACTGAAATTAAGGTCATTTCAAAGAGCTACAGAAAGAAGCATGCTTGGCCTAAAAATAAGCGACCGCATAAAGAGCAGCGACATCAGAGCGAAGACCAAAGTCACTGATGCTTTGTATATGGCCGAGAAACTGAAGTGGAATTGGGCAGGCCACATCGCGAGGACCACAGACAACAGGTGGAGCGAGCGTGTCCTGCACTGGTATCCACGAAACGGAAACAGACGCCGAGGCAGACCATTGCAACGATGGCGAGACGACATCGTTGCACTGGCTGGGATAGAATGGACCAGAACGGCCCAAGATAGACACAGATGGAAACAGATGGAGGAGGCCTTCATCCAGAGATGGATGACCCCGAAATAGTTTAAGTTGTTTATAAAGTTATTAGGATAGTTTATTTTTATTGTTAATTAGGGAATAAAGGCTATTTTTATTTTTATTTTATTTTATTTTTTTATCCCGTTTTTTCCACTTGGTAAATAACACTTGTTTACTGTCTGTTTTGAGTTTCTGGTATTTCGGCACTGTTGCAAGCACTACGATCACGGATAAACTAAAGGTATTGCGGGTGGGTGTTTATGCAGACAATTCGATCTACCCTCTTTCTTGTCCGTTTTTTTTTTACACTCAGTAACCGACACACGAAACTCATCGCGAACTAAGTTTGTTTTCGACACTTTTTCGGTTTTTACGCAGTTGACACTGATTGTTATTAACACTGTCCCCGCAGCATGATTTCATTAGCACGATTTTATCCCAATTCTGATGTCGGGTTTGTCAGGATTTATTTCGTTAGGCTCGAGCATTATGTGGGCAGAAGACGGGTTTCGTGCTATGAAAACTCACTGGATGCGATACACTGTTTATTGTCAGGTGCACGGTTCGCGTTGGTTGTTTCCATGGAGAAGAACCGGCAAGAAACTCCATGGTTACTCTTTTCAAACATATCTACACTGAGTAAACTAACAAATTACTTGACATTACACTTTCGTACTCGCGGTGATCTGTTAACGTCAGGACTCTGTAGAAGCACGCCATGGCGGGGATAGACTGGTGTCTAGGTCGCGTGATGTCACCACTCGCGGCGCGCTTTGATTCATTCCCGTGTCCATACCAATGACCGGATCCGACATACATATAAACATCCATGACTCGGAAACAATTGTCCATGCTCATCACACAAACATTAAAATTTGCTCCTACCGGGATTCGAACCCAGGACCCTAAGAACGTAAGGCAGCCTCACTACCACTACGCCATTCAGGTCGTCAGGTAAAATACTGGTATTCAGGTGCATCCGGTTAGATCGGAAGTCGACCCCCACATAGTTGGATAGGTAGGTAGATGAATGATGATGACGTCCCTACGATATTAATGACTCCAAATATTTTGTCTCTTGGAATTTAATCCAAATAAAATACAAAAGAATCTACAAACTCGAAAAAAAAACGTTTCAGTTTCAATTCAATTTGTATTCAGGAACAAATTGTGTTTGAAATCCTCATATAAAAATAATTGAATAGCAAAATCACGTACCTAAAAATGTTCAATAAAACTAACACTATCAACAATAAAATAGAAAATAGGTATTAGAAAAGTTAATAACAATACAAAGGATACCATTAAAAATTCAAAAACATTACGACCAAGAAAAAAAGTACTGCAATACAATTCCTATTTCCTTTGTTATCTATAATGAAGAGAAATGAACTTCCAGTTATTCTTGATTCAAAGCAAAGAGATATAACAAAGAAGTTGCCATATCAAAAGCAGACGACGAATATAAATACAATAAGAAGCATTTCTTGATTTTAATTTAAGTTATGTTGTTTGTGTTTTAATAAAACTTTTGAACTTGTGCTTGAAAGTGTCTGACGGTACTAATTTATAGTTTGCGACAAAGTTTGTTGCGAGCCGCGGAGGTCCAGTGCAGTAAGTCGAGGGTTCGAACCCAGCCAGGTACAATACCTTGTATAGTTTATTTCATCGCCACTGCTCTCAAAACCGTGAAGGATAACATCGTGAGGAAAACGGCATGTCCTAAAACCAAAATTCGAAGACTTGTGGCATCTACCAACCCAAACTAGGCCCATATGGATGGTTTATAGCCCTTTCCCTCTCATAGTGAGGAGACCTGTGTCCCAGCAGTGGGAACATTAAAGGCTGATTATGCTTACGGGGTGGATTCTTCTTGAACCTCTCCATACAGCAACCAAACGTCAATATGAAACTTGAAACTCATAATCAAAATCAAAGCATTTATTTCAAGTAGGCCAGTTACGCCGCGCTTTTGTACTGTTGAAACAAAGATAGAAATTAAATGTAGGTACACGTAAAAGGCCAGCAAGGAACATGGATGGTTTTTAGTCAGTAAAAGTCTGACACTCCCTCCCAGAAAAAAAAAAATGTCCCAGTCACAAGACCTAAAAACTATGAAAGTACTGTAGTTGTCCATTCCCTACCGTAGATCTCTATGGAGAAGAACGGGCAAGAAACTCCATGGACACTCTTTTAAATCAAAATATTGTTACGATATCTTGGTTACATCATTCATGTTGAGATGGTGCATTATGTGAGAACAATGTACCAAGATGTGCACGATAAAAGTGTCCATAGTAAAAACAAACAAAAACAATTCAAAAATAAAATAATTAATTAATAAAAAAAAGCCGTGACAACCAAGAGCTGACCAGTCCCAACCGACCACGCCCGTTCACGAACATGACGCATGTATCAGCACCATTCAACTCAACCATTTTGAAGGGAACTAAATGACCATCATGTTAATTAAAAGTAGTTTTAGAACAGAATAGAGTAATTTTATTTGTGTAAAAACATGGTAAAATGAGGTCTTATAAATAGGGTTAATTCTTGGCATTGAAGTCCCCGAGGACAAGCACTGGGAGGGAATGGCTCCCGACAACGACACTCAACTCTTCCAGAGACTTGTGGAACTCGGCGAGAGTTCGGTTCGGGGGGATATTTGAGTGAGCATGACATATTCTTAACCGCCAGGGCACAATCATCCAAGTCGCAAAATAAAAACGTAGGTTTCCAGCGAATGATAGCATTCTAGTACATAGCACTCACACAATATGGGATATGAGGTTATACGAGTATAATACTAAAGATATTGAATGTATACGTCACCGTAAAATTGTCAAACACGTTATATTACAATATAACGTGTTTCTCTCTAGCGATATTGTAAACTCTTGAATTATTGCCAACTGAACATACGGAAGTATCTCTGCCTCCATAATCGGGACTTGGGGCACCCCCCCGTTAGGTTAGTTAGGTTCCTTTAAACCCTGCACTCGGAAATAGGGGCCCCGCGTAGCGGGGCTCCGTCGACTACGCTTTTTAGGGGAATATAAAGTGTTTTAAGGTTTGGTTATATTAATCGATATTTCTCAGGAATGGTACAGTATCTTTTCATGAGAGTGGTACCACTGGGCAAGGGGGACCCCTCCTTCCCTCCACACCGCGTGAGTTGACTACCATCGCATGCATTTCACGAAAAATAATGCGTTTTATTGTAAGCAGTATGTTCATTTGACAATAATTCGAGAGTTGATAATATCGCTAGAGAGATTACAATATAACGTGTTTGACAATTTTACGGTGACAAATACAATGCAAAGATAGTTGTACAATCTTCAGCAGCTCCAACAATACAATTAATGCTATCCATTTATGCGCCCCTGTCGATTAATGCGCCCCTGTCCTTGTGGAGCAGGACCGGCATTGAGCCAAGCATTTTTATCAGCGATAGAATCGTCCAATTTGTAATATGCTTGCTTACACAGTGTGCTTTTAATGCATGTTTTAAATTTGGTTTAATTTTTTTTCAAAGAATGCTTTGTGGAATTTTGTTTTAGCATTTCAAACAGTACCCCATGAAAGACGAGTCTAGTTTAGCGAGTCTGAAGCCTGGCTGAACAAATTGGTCTCTATTTCTAGTACAGTAATTGTGTCTGTCACCTCTTTTACCAAAAAAATGCAGATTTTTTCTGACATACATTATGTTTTCGTAGATGTATTGACAATGTACAGTCATTGTGTTAAATTCCTTAAACAGTTCCCTTAGAGAATCGCGCCTACGAAGATTGTATATGGCTCGGATAGCTCTTTTTTTGTCGAATGAATATAGACTCAATGTCTGCAGCCCATCCCCATAGCAAAATGCCATAAGACATTATACTATGAAAGTAACTAAAATAGACCAATCTAGCGGTACCTACATCAGTAAATTGACGGAATTTTCTAATAGCATATGCCGCTGAACTTAGCCGCCCCGCTCGTGAATCAAGCGTAATCCCTAGGAAAACCGTTTCATCTACGAATTCAAGTTTCTCTTTATTCAGTACTATATCACAATCGCTACTTTTAACATTCGGTAAAGCAAATCTTATGCATTTAATTTTTTTTTCATTTAGTACTAAATTGTTTGCTGTGAACCAATTATGGACTTGAAGGAAGGCATTATTCACGTCATCTAGATTTTGGACTCGTCTATTTATCTTAAAAATAAAGGAAGTGTCATCGGCAAATAATACCATATTTTGAGGTTGGTTTTTCAGTAAATAGGGTAGATTATTTATATATACTAAAAAGAGGAAAGGACCCAATATTGAGCCTTGCGGAACCCCCATTTTTACTTTTAAGCCCTGTGAATTAACACCATTTAATAGAGACAGACGTGACATGTGGCCCACCATAGACGAAAGGTTATTTGTGTTTGTGTGTTTTTTTTTCGGATGGGAGATCATCAAATCCACTCTGCGCGGAGCGGGAGGGAGTGTTAGACTTTTACTGACTAAAAACCATCCAGGTTCCTTCCTCGCCCTTTACATTCTGGGGCCGCGGTATCTCTTTCGAACAGTCCCGCAGCCCCGGCAGGCTTCGGCCCTTGCGGGCCCCTTCATTTTGCTGACATCTTTTTGAGGCACGCGTGGAACACAAACGCGCCGTCGACACGGCCTATCGTCATAGTACATTATTTCCTACCATGTACAGTTTAACCAACACACTGAGTAATACCTGAAAGAAAAACACAATAACACATTACCCGACCTGGGAATCGTACCCCATGACTTCATGCTAAACAGGCTTGCTTGCGTCCACTCGATTAACAAGGCAGTCTTCCAAAACAACTTATTGCTGTACCAATTGGCTGAGTACTAATGCCTGAAAAACTACTAAAAACAGTCGCTACGTTTCGTCCAGGTCCTCCAAATGTCAATTCAATTAAAGTAATGGTACAGCCGTCTCTGTACCGAACCAATTGCAGTTTGCAGGAAAAAGTTTATTCGTAAAAGCCGCAAAACTAGGAAAATGTGTACCTACCTCTCTAGATGCGCCATATTGGAAAACTTTACAAAAAACTCGATACGATCGAACCCAGACCGTTCGTTATAGCAATTTACGGTTCGCTCCCTACAAAAGCAATTAGTTTTTTTTTGCATTTCTCTTCTGTAGAAGGTCTGGTTGATGTTTTTCAGGGATGCTTTCAATTGCATTTTATTAATATTAATTGTAATCTTCTTCCGAGGTAATTTGAAGACTTTGTGCGTCATTATTTCTTGGACTCATAGAGAGGAGGCCTGCGTCCCAGCAAAGGAAACATAAATATGCTGATGCTGATGGTGATAGCAAAAGGGTCTTATTACGAGGGACTTAAAACATAATTTGCGAAAGGCGGGTGCACTAATACGTACACCTCTGCCGAATCTTTCGGGGATTACAAGCGTGATATTTTGTTATGTAAAATACGCTGAATAGTGCATGTGTGACTATTGAGTCTGGCTAGTACCGGTAGTAAAACTTTACCTGACTCAGGCATTCGATGCCTGATAATACAATTTCTTAAACACACCCTAAGCAAAATTCTAATTAACGGTACCACACTTCTGCCTATTCTTTTAAGAAAAACAAGCGCAATGTTTACGTAAAGACGTGATCTTCCAAGCCAGGCATTTAAAACAAAGGAAGCGCTCTTAAAACAAATGTTCATTGGAGCAATTTTATCTATTTCGCACGAGCGGAATTAAGTAGGTAGTGAACGATCTACCCCAATGATTTACTGGCGTTCGCTCTTCAAGCTAAAAATGGGAGAACACGGCATTAATAGCTTTGCATTTTCTGAAGGTATTTTAGAATTTGGTTCTGGATTTCTGATTCTTGGAATTTACCTTGAAAATTTCTAATTATATTATTTTAATTCCACACAAGGTTAAGATAAAATAAGGAGCTCGTGGCCAAATAATAACATCCGCTCAAGTCGATTTTCAGGTTCAGCCGTGCTTGCCTAGGTTGGTCCGTGGATGGGTGACCACCCATTATATACCGAGTTTCCTCCGTGCCTCGGAAAGTTGGCCCCGGCTGTCATTTGTAGATCATCATCATCATCATCATCATGGGGGTTTAGGTTTCCGCACTTAGTCCTTGAAGTGGACCATTGTGCGTGAGCCATGGTGGCCGATTACTCCAACCAGCCCACCTCCCTCCAGAAGCAGATTAAACTTCCCGGTCTCCTCAGGACATCTGCAAGTGATCCTGGTGTTCCCAGGGTCTCTTCGCGAATCTTGGTAACGCCTGTGCACTCCAGGAGCACATGCGCTACCGTCTCCTCCGCCTCCAGGCACGCTCTGCACAGGGGACTGTCAGTGATACCTAGAGTGTGGAAGTGTTTGTTCAACGAGCAGTGTCCAGTGATGGTCCCCGCCACCAGACGCAGGCTATCTCTGTCCAGGCGCAGAAGGCGCCTGGTCAGCTTTGGATCCAAGGATGGCATAGCTTCCTTGGACTGCCTACAACCTGGTGCCGAGGCCCACCATTTCCCTGCTTGTAATCGGGTGTGATCCTTTAACCAGTTCCTCAGCTGCTTGAAGGGAATGGGCACAATGGGTTCGGGTCCGTATGGTATTGTACTGGATCCTCTTCTGGCAAGTTCGTCAGCCGCATCATTGCCGAGTGATCCACTGTGTCCTCTAATCCATTGCAGCGTTACCGTGTTGTGATTCAACACCGTGATTTGTTCTAGGGCCTTGTGGCATTCTAGTATTAGTCTCGACGTGATCTGGTTACTCTTTAGGGATTGAAGGACCGAGGCACTGTCGGAGAGTATACGAATGTTGGTATCCGTAACCTCCCTGGCCTCTATAGCGTGTGCTGCTTGGATAATGCCCACACACTCCGCTTGGTAGACAGAGTTGAACCTTCCAAGAGATTTTGATATTTTAATGTTGAGGTCGTCGGAGAACACCCCGGCGCCTGTCCCATCGTTGGTTTTCGATCCATCAGTATAGATTCTTAGCTCTCTTGTGCCTGAGTAGTCGCACAACTCCTCTATGAGCTCTATGTTGTAGTGTTTTTTGAAGCAGTGAGTCTTCAGAGTTCTGTCGATAGGGGATGCCATCATCGGTTGTTCTTTGATTGCATCTTCTTTGATGCGTGTATGTTTTATTCTTGAGTCGTTCCTTAGGGTGCCGGCTAACTCGAGTCTGAAAATCGCTACGGCCGCCTCCTCTCTTACGACGAGGTGTAGGGGTGGTAGCCCCAGCATCACCTGTAGGGCAGCAGTTGGTGATGTTCTCATGCTGCCGGTGATTGCCACGCAGGCAAATCTTTGTAGTTTCTTAAGGTCCTTTTGGGTCGTACTTAGGTTGGTCCTGGGCCACCATACTAAAGACCCGTATGTGATAATTGGTCGGATAACTGTGGTGTATAGCCAGTAGGTGATTTTGGGGCTTAGGCCCCAGTTTCTCCCGAGGAGTCTCTTGCATTGCCAGAGAGATATACTGGCTTTTGTGACGATGTAATCCGTGTGTTTTGCCCAGTTGAGCTGTTTGTCCAAATAGATACCCAGGTATTTGGTTTCAGTCGATAGGCTTAGAGTTGTCCCAAAGAAGCTTGGTAGTTGCAACGTTGCCAGCTTCCTTTTCTTTGTGAAGAGGACGAGTTCGGTTTTGGTGGGGTTCACTGCTAGTTTGTGTTCCTTGCACCAGTCTTCTACTATCCTTAGGGCCTGGCGCATAAGGTTGCATAATGTGTTTTCATGTGTGCCGTTTATTATTATAGTCAGGTCGTCGGCGTAGCCCACCGTGTAGTAGCCTCTGCTATTGAGGCGGTTGATGAGGCTATCTACTACGAGGTTCCACAGTAGTGGCGAGAGGACTCCACCTTGGGGGCAGCCCTTCGCCACTATGGCTCTAGTGGTGTCGTTCACCGTAACTTGAACGGCTCTCAGTCGGAGCATATTTGTGATCCAGCCTCGCAAGGTTGGGTCCACCCCATGTTTCTCGAGGGCTGCGTTGATGCTATGGAAGATGGTTTTGTCAAAGGCGCCTTCTATGTCGATGAAGACGGCCAGTGACGAGCATTTATGTTCCACTGCACTTTCGATCCTGGAGATCACACTATGCAGCGCGGATTCTGTTGATTTTCCTGTGGAGTAAGCGTGTTGTTGTTTGTGAAGTGGTCTTTCCCTAAGAGGTCCGTCCCGAATGTGTCGATCGCAGAGTCTCTCGAGGGTTTTCAGTAAGAAAGATGTTAGGCTTATTGGCCTGTACGCCTTGGCTTGTGTGTAATCTGATTTGCCTGGTTTAGGGATGAAAATGACTTTCACCTCTCGCCATGCAAGTGGTATATATTTCTGTGCTATGCAGGCTTGATAGATGACGGTCAGCCATGGCGTTAAGACGTCTACTCCCCATTGTAGGAGGGCGGGGAAGATTCCGTCTAAGCCTGCGGATTTATATGGTTTGAAAGTCTTTATTGCCCATTTTATTCTTTCTGCTGTTACTATAGTGCGGGCTCTGGCCCAGTCTTGGTCGTTTGGTGTGTGCGTTGGCTCAGTTGCCCAGGTTCTGTCCTCGGAGAGGTCGCAGTCTGGAAAGTGGGTTTCCAGGAGAACCTTACTTGTCTCGTGGTCCGATTTGGTATATGTGTTGTTTGGGGTTTTCAGCGACCCGAGGGCGCGATCCTGATCGGTAGATAGGATCTTTCTCACGCGTGCGGCCTCGTTGTTCGATTCAATCTCTTCGCAGAACCTTCGCCAGGCCGCCCTGCTGGCGTACCTGACTTGTCTTTTGAAGGTGTATTGTGTTTTCTTGTATGAATCCCAGTCTTCTGGTAGTCTGGAGTTCTTGGCTTTGTTAAATTGTTTGCGCATGGTTTGCCTGAGCTTACTAAGTTCCGAGTTCCACCAGGAGTTGCCCTTTGTCTTGGTGTTTTGGTCTTTTAGTTTGCAGCAGGCGTGGTAGGCTTCGATTATGAATTCCGAGAGTTTTGTTACAGTGTCTTCAAGTTGTTTAGGGTCTGTTAGAGTTTGGGGCGCTTGGTGCTGCGTTAGCAGGGAGGCCAGTAGTCGTTTGTAGCCGGGTACGTTGGTACGGCGTGGGTTGCGTCTGGGTTCGGGTTTTTTTATACTAGCCACTAGTGAGAATCGGATTCTTCTGTGGTCGGAGCAGGAAGGCTCGTTGGAGACGTGCCAGTCAGATATAAGTTTTGCCGCGCTTTCCGAAGCCAGCGTGAGATCGATAATTGTTTGTCCGCGAGATGTAACCCAAGTGGGTTCCGAGCCGTGGTTAGCGATGTTAAGGTTAGTGGAGAACAAGTATGTGCATAGTACCTCACCTCTAGTGTTGGCTTTGTTGCAGCCCCAAAGTGGGTGATGGGCGTTTGAGTCCGTGCAGATGACCAGGTCCAGGTTGGCATCTTCACAATACCTTACCAGGTCGGCCATCTCCTTTGGTGGGCAGTCCTCATCCTCGCCAGGCATGTATACCGAGGCTAGGACGATATCAGGTGCATCACCGTCGGTTTTTATCCTGACTGCTGTTAGATCTCTGGAACATAATTGCGTGAGTGTGGTGGTGGGTACATCTTTGGGTATATAGGCGCAGGTTCGAGGCTTTTCTGTGCCTTGTGTATCGAGGATTAGCTTACCTCCAATGTTACCAAGGCCACATATTCTATTTTTGCGGATCCACGGTTCTTGGATGAGTGCAATGGTACAGGGTTCCGTCTCCAGTGCCCTGCGCAGGCAGGCGGTAGCCATCTGGCTGTGCTGGAGATTGGTCTGGATAATTTTTTAAAGGACGGGATGTGGGCGGTAGTGGGGTGGAATTAGGAGGAGAGGGATCCATCGGATGATACACCCCCCCCTTCCAGCCCGTGCTGGTCTACACTCGGTACCGGTGACGACGAGAGCAGCCGCTCCGTCCACCCTGATGGTGAGGCTGCAGTCCTCACCGCGTCGGCATCAGCCATCGCCGTTCTGGCCATCTCCTCCTCCAGTTCGGTCATGGTCGGGTCAATGTCCGTCGGTGCCGGTTTCGTCCGTTCCGTGTCGGTGTCGGTCTGAGTGTCAGTCTGTGTGTCGGAGGGGTTGGTTTTGGGGATGAAGCGAACGTATATCGACCCAAGAAGGTACGATATTCGTCGCTCCCTACCCAAGACCTTTTCGGCTTCGTCCGGTGGGATACCCAGGGTCAAATAAGTCCCATGGTTATCTCCACCGACCGAAGTCGCCCTATATAGGGACCACCTACCGACAGCGTACCAGGGGTTCTGGCATGTCAAAATCTTCTGGAGCAGCGCTATGTCCCCATTATACCTGGGTACGAAGAGCGCCGCTCGTAATGGGGTCGGTACGTCGGACTGTCTCATTATAGTCAGTGTCACGTCAGTGTCCGGCAGTCGTATCTTGGGTACGTTCAGAGTTAGCCAAGTCAGCGCGTTTTCGTCCTCGCACCATATGTGCACCGTGCCATCCACTACCCTTGGGTAGCCGCGGAAGGCCGGGACTTTGGTGGGGTCCGTACAACACGTGTCTACTATCAGGTCTTCGAGCTTGGTCTTTACGACCTCGCCCTCGACAGGTGTCATGTCACGTGATGGAGGCGGGAAGCAGATCGCTACGGCGAGTCGCGCAGGAATGTCCTTCGTGGCCCGCGCATAGGTTCTCTGCTCCCCTTGAGCAGCCTGGGTTCTGAAACGCTTGGCGTCCCCCTGGAGCGTGCTTGGCGAGGCCGTATCGTCCGGACGCTCCCGCTTCGCCGCTCCCTGGCCACTTGGCCCTGGTTGCGGTTCTGTGGGGCCCGGCTTGGCTCTTTGTTCCAGGGATGCCCGGTTTAGGAACCCAGCCCGCTTTCCTCGTTTTCTAGTCCGGTGTCGGTCGCCAGTCGTCTCATTGCGGTTCTGGTTGCTTCCTCCGGATGGTCCCGGTGCGGGCAGTGACTTCTCGCGTAGGGTTTCCCCTTCGCGTACTGTTCCCTGCCCGCTCGTTTCCGCGTCCGACTGCTGCTTGCTCTGGGTTTCCCCTTCGCGTGCCTGTAGTCGGTCGCGTACTCCTTTACAACCTCCCGTTTGCGCATCGCGTAGACTATTGCCTTCGCGGGCTTTGCGCAAACGTTTGTTGAGCTCTCTTTCTCTGTTTCGGAGTTTTCCGCGCTGAGTCTTCAGCTTGCGGACCTCGTCCACAGAGATGAAACCGGAATCACCAGGCTCCGCTTCCTTTCCCGTCCCGAGAGAGTCTATGTCCCTCAGCCTTGCCTCGATCTTCTCACGCTGGAGTGCCAGCGTGCGGAGTTCGCTGCTAAGGCTGGATATTCGCGGGTTGTCGGCGTCATTGTCGGGATTGTTTGTGACACTGTTCCGAACGATACTCTGTTGCCAGGCCATCGTGGAAGGTGTCGCAGTCGTCGTCGAGTCAGTGGGCGCACAAATCGCAGCCGTGGTCGTGTCCGTGTGTGTTTTAGTTGGCGCGTGAGCCGCAGCCGGTGCTGGCGGTAAAACCGCCTTAGGCAGAAGAGTGCCCCCCCCCAGATTACGGTGGAGGCAGACCGACGAGTCGGTGTGGGATTCCCCGGCATTACCGGGACCCACCTGGGGAATATTATTTTTGCTTTTCTGCGACATGTTGGGTTTGGTGGGCTTTTTTGGAATCGAGGTTACCCGTCCTCATGGACCGAAAGGATAAAAGGGAGAAGGGAGGGAGGGTCTGGGTGTAGGATCATGGAGATGGGGTGAGGGATTTCCCTAGGCCTGGGATTGTGGCTTTCGGGAAGGTGCGAAAAAGCGCCTGGGGGTTTTCGTTACGTCTATTTCTTATGGAATTAGACCAAGAACAGGGTGGCAACCTCGTGAAGGTGAATCCCCCAGACCTGCCTTGAGGATCTACACGACCGTAGCGCTCCCCCTCAAGACCCCGCCACCCTACTGCCTCTGATGGAGGCAGTAGGGTAGGCCTGCATCTATACTACCAAGCAAATTTGTAGATCTTTGACAGACGTTACAGGTATTCAGTGTCCCGAAAGTCTGACAGTTAGTTTTCCCAAGGGGTATCGTATTACCCAGTACAGTCGGGTCAGTCAGTCGCTCCATGGTAATTAATGGTATTCAGCTGCATCCGGTTAGACTGGAAGCCGATACCAACATAGATGAGAAAAGCCTGGGCAGATGATGACCAGTGATAATGATGCTGTAAAGGAAGGCAACATTTTACTGAACAGATTACGACCTGATTTAAGTCGTTGTTTTTGAAAACCGATTGTCACTCGTCCACGCCTTTTAGTTGCTTGTGCTTGCTTAGGAGTTAATATGAAGACCCAGTACAAGGTAGATAAAACACAGAATTTGTACCTTCAAGTCAATAGTATTTTTACATCTAAACGAAATCCCTTTTCATAATAAAAAGAGAAACCTAAAAATAGCGAAACAGTACGGAGCTCAAAAAGAAAATACTTTCCAAAGTAAAAAGAATCCCCTAGCTTCATTCAAAGGTGTTCTGTAGAAAACTGCTGCAATCGTATTTTGTAATTTTCACTCAACTTTTACCACGGAATGTCCACTGCTGTCCACGATATAACTACATTCAGAGAAGGTTTATATTGAAAAATCTACTTTAGGATAGGAAGTTTACATATAAATTTAGTCGAAACGCTGGAGTCGGAGAGCCCGATTGGTCTGGTGCGACTGGTTGACACTTGGCGTGGCCACAGGGCTGGCTGTTTCTTTGTCCAAAGAATTAGATTTGCCATTCAATGTGACTGGTTGGTGTCTGACACAAATACTGCTCTGCTACTTAGATTCTTAAGTTTGCCAAGTCACTAAAACGATATAACGTTGTTTTCAGTTAAGTTCATTCTCTTGGTCTTCGTCGAGCTTCATTGTCTCAGCGATTTTCTGGTGGTCACCACTGTTGATTCTAGTCTTTCAGGAATTACAGGGGTTTGGGAATAGTGTGGCAGGCCTGTCCCTTATCGTTTGGCGCCCAAACTGGAACGGACCGGGGCTGCTTTCAGGCGGCTCCTACCCAACCTGGGGGGCCATACGCCTCCTGCCGCAGGCTCTACGCGGGGCTCGTGCGGTTCATGGCCCTTTACGGGGCCCCAGTGTGGGCGCGTTCAATGAGACGGCGAGCCGCCCATTTCCTGAACGCGCCCCAAAAGGTGGTAGCCGTAAAGCTGGACCGTGGGTACCGCTTAATCTTCCGCAAGGCGGCAAGCCTGCGTGCCGGATTGCCGCCATGGGATCTGGAGGTGAACGTCCTTGCGCGCCTACACAAATGGCGCGCGGAGGCACTACGCCGGGGGGGAACTCCGCTGCCGCGGCAAACCGCCGCCCAGCGGACAGACCTCCAGCGTGATCTCAAGGCGATATGGAGTGAGTGACTGTGGCCACCCAGTGCAGGGCAGTCTTTGAGGAGTGGCTTGAGAGGCACCACGGCGTCCTCACCTTCCGCCTGAAGCAGGTCCTCACCGGACACGGATATTTCTGGAGGTTCCTGCATTGAATCGGGCGGGAGGAAACGCCCGGTTGTTTCCACTGCGAGGATCGACCGGAGGACACGGTGGAGCACACGGTGGAGGGCTGCCCCGCGTGGGCGCAGCAACGTCGTGTCCTCGTAGCGGCGATCGGCGGCGGCGACCTCTCGCATCCGGCCCTGGTTCAATCCATGGTCCGGAGCGAGACGGAATGGGAAGCCGCCACCTCCTTCTGCGAAGCAGTCATGCTAGCGAAGGAGGTGGCGGAACGTGAGAGGGAGAGAACCTCTCGCCCCAGCCGCTGCGGGAGACTCACCGGGCGTCGGGGGCCACGTTGTGGCTACCGGCCACCGTAGATGCGGGCCTGTGGACAGTGAGCTATGGGCTAGCTCGCCGTCCGCCCGTCTGATGCCGACAGGCCGTGTCGACGGCGCGTTTGTGTTCCACGCGCGCCTCAAATGGATGTCAGCAAATTGAAGGCGCCCGCAAGGGCCGAAGCCTGCCGGGGCTGCGGGACTGTTCGAAAGAGATACCGTACCCTCGGAACATAAAGGGCGAGGCATCTCAACAGGAATGATGTAACCAAGATTTTGTAACAACATTATGATTTAAAAGAGTGTCCATGGAGTTTCTTGCCCGTTCTTCTCCATAGAGATCTACGCTAGGGAATGGGCAACTACAGTACTTTCACAGTTTTTATGTCTTGTGACTGGGACTGTAGCTTCATTTAATTTTCATCTTTGTTTCGACAATTCAAAAGCGCCTACTTGAAATAAATGCTTTGATTTTGATTTTAAAGGATGGGTTTTAGTCAGTAAAAGTCTGACACTCCTTACTGCCCAGAGTGGGAGAAGTCACTTGATGATTTCCCATCCGAAAAAAAATATAAAAATTGCCTGTCCCATAAATAAAAAAAAACTATAGGGGTCCAAAGGACTTCGCGCTATATGCGGTCACGACCACGACTAGTCACTTGACCAGCCGCTATCTTGAACTAAACTGATTGGTTTCGTGAATCGTTATAAGTCTTCATTTAGGTCCGAAATTATTGAAGCACTATTTTATAAGTACCTATTCTATTTATTTTCTAATTTAATACAATAATGCATGATTTTCATATATTTTAGTAATAATTCTCATCCTCAGCTAATTAGCGCACCATATTTGTACGCCTCCTGGCATAACATAGAGCTCTTTTATCAAACATAAGATCTGTACTTTTTTACATAATATGTTAACAAACAAATTGTGATTTGATTTGATTTGAAAATTTGGAACCCTGCCAACATAAAACCTTCTGAGTCTCTTTATACCATGCCAAAACTATGTGGATTCTAAAGAATTCGCTTTTACCGCACATTTTGGCGCGAGCGACCGGTTAGACTTCGAAGTGATATCTTGCGACAGTTTTATTTTAGCTGTTTTGTACTCGTCTTTGATATTCCGGTGCACTTATGTTGTTTTTAATAACATGTCTTCCAAAATTTTGTTTAAAGTTATTTCGTATTAAATCGTCGTAGAAAATTGTACTTAAATTTTTTAAATACATTCAGGGGGAATCCGCGGTCCCGGTCCAAGAAGCCAGCTGATCCGGTTTAGTGTTGAGAAAACACATTTAGAAGCTGAGTGTCTGTGTCATTCCACACCTGTGTCCTATGTCTGGCCTGTGTGATTCACATTTGTGACAAATGTGGAAAAATTAGAAGTTGTATCTATTCGGGATGTTTCGATGTGTGGCGATTTAAAATAGTTTGATAAGGTTTTGAGACTTTTAGACCCCATCCCCACATTCGTACAATAAGTTAGTTATTTTTATTTATCTACCTAAATATGTGCACTAAAAAAATATGGTAAAACAGCGTTTGACGGGTCAGCTAGTATTACTAGTAAAGATTTCTTCTTCTATATTTAAAAAAACAAATTCATTCTACGATCTCGAACTTTCCAAGCTTTGCCTCCTAAATCAAAACACAATGAAAATACCAACAAAGAAAAATGCTCTTCACGAAACTGAATACAAACAAACAGTACCGAGCAAGTAGTCTTGCTTACTTTTACAAAAAGCTCAAAAATAGTTCGCCAAGCCATAGAAAATAAAATCTAGACCTTTGCCTGTTGGAGCAGAAACTTATAACGAGTTTCTTGGACTTGGAGGTAGAACCTGGTAAAATTGAGTAGCAAAGACTTTGATACCTATTTGTTTGTTTCAAAATGGACTTTATTTCGTTTGTTTACGGCTCAAAATGGAGTTGCTAGGTGGAAGTAACAGCCGGTGCAGTGTTGGTAGTAAAATAAACTTTTATTTTGTTCGTTTTGTTTTATTTTCTTACTGTTGTATTAAATAGGCCTTTGATATAATGTAGACATTCTTTAAAATAAGTTAATTTAATTTCCTTGAAGTAACAGAAAAGGTCCGTATAATATGGGGTAGATGACTGCATATTTAGGGCAGAGAGATCATAAAAAAGAAGTCTATGCATACAAGAAACAAAATTTGTTTTTTTTTTAACAATCGTACCTTTTAATAGACTAAGTTATAAGTTGCAATAATTGGATATCATAATTTCTGTGTCAAAGTCGTATTCCACTCTACCAAGTGTGGATTGGAACCCAGCTGACGGAAATGGGTTCACCCCCTACTACCTTAAAAAGAACTGACGAAATATGAGTGTGGTGTACTCTTAGTACAGCACACCTCTGCCCAACCATTTGGGAATAACAGGCGTTATGTTACTGCTACATAGTAAATAGCTCGACAGTCTAGCTAAATAACAGTTACCACTGGGCCAATATCTGTCCAATCAGTAGTAAGTATTTATTAAAGACCCACTTCACGCCAACGACCTTGAGTGAGTCGGTTTTCATACGAATTTCACACTTTGATCAAGATATTTTTTCGGCCGTCCGCTATACGATTACTTGCACTTTACTGCATTCAATTAAATCGGAAAAAAATAAGTCTAAATGATAGTGTAACTATTATGTCAATTTTGAGTTATATTAGACTTTGAACAATAAAATTGATATCATAGTACAGGCCGTAAAAAATGTGACAAGCTATGGCCACCATCATGCGAAATATACGTATCAAGTTGGATTATTTTAGGGTTCCGTACCTCGAAAGGTAAAAAAAGGATTTACAAGATCACTGTCTTGTCCGTCTGTCTGTCTCTCCGTCTGTCACCACCAATTTTCTGAGGAACGGGAGGACCTAGCGAGTTTAGATTTATACCAGATACTGAAGTTCATAGTCCCTATTAGGTGTATATGTCACCGTAAAATTGTCAAACACGTTAGATTGTAATCTCTCTAGCGAGATTGTAAACTCTCGAAATATTGTCAACTGAACATACTGCTTACAATATAACGCATTATTTTTCCGTAGATCATAATCTATCGAAGTGAAACCGTAATATTGTGAAGTGCATGCGACGGAAGTATCTCTGCCTCCATAATCGGGACTTGGGGCACCCCAACGTTAGGTTAGTTAGGTTCCTTTAAACCTTGCAGACAGAAATAGGCGCCCCGCGTAGCGGGGCTCCGTCGACTACGCTTTAAAGTGTTTTGAGGTTAGGGTATATTAATTGGTATATCTCAGGAATTGTGCATAATCTTTTCATGAGAGTGGTACCATGGGGCAAGGGGGACCCCTTCTTCCCTCCCTTTCCTCCACACCGCGCGAGTTGACTTCCATCGCATACATTTTACAATATTACGGTTTCACTTCGTTAGATTATAATTTGCCGAAAAATCATGAGTAATATTGTAAGCAGTATGTTCGTTTGACAACCTTTCGAGAGTTTACAATCTCTCTAGTCATATTACAATCTTACGGTTTTTAGAATGTGACGCTGACATATACAAATCAAGGTTCTGGGTCAACACAATTAAAAGAATCTCACTAAAACTTGTAACTACCAAAATTAACCTTAATTTTCAACGTTTTTTATTTTTCGAAATTTCCCCTTTAATGTGTGTTTTTTTCTTTTCACTTGTCTTGTGCTGTAAGACCTTGCTTTCAACCAAAATTGAGAATTCTAGGTCAACCAGAAGTACTCCCGTTGACGTAGAATCATGAAATTTAGCGAGGAGCAATGTCTTCCAGCACACGTAAAGGGAAAATCTGAAAACCGTCAATATGTAGTCTTAGAGACCAGAAGCGGAATATATTAAAAAAAAACAAATCGCACAATCACCTAGAAAGTTATATTTCTTACAAACGATTTATGATTAACAGTTAGCACACCGATAAATAACAAGTACATAAGAATTATATAAAACGATCCTGATCAACACTATAACACCTCAAAAACACGTCCGTCGTATCCGAAGGCCAGCAGCAGAAAGGGGGCGCTGTCAGCGCGCCACCTCTTTTTATACGCTTCCACTCGAAGCGGGTAGGTCGGAAGGGGGAACATCTAAGACGGCCGTTCCTGACAGCGTGGCGTCCTCGACCGCAGCATCATTCCCATCAGATCCATCTCCTGTAACCTGGTCGTCATCATTGTTTGGATCATCAGCATTATCTGAAAATACACAAGACCACACGGGTAATTTTAAATAATACGACCACTGTGGTTTGAAGCTAATTCAACCAGAAACAGTTACAGGCGCAAGCGTGCACTCAAGCGCCAGCAACAAAAGCCATCAATGATGATTTATGAAATTGAAACAGCTTCAAACCAGAGATGCTGAAATTCACTTAATCAATGCATCGCTAATGACAGAATCCGGATTTCCATCACTCGCCATACATCGTTATCGACAGAGGCCCAAACGTTTGCTTGTCTTTTCACAAATACATAGTAGAGGCCCAAAGGTTACGCTTGCTATGAATTCGTGACACATTGTGTCATTGAGACAGAGGCCCAAAAGTTCTGCATGTCTCCGCTATGACCGCAAAACAGAGCAGAGGCCCAAACGTTAGCATGCTCGAAACAAAACAACTCACCACTTTCAAAGAAAGCTGAGCACGTGTCCGGCGTCCACTCGCCACGCCATAACATCATGTGTTCGGCGGCGGCTTGAGTCTTTTTTCCATAAGACCCAGCTAGTAACTCTAGCTCATATCGATGATGTGGCAGCGCCCGGACAACCTTATACGGGCCACGCATGCCGGAGTCAAGTTTCCCGGTAGTCTGGGCAACTTTACTTACAAAGACAAAGTCACCAACGGCAAATGTACGTGGCTCCCTTCGATCTTCATTAATATGATCATACGATCTTCATACACGTGCAGTCTGTCGGCTCGCTACTCTCAAGCTAGCTACAATGCCCTCCGCGTCCAGTATAATAATGCGTTCAGGGCAGTGTTGGGGTTGCCTCGTTTCTGCAGTGCCTCGGGCATGTTTGCGGAAGCGCGCACCGACTGTTTTCAAGCGGTGCGCGTCCTTGGTGCGCAGGGTGCGGGCCAGCTCCAACGCTGTCCTGGTGATGATTGCAGGGAGACTTGATTGTCCCTATATAAGGCACTGCTGTAACCGACATGTTGTTGTGGCCTAATACTCACATATATGTATAGCTTGTTTTGATTTATTTATTATTATTTTGTTTCGTGTAATTCCGTGTTTTCTATGTGACATTTTAGAAAAATATGACATTTTTATTTATCATTTTGAATTTATTGTGTCTATTTACTTTATAATTTAATTCTAGTTTAATTCAATAATGTTTCCAATGTAATTTTAATGTAATTGTGACATTTTAATATTATTATTTTTTTTTGTATTGGTATGATTTCTATAATTTATGTGTTTGTATTTGTGTCTATCTATTTTTATCTTTGCTTTATATGGGTCTCGGACCTGAAATAAATGATTTTATTATTTTATTTTATTTTATTATTATTAATATAAGCATCCTGATAATGCTGATTCGCTGCGAGAAGCTCAGAAGCTCGCTGCCTCCTCAAGGTTAACAAGGCTTCTCTGTTGGGCTGGGAGCTTTCGAGTGCCACGTCTCGCACCAAGGATCTGATGACGGGGGTAGCTGCGTCTATGCCCACCAGCAGCTGGAGCGGTGAAGTCTGGGTAGTGGCTTGTTTAGAGATGTTGAGGGTGAGCTGCACCTTCCAGAGCACATCGGACCATTGCGAGCCTTTACTGCCCACCTCGATCCTCAGCATGTTAAGAACGGTTCGGCAGTATCTTTCTACTTGACCATTCTCGCGATGCATACCCGGCGTGATAAAGTGTATGCAGGATCCCAGCTCTGAAACCCAATCTTGAAAAGCCCTACTATCAAACATTCTACCACGGTCACATATTATCATAGATGGGGTGCCAAATAATGATACTACGTTAGAGAATACACGCTTTAACTCATTGGCGTCTTGTCTATATAAGGAGTAAAGCAGACAATATTTGGAAAAGGCATCTATTACAATTAAAACGTATTTAAAACCATTTGAATCTGGAAGTGGTCCAAGAACATCAGTATGTACAATGGAAAAAGGGATTTCTGGCTTAGACCATGATTGGATTGGCTGAGACGGAGCCCTAGGAACCCTTTTACGTGCCAAACATACAAAACAATGGCCTATATACTTCCTCACAAATTGCCGGAGGCTCGGAAACCAAAAATGGCGCAAAATTAAGTCGGTAGTTCTGTCAATACCAATGTGATCATGGTCGTCATGGAAGACCCTTAACAAACTGAGCCTATGACCCTTCGGGATAAAGCACAAGAGTCGTGGCTCTTCCCCAGTAGGTGTAAATTTGTAAAACAATAAATCATTTTTGATTGTGTACCTCGTCTGATCTAATTGCCCTTCCCTTAATTTAGACATCAATTCCTGAGTCTCTTCATCAGCGGTTTGAGCAATCTTTGCCCAGTTATTCGGATTTCGGATATGAGAGACACTATCGGTAACAGGAAGAGGGTTACGGCTTAAAAAATCCGCGTGTTGCATTAAGGAACCCTTCCTATAGATTAGAGTGAACGTAAAATCCTGCATGTAAACCCACCAGCGCGCGACCCGAGGCAACAAGTCTTTCTTTCGCTCTGTTAGCTTTAAAGAATTACAATCCGTCACTATCTTGAAGTTAATGCCAATAAGATAGTGGCGAAAATGCTGGAGCGCACGTACAACAGCCAACGTTTCCAATTCGTAGCTGTGGTACCGAGGCTCCGCGCCCTGAGTGGACTTACTAAAGTAGGTACCCAACAACCCTCTTCCTCCCACCGCTATGCTCTTGGATCAAAATAGCACCAAATCCGACAGCACTAGCGTCTGTGTGAAGTTCCGTAGGCAATTGGGGGTCAAATATTGCTAAAACCGGTTCGTTGGTAAGGCAATTTATAACATAACTGCGAGCAGCGTCCTGCTCAGAGCCCCACGAAAAAGGTTCACCCTTCCTCAGCAGCCTTGCTATACTTGCTGTCTTAGAGGCATAACCAGCAATATAACGGCGAAAATACCCCGCGAGCCCGAGAAACTGGCGAACCTCTCTCACACTTGTAGGTTTAGGGGAACGTACAAGCGCGTCTACTTTACCCGGACTCGGCCGTACCTGACCATGCCCAATCAGTCGTCCTAGGTACTCAATTTCTATGTCTAGAAAAGTACACTTTTTTAAATTTATGGAAAATCCCGCGGCTTTTAGAATCTGTAAGACTTCTCTTAATGTTTTAAGACCTTCATCTACCGAGTTGGACAGGATCAGTACATCATCAATATATGTTAGGACCCTGCCAGTGTCAATGAGAGGTTTTAATGTTTTAGATATAATCCTCTGATAGACGATCGGGGCATTGGCCAGGCCATATGGCATTTTTAAATATTCATACTGCCCTTCAGGCGTTACGAAAGCAGTTTTACTTATTGAATCATCATCCTTCATAGGCACCTGGTGAAAACCAGTGGCCATATCAAGGCTGGTGAAGATCCTGAAGCTACCAAGTCTATCGATATGATCGTCGATCAGTGGCAAGGGAAACCTCTCTTTAATGGTAATGGCATTAAGTGCTCGATAGTCGACGCACATCCTATCGCTCCCATCCTTCTTTTTGACGAGGATAATTGGACTCGCATAATCGGATTGCGATTCACGAATTATTCCCTTGCTGAGCAAATCACCGATAATATCGCGAACCCTATTTTTTTCGTCTACCGAAAGCTTATAAGGGCGATGACTTATCGGGGCGTTAGATGTTAGTTTTATCTCCATGCTACCTGTGTTCACTGTGGACGTTGCTGTGCCAGAAATAAACGAATCAGAAAACTCTTTGATAATTCCCAGTAAACGATCTCTATCGGCACCCACTAATGGGGTTTTGATACACTCATCATTCACAGTGTTCACAAGCTGCACAGATGACTGAACGTCTGACCTAGTAAGCCGCTGCTCACTACTGGTACGAGTGTAAATCAACCCTTCGCGATTCAGGACATCAGTTCCAATTAGAATAGGTGCATTGATGCATTCAGAAGGGACAACGTATAAATCAATTTCCAGAGACACCTCTGGGAACTCTACGACAGTCGTAATGACAGAGGTTGATTCAACTACCTGGCTTCCGATCCCGCGCATCAAGCGATAAACTGGTATACGATTAAAATTAAAATGTTTAAGTGCCTTTTCAGAAATCAAAGAAATATCAGAGCCGCTGTCTATTAAAACGTCAACAGGTACCTTCTGTATAACGGCTGAAATTACGTTATTTTGCCTGGGGTCGATTCGGAGCAAAAATTTATCTCACTCGTTTTCTTATCTTTACTCTCAGAGCGCTGTTTTTGGAAACACGAGTCGATTGAATGCCCATCACGTTTACAAAAAGTACAGCGTTGAACGGGATTCTTGGATTTACCGCTTGATGTCGGCTGAGCCGCTTTAGAGCTACTGGGATCCCGATCAGAGCTACTTTTAGACTTTTTGGGACAGTACCATTTTTTATGACCCGTTTTGCCGCAAAGGTGGCAAGTGATATAGCTTTCGTTTGACTTAGGAGCCTCACGTTTACGTTGGTTAGACGAGTTATTAGAGGAGACACGAGCAGTATTATTGTCGGTTTTGGGTTTGACGTAAGCTGATAGATATTCCACAAGATCTTTACATGCTAGCTTAGCGTTGGTTGCCGCAGCCTTGACTTGGGGATCACTGATACCTCTTATAACAATGGCGGATTTTAACTCATCAGATAAACCTTGAACTATATTGAGACGCAGTAAGGATTTACGTGCGTATTCTGCATAAGTTGGGTATCTGTTTGAGTTCGAACACATAGTCTCGTAAAGTATGGATGCATGATCTATGTTACGGGGACAAAGGGATCTAAATTCAACCTTGAAGTTACTCCAAGATCTATCATTCGTCACCCAGTCATTCAACCATGACCCTGCATCACCACGCAAACAAGAACCTATCCGTCCTAGGCACTCCCGATCATCCCAATTATTCATCAGTCGGGCACGGTCAACCTCAGCGCACCAGACATCGAAATCTTGGACACATGGATCAAATGGTGATATGTAAAAGTTATGGGACCTTGATTTTAAAAGCGCACCCAAAGCACCAACAATACTGCTCGCTACATCATTATTCTGGCTTTGCACGTCAGTTATACGCGTGTTATTCTCTGTGATAACCTCGTCGGTTATTATTTCGGTTACTCCCGAACCTTGCTCACTAGCAGGGATTGGTGCGACCGGAAGGGAGGACGATAACTGGCTTTCACTAGTTGGGCGCAACGGAATATCACTGCTAGATGCTGCTGGTAGTCTACGCTCAATTACTTCTAACCTCGTAAGAATTTGATCAAGACTTACATCACGCGAGTTGTCGTGGCGGTTATTAGAATTTCCACGATATCTACGAGAGCGAGAGCGACTATGCGGGCTACGCGAAATACAACGACGGCTAGATGATACATCTCTACGGTCTATTGGGCTGCTTCTACGGCGGTGTACAACAATCGGCGGCGTGTTACGATTATTCGAATTATCACGACGTTCCCTGCGAGAACCGCCACTAGATTGTTGTTCACGAGATTGTTTACGTCCTTTAGACCGAGACGAATGCCCTGGCATTTTGTAAGAAATATAACTTTGGTACTTAGGGTTGAAAGTCTACCCACAATAATCACAACACTTTTACTTGAACACTGTTATTGAATATTTGAACAGGATAGCAAACAGATTTAAGCGCGTGGCGATCCCACTTCTGATCTTAGAGACCAGAAGCGGAATATATTAAAAAAAACCAAATCGCACAATCACCTAGAAAGTTATATTTCTTACAAACGATTTATGATTAACAGTCAGCACACCGATAAATAACAAGTACATAAGAATTATATAAAACGATCCTGATCAACACTATAACACCTCAAAAACACGTCCGTCGTATCCGAAGGCCAGCAGCAGAAAGGGGGCGCTGTCAGCGCGCCACCTCTTTTTATACGCTTCCACTCGAAGCGGGTAGGTCGGAAGGGGGAACATCTAAGAGTAGTTTAATAGCAAAAAAAGCGATTTTACTCTTACAAACATTTTTTGCGGTTGGTGCAATAACCGTTTCATTGGATTGAATAGCAAAGTTAAGTTTGTCCTTTAAAAAGTTTGTACGGAATAACGGAACCCTCGGAACTCGCTCTTGGTCGGTTTTTTTTTATAAAATCTTAGTGCGCGTTGACGCGGGGTCTTGCTAAGCTCCTCCCACTCGCTCAAGGTTGTTGGCGTGAGGTAGACCCTTAAATCAAAAATCCCTTAAATCACTTAGCAACATTTTATTGCTTAGACCTAGAAAACAAACTCAGTGAACGGTAATTAAAGCTATTCAGTATTTATTTTGGTAGGTACTTTACCGAGTAGACTGACTTGGTAAAGATTTGCAGAGATCCGCTGGATGCGAATCATACAGGACCGGTCAATGTGGCGACACTTGGGGGAGGCCTATGTCCAGCAGTGGACGTCTTTCGGCTGAAATGATGATGATGAATTGAGAAGGACGGATATGGTACTCGTAGGCTGCACTAACACCCGTTGCGCATGGCAACCATGTCTAAGAATAAAATTAAAAGTGATAAAAGGAACCTAAAGATGATTTTAAAATATCTATTCAACGACACCCCACTTGACATAGTTCATCGACATTTTTTTCATTTTGACAATATGGCGTCTGGTTGTCGCTGTGGTGAATATTGATTACTGTCATGTCTTTAGTGACACTCGCAAGGTTAAGACGATTCGACGTAAGAATTATCAAAATCGGCCTACGCATTTGGTCTCTAGAACGCCACATAGAAACATACATAGACTGATAAACACATTACGCAGTCGGGTAACAAGAAAGGATACATTTAAAAGCTTAGTAGGTCATCATCTGCCAGTCAAACCAGATGCAGCTGAGTACCTTACCAGCGTAACTGACCACCACAACCCTGTTAGTACTGGATAATGCGATACTTTACGGTATGGGTGAGGTGAGCGTATGAGTGATATTTTTTTTCTATTCTTCAAAGTAACGTTGACAATGAAAATCCTTTGAAGGTACTCTCATCTGTCTGTCTTTTTCCAACTATGTTGGGGTCGGCTTCCAGTCAAACCAGATGCAGCTGAATACCAGTATTTTAAATGGAGCGACTGTCTTCCTGACCTCTGTTGTAACATCACTATTTAGTATATTATTAGTCGATACATCACTATGCATTATCTATGTCTTGTCTATGATTGTCGTCACTTGCCTAATGGCGGTCTTACTGTGAACCCCGTCTGTGAAACTCCTACTATGCAACCTATCTAATAAACCAAGTCTTCATACGGTGTCTTTGATTCAAGTTACCAACGAACACAACAACCTCCACAGCCTAATGAGTACTGGGTAATACGATACCCCTTTGTAAGACTGGTTGTCATACGTTCAGGCCACTGACTACCAGTAACAACTGTCAAAGATTGTAGATTATTGACAGTCGTTACTGGTAGTCAGTGGCCGGACACTTACAGGCAAGTAGAGCCGGGACCAACAGCTGAACGTGCTCTCTGAGGCACGGAGGAAACTGGGTATGTGGTGGTCAGTGTCACCCATCGATAGACCAACCTAGGCAAGCATGGCCTAACCTGAAGATTAATCCGAGTGGCTGTTATTATTCTGCTACGAGCTCCTCATCGACTCCCAAATAAAGCACAGAATCCTTTAATATAACAAGGACTTTTTACGTTCGATTCTCGTTAAAATCTCTTACAAAATAAAACATCAAATTACGGACCCATTGTAACACAAAACATTTTGTTTATGCCACTTTGGACTTTAACGACCCCATTTTGTAAACAGTAAGGGAACATAAAATCTAAGAGGTTATGTCCAGGAAACGGCGCGGTCGGTGTTGAAAAGCGGATGGCTGCTAGATTTTAAAACTGGGTTGCACATATTTTTCTTTGAGGTTTTAAAGATAAAGAAAAGAACAACGTTTTTCTTATTGAGAACTCGTATGTAGGTTTTAAATTAGGTCTTGTATAGGCATAAAACTTTTTAACGAGGCTGACCTCTTTCGAGTTTTCTGTATTTTAACCCCTGACGCAAAAACGACGGGGTGCTATAAGTTTGACGTGTCTGTGTGTTTGTGGCATCGTAAGTCTCGAACAGCTGAACCGATTTAGATTTTTTTCTTTGCATGTAAGGCGAATTAGTCGGAAGTGTTCTCAGCTGTTTGATAAAAATCGGTCCAAGATGGTCGCCGCCACAAAATGGTACATTTCTATTTTTTTCAGAACTCCCCCTTTATGGGTATCTAATGAAAGGGTTTGACTAGTAAATCAAACTAAGTAGAAAAAATGATCGGCATGAAAGGGAAAACAAGTTCCTTTCGGCTTCATTAAGGACGCACGCAAGCGTGAAAATAGACACGCTTAATACAAGTCTTAGTGTTAGTCTTAAATCGCTTCCCGCTTAGGTATATTGCAATCTCCAGCTTGGTACAAGTGCTTGCTATTAGCTGTCGATATGGGCAATAAATAGATTTATCGCGGGTCGATCGTAAACTTGCCTTAAGCTGTTAAGGGCCAAGCCAAGCTCTATAAGTATAGGATGTAATTTGTAGCCCGTACAGTCTGATTTCTGTTTTAATATTTAACTTAAACATCATTAAAATTTTTGTTAAAATATTTCAAAATTAAATCAGTTGTATTGTGGTTTAGATTACTATAAGCTTAGTTTACATTAATATTACCCTACTATACATTATAAAACATTTGAAAACGGGTATTTAACACAAATTTACCTTTAATTTTAGCCCGACGTTTCGACCTGATTGACCAGCCGTGGTCGCGGCGCGACCCGATAAATACCCGTTTTCATATGTTTTATAATGTGTTCTGATCGTGGAAGTTTAAAAAAGACGATTACTCTACTATAACTAATTAGTTTAACAATCATTCGTTTTAAAATCACTACATCCCATTAGTAACTAACCAGGGCTGCGGGACTATTCGAAAGAGATACCGCGGCCCCAGAATACAAAGGGCTAAGAAGGAACATGGTTTTAGTCAGTAAAAGTCTGACATTGGTGTCGACTCTGTGCACGAACTAAACTTAATTTAGGCTATTGCTATCTTTTTCTCTCTAATAAAACGAGAAAGAGACGGACGTAATTTAGAGTTGTCAAATTTAATTGTAACTAATATTTCCATACAAATGAAGGGTGTACGCAAGGTACAAACTTGTTTGACATCTCTAACTTATTTCATAGTTATAGCCGGCCTTTTCTGGCACTGCCTTTTAGTAAAATATAGCAATAGCCTATATTAAGTTTAGTTTGTGCACAACCGAATCGACACCACCCAGATCGAGTCATTTCATGATTACTCAAAAAAGGAATCATCAACGCACACAACGCAACAAACAACAAAAGATTTGGTTATTTAATCAGGAGAATAATCCGATAATCCCCGAAAGGTTTTAAACTTCCATCACTTTTAACTTTTAAACGTTTATTTATCGTTTAACAAATAATGAAACGTTTCCAATAAACCGTTATACCGACACTTCAACCATTCGACAATGTTTTAATTGACCATTAGGTAGATAGGTGCCAAAGATTAAAATCCTTAGAGGTGCCTTTGTCGTACTGTTGTCACGTGAAAAAATGTTACCACAAGAAAAAGTCTGCTTGATCATCCCGCATGAAACGATTGTAATAATTTTCTGGGTTAGTTAGTAAGACATTACCTTACTTCACTACAAATTATAAAACAAAGTCCTCCACCGCGTCTGTCTGTATGTCTGTCTGTTCGCGATGAACTCAAAAACTCCTGCACTGATTTTCGTGCTGTTTTCACCAGTAGATATAATGGTTCTCAAAGAAGGTCACACACTCTCTCTTTACTCTTTTCTATTCTTCATAATCCTAAAGCTCCTTCGTATCTTCGAGAGCGCTTCGAATTTCTTGTTCCTAGAGGTAAACCCTGTCGCTCATCATCATCTCTTCTCCTTCGTTTCCCTCCCCACTCCTCAAGTCGGTATGATGGTTCTTTTACTGTTAGTGCTGTGCGCCTTTGGAATTCGCTTCCACACTCCTTGCGGGATAGCCCGTCGTTAGAAGTGTTCAAGAAAAGAATAAAGGAACATTTCCTGTCAGCATGATTTTAGTTTGTAAGTAGTGTTCTATATGTAGTGTTGTATAATATATATATATATATTGTATGTATTAGTTTAGTGTATAAGTTAATTTAAGTTGTTAACTCTATTGTTTGTGCACATACGTTATCCTCTCCTGCAAATCTCTCAGCACAAGTATGGTTTGCTGTAAGAAAACCCAATTCTGGGTTAAGCTCGCCGTTGTACATTATCTATATTTTGTAATTTTGTGTATATTTTTCTTTATAATTTTTTGTGTGCAATAAAGAATAAGAATAAGGTTTTAATATGTAATTTGTACACGGGCAAAGCCGCGGGCCTCAGCTTGTACTACTATAAATGCGAAAGCTTATGAGAATGAATGTATGGATGTTTGCACTCTTTAACGCATTAACTACTCGACAGATTTGGATGAAATTTGGCACAATGATATTTTATAACCTGGAAAAACACCCGCTCGACCCTGAAATCGAACACAGGACCTCATGCCCAGCAGTCGTGATTGCGACCACTAGACCAGAGGCATCATTAGTATATTTTAATGTATTTTTTAGAAATATTTTAGTTTTTGACGTCCATACCACGTCGAATCTACCGACATAAATCTTTGAAACAAGGTACGAGTCAAACAATGTCAAGTCCCCAACACGATAGAATCAGTAATTATATTGTATTGGGCAATAAAACTGCCGTTTTATTAATAGGGCGAAATGTTCCTGACAGGGGTTTTATGTATTATTTATTGATCTCCATTGCTATGACCTTTTAAGGGTAGATTCATGAAAGTTTATGGTGGGGAACGATATAAGGGCGTTAGGTAGGGTTTTTTGAAAAGGTACGTGTTCAGCGTACTTGTAGTGAAATGAGTAAGGTGAAAGGGTGGAATAGATGAAAGGTTTTCGTTTTTATAAGAGCAACTAAATGTTACGCTATTCATTTGGAGGGGTTTGCCATAATCACCACGCTTGGCTGGTTGGTTGGTGATCGGAGTACGGTTGTTACAAAAGTACAGAGAACGCTGCTGCCCACTCTCTGGTAAGTCACTTAGTTGGATCTTACGACACCCACGGGAAGATATTGGAAGGTCAGGTGTGGGTGGGTGGAAATGGAATGGTTCGTCTGGTGAAGGTTGTGGGGGATTTGAGTTAGGCGAGTCGCACGTTACCAGTTAATATGGGTAGGACACTTAGGGATGGCCTATGCCCAGCAGTAGACGTTTTTCGGCTGAAATGATGATGATGGTGATGAACAAAATATTCTTATGTGGCCAGATTTATATGAACGATGATCAAGCAAAAAGACTAAGTACACATAAAAGTGTCGTAGAAGATTGTTTTTTGTAGTTTATGTCTATGTCTGGAGTGAGAAAAAATATTCTGCCTTGTTGGTCTAGTGGTCGCAAGCACAGTAGGGTCTTGAGATCCTGGGTTCGATTCCCAGGTTGGACAAAATTTTATTGAGGTTTTCATCAGAAATTTCGCTGTAGCAGCCACTGAGTACGGATTTATGCTCGGTTGAAGTCTGCTAGCCCCCTATCACACACTTACTTGCACATGTAAACAAGCTATATCAACACAATTAACCTTTGTGTCTATTAATTAATGGCCATAAGGTAACAATGGTAAACCTTGCACAGTCAGGGAAACAAGCTAACTTCTATAGGTTCTACTAATGGACGGACACTTTCTGCACAGTAAAAAGATAAACAATAGGTCGACTTCAAAGAAACTACCGAAATGCTGACGTAATTAACCGAGCGCCCCTTACCCCGCCAGTAAGGCTCGGGACAAATATTTGAAGCGTCGGGCGGAAGTGCGGCGCGGGCGAGGGCATGGCAATAGCAGCGCAGAACAGGCGCGCTAACGGTGTCGGAATGGCGCAGCGCGGGCGCATTCTAGTCTTTAAAGTCTATATTGTCAAGCACTTTCGCCGTCTTGTTCTCTCCCTGTGGTGCATGCCACTATTAAATGCGGGTGCGCCGAGGGCGAGGAAACGGCGCCCGCGCAACGACTGCGCCACGCCGTCTCAGTATGTGTGCGCCACACCTCTTCTATACATTTTGTATGAAATATCAAAGAAGAGGCGCCGCGACCGCGCCTCACCACCGCCCGACGCCTCTTGTATAATCTAAGGATACTTCAAGGCGCGTACAGACTGATAGTTGCGCGCGCCGCGTCATTTTCGCCACTGAACGAAAAAAACACCTGCATGTTTGGCGATTACAGCCAGAAACTACTGTGGAAGCCATAACCGACCACGTGAAAAACATTAAAAAAAAATTAAAATAAAAAAAAAAAATTAGGAAATGAAATTAAATTAAATTTAAAATATAATAATAATGACATAGAAGAAGTTAATAATATAAAATTTTTAGGAGTACTTATGGACAAACATTGCAATTGGAAAGCTCAAGTAGATCATGTTTGTAAGAAAGTAAACAAATTCGTATTTGCACTTAGGAGGATCAAAAATTTAACAGACATTAAAACAGCCTTATTGGTATACCATAGCCATGTTTGTTCTGTTTTAAGGTATGGAATAACTGTTTGGGGGAATTCAACAGATGCCCAGAGGGCATTCATAGCCCAAAAGAAGTGTGTGAGATCAATTTTCAACCTTAAGTGGACAGACTCCTGCAAACCTGTATTTATTAAACAAAAGCTGCTTACCCTCCCGTCTCTATATATATTTGAAACCTGCAAATTTGTAAGAAACAATTACTCGCTTTTTGAAAAAGATGAAAAGGCCATGTCAAAGAGGACAATAGCACAAAAGCCACTAGTGGTCCCGCGTAATAGACTAAGAGTATGCGACAAAAATTGTTATACTATGGCGGTGAAAATATATAATCACTTAGCTAAAGAATTGAGAAGTGCTACAGATCTAGAATTTAATAGAAAGCTACATAACTGGTTGTGTGAGAGATGTTTTTATTCCATCAACGAATATTTTGAGAGTAAAATGTAAACTGACATACTATAATTATTATGACATATCTCTAATTAATGCCATGATTAAAATGACATTGAAATATTTTTTATTATTTTTGCTATTTTTATTTTTATCGACACGACATAATTCGACATCACTATTTTAATTTTATTTTTAATTTTTCTTTTTGGATCATCAAATACTATTTTAATTGACATGACATAATTATTATTGATAGCTATTATGTATAAATTATTATTTGAAATTAATCTAATTATATTTAATTTTATTGATTGGTTGTAATTTTAATTATGATGAGTATTTTATGTAACTGCCAATTTCTAAATGTGTATTGCATGCTATTAGTATACCAAGACATAAAACTTTAATATTTGTATGGCCGAAATGCCGAATATAGTGAAACACTTAGATATTAAGAACTTATGTAAACTACCTATATTCTTGCAAATAAATGCATCATTCATTCATTCATTTGTGGCTCAGATGTACAAATTAAAATTCATAAAATTAAACATAAAACGGAGAGAGACTACGCATCGTTTACTGTCGGAGTGCCTGAAAACTGTTTCGATAAATTGAACAAAGCAGAATGCTGGCCTATGAACGCTGAATTTAATGAGTGGATTTGGTTTCGGAACCCAACCAAAAATTCATCATCCATTAAATAATGTAGACATATTCTATCAAAACGTAAGAGGTCTTCGAACTAAATTGGACGAGTTCCGTAATAGTATAGAGTCACTGTATTCGGACTTATATGCAATCACTGAATCTGGGTGCAATTCTTCTATAGAGGATTCCGAAATTATTCCTCCGGGATTTCAAATACTTCGCTGCGATCGAACGGATGGACGGAAACAAGGAGGCGCGTTTCTAGTGGCCACACACCGGTACGAGCTGCGGCAAGTAATATGACGGACGTAACGATAGACACCTGCGTCTTCGAAATAGTTTGTGCAACGGTTCACTTAAATAACCGATTTTTGTTTTTGTGCTCTGTGGTATATATCCCTCCAGGTAGTTCGGAGAATGATTACATGATTTTATTTAGATTAATAGAAAAACTATGTGATAGGTATAGAGAAGTAATTGTGATTGGAGATTTTAATTTATATTCGTGTCCTGTTAATATTAGTAATTATTATGAATGTTTTGTGTCCTATTGCGAGTTCACTCAAAGTAACACCGTACCCAATTGTTTAGGTCGTCAGCTGGATTTGGTTTTGAGTGCAGGTTTTAGCGAAGAGTTGTTAGTAGTAGCGGCCGATGAGCCACTCGTGCCCGTCGACGCTCAACACCCGCCGCTAGAGGTGAGCGTGCGCCTCGCCCCCGCGCCACCCGCGCCTGCCCCTGTCCCTCCCGTAGACGACGGCCGTAGCAGCGCACACAGTATTAGATCGCGGTGGAATTTTTATAAGGCCGATTATCAGTTGATGTATTCAATGCTTACTTCCACGGATTGGGATATATTGTATGACAAGCATGATTTGGAGGAGATGTTGAATTTCTTTTATGATAAGATTAATCATATTTTGGATACATGTGTACCCCAGAAAAAACAACTTAACAATAGAAATTCGCGATACGTATACCCGGAATGGTACACTAGGGATATTATCAAAGATATACAGATTAAAGCCAGGCTGCATAAAAAGTTCAAACTAACGAAACTCGATAGCGATTATGATACATTTGCAAAGTACAGAGCTCGCATAAAAAAATCATTAGAAATTGCACTCAAAGAACACAAAAGTAAAATTCAGAGTCAGTTCGCAAAAGATCCAAAATCATTTTGGCAGTACATTAGATCTAAACGAAGTAGACTAAATAGGCAAAGTATCATGAAGGATGGACAATACCTCACGGATCATGAATGTGCTAGGGAATTCGCGGATTTTTTTGAATCTGTGTACAGCAAGGAGCCACCGCGACTGGACTCACGTGCGGCGGCGGCGGCGGCTCAGCCCACCAGTGCGCGTGTGCATATCGAGGCTCTTAGTCTTGGGGATGTTAAGGACGCGCTCGCTAATCTCAAGCCAAAACGTTCATCTGGCCCTGACGGTATACCAGCGTTTCTGTTTAGGGACTGTGGCAGGGTGCTAGCAGAACCACTGCACTATATATTTAATACATGTTTAAAGCAAGCGACGTTCCCGCCTCGATGGAAAATTACACGAGTTATTCCGGTTCCGAAGGGTAAGTCTGGCCCGGATGTCGGTGGCTATAGACCAGTGGCTGTGTTGTCGACTCCGGCAAAAGTGTTTGAATCTGCGATCCAGCGCTGCGTGCAGGGACAGGTGCGCGCGCAGCTGTCGGATGCGCAGCACGGGTTTCGGCCGGAGCGCAGCACTGCCACCAATCTACTCAACTTCATGGCGCTGGTGGTGCCGGCAGTCGACGCTGGCGTGCAGGTGGACGCGGTGTACTTTGATTTCAGAAAGGCATTTGACACCGTTGACAATGACGTGTTATTAGGAAAGCTAGCAGACATTGGCTTTTCACCACACCTGTTACAGTTCTTCGTCAGCTATATGGGAAACAGACAGCAGTATGTTGACTACAGAGGGTGCGAGTCCGAGCCGTACTATACCGGGTCCGGCGTGAGCCAGGGCAGCAATTTGGGGCCACTTGAATTCATAATAGTGATAAATGACTTACCGGAGGTTGTCAAACATGGTCTGTGTTTATTGTTTGCTGATGACTTGAAATTGCTGCTTGAGGTGAGGGATAAGTCGGATTGCGAACGTTTGCAGGAGGACATAAATAGAGTGGTAGAGTGGAGCCAGAGGAATAAACTCTACTTCAATGTGGACAAATGCTCGGTAATGACGTTCACTCGGGCGCGGACCCCACTATGCTACGAGTACAAAGTGGAAGCAGCACCGATGGAGCGGGTTTCACAAGTACGGGATCTAGGGGTTATTCTCACTCCGGACCTCACTTTTCGGGAGCATGTAATAAAGATATGCAAGAAGGCGTACCGGAACCTAGGTTTTGTACTGAGGCAATCACAGGGGTTTACAAATATTACCACACTCAAGGTGTTATATGACGCTCTAGTCAGGAGTCATCTTGAGCACAGTGCAGTCATTTGGGCCCCCCATGAAACAAAATACAGTGCTATGTTAGAGAGAGTCCAAAATAAATTCACTAGATTTTTGTATTTTAAACTATATGGGGTATATCCATTCTACCCATTAATGTACCCTACACTCTTTGTACTGGGTATGGTGGGGTATAATGAGCTCAGGGTACGTCGGGAATTCTGCCTCGCCGCGTATGCAGTTAAATTGTTACGTGGTGCAGCTCATAACCCGAGAGTGCTGGGGCACTTGAAACTGTGCGTGCCGGATCAATACGTGTGGAGGCGGCGGCGCCCACCACTGCTAGCTGTGCCGGTAGCCAGAACCAATCTCCTGGCTAAGACCCCTCTCACCCGAACGATCCGGGTAGTAAACGAGGTTCACGAGCGAATCGATATTTTTTCGTGCACTTTGAGTGAATTCGCAAAAGTATTGTTAAACTTAGTTTCATATGTATCACTTTAAATTTAAGTAGTTTTAGTTGTCAAGTTATCCTTAGTTTATAAGGATATAGCCACACTTTCGAATTAGGTTTAAGATTACCTGTAATGATAGTTGTAAGTTGAAATAAATAAATAAATAAATAATAAATAAATAAATAATTTTCTTTACGATAAACACACATTATCAACCCTAGTCCGACCAGATAAGCTCTTCTCTCGAAACAAAATTTCATGTTGCGGTTCACTTGGCCAAGGATAGAAGACGGAGATGGCGAAACATCGTTAGGAAAAAAAAAAATCAGTAATGAGGAGCACGACTTGAGGAGGAGGAGGAGCAACCCTAGCCCTGTGATCGATAATAGGCATTGAATTCAAGGACACGTCCGAGTCTCACTATCAATTTTAAGTAGTTTTTATAGTAACTTTTATACTAACTTGCCTTGTTAGTTCAAAGTATTGATCAAGTCATGCAACTGAATTCTAAACATTTTCTCCAACCGATTGAGCTGAAAATGTGTACGCAACTCTCTTGTGACAATACAGTTTTTATGACAGACATAACCTGCTCCTGGGCCGGGACTGTCTCCTCATGTAAGAGCCTCCATAAAGTGCCTATCTTGATTCGACCACGACCTCTACAAAAAAGCCCACCAGTGCTGCATAACTTTACTATGCACTGAAGGTTCAATTAAACCATCCGACCTGGACTCTGGATACCGGATTTTGATAGATAAAGTACCGAACATCTGGCAAAAACGAGCTTTATTGGACCTTTAGTCGGGCCCCATTCCACTGGGCCGCAGCTAACCTATGCTGTAGTTAACAAACAAATGAATACCACAGCTAACGTAGCAGTGGAGGATCGACTTTAACGTAAAGTGACCCATTTACACTACGGGCCAGGAATACCAACGATACACTTAGAGCATGTAGTATCAAATACTGTTCAAACAAACTTTACACGGAGGTGTGTTTGCATTTAGTGGCGGACGTCGAAAAGTGTTTTAATTAGTCTGTGACTATGCAAGCAGTGATCAGTCCGTTTGTTCTCACTATGTGTGTTAGCATTTTTTTTGTGCAACATTTGTAAAGTGCACACTTTAGTTTTAATATAGCTAACTATTATTATATTCAATCTCTCTCATTTTAGTACAGATTCAATCTCTTTAGTATTATTTATAATCGCATAGCCCATATTGTGTGAGTACTATGTACTGGAAACCTACGTCTGGCGGTTATATGACAGTATTGACTGCTCTGATGGTGGCGCGTGTGTCGGATCATTCGGTTCCCTTCAAAATGGTTGAGCTGAATGGTGCTGATCCATGCGTCATGTGCGTGAACGGGTGCCATGATTTATTTGAATTAATTATTTTGTTTTGGAGTTGTATTTAATGTTTGTTTTGCTATGGAGACTTTAAACGTGCACATCTTGCTACATTGTTCTCACATAGGTAATATGCCATCTCAACATGAATGATGTAACCAAGATATTGTAACAATAATTTGATTTAAAAGATTGTCCTTTGAATTTGAAATTTACGCTAGGGAATGGGCAACTACAGTACTTTCACAGTTTTTATGTCTTGTGACTGGGACTGTAGTTACATTTAATTTTCGTTTTTGTTTAGACAATTCAAAAGTGCCTGTAACTGGCTTACTTGAAATAAATGCTCTGATTTCGATTTTGAATAGTTGCTATGTGAAAATCGACGGCTTTGTTGCTAAAACTCCAAGCGAACAGTCCCGCAAACCCCTTCGTTATGCTGACATCTCTAAGGTCCATGTTCACCGAAAAGATAACAGTCTGATTATCTAAAAACAGCTGTCACTGTGACATGTTCCCATTCAAAAATGTTTTAAACAGCTGTTTTTAGATAATCAGACCGTCATACTTTTGGTGAACATGGACCTTAGAGGCGCGTGTGGAACACGAACGCGCCGTCGACACGGCGGGTCGTAATAAGATGGACGGACGGCGAGCTAGCCCATAGCTCACCGTCCACAGGCCGCCTTCGCCTACGGTGGCCGGTGTCTACCACGTGGCCCCCGATGCGGCTGGGACTAGAGGTTCTCTCCTTCTCGCGTTCCGCAACCTCGTTCGCTAGCACGACTGCTTCGGTCGCCGCCGCCAATCACCGCTACGAAGACATGGCGGTGCTCCACCCACGCGGGGTTTGCCCCGAGTGTGTGCCTCCACCGTGTCCTCCGGTCGATCCTCACAAAGGAAAGTTTCACCTTCTGGGATCGTGGTCGAGACCACGTTAATGTGCGGTAAGTGCGCTGACGTGAGGTAGATCGTAATTGTCAGGTAAAATACCTAAATAGTGTGACAGGTCTCATCTATCGTGGCAAGGATTGTACTTTTTCCTTATTTAAAATATCTATGACAAGTAATGGACAGAACGGGTCAAATATGGACTGGGTGGGTCTCATTTCAAGGATGGGTCTGGCCCAGAATCATCACACAACGGGTACCTGAAGAAGATCGTCGTTACCGAAACAGGCCCAAAAACGCTGGCGTGATGATTTGAACTCGTTCGGGACTGATGCATTGAAGATACATACTTATTTAATATGGAGTATTGATTGTCCAGAAAAGGCAAAACACCGAGAGAGTTGGACAGCTAAAGGCCAACATCAACCAGCCACTACATAATCTCATCTGGCTGCCTTTCCCAATTATGTTGAAGTCGGCTTCCAGTCTAACCAGATACAACTGAATACCAGTAATTTACATGAAGCGACTGCCTATCTGACCTCCACAACCCAGTTAGTACAGGGCAATACGGTACTCTTTGGTAAGACTGGTTGTCAGACTTTCGGGCCACTGACTACCTGTAACGAGAAACGTACTTAAAAAGGCTGTAGATCCTCTTAACTGCATTCTCTCATTTCTTACAGCCTCTTTCTAAAGGCAACAATTAAATAAATTGTCCCTATTAACGCCTGTAGAGTGTAGGTGCTCAGTTTTTATGAAAACCGTTCTGCTATAAATAGCCTGTAACTTTGTATTGCGTGATATATTTTCAGTGATTTTTTAACCGACTTCCAAAAAGGAGGAGGTTCTCTATTCGACTGTATGTATTTTTTTTTTTTTATGTGTGTTCACCGATTACTCGAAGACGCCTAAACCGATTTGAAAAATTCTTTTTTTGTTCGAAAGGGTATACTTCCAAGTTGGTCCCATAGTCGCCAAGTCGGGATCTGATGATTGAATCTTGGCGAAATCGAGGGAACTCTTCAAATTTTATAGGATAACGTACAGCAATTTTGGTATTTTCTACAACAAGTGAAGCATTTGTGTTTGATAAGAACCATTCTACCATCAGATCTGATGATGAAGCCAAGAGTCACGGAACTCCATAATGAGACAATGTATCCTAGTCGTGTTTGGGCTTGTTGTAATTGTAACGGTATGCACTTTCCATGTGAACCACTAAAAAGTGAAAAATAAAAGCTTTTTTGCAAAAAATAAAACCGACTTCAAAAAGAAAAAGTGAAAAATAACTTTAGCTTCTGAAGTCGGTGACAAAAAAATTAAATCAATCATACAAACGTCACCGACTTCAGAAGCTAAAGTTATTTTTCACTTTTTCTTTTTGAAGTCGGTTATTTTTTGCAAAAAAGCTTTTATTTTTTTATTTCATTGTTCTTGACACTTCAGTAACCAAGAGCTTTTTTAGGGTTCCGTAAGCAAAGGGTAAAAACGGGACCCTATTACCTACTAGGTATACTGTCCGTCCGTCTGTCCATCTGTCTGTCTCTCACTAGGCTGTATCTCATAAACCGTGATAGCTAGACAGTTGAAAGTATTTCACAGATGTTGTATTTTGGTTGCCGCTATAACAACAAATACTAAAAACCATATAACAAACGTGTTTTTTTTCGTGCGTTTTGTCTAAAGTTGCATTAATGGTACGGAACACTTCGCGCGATTCCGGCTCGCACTTGGCCGGTTTTGTTTTAGCTTGTACTGTTCCACTCCCAAGCAAACGCCTCGTTTTATCAAGGTCTAATTAAAATAAACTATATGCTAGGTGCTCGGGACCTTTATTTTTCCATATCTCTACATAGATTCCAGGTCCTTTGTCAGTATAAGACATCGAGCGAGCCAGTTATGGAACTTTAATACAATGACTTTGAACACCGGTGGGGCCAATAAATGTGATGAGCATGGACACTTGTTTCCGAGACATGGATGTTTATGAAAATACGAGTAAGTATGTATTTACAAAAAAAAAAGTATCTAGGTAGTATATCAAGTATCTGGTGTCCACGACATAAGCTTCGTTGGAATGGCTAGGCAGTTGATGACTTTGTAAATATATATCTTAACTGCCTGTTTCTTTGGTTGAAAGCGGCTTGAGGGTCTGGGATTGATTCATCAAAGTGTCATTGGTTTTTTCCATCAATAGTGTTTCAGTTGCAGCAGCCCTGTTTTCTGGATTAAAAAGAAAAGACTCACATTAACATCCGTAACCTCACTAATCCAGGTCCAGTTGAAAACCAGCGTCGGGCACTAGTTGTCCGGCATTTTGCTGAACTGGGCCTATTTGGCGCAGCCGTGAGGCACACAGTTTCATACTATACTTACTTTTTTGTTTACATTTAAGTTTTTTACAAGTAAGTAAGGTTTTTATAATATTTAAGTTATTTTTTCCTCATTATTTTTATACCGTGTGCACTTAAAACATAACAGGTGTAATGTCGGTGCACTATTAGATATACCACTGTCAAACCCTACCGGGATTACAGGTGTGAAGTTACCCCACCACCCGTAACGACAGATACTACTAGAAACCGACACCACACTAATAAAAACAAAACAAATTCTCTTTCAACGCTCTCCTCACATAAAACACGATTCCCCATTGACCCTCACGCGCAATAAAAGTTTCCTTCTGAAATTTCTAGTTTCAAATTGAATTATATGTCTCAAAGGGCCTGTCGCTTTGACATTTTTTATTGACCTGATTCAATTCGCCACTCGGACGGTCGGTTGGTCTTTACACTTGGTATTTATATGTGTAAATGTGTTTCAGTGTTAGGTACCAACGAACGAATAGTATAAGGTTATATGTGTGAAAGTAGTACTTGGCGCTTTAGTGACTGTCTAATCTGTCTATGTCAAAACCAACACCTTGTCATTTGTTTAGTATAATTTTTTGATAACAGATGGCGTTGTGCAATGACGTCATTTTCTAGATCGCGGTGTTAAGATTTTCACACAAGGAACGACCTCCGCCGTTATATGTTAAAGTTTTGTCTTACTTCCAAGTTTTATTTTCTAGTTTCTACGAGATATTTTTGGGACATTGGACAGTGACCTAACACTCCTTATTCGTATTGATATGAATCAATACGAATTGATTTATGGTAAAGGTTAAAGTCTTGTTTACAAGTAGAATTAAATTAAGAAATTCAAAAACCCCCGACACATACTGGACTAAAAGTTAAACAGAAAATAATTCGTAATCAGGTCCTAGGAACCCCTAGTCATCACTCCACTTTCCTCATCTCATTTCGTTAGTTGGTATTCCTTATTCCCAATAATATACATAATTGTATTAGTTAAGCCCTTTCATTTGATACCCCTAATGAAGGAATTGTGAAAAAACAGTACTTAATTCGCCATTTTGTGGTGGCGGCCATCTTGGATTTTAAATTTGTCATAGTGTATAGTATTCTACAAGTCAAACCGTTTCATTTGATACCCATATTGTGGGAATTGTGAGAAAATATGTAATCCGTATTGGACCGATTTTCATCAAACAGCTAATAACACTCTCGACAATTCACCTTCAAAACAAAAACAAAAAAAATCAAAATCGGTTCATCCGTTCGGATGCTACGATGCCACAGACAGACACACACACACACAGACACACACACACACAGACACACAGACACATCAAAGTTATAACACCCCGTCGTTTTGCGTCGGGGGTTAATAATTATGGATGTAAATGATTTGAATGTAGGTATCGTTAGGGTATGCGTTTGTTCAATCAATATTCCCTCTGTTAGTTATTAAATAGGATGTTAACTAGTAATTTGCTAATTAATTAATCAGAATACTTGCTAGATGACTCACAGTATGCACGTGCATGCAATTTATCATCGGCATTTTAGCACACTATTATTAAATTCTATTCTCTAGAATAACTTGATTTAATGTTGCATCTACCTAACACGGTCACATCAGAAGGCTTTAGGTCACCCAAAGGGCAATGAAGAGAGCTATGACAGGAGTTTCCTTGCGTGATCGAATCAGAAATGATGACATCCGCAAGAGAACCAAGGTTACCAACGTAACCCTAAGAATTGCCTAACACAGTGGCAGTGGGCAGGGCACATAGGATTAGCATCCGGAGTGGCAACCGCGAACCGGAAGACGTTGCGTTAGAAGGCCTCCCATTAGGTGGACCGATGGCCAGGTGAAGGTTGCGGGAATCCGCTGGATGCGAGTCGCACGGGACCGGTCAATGTGACGACACTTGGGGGAGGCCTATGTCCAGCAGTGGACGTCTTTCAGCTGAAATGATGATGCTGTTCTACTAGTTACGTATTCAACCATTATTGACCCGATTGGCGTAGTGGTAGTGAGGCTGCCTTACGTTCTTAGGGTCCCGGGTTCGAATCCCGGTAGGAGCAAAATGTTTGTGTGATGAGCATGGATATTTGTTTCCGAGTCATGGATGTTTATATGTATAAAAAGTATGTATTTACAAACAAAAAAAAGAAAATATATAGTATATCAACTATCTGGTGTCCACAACACAAGCCTTGCTTAGTGTGGCACTAGATGGTGCTGTGTGTTAATTTCCACTTTTTTTTTTTTAGGATGGGAAATCATCAAATGACTTCTCCCACTCTGGCCGGAGCGGGAGGGAGTGTCAGACTTTTACTGACTAAAACCCATCCATGTTCCTTCCTCGCCCTTTATGTTCCGGGGCCGCGGTATCTCTTTCGAACAGTCCCGCAACCCCAGCAGGCTTCGGCCCTTGCGGGCCCCTCTCTTTATGCTGACATCTCTTTGAGACGCGCGTGGAACACGAACGCGCCGTCGACACGGCCTGTCGTCGTTAGACGGACGGACGGCTAGCTAGCCCATAGCTAACCGTCCACAGGCCCGCATCTACGGTGGCCGGTAGCCACCACGTAACTAATAGTACACCAACATTTCGCCAGTTATGTTTAAGTCCCATGTAAAAGTGGGCGGGCCTATTGCCATCAACTGGCCACAAATTGCCATCAACTGGGCACAAATTGCCATCAACTGGGCACAAATTCAGGATCCGTGGCTGCTACTGAGAAATTGCTGGTGGAAAAACATTTTAGCCGACCTGGGAATCGAATCCTGAGGTCCTGGGTTCTCAGCAGTAGCACTTGCAACCAACTAAAGTGCAATAGGACTGTTTCTGTTTAATTTTTATTTATTTTAATATTGCACTTAATTTCAAAACTGAACAAGTTGATAGTAGAATAATAATTATGTAGTTGTTTTATATAAGTTTTGACATTCCAAATATTTATTATTGTGTACTTACTTAGCAATCCAGTGTATTTTGTACTTTTGCATGCCATCTGGTAAAATATTTACCAGATGGCATGCAAAACCGTATTTTAGTGGGTACCCATATTTGCAAAATAAATATCTTACCTATCTTACCTAATTGATGAAAAAAAACGTTTTCAACTTCTACCATTTTATCGTGCCAGGAATTAATACTTCAACTGCAGCACACAAATCCAATGGACTTAAAAATTAGGAATTCTTCTACCGCCTCGCACAGCCAAGAGGAATTTTAAAAGCTTGATCGTTAAGGTCTCGTGAATTCTTTATTTTGCTTCTCAACACTATTTCAGTTGGAGATTGTTTATTTAAATATGGACGAGGTTTAAGGTAGCGTTTAGTAAGTCAGGAAACAGGTAGTTATAACAGAAAAAACTGGCCAAGTGCGAGTCGTACTTGCCTATAAAAGGTTCCGCACCATAGTGTAGGACTAGCCAGAGCAAAAGAGAAATGAAAAGCTTTCATTTGAATAGATAGGCATGATTTATTTACGAGGTTTAGACCATCAAAAATAAGCACAAAACAAATAGCAACAATATTACACTTATATCTTTAATATTAAAATTCACTGTACTTACACAAGTATTAAAGAGCTCCTTACACTTTCACAGTTCAACCAACACTGCCTTGCTAAAATGGCGCTGCCTCTAACTTTTAATATCCCTCCTCTTTACCGAACTAAAATAGTCAATTGACATCGCAATATCCGTTAGCGCCATTTTAGCATTAAACAAATCAAAATAATATCTTACTAATTTTATCTAATACATTTTATGTTATTTTAAAAATACTGTAAATATCATAAAAATATAGTATTTGGTATTTAAATAGCTAACAAAAGTAATAGGGGAGTCCCTATTTTTTTTTAAATGAAAACTTCTTAAGGCCCTTTGAACAGTTTTTGAGTGAACAAAAATCGTGGAACTCGCGTGAGCGTCTGACGTACGGTCGAACAATATTTGGTTTACAGTTTAACCCACAAATTACATTGTAAAATGTAAACCAAATAGCTTGTTCGACCGTACGCTTTTCGTGGCACTCGTAGCGATCCGCATAGCCGTAGCGGATCTGCTACGAGTGCTATAAACTGGTAGTGTCTACTAGTTTTCACTTCTATCGCCGGGTCCACAGATTGTCCCTTTTTTTTCTATTATTTTTTGTAACAGCGGTTTCAACTGTCTACCTATTACAGATCATGAGATACAGCACGCTGACAAACAGACAGACGGGCGGACAGCGAAGACTTAGTAATAGGGTCTCATTGTTTACCTTTCGGGTATGAAACCCTAAAAATATTAGGTTTCAAGTTCAATTATTTTTGCTCTGTTATTGTAAAAATCCGTCAAATGTGAAATGCTAAAATAATAAGTCACCAAATAGCAGAAGCGACAGTTTTTTTTTATGTAAAGCATCAGTAGGCATGGAACTACTGGGAGAAATAAATCTCAGTAGTTCCATATTGGAACTAGACAATGGAACTACAGGGATACGGCGGGCAGGAACACAACAAACTATCAAAAACCTCAAAATTGCAATTCTTGTTTTAATCAGTTTTTTCAAGGACGTGCGAGATGTGAAATTTTCAAGTACTTACCATTTCAGGAGCTTCATAAGATGCTAAAGATATTTCTAGCGCGCTAATGAGCCATGAGGTATGCAAGGTAATATTAAGGCTTTTAAAGAAATATGAGAACTGTCTACAAAATGGTCTTGAGTATTACGGTTCTTAGTACCCAAGATAAAATCATAACGAGTGAAAGCGAAGACGTGGGCGTTTTAGGGGGGTCTCTGGTAAACTTTGACGTTCAAAAAGTGCGGATTATCAGCCTTATTTGAATAAATGACATTTGAGTTGACTTTTAAAATGTGAGTTCTCTTCACCATTCTGCCTAAGCATTTTTATACTAAAATTGTAGGTCTATTCCCGCTGACCCCACTGGTTCGTCTCACTGGTGGGGTCAACGGGAAAAATCAAAACTGTCGTTTCGTTGACCCCACTAGCCTACTCTACTGGTGGGGTCAACGGGAAGTTTGTAATTTGTATTTTTGTATGTTACGAACTGGACATAAATTTGAAATATTCTTTCACCGTTGGGACGCTACATTATCTCCGGGTGACATAGGCTACTTTTTATCCCTGTACTCCCACGGGAACTGGAACTACGTGGGTGAAACCGCTATGTAAGGGTGGTCACAGACCAACCTAGGCAAGCTATTAAATTAATTAATTAAATTAATTAATTATTATTATTTTGTTATTATTTATCCACGAGCTCCTCTCAAACAAACAAAAAAAAACATGGCATCTATAAATATAATATCTTATTCATCAAGATCACAACTACTCGATAGATATACATAACAAAGCCTTGTAAATTGACACAAGGTAGGCCCAAGAGGTAGTAACCATGGCAACGGAGGCACAAGAGGATTAGTGACCACAACACATAGGTATACCAACCTTCTACTGTTAAAAGATGTCACAACGTAGATAAATACAGAAGCCTGGATTCAAACAATGGCTGAAAACAAGTGAACATCTGACACAATAGGCTTGTTAACTGAAAAAATCTAATTAGTCCGTCATTATCAAAAAATATTTGAACCGTATTTTTTCTTTTGTCACATAAACCAAAATTGACGAAGATATGACGCTTTTAAAATTCCCAATACGTCACTGTTCGGTATCATTCTTAGTGAGTACTGACGTCACGAGCCCCCACTCCCGAGTTTTGATTCGTTTTATCTTTGTCAATATTCGTTGATTTACAAAAACAAAAAATACGTGTCCATTATTTTCTAATACTCTAACTGATGGACTAAATAGATTTGCAATTTATTGATGGTGGAAACTAGCCTATAGCCATGACGAAAAATTATACCTAGGCGTGACGTATTGAGAATTTTGAAAGCGTCGTATCTTCGTCAATTTTGATTTACGTAACAAAAGAAAAAATACAGGTCAAATATTTTTTGATAATATAACTGACGAACTAAATTAGTTTCTTTTTTTGTCGTGTATATTGCATGTCGCGATTGGCTTTTGAATGTATGAAGATTCTTAAGCATTCTGTACCAGCTTAAAGATTTCCAGAACAGTACATGTTTCGGAAATCATCGTCTATCTTCGGGAATACAAACGTTGAAGCGATTACAAAACTTAGTCATCATTATTATCATTTCAACCGAATGACGTCCACTGCTAAACATAGGCCTCCCCCAAGTGTCGCAAAATTGACCGGTCTTGTGCGACTCAGATACAGTAAGTCCTCGCAACCTTTACCAGGTCATTGGTCCACTTAGACCTTCCAACGCAGTGCCACTCCAAAACTTTTCGGCCCCGGTTCTGCGAGCAATGTGCCCGGCCCATTGCCACCTAAGTTTGGCAAGTACTCAGATATTTTGCATTATTATGTTTAGAAAACAACAGATTTAGAATTCAAAATTGTATTTGTAAAAAATAAATTAAAACTTTGACATATGTCGAGGTACAACCAGGGCCTCAAGTCTGCTATTACAATAGTGTCAGAATAGGTTATCATTGATTTCATAATTGACAAGTTTTGACGAGATAAGTAATCTACTAATATAATGGCGTCATTATGACTTTCCAATGGTCAACCACTGACACTCCATTGAAAAAAAGGTCTTAGAATCTCGTACATATTGACAAATGTGTTAAAATATATTTATAAATGAAATCTGGAATGAATAGTTGTTCAAATGTAGTAGAAGATTTCGAAAACCATTTGTACAAAAGGGTTTAACAATAATGGCGATACGAGAATGTCATTTAATCACAATTTTATTACGAGACCATTGACCGACCAATGATCGACCTTAATAAATTTAGCAGATTACGAACTCATAGCAAAATGACAATGGAATGGGAGTGGAATTGTGTTGGAAAGACGAATTTATAAAAATATCAGACTGGGACCCCATAATTATAGTATGTTACTCAATAGATAGAAAACTTCATAGAAATGCTTCATATTAAATCGGACACCTGAATATTACGAAAAGGTTACTTTTCCTGGTAAAACTGTATTTTATAGGGAGATTGCTGCCCATTGCCCACTAGACATCTTTATACGGATTCATAGATAAGTAGTATTAAACGATTCATTTCTGTGGTTCTGTCCCTTTGTCGTGGTTTCGGCACAGTAGTTATTCTTTTAGAAAACTCCTAAGTAAAAGTTTTGTGGGTTTTATACAGAGAAGTTTTGACCATTGTAAAGAACTAGAAATAGGTTTCACTTTCGTAGATTTTCTACCTGTTTTTTGAACCATGAAATATTTTATTTTAACTCTGCAAAAAATATATATGAAATTTTCAAATCAGCGAATGAGTTTATCAGCTTCAAAATAATAAATGTACATGTCCAATCTATTAAACCTCGTCCTTCCTATTTTTTCCCACAAATCATCCCTTGTACATAATGTATATTGTATCATGCTTTTATCTTCAACAATGGTAGGTCGGCCCATGGGTCCTATCATAACTCCCTAAAGTCTCATTTACCAAAAATCCTGACGGTACTTCGCATTTACCACATTTGTAAAATAAACCTTATGAAGACAAGACAGAGTACGGTTTGGGATGTAGCCTTAACATGGTTGTGATTTTTCGGTGATATGCTTTGGCGAAACGTTTTGTTTTTTTTGCAATTTATAGGGTTCGCTATACTGCAATATTTGTGGTCGCTTGCATTACGATCGTTACGGAATTTTTGATGGCTTTGTAAGCGCTGAGATTTATTTGAAATTCAATCTGATCAAAATTAAAACTCAGGGTCTGCCAAAGCGCAATGGAGCACTTGGGCTGCAAACTAGCCAATGAGCTGTGTACCAAGACACTTTCTGAATCCCTGACACAGCCAGAAGGCGGCCTTGTAGAAGATGGCGGGCGAGCTAGAGAAGACCAACGACCAATGGTCCACATTGGCATTGGATCGAAACAACTAGAAGTCATGGAGAGAGGCCTTTGCCCAACAGTGGGTTGATGGAGGCTAACAGTATCAGTAATACTACATCATCATCATTTCAGCCGAAAGACGTCCACTGCTGGACGTAGCCCTCCCCCAAGTGTTCCCACATTGAATGGTCCAGTGTGACTAGCATCCAACGGATTCCCGCAACCTTCACCAGGTCACCGATACATCTATCTGACCTCCACAACCGTGTCAGTACTGGGTAATACGATACCCCTTAGTGGTAATTATTTAGCTTCGAGATCCTCCAGACATTACAGTTAGGTAACAGTAAAAAACTACATTGACCATTACAATTTATGTACCTGCATAAATCCAGATTTGAGTCAAAAATATCGACCAGCCAGGGAACGACATAATTCCCTTTATGAAAGAACATCCGAACAATTATTCATGCCTCGAGTGGCGACTGGCGTAACTAAGATTTACAAGATAATTTTAGTGTAGGTGTGAATTTATGACTACTAGCGTTGTCTAGGAGGATGTAGGTGCAAATTAGTTTGCTCCTTTTGTACCTATATTATGCGAGGGCAAACAATTTCGGGGGCTGTTCGAAAGGCTGCGGGACTGTTCGAAAGAGATACCGTGGCCCCGGAACATAAAGGGCGATGAAGGTACATGGGTAGGTTTTAGTCAGTAAAAGTCATTTGATGATTGCCCATCCGAAAAAAAGGGCAAACAATTTTTATGCATAGCCAGATTTTTGTTTTATTCTGACTCCTGTTCGAATTTTTACACGACTGCCCAAAAAAGGAATATGTGTTCAGGGTTCATTAATGTTAGGAACATAATGTTGGGCATGAATGAGGAAAATGTCTTAAGCAAAAGTTTCGAGTTCAAATGTGGATGGTTATAAAAGTAGAGGAAGACCAAAAAACGATGGATAGACGGTGTGAAGGATATAGCACGAAAGGAGTATATCGAAAAAGAAGACGCTAGATGCTGCGCCGACCGCAAATGAATTGGGATAGGCCAAGAGAATGATGGGTTTGTATTTGTATTTCAAAAGATAGCGATATCTTCCAATATTACTTTAAAATGGACTGAACGAACTTACAAAGATGTGGAATCACTTAAAAAAAGTTGTGTGCCTGGAGAAATGCTACTGCGTGTATTGTTATTCTGTACTTAAGGGGAAACCAACATTCGGGAAGTACCTGCACCGAATCGGGCGGGAGGAAACGCCCGGGTGTCTCCACTGCGAGGATCGTCCGGAGGACACGGTGGAGCACACGGTGGAAGTCTGCCCTGCGTGGGCGGAGCACCGCCGTGTCCTCGTAGCGGCGACCTCTCGCGTCCGGCCCTGGTTCAATCCATGGTCCGGAGCGAGACGGAATGGGAAGCCGTCACCACCTTCTGCGAAGCAGTCATGCTAGCGAAGGAGGTGGCGGAACGGGAGAGGGAGAGAGCCTCCATTCCCGGCCGCCGCGGGAGACGCACCGGGCGCCGGGGGCCACGTGGTGGCTACCGGCCACCGTAGATGCGGGCCTGTGGACGGCTAGCTATGGGCTAGCTAGCCGTCCGTCCGTCTAGTGACGACAGGCCGTGTCGACGGCGCGTTCGTGTTCCACGCGCGCAAAAAAAAAAACAAGTGGAAACTAACATGGTAGCCTGCGAAATTCAAGGACAGTGTCAAGCTAAATTTTAAGCAAAATGATTTGGAATAAAGAACTCTGATAATAACTGAGGGTATATTAAATGGGAAGAAGACACGCACAGTGATTTGATTAATCACTTTAAATATTTTGAAGCAAGTAGGCACGACCTTGTACTCGGCAGTCTGCATACACTTTTCTATGTAGGTCACCGCATTGCAGTTCCATCATCAGATTTTTGCCGTCTGCTGCATAAAATTATACAACGTGTAACAAAAAGGGTATAGTCATATGAAAGGGTTTGCTACAGATCATCAAACTGAACCACTTTCTGTATGGGACGCGACACCATAGTAATGGCTAAAAATAAACAAAATTCCAATACGTACTCGACCAAATGTATGAAACAGCTGATTATTTTTTGTCCCGTTGGTTACCCCTCGGTTATGGACCCCTAAAATATACTGCTATAGTAGGTAGGTAAATACGTAGGTACTAAAGTACTAGGTATCCATCCTTTTTTTTCAGATGGGAAATCATCAAATAACTTCTCTGGGCGGAGCGGGAGGGAGTGTCAGACTTTTACTGGCTAAAACCCATCCATGTTCCTTCCTCGCCCTTTATGTTCCGGGTCCACGGTATCTCTTTCGAACAGTTCCGCAGCCCCGGCAGTACTCATCCATCCTACACTATACTTCTTGTCACCTTCTCTCAACATATCCGTGTGGAGGTGACATTTCTGTGCGCATGATAATGTATCAAAGCCGGTGGTGTGTTCGTCGGCATCCGCTGCTGTTCGCAATATACAAATTGTTTTGCGTACGGCATTCGATAGTTTGGCGTACGGCGCTACCGTTGTTTTGATACTCATTAGTTTGTCACTTGTGAATTTCAAGTGTATCCAAGTGATAATAGGCATGACGACAGTATCAAAAAATTGCAAATCTATTTAGTATTAGAAAATAATGGACAAGTATTTTTTTGTTTTTGTAAATCAATGAACATTGAAAAAGATAAAACGCATCAAAACTCGGGAGTGGGGGCTCGTAATGTCAGAACTAGCTAAAAATTATACCTAGACGTGACGGAATTTTAAAAGCGTCGTATCTTCGTCAATTTTGGTTTACGTAACAAAAGAAAAAATACGGGTAAAACATTTTTTGATACCTAATGTTAGTGACGGACTAATTGGATCTTTTGTCACTGTCTAGCCTATTGAGTGAGTGGCGTTTTTCTTGTGTGTTAACTCTTCTTCGTCGTTCTTATGTGCTGTTAACAATTAATATTAGTTACGTTATACACATGGTGGCGATTTTTCACACATGTCAACTGTTTGGTGTTGTATGGAAATTCGTTTTTTTTTTTAATGAATCAGGCATGAGTTTTTTGAGAAAGTTGGTTAATATGATGATGATGAGTGAGAGAGACTTATTGCCACCCTGTTTATTTTTTTACCTTTTAAATTAAAATCAAGAAACTTAAAAATAGTTTCAAATCTCTGTTTTATTGATTACAAAGTCAAATTTTTAATAAATTGAAGTAGGTATATTATTGATTTCAACGCTGTTGCAAACACCATGATCGCGAGTTGACTGGAGAATGCGATGAATAAAATCTGCCTACCCTTTTTCTTTGTCTTTTTCTGCGTGCTCTATTGGAACTCGACTCTAATTCACGGCAAAACACTCTCACAGTATATTTTAAGTTTAATTATAATAAACCGTGAAAGCTTAAAACAGTTTACGCTTGACTAACGATTAGTGACTTATTAAGCTACTAAGGTCCATGTTCACCGAGAACATAACAGTCTGATTATCTAAAAACAGCTGTCAATGTGACATGTTCCCATTCAAAAATGTGTTTTAAACAGCTGTTTTTAGATAATCGTTCGTCATCTTTTTGGTGTTCACTGAAAAGATAACGATCTGATTATCTAAAAACAGCTGTCACTATGACATGTTCCCATACAAATATGTGTTTTAAACAGCTGTTTAAGATAACCAGACCTTCATCTTTTTCGTGAACCTGAAAAAAAATCTCAAAACACTTAAAAAAACTTTCTCTGTTTTTAGGGTTCCGTAGCCAAATGGCAAAAAACGGAACCCTTATAGTTTCGCCATGTCTGTCTGTCTGTCTGTCTGTCTGTCTGTCCGCGGATAATCTCAGTGACCGTTAGCACCAGAAAGCTGAAATTTGGCACCAATATGTATATCAATCATGCCGACAAAGTGCAAAAATAAAAATTTAAAAAAACATTTTTATTAGGGTACCTCCCCCAGACGTAAAGTGGGGAGCGATTTTTTTTTTAATTTTGACCCTGACGTGTGATATATTGTTGGATAGGTATTTAAAAATGAATAGGGGTTTTCTAGAATCATTTTTTGATAATATTAATATTTTAGGAAATAATCGCTCCGAAAGTCAAAAACAATGTGTCCCCCCCCCCTCTAACTTTTGAACCATAAGTTTAAAAAATATGAAAAAAATCACAGAAGTAGACCTTTATATGAAATTTCTAGGAAAATTATTTTCAACTTGATGAGTTGAATAGTTTTTGAGTTATATAGCACTTTTTCAAAAAAACGCAAATGATAACTTTGTTTTTCATACAAATACTATGAAAAACAAAGTTATTTTTGCTGACGAAAAATGTTGGTATTTTTAATGGTCTGGGAAGCTACGGAACCCTACAGTGATGGTGGCCCGACACGCTCTTGGCCGGTTTTTTTTAAGTGTTTTGAGATTTTTTTACTAACTTAGTACTTTGTAACTTTTAGGCCCGTGGTAGGGCCAAACGTGTTAGGAATTCAGTTTATAACGCGGCCGCTCTTCGAAAATATTTGTGCGAATACTTGGAAAAATATCCCGACCAATCCGGGAACGGCATTTGTGCAGTATGCACTGACCTCCGACGGGAATGATATTATAATTTGTTCTACCTACTTAACTTTGGCTTAGAGCTGCTGGATTTAAGAGGCCTGCGGAGCATGCGTTTTTCATACAAACGTAATATCAAAATAATTTGTAAATCAAACATATTCTTAAGGTACTGTGTATTTATTTCGATTGTATTACAGAATATATAGGTTCCGAAACACATATTTTAAATGGATACTGATTAAACAACAGTTATGAGAAAAATAAATTTTCTATAGAAATTTTAAATTCCTAATATCTCGCCTTTGTATCATTGTCCTTTCAAAATATTTGTTTGGGAACATAGATATTCTGTAATCCAACCGAAATAAATACACACTACCTTAAGAATATGTTTGATTTTCATATTATTTTGGTATTACGTTTGTGTGAAAAACGCACGCTCCACCGGCCACTTAAGTGGTTCTTGTGTGATGTAATGCAGGTTTTGTGTGTAAATCTCTTTTGTTTAGGACTTTTTTGTTTTTAGGGCCGAGCTACATTTTGGGTCGTGCACCCAAATGGAATTCTAATTAAATTTTGCAGTACATCTCTTCACAATTAATACAATGATATTTCTTTAGTTTTATTCGCAAAGGAATCCAATCGTGGTGACATGTGCTCATGATACTTGAATCATGTAATTATATTTTTTAATTATCACAGAGATTAATGTAATATACAGACTTTGTATTAATCACCACTAATCCTTTTTGAAATGTTTGACGATGTCTTTTAAGCTGAATGTCAAAATAAATCAATCAGTAAACGGTCATTTTCACTAAAATATAGACTAGCACTGCACTGAAAAATTAATGATAGTACATAAATAAATCACTCAAAACCCATAGGCTGGTCTCGGCATGGGTAATATCGAACGGTACCCGAGTACTCCACGTTAATTAGAACCGGGTCGATCTATGCGGGGGCACGTACCCGGGCGTATGGTACTCGTCACCTTTGAGGGGTATAGGCTGCAATTATCTGACTTGCCTAGGGTAGGTGCTGTGGGTAGGCACAGTTTCAGGTGGTTGTCTAGAGGGCTTAGCATAATCAGCCTATGTTCCCACTGCTGGGACACACGGACTCATCTCTATGATGGGCTATCCGCCACGCGGGTCCAGTGCGGGTTGGAACATGTCACATGTCTTCGAATTTTTGGTTCTAGGACATGCCGGTTTCCTCACGATGTTTTTCTTCCTGTAGTGATTAAATAAATTACACTCTCGTTTATAGATACAGGTGTTAGTGAATTCCTCTTTGATTTAATCATTATGAACCTGACAAAATTTTAAGGGTTCCATTTTTGGTATTGGGCTGTGGAACCCAAAAAAAAACTTTAAACAAAAATGTATTATGTAAGTTTTCATTTGTATTTGTATGTCAGATGTAAAACGTTTGGCTGTATTTATGTACCAATTGTATCGGTATATAAATACAGTTTTGGTATATAAATACAGTTGTACAATCAAAGCAGCAAGAAGCGGATTTTATTTGTTTAGATTGATCTAAGCAAATGAAATCTGTTTTTTTTTACTGTATTTTCTTTTCTTTTTCGTTTCTTTTCTTTCTCCTATGTTTAATGCATGCCGTGACAGCCTTTAATTAAGGCTACACTATATTATATTCAACGTGAGTTCTTAAACATGTATTTTTGGTGTATGCTTTGTTGGTTGCCCTTAAATAAATAAATGATGTTATTTGGTGGTCACAATTATAGTTTACTAGCTGCGCCCCGCGGTTTAACTTGCATGGTAAGAATAAAATACACCTAGGGGTATAAAAATGCCCACAACCTGTTCTCAGACCTTCTGACAAAATATACACAAAAAAATCATAAAAATCGGTCAAGCCATTTCGGAGGAGTTCAATGACAAACACTGTGAAACGAGATTTTCATGTATAAGATTTTCCATTAAGTATGGACGTATTTGACCTGGTGAAGGTAGCGGGAATCCGTTGGATGCGAGTCGCAAGGGACCGGTCAATGTGGCGACACTTGGGGGAGGCCCATGTCCAGCAGTGGATGTCTTTTGGCTGAAATGATGATGATGATGATGATGGACGTATTGATTGGTTTTGGGACGTTCTACTCTTCCAATCTACCTTTCTTACTTGCTTCCTACTATAATATAACCTTATCACACTTTACCAAAGTGATGGAACACTCCCATTTCACCCGGCACAACTTACAACTCACTCGGTACGTTAATTAGAATCCACGAGTGTTCGTTCCATCTATGTCGAATCATGTAATCAGGGGTACTGTTGCATGGTGCGTCAGCATTACTTGGAGTTTTATTGTAGGTTAGTGTGTGATTAGACTGCATGATTTTCTTTGAGTGATTACTTGACCGAGCACAATAGATTTTGATTGTCAGGATTTATTCCGTTGGACTCGTACATCATGATATGTGTTGGGTACGCTACGTACACTGCTTTTATTAAACCAACAAATTACAATTTAACTTCAGTCATTGTGACTCTAATGTTTATGTTTAAGATGTGAACGATATCTGTCACATTGTAACGGGGTGCTTCAAACCTACCCCTCTTGTGCGATGTTGTATCCGTTGGCAGGTATAGCTCCACTAGACGTTCGGCGCGAAATGGCTAGTCTTATCGAGAAGGGAAAACACTTAAAAAGCCGTAAAACTTTCGCGAGACACAGCACGCTTTCCTCAAAAGACAGTGCGTCAGATAAATTATGCAAATTGCGCAGGAACAGACCCCCCACCCCTCCTCACTTCATCAATCCAGCAGAACGTCTTCCTCCTGGACAGGAACTGCAATAGCCAATCTGGACATCTCTAAACTGTTTCCGGGCCCAGGTTGGCCGCTGTAAAAGTAATCTAGCCAAATGGGGTATTGATCCGTTCCAAAGTCCGTCCTATCACTTTTATTTATTTATTTATTTAAACTTCATGTACAAAAGTGGTACATAGGCGGACTTAATGCCACAAGGCATTCTCTACCAGTCAACCATTGGGTCAAATAGACAGCATTGCGAGTACAATAAAAATAAAAATAAACATACCATCTTGTAAGCCTAAAATAAAACACATAAATGGGTACCTACATACTAATACATAAATAAGCATAGAAAATAAACTAATATATATTAAAATACATACAAATAGTCCGAAATACGAGAAACCTTGCGATATAATTACTACGACTCTATACTAAATGAAATGAAGAAATCGAAATGAAGAAATTATGGCCTGAAAGCATTCAAAACTAGACTCCATTGCCTGTTTTCGAAGAAGTCGTGAAACAAATATTGTTGTTTATGATGTTAGTAATCTCTCTACTCCTGCGAGGTTGTTGGTGTTTTACAAATAACCCTGTATAAACGACGCACTAAGCAATATTATAAAGGCGAAAGATTGTAGGTATGTGTGTATCTTTGTCACTCTTTCAGGCAAGAACTACTGAACGGATTTGGATGAAATTTTGCACACAGATGCTTTATAACTTGGTAAAAATAATCCCATGGGTCAATTTATCGAACATCGCGCGGGCGAACCCACGGGCAGAAGCTATTGTTACGTACGGGTGAACGTATGAACCTCTACTCTTTCAACCGTGAATATTGTCTGGAGGTGAATTTTACATTTTTTTCCCATTAATTATAATTTTCTTCGATATCGTTCCAAGTCGATTATTATAGCGAATGTTAATGTTGTTCACATGTGTTGTTGTTACTATAGGAGCTAAACGCGAGTTTTGTAATGCCTGAAAGTATATGATTCACTGCAATAAACAAAACCAGAAAAATATATGATATTCTTTAGGATATATGCTAGTAAATTCAAGGTGATTTCGCGATAAATATCCGTTTTCATATGTTATATTAATATATGCTAGTGTTTTGAAATCATAATACAATTAATTTTACTCGATAAAAAAATCGCGAATTTATCTCCAAAAAAAATCTTTTGACGAGTAAAAGCCATACTACATGCGATCATTCCGATTTTTTGGCAAATAATTCTACAAGCAACATATTAGCATCACGGTGACGGACTAAAACAATAAAACACTACTGTTTTATTTTTTTAGTCCAATCAATTTAGATTTATTGTAAATCGATCAAGACAACTAATTTCACCTTATTGGGCCCGCAGTGACTGATGTTACAACGTTACTTTGTAGTGCAAGCTGATTAGAACTTTATTCTAATAGTATTTCAAACGCATTTTGAACCACCACAAATAGAGTTGCTAATTTAGGTCCAGTAGTACCTAATCCTTTTGTTAAGTTTTTTTTTTTTGTTTTGTTTGGGTGTTTGACAGCTAACAATACAAAAGTAATAGAGAGGTAATCAACGGACTCATTCGACAATTGACTATCTTGTTTGTTATCATGAGCACAATCACGTGTTAAATTTATCGTACACTAATTACCAGTCACCCTACAAAGAGCATTATACAAATGGAAAATTATTTGAAATGAACGTTATACCTACTAAATGTTATTAGAGCAAAAGAAGTTAATATGAATTATGAGTAGATCACATGAAATTAGGTCATTTGTTTTTATAGCATATGAAAATTATATGATGTGAACGTTATTTCAAGTGAAAATATACTATCTGTTATCATGCCATATATTACAAACCTGGCCTCTATTGCGAAATGTGAGTGTGAGCTCTGCCTAGCCCATCGGGGATAGCAGGCGTGATGTTATGTTATGTGAAAAGAATATAAGATAAACTGTATAACAAGTTAAACAAAATTAAAAAAATTAAAAACCCCAGGCTCATAATTTCAAGGTATGTTTTAATTTGGAACGAAGAAAAAAAATGTTATTCAACATTTTGTGGTGGCGATGGCGGCCCTATTGGATTTGAAATTTATTATAGCGTATAGTATTCTACTAGTCAAGCCTTTTCATTTGATACCCATATGGGGAAAGTGTGTCACTCTCGACTAAATCTCTTTTCAAACCAAAAAAACAACAAATTCAAAATTGGTTTATCCGTTGGGGAGCTACGACTTTACAGACAAACACACACAAACAGGTCTACCTTATAACTAATGATCGATCGTTTTCAGCCATTTTCGGCCCCAAACTGGATGTTCGGCCATATTTTCGTTTTCGGCCATAAACTAGCCGAAGCATCGGCCAAGCCAAATATCAGAAACGAATAAGACGGTGACGAGTAACTTTGTTGGCGGTACAACTTTATTTTCAAAATATTTTTTGGCCTAATTTTAGTCATCTAGAAAGCTTACAAAATTGAAATTAATAAAGTACGCAATAAAAAACAAAGGACCAAATAAGTGAGATCTCAATTAATAATAGTTAAGCATTACTAAAAGTAAGGAATACCCTTTTAATTACATTTCTAAGGATTCAATCAAGGGATCTGTTTAGTATTAGTATACTTTAATCCCTAATTTTAATTTTTGACAAAGTTTAGTTGATTTTGATGGCGATGATCGTGATTATATTATACAAATAAACGAAATTGTTTGTCCTCTTAAGAAATTATCGTGTTTTATTTTTTGTCATGTATTTTTCTGAAATTTTTATTTATTTTTGCTTAAACGGGTAAAAAAAAACAATATTCCAGTATACACCGGAAATTCCATTAATAATTCATTTAATATCTTAAATTTTTAATGTCTAAATCATTTTCGTTTTCGGTTTCGGCCGAAAATCCATTTTCGGTCGGACTCTACTTATAACACTCCGTCGTTATTGCGTCGGGGGTTAAAAAAAAAATTATAAACTGCATTCCCATCGCAACTAAAACTCGCTTTATACTAAAAAAAAAACCGGCCAAGAGCGTGTCGGGCCACGCTCACTGTAGGGTTCCGTAGCTTCCCAGACCATTAAAAATACCAACATTTTTCGTCAGCAAAAATAACTTTGTTTTTCATAGTATTTGTATGAAAAACAAAGTTATCATTTGCGTTTTTTTGAAAAAGTGCTATATAACTCAAAAACTATTCAACTCATCAAGTTGAAAATAATTTTCCTAGAAAGTTCATATAAAGGTCTACTTCTGTGATTTTTTTCATATTTTTTAAACTTATGGTTCAAAAGTTAGAGGGGGGGGGGACACATTGTTTTTGACTTTCGGAGCGATTATTTCCTAAAATATTAATATTATCAAAAAATGATTTTAGAAAACCCCTATTCATTTTTAAATACCTATCCAACAATATATCACACGTCAGGGTCAAAATTAAAAAAAAAATCGCTCCCCACTTTACGTCTGGGGGAGGTACCCTAATAAAAATGTTTTTTTAATTTTTTATTTTTGCACTTTGTCGGCATGATTGATATACATATTGGTACCAAATTTCAGCTTTCTGGTGCTAACGGTCACTGAGATTATCCGCGGACAGACAGACAGACAGACAGACAGACAGACAGACAGACATGGCGAAACTATAAGGGTTCCGTTTTTTGCCATTTGGCTACGGAACCCTAAAAAACGGAGATAAAGAAAGTCGATCCTAGGGATTCTCCATTGATGTCGGCAAAGAAAAAACAGATCACAACTAACTTTATAACTGGCTGCAAGTAAACTTAGATAAGTCAAAGTTCTTCAGAGAAGCAAGTTAAAAGAAACGAGATACTTCATTAAGGAAAACTAGGTACTAAGTGCAAGTTGATAGTCATATTTTGTTACAAAGGCGACGAAGGTATCAACTTTGATAGCAAACTATTTAATTAGTTTTAAATTAATGTCAATTATGCTTTAACTAATTCAGAAAGGTCAGGAAGAGAAGATTATTTGGTATTGCCAAAAGAAAAAAAAGTGTGTAGTGTTATACAGGGTGGATACGGTAAACGGGGATGTAACCGGGAAAAATTACGGATTTAAAAAAAAAAGAAATTATGGACAGTTTTGCTAATTGTACATTTTTATTTATCTAATTAATGTATTTTTTTTTAATTATGGATAGTTTCCAGTTACCATTTTCATGTAGCTGCAACGGTTCAGGTAGCTCCCCTAACTGCCCCGTTAACCTTTTCCACCCTGTATATTGGGTTTTCTTAATATTGTTTTTCCTATGTAGGATCGTATGTCATTAGTTATCAGAATCTAAACGTTTATTATCGACGCTATCGAATGGTTACAAAATACAGTATGTTTTCTATGCAATATCAACGTGTCCGATTCCTAGCTAAGATTATCGATTTTTAAAAAATTCAACTACACAGTTTTTTAATTTTCATCCAAATCGTGGTCGAGACTCCTTTGATTTGGTAATTCACGACCAGTTGAAAAATTAAAAAACATGAAAACTAAAAAGATGTCTTTAAAAAGATGCGCTCGTCAAGACCATAATTATTATAAGCAACTTCCCTCATGGGACCATCAACGTAATAGCGAAAAAAGGAATTTGTATTGATGCCAGCTATGATTTGAAAAGAGTAACCATGGAGTTTCTTCTCCATGGAATCGACCATCACGAACAGTGCACCATTTTTGACGTTTTATAAATGCCCATCTAGGGATACGTGACAATTTTTTATTATTATTATGATTGAGAATAAAAGTTTTATGGTTGTATGCTATTTCAAAAAATAAACTAAAATGGCGAAAAATTAGTTAGATCCTGACATTGCAGCTTGACAGCTCAATAAAAATCTAGACCCATATTTAAACTTCCTTCATTTTTTAATAGCTTATGACCGCGGCTTCGCCCGCATGGAGTTAGATAATTGTCCCACGTGATCATACTACCGGGATAAAAAGTATCCTATGTTTCAATCCAAGTCATAAACTATCTGTGTGCTAAATTTCATTAAAAGAGTAACAAACACACACATAAAACTTTCGCCTTTAAAATATTAGGGACAATTTCATACCGAGACTTTGCGCGCACATTTTAATAGAGCGACTCAATAACTTTATTTACTACACGAAAAGATACATATTTCATTGCGATGCGTCTCACGGCGCGGGCGACGCTCGGCGCTGCTCAAAATCACTGGCCTCTTTGTAGGTGTGAACTGTGTGTGTGAGATATTGTGTTACAAACACCTTTCTAAACTTTTTTCTATTTAGGGTCATCTTATCAGTCATGGAATGGGAATACACACAGTTGTCCCAAAGCCGAACCCAGTCAGCCACATAATTTGCAGACCACTTACAAAGCCAGGTAAGATGCTTGTCCGTCCGTTCAGGTTTAATTGAACTCACCGCTCACTCGCTGTCCAACCAACTGTTCTCTCGATAGCTTCCGTACTCGATTGTACTTAATGTGATTAAGACGCCTCGTTAGTTTAGTGATTGAAGGCGCAATTGAGGTTCTGGGTTAGATTCTCAGGTCGGGCAAAGTGTTATAAGGTTTTGCTATCAGGAATTTGTCGGCAGCGGCAACGGAGTCTGGACTTGTGCTCGTTTGATGGCAATGGGCTCTCCCCACACATGTTGACTAGGACTCAATGTTAACTGGCGAAATGTCGGTATAATTCTATGTACACCTCTGCCCAACATTTCAGGGATTGCAGGCGTGATGTTATGTTATGTGATTCAGGATCGTTTCGAAAAGTGGATGATGGGACTTTTTTGCTTACCAATACCACTTGGTTTGGAAAAAGTAAAGTAAAGCACGTTAAGCTGTTTGGTCACGGCTGTTATTTGTAGATGTTTAACAGTCGTTACAGATAGTCAGTGGCCCAAAAAGTCTGACAACCAGTCTTATCACGGGGTATCATAGTCGACAGCACTAACTTGATTGTGGAGGTCAGATTCTCTATGTAAAATCCTGGTATTTAGCTGCATATGGTTAGATTGGAAGCCGATCCCAACTTAGTTGGAAAAAGGCTAGGTAGATCATGACTTGAAGTTAACATAAACAAACCATATTTTGTATGACTTCAATAGTAGTTAAGGAGATGAGGAGGAATGAGGACAATTTTGCGAGGAAAGTTTTGAGAATTTGGATGGGGTATAAAAGTAGAGGAAGACTGAAGAAACGATGGATGAACTGTGTGAAGGATGATATGGCAAGGAAGAAGCAGTCTGATAAGATGAAGAGTAATAGATAAGTATGGAAGAAGAAGACATGCAGCGCCGACCACAAACACACTAGGCAACAAGACAAGGGCTAGGAGACAAGGGCTAGGAGACAAGGGCTAGGAGACAAGGGCTAGAGACAAGGGCTAGGAGACAAGGGCTAGGAGACAAGGGCTAGGAGACAAGGGCTAGGAGACAAGGGCTAGGAGACAAGGGCTAGGAGACAAGGGCTAGAGACAAGGGCTAGGAGACAAGGGCTAGGAGACAAGGGCTGGAGAATGATGAATTCAAATCAACATTTTTACCCTTGATTGGAAACGAAACGACTTCAACTATTCTGTTACTTCAATATAATTTAACTCTGTTAAAAATACACACACCGGCAAATTATGGAAACAAAATATAAGTGACTGTTATTTAAAACTTATCCAATGGGTATAGTCAGTCTATCGTTGGGTGTATCAGTAGCCGTGTTCCACCGTAATGTGCAACGAACAGACAGACAGGATTAAACGTGAGGCGAGGGCAAGGCAGAAATCGTGCAAGCAGTGCCCGAGAGCAGCGGTGCTCCAGTGGTGGCGACCCCAACTTACGAACAGTAAGTAGTGGGTTCGAACCCAGACAGGCACATTACTTTGTGTAATTTATTTCATCACCACTGCTCTCAAAACGGTGAAGGAAAACATCGTGAGCAAAAAAAAAATCGAAGACATGTGACATCTACCAATTCGCACTGGGCCTGGAGGATTATAGCCCGTACGCAAAATACGCGCTTTGACGTGGAGTTGCGATATTTGTTCATCCGTACCACACAGGTTTGATTGAGCGCATCGTTCACTAGACATCCGCTGTCCAACTGTCCCAACAGCATCCGTGCTCGATAGTACTTAAATTGATTAGGATCAACCTCTGAATTGGGCGGCTATGGTATGGTGGTGGTATGGTATGGGCTAAACGGATATTATAAAGGGGAAAGATTTGACGATTTAACTCAAGAACAACTCAACCTATTTTAAAAATTCTTTCACCACTAAAAAGCTACATCTTTCCCGAGTAACATAGGCTAAATTATAAGGATAATCATTAGCCGAGCTTTCACAATTTTCGCGGGCGAAGTCATGGGCGAAGTGCTAGTACACCAATAAATTGTGTTATTACTTAGTTTAGCCATTATTAACCCCCGACGCAAAAACGACGGGGTGTTATAAGTTTGACGTGTCTGTGTGTGTGTGTGTGGCGTGTGTTTGGTTTGGACTTTGAAAGGTGAATTAGTCGGGAGTGTTCTTGGCTATGTTTGATAAAAATCAGCCGAAGACGGCCGCCGCCACAAAATGGTGGATTACATATGTATTCAACAACTCCCTCAATATGGGTATCAAATGAAAGGACTTGATTAGTAGAACACATACAGTACCATACACTATGATAAATTAAAAATCCAAGATGGCTGCCACCACAAAATGGCGAATTATTGAATTATTTTCTATTTAACTTTTAGTCCATTAATTGTGTCGGGAGATTTTTAAATTTTAAATTTAATTTTACTTGTTTTCATTAACTTGTCAACATGATTTCAAACGCTGTTTTTACCCAACTACGGAGAAGCCAAGCGGTAGGGTTGTGATTTTAGCAGTCTGTGTATGCATGTATTTACATATTATGTTCGTTGTAACGTTGGTCTATTTTCGTGGCCAAGTACGAGGAAGGTAGACTGGAATTGCCTAAGGCAATAAGTCCGCCTTTGTACAGTTTTTAATTGTGCATAAAGCTTTAATAAAAAAATAATCTGCCTAGCCTTTTCCCAATAATATTGGGGTCGGCTTCTAGTCTAACCAGATGCAGATGAATTTATCATGGAACGACTGCCTATCTCTGACCTCCACAACTCAGTTAGTACTGTATAATACCATACCCCTTGATAATTCTGGTTGTTACACTTTCGGGCCACTGACTACCTGTACCGACTGTCAAAGATCTACAAATGACAGCCGGGACCAACGGCTTAACATGCTTTCCGAGGCACGGAAGAAACTCGAAAAAGTAAAAAAAAATAAAAAATAATAGATAAATAGATCAAATTTGACATCTGTAAGTTGAGCAACTACGGCAAATCTAGTCACTTTAGAAGATTTATTCTAAGGATTTTGTACTTGGTACAAAATTATACAACACCCAAGTTCAACAACTATTACTGCTAAACTAATAAGTTAAGTATCTTAACCGTTATAATTTTCATGAAGTTTCATAAACTGTACAGTCATCATGAATTTTTCCAGATTTTTCAAGCCATCAGTTTAACTTTTAGACGGGGGGGGGGGAGGCCCTACTGGAACAAATATTTTTAAGAAGGACTACGGAACCCAAAAAAGATTTATGCTGCACAGCTTCCATACTCGTAGATCTTTTGTTAACAAAATAGCACAATAGGAACAGAAACAGTACAGCTAAAGATTTATCTCTATTGTTCCCCAATATCCCCCGCTTAGGGCCAAACCGGGGAAAACGAAGCAGTCCAGTCGAAATGGGGTCAATCACTTTTTGGCGTAACCCCACTTGTCTCAGATTATACTGGTTCAATATCAAATACGTACTTAGCTACATCTGGATTTCATTTACCAGGCTCGCAGATCGATATGGAGAGAACAAAACGAGACAGAACAATTCGAACTTCATTTCTCACAGAATAGGGTACAGTTTTGAGTGGTGGGTTTAAATGAGAAAAACAATGTATCAGCTGGTTATCTACCGCGTAAATCCTAAGGCTTGACTGGAACGGGTTATGGGTTCGGAGGCGTTGCCCCGGCAACCTATTACTAGGTCTGGGATAGTAATAATCTGTGTTTGTTATTAACTTTGTACAATCATGTTAGATTTTGCTTGAAAATCAGTCTGGTATTAAAAGTAAAGCTCAAAAGTCCCAAAGTTAAACGAGTTTGGAACGCATTTTTAAAATCAATGGTCATCATCAGACATGTTTTAAGTCAGCAGATTCACAAACATCGCTTTGAGCTGGTTTTTGAGGGAAACTTCAAGTGGTCATCTAGTTTCCGGCTGGTATGGAGAAAACTTGAAATGTTAGGGTGGTCACCCATGCCGTCATGGGATCTGGAGGCCATAGTGCTCGCGCGCCTCCATGAATGGCACACGGACTGACGCAGGTCCTCACCGGACACGGCTGTTTCGGGAGTTTTTTGGCATCGAATCGGACGGGACGAAACGCCCGAGTGTTTCCATTGCGAGGATCTACCGCAGGACACGGTGTCGGTTCGTGTTCCACGCGCGGCTCAAAGAGATGTTAGCAAAAACGAAGGGGCCCGCAAGGGCCGAACCCTGCCAGGGCTGCAGGACAGTTCGAAAGAGATACCGTAGCCCCGGAACATAAAGGGCGAGGAAGGAACATGGATGGGTTTTAGTCAGTAAAAGTCCCTCCCGCTCCGCCCAGAGAGGGAGGAGTCATTTGATGATTTCCCAAGTGAAAAAATAAAAAAACGATGGTCACCCATCCACAGACCAACCAAGGCAAGCACGGCTTAACCAAAAGAACGACCCCAAGCGGTTGTCATTATTTAGCCACGAGCTTTAATTCCTCAACCTCAAACTAAATATTAAGATCTAGACTGCAGATTGTTGGCTGTAAATATTTCAGATAATAATATGTTAAACAATTGTATTGAACATTTTGTACGCTTATCACTGTTAAGCAAAAACATGTATGCACTTGTTTTTTGTTTGTATTTGACCATCTTGTATACCATATTTTTAAGCAAATAAATATTATTCTATTCTATTCTATTCTATTCTATTCTATTCTATTCTATTCTATTCTATTCTATTCTATTCTATTCTATTCTATTCTATTCTATTCTATTCTATTCTATTCTATTCTATTCTATTCTATTCTATTCTATTCTATTCTACTCTATTCTACTCTATTCTATTCTATTCTATTCTATTCTATTCTATTCTATTCTATTCTATTCTATTCTATTCTATTCTATTCTATTCTATTCTATTCTATTCTATTCTATTCTATTCTATAGGTAGAGCTGTTTTATGTACTTGCCACAGGTTAGAATAATATGAATATTCCCGGAGTCCCGGGATTTGGTTTTTAAGTAGGTACTCAGTAAAATCATAAAAAAAAACTATTCTCGCCTTCGGGACTAATGAAAGATTACACTTCCTTTCTGACGGGTAAATATAAGAAAGACGGGATTAAGGATAGTATAATAAATAGATAATCTTGATTCATTAAACCGCAAAAATGTTTTTTACGTAACAATTTCTTATTCAAGAATCAACAATCATTTAAATATTTTTATTCTAAAGTTGTAGGTACAAAAACATATTACCATACAAATATTTGTTCCTCAGAAAATCAAAACATTGTCAAATAGAAACAAATAATATAATATTAAAATCCCGTAGTATCAGTCGGAATCCCGTGGAATATCCATATTAACATCAATGTTTGCGGTCGATGAACCTTAATAGCTCTACCTATTCTGATATATGATAATAACTGAATGTCATCCTGTCAAAGATCTCGTTGATAGGTATTTAAATATTATAACAGCACCTCAATGTGTAGTAATGTACTCACTATCAATTATTAAACATGTATATTAATTAATACGCGTTAGTATACAGCCCATCAATCATGACTGTATGAGACTGAACGTATATTGATAGCACTCACCTGCATTGAGCACCTGCATATTTACTTACCTTTGTATAGATGCTTTTTACCTATTATTTATTTTGTGAATGAGTGAATATTGTAGGCTTTTTAGATTCCCGGATGCTGTTTAACTTTTGTGAAATAATTCCTTTTGTTTTACATTTTTTGTATAGTAAGCAACGAATACTTTAGTACTAATGCTGTAATGTAACATAATAATATTGTAATACTCGTACCAAATGATTTGAAAAGAATAACCATGGAGTTTCTTGCCGGTTCTTCTCCATGGAATCGACCAACGCGAACCGTGCACCTTTTTTGACGTTTTATAAGTGCCCATCTAGGCCTATGTGAAATAAAACATTTTGATTTTTTATTGATAATTATACTAAGCATAACGACAGTATCAAAAAATTGCAAATCTATCTAGGCTGTCAGTTAGATTATTGGAAAATAATGGATAAGATTTTTTTGTTTTTGTAAATCAATGAATATTGACAAAGATAAAACGCAACAAAACTTGGGAGTGGGGGCTTGTGGTGTCATAACTCGCTAAAAATTATACCTAGGCGTGACGTATTGAGAATTTTAAAAGCTTCGTTTATTCGTCAATTTTGGTTTACAGAACAAAAGAAAAAATACGGGTCAAATATTTGTTGATAATCTGACTGACGGACTATTTTTTTTTGTCGTCTCCCCTTTTTTTTTTTTTTTTTTTTTTTTAGGATGGGAAATCATCAAATGACTTCTCCCACTCTGGGCGGAGCGGGAGGGAGTGTCAGACTCGTACTGACTAAAACCCATCCATGTTCCTTCCTCGCCCTTTACGTTCCGGGGCCGCGGTATCTCTTTCGAACAGTCCCGCAACCCCGGCAGGCTTCGGCCCTTGCGGGCCCCTCTCTTCTGCTGACATCTCTTTGAGGCGCGCGTGGAACACGAACGCGCCGTCGACACGGCTTGTCGTCTCCCCTATTATAGATATAATTTAGGGGGTGAAATCTTGGTCACAAACTTCGACATTTTTTAGTAGGAGTTAATTATTTGTAAAACGAAATGATTATAAAACGTACAGTATTATTGTCTTTAAGCAATCTAAGTTAACGGGTGGAGAGGGAGAGGAAGACCAACAAACGATGGATGGACTGTGTGCGGAGTGAAATGAAGGAAAAAGTTGTAAATGATTGCGTGGCGGTTGACATCGGAGAATGGAAGAAAAACAAGCGGGGCAGTCTTCGGGGACTGCTAATAGAAGCGAAAACTGAGTAATCTGCATCTGCTACGGGTTTGTGCCCCGCGGACGTCTAGTGGTGCTACGCCGTAGCGGCTACGAGTGCTACGAAAAGTTAGGCGAAGGTCACGTGAGTTCCATGATTTTTGTTCACCCAAAAAGTGCTCAACGCGGCTTTGGAAGTTTTCACTTCAAAAACATGTAGCGCTGACTCCAAGTGGAATGGGAAAAGGGCAGGAACGTGATGATAAAGGAATCTAGCACTCAACTTACAAATGACGTCCTTCCACCTACACTTTTTTCCAAAACACACTGTTCATTTAAGTCAAATCTTCTCCAACCCTTGCTTCTTTATTATTCGGAAAAGATACACCATAACTTGTCATCATCATAATTCCTAATTTCTACCACAAACCTGACGTAAGTTACATCTCATGCAACATTGTCAGATCCCATCAATATTTTCTTACAAACCCCATTCATATTTAAGCGATGCGAAATGCACCCTCCCGTGTTAAACGGGTTAACTTTAGAAGGGAAGATGGCAGTAAAACCTCTTAGACCCCGCTACGTGGTAGGTGAATAAATGAAATTCTTGCTGGTTAGTTACTGAGACATAATGTTAGGAAGTTTAGCTGACTGTCTTGTTATTGAAATCTATATATACTACCTATTTTGAAGGCGAAAGTTTGGACGGATGGTTGTTTGTTAGTCAATCATGCCAGAACGGCTAAACGGATCTGGATAGTATTTGGCACAGAGATAGATTATGGTCCAGAATAGCACATAGGATTTTTTACTCTTTCACATCAAAATTGATACACAAGCGAAGTCGCAGACAACATCTAATTAACTATTATAAATGCTATGGATGTATGGTGCCGTCTACTATAAGATTTTAATGGTCTTCTCGATTGAAGAATTTTCAATTGTATTTTTATTGAGACCAACCCACTGCAACTCCTTAAAGCCAAAATCCACTGGAAAAGCGCCGAGACAATGAATCTCGACGAAGTCCCAGAAAAACAAAACTGTCTTGGATTCCGATAACAACAAAAATAATCAGAAAAGTATAGCAAAAGATTAGGAAGAAACATTATTTCACTTCCCTTCATATCAGCAGGAGTCGGAACAAAACTAGGCCAATATGCATAAAGGGAAGTTTACAACCGGGATAAGCCCAGTTGGCAAGCACTACGATTTTCAGTTGAACCTATTGAAAGATTATCAAATCCAGCTTCATACCGAGTGCCTGCCGGGGTTGCGGGACTGTTCGAAAGAGAGACCGTGGCCCCGGAACATAAAGGGCGAGGAAGGAACATGGATAGGTTTTAGTCAGTAAAAGTCTGACACTCCCTCCCGCTCCACCCAGAGTGGGAGGAGTCATTTGATGGATTTCATCCGAAAAAAAAAAACTACATACCGGCCAGATACCGTACCTACGTGAATTATCCATACAAATAAACTACTCACACTTAGATCGCGAAATTGCTTTTGATTGTCACACTAACGCAAAATCTGTGCTTGATGTGCACTCACACACGCACACAATAAGTACGCGACTGTTGGTCGATTGGCATATGAGCGTTCATTTATATGAGCGGCGCGCCTGCCCCGCCCACATTGCCCTTCTAACCTATTTTATATCTGTTGTGTCTTGTGTGATACCGAGCATACCAAACTACTTCTGTTGTTCGCTAATGCTGCTCGTATGTCACAAGCCCAAAGGAGTTCCCGCGATTTTATAGCGTGTCTCGGAAGGCCTATACATCCCGCGTGCCGAAGACATCTTTATAGACTACGCGAACGACCATATTATATTTTGCTCACCGTGTTGGGTAAACGATTTTTTTATTATGATTGTGTTCTTGTTGAAACTGTAGTGTCGAGCGAGCAGAAACCTACTTGCTGAATAAATATCATTTATCATTTGATGAAGTAACAATGTCTTACCATTAAGTTTTAGTATTATATTTGGTTTCCAGAACAAGACACATTTTACAGTTTCACAGAGGCCACGTCCAAAAAAGTCCTCGGTTCGGGTTTTTCGTTCCATAAAGGCGCGATTCCATTAGGCAAGTTACTTGTATGCAAGTTGCAAATTGCATACAACTTGAACAAACTTGCAACAAGCTACAACTTGTGTGAGGTAGTTTGAACTTGTACATTTTTTAATCAAGTGACGTGCAAATTGAACGCGCAAGCGTTAGTTGCACGTTTTGAATTGCGAACGAGTGACGTGTCCAACTCAATAGGCTTGTGTCCTAAAAAAATCTATTTAGTCCATCAGTTAGATTATAAAAAAATATTTGACCCGTATTTTTTCTTTTTGTTACATAAACCAAAATTGACGAAGATAGGACGCTTTTAAAATTCGCAATACGTCACGCCGTGCTATAGTTTTTAGTGCGTTGTGACGTCACGAGCCCCCACTCCCGAGTTGCATACAAAATGAAAATATACATGGAAATTGCAATAATAATTTTATAGCTTATGTGCAATAGCGAGCTTAATCCAGAATTGGGTTTTCTTACAGCAAACCGAACTTCGATTGGTGACTCGGCCCTCAGATGTAGCGATTTTTCATAGAGTCTGGATTTGTGCCCAGTTGATGGCTCGCCCTTTATAAATGGGACATAAAACATATCTGTCGAAATGTGGGTGTACGTCTACCTAACCCTCCAGTGGTTACAGGCGTGATGTAACGTAAACAAAAAGATACAATAATTATGTCCCCTATCGCTTGGTCTTTACCCATTCTTTGATATCAGCTGACTTGTGAAACACAGAGTATATTAATCACTAAATCAATCATGTAAACATGTCATTTTTTTTTCTTTGATACACAACAAAGGTTCCAATCAAAAGAGTTTTGATCACAAAAATCGATCATTTCAATCGTGTTCTTAGAGCCGCGGTGCTTCTAAATTTGAAAAAAATCTGGAAACACGAAAAAAGCAATCTTGCAGTAACCAAACTCCTTTGTGAAAATACAGAGGAATTTTATTTTATGACGACGAAAGTTTGATAAATTGATTCTATTTAAAACAATTTCGCTGACCCCAACTTTCTTTGTCGAATTATTTCTGATTTAAAATACATTTTGTGCCAATATTTTTTTTTATAGATACAGATTACTAACGAACATTTCAATGCGTATAAAATCTTTAATCTTCAAAGCCAAAGTCAAACCACAATAGTAAATGACGAATTTAACAAGTGGTAACTAAATATGTCTATATAATTCAAAGTAAAGATAATTTGAGAAAATCTATTCGAAAAATTTCAACTTTGTGCTTCAACTTTTAACAGTGAATAAATTCAAAATGAATAGTGAGCAATATTTAACGAGCAAATTATTATAACGAGTATCCAGCTGGTATTGGATATCAAATTAAGGTTTTTATTAATAAATAAAACCTCCAAAAACCATAATGTCTGCGAAACTAATTGGTTATGAAAAACTTGATGAATTCATTACCTACGAAAAAATATTTTGTTTAACTGTGTTAAAAGCACGTTTTAGAAAGTTTTCATCGTCGCAAATAGCTGACAAATATTTACATATTTTAATTGATTTGGTAATGTTACTGTATGGAAATATTAAATATGGCTAACTAGTGAACTAGAATATGAGTATTAACAGTGAACTGCAATATTAAAACACTAAATTTGATGTTGTGACCGTTTTAGGTGTAGAAAAGGTATTTGGAAAGTCACCAAATAGTTTTTTACATCTAACACTCATTATTCGGTGCTACGACATTAATTATTACATTTCATAATCAAGGCGGGAAAACATATAACAAAAAACAAAAATAAGTTTTGTACACTTAGTACAAAACTTATTTTTGTTACATAATTGAGGTGTGTATAGAAGATTGGGACCGTCTTGGGACCGGCGAGCAAAATGGCATCTATGTAGTTGGCTCTTGTCAGTAAACTACGATTTTGTTCGAGTTCAGAGTCCTATCTATCGTAAGTTTTTTTTGTCTTTTATCACATACAACATTTCCCCCTGTCCCAAACACACAATTTCATCACATTCATAATAATTTTAAACAAATTCATGAATTTATTCATTCTTGTAAAATCAACGCCAAGATGGATTTACGGTTGGCTTCAAACAAACAACTCAAAATTAATTTGTCAAGAAGCAAATCCCTAGCTTTATACATGAGCCTAAAACAACTCACCTCAGATTTATTACTTAATAAAGACGTTTATTACACGTTTAGAAGATAATTTAACACCTTTTACCGAGTTAGTGGTTAGCTAATATTTAAATCATTAGATATTATTATGCTTTTACTGTTTTTATGTCGCCAGAGAAGGGTCCGTACTGAGTTAAGTAAGCCCGTCTCATTCGCTCATTAAAAAACAGTGTGCGACATAAATCGACAAATCTTTTGTTCGTCTGTCATTGAATCGACAAAATGACAGATGAACAAAAGATTTGTCGAGTCTTTCTTTGAAGAAACCCATTTCTACGGGTCATACTACGCAGGCAGGTAGACCTCATTGTAATTAACACTATATTTACCATACGTACTATTTGTTATGAGTTCTCGATATTTCGGCGCTGTTACAAGCATATAATGTTAGTGACCACGTGAGTTTAAGAACTTATTTCTGGACTGTGGTTAAAATGCCCGCTTGGGCCTTTATGGCGTGATACTCTTCTGTCATCTCAAAAATCCTACCGAAGCCTAAATTTTTTTATGATTTTTTTTATTTATCATCATTTACAGCCTTATTCCACTCATTACTGACTACACGCATCCTTCTCTTTATACCATGGTTCCATGGTCTGCTTGAGTCTCAAGCTGGTCTTACACGTGATCTTCAGAAATTATTATTCACCCATCTGGCAGTTGGTCTGCCAACGTCTCATCTACTTCTTGAGGGCTCTACTTCACCTGTCATAACCACAGGTTGTCAGAATTTTATGCTGCCAATGAGCCTCTGAATTTTCTCTGTGCTTTACCTTTTCTTTTGAACGTCGATAAATATTTCTCTGGCATACTAATTTCCTCACAAAATTTTTCTACACCGAAGCAAGAGATAGTTATACAATACGCACATGAATCGGAAAAATAAGATGTGCGTGTCTTGGGTTCGAACTCGTGACCCTGACTTGAAAGCCCGACGATCACATCACTAGGCTATCACTCCTTCACCAAATGTGACAGTAAAGTGTCACTCAAAATAAAGTAAAATGTCATAATAAAACGGAATCTAACTGTATAAATCTTAGGTAGTAGATGGATGTAAATCCTCTTTATCGCGTTATTCAATGTAACATGTCCGAAGCTTGGCAAACTTGTGGAGGGTAGTTTATATTAAAACTATTCGTCAACGGGGCAAGAGGACTAAGTTTATAATGCACTGCATTTTGATGTGGTATGTCTAGTTTATTATGAGCTTACCGAGTTTGCTGCTTCAATAGAGAAAGCAATATTATTTTTCGTTCTAAACTTACTCTTATTTACATACATTGAAAATTCAAAGACGCAAGTTAGTTTTCATTAACATGAGTAACGATTTCTCTATCAGGTAACTTAAGTATTCTGAAAGATAATATAATCAATCGATCTAATTAATGGTCTGTACCGCGCCTAGCCTTGTCCCAAATATTTTGGGGTCGGCTTCCAGTCTTACCGGATGCAGCTTAATTTAACATGAAGCGACTGCCTATCTGACCTCCACAAACAGATAGTATTAGGTAATACTATATCCCTTGATAATACTGGTTGTAAAACTTTCGTGCCACTGACTTGTAACGACTGTCAAAGATCTTAAAATGACAGCCGGGACCAACGTGCTAAACGTAGTGATTATATTATACTCTGTGCAACGTGCTTTCCGAGGCATGGAGGAAACTAGGTATGTAATGGGTAGTCACCCATCCACAGACCAACCCAGGCAAGCGCGACTTAACCTGAAGATTCTGATCGGCTGTTATTATTTAGCCTCAAAGTATTATGTTCTGTACCACGGCCTTAAATATGACCTTATTTTTCTGAAACACGCTGTATAAACTAGCCTTGGACAGGATAATCACTTTTAGTTCAATAGTTCCAAATTAATTTCGGGTCTCCATCGTTCTTTCAAACACAATTTACTTTAAAAGTTCTGTGGGCAATTTTGCTACAAGAAACTCCACCCAATCATTGAGTATAATAAAACTTTCTTTCAAAACAAAATTATAAGTTTTTGGGGCACTGGAAGTAAAAGCTGAATAAAAGACTCAGTTGACCTTGAAAATGCAGCAGAAGGTTAGAATGAGGAAAAAAGTCTCCCCTTTTCCTGAAATCATATTTTTTTACATTAATTCTTTGTTTTTTCCTGACAAAAGTTCTATTGTGTCAGTTGTTTTCTCATCCTGTTTTCCATAAATGGTAGACAAGTACTTTATTTATTTTTGAATTATTATTCCTTTGTTTACTTTTCTTCCATGTAATTAACATTAATTTTAAAAACATAGGATGAAATGAAAAAAAAGTAGCCCAAAGGTACAGGAACAGGGTCCAAGCTACCGGTGGTCAAGACTCCAGAGAGAGGAACCTCCTAACAATACGAGCCGTGTCCAGGAGTACCGCTTTCTGAATCAAGACCTTGATTCAGCTGCCTTAGCATCCGCCAGGTCGGGCGGTGAAGAGGATTTTACGTAGCACTGGCTTGTATAAACTTCGTTGATCCGTTGAAAATCCGTTATATTGTAAGATAACTAGCGAGATAGTAAACACTCGAAAGATTGTCAAACGAACATTCTCCTTACAATATAACGCATTATTTTTCGGTAGATTGTAATCTATCGAAATGAAACCGTAATATTGTGAAATGTATGTGATGGAAGCCAACTCGCGCGTTGTAGAGAAGGGGGAGGGAAGGTGGGGACCCCCTTGCCCCATTGTATCACTCTTATGAAAAGCTATTGTACCATTCCTGAGAAGTACTAATTAATATAACCTAACCTCAAAACACTTTATATTCCCCTAAAAAGCGTAGTCGACGGAGCCCCGCTACGCGGGCCCCTATATCTATCTGCAGGGTTTAAAGGAACCTACTATCCTAACGTGGGGGTGCCCCAAGTCCCGATTTTGGGGGCAGAGATGCTTCCGTCGCATGCATTTCACAATATAACGGTTTCACTTCCATAGATTACAATCTACCTAAAAATAATGCGTTATATTGTAAGGAGTATGTTCGTTTGACATCTTTCGAGAGTTTACAATCTCGCTAGAGAGATTACAATCTAACGTGTTTGACAATTTTACGATGACATTTCTAAAAGTATATACCCACATTTTTCACCAGTCATGTTTAGGTCTCACAAAATAAGGTGCGAGCTTTTTGCCCAGCCCCATAGAGAGGAGGCCGTGGGAACATTATAGGCTGATTATTCTTATGCGATTGCCATCATCATAATGTTCCCACTGCTGGGACACAGGCCTCCTCTCTATGAGAGGGAATGGGTTATAATCCGATTTGACGACCCGAATAGCGCAGCGGTAGTGAGGCTGCCTTACGTTCCGGGTTTAAATCCCGGTAGGAACAAAGGTTTGTGTGATGATCATGAACATTTATTTCAGAGTCATGGATGTTTATATGTATAACAAGTATGTATTTACAAACAAAAAAGTATATATGTAGTATATCAACTGTCGGATGTCCACGACACAAGCTTTGCTAAGTGTGGCACTAGATGGCGCTGTGTGTAATGTCCAGCGATATTTATTATTATTATTTATTAATCCACCACGCGGGCCCAGAGCGGATTGGTAGATGTGACATGTCTTTTGAATTTTTGATTTTAGGACATGCCGGTTTCCTCACGATGTCACCAACTGGGCACAAATCCAGCCTCCATGGCCCTACTGAGAAATTTCTGATGTAAAAACCCAGTAACACTTTGCCCAACCTGGGAATTGAACCTAGGACCTCATGCTCAGCAGTCACGCTTGCGACCACTAGACCAAGCAGATTTTCGTCGCCAATTACCAAATAATTAGTGACCATAATGCGAAACAATAATTCAAACTGATTTAATATTAAATTAATTTACAGTAACATTTGATGCATAAGAAATCCGATTCATAATTATGTAATGATGCTCACTGATCCGAATACAATCGGTTATTAATTAGTAATATTAATTTTCCAGCACATTACGCACAGCCGCACTCATTATAAATGTTATGGATAGATATTGTTCGAAGAATAACGTTTATTCCTGTGGAAATTTCTGATATTAGTTTTATTGAAACGTACAAAACATAATTAATGATTCCTTAACAAATAAAACTTCTATTGATTAAAATAAAGGGCATCATCATCTCCCTAACCTTTTCCTAACTATGTTGGGGTCGGCTTCCAGTCTAACCGGATGCAGCTGAATACCAGTATTTTACATGGAGCGACTGCCTATCTGACCTCCACAATCCAGTTAATACTGGGAAATACGATACCACTTGGTAAGACTGGTGTAGACTTTTGGGGCCACTGACTACCTGTAACGACTGTCAAAGATGGACAAATGACAGCCGGGACCAACGGAGGAAACTCGGTATGTAAGGGTGGTCACCCATCCACAGACCAACCTAGGCAAGCATGGCTTAACCTAAGGATCGACCCGAGCGGCTGTTATTATTTTCCTTAATTTCATTAATTGGCCTTTTCATTAATTTCTTAAAGAGCTTTCAACTCCGGAGCCAACTCCGGAGTTCCAGATTTGATTGCTCAACATCGTAACTAGCTCCGGAGTTGATAACTATCCGAGTTTGAATGCCCTAGGTAAGCCTAGCTTTTATCATCAAAAACCTATACACTTTAGCCCGACCCGGGAATCAAACACAAGAACCTCATTCTCAGCAGTCGCGCGTACGACCACTCCACCAACGAAGCAATAAGAAGAAGATAAGATAAGAAGAGAAGAGAAGAGAAGAAGAAGAAGATAAGAAGAAGATATCTCTCATAAAAAAACCCCTAAATCACTGCCCTACCTGGGAATAGAACCCAGGATCTCAACTTTAATCGTATCGGTAAATGTAGACCAACCTGACCGGTACCATGAACATCTTAGGTTCACTGCAGGTTGACTGGTAGAGAATGCCTTGTGGCATTAAGTCCGCCTATGTACCATTATTGTACTCTTCTACGTTCTGCCGCGCTGTCCTGTTTTATTTAGGGTCCGTGCAACACGTTTTGCTCCCCTGTCAGACGTCTGTATTGTCAGATATTGTAGAAGTTTTAATAAATAAATAAATAAATAACACCGTAGAAACGGGGTTCTTTGAAGAAAGAAACGACTAAATGACAGATTTCTTTTGTTCATCTTCATTTTGTCGATTCTACGTCGACAAACCTCACGGCGGTCATACTACGCTAATCTGAAAACACAGAAACAGGTAAAAACATCAAATGCGAGGTGCATGAACAAAAATTAAAATTGTACCACAAATGTAATGAACACGCCAAATGAGAACCTACACGCAATTGGCGAAAATAAGCCTAATTTGCTTCCTAAACCATTTGCGACCTTATCAGAATGAAATAAGGTTGTTATTGAAATGTCTGATGATGGCGGAGTTATAAATTTTGATTGGGGTAGAGATAATAAGTGTCGGAAACGCGGGGTTGTTTTTGGGGATATTAATGAAAATGACCGAATGAAAAGATGTTCTTGCATGGTGGAATGGTCTTGAGAAACGAATGTTGGTTATATTTGACTAGTTTTTGTCCGCGGCTTCATTTGCGTTATAGTCGAAAATTATGAAATGGAATCTTCAGTTCACACGATCAAAGTTGACATTCATTTGGCTAATCAGTTGATTCTTAAGTAATTCTCTTGTTCAATCCTCTTTTGTCTACAAGTTACATTAAATTTAAAAGTTAAAAAACCCCAACACTTGGGTCATAATTTCAAGGTATTTGTTTTGGAACGTTACGTAAGTTCTTTAACGCTGCTTACGAGTCGCCACGTAACGAAATGCCGTATGCTATGTGCATGTAAAGTCAAAAAGTCAAAATTATTTATTTGCAATAAATGTGGTACAAAAGATGGTAGAATAAATATGTAGTGCAATGACACATTTCGCCATAAAATTGGCATGCAAACATTAAAGTATAATTAGATGCTAATTTCAAAATACATTTATAACTATATGTGAAACAAACCTTAAATTAGAAACTTATGTGTTTATGCCAGTGTGTTTATAAGTTACTCTCAACACGAAACAAAAAAAGCAAACAAAGAAATTGTTATCAGAAGATTACACAACAACAAAATATTTACACAAAATATTTTTTTAATATACAAACACAACAACTAACTAAGACCAGTGTGTTTTAAAATTACTCAACACAAAAACAACAAAAAATATTAAAATCATTAAAACAAACAAAGATATTTTTTAATAGAACGAACCAAAAAATAAAAAAATTAAATACAAACACAACATATTATTATAATTTATGTTATTCTCTACAATACATTCCGGTAATGGTAAGATTGACAATTGGATTTTTTGAGAAATTCAGTTATGGAATAAAAACTGTGTGAAATAAGCCATTTTTTCAGAACTATGCAAAATTTTCTGTAGGGAAGATCCGTAATAAAGTTAGGTAGAGAGTTAAAAATGAGTGGAGCCATATATACACAATTACGTCTAAATAATTCAATCCTAGGTACAGGCATGGTAAGTAAATACTGTGTTACTGTACGTTTATTAACATTGTTTTTCAGTTCAAAAAGTGAACAGTTAGTTTTGACAAATTTTGCAATTTCATAAATATAAATACAAGGAACTGTGAGAAGGTTGTGCGATTTATAAACTGGTCTACAAGAATCAGTCCAGTCCATATTGAAGATTGAGCGTATGCATTTTTTTTGTGCCAGCAATACCCTAGTAACTTCAGAAGAGTTTCCCCAGACTATGATTCCATACCAGTATAATAATATATTATTCCTCATACCCTTTCCATATACTCGTAGTGTGTCAATATTCTACTAGTCAAAACCTTTCATTTGATATCCTTATTGAGGGAAATGAAAAAAAAAATGTAATTCACCATTTTGTGGGGGCGGCCATCTTTGATTTGAAATACTATAACGTATAGTATTCAAGTATTAAAGCCTTTTATTTGATAGCCATAATGAAGGAGTTGTTGAATAAATAGGTAATCGGCCATTTTGTGCTGGCGGACATCTTGGACTGATTTTTATCAAACATAGCTAAGAACAGTCCCGACTAATTCACCTTTTAAACAAAAAAAAAAAATATCAAAATCGGTTCATTCGTTCGGGAGCTACGATGCTACAGACACACACACACACACACACACGTCAAACTTATAACACCCCGTCGTTTTTGTACCCCTATTACAAAAAAAATCTGTACCGCTATTTACATAGGACTTTAACACAACTGGTGAGATGATGTAATAGCTATAGAGATAACTCTTCCTACCCTTTTTGAGATGAACAGGCGTGAAGTTTTGTTTAAACTAAGAATAGACCATAAACCATTAACATTGTATTATGGAAATTGATTAGTGTTTACAGAACAGCTATTCAGAATACAAATTTAAAGTCGATATTATTTACTTTATGTCTGTAATATGACTGGAATCTATTTTAGAAGTTCTCTAAAGTTTTCCATTCATTACAACTCCTAGAATTTACATCATCTAAAATTTTCATAACGGGTAAAATATATAGGTACCTACTTAATATTACTACATAGAATTTTGTTGTGTGTGCCTCAGTCGCAAAAAACGGAACCCCGATATGATCACTTTATTGTTTCTCAGGAACGTGTCGAGTTATCAAGCTGAAATTAATAACAAATACTCAAGTCTGCTACCCCTTGGAGCAGTGAAATAATTAAACTTGTAAGTTAACACGATCAAAAGATATGACCGTTAATGTCACACGTCTTTCCAAGATTTCACAAGGGAATCAAAACCTATAGGGTACTCACTGTTGACCTAGGATCTTGAAAATTGGCCGTATGCAATATTTTACAACACATGTAGGTAAAGTGGAAAATCTGAACACCTTAATATGTAAATACTGTTTTAAGCTTTCACGGTTTAAAACTAAACTTATTACATCAATATCGGGAGCTCAAAACAATAGATAATAACGGTAGATTTCTCGTAAATGACACTAAAAGTCTACCGTAATATGTAAGTAGTTTAATGACAAAAAACCTACAAGTTTATACGGAATCCTCGGTGCGCGAGTCCAACTCGCACTTGGCTGATTTTTTTTCTGTGCCTTGTTAAAGGCTTCGTGGCTAATGACTAGAAAAAAACGCCTGAGAGTAAAATCTCGACCTTTCACAGACAGCATTGGAAAGGTTTTTTTCTTCCATTTGTAGCATAAGGTCTTAGCAATAAGGCCTTTACGTTTTTGATCCATTTGGAAGGCGTTTTTCTCGTTTTCAGATTAAAATATTACACCTGATTCTTTTCGTGTTGAACCTTTTGGTTCGAATTACATTTTCGTAAAAGTATTTTGATATTCGTTATAGAACACTCTCATCAACCTCTGTTTCCAAATTATGTCGGGGTCTGCTTCCATTTAAACTGGATGCAGTTGAATACCAGTATTTTACGTGGAGCGACTGCCTATCTGACCTCTACAACACAATAACTGGCCATTACGATACCCCTTGGTAAGACTGGTTGTCACACTTTCCAGCCCTAGTTTCTTTTAACGACTGTCAAAGAATGCTACCCTATTATGTAGCTGTGATAGAATACTCTATAATTATTGCATTTTTTAAAGCAATAATTATAGAGAGATATAGATTTTTTGAGCAGCGGTGGCCCAGTGGTGGCGGCCCCGAAAAACGAACAGTAAGTCGTGGGTTCGAACCCAGACAGGCGCATTACTTTGTATAATTTATTTCATCACCGCTGCTCTCAAAACGGTGAAGGAAAACATCGTGAGGAAACCGGCATGTCGTAGAACCAAAAATTCGAAGACATGTGACATCTACCAATCCGCACTGGGCCCGCGTGGTAGATTATAGCCCATTCCCTCTCATTGAGAGGAGGCCGTGTCCCAGCAGTGGGAACATTATAGGCTGACGATGATGATGATGATTGCTTTTTTTTGTTTATTGGTTCCCTTATAGTTCTGGAGTGGCGACTGCGAACCGAAAGACGTTGCGTTGGAAGGTCTCCCACTAGGTGGACCGATGACCTGGTTGTGGGGATTCGCTGGATGCGAGTCGCACGGGACCGATCAATGTGGCGACACTTGGGGGAAGCCTATGTCCAGCAGTGGACGTCTTTTGACTGAAATGATGATCATGATGATGATGGTTCCCTTTTGATCTTTTGGTCTTTTAGTCTTAAGTTTGACTAACTATTTTATTGGTAAAACTCAACGCGTCGTAGTTTACTCAATTGAGTCTTTCAATTCTTTAGAAGCATTCCCATTTAAAATTACCTTTACCATATTTTCGAAGGACAAATCAGAGACTCGAGCAAATTGGGTTACTAGAACTTTCCAGATCGAATGCCTCCTTTAAGATTGCAAGACTTTATTCATTTTAACTTGTTATGAATAAGACTTTCTTAAGTTTCACTCATTATAAACTAACAAGAATTTGTGTGATTCAAAACCGCAAAACAACGGAACTGCTGAAAAAACACGCTCTAATTCGGGGATTATATAAAGGTTAAATCAACTCTCTCTCTATTGTTAAAGTTGGTTAATATGTTACCAGGGCTACAATAACGCATCGATTTACACCTTATTTATCAAAATCGGATGAATAATTTAGTCGCTACGGAGGACCTTATATAAATAGAAAATTACATTAGACTACTAAAATCATATTAACCCTTCTTTGGGGTTATGATTTTGCCTGTCTATATAATGTGTGATTGTTTTTATGTATGGTCTTCCGTAACATCTTATTAACATGTTCTAGGAAACAAATAAATTGGTATAATTTAAAAGTCTACAAATTACAGCCGAGACTTACGTAATGTTTTCCGAGATACGGTAGTGCTGCAACCTCGACAAGTGTCACTTAATTGCCAATTAATTCGTGCGGCTATTATTATTTAGTCACGAGCTTTTTTTTCCAAATCCATATCCATCTAACTCCATAAATACCCATTCGCCTCGATCCTAGGCTCCAATAGGCCCAAGGCTGAATGCGTGTAATTTTGGAAAAAAATATGTCCGCCCTAAAATAAATCACATTAAGTTATGGGCAGGGTTTCCCTCTACCCTTGAGGGTAGGCAATTATCGGACCACAGGGGTGTGTATTTTTACACCGTATTTCAAATAGATTTTCTTTTTGTTCATTAAAATTATGAATTGTGGTGGGAAAATTGTTTTTATTTAACTTGCGTTGTTTGTTAGCTTCAACTGTATTTCAAACCAGTTCTCTTTAACCGATTGAACTGAATGGGATTTGAATTTATGCGGGCTGCACTCGAGAGCTGTATGCTTTAGTCGCTTACCCCTGCCAAAATCCTGCCCTTCCCTGTGACACCCTCGGCCAAACAACATCTCAACATGAATTTGACGGAAATGTACCATTTAAAAAAAAAACTAAAGACGAATTTAAAAAATAAAAATTGAAGTTAAAACTTGTACCCGGTTGATGGCAATAGGCTCGCCCCATCTAACCCAATAGGGAAACACAGTCGAAAAGTGATCGCGGCTTATACATTGTCACTTTGTCTTGGCTCAATCCAAAAAGTTGGCTACGTCATAAGTAATAGCTACCAAATATTTACCTCATCCTCATCATCATCATCAGCCTATAATGTTCCCACTGCTGGGACAGGCCTCCTCTCTATGAGAGGGAATGGGCTACATAATCCACCACGCTGGCCCAGTGCAGATTGGTAGATGTCACATGTCTTCGAATTTATGGTTCTAGGACATGCCGGTTTCCTCACGATGTTTTCCTTTACCGTTTTGAGAGCAGCGGTGATGTGTGTCTTCATTTATTTACCTACCTTTAAGTTCTCCATGTAATAGTACTAAGTGCGCATCGTATGCACTTAGAAGTTTGAGACAGCTTTTAGATGAATTAATTCTTGAAGAAAAAGTAGCGATTAAGATTGTGATGTGTAGTCAGCTTCACGATGTGGTACCTCGCATGAAGGTATTTACGTTGAAACCCGGGGCACTCGGGTACCCAATTGAAGCAGCCCACCGTGCTTAAGAGGCCTGCGGAGCATGCGAATTTTATAGAAACGTAATACCAAAATGATTTGTAAATCTCGTGGCTAAATAATAACTAATAACAGCCGTGCCTGTCTAGGTTGTTCCGTGGATGGGTGACCACCACCTCTCGGTCAAAGTCTTGCTCAATCGGCCATCTTCGCGTCTAGCCAGATGTCCTGTTGAGGCCCATTTGAAGCACATCGCCCAGTTATTTAAAAACATAGTTACTAAAATCTACAAGCACAAAGAATAATCAAGTCCTCATTAAACTTATGAACTTATATGTTAATATCACGGTAACTACCAAATCACAAACTTACGAATTACATGTACATAATTATAACCTGTAATATGCTCAAATAAACCAATGTAGTTTATCTTTTAATAACGAACACGGAAGAGGGTAAGTAAGAATACACTTAACTCAGATTTAGATCAAACCTTGTCTAAATAACTTCAAAACTAATTAAAGTTTCTCGATTAATTAACGTTTTATCGCCTCAACATCGAACTTTGCTTTGATTGATTTCATTATAAAATAAAAGATTTTTGCTCTAAAGTTTGTGCAGACGATCGACTTTACTTCGACGACTTTGACAGACATTAAAATTGGACCTATCCGTGATTGTGTTCTACCTTCATATCTTCAATGCATAGCAGAGCATTGGAGGAGCAGTGGTGACCCATTAGCAGTTCGTTCATCATCTGCCTAGCCTTTTAACAACTATGTTAGGGTCGGCTTCCAGTCTCACCGGATGCAGCTGAATACCTACCAGTATTTTAGATGGAGCGACTGCCTTTCTGACCTCTGCAGCCCAACAACCGGGTAATACGATACCCCTTGGTGAAACTGGTTGTTCGACTTTTTGGGCCACTGACTACCTAACGACTGTCATAGATCTACAAATGACAGCCGGGGATAACAGTAGACGCTCACAAATAGGAGGCTGACAGCACTTAATTGATGTTATTTACACAGTTTATAATTTTCTATATTTGTTCAAAAAAAACGGACTCGATAAATAATTGGACAAAATCGGCTCGATAGAAAAAATTGCAAAAACTGGTCTTAAAATCATCATTAAACGGTTCTATGTCTTTATTTTTTTGCCATAGGGGGCTGCAATTAAAAACATGAAGTCAACATATTCATACCTAAACCGCTAACGAGTCATGTTTCACAAATAATCCAAAGTTTTGTATTTATTATTTATTTTCTTTCTTTCTTTTCTCTTACTTGTGGACTCTCGGTTACTCCGATACAAATCGACAGTGTGCGCATTTTGGTGTTGACACCACCGTAAGGCCAGTAAACGCTAGGGCGATGAAAAATCACAATAAATCAAGAAAAGTCGAACATATTTGTATTTTCACAAACATTCTCGGACAGTCGCCCGTCTACCCAGCTACTAAGCTACGAAGCTAGCTTCTTCACTTGATGGGCGATTCGGGAGATTTTAATCTGAGTAAATAATGGATGGAATTAATCAGGCCGCCATTATCTCAGTTTAGAATGAGCTGCTACTAACGGATCTGTAACAATTTAATTCGGATTGAGAGAGAGTTTTATAAAGCTATCTGGTTTTAATCGAACTTTTTATTAGCTGTATTAGTTAATATTTCTTTTCAACTATTTTGGAGCCGGCTATACTGTCTAACCGGATGCAGCTGAATACAAGTATTTTACGTGAAGTGACTGCCATCTGACCTCAAAAACCCAGTTAGTACTGGGTAATACCCACCTTTGGTAAGACTGGTGGTCAGAATTTTAATTTAAGTCATTAAACAACTGTCAAAGATCTAATGACAGCCAGGACCAACGACTAACGTACTCTCTAAGGCACCGAGGATACTCGGTATGTAATGGTTGGTCACCCATCCTCGAACCAACAAAAATATCGACCCGAGCGGCTGTTATTATTCAGCTACGAGCTTCTCAGTTAAATTTGCAAAGTTCTCTCACAAAATTAGCAATTGGTCTACTTAGTAGGGGCAATAAAAGCTTTTTCTTGTCGCCATAACAATGTGAAAAGGCTACATGAATCTTTCAATCACTTCAGAAAGCCGGAGTTTATTTTCATTACGCTGTTCGTCCATCCGATGTCGGAAACTTGATGAATTGCCAAACGATACAAATTAAAGGGGAATTTATGCAAAATGTAAAAGAGGAAAGGCGACGCAGGCTATTGACGTAAATGTACAGTGAAGCATCATAGTGGACACACAAATACGTTCCAGTAGCGCAGGCTCCTAACAACTCGATTCCCACCGGCTTACCTTCAGAAGTTTAGAATACAACCACTCTCTACCTACCGTAATTGAAAAATTGCATAATCACTACTTCTTACAAGCATCACCAAACGCCTACTCGCATTTAATAAAAAAAAAATTACCCTTCAATAACATTTTGCTATAAAATAACCCGCAGGCGCTATCGGCTTTTTGGCAGTATAATTTCTAAGGAAAATAAACGTCATGACGTCACTAGCCAGCCCGCCATATCAGGGCTCTGGTAAGCCGAAGCAAACCGAGTTATTCACAGAGAAAGTAATAGAAAATGCGTGCGCGTGAGCGAGATGGAAAGAAATCGTTATTGCTCGTTGAATTTCGTAAAGAATCGGACATCATTCATGCTTGATGAATGACATTATTTTGTGCAGCCGAATTTTATCGAGTTACGACATGGGCAGAAAAAGAAAGTATGATAGGGGAAGAACGAGATAGCATTAGTAATGGTGGATTTCGTATTTGGTTATTTATTTGGATGTTTATTTTGTTGTTCACTTTTATTGTTGTCTTATGGTACCTCTGCATTTTATTCTATTTTTTTTTTACCATGCCAATTTCATTATTTTTGGGGTCGCTGATAATGAAAATTAGGTCAAAATGAAAATACAAAATGACATTTTTTGGTTGTTTCTTCATGGGTGTTGTTTTCGTGGTATTTGAGGTCGCTGATAATGAAAATGAGGTCAAAATGAAAATCCAAGATGGCGCCGACGATAAATTTCGGTTTTTTCTTCATGGGTGTCGTTTTCGAGGTTTTTGGGGTCGCTGATAATGAAAATGAGGTCAAAATGAAAATCCAAGATGACGCCGATGAAAAAATTCAGTTTTTTCTTCATGGGTGTCGTTTTCGTGGTTTTTGGAGCGCTGATAATAAAAAAGAGGTCAAAATGAAAATCAAAGATGGCGCCGACGAAAAATTTCGGTTTTCTCTTCATGGGTGTCGTTTTCGTGGTTTTTGGGGTCGCTGATAATGAAAATGAGGTCAAAATGAAAATCCAAGATGGCGCCGATGAAAAATTTCAGTTTTTTCTTCATGGGTGTCGTTTTCGTGGTTTTTGGGGTCGCTGATAGTAAAAAAGAGGTCAAAATAAAAATCGAAGATGGCGCCGACGAAAAATTTCGGTTTTCTCTTCATGGGTGTCGTTTTCGTGGTTTTTGGGGTCGCTGATAATGAAAATGAGGTCAAAATGAAAATCCAAGATGGCGCCGATGAAAAATTTCAGTTTTTTCTTCATGGGTGTCGTTTTCGTGGTTTTTGGGGTCCCTGATAATGAAAATGAGGTCAAAACAAACATCAAAAAGTCAAGTAAAAAATAATCATTCTATTTTTTTTTCTCGGCTTACCCTGACTCTTTTTTCACCCTTCGCCACTGATACGTTCATATACCTCTTGTTCATGATCTCCTGGTGCAAGGGAAGACATAGAATCAAATAACATCACGCATGTAATCCCGAAGGGTTGGGCACGAGGATCGACCGGAGGACACGGTGGAAGTCTGCCCTGCGTGGGCGGAGCACCGCCGTGTCCTCGTAGCGGCGATCGGCGGCGGCGACCTCTCGCGTCCGGCCCTGGTTCAATCCATGGTCCGGAGCGAGACGGAATGGGAAGCCGTCACCTCCTTCTGCGAAGCAGTCATGCTAGCGGAGGAGGTGGCGGAACGAGAGAGGGAGAGAGCCTCTCTTCCCGGCCGCCGCGGGAGACGCACCGGGCGTCGGGGGCCACGTGGTGGCTGCCGGCCACCGTAGATGCGGGCCTGTGGACGGGTAGCTATGGGCTAGCTAGCCGTCCGTCCGTCTAATGACGACAGGCCGTGTCGACGGCGCGTTCGTGTTCCACGCGCGCCTCAAAGAGATGTCAGCATAAGGGGAGGGGCCCGCAAGGGCCGAAGCCTGCCAGGGTTGCGGGCCTATTCGAAAGAGATACCGCGGCCCCGGAACATAAAGGGCGAGGAAGGAACATGGATGGGTTTTAGTCAGTAAGAGTCTGACACTCCCTCCCGCTCCGCCCAGAGTGGGAGAAGTCATTTGATGATTTCCCATCCTAAAAAAAAAAAAAAAGGGTTGGGCAGAGGTAGTACCCCCACATTTCCAGTTACGTTTAAGTCCGACTCAATAGGGGCGAGATAAACCGGGCACAAATCCAGACTTTAATATGTTAAAATACTTGTCAAATTACAATGTCTCAAAATCAAAATCAATCAAAATCAATGATTTTGATTTTGATTGATTTTTAAAATACTTGTCAAATTGCAATGTCTGCAACCACCACTTTTAATCCGCCATCTGTCCGTGACAGTTTTAGACCTTACTAGCCGATGCCTGCGGCTTCGCCCGCGTAAAATTATATACAAAAACCTTCCTCTTAAATCACTCTATCTATTAAAAAAAACCCGCATCAAAATCCGTTGCGTATAGTTTTAAAGATATAAGCATACATAGGGACAGACAGACGCGGCAGGGGACTTTGTTTTATAATATGTAGTGATAGTGATAGTGATGATTGAGCATTAAATAACTACATAATACATAAATTCACGCCTTTTTCCTAAGGGGTTAGGCAGAACGCCAACTGCTACGATCCTTACATGGAGTATGTAGGGATCGAAGCAGGTGGCGTTGCCTCGTCGACGTTCATACACCTGACCATTCTGAAGAACCTCGCCAGTAAGGTCAGTGTAGGTGGGTATGTATACATAGTCCCACGCAATTGAAGGCGAGCTAATTGCCATCAACTGGGCACAAATCCAGACTCCGTAGCAGCTACTGAGAAATTTCTGATGGAAAAACGCACCTGGTACTCGAACCCTTATGGTCAGCAGTAACGCTTGCTCTCGACCAACGAGGTCACGCAGGCATAAAGTTGGGATAAGGTGGTATGCTGTCTACCATAGAAAATAGAAGTCCCTCTGATCCGACAGATGTGGTGACTGGTGGGCTACTGGCTGATTGTTGTCGAGTTTCTGTACGCATGCCAATCTCGTAAATAATTTTAGGATTTTGGTCTAAATCATTATGTCATCTTGCGATAGAGGATTTTGCGACTTACAGTTATGAACCACAAAAGGAAAAAAATCCTGTTTAAACCTACTTAGGTGTACCTAAGTAGGTTTAAACAGGATTTTTTAACACACATTTACAATGGACAATTATAATGGTTACAGAGCGTACATTAAGAATATTGTCATACAATAATTTTAATGACAAGTATGACACTATTTAGACAGAACGATCTGTTACGAAGTCATAGTGACAAGTTTTGGATTACGTTTTTTTTTGTCTTGTCCATCTACCAATGTATCATTATCCTGCCTAGCCTTTTCCGGACTATGTTGGGTTCGGCTTTCAGTCAAACCAGTGTTTTATATGGAGCGACTGAAATCTGACCTCCATAATCTATGTAGTTACTCAGACTTTTTGGGCCTCTGACTACCTGTAACGATGGTCAAAGATGTATATGAACTGCATAGCATACTTTCCGAGGCACGGAGAAAACTCGGCATAATTATTGTTATGCGAAAAAAAAAGGGTGATCATCCTTCTATCGCACGTAAAAATTTGCATGTCTTCGTATATAGGGTGTAAAAAATTAACTCAATTTCGTCTACGTACTCGGTATCAAAAAACAAATACATTTCAAAAAAAATCGAAGCATTTTTAGTTTATACATAAAAAAAAACAATTTAGTAAAACATTTTTATGTGCACTGTACGCAGGGCTGCGCGCGCGCCTTGTTGCCATAGCAACGCGCCTCGCTAGCATTTCCCGCAACTCCCACTAACCTACTCCGCCCACTTTAGTCGTCCGATATCTGTCGCGCAGTAAGGGTGCCCTGTGTCATCTCGCTACTTACGCGCGCCTGCGCAGCCTCGTGTAAACAATGCCGTTTACGTATTATAGTATTTAAATTAAATATGGTAGTGTGCTATATCATGACCATAATTAGTGCATTCGACATAGTTATAAGTGACAGAGACACATTAATCGCAGTGCAATCAAATGTAATATGTCGTGCTCAGTTGTGCATTGGACAAAGTGGTGGACATTTTCAGCACCTTTTGTAAATAAGAGTTCATTCAATTTTTTTTAAACATACCAACTTATCGAACTTACTTAATTTAAAAACAATAATTCATTCATGGCCATTAAAATATGTTATTTGTAAGTAATTCGATGAATATTGCCAGTCCAAAGTCTGCAAAATGTGATGGGAAAGTTAGAATCAGCTGTCAACGTTTGCGCTGTCGCAGGGGTGAACGAACCCGCGCACGGTGCGCATATTCAATTTTGTGCGCAGTGAAAATATTCCATATCTTTGAAACGAATCGTTTCTTAGATAATTTTTTTTCCTGATTATTTTTTATTTGTGATTCCAAACAACTCCTCAAGTTTCTTGCAATTAATTTTTTAACACCTTATAATAATGGAAACATATCGAAATACTTACACATTTCTATTTCATAAACGAAAATAATAAATACCCTCTTCTATTTGCTAAAACATTACGAATACAGCCAACAGCTTGAAACAACAAGAAAAAAAAAATTGTTTCTTATAATCAACTAACTTTTGATGTTCGACAACAGCTTTGATCACGATTTTCTCACAACTTCTATAAAGGACGTTTCAGACACTAATTTCACTTTGACGCCACTAACTGTATTAATTTAAACAACTCCTTTTAATCCTTTTATGGTGAATCTTTGTTAATTTATTAATTAGCGAATGGGATCATGTTAAATAAGTTGCCTGTCTTCAGAAAACAGATTTTGTTATTATTAAATTAAGCGTAATGAAGTTTTGAAGATACGATGTACCAAAGACCTTTCTTTTGGTTTGATGAAGTGTTGTGTTAATTGGGTTCAACGGTAAAGTTTCTCTTGGTAATAAATTAATCCATACATATAAATGAAATTGAATAGTCTGTATAAACACGTAATATCAAAATACCAGATTTTACTTTATGCTTAGGAAAGTATTTACGGTAAGCGCATAAACCACAAAAACATTTTTTTTTTTTTAATTTTTGTGTCTGTCTGTTTGTTTCAGCAAAACGGCTGTACCGATATTGATGGGACTTTTACTGACAGATATTATAGCTATTGCTAAGTAGAGTATCTAGGCTTTTATTTAAAAAAGGATACAGTTCCATTCCAAATTGTAAAGAGAATCTGATTAAAATGAGGAAATAATATTTTTTTGTAATAATTTCAAATGGATGAATGTCGCGGAGAACAGCTACACACATCAAAAGTGTCTAGGGATCAACATATATTTTTGCAATAACTTTTCTCCTGATTGATATTAATTAAAATTTTCTTTAAGGATTCATCAAATAAAGTGTTTTCGTTTGTCACAGTAACGATAAACCAAGTCACCTTTGCATTAATAAAGAAATTTGCCATTTTCCTAATAAAGGGATTTTTGACATTTGAACCACTAACATTAAAGTTCGAAAAAAAGACTGAAATAACAGTTTTCTTTAAAATTTTATTGGGTAACTTAAACAATTAATAATCCGTGTTTCTACCGCGAACACTAACAACACAAGAACATCGGTTTGGCATACTCAAAATGAGTTCATCCAAATCACGCTGTGGAATGGCCGCCCATGTTCGTTGCAACAACAAAAAAAGGTCTTCTTGCGACTGGATACCCTCCATATTCGGCAGAGCTCTTCTCTGTAGCATATCCCATGCATGCTCAATCGGGTTCAAGTCTGGCGACTAAGCAGGCCAAGTTTTAACTCGAAGAGCTCCAACAATAACCGCCATGATGTTAGCCGTGAGGCTTCATCACTCTTCAGGGAACTTAATTAGCGACCAAGAGAGGGGTTAGGCAGAGAGGTATAGATGATAAAAGTACACACATTTCGACAAATGAATAACATTAATAAATAATGGTGGGTTAGTTAATTGGTGAGTGTCATTTGCCTAGAAATAGTTATTTGTTATACAAGAGTGCAAAGTTGCTTTTTAACCGCGTGCTCAATTTTGATGACCGAGCAAGCGAAAGATTCAAAAATTAGAATTACGAGCACAGCGAGTGATTCAAAAATTAGAATCTTGAGCGTTAGCGAGGGAATCAAAAGAGCACGACATGAAAAATCTTTGCAGTGAGTGCAATACGTAACTTTTCATCCTACCTCAGCGAGGAAATGACTAAATGCAAAAAAAAAATCAGAAAGCAAAGCACCCACCAAAGACGAATTGCCGGTTCGCAGTGTCTATTAACAGTTTCAGTTAATTCTGATGGCGTCACAGAAACCTCCTCGTCGTTAGAGCCACTCATTTTTGGGTTTTTCACTTGTTTTCAAGTTTCTTGTTTTTTAACCTAAGGTTTTAACAATATGACGTGGAAAGTAAATGGCGCGAAAAGCAAATTAATAAAAAGTACACCAAGAAGGTTCCGAGTCTGAGTTATTAACAAATTAAAAAAAGTTGGATGGTAAATTTGGCACCATGGAGGTAGAAAAATAGGAAATAATAGAATAGGAATGGATGGAATAGGTATGATGATGTTTTGAATTCACAAACTTAGTACACACGATGTTCTAAATTCAATTTTACTTTATCCTCTAGAGGATAAAAACGGCTTTTGCACTCAGATATCGAAGAGCAAAAATACTCTTTCCGAGATGGGGGGATGAAAAAAATATTTGAAATGTTTGCGGTTTATCCAAGAAGTGTCAAACTAACAACTGTCAAAGTGATAGGTGTTAAACTATAATAAGAATAAGAATAATTTATTGTTCAGAAAAGTACATTCAGTGCATTGATTCCTGAACCTCACACTAGGATTCCCTGTGTTGTGAGTTCCAAGCTCCTTCGTTCCGTTTACATTTTATTGTTACATAAGTACATCCGCTACAATAAATTCTAAATCTAATCTAATTTACTCGTAATGTAAATAAAAAATAAAAAAAGGAATACATGAAGAAAACAGTTATAGGTTACTTATGATATTATGTATATTTGTATGAATGTTGTGTGTGCGTATGTGTGTGTGTGTGTGTGTGCGTGTGTGTGTGTAGGGGGGTGAATTAGAAGTTGTGGTGGTGTTGAGCTTGAGTTTGAATGAATGTCTTATACCTGTTGTTTATGGAAGTTTGTGATGTATAGTTGTGAATATATTATTCTAAATATATATGTACTAATCAAGGTGACCCAGTGTGTTTCTTAGGATAAAATGCTTTCGGTCATATCATAGTCTAGTTTAAGAAGCCATTTTGTTACTGTACTTTTACATTTGTTATGTGAAAGTTGCAGAATTTTGTGTCGGTCATTGAGTATCGTATAAATGTGCGGTCCCATAAAACCGTAAGACTTTCTGCCGATTGTTTTACGGCATCGCACCCTTTCCCAGTGTACCCTTCGACTGGACCGTTTGCAAGTCCTCAGGGGGGTTTTGTGAAATCTTAGAGTGACAGACAGGATGTAAAGTTGTCTGACTCTAAGAACTCCCACTTCGGAGTATAATGTGTTAGTGGGGTACCGGAACGGTCGTCTGTAGGCAACTTTAAGCAGAGCTTGCTGAGCTCTTTCTACCTTTATTAATGAGGTTTTGCTAGCCGTACCCCATGCTATTATACAGCAGTTAAGGACTGATTGACACAGAGAGTAGTAAATCATCTTTAGTCCTGAGTCGTCGGCAATCTTACCCAGTTGCTTAAAGATACGGAGCATCTTTCGCACCCTACCCCTTAAAGCACTCAGATGTGGGGACCATGACAATCAATTATCTACGAAGACTCCAAGATATTTAATCGTGTCTGTTTGTTCAATACGTGAGCAAGTACAATTTTCTGGGCTAGAACAGGAGTGTTGCTGTGGACAAGCAACACTGCTAGGGGACGTGCGTTTCGAGACGGCAAAATTTATTGCCTTCGTTTTATCCACATTAAGCGTCAGGAGATTACGTTGCAGCCAGTTTGCAACAGCTTTAATCCCGGTTTCAACTGCAGCCTGAACGTCATCCCAAGTTTTCCCATAAAATACGATTGCGGTGTCGTCAGCGTAAGTAAAAATTTTAGCTTGAGGGATTTTCATGGCGCATAGTCCGTTTATATATATAATAAAAAAGGTAGGTCCCAGGACACTTCCCTGCGGCACACCAAAATGGGCTATTGTTGAGTCACTAAAATGTTCCCCTAAGATGACTTTTTGGGTTCTGTCATTGAGGTATGAGGTAAACCAGTCCAAAGCAACGCCACGAACTCCCAGTAGTGACATTTTTTTATCAAGAGTTTCCTAGAAATCGTGTCAAATGCTTTGGCGAGGTCCAGAAAGATGCCAGTACATGCCTATCCTTGACCAAGGTTGACGGATATGAAATCGGCTAAGTTGGTTACTGCATCCTCCGCGGACCTGCCAACCCTGAAACCGTATTGATTGTCCGACAATAATGTAGACTACCAGATTTTTTATACTACTACTACTGGTGGTAACACCGATGGGCCCACGGATATTTCTAGAGGGCATGTAAAGCCAAGTCCGAGGCCAAAAACTACCAAGTAAAGCACTAACCACATGAGAAATAAAGAATTAGTTATTTGTTTTGACAAAATTTTTGGCACCTCTATGATGTAGGTCTCCTTTTCCTGCGACAGCTCTGCTTTAATTTTTTCAATTATAATCATCCTTTATCCGTTCACTCATTTCTGAAAGTAAAATACATGATTTTGGCAACTACAATGCCTACAACTGGCTTCTCGAAAGCCAAAATGCGCTCTTGACAATTTGTCAGCTGTTTTTTTTTACAATATAAAAGGAAACGCTGAAAGTTACTCTCACATCGATCCAATGAAAACATTCGGTGTTCAATTAAAAGTAACACATGAATAATTTGCCGACTTACTCATACATGACGTCGACAGTTGTCATATTTTAATGACTACAACGGACGGGCCAAGGTAATTAAATATTTACATGACCTGACTCAATAAAATACATATTAAGCCCATGACGATGTTTTTGATGAAAATAAAGATGGCAGCACTTACTATAATCTTCAAAATGATACAGATATTTTATTGATAGAAGTTTTGAATGTTGATGGTATAGGAAGACCAAAAGAAAAAAATGGATGGATTGTATGAGCAAGAAAAAGAAAAAGGAGTCAATGATAGGGTGACTGTTGACAGAGCAGAATGCAAAAAAATATGAGTTGCGCCGACCCCAAATAACATGGAACAAGGGCTGGAAGATGGTGTTGAAGTTTCGATTGTGACGCTAACCAGTTAGCGAAACAAATCCAAACATACGCGACACAACATCTGGCGCGCCAACGTGATCTACTTAAATAACCATGCCACCATTATAGTAGAACCTGAATACCATTATCCTAAAAACTACTGTCTTTCTAAGCTCCACATCTTAATGTCGGAAAATTCGATACCACTTTATAGTAAGGCCCTGTCTAACCGGCTACTGCCTTCATACGAATTGCTCATGACGACGGTAAACTACATAACCTAATTTCTGCCTCTTAATAACTATGTTGAGTAGAAATACTCCGAACTTTTCATAAGTAGATCTGTCATCGGAATTGATTATAATAAAACAGAATGTGGTCATCATTTTTTTCTTTTATCACGTGTTTAGTGCATAACCTGGTGACGGTGTCACAATTTTATGTCGCCTATGGGCTTGTGACTCGGATTTACAAAACATCTGACGACCGGAATGGCGTAGCGGTACAGATGCTGCGTTACGTTCTTAACGTCCCGGGTTCGAATCCCGGTACGAGCAAATGTTTGTGTGATGAGCATGGACATTTGTTTCCGAGTCATGGATGTTTATATGTATAATAAGTATGAATTTACAAACAAAAAGTATCTATGTAGTATATCAACTATCTGGTGTCCACGACACAAGCCTTTTTGCTTAGTGTGGCACTAGATGGCGCTCTGTGTAAAATGTCCAGCGTTTTTTTATCTCTCAGACGTATTGGTTTCTTTCATCGAAGCAATAAGTGATAATTATACAATACGCACATAAATCCGAAAAAAATAGTTGCGTGTCTTGGGAACTTGAGACCTATGACTTGGCGGTCCGACCAGGCTATCACTACTTTACCAACCCAATGAAACATCAACACAAAGACCACCAACCGTAGAATACCCTAAACGAAAGTTTAACAAATGGTGCCGCCGATCTATCTCTAGGTATCGTCACCGAAGCAAAATAAAGATAACAAGCGGCTATCTCAAGGGACCGGGGAATAATGAGTTGGTTCGTCGTTCGACAAACTTGATACCAACCCAAACACAATGGAACAAAAGATTAGTTATTGAAACCTGGGAATTGAATGACGAAAGATTAATCAACTGTGGCAAAAGAAAATTACTTTAATATCTTTTTAGATTAGATTGAGAAGGAGTTTTGATAAATCATCATTCTCTTGCCCTTATCCCAATTCTTCTTCGTCTTCTTTTTTCATACTTTCTCTATTTTTCGTCATCTCATCAGACACTTATTTTCTTGCCATATCATTCTTAAGACAGTCCGTCCATCGTTTCTTTGGTCTTCCTCTACTCATATACCCATCCAAATTCATACTCAAGGAGTTTTGATAAATCAGGAAGTAAAATCCTGCCTGCCGGGGCTGCGGGACATAAAGGGCGAGGAAGGAACATGGATGGGTTTTAGTCAGTAAAAGTCTACCAGAGCCCGCCAGAGCAGGAGGAGCCATTTGATGATTTCCCATCCACAAAAAAAGTTAGTAAAATGATGACTGCTTCGTTGGTCGCTAGCGTGACTGCTGATAATAAGAGGGTTTGATTCCCAGGTCAGGCATAGTGTTATTGGGTTTTTCTATTAGGAATTTCTCAGTAGCAACCATTCAGGCTGGATTTGTTCCCGATTCATGGCAATAGGTTCGCTCCATATGACATGTTGGAGATCAGTTAGACAGTCGCTTCATGTACAACAGTACAATACTGGTGTTCAGCGGCATCAGAGTAGATTGGACGCCGAGGCCGACCCTAACCAAGTTTGAAAAAGGCTTGAATTATGTTGATGACCAAAAAAACCCACCGACCCCCAATAAATTGTTCAGAACGATGACGAATTAATTATAAACCTACCGATAATAAACCCATCAAATTAGATTCTATTGTCCTAGCCAACTTGAACGATGAAAGGAAAATTCTAGAGAAACTCGAGTCACTAAGAGTTAATGAGGTCAAAATTAGTACTTTGTTTTAACAAAAGGAATTTGGAATAAGATATTAGTTTAAATTTTCTTTGTAATTGAATTTTCTTGTTTCGTTGTTGAGATACTCAATAAAGAATCTAAATTAGAAACAGATCAACGGCCTAGTCTTTTCAAACTATTTTGAGGTCGGCTTCCAGTCAAACCACTGCAAAATACTGGTATTTAAAGGCATCTCCTTTAAATACCAGTATTTTGCGCGGAACGTCTGATTTTTTTTATGCAAGGAAGGAGCTCGAGGTAAATAATAACAGCCGCACGGGTCGATCTTCAAGGTTAAGCCGTGCTTTCCGAGGTTGGTCCGTGGATGGGTGTCCATCACTACATACCGAGTTTCCTCCGTGCCTCTGAAAGCACTTTAAGCGGTTGGTACCGATTATAAAACATATGACATACGGGTATTTATCGCGAATTTACCTTTAATTTAATCCCGACGTTACCACCGTTGCGTACCGGCTGTCATATGTAGATCTTTAGTGAGAAGCCGAAAGTCTGCCATCTAGTCTTACCAAGGGGTATCGTTATTACCCAGTAATATCCAGTTACTGGGTTCGGGTTATACAGGGTGAATTTGAATAAATGCGACAAAATGAAATGGGAGCTTCAGTTACAGTAACATAGTAGGTAATTATAAACTGTTTTTTCTACTATCTAAATCGTTAAAAAAAATTACGCGATTATCGTTTTGAAAAGGTCCATTGATGTTATTATCTTTATTTAAGTACGAATTATCGGTATTCCCGTTCATAGCGGTCATTTACCTAATTTAGCCTAGTTTCTAATGTATGTATCGCGCGACGTTGCCAAAACTCGCATGTGCGCCAGCGCTGACATCCCTTCCCGGCGACCGCGCGCCGCCCATTACCCTTCCTTCGTTCATTACAATTTTACATTTGATATTTTATACATTTTCTTGACAACACGTATTATTGTATATTTAAATTTGTCGCATCTATTCAATTTCACCCTGTAGAAGTGAGACAGGCAGTTGTTTCATGTAAAATACTGGTATTCAGCTGTTTCCAGACTGGGTAGCGAGTAGCGACCCCAATATAGTTGGGAAAAGGCCCGGCAGATGATGATGACTGCCTTTTTTATTTTCTCGACCCATTCATAGGTAACATGGTCCCTACAATCAATTTGTTTATAAATAAGATATCTTAATCTATTTATAACATAAATGAAGTAAAATTTATCTTATGGCAAACAAAAAATAAAATTGATATTTCTACCCTAACGTTCAGCAGTCGTTTCGAAATATTTATTTTCCATTCTGGGAATAAATATGTTTTATTATGGTTTTAGTACTTTAGAAGATTATTTGGAATGTATTTCGAAAGAAATTATAATTTTTCAGATGCCTGGTTTTTCTTAATGTAAGTCCCAAAGTGAAATGAGATGCTAGCTTGAAACCGATCGTGATTAATTGAACAAAGTTAGTTATATCGAGACGAACGAACTTCGGGTAATAGTTGGTAAAGAGAAAATAATAATTAAAACTTGCTAAGAGATTAATTATCGCGATCTGGAAAGATATCATAACTTTGTCGTAGTTATTCCAATGATGTAGTAATTAGAAATCTTTGATGTGAAGGATTACAAAGAAAATAGTGTTGATAGTTGATCGTTTGTGTTCATTGGTTCAGTTGAATTTTTAATCGTCTCAAAGCGACTTGGAAAAATATTCAAGGGTTACAGAACAATGACCGTCGACAAGTCGTTAGAAGATTAAAACTGTGCTCAGACTAAATATAAAACCAAGATGTAGTACTGCATACAATAAACTGATGCCTGTTTCGTAAACATGTGTGCATTTAAGTGTATTTTGATGTAAATGTTTGCGTGTGACCGTGTATGCACAGAGCGAAGCGTAATTTTGCGCTGGCTTCACTTTATGTCTTGTTTTTTTATTTGGTTTGAGAAGCTGTGGTCAAACTGAGGCGAATCATGCGGGTCGAAAGGAGACGGATACGCTTTCATACAATTTTGGGCCTGGATGTAAAAAGATGAAACTGGTGTCAATTGATAGCTACTATGTTAACAAATAATCACTGAAAATTTTACAGATTTTGGCAATCTGAGAGCCGAGATATAAGAGATTTAAGAAAAGTGAGGTTACGTAACAATCTATACATAATAGCCAATTTTTGAAGTGCGATTGTCATTTTTTACCCGATTGCCGAAGGAGGGTAATGGTTTTATCAGTATATTTGTATGTATTTATGTTTGTTCCTCTATAACGTTCTAGAGAACAAATGCGTAAGCCGATTTTGATGATTCTTACGTCAATCGATTCGTCTTAATCTTGCAAGTGTCACTGGCCACATTACAATGGGAAAAATGGCGGCTTTTCGACACCATAGGATTTTGGAGGGCTAATTTTTTTTTGTGTGGGTTATCAAAAAAAAAGGCTTTAAGAGGTGATTTCAAAAATTATAAAAACAAGATGGATCCTTCGACTGCACAGCATAATTTACTTCTTGTTTACCTACGTCATTTTAGTTCGCTTAGCAGTCAAGGTTTATGATTATTTTAATTACTTTTTCTTTATACAGGATGTTAAACATATTTTGTAGAGTGGGATGGAGAGGGATAGAGCGGGAGGAGTTTTAAAATAAAAATCGTTTTTTATTAATATTTTTTATTCTTCTTCAATTATTACAAGAACGTCATCTAAGAATTTTATTGTGCAGGTGGTACAATATTTTCTTGGTACCTAGCCCAACTAAGGTACCATATTATTGACATAACATGGGCGCAGCAGCCTACAGTCCGTCTGCCTACGATGCAGTTACAATAATATTTTAATATTGCTTCCCTACCTCTGCGAGAGCTGTCAACTAAAATATAAACAAAATATGTTTTGCGACTTATATGTCTTGATTGAATGCGGCCCCTTAGTAGCCATGAGGAATTTGAAGCCGACAGCTCTCGAAGTAGGCTGCTGTCGACCTCCCTGCACACTTCTATTACATATCCATCATTGCCCCTTATATGTTCACCGAAATAGGAGCGTGCCTGCTTTATTTGATACGTGCCTAGTGATATTAGTATGAGCTCATTATCAGTAAGCTGGGGAAAATCATTGAGGTTATCGTTTTGTACAGTTATTGTATGAAAATTAGCCCTACGCCTATTATAATTGTTTCTTACAATAAATTCTGCTAATTCATTTTCTTCATTCATATGAATATTTATTTGGTCTAATATTTCCCCTGTATCTTCACGATCAACAATAGGAGGGTGAAAACTGTTTAAAAGAGCAGCAGCCACTTCAAAATCTTTAACAAAACTTTTACTCGCTACATTAAAATAATTTTGCCGTAATAATTTGAAATCTCTTTTAAATCTGCCATTTACTACTTCCACAACCCAACGACATATGGTGACTGCTCTCGATTTATTTGCTTCTCTAGTGGAAAGCTGAGTCTCACCCTCCTCTAATGAAGCAGGCACATAAGTCCTATATCCACATTGATGTAATAAGGGCAATGAATCACGAAAGCCCCTATCCAGTATAAAAGCATCACCTTGACGGAAGTATTCCCGTAATGGTTTTCCGTTTGAAAATTCGTTTTTCATTATATCAGCGTCTGAAGTGGTGGCTGGATAGGGGCCCAGCACATCAATTATATGGCCATCTGTACATACTATTAAAAACGGTTTCATTAGGTTACGATATTTGTGCAAGCTATAATTATGTTATTTTTTGGTATGAATAATTCGAACTCTTTTCAATGTAACAATATGTTCCATCAAATATTACAATAGGCCTATCAACTCCCTCAAAGTTACCAAACAATGTTTTAGGTATAGAAAGATTTCTTTGCACAATTTGCTGCCTATTAATGTTATGTAAACCTAGGTGTCTAGGTACAAAATACTCATAAAGCAGATCTCTCACTTGGTGCAGCCACTTTTCTAGAGTTCGCCTAGAGACTGTTAATAAAGTTGACAACCTCTCATTAGAATCCCCAGTTCTAAGCTTAATTAAATATGCTGCTAAAGCTAGGGACGCTCTAGGTATTTGTAATAACTGAGGGACCTCATTAAACATTTGATGGAATTGTGCTTTGTTTAACCCTATCCATGTGTGAACGACATGGTCTTCCATATCATCTATACTCTCAAAATGAAGTAATCCTGAATTTACAACTTCTTTTAAGGACATCATGTCCTGGATATGTTTTGCTGTAAAAGTCTGTACATAATTATTTCTCAAACTGGTAAGAAAATCCCATGCTTCTATAACTAAATGGCGATCACAAAGTCGATTATTCTCAGGGACATAATATTTATACCGACTGAGCAACATTTTTCTGGTAGAAAGTGGAACCCTGTACCTCTCTGTTCTCTGGCATCCTTCAATAAAGCACTTCCTTTCTGTTTCAATAGCTCTCATGTAATCTGGTAATAAAATGGTAGGTTCCGGCTGATTTCTTCTAACTTCTTCCACTGGAGGGTCAGCAGCAATAACTTGTGCCGGTGGCTGTATTACTTCAACTGGAAGATCAACAGCACCAACTTGTACTAGTGGCTGTATTTCTTCAACGGAAGAGTCAGCAGCAAGAACTTGTGCCGGTGGCTGTGTTTCTTGAATTGGAAGGTCAACAGCAAGTACTGGTGGTTGTATTTCTTCAAATCGGCTTGCTTGGGAAGAAGTTGATGGGCGAGAGACCATATGGGCAGCAGCTCTGTCTGCAGCCACCCAACAAGCATGGCATATGCGACTGGTAACTTCTATCTACAACAAACAATACATGATCATTTTAGTATTTAAAAAATCTATTTAGATTACAACAAAAGCATTAATAAAATACAATGTAAACTCAGTGTGTGATTCAACTTACAGCTTTAGGCATAATCCACTCTTGAATAACATTATAAATTCTCAATTCACGAGGTGAGCCAGTGTGAAGTAAATGGCTGACTCTAGATGCCAGAGAACGTCCACATCGGAGGCAAATACTACGGTGGCCAAGATTTCTAGCTTCGCCAAGAGGTGATCTTTGAGCCAGGTCCCAGCAACGTTGGCAAACATGATCACTGTTGTTTACCTGAAATATGCAATAAGTTATTAATAAGAGATACCATAATTACTTTTAAAAAATCTACTTGCTTAGGCAGGATGTACCCGGCTCAATATATTTTTATAACAACTTTATTGTACAATACCTACGTTCTATGCGAATTAATTTGATTGATTTTATGCCTGCTGACTGCTTTTTATGCCTGATTACTGTGCCTGATAGTTACATAATTCAATGTAATGTATCTAGTGACTTTTAAATGTTTACCAATCTATACTTTATTATTTAATGAAAACATGAGTGTTGTTATGGAGAAAAACATACATTTATAACAAAAAAGAGTGCAAGCCACCGATCGTAGACGCTGATGAGCTATTAAACAGGAAGTAAATACTTACAGATTGTGGTTCACGCCATTTTCGAATCACTGCTAATATCATTTCGTCATTCAAAGCTCGCTGCCCTAGTGTATTGCAGCGACTAGTCGCTATGCCACAATTTACACAACGATCCATGATGTCGATCAATATCCTATCGGTAGGGTCGTCGAATCCAAAATAACAAGTCCAAGTTCAACGTTTAAGCGGGGTTCTCCGTGTCCGGTATGGTAGCAAGGCAAGGGTCGTAGAAGGAGGAAGATCAGAGGTCCGTAGGAAAGCCGGGTCGAGGAAGATATCAATAATAAAGTATGGGAGGAAAATAAAAACACTCAGAACGCACACGCACAGACGATACGAAACGAGTGTCGATCGATGTCATGTCATGCATGATTGTCACGAGTTAGCACAGATTAAAAATACAAAAATCGATTAGTAAATGTGAATCGATTAATCTTAATGCGCGCGGGACGTATACGTCCCGCTCGGGACCCAGAGGTTTAGATATTTAATTAGTTTAAACTCTCTAATTCTAATAGATTTAATTATATTAATTAGAAAAATCATCCGGTGAAAGCATTTTCGTAAATAGTATAAACTCTGTAACGATAATCGATTACAATTAAATCGATATTCCAATTACTTCGTAACTCTAACTTAATTATTGGATTTTTCAATTCCCAGATTGTAAATTGAATTGAATTTTCACAGTATGAAATAGAAAAATTTAACCTTTTTTTTAAGCCATACCTCAACTTATTACAATCAGGCCCAGAAGTCCCCGTCTCCTTTTACATCGATTTTGTCAGATAACTTGTAAAAACGAAGGAAAGAGTAAAATGTTGCCGTGACATTTGACAGGGGAAACGAATAAGAAAACCTGTAGCACCAACCCCAAGAAGGAAAAGAATATGTGGAAGAAGAAGAATTTATATCAGCTAACTTGTATGAAATAGCTGTAACTGATACGAATACTTGCTTGGCCGCCACGCCGTCTCAATATGTCTCGCGCCACACATCTTCTATACATTTTACATGAAATATCAAAGAAGTAGCGCCGCGACCGCGCTGCGTCCGTGCCACACCACCGCCCGCTTCTTGTATTTGTTCCGCGCCTATAACTCGTCAGCTTATCAGACACCTCCTTTCCAGCCATATCATACTTGAAACAGTCCATCCATCGTTTCTTTGAAAAAGCCTATCCTCCATATTTCACACCTAACTAAACCTAGATCTCGGGTGTTAATCCCTTTCAGCTTTAAACCCGATTAAGCAAAGAAAATAGTCCCGCAATACATAATAAACTTCACAGTTTACTCTCAAAAGATAATCATTGAATATAATATGTCGTTTAATGAACATCGTTTAGGCATCCCGTGTTTCCCAAAACCGTGTCTCGTAAGTACATTATACTATTTGCATGCTTTAAATATCTGAAGAGAACGACGGAATTATTCTGATAGATGTGTGTGAGAATGTGCGTTTACGATGAAGTATTTGTAGCTAGCTTCTGGTCACAGTTTCGTTCGTGTGAAGGTCGGAAATTATCCAACGATGGTATAAACAGTATCGTGAGGAGCTCGTGGCTATAATTAGGTCAATAGTTAGGTTAAATCGTGCTTGCCTAGGTTGGTCTGTGGATGGGTGACCACCCTTACATACTGAGTTTCCTCCGTGCCTCGGAAAGCATGTTAAGCTGTTGGTCCTGGCTGTCATTTGTCCATTTTTGACAGTCGTTACAGGTAGTCAGTGGCCCAAAAAAACTGACAACCAGTCTTCCCAAGTGGTTCCGTATCACCCAGTATTAACTGGGTTGGGGAGATCAGATAGGCAGTCGCTCCATGTAAAATACTGGTATTCAGCTGCATCCGGTTAGACTGGAAGCCGACCCCAACATAGTTGGGAAAAGGCTAGGCAGATGATGTTGATGTGTGTAAGAATGTGGGATTTTGATGAAGTATTTGTAGCTAGCTTGTACCCGCTGCTTCGTTCGTGTGAAGGAGAAATGATCCTAGTCCTTGATTTACCTTTGTGCCCATCGAAATTCGCCAGGCTGTTAAAGCGTGGTTAGGACAGATTGAGTTTATTTCGATCCATAATATCGTGGACGAAGAATATTCTCTAGACGATAGATCAAACGAAGCTTACCTACTTATTGATAAGCTGCTCAACTCTTAAAGTACTTACAGCGTTCCTACATAGTTCCAAGCCAATGTTCCGAAGTCCGTTGGAGCAATATTGATGAAGCCTCACATTCTAAAGTACATTATTGGAAAAAGATTTGGAGCTATGAAACCCCACGCTCCCTTGCATTAAATTGACTTGTGTTACAAAAACTGCTGGCACTTGTAATTTTATAGACAGAAGCTGAGAAGTTTTACTTAGTTTTTCTGCTCCTTTCTAATAAAATCAGATTATCTAGCCCCATTCGTTCGAGTGAATTATTATAAAAAAATTACCTGCTTCCCTATTTGAATCAGGTTTTGTTGTTATTTATTTTGCATTGAACCCTAATCTTTTTTTCTTAAACAAATGTATCTTTTAAGTTACTGTTTGTAATATCAGCTATTGGCTAGTAAAGTCTCGTCAAAATCGGTCCCGTCATTTCGGAGATTAGCCGGAACAAACAGACAGACAAAAATTAAAAAAAAATGTAAATACACTTTAGTTCATATTATGCATTGGGTACATTTAAACAAAAAATTGGCTTCGTTGTCTCTCTCGTTATCGCTAAGCAGTTGGTCCTGGCTGTCTTGTAGATCTTTGACACTCGTTACAGGTAGCCACTGGCCCAAAAAGTCTGACAATCAGCCTCGCCAAGGGGTATCGTATTACCCAGTACTAACTGGGTTGTTGAGGTCAGAAAGGCAGCCGCTCTACGTAAAATACTGGTATTCAGCTGCACCCGGTTAGACTGGAAGCCAATCCCAACTTAGCTGAGAAATGGTTAGGCAGATGATATCCTCGTTATCGCTAGGATATCTCTTTTGTTTAGACAAAGGAGATTGCCCTTAGGTGTCGTATAAAATTTATAGTCATTTGTACCATCAAGTCTCATTATTCCCGTAGCTGGGGTCGAATCTATTTTTGGAAGTTTAAATTCCTTTTGTTGACTAAAGTTATTGAGATCATATCGAATGGAAACTGTCCCTTAAGAAATTATTTCTCACACATTGATAGACGCAACCATTTCGGATGATGATAGTTTACATAAAAAGAGTTTTTTTTTCTGTTGAAAATTAATTCAGACTATTTCATGACTGAAATACAACGTAAAACTATAGAAGACATGTCTAAACGTAACAAAAATTAACCAAAATCATTTAAAAGGTCATTACCCAAACCTTTTTCAAGCAACATCGAGTCCCTAACGACCTGTCAATCGCCTAGAAAGCGTCAGAATAAGCCCACAAGACTATATAGCGTCTCATTGAAACGCAAATTGGATCCGACGCTGAAGCAAGTGTCCCTTTTCCTGAGATTTGCATAAGAAACTCGTGTAGTGACGTCAGCGGCTCAGTTCCATCAATGCCAACCCTAGGACAGTGTTACTCAAGTGACACGCCTACTGACGTGGCAGTATGGACGCCCTGTTTTAGGAGCGAGGGAATTTGGCATGTGATGTTCTAGGTGTCACCGCTTGGACATGAACTCAAGTGACAGTCCTGCTACAGCAGAGACTGCGAAAACAAGAAATAGAAGCAATGGGGAAGGGAACTACGAAACAAAATGGCGCTATAGCTGCTGCCAGTCACAATGGCAATAGCGATAATTGGGGTCCCACCTACATTTATGTTCACCGAAAATATAACAGTCTGATTATCCAAAAACAGCTGTCACTTTGACATGATCCCGTACAAAAATTTGTCGTAAACAGCTGTTTTTAGATAATCAGACGGTCACCTTTTTGGTGAACATGCACCTAAAAGTTTTAACTTTGAAAACCAAAAATAAGCCGGTTCAAGTCTTGAATCGTCATTTATCGTGAGCTTTAATATGTTTTCTAATGAAAAACGATCATGGTTATTGTTTTTGGTTCGTACGAAGAGATATTAGGAAAAGGGCAATGACCGAAATTGTCATCTTAACTATAGCATAAGTGGTTTTCAACATCGTCATAAGATAACATCACGCTTGTAATCCCCGAAAGGAGAGGAGGAGACAGAGGTGTACTTATTAGTACACCCACATTTCGCCCTTTATGTAAATGTGCCAGGTAAAAGAGAGCGAGCCTTTTGCCATCAACCGGGCACAAATCTAAACTCCATGGCTGCTACTAAGAAATTTCTTAAAATAAAACACAAAAACACTTTGCCCTACCTGGTAACCGAATGCTCTCATGCTTATGCTCATTCAGTCACGTTTGCGACCAGTAGACCAACATCGTTGTTTTTTTTCCCTACGTTCTCTTACTGCTTGGTAAAGGGCTTCTCCAATTCCTTTCAAGAGAGCACTATTTCATAACCTCCTCAAAGCAGCCCTCGCGATACGAGTCCTGGTCGCCTCGCCACGACTATCTAGACCGGCCTCGGCGGCGCCGTCCATCTCCCGGCACCCATTGCGTGGAGACTTTGGCCCAGCAGTCATCGTGCATGCAGCTGACGTGGCTCATCGAATTGGAAAGCAGCTTGGAGTAGAATCGAGGACTATAATAGGGTACACGATAAAAAATCTAATTAGTCCGTCAGTTAAATTATCAAAAAATATTTGACCAGTACCTACGAAAACCAAAATTGACGAAGATACGACGCTTTTACAATTCTCAATACGTCACGCCTTACTATAATTTTTAGTGCGTTTTGACGTCATGAGCCCCTTCCCGAGTTTTGATGCGTTTTTCTGTCAATAGTCATTGATTTACAAAAACAAAAATTACGTAATATCCATTTTTTTCCAATTCTCTAAGTTACGGACTAAATAGATTTGCATTTTTTTATACTGTCGTCTTGTCTATTTGATGAATCACTTGCCATTATGCGTATTTTAGCCGTGTAATGCAAATCGGGTTTAGTCGGTAATATCCGTACTCGTGTATGTTTATAAGTGCAAAATTGGAAAGTACTGAAAATAGCTTTTCAATTAAAGTCCTCGACTCTACCTATACTAATTTACCGTCAGTAAATCACAATAACAAACAAACGTCTTTTGTTATTTTTAAATTATGAGTGTAGCTTTCAGGGTTAGCCCTATTGTTATTTTTAAAACTTTATTTCATTGTATCGCATCTTTTGTGACTACCAAGGCAAGTTTACTACAAACCAAGGCTTTTAGTGCTTTCAAAAGTTTTTGTGTACTTTCATTGTTCTCGACCAGTATCCGTTTTTGTGTTAATTTTTGTAAAAAGAAAAATACTTTTCTCTGGGACGTACAAGAAGCCGCAAATCATTCGTTAAATTTTGAACTTAAACTGGCCTAGCGAGGTAAATAGTTTCAATGGAATAAGAGGACAGCGGATACTGTTTTGGAACGAAGTTCCTTATCGCGCTTTGTGAAAGGGGGCTAGACGGAAAAAAATCTTACGAAAAAGTTGTCACGACACTTTTTGCTTTTTAAAAATAAATGAAGGTTGCAATGCGTTTGTTTCATTTCTGTTTCGCATTGAACAGTGTGGTGTCGCGACGATTATTTTTGTTGAGTGAACATTATATTTGTTAATAATAAAAAAAATATTATTATAACTTAAAAAAAAAAAAATTACAATTCCTTCACTAGTTAATCGAAAGAACTCAAGTTTTTATTTTTACTAATGATGTTACCATTACCAATACCATTATGATAAACAGGATCTTCAAAGGAGCTCATAACTTATCCTGAAAAACATGTAGCGATTCCCAGGCATCGAATCGGATGAGTTTTTCAGTCGGCTTCCAGTCTAACTGAATGCAGTGAAATATCAGTATACCACCGTGTAGTACCATTGAGCGACTGTCTATCTGTCCTCCACAACCCAATTAGACCTGGGTAATACGATACCATTCGGTGAAACCGGTTGTCTTTTCTGGCTACTGACTACCTGTACCGACTGTGAACTTGTGTGACTTGAAGATTGACATGAAGGCTGCAATTGACTCATTCGCCACCTTTACTACTCTCGCAGGGACTTGACATAAATAAATATACACAATTTTTTTATGAACAAATTACGTACTTTTGCGTCAACTCAAATTCAAACTATTTATTTCCATTAGACCATTACGGCACTTTATGAGTGTAGGAGCTCGTGGCTAAATAATATCAGCCGCTCGAGTCGATCTTTAGGTTAAGCCATGCTTGCCTAGGTTGGTCTGTAGATGGGTCATTACATACCGAGTTTCCTCCATGCCTCGGAAAGCACGTTAAGCTGTTGGTCCCGGCTGTCATTTGTCTATCTTTGACAGTCGTTACAGGTAGTCAGTGGCCCAAAAAGTCTGACACCAGTCTTACGAAGTGGTATCGTATTTCCCAATATTAACTGGGCTGTGGAAGTCAGATAGGCCGTCGCTCCATGTAAAATACTGGTATTCAGCTGCATCCGGTTAGACTGGAAGCCGACCCCAACATAGTTGGGAAAAGGCTAGGCAGATGATGACTGTAGACTGTCAATAAAACAAAAAAAGTGAAGCTACAGTCACAGACACTAGGCTGGGGAATACCTCATAATAACTTAAGAAATTACTGTAGTTGCACATTCCAAAGCGTAGATCTCTATGGAGAAGAACGGGCAAGAAACTCCATGGACGCTCTTTTCAATCAAAAATGTTGTTACAAAATTACATTACATTATGTGAAAACGATGTCGAAAGACGAACACTTTTTGTTGGTTCCGTCCTTTTGTATTCGTAAATATTTTTAATACGTTGTGTATTTACTATTTATTTTATTTTTGTCATGTGTCGCTGTCGATGTCGCAGCGACAAATTAATATTCTTTCTTTATTTATTTTTTTACTTTTTGAATAAAGAAACCTTGAGATACACTGACGGAATGAATGTAAAAGCTGATCGAGACGTTTGACTCGAACCTTTGATGCGGGTTTTAGTTTGAATGAAAAATGTGAGCACATATTCTTTTCGATTTGATCCAAGAGGCCACGAATGAAATGATAAATCTTAACAGTTTACTTGGTTAGGGTTTATTAATATAGGTTTTCTCGAGAAGCCAATTCGGGGTTTGTTCTGATTTAATAATGGTGGGTATTCAATATAACCCTTGTTGTTGATTTCTATGTCAAAAGAGTTTATTAATCGACCTCAAAAAAAGAAGGAGGTTCTCAATTCAGTTGAATTTTTTATGTTCTTACGCATACGTCAACTGTAAATCCTTGGGTCAGTTTTAAAAATCGCAAAAGACAACAAAATCCACTCTAGTTGCAGTAGAGGTTTCTGGAAAATAGCGGAAAGAATCCCCCTTTCAAAAGCTAAAACCCATTTCGCGGCCCGCCTTTCGTTAAACATACCCATAAGAGTGTTCAACGCCGTAAGTAAAACTTTCAGTGTACCCAAGAACTACCTACTTAGAAGCCAAAACCAATGAATGGTTGTTGGGCCGTCCTTACGAGGAAATAGAAAACTTACTCTGTGACTCATGTCAATACATCCATTTGATGCAATACCCACACACACAACCACAAGTACTCACCTTAACTGTTGTTTTTGCAACTATGTGTACTTCTCTTTTTAATATGTTTTTATCAATGCTTTCATTTTGTTGCTTTTCCGTTTTAATTTTTCTAAAGCTAATTATTAACCCCCGACGGGAAAACGACGGGGTGCTATAAGTTTGACGTATCTGTGTGTGTGTGTATGTGTGTGTTTCTGTCTGTGGCATCGTAGCTGCCGATCGGATGAACCGATTTTGATTTTGTTTCTTTTCTTTATTTGAAAGGTAATTTAATCGGGAGTGTTCTTAGTTATGTTTTACAAAAATAAGTCCAAGGTGGCTGCCGCCACAAAATGGCGGATTACATATTTATTCAACAACTTCCTCAATATGGGTATCAAAAGAAAGGGCTTGACTAGTAAAATACTATGCGCTATAATAAATTTCAAATCCAAGATGGCCACCACCACAAAATGGTCAATTGCCTTTTTTTTTCTTGCACCCGTAAGACGCGTTAAAGAACTTCGTTCCAAAAAAATACCATAAAATGATGTGTCGGGGATTTTTTAAATTTTTAATTTAATGTTACTTGTTTTGTTTGTTTATCTAAAGTACATTTCTAGCGCTAGCAGAACACTCTAATACTATTAACCTAGAGTGTGTTTGGGTCACCAAGACACAGGCTGTGCCTAGTTTGGGACCCGCTGTTAAACCTATCTCGATTAAGACATGTACATAAATAAATAAAAAAACATGTAGTGGCGTTTGAGCCTTTTCTTAGTTGTTGGTTCACTTATTAGATAAATAATATATAATATGGCTAAATCATTGGTGGTCGGTGTTCTAGTTCTTCTTTTATGGATCTAATTCGTAGATTCTTGTGTGATTCGGAAGTCTTTATAAACCAAGGAGCTGTCTTGGGTGGAAATAACTCAAAAAGTGTTAGAGGTTTCAAAAAAAACAAAAGAATCCTAGTTCATATTCCTTATATTTTACATGTTCTATATTTTGATAGAATTTGAACTTAATTTAAAAGTAACATAACGCAGTCCACATTCATTATTTTACAAAATATAATAATACTGTCAAACATCACGATATTAATATTTATTATTATTTTATCTAATAATAAAGAAGACTAGCAACGTGTGACGCATTACTAATATTCCTGGTTGTTCCTTCAATAAGGCTATATTTGGTGGGAAATAACCACAATAATTAAATAGTGTACAGACATGCTAATCCCATAGGCCCATAGTTCGTTCGGCATGCGACAGACATGTCCTGCCCAGTCCCATTTAAGTTGGGCAGCCTTTTGATATACGTCAACGATTTGAATTCTGGAGCACAGTGTAGTGTTGCGCGAAGGAGATGGCGGTACAAACTGGATGTCTTCATTGAGAAGGAAAGAGTCAAAAGTACAATTCTGAGGGCTACAGAAACAGCAAACCGCAGTGCAAAAGCGGCCATATTTCAAACAGAATAAAATTTATTATCCCATAAGATGAAGTAAAGGAGACATCATTCCTTTACCTGTTCGGATAAATATTTTATTTTGGAAGACTCATTTTGCTTGGCTAGAATTCGAGATAGATTTAATATAACCAACACGTTAAAATGTGGTCAAATTATATTTCTTAGATAAATCTTACATAATTCTAAATCTTACATAATTAAGTACTTATAAAATAAAAACGATTATAGGACGCATGTCATTATAAAAATTATCAAACATAATTCGCCTAACTGTAATATGTATCTAAAATTATAAATCAACTAAAATAATTATACCTATTTAATTATAGAGCGATTAATTTAACCACTCTTAATAATATTTTATCATTAACATAATTTAATTTGATATTTACAATATACATACATGCTATTATCACAAGGATAAAAATTCGTAAAATATAAAACGATTCCCTTTATCTATTTCTGCAATATTTTTCTAATAAACACTCTTTTAATTTATCTCGTCTGATTAAAATCGACTAATTTACATAATTAGGGTGGTTTAGATATATTTAAAGGCAAGACAAGCATTTTGACAATTAAGGCCCGTTTGCACGACAAAGCGCTCTAACTAACGTTTAAACGTCTAACGATTGACACACAGAAAGGATGTCGTTTACTTTTAATGCTAAACCATATACAACGTTATTTTTTAGTCGATTTAATCCCTTTAAGGGCGGATAGTACTCATGAAAATAAACAACTTTTACTATGGGGCCGACTGTGACATCTCGAAAAAAAAAAACAGCTGCTGCCTACATTTTTTCGAGTTACGCGACCAATAATGTGATTAGCTGATTTTTTTTCGAGTCGGGTCCATAGTAAAAGTTGTTTTTTAAAAACGACAAAAAAATAACGTTGTACAGCGATTTGTGGTGCAACCGGATCTAGCATTGGAGAGCCAATCACAAAATTATTTTATCTTAGAGTTACACAGCTTCTTCCTAAGTACCTTTTGATTCTAGTTCAAAATCATTCCAACTTGAATTTTCACAATGAGTTCACATTCAGACAATTTTAACAATTCAGTCTCCAAAGAATAATTTTAAGGTGAATTTCATGAATCGCGTTCAAGAGCTGTCAGTCCAAATTGTAACGGAATATTGACACTGAACAGCACTTAAACGTAATTTAGAAGGGCTAATCGCGTTAAGTTTCCATGGTGTAATTCGCCTTGTGAAACGAATAGTAAAATTGTAAAAACTCTTTATTTTTGGGACAAAGCGAAAATTGATAAAATTTATGAATAATTTTATTATCCTCCACTAATACTATTAAATGCCTAACGCATATGCCCTGTATTCTCTTCTTACCACAGTTACTTTCTTTGCTTTCCAAATCTTTCTTTTACAATTATTTTCACGGGTACATATTTGAATATCGAAGATTAAAATACCAACGCTTAAAATACCAATGTTCAAAACATCGAAAATTTAAATATCGATTATATCAAAATGTCGAAAATTGTTATACCTACGCTTAAAACGTCGAAGATTGCAATGCCGAGTGATTAAAAAATCGAGTGATTCAAAATATCGAATGACATTCGATATTAGGGTGAATTAAGACGCCTGCGGAGCATTCGTATTTCATACAAACGTAATACCAAAATAATTTGTAAATTAAACATATTCCTAAGGTAGTGTGTATTTATTTCGATTGAATTACAAAATATCTAGGTTCCCAAATATATATTTTGATTGAACACTGATTTTAACAATAGTTATGAGACAAATAAGTTTTCTATAGAAATTTTAAATTCCTCATATCTCGTCTTTGTATCATTGTCCTCTCAAAATATATATTTGGGAACATAGATATTCTGTAATCCAATCGAAATAAATACACACTATCTTAAGAATATGTTTGATTTCCAAATTATTTTGGTATTACGTTTGTATGAAATACGCATGCTCCGCCGGCCCCTTAATGAATGTATTAAATGTTGAAAATTAACCAATTTTTACAAGTAGGTATATTAATTTTCGATGTTCAAATAATATATGTACCCATCGAGATTTAGGGCGTTCGATAGTTTGTACTTCGATATTTAGGACATTTGATAATCTGTATTTCGATATTTGGATCTTTCGATGTAACTTTTGTAGATATTTAGATTTTATTTATTTATTTAACAATTTATGTACACACTACATACAGAAAAGAAGAAAGGAATAGATATTTATTAGACGTAGGATATTTAACCATTCGATAATACAAACTTTCGTTTTTTAATTTTCGGTTTTATGATCGTCCGATATTTCCATTTTCGATGTTTTGAACATCGATATTTTAACAGTAGGTATTTTAATCTTCGATATTCAAATACGTACCCATTTTCACAGCTAACTGCTACCTAAATAAGTATTGAAGACGTTTTTGACCGAAAACAAATGTGAGGTCAAGTCTTCGATTTTTCTTAATAAATCAATTTTCTCTAAGAGCTTTGTAGTTTCTTTGATCACATATTTTAAGGCCACATTCTCACGATGGATTTCCTTGAGCAGTACTAAGAATATCCAAAACCTATCAACAAAGTACTTTTTTAGGCATTTTTATCTTTTACTCAATGTAGGTATTTGATCCGATTTTACGCGCGTCTACTCATTCGAAAGCCAGATACGTCTAGATTAACTATAATGATGATTTGATGAGCCTCCGTTTTATTTAAAGTAATCAAAACACCATTTATGCTTTTTTAACAGTTTTCCATAGGCAGACATTTCTTAGTGACTGCATTAAACAAACTTTATTTGCAGCCACACAGTCCATGTTATGCTAAAATGGCACATAAGTGCTCTAAGAATAAGGCTCTTAAAACTTAACTAAGAAATCACAACCGTGTTCTACTTCTTCCTAATGACGGTGTTGGCGACCCTCTGACATCATAAGCATCAAATAATCGACTACCAGTAGTCACAAATACTGTTGGTTTCGGATCTATAGTCTCAGGCGTTGTATCAGTTACTGTTTCTTCTGTTTTCTCTGAAGAATCCTTCTCAGCTTCTTTATCTTCAGCAGGAGGTGGTTTTTCTGTGGTGAAGAACCTCTTTGGTCCTGGTAGCTTTCTAGCAAGTTTCGCTACAAATGGATGTAGGAGACGTTCGTCGAAAGCATCACTTTTGCTACTCGTTAAGAGACCGATGATGTTACCTAGTGTGACGCAGATTATTGTCCCGATGACTGCATACCACATGTAGGATATTGAGTAGAATTTGTGAAGTTCTGTCATTCTGTAAAAGAAATGTGTCGTTTTAGCGATCGATTTTTATTGTCCTGTCGTGTAGAAGCCACGATTTGAGACCTCTTTAGTGGAAATGAGATAAAAGGCATCTACGTTATGATTCATAAATCACTTAAAAGTCACTATCTAGAGAGTATCATCATCACTGTCAGTCGACTGCTGGATATAAGCCATTCAAACGGCATTCAACGATTCTCAGCAAGTCCTATACAGCTGTTATCAGCCAACCATCTTGCCAGCACTCGTTCTGTCTACCATTAGCCATCATCTGGCAACTTCTTATTAAGACATTACATGAACCAGTTACATAATAACAGCCGCTTGGGTCGATCTTTAGGTAAGGTCGCGCTTGTCTAGGTTGATCCGTGGATGGGTGACCGCCTATTACACACCGAGTTCCTTCGTGCCTTAGAAATCTGCTGTCAATTGTAGATCCTTGACAGTTGTTACAGGTAGTCAGTGGGCCGACAGTCTGACAACCAGTCTTACCAAGGGGTATCATATTACCCAGTACTTAACTGGGTTGGGCAGTCGCTCCATGTAGCTGCATCCAGTAAGACTGGAAGCCGACTCCCACAAAGTTAGGAAAAGGCTAGGCAGATTATGATGAGGAGCAAGATAACGAAAGAGCGCGTGCCAATTTGGTTAAAACACTAACTCAAGAACTTAATTCTAGACCGAAAAATCTGATAACCGGTCTTTATGGGTTGTCGTATAACCCAGTACTAACTGGGTTGTGGAGGTCAGATATTAGGCAATCGCTCTATGTAAAATACTGGTATTCAGCTGCATCCAGTCAGGCAGATAGATGATGATGATAAGCAGATTAACGGTACTTACACAGGCGACATGGTTGGAGGAGCATGGGTTATGTTGATGGACTGCAACAATGGTGCTAGGTGGGCCAGCGTCGCGTTCACTTCGACCGGCAGAGCTTTGTGGACCAACGTCGATAGAGTCGCGTTTGTGCATTGCTGAAATAGATAATGTCAATGACGTTATTTGTTACAGCATCAGCAAAGAATCACTCAAAACAGATATGGATAAATTGCACATTTTCTTTTAGACATTGACACTGTTAAATACTTTAGTAAGTATTTGTATGGAAACGTTGGGATTTGGGTCGGTATCCAGAGCCGTGTTTGCAATTTGTCCGCATTGGATTCACATACACTTCAAATACTAAGTATAGATTTGATAACCAGCACTGAAAGTCGAAGTTGAAGCAACGAATATTGATGGAAACCTTTTCAACAGAGTGAGAGAGATTTTTCACGGTTTAAACCGTGAGAATTAAACTTATAGTGTCATTTACGAGATATTTTGATTTCAATTGATTATTTATTGATTTTTGTCGAAATATCGGGAGCTCAAAATATATCTTACTGCTCTCAAAGTGGTAAAAAATAACGCCGTGGAAAATCTGATGTAGTACACAACCTGCACTGGGCCCACGTAGTGGATTAAAGCCCACTTCCACTCGGAGAAAGGAGGTCATCATTAAAGGCTGATAATTATGTCCTTAAACAAATCAAGGGAAACTAACCTCCGTAGATATAGGCAACATAGCCACTCCTTTATTCACATACAGAAGTCTGCCAGCCGCCATCCAAGTAGTGACCAGATGGGACGCAATCATGCCCCATAAGGCTCCTTTTCCATTAGCGATGGGACAGAGGGCTGCTAAGATGAAGACACCTAGCAAGGCACCTGATGTTGCTGAGGTGACCAGTAAGGACCCTTCGACGACTCCGCCCACGATGCCAACACAGAGTGACAGGCACATTATGATGAGAGCTGAAAAGAAAATAAGGTACTATAGAGTTGCTGTGAGATTGCGATTTGCGGTTATCAGAAAATAGGGACTTCAAACACTGTTTTAAGCTATCACGGTTTATAACGATAGGTACTTACGAATTGATTGGAGAATGTGGGTGGATAAAAAAATGTTAGGAACAGACAAATCTGTCTACCCTCTTCCCGCATTCACCAGTCAAGCCGCGATCATGGCGCTCGAAACAGTGTCAAAATATCGGTAGGTCAAAATTAACAATAATCACGGAAAATTCCTCGTTTGTGTAATTTTAAGTAATAGGGACTTCCTTCACTTCTTTGCCTGAAATTTTCAGACTTCGAAATACACCATAATTCGAAATCTGAAAATTTCACCATCTTTTAAAAACATGCTCACACAAAAATACATGCACTAGGCCCACTAAAAAACAGAGATGCCGATGAATAAAAACGTTATTAGAGTCCAAAGTAATTTATAGAAGGGCGAATAGATGATGACGTTGTTATGCAAATTAAAGCTAAATAAAATATTACCATAAATAACTCCAATAATTTTGATGACAGTCAACTGTTGCTTATCACTGATGCCCTTGAAGGCAGGCGCGAAGGAAACGAAGTCTTCCCAAGTCACCGTCGACAAAGAGTTCACGTTTGATACCAGGAAACTGTAATCAATAAAATAATGTGTTAGAAATGAAGTTTTAAAGATAAATCAAGAACAAGACAAGACTTTTTCTAGTAACAAACGATTTGAAGACAATTATTATGAAGCACACCGCACTCGGCCACCTGCCTTCACCACAATAAGGCTCGATTAACGTATTTCCTACCATACGGTTTACGGGACATTGAAGGGCATTGTGGACAACAGATATGTGATCGATAAATCACATGTGTCATTTGTCTTTTCAGAGCAGAGGCCTATGTACCAGTTGGGGATATATTATAAGTTGTTTATTTGATGGATGGAGAGGGAGATAAAAACCTAGAAAACGATAGATAGATAAGATGGACTGTGTGAAGAATGATATGAAAGAAAAAAGGTGTAAATGATTTTGTGGCGGTTGACAGGGGAGAATGGAAGAAAGAAACGTGTTCCACCGATCTCAAATATACATGGTACAAGGGCATGCTGATGATGTTAATATGTATTATGTAAAGAGCACGTCAAGAGACGTCTCCTAACCAAGACTTTTACTTGTTAACTACAAACCTTAGAGCCCCATTGAACAGACTCCCCAAAAACAGTCCAAGCATTCCAGGCAGGAAACTGAACTGATCTTGTACGTAGAACGGCAAAATTTCATCAGGAGCTGCAATTTTGCCCGAAGCCAGGGGATCGCAGTATTGGTACATGGCATAAAGGGTCATGCCGACCACCCAGGAGAGGCTGAAGAGAACAGCTACTGCTGGAACGTTAGCTAGCAAGGTCCTCCTGACCCTGGCTTCACTGGACATGGAGCAGTAGCGCTGAACGAAGGTCTGTTGGCAACCGTAGATAGAGACGGACATGAAGAGTTGGCCGATGATGGCAGATAGTGTGTCGACGCGTACGGTTGGGTCTCCGGTTATTCTAAAAACAGATAATGTTTTGTTAGAAGTTTTCTTTAAAGAACCACGACCAGTGTTGTCTAGAATAATGTAGACGAATAAATGCATCCCGTGACTAAAAATAAGAAGTTGAAACTTTGAGAAACAGAAAAAGTTGGAACTTTGACCTCTAATATCTCCATATCTCCGGAACTATAAGGTTCCCAGGTATGGTTCAGAACAATAAAAATATCGCAACGACGGGGAGAATAAGAGCCTTTTGGCTCTAACTTTTCAGCTAATAATGGATTCAGTTTGGACCCATAAGATATACTGGAATAGTGAAACCGAATGGTATGTATTTTATTTAATTGTAAAGGTCTCAGGTGGTAAGTTCTTTCGAAAAAAAACGATTTCTGCAACTACTTTCGACTTGATTGAAACTTTCGACAGTTTCTGTAAATCCAATTAACTTATGACTTTTTATTAAGGTTTTAATTCTCTGTTAGATCACTTTATGACGGCCTCAAAAAATTCATAGAATTCACTCTGCATTCAAGTTAAATCTTTTTAGTCAGTGCCAAGATAGTATATTTCAATTATTTACGTCGCTAATATTACAATGAAAATGTATAGGTACTTACTGGAAGAATTTCAACCTTCCGCCTTCAATATTGTCGTTGACTACTTTGTGTGGGCCTCCCGCCATGATGGTCGCTTGAATGATGAAGGCGCCGCTGACCATTATCATTGTTAGAGTTTGAATTACGTCAGCTCTGAAATAGATAACACATTCGTTCTTAGTTTTGTTGATGACTCACAAAGTTACACTTTTTTTTTTTTTTTTTTTTTAGGATGGGAAATCATCAAATGACTTCTCCCACTCTGGGCGGAGCGGGAGGGAGTGTCAGACTCTTACTGACTAAAACCCATCCATGTTCCTTCCTCGCCCTTTACGTTCCGGGGCCGCGGTATCTCTTTCGAACAGTCCCGCAACCCCGGCAGGCTTCGGCCCTTGCGGGCCCCTCTCTGCTGCTGACATCTCTTTGAGGCGCGCGTGGAACACGAACGCGCCGTCGACACGGCCTGTCGTCACTAGACGGACGGACGGCTAGCTAGCCCATAGCTAACCGTCCACAGGCCCGCATCTACGGTGGCCGGTAGCCACCACGTGGCCCCCGACGCCCGGTGCGTCTCCCGCGGCAGTTACACTAAAAGCTTCTTTCTACTGTGTCTTTGTTTCCATGGTTCATTTCTAATCGATTGAAAAATGGCAGTGTATTTCAATTCTTCGGAATCGTTTAGAACCTTTGTTTTTATTTGGTTGGTAAAAACGTGTGAAATTGGTAGTGAGGAAAGATTTGAGTATGAATGTACGAGTATAAGAGTAGCCAAAGACCAAAGAAATGATGGATGTACTGTATTAAGGATGATATGGCAAGACATGCTACGCCGACCTCAAATGAATAATAAAATGATAATTATCGTCAAGGTGCAAGAGAATGATGATGTCAACTTTTTTTATATAACCATCAAAAAAAACATCAGTAACGTTACCTGATAGCAGCAGCCAGTCCTCCAAGAAGATTAAACACGATCCCCACAATAGTCAGCGCTGCTGCTGACGCCCAATGGGGCAGATTCAGAACTGCGTGAAGAGCTACTGTCGGCGTGTAAACTGTTACTGACAAGTTTAGCACTTGACGTAGAAGGAATGTTGCAGCGGCCATACGCCGTACCCAACGAGAGCCGAAGCGCATCTGGAAATAAAAGGAAGAAATATTAATAATTGGACCGTTGGCTTAGCGTCAGTTCACACTGAGACGCGACGCGACGCGACGATACTGAAAGTGATTTTGCGCAGTGCTGTTGAAATGTGTATCGTTTCGTGTAGGAAATAAGGTTATATTTTGAGTCGCTCTATTAAAATGTGTACGCAGCGTCGTGTGTCGGTGTGAATTGACCCTTACTGGTCGGACTCGCGATTGCTGATTTGTAGTCTTACCAAGGAGTATCGTGCTACTCAGTACTAACTGAGTTGTGGAGATAGATAGATAGGCAGTCGCTTTATGTAAAATACTAGCATTCAGCTGCGTCCGGTTGGACTGGCAGCCGACCCCATAGCATCATAGTTGAGAAAGGCTAGGCAGATGATAATTGATCTAATACAACTCCAGACTAACCTGTAAATACTCATACACTGAGTTAGTATGCAGCCTGTAGTAGACCGGCACGAAGATCCAGCAGACAAGCGGGAAGGCAATAATGATGCCATACAGCGTCTCCCACATCGCGGACCCATAGTACACCAGCTCCGATGGGAAGCCTGAAATAGGAGAATGAATATTTATAAGTATTGAAAATAATATCAATCAGTGGTAGTCATAGCATACATGACATAATCAGCTTTGTTATGGGAAAATCCCGCCACCCTATTCCCAAACCACTGTAACTCCTGAAAGCCAGAATCAACAGTGGTAACCACAAGAAAAGCGCCGAGACAATCTCGACGAAATCCCAGAGATTAATAAGAAAAGTATAGCGGAGGAGTAGGAAACACCCTAATTTCAACTTCCCTCCATATCAGCAGGAGACAGATGAATGAAACAAGGCAAACAGGGGGACGTTTACAACTGGGATGGGTCCAGCATAATCAGTCTACAACGTTTCCATAAGGCACTTGTTTCCCCGTCATTGTGAAATTTTTCCATTGGGGGTCAAAGTTCCACCTTTTTACCAGTTAACTATAAATTCCTCCATGACCCGTTAAATATTCAATGCATCCATCACCACATTGAGTTATACCGTAAAACGAAAAAAAAACGCTTTCTTGCAACAATTTTTGCGTAGTGTTACTTAGTTTGTACAGAAGGCTTGGTTGACTGCTTTCTTTCTGGCAGTTGATAAATTTTAGCTTGGCCTTGAAAGTGTAAAATACGCTTTATCTTGTCACAGACATTTTCAAACGGTTAATAGGTAACGTTTTATTTGGCAATTTATTGAATTTTGAATTGATAAGGTTTTTTTTAATCTGCTTTAAAACGGTATTTTATGTTAAATTTCACATCATTCTATTCTAATTTGCTGTAAATATTCGTTTTTTTTTTTCTTTTTCGTTGCGTTCATAATGTCATTGTGTTGAGTTTGGCACAGAAAACGGGTCTGTCTTTGCCCTTGGAAATTTATATGGAAAACTGTAATCAATCATTGAGATCATTATTAACAAGCAAAACGAGCTGTATTTATAATTATTTTGTACGAATAACGTAATTCAATTTCAGTAAATGTTTTGCTCTAAAAATTTTGGCAGGTACAGTTGCCTTTACATTAAGCTACCAGAAACTGTCACTACAAATAACTTTAAAACATAAAATGATGAAGGTTAAGTTCAAAATCGAATAGGAAAATTTTACAGTATGTACAGGAACATGGTGCGATGGTGATTGTAGCTATCAGAAAAACTGTTCGAGAAATTTCATTTATTTTGAAATCTGACTCAACAACCATTTCAAAGAAAGGTGTATTTCCCAAGAAACGATATTTTTAGATGTCAACAATATGTAATTAGTAATTTTGGCATAAATTCAAAAATAAATGTTAAGTCAGTTAGTTAATGTGCTCTTTGTATGTTGATGCAAAAAAACAGACTGTAATTGATAACTAAATGGCCCCTATATGTTCGAGGGTATTCCCAGAATTAATCATATAATTTATATAGGTACTGGTTTTGTTATTTAATTATTTAAAAAAAAGAACGTTACCAATCACTAGGAGTTTCACCTGTATGGATATGGAACAACTACCTGTATAGGTCACACAAGTATTTGTTCCGTTTGGGGATTGAACCCACGACAGGCAGCGCGGCAGCCGCTCTACCACTGCGCCAACCATGCCGTCAGTCCTTGTGTATAAAGTGTTTTGTTTATTAACCCCTGACGCAAAAACGACGGGGTGTTATAAGTTTAACGTGTCATGAGTGTGTGTATCTGTCTCTGGCATCGTAGCTCCCGAACGGATGAACCGATTTTGATTTTGTTTGAAAGGTGAATTAGTCGGAAGTGTTCTTAGCTATGTTTGATAAATTTAGTTCAAGATGACCGCCACCACAAAATGGCGGATTACATATTTATTCAACAACTCCCTCAATATTGGTATGAAATATGAAAGGGCTTAACTAGTAGAATACTCTACGCTATAATAAATTTCAAATCCAAGATGGCCGCCACCACCAATTGGTGAATTATTTTTTTAGTGACAACTACCTTAGTATGGGTGGCTTGTGAAATTATGACCCTATCTGTGTCGGGGTTTTTTTTTTAATTTTTTAATTTAATGTTACTTGTCACACCAAGGATATAAGAGCATCGATTTTAGCGCTGTTTTGGTTCGCTGGTTTTTAAACAAGCTATAAGAATTCAAAGTTTTTGTCAACTTGTCTGCTTAGAAAATCCTTAAAACATTAAACAACATAGTTTTCAGTAATAAAAACCGGTTATAGAGTTATTTTACTTTTTGTTCTGTAGGTACCGCGACGAAAATGAACTGGAGTTTTAAAATTTTCGGAGGCACGAACGGATGATAAAAACGACAACAAAACCCATCCATATTCCAGGGCCAGGGCCTCGGTATCTCTTTCGAACATTCCCACAGCCCCGGCAGGCATCGGTCTTTGCGATCCCCTTACGGTGTGCTGACATCTCTTTGAGGCGCGCGTGGAACAAACACGAACGCGCCGTCGACACGGCCTGTCGTCATAAGACGGACGGACGGCAAAACTAGCCCATAGCTCACCGGTGGCCGGTAGCCACCACGTGGCCCCCAACGCCTGGTGCGTCTCCCGCGGCCGCTGGGGCGAAAGGTTCTCTTTCGCGTTCCGCCACCTCCTTTCGTGCGTGACGTCCTTCCCATTTCGTCTCGCTCCGGACCATGGATTGAACCAAGGCCGGACGCGAGAGATCGCCGCCGCCGAACCTTGCGCGCGCGTGGAACACGAACGCGCCGCCAACACGGCCTGCCGTCATTAGATGGACAGACGACTACAAGCCCCTGGGGCTACGCAGGCGTTTAATTCGACCACACGTGCACGGTATTTAAACTTTTGTTAATCGTTTAATTAAAGGTTCAGAAGCCCAACAAAGTCAAACACGTGTAGATCACAGTTTGCACCATGTAATTAACGTAATCACTAATCGTGACATTTACAGGCACTTAGAGCAGTAATAATATTCTAACCTGGCGTCTACTTCAGGGTATTAAATGACTAATATAACTAGTTTATAGATATCGCACGCACGATTTGCGTATAAAAATGTGAGTCATGTTGGTTTCGGTAAACAATTTTATAGTAAGTTTATGAGTCGGTTATCGTAAATGGTTTATCGCTGACCATAGTAAGACCTGGACTTTCAGTAGTACCTTTAATTTCTCTTTGTAATTATGTTTTTCTATTTGTGTTTAGGTTTAAGTTTTTTTTTGTAGAAAGATAATGGTGTGTGCACTTGTGGCATAAACCAAATAAACCGTTAATCTTTTTCTTTTAAGATTATCAGTTTCCTGACAGTCTGTAATGACTTTCAAATATCTCCAAATGTCAGCCAGGATCAACGGTATATGGATGACCCACGCTAGACTGTGTCGGGTCTGAGCAGAGGGTTGGCCGTAGCAGGATCAACTCACACTTTAACGAGCGACAACCGAGTGACGGCCGAGCAACGGACAACACGATACAATACGGCCGACACTCGGCTCGGACCCGACACGATCTAGCGTGAGTCAAGCTTTAACGTGGCTCTCGGAGTCTCGGTAGAAAGTCTTCATGGGGTCGAGGGTCCTCGGTACGCTAGGCATGGTCTTAACATCCACGGTCCAACACTTCGACAATTGTTGCTTAACCTTGAAGATGAACATTACATTCTATTTATTAGGTCATAATGGTACCAACGCATCAATATGTATTGCGGATATGGTGACAAGGATAAATAATGGATGAAGTCTAGTTTTTAACTTGGCATCAATTTGCACTAAAAAGATAGTTTTAATTATTTTGTGTTAAACGTAAGTATCTTGTTGTAGGCACATACATATCCATTACATAGGTGGTACATACTCACTGATACCTAGTAGTTTTGGGTTACTTTTTAACTTTGTGTCATGAATTTTCAGTGAGTAATATAATAAACTAGCTGATGCCCGCGGCTTCGTTCGCTTGACAAATAATATAGTAAAACCTTCTTCGTGAATCACTCTATCTATTTCAAAAAGCACATCAAAACCCGCGACTGCCTATCTGATCTCCACAACCCAGTTAATACTGGGAAATACGATACCACTTGATAAGACTGGTGTCAGACTTTTTGGGCCACCGACTACTGTATCGACTGTCAAAGATGGACAAATGACAGCCGGGACCAACGGCTTAACATGCTTTCCGAGGCACGGAGGAAACTCGGTATGTAAGGGTGGTCACCCATCCACAGACCAACCTAGGCAAGCATGGCTTAACCTAAAGATCGACTCGAGCGGCTGCTATTATTTAGCCACGAGCTCCCAGTCTAAATCTAGTCTTCTTCACACTACACGATAAAGAATCGTGTGGTTCGTGTCTAACCTAACAATGTTTTTAGGTCGGCTGTGGGTCTCTCACTTGGCTTACATGCCGTCGAGAAATATCTCTGCAGGCATGCTGGTTTCTTCACAATGTTTCCCTTCACCAAAGCAAGTGATAATAAGTCTACGGTCTAGTAAGTTCATGAAATATAAATTGTCATTCCTATCAGCTGACTTTCATACGGAAAATCTGTGATATAATCAGAAAACATTTTGTAAACATCGTCCCTAAGTCCCTATCGACACCCACTTACTCGAATGTCTGTCATTGGAGTCATTTGTTGGCAATCAATGTCTCCAAGTCACGTCGACAAATACTTGGGATGAGAAGGGGCGCCTCTTACGTCGTTTTGCGGGCATGATTTTAAAATATGATCTCAAAGAAGCTATTTCTGGTATTGTACTCTCTTTCATGATTTGTCTCCTAAAAGCGACTCATCATCATCAGCCTATAATATTCCCACTGCTGGGCCAGGCCTCCTCTCTATGAGAGGGAATGGGTTATAATCCACCACGTGGAACCAGTGTGGATTGGTAGATGTCACATGTCTTCGATTTTTTGGTTCAAGGACATTTCCTCACGATGTTTTCCTTAATTGTTTTGAGAGCAGTGGTGATTAAATAAATTACACAAAGTAATGTGCTTGTCTGGGTTCGAACACACGACTTACTGCTCGTAAGTCGAGGCCGCCACCATTAAGCCGCCGCTGCTTCCCAAAGGCGACTACTATAGCGATTTTTAGGGTTCCGTTACGAGAATGGTAACCCACGGGACCCTATCAGGGTCCATATTGTTTTTTTTTAAATAAAAAAGAATAAGTACTATAAAATTCTTTTACTTCGTACACCATCTATGTAATATATGGAATGCAACAAACTATTTAGTATTACTAAGCCTCCGTTGTCTGTCCGTACGTCTGTCTGCCAGCGGGTTGTTTCTACCAATTCTTTGCAAAATACTGTGACAAAAATCATTTAGTAAGTACGTGAAGGACTGGACTTAGACTTTCTCAAATACAATAAATACCTAAAGTCTTCTTTCGGCGCGTTGAACAATTTTTGTGTGAACAAGAATCATTGAACTCACGCTATCGTCACCGAATGCTTTCATGGAACGGTTAGTCAATTAAAACTAAGCCCAGTGATTGAATTTCCTGTTCATAGCACAGTATATTATTTGTAAAGCAATCGTTCCGTCTACTTGTTTTCAGGTTCAAACAATGATTATTTTAAAAACATTTTTCCAGTTTTGTTTGACGACCTGACTACTTCCGTCAGGTTTAACCATGTAGTGGTAACTGTCTATAATGTCTATGCCGGATATTGATAATTCATTATACTGTAGTTTATTTCAGGCATTATCCCATAATACTCACTACATAAGTTTCATTAACACTGTAAATCACATAAGATTACATTTTTTAAATTATGATCAAAGTAAAAATCCACATTTAAATCAAATTCACCATTAAAATATAAAGGGTGTAAAAAATCCGAAAGCCACTTGTTTTCCCTATTATTTCGATTATTTTTTTGTTGCACATCATACCGGTACCAGATTTTTTCTTTTAACACCTCCACGACCTGACGGAGGTCTATTATCCATCAGCACAACGTTTTGAGTGCGTTAAAAAAAAAGTGGTTTTCCAGCAATAATTTTTGCGTAAAGTTACCTACTACACATAAAAAATCAAAATTGAAATCATTATTAAATTCAGAATTTAAGTCAAAATTAAAATCAATACCATAATCAATATTATTTTTATGTTGTTTTCAAGGGGTGAGGAACTTTTTTTATGGAAGTTCTTCGCCCATGATAAGTTGTGTGGTAATCGTTTAATAGTGGTATGGACATGTGATTAGGAGGAATGAGGAAAATGTCTTGAGGAAAGTTTTGAGTATAAGAGTAGAGGAAGACCAAAGAAGAGATGGATGAACTATGTGAAGGATGATATAACTGATTGAGAAGTATGGAAGAAGACGACATGTTGACCACAAATGAATAAGGACATATAAACTTGAATCACCATTCATCATTATTCTCCATAATGATGAATGGTGATTCAAGTTTTTAACAACTTTTATTTGACTTTCACGTTGAAAAATCATCGTTTGTGTTACATTTTGATTATTTACCCGGTTTTTCCACTACCTAGCATTTTTTTTTGAAAAAATGCTAGTTAGTTCCCCGTCGTTAGGTATTCATGATCGTCTTTTATTTATCTAAGTTTGTACTCAAAATAATTTACATCAAACGTAGGTACGTAACGCAAAAGATATTCAAGGTCAGTCATAAAATGTAATAATTTGTTCCAAAATTAGCTTCAAGTAATTAATTTACAGGTATTCATTCCATAAAGGAGAAAAAAAACAATGTATTTACATATTAACCTGACCACTGTGCCACTATAACGTCACAGTATAGAAACGAAGATCGAAACAGTTAGATTTATCCTTACCGTATAAGGCCCGGTTTCTACCAAAGCCGAGAGGAGATATGCAAGATTCGACCAATCACAGGAAAGACGAGAGACGCGATGTAGACTTCAACCAATATGATTGGTCGAATTTTGCACATCTCCTCTCCCCTTTGGTGGAAACAGGGCCTTAGGTTCACGGAGAAAGAGACAACAGTGAGAAAATCATCATCTGCCTACGTAGGTACCTGTACCTACGTACATTACTTTGTGCTTGATTTTTTTAGGTAATGCCAACCCAATGTTTAATGAGCGAAACATTTAATTAAATCACCATTTTAAGTAATTCTCTTGTGACGACGACAACTTTGCCTTTTCTAAACAACAGAAACATTGTTAAAAAAACAACAAAAACCCACAATCATTCACTATTTTATACACGAGTGCCCAAAAAATAAGTGTTTTGTTTTTAGAGTATTGTTCACCTACATTTATTAAGGGGCCGGCGGAGCATGCGTATTTCATACAAACGTGATACCAAAATAATAACATATTCTTAAGGTACTTACTGTGTATTTATTTCGATTGGATTACAAAATATCTATGTTCCCAAATATATATTTTGAAAGGACAATGATACGAAGACGAGATATGAGGAATTTAAAATTTCTATAGAAAACTTATTTTTCTCATAACTCTTGTTTTAATCAGTGTTACCTTAGGAATATGTTTGATTTACAAATTATTTTGGTATTACGTTTGTATGAACTACGCATGCTCCGCAGGCCTCATAAAACAGTTTTTAACTTAAAAAAGGTTCAGGCCCGGCAGTCTCGACAGAGATAACGACAAAATCGCTAACTTTCGATCGCTGATTACTAACGAATAAAATTGGTTGCAATTATTATGCTTACGAGAAACGCATCTAGGATGTGGAGACTTTCATAACTCGCAAGCATTATTATTGTAACTGAATTTATTCGTAAGTAATTAGCAATCGAAAGTTAACGATTCCCGGCCCAGGGCCGGCAGTCTCGACAGAGAAAACGACAAAATCGTTAACTTTCTGTTGCTAATTACTAACAAATGCATTCGGTTGCATTATTGATGCTTACGAATAATGAAAGTCTCTACATCCTAGACGCGCTTTGTGTAAGCATAATTATTGCAACCGAATTTATTAGTTAGTAATCCGCTATCGAAAGTTAGCGATTTTGTCGTTATCTCTGTCGAGACTGCCAGCCCTGGCCCGGCAGTCTCTACCTAACTTTCGCTTGCTAATTACTAACGAATAAATTCGGTTGCAATAATGATGCTTGCAAATAATCAAAGTCTCTACATCCTAGACGCGTTTCTAGTGAGCATAATTATTGCAACCGAATGTTTTCGTTAGTAATCAGCGATTAAAAGTTAGCGATTTTGTCGTTATCTCTGTCGAGACTGCCAGCCCAGGGCTGGCAGTCTCGACAGAGATAACGACAAAATCGTTAACTTTCGGTTGCTAATTACTAACGAATAAATTGGGTTCCAATAATGATGCTTGCGAGTAATGAAAGTCTTTACATCCTAGATGCGTATATCGTAAGCATAATTATTGCAACCGAATATATTCGTTAGTAATCAGCGATCGAAAGTTAGCGATTTTGTCGTTATCTCTGTCGAGACTGCCAGCCCAGGCCCTGCAGTCTCGACAGACATAGCGACAAAATCGTTAACTTTCGGTTGCTGATTACTAACGAATAAATTCGGTTGCAATAATTATGCTTACGAGAATCGCATCTAGGATGTAGAGACATCATTATTCGCAAGCATCATTATTGCAACCGAATTTATTCATTCGTTATTAGCAATTGAAAGTTAGCGATTTTGTCGCTATCTATGTCGAGACTGCCAGCCCTGGTCTTGAATCGTTATCTATCGTGATCTTCAACGTTTTTTTCTAATGATAAACGATACATAGTTCCTTGTTTTGGTTTGCACGAGAGCTTTTGACATCTTTAGGGACTCAATTCTGCTATTACAATAGTGTCAGAATAGTTGATCATTGATTTCATAATGATCAAGTTCTGTCAAGTTTTGACAAGTTTGTTAATCTAATAATATAATGGCGTCATTATGACTTTTCAATGGTCAACCACTGACAGTCCATTGAAAGAAATGTCATAGAATGGTAATCTCCTACATTAATAAAATCTATTATAAATGAAATATTATGGCATGAATAAATGTTCGCATTTAGTAGCAGATTTTGAAAACCATTTGTAGTAAGGGTTTTATAATAATGGCAATACGACTATGTCATTAAAACACAATGTTATTACGAGACCATTGATCGACCATTGTGAATTTAGCAGATTACGAACTTAAGCAAAATGACAATGGGATGGGAATGGAATCGTGTTGGAGTGACGAATTTATAAAAATAGCAGAATTACTCATTAATTATGAGTGAGTGTGAGTTGTCATTACATAGGGCATAAGGCTGAGATTAGTTTGTTTGTTTCTTTTATTTTCGCACGATTTTCTTTATGTTACTAAAAAAACTGTAAACATACCATTTTTTGTCCCTTTTTAAGTTGAATGATGTCATTAACATTATAAATATTAAATTACATGATAGCTACCTTTTATACGTGTTTTTAATCATATTAATGCATTATTTTTTTGTTTAATTTTACCTTCATTAACGAAAATTATGACTGACAGTCAGTAAAGTAAATAAAAAAAGGTTTGTTGATTGTTTGTCTGCGTAAGTAATAAGTAAATCTTGTTAAGAAGATAATTTTGATAACACATGAGGTAGTTGACATGACATACTGACCGTGAGGACTGATTCTGATAACTGACGTAGACCTAGTTTCGTTTTTAGTAGTTCTTAGGTTCGGAAAACTATCGTTCTTAAGAGCGCTATTACAATTTTTCTTGTATTAGAATATTAGACTCTTAAAACACATACATAGTAAGCCATATAAAAACCATTATCAATCACACATCTACGAGTAAATTCTCAGTTATAATGTGGGATTATGGTTTAAGTTTGCCACAAAATTAAAAAAAAAATTCTCTATGGAGTGCTCAAAATAAATATCACATTTTTTCTTGTATTAATCTTATAATACCCAAATACAAGAAAAAATGTGATAGCCCTCTTAAGGGTCCCGGGTTCGAATCCCGATAGGAGCAAATGTTTGTGTGATGAGCATGGACATATTTTGTTTCCGAGTCATGGATGTATATATGTATAATAAGTATGTATTTACAAACAAAAAAAGTATTTGTAATGTAGTATAGCAACTATCTGGTGTCCACAACACAAACCTCGTTGCTTATTGTGGCACTGTGTGTAATGTCCAGCGGTATTATTTATTTAATAAATCAGTTGGATCTGTTTGATTTTGAACCGGATATCGCTTGGTGGCCTAAATTGCTTGCTTTAGTTAAATCATAATAAGATAATAATATGAATCAAGATACAATTCTTTAAATGAGATCTTTAGGTTAAGCCGTGCTTGCCTGGGTTGGTCTGTGGCTGGGTGCCCACCGATTATATACCAAGTTTCCTCCGTGCCTCGGAAAGCACGTTAAGCAGTTGGTCCCGGCTGTCATTGGTAGATCTTTGACAGTCGTTACAGGTACTCAGTGGCCCAAAAAGTCTGACAATCAGACTTACCAAGGGGTATCGCATTACCCAGAACTAACTGGGTTGTGAAGATCAGATAGGCAGTCGCTCCATGTAAAATATTGGTATTCAGCTGCATCAGTTTAGATTGGAAGCCGACCCCAACATAATTGGGAAAAGGCAAGCAGATGATGAAATGCATATTATTATCTGACATCCACAACTCAGTTACTGGGAATGCCAATTCCAGTCCAGTACAGTCGCGTTGTATTTAAAAATCGGAATTCGTTAAATTTTATTTTTCGGCAACCTCACTAAACCTACATTTAGAAACGACTGCAGGCATAGACATCACGAAACCTATGATCTACAGCTGACATTTAAATAGTTACAGAAACCATGACTATATTTATATTATGATTATTGTAGTTCTTCTACAATTACGGTAACATTATAGTATACAGTTTGTCATTACAATTTTAGAGTTCTGTAAAAAATAACAAATCATAATTCTTGGCATATGAGTAAAGTTTTTTTAGGACAAGCCCGCCACACTTTTTCCAAACCACTGTAACTCCAGAAAACCAGAATCAACAGTGGCGACCAGAAAAGCGCCGAGACAATGAAGCTCGACGAAGTCTCAGAGAAAGCATTTAACTATATTGGATCCCGCAACGAAATTAATCAGCGATGTAGTAGGAAAACTTGGTATATGTTTGTCTTTGCACAACCCGGAAATCCAACCCAGAACCTCGTGCTCACGTATGCAACTACTGAAGGAACTATGCTGTCTCAATTTTTATAATCTCATTGTTTTCCAAAAAAAATGTCGGCAAAATTGTCTACGGAACGCTTTTCACACTTGCCCCGTTTTTTTTTAAACATAATATTATACATAGACAAATAAGTATGTGTGTTTCACAGTCCAGTGTCCACGGTAATAGTACCTATACGCTTTAATATGACGGCATTATTTTAATAATGTCGATTATTTATTTATTTGATGTAATTGTTCGTTGACTGACGTTTGAGTTTCTAATGTTTTTATTTTAAAAGAGTAATTATGTTTGTGAAAGAAAGGCAGAATAACGTAAAAATAAAGAATTTATGCAACAAAAGCTAGTCAATTCCCCATACTGAGGTCGACTTACAGCCTAACTTTACATCAGATTTGACATATAGCGACGGCCTTATTTTGAGTGTGACATTAGTAATGGATACCCTCCGTCTGAGGCAAGTGGAGGGTTATGTCAGACGGTAACTGACAAAAAACCCACTTCCTACAACTACCATGTGCTGGGGGTCTGGGAGATAAAAGTAGGTGGACCCCCGACTGGTATCAGCCCGCTAGTCCAGGAGGGCCATGGACATGTCTCTTTGTGGTCGACTGCAAATACCTTAAACTGAATTAATTTTGTACTGGACATTCCGTTCTTTTTACGGACGCTATCAAAATTTAAAAAAAAAAAAATCTTTTAAAAACTTTTTGCTGGATGTCAGATACGCAGTCGCTCCATGTAAAATACTGGTTAGAAATTGTTTTTTCCTGTAAGTACAAATTTTATTTAATTTTCTTTTATGACTGTTTTGGAAATAAAAGGGCTTTTATTAATAATAATACATTAGCACACGAGGTTCGCGACGTGTGGAATATGAACTCGGTTATCATTGTGCCGATTGTCGTGACGGCCAATGGCCTTATAGCCAAGAGCTTCGATTACCATCTATCAAAGCTCTCTTTAGGCGGTTGGACCAAGAACCTGATTCAGAATGCAATACTCCTCGGTATGGCTCGCATTGTGAGGAGGTTCCTGTCTCTGCAACCCTAACCACCGCGCACCGGTGGCTTGGACCCTGCTTCCGACACCGGTGGACACCGGTGGTGCACCGGTTCTATTTTTTTAATATTTTTAAGTGTTGGGTAATATGGGTTTAAGAAATACTTGGAAATGTAATAAGGTAAGAAAGTAAATGGATAAACGAAATAATACATTTAAACTTGAACCCTCGGCCAATGTGGCACTTTGTATCAGTAACCCACTTATCGGTTTTAACGGTTATTATTAATGAAAAGCACCATTAGGGAGTTATAAGGTTTTTCCTAACGACTTGGTTTCGTGTCGATTTTATATCACGTTTACATAGTTTTAGTGAAGACTGATAAACATAATTTGTAAACCTATTAGTTAATTAATTAAGAATTCAGTGACAGGAAGTCAAGATCAGGCTAAGCTACGCTTTGGGCATGTGGACGGTGAGCTATGAGCTAGCTTGCAGTTTGTCCGTCTTATGACGACAGGCCGTGTCGACGGCGCGTTCGTGTTCCACGCGCGCCTCGATAAGATGTCAGTATAATGGAGGGGCCCGCAGGGATCAAAGCCTGCCGGAACTGCGGGACTGTTCGAAAGAGATACCGTGGCCCCGGAACATAAACGGCGCGGAAGGAACATGGATGGGTTTTAGTCAGTAAAAGTCTGACACTCCCTCCCGCTCCGCCCAGAGTGGGAGAAGTCATTTGATGATTTCCCATCCGAAAAAAAAAAGGCTAAGCTACGTTTGCTTATATTTGTATCCTATTACATATCCCGAACTGCCTCCATGCCTCGGAAAGCACGTTAAAGGATGACGCACGCTAGACCGCGCCGGGTTCGACCCGAGTGTCGTCCGTGCAATTTTGTGGGACAATCCATTGTCCGTTGCTCGGTAGCGGCTCGGAGGCGTGAGTGTGTCCATACAAAATTGCACGGTTGACACTCGGCTCGGATCTGGCATGGTATAGCGTGAGTCAACCTTTAGCCGTTGGTCCCGACTTTCATTTGTAGGTCTTTGACAGTTGTTACAGGTCAATGCCAGAAAGTCAAATCAGTCTTACCAGAGGCTATCGTATAACCCGGTACTCACTGGGTTGTGAAGATCAGATAGGCAGTCGCTAAATGTGAAATGGACTGGAAGCCGACCCTAACATAGTTGGGAATCCAAATGCATATAATGTGATGTTTGTGCAATCTGTTTGTCATCAAGAACTCCTAAATTGAGGGGGGTTACGTTATTAAAGACATACCACGAAGACGTTATAAGTGATAACTAAGAGATCACATGTCTTAATGAAATAAGTACTCGTAGTAATGTTATTTTAATAATAACATTCATTTCGTTAATTAAGAAGATAATTATTAGATCGATAGTGGCGCGTGGTCGATAGTTTGAAAAACATTAATGTCTTCAATGGGTGTATTCTTAGAATTTTCATAATATTTTATAAATAATTTTAATTGATAGCTTTTAATTAGACAATCGATATCATTCTTCACTAACGACGTTATCTTCGTTCCTTCGGGCTTATGTTTTTTTAAATTATGTACCTAATTATGATTTTTTTATTGAAAGTTTTAATGCACAAGAAAATGCAAAATGAAGCACCAAAGGTCACTTGTCGGTTTTTATTTTTTATCTGTCAGCTACGAAGTAAATATTGAAGAAACAATAACTCTTTTTTATTTAGTAGCTGCATAGTACTGAGAACTGATAGGAGATTACATGCTTAAGGTAAATAGTATCCATTTATCATTTCAAGGAAATTTCAAAACGCTTAATTATTTTTCCGTAACCCAAGGCCTGGCTTTTACTTTGACCAGAGACTTAGCGTTGCCATACAACGTGGCAACTACGCCAGTCTGTTAGGGATATTATCCCTTGACAGTGTTGAGGAGGACATTTCCACTTGATAGCCTTGAGGAGGACTTGAGCCTTTGAATGAGAAAGCAATCGATAGAAATAATTAAAGAAAAAAAACGACCGACCGACCGTCCTTTTGGGGACTGCCGATAGAAATGAAAACTAAGTAATCCTATATCTGCTACGGATTGTGCCCCGCGCACGCCTAAGTGGTGCTACGCCGTAGCAGATCGGCTACGAGTGCTACGATGTATTAGGCGACGGTCACACGAGTTCTATGACTATTGTTCACATAAAAAGTGCTCAACGCGCTTAAAGAAGTTTTTACTTCAAAAACCCCACTTACCCAAAAACGAGCGAACTCCCAACGTCCCCCTGGCAACTGAGAGTATCATAGCCAGGGTAGAGACGCCGCCCCCTGCGAAGATGTATGCCTGCTTGGCGCTCCCCCCTGCAGCGTTCACGTCTTTACGCCGCCTCCAGAGGGGGGCGCATGACGAGGCGCAGACGAAGATGCCGAAGACTATGCACTCCCATGCTAGCCACCCGCCGTTCATGGTTCTGGAAAGACAGAGATAACAGAATTAGGTAATGTTGAGAAGACAAATATCTAAGGCATCTTCTATAAGTCTAATAACCGCGGTTTCGCCCGTGTGGAGTACAATAATTGCTCCTGGGATCATACTACTAGGACCAAAAGTATTTTGTGTGTTAATCCAGGTCATAAACTATCTGTGAGCTAAACTTCATTCTCATCCGTTGACTAATTTTTGCGTGAAGGAGTAACAAACATACAAACTTTCGCCTTTATAATATTAGTGTGATTTCTTGTAATCGAGTCTGACTAAAAGTAACAAGAACGTGACCACACCATACATCGGTGATTTAAAAAAAAAAACCTGTTTCCTAAAAGACTGCTATACGAGTGCCTATACGAGGTTGAAATGTATATGTCACCGTAAAATTGTCAAATACGTTATATTACAATATAACGTGTATCTCTCTAGCGATATTATAAAGTCTCGAATGTTTGTCAACTGAACATACGGAAGTATCTCTTGCCCCCATAAACGGGACTTGGGGCACCCCCCCGTTAGGTTAGTTAGGTTCCTTTAAACCCTGCACTCGGAAATAGAGGCCCCGCGAAGCGGGGCTCCGTCGACTACGCTTTTTAGGGGAATATGAAGTGTTTTAAGGTTAGGTTATATTAATCGATATTTCTCAGGAATGGTACGGTATCTTTTCATGACACCGCGTGAGTTGACTACCATCGCATGCATTTCACGAAAAATAATGCGTTTTATTGTAAGCAGTATGTTTATTTGACAATAATTCGAGACTTTACAATATCGCTAGAGATATTACAATATAACGTATTTGACAATTTTACGGTGACATATACATAATCAGCCTTTACTGTTCCCACAGCTGGGACACACGGACTCCTCTCTTTGAGAGAGAATGGGCTATAATCCTCGACGCAGGCCCAGTGCGGATTGGTAGATGTTACAAGGTTCGGAATAATCCTTCGAATCTTTGGTTCTAGGACAGTTTTCTCGTGTTCCATAAAAGCCTCCGCTAGCATCATGGTTCAATTCCCAGTTCGAACACAATGCTATTCTGCCAGGAATTTATAAGTCAGGACTTGTGCTCGGTTGATGGCAATAGGATCACCTCCTTTTATAGGGACACATGGGACTGAAACATAACTGGCAAAATGTGTTAAACTATAAGTAGACCTCTGCCAGAAACTTCAGGCATTACAGGGGTGACGTCATGTTATATTTAATATTATCTAAGCATTAATATTCATTTCTCGACTTTTAACACCGTTCACCTCCACCCGAAACAGTTGTGCATGCACATGTTCCTAGTTCAAATATCAAAGATGGCGTCGTTTCTCTGCGATGACATTGTTCAAAACAATAGTAATTATATCTAGCGCCCTTTATAATGGATATGTACAAAGATTATTTTCATAATTATATGTTGTGAACAAACTTGTGTCCGGATTATATGTAAATTACGTATAGCATACAGTTGATGTGTTTATTTATTTGCAAGGAAAAGAACATCACATTCATAATATAGCATCACGACTGTTATTTCCAAAGAGTAAGGCAGAGGCGTACCTAATAGGGGCACCCACATATTGCCAGTTAAGTTCAAATCCCATGTAATATGGGGCAATCCTATTGCCATCAACCGGGCCCAAATCCCGACTCCGTAGCTGCTACTAAGAAATTCCCACGCTTTGCAATTGTTGTCAATTATGTTCGGACTATGCTTCGAGTCTCTCTGAGGGATCGCATGCGGAACGAGGTGATCTGACAGAGAACCAGAGTAGTCGACATAGCTCACAGAATAGATAAGCTAAAGTGACAATGGGCCGGTCATATTGGTCGTAGAACGTGTTTTTGAGTGGAGACCGTGAATCGGGAACCGTAAGGTTCGCGCTACGCCAATATGTACGCAAGGCTGTTAGCAACTGGATGAGAATTGCCGAAAATCAAGTTGGGCGGCTTAGGAGTAGCCGTGGCACAATGGTAGCAGCCCCGACTTACGCAGTAAGTCGTGGGTTCGAACCCATGCAGGCGCATTACTTTGTGAGTTATTTCATCACCAGTGCTTTCAAAACGGTGAATGAAAACATCGCGAGGAAACCGGCATGTCCCAGAACCAAAAATTCGAAGGCATGTGACATCTACCAACCCGCACTAGGCCCGCGTGGGGGATTATACGCTATTCCCTCTTATTGAATGGAGACCGTGTGTCCTAGCAGTGGGAACAATATAGGCTGATTACGAGTTGATCGGATTGCGATTGAAAATACCTATATATCTAACACTGGTCTGCTGTAGGCTAACGATGAAGATTTAGTACCTATTCCAAGTACTAAAATAAGTCACCACAATCACTATTATGATTCAAAACTCACACTTAGCCCATGTTGTTCTAATTAAATTCACACTCAGCTCAACATTATCCTTCATGCACCAGAAACGGCTACACCTATGATGACGCATTCAGAATGCAATATAATATATTTTACCGAGTTCACTGACAATGGATCTCTTTTCAACCTTATAACTTAGATTTAGAGCTGAAGGGTGAAGAGCATTAAACCGTTAGCATTAGGCCAGAAAGGCAGTCAGTCAGCTGCAGCTAGACTGGAAGCCGAACACAACATAGTTGGAAACTGGCTAGCCAGATGATCAAAACTGTGTTACTAATGAATGGCACTTATAAAAAAATAAAAGCGGCCAAGTGCGAGTCGGACTCGCCCATGAAGGGTTCCGTAGCAGATTTAATGAAAGGTAAATTGCTGTTTACGATTTATGACCTTTTAAAAAAACTACTTACTAGATCTCTTCGGTGGAAGTTTACATGGTAATGTACATCATATATTTTTTTTAGTTTTATCATTCTCGTATTTTAGAAGTTATAGGGAGGAGGACACACATTTTTCCACTTTGGAAGTGTCTCTTGCGCAAACTATTCAGTTTAGAAAAAAAATTATGCTAAAATACTCCATACTTATCATTTTTGAAGACCTATCTATAGATACCCCACATGTATGGGTTTGATGAAAAAAAAATATTGAGTTTCAGTTCTAAGTATGGGGAACCCCCAAAATTTATTGTTTTTTTTTTCTATGTTTGTGTGAAAATCTTATTGCGGTTCACAGAATACATCTACTTACCAAGTTTCAACAGCATAGTTCTTATAGTTTCGGAAAAAATGGCTGTGATATATGGACGGACAGACAGACAGACATGACGAATCTATAAGGGTTCCGCTTTAGCCATTTGGCTACGGAACCCTAAAAACAAGTAAATCGGCGTAAACGGAATGGGCAACTACAGTGTTTTCACAGTTTTTATGTCTTGTAACTGGGACTGTATCTACATTTAATTTACTTTTTTGTTTCCACAGTTCAAAAGTGCCTGTAACTAGCATACTTACTTGATAAAAATGCTTTGTTTTTTTTTAAAGTTCATCTAGTTATCTAGAAGGCAAGTCTATCCGTTTTGCACATTTCGTCAAAATTCTTTAATCAGTTAAAACGTGAAAAAGTAACCATTGAATAGACAGTTACTAACACATCTATGAAAATTTGCATGGTTTAACATAGATAAAGTATTAGGTACCACAGTAAAACAAAGCATTTTGTACATCAAACTAAGTAACCCTACGCAAAAATTATTGCAGGAAAACGACTATTTTTTGTGTAAATTTACTGTAAACTTTTGATGAGTGTAATAGTACAAGGATTATGGCGCTATTTCAAGTAAAGTTATGATATTATAAACTACTAGTAGATAGATAAAAATTCTTCCCAGTTCCCAGATATGTTCTACAACAAAACAAATCACAAAGAGAGGATGAACAAGTGCCTTTTGACTTTGCTAAGAGTATTTTCACACCCATAATACCTTATACTATTCTTCTCCTCGGACCAGTCGTAATAAATAAGTACTGGACCTTTATTATATAGAAATGTAACGTTAATAGACGAAAGCAAGTAAATGGGAATGAAGGACGCATTATCTGAGTATTGTATGATTCATAAATTTTCCAATACCTATAGAATTTGATGACGATATTTGGGGAAGGTCAAGTAGCGGACGTCATGGCACATTATGGTAGTTTTACAGGTCAAACACATTGAATTCATTTTGGTTTAGAGGTTTAAAATAAAACTACAAACTGCTGCCACTTTCGAGATATCTTAGGCTTTTTTTTTTTTGGCACGCGTCGTCATGGCCGACTTAGAAATTTCTAAACAGACAGCAAAAACAATCTCTGCAGAGGGTTGTTCTATAGATGGCCTTTTTTTCTTTTTTTTTCGGATAGAAAATCATTACATAACTTCTCCCACTCTGGGCGGAGCGGGCGGGAGTGTCAGACTTTTACTGACTAAAACCCATACATGTTCCTTCCTCGCCCTTTACGTTCCGGGGCCACGGTATCTCTTTCGAACAGTCCCGCAACCACAGCAGGCTTCGGCCCTTGCGGGCCCCTCTCTTTATGCTGCCATCTCTTTGAGGCGCGCGTGGAAGTCTCATCTAGTCTGTCAAACTCAAGAACTTCTGCACCGATTTTCATGTTGTTTTCACCAATGAATAGAGTGGTTCTCGAGGAAGGTTATAGTATATAATTTGTACGCGTGGAGTACCTAAATATTGTTAGAGTAAAGTTGTAATCAGCTTGCACTACAAATTTACAAAAAATCATTTGATTGGACTAAAAAAATAAAACACTATGATGCTTTTATGTTGCTTGTAGAATTATTTGCCAAAAAATCAAAATGATCGCATGTGTTTTAGTATGGTTTTTACTCGTTAAAAAAAATTTTTAGAGATAAGTTCGCGACTTTTTTTTCTTGAGTAAAATTAATTGTATTGTTTTCAAAGCACACTAGCATATATCCTGAAGAATATCATAATAATGTATTTTTCTGTTTTTTTTATTGCAGTGAATCATATACTTTCAGGCATTATAAAACTCACGTTTGGCTCCTGTAGTCGCCTTAAATGTTTGTTTAAGCACCTACGATACTGGAGAAATTCCTATTGTGGGGCAACGTTTTTCTTTCATTAAACACTCACGCTAAAGCGTGAGTGTTTAAAGTACACAAAGAAATAACTCAAGTCATGAATATGAATGGAAAAAGTTATCCTCATTTTCCATTACCTATTTATAGGACATTAGGAAATATACGGAAGATCATGCATTCGCTTACAATACGATTGAAAAGGTCATTGTGTTACTGTAAAATACTAGTAGGTATTTTCAAGTCATGGAAATCTTACTTCTTATTTATAATTATTATAACGTGGGACAATAGGGAATATGCATGATTTTTTTTCTTCACTTAAATCAATAAAGTACAGTACTATCAACCCTAAAAACTAATTTAAAGTATAGTTCTACAAATTTTAATGCTTGTCGCTCAAGAAAATATTAAATTTTTTCAATTTTTTTACGACAGTTCAAACGTCCGTGACTGTCGGGACCATTCATATCATAGCGTTTACCGTAATTTCGGTCTATCTGACATTTCAATAAAAATATTGTAATAAATAACATCTTAGAGAAACTTTAAGTAGTTTTCAAATAAAAGTTAAGTAAATCAATCAAACAAAAGTCACCGTCTTCAGAAGCTAAAGTTATTTTTCCCTTTTTTTTGTTTTTTTTTTTGTGAGCGGAGTTTCGCTAACTAATTTAATTTGACACAAAATTCATTCGAGCAAGATACCTGTGCAGTAGAAATACATGAAGCAATGTCTGCAAAAAAACTTTTTTGCAAAAAATATAACCGACTTCACACAAAAAAGTGAAAAATAACTTCAGCTTTTGAAGTTCGTGACCTTTGTTTGATTGATTTGGTTTTTTTGTCACCGTCTTCTGAAGCTGAAGTTATTTTTCACTTTTTTGTGTGAAGTCGGTTATATTTTTTGCAAAAAAGTTTTTATTTTTCACTTTTTAGTGGTTCACATGTGCTTACCCTTTCACAGCGTATCGGTGTGATTTTTTGTTATGAACTGTAAACAATAGACAGACGTGAGATTTCAGCGATCCCAGTACATTTGCTATCATTTATTACGGAGTTCCGTTGCCTATCTTCCGAAGTCACCAGATCTTTATCAAATTGAAATGGGATCACTCCGAGAAAGTACTCTTCCTAAAACTACCCAAACCGCTTCTGGTGTGCCTATAAATTTAAAGAGTTACCTCTATTTCTCCGGGATCCCATTAAATGGAACTTTACACGTCTAACTGTCGAAATCTGGGTGTATTGTACACTTCTGCATATTCCCTCAGAGCATACAGGCGTGATGTTACGTTATGATGTTGTATAAACAATAAACAACCAAGCGAACGCAACAATTACTGCAGCTTTGCCGTGTATTTTTGAAGAGTTCCATTGTATATCTCCGAAGATCAGCATCAGATCTTCAGCAAATTGAAATAGAACCACACGGAAAGCACCAGCTTTCAAATAAAAGAAGAATCATCAAAATCGGTTGACCCAATCGAAAGTTCTGAGGTAACAAACATTGTCGAAATCTGGGTATATTGTACACATCTGCGTACCCCCTCAGGGCATACAGGCGTGAAGTTACGTCATAATGTAGTATAAACAATGAACCTGCAAGCGAATGCAGCAATCACTGCAGATTTGCCATCTATTTTTGAAGAGTTCCATTGTATATCTCCGAAGATCAGCATCAGATCTTCAGCAAATTAAAATGGGACCAAACGGGAAGCACCAGCTTTCAAAAAAAAAAAGAACCATCGAAATCGGTTTACCCAGTCGAAAGTTCTGAGGTAACAAACACAAAAAAAAAAAAAAAAAATACAGACGAATTGAGAACCTCCTCTTTTTGGAAGTCGGTTGATAAATAAGTGTACCACAATACTTATACGGGTCAATTCAAGGCATAGTTTTGAATTTCTTACATGTATTCTTATCATTGAAATTCACGCGGGTGAAGTTGCGGGCAATAAGCTAGTGAAGGTATTTATTACAATTAAAACAATCGCTTATTAGATTGTATTAACTGTAGGAGAACGATAGACAAATGAAATGTATTCATGGTAATTAATGAAATACGTACGACTGCTATTGTTTTGTGTTACCTTAGCATTGATAAGACTATACTTTATTAAAACACTAGTTGACGTCACTCAGTTTCACCCGCGTAGTGCCCTTTCAGGTGGGAATACGGGGATAAAATATAGCCTATGTTACTCGCTGATAATGTAGTATGTAGTCTCGGCTTTACTCTACGACGTCACATATATTTTAAAAAGATAAAACTTATTCCTGAACGCAACCCCATGGTGTTGCCAACCGCGTCTGTAACATATCTTCATTAAGTTCATAGCGATTTATTGGTTTTACAACATAGGGTCCATGCTCATATGATCCCGTGGGACAATTATAGAACTCCTCGACGTTAATTTAACCGACGACCTGCATTAATATCGGTTATTGGATCGGTAATAATCTACATCCTGTGTTTGTTTGAGCCACATGCAATAAATACCTAGTACCGAAGAATTTATATTAATCAAACAAATCTGAACTGATCCATACAGGGTCATCATAACCATTCTCTTGCCAATTCATTTGAGGTCGCCCTAATATGTCTTCTTGTTCCATACTTTCTATTACTCGTCATGTCATCAGACACCTCTTTTCTTGTCACATCATTCTTTACTCAGTCCATCCATTGTTTCTTATGTCTTCCTCTTCTCATATGTAAATGTCTGTGTCTATCCATACAGGGTCCAACATAACAAATGCAAGACTTCTCGTGTGATGTCTCAGACCATGAAACTGAACCGCTTTTTTTTAGTTTACCAAACATGTTGATCAGCTGATCGCGTAAATTTTCCAGTCTGACTGGACTTAACAATTTGTTAAGTCCAGTTTTTTGGGAATTAGAAGAACTCGTACAACAAATTATGTAGTTGTTTAGTTTCATGGTCCGAGAGACTACACGAGAGGTCTTACGTTTGTTTTGGTACACCTTGTATCATCATCATCATTTTAGTCGAAAGATGTCCACTGCTGGACATAGGTCTCCTAAGTGTCGCCGTTTTGAATGGACCTGTACAGCATAATAGACACCATAAAGACACTTTGTATATAACTCTTTAAAATATTTGATGGATAGCTAAACAAATATTTTTATGAGTTGAAATATTTTGTTAAACAAAATATAAACAAAATATTTCAGCTACTGTTTGTATCGGCAAACTGGATGGACTGATTCTATTACAAAAAATAATAACTGATGACTATTTCCGATGATTTCAAAGCGGTCCAAGTCACGGGCAGGATCTAATTTAGTCTTTAAATTGGTAATTTCCACAAAAACAAACCCAATTCTCACTATATTTGGGAACATTCATAATACTTTTGGCAAAGATTCGACGTGTTTACCAAGAACTTTAGTAAAAGTAAGTACCAGCTATTGTTTTTGGCACGAATGTGATAGATTTACCGTCATTTTGTACTTCGGTGAAATCTTTTAAACTGCATCATAAAATATACATAGTATTTATTGTATTGACTCGTGAATTGATTGCACATGTTTTCAGGATCAATCTGTACCAGAATAGTTCATTAGTAAAAATCTTACTTTGTAATTATTTATAGTATAGGTACTATTACAAATGCGAAAGTTTGGATGGATTGATGAATGTTTGTTACTCAATCACGCTAGAACGGTGGAATGGAACTGGATGTCATTTGGTTCAGAGCTAAATGATAGTCTGGTATTTCACATAGGTTACTTTTTTTTCTACACATCAAAATCTCTACGTGAACGACGTCGCGGCGACTTGCATCCAGCGGATCCCCACAACCCTCACCAGGTCATTGGTCCACCTAGTGTCACAAATTGTCTTCGTTGTTTTCTTTCACAGTTCGCACAAAAGCCAGTGCAAATAGTCTAAGCTATTTGTTATCCCTGTATCTAGCTTCACCCGTTACCTGGTATGATCTAGATACATTCTAAGACTTGTAAGTAAGAAAGCAATCATCATCTAGTACAAGGATAATAAATAAATAAATAATAAATATCGCTGGACATTAACACACAGCGCCACCTAGTGCCACACTAAGCAAAGCTTGTGTCGTGGACACTAGATAGTTGATATACTACATATATATTTTTTTGTTTGTAAATACATACTTATTATACATATAAACATCCATGACTCGGAAACAAATGTCCATGCTCATCACACAAACATTTGCTCCTACCGGGATTCGAACCCAGGACCCTAAGAACGTAAGGCAGCGTCACTACCACTACGCCATTCGGGTCGTCAAACACTACACTCGATTTGTTTCTATTTCTGCTTCATCTGTCAGAGAAGGCATAAAGGCTAGGTGAGACTGCAAGCGGTTAGAGATTCCGAACTTATCTTTAAATCAGTGGGTTAATTGCGTAACATACCTACCCACAATCTCATTTTTACAATTCAACAGTATTTCTATTGGGTTAAGGTTTATGATTTTTTTTATTTTTAAACGTACAAGAAATACAATATTCAGTCGCTGTGATTTCGAAGACCCTCATAATTTTGTGGTGATGTTACATTTCCTGTTTTCCCAAAGTATCTTTCTTTCTGACAAAATGTTTTATTCACCAATAAAAAATACAGTTATTGAAAATAACTAGCTGTCAGTTAAAAAGTTCCCAGAAAATTACCGCGTCATTGTCATCTACCAACCTTTTCACACATAATATATGTTGTGGTCAGCTTCAAGTAGAACATGTTGTTTGTTTAAAAACTAAAGTCAGTTTCATGGAACAGTCACTCTTTCGCCTGCAGTCTGTGTACGATACAATTGTGTGAAAACAAAGACAGTTTTCAACGTATGAACTTCCTAGTAATTTCACGTTTCCGTTTTTGTTTTTCATGACGAAACAAATGGAGAACATTGTAATGTCAACTATATCGATTGTCAGAAACATTAATTATGCTTTGTAAAAACTTTCTGTAATTAATTATTAATTAATTTCTTTATTTAAGTTCTTCCTCTTTATCTGGTCTAGCTATGTCTGCAAAAAAATCTTCTGCATTTTTATGAAATTCAGATTTAAAACAACACCGCGAAAGCCAAGATAGTATTTTTTTTCTTTTTAAATGGAGTCAGCCCAAAACTTGGCGAACGGTTTGGCACTTTTAGTAAGATGGTATTAAAACTATATCATTAACATTAACGGCTTTACCTAAAACTCAACACACTCTCAACTCTTACAGTAAAAAAAGAATAGACAAAATCGGAAAAGTTAAAAATATTTGTGTCATATATAAAAAAAATATGTATAGGAACCTCAACATGATAACCTCATCCAAATTTTTCGTCGATTAAAAATAAAACCCGCTCCCCGCTAGCACGCTAACCTAGCCCTTACCCTCCGCTAACAGCCTACAGGAACGTCGCAACCCAACTTGTATAACTCGTCAGCTGTCCCGTTACACTGACTTATCGAGATCGCCTCCATTTCTATAAATAACTCTCTGATTTACTTAGACACCTCGCGAAGCTTCTATGTGAACCACGCCTTATAGAGCTCAGGTTATAATGGTACATGTGGGAAAGTTGTGACTTGCTACTGTAAGTTGATCTGTTTAGGAGTTGCGGATTAAATCATGATGCTTGTCACTAAGATACGCTTTTAATGGGTATCGGTGTAGGAAATGGTTTACGTAGTGTAAAATTTGCATTTATCACTGTTATGTTTGAATTATTGTAGCGTTGACGCTGACGTAAAAACAAAATACGGCTGTAGGTCGCCACAGACGTCAGCGTCACAATGTATACTCTTACGCGACCGACCGTCAACGTAACAAGAATTCAGGCCTTACTCTACGTTTACACCAATTTATGGTCATATTTTTAAAGACTGCCTCCTTGGCCTAGTGTTCGCAATCGTGACTACTGAGCATGAGGTCCTGGGTTCAATTCCCGGGTCGCGCTAAGTGTAATTTGGTTTTCCATCAGTAACAGACACGGAGTTTGGATATGTGCACGGTTGATGCCAATAGGCTCGGCCTCTATTACATGCGACTTAACTGGCGAAATGTGGGTGTACTGGCACACCTCTGCTTAACACTTCGTGGATTACAGGTGTGATGTTATGTTAATTACAAACAAACTGATTCAATGATATAATAAAACAATCCGTTTGAGTCGAGTAGGTATTGAAATATTGTGTTCAATGCAACTGAATATTTAAAGGAGATCATTCAATGCCCGTACAAAAATACCAAAAGGACAATGCCCAATTTGTATGGGAGTTTGGCTGTCCTTGCGTCTCGACTTCATCGGTAAAATAATATACAAAATTTAGTCCGACTTATGCAAATGTTACTGTTAGCATGTGTCATGGACAAAAACCTTAACTTCCAAATCTGTCGATCTTGGGCTGTTGTGGACCACTGGTCGTTGTTCCTCCCAGCTCATCCCGATAATTATGTCCTGCGTGGTCATTATGTTAGTGAAAAAGCATTAATACTGGGTGTAAACAGACCCTTCACGAAGCCGTCAACTAAGCATTCAAATGTAACTTGACGCAAAAGTTATTGCTGGGACTTTTTTTTTGGGATGAAAAATCACTTTTGACGGTAAAACTCAATGTAATGTAGACAAAAGATTGGGGTTATGGAAGTATTTATTAGTAAACGGAATATGGAGGTATTTAAAGTAAAGCAAAGACCTTAAAACTAGTATTTTGTCTTGGAAAAAGTGGTAAACAGGTAGGTTCCCAGGTATGGTCTAGAACAAAAAGGGAAGAAAAATTGCCTTTCGGCTTCGTTAAAGGTTTTTTTTCACCCTTCATACTCTCGAATACTAAGTGTGTAAATAGACCCCAGACTAAAAGTCCGATTTATAATAATTCCCACCGGGAATTGTCATAAATAGGACTTATTAATCTTCTTATTATTGTGCTGTCGCGCTAGAATCGCGATTGGTACGTTTTGAGCAATGTCCTTCAACCACTCTTTTCTTGTTTCACACTTGGGCATGTTGACCTTGTGTAGAAATACACCACGTGTGTTGTGTGTTGACCTTAAATTGTATTTTCAAACAAAGAAGGTTAAGTTTTATAAGAAATCATAAATTATACACTTTACTGACCCACAGTCGCTTTCACCTTAATTATTTATAGTAATTATAGTATTGAATGTTGGCTAACGGCCATAAGTGTAATGATCTTGAAATTATAAATACTTAATTAATAAATATATTACTAAGTTGAAACAAACGCAGACAATGATAATATGTAAAGTGACTTTTTGTGTTTAGGTACTTGGTTTAATAGAAAGAACTTCTTTTTTTTAAACTAGTCTTCAAAATTCTTTGTCCCAGTAACTGGCTGGTAAAGGTAAGATGAGTGATTGTCTGTATTTGGTATTCGCTATTCGGCTGCTGATCCCTAGATAGTCTGCGCCACTTAAATAAATAAAAAATCAGTTAGACTGGAAGCTGGCCCATACATAGTTGATGATGATGACCCGAAAGTCTGTCAACAAGTCTTAACTGTATTGTGGAGGTCAGATGGGCAGTCGCTCCATGTAAAATACTGGTAATCAACTGCATCTGGTAAGACTGGAAGCAGATCCAAACATAGTTGGCAAAAGGACATCCGGCCATCCGTTCTGCTACATTCTTTGGTTATGTCGGTGACCTTAGAGTAGGTTCTCCAGACAAGCTTATTTTTTCTCACAGCGTTATCCATCCATTCTATTATCTGTTAATTCTTCGAATGAGAAACGTTGTGAGCAACCAGTGTTGTAGATTCTCATAGAATTTCAAAACATCCGTCACATAATCTCAGACTTTATACACATTCTACGCACCAAATAGACAGTGTTTTTCAACAAACCACTGCGTAATGTCAATCCGAGAATTCATAAGCCATTAAAAAATTTAATCGACTTGATGTTAATCGATTTCCAGTTTATTAGTTGTTTCCATTTACGCAAATTAAGATTAGTGAAATTAGTTCCCTGTTTGTACTGCTGTTGAACAAACCACACTTATTTGATCTGTGATTTTGCATCGCTGTCAAATGGCCAGCTTATTCTTTATTTTGGTCAGATAAAAGATGCTACTACTGAAAAGCCTGTCAAAATCACAGTGTTCTTTTATTATATCTACTGACTATGGACTAGCTGACCCACGCAACTTCGTCTGCGTCACATAAGAGTGTAAAAGCTCGTAAAGATCGTAAATCGTAATGAGATGTTATATAGCCTATTACCTTCCTCGATAAATGGACTTTCCAACACAAAAATATTTTTTCAATACCAATCAATAGTTTCTGAGATTAGCGCGTTTAAATAAACAAACTAACAAACAAACTCTTCACCTTTATAATATTGCTAGCTGACCCACGCATCTTCGTCTGCGTCACATAAAAAGAGAAAAAGCCCACAAAAGGAATAAATATTCCCCGTTTTTGTAACAACTTTCATTTATGCTCCACTCCCATTAGTTGTAGCGTGATGTTATATAGCCAGTAACTTTCCTCGATAAATGGACTATCCAACACAAAAAGATTTTTTTAATTTCAATCTGCAGTTCCTGAGATTAGCTCGTTCAAACAAATAAACAAACAAGCTCTTCAGCTTTATAATATTAATAATATAGTATAGATTAGTATAGATGTGTACGCTGCCAAAGTTAAAATAATTCAAAAAGGACTGTTTGTCATCAAAAAGCAAAGAAAATTTTTTATTTGACCTAGATTACCCCATTGCTCTATAACAACACGCCATCATTTTATTTTATTGTTTATTTGTATGCATCCTGATTGTATCGTTCTTTTATAATAATAATAATCATTTATTTGCTAAAAACATGGGTCATACAAGACCCCCGTAGGTTTGTGTCTTGGGAAATTCTCCGCAGCAGAGCAGGGAAAGGTTTGAACTTGTGCCTGGTTACGGATGTTACAATGTACTCTAGTTTATTAGGTCTCATTCGATTTGCCAGTATTCGTTGCGTTACAAACTCACCTCATGTATGAGCTTGTATGAACTAACCTCTTTCGAAAACTACAAACATCCTTTAAATATCATTTGTTTTGACTTACAACGACACAACAGTCAGTCAGTCGGTCAACTTAGATTTGTGTTATTAATACACCGGGCACAGTTTGTATTTGTAAACTACGCACTAACACAAACAGCGCAATTTTTAAGCATAACATTTACAAACAACACAAATGCTTACTTTGCAGGAAGTGTAATTTAAACATAATGTCATCATTACCACATATTGCAAGTATGACTAAATTCTAAGACTTTGTGCATGTTCAGTTTGACTAGGTGACGCTTCAATATTATCGCCTTGTTGGAAATTCAGCTTTCAGCGCATAACCCAGAGTTAAAAATGCAAAAGAGCAAGTTGTCGCCTAGTTTTTTAGTGAAAACGGAATCAGTTTAACCGCGTATTCGGTAGTATTAATGACCCGACCTTCAAAACGTAATGGATTCATTGCATAGGTACGAGTTTCTTTAACACACAAATACAATTACAACAAATCACCTTTGTCGATTCCGAGTGATGATTCATCATAGCGTATGGGCCAGACCGAGCAATTTGTTAATCATTATCATATTGGTTTTTCACCAACCACCGTCTGACAGCCAGTCTTATCGTATAGAATAGAATAGAATAATCATTTATTCGTTAACCCATGTTCGTATCACCCATGTGAAATACTGGTATTCAGCTGCATCCGGTTATACTGGAAGCTGACCGCAACATAGTTGGGAAAAGGCAAGCAGATGATGATATTGATTTTCAGGGGGTAAATAATGAAGCAGCCTATATCTTAGATAAAGGGTATTGTCGTTAAAATGGCAACATAGAAGATAGACTGATAGCCAATGGAGTAAACAAGACCTGCCCCGTATTCACAAACGCTCGGAATGATTTCGATTCGATAAGTCGTCTGTTTATCCTTTTTTGGCATAAAGAAAACGAGCGAGATAGTCATACGACTTCCCGAATCGAAATCGAATCGAAGCATTGTGAATATGGTGTCTGGTGAGGAGATCGTGCATTGGCAAGCGTAGTGAGGGATGATCACAGACATTCAAATATTTAAGAGCAATAGAAGGTACAAGACGAAGAAAATTGTAATCCAATACTTGTTACTACTTAGCAACAACATCATCATCTGCCTAGCCTTTTCCCAACTATGTTGGGGTCGGCTTCCAGTCTAACCGGATGCATCTGAATACCAGTATTTTACATGGAGTGACTGCCTATCTGACTTCAACAACCCAGTTAATACTGGGGAATACGAGACCACTTGGTAATGACTGGGTGTCAGACTTTTTGGGCCACTGACTACCTGTAACGACTGTCAAACATGGACAAATGACAGCCGGGACCAACAGCTTAACGTGCTTTCCGAGGCACGGAGGAAACTCGGTATGTAAGGGTGGTCACCCATCCACAGACCAACCTAGGCAAGCATGGCTTAACCTAAAGATCGACCCGAGCGGCTGATATTATTTGGCCACGAGCTCCTCCGAGCTCCACGAGCTACTTAGTAACAACAATGGGATCAAAATGTTGCAAAAATGATCAAATGTACGAAAATATTCCAAACGTCTGCTCTATAAAACTTTTGGATCCCTTTGGGGACGATTGATGGACCGATGATGATTTAAAGGTGGCTGATGGATCAGTCAGGCTGAGGAAGATGAAAGATGTCGCAGCTGGTATTCTGATGCATCTTGTCTCTGACAATATTAGGTCTTACCAGATAGTACCTATTTCCAGATCTAGGCTGCGTATTTGTGCGTGTAAGATTTGTGTTAGAGCCAAAATCAGCCAAAACCACACAAACATCTGCACACTAAGCTATTTTTAGCCCACTTCAGCAGCATGCATTAGAAAAATCAACATAAATAGTCATTTGTGTCATTGTCCTGTCATCTTATAGCGCTGTTGTACTAATGGGGGGAAGCAGACACTTTTAACACCTACACTAAGATTCCTAGGTGTCTGTGTATAAGTGACATCTTAACATGAAGAATACTAGATTTCCGTATAGTTGATTGGGTGAGGTGTTACCCTATCATGGTGTAATGATACAACTTGCCGACAAGCTACACGCTTAAATGAGACGCGTGTTGTGCAAGTTGCATCGTCCGAGGACGTGAACGGAGCTGTAATGTAAAGTCGGACGCGTTCCTAGACGCGACGCAGATGCCATGCGCGCCGGAGTAATCGCAACGTAGGGTGCAAAAAGACTTAACGAAGCCGAAAAGTACTTGTTCTCCCCGTCATTGCCATTATTTTTTTGTCTACACCATACCTGGGAACCTTCTAGTTACGGACATATTGGGGGTGAAAGTTCCAACTTTTTGACAAGTTTTTTTTTTTTAATAGAAGTTTTTAATGTATTTTTTTTTCCTTTAAGCACTGTTTCGAGTGCGTTACATTGAGTTCTACCACAAAACATGGTTTTTCACCCCGAAAAAAAAACTCGTTTCTCAGCAATAATTTTTGATGTACTACTCGGTTGATGGCTTCCTGATAGGTCTGTTTACACCCTGCATAAATCTTTATATGAAATAGTGCACGACGTCGCACCGAATGACCCTCATTTCAGTTGAAGGCTGTATAGGCTATGCAGAGTCCACCAGCGCACGCGGATGACGTCATCAAATTAAGCGCGTAACGTGCGTGCGGCGAGTGGAGTGCAGAAGCGGATAGGTGCGTAGGACCATCCCAAAATGACCATGCTACCATGCTGAGATAGGAGCCTTTTGGTCTTGTACAGGACAAATTCTTGTTATTTTTTTTTCACCACGTTTACTTTTTACTAGTGTTATAATCACAATTTAACCATTTACTTTCTTATTTTTTTTTTCTCCTGTCCGGCTAATAAATGCTTTTTCGGGGAGCGGAGAGATGTGCAAGATTTGACCAATCACACACATTTGACCATCAGGAACGACCCGAATGGTGCAGCGGTAGTGAGGCTGCCTTACGTTCTTAGGGTCCCGGGTTCGAATACCGGTAGGAGCAAATGTTTATGTGATGAGCATGGACAATTTTGTTTCCGAGCCATGGATGTTTATATGTATAATAAGTATGTATTTACAAACAAAAAGTATATATCAACTGTCTGGTGACCACGACACTAGCGTTGCTTAGTGTGGCACTAGACGGCGCTGTGTGTAATGTCCAGCGATATTTATTTATTTAAAAACGAGAGACGCGATGAAGACTTCAACCAATGTGATTGGTTGAATCTTGCACGAGTCCCCTCGGCTTTGATGGAAACCGGGCCGACGGCTCCTGTGGCGCGTCTAGGTGCACGTCCTTTTACACATATTTCTTAAATATTTAAATCTATAAATCCTATTAGTAAGTATGTAATGGGCCACTAAATTTTTTGGTTCCTATATTCGTGTTGTTCATACATAGTATAAGTCATTGCTTCTGCTTGTATGCAACGTTTGTTCAATACATGAGACGATACAAGTTCACTGCCAATTCACTGTCTATGACAAGTCTACCTATCTATGTATGAATAGGTACGTAATAATGTTACGTGCTAATGGCATGATTTTTGTGTATTTGAGCCAGATCTGATAAATTATATTTATTGCTGTATTTTTTTTAAAGAACAATAGGTTGGTCCTGCTTGTTATTACTTACGGGGCCGAAATGTGGACTCACGGTACGGCAGGTCCATAAAGTTACGAAATGGGACTTTTGTGATGCTATTTTGTTTAGTTGTTGAAATGGAAAAGTTACGAGGTAGAACGGAGCCAATTCAAGGTTGTTCAGAGATTTTGGAACGCTATACATGGAGTCTGATGGATCGAATTCGGACAGAGAGCCAAATAGTCAAAATACTCGTAGCTTACAGAATAAGTAGGTAAGTTGAAGTGGCAATAGGCGGTTATATTAGCCGTAGAGCCGTAGAACCGATGACCGATTGGGGTAGACGTGTTCTTGAGTGGAGACCGCGAATCGGCAAGCGTAAGGTGGGACAACCTTTTTTTTGTCACTCTGGGCGGAGCGGGACTTTTACTGACTAAAACTCATCCATGTTCCTTTCTCGCCCTTTATGTTCCGGGGCCACGGTATCTCTTTCGAACAGGCCCGCAGCCCCGGCAGGCTTCGGCCCTTGCGGGCCCCTCCCCTTATGCTAACATCTCTTTGAGGCGCGCGTGGAACACGAACGCGCCGTCGACACGGCCTGTCGTCATTAGACGGACGGACGGCCCGCGAGGTGGGACATCCTCAGGCGAGCGTGGAGCGACAATCTTCGTAGAGTGGCTGGTAGCAACTGGATGAGAGTTGCCGAGAATCGAACTTAGCGACGATTGAATAGGCCTATGTCCAGCAGTGGACTGCTGTAGGCTGATGATGACAAATGTCAAATTATCTAATTTCTTGCAGACTTTAAACCAAGTAAGTGAAGACCAACTTGGGCCATTATATACATGGCACAAAACACATGCATCGGCACGTTTTTCACCCGCTTTTGTAGAAACACGTGCGACACAATCATTTGTAAAGCGTTTATTCTTACAATAATATAGACAGTAGGTATATAAATAGAAATATGTAAACATTATTTAAGACTATAATTTTGGAATGGAAGCTATTTCCTGTTTTTGTTAGGTTCAAATTGCATAATTTGCATAAAGTTATGATTCACATTTTTAACGTCATATTTACATACATTTAGATACAAAAATTTTGTAGGATTCTCGCATCAACTGTGTTCAATTGAAAACTAAGGCATTTTGATAAAATAAACATACTCGTAATTTGTGGTTTTTAGCCTGAAAAGTATCAGACATAGTTTCTCAAAAGCCTTTAAATTCTCATGAATATTTGATTGATTTTACCTAAGTACCGTACGGCTCGGAATCTATTTTAGAAACATTATCGATTAAACCATCAAGAAATAGAGAAAAGTGTAGTGAGAAATACGTTCTTTCTTTCTTAAACCGTATTGTTGAGGTTACTGCTGAACTAACTTTTTAACGGTTACATAGCCCGGTCATAAGTTGTCCACAATGATAAACATAATCTCACACGCTTAAGAATCGGCCACATGCTTAACGGTTACAGTTACAATCATGTGTGTTTGTTTATGTTGTCGAGCGTATGGCACTCGTGGGCTGCAGCTGAAAATCAGCGTCAGGTGGCACACCTTGTGTTGGCATCTGACATTATGCTGAGCTGAGGCCCTTTTGGCATTATAAATTGTTTGTTTATGTATTTAATAAAATTTTATAGGTATTTTGATGCCAAATAAACAATTTTCTTTCTTTCTTTCATCTACCCTTGTCAAATGTTACTGGGGGTCGACGCAACACGTTTTTCTTTTCCATTCTCCTCTGTCAACAGTCACGCTATCATTTACTCCTTTATCTTTCATATCATTCCTCACACAAACCATCTGTCGTTTCCTTGGTCTCCCTCTCCCTCTCCATCCTTCAATATTTATTTATAATTCGATGTTTATATCAGTCATTTACGACCATATTCAATAGCTCACAAACTTACAGGTAACAGAAGGTTGCCATCTCTGTCTGATTGACGTTTAGCGTACGGATCGTAAGAAAAAAAAAGCACGGAAGAGGTTTCTTTGATTTTTCTATGAATCAAGTGACTGGTCACCTACCAGTCACATGCTCACTTGGATAGGATAGACGTAGGCATATTAAGTAACAGTTATAGGTAAGGAAGTTATAGAAAACGCACCTACTTACTAGACATCCTTTATCAGACGCTGGCGTCTGTAGGAATTGAAACCTAATGCACAAAATGAAGTTATGAAAACCAAACAATGGTGTTTAAATAAATTGAATAAACCACAGTCTCTTGGTACATTATTAGATGTTAATATTATGTTTCCTTTGAATAAACGATAGGCAACGTTATTATAGATTGTAATTAATGTCACACCTATAATTACAATGCCATAAGAAAATTGAAAGAGATTTTATCGGACGTGCTGCAAATTTTCAACCCCCTGACAACTTCAACGATACATCAAATCACGCGTTGTCATGGCAGACTTCTAAATCTCTAAACAGACTTAGAAATCCACGTCGATCGAAGCAAAGACAATCTCTGCAGAGGGTTGTTCCATGGGTGGCTCACAACATTTTTTAATTTTTTTTTTTTCGTTTGTGAAATCATCAAATAACTCCTCCCGCTCTGGGTGGAGCGGAAGGGAGTGTCAGACTGTTACTGACTAAAACCAATCTATGTTCCTTCTTAACCCTTTGTGTTCCAGGGCCGCGGTATCTCTTTCAAACAATCCTGCAGTCCCGGAAGTAATCGGCCCTTGCGAAGCCCTTCCTTTTGCTGACATCTCTTTGAGGTGTGCGTGGAACACGAGCGCGCCGTCGACTAAGTGCGTATGCGACGTCTTCCCACAGACAGTGGCCCACCTTCCATCTTGCACCGGATGCCCTACGCCACCTGTGCTCTTGATGATCTATTTACTGCATCAGCGGGGTTCGCGTCGCTAAGTTGTGGGCTAAACAAATATACATATAAGCTTCTGTCCATATGCTAAGAAGGAGAATCTTCTATGCATTGTCAAATTACCTTCCAGAAAATTCGGAAAATAAATTATTTTCTCAATAAATGTTTAAATAGTGGAGTGCCTAAAGGCTCAACATTTTGAAAAGCTAGGGCAAGCTACAAATTATGAAGAACAGTAGGGTATAAGTACGAGTAGATACGGCTCTTATGCTCTTGACATAATATACATAGAAATAGACTCCTGCACTTGTTTCTTTCTTGCTTTTAGAAGCTCGTGGCAAAATAATAACAGCCGCTCGGGGCGATCTTTAGGTTAAGCCGTGCTTACCTAGGTTGGTCTGTGGATGGGTGACCACCCTTACATACCGAGTTTCCTCCGTGGCTCGGAAAGCACGTTAATTTGTTGGTCCAGGCTGTCATTGGTCCATCTTTGACAGTCGTTACAGGTAGTCAGTGGCCCAAAAAGTCTGTCAACCAGTCTTACCAAGTGGTATCGTATTTCCCAGTATTAACTGGGTTGTGGAGGACAGATTGGCAGTCGCTCCATGTAAAATACTGGTATTCAGCTGCAGCTGGTTAGACTGGAAGCCGACCCCAACATAGTTGGGATAAGGCTAAGCAGATGATGACTTGTTTCTTTTTTTTTTTCAGTTTTTAATTAATTTTCCTTTTAAGAGTGCCGAATTCAGGCACTCTTTTATTATTTTGATTTTATCAGTTTATTCAGGTACTCAACATAATATAGGTAGGTAGACTCCTGCTGCACTTGCTTTTTTTCAGTTTTTGTTTAATTTTCATTTTTACGCCCTTTTTTTATTATTTTTAATTTTTAAACACTTTTTTTGCAGCCGTGTTTTATACTGATACAAATCAGAAATTATTAATACAACAGTATTTCACTGAAAAGATGTAGACTTGTTTCGTAATTACAAGACGCCAAAGCCAATAACTATGCAATGAATTCCTATTTAATAATAATAGATAGGTAGTCATTTTTAATAATATGTATTCATACTCATTAATATATTATTATATATGGTGTTAAAAAATTAACTGCAAGATTTTTTTCAAGCATTTTTAGTTTTTACATTAAAAAAAAAATTGCCAGTCCAAAGTCTGCAAAATGTGACGGGAAAAGTTAGAATCAGCTGTCTACGTTTGCGCTGTCGCAGGGGTGAGCGACCACGCGCGCGACGCCCTGCACGGTGCACTCACAGTACAGTCAAGTGCGCATATTCAATAATTTTGTGGGCAGTGAAAATATTGCATATCTTTGAAACGGATCGTTACTTATATAAATATTTTTCGTGATTATTTTTTATTTGTGATTCCAAACAACTCCTCAAATTTCTTGCAGTTAATTTTTTAACACCTTATAGAGCCATATCATTCCAATAACCCCAGTCATAATTATAAGCAATACATGCCTACTCATAACACATGGATTCCTTTGTAAAGTAAACACATTCTCTTGAGTGGCTCGTGGCTACGCAAAAACAGCCATCCGAGTCCAAAGGGAAAGAAGAAAGTCCAATTTATTTTACTAGACAAATTATGGGTATACTTAACCAGCTATAAAAAAGTAAAACACCTCTTAACGAAGCCGAAAGGCACTAGTTCTCTCCGTCATTGCAATATTTTTTTTGTTCTACACCATATCTAGGAACCTTCTAGTTACGGGGATTTTAGGGGTCAAAGTTCCAACTTTTTGACAAGTTTTTTTTTTTTTAATACAAGTTTTTATTCGAAGATTTTTACTATAAACACCTCCACGACCCACTTACTATTCAATTTATCCAACAGCACAATGTTTTTAGTGCGATATATTGAGTTCTACCACAAAACATAATTTTGCACCCCAAAAAAAAGTTGTTTCCCAGCAATATTTTTTGCGTAAAGTTACTTAGTTTGATGTACAGAATGCTTCGTGATGAGGATGCTTCCACCGTGTATTTTTTTACAACATGAAACTTTTTGAATCGAAGCCATGACCTCATGGTCAGTAGTTGCACTTGCGATCACTTGATCAACGCAAGGACTCATCATGGATATGCTGATGACGATGAAAAATAACCCATTTGTACCGGTCCATGTTTCCCGAATAGATAACTGTTTACCTAAAAAAAGCTGTCACTGTGACATGTTCCCATACAAAAATGTGTATTAAACAGCTGTTTCAAATAATCAGACAGTCATCTTTCTAATGAACATGGACCTTAGTAACTTCAGCGTTAAACGTTATTTTTTTGTCAATGGTTAGAGATGACTAGGACAAAAATGTATCACTATCACTACATATTATAAAACACAGTCCTCCGTCGCTTCTATCAGTCCGTCTGTTCGCGATAAACTCAAAAACTACTGCACCGATTTTCATGCCATTTGATTGCCAAGGAATAGAAGAGAATAGAAGAAAATAGAAGAGAATAGAATAGAATACTCTTTATTATGTACACCAATAAAATTATAGATACATTCTTTTAACATTTTACAAGGGGTGACGCAATGGGCGGTCTTATCGCTAAAAGTAACAACATTTAAGGAAGGTTTAAGTTTATAATTTGTACGCAGACAAAGCGGCGGGCATTAGCTAGTTTTAAATGAACATAACATTTTGTGTTGCAAGCGGGACTAACAGATCGACCCTTATTTTTCATTAGGCACCTTCAAAACCTCAACCTAAAAAGCACTGTCATATAAACTTTCGTCAAAAAATCAATGCGGAATGAACGAATGAACCCTTCATGGTCAGGCAGAGTGCCAAACGACAAACTCACAAGTCTAAGTTCAAGGAATCAAGAGACGAAACGATCTTCCTTTGAACAAGGAGGGTTTTGTATTCAGAAATACTGGCAATTAACATTGTTTTGACAATAATGACCCTTTGTGTACGATGACCGTACGTGGTTGATAGTCATTTTTTCGTTCCGTTTCGTTTTGAGGAGAAGAAACCTGTGTCCCAGCAATGGGAACGCAATGAATGCATGTGCAAAGGACATTTGACCGCAATGTGTCAAAATTAGTGTCCTCGCTTGGAAATGGTAAAAGTTAATTACCTACATGTTCAGTCATAGGGCTAATTGGCCCATTAATTGATACAATTATTAGAATATAAATATATTACCATGGAAATAATATTATATGAAGATTATATGCTTCAGATGTCGTATAATTAAGTGATTTATTTATTATTTTGTGGTGATCTAAATATCTTCACTATATAGGTATATTCATTTACTTCATTTTAAAAGAGCAAGACACTAAGGTTTCCAGAGCAACCGAGTATAAACACACATGACATAATTTACATTACAGGGGAAAAACGACAAGAAGTTATTGTTATGAATAAGAAAAGTAAAAGAATTATAATTTTTTTATTATGGATTTGTTTCAAATAAAATATAATGATTGAAGTTTTTTTTGTTAGAACAATGTTTTAAAATGTTTTTCTAATACATCTACCTTTCTCTTAGGTACACAAGATTACAAGATGGGAAACAAAAAGTATTTATTTTATTCAAGCACTTTCGGCATTGTTTACAATTTCCAAACTTTTAAAATCTGAATTTCAGAAACTCAAAACTTTCCCGATTTTTCATTTACACATATAACGATTTCCTGAAACACCGCTACATACACAAACAACAACAAATACATGAATCAAACAATACTCACGAAGATACACGATCCGAAAATACACAATATATTGGCTTACAGCCACTTCAGTCACACGCGTGCGTTCGCGATGGCGTTCAACGCACGAATGCGTTCGATTCTGACGGTGGACGCCACCAAACTGGTGCGTCGATGCTCCTTAGCGTCTTTTTATGCACAAGTGTTGTTTGATATGTCTTGTAAACATGTGTTTTGTACACAGTTAATAGGTCTCATGTGATTAGTATTGAGGGCTAGTAAGGCAGGTCTCGACTTTGTGGTTTGGTTGCATGTAAAAAAGGAGAATGTTATGAAATTCATGATTTTCAAGTCAATAGCAGTTAGTGGAATTTTTTTCGGGAAAAATATTTGTGTAAAACTGGATTACTTGTATGGAAAAAATCTTAATTATGTGGACGATTAAAAAGTTTCTCGTACAGACAATGGAATTTTATTTAGGTACTTTATACCGGAAAACCGGAAATCCGTGTGATTTTTTTTTTTGAGTCTAAGATTTATGGTCTCGAAATAATTGGTTGGTGGTGGTATCGTATTTCCCAGTATTAACTGGGTTGTAGAGGTCAGATAGGCAGTCGCTCCATGTAAAATACTGGTATTCAGCTGCATCCGGTTAGACTGGAAGCCGACCCCAACATAGTTGGGAAAAGGCTAGGCAGATGATGATGCTCTCGAAATAATTCGGGTTCTATCATTTTCTACTGTCTTTTTTTATGGTGACGCCGTTTTTCCTTTGACGGTTTAGCAGAGAAAATAGCTATTCCCATAGTACGGTCGAACAAGCTATTTTGTTTACAGTTTAACCCACAAGTTACATTGTAAAATGTATACCAAATAGCTTGTTCGACCCTATCGTAGTGGTGGCCTTGTTGTTCAGCACCAACTAAGGTGTTCTAAGTCGTGAGTTCAAACCCAGACAGCGGCACTTCACTTTGTGTATTTTAATTCTTTTACATCTGCCTAGCCTTTTCCCAACTACATATGTTGGGGTTGGCCATAGATAATACACTATAATACAAGATAGATGCGCAACTCCGGTTTTCGTTTTTAAAACTGTGTACCCAAACTGTTAGATGGCGGTGTTAGTTTTTGTTCAACCAAATAAATCCAAAAAGAAATTCTGAGGATTCGAACTTGTGAACTATTAGTCACAAGGGCAACCGCTGTCACCGCTAGGCTATCTACTTCACTAGCAAGTAGTCTAAAATAGCTGTTCTCGTTATAACAGTTGAAAAGTTGGTGTACCTAAACACACAGATGGCAGCACTATCTATGAAAATTTTGTTTGAAGCCAATGTATGGAACCCGCCTGGGGTTGGCTTCCAGTCTAACTGGATGCACTTGAATACAGTACTATACTACCTGTCCAGTACTAACCAGATAGTGCTGGGTAATACGACACTAAGGAGTGTCGAGACAACCAGTCTTACTAAGGAGTAAGACTGGTTGTCAGACTTTCGGGCCACTGACCTACTACCTGTAACGACTGTCAAAGATTTACAAATGACAGCGGGGTCTAACGTCTAAACGTGCTTTCCAGGGAACAGAGGAAACTGGGTTTGTGGTGGTCTGTGGTGGTACTGGTACTGTCCTGCATCCAATTAGACTGGAGGCCGTCTCTAAACCAGTTGAGAAAAGGCTAGGCAGATGATGATCTTTGTACGAGTACACGTGTACTGAATTCACCAAGTTCCTATTGATAATTAAATTAAGGCGCTTAGACAAGCTAAATTAGCAACTCTATTTGTGGTGGTTCAAACTTCGTTTGAAATGCTGTTAGAATAAAGTTCTGATCAACTTGCACTACAGAGTGGTTGTTACGTCAGCCACTGCGGGCCAAATAGCGCGAAATGAGTGGTTTCGATCGATTTACAAAAAAACTATTGATTGGATTAAAAAACTAAAACAGTATCACGCTAATATATTGCTTGTAGAATTATTAGCCACAAAATCAGAATGATCGCATGCATACTCGTATTAGTATGTTTTTTATTGTTTGAAAGATATTTTTAGAGGAAAGTTCGTGATTTCTTTTTATCGAGCCAAATTAATTGTATTATGTTTTCAAAACAGTATCATGCTAACATATATCCTGAAGAATATCATATATTTTTCTGGTCTTGTTTATAGCAGTGAATCATATACCTACTTTTAGTAATTATAAAACTCGCGTTTCGCTCGTGTAATCGCCTTAATCAGTGAGCAGCAGTGGCCCAGTGGTGGCGGCCCCGACTTACGAACAGCAAGCAGGCGCATTACTTTGTGTAATTTATTTCACCACCACTGCTCTCAAAAACGGTGAAGGAAAACTTCTTGAGGAAACCGGCATGTTCTAGAACCAAAAATCAGAAGACATGTGACATCTACCAACCTGCACTGGGCCCGCGTGGTGGATTATAGCCTATACGCAAAATACGCACTTTGACGTATAGTTGCGGACACCAGCCCGTTGTACAATACAATATAATAAGTTCATCAAGAAGTTTGATGGCTGAAATGAAGATGATGATGATAACACCCAAAAAAAATCTTTGAATTACCGAACCCATTGGTTATCGTTAGTCATTTGTTTTCACAGAGGCCGGGGAATTACTTCACATCAACACACACAGCAAAACAAATCGTGAGGATACATATCGGCAACCACGTGGTTTCTGTAATTAGGTACAACTTAATTGACGTAAAAATTGCCTCAGTCATTATCTGCATTGAATCGTTTTGTGAGAGCTACATTGACGTATTTTGAGCTGTGGGCTTTGTACGAGGTTTGAACACTGACCTACCTCAATTTGTATGGAATAATTGTGGTAACATTTTTTTTAGTTTTAGATCAAACTAGCTGTGCCCCGTTTCGTGAAATTACTATGAAATACATTATTACTTACCTATTGGAACAATTTCAAAGGATTATTTTTGTTATTAAGAAAAAGATTTTAAGAGCCATTTACCAATAAAAGTCTTGTAAAAATCGGTCCAGCCAGAGATTAGCCAAAACAAACAGAGCTACAGACGGACAAAAATTAATAAAACAAATTTAATGACTTTCATAATTGAAATTGGAATACTGCGTCTTTGAATTTCATAATTGGAATTTCAAAGACGCTTCAATTTTATTTATTTGTATAAATTGATGTTTCCGTTAACGCAATCCAATAGTTATTAAAACTCACACCCACAGACAAGATCTTAAAAAAAAAAACAAATGCACTTAAGGAAAAACAAACAAAAAATATAACATCTTATCTGCATCAGATCATTAGGTAGATGCGTATTAATAACATAACAGCTCAGCTCAGCTGAAGTTGTTTCCAATTACCCATCATCTGCCTAGCCTGGCGTTAACCCAAGTATGTCGGTTTCTACGTGTCTTACCGGATGCAGCAGTATTTAACATGGACCGGCTGCTTATCTGACCAACCCAGTAAATTTTTAACAAGATGCCTCTTGGTAAGACTAATGGTCGTCAGACTTTCATTATTCGTCCACCCGTCCACCGATATTATTTATTTATTAATCACACACACACAGCGCCATCTAGAGCCACACTAAGCAACGAGGATACATACAGCCGAAACTAACTACTTATAGGCTTTCCAAAGGAGATTGTCCACCTATCCACGAACTGACCTTGGCAAACGCTGCTTAACTTGCAGCTGCTGCTATGTAGGTTAAGCTTCTCGTCTTTCACAAAAAAGATCCTTCTTACAGACAAAAAACAAAACATAACATGCGGGGCAGTCTTTGGGGACCGCCGATAGAAGTAACCCAAAATAAACGGTATATTAATTTTACTTTTTTTTTGCGGATGGGAAATCATCAAATGACTTCCCCCACTCTGGGCGGAGCGGGAGGGAGTGTCAGACTTTTACTGACTAAAACCCATCCATGTTCCTTTCTCGCCCTTTATGTTCCGGGGCCACGGTCTCTCTTTCGAACAGCTGTCCCGCAACCCTGGCCGACTTCGGCCCTTGCGGGCCCCTCCATTATGCTGACATCTCTTTGAGGCGCGCGTGGAACACAAACGCGCCGTCGACACGGCCTGTCGTCATTAAACGGACGGACGGCTAGCTAGCCCATAGCTAACCGTCCACAGGCCCGCGTCTACGGTGGCCGGTAGCCACCATGTGGCCCCCGACGCCCGGTGCGTCTCCCGCGGCGGCTGGGGCGAGAGGCTCCCTCCCTCTCGCGTTCCGCCACCTCCTTCGCTAGCATGACTGCTTCGCAGAAGGAGGTGATGGCTTCCCATTCGGTCTCGCTCCGGACCATGGATTGAACCAGGGCCGGACGCAAGAGGTCGCCGCCTACGCGGGGCAGACCTCCACCGTGTGCTCCGCCGTGTCCTCCGGTCGGTCCTCGCAGTGATCTTAATTTTACTATAAGGTTGATTTTGACTAACCATTCTATGAAAGCGTTCGGTGACAATAGCGTGAGTTCCATGATTTTTGTTCACCCAAAAAGTGCTCAACGCGCCTTAAGAAGTTTTCACTTCAAAAATACTGCCTCATTGGTTGAGTGGCGGCAAGTTACGACTGGTGAGCATGAGATCCTGATTCCCAGGTCGGGCAAGAGTTTTACCATCAGGAATTTCTCAGTAGCAGCAATGAAGCCTTGATTTGTGCCCGATTGATGGCAATAGGTTCGCCCCCTATTACATGGGACTTAAAACATAACAGGCGAAATGTGGGTGTACTATTAGATTATATTGTTAGAACTCTGCCTTACCCTTCGGGAATTACAGGCATAACGTAAAAAAATCACAATTCAAGCATCATCATCACCATCATCACCATCATCATCATCACCATCATCATTATCACCATCACCATCACCATCATCATCATCATCATCATCTTTCTGTCCTTGTCCCATGTTACTTAGGTCGGCGCATCACGTTTCTTCTTCCATTCTCCTCTGACAACCGTCACGCTATCATTTACTCCTTTATCTTTCATATTATTCTTCACACAATCCATCCATCGTTTCTTTGGGCTTCCTCTCCCTGTCCATCCATCAACATTTTTCATCTGCCAAGCCTTTTAACAACTATTTTGGGGTCGGCTTCCAGTCTAACCGCATGCAGCTGAATACCACTATTTTACATGGAGCGACTGCCTATCTGACCTCCACAACCCAGTTAATACTGGGTAATACGATACCACTTGGTAAGACTGGTTGTCAGACTTTTTGGGCCGACTACCTGTAACGACTGTCAAAGATGGACAAATGACAGCCGGGACCAACAGCTTAACGTGCTTTCCGAGGCACGTTGGAAACTTGGTATGTAAGGGTCACCCCAGACCAACCTAGGCAAGCATGGCTTAATCTAAAGATTGACCCGAGCGGCTGTTATTATTTAGCTACGAGCCTCTTCATCCATCACCATTCACACAAAAAAATCACACTTCAAAAAATCACACTTCAAGCAAACAGTCAAATACAAAAATGCATCAGAATAATAAAATGACGTCTCCAATGCAATTGTTGCAATGCTACGTCACAGCTACGTATGCGCAAGCGCAGGTTGACGGACGTGCCTAATTGCATTAAATTGGAAGTCATTACAATAACATTACACTTTTAATGTTAATGAATGAAATTATCGTTTTGATGTTTTCGTTTTTTTAAGGACTCAAATAAAAAACATAACCTTACTTTTAAATGAACTACTTTTTGTATTCAAGATTTTAGTTTTTGTTAAAAAAAAGGGTTTTCATTGCAAAAACCTTTGTGTACTTTAGTTAATTTAATTAGGTAATGATTTTCGAACGTCAAGAGCGTGAAATTAAATTTGAAGAAGAACCCAAGTTTTTAGGTTGTACACACAGGTAAGGACTTTTGGCAAATCAGAGACAAGACTGTCTTAAGACAAACCATTTTTCTGCTACTTCGAGCGAGACAGACAGATTCCCTTTAGCAATATCTTATCTCTAGTGTGCGAAAGCCTTAAATCATATTTTCTTCAACATACAACCTAGCACTGACCTGAAAATTGCAAAAAAACTTAAGATTTTTTTGCAATTTTCAGGCCAGTAGTACCTGGTAATTTTCAGGCCAGTAGAACCTGGTAATTTTCAGGCCAGTAGTACCTGGTAATTTTCAGGCCAGTAGTGCCTGGTAATTTGGATTTCGCCGGTTATCTTGGACTACTGAAGACTCCACCTTAAAGAAAAAAAATACAAATCGATTGACATAAGAATCATTAAAATCGGCCCACGTTAGTCACTAGAGCGCCACAAAGACTGGTGATCAGGCAAACTGTACTGCTCGTACCTACCTACTGGAGGCAGGAGGATATTCAACATAACAACAACTGCTGGACGTTAAATGAAACTTTATTTATTGAATGCATCATGCGACGCAAAGTCTGACAACCAGTCTTACCAAGTGGTGTCGTATTACCCAGTACTAACTGGGTAATACGATACGACTGTAAAATACTGGTATTCAGCTGCATCCGGTTATACTGGAAGCCGACCCCAGCCGGGGCTGGGGGACTGTGATCTAAAGAGATACCGTGGCCCAGGAACAAAAAGGGCGATGAAGGAACATGGATGGGTTTTAGTCAGTAAAAGTCTGACACTACCTTCCGCTCCCAGAGCGGGAGGAGTCATTTGATGATATCCCATCCGAAAAGAAAAGCCGACCCTAACATAGTTGGGAAAAGGCGAGGCAGATGATGATCATGTAACGCATACAATGCATCACAATACTAAAAAGGACAACAAAATTGAATCTTAAGGCATTACATTGCCCAATGACCTTGAATACCGTGTGTTTAAAGAAGTTTGTAGATGAATTCACTTGTGCGTTTTCAATATAAAAAATGTATGTTAAACTAAAGGTACTATGAAATAGATTGTGTTGTTTAAAATTTTAATAAACTTACTCAAATTTTATCAAAAAATCGTAACAAATAGGTCCTTTTCAACCTAAATTGAAAATTCTCTCTATAACGGCTCAATAACTCGGCATGAATTTTATACCAAAAAATACGTAATGACGTATTTAACAATTTGTGTTGATTTTTTTCTCTTATTTCTTTTTATATTTAAAAATATTTTATAAAAACCCGAAATTACGCGAAAAGCACTTTGTCACTCCCGCACTCGTCCCTCTCTCTCTCGTCGTTTCGTTGTAAGTTAGTACGGGGCAGCATGCGAAAGGTCATTGGGCAATGTAATGCCCTTAAGAAACACCTGTCAATTCAGTCATGTGACAAACGCAGATGTGACGTGTCGTCTGTTGGTTTACTCAGTGGCGCTAGACACTGAGTTTATCAGAAATCTGTCTAGTCGTCCGCTTGAATGAATCACATTCACGAGTCACAAGACACGCACAAAATTATTTGTTAGAAGATTCAGTTCTTACAACTTCCTTTTATTTGAAATCGTAATCCGGGAAAAAAATGGTTGTTTCTAAATTCGGTTTACGGACAACAGTTTTACGTAATAAGGATTACGTAATTTTTCATGATAAGCATAGTAACAAAATTCCATCCCCGAAATTCTACTCGTAATAACACCGTTGCGTTAGCTTCAAACCATACGCCTAGATAGTAAATTTGTTGATTTTTTTAAGGACTTTCCATACACAACTTCATCCCCTTTTTTAGTCCTTTGGGGATGTAATTATCAAAAACGCCGAGATACGTGTAAATTAATTTTCAATTGTCAGCCTAATCACAAAATGTTAAGATTCTAACTTCAAAACTAACGGACTTTCATACAAACTTTCATCCCACAGTTTCATCCCCTATTTAACTCCCTTAAGAGTTGAATTTCGAAAAATCCTTCCTTAATCCTTGTCAAAATTATAAAAAGAACCACTGTGCAAAATTTTAGTTTTCTAGGTCCAAGGGTTTGAGCTGGGCATTGATCGCCAGATCGGAATGGTGTGACACTTTTTCGTGAGTGAAGCTGGTATTGATCAATTTATAAGACGTTATCACGTCAATAAGGCGTTTACTCCTGTGCTGGAGTACAGCAGTCATTGTGCAAATTAGTCGTGTGGGCCTAAATTGCTTAATAGCCCCTGGACCAACATCCTATGAGATTCTCGCTTGGCAGCTGGATCAAGGGCTTGATTCAGAAAGCAGTACTTCTGGACACGGTATTTGTTAGGAGGTTCATCTCTCAAGAGCCCTGTCCACCGGCAGCTCGGACTTTGTTCCCAGCACTGGTGGGCTACTATTTTTAGATTTTTTCATGTTTTTTACAAGACTGCCATGAAAGGGTAATGAGTTTCGCGTGAATTTCTTCATAACGTCGTGTCTTCCAAATTACTGGATGCATTTCGATGATTAGGGTTCATTAGATTTATTTCAAAAACTCAAGTTAGTAGTTATGCAGATAGGTGTTAAAGAAATAAAAAACAAAATTGCTGAGTTTTGACGCTAAATTAAAAGTCAAACAAATCAATAGGTTTGTTCGACTGCAAGGTATCAAAATGAAGAAAGCTAGGAGTTGCCAAAATAAAATATACAGGGTGAACTTTTGAAATGGGCGTGGATGGCCAATTCCAAAATTGAATGAGGAATAGCGAAAAATGCTCATAGAGTCTCGACATCTCGAGCCCCATTTTGATGAAAACTAACTGCATCATTAGATTATAAGAAAATCAATTTTCCTAACCAGGAAACAAACCAGTTGACATAGAAAAAAACCACACATTGTATTATTACACCAATCGATAGTGTCGCTAATAGGGGAAACAAATTATGGGAAGTAATGAAATGCGGCAAAAAGGAAAAGGTATTTTTTTGCGTTTTTTCGCGTTTTAAATAAATGTACTTGATTGATGACACCCGCAGCGGCCGCAGCGCAGTTATCTTCACAACGTTTTGTTCTATTTTCAATTTATTTTTAACTCTTCATGGTTACAGGCAAATGTAAAAGAAAAAATCTTTAGAACTTACAAGTGAGTTGGCGCCAATAGTGATTCTGATTAAGACGCCTGCGGAGCATGCGTATTTCATACAAACGTAATACCAAAATAATTTGTAAATTAAACATATTCCTGAGGTAGTGTGTATTTATTTCGATTGAATTACAGAATATCTAGGTTCCCAAATATATATTTTGATTGGACACTGATTTTAACAAGAGTTATAAGAAAAATAAGTTTTCTATAGAAATTTGAAATTCCTCATATCTCGTCTTTGTACCATTGTCCTCTCAAAAAATATATTTGGGAACATAGATATTCTGTAATCCAATCAAAATAAATACACGCTACCTTAAGAATATGTTTGATTTACAAATTATTTTGGTACTACGTTTGTATGAAATACGCATGCTCCGCCGGCCCCTTAAGAAAAGTTTTTCAATACAAACCCGTTTTCTGAATAAATACAAGAACTCGGTGAACAACTTATGCGTAAAGTAAGCGATGGCCACAGAAATAAATGGATGTCACTAGTCACAGGAACAGACATGACCCCCAAAAACAAAAAAGGCTGGAACACAATACAAAAACTAACAAACAACCCTCCACTAGCTGCGGACATAACACAATCCTATGTTTTCCAGCTTCATAATCGCCAGTCAAATAACTCCCAATCGTGGCAATACGTTGACATAGAATTTTAGCAACCTCGCTACCTGTATATCACCCTTGAGTCCTAGACAGATCCCTGACATACAAAGACTGCCGGAAAACAAAACAGAAAGTCGGGACTAGGAATAACATTCTTCGTCGCCTTACATCCACCAGCTGGGGAACACCGCCACAGGATCTACGCACTACCAGCCTGTCTCTGCTTTTCTGTTCGGGAGTTGGCATGCCCAGCGTAGCATCGATCTGCCCACACTAAAGAGGTTGACGTAGCGCTTAACGATACCTGTCGCACCGTCACGAGGTGCTTAAGACCTACCCGCCTTGCAATGTTGTATCCTCTATCGAGTATTGCTCCACCAGATACGGCGCGAAATGACATCCCCATCGAAAAGGGGAAACAGGAACGAGACCACCGCCTCCCCCTGTGAGGGTATTAACTACCACCTTCATGATTAAGAGCCGCTTTAACGAAAGCTTTTACGATAGACCTTCTTAGAAGACGGTGCGTCAGACGAGAGATGAGGGCTTTGGAGAAACGAACATCCAACCCCTCCACAACTCATTAACATCCGTAAGAACACCTGCCGCCCGGACATGAGCTGCAGTGGCCAATCTGGAAGTCTCCTAACCGATTGCGAGCCAAGGTTTGCCACTGTAGAAACAATCTGGCCAAATAGGGTATCCTCAATCCTTCCCAAACAGATTTCCAGTGTGGAGCTCCTCTGCAGGATATGCTCCATCTCCTGTCCTGCACAACCACTTGCACCTATCTAGATTTAATCAAAGCAAATGTTAAAGGTCTGCTACAATTTGAGTTCATCGACACGTAAAGAAGAAGATTTGTATACTGTTACGTACTTTATCAAAAATACGACAGACTAAGTGAACCAATTCATGGTTCATTTAGTTTGTCGTATGTCATATCTACTCAGAATTTGATCCTTAATAGCGGCGCTAACGAACAGTGTAATAACACAGCGTGTGTGTGTTTTTTCATAATCAACGGATTCGATTCTTTCCTAGGGACATTGATTTTTAATAAATCCAATGATGCTGTTTTAGTGTTCATCAAAATCGGGCTCGAGACTCCTTTTAGCATTTTTTGCTATTCCTCATAGTTTCGGATTTTGCCATCCACGCTCACTTCAAAAATTCATCCTGTATAATTATATATTGTTACATAATACAATTGGTGGTCGGGTTTTTTGATACTTACTTTTAATTAAATGATACTTGTTTATGTATTGTTTTATTTTGGAATACATAAAATGTGAAAGATGTGTTGTAAAATGAATAAACAAAAATAAGACGTATAAAGTTTAAATAATGTCAAGAATTCATGGTGTTTCCAGCTGGCCTGCAATCAGGTTTAAGGAAAACCAGCTCGTTACCATAAACCGGGCACATACAATACAGGGTGTAAACGGACCCTGCAAGAAGCTGTCAACCAAGCATTCTGTAAGTATATCAAACTAAGTAACTCTACGAAAAAGGGGTTCAGGCGTTTTGGTCCTTATGACCAATGGACTTGAATCGTACATCGATGCATAGGTCTTTTCAAGAGGAAAAAAAATGTTATTATTGGGTTACATTTGGATTATTTGTCCGATTCGAGATATCGGCTTATAAAATATCTTTTTTCAGTATCTCGCAGTTGTCTGGATTTTTTACTTTAGTTAAGTTTTTTTGGGAGCCTAGGGCCAAACAATAACAGCCGCTCGTGTAAATTTTTAGGTTAAGCCGTGCTTGCCTAGGTTGGTTTGTTCACGGGTGACCCCCATTACATACTGAGTTTCCTCCGTGCCTCGGAAAGCGTAGTGTTAAGCTGTTGCTCCCGGCAGTCATTTGTAGATCTTTGACTTTCGTTACAGGTAGTCAGTGACCCAAAAAGTCTAACAACCAGTCTTACCAAGGGGCATTGTATTACCCAGTACTAACGTGATCGTGTTCCACGCGCGCCTCAAAGAGATGTCAGCAAACAGAAAGGGGTCCTACAAGGGCGATGCCTGCCGGGGCTGCGGGACTGTTTGAAGGAGGTACCGCGGCCCTGGAACACAAAGGGCTAATAAAGTACCCTATATCACTGAAGAGATTTATAATTTTAATTTAAGATCTAAATCATTAAAATCAGAATACAAATACTTAGAGATTTATTCACAAAATGATTTAATATTCAAGGTACGCGTACTCCAAGCCCGTAGGACCAGAGCCCATACATTTGTGCCCATAGCCCTTTATTGTTCGTTGGGTGAATGTCATGATTTACAGGAGTACTCAATGTTACGTAATCAAAACATGTGCTGATGGATACATAGAATAGCACAGGGGTCATAGATGTATTTAAAGTGAAGTTATAAAATTCATAAATAGTATTAAAAAAATCGTAAAAATGTTGGAACTTTTAGTTTACGAGTACTTTCTTTTGAAATTACGTGTCCAGTGTGTTAGATTTTCTGGAGTTTCATACATTGCAACATTTTCGTGTGTACTATATGCTTTATCTGTTAACTTAGATAGAGTGTGACTGTACACGCTGTTTTTAGATGTTTTCATAGACATGTGAGTAAACAATGATTACTTTGTGGTTTCTGCAGTAGACTGAGGGGCCATCCTTTAATCATGTGAGGGTTTTTAGGTAAATTTTATGCCTCTCAGCCCCCATGGTGACACGTCGTGAGGTTTTTGGCCAACCCTCTTCATGTATTTTTTGGTCTTATTGAATGTTTTGTACTTACTAAAAAAATAGTATATTTTTAGATAGGTACTAATTCTACCATAGATATATTATAGAAGAAGATACGTTAGACGAAAATGTATCGGAACCCTGTGTCTCCACTTTATCCCTACCACACGGCAACTACTACACATGCAGTTCAGTAAAAGTAATAGTTATGCAGTCGCGCACACACGCGCATTTCTTAAATCAGAACATAGTACACAATCAATTTAATACTTACTTACTTTATTGATACAAATCCTAATTATAAACCTTATGGCTCAAACACATCGTGTATTTACCAAGTACCGTCGGTACACAAGCACATCACTAACTCGTCGTAAGAAGTAGCGGCCGCACTACGCGATGCATGTGCTTATTGAACTATCGTTTGGTGATTATTACATTGCTTGTCCAGTCACTAAGCGACAAACTTATGTAGTGGTTGAGGAGCAATGTATTTATTGCAAAATAGTATAGCCATTTGCGTAGACCTGGCGCAAGAGGTCAGTGTAGTGAGGGGTGACACCGACACACCCCCTTGCCACTTCTCCTGTTTTTTTTATATTTCTATGAATTCTACTTACTCGAACTTTTACGTGATCTCAAAATTCAATTCAATCAGATATTGGTAAATAGTGCATTTTGATACAAGTGGAGAAAGTTTGTTATTGCAGTTCGAGGCGGTATTAACACACGAGCCGTAGGCGAGGGTGTTTTTGGGCTGAGAACTGCAATAACAAATGTCCACGTGTATCAAACGACGTTTTTCAATACACTTTTGAAGAAATAAAATAAAATACTTAATGTAAAATATTTGTGTCATTAATTATTAAGAGACTATGATTTATTTTTTTTTCCGCGCTTTGCTGTCGCCAGGTTGAAGGAGAAGCAAAGGTATGAAACCGTTATACAGCCTAATTATATATTTTTGAATTTAGAACACAAATAAATGTTAATTTGTTTATAAAAGTAAACATTCGTTTTAAATAATCATGTTTATCTATGATATTGAATTTATAAACACAATTTGAAAATTCAAAAAATGTTTACGCCGTGAAGACGTAGACTGGATTGCCGAAAAAAAAACATTCACCTCAGACTATAGACATTGAACCAATTTGGACTAAGTATAGGTATAGTTATATATGGCAGTTTTACTTTCCGCACACGTGTGGAAAAAATAACAAAAACGCGAAACGTGTGTGAAATACACTGCATTTTGAACGTAATCGTAGTGCGAAAAGAACCAGATTTCGAGAAAGTGTATTGAAAAATATACGCTACATTAAGTACCTACCTCTTTTTTTTTTCGTCGCACAAAAAACACATGAGATTGTCACAATATCCACTCTCCATCGTGACGTCCTCTTTATCCCCCTTTTTGAAACTCATGTAATTAGAGGATGACCCCATAACAGTAACACTAAGATACATCTAATTATTTCATTGTTTTATCAGCATTTTAATTACAACTCTTTAGCGCTGAGTCGAGAGTTGAAATATCAGCAACACAGTAATATTTAGGCTTCCATTAGAGTATCGCTTAGCGTCTGTGAAAATGGGCAGACAGAAGTCAGTAGAGGGGGATTAATTTGTTGTGTTTTAGTCACATGACATACGTCATTGCGATAATCTTGCAGTGGTGATTTTGTAATATAATTAATACACACTAAAAGTATGGTATCGTCAGCAACTAAAATTAATTATCTCTTGCTTCGATGAAGGAAATCATTGTGAGGAAACTAGCATGCCTATTTTTCCTGATGCGAAATCATCAAATGATCCCGTCCCGCTCTGGGCGGAGCGGAAGGGAGTGCAGACTTTTACTGACTAAAACCCATCCATGTTCCTTCTTCGCCCTTTGTGTTCCGGGGCCACGGTATCTCTTTTGAACAGTCCTGCAGCCCAATTTTTTGTAAATCATTAAATAGCGCTCTCGGGATTTTGGCGGCAAGAAATTGTTTTCTGCAATTTGCACCTCTTTCAAAATTTCAGGTGGAGTAGATTCCATATTAAGACGCCTGCGGAGCATGCGTATTTCATACAAACGTAATACCAAAATAATTTGTAAATTAAACATATTCCTAAGGGAGTGTGTATTTATTTCGATTGAATTACAGAATATCTAGGTTCCCAAATATATATTTTGATTGGACACTGATTTTAACAAAAGTTATTAGAAAAATTAGTTTTCTATAGAAAATTTAAATTCCTCATATCTCGTCTTTGCATCACTATTCTCTCAAAAAACATATTTGGGAACATAGATATTCTGTAATTCAATCGAAATAAATACAGACTACCTTAAGAATATGTTTGATTTACAAATAATTTTGGTATTACGTTTGTATGAAATACGCATCCTCCGCCGGCCCCTTAAACTCTGATTCCTCGCTGGAACCCATATTATTATTTTGTTTATCAGTCGGAAAGTCGCATCATCTTTGACGTTTCTTTGAAAATGGCGCGAATTCGCAAATGGCGCCACATGCACGTGGTGAAAATTAGAACTACATCTTTCGTCTCACTTACTCTTTAACCGACTTCCAAAAAGGAGGAGGTTCTCTATTCGTCTGTATGTATTTTTTTTTTTTATGTATGTTCACCGATTACTCGAAGACGCCTGAACCGATTTGAAAAATTCTTTTTTTGTTTGAAAGGGTATACTTCCAAGTTAGTCCCATAGAAATATTGTCATGATCTGATCACGAACCTCGGAGATAAGGAACGGAACTCTTCAATAATAGACAGCAAATCTGTCGTGATTGCTGCAATCGCTTGGATGTTTATTGTTTACACAACATCATAACATAACATCACGCCTGTATGCTCTAGCATACCCATATTTCGACAGTTAGCATCTTGGCGAAATCGAGGGAACTCTTCAAATTTTATAGGATAACGTACAACGATTTTGGTATTTTCTGCAACAAATGAAGCATTTGCGTTCGATAAGAACCATTCTACCATCAGATCGGATGATGAAGCCAAGAGTCACGGTACTCCATAATGAGACAATGTATCCTAGTCGTGTTTGGGCTTGTTGTAATTGTAACGGTTTGCACTTTCCATGTGTACCAAGCACATGTGAACCACTAAAAAGTGAAAAATAAAAACTTTTTTTGCAAAATGTTATTTTTAACTTTTTGTTTTTTTTTGAAGTCGGTTTTATTTTTTGCAAAAAAAGTTTTTTTATATTAAAGTGAGACAAACGTATTGAGCAAAAGCAATTCCAAGGAGGTTGGATCAGTAAGCCTATTTATTCTCGTAATGTGAAACTCTTTGGTGGAATACTTTTTTTTTTATAATTAAAAAAAAACCGTAAAGAATACGCACAATATTTCTGTGCGCACGGTGCTATACAAGGGGGAGTGCGGTAAAATAGGTACTTGTGAGAGTACCTATTTTACCGCACGGTCCTTTCGAACAATTACAGGCTTCGTAAATGCACTTTTTGAGCAAGTGTGTTGAAAATAACTATTTCAAAGACAAAGTCATTCCTTTACTTTTATGAACTTGCGAGGGTTGTATAATTAATGATTTTGATGATTATAATTCTGTAACTATATACGTACTTACAACCGCGAATCATATTTTCATCAACATACTTACAGCACTGGCCTGTACGTAAATTGCAAAAAAAAAACGTAATTGTAATTGAATTTCGTGGGGCTTTTTTTCTTTCATTGTTAATCTTGTTTCTTTGCTGACCGTACCTATACCCAGTAAAATTAGAGTAACATGTCTCCTAAATTGTTGTAGTTCATGATGATGACGTCACCATGCAGTATAATGTTCACGCACAGCATGTATGGGGCTGGCAGCGGAATTTGCCAGCAGATTTCGTAGACTTTACTTTTATGTTTGAATAGTGACCGCGTGATCGTGAGGATGATTGTGGCAAGAATTGTGTCTTTTGGGGTATTTTCTACGTCTGTTCGGATAAGAGTCTATCCGGGCTTAGTTAAGCGCTGCAGCCTTTTTCCACACTGGGAAAAGTAATCTTTACTTTAATTTACCTTTTATCTATTTATTGTATTACCATTTATTTATATATTATGTTTGAAACTGTTTTCTGTATCACTAACCCCTCAAGGTTCATTGGAAGACCAGCGTCAGACAGCATCAACTGTCTGGCATGAATGCTGAAATGGACCTTTTTGGCGCAGCCGTGAGGCACACAGCACATTCTATGTATTTTTGTCCTTTTTGTAACTTTTTTTTTAAATAATATTGTGTGTGTGCTTAATGTACTGACGTCAAATAAACATTTTTTCTTTCTTTCTTTCTTTCTTTCTTTGGGACACTTGGTTTGATATCATGTCCTGTCTGTCCTGTTGTTTATCATCAGAGCTGATGGATGATATTGAAAGTACCAAACTCGTCGCCCAATTTTGGGCTGACTCAATTTGAATGGTTGTCGACATACTAAAACCTTGCCAACTGTGACGTTTAATAAATGAGTTATCGTGCTGTGGTGGGGGATGCGCGGTGTAGGGAGTGTGGGGCAATGCGCCACACTCTCAGTCTAGTCCGAGCAGCCCTAGCGACAGCACGCCTAACCCAGTAATATAGGAAACAGTGTACTATTGTACAACCCTGAACAAAGACACCACACTGAGATACGGTAGGTTTACCCTAAACCGTAGTGTAGGTAAAAGTGAACACCATACCAACTAGGTATAATTATATGGGTTACCGGTATGATGTAACGTAGATAATGTTGCGATTTCACAATGAATATCGTAACAACACGCTTGTAATCCACGAAGGGGTATGCAGAGCTGTACCTAATAGTACACCCACATTTCGACAGTTATTATTTTAAATCTAATGTACCTAATAGGGGGACGGCCTATTGTCACCAACCGGGGACAAATCCAAACTCTATGACTTCTACTGAGAAATTCCTGATAGAACACCCCAAACACCATAACACTGTCCGACCCGGGAATCAAATCAAGGGGCTCATGCTTCCACCGTAGACGCGGGCCTGTGGACGGGTAGCTATGGGCTAGCTAGCCGTCCGTCCGACGACATGACGACAGGCCGTGTCGACGGCGCGTTCGTGTTCCACGCGCGCCGAGCAAGAGATGTCAGCATAACGGGAGGGGCCCGCAAGGGCCGAAGCCTGCCGGGTTGCGGGACTGTTCGAAAGAGATACCGCGGCCCCGGAACGTAAAGGGCGAGGAAGGAACATGGATGGGTTTTAGTCAGTAAAAGTCTGAAAGTCTGACACTCCCTCCCGCTCCGCCCAGAGTGGGAGAAGTTATTTGATAACTTCCCATCCTAAAAAAAAAAAGGGGCCACTGATGTCTTGTTTTACTTATTACCAGTGCTCGGTAAAGCCATTTTACGTAGATGTTTACGACGTGAATGCAACATTTTTTACATAGCAGGGTGGGGACGATAAGAGTACCCAGGTATTCAGCAGCATTGTTGTAAATTACTGTCTCACAATCACAAAAGCTTAAACTTACCTTGTATTATATTAATTCTGTGAACACTAGTGATCCATCCCGACTTCGCACGGGCACAATATACCTAGATGTAAATCTTCCTCTTGACACTCTATCTATTGCTGAAAACTGCATGTCTAAGCATACAGACAGCGGGGACCAACTTTGTTTTATACTATGCACTAAAGAGGAATAGCGTCACGTATAATTTGATATTTAGGTAATTGTTATTTAATTCCTATAACAAGAATGGCAAAACAGCATGAACGCACGGGAATTTGATCTACTTACTCGTAGTTTCTACAAGGTCCTCAAATAACTCCGAATGTGACGTGTACACCATCCAACAATAATTCTGCCAAAGACACTCCCAAAAAATTTGATGTGATATTCGCAGTCAGATGTAAGGCAACATGCTTGAAGGAAAATGACCAGTGAGAAATAAATTGGCAACACAGTGGTCCAACTTCAGCCATGTCCTGGCCAGTCGTTCACGAACGGATGGAAAGAACGGGCCTTGATGGAATTATCTCACCTACATTGCCATTCAGACCAAGGTTCTGGCTAGACGCTAGTCTGTGGTGAAATTTATGCACGATTGCGTTGTATTAAAAATTCTAGTTGGTACGTCATTCTACGTTTCTACGTCATCGTCGGTCACTTTTACATAATTTCTATCACGTACAACAATAAATTATTACCTACATAAAATTATTGTAAAATAAAAAAAAGCAAAGAAAATTACACTTCGTCAAACAATGCAGTGCATTGTACTCAATGCATAGCATTGTTTTGTTATTATATTGTTTTATGATTTTAATATTATCAAGATATAAGTAATTACCGAATTAATTATCATTTTGAACCCTGTCTGAAACTGATTAACTTCTTTTTAAGCTTTGCTTCATAAGTTTTCATCAATTAGTAATAACCGCTAGATATTACCTACCATTTGACTCCTCATAATACAGGTAACCTAGCCCAAAAAGTCTGAAAACCAGTCTTACCAAGAGGTTTCGTATTTCCCAGTGCTAACTTATTTGTGGAGGTGAGACAGGCAGTCGCTTCATGTAAAATACTGGTATTCAGCTGCATCCAATTAGACATGAAGCCGACCCCAACATAGTTGGGAAAAGGCTGGGCAGATGATGGTAATACAGGTGGCGTACCATGACGTCTTATAGCATGATTGTTTTAATCTTATTCCAGAGTGAGAAAGAGATGGCGCTAGACGTTCTCTATAGCTCCGTCTCTTTCCCACACTGGAATGACGTTAAAACAATCCTGCTCTAAGACGTCATGGTTACCCCGCAGGTCACCTAGCAAGTAGGATAAACCGCGTAGTTGGCGAAAAACAAACTTTGGCGAGGTGGCACTTCTTTATCAACATAATTAATGTTATTAAGCCAAATTTTCATAAATTTTCCGTTTTAAGAACAGGTACAAAAATATTTGTTTTGCGTTTTAGTTCCTTATAAGGTCGTTGCGATAAGAGATGGAATCTAGTTTTTTAGTCTGCCACAGTATGTTAAGAAAACATTGTGAAGACACCGGAAACATTGTGAAGACACCGGAATTAAGGACTTCGATTGGGCTCAATTTTGTTTCTAAGGAGAACCAAAAATCGAGCACATTTGACATCTACTAACCCGTACTGGGTCTAATAGGGATGAGGGCTGTCTAAAAAAATTAATTTTGTTTAGTCCGTCAGTTAGATTTTCGAACAGTAGGTATTGGATGAGTACGTGTTTTTTGTGTTATCAAATTACTTAATAAAAAATTACGAAGTTATAAAGCATCATGAGTGGGGGCTTGTGAGGTCACTTTCCGGTAAAAAATGTAGGTGAGTACCAAAATGTGACGTCACACGAGATTTCGACGCACTGTAGGTATCGTTTTAAATGTTTGTTTACGTGAAAAAAGAATGGATTCCATCCAATTCCAATTTCCAATACTTTTTGGAAATCTATTCACCAGCAAACCACTAACTACTTCAGTTTCAGGGCAGTGAAGTCTACGTTAAGGTGGAAGAAAGCGCTAGTCGGCTTCCAGTCTAACCGGATGCAGCTGAATACTTGAATTTCACTTCGACCGACTGCCTATCTGACCTCCACAACCCAGTTAGTACTGGGTAAAAAACGAAACGAAACGTGGTCGCTCACAATGGGCCTTATCAAAAGGCTTAAAGTCATCCAAAAGGCAATGGAGAGGGCTATGCTCGGAGTTTACTTGCGTGATCGAATCAGAAATGAAGACATCCGCAAGAGAACCAAGGTCACCGACGTAGCCCGAAGAATTACTAAACTTAAGTGATGGAATCAGGCGTTACTTTGCGGAATTCCATGGCATTAAATGCTATGAAAAATATTTAGTTTTAATACCGCTCGACAAAAATATCCAGGTCTGAAAGCAGGACACAAATCCCACCGTCATGCATATGCACATGCACATATGGGCCCACCCTCCCGCCCTCATGCATATGCACACATACAAAACAAGTGAGAAATAATTAGCATGCCATGCAACCAAACCTTTACTCGACACGTGTTTCGCCCCTCCACGGGGCATCCTCAGGAGTTGTTGACTCGTCGAGCGTTTGAGCTCAACAACTTAAGTGGCAGTGGGCAGGGCACATTGCTCGCAGAACGGATGGCCGATGGGACCGAAAAGTTCTAGAGTGGCGACCGCGAACCGGAAGACGATGCGTTGGAAGACCTCCCACTAGGTGGACCATTGACCTGGTGAAGGTTGCGGAAATCCGTTGGATGCGAGTCGCACGGGACCGGTCAACGTCTTTCGGCTGAAATGATGATGATGATGATGAATACGATATCCCTTGGTCAGACTGGTTGTCAGACTATTTGGGTCACTGACTACCTGTAACAACGACTGTCAAAGAGCTACAAATGACTGCCGGGACACTGCTTACTGCTGCCGCCTTCTACTGCTGCCTTCTGGGGCTTGGCTTGGCAAGCACCTAAAGATCGACCCCAGCGGCTGCTATTAAGAGCACGAGAAATTCTCAGCCGTCGCAAATTAAACAATGCACTCCATTTACGTCATTAAAGAAAATCAGGATGCTTGCATGCTTCCGTAACCGATAACGTAATGTGAGTCACATAAATGTCCGGAAGTATGGCACAGTCAAGTTTGTGTTTCCAAATGTAATATGCTCTGTGTCATCGAGACGTCTGATAGGTAGCGGTGCTATCTCAAAATCTAGATAAGAGTTTGAGTAATACGTTACCGAAATAAATTCAAAGAGATTTATGCTGGGAGGTGTTCCGGTCATGGCTTTATCACTTACTATTTCATACATGTAGGTAAGTATCTTCAACACACTTGCTCATAAAGTGGCTCTAATTTCACCGCAATTAGGCACATAATGACACCTGTAATCAAACTGTGACTTTTTCATTGCTATTATTCACAAGTGAGTTATAGGGTTTTTTTTTTATTTTATTGGTTGAATTGCTTTGTTCTTAAAAAAGTTACGATACAAAAAAGATCGTGTTCAATAGTACAAATAAATTAATGTACCTATTGCTTGCTCCATTTCATGCAACTTCGTATCTGCATAGATAATTTCAACTTAAAAGTTTTTAATAAACAAAACTTTCACTCAAATGTAACTCTTGTTTTCTCTGTAAGTATTAAATAAAACTTTGAATTCCCCATTTCGTACGTGGCTAAAACGCTATCCGCGAAAAGCCAAAAAAAAGAAACCTCATTCTTTTAGTCTATGGCCGATCGCCATTGTTAGATGCGCGCGCATAGGAAAACTGATTAATTATTCCCGCCATTGCGAAAAAAAATTCACAACTCGTTTTCAACAACTTAGGTATAGTTATTTTTAGTACTATTTTATTCTCAAGTGTGTTGAAAAACGTCGTATGATACACGTGTGTGTTGATGATTACCGTCCTCATGGCGCGTGGCGCCTCAGCGGTAATCACCAACATTACACACTTGTACCATAATGTACTATTACGGCGGGCGTGGCCGTGAGAGCATCGCATCGATCGAGATATCGTAGTTTAATGTCATATTCGTACCATATGTTTAAAAACATTACACTTCCTTTGCAGTCGTGTAAAAAGGTGTTATAAAATTATGTTACTTATAGGTATATTACACACACAGCACTATACAATTTTAAAATTAGATTTCTACGTATTATTCACAAATAAAACAAATATAACAGAGTAACATAGACTTGGTACAAATACAAGATAACAATTTTATAGACACAAAGCAACATTATTATTATTGTATGTGCAATAAAGAATAAGGGGAAATAACCGGATGCAGCTGAATACCAATATTTTAGACGGAGCGTCTGCCTATCTGACCTCCACAACCCAGTTAATACTGGGAAATACGATACCACTTGGTGAGACTAGAGAGATTTAGAAAAAATAACAATACAACCATAATCGCCAATCATCATTCGCTTGCCCGTGTCCTAATTTATTTCGGGTCAACGCAGCATGTCTTCATCCATACCTCTTTATTACCTCCTCGATACAACCCTCTAAGTTCAAAATTGCAAGAAACGTAAGAAAATCTCGCGTGCTACCTCAGCAACTCCGTAACCTCCTAGTGTTCTGGAAACATCCTGTTCTTTACAAAGTTAGGCAAAGTTGTATCCACATTCCACCCGTTATGATTTTTAATTCATAGCACACATCCCCAGTTGCAAGCTGTTCCTATGTTTAAGGCGCTTATAAATTAGCCTTGCGGCATGGAATTTTAGAGAAAGAATGGTGTTCGGCATCATCATCGCCATCATACCAGCTAGGAATCACCCACTGCTATATATGTAGGTATAGGCTTCCCCTTCCTTTTGCTTCACTTCGAGGTTATATGTGCGTCCTTGATCCAGGTGGTACCCGCGCGTGCCGGGGCTCCGGGACTGTTATACCGTGGCCCCGGAACATTAAGGGCGAGGAAGGAACATGGATGGGTTTTAGTCAGTAAAAGTCTGACACTAGTCACAAAAAAAATAGGTGGTTCCCGTGACTTTGATGATATCGTCAACAACCCAACGAGCTTGAGGAAGGCCCTGGTTTCTTTGGCCAAACCTTGGCCACCACTCGATCAGTCTTGCTCCATCGACCATCTTCACGTCTAGCCAGATGTCCTGCCCAGGTCCACTTGAGGCGAACCGCCCGCATGTTCACCAAAAAGATGACGGTCTGATTATCTAGAAAAAGCTGTTTAAAACACATATTTGTATGGGAACATGTCGCAGTGACTGATGAGAGCTGCTTTTAGATAATCAGACCGTTATCTTTTCGTTGAACTTGGGGACCTTAGACGTATTAAGTCGCGTTGGTAGAATCTCATGTAGGTACCTAATAACGGAGAAGGAATTCATCAGACTTCTCCGAATTCCAGATATATCATGTTTTACAAAAACAATTAGCTAAATACATTTTGAGGTTTTTCAACTCATGGATTTTTCCTCTTGATTTAATATCTAAATTGCATTTGTCGTTAAGAATCTATTAACAATTATTACCGTTTCTGAGATGCCTGATATCATTGGATATTAGTAAATGCTATTTTCATCACAAGACTCGACTAAACACAATGACAATCAATGATTGATTTAATTAAGTAAGTAATATAATACATACCTACTCATTAAAAACTGCATGATTGTGATCATTATTATCAGGAATATATTTTTTAAATCAAGATTTACAGTACCTATGTCTATGTACCTACAGTCAGTAAAACAGTTAGGTTTATAGGCTAGCAATCTTCTTACTACTATTATAAATGGAAAAGGGTTATACCTAATCAATCTGTTTGCAATTTCATCGAAATCCTTTCAGTAGTTTCTGCGTGAAAGTACCTATAACAAAAGTCGGTCTTGTCTTTTTTAAACTTTCACGATCAGAACACATTATAAAACATATGACATCCGGGTATTTATCGCGAATTTACCTTTAATTTTCCCTTTTTTTTTTAATTTTTTTTTTTCCTTTAATTGTCTCCCCGCGACCACGGCTGGTGCAATCCGGTCGAAACGTCGGGATAAAATTAAAGGTAAATTCGCGATAAATACCCGGATGTCATATGTTTTATAAAAGTCGGTCTTTACAGACTTTTACATTTATAGAAGATTGCTAGCCTGCATACCTAACACTTTTACCTACCTTTTGCTGACTGTACATTCAGCTTAATAGGCTAGTGGCCGAAGAACCTATTGTTGAACTTGAGGTCCTGGGTTCGATTCGGGTATTGTGTTATTCGGTTTTTTCGAAGTCGGCCAGTGTTGGAGTATTATGATGTATTATGATTGCGAATTAGCTCTAATTATTGTAAATCTTTGTGAGGCCGCGTTCTAACCAAAGCAATCATCACGCGAATACGCGGAATTCAGTTTCACAGGCGATCCACAATGTAGTTGCTCTCTCTCAGAGAGCACATTTGTATGTATTCCGGACTTCAAAACAAATGAATGACATTAATTGAAATTTTGAACGCGGAATCAGTTCCGACAGAAAACTACGGTAAACTACGGAAAACTACGGACGGTTAGGAAAATATTGTTGACGAAGATAGGTTGTTGACGACCCGAATGGCGCAGCGGTAGTGATTCGAGGCTGCCTTACGTTCTTAGGGACCCGGGTTCGCATCCCGGTAGGAGCAAATGTTTGTGTGATGAGCATGAACATTTGTTTTCGAGTCATGGATGTTTATAAATGTATTGTTAAACACGTTAGATTGTAATATAACTAGAGAGATTGCAAACTCTCGAAAGAGACCTATATCCCTATTACCCATGTTTGCAAAGAATAAATGATTTGATTTGATATATATTTATTTATTTATAGGCAGAAATAAGCACTAACGAGGTTGATCTAAAAATATCTAACCTAAAATAACAATATTTATTAGTTATTATCAGCTGTACGTGGTAATTAACAGGTGCGATGGTAACTAGTGCCGCGACTACGAAATGAAATGATGCACGGCACACGACACGTGATCAGATAGAAAATAAATAGGCTGTCTTACCATACTCTTTTGTTCAAGGTAGTGGTCCGAACGTCTGACAACCGATCTTACCAAGGAGTATACGGTTGCTAGATGATCGGGATTCGTAATATCTGAATTGTCCCGACAAATAGGTAGCTTCGAATAACTTAAAATGTCACTTACGGGATTGTTATTGATTTTGAGCACCCGAAATAACAACCACGGAAGATTTCCCATACATGTGACATTTAAAGTTTAGTTGTGAATCGCGATAGATTAAAATGGCCGCTTTAGCAGAACAGAATACGAATCATCTTAAAAAATTTAAATATCTAAAATGGACTATAATGTTATGACCGTAAAGTCCACTTTTAGAATTTAAATTTTTTAACGTGATTCATTTAATGTTCTGCTAAGGTTGCCATTTTAGACCCCCTGTTGCCCGTTAGGTATAGCACCGATATTGAACAGGGTACCTACTTTATACAATGATCACTGCTGCTTTAAAAAAACATCGACATGACGTCGAAATTAGGTAGGAAGTTCATTCGTGTTGTGTTGTGCTTGTAACTTGATTATTTGTTTGTGTTGTCAATTCCTGTAAGCAATGCTTACTGGTGGATGGATGTTTAGTCCGTTGGATAACTTGTACATCAAACGTGTAAAATTTTGCTCAATCCGTGAATCGTACCCAGAACCCAAACTTTCACGGGCATTTTTTAAATTCCGAGCATCTAAAACCCTATAAAATTCGATTTATCGTTAAAGCCGCCACATTATATTGGCATTTGCAATTTCGCAAATTTATTAGTTTCCAATTTTGTGAAAATCACACATTTTTTTTTTGTGATTATGACTTAGATATTGCCACAAAATAAAAAATAATAAAATATGTCCGAGCAATTACCTACTATTTCTCTCGGGAGTGTTCTAAACAAATAAGTATCACATTTTTTCTTGTATATGAGTGTAAGACTCAAAAAACAATTAAATACAAGAAAAAATGTGATAGCCCCTTAAGAACTTTCTCAAACATCGCGCAGTCTGATGATCTCATTAATAAAGTGTTTTTTTAGCAATAATGGAAAACTAGACGCTTTGTTTACGCTTCCTTATCGATGTAGGTGAAGGTCTATTATGTGTGGTGAAAAAGAATTAAGTAGTTTAATTATCACGCATAAGGTGCGTGGGAAAAAGATATTAGGTAATGTTTCGAAGATACCTGAGCCCCAGTGATATTTTATTTATTTATTCAGTTTCGTACAACAATAGTCAATCTTTTAGTGAACACATAATTACCTTTTAAACAAAACACACAATCAAAACCGGCAACACAAAACGGAATTAACTGTCCATGGCAGGTAGTCCAGAGAAGATCAAGCAAGAGATCAGCTACATAGTTGACCATGGCCATGACATGATGGCGATTCTCTGATCAAGTGGTTACTAGAGCGATTGTTGACCTCGAGGATTTGGGTTCAGTTCCCAGATCAGGCGATAGGTGTGTCGTCCGTCGGTAGCAGTGTCTATAACCGGATAACAGCATCAGGTATTCCTCAGTGTCAGTAGTAATCAGAAAGCTGGATTCATCAATCGGGTTCGGTTCCCGGATCGGGCAGCGTTATTGGTTTTTCCCATCAGGAATTTCTCAGTAGCAGCCACGGGTCTGGATTTGTGCCCGGTTGATGCAATAGGCTCACCCCCATTATATGGGACTTAAACATTACTGCCGAGATGTGGGTGAAGGTACTGTTCGGTACACCTCTGGGATTATCTGTGATGTTTGTGACAAAATGACTACCTAGCTAAATATAAACCTGTCAACCCTTTCCGGCTATTATTATAAGCGTGATGTTATAATTATGTAAACAACGATCACGCCTAAACCATGTGGACAAGTAGTTCAATTTCAGTAGGCAAACAATTCGGGTTTTATTTGCAGGGCATACATTATACAACGCCTGTAAACATTGGTGTTCTGCTGACATCGTTTTTTTTACGAAACTGTGTTATTGTGACGGTTATTGCCTTCGTAAACAAGTAAATAACACCATATAAAGTGTGTAGGTATTTACTTCATGGGTATTTAGTTATTTACATAATTAGTGATGCTGAATGCGATACTAACAGTTTTGTTTTTCAGAAAAATGTGTTTTATAAAAATAAATGACACTTCGTATTGAAGGTGAACGTGGACGCCACGTAAAGGGGGGTCATTCCCGCTCGTCCACACTGCGGACGACTGGGAATGTTTTAACGAAGCCGAAATGCACTTGTTCTCTCCGTCATTGCAATTTGTTTTTGTTCTACACCATACCTGAGAATATTGGAGGTCTTTTTGACATTTTTTTTTAGTACGAGTTTTTAATGTAAGATTTTCGAACACCTCCACGACCGGGGGTCGTGGAGGTGTTCGAAAATCATCATTATTATTCAATCAATATATCAGCAAAATGTTTTCGAGTGCGTAACAATGAGTTCTACCACAAAACATGATTTTTCGCCCCGAATAAAAAAGTAGTTTCCCAGCAATATTTTTTGCGTCAAGTTACTTAGTTTGATGTAAAGAATGCTAGGTAAACGGCTTCGTGATGAGTCTGTATACAGCCTGTATAAGCAAGGTGTCGGACATTGACGCAAAAACTATTATGAAGTATTCAGCAAATAATTCTACAGCCCCCAGTGTACTTATTGATTCAACAGTTATTGACCGCCATAGTCACACATACGTGACAAGCAATTAAAAGGAATAAGAACACTCATTCCTTTTAATTATAGTTTAACGCAGAATAAAACAACTTTATCTATAAAATATCTATTTATTTGCTGGTAATAATTATAAACTATTGCGACGTGAGTACACAACAATATCGGTATACTTATGTATCTAATAATATACAATACAATATACAAAAACACAACAATCGTATATTTGGTGTGGTATGGCCGCGGAAAGAGGATTTTCACAATTTTCATTATTTTTTTTATAATGGAAGACGCAATATAATTTTCAAAAAGAGTAAAATATTTTTCTAAAAAGTTGTGTTTTGAATAAAATCATGATTGTTTGACCTTCAAGCGATATATTACTTCTAATTAATTTTTTAACTACCCTCATTCTGCGAGATGTTTTTTCATTGAAACGCATCAGGTCAATTTTCTTTACCCCTTAAAAAGCTCCGCGATTCACGAAAGAAAATCAACAATTACTTAAAATTAAAACTAAGTGAAATAATCATCGAAGTGCTACAAAATATATAAATAAACATTTCGCTTATTCTAGTTTGATCTGTTTATTTATTAAAGTATAAATAACAAATAGATGTACACAGGCAACCACATAAGTTCTTCACCATTCCTGAAATTTATGAGGCTAACATTTACGTGAACAATGTTTTAAAACTATTGCTATTATTGTAACTTATAGTATACATTATTTTCAAATAACTCGACTTAGGTCTCTAATAATATACAATAATAATATTTATATACAAAACTTATACTTTGTATATTTGGTGCTAGGTATGGCCGCGATAGGGTATAGTGGAAACATTTGTTCCGTTCACTTAGATTTTTTATTTATTTGAAGGATTAAACATAATTATGTATGTTGGTCATACAAACTTTTAAACTGAAAAATAAGTAGTTGTGTTGTGTATGGTTTGTTAGGGTTCCGTACCCGAAGGGTAACTAACGGGACCTTATTACTAGCCTGCGCTGTACGTCCGTCCGTTTGACTGTCAGTGGGCTGTACCTTATGATTCGTAGGTAGACAGTTGAATTGTTAACAGTATGTGATTTTTTGTTGCCACTATAAGCGCTTAGTGTGAAAACAAACGAACCACCGTACGCAAGACGACAAAGGCACCGCAGCGGTGCAACACGAAACGTCTTACTCGCCGCACTTACAACGATGGTACGGGAACCCATCATGCGCGAGACCGACTCGCACTTTGCCGTTTTTTTATAACTTCATCTTTATTACAATTTTCATTAAAAGAATGTGTTTTTATTCCAATTTTGGCTAAAACTTTGCCACAAAACGGTTTGGCTTGGCACAGATTAAATACATTCCAAAGCAGTGCTTGTAAAGTAAAATGATTTATAAATATGGCGACAATAATGAGTATGAATAATACAAGACAAATAATGATTTATATGTACGTATAATAGAAATACTGAATTTCTTAGCCTAAACTTTCGTGATTTTAATACATTTATATTTTGTTTATAATAATGACACATGATTCTAGAAAAAGTACTTTAACATCTAATAAATAAAGCTAAACATCAGTTGATCTTCAATAACTTCTTAAAATATCGGTTTCGGTAACATTTTCAAATATCAATGTAAAACTTTGGATTAATGGCATCTATTGAATTTTAATATCACAAAAATATCATTTTTATAATTTAAAATAATTATGTATAAAACATTATACACTTAGATAACATATTAAACTTTTAATATTTATAATATTCTAAAAATTTCTCGGTGGCTTTTTAGTCAGTAGAATTTTGAATGGCTAATTTTCATAATTAATATTATTTATAAGTTGTTCACTGGATCTAATAAATGATATTATTATCATAATTTTCACCCTTGTAAATGGCATTGAAAACCTTTTCAATTTAAAACCATAATGTTTTTTTAAGCAGACTTATCCCTAGTTTGGTTAGAAATGAGCTAGTAGGTGTATCTTCAACTACGAAATATATTCTTAAATATTATTTGTCCGTCATAATTTTCTTATAATGAGGAATATCGACCTAAACTCATTGTAGATGGCGTTCCCATAGCTGAGTCCCATGCTGACCAATGAGATCAGGCTATTTTGAAATATAAAATGACGCTAACAATTTTTTCTATCAATAACTACGCTTGAAACTAGATATGCCAGCGAAATTAGTTCATTATTTGTTAATAAATCTACTATAAACTTTTTAAAATATTTTCACAAAACTATATTGCCTAAATAAAACAGAGCAACACTTTATTATCAATGGTAACATTTTTATATAAGTACTGCAGTGAATTAGGGTAAGTTTGACAGTTTGAAGTAATTTTTAATGCTTTGATTTAATAATAATTTAATATTGGTTTTTGAAAAATCTTAATTTGAATGATATTCAGCTAAAAAGACGAGCAAAATACATTTGGCATAAATTGCTATTTATGATTGTTTGAAGCTCGTAATAGTTATAAGCTTTCACGCTTTACCGTGGGTTGTTTTAATTGGGAGCTCAAACTAATTAATCTCGGAAGATATCCTGACAGTATACGTGTCATAAATACTTTAAAATATGCAGGCAAATCAGCAGTTGTGAAGAGGAAAGCTGTTTTTATTATTAATATTGTTCCTACGCATTAATTTTCCAATGGGCGGTAGAGGGCGCCATTCGGTAGCATCTACGCTAGTTTTAGAGAAAGTGAGTGCACGGCCCGGGTGCCCAGCTGTTAAAGTATCCGTAAAATCTAGTAGTTCAAACTATTTTAACTAGCTTCGAACTATTAGTTTAACTTGTAACCATGTAAACAAATTTTAGAAGTTAAATTTGATCTACTTCCCGGTTTCCGAATAAGCATTGTTAGTTAAGTGGCATCATTCTAAATCCAAAATGGCGGACTAAATAGCGGGAAAATGGCGGACTAGTTATTTTATATGGATACCGATAACATGGGTATCAAATGAAAGGGTTTGCTGAGAAGAATACGAGAAATAAAATGACGTCACTTTAAAGCGTGTTTTTAAATAGATACGTGAGCGGGCACCCGCATCCGTGTTCGTTTTAGCGTACGCCATAAATGTTCGGCAAACACAGATCCAAAGGATGCCATACTTCTTAACAATATTCATTTAAAAACAATTTAAAACTTTAAGTCTGTGCATTTCTCTTCTTAGGCGGCGGCGTAGGCGCCTTCTCATTGGTAGTATTCCGTTTAGCTATAGAGTTGTACAAGAATGATCCTCGCGGCGCCCAGACGGTGTCATAGTTGTGTCGGGGAGGGAGTGGGTTCGTGTCCCCGTTGTTGTTAGTGTCGCTCTCAAGGTCCATGCTTCGGTGGGCGTATTTCTTTGGTAGTGGGGGAGGCTCCTCTTCTTCTTGATTGGAGTCTGTTGTTCCTGGGGATCGGCGAAACACATACATTATGTTATTGTTGAGATTGATTGACACCCGGTTTTTGACAGGAATTCAAATTTATTTGCTGCCAAATTGTTTGCAATGTACTGTTTGTTTTTTTCATCTTTATTTATTTATTCATTCATCAAACAATTTACACTGTGTTGGAATTATACAACAAATTACATTTAAAATCATAACAGAAGCAGTAATCAAGTACAAGCAAAACAAAATATAAACAATTATTAGAATGTCATCAGTAAACAGCATTAAAATCATAAAAAAGTCAAACCATATAACAAAAGCAGAAATACAACATCTCTATATCATTTTACGAACAATTAAATTACTGTTTATATGTCCAACCATAAGAAGCTCAAAACAAAACCATGTCAACTACGTTCATATTAGTTAAACTTCATAAGAATTAAATGTAAATTAAATGCCTGTCAAATGAGAATTAAATGTCAATTAAATTAAATTAAATGAAAAAAATCAACGTCGATCAACTAGATTTTGACAGAAAAGTACAGTGCGTTTTTGAACATTATTTTATAAGTATGTCTTGCCGATTTCGGCTTGAGTGGCGACTAAATAGACAATATTTTATAGACATAATAATGATAGACAAACCGCTAAGGCGTTGAAGCACTGGCTGGAAAGCAAGATATCGTTATTTAAGTATACCCAAAACTATATCCAAAAAAGATAGAAAGACAGCTAAATTAGGTTTTTAATTTCTACACTATCTTTTAGAACTACATCCTGAAAAAAAAAGTAAATTTCTACTTATAGCAATTACTAGGTATAAAATAGTAAGGAAAGTCTACACAATGCTTTCACAAAGCCAAACTTATCTTGGTTGTTAATAATTGTTGCCACAAGTAATATGTTTTTGACAGCATTATACACACATATCATACACATAGCAGACTTCAACTCATAATTAACGCGGAGTCAAGTTACAACAAGTATAATTCTCCATAATTTTTCGAACATTCAGTGTATAGTTCAAACTGTATGGCGGTTCGGAAGTTAGCTACGAGTGGCGGTCTACGCAGGTTTAACGATTCAAAGTTTATGGCAGCTCGGAACATCCAACGTAAAACTGCGCCGAACACGATTTTATCAGCGCAGAGCTTGACCACAGAACAGATAAAAGAAGTTGGAAAGAAAAAATAGTTCCTGATTTGTATTAGAACGCGAGTCGCCGCTTGGCTCCTACTCGTTAACTCCACAACAAGCAAGAGACCCATACGTACGTGCATTACGCACACAAATAAACTACTCACGCTTACATCGCGAGCTTGCTATTGATTGTCACACTAACGCAAAAACTGTGCTTGACGTGCACTCACATACGCACACAATAAGAGCGCAACTGTTGGTCGATTGATATATGAGCGTCCACTTATATGAGCGGCGCCCCTGCCTCGCCCACATGGCCCTTCTAACCTTTTTTATCTGTTCTTGACTGTATAATGCGCAGACAGTCACTCGCAGCTAACTTCTGAACCGTCATTTTGAATAGATCTACAGCATAACTTTGCTCCGTGATTATTATTAAAAGAGCTGGGTTTTCTTCTTAAATAGAATATTTTGCGTTGAGAAGTCTTGTAACTTATACTCTGTTCATTCAATGACAATTTCCTTTCACTTGCATACGTTTACGTAAACTTGGCAAACTTTAAATTAATCCTGGGCCCCGATTCTGCTAATACAATAGTGTCACAATGGTCTAACATTGATTTCATAATTGTTGATAGATCCCATTGTCATTTTGCTAAAAGTTCGTAATCTGCTAAATTCATCATAATGGTACGATCATTGGTCGGTCAATGGTCTCGCAATCGTGTTATAATGACATTGTTGTATTGCCATTTTTTTAAAACCTGTTAGTAGAAATGATTTTCAAAAATATACTACTTATTAAATTTAAGCAGTTATTCATGCCAGATTTCATTTACATATTATTTATTTGTGATAAAAGCAATCTGAAGTAGTAAGATGTTCGTAAATAGCAAAAAACATTAAGTTATGCGTAACGCGGATAAATGTGAGACTATACAACTCAATAATATTTTATCTGTTTAGCTGTCAAAGTCAAATGGGACATTGCTACTTACTGACGTTTTATTTGTTTTTATTTGTAGCGGCCGGTGTTTTGATTTATTTTCTTACAAGTGTTTTAAGTTATCTTTATTAAAGAAGCCTATATTTATTGCAATACAAAATGGTTCTAATTGAGCAAATTTCAGCTCTAATTCTCAAAGGACTGTCAAAATGTTGGCAGATTACCGCGTAAGTCAGTCATTCATTTGTCATTATGTACGAGCTTACTATTTTAAGCCATTTATTTCAATTTAGTGTCAGTGGTTGACCATTGGAAAGTCATAATGACGCCATAATATTAGTAGATCACCAAAATTGTCAAAATGAACAATTATAAGATCAATGATAGACCATTGTGACACTATTGTAATAGCAGAACAGGGCCCTGTAAAAATGCGATGCTACATAATAAGCATTTAGCATACTTAGGTGTTATATGTGTTAGAAAATCATCATTAAATCAACAGAGAGAAGCGAAAGCTCTTATCATAGAAAAATAAATAATACTTTGTATAGACGCAATACAACTGGGCGTATTATACGCCCGTAGCTGAAGCTGGAAGCGCGCTGTTTATAATTTGAACGCGCTCAGATTAAGACTGCTGCTCCAGGGCGGCCCGCGAAATTCAAACTTTCTTACGTTTTTTGCAATTTGCAAGCCAATGCTATGTTGTATGTTGATGAAAATATCGTTCGCGACCGTGAGACGTATGTCGGTTACAGAATTATAATCATCAATACAGCCCTCCAAGATCACAAAGTTCAAGGAACAATTTTGACCTTTAAAAAGACCGATTCGTTCGTTACCTTTGTGAGCTTGGAGAGTTGTATTGATAATTTTGATTATTATAATTCTGTAACTACATACGTCTTATAGTCGCGAACGATATTTTCATCAACTTACGACCTAGCACTGGCCTGCAAATTGCAAAAACGTAAGAAAAAATTAATTTCGCGGGCTACCCTGACGCTTTCACCTTAAATTACGCTGTTCCGAAAAGGCGATCGACTTGAAAATTATGAGTGTTATTAAGTTCGCCCTCTGTTGGCGTGACGAAGTAACTGACTTCGCAGAACACATTTTAATGTTCGATTATTCGTGTGTTGATCACTTATTATTTTGACGGAAGCAATAATGTTCAACTGATCTAGATATTAGCCCCGAAACTAGGGCTTTAGCGCAATTTTAAACACGGATTTTTTGCTGCTATATGAAAAATGTATTATTTATTTTTCTAATTTTAAATCCAAAGGAAAATAAGACCAAAACACTCACCCATAGAGTCTCGATTCGAGGGTGGTGCGGAAGAGGTGATGAAACTAGTTCGTTGTGACAGACGCCTCTCTCGCTCAACCTCAGCGCGTAGCGGCCTTTCAGTCACCAGCTGACAAGCGAATTTGAGACTATAGACATTCTATTGCCACTCAATTATCTACTTTACTGTTTATGCAGTCAAAGTTGATTGTTGAATGACGATTTAAAGGAAAAAGGTTCTAAATACAAGCGAATGGGAGACTATGGTGTGTATCTTTACACTTTATAGCCAGTAAAGAGTTAAGGGTCAAACGTTATTGGAAATTTAAGACAAAATCAAAAGTAAGTACCGTTTTTCGCGGATTCTCGGGAGGCCTCGGTCAAACAGTGGCAAAAAACCAATAGTAATGAACACAACATTAAATTGCAGACCCAAAATATCATTCGTACTACCGAGTACTTTAGGGTCTGCCAATTTTCACCCTTAGGGTCGCGCCACATCTGCGGCAGGTACGGCGCCGATGTCTCAGCGACTGAATTATAGGTCGTATTCTATTGACATGACAGTCGCGTAACGCATCGCGTGATGTGTCATAGGGAACTTGAAAAACATTGCGAGCGTATTCAACCGAACGTCCAGCGCCGTACGTTCCGTAGATGTGTAGGGCCACTTATGCCCTAATTTTTTTACGTCGTGTCGATGATTCCCATTTTTTTTTAAATTAAATTAGTTTTGACCAGGGGGTCTAAAAAGGCCACTTTAGCAGAATCATAATTTGAATCACGTTAAAATTTAAAATTCTTAAAATGGACTTTATGTTTATGAAAATAAGGTCCATTTTACCAATTTAAATTTTTTAAGATGATTCAAATTATGATTCTTCTAAAGCGGCCATTTTAGGCCCGCTGAATTCTGCCACCTCGACGGCGTTGGTGGTGGCCTCAAACAGGTTCCTCAAAATGCAGGTGGAACCGCACATAGTGGTGGTGGTGCAGGAGGCGCAGAGCCATTCGGCTACATTGTATACCCCCACCGGACCAAGGTGCATCCGCAGCGGCCCACCTGGTATCGCAATTTAGGGTCCCAAAGTAATACTAATAAGGTTGAAAACTGGTCGACCGTCAGCGAACTCGGTAGTCATCATTTTCCTGCCCTTGTACCATGTTATTTGGGTTTTTCGTCCATTCTCCCCTGCCAACCGTCACGCTATCATTCATATATTATTAGGTAGTACGTTAGTTATATATGTTCTACACTACTATTATTATGTTTGTGAATTTCACAGTAATTTTACTAGCTCTCTTGATTACAAAACATACCGGTCAAATAACATAATCTACGTATTCGCACCACGTTTTTAGTTCTTGCAATGATTCCCAAAAGAAATAGACTAAAGTTGTAGAATGTAGCTAAATTGCTTTATTTGGTGCATCTGCCCAAGTGAAAAAATGCAATGCAGTTACTCCTGAAAAGTATCTTTATAAAATGTAGAAAAAAATATACCAAATGAAAATAAATCTTATACACAAAATCTTATATCTTACATTACAGCTGCATGAAGCAAAGCCAAATTAGCTTATTTCGTATTAGTAAATTATATGTTAATTTAACTGATTTACTTCATATTTTAGAAACTCTTAAAACAGGGCGTCGATATACAAGGTGTCGTAATTTTTTTAAATATAATTGGTATTTTTTTCGTATTGTTTTGACCATAAGTTCTACTATAAGCAATTTCGAGGTTATCCATTACCGGACACCCTGTATATAGCAAATAATATTAGGTTGAATGCATCAAAATCAGCGAGGCGAATATACCTCTTTGAGAGTGTTTTGACGAAAATGCGACCGTCGCGTTCTCGTTCGTTGAATGGCGAATGACCGCGACGATCTCGTATTCGCGTGACGTCCTCTTATATTAAGACACCCAAAGGCCTCTTGTCCACACGCGTTTTTTACCAAAAAAATCTACGGTGATACACGGAGAAGGGTGCAAACAGACCCTTAAAGAACTCGAAAGGCACTTGTTCTCCCCGTTATTGCGATATTTTTTTGGTTCTAGACCATACATGGGAACCTTCTTGTTCCAGAGATAATGAGACTGACTTCCGTCGCATGCATTTCACATTATTACGGTTTCACTTCGATAGATTGTAATCTACCGAGAAACATTGCGTTAAATTGTATGCAGTATGTTCGTTTGACAATTTTTCCGAGAGTTTACAATCTCGCTAGATAGATTACAATCTAACGGGTTTTGCAATTTTACGGTGACATATACACCACTAACTGAATGTAACGGTAGATCTACCGTCGACTTTCACAGCATGAAAACATGTATGGACAAGAGACTCCGTGATTGTTGAGCCTTTCGAACAAAAGTTAGAAACATTTTGGGTTACCAGGTTTCAAGCTACAGGTCACTTAGCCCAGATAAACGACTCCGCTCCCACCCGGCAAAAATAATATAATTCAAATATGGGCTCTATGTATTGCTCTTTAGACATACTTTAAATTGTCAACATAAAAATAAGCAGACAGCTCGCTGTTAGCGGGTTTACCGCCGTCAATGCCAATGTAAAGTATATCTAAAGAGAAATACCTAAAGCCCATATTTGAATTTTATTATTTTTGCTGGGTGGGAGCAGAGTCGTGTAACTGGGCTTAGACCTTATAACGCAGCTACATAAATACAATGCAATCAAAATAAGCATAGAATTGCCTTTTTACCCACTTGCGCCCCTTTTTTTTCGTTGGGGTCTCTTCATGGATACACTCAACCTGGGGAAGATTGAATTATTTTATTAATTTTTATTTGATTGAGCGACTAATGTTAGCAATTTATAGGCCGACGGCTAAGCACAGACTGGATTAAGTACTTGTTCACGTAGGAACACGCGGGCGCGGGTGCGGGCGCGGAGACCTGTCGAGTTCGTGTTCACATTGGCCGCCAGGCGTTTGCGCGAGTCCGTTTCTAGCGACAAGTTCATATTGGTTGAACTTACCTGACGTCGCGAGTGAATCGCGCGCTCCGCCGCTAGTTCGACGTGAACACACACAAACATCTCACGCGTTTGATATTGCCGCGAGCCCGCCGCGCGCGCCAGTCGCTAGCTTGCCCGCTACTTAGACCGCACGTGCGTTGTGTACGTGAACACTTGGATATTACGCCATATCTTTGATATTTCGTGACCACGCCCGCGAGGCAACGTGAATGAGTACTTAGAGTTCCTTGAAACACTGAATATTAACTCTTATTATAAGTGCTTTAAAGTACAAAATCAATCAGTCCTCGTGACTACGAGGACTGATTGAAGAAGCCTCATTGTCGTACCATTTTGCAGTACTTTGTGCCACTGACAATAATCTGTATATTCAATGGCATCAGAAAATCATTGTATTCTGTGCTTTTATTTAGGCGAGCGAGGGCTAAGGGGTGAGGTTAACACAAACAATGCTGTCGCGGCAACTTTAACAACAAATTTAAACCGTCATTTAAATCAGATGAACCAATCGTATTCTTATTTTGATTACATTGAACATAATTGTTCCATTGGTGAGTTTGTTAGAGCCTAGGTTTAAAATTCGTAAAATGGTTAGCTAAACGACGTCATTCTAAATCTAATATGGCGGATTTCTATCATGACATGGGTATCAAATAAAATGGTTTGCTGAAAAGAACACTAGAATTTAAATAACGTCACTCTTAAGCATTTTTTTAGCTTTTTAAAACTATAACATTTTATTTACTATTTCTGTTGAATGTTAGAGTTAGTTTACACCGAGACGCGTTGCGGCTCGACGGTACTGGAAAAAGCCAGTGATTTATATTTTGAGTCGCTCTACTAAAATGTGCGTGCAGCGTCGCGTCGCGTCTCGGTGGGAATTGACCCCTATATTATTATCCTGAACTAATCAACGGTTTTTTTTATTACTTAATATTATGTTAATACAGTGTCAAAGCCAATAAAGGTTAACTTACATTAGACACAATATCCGTTAAATTGAACATTCAACACTCAAAAGATAACCATATCGACTGACCTTAGAAACGTGTCTCACCTCTTGCCTCAACTCCCTGAGAGGGGACGCGGAGGGCGTGTCTACGGTCGTGTTGATGCTGGTGACGCTGTTGTTGTTCGTGTTGTTGTTGTTCAGTGTGGTTGTAGAACTGTTGCTGAGGGAGCCGTTGTGTGTGGACAGAGGGGAGTACCACTGGCTGCCGCTGGCTTGGGTGCCCACTTCGCTCTGTATCACAATAATAGGGATGATAACTGACTAAGGGCCATGTTCACCAAAAAGATAACGGTCTGATTATATAAAAACAGCTGTTTAAAACACATTTTTGTAGGGGAACATGTCCCTTAAACAGCTGGTTTTAGATAATCAAACCGTTATCTTTTCGGTGAACATGGACCAAAAAACAACATGCGGGGCAGTCTTTGGAGACTGCCGATAGAAGTGAAAACTCGTAGCCGATCCGCTACGAAGCGTTAGGTGACGGTCACGCGAATTCCATCATTTGTGTTCCTTTAACTGCTAAACGCGCCTAAAGAAGTTTTCACTTGAAAAAATACGTTTCTGTTTAGATACGTGTTTTTTGTTTTATCAGATTAATAAAAAATACAAAGGTAAAACGAGTCGAAGATCATGAGTGGGGGCTTGTGACGTCACTTTTCGGTAAAAAAATATATTCAACTGTGACGTCACACGAGTTTTCGACGTACTATAGCTGTCTTCATTTTTTGTTAACGTGAAAACAGAAAAAATACGTGACCAATATTTTTTGGAAATGGGTGCAGAAGTACCCTTAACGAAGCCGAAGGGTATTTGTTGTCCCCGTCAGTGTTCACTAGACCTTAACTGGAAACTTTCCAGTTACGGGGATACTGAGGGTCAAAATTCCAACTATTTCACAAGTGATTTTTAAGTACAAGTTAGTGGTTGCTGTTAACTTTACTTTTACTATCTCCACGAACTTTTTATTGAATGCATCCATCAGCACAATGTTTTAGGTGCGTTATAAGCAAAACAGTTAAACAAATTGATGAAGCTTACCTTTCTCAAATTCCTTTTGTTCCGTCGACCAGGCGAATTTTGTAGCGTTGCGAAGCGGTTAATGACACCTGTGCTACTGTTTCTGTAAACATTTTATTATTATAATTTATTTTTCTTCCAACTATGCTTTAATTTCATCATAACCACACTAAAAACTCAGTACAAAGCGAGTCTTTAATGCTCTAGAGCAATAAAAATGTATGAATTTTCATTATTGCACAGTTAATTTTTTTATTGCACCAAAAGCGGTCATGCGTCGCTTCACTAGCCTGCATGTGACAGGTGCAGGTTAGTGAAGAATTATACTAGTTAGACTTATCTCCATTAAGTTTTTATTGTACTAACATACTTTATAAGATTTCTGTTACTAACCTCTGCTATGGACCTTAGTTGTCTGAGAATAAACTATTTTTTTTTTTTTAAAGGTGCCAATCTCAATGGATTAGCTCTATTCAGCCAGCTGATATCAATACTTTTTTTTACGTACGTATTATTCGTTTCTATCCTACTTGTTCCAAATTTAAAAAATGATTGCTGCTAACTCTGATTTAAAAATGAAAGAAATTTAAAAAAGTGATTTGGCGGGAACTTTGTTAATTTTGCTTGACAATATTTTTGGAAACGATAAAGTGCAATACTATCTGATTTTGAGTGCTTCGGATTCGAATTAAAATGGAATCATCTAGCGACACATTAACTCCGGAAAACATTCTAAATGAAGCCGACAGTGTTATAGAAACTTCTATTTTAACTGTTTGATATGAGTTTCTTTTATCTACTATTCCTAAGTAATAGTTGAAAGAAAAGCAGATTATGCACCTCGCCTTAAGTAATTTATATTGCCCTCGTGCCTGTTAGATTAGAGCCCTCGGTGCAATAATAAATTACTTTGTGCTCGATGTAATAATCTACTATTTTTTACTACAGCGGTTGTATTTCTGAGCCAATTGTAGTAACTAAAACTAGAACTAAACATAAATCCCTTTCACAATATTTCTGACATGCCAATTAAATCTTCGTCCATCGATCCGCAAACAGATCGTATATATATTGTCATGCCCGTTTTCAAACACCAAGCGAAGTCACTGTTGGAATTTGCACTCTCTTTGAGGAGCGAAGCTTTGACAATCGCGAAAAGCGTTATTTCGGGAATCGAACCCAGGAATTCATGCTCAGCAGTCGCCCTTGCTATCACTAGACCAACGAGGCAGTTCTCTAAATTAATTACACTAATCTATCTAAGAGGAAAGATTTGATTTTTTGTTTGTTTGTTACGATTGTATTCAAGAAATACTCAACCGATTTAAAACATTTACCGAGTAACATAGGCTATAAAATAATATATTGATATCATGCAGATTACCCGAGCTATTGCAATTTTCGTGGACGAAATCGCGGGTTGAGTGCTAGTTTACAATAGAATAGCTTTACCTTGCAAGTGGGTTGATCGCCGCAGCTGCAGCATTGAAGCTGAAGAACCGGCCTTTGGACGAGGTTCTGAAACAATTTCAATTATGTTTCTACATCACTTAATTACTCAAATTGTTAATATCATATCTCACTTTAAACTTATATTGTCACTTACGGGATATCTCACTTTTATTATGTTTAAGTTTTCGAGCGTATAGCACTCGTAGGGTGCAGCTGAAAATCAGCGTTAGGTATCCACTTATACCTAGGGTCTATACCTAGGTTTACTATCTGTATTATGCTATGCTCTGGCCTTTAAGTTTTTTTTTTTTTTTGCAAAATAAACAAAATTTCACAAGCACGGATGCACCCGTAAAGATGGGCAAAGGTCGTCTTGCATACTGGACGCCTGAGGAAGTACAGCGCCGTCGAGGTCGACCTCAGTGAAGGTGGCGTGACGATCTGATCACGTTTGCAGGCACAACATGGCCGGACATCACTCAACATAGAGAGGTATGGAAGGAGAAAGGGGAGGCCTTTGCCCAGCTGTGGGACACTATGTAGGCTACTAAAAAAAAAACAATTTTCTTTGTTTCTTAGCAACAGTCGCCCAACAGACAAAAACTCGTCTGGTCGGAAGATACTCCCTTTTCTTGAGAGATCAAGAACTTTACACCCTACTCTTCATACTCCTATAGAATAAACATAAATCACAGAGATTACACTTTGGGAGATTACACTAGGTGGACCGATGACCTGGTGAAGGTCGAGGGGATCCACTGGATACGAGTCGCACGGGACCGGTAGATGTGGGGACACGCGCGGGGAGGTCTATGTCCAGCAGTGGACGTCTTTCGGCTGAAATGATGATGAAACAAAACATAACTTACTCAGTTCCCGTAGAGACATCAGATATCCTGTTGTTTGACGAGTTGTTGGAGTCTACGTGGCTGTCGCGGAATGGATGCATGCGCAGCTGCACCTCGGGTGAGCCTACTTCTATGTCACAGTTCTGTAAAGCATATTACATTTTGATTGAACAAAACCCTTGAATTGTTAAGCTTTTTTTATTACTGGTCACTTGACAGCAAAATAACCTCTTTGTTTAACATTCCTCATTAACTTATCATAATAAGGGATAAGGGCAAAAGAATGATGATGAATATTTTCACATTTTGAATCGTTAAAGTTCGTTTAACAAAAAAATAAATAATTTTTCACACCACCTGCTCGAAAATGTCAAATTATATGTTAAGCAACCTTAACCTAAAGTGAGTCATTAGTGGCCGGGGCACAGCCGGTCAATAATGTTGTACTGGATTTCATTATGACCCGCTGGTCAATAATGTGATTTGAATTTGGAATCTCACATGCTCAGATAAATTGGCAGTATAGTAGGTAAAGTACTAACAAACACTCTTTGGTGCCAGAAAGAGGAAAGCCCTTACTACGCATGGATGATATTCTCGATTTCCTACAAAATCATAGCGACTGCTTCTTCATATCCAACGACCATACAGCCTCTAGACTCCTAATAACAGGCGACCGATGTCTGTCAACACATAAGGGGTATAAATCTTATAACCGTCGTCACTCACCGAGTTCGAATTAGTTTCGACCACTTCTGTGAGCCGCAAACACTTCCGCATTACTCCTTTAAAAAATCGAGAAAATAGACATAATATGGCCCCGTGTATAATACGTTAGTGTGATAAAGAAAGCCGGACTTCAAGTTTCCTGAAAGACGGTATCACATTTCATCGGCAATTTAAAAGTTCCATAATCTAAATTAGATTAAATTTCTGACAATATTTATCGGAGTTCATCTTATACTGGTCATTTTATGGTTGCGTCCCTTTCTTTTGAAAGTACTTTTTTCTCTATCTCTTTTCCTCGATGTTACGTTAACATAATTAGTGATGTTCCAAATCGTACGACCACCTCTGTTGTCGATAAAGCAAAAAATAAAACCTATAACTATTTATTTATGGCAAAAAACATATTTTTAATAATTAAAAATTACAACATTTATTTATTTATTAATATGTTCACGGTATTTTACCGAAGATTGTTTTATCCCTATGAAAAACCGTCGCCGCCTACTGTTAAGTTAAAGTTCATATAAGTTCAGATATTTTACCTACATGATTCAATCGTAATTAGAATAAAGAAGGCAATTTAATGCAAGTAAAGTATGTAAAACATATTTTATTATGCCTACAGTTAAAAAATATCGATACTTTCTTGTTTAATTTAAAACTGTCCCATCCCTAGTGAAATGCAATGACCTTGAATTGGCCAATCAAAACGCAGTACCCCGTCCCCCTCGCGTACCTCGTACCTCAGCGAGTTGACAGAATAGTTTTCGTGCGTTAGATCGTGTATTAGGCGTCTATAGGCTGTATGGTCGTTGTTCATATCGTTGCCATGTTTTCGAAGACATAATATTGTAAGAATAATTAGATAACTACGAACCATTTTTTTAAAAGGAATGGAATAACATTAGAACTGGCAATAATAATAACAAATACCGTACCGCGCCGCAATACCGTAATAGTAATTGGCTGTAACATTAGTTAATTTATTTATTCTTACTGTTTGTTTATTTAATAAATATTTTGTTTTTCGTACTATCAAATGATTTGATTTGATTTGATTTATGGCTATTATTTTCTCACAGTAGGTGTAAAAAGTAGAGTATCCTCCTCTGGGCTAAAGGTGTCTTTGCCTTGGGCTAGCTTGAATCTCTCGCTGCATTCAGGATTCTTGTATTAACTCCCTCGCTTCGCTCGTGAGTTAAACTCTTAACTCCCTCGCTGCGCTCGGGAGTTATATCCCGTATCCTTCATTGCGCTCGAGATTCAATATGACGCCCGTGACATAAGACACAACTTTAGCCCCTTGGTGCATAATCTACTATTATAGTCCCCGCTACGAGAAGCAATAATTTTCGTAAACACACATTCGGGTTCGCAACCTTTGGATTAAATAAAAAAATGACAGCGTTAGCTTGAACTTTCTTCAAAACGGTGGCCCAAATGTTTACGTTCCATGATGTAGGATGTGTACCACAAAAAATTAGCCGACAGCGCTTTATATCGCCAAAATATAACCCGACCGAGTGAAGTTGCTCGTTAGTTTCGTATTATACGTTTGATAATTTGAGTTGATTGAGTTTCGATTTGAATTCCTTCCTCGCCCTTTATGTTCCGGGCCGCGGTATCTCTTTCGAACAGTCCCGCAGCCCCGGCAGGCTTCGACCCTTGCTTCGTTATGCTGACATCTCTTGCTCGGCGCTTGTGGAACACTCTGGCGCCATCGACACGGCTTGTCGTCTTCGGCGAGCTAGCCTATAGCTCGCCGTCCACAGGGAGTGAAGGAGACCTGGTCCAACGGTGATAAGTCGCACTAGTTACAGTATACTGACCTTCCGTCCGTACCGCTGGTGCACGTGTTGCTGCACTCTGCGGAAGCAGCGCAGCAGGTGCGCGTGCAGCTCCTGCAGCTCCGACGTGTATACTGACCTTCCGTCCGTACCGCTGGTGCACGTGTTGCTGCACTTTGCGGAAGCAGCGCAGCAGGTGCGCGTGCAGCTCCTGCAGCTCCGACGTGTATACTGACCTTCCGTCCGTACCGCTGGTGCACGTGTTGCTGCACTCTGCGGAAGCAGCGCAGCAGGTGCGCGTGCAGCTCCTGCAGCTCCGACGTGTATACTGACCTTCCGTCCGTACCGCTGGTGCACGTGTTGCTGCACTCTGCGGAAGCAGCGCAGCAGGTGCGCGTGCAGCTCCTGCAGCTCCGACGTGTATACTGACCTTCCGTCCGTACCGCTGGTGCACGTGTTGCTGCACTCTGCGGAAGCAGCGCAGCAGGTGCGCGTGCAGCTCCTGCAGCTCCGACGTGTATACTGACCTTCCGTCCGTACCGCTGGTGCACGTGTTGCTGCACTCTGCGGAAGCAGCGCAGCAGGTGCGCGTGCAGCTCCTGCAGCTCCGACGTGTATACTGACCTTCCGTCCGTACCGCTGGTGCACGTGTTGCTGCACTCTGCGGAAGCAGCGCAGCAGGTGCGCGTGCAGCTCCTGCAGCTCCGACGTGTATACTGACCTTCCGTCCGTACCGCTGGTGCACGTGTTGCTGCACTCTGCGGAAGCAGCGCAGCAGGTGCGCGTGCAGCTCCTGCAGCTCCGACGTGTATACTGACCTTCCGTCCGTACCGCTGGTGCACGTGTTGCTGCACTCTGCGGAAGCAGCGCAGCAGGTGCGCGTGCAGCTCCTGCAGCTCCGACGTGTATACTGACCTTCCGTCCGTACCGCTGGTGCACGTGTTGCTGCACTCTGCGGAAGCAGCGCAGCAGGTGCGCGTGCAGCTCCTGCAGCTCCGACGTGTATACTGACCTTCCGTCCGTACCGCTGGTGCACGTGTTGCTGCACTCTGCGGAAGCAGCGCAGCAGGTGCGCGTGCAGCTCCTGCAGCTCCGACGTGTATACTGACCTTCCGTCCGTACCGCTGGTGCACGTGTTGCTGCACTCTGCGGAAGCAGCGCAGCAGGTGCGCGTGCAGCTCCTGCAGCTCCGACGTGTATACTGACCTTCCGTCCGTACCGCTGGTGCACGTGTTGCTGCACTCTGCGGAAGCAGCGCAGCAGGTGCGCGTGCAGCTCCTGCAGCTCCGACGTGTATACTGACCTTCCGTCCGTACCGCTGGTGCACGTGTTGCTGCACTCTGCGGAAGCAGCGCAGCAGGTGCGCGTGCAGCTCCTGCAGCTCCGACGTGTATACTGACCTTCCGTCCGTACCGCTGGTGCACGTGTTGCTGCACTCTGCGGAAGCAGCGCAGCAGGTGCGCGTGCAGCTCCTGCAGCTCCGACGTGTATACTGACCTTCCGTCCGTACCGCTGGTGCACGTGTTGCTGCACTCTGCGGAAGCAGCGCAGCAGGTGCGCGTGCAGCTCCTGCAGCTCCGACGTGTATACTGACCTTCCGTCCGTACCGCTGGTGCACGTGTTGCTGCACTCTGCGGAAGCAGCGCAGCAGGTGCGCGTGCAGCTCCTGCAGCTCCGACGTGTATACTGACCTTCCGTCCGTACCGCTGGTGCACGTGTTGCTGCACTCTGCGGAAGCAGCGCAGCAGGTGCGCGTGCAGCTCCTGCAGCTCCGACGTGTATACTGACCTTCCGTCCGTACCGCTGGTGCACGTGTTGCTGCACTCTGCGGAAGCAGCGCAGCAGGTGCGCGTGCAGCTCCTGCAGCTCCGACGTGTATACTGACCTTCCGTCCGTACCGCTGGTGCACGTGTTGCTGCACTCTGCGGAAGCAGCGCAGCAGGTGCGCGTGCAGCTCCTGCAGCTCCGACGTGTATACTGACCTTCCGTCCGTACCGCTGGTGCACGTGTTGCTGCACTCTGCGGAAGCAGCGCAGCAGGTGCGCGTGCAGCTCCTGCAGCTCCGACGTGTATACTGACCTTCCGTCCGTACCGCTGGTGCACGTGTTGCTGCACTCTGCGGAAGCAGCGCAGCAGGTGCGCGTGCAGCTCCTGCAGCTCCGACGTGTATACTGACCTTCCGTCCGTACCGCTGGTGCACGTGTTGCTGCACTCTGCGGAAGCAGCGCAGCAGGTGCGCGTGCAGCTCCTGCAGCTCCGACGTGTATACTGACCTTCCGTCCGTACCGCTGGTGCACGTGTTGCTGCACTCTGCGGAAGCAGCGCAGCAGGTGCGCGTGCAGCTCCTGCAGCTCCGACGTGTATACTGACCTTCCGTCCGTACCGCTGGTGCACGTGTTGCTGCACTCTGCGGAAGCAGCGCAGCAGGTGCGCGTGCAGCTCCTGCAGCTCCGACGTGTATACTGACCTTCCGTCCGTACCGCTGGTGCACGTGTTGCTGCACTCTGCGGAAGCAGCGCAGCAGGTGCGCGTGCAGCTCCTCCAGCTCCGACGGCGCGCGGCTGCCGTGCACGTCCAGACCTGACCGACCGAATTAATACATTTTAACTAAATATTATACAGCATTTTAAAGAATAACGGCCTATGTACAAGATGCGTCACGGCGTCGGAGCATGTAATATGTATCGTATACTCGTACCACACGGTGGTGTGAAGCAAGCCGCGCACAGACATAGCGCCGAGGCGCCGAACACCCACGCATCAGTAAAGTTGCGTGCGCACGTTTATCTTCGGCCACACCTAAAAGCACCTAAAGAGCCCGTGATTTCGGGCACATTCATTGGATGCCAACAATGTAAACGACGCACCGTGAGCATTAGGGATGTTATGGAGGTGGTTTTATTGGAACCAAAATCAAAACGCAGATTCCGATTTTGGTTTTTCGGCGTCGGAACCGGTACCAGCACTTTGTTTTGAGTGTTACATTTAATTTTACCGTAAAACGTGATTTTTCACCCCAAAAAAAACATTTCCCAGCAATATTTTTGCCTAGGTAGGGTTATTTAGTTTGATGTACAGAATGCTTGGTTGACGGCTTCGTGAAAAGTCTGTTTACACCCTGTATTTATTTTACTAGTTTACGCCCGCGGCTTCGCCCACGTGTAGTTCGATAATTGTCCCACGGGATCATACAATTGGAAAAAAGTATTCTTTGTTTTATTCCAGGTCATAAACCATATATAGAGAACAAACATACACATACAAATTTTAGCCTTTATAATGATTATACTAGTGTGATAAGAGTCGACGAAATCGAAAGTCCGTTTTGACAGCCGTCGAATCTAAATCGTAATAAATCGTAAATTGACACCGTTATGGGAAATTGAACTTTTTAACTGTTACGCTAACAAATGTCAAAACGGGCCTGTACTCGCGCCCCCCGCGCCTGCCGCACTCCCCGCAACGTCTGCGTCAAGCGACCGCCGACCGCCACACACTCCCTACCGCGCGCTATAACGATCCGCGTTCATCTAGTCTATGAGTCTTTTATCAAACTAATTGTAAAGTAATAATAGTTTAAGGCGAAATGGGTCCCAAAAAACACGTTTTGATGCATTTCGACTGCTCGAAAAATCAATTTTTGGCCTCAAATACCACAAGTTTTCTTTATTTTTTTTCATGATCATAAAACTTAATAAAGATAAAGCACAATTGAGACAATTTAGCTCGATACAAAAAATTCGCAAAGTTTCCCCATAATTAGCATTTTATACTTGTCCATGATGAGAAAAACCAGTTTTATTCGATTGTAATTAGAACAATTTTGATACAATTTTGCCTACACGTTCACTATTAAATACATTAGTGCTTTATGTTTTTTTTTATATAACAGAGCTTATAGAATTTTAAAAAGAAATATTTGTAAAAGCATGCAATAAATTTGCGCGCGGGCCAGTCATACCACCGGTCCCGTACCCCGTCAGTCGTCCGCAGCACGCCTAAGAGAGCACTCGTGTACAACTTTTTTTGCGCCCGCTGTCGCCGACTACCCAAGAGAATATTGAAGTGTCAAGTTAGCTAAAGTAGATAAAAACTATAACTAGCAGTTGCAGCTTTTCGATAATTATGGTAACTTATCAAAATGGTCGGGGAAATTCTGTTTTTTAACCGCCTTAAAAAAAAAAGTAGGTTCTCAGTTGGACCTGTATGTTTGTCCGCGATTATCTCGCGTTTGGTTGAACCGATTTTGATGCGGTTTCCAGAAAAGTGTTCGTTACATTCTGGAGAACGTTTTAGAATATAACAATAATTTTTAATGTTATGGTTATTTATTATAAGGGGAATTCTTACTCGTAGGTACGGTTAATTTATTTAGTGCACTATATTATGTACCTACTTCGTACAAACTGTGAAAAAATAAATTAATACATCGCTAAAAACACTTGCTACATATCACAACTAATACAAACTAGCACTCTAGAATTTAGACGTGAGGCATAAATATTGGAACAGGTATGTGGATTAGGTATTTTTCGAAGCGAGTCCGTACCTAATCCAAAGCATCGAGGATTAGGTATGGCACAAAATATTCGTACAGTCTACATAGAAGATATTCTGTAACTTAAAATGTGGAGGTTAAGGTTCAAGTTTAATTAGCACTGCCGCCAGCGCCATCTACGAAGAATACCACTGGACTAGTTAGTGCTCTAGCGATGTATGTCCTAAGGAATGATACTCTCAAAGAAAATAACAAAACTATCACATCTTTTATTGAAAATAAATGTGTAAAAATCAGAAACTCATGTGATAATAGGGTGAAATGCATTTGAATATCATAATGCTCTGGTTTCTATACATAGTAGGTACACCAGTTTTAATTATAAGTAAGCCATTTTTCGGTAAAAATTACAAAAAAAATGTGTTTTTTGAGTTGTTTATAAAAGTGAACCTAACCTATCTTTATTACGTTAAAAACAAAAACAAAAGTTTTACGTTGACTTTTAGTTTAAAGTACCGTTTGCCTAAAAAAAAATGATCAGGAATATCAGAAAATATTCCACAATAGGTATATCGGAAACGAAACGTCCATACTCCATGCCGAATATTTCTTACCAAATCCACATACGATACAAAATATCTTTAACAGCTAAGCCAGGCCATACCTAATCCGAATATTTATTCAATAAAGTCATTACTGAATAAATATTCGGATTAGGTATTTTTTAATACTAGGATTAGGTGGATTAGGTATCGTTTTTACCTAATCCGACCCATGTCTACTAGAATATTGCATTCGCCGATATGCTGCGCCGGCCGGCGAGGTGGCGGGGCGGAGGCGGCGGGTGGGAGGACCCTGCCGCCCCCGCCGCGCCGCGTCTGCTTCACCCCCTGCGAATCTACGCGACCACGATACCATTTCGCCTTAAGTCGTGAAGAACCCGCGCTTACAGGGCCTTTTAATTTTTGAAAACTTTACTTACCAAACTTCAGTAGCGGTATCTGGTCAGCGATGAGGTCCTTTAGTTCTGCTAGTAAGGGCGCGTGGTCCGGGTGTCGCGCTTCGTACGCCGGCGTTAGGAATGCGCGTTCATAGTTCACGATGCCGCCTTGCACTGCTGGGTCTAGTATACCTGTGGATAACATAAAATGTGTATGAAGCAAGATTAAGAATTCTGGATGTCCTATCTTTTGTCTTTTCGAAGAAGCTCGTGGCTAAGTAATAACAGCTGCTCGGGTCGATCTTTAGGTTAAGCCGTACTTGCCTAGGTTGGCCTGTGGATAGGTGACCACTCATTACATGGTATCTTCTAGTTAAAAAGTCAAAGATTTAACTTTTTCAGAACTTTTTTTTAATGCATTTTTTTAAGGATTTAGCTTTTACTATAAAACCTCCACGACCCTCGTACCATTCAATCCATTCATCAGCACAATGTTTTGAGTGCGTTACATTGAATTCTAACACAAAACATGATCTTTCACCCCAAAAATAAAAGTCGTTTTCCAGCAATAATTTGTGCATAGAGTTACTTAGTTTGATGGACAGAATGCTTGGTTGACGGCTTCAGGAAGGTTCCTTTTAAGCCTTGTATATTATTATGGATTACACAAGTAAGTATGTTACCACTAAGCCTCATGGTTAGAGGATGTAATGGCGCTTCAGGTGCCCTGGCCTCTATGATGAGCGACCTCAGCCTTCTGTTGGTATCCTTAAGAGCTTCCACTGCGGCCGTGATCGGTGACACCTCGTATGTGCGCTGAGATCGTACCGGGAACCAACGGAGTATGCCTGTGAAGGAACAGTTTTTTATTTAAATACTAGCTAAATAATAACAAGCCGCTCGGGGTCGATCTAGGTTGGTCTGTGGATGGGACCACCCTTACATACCGAGTTTCCTCCGTGCCTCGGAAAGCAAGTTAAGCTGTTGGTCCCGGCTGTCATTTGTAGATCTTTGACAGCCTTTAGGTAGTCAGTAGTCCGAAAGTCTGACAACGAGTCTAACCAAGGGACCCTGTACTAACTAGGTTGTGGAGGTCAGAGGTAGTCGCTCCATGTAAAATACTCGTTTAACTCACCCGGTAATTTTTCACTAATTTCAAGCTCCGTCCTCTCGAGCCATCGTGTGGCAAATTCGTTTTGATTCGACAGATCATCGGTTGAACCATCCAGGGCCTCTTCTGTGAACAAACACGTTTCACTATTATTTTATTACTTTAGTTTGCACCTCTTGAAAGATGTAAATTATGTTTTCTTTTTCACTTTATTTCATAGATTAGACTACATAAAAAGACAAGATTTAAGTGATTATGCTTATTCAAATAAATACTATAATAATATTTACCTGCTCTATAAAACGGTCTGGAGAACTCAAATTTCTCGACGTTATTATGCTTGTAGTACTGTAAAATTTGTTCCGCTATCGGCTTCCCGGAGAGGCGCTTCAGTTTGTCACCCATCAAAGGTTCTACTGCGTTTATTTGAAGGTCTGTTGTTTTTTGTTAAGGATTTCATAGTAGTAAAGCAAGAATTTTATCTATAATATCACTTCGCCCCTGACTTCGTTCGCAAAAATTGCGATAGCTCGGTTAATTTGCATGATATCAATATAATTTATCAGTGGCGAAGGTTCCAAACAACTCGATTTCTACCGGATTCCCTTTAAAAATGCACTGTCCGTATTCTATAAATAAATAATATTAATGATATGTACTCCGGCAGAAATTTACCCTTCGCTACTGCAATTTAAAGCCTATGTTACTCCGCAAAGATGTAGCTATAAGCTAGTGTTAAAAACGTGGTGATGTAGTTTTAAAAATCAAATCTTTCCTCTTTATAATATTATTATTAGTGTAGCAGTACAGATTAATCCTACTAATATGATAAATGCGAAAGTTTGAGAGTATGGATGTAACTCTTTCACGCAAAAACGAATGAATGCATTTGGATGAAATTTAGTTTCGAAAACAGAGATAGTTTATAACCTGGATTAACATCTAAGTTACTTATTATCCCGGTAGTAAGATCCTGTGAATAATTATCAAACTTCACGCGGGCGAAGCCGCTAGTTGGAGCTAGTATAGAATAAATCTTAAGTAAACCACCAGTTTACTTTGCATTGAAACTGGAACAGAAAAAAAAACGTATGAAGGGTTCCGTCACATGTAAAAATGTCAAATTTCTACCTATTACGGATCATGAGATACAGCCCGCTGACAAACAGACAGACGGACGGACGGACAACGACGGAGGCTTTGGATACCCTTCGGGTACGGAACCCTAAAAAGCTATTTTCAACACATTAAATGCAGATCAATGCTGACAAATGTGATTCAGGCTTTCTATACTATTTCTATTAGTTAATTATTTTTTTATTTAAAATTAAGATTTATTTCTTTTTTATTTATTTGAGTTCGAGGTACATTAATTGCCTCGAAATACCAAAAATAAAAAATAATGTTCCAATATCTTTATCATAATGGATCATTACAAAACTGAATCGATCAATACACAGAAAAAACGAGATGATGATAGATACTAGCGCGCAGTGGCGAACAGACCACGCAACTCGATTCCAACCGGATTCCCTTTAAAAAAAATACGACTGACGACGGTCATAAGTGAGCGGGGTAATACATCTCTTCCTATCGTCGTGTCGTAATAAAAAAGGATACATTGTCCATCAGACTCGGTAATCTCCGGGCCGGGCGGGTCCAACTTCGGCAGTACTTCGGCATCGGGCCACTCGTCTAGAAGGCGGTCCCTGAAGTCTTGTAGTTGCTCGTATTCGTTACCGCGGTAGATGTAGCCCTAGAAATTAATATAGTATCAGGTTTTAAACTGTTTCTTGAATGGAAGTGTTTTTCGATGTTCATCATAAGTCATCATCATTTGCCCTGCGGGACCGGTCAATGTGGCGACACTTGGGGGAGGCCTATGTCCAGCTGTGGACGTCTTGCGGCAGAAATGATGATGATCTGCCCAGCCCTTTCTCTATTTTGGACAGCTGAATACCAGTATTTTATATGGAGCGACTGCCTATCTGATCTCCACAACCCAGTTAGTTCTGGGTAATACTGTACGGGCATTAGCTCCGCACACTGAGATGTGTTATGTAGTTGGACGAATCACTCGGGATGTGTACAGGAAAATAAACTCACTGTTTTGTGTCCGATAATGATTGACAATTTATTAAGTAAAACAACAAATTATATAATATCGAAAGTAGGTGGCTTGTGGCGGGCGTAATCACCTAGTCAGCGAATGTACATAAATCGGTGAATTAGCAACTGCTTGTTCAGGTAAAAACTAAAACAATTAATATCATGTGGCGATGCTCGTACATCCTGCCGACTATAAAAGTACAAATGTCAAGTAAAATGCATTATCCAAGGGTAGGTAAAATATGTAAAGAAAGTTATTAGAAGGTTGTATGTTCGTTGCTAACTGTTATTGGCGACGTTTCGCGGTCCACCTTGTTGCTGTTAGGGAGATATCTGGTGACCTCTTCTAGTTCCGGGCCGTCTGCTTTTGCTTGTCCTTCCGTAGGAAGATCCCGTTTAGTATGGCTTGGGACCATCTCAATCTCTTCCTTGTGCGCCTGCGTTGCTATTCTGTTTTCTTGAGGTAGACGGAGACAGCGTGCTTTAATTTGGACGTATACCCATATGCTGAATATTGTTGCACAGGTTATCATACAGCCGTACAGGACGTAGTGATGTTGTTCCGCCTCCACGGAATTAACCATTTGTATGTCCTGTTGTTCTTTAACCAGCTCAATTTTTCTCTTAAGACTTTTTAGTTGTTCTTCATGTGTTTCAAGTTCCATATCCGTTATATTTGTAATTTGACTATTGCTTGTTAATAGTTCGTTTAGGTTTATCTCTGGTACGTAGATCTCTTGCTCATTTTCTAATTCCAGGGTACTTTGCATTTTGTAATGTGCATGAATCATATGTTTATCGCCGCGCATCATGCAACCTGTCGCCAAGGTGATAATGCCTGTATTTTGTAGTGTCTGTGACGTAATTCCCGCGGGACAGAAAATGCGCATAGTGCATTCCTCGCAACACGTAAACAACCAAGCTCCCTTACTGTGTAGTTTTTTCCAGTCATTGCTGCAACTCGATACCTTAGTGCGGCAGGTTGTTACTCCTCGATTGTTTATTATGTCTGCTTCGCACATTTTTGTGGCTGTTTTTATACTGAATATAGGTAAGTCAAGGTTGCATAGCAACAGCTGATTTGTGTTTACTTGTTCGCATGATGAAAGATGTTGTTGATCCAGTGGTATCATCATGTCCAGCTTCAAGTTAACGGCTATGTATTTGGTTGTTGGTATTATGTTAATCATGGAGGTTCCCTTTATGTTGCGGATTGGGATGACTTCGGTTAGTTCGTACTGTTCGTCTGCTACTAAAGGGATTTTTACTTCGAATATGATGAAGTCTTCGGTTAGTTTTCCTTGCACACTTGCTAGTTTATACAATTCCCGGATACACTTGAACTTGTTTGTGCAAGGGAGAGATAATCCTTTTGGGACTTGTCCTGATATGATGTTCAACTGTTTTTCGAACGCATCGGGTTTCAGCAGGTGAGTGTCGACCTTGCCGTGACGAAGATCTGTGACTAGGCTGATCAACATGTCTTGTATTCTCCGCAAGTTTGTTACCATCATGTTTGCGGCAAGTGCAGTAGCAGTAAGGAACGTTGCTTGGTCTTGTTCGGTTTTCAGTTGTTGCAGCGAGTCCCTGAGACTTTTGTTGATGACAATGAACTGTCGGTTCATTACTTGCTCGTTCCTCTTCAGGAGGTTATATTCCCCTTCGATTATTGAAGTATGTTGTTTGTACAGATTGTACAAGTGGTCTTCATTGCTGTGTAGTAGTTTGATGTCGTTGTTGTATTTTTCGGCGAATTTGTCATCAAGTACTCCAAAGAGAGAGTTGGCAATGTTCCCAATTCCGTTTATGAGACCTCGCTTGCTACGTATTCCGTGGTCGGATTGTAGTACTTCGTTGTAGTGTTTGAGCTCGTTTAGTTCGTGCTCGAGTTGTGTGGATATAGTCAAATACGCTATATTTCGTTGACAAAGTCCGTGTAATTGCTGGACGTATTGTTCAACGGCAGAAGTACTTTTCCAGTAAGTCGACATGTTGTAGTATACTACCAGTCTCCATTCGTCTTGTATTATCTGTAAGTCTGCGGCTTTGTCAAAGTATACAAGACGGGTCGGGTCTAGGGTTGTTATATTGACGAGTTGTTGCATGGACGGTGTCACACACGTAACCATAAGTACCAGTAACGTGCTTAGGTACTTGAGGACGTTACAGCTGGAAACACCCTTCTGTCCCTGTCTAGGGCACACTCTACGTTGAGATGTTGATGTAGTCGCCTCTGGTTTTGTTGGTTTGTTTTCGTTGTTGTTCCCGGTTTCAATTGGTAAGCGGGACAATTTGTTACGGGTCTCTTCATTATGTTGGATTTAGTTTTGAGCGTGACGACTCGAACTAAGTTATCCGGTCCAGGATGCGTCTCTATAACTCGCCCCAATAACCATCGGGCTGGGGCTATTTGTTCTTGCTTTACGAGGACGACGTCATTCACTGCAATGTTGCGTGTCGGGGTTTGCCATTTTCCTCGTAATTGTAATGTTTGTAGGTAATCTTTGGACCATTTCTTCCAAAATTCCTTGTACATGTTTTCTGTCAAGCGCCATCGTAAAGTTAAGTGGCTGTTATCACTCTCTGACGTCATCGGAGGTGCCAGAACCGGTCCGCCGACTAAAAAGTGGCCTGGTGTCAAGTAATCGACGTCGTCGAGGTCGTTTGTTAGAGCGACAAGTGGCCTCGAGTTGAGGCAGGCTTCAATTTGTACTAGCAAAGTAGTGAACTCTTCGTACTTAAGCCTTTGGTCACCAAGGACACGTTTTAGGTGGTGTTTCATACTCTTGACTGCAGCTTCCCATAGTCCTCCCGCTGTGGGCCAAGATGGTGCGTTGAAGTGCCATTCCATGCCCTTTTCGGAAGTGTTGTTGATGAGGTCGTCGTTAACTAGAAGCTGCAATGCCTCCTGGCGTTCTTTGGCTAGTGCTCTTGCTGCTCCGACAAAGTTCGTTCCGTTGTCACTGTAGATATGTTTTGGTGTTCCTCGTCGTGCGCATAGCCGCTTCAATGCTGCGAGGAATGTTACGGTGCTGAGATCTGACACCAGCTCCAGGTGGATGGCTTTTGTGCATAGACAAATAAAAATCGCGATGTAGGCTTTAACTGTTTTAATGCCGCGACCTTTGTTAGCCTTTATTTCAACGTCTCCCGTGAAATCCACGCCCGTGTGTGTGAATGGCCTTGAAGGTGTAACTCGAGGCGTTGGTAAGTCTGCCATTTGCTGATTGCTGCGTTGCGTTTTGTAGCGGTGGCAGGTGACACATTTGTTGAGTTGCTTCTTGATTGGTTTCATGCCGCCAAGTATCCAATATTTGTTACGAAGGTATCCCAAAGTAAGCCTGGCACCGCCGTGGAGAGTATTCTTGTGGGCTTGATCAATCAGGAGGTCTGATAACTTGTGTTTGTTTGGTAAAATTATTGGATGTTTTTGGGAGTCGTTTAACTTAGCATGTTCAAGTCTTCCTCCCACTCGAAGAATACCTTGTGCGTCTAGCATTGGGCTTAAACTCAACAGTTTGCTTGTAGCCCGTACCTTGTTATGTTTGTGTAGGTATGCTATTTCATCGCCAAATGTATTGTTCTGTGTAGTTTTCACTAGCAGGTTTTGAGTCTGCACAATGTCTTCCGTAGTTAAGTGTGGCCTGCGGATGGCTCTTGTTGCGTCACGCGAGTTGTTTATGAATCGTCTGATCCAGCTGATGACTCGGGTTGCATAAGTCATTGTGCTGTATTTTTGCAGTAGTTGCTCGATGAGTGGCGCGTGTATTGTTTGTATTGCGCAAGTTTGACCTCGTTTATTTTTTTCTTCGTTCGTTGTAAACATACCTTGTTTGGGTATGTTGTTGTTTTGAAGCCAGGATGGGCCTTTCCACCACAGTTCGTGACCTGTCAAGGCTGATGGTGAGATTCCTCTGCTTGCGCAGTCCGCAGGATTGTCTTCGGACTTGACATGGGCCCAGGAGTTGGGTGGTGTTATTTTGATAATTTGTGTGACTCTGTTGGCCACGAAACTCTTCCAACGGCTCACATCACCATGTAGCCAGCCAAGCACCACCATGGAGTCTGTCCAGCAATATATGGTGCGGGTCTGCGAGTTGATGGAGTTTTTAACTTTTTCTATAAGTCGGGTTAGTAGTACTGCACCACATAACTCCAGTCGTGGCAGCGAAATAGGCTTTTTCTGTGGGGCTAATTTTGTTTTAGCTGCTACTAGCCTTATCCTTTGTTTGCCTTCTTTATCAGTGGTCTTGCAATATATGGCACATGCATAGGCTCGTTCTGATGAATCACAGTAGCCATGAAGTTCGAAGGGTTGTTGGGTGTCGCCGATCCAGCGTGGTATGGTTATGTCGTGTATGTGTGCGAGCTGATTGCGGAATTGCTCCCATTCTTGCTGTATCTTTGGTGGGAGTTTATCATCCCAGCTCGTTGTTGTTGACCAAGCATGTTGAAAAATTAGCTTGGCTTTCACTGTTACCGGTGCTAGCCAGCCAAGTGGGTCGTACAGTTTTGATATATCCGACAGTAGTGTGCGTTTTGTGTCGACCTCACGTTTGTTGCTGAGTGGTATTTGTTTGTAAGTGAACTGATCCGTGCGCGGGTTCCAAGTGATGCCTAGCGTTTTGTTGGTGTCTGCGTCTTTGAAGTCGAACATTTTTTGGCTTATAAATTCATCGGATAAGCCTTCGAGTAGGCGCGTCTCGTTGCTAGCCCACTTTCGTAAGTTGAATCCACCGCCCTTCAGCATTGTAATTAGTTGACTTCGAGCTTTCTGTGCTGTTATGAAGTCGTGACTTCCGCCGATTAAGTCGTCCATGTATAGCTGATTGGACAGAATAGCTGCCGCCAAGGGGTACTGCGCGCCGTCATCCTTTACCAATTGCCTTATGGTTCGCATTGCCAGAAAGGGAGCGGACTTGGTGCCATATGTTACTGTAGTCAGTTGTAACTCTTGTAGCGGCTCTGTGACTGAATCCCTCCACACTATTTGTTGTAAGTGTTGGTCTTTTTCCTGAATACGGATTTGTCGGTAGAATTTCTCAATATCCGCTGTGTACACGTATTCAAATGCCCTCCATCGTAGAATAATAGCTTGTAAGTCTTGTTGTAAGTTAGGCCCGCATTCCATCAGTTGGTTTAAACTGTGTCCCGAGCTAGTGGTTGCTGATGCATTGAAAACCACTCGGAGTTTTGTTGTCGTTGATTCGGGTCTCAGTACTCCATGATGGGGTAGGAAACAGCTTGGCGTGTCTGGCTCTGTGCACCTTTTCATATGTCCTAGAGCTTTGTATTCGCCAATGAAAGCCTTGTAGCTTGAAGCGAGGGTTTCGTCTCTTGTCAAACGTTTTTCCAGTTGCTTGAATTGCGCGACTGCATGTGGCTTTGATCGTCCTAAATTTTGCTCGAAGTTGGTCTTCATGGGGATTCTAACTTCATACCGCCCATCTTCTTGTCTTTTTGTTGTGTCAGCGTACAGTTTCTCGCAGTACTCCTCCTCGACAGTCGTAGACTGGTTGTCCGATGTTATCTCTTCAATTTCCCAGAAGCGAGAGATATCGCTAGTGTCCACCACGACATGACAGTTGAACGTATTCGTGTTTCCAACTAATACCCAGCCGAGCTTTGTTTGCTGTGCTATAGGTGCGTATATGTTTCCTCGAATAATGTTGCTCATGACTATGTCGCCATATACTCCAGCATCAAGTAGAATGTCAATCGGCCTTGATAAGTTAAATTGTGGGTCGGCCAGGTTAATGTTTTCCATGTGAGGCCAATCTTGTTTTTCGAAGGAGTAGTTAGGCAGGTTGTTGAGTAGCTTAGCCATTACTAATGCCGGCGTTGAAAACTCGTAATCTCCGTAAAGGGACTTACAGTCCAACTGAACGGTCCCGTTGCTCTGGCTGGCAAATGCTCCGATCCCTGACACAGTTGAGTTGTGGTTGCGTCGCGGAAGGCCAAGTCGTTGCACAGCAGATTCTGTTATAAGGTTCAGTTGGGAGCCTTGGTCTAGAAGACATCTAAGCACGGTGTAAGTTCCATCTGCGGCTTTTACTTTAAGTTGTACTGCGTGTTGTTGTTCGTCACGTTGTCGGTAATTTGGCTTGACGACAGTATCGCAGACGTAGTATCGCGGACTAGGTCATGTAGCGTGGTGTGATGTGCGCCGTTACACACTTTGCATCTTTTCTGCGAGTTGCATTTCTTTCCGTTGTGCGGATACATGCAGTTTTTGCAAATGTTCAATTGCTCAATTGTCCTAATTTTCATGTCTGGCTTCATTTCTTGGAACTCTTTGCAGTAGAGCAAGATGTGGCTTGTTCTGCAGACTGGACAATTTCTGTCGGAGCTTGTATGGTTTGCTTTGGGGTAGCGTCTGTATCTGTTGTACGCATCCCTTTGTACTGTTGTCATCGAGGCCCCTTTGTTTGAGGAGACGTCGGCATCTGTTTGTTTGTTGGGTTTACTTGTTTTCTTCACTACTGACTCTAGCGCCGTGAACTTCCCTTCGATGAACTGGATAAATTCCTTGAAGTCGGGAAGTCCTCTTGGATTTTTTCTCGCCTCCATGTAGTCAGAGTAGGTCTGAGTGTCCAGTTTTGCCGTCAGGATGTGCACCAAAATCGGGTCCCATGTTGCCGTGTCGATGCTCAAGTTACGCAACGCGTGCACGGTTTCGAGAATGGTGTCATGTAGGCGCTTCAGCTCGTACGGGTTTTGACTTTGAATCGTATGTTGACTCATCAAAACTTGCATTTGTTTTGTGAAGAGCATCTGCAAGTTATTGTACCTATGGTGGAGGATTTCCCAGCAGGAGTCGTAGTTGCTCTCGGAAACAGGCAGTTGTTGCACAAGGCGCTCAGCTTCTCCTTTTAGCTTCCCTTTCAGGTGTTGCATCTTCTGTCCCTTCGAGAGGGAAGGGTTGTTGTGAATAGCCGCGGTATATAGATCGAGGAATGTCGGCCATTGTGTGTAGTTTCCAGAGAATATCGGTATTTCGATCCTCGGCGCACTATCCCGTTGTTGGACAGCGTGGTTGAGTTTGCGGTTGAGACCTCGCTTTGTGCACTCGTACGTTTCTTCATACTGCGAGAACTCAAGCTCGTAGTTTACGTCGCTACCGACGAGAACATTGTCGAGCTGCCAGTGCACTTCGTCAATTGCCCTCCATCGAGATTCGAGGATCCTGAGCTTGTCTTCTATCTCCCATTTCTCAATAATATCAGCAGTACACAAGTTGCTGGTGAAACGGGAGAAGGCTCTGAAGTTGGTTGCTTGTTGATTTTTGAGCTCGTCCGATCTTGACAGGACTCCAGTATTCTTGTTCTCTTCTTCTGGGCGACTCGCGAGTTCCGCAGTGCTTGTTGGCCATGTTTGCAGCTTATGTTGTATGTTTGAGTAGTTCGACTTGACCCTGTCGTATACTTTTGTAGTATAGTATATGTCGGTCTGGTCTATGGCGCCCTGTAGCACGCCATGGTTCATTTCGAACTCGTTCCAGTGCGCCTGGAGGGTATCCAGTCTGCCCCGGATGTATGTTGCGGTTTTGCGGTCAGGGCCATCTTTTCCGAAGTTGACACCAATTTTCCGGATGCCCTCTGCGATGATTTCCTGCCGCTTGAGAAGTTCTTGTTGTCTGGCATCCATAATTGTTGCACGAGTATGTATGCGTGTTGTGGATGGACGCTAGCTCTGTTCACTTCACCGTTGAATTGTTGTTTGTAATTTCCGAACCACCAAATGTTGATGTTTCCCACGGCGATCGCAGGGTCCGAAGGAATCTCTCCGTACGATATTGTGCGCCTTCTCAATCTAACTGGGGCGATCCGCTTGTGGAAGACCAGTCAAACCGATTCGCTATCGTAAGTAGAAACACTTCGTACCTGTGCGACTTGCAGGACTGTTTGCTCCAGTAGTGGCGATCCGGCTCGAAGGACCAAAAATGTACGGGCATTAGCTCCGCACACTGAGATGTGTTATGTAGTTGGACGAATCACTCGGGATGTGTACAGGAAAATAAACTCACTGTTTTGTGTCCGATAATGATTGACAATTTATTAAGTAAAACAACAAATTATATAATATCGAAAGTAGGTGGCTTGTGGCGGGCGTAATCACCTAGTCAGCGAATGTACATAAATCGGTGAATTAGCAACTGCTTGTTCAGGTAAAAACTAAAACAATTAATATCATGTGGCGATGCTCGTACAAATACGATACCACTTGGCAGGACTGGTTGTCAGACTATTTGGGGCAATAACTACCTGTACCGCCTATCAAATATCTGTAACCATGGGGTGGTAATTAGTGACCGATACCTAAAAATCTGATGTTCAGTACATTTTGACTAGTTAAGCGGACATAAATTATTGAACAGTAGATATTTTTACGCGTTTTCTGGTTTGATCCTATAATAAAAGTTGTTTGTTATCATGAGTACAATCACGTGTTTAAGTATCGGTCTTTAATTACCAGTTACCCTATTTACGTAATATTCATTCTTTATTTATTTAACACTTCAAGCACATAGTACAGAGGCGCACTTAATGCCAAAGGCATTCTCTACCAGTCAACCTTCAGGTGATGCAGAGACAAGCAGTGGTAGGTGTTATTATTTAGGTGTCATTCATACTTATAACTTCCTTATCTCAAAAATAAATTACAACTGGTCTCCCAAAAACTCTCCAGAGCTATTCTGCAGCAAATATTATATCAGAGTAGCAGAACTCGGGATACTATGACTGTACGTTAAAAAAATAAACAATTCGAAACAAAAAAAAAAACAGGTAAAACACTACTCACATGAGGCGTCCTCAGTAGTTCAGGGAATCCTTTCCCATGATATACAACTCTATAATACCCTGGATGTGACCTCGGCGTCCGCATCATGGCGTCGTACAAGCTCGCTAGCTGCGTGTGCAAGTCCGCTAGTGGTGCGTACCCTAACGCTTCTTCTTCGTACACAGACACTAACTCTTTGATTATTTCGACGGCTAGCTCCCATTGGTGGCCCCGGTTTAGTAGGTCGGCTATTTCGAAGTATAGGTCTTCCTGTGGGACAATTTGTGATGTAAGTTCGGATTTTTTACGGCAAAGATGAGGTTTTTGGAACTGTATGACTGCCTCGTTGGTCTGGTGGTCGCAAGTGCGACTGCTGAGTATGAGGTCCTGGGTTGGTTGGTTTGCAAAATGTTATTGGGTTATTCCGTCAGAAAGGGCTTGGAACATTTTTGTATGAAAGGTGGGCGGATTTTTTCCATTTTGTTTTTTTTTTTTCAAAGTATTGGCCACGCATAAGATCTATATTAATCGATAGCTGGTGTCAATACAAACAAGTTTTGTTTTAGTTTTTAGTTTCTATCAAAGTTAAAGTTCATTCACTGATATCTGAAACTGCGGTCTCAAACAAATTTGTTTGTATTGATACCAGCTATCGGTTAATATAGGTCTTATGCGTGGCCGTTACTTTGAAAAAAAAAAACAAAATGGCGAAAAAAAACCGGCCAAAAAATTCAAACCCCTTTCGCAGTAGGCGCCACGGAGTCTAGATTTGTCCCCAGATGATGGTAAAGGCTCGCCCCCTATAATAGGGGTCTTAAAACCTAACTGACGGTGTACTATTAGGTACACCTCTGTCTAACTCTTCAGGGATTACAGGTGTAATGTTTGGTTATCTACATTTTACTTATTTATTTAAACTTCATCTACAAGAGTGGTACGGACTTAATGCCACAAGGCATTATCTACCAGTCAACCTTTGGATAAATAGGACAGTATTGTGTGAGAGTACAATATAAAGTAAAAATACCATTTTTAAGCATAAAATTAAACCACATACATTTTGCCTCGAATGAAAGTCTAACATACTCGGATCGTCTGCTGTAGTAATTGCTTTGGGTCGACTTTCTTGAACGAACAACCACCGCCGAATCAAATAGTTAGGCCGCGTTCCTGACAATGGGGTTGTTTCCCGGAAATTATACCGCAAGATAGTTATAGCGCTGATAGTTTCTTACCTGTCAAAAGTTTTTGACATAAACGTGTGCATTGTATAAACGATTTTTTAATTTAAGTATTATTTTGCGTGTTTTTTTACTCAAATTATAATCTGCGGCACAAAGTATGATAACTGACGTATCACCCAGCTGAAGGGGGAATTGAAAAAACAAAAAGCAACGCAACAAGGAAAGAAAGCAGAGCTTGTCGAAAGATACATTATAATTATTTAAAAATTTTTCGACTTTTAGCTGTTTACTGGGCAATATTATGGTTCTTTACGTTGTAAAATAAACTTCAGTTACTTACTTTTTGCTTTTAATGATCTAAAGATAAACGAACTAAGGTGATCATTGGTTATATGTCACAATATGTAAGTTTTTTGAAAAGAACCCATTTGATTGTTTCTTCACAGGTTGGAAGTTTACGACAGAAATTTCAACTCCGACAGTGTGTGTAACAGTCTTGAATCCCAGATGAAATTGCCAGAAGAGGTGTTGTTTTTAGTGATGCTAATAGCTCCACATAATTTCAGTGCCCTTTCCCACTTTTTTTTCATGCAATTTCTTGGAAATGTGACAACGCCCATTTCTTTGCATCCAAAGGCTACACAACGACCCATAATATTGAATAAAGTCACAAAACAATAAGATGTTGTTTAATTTCTATGGAGTTTGACAGTTTGTTTGTAAGAAACAGTCAGCGCCCTCTACGTGGAACTATTTGACAGTTTTCTTCCCCATTAATTTATCGTCAGTTTTTAGTTGTCAAAGGCATGGACGACAGTTATCATGTCATCCTATATGTCAACACCTCCAATTAAATACACAAGTCACGACACTTAAAACTACACGATTATCTGTCGTCACGACATAGCGGGGCAGGGCCTTACAAGACCGGTTGCCGTCTTGACAGCATGAACTTCGACCAAGAAGAAACTTTTGCCGGTCTGTTTGGTATAGTACAAATGGATTGGCCATATTTAGTCCCGGAAAATGCCTAGCCTTTAGTAGAACCATTATTTATTTATTTATTTAACAATTTATGTACACACTTATTACAGAAAAGAAGAAAGGAACAGAAAATAGTACAAAGTTGATGCTTATTTCTAATGAAATCTCTTCCAGCATACCTGCGAAAGGAGATACTAAATAAAGAGATGTAGACATAGTGTGTAAAAGTAGGAGAGAAAATGGAATACATAAAACAGATTAAATATCTTAAATATATACAAAATTAGAATACATACATACTCATACATACAAAAAAAAAATACTATAAAACAATAAAAAACAAATACAAATAATAAATACTTATGCAACTATGACGAAATGGATAGGTAATGTTCTTCCACTCTTCTCTTGAAAACTGCAACCGTTTGGCAGTCCCTAATGTCAGGCGGAAGTGAATTCCACAACCGAACGGCGTGGACAGTGAAGGAGTAGGAGTAGAAGTCGGTAGAGTGTGGAGGGGATTTGAGGAGGTTCCTAAGATGCGACCTGCAAGGTGCATCAGAGGGACGAGAGTAGGAAAACCGTTCCCGTAGATAGGATGGGGTTTTAGGGTTGTGTAGGATGTTAAATAGCAGACCCACCAGACCTTGTATACAACGTGTAACGTTAAATGCGCAAAAACTCAGACACCCCAAATGATTTTTTTAATTTAATTGAACTAATTCGGAGACAAAAAAAAACATGTTTTTATGTGCTGTTTTAGTAGCTGGCAAGAACTCTTATAATCCCGCGTATAAGAAAGTTTAAATTGGACGACAACCCTTTGTGTTTGTTTGTTTACCTATTTTGGCGGGTTTGCGCACGTGATGGCTTGACTTATTAATAAATAGACAGGGCAACATTTTTAACTAAGATTTTTTGAAAAATGTGACCTATATTAAAAGTGGTTCAATTGATTCTGATCAACCTATTTTCAGGTTATGCGCATTTAACGTTACACGTTGTATACCAATACCCCACATACCTTAAGTTCTCTATGTGTGGTGTGACTATCGTGTTCCCCATTGGGATGCCTCAGCCGCGGCGGCAGTGGGTCGTGGCTCCACGCTAACAGCTTGGCGTGCAGGCGCAGGGAGAGACCTGCCTCGGCCCACTGTTGGGCTGCGCGGTGCATCTTAGCGAGCTTGTGGACGTAGCTATAAGGAAGATATGTGTTTGTTCATTTAGAGATGGAATAAGGTTTATGCAAGGGCCGAAGCCTGCCGGGGCTGCGGGACTGTTAGAAAGAGAGACCGTGGCCCTGGAACAAAAAGAGCGAGGAAGGAACATGGATGGGTTTTAGACAGTAAAAGTCTGACACTCCGTCCCGCTCCGCCCAGAGTGGGAGAAGTTATTTGATGATTTCCCATCTGAAAAAAAAAGGAACAATAAAACAAAAACAAAAATGACTTAAATGCTCAGACTTAAATGCTTTTTTCATGGATGACTTTGTCCTGGAATGTAAATGTGGTGCTGCCCCACATACGATCTTGTTGTTTGCACAGCACATGAACGAATGGACGCTACTGAAAGTGCCAAATTCGTTGCCAAATTTTGGGCTCACTTAACTTGAATTAATTGTCATCGATACGCTAAGAAGAATGCACTGTACTTTACTAAGTAAATTAAACTATTCATTACAAAAATGAACATTCAATTACATTCGAATAAAGTTCATTTTCTTAATCGCTTAAGATTACTGAACTAACACAAGGAACCTGGTAAGTGAGGTTTGAAGTAGTTACGATTGAAAGGGGTCGGACTGAGGGTTTTGTAGCGCAGAAATGCATCGTTTGATTGCTCTATTGTTTTTTGTATTGTGCTGTAATAATATGGTTTGCCTAATAAAGTAATTCAACGATTACATAATGGGTGTAATTTAAGTACCGTTAAGGAGGCTGAAAGGCACAAGTTTTTCCCGTCTTACCGATTACTGCAGCAGCGCGTCCAGCTGATAGATAGATAGAACTCACCGTATATACATGTGCGGGCGCTCAATCTGCTGATAGAAGTGCAGCACGCAGGTGGTGAGGTGCATGCGGTGCGGCGTGGCGGAGCGCTGCGCGGCGGCGCGGTACTGCAGCAGCGCGTCCAGCTGATAGATAGATAGAACTCACCGTATATACATGTGCGGGCGCTCAATCTGCTGATAGAAGTGCAGCACGCAGGTGGTGAGGTGCATGCGGTGCGGCGTGGCGGAGCGCTGCGCGGCGGCGCGGTACTGCAGCAGCGCGTCCAGCTGATAGATAGATAGAACTCACCGTATATACATGTGCGGGCGCTCAATCTGCTGATAGAAGTGCAGCACGCAGGTGGTGAGGTGCATGCGGTGCGGCGTGGCGGAGCGCTGCGCGGCGGCGCGGTACTGCAGCAGCGCGTCCAGCTGATAGATAGATAGAACTCACCGTATATACATGTGCGGGCGCTCAATCTGCTGATAGAAGTGCAGCACGCAGGTGGTGAGGTGCATGCGGTGCGGCGTGGCGGAGCGCTGCGCGGCGGCGCGGTACTGCAGCAGCGCGTCCAGCTGGCGCGCGGCGGCGGCTACTAGTTGCGCCGCGGCGCCGCGCAGTCCGCCCGGCGCCGCACTGCACAGCGCGCCGCACAGCGACACGAAGCGCGCGCGCCACACGCTGTCGCCGTACCCCAGCTCCACCAGCACGTCTACTTTGTCTATCATCTCGCTTTCGAGCTCTTTTAGTGGGCTCTCATCTGTGGGTGGGGCGGTTTGTTAAGGCCAGGTAGACCAAGCAAAGTAGGTATTTAACGCTACCATCCTCCACGCGAAACGAGCCGTGCGCACGCATCGCCGGCGTGAACTTACGTGAACCCAAAGCTGAGCGAATTGTCACAGTATAAGCGTGTAGGCAGTAGGTCAGCTTATTTCTATTAAATTGTCAGCTTGATTTATTTTAATAAAGTCATAATTTATTTAATTATTTAACGAAGTTTCTAAAAAACTACGTAGTTTTTATCTCACAAAGCGACACGCGCATTATTTATTGTAGGTATCCAAGTGTAAAAACCTACCTACACTTGGACCACAAGAAAGCGATTTCACTTTGTAAGATAAGCTACTGATGATTTTGCCCGTTACCACATTAGAATCATTATTGTAAAAATGTATTTCTACCACATACTAACAAATGGCAAAAGCTACGACGGTAAAATACTATTTTCGTATTACTTATATCTGGCTACTTTCTTATTTTTATTCCCCGTTCTTACACAAAAAACCTAACAAAAAAACACCGACTTCAAAAATCAAAAAGTGAAAAAAGCTTCTGAAGTCGGTGACTTGTTGGTTTGATTCAGATTTTTTTTGCCACCGACTTCTGAAGCTATAGTTATTTTTCATTATTTTGTGTTTTTTGAAGTCGGTTTTACTTTTTTGCAAAAAGTTTTTTTTTATTTTTCCATTTTTGTTGTAATACCCTATCAGTGGCGAAGGGTGAAAAAAGAGTCACTTCAGTTTTTTTTTTTTTTTTTTTCAATTTTTTTTTTTATTTGTTTTGACCTCATTTTCGTTATCTGTAAAACCAAGAACCATGAAAATGATACCTATCATAATCGATACTTTCAGAGGATTTTTGACATCTCTTCCGAAACTCAGCCTGATGTAGTGCATGGTTTTTAACTGGATGATAACACTTTTTCAGTTTCTCACAAATATCATTATAATTTACCTTGACTGGAGATATAGGAGTGCATAGTGTAGTTAGTAAGTCATATACTTTTGTACTTAACTTCGTAATCAACAATGGAACTTTCTTTTCCTCAGGTATATCATTCACTATCAAAAGCCATTCGAATTGTTGTTGATAAGCGTTCCAATTTTCAGCAGTAAACACTTTTATTGGAAACTTGGCTAGCTAGCCCATAGCTAACCGTCCACAGGCCCACGTCTACGGTGGCCAGTGCCACCAAGTGGCCCCCGACGCCCGGTGCGTCTCTCGCGGCGGCTGGGGCGAGAGGCTCTCTCCCTCTCGCGTTCCGCCACCTCCTTCGCTAGTATGACTGCTTCGGAGAAGGAGGTGACGGCTTCCCATTCCATCTCGCTCCGGACCATTGATTGAACCAGGGCCGGACGCGAGAGGTCGCCTACGAGGACACAGCGGTGCTCCGCCCACGCGGGGCAGACCTCTACCGTGTGCTCCACCGTGGCCTCCGATCGATCCTCGCAGTGGAAACACCCGTTTCCTATCGCCCGATTCGATGCAGGAACCTCCCGAAACATCCGTGTCCGGTGAGGACTTGCGTCAGGCGGAAGGTGAGGACGCCGTGGCGCCTCTCCAGCCACTCCTCAAAGAGGGGACTTATCGCCACTGCCCGTGCCCTGCACGGGGTTGCGACAGTCGCTCTCTCCATGTCACCATGAGATCGCGCCGGAGGTCTGTCTGCTGAGCGGCGATTTGCCGCGGCAGAGGGAGGCGTTTGGCCCCTCCAGGTTGGGCAGGAGCCGCCTGAAGGCAACCCCGGTCCGTTCCAGCCTGGGGGCCAAACGTCGGAAGTGCTCCACGAAGTTCCATCGGCTGTCGAGTACGAGTCCAAGGTACTTCAACGTCGACTCGACGCCGATGGATAACCCTCCCACCGTCAGTGTGAATTCCGACGGTGGCGCATTCCGAGGCACATGAAAGCACATGGCCTCGGACTTGTGCAATGCCATGGATACAAACCCTTACCTACAATGATACCGAAACACTTCTGAAACCTTGACACATACACACATTCACACACTCACTCACTCACACACAAACCTACTCATACACATATTTCATTTATTGTAAGTTAGGGCAATATTTGGTAAATTCTGTTTTTATATTATTAAACATTTTAAGTTAGGTAACACGATAGAGAACCCAAAATGTTATTGAAGGTCAAAATTTTGTCGATTAAGTGCGAGTAGGCGTTTTGTGATGCTTGTAAAAAGTAATGATTGTGCAATTTTTCAATTACGGTAGGTAGAGAGTGGTCGTGTTCTAAACTTCTGAAGGGAAGCCGGTCGGAATTGAGTTGTTAGGAGCCTGCGCCACTGTATCCTATACAAATATTTGCTATCCAAACTAGAATCTTAATTAGGTATTATGTTTGTACGAACTAAACATTTTGGCATATTGCAGTAAATCGTTAAGCAATTCCCTCGACTGTTTATGATCTCCATCATCAGACCTGTAATGGAACTTATAAACCATATGGATGCAAAGTTATCATCAATAGAAATGAATTAAGTCCAAACACAAGGTAGCTACTGTAAAACGTTGAGGAGTTCCCTCATCTTTATCATCTGACTACTTAGGTACATCATATTATGTTAACCTTTACATAAGATCAAAACATAGTACAATTTTTTTTTAAGGATTTTTAAAAAATAAATCGCACCAGTGCCCGGGTTGAGTAGTAAACCAAAAAATCCTAAATAAATTGTAGTAAAAACACCGACGAGGAAATAAGGCGCAATCATGCGATAGCTGAGTTATCGCCGATTTTAATGTCAACTCCATACAAAATTTAAAAAAAAGAGTGAGCCGTTTGCAATCTTTTTCCGTAAATTTTATGTTTATAAGCATGTACTTAGTCTTGCTTAGTCCGAAGCACATCCATGAAAAAAACAGCCACTCAAAAAATTAAATGAAAATGTCTATGAAAGTTCAATTTCAGCCCACTGTGCGGTGTAGATATTGCACATTTGTATAAAACAGCAGTTTTTTTAGTACGTGATAAATTCATAATAACAGTTTGCTCCTTTATATTCTTTAAAACCTATATTTATGAGGTCTATCTATCTGGATCAGGCCCGATTGGAACCTAAGAAGCCGACTCCTAAACTGCCGGCTTCCCTTCAGGAACAAGGCACTCTACGTAGTTTCTAAGTGTCTAAAGTAGTCGAAAAGTACATTTTCGTGGTTTTGAAGTCGCTGATAACAAAAATGAGGTCAAATTGAAAATTCAAGGTGGCGCATACGAAATTTTTATCACGGGTGTAATTTCTCGGTTTTCGGGGTCGCCGATAAAGAAAATGTGAGTAAAATGAACATAGAAAAAAAAAATAAAAAAAACAATAACTATTTTTTCTCCGCCTTCCCCTGACACAATTTTGATCCTTCGCCACTGCCTGGATACATTTCAGCTTCTCACAATCGTATAAATCCAATAAACATTAATACACTCACTAGTATCTCCTTGTAGAACACTATGACTGTACTCGGTCTGCATCATATCGAAGAACAGCGGTATGGTGGTGTTGCGAACTTCTTCGTCACGTAAAAAGGACACTTCTAGAAACGGCCCCACTAGACACGGGATGAATGAGCGCTTATGATGGTCTGTGGACAATGTTGGAGCATGTAACCAATTCTTATAAATGAACTTAGAGATCTGCTCTCTGATCGACTTGTTCAAAATATACAGAGAGTCGAATAATCTTTGTCTACTATACTGATAGTGTTACTGATGTTGTGAGGAGCTCGTGGCTAAATAATAACTGCCACTCGGACCGACCTCTGGGTTAAGCCGTGCTTGGCTAGTTGGTCTGTGTATGGGTGACCACCCTTACATACCGAGTTTCCTCCGTGCCTCGGAAAGCACGTTAAGCTGTTGGTCCCAGCTGTCTTTTACAGACTTTAAAGGTAGGCTACCTGACCTCCACAACCCAGTTGATGCTGATTACCACGGTACCCCACTACCACGGCCACTGCCTACCTTTAACGTCTGTAAAAGACAGCTGGGACCAACTGCTTGACGTGCTTTCCGAGGCACGATGGAAACTTAATATGTAATGGGTGACCACCCATCCACTGACTCCACCTAGAAAAGCATGGCTTAACCTAAAGATCATTGAAAACAAACCACATAAATGTTACGTGATGTTTCCTGGGTGATGTCTTAATTACAGATGTACTTACCCAAACTGTACCACATCTCGCTTAGACACTCGGCGACGCCTCTCCTAACATCGCCGTACAACGCGCTGAGCCTCTGTTTCCTCGCGGCGGGTAAAGTTTCTAGTTGAAGAGGTGATGACGTAGCTAAGGTCGCTCCGGCTTCAAACCACGTTCGGCAAAGTGAGTGGAGGGCTGTCAGTGTTTCTGTGTCGGATTCATCGGCTGCGTGGAGTCGGTCACGGAGCGTTGTGGCTAGTAATCTGGGACGAAAGTATAAAGGATGTAACTAGACCATCAGCAGAGTGAGACCAAACGAGCGTAATTTTTTGAGCTGAAAGTCGCGTAAAATGAGACGCGGAATTTACGCTGCGTTAGATTTCATACCATACGGCGACGTAAAATGTGTTGTCTGGCGACTCACGCGCATTATTTCAACCGGATTGCACTCGGGGTGAGGGAGAGGAGCGAGGTAGGCGTCAGTTAGTTACAAAATGAGCGAGAGTCGACAAAAGTTAAGTCGAGTCTGCGAGGGAGTAACGCCATCTGCTCGGTTATTCGTCTGCTGTCGATCGTCAGAAATCTTCGCCTGCACGGATCAGCCAACTCAGGCAGTCTGAGTTAAACGGTTGAGGTATGTTAGGTTAGAAGACTACAATATTGATTTAAATCTACGAGTACATATAAGGTATTATCTGGAACCCTTACCTCAAAGCATGCAGCATAACATAATGCTGTAGATGCAGCATATCAGCCCAGTGGGGCCTGAACACCGGTCTCTGCAGTATCGCCAGGAACAACGAAAGGGCATCAGCAACTAATGTACCCGCGCCACCGGCGTTCTCGGCTTCTAATGCCCGAACTACCATAGCGTATTGGTATTCGGACATTTGACGTACCATGTCGAGAAGGACTGATAGGATTCGTCTCTGAAAAATCAGAAAAAACTTTTTTGCAAAAAATAAAACCGACTTCAAAAAAAAAGTGAAAAATAACTTTAGCTTCTGAAGTCGGTGACGTTTGTATGATTGATTTAATTTTTTTGTCACCGACTTCAGAAGCTAAAGTTATTTTTCACTTTTTTTTGAAGTCGGTTTTATTTTTTGCAAATAAGTTTTTATTTTTCACTTTTCAGTGGTTTACATGTTCTTGGTACACATGGAAAGTGCATACCGTTACAATTACAACAAGCCCAAACACGACTAGGATACATTGTCTCATTATGGAGTTCCGTGACTCTTGGCTTCATCATCAGATCTGATGGTAGAATGGTTCTTATCAAACGCAAATGCTTCACTTGTTGTATAAAATACCAAAATTGCTGTACGTTATCCTATAAAATTTGAAGAGTTCCCCCGATTTTGCCAAGATTCCATCATCAGATCCCGACTTGGTGACTATGGGACCATTTGGAAAGTATACCCTTTCCAACAAAAAAATAATTTTTCAAATCGGTTGGCAAGCGACGGAGTTATGCGCGAACAAACATAAAAAAAATAAAAAAATAAAAATAGAAACATCCGAATTGAGAACCTCCTCCTTTTTTAGAAGTCGGTTAAAAATCAGTATTTTTACTAAGTGGACCTTCGTCTTCTGTTCGGTAGAATCAGATTAAGTTCATAATTTTTGCTTGATAACTTCACTAGTAAATGAATGGTGTATCTAATTTCAATTTAATATGTACATCCAGCAGATTTGATTTTGTGCCTATAGTTGATGCCCAACTTTGCAACTGTGTGTGAAAAGAATTACATATTAGGTAGCAATTGATCCCCTCCGGACAAACTGCCCCAAATGCACTTATAAAAATCCCTATTTGTAAGACATTAACGAAAGAAATGAACATCTATTCCATTCTATTCGGATATTAATTGATTAGACCGCCAACTTACCAACAACGCATCATCAGCACTGGTAGTCTGTCCCACACTCTTGCGGTCCCTCAACATCGTCGCAGCAGTCTTCAGGACAGTCGGGAGCAACCTTCGAGCCAGTTCCCCTCGGTCAGCTTCCACTGGACCCACGTCATCGCGAGCGAGGAGAGACATCACCTCTCCCAGGGTTTCCACGCAAAGCTCCACCTAATATGGGAGATTTATTAGTCCTTATTTTAGTTAAACTGAACAGCTGAATTGAAGTTATCACATCACCTCGTTTTCTGAAATGATGAATTAGTATCATGTTGGCGGCTGTGGTTGAGGTTTCAGAAACCAGGGTTTGCAAATAGCCGTTTTTATTCAGTGAATTCGTATATTATGCAGTTTTGCTGCATTCGGTACTGCTATATTTCAGTCTTTATCGTGTCGTTAGTGACTAACCTGGTGTCAGAGTTTTTATGCCGCCCATGGGCCTATGACTTGGCTTTATATGCCGTCAAGAAATATCTCTCAGGCATGCTGGCTTCCTCACTATGTTTTCCTTCGCCGAAGCAAGTGATTACAATACGCACATGAATCCTAAAAATCAGAGGTGCATCTCTTGGGTCTTGAGACCTATGACTTGACAGTCCGACGGTCACACTACTAGGCTATCACTGCTTACTGCGCTTAAAATGACTATCAAACACACAGTTTGATTTAACGTACTAACCAATAGGGTATTACGTGTGCACCAGTAGCAAAGGGTCATTTTTTCGTACAAGGTTTATGTTTACCGAAAATATAACGGTCTGATTATCTTAAAACAGCTGTTTAAGGGACATATTCCCCTACAAAAAAGGGTTTTAAACAGCTGTTTTTAGATAATCAGACCGTCATCTTTTTGGTGAATATGGACCTTAATGTGATTACGTTATTAGTTGTCTATAGAATGCTGACAGTGCCATTTTTCAAAAGGAATCGAGTTGTATGAAACCTTCGCCACTGATTCGCACCCACTATTAGAGACCACGCCTAGTCAACACGTCATTGGTGTTACTATCAAGTCATTGTAAGTATATCAATTACGTAACACACTAAAGTAGAGACATATTCTTAATATTCCAAACGGAGTCTCCTGAAGGTAAATGGAATTAATGAGACATGAACGTGATATCTATACAATAAATGACAATACACACAAATATTTTTATAAGCTGTATCAAGCAGTGACTATAACAGTTTTTTTTTAATGTATAGTAAGTAAACTTTACACCGTATAAATTATAAGCATTAATTCGATAGTTGTATTAAGCTATTGAGACATGTTGTGTCCATAAACAAGCCCAATAATTTTGTCAAAAACATCCTTGGATTTACAAATCATTGGTACAACATTTATTTTTGTGTTCACATCCCTAACTTCATACTTACACTATCCTCTTGGGCGTGGACACGGCTGCATGAAATCAAAATATAATTAAAACTATCTTTTGCATTTTATAATACACTTATCCTTTCAATATGCACTTTATATTTAAATACACAAAATAAAGCAGATGACTGGTACATGGCAATACTGATTTTTGTGGCCTTCCTGTATAAATGTATGTACATGTTAAAAGCATGAATATTTATAGAACACATGATAAGGAAACGCACGAAATTAATGATAATTTCAGTTGAATTACTTTTATTAGGTAAAGCTGAAATAAAAAGCAATGATTAATTTGTTGTTTAAGATAATTGTTAAAGTAGTTTCGTATGAGGCTATTTAAATGTTATGAGTAAAATTTATTTAACGATTAACTATGCCTTGTTTTAAGCAATTAAAACGACGAATTATGATTAAAATAGCACTAAGCATCAAACGAGGCACAAACCACGCCTCGAAACTTCAAAAATTGCTCAAAGCGAGGCACAGCTCTAAAACTTAAATCTAAAGGCGTATACATACGATCTGCTGGTGATGCGTGTGGTCGTTCAGCCGGGCCGTGTCTGCGCCGAGAAGCCTCGCTGCCTTGCCCACCGAGCGCGACTTGTGGGCGGCCTCGCGATCCCACTGCCACACCCACATTGCTAGCGTACGCTGACTTATTCCCGAATTACTCAACTCAAGGCAGACTTGGAAGGCTAGGGTTTTGCTTGTGTCATATTACGATGCAATTTTAGTGTTATTAAGTTGTTTTTTTTTAATTGATCTTTTATTAGCTATGACATGATCTATTATGTTTTTCCAACAATTTTGTATATTTTCTAGCCTTGATTAACCAAAATTTATACTTTTTACATGCATCGTAATATAACAATTCTAGTCTAAAGGCCAATAAATAGATCGCATCGGGAATTCGTCTTAAGCGTACACCAATCGACTGATCATTATAAACCAATATTTTACTACACCAATCAAATGTTTATTATTTCAACTTCAGTTCAATAAAATCAACGTACAATTTTGGATTTATAAGGATCAGTCGCTACACTAGCGAGCTGTCAAATAACAACTGACACAAACAAATGACAGGTGTCACTTTGACAGCTGTCATTTGACGACTCGCAAGCGCAAAACATGCAACACATCAAGAGTTTGCACACAATTTAGTCTTCAAGCGACATCGAAGGCGCTTGTTATTATTATTATTCTGCTAATTTATCTTTTAAACACCAACATCAAAAAAATGTTGCAATATTATTTTGAAAAAAAAAATCGTAAGTGTAAATGAAGTTGTATATGTATGGATACTTAAATTAGATAAAAATAAAATAATAAATTATATGTTAAAATTAAATAGGTTTATTAATAGTGCAGAAATATTTTCCATACATATTGTGAGAGAGAAGTTACAGAATATTAGTAAAGGTGTTCACACAGACAGACACACAGATCTAAATGGCTTAAGCATGGTTCAAAAATACACTGAAACGATGAGATACTAAGACATTATTTTGTCAGCTGTCAGTTTCTCTGCTTAATTATTAGATAAACCAACCCAGAAAGTTTCTATTATTTTTCCATGGATTATTAAATTACGAAATATCTTGTTATCTTTATACTAATCGAGTTTATATTGGCCATGGAAATACTTTCAGTCTTGAATGAAAAGTGCCCGATTTTCAAGGACGCTTTCAGTATAAATAAATATACCATTTTTATTAAAATTACAAAAAGTACTCTACATGGTTTTAACGATCTAGTATTTTATGCCATGACCAGAGTATATTAAGCCCCACAGTGACGGTAATTCGTAAGCCTAAAAGCTTGAGTTAGTCTTATATTAAACCTACTATTCTTTAATGGATTCGGAACCGTCTGCTTGCGCCACTGCGGCCATTTTCTCTAAATGATGAACCTAAGCCTTAGACAGGCTTGCCGTTTAATTGAGACGACGCTTGGGGTAGCTGCGAGGAGCCATGGGCGTTATAAGCGGGAGAGTGACTGAGTTATCTCGACACGTTACGACACCCTTCTCGCACTGTGCTTCCACAGGCACTACCTCACTTAAGAGGGTTGCGCCAGGAAAGCCCGTGAAATTAAAATTTTCTTAAGTTTTTCGCAAATTGCAGGTCAGTTTCAGGCTACGTGTTGAACAAACTATGATTCGCGACCGTAACACGTGTGTTTTTACAGAATTATAATAATTTTCACTAAAAGTCATTCAATGAGTTTAGTTTAACTTAGGGTCAGTTATCACCGAGACGAGACCCGACGGGACGCGGCGCTGCGCGCACATTTTAATAGAGCGAGTCAAAATATAACTTTATTTTCTACACGTTTTATTGTGAGAATTCAGAATACGTTGCACCATGCAGCGCTGCGCCTCGAGACGTTGCGCGGCGCCAATATACTGGCTTCTTCCAGTATCGTCTCGCGTCTCGGTGTGAACAGACGCTTCGAGAGTCGTATTGGATTATGTTAATGATTATACAACTGTGTGTTATATCTGTTACGGTCGCAAATCAAATTTTGTTCAACATGCAACACGACACTGACCAGCAAATTGCTAAAAACGAAATAGATTTTAGCGGGTTACTTTGGCGTTTCCCCTTTAAACGGTAGGTCTGTAGTATAACTTTCAGTTAAATTGAACCATATTTAGCCTACTTAACCGACAAAATTGTGCGGCACACAACTACACACACAGTGTTCAACACTACATGCACACACACAAACATAAAAAGTGAATGTTAGAATACATAATTAATAATGCGAATATCTTTAGAAGGGTAGGTAGTAGAGTGGTACTTACTGTATAATATTTGAGTGAAATAATTTAATGTATTATTTTATCGAGTGATGTTACTGAATCACGATTTGTGTGCATATCTCAAGATGCGAGTGCGACGATGGCACGGTGTTTTGTTATATTTTAAGTTGGCGTTGAGTGATAAGTTTACATGTAAGTCAGACAAAAGACGCTTTGCATCATCTACCTATAATAGCCTTTTCTCAACTATGTTGGGATCGACTTCCAATCCAACCGGATGCAGCTGAATACCAGTATTTTTCATGGAGCGACTGCCTATCTGACCTCCACAACCCAGTTAGTACTGAATAATACGATACCTCTTGGTAAGACTGGTTTCCAGACTTTTTGGGCCACTGACTATTTGTAACGACTGTCAGATCTACAAAACGACAGCCGGAACCAACTGACGTGTTTAACGTGCTTTCCGAGGCACGGAATAAACTCATCCACAGACCAACCACAGCAAGCACGGCTTAACCTAAAGATCGACCCGAGCAGCTGTTATTATTTAGCCACGAGCTCCTCTAAAGTTTTTATTGGAGTGCTGATCAAAAATCGGCGTATAAATTAAAACATTAGAGTCGTCTTTTGTCTGACTTCTTCATCAATATTGGTGAACTGAAATGCATGTTCATTTAGTATGCGAGTGCAGTAAAGACGCTTTCACATGCGAGTCTGTACTATACTACGCAATATATTTTGAGTAAATAAATGTAGTGTGTGTATTTAAGCTAAGTAGATGAGGCTTTTATTAAAATTATGTATAAAGGGTGTAAAATGACTCATAACGAAGCCGAAAGGCACTTGTTCTTCCCATCATTGCGATCATTTTTTTTGTTTTAGACTACACCTGGGAACCTTTTAGTTACGGAGGTATTGGTTAAGTTCCAACTTTTCCACAAGTTTTTTTTTTAATTCATGTTTTAAATGTAGGATTTTACTTTCTAGGGGAGGTCCCCTACTGTTCAATTCATCCACCAGCAAAATATTTTGAGCGCGGACATTGAGTTTTACCGTAACACGTGACCTTTTTTGAGCAAAGTTATTTAGTATGACATACAGAATGCTTGGTCGACGGCTTCATGATGAGTCTTTCTACACTCTGTATATTTGCAGTGATACTATGCTATGCGATAAATATTTGTTAGGAGCATGCTAAATTTTTGAGTACCTATACATGACTCTAAATGTTAGGTACAGTTAGTTAATAAAGTGATTAGAAAAGCTGTCTCAGAAATAAAATATGAAAGAAGTTTCATTTAGAGAACACTGAATTCTATAAATAATGGTAGAACTACTTAGGCGACATCGCGATTTGTCGCTGCATTTATGTACATGTGCGGTCACTTTGGGAAATTTTAACTTTTTTGTTTCCAAGTTAGCTATGCTAGACGGTAGCTATGAACAACACTCCTCTAATCCCTGAAGGGTAAGGCAGAGTGGTATCTAATAGTGCAACCACATTTCGCCAGTTATTTTGTAAGTCTTATGTAACAGTGAGCGATCCTGTTGCGAGTACAGGGGGTCTAAAATGGCCGCTTTAGCAGAATCGTAAAAGAATCACGTTAAAAAAAAAAAAAAACTTAAAATGGTCTTTGTTTCCAGTACCATAAAGTCCATTTTAAGATGAACAAAATTTAAAACTCTTAAAATGGAGTTTATGTTAATGGTTGCAAAGACCAATTTAAGAATTTAAATTTTTTAACGTGATTCATTTACGATTCTGCTAAAGCGGCCATTTTAGGCCCCCTGTACTGAGTATAAACTTCATACAACCGCGCGAATCGGTTGCACCACGTGTTTGACCACTGGCCGCTTGTCGCGTACGCGGCGAGAGTGGAAAAAACCACTGTCACAGCCAGTTGAAAATCTCAGGGTTGTCAGGGCAACACACGTTGTTTGTTGTGACAAGTTAGAATATTTTAATGAAAAAACTTGGTATTTATTAATAATTGTGGTTTATTGTACTGTGTGTATGAATGATACTAGAAAAAAATAAAAATATATCATACTTTAACTATCCCAAGGAGTACAATAGGTAAGATTAATTTGTTTTCACCTATTGTGACAACCCTACCAAAATAGGTAACAATTTTGTACGCTGCTACTTACTCATTTGTGCTAATAGTGCACCCACATTTCGCCACTTATTTTGTAAGTCTTATGTAATAGTGGGCGATCCTAATGCAATCAATCTGACACGAATCCAGACACCGTGGCTGCAACGGAGAACTTCCTGATGGAAAAACTCAATAACATGTTGCACGACCCGGGAATCGATCCTAGGACCTCATGCTTAGCAGTCGCACTTGTGACCACTATACCAACGAGGCAGTTAGCTATTAATTTTATTATTTTATGTTTAGTTTGTTTATTTATTATTTATTTACCACTTGAAGTGTTAAATAAATCCTATAATATTATAAATGTGAATGTAAGTTTGTTTGTTACGCTTTCACGCGAAAACTACTCAACCGATCATCATGAAACTTTGTACACATTTTCTTGGAGGTATTAGAAGTAACATAGGATACTTTTTATTTAAAAAAAAACTAACCCTCACTCGCAGACGAAGCTGCGCGGGTCAGCTAGTAATAATAGTATATTTTATAACGAGGGACTAAACGAAGCCATTATATACCCGAGGTGGTTTGACTCCCGAGCTTGCGAGGGAGTCATTAAAAAGCGAGGGTATATTAAGTTGGCGTTTAGTCTCGAGGTGCAAACTGTACTTTTCACTTCGAGTGCGAGAAAAAAAATCATTTAAAGCCGAACAAATTTACACTCGACAAAAATTCTGAACTGAGCGGTGAGTTTTTTCTTCTATCAGGTCAGTCACAGATTAACAATTTAAAACACAACACAAACTCTCAACATTGCCGCAATGAAGATGATCCACACTCCACAGATAATTAGTACCTACATTATTGCAGCGGCTAGCTACAGAGGCATTGCACATACCTACTTTTCAAAATCAACGATGCACACAAACAACAATAATTTTTCTCGCGTTGCAGAGTTCATTTGTTTTTTTTTTCAATAAACCGCTTTCTATTTGCAAGCCAATTCGAAATTTAAATAATACCTTTGCCCATAAAAAAAAAAAAGTATGTAGGTACTGTTTTGTGACCATGTTTCAGAGTAAAAGATCGTTCCATTTTTAAATTACTTTTTACTCCCTAGGGAATAAACGGTCACTTTAATCCCGCTTCGTAGGGCTATAATGGCGTACTTTTAGAGCATGAGAAGTGAAAATAAATAAACTACTGTGACTGCACATAGTACAGAGGCGGACTTAATGCCATTAGCATTCTCTACCAGTCAACCTTTCTAGTTCTACTGATGTAGAGGAACTATGCTATTTGTGAGTGAATTTTTATAGGTTAGATTGGTATTATTCGCGATTTATGTTTCTCTATTTGCATAATTATGTACTTGTTAGTGATGAAGAAAGATTTATGAGATTGATTAGGGAGTTTTTCGAAAAAATAATGAGTTAGGTTTTATTCTACTCTTTTGTCATTTATACGATTCTACTGTACAGTTTTGTTAGAAGAGTTTTCACTGCGAAAAGCTATATTTGAAATTAATTCAACCGTATTTTGTATCGATTTTGGATACTATGTCCCAATTTGATCGGCACGCGGCGTATTCAACTCGACGTCCTTCATTTAATTGACTTTACGTATACGTTTACACGTATAACTCATGATAATGACAAAAAGTTAGTAAATATTTCATGAAAAATATGACCAGTATGTCACTAGTGCAATTTAAAAAATTAAAAATAACTTGTTGCAGTGAAAACTCACACAAAAATAACCTCTACCGCATACAACACAGGGTGCAAAACGGGCTGCATGCATCGGCGTGCGTGCTTACCTCGGTGATTCCGCGACGCGCCAAACGGACACACACATACCTGACTGGCTCCAATAGAGGTTGTAGGAGACGAATGATATAATACTAGGTTTTTATAATATTGGTCGATTTTGTAATAGTTACAATAATATGGAATAAAACAGATATTTAAGGTGGCCGGTTACAGGCACTTGTACTTAAGTAAGAATGTTGTCAATGTATTGAAATATATTATTATTTTATTTGAATAACGCGGGCTACCTTGGCGATACAATGAAGAAAAACTGTCACGAAACTTCGTGGATACTGTTTTAAATAAAAACATAGATAAGAACCAGAAAAAAAACACAAAGTTACAAAAGTATTCCCATCATTCGTCCCCCACTCCCCCCTTCCTCCATTGCGTAGAACACGGTACAGATAATATTCCACAATACACGAACACAAAACGATTACATTACCTATTACAGTGCGGTGCTCACATTCACACGAACCGGTGGGGTTTATTCACTAGACGTACACAATTGTTATTGACGAGGTCTTTTAACTTAACGTTAGGACTTTTGAGTGTTGCCAGGATAAAAAACAATTTACACAAAAACGTTTGAACTCGCTGTAATTTGTAAGCAGATAAATCTAAATTATGAAATCAAGGGTGTACTGTTTCGAAAAGTTTTATACTGGTTAGTCATGGCAACACTCAAAAGTGTAGCCAGTGCGAAAAAAATAAAAATACTTACCTAATTATTAGCTATATTCTATTTCGTTATGCGACGTTATTTTTGTGCATATCATAGTCACGGATAAACTAGTGGTCATGAAAAATATGGACAAATATATTATTTACGTCATACTAACGTCGCATATCGTATTTACTGTAACCATTTGCATGGAATGTATGGCGTGTGATGAATCCCATTAAATTGTGTACAAAGAAATCTTGATACTATTGCATTTCTTTTCATTAATAAAGAGCAATAGATAAGGAGATTTTCTCATTATTATACTTTTCAGAAATTCAGAAAATCGCAAAAAAATAATGAAATAAATTGTTATTTTTTCCCTCTTGTGTAGTTTCTGAGTCTTTGGGATGAAACAGTGATTTAGAACGTTCACGACACATGTCAATAGGACGTACATTTTCACGATAGTGTTTTGCATTGACTTTTATCGTGTTTTGTTGTCTTTTGTTCGTGTTTAGTGTATGTAAATGATATCTATGTTGTGCGTACTAGACCCATCCATCGCTATCTAGACCCATCATCTATGTTATAAACGAATTCAGAAAATCTGGATTAAATTATCTAAGATTACGATTAGCGGGCGAGGTAAACCAAGAGTCAAATCCTGGTATAATTTTCTTGCTAACTTCAAATGGCCGAATAAATCATATTATTACTATTATGTGCATAACAGATAACACAAAATTAAAAAAAAGAACCTTTCAATCTAGTCCGCACAACATAAACATCACAAGTGTATACAATCAAGCAATACAATCAAACAATCACCTCAGCTTTATCCCTGAGCAACGCGCGGGTAGTGGCAGCTAGATGTGGCAGCAACAACGCTCTGGCGGACGCTTGCGAGCAGAGCGGACCGCGAACTAGTTCCAGTAGAGCTAGCATCCGTTGTTTACTGAGCCGGCCCAGTGGTAGTGCTTCTAGTGCGCGGACTACATAGGCACTGGAAGTAGTTCAATGAATTAATGATAAGGGAAACGAGCGTAATTATGTGAGTCGCGCTAATTCGGTTTCGCAGATAGTTGGGCGCATTTTACGTCGTCACGTGACACAAGACAGACTTTTGTATGAAAATGTGACGTAAATTGCGCGACTCATAACTAATATTACGTGAGTTTGGCCCTTAGACCATTACAGGCACTTTTGAAAGTCATAACAAAGGGAAGCTGCAGTCACAGTCATAAGGCATAATGACTTGTGAAAGTATTGTAGTGACCATTTCAAAGCGTAGATTGCTATGGAAAAGAAAGAGCTCCATGGACACTCCTTTAAATCAAAATATTGTTACGTCGCTACAAAATTCCTGACGAAATCACTTTATAACGTCTTCCCGCCTGCGGAATAGGACTCGGAGCCGATCCCAATTTGTTTAGGGAAAAAAGCTAAGACCGTGCTATGCTGTTTGTGTTTTAGCACAAAGCTTTAGACTTTTTATAGTTATTACAGGCAAAAATACTGCTAACTCTTAATTTTTATATGAAAACAGACATCACAAACCTGAGTTGCGTATCGGGATAAACTTTGATGATGTGCGGTACCGCGTGCGGGAGATACTTGAGCGCAGATCCCTGGCAGGTGAGGGCGTGGTCGCCGCACCGCATCAGCCATACTAGCTTGTTTAAAAGATTCTGAAATAGAACATGTTTTAAAGAAATACATAGACTTTATATTTAACACTGTATCTGTATCTGTGGAGAACGTGGTTGATTTCACATTTGTATCATTTTTGTACCTTATCTTTTTGTAATTCTTAATGTGTAATTGTTTGTTTTCCCAAATAAATAAAATAAAAATAAAATAAAACACTAGAATGTAAGATGTGTGTAATACTAACAAAATATGAATATGGAACACTGTTATCTGAATTAAACGATTTTTTTTTTATTTATTATAGACTAGCGGACGTCATGCGGTTTCACCCGCGTTGCTTCTGTTCCCGTGGGAGTATGGGGATAAAGTATAGCCCATGTTACTCGCTAATAATGCTGCTCTCCATTGCTGAACGAATTTCTAGCAAAAAATCGTTACTTGCAAAAATACAAATATTTCTTCTTGATAATGTTAGCATAGATATGTCGGGTTTGTCAGGATTATATTTCGTTAGGCTCGAGCTTTCATGTGGGCAGAAGACGGGTTTCGTGCTATGAAAACTCACTAGATGCGATACTTTGTTTATTGTCAGGTGCTCGGTTCGGGTTGGTTGTTTCCATGGAGAAGAACCGGCAAGAAACTCCATGGTTACTCTTTTCAAACATATCTACACTGAGTAAACTAACAAATTACTTGACATTACACTTTCACACTATACGAGTAACACTGGGCACAATGAATCGGAAACAGTTTCAAGACGTCTTAACTCCACTGCGATCCGACCCAGACTGTCGTCCTCGCGGTGATCTGTTCACGTCAGGACTCTGTAGAAGCACGCCATGGCGGGGGGTAGACTGGTCTCTAGGTCGCGTGATGTCACCACTGGCGCGCTTTGATTCATTCCCGTGACCATACCAATGACCGGATCCGACAGATATATTTATTTTCAACATGAAACATTGACACAAATAAAACTAACCTCAAAATATCCACAGAAATCGTCATCCGAAGTTCGATCGGGGGCTCCAACTTCGGATAACGCCAGCGCACTTCTCAACTGTCGGCTCCTCACAATGAGTCGTATGAGACTCTCTATACACTTCATACACATGAGTAGTCGCTTCAACGCGGCGTCGCCTGCGTTCGCGGCGGATATCACCCATACCATCACTGATATTAATTTCCTGTGGAAAATGAAAATAAATCGGTTTTAGAATTGGAATGTGCTACATAAGTACGTTCAGTAAGATGTAGTTCCAGATTAGTAAAATATTTTAACCTTCCAGTTCAAATCGTCAGGGCGAAAGCGGAGTTAGAAGTATATTGATGCTTCTAACTTCGCTTTAAAACAGCAATCGTCTCGCATGAATGTTGGTTTATCTTAATCATCTAAAGTGTTTCGAAACAAAAATGGGCTTAGTATTACGCCCTGAGACAAACTTTCTCGGATTACAGAAAGTTTTAAGCTCCTATGTTCAAAGTTCTTGCTTCTTTAATTCAAACGAACAAAGCCCAAGCTTAGGACTTTTATCGCAGTCACATGTATAACTTAACAAAATAATAAAAGTATGTGTGATCAATGAAATCGAACGCTTTCGAGAAACCAAAAACGTCCCTGGGTTATTTTTAGTTTTGTAGTAGTTTCAAAACACCATTTTTTATTAAAGAAAAGACTATTTAAGGAAAGAAAAGACTATTTAAGGATAAAACAGCATTCAATTAATTTCACTAACACTTTTAACATTTGGTTTTGTTGCCTTAGTATGTCTTACAATAAATAGTAACAGCTAAGGTAGCACAATTCTGCGAAAATCAAGAAAAACGGGATAGGCAGTGAAATGTGCCTGTGAGTTTATTATCATTTATGATATCAGAAAAGCAACCGAGACAATAGTACAAGAGTTCATAATTAGTAGAAGATGAAACTTACTCATAGGCCAACGCGTCGCAAAAGCTGTCATCAATATAAACGTGTAACACCGGTTGAAAGTGTTGGTACTTGTGGTCAGCTACTAAAGATATAACTCGAAGTAAGCACTCGAGTACTAGCACACCGTAACTGTTGTCTGTGTACTCGTTCTCTTTGTGATCTTCTTGTACCTGAGAATGGAGGAATAATATCAGCCCATAATGTTCCCACTGCTGGGACAGGCCTCCTTTCTACGAGAGGGAATGGGCTATAATCCAGCACGCGGGCCCAGTGCGGATTGCTAGATGTCTTCGAATTTTTGATTCTAGGACATGCTTCCTCACGATTTTTCCTTCACCGTTTTCTGACCAGTGGTAATGAAATAAATTATACAAAGTAATGCGCCTGCCTGGGTTCGAACCCACCACTGGGCCACCGCTGATCTCAAAAAGTATCAAAAGTTGTGAATTTAAGTAGCAGACATTTTGAAGCTGTACTTCGTTGCCCGTGAAGCACTATTTGACGGGGTGTTGTTTTGGACCGCTGGAAAAGTTTATCAGTTGTATAACGCACATGATGCTTGCAAATTATCTGTTGGTGGAAACCAAACTAATCGGTGTAACACATTACAATGTAGGGTTCTGAGCAACGCCCTGTCCTACGCCTTCCAGAAAGAAATAAATAAATCTTTCACATCCAGACATACATGCAACATATCGTCAGCTTCAGTGAAGACAGGACGTTGTAAATGCACAATATCATCAACAATAGTCCGACTTCACCGACTACTATTATCCAAGCTAGTCCGCCACCAAGCTAGTCAAACCATCAATACAACCCTCCCAGCTCATACAGGCCGAGGAACGATTTTTTTCAAGGTTAAGGTAAGGTAAGGGGAAGAAAATTTTAATTTCGCCGGCTACCCTGACGCTTTCACCTTAAGCCAAATCACCGCGCTCATGTGTCAGCCTTGTTCAAGATTTATCCGAGATAACAAACAATAGTGTCTGGATATATCAAGGCAACAGAGTAAAATTTGTAAATTATTTCTATTACCTGAGTGAGTATACTGAACAAAGCGTCGAGTATATCCTGCAGAAACTTCACAAGCTCTTCACTAGGAACGACTAGTAGTTGCATCAGTGCATTCCGAAGCGTGCCCTCAGCGTGATGAGAGTTCCATTTTAATACCCCCAGGATCTCCTCTGTAATGTCAAGGAAAATGAAAATTTATTAACACTTTCAGTGCCGCAGTTGTTTTCTAAACGACTCGGCTAGCACGTACAGCTGTGTTCTAACGCCTGATTTGTCTCCGCAAGTGGCGGATTGCCGTCGTATTGAACGTCGCGCCGGGACGGCAGGACGGCAGGACGGCAGGACGGCAGGACGGCAGGTACAGACGCTAGTGGAGCTACTGTTACAGTGATGTGATGTGTACCTCTCTGCGTGAGCTTGGTGGAGCAGAGCTTGGTGTGCACGGTGAGCGCGTCGCGGTGCACCAGCTGCAGCGCGCCGCGCGCCAGCCCGTGCTCCGCGCCCGCCGGCAGCTCGTCGCGCCGGGACGGCAGCTTCAGGCACGCTTCCTCTGCCTCGCCCGGGTTGGCGCGTTTGTCGATCTATACGTAACGTTTCTTACTTATTATTGTGTGAAGCTAACCTATCGGGGCAGACCCGAAGGCTCCAAAAAAGCCCATTCCTACTGGCTTCGGGAGCCGAACAAGGACTCTACGTGTCAACGTGTTTACTGTTTTTAAATAGACACACACATTGGTGGAGTGTAGTTACATACCCATTGTGGGTAATTTAATACATCATAGGATTGAAAACATTACAAAAATGCCAACATTTTTCACGTCAACAATGAAAGCAATATGTAGCGCCAAATAAGCCGATGCTCGAGTGTCAGAATTCAAAACTAAAATCGTATCTACGCGTACACGTGACGTTGCGGTTGACAGTACCGTTTTGTAGGGAGCTAGGAAAGTCGAAGATTATCAAGTTACAACAGGGGCAGAAAAAGAAAGTGTGTAGGCAAGAACGAGATAGAATGCGTAAATAGATGTTTCATTTAATTTTAAAATATATATTTTTTTAATATTTTTAGACTTCCTCGGCATTTTATTCTTCTTTTTCCGTATTTTTCGTCATGAGTGTCATTTTTATGGTTTTCTCAAAACGAAAATTCAAAAGCCAATTTTTTTATTTTATTATTTCGTCATGGGCGTCATTTTCATGGTTTTCTGTGTCAGTTATTACGAAAACGAAGTCAAAATAAACAGAAAAAAATACAAAAAAGTTACAGAATTTTTTTTTTTTTCGTCTTCCTCTGACTAAATTTTGACCCTTCGCAACTCGGAAATACTTACACAGTTTCGCCGAAAATAAATCAGATGTTCCATACATTTTGTCGAGTTAATGCGAACATAGATTGTAGGGAATAGCTGATTTTTTTTCGCGATTCAGGGTGTGGTCCCATAATAAAAGTTGTTCATAATGATGAGTACAATGAACGGCCGAAGTTTATGGATATCGTATAATGGGCGAGGCAGTTGACTTACCTTATAAACACACAAGTTATGCTGCGTGTCCGGTGTGGTGGTTCCCTCACGTTGCATCAGTCGTAAGTAAGAGAGAGCAAAGTGTCTCTCGGCCCTGTCTTTTGCCTCGTTTGAGGATCGATGGCGACACATGAAGACTAGGTGGGCTTCTTTGAATTCTTCGATGTTTAGACACACCTGTAGGTGAGGTTAAATGTAGATGGTACTATAATTTTGGCTTTGCCGTTAGATGCGCCCCCTTACTGCAATTAGGTAACGCGAAAAGTGTTTATACTGCAAAGAGAGAGCTAACGAATCCGGCTTCAGGTGGAAGCGTCTGGGTAGCCTGCGAAATACAAATTTTGATACATTTTTTGCAATTTGCAGGGGAGTCGGGCTGTATCTTGAATGGTCTTTTTATGAAAGAGTTATTGAATGGGTTTAAATGAATTCAACCCCATTCAATAACTCTTAAATGAAATCAAAATCATTTATTTGCGTAAATAAGGTACAGCAGGATCTTAAAGAAAAAGTTAATTTCTCTTATTCCGCCATTAATTGCGGCGTGCAATAGAAAAATTGATTAATTTGAATCATGCATGCAGTTTGTAAATTGCAAGCTGACACTGACCTGCAAATAGCAAAAATCTTATGAAAATTTGAATTTCGCGCACTACCGTGACGCTTCCGATAAATATACGTATATACCTTCATAAATAACCTTTTCGATTTTTAAATCAGTAAATCGGACTACCGTACCTTAAAAACTTCTTGCCATCTCGGTCGATCGTCGTGGTAATACACTACGGACGTATACTCATTGGCCAAAGGAACTCCAGCCCCTACAGATATTACACCCTGAAAATAAGGTAGAAAATAGTAACGAGGTTTCTTCTGCATTTACCTTTTTGTTGAAATGAACGCACAATAAATAACCTTGCTGTTCTCTACAAAAGTGCAATACATACAAGGTCAAAATTAGATACACTTCCCATACCAATATATAGCGAAATTTCCCAATATCGGAATCGGCGATATTCAGTTTCCCGATAAGAAATTTGGTAGGTGTAAAATATGAGGCGTTTTTGGTAGTATCATACGAAGAAACTTGCGATGTTTTTGGTATTACAGATGTCCAGGTAATTACTCAGTGCAATTTAAGTTGATTTTTGTGACTTTGTAATTAAAACCTCCTAAACATTGGTTGCAGTGGAATTTGTACTCTATATTATAAGATTATGAGTTGAATTCTATATAAAAGGTGTTAAGAGGCTCTTAATTAAGCCGAAAATCACTTTTTCTCCCCGTCATTGCGATCATTGTTTGTTCTACACCATACCTTCCAGTTACGGAGATATTGCGGGTCAAAGTTTCAACTTTTTGACAAGCTTTTTTTTTTTAATACAAGTTTTTATTGTAAGATTTTTACTTTAAACACCTCCACGACCCCCTTGCTAGTCAATCCATCCATCAGCACAATGTTTTGAGTGCGTTACATTGAGTTCTACCACAAAAGATGATTTTTACCCCAAAAAAAAAATCGTTTCCAAGAAATAATTTCTGCATAGGGTTACTTAGCTTGACGCTTGGTTGAAGACTTTGTGAAGAGTCTGTTTACACCCTGTACATTGAATTAAAAGTTTACATGCTACCGACTGACAAGTAATATGAACAAACTTACAGGAAGCGTCTGTCCTTTTTTATCAACGACCTTCGCGATCAGTTCGATGTTCCTCTCAGAGGACTTCCCTCCTCCCTTAGAGAAGGCCCCCCCGCACACAGTAACGTACAGATCGTTGCGCGCGTCTCCCGGGAGGATTACTTCGGGGAATCCCATCTTGCGAGCCACGGCTGTATTACCGACTACGATGTGTGGGTTTTCTTCGCGTATCTGAAATTGAGGTACAAGTTTAAATATGGACTTACTGTCGCTTACGGGATATCTTCCGTGTTTATTCGTCGCCATGATCGTGGGTAAATTGTAAGTGCAGAAAAATCTGTCTACCAGAGGGTAGACCGATTTGTCTTTCTGTTCGCAGTATTTTGCTACGCGTACTACTGGAACTCACGACAAAACAATCCGTGAAAGCGAAAGTTTGTACGAGTGTATGTTTGTTACTCTTTCACGCAAAAACTCCTGAATGAATTTGGATGAAATTTAGCATACAGATAGTTTATGACCTGTATTTACGAATATACATAGAATACTTTTCGTGCCGGTAGTATGATCTCGTGGTTCCATTATCGCAGTTCACGCGGGCGAAGCCGGGCATAAGGTGGTAAATAAAGAAATTATTATTAATCCCGAGCATACCTGTTTCAAATCTCCCTCGACCAGCCGCACAGACACCCACAGTCCTTGTGAATGCTTGGCGTCTTTCATATCTCGGTTAGTGATCACTTTCTTCAGTAAACAGTCCAAGTTCTCCTTCTCATATCTGTAATTACTTTCATATCTGGAATATGACTTAGTATCATGTTCGGTTCTTTGGTTTTAAGCCTTGTTATTATAGGCAAAAGCTTGTTTGGGCTAGAAAGCTAGCTTGAACAATATAGCTTTTACGTTTTTGGCCAATTTGCACCACAAATCTTACACTTAGGGTAAATTCACACCGAAATGGCAGCGTTCGTCAGCGCAGTTTCACTGTCAAACCATTTTATGCTCTATCTCCATTAGGAAATACATAGTATCGTTTGAAAGACGCGCGGCCACTCGCGGCGACGCGAGACGTCGCGCGGCCCGTTTAAAGCGGCGCAACAGCAAAGTGCTAGACGATGCCGTGCGCTGCCACTGAGCGTGTGAATTGAACCATGGCCGCATGCCCACTTAATGTATTCAGTAAGTACATAGATTATATCCGAACCTCCTCTCATACACACATCAAAATTATTCACCGATAGTTTTTTTTTAAAGCCGTTTCATACATTTGGACCATGTAGGTATTGCACTTTTGTAGGAAGCAGCCGATATTTTTTTTTTAATTACCGATGAAAAAATTCGATATGTGGGGGGTTCAGAATGATAAACTGAATACGTGGTAAACCTTTGTGCGTCGGTAACCCAGGGCAGGAGCCCTATACAACGTGTAACAGAAAGGGTATAGTCATATGAAAGGGTGTGCTACAGACCATCAAACTGAACCACTTTCTCTATGGGACCACTATCGTAATCGCGAAAAAATAATCAACGGCCCCATACATAATTTCAAAACCTACTCAGCCAAATGTATGAGACAGCTGATTATTTTTTCGCGATTACGATGGTGGTCCCATAGAGAAAGTTGTTCAGTTTGATGGTGTGTAGCACACCCTTTCATATGACTATACCCTTTCTGTAACACGTTGTATAGGCAATTGCAAAAAGGGCCTCAATAGCAATGGCGTTTGTAGGTCCATTCCACCATCTTAGGCCATCTTAGGCAGAAACAAAATCAATGCAAACAGCTGGTAGCTCAAAAAATTCTTATTGAAACTTTTCGATTCCTAAGAATACCAACTTGATGTACTTTAGTCAAAAGCTGCTGAACAACACTCCTGGGCATATTTAGAGGAACGCAAAAAAAGCACCAATATGATGAAAAATAAAACAAATGAAAAAAGGAAATATGTATAAAAGTCAAAACATTTCTTTTTTCAAATAATTTATAGTTTTAAAGAGGGCCAGTGCGTGATGAGGTCATAATTAAAAAAAAAATACTTCACCTTTTTTGTACGTTCCTGTAAATATGTCTATCAGTGTATTTCATATTTATAATGCCGATGCAGTTTTGCTAAAGCCATGTTTTTATACTGTTTTAGGTTTCACTCGCGTATCTTGGGGTTTCCCGGAGTTTGGGGTCACCACCACGCTGCACGGCGTGGTGATAGAACCCTACGCTGGTCATCCCAAAAAGCATACTTATAATGAAGATATCAGACCCTTCACTCGAGTTTTTACTCAGGTTTACTGTTCATTTTAGTTTTATTACATGCGTGAATTCCTGGATACAAGTTCGAATCGGTAGGAGCAAATGTTTGTATGATGAGCATATTATTATTATTATTATTTATTTCAACTTAAAGTCTCAATACAGGTTATGTTAATTTTGTACCATTAAACCAGACATGGTTTGTATTGGTACTCACATTCACTAAAACAGCACTGCATAATCACTAATAAACAAAATCATTAAAAATGTAGGTACATGAAAAACATTTATTTTAGCCGTAAACATCTATCAGTAAGGACAGTCACGCAATGTTTTGAATCTGAGTTCTTGCTATTGGGCGCTCATTAGAAAGCCGGTTCTAGTCAACGTATACTATACAGGTTGCTTCGTTTTTTTTTTGTATTTTGGTATTTGTGTTTTGTGGGATTTCTTCCATGGTCTTGTTATTCAATTTTGTAAGCTGTTGTAATAGTATTTTTATATGGTATGGTATATGGACATTTGTTTCCGAGTCATGGATGTTTATAAATGTATATAAGTATGTATTTACAGACAAAACGTATATCTGTAGTATATCAACAATCTGGTGACCACGACACAGGCCTTGCTAAGTGTGGCACTAGATGGCGCTGTGTGTAATTTCCAGCGATATTTATTTATTTAAAGCGATGGATGAGGACTTCTCGATCGGGTTTTTTTTATTATTTATGAAAATTTACAGTGCATTATCTCTCGCTTAATCATTTTCTTACGATGAAGTTACATAGGAATTAACGTTATTTTCCTTCGTTCATTTATTTTGCGACTAATCGAGTGAAAGAAGCCGAGTGGCAAAACACAAGAACGATGGCTCGGTTCACTAATGAATTAATTTCTTAAACACAGTTCTGATTCGATAACGAAAAATGGCGAAAATTAACAGAAAGTGAAGCATCTGACATCGATTTAAGCAAAACCAAAAACAGCAAAAAAAATCATAAAAATATGAGTAGAAGCAACACTTACGCATAGAAAGGCACTTGTATATGTTTGTCGGGACAGTCGGCGGTGACGAAGCGCTTGATGTCTGCGCACGCGACGCCGAAGGGACGTCGCATCGCGCGACCTGATACAGGCACGGGTAGCGTCTGTGCTACGGAACTGCGTCTGCGGATTACATGATCGATTACAGACCGGGTGTTAAATCGTCGATATATGCATCATAAAGGCTCGAAATATGCAACGTAAGTACCAAAATATGCAACATAAAATTAAAATAAATTTTTTGGAGTCGGCGCAGCATGTCTTCTTCGTCTACAGGGTGTAAACCACCTCATCACGAAGCCGTCAACCAAGCATTCTGTACATCAAACTAAGTAACTTTACGCAACATTTTTTGCTGGGAAACAACTTTTTTTTTGAGGTTATAAATCATGTTTTGTGGTAGAACTCAATGTAACGCACTTAAAACATTGTGCTGATGGATGGATTGAATAGTACGGGGGTCGTGGAGATGTTAAAAGTTAAAATTTTCCAAAAAAAAACGTGTAAGTATTTAAAAAAAAATTGTCAAAAAGTTGTAACTTTGACCCCCCATATCTCCGTAACTAGAAGGTTGCCAGGTATGATGTAGAACAAAAAAATGATCGCAATGATGGGGAGAACAAGTGCCTTTCGGTTTCGTGAAGAGGTGTTTTACACCCTTTATACTTCTATTTTACTCGTCATCACATTAGACACCGCCTTTTTTAACCATATCATCCTTTACACAGTTCATCCTTTGGTCTTCCTCTACTCTTATACCCATCCATATTCATACTCAAAACTTTCTTCATAACATTTCCTTATTCCTCCGCATACCAAAAACCGATTACGATTATGTAAGATTGCAAGGGACTTTTGCCGCGTTCAAATTTTAATTTAAAATTATAAACACATTAAAATAAACTTACCTATTGTCAATATTATGAGCGTCCATATTCCCTATTCGGTATATGTTGGACACTAAATATATTTTCTCACTCTTTATTATATCACTACCAAAATCCTGAAACAAAAAGCAGCATTGAAACATATAATAAATCTATTTATACATGTTTTTTGTTGAATCTGATCCGGCTCGAAGGACTAACATGAAAATGATGAAATACGTCGTCGACAGCAGCAACAACAAATATTATTTGAATTTAAATTTAATTAAAACAAGAAAAACTCTAATGAATCTGTACTAACATAATAAAGCTGAAGAGTTTTTTGTTTTCGAACGCGCTCATATAGCTAGAACTGCCAGTTCGATATCGCTAGAACTGCCTGTTCGATATGAAAAAAAAATGCTTTCGATAAGTAGCCCAATTCTTATAGAAATGTATATGCAATTTAACATCACGCTACGATCCTTAGGAGCCAAGCAGTGCGTTAAACCGTGCAGCTAGTAGTTGATGAAGAAGATTCGAGCGACACCACAGTCAACATCTATGATACTCACAGTAAACACAACTAATGCGGAGCTAATGTGGTTGGTAGGCCACCGGAGCAGCAAATGTTCGGTCAGCTTGGCGCCCGAAGCATCGTGTAACGCTAACGCTAGTTCGGCCGGCTCGCTCATTCGGCACACGAAGTTGTGCACCCGAACCGCGATCGTGTATGTTCGGGCGCCGGGTGGGGTGGCAGGGGGTGGGGTTGATGGTGTTGTTTCCTAGAAACGGTAAAAAGATTTATGTCACTGGGAAAAGAAGTAGAAGGTATAACACTGTAACTGGCCAGCACTGTCAATGGACACAGCCAAAACGAAAAGAAGTTATTTATTTAAACTAGAAAGGCACTTGCAACGACAAAATTACGTAAGATCCGCCATGCCTCGGAAAGCACGTTACGCACGCCGTTGGTCCCAGCTGTGTTTTCTAGATCTTTGACAGTCGTAACAGGTAGTCACTGGCCCGATAGTCTGACTACCAGTCTGACTGACTGGGGCATAGTATTACCAAGAACTGGGTTGTGGAGGTCAAAAAGGCAGTCGCTCCATGTAAAATACTGGTATTCAGCTGCATCTGATTAGACTGGAAACCGACCCAAACATTGGGTAAAGGCCAGGCCGATCATGAGTTGTTTCTACAATTAAAATCTTAAACAAAGCTCAACTCACCATATTCTTCTCAATACGAGAATTAGCTTCATCGTGTAACGCGTTTAGCTTGTATGTAGATACTTTCAAAGGATCGACCAGCTGACCGTTTGCTGTTCTCACCGCTAACTCCATACCTAAGGTTCTGTGAACAAAGTATTGCATGAAGAAAGACCATACAAGGCGTAAAGGTCCCATATTGTCGACGTTACGCATTATTTACATCAAACGTTTACGTCACGAGGAACAGGTTTTATTTTCGAAGAGAGAAAAACGTCCAAAGGCATGTACAATTAAAAGAGTCATAAGTGTGAATGTTGATGGATGGAGTGGGAAAGGAAAGGCGTAGACAATATGGAAGGTTTGTATGAGAGATATAATCAATTGATCATGTGAGAAGACAAAGTAAAATAGCTCGGAAGTTAGCTGCGAGCGACGGTCTGAGTAGGTAACCCTGTCCGCCACGCTATGCATGTACACAGGCGGTACACACTATACACGAATTTAACCCACGACTATGTACATACGACACGGCGAGCCAGTACTGCAGTGGAAACGTAGACCCAGGTAGTCAAACGAATGAATGCACGCAGCTACCATGCGCCGCGTGGCCGTACACAACGTGCACCGCGGTGAGTTTGCGCCTTTAAGGTTCTTGAAGGGTACCCATACCCACGGCGACCAATGAAGCTATGCAAAACCAGTCCGCGTTAATAAGTCTCTCATTATACAGTAAATCTATACAGAGCCAGGCCATGTTATACTGGAAAATGTACAGGCTGATCTTTCGCCGTGTCTGCAAGGATCGTGTGGTTACCTGTTTCCTTTATCGATGGTGAAGACAGCGGTCCTGGCGACTCTGCGCAGTTGGTCTTGAGGTAACGTGCCGGACGCAGCTTGAACTCTCAGTTCGAGAAGCGCGCGCATGCTCACTTCCATGAACTTGAGACGCTCATCGTTATTCTGCAGGGAAAAAGAAAAGAGAATTTATTTGATGATTTGTTTTGTCGTTGCGAGAAATAAATATAAATAAACATTAAGGCGCTTATACGAGCTAAATTAGCAACTCTATTTGTGGTGGTTCAAACTTCGTTTGAAATGCTGTTAGAATAAAGTTCTAATCAGCTTGCACTACAAAGTGGTTGTTACGTCAGCCACTGCGGGCCAAATAGCGCGAAATGAGTGGTTTCGATCGATTTACAAAAAAACTATAGATTTGATTAAAAAACTAAAACAGTATCATGCTAATATATTGCTTGTAGAATTATTTGCCAAAAAATCAGAATGATCGCATGCATATTAGTATGTTTTTTATTGTTTGAAATATATTTTTAGAGGTAAGTTCGTGATTTCTTTTTATCGAGCCAAATTAATTGTATTATGTTCTCAAAACAGTATCATGCTAGCATATATCCTGAAGAATATCATATCTTTTTCTGGTCTTGTTTATAGCAGTGAATCATATACTTTTAGTAATTATAAAACTCGCGTTTAGTTCGTGTAATCGCCTTAAAGAGCCTGTATGATTAAAAACCGGGAAAGTTCGAATCACACAGTTCCGTACCAACGTAGTAGTCCCCTTTATTTAAAAATATATATTATATATGTATGTTTTGTTGTTATAGCGGCAACAGAAATCAATCATCTGTGAAAATTTCAACTGTCTAGCAACCACGGTTCATGAGATACAGCCTGGTGCCAGACAGACGGACAGTAACTGGACAGGTGGACGGTCCCGTTTTTATCCTTTGGTTACGGTTAAAGGGTCATGAAGTTCTAAAGGGCTTCTGTTTTTGGAAACACGTGTTGAAGAAAGGTCAAAAATATTTCATAATTGCCATTAACAATATTTTCGAAAAAAAACCTTCCAATTACTCCCACTTATAGAACCGCATTTACAAAACACACATTTCCCCCGACACGTCACTATAATTAATTATTTGTTAACAGAACGTGCAAATGAATATTCAAACATTGGCCGAATAATTATACAATGATGGCGCTCATTTTTATGTAATTAAACGATAAATAAGGACAAGTGATAGAAGTGTATTACTTGTTAAGTACTACATTATGTGGTGATTAGCAGTGCATGGTTAATAGACCGTCATTCGAAAAAAAAAGACCGCCGTTAAAGAAGGGGAGCCCCCTTTAATGTAAGATACTTAATTAGGTACCTAAAAACCCGTATTTCTAACCAATACGTCCTGCCGACATTGACCGACGGCGCCGAGACATGGACGCTCACAAAGGAGACTGTCCACCGAGTACGAGTGGCGCGAAATCTCTCACAGCTGCCCGCGTAGCATGACCACCGTAGACACGACAGAGTCGACAAACCTTGTGTTCATCTGTCATTTTGTCGATTCAATGACAGATGAACAAAAGATTTGTCGAGTCTCTCTCGGTATCTCCGGTGGTCATGCTAAGCGGGTTGATGGCATAAGGCTAAACCCCTATGACACGGGGGACCTCTGCCTACCTTTCGGGGATTACAGGAGCAATGTAATATTATGCTGTTAATCCTCGCATATTTCTGTAGTCACTCCACTGAGCCGACTTATTTATTTATTTACTAGCTTCTGCAAGCGGCTTAGACCGCGTGAAGTTGGATAACTTTCAATGGGATCTTACTACGGGGATAAAAAGTATCCTATGTGTTAATACAGGTTATAACCTATCTGTGTGCTAAATTTCATCTTAATCCTTTCAGTAGTTTTTGCGTGAAAGAGTAACAAACATACATACATAAACAAACACTCAAAAACTTTCGCATTTATAATATTAGTAAGATTTAACACTTCGAGCACAAACTACAGAGGCGGACTTAATGCCATAGGCATTTTATACCAGTGAACCTCCGGGTGATGCAGAGACAAACAGTGGTAGGTATTACTTAGTTGTCTACTTACGATGTAGAGCTTCTTGCAATGCGTCAACCATTCACGGAGAGTAACAGCGATATCGTGTACCACGCCATTGCCACCAGCAGAAGCGACCACTGCGCCACCGCATCTGGAAAAAATGATCAAGAAGTTACGTTATTATTTTGAGTTTTTATCTAAAGTAGTGCATTTTTGAGCGCAACTTATGGTTGCGCTGCGAGGAATCATTTAGTTGCGCTTAGATGGTTGCGTTTAAAAATAGGTGCGCTCTGAGGAATACCTCATAGTAAGTAATGCTCTTATAGGCGCTCGTGGATTAATAATAACAATCGACAGATCGATTATTAAGAATTAGAAATGCCTGCCAATGTCGGTCGTAGTAGTGAACATTATTTAAGTCTCTGCCTAGCCTTTTCCCAACTACTTTGGGGTTGGCTTCCAGTCTGCCTGCCTGTTTATCAGTATTTTACATGAAGCGACTGCCTATCTGACCTCCACAACTCAGTTAGTACTGGGTTACTAAGTAAGACTGGTTGTCAGACTTTTTGGGCCATTGACTACCTGTGACAACCAGGACCAACTGCTTACTGCTAACGTGCTTTCCGAGGCACGGAGAAATCTCGGTATGTTAAACTCTGTATGTAATGGGTAGTTAAAATGAGGTATGTACTCATATCAAATCAATCAATCTAATCAAAATATTTGTATTTCACATAGGCCTAGATGGGCACTTATAAAACGTCGAAAAAGGTGCACGGTTCGCGTTGGTCGTTTCCATGGAGAAGAACCGACCAGAACCTCCATGGATACTCTTTTCAAAACAATTGGTATTACAATATTATAATGTCACAGCATTAGTACTTTAGTATGGGGGGACAGAGTAGGACCGACAGTAGGTCGTTGCTTACTATACAAAAAACGTAGAACAAGATAAATATTTAACCAAAGTTAACAAGCATCTGGGAATCGACAAAGCCTACAATGTTCACTCATTCACAAATAAAAGGTAAAAAATAATGATGATTTCAATGGCTAGTATACACGGGTAGTCGGAAGCTCGATATTCTGATAGCCAGTCTTACCAAGGACATCGGGTCATCGGGTGGTCCTGGATAGTTAAGGTCAAAATTTAGAAATATTGTTTTAAATCATTTAGGTTGAAAATAAATATAATATATTCAAAGCAGGCAGAATTATGTATTGATTGTTACTAACGCAGACATAAAATTAAGTAGTCCCAACAGTTTAATCTTTCTCACAATCCTTGTTGAACAAACTCCAAATCTACTAACAATTTAAGTAAAGCAATACAAACGGAATTGTAGCTAAGTTATATTCATAGCTATTGCTTGTAAAACAATAGTTATTACAGACTTGGCAGACCAAAATGAACAAAAGAAAGTTCAAGAAGTTTGATATTAAACAAAACAATAATTGGCTTTTCCCTTGTTACTGAAGTTGTAATTGAATCATAATAACCTAACGTCTTAACTTAACCCATGTCCCTTACTTATTACTGGGCTTATTAAATTACACGATTTGTCGGGCACGATTTGCAGGGCACGATCGGCAGCGCGGCAGGGAAGTAAGGGTCGGGACCACTCGACCACCCGATTTCTTTTTACACTTCCCTTTCCCTGCAGGCAGGGTCCGATAAATCGTGCAATGTAATAAGCCCTTGTGACAAGCCATAAACTATTCATATTAAAAATACGAAAGTTTGTCGGATATTCATTTATCCTCACTATCTATTATACATGTCACCGTAAAATTGTCAAACACGTTAGATTGTAATCTCTCTAGCGAAATTGTAAACTCTCGAAATATTGTCAAACGAACATACTGCTTACAATAAAACGCATTATTTTTCGTGAAATGCATGCTATGGTAGTCAAGTCACGCGGTGTGGAGGGAAGGAGAGGTCCCCCTTGCTCAATGGTACCTCTCTCATGACAAGATAATGTACCGTTCCTGAGAAATACCGATTAATATAACCTAACCATTAAACACTATATATTCCCCTAAAAAGAGTCGACGGAGCCCCGCTACGCGGGCCCCTATTTCCGAGTGCAGGGTTTAAAGGAACCTATCTAAAAGGTTTTTTACTTTACTTTGCCGTCCACCACATTTAATTCGAATCTAAATATACCCTGAATTAAATCAGGAGATGTGCGTTACCACTCACACAAGGCGACACCCAAATGAATGCCTAAAAACGCTAAAAACTAAAATAACATAGAAAACTATACTCTTCGCTAACTACACCTGATAGCGGTGCCAAACGACCGCTGGTAGTGTAGTAGTAGAAATTAAGAGTTTGTGTTTGCACCCAACATAATATCTGTAGTCAAAAATATTATTTTTAAACTGATCTAATTCGGCCCTGTATGTATTGAGAGTTGCATCAATTGAGTCATTCAATCATTAGCTAATAATACAATTAACAATTCATTTTAGTATCATATATTGTTACCTGCGTATACTTATTAATTTTATTTTTGTAATTAGTTTGTGTAGTGTACTGCTTTAGGTTAGACTATTATAAGTATGCAAGTGTTGTGCACTTCTATAATAATTGGCAAGTTCACTGTAATCTGAAAATTCAAATGTGTTTATTGTATGTGTATTAGTGAGTAAGTTGTTGGAGAGCCATAAATAAATAAACAACTTGTATAAAATTATATTGATTGATTTTAAACTGGGGAATTTATACCAGATGAGTCAAATATAAATGAATTATTTATAAACTGTAATCTAGGTAACTGTGTAACGACAGGACTATACTATGGGGCAAATTCTTCTGTTAATTAAATGTCATCGTGAATACGTCATAATTATTATTATATACAAGAATTTCCTTTTACGCAGTACGCAAGGATGGTACGTTAGTTCCTTCTATGTATAAAATAACTAATAACATAACATCACGCTGTTATGTAAACCCCAAAGTGTTGGGCAGAGGTGAACCTGAGATTACCTTAACCAGTTATGTTTAAGGTGAAACCGTCAGGGTGGCAGAATTGTAATATCAGAGTCATCAATTAACAACCCTCCAAGTAAGAGTCGAGGATCGAATTTTTCAAGGTCAAAGTCGTTCCTCGACTTTTTAGATTATAATCCTGTAAGTACATAATTACGTCTCAGAGCCGCGACCGATATTTTCATCGACTTACAACTTAGCACTGCCCTGCAAATTGCAAAAAACGTCAGAAAAATTGAATTTCGCGGGCTACCTTGGAGTATCAGCCTTAAGTCGTAATAGGGAGCGAGCCTATTGCCAACTATGATGTCAACCGGACGCAAAACCAGACTCCGTGACTGCTACTGAGAAATTTCTGATGAAAAAACTCAATGTCACTATGCCCGACCTGGGAATCGACCCAGGACCCATTAGTAGCCTAGCACATTCCCACAGGTGGGACACAGTACGCTTCTCTGTGGGAAGTGGGCCATAACCCACCACAAGGGCCCAGAGCGGTTCGGGGGTAGTATAGATCTACTGGGTTTGTCATGTCTTCGATTGGTTGTCAAAATCCAGTAGATACTTCACAGAATTTGATCCTTAAGAGGCCGGCGGAGCGTGCGTCGTTCATACAAACGTAATACCAAAATAATTTGTAAATCAAACATATTTAAGAAAGTGTGTATTTATTTCGATTGGATTACAGACTATTTATGTTCCCAATTATATATTTTGCTATTGAAAAGACAATAATATAAAGACGAATTATGAGGAATTTAAAATTTCTATAGAAAACTTTTTTTTTCTCATAACTCTTGTTTAAATCAGTGTCCATTCAAAATGTGTATTTGGGAACCTAGATATTCTGTAATCCAATCGAAATAAATACACACTACCAAAAGAATATGTTTGATTTACAAATTATTTTGGTAGTACGTTGGTATGAACTACGCTTACTCCGCAGGTCTCTTAACAGCGACGCTATCGAATGGTGTAATAATACAGTGGGTTCTTTTTTCAAAAATCAACGGGTCCGATTGCTGCCCAGTACTACATCTTTTATTTAAATCCAGTGATGTTCTTAGTTTTCGTTCTCATCAAAATCGGGACCCAGACTTCTTAAAGTATTTTTCGCTATTCCTAATATTTTCGGATTTGGGCATGCATCACCCCACTTGAAAAATTTATATTTGCAACTTGGACGAGGCGAAACGATTCTCAAATACCTACTGGTATTTGAGAATCGTAGCAGTTGGAATTCTGTGGCTTCTACCTATCCCCATAGGAAAAAGGCGTGTACCTAAATATTCCTCAATCGTTATGAAAAAAGCCTAAATCCGTTTAATCGGTTAATGGGGTTTTCCCGGTTAGGTACTGGGTTTTTCCTTCTACCATAAAATACCGTTTCAAACCATGATAGGTAACTGTAAATTGTTTTAAAGGGTTTGCAAGATTTTTGTATGAAGCCTAGCCAGCCTAACATCCGCCATATTTGTTTTTCAACGTTGCAGCCACGCTTACAACCTATGTTAATCGATATCTGGTACCTATATCAATACAAACAAGTTTTGTAAGAGACAAGATGTCCTAAAGTGTCACGTTTCCAAAATATGAGGTTTAAAAAGAAAAAAGAGCTAGTAAAACTTGTTTGTATTAAAACCAAGTATCGATTAATACATATTATTAGGTGTTATGCGTGACCGCTACTTTGAAAAATAAATGGCGGTTGTTAGCCCGCCAGGCTTTATACAAAAATCCAAACTCATACAACTAGACAATCAGTCTACACATGTCACCTAACAAAATTACTCTTATTACTTCCGATCAAACCACAAATGTCCTCAACCAAGGTTCCATACTTCGTTAGCCCTGGAATGAGAGCATTCCTGGTATGTTCACAATTACCATAAAAAGTATACTAATTGACGAGGTCAGTGACCGCGATTGATAATCGTTGAACATTGTCAAATGAATCACTACTACGCGTAATGTATGAACGTTTGTGTGGAAGTGTGTGTATGACGTTTATGTATGAGTGGCCGACCCGCTGCCGTTTTAATTGAAATATTATCAGTTAACAGTCATTTGCTACTACGTTTGTAATAATGATTGTGTGAAATGTAATATGTAGTAATCTCATCTCGTGTGTTGGAATAAACGTTCAGGTCAGTTTATGGCATAATCGACCTGTATGTTTCCACTGCTGGGACACAGGCCGCGTGGCGGGTGTTATAATCCGCCACGCGGGCCCAGTGGGGGTTGGTTTTGAGTTAACGATACTAGTGGAGCCAAGGAGAGGTGTAGAGAAATATTTTTTTTTTTTACTTCTCCATACCTCTAGGAACTCAATAAAAAGTCCCATGAAAATCCGACCACTATAAACTTCCTTCCAGCTTATTGTCTAATTGCACTCGACTCCAGTATCTGCAGATCGTAATGTGGTAGGCAGATGGGATAGTGTTTGTGATTGATGGTATGAATTTTTCGCATAAGAAAAAATCTTTGGCATACCTATCTGAGGACCTAATGATGTATGTAAAAAAGACAAAGTTGTCCTTGTGTCGACTCGTGGTCAGATGGGCAGCTCCATATAAAACAGTGGTATTCAGCTGCATCCGGTAAGACTGATAGTCGACCCCAAAATAGAAGAAAAAGGATGATACTCGTAATATTACTAAAGGGCTACTTCTAATGTAAGATCTCACACATCGCGTAAGTTCTACCTGTGTTTACAAATAAAAGTTTCTTATTCTTTCTTATCTAAGGGTTTCATTTCAATATCAAACGAGAGTAAAAAGTCTGCCCCCGCATGTTGGATTACAGCCCCCACTCGTTCTCACCAGGAGCAAGGGGCCTAAGGCTGTGGTTCCGGTGGGACTGCTGAGTCCCAGGCTGCTACCCTCGCTGCTGCTCTGCTGGTCTCGAGTTCGGACCCGAGACACGCACCTCTGATTTTTCGGATACATGTGCGTATTGTGTAATTATCACTTGATTCAATGAAGGAAAACATCGTGAGGAAACTAACATGCCTGAGAGATGTTTCATGACGGCATGTAAAACCAAGTCAGAGCCCATGGGCGGCATAAAAACTCTGACACCAGGTTAGTAGACACTAACCAGACTATAAAGAAAGAGAAATTAGGGTTCTACTGAAACGGTTTTTAGGCTCCGCAGGAGTGCGTGTCCCAGCAGGGGGAAATGTTGTAGGGCTGAAATAGCTTACCTGTCAACAATGCAGTCCCTTATCTGTACGTAGCTTTTAGGGAAGGCGCCGCTTGCATCCCTCGTGAGGGTCTTGCCCCAATACCAGAATTCCGTCTCTCGCTCGATGTGCAGTAACTCGCCGACGTCGAATGAAAGGTGCAGCGACCCTGGTTTGGCCGAGTAGTTGTATATGGCTGTGGGAGAAAGGAAATAGGACTCAATATGTATGTCGATATGAACTAAAATAGGAGAAGCTCGTGGCTATACAATATCACGCTCGGGTCGATCTTCAGGTTAAGCCGCAAATACCTAGGTTGACCCGTGGATGAGTGACCACCCATTAGATACCGAGTTTCCTCCGTGCCTCGCACTGAACATAGTTGGGAAAAGGCTAGGCAGATGATGAGTATGGCTACCCGAATCAGAGATTAATATAGTGACATCGGGCTGTGTAGACCTCAATTGAAATAAATTGAGGAATCCTTGTCGTGGAGAATGAGTAACTGTATTAGGATAGGTCGTAGCCTCCAGCTGCTCGTATTACAAATAATCATCACCTGCCTAACCTTTTCCCAACTATGTTGGGGTCGGCTTCCAGTCTAACAGGATGCAGCTGAATACCAGTATTTTGCATGGAGCGACTGCCTATTTGACCTCCACAACTCAGCTTAGTACTGGGTAATACCACAGTCTAAAAATCATAGTAATACGATGACGATACCCATTGGTTGGTACTGGTTGTCAGATTTTTCGGGCCACTGACTATACCTGTAACGAACGACTGTCAAAGATCTACAAAGGACAGCCGATACCAACAGTTTAAAGTGCTTTCCGAGGCACGGAGGAAATACGGTATGTAATGGGTGGGCAGGTCACCCAACCACAGACACAGGCAAGCACGGCTTAACCTAAAGGGCGATCCGAGCAGCTGTCATTATTTAGCCACGTGCACCTCTAAGTCGAATTACAGGTAGGTACAGTGTTTTACTATCTGACCATATCATCATTATGCCATGGCCTACAGCAACTATATGTGTACTAGCACTTTATAATACCTAAAATCACGTACGTAGTTAATCACACCTTTATCCTGTGTGGTTTTCTAACTTTATAAATGCAACATGCATCATGGACAGTATGGTCCTTAATGTACAAGTACAACCGCTTGATTGCAATTAAACGTAGGTTTTTCTCTTGTAAAACTTGGCAATAGACCAACTATTTATAAAGCCGAGAACGTAGTTGAAGTCATATAAAGAAATACATCGAAGTCAGTACACAATTTTATTTTCCACTCCGTGAAAAATATGTACCGAATATGAATCCATGTTCCTGGCAGTACCATATCCAGTGTAAATATGGTAGGTGTAAAAAATACATAAGTAAACACAACGCGAGATTCAAACAGACCGTTACTCGCTAAACATATGCTAATGGCACGTCAAATACTATGACTTAATAAATGACGCCAAAATGGCTAACGTATCCTGTGACAACATGGAGCGTAATGGCAATGCTTTCCAATTTGGCACAACAATACCAAACAATTTAGCTATAATAAGAATGTGTACAGTCGAAAGCAGAAACAATCCTAATTCCCTGTATTCTTCATGGGAGCAGATGCCATTTCCTTTAGCAAACTCACACGGAGAATTATTGACGTGAGACTGGGAGCCAATTTGTCTCAAAAGATCCTTCAACCGTGCGAATTTCATAAGATCCAGTAATCATTCCAAATAAACGATTAAATAACTTCAACCTTGATGACGATGATTAAGTAACTCCCCGACTACGCGACATTCTTAAAATATCCACCAACAATCCTAATAGGCGGTCGCAAATTCATTAAATCGACATCAAGATTAACCAGATCCCGAGTTAACGAGTCACATCCTGTGCAAAGAAACGAGCAAAAAACCAAACATTTTAATATGATATGAAGAAAAGGTTAATGTTTAACATTCATTGTACTTACACAAACAATTAATCCAGGACAATAGGGGCGGTATGCGCGTGAGTCACGTAAGACGAGACAGGCGCGAGCGCACCAAAATCGCGTTTGAACGCAACTTGAGCGCGGTATGAATGCTGATGTGGGGGGCGTTAGAACTAGCAACTGTTTAGATGGGATAGACCCGGTTTATTTATCGTTCAATGGATTCATACTTGGATATAAAAAATCACTAATCGATATTGCGGCAGATTAGAACTAAGATGAAGCGACGAACTTGATACAAGGAAAAACTGGCCTGTAAAGCCAGAGGAAAGAAATCTGCGGAAGAATAGCCCTGTGGCTAGCATTAGAATAGATACAGAGTCATTGGGGTGTTTTTGAAGACCTGATATTGATGACGATGCATACAGAGCAGAAGCTGGGTAAGTCTATAATGTGAAAGTAGTTTTGGAACGTGTACCTATTGCCTAAAAACTCCTCTTAGTTCTAACACATTCACATCGTCTAGAAAACATAGCCGTGAATTCCGTGAAAGATTTACTTTATTGATAAATCAGCTAAATCATGTAACAATTGGAATAGATTTGTTCGAGTAATTGTGTAACTAAAGGACTCTATTGTGATTGAAATTACCCGGTGATTTCAATGAGCAGAGAATGAACCTATTTGATTTGATGATACGCCCAAATTAAGTCTGCTAAACTGAGTTCTGAAAAAGTTGTGAACTTTCTCAATGCCCGAAGCTCAAAGAATTTAACAAGAAATGAAGAGACTACTTAGGTTTTATAGAAACGTTTTAATAAACTGAGATCCTGTCATGAAATCTCTCGAACTTAAAATTCGTTACGCTCCACTCCAGCAAAAACAGTAAATCTCTATCGAAGCACTTATCCAGGGTACCCAGAATCTATCAATTTTACGAGCTCGTCGATAAAACGGCGCGTCTAAGCGACTTATAAATCTATCAGACATCAGATCCATACATATGTCACCGATACTTGATGTAATGAGATACCGCGCTGTTATACTAGAGACCCACCTGGTATCGAGCGTTTTCGGATGACAGCGTTAATGGTACAAATGGTACAGGTTCCATTTTATGGATCATTGGCCACATTGTTCGGTGTAATTAGTGTTTGGTTTACGGGCAGAAGTTAATTTATGGATAGTGAATTGAGTTGTAAACTATTCAGTGCACTTTACGTATAATAGGAGGGGTTTCGAATGGGTGGTCGCATTACAATGTAATTATTACGTGAAGGCAAAGAATAACCCTGTTTATAAACCGTAATTTTTTTGTCGTTTCAAAACTTTAAGGGCGGATAGTACTCATGAAAACGAACAACTATATAGTACGCGCGGCACAACTAGTCTGCGACTGCGACGATAAGATATTCAGTCCTGAAACCCGCCAATAGTTTACTTGATGGACCAGATTTTTTCTTAATCTACTTCCGATTTTAACAATCGAGATCCGAAGCAGTTGTTGACGCTTATACACTAAACCGGATTGTTATTTTTAGCGTCACAGCTCTCCAAAAGTAACGGCAAGTTTTTGCGAACACTCCATTAAATGTGTGTCATCATAAAAAAACGCAAGTAGCATTCCAAATGTTGAACAAAAACATATGTTGTTAACTTGGGACTCCTGCGAATGAGCAATGGGCACGAAAATCAATTGAATCATTTTAGTACGGTGAATTGCTGATTGCATGACATTATTGGCGGAGTGATGTTTTGACAGACATAATTGGACTTCCTCAGGTGACGGAAGGGGACTGAATGCGTCGATTGGCATGTAGGGACATGCGCGAATATGAGTACTTGCGCATAGGTTCTATAGTTGGAATATTTTTATTAAATAATGTATGGAACCTTGCCGTGTACACTAGTATTGATCTAGTTATGACCCGCGCACATCCAAAATTCTATACCATGTTAACCATCTCTTGAAAATTGTTATCGACCCTGTCTTTGGAACGACAGGCCGTACTTGAACTGAGGATCCAGAAATTTGAAATCAAAATGAAATCTCCCCACAGATTGAATATGGAAGGAGTAAAGAGTAACATTATGTCAGATCACACCGGAAAGGGCTGTAAATGTATCCAGTCGAGGAACCGATATAATATAAAGCGACTAAGTAATTGAGTACATCTGGCATCCTCGCACGCACTACCGTGAGATATGTCACGGATTTTGCGCAGTGTGGGCGGGAATATGCGAGAGTGGACCAGACGAAGTGACGATCTCACTACTAATATCATTCCTGACCTCGACATTATCGAACGTATGTCTCAGAATCAACCTGGCCAGACAGCTTTACTGGAAGTGTTCCAGACTGCGTGGCTTTGGCACCCAAAGTGGTTATAGACAGATCAAAGAGAGATTTTGTAAAAGATGATGTAGACAGAAAAGTGATGACGGTTGATTCAGTAGAATGGAAGAAGACATTAATATTGATTACGATCGTGCTGAATAAGGGCAGCAAGATCACGATTATCGGCGGTACCGGAAATAGCACTGGTACAGCCAACGTACTACCGGCAGATACAATGGTTCCAAAGTGAGTTGAGAGTCGATTTTACTAGACGAGAAGCCCTCATCGAGTGGATAAAACGTGAAACTTCATGGAATTTGCGGAAGTATATCACTAAGCAAAAGTTGGAGTGCTATCAACGAGAAGTGCTTGTATTTCCTTTGTACTCGAATTCAAGTGTATCAATTATAACCGACAATTATTATCAACGTACCACTAACATTCCTAGGACACGAAACAAATTAAGAAGTTGTTGTTGTTGTTGTGTTGTGTTGTGTGTTGTGTGTGGTTGTGTTGTGGAAGTTGTGTGTTCTATTTTGTATGTATTAGTGTATTTTTATGTTGTAATGTAATTTTGTGTATTTTATCAATGGGCCTTAAGATGTCTGAAAATGAAATGATTGATTGATTGATTGATTAACGATCTCAGTCGTGTATGACTTGTTTTCGACTTTACTAGTAGTCTGCAATACTCTGCATATCTAGTATTATTTAGCCTTTATCAATACCTACATGGCGATCCAGAAGGACATTGATTTCCAAAGGCTATCATCATTCAGCAGCGTCAATGGCGCGCCTTTCCATATCAACATATCCTCATCTTGCACAGAGCTTAGGAGTAGAAGTGGTGTTGTCTGTGATATAGAGATCACCATCTGCCTAAACGTTTCCCAACTATGTTGGGATCGGCTTCCAGTTTCTCCCGATGCATCTGAACACAAGTATCTTACATGGAACGACTGTCTTTCTGAACTTCATAACCCATTTACGTACAGTAACTGTGCCACAGAGATGCATCCTCAAAATTACCGACCCAACGACATTCATAACCTAACCTCTTCAAAATTTTCCACTACTAATTTTCCCACAAGTCTAGACTAAATCTTCTTATCACTGCCACGACATATTTCATGTCATAATGAAATCCACTGAACTAGTACTATTAAGGCCACAAAATAACACGGTTCCTTGTTCCTTATGGACCAGAAATAGAATTAAATTGTACTGCATGACCCGCGCTATCAAGACTTACTGCGACGATTGGATGCGAAGATTAGCAGCAACTATCTGTATTGATATCGTGTTAATTGCAAGTTATAGGTCAGTAACGACCTGCTCCGAGTTTGTTCTAGTTAGCTATTTGGGTTGCTAGGTTATTTAATCAATGTTTACTTATTAGGTCATAGGGTCGACGTATGCGAACCAGAAATAGTTCAATATTTTTTTCTTTCTTTCATCACCATCCCTGCCCTTGTATCATGTCATGGGTTCGGCGCAACACGTTTTTTCTTCCATTCTCCAGTGTCAATCGTCACGTTATTATTAAGGTAAGTACTCCTTATTCCTACACGCACAATACATCCATATTTTTTTGGTTGTCCTCTACCTCTCCATCCCTCATCGATTATAACATTCACTCACATCTTTCTTTCTTTCTAGAGAACCGAATAACATTCACCATCGAATATTTTGACGATATTAAGATGAATATGGATAGAAAGGAGGACTTATGAGATAACTTCTATTGGAGAAGTATGGAAAAACATTATGATGCGCTGATCCCAAATAAATTGGGATGGCAGAAGAATGATGATCGAATATTTAGCGAAGTCGATTTTTGGGCCGTTATTTTGTAGACGTAGAGGTTCTACGCCCATTTTTTTGTGGTGGTTTTCATGTAATTACTAATTAGACACAGCCTAGGCGCAGGCAAAATCTAATACATTTCTTGCCCCCTGGCTGCGAAGAGTCGTACCGAATCAGGCCGAATGTGTGTGGCACGCGTTAGTAAAACGGCTGATGATTTGTTATTTTTCGCATGCACAGGTTAACTTTCTGCTTTCCAAGTCTCGATTTCTCAAAGCACCTTTGGCAGAAAATCAGAATTTTCAACGAACATTGCAGGTGCAGTAAGGCACCTCGATTAGTAGTCGTTAGCACGCGACGAAGGTCGAATTTGTTTACAGATTAAACAGGTTTTCGATTCTAAGGTCAAGCATAGATCGGTACAATTACGTCAGTAGAATTCTTGTTGTTGGACATATTTGGAAATAATACACATCAGTGAGCCAAATTAGGGTAAGACGGAGATAAGGTAGCTGATATAATTTCTAACCAGGAGTGATCTGCATAGACCCTCACTAATACTAAAATTTCGGAGTCCGTTTTCTGGTTTGATTTTTTGTCAAGCCTTATCGGCTGAACGGATTTAGATGAAATTTGGCGTATCGGTTACTGTTAGCCTGTGTCATAACACTGCTGGGCAAAGGCCTCTCCCTATGACTTCCAAACTTTTCCAATGTGGACCACTAGTCGATGGTTTAGCGTATCGGTTTGAACACCAAATTTTTATCTTGATAGGATATGCTTGTGGGATACTTTCCGATCGCCACGCGCATGAAGCAACGGGCAAATCTAAGTTTGTCATAAACATAAATAATAATAAGTAGTTATTTTTTAATAATAATAATAACAGGCATTGCTATACTACTATACTAAATAAATAGTTTATAATTACTCTGCATAATAAAGGATGTTTTTACGCTGGGATGGGTACATAGAATCCAATTATATTTCCCTGTAAAGTTTCCTTGTTTTTACTGATACCGCAGCATCCAATTTTCACAGCATTAGTAGTATTATGATTTATGAAGCGAATTAAATAAATCCTCATTATGGTTAGTACTTTATTTTAATTAGAACTTGGAAACTGGGTTGCAAATGTGAGTTCTCAGAGAAACAGAAAAGAATGTGAGCCAGTCAGCATGGTGGCAACTGAGAGATTGCTGATGGAAAACTCCTATACCTGTTGTGTGTGTACATAACAGTTTGCTTGTGTGTAATGATTGCTTGTGCTGCACAGCACAGAAACAACACAGAAAAGAAAAAAGTTAGCTTAAGACTGGTTGTCAGACTATTTGGGACACTGACTACCTGTTATGACTGTCACAGATCTACAGCTGGGACCAATGGCTTAACATGCTCTTGGAGGCACAAAGGAAATTCTGTTTGTAATGGGTCATCTTCGGACCAACTTAGGCAAGCCCAGCTTAACCTTAAGATCGACCCGAGTGGCTGTTATTATTTAGCCACAAGCACGGAAAAGAAAATACATAATTATCAAGAATTAAAAAATAATTGTCCCTTTAAATGGGAAATAATACCAACACCTAAAAGAGTAGTCCCAAGATCATTATTTTCCTATTCATGTTAAAGTATGGTACTTACTACATACAGTATTAATATTTGTATTCATTTAAGACAGTAGCTAAGTATGTGACTAATCACTGCCATATTTTACTTGACTTTAAACAGCTTTACAATGTTTTATTATGCACATGCATCATCAATATGTCAAGTATTTTACCCGGGGAAGTAAATTGGAATTTTATAATGCTCAAACCAATCCTGGCATACATCTTTGATGTAAGGTATTATGAATGACTGATATATGAAACCATAAGATGATTAACTATAAATTACAATGTTTAAAATTAAAAATAAATATTTTCTTCATAGTGTGTCAATGGCAAATTTTCATCAATTATATTTGGTCCAAAATTCAGCGATGAACTCTGCTCGTTGATGCAGTCACGCGCAGGTTTCAGGGCATGCAGCGCAAAAAGGAAGGTGATGTTTACATATTGATTTAATTTTAATTTAATAAAGAAAGAAATATAAATTAAATATGTAGTACTAATTGCATTTTATCAATAGACAACCTATATCCAAAACCTTTGAATTTTTATAGTGAGGACAGTTTGTGCGATGAGCAAATCGCTAGAGAGTACTGGGATTGGTCAAATTAAACTGCTCTCTTATTTAACTAACATTTTTTTTTTTGCGTTGTTTATCAACACAAAATAGTATTTATTTAATGCCACAGCAAGTACAGAGTACACTAAAAAGATTCCAATTGAGATAAACAACCTTTTTAATAGCAGTATTTAAAATGTGCTAAATTAATCACTTGTGTTTGCAGCGATAAGTTATGTTTACATACAACTCCCAATTTTCCTATAATCAAAAACTCGTTCCAATGTCAAAGTAAGATACTTTATCTGTTATGACATAAGGAAAACACGATAAACTCTATGTACATAAATAAAAGAATTTATAAGCCCAGTACATTATCTATGATAGTTAATCAGCACATACCATTAATCAATACAATAGTGACATTATTTGTATAAAAAGGATCGAATAAAAACATAACAGCCTCGTCGTTCATTATAGCATAATGCTAAGTTAGCAATGGACTTATTTAATCACAACTTTGGGAGTGGTCACTGGTAACAGAACGTAAATGACAATTAGACAACCTAGTTCTAGTAAATCGTTGACTGTTTCTAACAGGATAACTATTAGAGAAGCTGTAGGCAGTTCATATAGCACGTCTGATACAATGTTTATATTTATCTTCTCTCAGCGGGAGGTACACTTCATGATTACTATTCGACACCAATACATATAACTTTCGATTGAAAATAAGCGGGAATTTAACAGAAATACTTACCAATGGCGTATACTTCTCCATCTTCGAGTTTGCGCCAAACAGTCATTGTGATAAACACGCGATTATTTAAATATTATTTTTTTATTGAACAAAAATCGTGTAGCTCGTCATTTTTAACAAACCAATAATTTGACAAATTGTGTGACACAGCCAGCGTGACAGCGGGTGCAGTGTTGCCAGTGTATGAACTGCTTTTAAGTTGGTAGTATTCCTCCTCACTCTGAATTAAATAATATTTAATGTTTCTCGAATTCCCTGTTTTACTTTTTAATGGATACTGTAGAGTATGCTCAAGTCAAAGAATTTGTTAGAAAAAGTTCTTTAATGTAAAGTAGGTTACTGAATTGAAAACAAGTCACTGCTGCCAAGTGCCACGATATTTTTTACTTTAGTTGTTTCTGATTTAATAAAGTAATACACGTTATCAAAGACGGTCAAGAACGTTATTGGATAACTGCCAATTATCAAGGTTTTCTTATGTATACTAATTTATCTATTTGGATTTGGGATCATTCGCTGAGAAGCATAAATATTGCCCGTGCATTCCGAGATACGATATAATCACTCACAGCGCTCACAGCAATATTTTGCGTTCCGTTTTAAATTTTCACGTTTATGACAGCTAAGATCTGTCATTAGGTCATTTGACAGCGCTCACGGTGATATTTCTTTGGAGCATGGTCGGTATAATCGCAAGATGGCGCGCATGACGTCATCTATGACGACTCAAGGAACATCGATATTGCGCTTATGATCGCGCTCACGGTTACTCGGAACGGGTTTATGGACGCTCATAGCGTTTACAGTCTATCTCGGAACGCACTATGCTATGTTTGTACAGATAAGGGATAGACGATTATGTTTCTCACTCTCCGAAACAAAACAAAACCCGATAGGAATGAAACAAAAAAATTACGTTTGGGGATTGATGATAAAAAAATATTTTCTTACTTATGTTAACGTCACGAGATCTAGATATTATACTTTTGTAGATTGTAGGTTCTAACATTTGGCCTCAATATAGACATTCGATCATACGAAGCTCATCAACCGTATCAGTCGGTATGAACAATGATGCTTTTTTGCGTTATTTGTTGCCGTTTGTTACATCAATAATTGGCTGGGTGGTTGGTTCGCTCAAACTGTTCACCACAATAACATGTAGTTAAAAAAAGGCTGAATACGGGCCAGATTACACTAGTTTGACTTGAGGGGAGGATAGTATAATCACTTTAGTAAACATTGACTCCGATAAAACCTTTCACATCCATCTCCTACCCGAGAGGCAGGATACGATAGTACCATAGACAACAAACAATTTGAACTAACAGCCCAACCATATTTATCGAAACTTATCGCTAAAGATAAAAGCCGTTATCTACGTCTACGTTGAAATATATTATAACTTTTTATGTATTATGTTCATTGAATTGATATTGATAATGAATTTTTGGTTTAATTGATCCATCGCCAGTTTACTTTGAAACGATGTTTGTTCTGAAGCCGTTCGGATATATACGCGTGGTGGATGATGACAGGTTTTAACGGTTACGGTTTTATTTTATCAGACTGGCGGAGCCCAGAAGGAAGTTGCCTTTGGGTAGACGGCAGTAGCAGGAAGCTACCAGAAACTGCAAGCTACCAAATCCGCCCCTAAGACGACCCACTGACCCTGTTAATTGTTCCCAGTCAACTGGGAACCTAATGCTTCAGCGATAAAGTTGAAAATAGACAGATTGTAGTAGCTTGGCTTGATGTGCTGGCGTCTGTGACAGTCTCGGCGTGTATGGCCCTATGTCCCTTTCCAGCTGCCCACCCCATTGGGGTTGGCAACTGTGGAACTAATGGCGCTAGCACCGTTTGAACCAAAACATCGTCATTGGTTGAAAATCTGTCAATGTCATTTTATATTTCAAAATAGTTTGACCTCATTGCTCAGATTGGGTCTATGCGGTGGACGCGCCATCTACAATCAGCTTTAACTTGCCGACCCCAGGGTAGCCCGCGAAATTCAATTTTTCTTACGTTTTTTGCAATTTGCAGAGCAGTGCTAAGTTGCATGTTGATGAAAATATTGGTCGCGGCTGTAAGACGTTACAGAATATTATTCGTCAAAATCATCAATACTACCCTCAAAGTTCACAAAAGTCGAGGAATTATTTTAACCTTGCTAAATGCAGTTCCTAGAAATTTATGAGCTTGGACTTTACAGTCGCGAATGATATTTTCATGAACATTTATAACTTAGCACTGGCCTTGAAAGGCTGCAAAGGCAAAAAAACGTTAGACAATTTGAATTTCGCGGGCTACCCTGACGCTTTGACCAATGGTATTATTCTTGGTCTTGATCCTTCACGTTTGATGAATCGATGGCATATTTCAGCCTCGCTCCCACTAATACCACGAAACGGTTGGATTTATATTTTTACAATAATTTTTAACTACAGTGCAATAGCAAAACGCGCTACGAGTGCCTTTTGGCTTCAGTCGAATAATACGAGTACAACGTTTAGATATTTTTCATTACTCATACTCGGAAAGTAGGTCTGAAGTTGCCTGAGGAGCGGGTTGAAAGTAACACTTTTCAGCCAGGGAGAATCGCTTTCAACTGACAGCTGTCAAATTATGTAAAAAAAAAACTAGTTCTATTTTCACATTTCTAAAGGCTCTAAATTACAGCGCGATTTAAAATTGAAATAACATAAAATTCAGTATTCATATAGAATATATTTTTTTTTAAATAACTAGTTACAAATAGTTCTTTAAAATAACATAGATTTGGGCAAAATATTTACAATTTTTTCAGTGACGAAAGTGAAAAATAAACTCTGAATAGCCGGCCACAGAAAATGAAAAAAAATAGGCGGGAAAACGGCAACCCGATCTTCATTTTTTTTTGAGTTGTTTCGTGTTTTTATTTTTATTTTCATTGTACCTATTCGTAATGAAAAGCACAGTGTTTACCTCGGGTTAAAGACTTATTTAGTCCCTCGAACTATTGGCGCCCGCGCTACGCTTGGGCGCCAAACCCCGTCTCGGGACTAAATAAGTTACTTTCACCCCTAGGTTAACAATGTACTATTAGTGGCCTTAGTGAGATTACAGTATAAGTACCTACTCAATGATTACAGGTACACGTTTCGATTCCGGCCTTTTTGAAACATGTGTCCAGTGGGCTAAAACTCCAGCACACGTGTTTAAAACGAGGGCATTGGAAACGTTAATAAACTTTATTTGTATAAGTTAACCTTTTTTTCTGGTCATCATGAATATTTTTCTAGATAAGTAATTGATATTTTAAGTTTCAACTGCATTTATATACCTATAGTTAACTAGCTTAAATGCCCGTGGGTATCGGAATAAAAAGTGAATTGTGTGTCCTTTCCAGGTTATAAATAATCTTGGTGCTAAACCAACCCTCTTGGTGTTCGTCCAAATCCGTTTCAAGTAATTTTTGCGTGACAGAGTACTTGAAACATCATCATTACTGACGCATATAGATGAACAGTTGGGTACCCTCTGTATACCCCTTAGCGCAATACACGCGTGATGATGGACAGAAATAAAGCTGTCTCATTTACCTCTCTGCCACTTAGAACCGTGTCCCTAACTTAACTCGACAGGTCCCAGGTAGGTAAGTCCACAAAAATAATGGCATATTATTTTTAACCCCGCCAACATTTTCAATGCGACCCTCTGACCTTTGACGGTTCCAGACATAAAATATATTTAGACTGTAGAGGATCATTTATTAGTTTTTCTGTTGTACAATCTACATACGAGTATACAGTAGAGGGGGAGACTAAAATAGACAATGTGATACCGCCTCGGAAAGCACGTTAAGCCGGTGGTCCCGACTGTCAATTGTAGTCTGTTCTAGATTAGTAATGTTTATCTATGATTATTAGGTTATCTATGACAGGTTGTCTATGGTTAAGCTATCATCATCATCGGCCTATTAATGTTCCCACTGCTGGGACAGGCCTCCTCTCTATGAGAGGGAATGGGCTATATAATCCACCACGCGGGCCCAGTGCTGATTGGTAGATGTCACATGTCTTCAAATTTATGGCTCTAGGACGCATGTCAGTTTCCTCTCGATGTTTTCCTTCACCGTTTTGAGAGCAGCGGTGATGTAGTAAAATTTACACAAAGTAATCCACCTGCCTAGGTTCGAACCCACGACTTACTGAACGTAAGTCGGGGCCGCCACCACTGGGCCACCGCTGCTCTCCGCTGCGCTGGTTAAGCTATGAGTAGAAGTATTTGGAAAAAAAAGTTAAAATATGTTAATCCATTTCAATCTTTTATTATAAAACATAGTCAGTGGCCCAAAAAGTATGACAACCAGTCTTACCAAGGGGTATCATTGCCCAGTACTAACTGGGTTGTGGAGGTCAGACAGGCAGTTGCTTCATGTAGCATGCTGGTAATCAGCTGCATCCGGTTAGGCAGTTGATGATGATTCCTACCTACACAAATTAGAATAGCAACATAGCACTCCCTTGCACCCTGCTACCGGCACACATGTTATAGTTAAAAAATGTTGAAAAAAAAAATTCTTTGACCATTGATAGTCAATAGTCAAAGATTTTTTTTTCTCAGTCAAAGTCAAAGTCAAAGTTATGACTTTGACTTTGAAATATCACCCATAACCTTTCTTACAAACTCCCATCCTTTACAAACCTTTGTCTTCAAGCTCTGATAAACATTTATGCTTGTCATGCAGAAAGTTTCGGAACTTCAGGAGGCAATATCTGGATTCCATGCAGTTTTGACGTCTTTTTTTAAATACACGTTAATTAAATAGAAATAAAACTTTAGTCTAGTTTCAACGTTATTGCGAAAAATGCAAGCAAATTCTATCTATAAGGAAACATTGCGTGTGTTATTTATTCAGGCGCGGTGTTACGGCTCTTACTTCACATACCTGCAGTGCAAGTAGATTCGATAGGATAAAATGAGTTTTTCACTCCATAAAAACTCATTTTATCGAGAATAACTGTCAAATTTATCTTATCGAGTCCTATCGAATGTTACGTACTTTTTGTATTGCAGCAATACAAGTACGTAACATTCGATGATACCGGTCAAAATCATAATCCATAATAAAAAATTAAATTATTAAATTTTGCTTCGCCGTAGTCGGGTAATAAAATATTGGTTTAAAAAACGAACATGCTTTAGAACTATGTGTGTGAGTGATCAATTCACATTTAATGATTGGTGGAAAACCATATTACGACCAACTGGGTAAAGGCTTTGTTTAAATGTGGTGCTCCTGCACACATGACTCGTGCAGAATATATTGAAATTTTCACAAAATCCAGTCAAAATGGCTGGTTCCGAGCAGCGTCAACATGAAACTTTTCAATAACATTGAAGTTATCTCATCACCAAACTTCCAGACGCTTACTTGTACCTACAATGAACACACGTTGCTTTATAAGTGTTTGTGCAGGCGCTGGGATGTGGATTAGCGTATTTTACACGTCGAATGTCGAAATGTATACCTAATATCTTTGCTGTAATAGAAACAAGAACCGCTTTTTGCTAAATTAATTAGTAGGTAGAGTTTGTTTGTTGCTAAATGAACCAGGTACCTACTTAATAAACTACCTACGCTGCAGAGAATCTTAGGAAGGTTTTCTTTTTTCAAAACATTGCAAGAGCTTTAGTTGATAGTTAGCTGACACTTCCATAGCTGGGTTAAGACTTCTCCAAATACTTCTAGGTACCTATCCTTTCCTTTAATTTAATTCTCTATCTGGTATTTTGAGGTAGGAACTCGTGGCTAAATAATGACAGCCGCTCGGGTCCAAGTTTCCTCCGTGCCTCGGAAAGCACGTTATGCAGTTGGTTCCGGCTGTCATCTGTCATATATGTGGTCAGTGGCCCAAAAAGTTTAACAACCAGTCTAATCAAAAGGTATCATACCTATCGTATTACACAGAACTAACTGTTCTGTGGAGGTCACAGAGGCAGTTGCTCCATGTAAAATACTGGTATTCTGCTGCATCCTAGACTGGAAGCCGACCCCAACATAGTTCGGAAAAAGATCATCATCATCATCATCGACCTATTAATGTTCCCACTGCTGGGACAGGCCTACTCTCTATGAGAGGGAATGGGCTATATAATCCACCACGCGGGCCCAGTGCGGATTGGTAGATGTCACATGTCTTCGAATTTATGGTTCTAGGACATGCCGGTTTCCTCACGATGTTTTCCTTCACCGTTTCGGAAAAAGATAGGCTAAGTTTAATCTCTTGACATTGAAATGGGATGTCATTCTGCATCGTATACCTATCCTACCGTAGGCTTGCATCATCAGAAATAAACTAAATTCACCGTACCGTTTATGTATGTTACATTACACACTCGAACAAAATAGTAGGTAGGGAGGCCTAATAATTATGTAAATAATACTTAAACGAAGTAAAGTGAGAACATTTTCTCCCACGATTGCTCGCACAATTCTTCAAGAAGATTTATTCTGTTCCCTTTTGTCACCTACGGGAGTTCCTGTCGACGAATTTTAATGAAATTGTAGAAGTAGGTAACTGTACTTGGAAAATGTGAGAATGTGTTTTCTGGGAGCTGCGAGAAAAACGGCTTACATACTTAGGTTAGTTTAGTATGCGAAGTAGAACTTGCGTCTTCTTAGTCAGGCATCTATACGGGAATAGGTAGGTACAGAGGTTATAAATAAATAAAACAATAATAGTTATTTTCAACACACTTGCTCAAAAAGTGCATTTACGAAGCTTACATTGTTCAAAAGTTAAAAATTACGCACCTTATAACGGAACGTGCGGTAAAATAGGTACTCTCACCTAAGTACCTATTTTACCGCACTCCCCTTTGTTTTTCAACACATTTGCGACAAAATTATTCATCATATTAACCACGCAATATTTTTTTTGTAAATCATTAAATAGCGCTCTCGCGATTTTAGCGGCATGAAACTGTTTTCTGCAATTGGCACATCATTCAAAATTTCAGGTGGAGTAGATCATTCTGATCCCTCGCTTGAACTCATTATTATTTTGTTTATCAGTCGAAAAGTCGCAAGAATCTTTGACGTCTCTATGAAAATGGCGCGAATTTGCAAATGGCGCCACATGCACGTGGTGAAAATTAGAACTACATCTATCGTCTCACTTACTCTTTTGTATTAAAGTGAGATAAACGTATTGAGCAAAAGCACTTCCAAGGAGGTTCGATCAGTCAGTTATTTTTATTCTCGTAATTTGAAACTCCTTGGCACATACTCTTTATTTTTTTTTTCTTGGAAATTAAAAAAAGAACCGTAAATAATATGTACGGTGTTATACAAGGGGGAGTGCAGTAAAATAGGTACTTTGCTGTTATTATGGATTTGTATTTTCTGTCGATATATTCAAAAGTCCAGGAAACAATCCCTAACGCTATGGAACCACGGGTAATTAAAATTACCCATGGACCATTGGACCCGGTAATGAGTCGACCCACCGGGACCACGGGTAACGACTGTTAGGTGAGAGTACCTATTTTACCGCACGTTCCGTTGTATGGTGCGTAATTTTTAACTTTCGAACAATGTATATTACGCTTCGTAGCATTTTTCTGTGTGTTAAGAAAATCTTTTTCAACACACTTGCACACACACATTGGTACCTGTTTTTACTGTTCCGTGATTGGTACATTCGTCTACTCGTTTGTAAGAACCAACTTACCGCACTAGTATCATAAATAATTATATTGACAATGATTGCTCAAGCATCAGTGTAGCCCTGGCTCTTGTACTAGGAGTTCCTGTATCCGAAGAGGTTCTAAGAGATGCTGCTATTTTGGTTCCAAGTTTTCAAAGGTACGTGCGAACTTCGAATGTCGTCTTTTCTGCTCTGTGCTTCAACGGTACATTTGCAATATTCTATGAAGTAAAGCTGTAGTCAGAGAAGCAAAGTTCTTCGTAGAAAGGCACATCCGAGAAATGAGTCCTACAATAATATGGCATACCTACCTATTTTAGTTGCAGTTTGATGGTTATGATACCTTTGAGTTCCGTGGTGAATTCTTTGAAGGCTTCAATTTCAATTCTGCAATGTATAATATATATAGGTATTGTATAAGAGACGTCCTTGATGCAACATTTTCTATGTACTTCGGCTACACGAAAAACCCGAGAACAAAAATGCGATCCTAGTAGTTACCGGAACAAACACAGGCAAGCCATACCTTTAAACATCACGCCCGCAAGTAACGCCAAAAAGCGGGCACCGAAACCTTTTTACTGCAAAGTTGCAGTGGGCCAAATTTCCATACACTTTTTGCCATCCCGAAAAATTTGGTGTTTGAGCCCAAACGCGTCGCTTCCGTAATCGCTTTGAAAATACGCAAAGGGGTAAACGTTTGGAATGAGTTTGTTTGTTTGTTTCATTGTTGTTGTTAAATATTAGGGCTTTAACATGAGTTTTGGTGGCTGTGATTATTTTTGGAATGCGTGCGAAAGTTTTCTTAAAGTATGCAAAGTTACATCGCGTTCGCGACCTCAGTGATGAAGCGGCTTACGTCAAATGACCTACGCGTTCATCTTCTGTTTTCTTCGCGTGATTACTGTAGCTCGACCAGTCTAGTTCCGGCGAAGTTTCAAAGCATTCCTTAAAAAAATCTTTCATATTCCTCCACAGTCGCTGTCACACGCGTGTCGCGTATGTAGCGTGACGCGTGTCGTTTGAGTGTGAACCTTGCGGAAAGACGATGGATGGAAACCATCCATCATAATATAATATAATAATATCTAATGGTTATTTTATAACCTGTGAACACCTCCTTTAGACTCATATGATATTAAGTCAATTTTATATTTGATTCAAAGGAGACAGAAACGATTACATACATTCTTGGGCCTGGATGTAACGAGATGAAAATGTATATATACCTAAATGTGAGTATGAATTGATAGATTCAGGCTTATCAGTGCGTCACTGAAAATTCTGTACGTTTTGACAATCTGGGAGCTGAGTTATTTGAGGTTAAGTAAAAGTGAGGTTATGTAACAGTCTCTTTAATATTGTTGGAGAATGTTTGAAAAGTCATATTATGATTGAATGTGAATTACTTGTACCCCTAAATTCATCGAAAAGGCGTCCAGAATAAAAATAAAACACATTTTGAATGTAGTACACGGTTTATTCATCTTAAATATTAAATGATTATTAAAATGTCTAGAAATTGTGCAGGTGGAACAATAAGATCTTGGTACCTAGCCTAGCTAGGTTTTATTTACTTTCAGAGTTAGGTGCAAGCAGTTGCCGAATCACTTACGGAATTGTTTCACATCCAAGGGTTTTTATTGAAGGTAATTTTTAACACGGCTATCCTTATTTTCAAATAACACACCTAAAAAAACAATTCCAAATCACACGTTGTGAGCGATCTTCGGTGTGTCCAGTATTGAAGCAAATGTCGTTCTAGCTAGGTATGGTCAGAATCCGTAATAAACAAAGCAGTGATCGTTGAAATTATAAAATAATCGGGAAAGCACTCAAAACATATCGGAAAACATGAAACGAGTGGTGCAGAAATAATTTTCAGTTATTAATTGACATTTTCGTTATTAATTAAGTACACTAGATTGTAAACAAGCATTCAAATACTTTGAGCTAATTACCTACCTAGTACAAAAAAAAAAAAAGTCACTTATTTCAGGCAAGACGCCATAGAACAGACCCAATTCAAAAAAAATTCAAAAAATACAAATATAGGTACAAATTTCATACTAACAACAGAATCAATGAGTGAAAATATAAAATTAAAATGGAAATAAATAAAAAGAATTGAAATAAATCGAATGTATTATTTAAAGTTGGACTTTTATGAAATAAATTAAAAATTAATAAAATTAAAAAGAATTAAAAATTAAAAATTGTTAGCAGGAATATTGACAGCCATATACTTACAAAGAAATAATTAGCTTCATATATGACAAAGCTTCTCTTTTTATAATTTTTGTAATCGATTAAGGTCCAAGTTCACCAAAAAGATGACGCTCTGATTATCTAAAACAGCTGTTTAAAACACATTTTTGTATGGGAACATGTCACAGTGACAGCTATTTTTAGATAATCAGACTGTTATCTTTTCGGTGAACATGGACCTAATTCAATCGGTAATGTTATGAAAACTATCGTTCTCATTTTTCTCTTCTTCCAGATTGAGAATTGAGCTGTTTTTTTTTGTCTTGGTAAAATATGACAATTTTTTTAGACCATATCTCAACTTAGGTATTACATTTTGGCCCACCGTTTTCCACATCTCCTTTTATTACTATGATTTGAAAAATTATATGTTGTTGTTTCTGTGGTGAATGCAGCGTAGGTATACCGATAATAGGCCTTTATTACCAGCACTTTTAGGTTATTTTTATTTCTTAGTATAGTATTACTATTGGTGAACAAAAAAAAATAAACACCGTAAAAAGTAATATAAAATACTAGAAAACATTGCACAAAGAGTCACACAATGGGCGGTCTTATTGCTAAAATCGATATTTTCAAGACAACCTTTGAATGGATTCCAGGAAGAAGGAGAGATAATACTGCAGGAAAACACAATAATAAACACAGCTGCACATAGATCCAAATATACCAGCATATCTTTAAATTTTAAACAAAATTAATTTCCCCTATCATTCAACTGTGACTCAGAGCAAACGTTTCAAATTATGCAAAACGATACTAGTAGGAAAGCTTCAGGCGCTCATTCTTGTATGAACAATCAAAGGCTGTAGACGCTGTAGTGACGTCATGAGCTCTCACTAGAACGGAGTACATTGGGGTAACGAACCGATCAGTCCATTGTCGTGTTGAAACTGAAACGTCTGAAACGTCCTGGATTTCAATGGTTTTGTAATAGAGACGAGTGGTAGAAAGATAGATGATTCATTTACATGTTGTCGGGTACCTAACGAGCTTTATGGCCTTATAAATAAAAAAATAACACAGTTTATTTGCCATACCTAAGTAACGCGACACACATAACATCTATACTACTAAATAATATCACACTTCCGGCACACAGCAGACCTTGTTCCACGTATCTCTATGAGCGCCATGCAGCGTTTTCTAAGCCTCCCTTGGCAACGCGTATCTTCTGGCACCCACTGCATGATTGCATGATGACTCTTGGTTAGAGAGCCCATAACACTAAACCTAGTTCGATAAGACTGAGATGATATATAGGGTGGAATTTTTCAATGCCACTTGGAGGAAAAGTACTGTTGTGTGTACAACTTCCTTGGATTAAATACTCTTGGAGGTACTAAGTTATAAAAATACGTCGTCGTCCATACAGGTTTTATTGGATCTAACCATAGATACAAGTTGCCAGAGATTATAATAATGACGCTTTAACCATAAACATGACATTCAAACCATAGATTATTAATTGTAGAAACATTCGCAACAAGTACACTGAATACATAGCAAATGATACTCAAAGGAAACATTCCTTTATTTATAAAAAGAAACATCTGCATCAAATCTCTAAAAATCATGATAAATTAAATGAAAGGAAAACCACGAAAACTATCGGTATTCTACGTCAATTAGGGCAGCTAGTTTAATTTGTCCTTCTATTAGTACGGCTCCATACGTGTCTAAATATGGCAGGAATTTAATTTACAGTCTCACATTATGAATACACAAAGGGTCCTTTATAAAAAGGGACTCTTTTTCCGATCTGCTGCTTTCCCTGCGTCACATCCGTCCCTTTTTAGCTCTACACTAATAGGGTCCAAGTTTTACAGTGCGAATCGTACTTGAGAATTTGTAATTTTAATGGAGAAAGGCCTGTCCAGCCTTGATTGTGATTTGGGGCCTCTAAGCGTGTCTTACTCAAACGAACTTAAATACTTTGGTACATACATTAAAGTGCTTGCGTTGCCTCCCTGGTTTTGTTTTCTCGGACTTGGTTTTAATTATCTGTTTGTTTGTTTGAGAAAACTTATTTATTGGTAAAGAGCACTGTATAACCTGAAATAAGGTTTAGTAAAGTCTTTTGGGTTTGTTCTTTCAATACTTTCTCGTCCATCAGTTTTTTGTTATTTCACTTCTTAATTAAGATTTTGAGATTTTTCCTTTACATGTGGTGTAAGACACTGCTTCTCGCCAAATTGCATGAACGGGAAGTACCCTATAAATGATTCCCTTGTTAAATCGCAAAATGTGCGGGTTATTTATTTTAATCGTGTCGACTTAAAAGTTTTATTTTATTACAGCTGAAAGACACCGTGGACCCGAGTATGCAGACAGACAGATGGACAAAAAAATCCTCTATGGGTTCCTTTGAGGTAGGGAACAATCAAAAACTGTGTGTGTAGATAACGGTCTGATTATCTAAAAACAGCTGTTTAAAACTCATTTTTGTATGGGAACATGTCAAAGTGACAGCTGTTTTTAGATAAACAGACCGTTATCGTTATATTTTCGGTGAACATGTACCTTAGTCATTTTGGAGTCCAGATTGAAAATATAATGGTCCAAACAAACTGCTTTACAGTTCTGCCAACAAACTGCTTTACAGTTTGGCAGAAGTAACATTTTTTGTAATATAAAGGATCAATTCTTTATCTCAAATTAAACGATTATTAATAAGATTTAAACGGATTTTAATTCGGAATAATTGTTCGGTTCAACCGTACAAATTCGAATACATCATTTTCCCTCGCTTTCAAACGTCAAAAAAATGTCGTACAAAGTATGGCCATATGAAGTCCGATTCGATTTGATACAATTTCAAAATCAATTTAATAAGTAACTAGAATATTCAAAATAATCACTATTTCAATATTTACTAAGTGTTATAATATTATATAGTATTCATGTGTACGAGTACATACTAGGTTAGTTACGATACTTGACTAAAATTAACCTTACAAATAGGAGTTAAAAAAAAAAAAATATATCAATGGGTGTCATTGCTGGCACCGATATGCGATAGGCTGTCCATGACACCCTGTCATTTGTACATTCACTAGCAACCCGTACGCTCACCTGCACGGGTGCAGTTTTGATTTTAAACCGTCCTCTTGAATCACTCTATCTATTGCTGAAAACTGCATTAAAATCCTTTGCGTAGTGACAGCGGGAGTGAGTTTGTTTCATACCGTCTATGTAAAAAAAACGGCCAAGAGCGTGTCGGGCCACGCACTGATAGTGGCCCGACACGCGCGCCGTAGGGTTCCGTAGTTTCCCGTCCGTCACAATAAGTGTTCAATCCAATCCTATTTTAATAATTCTTTTTGGCATGTATTTAAATCGATATCTGTATATTCCCTTTTTTCGATCAAAATATTTCAAAGTTAAACCAAAAATACTGACTTGCACTCAAATTATGCACACTAAATAAATCAAATTCGATATACTGTTTAATGGTATTTGCAGAACTGTTTTACTGAACGAATAACTATTATCAAAATAGTATATCTAACAATTCTATAATTCAACAAACATATTAAACCTTTTTTAAGGAAAACCATCACCTAATTTACTTTTAGGAACATCTATATGTCACCGTAAAATTGTCAAATTCGTTATATTGTAATATCTCTAGCGATATTGTAAAATCTCGAAATATTGTCAAATGAACATACTGCTTACAACACTTAATATTCCCCTAAAAAGAGTAGTCGACGGGGCCCCTATTTCCGAGTGCAGGGTTTAAAGGAACCTAACTAACCTAACGGGGGGGTGCCCCAAGTCCCGATTATGGGGGCAGAGATACTTCCGTATGTTCAGTTGACAATAATTCGAGATATTACAATATCGCTAGAGAGACACACGTTATTTTGTAATATAACGTGTTTGACAAGTACAATTTAGAGTGCAAGTTAGTATTTTTGATAAGCAATTCGTATTTTTGTTTTTTATATCATATATCCGATGTACGAACCACATTTTTGGTGTGAATTCGATAAAAAAGGTCATCTCGTTTTGTGTTATTTTTTAGTTTTTTTTTGCAGTACTTGTTTAGTTAATCAATTGGTTTTTTTGCACAGCATTCATTTTTCTGGTATGCATTCAGTTAATTAGTGAAGTTACCTAGTGTGCTGAAAAAATATACAGATGTGCATTTAAAAATATCCCATTCTTTTTTTGTTTGAAAAAAAATACGTTCAGGATAATAAAATATGTTTAACGAAGTTAAGAAAAATGCTTGATTATACGATTATACTACAAACTTAGTCCAGAAATTATTTTGTACAACTTTTTGTCTTTTTTGTACAAAAACTTGTTTCTATCCAAGTTCAAAATGATTTTCCTAGAAAGTCCTTATAAAGTTCTACTTTTCAGATTTTTTTCATATTGTTTTTTACTTTTGGAGCGATTATTTCCGAAATTATTGACATTATCTAGTGTCCACGACACAAGCTTTGCTTAGTGTGGCACTAGGTGGCGCTGTGTGTTAATGTCCAGCGATATTTATTTATTTATTATCAAAAAATGATTTTCGTAAACCCCTATTCATTTTTAAATACCTTTCCAAGAATCACACGTTAGGGTTGAAATTAAAAAAAAAAATACTTCCCACTTTACATATAGGGGGGCTACCCTAATAAAACATTTTTTTTCATTTTTTATTTTACCACTTTGTCGGCGTGATTAATACACATATTGGTACCAAATTTCAGCTTTCTGGTGCTAACGGTCACAGAGATTAAGCGAGGACGGACAGACGGACGGACAGACAGACATGGCGAAACTGTAAGGGTTCCTAGTTGACTACGGAACCCTAAAAAGAAGTGTCGTGGCATCATAAAAATAACGCACATGACATGCTGTGATAATAATTTATTCGTCAATTTTAATATTATGAATTAATTCATGTGAAGCCTATTTACCTATTATGAAAGGCGCTTTTCAGAAAATAATTAAATGTACAGACATTTTGCCTCTTAAATTACTAATTGTCTTCTCAGTACCAAATGGAAATGAGTCGAAAAGTATAATAGGTAGGTATTACAACTAATTTACCTTGTAAATGATTCTACGTAATTTGGTGTATCTTTCTTCATCCCCCAGGCTTTTCTTGTCTATATCGAGTTGCTCGTTTTACATAAAGACGTAGCAATATAATTCGAGCCATTTACGCAAAATGGCTAGATATACCTATATGGTTTCAATAAAATTAGGTTATAACGTCCTAAACTGCTGTAACCTGTTTTTACTGTTCCGTGGCTGTAATTCTGTAACGCAGGCCTCCTCTCTTCTCTCACGGCCATTTTTAATAACTTACTAACAGGTAACGGACGGTTGCTATCTCTGTCTGTTCAACATAATATAGCTTTTCGGACCATTGGGGCTCTTTCAATTTAGACGTTTCGTGTCGCACCGCTCGCTGCGGTGCCGAAGCGATGCGTTTGTCGTCTTGCGTAGGTACGGACGTACGTTTGTTTTCACACAAAAAAGGAACGGCCACGCCAGTGTAGCCTCCACCCGTCTAATTCTTACCTAAATATTGGCAGTGGAATAAAAGTCGGGTGGGTAACATTTAAAAGTATATTACGGCAAGCACAGCCGGAGGCACACAAATTTGTAGGGTCGTAGGTTACACTTTGTCTGTAGTCACTGCTGCAGGGATAGCTACTCCCTGTAGTTGCAGGCGAAATCCCGCAGCTGGCCGGAGATGGTAGAAGGCCGAAGAACTGTGTAGCGCGGTACGGTGATGTCGCACGAGGGTATCAGGTGTACACGGCGCGCCGGCGACGATGCGTCGTGGAATTTTCCCGAAGGACTCCTAAGTCGGGGTACACGAGAGTGGTCGCTCGGAGAATTATCCAACCCGTAGCGTGGAACCCGGGGCGTAAAACTCGGAGTGTAAAACTCGTGGTATAAAAACTCGGTGCATAAAACCACCGTACCAGCTGATTAGAACTCAGCCTAAAACCTCCGTGTTGGGGTACCACCGGACGTCCACCAGAAGATAATACCCACCCATTAGTAGCAGTATTAACGGGGGTGGTACAGACCAGAACGGAGTTTACATTAAAAACAGTTGCAGGTAAGAAACGGTTAGGGGTTTAGAATTTAGAATTTAAATATAAAATTGTTATAAAACTTGGGAGTGGAAAGAAATTTGATTGCATGAATATACTGTTAATACTTGATATGAAAATGAAAAAGGATAGATTTCTTTGATTTTTCTATGAATTAACCCTAGATAGATGACCATATTTCACTGTACGTTAAGATGCATGTTTTAGGGGGCATGTTTTGGATTATGTATATACCAGGTTTATGAATGTGGCAATATGTCTTAATGTAAGTTATTATGTTGTGAGTAAAAGAAAAACATTTTGGTTAATATATATTTTTATTTGAAAATAAAATAGAAAACAAAACACGGTACTACAAAACTTTAACATTTATGAATCTCTTCGTCAGTCTTATAATTGAAAATGTATACTTTTTAAAATCTTTAGTGTAAAAAACTTAAGTAAGTACTTGCTTAAATAATATTATTTATTCATTTTCGACCCAAAAGTGGCTAGGACAGGCGCTGGACTAGTACATACTTGGCGAAGTACTTTCAAGGATCTCAGGATCAGTGTCCAATGGGTTTTCCACTCGTGGAACACTCACGTAAATGTCTTCGGCATCGCTTGATTCATGCAACAACCGACTGCGTTCTTCATCGTTTGCACGAATTTGTGACTTCATTATAATATATTTTTTTAACGTAGCGTGTAGCAAATAAAAGAAACTAATAAAATACGTACATTTAATCTAAAAAAAAAACACAAAAAACCGGCCAAGAGCGTGTCGGGCCACGCTCACTGTAGGGTTCCGTAGCTTCCCAGACCATTAAAAATACCAACATTTTTCGTCAGCAAAAATAACTTTGTTTTTCATAGTATTTGTATGAAAAACAAAGTTATCATTTGCGTTTTTTTGAAAAAGTGCTATATAACTCAAAAACTATTCAACTCATCAAGTTGAAAATAATTTTCCTAGAAAGTTCATATAAAGGTCTACTTCTGTGATTTTTTTCATATTTTTTAAACTTATGGTTCAAAAGTTAGAGGGGGGGGGACACATTGTTTTTGACTTTCGGAGCGATTATTTCCTAAAATATTAATATTATCAAAAAATGATTTTAGAAAACCCCTATTCATTTTTAAATACCTATCCAACAATATATCACACGTCAGGGTCAAAATTAAAAAAAAAATCGCTCCCCACTTTACGTCTGGGGGAGGTACCCTAATAAAAATGTTTTTTTAAATTTTTATTTTTGCACTTTGTCGGCATGATTGATATACATATTGGTACCAAATTTCAGCTTTCTGGTGCTAACGGTCACTGAGATTATCCGCGGACAGACAGACAGACAGACATGGCGAAACTATAAGGGTTCCGTTTTTTGCCATTTGGCTACGGAACCCTAAAAACGCATTTTCCCAAAGGTCAAAATAATGACACTAAAGATAACCATACGTCACAACGACGACGTACGGTAGGTAAATATTGACGAAAATATTGCACTTATCGGAGCGATAAGGGTGTCCGGGCCGGCCAGTCTCAACAGAGATAACGACAAAATCGTTAACTTTCGGTTGCTAACTGGCAAGCATCATTATGATGGCGCTGAGTGTTAATGTCCAGCGATATTTATTATTAAAAAAAATATTGCAACCGAATTTATTCGTTAGTAATCAGCGATCGAAAGTTAGCGATTTTGTCTTTATCTCTGTCGAGACTGTCGGCCCTCGCAGCTCCGAGGGCCGACTGAGCTGGCAGGAACGGCAAGTTAAGTAACGCGAAAAATAAACGAGTTATATCGAATACGTCGATTTGACGTAGGTATATATCTAGGATTAAGGCACTACCCCAAGCAAAAGCCGTTTTTTGTGCAGTTTTTTGGAGCCAACTCCTCTTTAACCAAAAGAAATACCAAGTAATAAAAATACATTAAATTTCTACATATTCTTAGACTGCAAAGTGGTAGTTTTATTTTTTATTTTAAGTCTCATAATGTGTAATAAATCCCCTCACAATGAAACCACAAAAATGAGAAAAAAATATAATTTATAACATGCTTCTTCTCGTAAAGTTAACATTATTTTGATTTGCTTCTTATACTAATGGATAGACAATTTAATAATGAACATAATGCTAGTTTTTTTTTTTTCAAAAGACGGAAATTTGATTTTATAAAGAATAAAAATCACTAATTTCGCACAATTCGACCCGCAGTGACTGACGTAAAAACCACTTTGTAGTGCATGCTGATTAGAACTTTATTCTAATAGTATTTCAAACGAAGTTTGAATCACCACAAATAGAGTTGCTAATTTTGCCTGGGGTAGCGCCTTAAGTAACTAGGTGACGCTGATAGGATGTTAATTCGAGCTAACTTTGTTTGGGTTATTGAAACACTGAAATGTACAAGGGCATATTAACATATACGTTAGAAAGTTATAGAAAACCTCCGTTAGTGATGGAGTGAGCCGTAATGCACCATGTGGTCCCGGGTGGGTTGGTAGATGTCACATGTTTTCGAATTTTAAATGGTCTCAGTTTATTTAAAAGAGGTATTCCTCAGAGCGCACCTATTTTTAAACGCAACCATCTAAGCGCAACTAAATGATTCCTCGCAGCACAACCATAAGTTGCGCTCAAAACTGCAACAAAAAAATATTATGTGTATATTCCTCAGAGCGCAACCATGATATAAAATAGAGAAGGGTATGATGGATTCATTCATTATATCGATAGACAGTTTCATTACTGGTATTCCGCTGCATCAGGATAGAGTATAAGTCGACCCCCAACACAAATGGAAAAAAATCTAGAAAGGTGGTGCTCAAATCACTACAGTTTCATGGAAATACTTCTCTAGGTTATCGTAAATAGAATTATGAATTTCAAGTGAACCAGATAGAGCAATCATGACGTTCGAATTGAACCTCGCTCAAAAAGAAAGGAAGAAAGAAAAAGTATTTGTTAGCTCGCCAGGACAAAGTACAGAAAAACAGAATGGTCAAATGACATTATACAAAAAAACTTTTTTGCAAAAAATAAAACCGACTTCACACAAAAAAGTGAAAAATAACTTTAGCTTCTGAAGTCGGTGACCTTTGTTTGATTGATTTAATTTTTTTGTCACCGACTTCAGAAGCTAAAGTTATTTTTCACTTTTTTGTGTGAAGTCGGTTTTATTTTTTGCAAAAAAGTTTTTATTTTTCACTTTTTAGTGGTTCACAATATGTGCATACCCTTTCACAGCGTACCAGCGTGATTTTTTGTTATGAACTGGTGTAAACAATAGACAGACATGAGATTTCAGCAATCCCAGTAAGAGACACACATTTGCTACATTTAATGATGAGTTCCGTTGCCTTTCTCCGAAGTTCTTCATCAGATCTTTACCAAATTTAAATGGGATCACTCCGAGAAAGTACTCTTTCAAAAACTACCCAAATCGCTTCTGGTGTGCCTATAAAATTTGAAGAGTTCTCTCTATTTCTCCAGGATCCCATTATCAGGATCCTGACTTGATGATTATGGGACCTTCTGGGAAGTATACCCTTTCAAACAATTAAAAAACAAATTCGGTCCAGTCATCTTCGAGTAATCGGGGAACATTGAATTGAGAACCCCCTAAGACGACCCACTGACCACCTCCTCCTTTTTGAAGTCGGTTAATAACGACGTTATGGTACGTGACTCAAATATCCGGATAGCCTTTAAAAGATTTGGCCGAGTATAATTTGCTTCTAAGAATTGAAGAGTTCCGTTCCTATGTCATGGATCCCATAATCAGAACCTAACCAAATTCTCATCAAACTACCCTTGAAGTACCCTTGCCAATAAAATAAAAAAAACAATACATGTCAAGGTTAGGCTAAGGTGAGGCTTATCTCCAATAAATGGAACTAAATACACCTAACTGTCGAAATCTGGGAATATTGTACACATCTGCGTACCCCCTCAGAGCATACAGGCGTAATGTTACGTCATGATGTTGTATAAACAATAAACATTCAAGCGATTGCAGCAGTTACTGCAGATTTGCCGTGTATATTTGAAGAGTTCCATTGTATATCTCCGAAGATCCGGATCAGATCTTCAGCAAATTAAAATATAACCACACGGGAAGCACCAGCTTTCAAATTAAAAAGAATCATCAAAATCGGTTCACCCAGTCGAAAGTACTGAGGTAACAAACACTGTCGAAATCTGGGTGTATTGTACACATCTGCGTACCCCCTCAGAGAATACAGGCGTGATATTACGTCATGATGTTGTATAAACAATAAACCTACAAGCGATAACAGCAATCACTGCAGATTTGCCGTACATTTTTGAAGAGTTCCATTGTATATCTTCGAAGACCAGCATCAGATCTTCAGCAAATTAAAATGGGACCACATGGGAAGCACCAGCTTTCAAATAAAAAAAGAATCATCAAAATCGGTTCACTCAGTCGAAAGTTATGAGGTAACAAACACAAAAAAAAAAAAAAAACATACAGACGAATTGATAACCTCCTCTTTTTGGAAGTCGGTTGAAAAGAGAAAAAAAAGACAAATAATTTAAAAAAAAAGAAACGAAATTGGTACAGGCCAAAAGGGGATGGGGATCTCAGCATGGTGCTGTAACATAAAACATAAAACTTACAAAAGTACAAATACAAGGATCTCGACCAGGCTTTCCCTTTGCTTACATTTCACCACACTATTTCATGGATTTTAGGTAAATATAACTGACAGGCTAGAGCCCCGTAACCTTGGGATTACCACTGACAGTTGCGTATAAAATTCACTAAAATATTACGAAACATTCATTCTTTTTTGTATATTTTACACCCACATCCACAATTCTTTGACAGATGAGCCAGTTTGTGGGTGTTTTGTTCAGGAGGATGGTTATGTATTCTCAAAGAGTTGTATGAGATTTGTAGAGCAGATAATGGGAATATTCCATCCGGGTGTTAAGTCTGAACGGACCAAAATGACCCAAACATTTTTGATTTTGACATATGAACGCTACCTGATAAGCGGGCGTTTGACAAAAGAAAGAACGATGTGTTACCTGCGGCAAAGGTATATAGGTATTTTCTTGGTGTTGTCTCGTCTACCATTTACTTTTTGTGAAGCAACGTTTCCAAGTGTTACTGAGCAACATCCGATAACAGAAAGTTATTTTTTGTTACTACATAATATATATGTCGCCGTCTAAACATGGACCGTTCACCGAAAAGATAACGGTCTGATTATCTAAAAACAGCTGTCATTGTGACATCTTCCGATACAAAAATGTGTTTTAAACAGCTGTTTTTAGATAATCAGGTCGTCATCTTTTTGGTGAACATGGACCTTAGTATTTTAGGTTACGGCTAATAGCCAAATTTTTAATTTATTTATTTATTTATGTATTCTCTTATCTTCGGTTAGAACTAGGTTTAGCTTTCATCTTAGTGGCTAGAACTAAGTGAAGCCGCACACCGGTAGTTAAACTCAGGTGTATCCTATAATATAGGATTATATTATAACATCAGGTTTTTAGTTCAGTTAAGCATTTCGGTTTTGTTTTGAGATTCTTATCTTGCGTAGTAACAATTAGCCACAAAAGTTACAGATGTTAACGTGTTGCACAGTTTTGACGTAGATTTATATCTATGGTAATGTCATAATATTGTCAATGTGTCATACTAGTCTAGTTTCTAAATATTTAAGCTAATTTCTTTAAGTAGAATAAAGCCTTAATTTCTGAAAGGCTTTGCATTTTCTTTACATCAAGTGTTGCTCCACAAAAAGTAACTGCGATGTGGATGTACTTTATGGTACCTTATAATAGGTTGTCAAGCTTCATTGCACGCTCCAATTTCAAAAACCATTCCCAAGACTTTAAGTTTTTTCCAACCGATAGAGAAGCGTCTCTCAGTTTCTCAAATATTTTTAGATCCTCCTAGATATTCCGTGGTAAGTTTGAACGTATTTTGAATGTGGCATTATTTCCATCTCATTTCCTCTTGGTCTGGATCTAAACTACTGCAGTTAGTAGTTCTACGATAGTTTAGAAGTCTGTTCACAGTACTGAGATTGAGGTAGATGCGAAATGTTTTTGTTGTAGGCAGTTAAATATTAGAGCTTATACTAACGGTATAGACGGGTCAAAGTTGATATAATCGTAATTAACTTACTTGCAATATCCAAATAATGTGGCATCACTCCTTTAATCCCCGTGGCTACTACAGAGAAATTAAATAAATAAATAATAATAAATATCGCTGGACATTAACACACAGCGCCACCTAGTGCCACACTAAGCAAAGCTTGTGTCGTGGACACTAGATAGTTGATATACTACATATATACTTTTTGTTTGTAAATACATACTTATTATACATATAAACATCCATGACTCGGAAACAAATGTCCATGCTCATCACACAAACATTTGCTCCTACCGGGATTCGAACCCAGGACCCTAAGAACGTAAGGCAGCGTCACTACCACTACGCCATTCGGGTCGTCTGTCATTGAAATTCGCAATGGAATAACCCAATAACATTTTAATCAAACCCTTCCATACAATGAGGTAGTCAGTTACTCAATGAGACTAATGATGGTTTTCACTAACACTAAGAGACACCGAAATGGATGCCTATATACGAGTAGATTAATGTTATTGCACCATTGGAATTTCAACTCTTGGTACTGGACTGTTCGTTGAAATTCCAACAGGGTGTTGCTTCGTGTTCTAGTAAAAGCAGCCATAACTAGCAAAGTTTGGCAAGATGCCACATAACACATCTGGCTGTGATAACCGCCAGTAGGATTCGACGAAAAGTTCTGAAACTAGTCTTTAGAACTAAGTTTACTTTGAAGGACTCTGCAATATGCAGCCTGAATTTGAATGCTGGAATTACAAATGGTATCGTTTGTCTGACTGTCTTATTCTTTATGGGAAACAAACATTACCTACAATAAGTATTAACAATAAACAGAAGATAATTATATTGAAATAAGTTCGAACTGGAAGGAGGACGCGCGGGTTTGCGAGAAGTAGAAGGAGTGGAGGGTAGCCTTTGCCCAGGAGAGAGACAGAGCAGGCTAAAAAATTAGTATCAAAAACTGAAAAGAATTACAGAGGGCCAAAAAATACAGTGTATAAACAACCTCATCACGAAGCCGTCAATCAAGCATTCTGTACATCGAACCAATTAACTTAACGTAACAATTACCTACTGCTGGGAAATAACTTTTTTATGGGGTGAAAAATCATGTTTTGTGGCAGAACTCAATGTAACACACTCAATGAAACCAACTGATGGATGTGTCACCGTAAAATAGTCAAACACGTTAGATTGTAAAATAACTAGAGACATTGTGAACTCTGGAAATAATGTCAAACGAACATACTGCTCAATTTTCCGGGCGATTTTTCGTTTTTTTTCATTTTCATTTAACCTCAAAACACTTTATATTTCCATAAAAAGCGTAGTCGACGGAGCCCCGATACGCGAGGCCCCTATTTCTAAGTGCAGGGTTTAAAGGAACCTAACTAACCTAACGTGGGGGTGCCCAAAGTCCCGATTATGAGGGCAGAGATACTTCCGTCGCATGCATTTCACAATATTACAGTTTCACTTCGATAGATTACAATCTACCGAAAAATAATGCGTTATATTGTACGCAGTATGTTCAGTTGACAATATTTCGAGAGTTTACAACCTCGCTAGAGAGATTACAATCTAACGTGTTTGACAATTTTACGGTGACAGATGGATTGAATAGTACGGGGGTCATTGAGGTGTTTAAAGTAAAATCTTATAAATATAGACATGTATTTAAGAAAACATTTGTCAAAAAGTTGTAACTTTGAGCCTCAATATCTCCGTAACTATAGAAGGTTCCCAGGTATGGTGTAGAAGGGTTGTGGGACTGTTCGAAAGAGATACCGCGGCCCCGGAACGTAAAGAGCGAGGCAGGAACATGGATGGTTTTTGGTCAGTAAAAGTCTGACACTCCCTACCGCTCCGCCTAGAGTGGGAGAAGGCATTTGACGATATCACATTCGAAAAAAAAATAATGGCATAGAACAAAAAGATTATCGCAACGACGGGGAGAACAAGTGCCTTTCGGCGTCTCTAAGAGGTGTTTTACCCCTTTATATCTGCATCGTTGCAACAGGAGGTGGCTATACAGCAGCATTGCCACGTTTTTTATTTACGGGACTTTATGTACATAATTATGGTTTAAATTCGCAGGTTATTGGGTTATTCTATCAGTAATTTACCTACATTATAGCGGATCGGAGTTTGGATTTGTGTTTGGTTGATGGTAATAGGCTCGCCCATTACTACATACGGGGTGGAAGGGACACCATTGTTGTATATAATTATCATACATTGAGGGTAGCCTCATAATAATGTTTAGTTCGCATACCGTCAGTTAAATAAATCAGTCTTTATCTAGCAAGTGTTTCACTTCATGGTGACAGCGATAAATTCGAATTACGCTTTCGGAAGTATATGATAGACATTATCAACGTGGTTTTAGTGAGTTGTGGTGATAGACAGTACGTGTAAATATGGAACACGCGAGACCACCGGCCGAACTAGTGCTAGAAGGTGGTCCGGCGAACCGCGCTGACACGTGGCGAAAGTGGCTAAAACAGTTTAGGGTTTTTCTAAAGGCATCAGGAGTCTACAAAGAAGACAAGGGTGTACAAGCCAGTTTGCTTATTAACCTAATAGGCGCTGATGGATATGACATATATTCCACATTTAAAATAAAAGTGGAAGGGCAAGATGATGACATCGATGTGTTGATCCAAAAATTCGATGAACACTTCGGTACTAAAAGCAATGCAACTATGGCGAGATTCCGATTTTTCACGCGAAATCAGATGGATGGCGAAAACATAGATGCCTATGTGACAGCACTAAGGTTATTATGCCAACATTGAAGACGGTTTAATACGAGATCGTATTGTTTGTGGAGTAATCGACACAAGTGTGCGCGATAGACTACTCAGAACAGACGAGCTAAGTTTGGAAAAAGCGGTTAAAATATGCCAAGCAAGTGAGGTATCTAACGAAGAGAACCGACACATAGAAAAAACAAAATGTGAGGAACAAAGTGGTGCGGTAGACGCGTTATCGAGTACGCGTGCACCGAGGCATGGCGGACCAACGGCGGCGGCGGCGGCGCGGGAGGCGCGGGGCCGAGCCCGCGGTGATCCTGCGACGGCGCGCGGGACGCGACACGCTGGGCGTGCGCAACCTCATGGTTCAGCGGCCGGGAGTACTGCGGCGACGTTGGGTCGCGAGTTCGATTCTGTACCAAATCGTAATACGGCGTCAAAGTGTTGTAGTGCATGTGGTGGCGTTCACGATGATAACGCGCGTTGTCCAGCGCGATTTGCAAAGTGTTTCTTGTGCTACAATAAAGGTCATTACAAAAATATGTGTACGGTCAGAGCAAATAAGCGTGTTTACCAAATACAGGAGAACAGTGACGGTGACGATGACTTATTCTATGTGTCGACTTTGGAACAAACATCAAAACATAAAGACAGTAAGTGGTTTGAACGTTTAAATTTTGCCGAAAATGGGCTTGGAATCAGCGAATTGTTTAAACTTGATACAGGTTCGGATCTGAACGTATTATCACTATTTATTTTTAAAAAAATAGGGTATTCAATAGACGATATCAAGCCATGTAGCATAAGAGCGCAGTCTTTTTGTGGGAATTACATTCCAATCCTAGGCTCACGTCAGATATTGTGGTCATTTAAAGGTAAACACTACTTAATAGATTTTGTGATATCAAATGATCGATGCCAAAGTGTATTGGGGAAAAATACCTGTGAAGAATTAGGTTTAGTTAAGAGGGTTTACACTGTCAAAGTTGATAAATATAATGATTTATTTCAAGGAATTGGCAAATTGCCAGGGAAAAAATACAGAATCATTTTAGAAAACAATGCAAGTCCTTCGGTTTGCCCTGTCAGAAAAATACCATTAGGGATACGGGATAAATTAAAGACTGAACTCGATAGTATGGAGCACATGGGAATAATTCGTAAGGTAGCGCACCCGACGGAGTGGGTGAATGCTATTGTGTTACCGGCTAAGAAGGATGGCAGTCTGCGAGTGTGCCTCGACCCACGGCCACTGAACAGAGCGGTGCGCCGCGCACACTACCCCCTACCTACGCTTACTGAGATTGCCGCCAAACTAACAAATGCCAAGTATTTCAGTAAACTTGATGCTCGGTCCGGATTTTGGATGATTGAATTAGATGATGACAGTGCGGATCTTTGTACGTTTGGAACTCCATTCGGGAGGTATCAATTTTTACGATTACCTTACGGCATTAATTGTGCAAGTGAGGTATTTCACGGTAAAATACGACAGCTATTAGAAGATCTCGACGGGGTAGATTCATTTGTAGATGATATAATTATTTGGGGCAGGACTAAGGAAGAGCACGATGATAGACTGATCAAATTGCTAGATAGGGCTCGGGAAGTAGGAATTAAATTTAACAGGGAGAAGTGTGAGTTTTGTGTACAACAGGTTACGTATCTGGGGCATATTTTTAGTAGTAAAGGTATGCAGATTGACACAAACAAGATAAAAGCAGTAACAGACATGCCAGAACCAAAAGATAGGCCATCGCTAGAGCGATTTCTAGGCATGATAAACTACCTATCAAAGTTTATTCCAAATTATTCGCAAATGGCAAGCCCTCTTAGAAGTTTGCTCAAAAAAGGCAATGAATGGGTGTGGGACAGTGTACATGAGTCTGCGGTTCACAGGTTGAAGCAGGCGGTAAGCAGCGCGCCAGTGTTGGCGCTGTACTCAAGCGAACGGCCGGTCGTGGTCACAGTGGATGCTAGCTCCACGGCTTTGGGCGCTGCGTTATTACAGGACGGCCGTCCGGTTGAGTTTTCTTCCCTTACAATGACAGACACCCAAAAACGATACGCGCAGATTGAAAAGGAAATGCTGGCGATCGTATTTGCCATGGAAAAGTACCATCAATATGTGTATGGGAAGAATGATGTGGTCGTAGAAACAGACCACAAGCCTCTGGAGGCACTATTTAAAAAAGGCTTGGATGCAGTGCCGGTACGGTTGCAAAGAATGATGTTGCGCGTGCAACGCTATGAGTTTACGGTGGTTTACAAACCAGGGAAATTTATGTATGTAGCTGATGCACTATCGAGAGCAGCCTTACCGGAACTCATGCATGACAGAGTGACAAGTGAGGTGGAGGATCAGGCTTGTTTCCTCATAGCAAACGTACCGTTCAGCGATAGTAAACTCAGTAGGGTCAGAGATGTCACACAGAGGGATCAAGAATGCAAACTAATAATAAATCATATTCAAAATGGGTGGCCTAGGTATAAAAAGGATTTGAATGAAATGATAAACAAGCATTGGGCATATAAAGAAGAATTTCAGCTAGTCGACGGGGTGATCTTCAAAAATCACTTAGTGTACATACCATGTGACCTAAGAGGTGAAATGATATCGCGCGTTCACGAAGGGCATCTAGGGATCGACCGCTGCAAGCGTCGAGCACGTGATGTTATGTTTTGGAGCGGGATGTCACGTGACGTGGAGCAGGCTGTCCGTACCTGCGCCACCTGCGCGGAGCACGCAGCGCGAAATGTAAGGGAGCCTATGATACCGCATTCAATTCCGGAATTACCTTGGAACAAGGTTGGCGCTGATTTATTTTCATGCGACCGAAAGAACTTCTTAATTATAGTAGATTATTTTTCAAATTACATAGAGATAAGCGCCTTAACAAATATTGGATCCCGAGCTGTTATTGCTGCGATGAAAGATCAGTTTGCAAGACATGGGATTCCAAAGGAACTAGTTACTGACAATGGTCCAGCTTTTAGTTCCAGAGAATTCAGAAAATTTACTGAAGATTGGTGTTTCACACATACAACATCGTCGCCCAATTACGCACAGTCTAACGGACTCAGTGAGAGAGCTGTAAGAACAGTCAAAACAATCATTAAAAAATCACTCAGTACTGGTACGGATTATTATCTAGGGTTATTAAATTACAGAACAACACCTAGAGATGGAATTAGTGCACCGTCGCAATTACTAATGGGTCGACGACTAAATACTCGCTTACCAGTACACACAGAAAGATTACGACCAGAACGTAACAATCATAAAGACTACAAAAACATAGTTACAAAACGCGAAAAGTCAAAGAAATATTATGACATGCATTCCCGAGAGTTACCGGCATTAAAGCCAGGTGAGAATGTTATTGTAGCAGATGACGACAAGCGTCGGCGATATATGCAAGTGCAGGCACCAGCGCCGCAGCCGCGATCGTACTTCCTCACTGATAGCAGCGGTCGGAGATACCGCCGCAACAGACGGCACATCATGAAGGCTGCGAGCTCAGGGGATACCACGGCACATTCTGCTTCCACGCAAGAGAAGGAGGATAGTAGCAGTGAAGAAAATGAGCGCACGAGTACGTACAGTGATGCGGAAGAGAGTATGAATGAGGGGCTGAGCGACAACGATAGGGTTGTGACTAGGTCGGCTAGTTCTTCTCCTGATTCTGTTGTACAGCAGCAAACCCGGGCTGCTTCGCGAAGGGCACGTGAAAAACTTGCAATGTTTTTTAAAAAGTAAATAAGACCAGATACCCAAATACTAAATTAATAGGTATCTTTATGTGTATGTGTTAAAATAGTACCTACTTATGTTAATTATAAGAATAATCGTTATTTAATTAACAATTAGACCAGTAACCGGAAGATGCTACGGATGATATTGTGCCTGTATATATGTATTTCTGATACTGTACCTTCACATTTTTATATTGTTGTGAAATATTAAGGTGGTGGGATTTAAACTACTTAAGCTTACTTTTTTTTTTTCTTTATAAAGGGGGAAGATGTTGTATATAATTATCATATATTGAGGGTAGCCTCATAATAATGTTTAGTTCGCATACCGTCAGTTAAATAAATCAGTCTTTATCTAGCAAGATCGTGTTTCACTTCAACCATTACAACATTCTGAACGCAAACGGCAACTAATCAGCGGTTATTAAAAAAAAAACATTTGTTTCCTATAAACGTGTATTAGCTACATACACGGTCAAAATGTATGGAATAGCAGATTTTTTTCTCAGAATGATGTACTGAATACCGTTTTCGCAGCGCTGTCCCTTCTACCCCATATAACAATCAGTTTCTAATTTGTATTGATTCCCTTGTGACCTCAGATTGATCGCATTTGTAAGAAGTTCTCAAACCTCTGTTCTTACAAACTACTTGCTTGTAGTTTGTGGAACTACCGCATAACTTAACTTCTGGGTCTGACAGTGAACATTAGACAACTACAAGTTTGTTGCTAACTTTATCTTAATGAACTTTTGTATTTGTTTAATGAGTGATAACATAACTAGCTGACCCACGCAACTTCGTCTGCGTCACTCAAGAGAGAAAAAGCTCACTAAGGGAATAAAATTTCTCCCAATTTTGCAACATTTTTCATTTATGCTCCGCTCTTATTGGTCGTAGCGTGATGTTATATAGCCTAAAGCCTTCCTCGATAAATGGACTATCCAACACAAAAAGTCTTTCACCAGTAGAAAGCTACATTTTTAATGAGTAACCTAAGCTATAAATGAAATTGATAACATGCACATTAGCCGAGCTATTACAATTTTTGCGGTCTAAGTCCCGGGCGAAGCTAGTAGACAATAAGATGGTAAAAAACCGCCAGCGGCGTTGATCTAGTAGCCACTCGGAGAACGGAGCTTGGAGTTAGACGACGGAATTAAATTAAAAAAAGTTTTTATCAAGAAAATCCGATCCTCAAACGAAAACTAATCGTTGTGCTCACATACTACCTACAGTAGTTTTTAATAGTCCGTCATTCACATCGTATACATTTAATAGATAGGTATCTGCAGATACCAATAAATAAAATAACTAATAGATGACTGAACATCAGAACTTTTCACGAGTCTTAAGATGAAATTATGATAGTTCGCTTCAAAGAAGAAAATTTCCTGCTTTGTTTGATGTATAAAAGGCAATACGCAGGTTCACGTTCAACAGAGGAGTAATGGCGTATGTAAAAAAGACTAATGACGTCACATCGACAGTTCTAAGTCGTCATCATTACCAAGCCTTTTTCCAACTATGCTGGCGTCGGCTTCCAGTCTATGTAACCAGATGCAGCTTGATACCAGCAGTTTACATGGAGCGACTGCCTATCTGACCTCCACAACCCAGTTAATAATAATACATGTTGTTCAGTAGCAGGTTTTACACAATTAAATACGAACTGTAATTCACACTCAGTCTGTATTTGGGCAGAGTCCTTATCACTAGTTCACAATATAACGTCAGTTAATAATGATTTGCCTCCCTTTTTAGGTTTCCGTAGCCAAATGGAAAAAACCGGAACCCTTATAGATTCGTCATGTCTGTCTGTCTGTCCGTCTGTCTGTCCGTCCGTATGTCACAGCCACTTTTATCCGAAACTATAAGAACTATGCTGTTGAAACTTGATAAGTAGATGTATTCTGTGAACCGCAAAAAAAAAAACAATAAAATTTTGGGGTTCCCCATACTTTGAACTGAAACTCAAATATTTTATTTTTATCAAACCCATACGTATGGGGTGTCTATGGATAGGTCTTCAAAAATGATATTGATTTTTTTTCTAAACTTACTGGTTTGCGCGAGAGACACTTCCAAAGTGGTAAAATATGTGTCCCCCCACACTAACTTCTAAAATAAGAGAATGATAAAACTTAAAAAAATATATGATGTACGTACATTACCATGTAAACTTCCACCGAAAATTGGTTTGAACGAGATCTAGTAAGTAGTTTTTTTAATACGTCATAAATCGTAAATTTTAACTTTTATAATATGTTACTTGGTGCTACGGAACCCTTCATGGGCGAACCCGATTCGCATTTGGCCGCTTTTTATACACCTAACCGCCATTCAAATCAACTGTCAATTACTCAATCCGCTAAGAAATACTATGATTGTTTAAAAGAAACAAATAAATGACTAATGAGAAAATAAATACAAAGATATTATTTATTTATTAATGAAAATATATAAAAGTATTTTAGAAATAATTAAGCAACTACGTCATAACCGTCACGTACCTATGTATGTGGTACTTGTTAATATCACCCGCCTAGCCTTTTCCCAACTATGTTGGGGTCGGCTTCCAGTCTTACCGGATGCAGCTTAATACCAGTATTTTAAAATAAATAAATAAATATCGCTGGACAATAACACACAGTGCCATCTAGTGCCACACTAAGTAATGGTTGTGTCGTGGACACCAGATAGTTGATAAACTACATATTATATACCTTTTTTGTTTGTATAATAATAATATAAAGGGTGTTGCACTTGTTCTCCCCGTCATTGCGATCATTTTTTTGTTCTACACCATACCTGGGAACCTTCTAGATACGGAGATATGGGGGGTCAAAGTTACAACTTTTAAAAAATTTTTTTTTAGATACAAGTTTTTTTTGTGAGATTTTGAATTTTAACACCTCCACGATCCCCGTACTATTCAATCCATCCACCGGCACAATGTTTTAAGTGCGTTACATTGAGTTCTACCACAAGACATGATTTATAACCTCAAAAAAAAAAGTTGTTTCCCAGCAATAATTTTTGCGTAAAGTTACTTAGTTTGATGTACAGAATGCTTGGTTAACGGCTTTGTGATGAGGTGGTTTACACCCTGTATACTTATTATACTTACCTAAAAACATCCATTCAACTCGGAAACAAATTTTACATGGAGCGACTGCCTATCTGACCTCCACAGCCACTCTGACCTACCCAGTTAATACTGGGTAATACGATACCTCTTGGTAAGACTGGTTGTCAGGCTGTTTGGGCCTTTGACTACCTGTAACGACTGCCAAAGATTGACAAATGACAGCCACGACCAACAGCTTTACGTGCTTTCCGAGGCACGGAGGAAACTCGGTATGTAAGGGTGGTCACCCATCCACGGACCAACCTAGGCAAGTATGGCTTAACCTAAAGATCGGCCCGAGCGGCTGTTATTATTTAGCCACGAGCTCCTTACTTGTTAACATATACTCAAAGGGTAAGTATCGTCCCTTGAGTAAAACAAAGTGGCCCTCAATCCACACGCACATAGTATACCGACATAACTGTACTGTACTGTATGTTCGTATATCGACAATAAATAATAACAATTACACAAATAAACACAATAGTTACAATAATCAATGGTAATCAGTCTGTGCAAATGTTCAAACCGCAATTCTAATGAACACGGTATAAGGCACTCGGCAGACTAACGAGCATAATTTGGCAAACGGTTGTACATCTGGCTCCAACGGCCGACAGTCCATTTGCCAACTTCCTAGTCATCTAGTTCACATCTAACTTGAATGAAGACTGCCTTTACCTTGGCCAGAAGCTAAGCCATACAACGCCGCTTATATCTTGGGCACATTATCAGTTGGCAGCGTTTTGTAGGTGACTTTTGGCGCCATTTTGTTTGTTTTTTTTTTTTTTTGGAACAATTCCACCACACTATTTCCAAGCCACTGTAACTCCTGAAAGCCAGAATCAACAGTGGCGACTACCAGAAAAGCGCCGAGACTATGAAGCTCGACGAACTCCCAGAGAATGAATTTAACTGTCTTGGATTCCGCCACGAAATTTGTGCCATTTTGGTGTGTTGTTTAGTTACCGAGTCCCCGGTTCCCAAGTTATTGTTAGGCTTTGGCCGAGTGGTGGCCAAGGTTTGGCTAAAGAAACCAGAGTCGTCCTAAAGTTCGTTGGGTTGACGATATCGTCAAAGTCACTGGAAACACCTGGATCAGGGACGCACAGAAAAGGTGGTGGTATAGATGAAAGGGGGGGCCTATATCCAGCAGTGGGTGTGTAAGGGCTGATATGAGGACTTCAGGGTATTTTATCTTGTTAATTAACGATATTGTTAAACAATACACCATATTAGACCTTATCCGCTCCTTGTCGCTCCGGACATAGTGTAAAGATGCTATGAAGGAACATCCGATAAATACGAACAAACATACATATAGACCGCTCGATACAATCATTACCTTTCCTTTTGGCTTTACCGTAGTCGGTTAAAAATAGATACATGACCAAAAGTTGGTATATACAGATAGTAGGTACCTAATAGGGAAAAATAATGTCGTCTGGGAAGATACTTGAAAAATAATGATTGGACTTAAAAATGCTCGTACGATTTTCTAAAGTGGAACCTGCAGACATAATAATGACGTGAAGTTATTTGCACAGTTTCCTAGAAAATGGCAGATCTTAAGAACACTATTAAAAGAAACATCCTGAGTTAATGTTCTTTTTATGTTACTGCATGACCTATCAAAATGGAACTAGTGATTATAAAAATCAACACTAGTTCCATCATGGTACTGTTAATGTTACTAGTGGAACTAGTGATAAAAAAAATCAACACTTGTTCCATTATTTTCAGATTTTTTCAACATGGAACTAGTGATAATAAAAAACAACACTAGTTCCATCATGGAACTGTTAATGGTACTAGTGACAATGAAGCTTACATACCGAGTTTACTCCGGTCCTCGGAAAGCACGTGGTCCCGGCTGTCATTTGTAATTCTTTCAGTCGTAATTTGTAGTCAGTGGGCCAAAAAATCTGACAACCAGTATTAGCAAGGGGTATCGTATTACCCAATAATAACTGGGTCACATCATCGGTACGTACTGGACCCGCGTGGTGGATTATAGCCCATTCCCTTTCATAAAGATTCCTGTCCCAGCTGTGGGAACATTATAGGCTGATGATGATGGTGATGTGGAGGTCAGATAGGCAGTCGTTCCATGTAAAGTACTGATATTCAGCTGCATCCGGTTAGACTGCAAGTAGATCCCATCAAAAGATTACGCGAAGATTCGGATCGGAATATAATTAGATGGTTAATGACCTTTTATATCTACTTGTGTGAACCACCTCTCTTTGTTCACTGATAATTAAACTTACCTCATAATTGGTCAAAGCCACGTACGAAAGAGGTTTCGTCCAAAAAAATGCAGCTTTCATCCTGTTAACGTGGAACTAAAGTAAATTCCTAAAATACTCGACTCAAAGGAACTAGTGAGCATTTTGCGGTGCTGAAACTGAGAGCATTATTTTCAAAGAGGATTATTTTTAGTCGCATTATTTAGGGGGTTATCAGACTAACGGTTCAGTGGACCACAAGGAATATAATTAGGTATCTGCTATAACTATGTCATGAACTCATGATACTTTACTTAATGTTACCTAGTAAACATCTTTATTATTTTGCCCTTATGCCAATTTATTAGAGGTCGGCACTCAAAACATTCCTTCAAAAAATAAATGCGGCCCATCTGTATCGGGAACAGGGTCCAAGCTACCGGCTGGTCAGGGCTCCAGCAAAACGAACCTCCTAACAATACAAGCCGCGTCCAGAAGTATCGTTTTCTGAATGAAGCTCTTGATCCACCTGTGAGAGAGCTTCCTCAGTTATTGATCGAGGCTCTTGGCAATTAAGCCATTGGCTGATACGACTATCGTTACAATGATCGCTGAGTTCACATCTTACTTAATTATTATCATTATCATTCTCGTAATGCCTTTATCTCAATTTATTTGGGGTCAGTACAGTATATCTTCTTTGGGAATCATCATCATCTATATAAAATATCAGCGGAAAGAGTCTACTGCAGGACATAGACCTCCCCAAAGTGTCGCCACATTGACCGGTCCCTTGCGACTTGCATCCAGCGGAATCCCGCAACCTTCACCAGGTCCTCGGTCCACCTAGTGAGAACCCTCCCTTTCTTCTTCGGAAATGGAATATTTATTTACTGTTGTGGTAGCAGGATTGAAATGACATGAAAAGCCTGAACATTTCGCTCCTCCCAACTTTTTCGAAGGTACAAAAAGTTCACCATGACTAAATTAAATACAGTCAACGAAGTTAGGGCAATGGCACCCAATATTTTAAAAAGTTGTTGACAGCCAGACTGGTTTCAGATTTATTGGTAAAATTCCGTGATTTTACTTCAATCCAATATGTGGTAAATTGATTTGTGAAACAGTTTTTTTATGAAACTTTTCTTATTTGGGCTCACCAATCTGAAACTTGCAATTTATTACAGAAGTTTTTGTTATGACTGTGAAAAGGTATGATCACATAGATTTTTTATGAAATAAATCTTGTAATTCTTCTCCATATGCAAATAGGGTAGGATCGTAGACTGGTAGAGATGTGTGGAGTGACAGGAATTGATAAAGTAAGGAATGAGTATAATCGTCGAAGTTTGAAAGAATAGCATGTAAAAGAAAAACCTCAAAGACTAGGGCGTGAAAATCATGAGATGATGATATTTGAAAACAGTACAGGTGTAAGTACTAGGAGGACCATACTCTATAAGCACCAAATACGTAGTTTTGGCTTCTGGTGAAGGTTAGGGAAACCGTTGGATGCGAGTCGCACGGGACCGGTCAATGTGGCGACACTTGGAGGACACCTATGTCCATCAGTGGACGTCTTTCGGCTGAAATGATGATGATGATGGCGGTCCTACCATACGTGTGGGGTATCTATGGATAGGACATAAAAATGATATTGAGGTATTTAATATAATTTTTTTCTAAACTGAATGGTTTGGGCGAGAGACACTTCCAAAGTGTTAAAATGTGTGTGAGGGGGGGGGGGGGGGGGGGCTGTAACTTCTAAAATAAGAAAATGATAAAACTAAAGGAAAAAATATATGATGTACATTGCCATGTAAACTACCACCGAAAATTGATTTGAACGAGACCTAGTAAGTAGTGTTTTTTAATACGTCATAAATCGTAAAACGCAATTTACCTTTAATTTACAACAAACTGCAAGAACTTTATATTATGTTACTTGCTGTTACGGAACCCTTCATGGGCGAGTCCGACTCGCACTTGGCCGCTTTTTTATTTTTTTTTATTTTTATTTACCTACAAGGCTGGATTCACACTACACTTACAATTACATAACAAAACATCACGCTTGTAATCCCCGAGGGGTTGGGCACAGGTGTATCTAATAATAAACCCACATTTCGCTTTAAGAAACGTATTTATTTAGGTATTATAACATCAAACAAAGAAAAAAAACCACCATTACAATATTAAGTAACCAATGATGTACTAGTAACTAGGAAATCCACAGTCCCTAGACGTTCCCGGCGCAAAGGAGCCCATGACACTTGCAGCGTTTCCGCGCTGAATTGCCAGGGCAAGCCTTTGCACCAGGAAAGAACCAGAGCGTGGGTCACCGCCCCTTTCTCTAAGTCGCCGGCCGACCTCCGCCACAAATTTTATAGCGTCGGACCCCCAGCAACCAGTGGTTTCTACTGCCAATGGGACAAAATAATATTTCGGTACCAAGGCTGCATATTTGGCCCGCTTCTTGAGGGCGGCTGTTTCAGCAGCGGCACCGGGTGCCCTGACAGTGCGAGGGAGATGGCTGGCGGCAAACGTGCTAACGCAAGTTGCGTCCCAAAGTAGGCACTTACCCTTTTGCCAGGGTACTAAAGTCAGGCCATCCGGTCTTTTGCCATCCAAACGACAGAGACCCGGTGGTTCCAGGACACAAGGGATATTGGCGCCAACCAGCGCTCTCCGGACAATGTCGTTGAGAGCATGGTGCCGCGGAAACCTCCCTGAGCAACGAAAGCAACTTAACGCGTGGTGGCCGTTGGCCTCCATCCTGGACCCGCAGATGCATACATGTGGTTCACAGACATCGCAGCCCAGGCGGAGGGCCACTGCCACCCGCAAAGAGTCGCCGTCAAGTAAAGTGCCCAGGTGAGGTGAAGGAAGCGCTTGCAACCATGCTCCTGATTCTGACCGCGACACTGCCTTCAAGCGCGCCAATTCAACCCCCTCCGCCTGATCTATTAGACCAGCTAAAACCGCCTTCGCTCCTACGTCATCCCAAAAGCGCTGCACTTGAGGTTCTTCCGGGATGATACCGCCAGGGCAATGGCCTGACCAGGCCGCCAGAGCGTCCGTCGCGAAAGGGATACTGACTTGTTCGCCATCAAGAGATAGAATGCGAGCGACCAAGTCAGTAACCCCATGCGCAGACGCTAAGAAGGCCGGCAAGCCAACATCCTGTGTGCGACGAACACCCAGACCTCCAAATCGGATCGGCAAAGCAGCTTGCGCCCATTGAGCTTCGTTCAACGAAACGTTCAAAATACTCTCTACCGACCCCTTAAGAGCATCATCGAAAGATGAGAGAGACTGTGGGAACCACCACGTCGGGGCAGTCCGCAAAAAGTATGTCAACTTCGGAACCGCGAAACACAAGCGCAAAAGTACCAAAGCGACGTGGGCAGAAAGAACCTTGAGTCTTGTGTGGGCGTCGAGAAGATTACGGTTGCGATCCTCCAGAGCCTCAGGTACCGCAACAGGGAAGATCGGGGCACCCAAGAGACTGAAAGAGATAGGTGAAAGCATAGTGAGACCCGGAAGAATGGAAGAAAAGTGGGAGAATTTTGGCTCAGCCACAGGGCCACAGGGGAAGAACTCACATTTAGCAGAATTTGCCTCGAGGCCCAGCTCCCTGAGACGTGGAATTAATGTGCGGATGTCTTGTTCAACGTCCTCAGGTTTGCCACTTATGGTACCGTCAACCAAGTACCACACGTTCAAGGGTGATTTTAGATCGTGGATTGAGGCTTGGATGGCCAAGCTAAAAGTGAGCGGCCCAAGAGGGTCTCCCTGCTGAGCTCCAACCTGAGACATGATCAAGGAATCACCAAAGTAAAGATTGGAAGGTGCCTCGTAAACTTGATGAAGAAACGGGTATAAGGATGGGGTCCTCTCCCTCACTTCTCTCAAAAGAACATCCCTTTCCAGGGAATTAAACGCATTTTTGAGATCAAGCTTCACAATGATGCAGTTTGCGTTTTCGGCCCCCATCGCAAAAGCACGAGTAGCATGAATGGCAGCCTCGCACCCGAGGCGCGTACCGAAGCCTAGTTGATGAGGCTGCAAATAAGCTGCCATCTCTATCTTAACATTTCGCTAGTTATGTATAAGTCCCATGTCAAGGGGGGGAGCGTATTGACATCAATCGATCTCAGATCCAAACTCCGTAGACTGAGAAATTCCTGAAGGAAATACCTGAAAACACTTTGCCCGAACCGGGAATCGAACCCTAGACCTCATGCTCAGCAGTCACACTTGGGACCACTAGACCAATGAGGCGGTTCAGAGCACCGACAGTAAATTCTTTATCATCATCATCTGCCTAGCCTTTTCCCAACTATGTTGAGGTCAGCTTCCAGTCTAACTGGGTGCAGCTGAATACCAGTATTTTACATGGAGCGACTGCCTATTTGACCTCCACAACCCAGTTAATACTGGGAAATACTTATTATTGACCTTTTTGGGCCACTGACTTCCTGTAACGACTGTTAAAGATGAACAAGTGACAGCCAGGACCAACAGCTTAACGTGCTTTCCGAGGCACGGAGGAAACTCGGTATCTAAGGGTGGTCACCCATCCACAGACCAACCTAGGCAAGCATGGCTTAACCTAAAGATTGACCCATTGGCTGTTGGAACGAAGTTCCTTATCGTGCGTTGTGAAAGGGGGCTAGACGGAAAAAAAATCTTACGAAACATTGTCACGACACTTTTTATTTTTTAGAACAGCGCCATCTAATGTGTATGAGTGGTACTAATAATATTGGTAACTGCGACATCTATTGTTAAAATATGTAAGTACTACTCCGTTGTGTTACTAGATGTAGCTAGTACTTGGGAATGCACTGAGTAACACCCTCCGGCCGTTTTCGTAATTTTTGCCACTCGCAACGCTGAAAGTTGTTTTAAAAAACCAAAACGGGGAAATAATGTTTTGCTATAGTAAGCTATTGTAAGCTGTGCGGCGTCGCATGTTTCTCTGTCTGTCTCTCTCTCTCTTATAGAAAGCAAGCCAGAACTTCGTTCCATCCGGGTGTCCCTTGACACCTCTCAAGTTTTTTTATTATTTAGCCACGAGCTCCTCAATACTTACCGACAATTCTTTGTGAAATTACTATAAATAGATAAGCAATTTCATTAATTCCAGAACTCACAAATCTATTCTTGGAACAAATGTACTCATTAGCCATTAGCACTACTGGTAATAAAGTAATTTCTAACACATTATTTTAGCATTTGGCTCTAATGAGTTGGCAAGAGCCCAAGTCCTGACTATAACAAATAGTTTAGCTAGAATAATGGTCGACGCTTACTCTAAACTAATGTTAGATAAACGATTTTTGGAGAATGGTTCAAAATCTTAACTTAAGGATAATCCCCAAAGGGTTAGCCAGAAGTGTACTTACCGGTTAAGTTTTAAGTCGTCTGCCTTTCTAACCTCCACACAGGTTTGCCAACTTTTCCAACCACTACGACTGGACAATCTGGTCATACTTGGTCAAAATCGAAAAGAATCCAAATAATGCATCTGTTCTTAGAAAATCTTCAAACTCTGAACTGGTCTTATTATTGTGGAACATCACCATCAATTCCGTCTTTTCCACCATTTCGACTTTCAGACGATTTCTTTCGCATTGAGAAATATTTTTCATGACGCAAAATATGCGTTCTACAAACGCATTTGAAGGTCTAACCTCAAATATTGTCTGTACTACTTATTCTTAGAAGATTTGGGGCTTAAGTTTTACTGAAAAATTCAACCCACAATAAGTCAGCTCTCTTCGGATTTGTTTCCTGACTCTGTTGGTCCGTGCTACTAGTATTTGGCCCAGGTTCTACAGTCTGACCGGACAAATTGCATAGCGACCTAGTCCCAACAATTCCTTCTAAAACACAACAGTCCGGTTCAAAAACCCGACGGTTGGGAAAAAATGTTGCACACCAAAGATGAAAAAACATGAAGTTTTCCTATCTTTCATCCAGTTCAAATTCTTTCATTTAAAGCTTGAAGGTCCATTTTTAAATTAAAAGACAAAGAAAATTAAACGTAACGAAGCAATGGATCTTAGTGAAATGTTACCTAGGGGAAAAATAGAGGGAAGCCAGGAGAATGCCTCGGTTTCCACCTAATGTTTGTGTTTAAGGTTACAATTAAATAGAAATAAGGATTTCTATTGTACCCGGGGTGGCATGCAGCGAGGAAGCTACGAATTGGTAGCATTTATAGCTAATGCCCTGCGGCTTGGCTCACGTCGAGATCAATAGCTGTCCCACGGGACATTGGGATGAAAAGTCCTATGTTTTAATCCAGGTTATAAACTATCTGTGTGCCAAATTTCATCCAAATCCATTTGGTAGTTTTTGCGTGAAAGAGGAAAAAACATACAAACTTTTGCGTGTATAATATAAAGTGTGATAGTAAAAAACTTTTTTGCAAAAAATAAAACCGACTTCACACAAAAAAGTGAAAAATAACTTTAGCTTCTGAAGTCGGTGACCTCTGTTTGATTGATTTAATTTTTTTGTCACCGACTTCAGAAGCTAAAGTTATTTTTCACTTTTTTGTGTGAAGTCGGTTTTATTTTTTGCAAAAAAGTTTTTATTTTTCACTTTTTAGTGGTTCACAATATGTGCATACCCTTTCACAGCGTACCAGCGTGATTTTTTGTTATGAACTGGTGTAAACAATAGACAGACATGAGATTTCAGCAATCCCAGTATGAGACACACATTTGCTACATTTAATGAGGAGTTCCGTTGCCTTTCTCCGAAGTTCTTCATCAGATCTTTACCAAATTTAAATGGGATCACTCCGAGAAACTACTCTTTCAAAAACTACCCAAATCGCTTCTGGTGTGCCTATGAAGAGTTCTCTCTATTTCTCCAGGATCCCATTATCAGGATCCTGACTTGATGATTATGGGACCTTCTGGGAAGTATACCCTTTCAAACAATTAAAAAACAAATTCGGTCCAGTCATCTGCGAGTAATCGGGGAACATTGAATTGAGAACCTCCTCCTTTTTGAAGTCGGTTAATAACGACGTTATGGTACGTGACTCAAATATCCGGATAGCCTTTAAAAGATTTGGCCGAGAATCGGTAATTTGCTTCTAAGAATTGAAGAGTTCCGTTCCTTTGTCATGGATCCCATAATCAGAACCTAACCAAATTCTCATCAAACTACCCTTGAAGTGCCCTTGCCAATAAAATAAAAAAAAAACTTATCCCCAATAAATGGAACTTAATACACCTAACTGTCGAAATCTGGGAATATTGTACACATCTGCGTACCCCCTCAGAGCATACAGGCGTGATGTTACGTCATGATGTTGTATAAACAATAAACATTCAAGCGATTGCAGCAGTTACTGCAGATTTGCCGTGTATATTTGAAGAGTTCCATTGTATATCTCCGAAGATCCGGATCAGATCTTCAGCAAATTAAAAAGATAACCACACGGGAAGCACCAGCTTTCAAATTAAAAAAGAATCATCAAAATCGGTTCACCCAGTCGAAAGTACTGAGGTAACAAACACTGTCGAAATCTGGGTGTATTGTACACATCTGCGTACCCCCTCAGAGCATACAGGCGTGATATTACGTCATGATGTTGTATAAACAATAAACCTACAAGCGATAATAGCAATCACTGCAGATTTGCCGTACATTTTTGAAGAGTTCCATTGTATATCTCCGAAGACCAGCATCAGATCTTCAGCAGCTTAAAATGGGACCACATGGGAAGCACCAGCTTTCAAATAAAAAAAGAATCATCAAAATCGGTTCACGCAGTCGAAAGTTATGAGGTAACAAACACAAAAAAAAAAAAAAAAAAAAAAAAACATACAGACGAATTGATAACCTCCTCTTTTTGGAAGTCGGTTGAAAACCAATGTCAACAAAGCTGAGGTTTAGATCTCCCAAAACATTTACACACCAATTTCATGAGATGACCTCTTGAATATCTAATAAATGCCCAAAACTACATGCTTACACCCACACAAAATAGCGATGTTCCGCAAAAAGCCTGCTATCAAACCGGCCCGACCTCACAATGTGCTATAACGCGCCCAGTAGCACTTGCAAACTATTTGGGACCTCCATTCACAAGGGTAAGAACTTAGTGGACTTACTGGGTTTATTACGTCAAGTTTTGTTACCCGTGTATTAGTATTCGAGACATTCAAAGTGTTTGTACAGAGGTACAATAATAGAATAAGGAATACGGTAAAGTTTCAATAAAATTGTTAATCAAAAAAACCTTTTTATAATAAAAATAAGCTTTTATAAAACTGCACTTGATTCTAAAAATAATGTTTATATCCATCAAATATAAAGCTTGTCCGTGCTATAAACTGTTGAAGAGTTCTTTCGTAAGGAGACGATCCTGGCCGTCATCTGCTTAGCCTTTTTCCGACTATGTTGGGGTCGGCTTCCAGTCTAACCGGATGCAGCTGAATACCAGTATTTTACATGGAGCGACTGCCTATCTGATCTCCACAACCCAGTTAGTCGTGGGTAATACGATACCACATGTTAGACTGGTTGTTTGACTTTTTGGGCCTGTGACTACCTGTAACGACTGTCAACGATCTACAATTGACAGCCGGGACCAACTGCTTAACGTACTTTCCGAGGCACGGAGGAAACTCGGTATGTAATGGGTGGTCACCCATCTTTAGACCAACCTAGGCAAGCACGGCTTAACTTAAATATTGACCCGAGCGGCAGTTCTCATTTAGCTACGAGCTCCTTTTTACAATCCTGGCTGTAGGATTAAGCATTATTTTTCTTAAATATGTATTGTCACCAGAACCAAAGGTGTGTGAATTTCAGCTCAATCGGTTGAAAGCAATGACGTATTATAAATAGACGCGTCATGCATGAACATCACGGCTGTCGAAAACAGCGTAAATACTGTCGGTAGCTAGATAGCTACTTAGACGCACGAAGAAAGGGAAAGAAAATTAAACGTCATCTACGGATTTTTTGTTAGAGAGAGATAAATATATTTCTTTATTTCCGTTATCATTCTGTGGGTGGTGCATGCTTATTGGCGCGTGACTTACCTCAGGCGCCAGCCGCCATTAGAAGGCATCGAAAAAAATAAAATAAAATAAGTACATTTTTTTTGATACTTACGCATGAAATGATACTTTTCTATCTTTCACAGTTAAAGTATAGTTTTTACATGTCCTAAAAACACAGGAAGACATTTTTTTTTCGTTGTTTGAGGAAGTTATACACAAAATTTATTTTAATGTCACTGCCGCGGCAGTGGTTGGTACGCGACTAAATGAAAATCCGGCAATTGCCTTGCATTCATGTTGCCACTACAGAGCGCGGGCAACGTATCTATAGTTTTTTATATCATTGGTTGAAAGGAACTACCTACTTGGAAATTCAGTTGCAAGATTTGACCAAAACATACAAACAAACTAACAAAGTCAGCTGAATAGAAGCTTATAAAAAGACTCTAGTAAATAATCTTCTAAGGTGTAGAAACTTATCGTAGACTTTAAAAAAACGGGGTAAAAAAATAGGTAATTTATGAAACTAAGGTGTAGGTAATTTATTTTCCCTTTGGGATCTCATAAAACAACTTATCCTACCTCTATCATATCAGCCCGTGTACCTACGTCTATGGAACATATTACTCCTTAGCTCCAATCAACTGTATTTGGTGAAAGATTCTGTCGTCGATTCGCTTATGAATTAATCGTTCTGTCGGCGAAACGTTCGTAGCGGAAAGGTACTGTCGTTGTAAAACTTTAAAACGAAACATTCTGTCGGCGGCTCATACGGCGGAGAAACGTTTGTCGGAGTTATGTTTCAGAATCCTTGTCAGAGTGTTAAAATGTTTCACACTTGTTCGATGCTTATTATATGAATGAGGGTAGTTGGTATATTATCAAAAAATGGGCTCTCTGGTAAAAACAGAAAATAATTTAAGATTAAAATAAGCCGTGGCAACCAAGAACGACCAGTCCCAACTGACAGCGCCCGTTCACGGACATGCCGCATGTATCAGCACCATTCAACTCAACCATTTTGGAGGGAACTAAATGATCGGACACACGCGCCACCAAAAATTTAAATCTCTAAAATCGTTTGCTTGCGACCCAAACTTTCTGTAGGTACCTAATTTTCACTCAAGAAAATTTAAATAATTACCGTACTTCATTAAATTCTTCATAACCAACTGCTATAATAAGGAAATTGTATATTTAAGGAAAATGCTCTAGAACCTTACATAACTTGTTAGTTAAATGTTTGCTTAAATCAGGCTTGGTACACGTGCTTATATCTCAAAGGCGATACTTGGAAATTGAGATGGTCTTGAGTTTGAACTCGAGACCTATATGACTAGGCTGTCCGACGGTCACACCACTTAGGTCCATGTTCACCAAAAAGATGACGGTCTGATTATCTAAAACCAGCTGATTAAAACACATTTTTGTATCGGAACATGTCACAGTGACAGCTGTTTTTAAATAATCAGACCGTTATCTTTTTGGTGAACATGGACCGTATAGGCGATCACTGCTACACATTTTACAAATTACAACTAATTGTTTATTTCTTCATTCGTTCGTTACTGAAGCTAGATGTATTCATCAGCAGCCTATAATGTTCCCACTGCTGGGACACGGCCTCCTCTCAATGAGAGGGAATGGGCTATTATCCTCCACGCGGGCCCAGTGCAGGTTGGTAGATGTCACATGTCTTTGAATTTTTGGTTCTAGGACATGCTGGTTTCCTCACGATGTTTTCCTTCACCGTTTTGAGAGCAGTGGTGATGAAATAAATTACATAAAGTAATGCTCCTGTCTGGGTTTGAACCCACGATTTACTGTTCGTAAGTCGGGGCCGCCACCACTGGGCCACCGCTGCTCACACACAACCCAGTTATCACTGGGTAATACGATACCCCTTGGTAAGACGTATGTTTTCCTTCACCGTTTTGATAGCAGTGGTGATGAAATAGGGATGAAATAAGTCCTAATAACAAAGGGAGGTCCGAGAGAAACCGAAGGGAGCCGAAGCGAGCCCGATTTGCTCCGAAGATGGCCGAGCACAAAACCCGCAATGTCACCTGTCAAGAAGAAACGTATCTTAATTACAATCGGTCCTTATTTAACCGCATTGGTAATGGACGCTGAGACAATGAAACGATGGCTGATTAAAGACTTTTGGAATTAAAACGGTAATTGAAAATGTATCCTGTAATCTGTATTATATTTGTAACTTTATTGAATGAATAATTTTTAATGCATAGGGGTATGAATAACAGGGTCTAAAGTTCTTTATCCCCCTAGAAAATCTTCCTACCAGACAGCTGGTGTGTCTTACTTATGACACCCGACAACTTATGACACCCGTCTTTTTTGGTCGGGAGTTCAAAATTTTCATTGTCTCACCATTTTCTTGAAAAAACCTTTTAACTAAACACACAATTTTGCTCTCACTTTACCAAACTCTTTTAATGCACTTGATTCGGTCAGTAAATTTGCCACCAAGTGTGCGAACACTTAGAAAGTTGAGAAACATCAAACTATGTACTTCTATCGGTGATACTGTTTGTGTTTACTTTTCTACAGTGAAGTGTTTAACTTTGCCGCCAGTGTACGACATGTTATGGACAGTGTAAATCATTCTGAAGGATTGTATCAATGTGAGAGGACATGCGTAAAACTAGGGTGTATCTGTCACCGTAAAATTGTCATCATCATCATCATCATCATCAGCCTATAATGTTCCCACTGCTGGGACACGGCCTCCTCTCAAAAACGTTATATTGTAATCTCTCTAGCGATATTGTAAACTCAAGAATTATTGTCAAACGAACATACTTGTTACAATAAAACGCATTATTTTTCGTGAAATGCATACGATGGTACTCAACACTCGCGGAGTGGAGGGAAAGAGGGGTCCCCCTTGCCCATTGGTACCACTCTCATGAAAAGATACCGTAGGTCATTCCTGAGAAATATCGATTAATATAACCTAACCTTAAAACACTTTATATTCCCCTAAAAAGCGTAGTCGACGGAGCCCCGCTTCGCGGGGTCCCTATTACCGAGTGCAGGGTTTAAATGAACCTAACTAACCTAACGGGGGGGTGCCCCAAGTCCCGATTATGGGGGCAGAGATACTTCCGTATGTTCAGTTGACAATAATTCGAGAGTTTACAATATCGCTAGAGGGAAACACGTTATATTGTAATATAACGTGTTTGACAATTTTACGGTGACATATCCACCGAAGCAGTGCGGAGATGTGCAAAGCGGAGAGGAGAGGAGAAGCGTAAGTATCTAGGGTTTATCGTACAAAGCTGTGTGGAGATGTGCAAAGCGGAGAGGAGAGGAGAAGCGTAAGTACTAGGGTTTATCGTACAAAGCTGTGCGGAGATGTGCAAAGCGGAGAGGAGAGGAAATGTGCACCGCTCATCGCACACCACTCACAGCAGGGTTTGACAAAGGTGTACCTAATAGTACACACACATTTCGCCAGTTAAGTACGTAATAGAGGGCGAGACCATTGCCATCAACCGGGATCAAATACAAACTCTGTGGCTGCCATTGAGAAATTCCTGGTGGAATAACTCAATAACACTTTGCCTCGACCTGGGAACCGAACTCAGGACCTCATGCGATCACTAAATCAAAGAAGCAGTAGAAGCTCATCGTATCCATTAACGCTATTGGGGTAGACGACAAAAAAATAATAATTAGTCTGTCAGTTAGATTATCAACAAATATTTGACCCGTATTTTTTATTTTGTTACATAAACCAAAATTGACGAAGAAGCCTTGGTATATAATTTTTTGCGAGTTCAGACGGCACGATCTATGTCAATATTTATTAATTTACAAAAACAAAAAACACTTGTCCATTATTTTCCTATACTCTGACGGACTAAATATTGTAGAATTGCAATTTTTTGATACTGTCGTCATGTGTATTTCACACAAGACCTTAACTACTTCTAATGAACTAACCAAACACTACTTGGAGCTCTGCCCATTAAAATGTAACCAGAAATAAGTCCCCATTGCTGACACATCCAAGCATACTGACCATTATTTTTAAATTATCCAATAACGTTATGGTCAACATTTTTGAGAAACGGGAAGCATAGTGCAACAGTGCATGGCAAGAATCCAAAATGGAAGTGGCTAGACCCATTTCTAGTCAATGTTATTTGGAAGAACTTATTGGCTTGCATCATTGTGATCTTGCTTTATCGTGTGGATAGTGCCTAACCTTTTTTTTCGGATGGGAAATCATCAAATGACTCCTCCCACTATAGATGGCGCGGGATGGGAGTGTCAGACTTTTACTGAATAAAACCCGTCCATGTTCCTTCCTCACCCTTTGTATTCCGGAGGCACGGTATCTCTATCGAACAGTCCCGCAGCCCAGGCAGGTTGCCTGCCGGGGTTGCGGGCCTATTCGAAAGAGATACCGCGGCCCCGGAACATAAAGGGCGAGGAAGGAACATGGATGGGTTTTAGTTTTAAGTCATTTGATGATTTCCTAAAAAAAAAAGCCCCGGCAGGTTTCGGCCAGCATGGTGTCATAGTTTTTATGCCTCCCATGGCCCTCTGACTTGGCTTTACATGCCGTCGAGAAATATCTCTCGGGCATGCTGGTTTCTTCACGATGTTTTCCTTCACCGAAGCAAGTGATAACTATGCAATACTCACATGAATACGAAACATCAGAGGTGCGAGTATTGGGTTCCAATACGTTGTGATTATTGAATAGAAATGGGCAATTAAAATAAATATCGCTGGACATTAACACACAGCGCCGTCTGGTGCCACGCTAAGCAGGGCTTGTCTCGTGGACACCAGATAGTTGATATGCTACATGTAAATTTATATTTTTAAAAATAAAATGGACTTTTTCGGCGCAGCCGTGAGGCACACAGCATATTCTATGTATTTCCTCTTTTTTGTATCTTTTTTAATATTATGGTATGGCCACTTTTAACGTGCACATCTTGCTACATTGTTCTCACATAATATACCATCTCAACATGAATGATGTAACCAAGATTTTGTAAAAATATTTTGATTTAAAAGAGTGTCCATGGAGTTTCTTGCCCGTTCTTCTCCATAGAGATCTACGCTAGGGAATGGGCAACTACAGTACTTTCACAGTTTTTATGTCTTGTGACTGGGACTGTCTACTCTAAATGTTCATTTTTGTTTCGACAATTCAAAAGTGCCTGTAACTGGCCTACTTGAAATAAATGCTTTGATTTTGATTATTGTGTGTGTGCTTAATGTACCTACTGACGTCAAATAAACATTTTTTTTTCTTTCCTTCTTTCTTTCAGACACGTCAAACTTATAACACCTTATAAGTTTGACGGTTAAAAATAGAGGAGGACATACAAACGCCACACTGCCAGCTAGCTAGCGAGCGAGAGAGTCGGGCGAGGCATCGTTTCACCTCTTTTCATACTTTGGTTCACACTGCGAACTACCGATATAGCTGAAACGCTTTATGAAACTACGTTCGCTCAGCTAGCTTGCTCGCTCACTAGCTGGTGGTGTGGCCTGAGCCTGCATATCTAGGCACCCAACCATGTTGGGGTCAGCTTCCAGTCTAACCGGATGTAGCTGAATACCAGTATTTACATGGAGCGACTGCCTATCTATCCTCCACGACGTAGTTGGTGCTGGGTAATATGATAAATATTGGTAAGACTGGTTGTCAGACATTATGCGCCTAGCATCTGTTCAGCTAAAAATCAAAAACTGCAAGATTTTGCATGCACATTAATCCATTGTCATTATTTTCTTTCAATAAAACAAATCGTATTTAATTTACCGCTCTCTAGAACGCCTGAACTGAAATAAGTAGACTTTACTTGCATCAAATAATTCAGAAGGAACATCAGTCTTAAGTGGACGTTACACTATGCGACTGTGGTACGATTTTGTTTTGGTTTATGTGTATTTAAAATTTTAATGTGAAATGATTGTCTAGTATTCCGCTGTTTTTTATGAATTTCTTAATATTACTTAATAAAATGATAATTATGAGTTGTAGCCCGTGTTGCACTGAATAACCAGTGTTTCCTACCCAATAAAAAATAAAATGAACAGAAAGTTTTACTTACGGGTTAGACAAAACGATTGTATTTTTTTGAGCTGTGAGTTGCATAAGATGAGTCGCGGAATTTACACTGCATTAGATTTTATACTAAAGTCCTGTTTGTAACACACGGCGACGCAAAATTAGTTGTTTGCTGGCTCACGCGCAGTTTTTCAACCGAATTTCGTTTAGGGTGAGGGAGAGCGAGGTGTCAGTTCGTTACAGAATGCACGAGAGTCGACTGAAGTTACGTCCCCGTCCGTCCGTCTGGCATCCTTAGCGAATTTCATTTCAACGTAAATTGCGGTTCTCAAAATACGCGACTCACACCTAACCGCCATTAATTCTAATAATAAACAGCAACAAGTAACAAAACAAGCTATAAAATAAAGAAAACACTCACGTATCTCATACGTTACAGTTCATTTGCCAGTAGTTGTACCCTTCCACAAAATGGAATACAGAAAATCCCAATAATATTATGGAAATCAGATCCAAACTGGCCGTTGTGTTGCAGTAAAAGAAACGTCAACGAATGTTTTACCTTCTTTATAAGAAAAACGGTTCATGTGCGAGTCGTGCTTTTGGTTCCGTATATAAGATCACTGCTTAAATGGTCCGTTTTTTGTACTTTTTTACTTTTAAAAAACTATAAAGGGTGTAAATGGCAAGCATTCTGTACATCAAACTAAGTAACCCTATCCAAAATGTTATCTGTGTAATATCAATGGAATATTATGTTATGAATGTTGGTAATAAATACTCTTAGGTTGGTAGCATTTTTAAATCTGTTCTGTTCACGCCATCTTTTTCTCTGCACAAATGTAGTAGCTGTGTTATAATGAATCTATTAAAACTATAATTCATTATCAAGAGTTTTACTTAAAATAACAGGTTATGGGCCCAGACACATAATCCTGGTTAAGTAAAACGACAACGGAAACTGTATCGTCAAAAGGTTAATAAAACTGTCGGCGCAACGTTGGTGTCCATTGGCAGGAAGGAAGAAAAATTACTTGCGAAGCAAGGACGGGACGATCAGGAAGATAGCATGGCGATGGAAGACAATATTAAAATGCCTGGCTTACACATTAAGCTGGAAGGTGCATCAAATTGGAATATTTGGAAATTCCAATCAGTCATATTACTTCGCAGTCAAGACTTATTGGAAGTAGTAGAAGGAACTTGTATAAAACCTGAGGAGGTGGCGCGTAAGGCAGCATGGGAGAAAAAGGATGCAAAAGCCCAAACATGGCTGGTGACACGAATGTCAGAAAATGCAATGATGCATATAATAACTTGTTCTACGTCTGCTGAAATGTGGAAGAAATTGGCTAGTGTTTACGGGCAAAAGTCTGAAACGAGCATCCACATTACTCAACAACGTTTCTTTCAATACACATACGAAGAGGGAACTGAAATGTCTACTTTTCTATCTAAAATAGAAGAATTGAAAAACCAGTTGAAGCAGATGGGAGAAGCTATATCAGAAAAATTCGTCATAACAAAAGTGCTTATGTCACTTCCAGATTGCTATAAGCATTTTGTTTCTGCTTGGGAGTCGGCACCGGACGACAAGCAAACATATGATAATCTCGTGGCTAGATTAATGATAGAAGAGGAGCGGCTGAAACAAAGAGGCGAGGTGGGTCAACAAGTATCGTCGGCTTTCGTTACGAAGAAAGTAAACAAGAATGATATTAAGTGTTTTAAATGTAAAAGGCCGGGACATTTCCAAAGTGAATGTTACAGTAACATAAATAAACGAAACGGAAATAATTCGGAAAATGACAATAAACAAGTTAAAAAGTGTTATTACTGTAAAAAAACGGGACATACAAAAACTGAGTGTTGGTTCAGAAAGAATAAGGACAAAGACGGTAATGCGTTCGTGATGGTGAATTCAAATGAACAGTTTCAACAATCATATTGGTTAGTGGACACTGGAGCAAGCCAACATATGTGCCGCGACCGTAATTTATTTGCGAAATATTCGCCATTGTCAAATAAATCCGTCGTAGTCGGAAATGGCAGTGTCATTAGTACGCATGGATGCGGGCAGGTGGCGCTTCAAGTTTATGATGGCTACAAATGGATAGACACGACCATAGACAACGTCTTGTATGTTCCAGATTTAAAAATAAATTTATTCTCTGTGAACTGTGTGACAGATAAAGGTTATGTCATGACCGTAAATGAAAACCTGTGTAAATTCTACAAGGGAAATAAAGTGTGTGCGGTAGCGAACCGTAATGGAGATATGTACTATATGAACGTGCGTTACAAATACGAAGAAGTTAACGTGACCCAAGTTAAATCCAGTCTACAAGAATGGCACGAGAAACTAGCACACCAAAACATACAATATGTAAAAACAGTGCTCAAAAACAACAACATCTCTGTGGAAGACGATTCAAACCTGGGGTGTGAAGGCTGCTTGAAAGGCAAAATACACCGTTTGCCCTTTAGTGCGAGTGAAACGAAGACAACTCGACCTTGCGAAATTATACACGCTGATGTGTGCGGTCCCATGGAGGAGCAATCAGTAGGGGGCTCTAAATACTTCTTATTGCTCAAGGATGATTACTCAAACTTTCGAGTGGTCTATTTTCTTAAAAGGAAGGATGAGGTCAAAGGATGCGTCGAAGATTTTTTAAATAAATCTCAGAATATTACGGGCAACAATATAAAAACATTCAGAAGCGACAATGGGTTAGAGTTTGTTAACAAAGACATGAAAGAAATGTTTCGAAAACGCGGTATTACTCACCAGACTACGGTCGTTTATACCCCTGAGCAAAATGGGAAGGCCGAGCGTGAAAATAGGACTTTAGTCGAGGCGGCAAGGACAATGCTATGTGCTAAAAGTTTACCTAAAAAGCTATGGGCAGAAGCTGTTCATACTGCAGCATATGTGTTGAACAGAACTAGCAAGAGCTCTGAAATTGGAAAGACCCCGTATGAGACGTGGACAAACAAACACTTTGACATAAATAACTTGAAAACCTTTGGTACCCCTGTTGTTGTTCATATCCCAAAAGAAAAAAGAAGAAAGTGGGACTCTAAAGGACAGAAAGGAATCATGGTTGGTTATGGAGAAGATGTCAAGGGTTATAGAATATTTTTCCCGGAGAAGAACAATGTTGAAATAAAGAGGGATGTTGTATTCGTAGAAAAGAAACAAGAAGAAGTTGTTATGCTGGAATATGATACTAACACCACAGAGAAGGTCAGTGAAAATAAGGAACAACCCAAAGGCAGTAAAGAGAAACCAAATGAAGAGGAGAGACATTCCAATGACAGTGATGGACAAGTAAGCAATAGTGAGGAACTAAGCAAGGAGATGGAGGATGAGCCTACGGAAAGTGACAATAGTTTATACATACCTTGCTCGAGCGATGAGGGATCAAGTGATGGAGAAGCTGGTGATACATCACCACGCCAAAGAAGTACCCGCGTGAGGAAGCAGACCTCATTTTACACTTGTCATCATGTCTATACGGATGGAAATGAACCTAAAACCTACAAGGAAGCGATGCAAAGGAAAGATGCTGATAAATGGCAAGAAGCTGTTGAGAAAGAGCTAGAAACCCTGAAAGAAAACAATACCTGGGACTGGTGTAAGAAACCTGAAAAGTCTGTAAGTAGTAAATGGGTATTTAAAATTAAAAGTACAAATGATGTAGTTCAGTACAAAGCTAGGTTAGTAGCAAGGGGCTTTGAACAAAATGATATAATTGATATGTGTGATATTTATGCTCCTGTTGCAAAATTGGCAACTTTTAGGTTATTTGTCTCAGTAGCTACAAAATTAAATCTACCTATTTTTCAAATGGATGTCACAGGTGCATTTTTATATGGAGATATTGATGAAACTGTGTATTTAGAATTACCAGAAGGAGCTTATAGCGGTGATAATAAGTTTGTTAAATTAAATAAATCGCTATATGGTTTAAAGAAATCTCCAAAGTATTGGAATGAAAAGTTTAACTCTGTAATAATGAAACAAGATTTTATAAGATCTCATAATGATTCTTGCTTATATACAAAGTGTAATGGCAGTTCTAGAACATATGTTTTATTATATGTAGACGACTTGCTAATTTTTGGTAATGATAATTCAGAAATATGTAAACTCAAATCAGTATTAAACAATGAATTTAAAATGAAGGATTTGGGATTGGTGTCAACTTTTTTAGGTATACATGTTAAACAAGACTTAGAAAAGGGAATAACTGAATTAAATCAAACAAAATATCTTAAAAGTGTTTTGGAAAAGTTTCAGATGCAAAGTTGTAAAGGAATGTATACTCCAATGGATGTAAATTTTAATGCTAAAATATTAGATGGAAATAATGATTCTTTGTGTGACAAAAACACTGAAAAAGAATGTAGGAAAATAATAGGTTGTTTGTCATATGCTGTATCAGGAACAAGACCCGATATTTGTGTAGCTTTGTCTATTTTAAGTAGATTTCAAAATAAAGCAAACAGTGCCCTGTTGTCAGCACTTAAAAGATTATTGAGATATGTAAAACAAACCATTGATTATAAATTGGTATATAAGTGTAATGATGACATGTTGGTGGGATACTGTGATGCAAATTGGGGTGGAGATTTGCAAGATAGGAAATCCACAACAGGATTTTGTTTTATGTTTGCTAATTGCTTAGTTTCATGGTGCTCAAAGAAACAAGCCAGTGTCAGTTTATCGTCTACAGAATCCGAATATATAGCAATCAGTATGGCCGCAAGTGAAGCCTGCTGGCTTATTAATGTGTTGAAAGATTTTGATATTACTAATACATGTCCTGTTAAAATGTATAGTGACAATCAGAGTGCCATTATGGTTGCTAATACTGATAGCACCAAACGACTGAAACATATTGATATTCGTTTCCATTTTATTAAGGAACAGATTAAGAAAGGAAAATTGTTATTGAAGTATATTAAAACAGAAGATCAGACAGCTGATATGTTCACAAAGGCGTTAAACAAAACTTTGTTACTTAGATTTATAAATAAGTGTGGTTTAAGTGAGTAGTTAAAGTATTTAAATTAGATAAGTAATATTACATTGAGGGGGGGTGTTATCTGTGTAATATCAATGGAATATTATGTTATGAATGTTGGTAATAAATACTCTTAGGTTGGTAGCATTTTTAAATCTGTTCTGTTCACGCCATCTTTTTCTCTGCACAAATGTAGTAGCTGTGTTATAATGAATCTATTAAAACTATAATTCATTATCAAGAGTTTTACTTAAAATAACACAAAAATTATCGCTGGGAAACGACTTTTTTTTGCGTGAAAAATCACGCTTTTCGGTAACACTCAATGTAAAATTGTGCTTATGATATCGGGTTATGGTGGTATTTAAAGTTATGACGTTTAAACTAGGAGGAGCTCGTGACTAAATAATAACAGCCACTCAGGCCGATCTTTAGGTTAAGCCGTGCTTGCCTAGGTTGGTATGTGGATGGGTGACCACCCTTACATACAGAGTTTCCTCCGTGCTTCGGAAAGCACGTTAAGATGTTGGTCTCGGCTGTCAAGTGTCCATCTTTGGCAGTCGTTACAGGTGACAACCAGTCTTACCAATATCGTGTGTCGTATTAATACCCAGTATTAACTGGGTTGTGGAGGTCAGATAGGCAGTCGCTCCATGTAAAATATCCTGGTTGTGATAACCAACCTTTCGTCTACAGAACCCCAAAAAACAAAACACGATCTCCATTACACAAAATCGTCACGTGCCCGTACAATATAAACAGGCATACCTACCCCCTGTTCCCGTAAAATGAAAGCTACGCGCCACGACACTTCACATAAATATACCGCGATTATCCGCCACGGGACATAATAACACAATTTAACACAAACTATGGGCGCTTCATAAAAGTATGACAGGTCTGCATCTGGTCTCGTGGCCATCTTGTTAGGGTTCCGTAGCCAAATGGCAAAAACGGAACCCTTATATAGGGTGTAAAACACCTCTTAACGAAGCCGAAAGGCAATTGTTCTCCCCGTCATTGCGATCGTTTTTTTGTTCCACACCATACCTGGGAACCTTCTAGTTATGGAGATATTAGGGTCAAAGTTACAACCTTTTGACAAGTTTCTTTTTAAAATACAAGTTCTTATTGCAAGATTTTTATTTTAAAGACCTCCACGAACCCCATACTATTCAATCCATCCATCAGCACAATGCTTTGAGTGCGTTACATTGAGTTATACCCAAAAACGTGATTTTTGACCCCAAAATAAAAAGTTGTTTCCCAGCAATAATTTTTGCGTAAAGTTACTTAGTTTGATGTACAGAATGATTGGTTGGCGGCTTCGTGATGAGGTGGTTTACACCCTGTAGATTCGTCATGTCTGTCTGTCTGTCTGTCCATCCGTATGTCACAGCCACTTTTTTCCGAAACTATAAGAACTATGCTGTTGCGAAACTTGATATGTAGATGTATTCTGTGAACCGCATTAAGATTTTCATACAAAAATAGGAAAATACAATAAATTTTGGGGGTTTACTTAGAACTGAAACTCAATTTTTTTTTTATCAAACCCATACGTGTGAGGTATCTATGGATAGGTCTTCAAAAATGATATTGAGGTTTGCGACATACTTTTTTCTGAACTGAATAGTTTGCGCGAGAGACGCTTCCTAAGTGGCAAAATGTGTCCCCCCCCCCTGTAACTTCTAAAATACGAAAATGATAAAACTAAAAAAAATATGTGATGTACATTACCATGTAAACTTGCAACGAAAATCAGCAATTTACCTTTCATTCAATCTGCTACGGAACCCTTCATGGGCGAGTCCGACTCGCACTTGGCCGCTTTTTTTTATTAATTGCTTTAATATTGTCCTTTATATCGTTGTTGATTAAAACCATAGGGACTTTATGATACTGTAAAAAAGCTAAGAAATCACACCAATTATTATAGACGCGAAAGTTGGTATTTTTGGTACCTACTCTTTCACCCGAAAACGACTGAAATGAAAGGGGTTTGAATTTTTTGGCCCAATTAGTTTCCGCCATTTTGTTTTTTTTTTTCAAACTGGCGACCACGCATAAGACCTATAATAATCGATAGCTGGTATCACAATACAAACAAGTTTTATAAGAGGCAAAATCTTCTAAGGTGTCACGTTTACGTTTACGTGGCCGCTACTTTGAAAAAAAAAAAACAAAATGGTGGAAACTAATTGGGCTAATCTTTCAAGTCCTGTATGCTTAAGCATACAGATAGTTTATGAACTTATAGTCACTTGCGGGATATCTTCCGTTATTATGCGTCATGATCGCAGGTCCCGGAACCCGCAATCATGGCGCTTGCAACAGCGTCGAAATATCGAGAGCTCAAAATAACGAATAAATAATCACGATCAAGATATCCCGTAAGTGACTTAAAACAGATGGTTTATAACCTGATTAACATATAAAGTACTTTTTAGCCCAGTAGTATGATCCCTTGAGACAATCATAAACCGCGGTCATAAGCTAATGGCAGCAGATTAATCTGTGATCACGCCTCTGTGGGGCCATAATTATAGCAAGATGACAAAGCTGCCAGATACGTCAAATAAATTTCTCAAACAGATTTATTTACGTGGTCCCGTCTATCTTAACTAGGATTTAAATGTCCTTAGATAAAACATTCCATTAATGATTTACGATGGCGACATTCAAAATGTTTTTCCGTCTTCTTGAGAGTCTTCGTAAGTTGCCACTCAGTTCATTCCGGTTGCCACCAGATTTGCCACCGGATTGACATGAGCGTTTCAGTAGCTTATGGCTGGCTCATTAACTTTAACTTTACCATTATCGTTGTCGTTAATTTCGGGACCAATGGAAATCATTTATTTCATCTATTTGCTTTGTTCATAAACTTCTTGGCGTGCTGATAGCAATCTAAATTGATTTCCTCCAGAAATTAAAAACGAGTTCGTTTATTACTTAAAACAAAGATGTGCCAACAGGTTTCAGTTTAAATTAATAGTAACTCATTATATTCGTTTTATGGTCTGATCAAGTCAAAGTTGTGCTGAAGATGCTATCAGTGAATCTATTTTAACTTTGACAGCTCATAACTCGGAAACGTGACACTTTAGAACATTTTGCCTGTCGCAAAACTTGTTTGTATTTATACCAGCTATCGATTAATATAGGTTTTATGCGTGGCCGCTACTTTATTAAAAAAGAACAAAATGACGGATGAAAATCCGGCCAAAAAGTTGAAACCCCTTTTTTCCAAAGTCATTGCCATCAACATCCCCATTTCCTTGTCAACAATCACTGACAGACATATTGCTACTTTGCACCCTGTCAGAACCCGTACATATTGATATAGCCCATTCCTCTTCTCCGAGAAGGGTTGATAAAACGCGTTATTGAGCACCAAAGAGCATATAAAGTCAGGGGCCGACGGTGTCAGAGCAAATCCGTGATATCAGCCTATAATAAATCGTGGGACTAGCCTGTCAAACGTAAGATTTATCTTTGGAAATTCACGGGATGCTGCGGTGTTTATTTTGGACTTTCTTGCTTCGTTTAAGACGGTTGTGGCTTGGGGACTGGTTGTGGACTGTGTTTTGTAACATGAAGTTTGGTTGGTTGGCTTTTTAGTGTTTATTGGGTGTCTGATAAGTTTGGAAGCAAACAAGCTTACAGTAAAACAAAATATATTTAAAATATCTTTTTCATTACTCATGCTCGGAAAGTAGGTCTGAAATTGCCTGAGGAGCGGATTGAAAGTAATACTTTTCAGCCCTAGGGAGAATCGCTTTCAACTGACAGCTGTCAAATTATTAAAAAAAAACTAGTTCTATTTTCACATTTCTATTGAACCATGTTCCGACTTCTTTAGAGCCTGTAAATTACAGCGCGATGTAAAATGGAAATAACATAAAATTCAGTACCTACTTATTAATTAAAGAATATAATTTTTTTAAATAACTTTGTTATAATTTAGTTACAAATATTTCTTTAAAATAACAAAAATTTGGGCAAAATATTTACTATTTTTTCAGTGACGATAGTGAAAATAAAGGCTGAATAGCCGGCCACAGAAAAAAAAAACAAAATAGGCGGGAAAGCGGCAATCCGATCTTCATTTTTTTTTCCAGTGGTTTCGTGTTTTTGTTTTTATTTTCCTTGTATTCGTAATGAAAAGCACAGTGTTTACCTCGGGTTAAAGACTTATTCAGTCCCTCGAGCTATTAGCGCCCGCGCTACGCTTGGGCGCCAAACCCCGTCTCGGGACTAAATAAGTTACTGTCACCCCTTGGATAACAATGTACTATTATACACATGGTGGGATATTTCAAAACGTGATTTTTCATCCAAATAAAAGTAACTTTCCAGCAATCATTTTTACGTTTTACTTAGTTTGATGTACAAAATGCTTGGTTGACGGCTTCCTGATGGAGTCTGTTCACACCCTGTATGTCGTTCTAGGGTGTGTCCTCCCGGCGTTTGTGATTTTGACATATCACATGCTTCATAAACGTGTTCTTTCCAAGAAAATTCCCTTTCAAGTACCATACAATAACAAGACCATCCGATAATTTCCTAAAACAGCACGTGACAAAACGAAACACGATCAGAAATTCTATTAAGAGGTACATGTTTAGTCGCGCTCAGCTATTATGAACTCATACTAATTGCGATGTGTTTCCCGGTAGCTGATAGACCCCACGTGTTACACTCTCCTCTGGGAAATATGGCGAACGGGAACGTTGGAGTCGAGGAACGGAATTTATATGGCAGAGGAGATTAGAAGGGGAATTAGACTGATAATTTAATAAGGAGAACAGCTTTCAGACTTTGATTATCTTTCTAGAAAAGCAGACGTTTATTAACAAGGAGTTAAATAATCTTGAAGAACAAAGGAGCTTACGGCTAAATAACAACAGCCGATTAAACATTAAACTGAAGTCATTGCGGGTGGGTAAACATCAGGAACTCAAAATAAATAGTAAACATGGTAAATTGCCCGTTTTTTAGCTTTAATGATAGTATTTATTGTATTCCAGTTAATAAACGATCGATGTGCCTTTCATCCAGATTCGTTTAGTAGTTATTGCGTGAAAGAGTAACCAACATAAATTTTATCATTTACAATAGAAGTAAGAACAGTACTAGTACCTTCTCCATCCCACTTGTCTTCAAGTGAAAATACAAATGGAATAAAAACCTGGAGAGGCACGCCATCTTTATAAAACAGAAAATACGCTAGTCACCATTCCTTATTCATGTTTATTTTTATAGACCCAGCAAAATGTAGTTCAGGTAAACATCATATTTTCGTCACTGAATGCAGTGGATCCTCCAAGGGTATATATCTTCTCGAACCTTACGTCAAGGACGACCCTAATAAATTTTGGTACGGAGGTTTGTACATTAGGAAGTCAGCAAAATCTTCGATTGAAACAGGAAGGCCATGTTTTAGTCAGGAATAAAGTATTTATTGAAGATACAGTACTTAACAGGCGTAGGCGAGACGAAATGATCTTAATAAACATGCATTTTATTGTTAAGAGAATTAAATAAAAATAAGTCGGGTTTTCCTTCCTGACGCTATAACTCCAGAACGCACGAACCGATTCACCGATTTCACTAATTCTTTTTTTGTTGTGTTTGTTATTGTCAGGAGAAGGTTTTTACCCGGTTTTTTTTTTGTAATAGTAGTAGGTAGTAGTAGGTAGGTAGGTAGTAGTAGGTAGGTAGGTAGTAGTAGGTAGGTAGGTAGTAGTAGGTAGGTAGGTAGTAGTAGGTAGGTAGGTAGTAGTAGGTAGGTAGTAGTAGGTAGGTAGTAGTAGGTAGGTAGTAGTAGGTAGGTAGTAGTAGGTGGTAGTAGTAGGTAGTAGTAGGTAGGTAGTAGTAGGTGGTAGTAGTAGGTAGTAGTAGGTAGTAGTAGGTAGGTAGTAGTAGGTAGCTTTTTCCCTCATATGTGACGCAGACGAAGTTGCGTGGGTCAGCTAGTTAAAAATAAAAATTGATTTGAATGTTAAACTTTCACGCGTGTAAAATACACTGCATGTTGAACCTAATCGTGGTGCGAAAAGACCCAGTTTTCGAGGAAGTGTATTGTAAATAAGTTAAATTCAATCATCAAAATTACCTCAAACCTTTTTATGGCATTTTGCGAACTACATTTAAATTAATTAAAATCATATGAATAACATAAAAACAAACGTCTATTTATTTAGAAAAGGTAGTATTATTTCATTTTTATAAATTGACTTCTCTCTCTACGAAGAAAGGTCTCACATACAAAAATATCCTTAAGAAAATATTTTTTTCGAGAAAACCTGCCTAAGGTAAGTATAAATAAATCACTAGCTTATAGCTCGGAGCCTTCAGTGTGGCGTATCTCTTATATCAGCGTGGTACGTATAAAATGTAATGATTTACACCCTTGCGTTCAAGGGAATCCTTACGTTTTGGGAATGAGGGATTTTCTTCAGAATTAGTTGTGTTTGAGCACAATATTGGAATTTCTTTAAGAAAAACTCGTTGATAACTTGATAGTTGTATAATATGGAATAATTTAGAATTTTCATTAGCGGAGCCAAAATGATGAGTACAAAAGTTTTCTGGTCGGTCTACCTCACAAAAGTGAATGTGTCAGTTAAACAAACAGAAAAAAAATGCTGTAGACGCAAAACACAAATGTGATGAATTGCTCTAAAAATATGAGCAGGCGCGAACATAAGCTCCCCCCGTTGAAGGATGGAGAGCTTCAACCTTGAAAATCTTCACCAGTAGGAAGAGGGCACAGGCGAACTAGAGATCGACGCACGCAGCCTCTTGCTGTGTTGATGTCTGCGACTCGAGATATGCCGTCTGGTCCAGGGAAAAGTCTGGCAACACGTCCGAGGCGCCAGTTGAGTGGTGGTGTATTGTCTTCTTGTAAAATGACCAGATCTCCGATGTTTAACTTCTTAGCGTCAGTCTTCCATTTGGTGCGTTGATGCAGTTCGGAGATGTATTCCTTTTGCCAGCGCTTCCAGAAGTCTTGCCTTATTTGCTCAAGACGTGCGTACCGGTTTCGATGGGTGGTGTTCCAATCGTCTTGAACTGGTGTTGGCAACGCGTTGAGTGGTCTGCCAATCAGGAAGTGCCCTGGGGATAAGGATAGGAAATCGTCAGGGGATGAAGACATTGGGCACAAAGGGCGACTATTCAGAACTGCCTCTACTTGTGCGAATAAAGTACCTAATTCTTCGAAAGAAAGATGGGAATTTCCCATGACTCTTTTGACATGATATTTAGCAGCCTTGATTCCAGCCTCCCAAATTCCACCGAAGTGAGGGCTGTAAGCAGGTATAAATGAAAATTTGATTCCTTCTCCTGTTGCAAACTGAGAAAGAGATTCACTATTTAATTTTAGAAAATTGCTTAGCTCCTTAGCAGCGGCAACGAAATTTCGTCCGTTGTCAGAGCAAACCTCCGCCGGCTTGCCACGGCGGGCAACAAATCGACGAAATGTCATAATAAAAGCCTCTTTAGTCAAGTCGCTGACTGGTTCTAAATGAACGCATTTAAAACGCAAACAAATAAATAGACATAAGTAGCATTTTACTAATCTAGCACCACGTCCTTTGCGATTTAATATAAGAAAGGGACCGGCGTAGTCAACTCCAACAGATTTAAATGGAAAGTCAACGGAAACACGATTTGTTGGTAAGTTACCCATTTTTGGGGATAAGGTTTGCCCACGAACACGCACGCAAGTAACACATTGCTTTACAACGCTTCTAGCTAACCTTCTTCCATTTAAAGGCCACACAGTTTCTCTGATCGATGCCAGCAATAATTGCGGACCAGCATGTAAATTTCGCAAGTGTTCGTGTACAAAATAAAGTTTTGTTACATAATGAGAAGAATCCAACAGTATTGGATGTTTTTTATTAAATGAATAATTGGAATTATGTAATCTCCCCCCAACTCTTATTAGATTAGTTGTGGGTTCAAAGAAAGGAGATAAGCACAGTAATTTTGATTTAGGCAATAGTGATAATTTCGATTGAATTCTTTTATATTCAAGGGGAAAAGATTGTTTTTGTGCAACTCGACAAATGGAAATAAAGGAATTATTTAATTCATGCACTGATAACGGGCCAAATAAGCGATTGAGTGTATTTGATGGTTTTGAGTTGTGTAAAAATCGTAAAACGTATGCAAAAGTTCTTTGTAATTTAGAAAATTTTGAAAATACCTTGAAATCAAATGTAGAATCAGGTAAATCAATATAGTGACTCTTTACTTCAGGTAACTCAATGTTTTGATTTTGATGCAGTTTTGGCCAGTTTGTTTCATCGTTGTATAAAAACGAGGGGCCTTGCCACCACATCAAATTGTCGTGAAGGTGATTAGCGTTTACGCCTCGAGAAATTAGGTCAGCGGGATTAACGTCGGTGGGAACATGACGCCAATCCTTGCGATTGGTAAGATCTAAAATTTCAGTTATTCTATTAGCCACAAAGGTTTTTAGTTTACTTGGGTCACTGTTTATCCAGCATAATACGATATTAGCGTCACACCAATGCGTAATTTTTGTAGGACTAAGTCTTAGAGAGTCGGTAACAGATCGACATAGTTTGGCTGATAACAACGCCGCACAAAGCTCGAGGCGAGGTATAGTCATGGGCTTTATAGGAGCAACCTTGGATTTTGAACATAATAACCTCACTGTCACCTCATCGTTTTCGTTCAGCGTTCTCATGTAGATACAAGATCCGTAGGCAACTTGAGAGGCGTCGCTGAACGAATGCAGTTCTATGGACTTTGGTGAGTCACCAATTACTTTACGTGGAATATGAAGATCCGCAAGTAACGGTAAGTTTTTTGAGATTTCATTCCAGCCTTCCTGTATATCGTCAGGTACAGGCTGATCCCAATCAATTCCCTTGATCCACAACCTTTGAATTAGTATTTTAGACTGAATTATGCATGGGCTTAATAACCCGAGTGGATCAAAAATACGAAGTGATTGCGACATTATGAATCTTTTTGTAATTGTGTTATCTAAATTGTTAGTTTTTACAGGAAAATGGAACGTGTCATCACTTAGATCCCATCCTAGACCAAGAGTACTGGAGGATTCACTCAAGGTAAGTTTTTCCTTTGTATTCATTTCTATATTATGACATAATTTAGGTAAATTAGTTTTGTATTTTCGCAGGGGCAGACAAGCTGCATTTAAAGCAGTAGACAGTGCCTGTTGGATGTATATTAGTTGATCTTCATCATCTGAGCCCGTAATGACGTCGTCGACGAAGAAGTCATTTTGTATTATAGTTTTAATTGATTCGTCATCACAATCTTCTCCTACCTGCCACAGACATCTAGTGCTAAGATAGCTGGCACTTGCAGTACCGTAAGTGACAGTATCTAAACGCAAAGTTTGAATAGGATGCGACTCGTCTTCTCTCCATAATATTAGTTGAAGATCACAATCATTTGGATCCATAGCAATTTGTCTATACATTTTAGCTATGTCTCCAGTCAAAATGTACTTATATTGACGTGCTCTAATTAGAATGGAGAATAGAGAATTCTGCAGATTAGACCCAACCATTAAGATGTCATTTAGAGAGTAGCCAGAAGTTGTAGGAGTTGAACCGTCAAAGACTACGCGAATCTTGGTGGACTCACTGTCCTCTTTGAAAACAGCATGATGACATAAAAAATATGAAGGATTTGGTATTGCAATAGGTGACACTGAAAGATGTCCTAGGTTTGAATATTCACGTATAAATTCTACGTAATGTGACTTTAGTGTCGGATTTTTTCTAAATCTTTTTTCGAGATTTTTGAAACGTTTTTTAGCTAGGTTAAAGAATCACCGAGGCAGTCAGGTGAATCCTTTAGTGGCAACTTCACTCTAAATCTGCCATTACTCAATCGAGTAGTGGTTTTGTGAAAATGTTTTTCACATGCTATTTCGTTGGGACTGAGAATCTTTCTTTGGGGTAGATTCTCAAGTTCCCAGAATTTAGTGAGCATTTCATCCAAGTTGTTGTTCGAAACGATTGCATGATTGCATTGAATATTTTGATTGTATTTTTGTACATTGATAGGGCCGGCTATAAGCCAACCTAATTTAGAATTTTGTAATTTAGGATTATTTGGACCTAGGGAGCGTTGTCCGCTGACTAGTATGTCCCAGAAGATGTCTGCACCAATGAGCATCTCAATGGACGCAGGTTCATTGAATTTAGGATCAGCTAATATAATACCCTTTGGTATTTTCAGATGATGTGTATCGACGGAAATCTTTGGAATGTCTCCGGTAAGTTGACTGAGAACATAACAAGACAACTTAACTTGGTAAGTACCATGGATTGATTTTAGGTGAGTAACACAACTTTCTGATACTATGTCACATTTATTATTTCCTATTCCTATAACGTTTAATGCATTTATAGTATTACACATTAAACCTAATTTTTGTTGCAGGGATTTTGTGATGAAAGTAGATTGGCTGCCACTATCTAACAGCGCGCGAACCCTTTCGGTTTTGTTATTTAGAGGATTGTACACTTCTATAATAGCCGTAGACAAAAATACATGACCATTATTTTGTTGCGAGAAAGCCACTACGGTTTCCCCTTTAGTATCGTTATTTGCGTTTGTTATGTTACAGTTAGCTGATACGCTAGGATCGTGAAGCAGAGTATTATGCCTTTGGTTGCAATGCCGACACGATCCCATGCCGCACTCAGTGGCAGGATGACCTTGGCGCAGGCAATTTGTACATAATTTATATTTGGATATGCATGACATTTTCTCTTGAATGGATTTTGACTTAAAGGTTGGACAATCATAAATCCTATGATTTCCATCGCATACTACACATAAATAAACAGTTGAAGTATTATTACGAACTTGTGAAGTGGATGCCAAGACATTGGTACTTTGATTACGGCTTGGTTTATTAGAAGAGGATTTATTGTGATTTGATTGATTAGCCGAGGGACGTGGGTTTTGTTGTGATTTAGAATTATTGTTGGTTATAGATTTATTTTGATTAAATGATTCTAGTACATTAGCGCGGTCAATTAAAAATTTATTAAATTGCTCCAAAGTGGGCACGTCATTCACGCAATCTATTGTGTTGCGATATTCTTCCCATTTTAGTATGGTACGACTATCCAATTTAAGCAATAAAATAAATATAAGCAACATGTCCCAGTGGTCTGTAGGTAGACCTAAACTCTTTAATGCTCTTAGATTTTTAGTGACGTTATCAACCAAACACCGAAGAGACTTATCTGACTCACGCGTGATAGGTTGAATATTTATTAAGGAGTCTAGGTGATGATTCATGAGAATCCTTTTGTTATCGTATCGCTCACAAACCTGTTTCCAAGCCGCCTGGTAATTAGCCGACGACACTTCGAGGTTTGATATAACACGTGCAGCGTCGCCATCCAGGTAAGAAACTAAGTAATGAAACTTATGTATATCTTGAATGCGCTCATTTTTATGAATCAAACTAAGAAATGTGTCCCGAAATTCGAGCCAGCGGAAGTGTGATCCATCGAACTTCGAAATTTGTATTTGAGGCAATCTAAAACTCAAGTTTTGATAATCCGAGTCCGCATTTACAAGGATAGACTGACGGCGCTTACCATCATCATCACTACTATATTGTTGTAGTTCCGTCTTGGCTATGGCTATATTTTGAACTATGTCTTGTTCAATGCGTTCTCGCTCATCAATTTCTACTTCAATATTTGGAGCATTTAAAACTTCAATCTCTGTCTGCAAATCATCAAACCTTGTCGATAATCCTTGAAACTTATTTAATCTTAAATTCAATTCCGCAAGGTCTATATTTGATAACTCAGGTAATTTACTAATTTTATCTAAATAATTTCTAAATTTTGTAATTTGTCCTTTAATTGAACTACGTTTTACTAGTAATTCTCTTAAAGACACCGTTGCAGAGGATTTTTCCTCATGCGTCATTTTGAACAGTAATCAAATATAAACTAAGCTAAGGAAGTGAATCAAATGTTTAGTACCAAGCTTCAACCCACTGGAGCTTGAATATATCGACAACGTCCAAACTGATTCGGAAAAGAAATAAAATAATGATACTCTCACGCTCCTCCTTTCGGCGGAATCCCCTGGGAGCCTGGTTTCAGCTGGCTGCGGTGCCTCACTCAGCACACCGGCAGGGATGGCTGCAGGTGCGATTTGGACACAGGATAACACCTGAAAATTTCGGCAAATCGCTTAAATATAGGGAAAATACCGAATATATCGGGGTGGGAGTATGACAATTAAGATAAAAATGTGTATGTGTATGTTATTTTGCAAATGAAGTTAATGAACAAGAACGGGAAATTAGAAAAAGGGCAATATAATTTTATAATATATGTAGGTACCTTTACCTATGTACTTATTGGTCATGATAAAACCTATAAAATTAAGGAATATAGCACTAATAGAGGCTAGTTAATGGAATAGAGGTAATTTAGAACGGATTATGTATGGAATTTGGAAATTGGTTGTACTTAGGTGAGGTAGAACGGAACAAAGGAAGGCACTTAACTTGTGATATTGATGTCTTGATGGATTTCCGATACGATCTTTAGCTGAATCGTTGGCACGGAAGACCAGGCTGACTGCTTGTATTCTTGTAGCCTCCAATTTTCGTTCTTCTTGTAACCTTCGTATCGCCGAGTATGACGCAACTCGTGTAGGTAATAAGTTACTGAATTTCTTGAAATGTCCTGTCACGGTCGCCAATTTTATTGTTTGAGCACAATATTGGAATTTCTTTAAGAAAAACTCGTTGATAACTTGATAGTTGTATAATATGGAATAATTTAGAATTTTCATTAGCGGAGCCAAAATGATGAGTACAAAAGTTTTCTGGTCGGTCTACCTCACAAAAGTGAATGTGTCAGTTAAACAAACAGAAAAAAAATGCTGTAGACGCAAAACACAAATGTGATGAATTGCTCTAAAAATATGAGCAGGCGCGAACAAGTTGTTTCAAAGATTGGGTGTTAATTTGTGACTTTATTGGCATATTTATGGTTGTTTTTCAAGAAAATAAATATCTAAATTTGGTAAGGAAGAACCTCAGAATTATTTGGCTTGTTTATCTTCCACAATTTGGTACCTATTTTGGTGCTATTTTGGTGATAGCTTACAAATAATTATCTTGGAAACCTGACGCTATATAAGATTTTGTCTCATACAAAGTTTGTGTGTGTTGATTTGGTTTTACGCGTGGCCGCTTTTTTGACAATAATATAAAATGGCGGAAATTATACAGGCCATGTTTCACACAAAAGACATAAAAACTCTGGCGTCAAAAGATGTTAAACATCATGAGCAAGGCATCAACACAGTTTAAATTAGTCTGTCGAGGTTTTCTTTCCAAAAATAACCATAAAACATTTTTACCGTGATTCAGAATTATGAGCTTTTCTCGCGTCGTAGTTCCTTTTTGAAAGTAAAAGTGGGAATTTAATTGCGATTGTACAGTCAGAGTAAAAAATATTGCGTCACCTTTAAGTTTTCTTTTGTTACCGAGTCAGTGCAATCGTCAATGACACAGAATGAGTCAGTGACTCAACAGTCAGTGTAATCGTCAATTTCACAAAAGAAGTCAGTGACTTAATGACTCAGTTAACATTGACGGTTCAATCATACAGATTGGATTTATTTTGTATAAAATAGCCAGTCCATAAGACGGGTTTAGGTAGATGTTAAACAGATATTAGTCATTAGTTCATGCTAGTTTGACTTGAAAGAAATTTCCAAGTTTTGAGACATCTAATTAGTTGGAAATTGTGAACTGAAACACACAGTCACTGAAAATATTGAATAAATAAATATCGCTCCACATTACACAGTGCCATCTAGTGCCACACTAAGCAACGACACTTGTGTCGTGGACACCAGATAGTTGATATAGTACAAAGATACTTTTTTTTTGTTTTGTAAATACATTCTTAGTATACAAATATCCATGCTCATCACACAAACATTTGCTCCTACCAGGATTCGAACCCGCACTAATAATTATGAGTACCGTGGCTTCCATAGGCATAATGTCTTCTTCTTAGCGTGTTGATGATAATTTTAATTGAGTCAGCCCAAAATTGACATCATGTGCTTGAACTTAATGAAACTGACGAACTGACGAAAGTTTTTACAACTCGACTGTACTACGTGCGTAAGGGAATAAGTAAATATTCTTAAAAGGTATTCAAAATAGAGTCTGCTATCCTTTAACAGAAATAAGTTTTAATGAAGAAGTTAAATAATTACTTACCTTATAGAATCCGCTTTGAAGGTTCAGAAAATGAAATTTTGAGTTTTAAGTGCTGTATTAATAAAGTGCCAAGTTAATAATCATGAATTTGCTTTCAATCAAAGCCCAGAAGGCTATATTCAATAGATAGATAGAGAAAAGGTTTACATTAATTAGGTTTGATAAACGACTAAGTGAAAATCTTTAAACTTCACTACAACTAACAATTAGCAAAATACGAACAAATACATATTTTCATTTGAAGCTTGCTATCGTAGATTTATTAGTATAAATCGATGTGATGCGCACACGCACCCTGATGAATTCGTAGCGAGCAAGTATGCCGCTGCTGCAGAGGGTCTGGGGCAGTTCGAACTGTCTCCTGAAGGTCATTGCAAGGAATTCCGATTGCCCGTTTATGCATTTCCTGTCAGATGTAGATGTTTTACTCACATGGTTCAAAATTATAGTTTACTAACCATTTTATAGATGTGCGATATTATTTTCGAAAAAAAAAAAGATTAAAAATATTATTATTAAGTAAGTACTTATTTTATATCCATAAATAAAATTAGTAAATAATTTGTATGAAATCATTTGTTAGTAGGCAATGTAGTAGTAGACGTTTTATTCGCGACGGCTGAGCACAAACCGGTATTTTTTACTTTTGTTTTTCTTTTTAGTTTACAAAAACAACAAAAACACATGCTGCTAATATATCTCCTCTATTTACGAATCCTACGAACGCATTCCTCTCAACCAATTTCCTGTTCCCATTTACCCACAAACTTTCCCCCTCTGCAGTATCTTGCACAAAAACAAAGGAATGTCTGTCATTTAATAAAAAAAAAGTTCCTTATTGTTTTACTGATGATTGGCGAAAACTCCCGAAGCGGTGCTAGTTAGCCGCGAAACCATTTTCCCTAATGCAAAAGTTTACGACATTTCCTTTGGCGAACTTAGGGCGTTTCTACATTGACGGTTTGCGAGCTCATGCAAGTGCTCGCCGCTTATTCGCTACGCGTTTGATTGTGTGTGTTATCATTTTTTTTTACGAATTTTACAAAGGCTTGCAACGGCGGGCGTCTAAATATCGGGAGCTCAAAATAAAGAACAATCACGGTATATATCCTATCAAAAGGGTGTAAAAAACCTCTGAACGAAGTCAAAAAGGCATTTGTCCTCCACCATACCTTCTAGTTACGGAGATATTGGGGGTAAAAGTTCCAACTTTTAGACACGTTTTTAATGTAAGATTTTTAATTTAAACACCCCCACGACGCAGGTATTATTCAATCCATCTATGAGCACAATGTTTGAGAGCGTTAATTTGAGTTCTACCACAAAACATGATATCTAACCAAAAAAAAAAACATTTCCCAACATATTTTTTGGATAAAGTTACTTAGTTTGATGTACATAATGCTTGGTTGACGGCTTCATGATGAGTCTGCTTACATCCTGATCACCAATCGCCAGTGTGACAAACCGCTTAGAGCACTTAAACATACGAATTAGGAGTTGGTTAATAAAACATGCAGTTAGATGTGTAATGACTTTGACGGCACCCATTAAAGCCATGAAGGGAATGTGTTTCCTGTTATTGTGTCAAATGGATGGGGAGGATGCCAAGGGGAGGAATTAAATTAAATTATTGACAGTGTATAATTTTCAAAGGAATCAATTTTAACATACATAACGTGACGCTTGTAATGCCGGAAGGTTAGGCAAAGGTATACCCATAATCATTTACTTGATATATGAATAAGTATTGGTACATTTTGGTCTTAAAGTCAGTTGAAGTTTTTTTAAACATTTGTTTTAGAAGTCTTGAATGTCCCACTGTTGGGCTAAGACCTCCCCCATATCCTTCCAGGTACTTTTGTTGCCCGATCTTCTCCCTAGAAGTAGGTACCTGCTCCCCATTAACTAACAACTACAGTACTTTCATATTTGTTTCGACAATTCAAAATAATTTCAGATAATTTAATCAGTAATAATTGTGTAATTTGTAATGATTCTAATCTAATTGCGTTGTGATTTTATATTTATATTAAAAATTGTTCACTTTGGACGATTTTTAGTCCGAAATAAATCATTAACTGTCAGCGAAGTAGACACAATAGTTAAACAATGGCGTCTGACCGTTACGGTCAGGCTTGACAATTCAAGGGTTATAATAAAAGTGCCATTACCTGGCCTACTTAAAATAAATGCTTTGATTTTGATTTTAACTTCTGCGCCACCTCGGACCAGTCTTCGTGAATACATAGTCCAGTGTAACCAGTCGGCTCACATTTAAAATAAAAGCTCGTGAGCACTTACATAAAAAGTTGTAGACTTATCCCACAATTAATTTGTTTGTTTTCTTCATCTACGTTTATTTATTGTTTTATATCTTTCCTCACTTTTTTATAATTTGTTGTATGTATGTATATATGTATTTATTGTTATATTTTATTCTTCATAATTTTCTATACAATTGCACCTACTGTTTTATCTCTGCATCACCCTAAGGTAGACTGGTAGAAAATGCCCAAGGCATTAAGTCCGCCTTTGTACATTTTGTGCATAAAGTTTAAATAAATAAATAAAATAGTCAACTGAAATAGATGACACGAAAATTTTGCAATATTTTTAATGGGTACTATTAAGTACACTTCTGTCTAACCTGGAATTGTAGGCGTGCTGTTATATTTCGTTTCATATTATCGTCGTTTCCAAAACTGCCGATCAATTTACACCAGCAGAGCAGAAAAGAGGAAACGAATTTCTGAATTACTGTCCTGTGGATTGGGAATAAAAATATCAACGCTGTGTTTTAGTAAACGACACCCACGGGGATCAAGTACGGCCATGCATGTGTTGGAAAACAAACAACCAACTAACTTTATATATTTTCAAACAATATTTTACACAAAATTTTCACCTACTAGCTTTCGCCCGCGGCTTCGCTCGCGTTAATTTGGAATTTGACGCTCATAAAGTGGCTATAAAAAGATGATAATTAAGTATTGATATAAACAAATGAACGTAGCAACGTCGACGGTTACGTCGTAAGGCAGTCCTGAACTAGCCCCTCTGGCGACTAGACGGTCTCTTCGAGTTGCACAATACTTACTGTAAATTGAGTGGTTTTAGTCTAAACCTCAAAAGTATCGGAGCAGCTCGTAAGATTCGGAAGAGCGGAGTCACCTAACACAAGCATCTCCTTGGTTAAAAGGTGGTCTCCAAATCCTGTTTCTTCAAGCCTTATGTGATTGAAATAAACATTTTATTTATTTATTTTTATTTTATTTATACCAAGTGATTCTATTGAACACCACTCATGATTTGAAAGACATGTGGCGTCATCTATTATATCATAAGAACGTTATTGTGGTTTTGTTCGAGAGCAGTACTTTTTTTGGGGTGAAAGGTACCTTAAGCCGGAAACACACTTACGCTGCGTGGCGTCGCGTGGCGGTGCAGAAGCATATCGGTTTCATACATTTAGTATGGTTAGAGACATATTTGTAGGTCGTGTTGCGTTCTGGCGTGGCGCTGACTGCTCACCACCGAATGCACCAGAGCGGTTGTGGGGGTTATGGCGCGACACGCCACAACAGGCAAATGTGTTTCTACACCGCGTGGCTTCTGGTGCGAGCTTACCGAAGAAAACATTATGTACGTTCGAAACTTAGAACGCTGCAAAGGTTCAATATGTGCTGCTCAGAAATAACGCCAGAGCGCGCCACGACACAACATAATAGTGTGCACGGTCAACGTCAAGACAGCAAGCGCCGTAAGTGTGTTTCCGGCATTATATCCGTTTCTGTACACCTGACAACGTATACACAAAATTACAGGATGATCGGTTCAGTGGTTTAGGCGTGAAAGGGTAACAACCAAACTTACTTACGCATTTCTCATGTTAGTTAGGACAGGATTTAAGTTAGGACTAGTTTGGATAGTTAGGAATTTAGGATAGGATTAGGAAGTAGAAGTAAGTAAAAATATTTTACACCCATTTTAACACAAGTTGTCGTATCTCGTGGCGACACGAAACTTAGTGATTTTAGAATATTTTAGGACTAAAAAAAAATAGAACCAAACCGGCAGCAAGGTTTGTAGACAAACTAGTTAAATGTTCAGCTTTGCATCACATGTACTTAAGGGGGATGCTCCAAGGTAGCCCGCGATATTAAAATTTTAATTTCGCGGGCCACCCTGACGCTTTCACCTTAAGTAGGATTATCAATCTTGAATGCAATCATTTATTGCGTTGGAGGAGCCCGTGGCTAAATAATAACAGCTGCTCGGTTCGATCATTAGGTTAAGCCGTGCTTGTCCAGGTTGGTCCGTCGATGCGTGACCACCCATTAGATACTTTGCCTCGGAAAACTCATTATGCCGTTCGTCCCCGCGTATAGATCTTTGACAGTCGTTACAGGTAGTCAGTGACCCGAAAGTCTGTCGAATAATCTTACCAAGTCGTCGTATTATTGACTGAATTGTGGAGGTCAGATAGGCAGTCGCCACATTAAAATACTGGTTTTCAGCTGCATCCGTTTAAATTGGAAGCCGACCACAACACAGTTGGGAAATGCTAGGTAGTTGATGATGATGTTTTGAATTAGGAATAGGCATAAGCAGAATCACCCAACAAGGTTCCCACAGCTGGGACACAAATCTCCTCTAGAAAGGGAGTTAAACGTGGAAACACAGATTACTTTATTGAAAATAGTCTGAAAATTAACTAATAAAACATACTTGACTATAACAACATAACACTTCCAAAATTCACAAACGGGACAAGAATTAATTTTTATTCTCGCAAAATACAAAAATAAAAAGTCCTCCTCAGTGAGTCCGCGCCCTAAGGACAGGGCCTAAAATAATTATGTAAATAATGTCCAAGGGCTTACAATCCGCAGATACCTGTAGGGGCTCGACTTCCGACCTTTTGCAAACGAAGGATCTCTCCAGGGTCGGATGAAAAGGTATTTACGATGATGTGAAACATGGAAATATTTCAACGTTTTTTATATGATTTTTGTTTTTTATTGTAATATTTATTTGAGTTTTTTTGTAAACAATTTTTTTGTTGTTAAAGGATTGTGTAAATACAGATTCTATACTAATATTATAAAGCAGAACAGTTTGTTTGTTTGTTTGGTTGAACGCGCTAATCTCAGGAAATACAGGCGCGAATTGAAAAATTTTTTTTTTCGTTGGATAGTCTATTTATCGAGGAAGGCTATAGGCTATATAACATCACGCTATGACCAATAGGAGCACAGCAGCAATAAGAAATGTTGCTAGCGGGAGAAAAGCTTCCGTTGAGCAGGCGATGCATTGCGATATCAAAACTTCACGCGAACGTAGTCGCGGGCAGAAGCTAGTACAGATATACACACACAAACACACATACCTACCTACCTACTATTCTCTGTGTGTCATCAGATTAATAAAGGTTGTAACAAGGCTCTCGACGATGCTGAAAGCCACTTGTTCTCCCCGTCATTAATGCGATCATTTTTAGGGTTCCGTAGCCAAATGGCAAAAAACGGAACCCTTATAGTTTCGCCATGTCTGTCTGTCTGTCTGTCCGCGGATAATCTCAGTGACCGTTAGCACCAGAAAGCTGAAATTTGGTACCAATATGTATATCAATCATGCCGACAAAGTGCAAAAATAAAAATTTAAAAAAACATTTTTATTAGGGTACCTCCCCCAGACGTAAAGTGGGGAGCGATTTTTTTTTTAATTTTGACCCTGACGTGTGATATATTGTTGGATAGGTATTTAAAAATGAATAGGGGTTTTCTAAAATCATTTTTTGATAATATTAATATTTTAGGAAATAATCGCTCCGAAAGTCAAAAACAATGTGTCCCCCCCCCTCTAACTTTTGAACCATAAGTTTAAAAAATATGAAAAAAATCACAGAAGTAGACCTTTATATGAACTTTCTAGGAAAATTATTTTCAACTTGATGAGTTGAATAGTTTTTGAGTTATATAGCACTTTTTCAAAAAAACGCAAATGATAACTTTGTTTTTCATACAAATACTATGAAAAACAAAGTTATTTTTGCTGACGAAAAATGTTGGTATTTTTAATGGTCTGGGAAGCTACGGAACCCTACAGTGAGCGTGGCCCGACACGCTCTTGGCCGGTTTTTTTTTTCCTTTAGATCAAACCTGGGAATAGCTTTTTATTTAAAGACTGGCTGACTCGGCAGACGTTGTTCTGTCGAAAAGTTTTGGACTGTGGCAGTCCTGCGAACTTATCTTTCTGGTCAAGTTCTGGTGATGGTGTCGCTTTGGTTGTGCACAATAGCTCGTGATGACAACTTTAGTTATAAGTTATGGGCAGCAGAACAGATAAATTTGTGACACTATACAGCTACAGCTGATGAGTAATTTGAACAAAACATTTTAACTTTCAAATATTGGTATTGATAGCTTTTATTTTAAGATATGTTGGGGTCAAAATTAAAACTTTTTACACGTTTTTTTAAGACATGTGTTTATTAAACACCTCCATCAGCACAATGTTTTGAGTGCGTTACATTGAGTTCTACCGTAAAACGTGATTCTTAACCCCAAAAAAAGTCAACACCCTTCAAGATAAACCACGTAAATATTGAGATGGAATCTACAGTAGTCTATACATAAATATGGGGTGCGTCTGTTTATCGGTTGTGTCAGATCAGATTGAGGAAAACGCAGATGTGTTTGTATGCTTGGACTTAGTAAGGGATTCGTAAGGTTACTACAGGTAGACCAGACAAGATATGCACTTCGTTAAACTTTGTGTTCCCGAAATACTGCGAACGTCATATTACAGTTTGTATTGGCATGCGTGGAAGTAATACACATTCCATGGTGTTTTCAGTGGCGTATCTAGGGATCAACAATATTTCTTCAAGCCCTTATGGCGAGCAAGCTGTTCAGAAAACCGAACATCATGAAGAGTACTAGGTTTTAAGAGCAGGCTAAGCTTTCAGACTTGTATGTTTGTTAATTTCATGGATGGATTGTTAAGGTATCGTTATATTTGTCTTAAAGAAATAAACTAGTTAATAGAATAGAATAGAATAGAATAAGCACAACACAATTGAGCAGTACATTCATATACATTTTTTTTTTATTGAAAGGAACAGCAAACAGTTACATTATAAGGACTTAAAACTATTTTAACAAAGTAGTTTTGGTTATAACGTAACCCACAACGCTGTCCACAAGTAGACACATAAGTTTTAAAAAAAGGGTTAATCGCTAGGAACATTTATAGCAGTACGTGTAGCAATTAATACTTAATTAAAATTAAATGGTTTAATAACAACTATTAGAAATTTTGTTAAAAATGAAAGTATAAAGTTAAAGATAAAAATAGATAACATAAATTATATAACATTATTACTATAATTAGGAGCACTTGTTATATTTAATAGGGAACGGTGAATGAGGCTTTTAAATTTACTTATTGTACAATTTAATAATTATGTCTATGTCGACAAAGGTACTGTTTCGACCGGATTGATTCAGTCTCCCCGCGACCACGGCTGGTGCAATCCGGTAGAAACGTCGGGCTTAAATTAAAGGTAAATTCGCGATAAATACCCGTTTTCATATGTTTTATAATGTATTCTGATCGTGAAAGTTTAAAAAAGACAATAGGTACACCGCTGCCTAACTACTCGACGATTACAGGCATTATGTTATGATACTTTACGTATTTCCAGATGGCCGACGGTTGTCGAAGCGCAAACTTTTTCTGGGTAATCTGTACTATATCGGAGATTAATGTATTACTGTGTTCGGTATACTTCTCACGTTTTCGAGTTTTGCTGTATCAAGTAGTGTATTAACCCTGTTTCGGGATGGAAACTTTTTTATCAGATGTAAGAAAGTGGGGAGGAAAATCTTAACTTTTTGATCAGTGAAATTTATTTATCATGTCTTGACTTGAATTCTATGTATCGGTCATGATTTTAGTAAAAGAGGAGTTAGAATTTATCGATTTAAGTTTAATGAAGTTGATTTTCAAAATCAAAGAAAAAAAAAATTATTTCAAATAGGCGCGTTTCAGGCATTTTAGAAATTGTTGAAACAAAAATGAACATTTAATGTAGCTACAGTCCCAGTCACAAGACATAAAAACTGTGAAAGTAGTGTAGTTGCCCATTCCCTAGCGTAGATCTCTATGGAGAAGAACGGGCAAGAAACTCCATGGACACACTTTTAACCACTTTTCACCACTTTTAACTAGTTATTAAGTTATTTTGTGCTACTAACACTATGGACTTCATGTCTGAAATAAACAATTTGAATTTGAATTTTTAAATCATAATGTTGTTGATCCCTCGTTGGTCTAGTTGACCGCAAGAGCAACTGCTGAGCATTTGTGGTCCTGGGTTCGATTTCCAGGCCGGGTAAAGTGTTATTGGGTTTTAATAAAGAATTCCTCAGTGGCAGTCTAGATTTGTGCCTGGTTGATGACTATGCTAGATCAACTACAACAACAAGGCTAGACTTAAACATAACTGGTGAAATGTTGGTATTTTAGGTACCCCCAGACTAACCCTTAGGGTATTATTATGGCGTGATGTTATGTTATGTTGTGTTGTGTTGTGTTGTGCTGTGTTGTGTTGGGTTGTGTTGTGTTGTGTAATGTTATGTTATGAAGCCGATTATTGACCGATTCCTTATCTATACTAAAATAACTTTTGTCGAAGACGAGCGATAAATGGTGGACGCACACTTATCCGCGCCGAAAGAATCGACCGCGCCGAAATAATTCTATTCGTCCGATTTGACGCGGATAAGTGTGCGAGGTTTTATAGGATTTCATACAAGTAACTCTAAAATTTGATTTTTTCGGCTCTTTCGCTTCTTTCAGCTCTGATAAGTGTGCGTTCACCTTTATACCTATCAATGGCGGTTTGTCAATAATAATATTTTTTTTTGTAAAATAGCTGTCAAGCCGCCATATTTTATTTCTGATTGCATCTGTAAATCAGTGTAATGGGAACACGCTGCATCAACAATACCTACTCAATTGTGTTTTCTCATAAAACTGTACAACAATATCCGAGGGCAACATTAAAAAAAAATAGTGCTGCAAAATTAAACAAAACATTTTGTCAGACAGGTCATAACTCACCAAAAAAATGAACAAGTTAAAACCAGTTAATAGCATAATAAACTTCTTTGTCGCATTTTCAGTACAGTGTCATAATGTTCCAGTATTTTAACTGAACCACCCTCCAGGGGGTGCCCGGGGGTAGTGCGAATGTGTAGTTCGTGGTAGGTTAAATAATAAAAGTGTGTTTTGGTGGGAATTTTCGACGAGGCTATGAATAAAGTTTGTTGCAATTTAGGAGTAAATAGTTAAACAGAAGAGTAATATTATTTTCTTAATGGGTGCCTTGCATATTGAATTATAAGTCCAAAAGCTCGTGACCGCCGCTGAGGTCAAACGTGGATGTGAGACCACCAATTACATACCGAGTTTCCTCTGTGCTTCGGAAAGCACGTTAAGCCGTTGTTAGCCGGCTGTCATTTGTGAATCTTTGACAATCGTTACAGGTAGTCAATGGCCTGAAAGACTGACAACCAGTCTTACCAAGGCGTATCATATTTCCCAGTATTAACTGGGTTCTGGAGGTCGGATAGGCAGTCTCTCCATGTAAAATACTGGTATTCAGCTACATCCGGTTAGACTGGAAGCTGAACCCAACATAGTTGGGAAAAGGCTAGGCAGATGATTGGTCTATGTTTAAAGAAGGAACTCCTAACACCAAGACACTCAAAAAAGTTGACTGGTAGAAAATGGCTACGGCATTAAATTGACCTCTCTACTTTGTGCTTGAAGTGTTATATAAAATAAATAAGTAATAATAATAATAATAATAAGCCTTTTTTATTTCCAAAACAGTAACAGAAAAATGAAGTAAAAAACTATTTTAAAATGTTGAGTTTCTGTCATGGCCCCTCACGGGTATAGGCCTCCTCCAACTGCCTCCATTTTTTTCTTGTGTTCGCCGCTTCCAACCAGTCGCTTCCTGCTATTTTTATTATGTCGTCGACCCAGCGGGCTTGTGGTCTGCCTTTTGCTCTTTTACTTCCAGGGCCTTTCCACTTTGTTATTCGTTTGGACCATCTTTCTTGTGGATAGCGAGCGATGTGTCCTGCCCATTTCCACTTTAATCGCCGTGCGTGCGTTACTGCGTCTATCACTTTTGTTTTGTGTCTGATTTTTATGCTGTTCTGTTTGTCTATGAGCTTGATACCAAGGATGCTTCTCTCCATAGCTCGCTGGCACGAACGTATTTTGTGCATACTGCTTTTATTGAAGATCCAGGTTTGGGTTCCGTATGTCAGACAGGGTAATAGACTTGAGTCCATAACTGCTTTCTTCAGCCTTATGGAAAGTTTTGACTTAAAGATTTCTTTGCAACTCCAGTATTTTTTCCACGTCATGTTAATTCGTCTGTCTAGTTCATCTGAGTGTCTTGTGTTTTTAAAAGATAGTAGCTTTCCAAGGTAGATATAGCTCTCTACGTATTCAAAGGTTTGTTGGTTTATCACTATGGGGTTTTTCGTACCGTTGGTAGATATTTTTGTCTTTGAGGTGTTCAATTGCAGACCAATATTTCCACTCGCAGCAATCAGTTCTGTTAACATTACCTCCAGGCTCAGGTATTTTCCCTCTATAACTATTCCTTTCCTGTCCCAGTTTAAATGTTTCATCACATTTTGTAGGACAGCTATAAAGATCCTTGGTGAGAGTGGGTCTCCTTGTTTTACACCTCTGCGAATATTGAATTCTGGGCCCAGTCTGTCCAGCTTTACCATGCTTGTGCTTTTTCTATATATATCCTTTATAATATTGATGTATGTATTTGGAAGATTCTGAAATTCTAATGCGTCCCAGATACTTTTATGCGAGATAGAGTCGAACGCTTTCGCGTAATCTACATATGCAAGGTAGAGGTGTTTTTTTAATTCAACGTGTTTTTCTATTATTTGCTGTAAGGTATGCATGTGGTCAGTTGTTGAGTATCCTTGGCGAAAGCCAGCCTGTTCCACTGGTTGGCTCTTATCTAAATTTGGCTCTATTCTTTTCTCTAGACACATTGCAAACAGTTTATATATAGTTGGTAATAGACTGATTGGTCGATAGTTATTTATATCTGCTGGATCCCCCTTTTTATATAAAAGAATTATCCTTGATTTAGCCCAGTTTTTAGGTATTTCCTGGCTCTCCAGTACTTTATTGAACAGGGTTACTAGGTTGCTTATCAGCAGGTGTCTTCCACATATCAAGGCTTCGTTTGGGATGTTGTCCGGGCCTGGGCTTTTTTCTTTCTTCAGTTTTTCCATTTTTTTAAATAAATAAGTATGGAAACTAAATTAACTGCGTTACCATGTATTTCAATTACTAATGAGGGATTTTATTTTTCAACTCTTCCCTAGATATGGATAGATGGCGCTGATCTCGGTACGTTACTGCAAGGAACAGAACGTCACATATTACCTGGACTTAATAAGCATAAGCAACCGAAAGTGTCAGTCAACGAGCGTATGACGTTAATTTGTTTTTTCAAGCGTTTTGGCTTTGGCAACTAGTAACGTAGTCAGTTCAACGCCATCTACCGAGTTCTTGGAAACTATGTTTTTTTTTTAATTCTCAAAATGAAATCCTTTCATTGGCTAACAGCCAAACGGGAGCAAATTTGAAAGTGAACTAATTGAGAAGGTTAATGTAATAGAAAAACCAAACACTTAAACACGATCAACAAAAACCAATTAAACTATAATTTATTGACATTCATAATTATGCCTATTCGTCAAATAGTTTGTACTCACGCAGTACTACGTTCGACAACGTAACAAGCTACCAGAAACTTAAACTTAAACCTAATGCTTTGGTGATAACGCTGAAAATCTATTAAAGAAATTTGACAGATTTTGTAGTAGACGCCAGGACATCTCCTGGCGTCTGTACTACCGAGTTCACTGACGGCCGGCCAATTTTCGGCCTTATTTTTAGACACAGACAACAGAAGGGTGAACACGGGAGTGTTTCAAGAAAGTTTGAAAGGCAATTTATTAAAGAAGCTTCAAGGTAAACAACCACAGGGTGTAAACCACCTCATCACAAAGCCGTTAACCAAGCATTCTGTACATCAGACTAAGTAACTTTGCGCAAAAAATATTTTTGGGAAAAAACTTTTTTTTGAGGTCATAAATCAAGTTTTGTGGTAGAACTCAATGTAACGCACTTAAAACATTGTGCTAATGGATGGATTGAATAGTATCGGGGTCATGGAGGTGTTAAACGTTAAAGTCTTACAAAAAAAACTTGTATTTAAAAAAAAAACTTGTCAAAAAGTTGTAACTTTGACCCCCCATATCTCCGTAAATAGAAGGTTCCCAGGTATGGTGTAAAACAAAAAAAATATCGCAATGACATACACCCTTTATTACTTACGTAACAAGTTACATTAATGGTTAGTTTTTTCGTTTTTATGTTGTTGTCTATATGTTTGTGTTAATGCGTTATATGTTTACTTTAATAATACTGTATGCACGGCATGACCTTGCGACGAATAAATATTTCTTATAAAATAAAAAATAAATAAAAAACCCCCGACACATAGTACATTATTCTACAAGTCAAGCCCTTTCATTTAATACCCATAATGAGGAAATTGTGCAAAATAATGTAAGTAATTCACCATTTCGTGGTGGTGGTCATCATGGATTTGAAATTTATTATAGCGTATTAGTATTCTACTAGTCAAGCCCTTTCATTTGATACCCATATTAAGGGAGTTGTTGAATAAATATGTTATCCGCTATTTTGTGGCGGCGGCCATCTTGAACCGATTTTTATCAAACATAGCTACGAACACTCCCGACTAATTCACCATTCACACAAAAATAAAACTAAATCAAAATCGGATCATCCGTTCGGGAGCTACGATGCCACAGACATATACACACACACACACGACACACAGACACATCAAACTTATAACACACCGTCGTTTTTTCGTCGCGGGTTAAAAATAATCAAATGTTGCGAAAGTAATGGAAATAAGACAAGATTTTCGAACAAAAATAAGGTATTTTCATATAAATCATAACAAACAAACCACAATATAGCTAACGTATGTAGGTAGAAACTTGTCACAGAGTATGGTAATAATATTTTACTTTTATTACACCTTTTATGGCTGAAATAACAAATAAGCTCTCTTTCTAACTAATGAAATAATTTATATTGCTATCTCGCTTGTTAGGAATAAAGGTGATTTCTGGGAATAGGGTCGCCACATATTTTTTGTGAAATTGTGAGACAATTTCAAAAGTTATTTGTTCATTTTATTTTGGTCCTTTTCATTATTCTTGTAACATACGGCTTTAGCTAGTAGCAGTTCTAAACCTTTATTTATTTAACTGCCTTAAACTATCATTACAGGTCTTTAACCTAATGCAATAGTCTAGTCACACACCCAAAATTAAAATTAAAGCACCAAAAACATTAAGATTTGTAACACAGTGTAAATAATAGTACTTTTGCGAATTCACCCTTGTGACATGTAAAAATATCAATTTCTACTTGAATGCAATTGATGGTGTGAATTGCTCGAGTCAGAGGGGTTTTCGCCAGCAAGTTGGTCCTAGCTGGAGGTACGACCAGCAGTGGCGGGGGCCGTCGCCTCCACCTGTATGCTTTAGAATAACACTACCTTAATGATCTTTTCCCTCGACCTCATCATCTGCCATTATCTACCTAGCCCTTTCTCAACTGTGTTGGGGTCGGCTTCTAGTCTAACCGGATGTAGCTGAGTAACAGTGTTTTACATGGGGCGACTGCCTATCTGACTTCCACATTCCAGTTAGTACCGGGTAATGTGATGCTACTTGGTAAGACTGGTTGTCAGAATTCTGGGCCACTGGCCACCTGTAACGACTGTCAAAGATCTATGAATGACAGCCGGGACCAACAGTTCAACGTGCTTTCCGAGGTACGGAGGAAACTCAGCACGTAAGGGTGGTCACCCATCCGCAGACCAACCTAGGCAAGCGCTGCTTAACCTAAAGATCGACCCAAACAGCAGGTATTATTTAGCTATGAGCTCCTTTGCCCACGACCTGCCCACGACCTCGCGAAATTATTATAAAATATCACTTTAAATCGGATGTTTTTAAAAATGTCAATGGATCTCATTATTTGCAAGGAACTCCCAATCCTTTTACTAAAATAAAAGCCTTGGATACTCTTTATGACATCAGCTGTCGGCCAGTAAAAGTCCTGTCAAATCGGTCCAGCCGTTTCAGAGATTATCTGGAACAAACAGATAGACAGAATATTTTTTTTTGTGTGCTTTTATATGCGTTCAGTAAAAAGCTGTTATTCAGAAAATACAAACGAACACTTTTATACCCTACATAGGAAAAAATAAATGTGATAGTATCTTTTAGTTTAGTATCTACTACACAATTATATTTCCAGACATTTCATTGTCTGATCCATAAGTAAAACACCAAAACTTCGTAACTTCTTAAACTTAGATAATACACAATCAAAACTTAAATACCTTCTACATTCTGAGAAATATTTTCTCTTTTCTAAGGAAATAAGCTGTCTTGTTCATTTTATCTCATTATGAAACAATTTGTAAGTTAATTTTCATTTAGTCGGGCAGCGCTTCGCATTACAAATATTATTAAGTAGAACAATTTCAGGTTTAATGTTAAGATTAATAAAAATAAAAATTGTCTCTGATTTGAAAAGTTTCAGATTAAATCTACTTTGAATGTTATTTTGTGAGGGTATTTATAACAATCATCAATTCTGAATCCGAATTATCCCCCATTATCTGAATTATACCCTATTGGAAAAGATGAGCCCCTAATCAAGGTTCTAATCAGTAAATTTGCTGTCAAACTTCATTTCATCCGTCGTCGGTTTGCTCAAATATTGTTTGATTAACTAAAATAACAACAATCAATCATTATTTAAAATTGATCACAATATTGATAAAAGATTACATTGGCATCAAGAAGCTGCGTAATTAGAGTGGGTAGATTGGATATTGGGAAGAAACGATCTCACCCTACAGCACGTTTGAAACAAGTATTGGGTCAGTGGATACGAAACGGGCACTATTTTTTTACTGCGACCAATTTCCAGGCAGCACTCGCCGGCCGCTGCCCCGGCACCATTGGTATCGCTCGTTTGGCTCGCGGCTAGTTGGTCACGGTTCTAACCTAACCTAACCCATGAGGTCAGAGTGAACGGAATCCTTTCGACATCGTTTTTACGACAAACATCCCTTCGTCTGTGTCGTCCGTGCCGTCGTCTGTGCCGTCGTAACTGTTGTGTCTACTTCGCTAACAGATAAAGGTTTAGTCGGAGACAAAAAATACCAAACACTTTTAACCTTATATTGTGTGTTTTATACGATGGAATCGAGAACAAGTTACATTAAATAAAAAAAAATAAAAAACCCCCGACGCATAGGGTTAATTTCAAGGTATTTTTTGGAACGAATTTTCATTAACGCAGCTAATGAGTAGTGCAATTTAGTAGCAAATAAGTCAAGCCCTTTCATTTGAATCCCATATTGAGGGAGTTATGAAAAGAAAATGCATTTCGCCATTTGTAGCGGATTTTATCAAACATAGCTTAGAACACTCCCGACTAATTTACCTTTCAAGTAAAAAAACGAAATCAAAATCGGTTCATCCGTTCGGCAGCTACGATGCCACAGACAGACACACACACACAGAGACACGTCAAACTTAAGATATCTCGTCGTTTTTGCGTCGGGGGTTAAAAAAAAACCGATTTGCTTAAGTAACACTTTTTGTCTAAATTTTTACTCTTTTTTTTCAGTTACATTCTAACCAGCAGTTACGCTTGCGACTAGCCCAACTTGGCAGTACATTTTGTGTTTACAAAAAATCCGACAAGACCACACAAACTGCTCTTCCTACTCAAAAGATAGACAATTTACGATGGATCAATGTGCGGATTAACCTACAAAATAAACTGTAAGTTACGACATCCCACCTGTTACTTTATGTTACTGCAAAAAATAATAACTTTCACCCCCCGATGTACTTATGGCGGCTATAAAGCTCTGTGAATAAAGACTTTCGGGTATCTGATTTTGTGGTCGTAAATCCGGAAAATGTAAGGTAGTGTATTGGACGGAAATTCGACACAAAGATAATGATTTTGGTTAGATTTTTGTGTTAAAAATATCTTAACATTTATTGATATGACAGAAAATGTCTAGGAGTCATCAGCTATCAAAGTGTTGCCGAAGGTGCCATCAGAGGATGAACTTTAACTTTGATAACTCATATGTCGGAAACGTGACACTTTAGAACATTTTGCGTCATACAAAACTTGTTTGTGTACCAGCTATCGATTTATATGGGTATTATGTGTGGTCGCAACTGTTAAAAAAATGGTGGAAGTTAGACCCGGCCAGGCTTTAGGTATACAAAAATCTTCCGAGCTCTTTTAAAAAATATATAATAAAACCGCATACCGACTTCACATTCCCATATCAAATAACTTAGCGTATGGGAGGCACCTATCACTAAGTTTCTTCCCAACAGCATAATATGGATGATGACTGACAAAAAAAGTAGAATTCTGTTTAGTCCGTCAGTTAGATTATCGAAAAATATTGGATACGTGTTTTTTGTTTTATCAAAATGACGAAGATAAAATGCGTCAAAGATGGCTTGTGACTTGAACATTTGAGTAAAAAAAATATATGTGCTCAAATGTGACGACACACGAGTATTCGACGCACTGTATCATCATTTTTTTTTAACGTGAAAAAGAAAAAAAATATTTGTCCAATATTTTTGGAAATTCATCTGACGGACCTAGAACTTTTTTGCCATCTACCCTATTGTCATTAAGGAGCAATATCATTAAAGAGCTGTCCTGTTTCGTGATGAATTGATTTAATTACCTTCTTTATTGCCTTTATTAATAGAAAGTTATATTTTTAAGCTGCTTTTGAAGGGCTTGCTCTCTTTGACTAAGTTATTTCTGAAGAAAATTATAAAATGATGCTTATATAACTTATTTTATTTTAGCTACGTCTTTTTCTTTGAGAAGTTCAGTAAATAGGGTCCTAAATTTTTGCTGGTTATAAATGGTAAAATGGTTTTGTATACTTATAAATTTTATTTTACATTTCATACTCCTCCGTGCCACAAAAAGCACGCTAAGCAGTTGGTCCCGGCTGTCAACTGTAGATCTTTGACAGTCGCTACATCACATCTTCTAAAGGTGTCGTTTTACAGTTTCTGCCTACTCTTAAATAGGGTGACTGATAATTAGTGTACGACACTTAAACACGTGATTGTGCCCATGATTACAAACAACTTTTACTATGGGACCAAACCCGAAATCGCGAACAAAAATCAATGTTCAGTTGCGAACAAATGTTTTGAACTGGTGATTTTTTCTGGCGATTTCAGCTTTGGTCCTATAGTAAAATTTGTTTGTTATCATGAGCACAATCACGTGTTTAAGTATCGCACACTAATTATCAGTTACCCTGTAGTGTTTGTAACACTAGCTTATGCACGTGGCTTTGCCCGCGTGGAGTTTGATAATTGTCCCGCGGGATTGCACTAACAGGATAAAATATATCCTATATTTTCCCATCAATCCAGGTTAAAAACCATCTGTGTTCCGAAGAACAATGGTGTGACAAAATACCAAAAGTCAAAATCATCCAAATCAATGCAGTGGTTTTTACGTGAAAGAACAAACTTTCGCCTTCTTATTATTAGTATACCTTTGTTTCATTTACGTTCATAGATCTAGTCATACGCACGTATTTTAAAAATCGCAAAATATTTTCTGTCTAGCACACGAATTCCCATGTTTATAACAACAGAATATCTTCCCACATTTTTTCGTAAATCCTTACGAAAGAACCACATTAACAGAACGTGTGCGAATATTGCTCCCGGCTATGTACCTATTACATACGTGTTGTTTTTTTTCTCCGTACCTACTCAAAATACGCGCTTTGACGTAGAGTTGCGGACACCATCCTGTTATACAATACAATACGTGTTGGTTAGCCTAAGTACCCTCTCAAGCGCTCCGAACGCTAGACTGGGCGGGGAAAGAACGCTGCTAACGCTACAAGGTCAAGGGTTATTTCGTGTAATTTGACCCTTGTATATAAAAACACTTGACGATCGCAAACTACAAGACTTAGACCAAAATAAAATTTACTGTGAATAGCTGAATAGTTAAGGAATCTATTTAACCAAAAACCAAGAAATATAATATTAATTTAATACTCTAAAATAAATGTTGAGTTTGAAAAACAGTCACGTAACGGCTACTTCGCGATTAAAAATATTTTTTTTACGAAAAACTATTAATTCCTTATCAATAAAAAAAATCTAATTAGAAACTAGATTATATTCCCTTTCCAATAAGACCAAAATCTTATTAGATTCTAATTGGAATGTAGATCCTATTAGAATCCAAAGTTACTGGGGAACCTATATCACCAGTAGCAGTTGGGCCGCTGGTACTTTTTAACACACATGTTTACGTAACTTTTTAACTCTACGAGTCCTCTTTTTGTTGTTTCTAAAATTCTAAAATGTACTCACCATACTCAATTATTGATATTTCTCGGATAATATACACGTTTTAATCACATAAAATTATATATTCAATGTTTACATACAGCACGTTAGGTATACATACCTATCACTTTTTCACAGGAAAATTACTGCAACTTTGAGATTCCGAAACTAAATTGCTTAGCCACTATATTGTAGCACGGTTCTTCACCTTCATTTTGATGTATAATACTATACTAAAATACGACTATTTCGATAAGAAAACAATTTAAATACGAAACGGCGCCGGCGCAACACGGAAAAAAATGGCCGGATTTGTTTACACTAAAGTTTTTTATTTTATTTTGACGTTTGTCGATGCATTTGGGCACAGATAATTATTATAGAGTTGGGAAATATTGTTGAGAATGTAGTGGAGACCATAAATGCATGGCCATAGTAAGTACAGTCGAGTTTTAATGCATTTTTTGAAGGCGGGTATTTGAAAATGCGACTGGTTAAAGGCTTTAACCAGCAGCGTGCAACTGGAAAATGAAGGTGGTTAAAGCCTTTAACTAGCAGCGTCTCAAAGGGTACTGTGTATTCAAAATATGGAATATTAGCACGCACACACACACACACACACAAACGTGCACGCGCACATACACGCACCCTCTAGCGCACATTCGCGCTCGCATGCACATATTAGCTCATTCATCCACTCACATATCTGCTTACTCACGATGTCGACAGTCTGAACAACATGATTTAATTGGGGGGCCTGGAGTTCTGACATACAAACCTAGGCTTAGTTTAAAGTTTAGATTGCAGATCTCTCACAAATTACACACTTTGTCAAAATTTCTGTGTCTGACTGTAATCTATACTCGCGGTAATATGTAATTTGTGGAGATAAATAAAGATTTTTTATTATTATTATTTTTTTTTACTACGCCCGCGATTTTGTGCGCGAAAATTGTGATAGCTTGGTCCGACAGACGTTGCGCGTTGTCCTGCCTTATGTAAGCAACTATAATTTAAATAATAATATTCCAAAATGAATTTAAGTTACTTCCGGCATTTGAAAGTGTTATAAGTTCGCAATTTGATTATTAACAGTATTCGATTTGGTTCAATTAAACTTGATAAATTGTTTAAATATTATTTAATGATGAAATATTTATAAAATAACGTAAATTAAATTTAAAAACCATTAGAACGATATGTTCAGGAAATAGTTCGGAGTAAGAATTAATCTCTGGCTCCTATTGGCTTAAAAATTGGCGCGCTTCCCCTCTCTTTAGTAAAGTAGACACAGAGCTGTTGAGTAAATCGAATATGGTTTTTGGATTTAGTATCTTTGTAACCGTCGGGCTGTACAGTAAAAATAAAGTGTTTATCCAAGTCTTAGTGTGTTTCCTTTCACTTACTACTACCAACTACTACTTACCACTACCTACCTACCTACTACTACCTAACTACTTTATTTTTGCTTGACAATAACAAACACAACAAAAAAGAATTAGTGAAATCGACGCAGCCGTTCACTCGTGATGGCGTGACCAAGGGAAATAGGTATTTATTTTTTATATATAGATTTTGGTTCCTGTTTTTTTTTAATGTTGCTTTTTGTTGGTGATGAAATGGTTAAAATCGGTTCAGTAGTTTCGGAGCTTTTTTGGTACGGACAAACAAAAAAAATCCTCTTCATAATATAATTACGGACGTGCACAAAGATGAGGAACACTGCTGATACACACTGCCTCCTCTCTATGAGAAGGAATTACTACTACACACACACACACGGTACAGAAAAAAAAAAGGTTTTTTTTTGTCATTTAGACCTTGTCCTCATTCTGCTCTTCTTTTCTTGCCATATTATTCTTAACACAGTCCATCCATCGTTTCTTTCTTGCTTTCCGCTTAGACCTTGTATTCTTATAAAATCAAAACAGAAATTCGAGAAAACTATCGTCCAAATATACAATCGAATGGCGCAATGTAAGTTTGAACGTGGCCATGCAAAACACCCATGAAGGGACTTTCGCAAAGATTACCATAGAACGTGCCTTGACTCGAGATTAGGGCTGACCGGAACGTCTAAAATTATTGCGGAAAATCTTTTTGTTTGATATAGTGAAGTAAAATGGCGTTGGATTTAGTGAGGGGTGGAATAGGGTAGATTGGTAGACGACAAATAAATAATAATTAGCCCGTCAATTACATTATCAACAAATATTTGACCTATATTTGTTCTTTTGTTACATAAACCAAAATTGACGACGATACGACGTTTTAAAAATTCCCAATACGTCACGCCTAGGTATAATTTTTAGCTATTTCTGACGTCACGAGCCCCCACTCCCGAGTTTTGATGCGTTTTATCTTTGTGTATATTTGTTGAGAACAGGATATATTTTAAAGTAAAGAAACCACAAGTCCAGCTATCGATTTATTGTGGCAGCACATATATTTCCAGACTGACTTTTAGTCAAAAACAAAACATAAAATCATTAAAAAAAAAATGTATATTTATCAAAGGAGTTTGGTAGCTGGTCGCCAACAATAAGCATTGATTTACAATAACAAAAAATACGTGTCCATTATTTTCAATAATCTAATTGATCTTAAATCTGTCCAGTAGTTTTTGCGTGAAAGAGTAACAAACATCTATCCATCCATACATCCATAGTCACAAACTTTTGCATTTATAATATTAGTAGGAAGTAGGATTGTGATTGATAATTGTAATGCTTGCTATAAATATTGGTATTGTTGAATGCATAGAATTGCTGTATAAGTATAAAAAACTCGTATTTAAAAAATAAATTGGACCTTAACCCCACAAAAATACAACCGATAATTTCAAACAAAAAAATGTTTTGAAAAATACCAACCCTACCGACTGGACAAGCTTTACCGGCTCAAAATCCGTTTACGCTGTATAGCATCGAAATGAACGATAGTCGCGATTTTTATGTCTTTTTTGTTACTTCGTCTGAAAAATAACATATGAGAGCTTTTATGAAGAGCTAGATTTTTTGGTTTATGTGACCTGCTTTTGAAATACTTTCACGGCTAGACTGGATGGATGGTGCGCCACAAATGCCAAGACAGGTTATTTCTGCGGATGAACGCATAAATAAAATATGTAGAAGACACAAGCGTACATCATACTCGTATTTATGCTAAGTCAAGAAATGCTTCTTAATACATTCCCAAATTAGCTACGTCGTAGCGCTACGCCGTAGTACAATGCTTGCTACGCCGTAGCACGACGTGTGGCAAAACCGCGTGTGCTTTTATTATTATCTACGCGTTTATAGACAGCAAAAAATATTCTTTCAAAATCGTTCGCATGTTTTAGACTATAAAGGGTGTAAAACACCTCTTAAGGGGCCGGCGGAGCATGCGTCGTTCATACAAACGTAATACCAAAATAATTTGTAAATCATACATATTCTTAAGGTAGTGTGTATTTATTTCGATTGCATTATAGAATATCTATGTTTCCAAATATATATTTTGAAAGGACAATGATATAAAGACGAGATATGAGGAATTTAAAATTTATATGGAAAATTTATTTTTTTCATAACTCTTGTTTAAATCAGTGTCCATTCAAAATGTATATTTGGGAACCTAGAAATTCTGTGATTCAATCGAAATAAATAGGCACTACCTTAAGAATATGTTTTATTTACAAATTATTTTGGTATTACGTTTGTATGAACGACGCATGCTCCGCAGGCGCCTTAACGAAGCCGAAAGGCACTTGTTCTCCCCATCACTGCGATCATTTTTTTGTTCTATACCATACCTGGGAACCTTCTAGTTACGGAGATGTGGGGGGTCAAAGTTACAACTTTTTGACAGGCTTTTTTTAAACACAGGTTTTTTTTGTAAGATTTTGACTTTTAACACCTCCACGACCCCCGTACTATTCAATCCATCCATCAGCACAATATTTTAAGTGCGTTACATTGAGTTCTACCACAAAACGTGATTTTTGACCTCAAAAAAAAAAGTTGTTTCCCAGCAATAATTTTTGCTTAAAGTTACTTAGTTTGATGTACAGAATACTTGGTTAACGGCTTTGTGATGAGGTGGTTTACACCCTGTATAATGTTGAGCTTTAAATAACTATCCATTTATATTTTCTAGAAGTTGATGATATTTATATTTTTTAATGTTAGTAGATACGATTCCACAATAAAATACCACCACGTTCAATGACGGTCGACTGTGTTTCACCCTTATGACTCGCGAAATAAGGTTGAAAAGTGGTCGGACGTTAGTGAGTAATAATTCGTATCTAAGACAAAATAGAACATTAGAACTATCACCGCCACTCTTTTCTATGGAATCTAAAATCCTCTCTTTTATTTTAATTTTCTTCGAAGAACATGATGTCTTTGCACTAACAAACCTCACCCCTTTACCTTCATATTTTTTTACCACTTTCGCAGGGTTATAAGTGGCTTACGCATTATATTTTCTTTTTCACTCACAAAGAAATGGTACGTCATAAAAATATAAGATCCATCGACCTACAATTCGGTTTATATCCGAAAGGTAAGCAGCAACACTTTATGCTACCTGATCTCATATTCCTCGGAGATTACATTAAGCTGCAGATGTCTTATCTGATATTTTAAGTGCTTTTAGACATCAGGGCTTTATATCTGAGACTTTAGGACATTTCTATCAGAAAAATTAGAAAAAAAAGTGGGAGTTTGGTATTTTTCGTAGAATTGTGTACAGGTCACTATTAGGCACGTAGTTAAATAAAACAACACAGTAGGTTTCAACGCGCACGACTTACTCGCCCGGCGGACCAGCAAAGAGTGTGCGATCAGTGAAGCAACTCACTGACCGCACCCCCACCACCGCTCGCCCCACCAGTAAGCCATGTCGGTATTTATTTATACACTACATCTACCTTTTACAAAATTAGAAAAATAGAATTATTTCAAATAAGTATAATCAAATACAAATCAGTTTATTTCAAGAACAATCATCAAATAATCTTAATAATAGTCTGAAAAACAATCAACTTATTAATTTTCGTCACACACATTGTTATCGACGGTATCGTTATTTCCTGAACATTTATTATCATCATTTCTGCAAACTTCCCACTTTCCTTCAACCCTTTTTAAATGTACTATATTTCTACGTAACCTTTGTCCACTATCATCATTTACCAATTCGACATCGTTCCCTTCTTTATTTACCACTGTATGTGTCGTATCCTTAAATGTGGAGGACAACTTGTTTTCCTTTATAGTATTCTTAACATATACTTTTTCTCCAATGTCTATACTAGATTCCGCCGCTTGCCTCTTTCTATCTGCATATTCTTTTCCCTTGCTTTTCATTTCAATATCCCTGTCTCTAGCTTCTGGATCAGTAAATTCTACATCTACAACGGAAGGCAGTTTATCTCTAAACTGACGTCTGAAAAAGAGTTCTGCGGGAGTTTTACCCGTGACAGAGTGGGGTGTGCTATTATACATAGTGAGATATATGAGCAAATCTTCTTGCCAATTAGATTTTTGGCTTTGGCTAATCCGTAAACGTTTCAATATACTGCGGTTCTGCCTCTCAACTTCGCCATTTTGTTGAGGCCAATAGGGAATGGTATGAAACAATTGAATACCAAATTCTTTGCAAAAAGTTTCAAATTCTGCACTAACAAACTGCCGACCATTATCAGCGGTAACGCTTACGGGAGTCCCTAACCGAGAGAATATTTCTTTAAGCATGCTAATGGTGTGCGCAGAATCTATGTTTTTAGTGATTTTGATTTCTTTGTATCTGCTATAATAAGCGATTATGACTAAAAGATAATGTCCGGTAGGTAAGGGTCCAAGATAATCTATTGCTATATCAACCCAGGGCTGTATTGGCAGTTCTCTTCTGCGCATGGGGTTAGGAGGATTTGGAGCAGAAACCAAAGTGCAACCTTTACAAGATCTGACACAATGTTCAGCATCTCTGTCAATTTTGGGCCACCATACTTTAGAACGTAGTCTCATTTTCATGGCTACAATGCCCGGATGGCCTTCATGAGCAGCTGCTAGAACTTTTGACCTCAAACATGACGGGATAACTATTTTATTCCCACGCAACAATAAATTGTCTTGAAAACAAAGTTCTTGTTCAAAGACCCTATAAATGTTGACACTCTGGTCCCAGGTATTGTTGTATATTCCATTCCTGACTAAATTCAGCTCTGAATCTCCCTCACAGGCTTGCCTTAACTCACGCAAAGTGATTGCTACTGGACGATAGTGATCAACAACTAGGTTCAAATAATTATCATCATCAAAAGGCTGTGGAGATTTATTGTCCGAACAAAGTCTTGACAGTGAGTCTGCAATATTTTTCTTGCCCGGGCTATAGACTATTTTAAAATTGTACGATTGAAGGCGCAAAACCCAACGCTCGATTCTCGCACACGGTTTAGAATCGGTTCCGAATATCACCTCTAACGGCTTATGGTCACTAACAAGTTCAAAACTTTCCTTTCCAAACAAGTACATATCAAAATGTTCCACTGCCCAAACCAACGCAAGGGCCTCCTTCTCGGTCTGACAGTACCGTTTCTCACGGTCTGTGAGACTCTTATTGCCAAATGCAATTATTCGGGGACCATTAGCGCCATGTTGGACGAGCACAGCTCCCAAACCAACTGGACTAGCGTCAGCATAGACTTGGGTACGGTCAAGCGGATCATAGTAGCCTAAGGTTTTAATTTGAGTCATGGCACGCTTCAACCCATCAAAAGCCTGTGTTTGTTTATCGTGCCAATAAGAGGTGATATTCGCACCTTTGCCTAGTTTTAGTCTTAGGAGTTCGCGCAAAGGGTCGGTCCATGTAGCTAAATTAGGGATCCATTTTCCTACATAATTGACTAGCCCTAAGAAGCTTTGTACTTCCTCAATGACTGTTGGTTCACGAAACGATTCTATTGCCTTTACATATTTGTCAAGAGGCTTAACTCCATTACAAGATAACTGATGACCGAGAAAATCAATTTGATTTACTCCATATGCACATTTTTTGTCATTAAGCATAACATTGTTATCTTTTAAAACCCCCAAGACATTTTTGAGCCTTGCGCTATGTTCGGCCTCGTCACTACCGTAAACGACTATGTCGTCAATGAAATTAACGACTCCTGTACAAGGCAAGAGAACCCTTTCTAAATTTTTCTGAAAATATTCGGGGGCGCACGATATTCCAAACATAAGACGCTTGTACCTAAATAATCCTTGGCTACAAATAAATGTCGTAATGTATCTACTGTCTTCACTTATCTCTAATTGGTGAAACGAATTTTTTAAATCTAGTTTGGAAAATACTTTGGCATTTCTAAACTTTGGAATTAATTGCTCCATGGTGGGCAAAGGATGTTTTTCCCTAATGATAGCTCGATTGGCTCTCCTCATGTCTACACAGATGCGGACATCGCCATCCGCTTTTAAAACGGGTACCAAAGGGGAGATCCAGTCAGATGGGCTATTAACTGGCTCTATAACGTCTAACTCAACAAGCTCTTGGATTTTTTTATTAATTTTAGACTCTAGCGGGACAGGGACTCTTCGACAAGGCTGAGCAACTGGTTTAATTGATTTATCTATAGGGATATGAATTTGAACATCTTTAAATTTAGGGAACTTACCATCGATTATATTTACTCCTAATCCAATTTTTAGAACACCAAGGCATGTGGCGGTATCTTTGCCGAGTAAATTTCTAGTGCCATCTTTTACAACAAAAAATGTGGCTTTGCCTCTAGAAAAATTGTTACCGATTGTTATAGTAGAGTCAAAAGACCCAAGTACGGTTAAAGCATTACGACTTCCGTAGGCCATAAATCTCTTGTTGGGAGATTTTATTTGATTCTCAACAAGGACTCCATTTTTCTTGAGAATTTCCCACGTTACATCGTTAATTATATTACATTTACTGCCAGAGTCTATTAACATCTCTATTTCAACACCCCCTAGCGTGCATTTAATGGTGTCGTCATTATCAATATGAAAAATATAATCTACCTCTTCAGACTTGCTTTTGGGTTTCTTACTAGGTTTAGAAGAGACAATGTCATTGTTTTTACGTTTTCCTACCCTAGTCCTACACTGTTTGCGAAAATGTCCAACAAACCCACACTTAAGACACTTCTTATTTTGGGCTGGACAAGATTTAAAATCGCTTGAATGACTGCCACCACAACGCACACATGAATTTGCATTTAAGGTCTTTCTAGAAGCTTCCACTCTATTAACCGGCAGATCTTTACTTAATCCCGGCAACCCAAAGTTATTAAGTTGTCGATTTACAGTCTCTAAAGCGTTGGCTTCTGAAATAATCCTGTCAAGCGTAACATCATCACCAAGGGTCAGAATTGTTTTTCTTAATTTGGCTGACTCACACTTCTCGGTGATTTGATCGATCATGTGTTCATCAGGGGCAGTGAATTTGCATTTGGAGCTCTGGTGTCTAAGTCTGACGAGAAACTTGTCAAATTTTTCCCCATTTTCTTGTTTGATAAGCCTGAACAAGTGACGCTCATAAACACGGCTTTGTTTAGGGGCAAAATATTCGTCGAGCTTGTTGACAGCCACAGTAAATACATCATCGTTATCACTAGCAGTTTCTACATGTGCACCAGGAATATTATAATATATTTCTTGGAGGGGTAACCCACCCATGTGCAAGAGCAAAGCTCTTTTTGCCTCAGCTGTGGTAACATTGGTAGCCGTCAGGTACAATCCTAGTGCACGTTTCCATTTTTCCCAGCGTAAACCAACTGAAGCTGGGTCACCATCACAGTCCAAAGACTCAAGAGGTGGTATGTGCGACATACTTGTAGTCCACCTGGAAGGAAAAATTAATTTCCTTTTTTAGGTACCGTTCCGAATTAATCGAACTACCTCTTGATCTTATTGTATTAACCTCAGTCTATTTAGACTTATCCATACCAGATCATTTAGGTACCGTTTGCTTAAGCAAACTACCTCTGACGACAATGTTAACTTTAATTATTGACAGAACAAAAAGTGATAACAATTGAACACAGGGCACGTCTATCACTGGTATTACGGTTACTGAAGAAACGCTAATAATCATATTATTATTATATATGGATGGAATATGGATGTTTGTTACTCTTTCACGCAAAAACTACTGAACGGATTGTGATTGCACACAGATAGTTTATAACCTGGATTAACACATAGAATACTTTTAGTCCCGGTAGTAAGATCCCATGGGAAAATTATCAAACTTGACGCGGCGAGGCCGCTGGCAGAAGCTAGTAATAAAATAATTTGTAACCCTAAAGAGCAACAGCTTATCAAGCATATTAATATCTTGATCTTAACTTCCTTACGATCATAAAAAAATTACAACCGAATTTAATTTATCTGCACAATAACGGTAAAATATTCCAAAATAATTATGTGCCAAGTATTCTCAACTATACTCTTCTCTGCCAATAATCACAGCATTTATCATTGACGTACCTACAAGTTCCGTTATACGAATATTTAGGTACCAATCAATGTAACTAAATCAGTTTAGTTTTGAAATATTAACGGCCTTTAACATTGTATTAAAATTTATAACAATTGCAAAATTATTCCAACGATTGCATAAAAAAAATATTATGTAAGGCATGAATATACAACTAACTGATTTGCTACCGATTTACCTCTTGGTTCACTTTGTAAACACTATTATTTTATTTTTCCAATTTCGGCACGTACCTTATTTTTGGATCCTGGCAGGGTCGCCACTTGTACAGGTCACTATTAGGCACGTAGTTAAATAAAACAACACAGTAGGTTTCAACGCGCACGACTTACTCGCCCGGCGGACCAGCAAAGAGTGTGCGATCAGTGAAGCAACTCACTGACCGCACCCCCACCACCGCTCGCCCCACCAGTAAGCCATGTCGGTATTTATTTATACACTACAAATTGTAATTTGAATAAGTGAATGTTTGTTTGTTAAATGCAATACTTTTGTCGGTTATTTCATCAGTACTTAAACACTGTTTTAGGCTTTCACGGTTTAAAACTAAACTTATATTGTCACTTACGGGATATCTTCCGTGATTATTTATTGTTTTGAGCTCCCGATATTTCGACGCTGTTGCAAGCGCCATGATCGCGGGTTGACTGGAGACTGCGGGTGGATGGAAAATAAAATTGTTACGAGCAGACAAATCTGTCTACCCTCTTTCTTTGTCTTTTGTAGTGTATGTTAGTAAGTATTATTGTGTGTGCGAAACCATACCTTATTTAGGATTAGCTAAGTAAGCAATATACTAAGATCTTGTACGCTGTATAAACAGAGCTGTGTGAACGGAGAGAATAAATCGAGACATTATCCAGAGCGGATGTCTTTTATTTACCACGACACTTCATGGCGACCCTGCCATTCAAGGTCACATCGCGAATGAATTTTGGACAGTTGAGAAATTAATACAAAATTAAATAGTTTTGTGTCGTAAAACATGGGGACTACTCAAACGAAAGAAGGGACGATCATCGCACAGACGGCTGCTGGTAATGGGAAAAATGGTGCGACAACCGAGTTGGGCTACTCCAGCGTCAGTACGACCAATATCCTCCTCACCCTGATCACAATCGTCTTACTGGCAGCGGCATGCTACGCTATCTGTTATTCTTACAAGAAGATGCATGTCAAATGGATGGAGAGGCAGATGAACCGCTGGTCCTTACGTCGCAGGCAGACCTCAGTGTATTTCAAGAAACACGCTCCCCGTGATGATGTGGCGGATATACCCGTGTAAGAAAAAAAAAACAGACATTTCCAAAAATTTAAGTGCTGCATACGGTTCAGTGATTAAGTGCATTAAAAGTGACTACATAGTGTTAACAACAGATAAAAACAATAATATACTCTCGTGAAAACCAAGCCTACGGAACTATTTACTAATACATAACGTCTAGTGATGCTCTAAAAGGCATATAATATTATTAATTTTACGTCTTATGAATAAGAAATTGCGTGTAAAATGCATAATTGTGTAATTGCAAGTAGGTAATTAATATAAGATTTTATTGTTCGAATATGTAACACTTCGTAAATCGTGCACGGAGACTCACCGAATCCGATACCCCGCGCTCTATATGGAATGTTTTCGCATTGCTTTCTATGTTTGGAAGACAGATCGAAGAATTTAAGTGGAGATAATTAGTTGTCGTGATGATGTCATTAAATTTCTTTATGTTATATTAATAGATTATGGCCGATGATTTAATTAGAATATATGAAGATTTGGTGGACATTCGCAAATATTTAATAAGGAAAGGACAAGCTAGATTTACGGGTTCTATAGCGATAAATAAGTTAAAAGAAGCTAAGAATTTATATAGTGAAGCACAATTATTATATTCTAAGTTATCGCCTGATTTAAAACCCGAATTAGTGACGCAATTGTCCACCACCTTTGATAATATTAAGAGTGTATTTATAAAGATAAGTCAATTGTGTACATCACCTCCTGGTGAAATAGAAATAGTTAAAATGGAATTTGACATTCGAACGGCGTGTAACTTAATTCCCCTTATGGATGGTAGGGAGGACACTACGAAACGATTGATTGATGCAGTTGAAATGTATGCGGATATGTTAGACGATTCGGGAAAAAATCTTTTAATAAAATTCGTAATTAAAGGTCGCTTATCAGAGAACGCTAAGCTCCGTTTGTCGAATAGCTATGACACCGTTTCTAATTTAATACACGATTTAAGGAAACATTTATTAACTACAAAATCATTTACCGCTATTCAGTCCCGTCTCCAAAATATGAACCAAGGTTTTAGGTCAATTGACGAGTATGGTTCGGAATTAGAACAACTTTTTACCGATTTAACCATCTCACAGGCAGAAGGCGATTCGTCAAAGTTCGCGATACTAAAGCCATTAAATGAAAAAATGGCCATTAAGAAATTTTCAGATGGATTGAAAAATTCAAGGCTAAGCACCATCGTGGCCGCTCGCAACTATGGTAATCTCAAGGACGCCATACAAGGTGCTAAGGACGAGGATGTATCAACGCCTTCTACGTCCTCTAAGCCGGACGTCATGCAGTATTCGAGAAGAGGTCGAGGTAAGTTTACACCTTCTTCAGGTCCAAGAGGTCAAGGTCAACGTGGCCGTAATAATTATGGTTCTTTTAATAATTATAATCGCCGTGGGTACGCCGTGGTTACGTTAAGAACATTTCAAAATTCTAACCGCGGCAGAAATTTCCCACAGGCGAATTATAACAACGGCCGATATTACCATCGTGGTAACAGGCGAGGAAATAATTACAGGCGTAATAATGTTTTTTCAACGCAACCCGAACAACCTGCGCAAATATCGGCGCAGGAAGTCGTTTCCCAAAATTCCAATGAAAATAATAATTCCCAAAATTTTAATAATAAGCAGTTTTTTCGATTTTAATGATTATATTTTGGCTTGTAAGGGACGATGGCAATTTGTGTCATTTTATTGTAATAACAAAAAATATTCATTTTTAGTAGATACGGGTGCGTCAATATCTATTATTAAGAAAAATGAATTACCTGATTCGATACCTATATGTTATAATATCACTACTATAAACGGCATAGGAGGACGGATCAAGTCTTTGGGAAATGTAACTTTGAAACTTATTACAGAAAATAATGACACGTTTTCTCAAAAATTTCTCGTTTTTCAAAATTTACCCATTCAGGCAACTGGCATTTTAGGCTTAGATTTTCTATCTACTTATGGCTGTAATATCGATTTGGCCACCAACGTGTTAGTAGCTAATAATGCAGGTAAGATAATTTATTTACCTATCTCGCCAAGACTCGATATAACGTTTGCAAATAATAATTGTCTTGTATTACCGGCCCGAAGTGAATCGACCCATCTCCTAGAATTAAGTATTGATGCGGAAGAGGATTGTGTTGTTTGCTCGAGAGAAATAGAGAAAGATATTTTTTTAGCAGGAGCTATAGTTAGACCTAAAAATCGTAGGATACCGATCAAAATACTTAACATACGAGATAAAGAAGTAAGATTAGAGAATTTAAATCCAGAAGTTAAATTTTTAAGCGAATATGATATTTTTTTTCTTTTGATAAGATTAATGCCAATGCTAATAGAGCTGAAACTTTACTTTCGTTGTTAAAATTAAATCATCTTAATACTGAAGAAAAGAGTTCTCTCGAAACAATTTGTACAAAATATTCAGATGTGTTTTTCTTGCCGGGAGATAAGCTAACCACCACCAACGTTTATGAACAATCCATAACACTTAAACCAAACGTAAGTCCAACCTACGTTAAACCTTACAGATTGCCACAATCACAGAAGCCAGAGATTGATAGACAAAAATTAAACAAATGTTGAAGAACGATATAATAGAAGAGTCCTCAAGCGAGTGGAACAGTCCTGTGTTGCTCGTTCCCAAAAAGTCTGAACGCTGTAAAAAGTGGCGTTTGGTAGTGGACTATAGAAAACTTAATGATGTAATAGTCGACGATAAGTTTCCACTACCTAACATCACCGACATCTTAGACTCACTTTCAGGATCAATGTATTTTACTCATTTAGACTTAAATCAAGGTTATTACCAAGTTAGTTTAAGCCCTGAAAGTCGTAAATATACTGCTTTTTCCACTAGCTCGGGTCAGTATCAATTAAAACGTCTTCCTATGGGACTTAAAACTTCGTGTAGTAATTTCAGTAGAGTAATGTCAATAGCTATGTCTGGTCTGACGTATGACAAATGTTTTATTTATCTCGATGATTTAATTATTTTTGGAAGAAACCTAAATTCTCACAATAAAAATTTGATAGATGTACTCGATAGGTTACGAAAAGTAAACTTAAAACTAAATCCGGACAAATGCCAATTTTTAAAAAAGGAAATGTTGTATCTTGGACATTTAGTTTCTGCTGATGGAGTATTACCAGATCCAGAAAAAACAACAGTTTTACAAAATTACCCTATACCCAAAACCGTAGAAGAAGTTAAACGATTTGTAGCTTTCTGCAATTACTATCGTAAATTTGTACCATCGTTTGCTGAGATAACATTACCTTTAAATCGGTTGTGCAGAAAGAATGTAATTTTTAATTGGACAGCGGAATGTCAACACTCATTCGAGATCTTAAAACAAAAGTTAATTAGCCCACCCATACTTCAGTACCCCGATTTCTCAGAATCAAACGAGTTTATTTTACAGACAGACGCATCAGGTGTAGCTATTGGTGCAGTATTGTGCAACAATGACCTTAGACCCGTAGCATATACAAGCAGACCATTAAATAAGGCAGAATTAAACTATCCCACCATACAAAAAGAACTTACTGCTATAGTCTGGGCAGTAAAGTACTTTAGGCTGTATTTATTCGGTAGGCATTTCACTATAATGACAGATCATAAGCCACTAATTTATTTGTTTGGCATGAAAGATCCCTCTAGCAGGCTGTTGAAGTTTCGTTTAGTTCTTGAGGAGTATGATTTTAGAATTTTGTATGTGCAAGGGAAGGATAATGTAGTCGCGGATGCATTATCCAGAATATATGTGACTTCCAGTGAATTAAAGAGTATGAATGAGAAAATTTCGGAAATTAATGTTATGACTAGAGCACAAAAGAGGAGAATGGATGAGAAGAGTAAAAATATATCACCGCCAATCAGTAAACCCACCGACGAAGGGTCTGATCAGCCTAGAGTCGTGGAGTTACTGAGGAAGCCGAGTGATGTCGTGGAGATGATTTTGATAGAGAAAGATAAAGTGGATAAATGTAGAAGAGATAATTTGATAAGCGTCGAAGACGAGTGTCTCGCTTACATCCCTAGTAAAATGTTGTTATGTGTAAACCTCAACTTCAGGGCACATTTCTCGCGAGCCGAATTTGTGACAAAGTTAGAGAAGTTTAGCAATCATATAAAAGTAAAAGAAGTATGCATAGTTAAAAATAATGAAAATGTAGAATTTATAAAAGGTTTGTGTAGTGAAATACAAACATTAAAAGATTGGACCGGTCCGAGAGTATGCATACTAAGAGGAATACAAAGAATAGATAACGATAATGAGAAACAATACATTTTAAATGACTTTCATCTACTGCCCACCAGTGGACATGCCGGTGTCCGCAGGATGACGAACAACATCAAGAGACGATATTTCTGGCCAGGTATCGATAATGATGTTCTTGATTTTGTAAAAAAGTGTTCCATATGTCAGAAGACTAAATATAGTAGGTACACAAAACAGCCGATGAAGATCACAACGACTGCGTCGTCAGGTTTTGAAAAAATATTTATAGACTTGGTTGGTCCTTTAGATAAAGACGAGGATGGAAATTGTTACCTTGTAACGATTCAATGTGAACTAACTAAATTTATTGAAGCATATCCTGTAAAAAATAAAGAATCCGTAACTGTAGCAAAATCAATTGTACAAAATTTTGTTTTACGTTTCGGAATACCTAAAGTTATAGCTACTGATAGAGGTTCAGAGTTTATTTCAAGCACTATGGTTGAAATTTGCAAATTATTAAAAATAGAAAAGTTAATGTCTACAGCATACCACCATCAATCAATTGGTTCTCTCGAAAATGCTCATAAGCATTTAGGCGCGTTTCTAAGGATTTATTCAGGCAATAACGGCTATGACTGGTCACACTGGATACCGTTTTGGTGTTTCAGTTATAATAATACCGTCCACTCAGAGACGAAGTACACGCCCTTCGAACTCATTTTCGGCAGGTCGTGTAATATTCCTAATAATATTAAAAATTGTAATAGAATAGAACCATTATATAACCCTAATGATTACTCTTTAGATTTAAGATATAGGCTACAGGTAGCGCTAAGAGAAGCTAGACATAATTTAGAGAATAGTAAGGAAACTAGAAAATTAGCATATGATAAGAAAAGTAATCCAGTAACCTATAATAAAGACGATTTAGTTTTAGTCAAAAGTGAACGAACAAAGAAATTGGAAAATATTTTTGAAGGCCCTTATATTGTGTTGGAGGATATGGGCTCTAACGTCAGAATTCTAAAACAGAATAAAATAGAATTGATTCATAAGGATAGGACTAAATTGTACCATAGTTAGTAGTATATATTTGTATCTTACCTTTTGTTGTTGTAATAACATATTGTAAGAAAAAAAAAAAAACAAGAGCTCAAATTTTTTTTTTTTTCTCTTTTACCCCCCGAGGTGTAGTGTATGTTAGTAAGTATTATTGTGTGTGCGAAACCATACCTTATTTAGGATTAGCTAAGTAAGCAATATACTAAGATCTTGTACGCTGTATAAACAGAGCTGTGTGAACGGAGAGAATAAATCGAGACATTATCCAGAGCGGATGTCTTTTATTTACCACGACACTTCAACGCGCACTATTGGAACTCGACACTAAGTCACGACAAAACGCACTCACAGTATCACCAGGTTTTTTGGAGTTTTTTGTATGATGCCGGCTGCTACTTTTGAGCATACTCAAAACTGGATTCCACGTACTCGACAATATCAGTATCGTCGTAGGCACTGTGCCATACGGTCACTTTCGTTACCCACACCTATTGCGTTTGACCATTATTCCAGCGTATCTCAAACTTTTTGCAAACTGTTTGTACGTAACCGATTGTCAGTCATGAATGCATACAAGTGCGGCGCCTGTGAGGAACCACTATCCGATGGAGTTCATTGCACTATATGTAATCAAGAACTACACTTCCATTGTGCTGGAATAACAGAGGCCGGATACCGGAAGCTGGGTGACAGAAAGCTGACGTGGCGTTGCAGCAAATGTAAAATAGCTGCCACTACTCTAGCTCCAGTGTCAGCTGCATCCACTCAACCCCCTTTGTCACCAAGGCTGGAATCGGAGTCGGCTATCCTTAGTGAGATAAGAGCACTCGCGGAGAAACTAGCTCCTCTAGATTTTTTAAAAGAAGAGATAACAGCGCTTCGTACGGAGTTTGCTGATCTAAAGTCATCACTAAGTGAAACAAATAAGGAGCTAAAGCATTTCAACGTGAAAATTAAAGAGATGGAAGCGCGCCTTGTACACGTCGAGAAGGTTCATGAACAGGTGGATATCCTTCAAGCCCGTTTGGATAAACTAGAGGAAGATAATAATGCTAAAGAGCAATGGACTCGATTGAACAATATTGAAATAAAAGGTCTACCTCAGAACAATCACGAGAACTTGTTTGAAATTGTCAGCAAAATTGGTACTAAAATTGATTATCCCGTGTCTAAGTCCCAGATAAACTTTATAACTAGGGTACCAACCCGCGAAAAAGATCAAACGAAACCCATCATAGTGAGTTTCTGCAACCGTTACGTGAAGGAGGACTTTATTGCTGCTGCGAGACTACTTTTCAAGACTACACCTTTAACTACAGGGCAAATAAACCTTCCTGGTAACCAACGGATTTACGTCAACGACCACCTCACACTTCAGAACAAGGCATTGCTGTCCAAAGCTAAAAAAGCGGCCGCAGAAACGGATTTTCGCTATGTCTGGGTCAAGCACTCCAAAATACACGCGAGGAAGGCCGACACGTTTCCTACAATAGTGTTAAAATCCGAAAAAGATCTCATAAAAATAAAATAAAACCATGTCAATTTCGATCTAAACCTATAAATATAAACAAAATGTTCAAGTCAAGTCTTGCAATACCAAGCATTAGAAACAAGTTTGAGAACCGTGCGCAGGTGAGTGCTACCAGCGTATTCCACCAATTATTGTGTCGCTCAATAGTGCTGTGTAAATTCATTTATAAATGTCATTATCATGTTGTTTGTTGTCGTTGTGCCAAATTAGTCCTAATTGTTATTACGTTACAGTGCAATTCTATTTACTTAACCTACCGAGTTGTGACTCACCGGGCCTGTGTCGTTTCTTTTGTTCCTTATCTTAACCCATTCGTTGCGAGTATTTCAAAGTTCCGTGTTTTTACTCACTGTGCATCGCTGTGCCTAACAGATTTCTACCAGTTTACCTTCATGATGGTTAATTATTGTTGGTTTTTAATGTATTCGTTTATATTAAGCGTTTCACTTTTACTACAAATTAATCATCATATTAAAGTTTATAATATTGTTGCTGTTAAGTTCAAAAATGATTAATATATATTATCAGAATGTACGAGGTCTGCGTTCAAAAACAAACGCTTTATTTCGTAACGTATGCTTGAATTCGTATGACGTTATTATTTTTACGGAAACATGGTTAGTGGATAGTATTAGTAACAGTGAGTTGTTTGATGGACGATATCTTGTCTGGAGGCGGGACCGGGATTACTGTCGAACAGCACAGACTCGGGGAGGCGGAGTGTTGATCGCGGTAAGGAATGACCTGACCGTTGTGGAAAGATGTGACTGGCGTACCTCGGCCGAGGATATATGGGTATCCATCGTTCTGAAGCGATCAAGACCAGCGGTAAGTTACAATATCAATATATGTGGCCTGTATCTGTGCAAAGAAAATGTTGGCAACTCGTACCTAACTCAGTTACAAAACTTTCACCATAAACTGAACTATTTAGTATCCGCCCACCCTCTAGATACATTTATAATAACAGGCGATTTAACTTCGGCGGCGATGTGGAATGGCAGCAGTCAGACGATAGCTCTGGGTTATATCCTGAGAAAGTGTCCGTTCGATGTATTTTGGATTTCTTTGACACAATAAATGCGTGTAACTTGTCCCAGTTTAATTGTGAGCGTAACGTCAACGGTAGACTATTAGATCTTGTTTTCTCAAATACCGCAATAAAAGTGAATGATTGTGTTGACCCCCTGGCGGTGCCGGTTGATGTTCACCACAAACCGTTGATAGTTAACGCTGACTTTGTCGAAGTTCATAAACTCATTGAGAAACCTAGCACAAAATACGTATTTCATCGGGGCGATTACACTGCAATTACGTCTGCACTAGATCTTGTGGACTGGAATACGTTATTGTCCGCTGGATCCCTGGACCAAGCCCTGAACCTTTTCTATACCAAGCTATACGAGCTCAGAGACTTGTACATTCCCGTTAAACCTTTAAAAAAATCAACACACCCCCCCTGGTACACCAGTGCTTTAATTAAAATATTAAAAGAAAAACACAAATACCACAACAAATACAAAAATTACGGCAACTTATCCGATTATAACTCTTTTTCTCTCTTGCGAAACCGAGCTAAGGAATTAGAGGTTGTTTGTTTTGATGCCTATATGGAAAAAATAGAATCCTCAATCGCCAAAAATCCTAAATGTTTCTGGTCGTATATCAAAAGCAAAAGAAGTGGTAATACGTTACCCAACGTGTTACACTACATGGACTCGTCCGCAGACACCGGCGAGGGTATCACTGAGCTTTTTTCTTCCTACTTTCAGTCTACCTTCCAAGAACCTGACTCAGAATCTGACGATCTGGATTTTAATAACGATACTCATCCAGCTAGCTCGGTGAACCTGAGTACAGTTAGCGTGTGTCCGGAGACGGTACACAAGCTACTCATAGGCTTGGACCCATCTAAATCTGGTGGGCCAGATTTGATACCTCCCATTTTCATAATTAATTGTGCAAAGAGCCTGGTGGCACCAGTCTGCGTGCTGTTTGAGCGGTCGTTAAGGGAAGGTATTGTCCCAAAGATGTGGAAATCGGCATTTATTACACCAATTTTTAAAAAGGGGGATAAATCTAAAATAGAAAACTACCGTCCCATTTCTAAATTATGTATTTTCTCTAAAGTTCTTGAACGAATAGTACATACGGAAGTTTACTCAGTTATGCAACGTCATTTCGGCGACGAACAACATGGTTTCCTCAGAAAACGGTCAACTGCCTCCAACCTGATACTATCCAATGAAATTATAACCACTGGGATGGAAGAACGATGCCAGGTCGACGCGATATACACAGACTACAGCAAATGTTTTGACCGTATAGATCATCGCGTGCTTCTTCAGAAGCTAATATCTGCAGGAATACACGGTGATTTATATCGGTGGTTTTCTTCATACATAGAAAACCGTACACAAGCTGTGGTTCTGCGTGGATACACGTCTGGATGGAAATCCGTCCCATCAGGAGTGCCCCAAGGCTCAATCTTAGGGCCGTTATTGTTTACAATATTTATTTTAGACATTAAAAAATGCTTTAGAAACTCACATATCCTGTTATACGCAGATGACATGAAGGTCCTAAAGTCCATACGCACATTATCTGACACAGAGCTACTTCAGTCAGACCTTGACAGATTCGTACAATATTGCAAAATCAACAAATTACAATTAAATGTATCCAAATGTTTTCACGTAGTATTCACTCGCCAGAAATCTATTATTGGCCCAGGGTATAAACTAGATGGTACTTACATAAGTAAAGAAACCTGTATCAGGGATCTTGGTGTCATACACGACAGCAAGCTGCTTTTTGATAATCATATTGAAACAGTCGTCAACAAGGCGTTCAAAGCCTTAGGCTTCATTACTAGAGCTTGTTCTAGTTTTCGTTCCCTAAAACCATTAAAGGTTCTTTATTGTTCTCTAGTGCGTAGCAATCTTGAGTACGTTTCTCAAGTATGGAATCCTCAATATGAGATTTACAAAACTCGTATTGAGTCTGTTCAGAGGAAATTTTTGCGTTACTTGGACTTCAAGGCTGGGCAATTCTCAGTCGACTATGAACACCGCTGTAAGCGATATCATTTCTTACCATTGGAAGTAAGACGTAATATCAGTGATATCTGTTTTTTAGTGAACATCGCAAACGGCTCGGTTGATTGTCCTGAACTACTCAGCAAAATACTACTTCGCACTAATCTTAACAATTTAAGAAAACGGCCTCTTCTCCAAGTACCATTCGCATCGACAAAGTACAGGCGCAATGCCTTCTGCATACGTAGTGTTATAGCTCTAAATAGTTTACCGTCACACCTGGAAATCGATCTATTTTGCACCAGCGCACACAAAATTAGAAAGATTTTGAACAAGGAGTATTTTGGTGACAGCCATAAATAGCTTTAGTTTTTATTTTTTTTTATTTTGATATTGCACGACTTGACATACCTCATACCACATACCTCATATTATTATCTCGACATATTTACCAATATTTATTGTAATCTGTTTATTGTGTGTTTTTGTTTTGTAATCGCTGAATTTGGTCAACGCACGTAACTCATTACTAATTAGATATATATATGTGAAAGCTTGTAATTAGCAATCGTAACTACTTATACATGTTTTTTTTATTATTGTTATTAGTCTGTAAGCTTTCTTTAAAATTAAATAAATAAATAAATAAATATGAAGCCATCCTCTCGATTGAAATTTTTATACTTCTTTTTTTCAACAATAATTAATAATCACGGAAGATATCCCGTAAGTGACAATATAAGTTCATCAGTAATTAATTGTAACCAAGCATAGTTAAGTATTACAGTTAACATCAGATCGTTGGAAGTTAATTTGGTTTTCGGGAGCTTTGTTCCCCTTCCCTTTCTATATGCACACAGCATACGAAGAAAAAATCAATTGAATTGCTCTAGCGTCATACACTAACTACTGTTAGCATTATTCCTTTTTTAAACGTGATTTTAAATACAATATTGTAAAACATTTTGTTTGTAGTTTAATAAAACAAGACTGTTTAGGGCTAATTTATATGTTATTAAGAAGATAATTAATTTTTATCAGTATAGAACAGTGGTTCCCAACCTATGGTCCGCAAGAGCTTCAAATACGGTCCGCGAAAAATTAAAATGTTATTGGTATTTTTTAACTTGCACAGGATATGTAAGCTCAACCCAACCTAATTGAAAACCTATCAGAGGCGAGGGTGCTACTCGTAAAATTGTTTGAGCTTGCTGCGCTCGCTCTTGTAAGATTCATAATATTTTTGCAAAAATAAAGGGTGTAAAACACCTCTTCACGAAGCCGAAAGGCACTTATTCTCCCCATCATTGCGATCATTTTTTTGTTCTACACCATACCTGGGAACCTTCTAGTTACGGAGATATGGGGGGTCAAAGTTACAACTTTTTGACAAGGTTTTTTTTAAATACATGTTTTTTTTGTAAGATTTTGACTTTTAACACCTCTACGACCCCCGTACTATTCAATCCATCCATCAGCACAATGTTTTAAGTGCGTTACATTGAGTTCTACCACAAAACATGATTTCTAACCTCAAAAAAAAAAGTTGTTTCCCAGCAATAATTTTTGCGTAAAGTTACATAATTTGATGTACAGAATGCTTGGTTAACGGCTTTGTGATGAGGTGGTTTACACCCTGTATACTTACATAATGCTATTTCTGTATGAATTATTGCAAAATTTTCTGAGTTCACTTTGATCACTCTTGCATCTTCACTTTGTACAGGTTCTCAACACATTTTCTAATTTTCGCATTGTCCACCCCCCTAGATATAATCCTGTCGGATCCATGTTGGTCTAGGACGTTATGGCCCCTGCTAACTACAAAGACACCAAAGTGGTCCCTGATCCAAGAAAGGTTGGGAACCACTGGTATAGAACAATGCTTTTAAAAAAATGTAACAGTGGTAGTTAATCAACCAATGGGTGACATTGAGAGCGTAGACTGGGGAACGGCGAGGTTGTGACTAGAGGGTTATTGCAAGATACGTAAATACAGGGCAGTTATTTCAATTACAATTAGTTGTTATTTACGACCCCTTCTGGCTACTTCGAATACTACCTATAAAGAAACTGGTTTCATTAAAATATTGACTAAAATAACATACAATTTGTTAAATGTCTAAAGTAATTTTAGGTTATAGGCCAATTCACCTTACGAAAGCAAACGAGTTGTCAAGCGAGACTTTATGCGATTAAAATTATGTATGCCTTATACATGAAATAAATGAAGTATTCTCGTACAGATTAAAAACATGTTTATTCATGTCACGTTTAGAGCAATGTTCTTTTACCAAAAAATGCTCAACACATCAGCTTTGTAATAACCGAAACAATATGAACATCTGTGAAAGCGGGCAAGGCCCCAAAACAGGGGAAAATCCAATTTCGTCCAAACATATTTACTATAGCGCCATTAATCGCGAGTGACATGTGTCAGAACATTGTGTTAAACGTTGCAATAAAAGTTGCGAGAAAATTTAATAATGTTAAATTAACTTGGAAGATTTTAAACCCATGTAAAGGGTGTAAACGTCCCCTTGCGGAAGCCGAAAGGCACTTGTTCTCCCCGTCATTGCGATCGTTTTTTGTTCAAGACCGTATCTGGGACCTTTCAAGTAACGAAAATATTGGAGGTGAAAGTTCCAATTGTTTCACCATTTCTTGTTTACAATCTCTCTAGTTATTTTAAAATCTAACGTGTTTGACAATTTTAAGGTGACAGATACAAGCTGTGAAATTGTAAAACACGTTAGATTTTAAAATAACTAGAGAGATTGTAAACTCCCGAAACATTGTCAAACGAACATACTGCTTACAATAAAACGCATTATTTTTCGTGAATTACATGCGATGGTAGTCAACTCACGCGGTGTGGAGGAGAGGGAGGGAAGGAGAGGTCCCCCTTGCCCAATGGTACCACTCTCATGACCTAAACCTTAAAACACTTCATATAAAAAAAGCGTAGTCGACGGAGCCCCGCTACGCGGGGCCCCTATTACCGAGTGCAGGGTTTAAAGGAACCTAACTAACCTAACGTGGGGGTGCCCCAAGTCCCGATTATGGGGGCAGAGATACTTCCGTATGTTCAGTTGACAATATTTCGAGAGTTTACAACCTCGCTAGAGAGATTACAATCTAACGTGTTTGACAATTTTACGGTGACATATACAAGCTGAGAAATTACTTTCCAACTCTTCAACAATTCAGCATTAAAGGAAATAAATCATTACACCAGCTTCTAAACCTGCGTTCAAATCAAAAGTGTATCTTTCTATCCTTAAGAACCAAAATTCCTTACACCCAATTTGCCATACATATATTTATTTGCGCTTGTATATCCAACATTTACATGGCAATAGAATACATGTTGAGCGTCAAAAGCGATGAAACGCATTGAGTTGTTGTATGTACTGGGTATAAATTGTAATTTGTCAAATGGAAGCGGCCGAGCGGAGCAATGCATGTCTGTGAGGTGTTCCAGGTAAGGTAACTTCGTTTAAACTTATTTATTTTATCTCACCTAGTATGAAAAAGTGGAGTGTTTGAGACTGTTTCGTTGATCTAGTCCCCGAAAGTTTGCTTCCTGGCCCAACCCAGGAATCAAACTTTCGGGGACTATTTTAGGTTTTCCCATTGGGAATTTCTCAGTCGCAGCCACGGAACTTGGATTAGGGCCCGGTTGATGGCAATAGGCTCGTTCCCTACTACATGGGACTTAAACATTACTTAAACATTAGGTACACCTATAGAAAGAAAGAAAAAATAACAGTATTTAAAATTAATAAAATTAAACAGATAAAAAATGTTAAAATTAAAAGAAATGAATGTGGTCCTGTACGAGGCCAAAAGGCTCCTATCTCAGCATGGTGCTGTAACATTAAAGAAAACGTCACAGCGCTGGTATTCTGATAGGGCCCAAAGTGAAGGTGATGCCACTGTTATGTAATGTATGTCATTGACTGTCATCATTCTCCTGTCGTTATCCCATTTTATTCATCATCATCATCATCATTTCAGCCGAAAGACGTCCACTGCTGGACTTAGACCTCCCCCAAGTGTTGCCACATTGACCGGTCCCTTGTGACTCGCATCCACCGGATTCCCGCAACCTTCACCAGGTCATCGGTCCACCTAGTGGGAGGCCTTCTATTTAATTCATATTCATAAAGGGTGTAAAACACCTCTTCACGAAGCCGAAAGGCACTTGTTCTGCCCATCATTGCGATAATTTTTTTGTTCTACACCATACCTGGGAACCTTCTAGTTTCGGAGATATGGGGGGTCCAAGTTACAATTTTTTGACAACTTTTTTTTTAAATACAAGTTTTTTTGTAACATTTTCACTTTTAACACCTCCACGACCCCCGCACTATTCAATCCATCCACCAGCACAATGTTTTAAGTGCGTTACATTGAGTTCTACCACAAAACATGATTTATAACCTCAAAAAAAAATGTTGTTTCCCAGCAATATTTTTTGCGTAAAGTTACTTAGTTTGATGTACAGAATGCTTGGTTAATGGCTTCGTGATGAGGTGGTTTACACCCTGTATATTTGTAGTCATCTCAGATGATCTAAAATCATCTTACACAAAGTCCATACATCGTTTCTGTTTCCTATGTACTTTTATAACTTATTTTGTGAAATTAAAAAAGGGTAATTTTTCAGTTGTCTACATTTCAAATTATGTACTTATGAATTTTCCACCCTTACCAATACATTCAGTGTCAGGGTGTGGCAGTTGGTTACTAAAACATGCTAGGTGTCAAATAGTCAATTAGGTTGGTTAATTATTTTATCCGTTCATTCACTGACAAATAACGTACCACATAATCCACTACATCAAGAAGGCTGAAATTTTGCCTAAAAGTGAATACAATATGGGCAATAAGAAAAGATTTAAAAAAATGTATGAAATTGTGTCAAATATGGTATCAACAACGAGAGCATTCAAACCTTTCTTACATTGAACGGGAATCACGTATATTGTAGATCAAATATTAACGACGCAGAAGGACCGAATACGAAGGACCGACACAGTCCGCGTTGCGGGATCGCGAGAAAACTGTACGAAGTATAAAATTACTAGGTTGGTAGTTAACAGTCGCTCGGGTCGATCTTTAGGTGAAGACGTGCTTGCCTAGGTTGGTCTGTCGATGGGTGACCACCCTTACACACCGAGTTTGTTACCCTTTTTTTTTTTTTTTTTTTTTTTTTTTTTAGGATGGGAAATCATCAAATGACTTCTCCCACTCTGGGCGGAGCGGGAGGGAGTGTCAGACTCTTACTGACTAAAACCCATCCATGTTCCTTCCTCGCCCTTTACGTTCCGGGGCCGCGGTATCTCTTTCGAACAGTCCCGCAACCCCGGCAGGCTTCGGCCCTTGCGGGCCCCTCTCTGCTGCTGACATCTCTTTGAGGCGCGCGTGGAACACGAACGCGCCGTCGACACGGCCTGTCGTCACTAGACGGACGGACGGCTAGCTAGCCCATAGCTAACCGTCCACAGGCCCGCATCTACGGTGGCCGGTAGCCACCACGTGGCCCCCGACGCCCGGTGCGTCTCCCGCGGCGGCCGGGAAGAGAGGCTCTCTCCCTCTCTCGCTCCGCCACCTCCTTCGCCAGCATGACTGCTTCGCAGAAGGAGGTGACGGCTTCCCATTCCGTCTCGCTCCGGACCATGGAATGAACCAGGGCCGGACGCGAGAGGTCGCCGCCGCCGATCGCCGCTACGAGGACGCGGCGGTGCTCCGCCCACGCAGGGCAGACCTCCACCGTGTGCTCCACCGTGTCCTCCGGTCGATCCTCGCAGTGGAGACACCTGGGCGTTTCCTCCCGCCCGATTCGGTGCAGGTACCTCCCGAAACATCCGTGTCCGGTGAGGACCTGCGTCAGGCGGAAGGTGAGGACGCCGTGGCGCCTCTCTAGCCACTCCTCAAAGAGGGGACTTACCGCCACGAGTTTGTTACCCTTACATACTGTTGGTCCCGGGTAACATTTATAGATCTTTGACAGTCGTTACAGGTAGACAGTGGCCCAAAAATTCTGACAACCTGTCATACCAAGTGGTATCGTATTACCCAGTACTAACTGGGTTGTCGAGGTCAGATAGGCAGTCGCTCCATGTAAAGCCTGCTGGAAGCCGACTCCAACATAGTTGGGAAAAGGCAAGGCAGATGATGATGATGGTGGTAGTTTTGAAAAGAGCTTTGAAGATTTTTGTATGAAGCTTGGCTGGCCTAAGTTTCTCCATTATATTTCATTTTCAAATGTCCTGTTTTTTTTTTTTTTTTTTTTAGGATGGGAAATCATCAAATGACCACTCTGGGCGGAGCGGAAGGGGGAGTGTCAGACTCTTACTGACTAAAACCCATCCATGTTCCTTCCTCGCCCTTTATTTTTCAAATGTCCTGGGTTGGATTTCCGGGTCAGACTTAGAGTTATAGGATTTTTACATCGGGAATTTCTCAGTAGCAGCCATGTAGTCTTAATTTATGCCCTGTTGATGGCAATAGGCTCGTCCCCTAATATATGGGACTTAAGCATAACTGGTAAAATGTGGGTTTATTTGTTAGGTACACATCTGTCTAACGCTTCGTGGCTTGCATTACGAGGCGTGTTGTTATGATGGTGATCTCAAAAACATCAAAAATTAAACTTAACCCCAACAATTCAACATCAAGCAACCAATACAAATGACCGATCTAGATTGATGTTCCTATCACAGGACTTGACCGACACAACCGCCAACAGACCGATTTGTCGGCGTCCAACTGCAGCGTGAATAAGTTGAATAATCAGACCATTTATAACAAGCGATAGTGTGGAAACTATTTCTCTTGTGTGGTTTGGCAACTGGACTTAATTGATAGGAAATGTGTCATTGTGCTAGTTTGTAATTTTCGCATTGTGATATTTGTTTTTGGTTGGGCAATTGATACAAAGCAAATTTAATTGATATTGTGTTTTTTATTTTGCTATTTAACCTTTTGATCGCCAGTGCATACACATACGCTCGTGCAATTTACGCCAAGTCACAATTTTACCTACCATTTTGCCATATATTTGTGTCATTTGGTGTACAGGGCGTACGCTTGTTTGTCATGACTAAGTGCCTTATCATCATCATCATCAGTCTATTAATGTTCCCACTGCTGGGACACAGGCCTCCTCTCTATGACAGGGAATGGGCTACAATCTACCACGCGGGCTCAGTGCGGATTGATAGATGTCAAATGTCTTTGAATGTTTTGGTTCTAAGACATGCTTCCTCACGATGTTTTCCTTCACCGTTTTGAGAGCAGCGGTGATGAAATAAATTACGCAAAGTAATGCGAAACCTACGATTTACTATTCGTAAGTTGGGACCGCCACCACTGTGCCACTGCTGCTTGTATACAGGGTGTAAACCACCTCATCACAAAGCCGTCAACCAAGCATTCTGTCCATCAAACTAATTAACTTTACGTAATAATTATTCCTGGATAACGATTTATTCCTTTTTTTTTGGGGTGAGAAATCATATTCAACCGACTTCTAAAAAGAGGAGGTTCTCAATTCGTCTGTATTTTTTTTTTTTTGTGTTTGTTACCTCAGAACTTTCGACTGGGTGAACCGATTTTGATGATTCTTTTTTTATTTGAAATAAAATTAAAAGGTCCCATTTTAATTTGTTGAAGATCTGATGCTGATCTTCGGAGATATACAATGGAACTCTTCAAAAATAGACGGCAAATCTGCAGTGATTGCTGCATCCGCTTGTAGGCTCATTGTTTATACCACATCATGACGTAACATCATGCCTGTATGCTCTGAGGGGGTACGCAGATGTGTACAATATACCCAGATTTCGACAATGTTTGTTACCTCAGAACTTTCGACTGAGTGAACCGATTTTGATGATTCTTCTTTTATTTGAAAGCTGGTGCTTTCCGTGTGGTTCCATGTCAATTTGGTTAAGATCTTACGCTGATCTTCTGAGATATAAATGGAACTTTCCAAAAATACACGGCAAAGCTGCAGTAATTGCTGCAACCGCTTGGTTGTTTATTGTTTATACAACATCATGACGTAACATCACACCTGTATGCTCTGAGGGACTACGCAGAAGTATACAATACACCCAGATTTCGACAGTTAGACGTGTAAAGTTCCATTCAATGGGATCCCGGAGAAATAGAGGTAACTGCTTAACTTTATAGGCACACCAGAAGCGGTTTGGGTAGTTTTAGGCAGAGTACTTTCTCGGAGTGATCCCATTTCGATTTGATAAAGATCTGGTGACTTCGGAAGATAGGTAACTGAACTCCTTAATAAATGATAGCAAATGTACTGGGATCGCTGAAGACTCACGTCTGTCTATTGTTTATACCAGTTCATAAAAAACAATCACACCGATATGATGTTAAAGGGTAAGCACATGTGAACACTAAAAAGTGAAAAATAAAAACTTTTTTGCAAAAAATATAACCGACTTCACACAAAAAAGTGAAAAATAACTTTAGCTTCAGAAGTCGGTGACAAAAAAACTAAATCAATCAAACAAAGGTCACCGACTTCTGAAGCTAAAGTTATTTTTCACTTTTTTGTGTGAAGTCGGTTATATTTTTTGCAAAAAAGTTTTTTTTGTGGTAAAACTCAATGTAACGCGCTTAAAACATTGTGTTGATTGATGGATTGAATAAAGAGTTAAAGTAAAAATCTTACATTAACTTATATTAAAAAAAAAAAAAAACTGGACAAAAAGTTGGAACTTTGATCCCAGATATCTCTGTAACTAAAAGGTTCCCAGGTATGGTGTAAAACCGAAGGGCCAAAAACTGTTGAAAACAGTGTGAAGGTCTCCAAGATGGTGATGAGAAATAAGTGGACTGTATGTATTGGCTGGTACAAATTTATTTATTACAAAAATCCACATATATACAACGCGGTGGACCGTGGAGAAGTGTTCTGTGAGTGCGAGTGCGCGACGCCGCCGCCGGCCGTCCCTCGCTGCCGGCGCCCGCGCAGCTCGTTGCCCCTGTCCCCCACGCCGCGCTCCGCACCGCCTGGCTCAGCGGCTCGGAGGCGCTGCCTGCGGCACCCGAAGATGTCGAGGTTTGATTCTCGACAGTATATGAGGGTGGTTACCTATCCACAGACCAACCTAGGCAAGCACGTCTTAACCTAAAGATCGGCCCGAGTGGTTGTTATTGAAGTGAAAACTTCTTTAGGTCCGTTGAGCACTTTTTGAGTGAACGAAAATCATGGAACTCGCGTGACCTCACCTAACGCTTCACTTCTCTCGGCAGCCCCCAAAAACTGCCCCGCAGGTTTTTTATTATTTAGCCACGTTAGCTCCTGTTGTTTTGTACGTGTGCTGTGCAATTAGGCTACTTATGCTACTTCTGTGTCCTTGTTAAGGGGCCGGTGGAGCATGCGTCTTTCATAAAACATAATCTCTATATATAAAAATGAATCCCTATTTCCCTTGGTCACGGCATCACGCGTGAACGGCTGGACCGATTTCACTAATTCTTTTTTTGTTGTGTTTGTTATTGTCAGGAGAAGGTTCTTATGAAAAAAAAATATGAAATTTAAAAAAAAAACACGAAATTTACCCAGCATGTCCAAAGTCTTCAATTGTTTCACCACATGCATGTCAATAGCTATTTTGGTCAAAATGTCAGTGGAACAGATAGCCTAATAGATTCAAGGCCGCCTATGACCCACCGCTGCACTGATCGAAGGTTCAAACCCCGACCCCCTTTAGATTACTTTTTGTGATGTATTTCGATTTTTTATTGGTCTAAGATTTTATTCGATCCCCAACCGCTTTTTACTTTTAGTGTTTGTAACCATATATTTTTTTGATAGCTGTTTGATTTTAAACATTGTTAAATACATACACATTTCATTTATATAGTTTGCTTATCTTCACATTTTGTTGACGTTGAACGAAGTTGCCATTATTTATGGTCGCTGGCGAGAATTTAGAGTCTTGCGATAATTTGATTCTGCGTGTCAGGGATTAATTCATCGTGCGTATGATGCATTACTACCTGCCGATATTTTGATAAACGAAATAGTCTAAATGATAATAGCTTTCGTCACGACATTACAGCACGAGTATTCAAGCAGAAACTCAATGCACTCAAGAACTTCATTGTAATGTATGTTTTCGGAGACGTGTGATGTACTCTGTGGATAGCAGCAGAACGATAACGTTGACAGTCAAGATTCAGGTGGTTGTCGTCGACAACGGCTGGATTGTTGAATGTATCGTTATCGTTAACAAACACACATGACAAAAACACAAAGCAACACACACAAAACACACACAAAACGCACACACACACATGAAAAACAAACGCACGCACGTTCGAAGCGCATTACAATGTTAAGTAGGTAGGTACTGCAACTCTATCAAGTCCATCAATAATAAAGAGTTGCCGAAATATTTTGTATAGACCGCATCGTCAAAAATTCAAAAAAAAAAAATATGTTCAACCGTTAGTCAATATTCGAGACCAAATTTTATTTCAACATTTACGAACTGTTGATGGTAAATTATGTGGCTCTTACAGAGAAGCATTTCAACGTTTGCAATCGTTAGGAAATGACACTCATTGGCATCAAACTGCCAACATCAATGATGCTGTTACATACATTTTTCACAAGCTCATCAAATACGAACATTGTTTTCTCTAAATTTCAAGATATAGATCGAGTACAAAATGAATAGAACAGGAAAACCAAATTTGTCGGTCAGTGAAGAAAAACAACGAAGCGTTTAGGATATCACATGATTACATGTGCTAGACGTATGCCGCTTTTAATTAAGATCGCAACGCGAAAATCTTTACGTTTTAAAAGCTTGAAGAGAATCAGTTTGAGTAAATTTGAAAACAAAAGTATGTATATAATATTCTTATGAAAGTTACAAATGGCGGAATTGGGACGAGTTGCTTGGCACTCTAAAAGTATTTAAAGGCATTACACTAAGCCATGCAAGTTCCACGGAAAAACCGAATAAATAGTGCTATGATTAATTTAGCAGGAGACTTTCGTCGAAGTTATTGACATAGGTCTTTGCAAGTTCTCTGTAGACATTTTGACTGGATGCATTACCTTTACTGAACTTTTTCTCAGTTTACGGATTCAAAAACCGATTATATTCAATAGGTTGCTCAAAAACGTAGCTCAAAATTACAGAGATCATATTTAGTTGAGCGAACAAGCTATTTTGGCTGCCAAAAACTTAGATGAATATTAAAATATTTTAAAATTAAAAATGAAATTGCTGGTGAATTGAGGATTTCATCAATCATTTATCTTTGGTATATACCAAACAGTTGATTCCGCTACCAACCAAGATGATACCGTCATAATATTTATATCCATCCGATTTTTTGAACACACCCTCACTAACATAAAGGTCGGATCGGAGATCATAATGTTGCGAAACATCAACCCACTGCATCTCTGTAACGGCTAGCGGTGAAAAACTCAACAACGTGATCGAAGCACCATCGTGGAGGGAAAGTACAAAGTCATACCATTTTTGAATTTCGCAACCACTACAGTTTCCTTTTTTTTTTAAATCAAGAGCTTTGTTTGATAAAAATAAAACGATAGAAGAGTATAAACGTTATGCAAATTTATTGTGGTTAGGTATAACCTGGGTAGGTACGTAGTTTTTTTTTAATTTATAACGGTAATTCATTTTCATCATCTGCTTGCCTTTTCCCAACTTTGCTCCCCACCTTTGCTTCGGCTTCCAGTCTAACCGGATGCAGCTAAATACCAGTATAACGGTTAATTATTTGATTGTTAAAGTGCTAACTCTGAAGTCCGTATTTTTTTTTGTTTAGTTTAAATTACACATCAGTTGTATGACCATAACTTAAAACTGAAGTTGTCATCACGAGCTAATGTGCACAACCAAAGCAACAACCAGAAAGATAAGTTCGGAGGGCTGCCACACACAGTCCAATACTTTTAGACAGAACAACGTCTGTCGGGTCAGCTAGTACCAAAATAATTTGTGAAATCAAACATATTCTTACGGTAGTGTGTATTTATTTCGATTGGATTATATAATATCTAGGTTCCCAAATATACATTTGAATGGAAACTGATTTAAACAAGAGTTATGAGAAAAATAAGTTTTCTATAGAAATTTTAAATTCCTCACTTCTCTTGTTTAAATCAGTGTCCTTAAATCTGTCTTATTTCCCATCCTCCCCGCAACACGAACAATGCGTGCCACACAAAGGCATACCAACTGTAGTTCGGTTACGTTTCTTGATAAATAATGCTGACCACGACGTGACTGCTGACATTGAGACTGGATTGAGACAAATATCTTTGGTTACATACACGCTACGTTTTTAGAACATTATTGGATCCCAATACTATTGTTATTTTTTCTCCTTTGGACACTAGCCTAGTAACAATATAATGAAGGAGCTCGTGGCAAAATAATAACAGCCCCTCGGGTCGAGTGGACGGGTGGTCACCCATTATATACCGAGTTTCCTCCGTGTCTCGAAAAGCATGTTAGCATTCTTTAGATCTTTGACAGTCGTTACGGGTAGTCAGTGGCCCAAAAAGTCTGACAACCAGTCTTACCAAGGGGTATCTTGTTATCCAGTACTAATTGAGTTGTGGAGGTCAGATAGCTCCATGTAAAATACTGGTATTCAGCTGAATACATTAGACTGGACGCCGACCCCAATGTTATTGGGCAAAGGCTAAGCACGTGATGATGATCTATTATCTCTCTCTCTTCTATGATCTGGTATCTATAGATGGATGGAGAGGTTTTCAGGAAGTAAACACGCATAATAATAATTTGTATGTTCTAGTTAGTTCTATAAGGTTTTTTTTTTTGTTTCTCTTTTTTCAGTAAGTATTTATTTAAGGCACAAATAGTGAGCCTGTAAAATTGACAAAAACTTTGCATCTAAATGTTTTGTATCTAAAATGGGTAAATGACCTGAATTACATGTTCTTTTTTTTTAATATTCTTCTAATTGACAAAGTGATGAAAGCTCATCTGCAATTTCGTCCCAATACTGATCTAGTATCAATTTCAGTACGATCCAGGTATGCACTCACACCCAGTATGATTTCCCCCGACGCGGTACCAAGACAGCAAGGTGCTAACGCATGCGAAGTGAGGCAACGTCGTCAATTTGGAAGCGAGCCAGAAGCGTGCAGATGAGATGCCGTAGTTGAATTTATTACCGTCATTAGGGGAGACGGGAAGTCCAATATGTTTGTGGAATATCTTAGAGAGATAGGCCACGATTCAGTTTTAGTTTCAGTAAGATGCAGATTGTTTTAGATTGAGTTTGTAAGTGGTGGTGGTAAACTATTTAAAGTGAAGTCAAGTTGTTTAGTAGCAAATACAACTCTCTAAGTTATTATTGCCCACTAGCTGACCCGACAGACGTTGTTCTGTCTAAAAGTATTGGACTGTGTGTGGCAGCCCTCCGAACTTATCTTTCTGGTTGTTGCTTTGGTTGTGCACATTAGCTCGTGATGACAACTTCAGTTTTAAGTTATGGTCATACAACTGATGTGTAATTTAAACTAAACAAAAAAAAATACGGACTTCAGAGTTAGCACTTTAACAATCAAATAATTAACCGTTATACTGGTATTTAGCTGCATCCGGTTAGACTGGAAGCCGAAGCAAAGGTGGGGAGCAAAGTTGGGAAAAGGCAAGCAGATGATGAAAATGAATTACCGTTATAAATTAAAAAAAAACTACGTACCTACCCAGGTTATACCTAACCACAATAAATTTGCATAACGTTTATACTCTTCTATCGTTTTATTTTTATCAAACAAAGCTCTTGATTTAAAAAAAAAAGGAAACTGTAGTGGTTGCGAAATTCAAAAATGGTATGACTTTGTACTTTCCCTCCACGATGGTGCTTCGATCACGTTGTTGAGTTTTTCACCGCTAGCCGTTACAGAGATGCAGTGGGTTGATGTTTCGCAACATTATGATCTCCGATCCGACCTTTATGTTAGTGAGGGTGTGTTCAAAAAATCGGATGGATATAAATATTATGACGGTATCATCTTGGTTGGTAGCGGAATCAACTGTTTGGTATATACCAAAGATAAATGATTGATGAAATCCTCAATTCACCAGCAATTTCATTTTTAATTTTAAAATATTTTAATATTCATCTAAGTTTTTGGCAGCCAAAATAGCTTGTTCGCTCAACTAAATATGATCTCTGTAATTTTGAGCTACGTTTTTGAGCAACCTATTGAATATAATCGGTTTTTGAATCCGTAAACTGAGAAAAAGTTCAGTAAAGGTAATGCATCCAGTCAAAATGTCTACAGAGAACTTGCAAAGACCTATGTCAATAACTTCGACGAAAGTCTCCTGCTAAATTAATCATAGCACTATTTATTCGGTTTTTCCGTGGAACTTGCATGGCTTAGTGTAATGCCTTTAAATACTTTTAGAGTGCCAAGCAACTCGTCCCAATTCCGCCATTTGTAACTTTCATAAGAATATTATATACATACTTTTGTTTTCAAATTTACTCAAACTGATTCTCTTCAAGCTTTTAAAACGTAAAGATTTTCGCGTTGCGATCTTAATTAAAAGCGGCATACGTCTAGCACATGTAATCATGTGATATCCTAAACGCTTCGTTGTTTTTCTTCACTGACCGACAAATTTGGTTTTCCTGTTCTATTCATTTTGTACTCGATCTATATCTTGAAATTTAGAGAAAACAATGTTCGTATTTGATGAGCTTGTGAAAAATGTATGTAACAGCATCATTGATGTTGGCAGTTTGATGCCAATGAGTGTCATTTCCTAACGATTGCAAACGTTGAAATGCTTCTCTGTAAGAGCCACATAATTTACCATCAACAGTTCGTAAATGTTGAAATAAAATTTGGTCTCGAATATTGACTAACGGTTGAACATATTTTTTTTTTTTGAATTTTTGACGATGCGGTCTATACAAAATATTTCGGCAACTCTTTATTATTGATGGACTTGATAGAGTTGCAGTACCTACCTACTTAACATTGTAATGCGCTTCGAACGTGCGTGCGTTTGTTTTTCATGTGTGTGTGTGCGTTTTGTGTGTGTTTTGTGTGTGTTGCTTTGTGTTTTTGTCATGTGTGTTTGTTAACGATAACGATACATTCAACAATCCAGCCGTTGTCGACGACAACCACCTGAATCTTGACTGTCAACGTTATCGTTCTGCTGCTATCCACAGAGTACATCACACGTCTCCGAAAACATACATTACAATGAAGTTCTTGAGTGCATTGAGTTTCTGCTTGAATACTCGTGCTGTAATGTCGTGACGAAAGCTATTATCATTTAGACTATTTCGTTTATCAAAATATCGGCAGGTAGTAATGCATCATACGCACGATGAATTAATCCCTGACACGCAGAATCAAATTATCGCAAGACTCTAAATTCTCGCCAGCGACCATAAATAATGGCAACTTCGTTCAACGTCAACAAAATGTGAAGATAAGCAAACTATATAAATGAAATGTGTATGTATTTAACAATGTTTAAAATCAAACAGCTATCAAAAAAATATATGGTTACAAACACTAAAAGTAAAAAGCGGTTGGGGATCGAATAAAATCTTAGACCAATAAAAAATCGAAATACATCACAAAAAGTAATCTAAAAGGGGTCGGGGTTTGAACCTTCGATCAGTGCAGCGGTGGGTCATAGGCGGCCTTGAATCTATTAGGCTATCTGTTCCACTGACATTTTGACCAAAATAGCTATTGACATGCATGTGGTGAAACAATTGAAGACTTTGGACATGCTGGGTAAATTTCGTGTTTTTTTTTTAAATTTCATATTTTTTTTTCATAAGAACCTTCTCCTGACAATAACAAACACAACAAAAAAAGAATTAGTGAAATCGGTCCAGCCGTTCACGCGTGATGCCGTGACCAAGGGAAATAGGGATTCATTTTTATATATAGAGATATACAGGGTGTAAACCACCTCATCACGAAGCCTTCAACCAAGCATTCTGTACATCAAACTAAGTTACTTTACGCAAAAATGAATGCTGGGAAACTACTTTTTTTTTTTGGTGTGAAAAATCATGTTTTGTGGTAGAACTCAATGTTACGCACTCAAAACATTGTGATGGTGGATGGATTGGATATTACGGGGATCGTAGAGCTGTTTAAAGTAAAAATCTTACAATAAAAAAATGTATTTAAAAATAAATTAGTCAAACAGTTGGAACTTTGACCCCCAATATTTCCGTAACTACTCGTAGAACGTTGCCAGTTATGGTGTAGAATAAAAAAAAAATATCTCAATGACGGGGAGAACAAGTGCCTTTCGGCTTCGTTAAGAGGTTTTTTACACCATATACAAATAAATAAAACAGAAGTTTAGTGTCTGTTTGTAATTTCAAAATAAAAGGTTTTTGGTGACTGTATACGGAACATTTGAAGCAAAAAACATATTTATTTAATCTGTCTGTCTCTAAGTCTGACGGTTTCATTCGGCTGATCTCCGGAACGGCGGGATCGATTTTTACAAGACTTTTACTTCCAGATAGCTGATGTTATAATTAGATTTCATGTTAGAAAAGCAATGATTAAGGTTCCGTGCAAAAACCAAAATCCTTGAAATTGTTAACAAAATCCAATTCAAATATGGAATCTACTAATTTGTAAAATATCGTATCACAGTGTCTGTTATTGAACTCCAACAAAACGGCTTGATCGATTTTTATATTTGGTAGGTATGAGAAAGTGTATTCCACACAAAAAGTTATATGGCAGAACAACGTTTACGGGGTCAGATAGTATTTTTTAAAAAGCTTTTATTTCAATTGCAATGTATGTATGTATGTTTGTTTGGGTGGAATCTTGCTACTCAATTTTAAAGCAGATATCTTCAACCGATTGAGCTAAAATTTTGTATACACGTTTAGTTTGGATAACAATAAGTACACGATAAGCTGTGTGACGTCATTCTAAATCCAATATGGCGGATCATCGAAAATGGCGGAATAATGCATTTCTACAATATGGGTATCAAATGAATAAATAATAAACCAATTTATTGACACACACAACTTACAAATTATACAAGCAAGCAAACAAAAACAATGAGCATACTTAAGGGAGTTCAAAACTAGAAGAAACCGTGGGCTCCAAACAAGGCACAGCCTGTGTCTTGGTGTCCCACTACAGACAGTAAAGGCAGATTGTATAATTGACTCTTCAGCGTGACAAAGCACGACAAGACACAAGTAACAGTTATTTTTGAAAATTATAAATAAAGAAATACATAATATATATTTTAATATTATTAGCTATTTTTTAAGTTTGTTGTACAAAACTGCCTCTTAAATTTTTTTTTCATCACTGTAGGTTAAACTTAACTGATAAGAAAATAGTTCTGTGAAAATTTAAACAAAAAATAGTATTTCTTGAAAACATTCTTGTCTTTGATAGAAAAAAGACTTATCAATGAGTAAAGTAACTATTCACGAATAATTTGACGTAAAGCAAGTACTAGAAAAGGATTTTTTCATTACGAGATGCTTAAAAATCTGTTTCAAGGTAGAGATTTTTTGGTATTTCGGAAAATTTTGTAAAACTGTAAATCCGTAAGATTTTGCTGAACATATATTGTGTTGTATTGATAGGTAGTGACCCTAGCTATCACCCCCTGCAGTATGTCGTGCTATTTACTGGACACCCTGTATACCTAAAAATAACAATCTTATAATATCAATTTATCTAAATCAATAAATGGATATAAAATAAAATAAAAGCGAAGATAGGGCTTGATGAGAGTAACTCGAAAAATAATGTGTCGTCATTCTAAATCCAATATGGCGGAACATCCAAGATGGCGGAATAGTTATTTTTTTATGCACTTGTACAATATTCAAATAATTTCAAGAAGGTCGCGGGGTACACCTAGTCCAACTAAAATTCTAGTCTACAATAAAATCAGTTTCACTTCTGTCTATTTCTCGCGTTGTCCGGCAGGTGGTGAGCGGTGGTGCTATGATACTGCAGGTAGCTTGTTTTAATCTCACTGTTGCGTCAGAGGGTCTTACTGCTGACAAAACAGAGCTGTTTAATAAGGAGACAATGCTCTAGGACTTATAGGAGACGCTAACGTTATTTGCAACAATATTTTTCTGAAATCGGCCAGAATAGATAAAGGTTAGGGTAGGTTCACACTCATCTGCCTAGCCTTTTCCAAAGTATGTTGGGATCGGCTTCCAGTCTAATCGGATGCAGCTCAATATTTTACACGGAGCAACTGCCTATGTGACCTTTTTTTTTTTTTTTTTTTAGGATGGAAATCATCAAATGACTTCTCCCACTCTGGGCGGAGCGGGAGGGAGTGTCAGACTCTTACTGACTAAAACCCATCCATGTTCCTTCCTCGCCCTTTACGTTCCGGGGCCGCGGTATCTCTTTCGAACAGTCCCGCAACCCCGGCATGCCTATCTGACCTCCACTAAACAGTTAGTACTAGGTAATATGATATCCATTGGTAAGACTTGATGTCAGATTTTCTTGGCACTGACTTCTTGTAACTACTATCAAAGATCTGCAAATGATAGCTTGGAACAACGGATTAACGTGCTTTCTACGGCACGGAGGAATTTCGTTATGTAATGGGTACCAACCTAGCCAAACACAGCATAACTTTAAGATCGATCCGAGTGGCTGTTATTAATTAGCCATAAACTCCTCCACTGATCATGCACTTAAGAGCAACCATAAATCAGGTGAAACCAGCAAGCATGTTTACCAACCCGTAAAATTTCTCCTGAAAGTAAATCTTTTCAATGTACCAAAACAAAGAAATGCAACCATCATTTAAAACCATTGATACTTAAACCAGGTAAGCTCTTAATCCATAAAGGTGGGGATACACATGCCCGTAGCTTGCACACTAGCATACCAGCTCCTTGCACCTAACAGCTACTGTCATATGTATACGTTACGCTAACTGGCATGCCTGTAACTGCCTTTACATGGCAAACAAGTAGCTAATTTGATTTACTTGCATGCCCGTTGAGGGAGGGTCCCCGGGGGTTGCCAAATTGACACGTGTGAACAGACGCGACAGCTAAGGTCATGCAAGTGCCGGTAATACTGGCATGCAAGGGCACAACTTGCATTCCAGTATAACTTCCAAATGTATCCGCAGTGTGCCAGCTACTCGTACGTACATGCCAGTAACTTTGATACCAGCTACTTTTCCGATTTACTGGCACGTGTATCCGCACCTTTAAATACGGACCACTCTAAAAGCAATCTATATTGTATTGAGTCTTTCTCTTGTCCGCAAGTGTAATAAGAATAAGAATAAGAATAAGAATAATTTATTTAAAAGAAGAAGGTTTACAAAAGTATACATTTAAGTGCAGTAGAGTTATTTTTAACAATTGTATAATTAGTGCTTATAATTAAACTACAATTACAATATATAAAACAGTTGCTGCCGTTGCTGGTAACGAAATTGTCAAAACAAATGTTAGGTAGCGACCTACCTGATCTAGGTTTATTTAAACCTGTGTTTCAGGCCATCACTTTACATTGCATAATTTAATTAGGACAGTAAAAGTTTTCAGAATAAAATAAATCTAATAACAATTACAACAAAAATCAAACTGGTACAAAAACAATAAACATTACAACTAATTTTAGGTAGGAGATGTGTACAAAGTAGATACGAGGGCATAACATAATCAAACTAAGACTTCTAGAAGTTTTTCCGTGTCCGTGTAATTAAGTGTCACTAAATAATCTGATATTACAAATCTACATTTCCTATAACTTAGACAATAGAAGTTTAGTTTCTTGTTCAGTCTATTATACAGAAAAGGACCTAAAAACACATAGAATCGACTAGCAAAAGCATGTTTAGTTTGAGGCTTTGAGCAAACCAGGTCCTTCCTTCTCCTATCGGAAGGAAGGACCTGTATAGTGTAACATGTAGACTGTATGGTACACTGGCGGACACGATAAAGCACAAACTATTGCCGTGTGCAATGCGGGTCTATTGAATACTAACATAAAGTTTGACGTACGTTACTTTACGATAGCTATCGTTGACATCGTTTCATGGGCTCGTTTATAGCGATTTTAAAAAGGAATAAGGGGTTCTTGTTATTGACATCGTGAGTTTTAGTTTAAGAATATAATGAGGTATCTTCCTATTGGTATTCTTAGCTGTTTCATGTGAAGATTTAGAAGAGATATTTGAATTTCCGTTGGCAAAATTGGCGAAATTCCAAACAAATCATCGACTGTGTGGCTCCTTTAAAATACATTTTTGTCCATTTGACAACTTAGCATAATCAGCTTATAATGTTCCCACAGCTGGGACGCACGGTATAATCTCTATGAGAGGGAATGGGCCATAATCTACCACGCGGGTCGGTAGATGCCACATGTCTTTGATTTTTTGGTTCTAGGACATACCTGTTTCCTCACGACGTTTTTCTTCACCATTTTGACAGCAGTAAATAAATATCCCTGGACATTAGACACAGCGCCATCTAGTGCCACACTAAGCAAGGCTTGTGTCGCGGACACCAGATAGTTGATATATTACATTATATACTTTTTGTTTGTAAATACGTACTTATCTTCTATCTATCTTCTATCTATATCTATACTTATAATAAATCTGTAGAGAGGTCAATTCTGTACATGAAATATATTTACAAAATAACTATCGGGGGGTGATTAGTGATCGATACTGATTTTAACAAGAGTTATAAGAAAAATCAGTTTTCTATTGAAATTTTAAATTCCTCATATCTCGTCTTTGTATCATTGTCCTCTCAAAAAATGTATTTGGGAACATAGATATTCTGTAATCCAATCGAAATAAATACACACTACCATAAGAATATGTTTGATTTACAAATTATTTTGGTATTACGTTTGTATGAAATACGCTTGCTCCGCCGGCCCCTTAAACCCACTGTTCATTAGTCGGAGCCGCCACCACTGGGCCACAAAGTTAAACCGCGCTTGCCAAAGTCCCAGGATGGGTGACCAACATTACATACCCAGTTTCCTCCGTGCCTCGACTAGCACGATAAGCCCCGTAAGGTCCCAGCTAATCATTTGTAGTTGTGTCTTTGAAAGTCGTTAAAGGTAGTCAGTGACCTTTAAACCTGACAAACCAGTCTTACCAAGGGGTATATTACCCATTATTAACTGGGTTGTGGAGGTCAGATTAACAGTCACTCTATGAAGAATACTGAAATTCAGTTGAATCCGGTAAGACTGGAACCTGACTCAAATAAAGTTGGCAAAACATACAAACTTTCGCATTTATAATATTAGTGTGATACGATTACCAGGAATCCAGTTTAAAGCCGTTGAAATTAGTTTTCAAATGATGAACGTGATCAATTATAGGTTTCACTGCGAGACGATAGCTCTTGAATATGTTCTTGACAATATGGTAAAGGTTAAGCAAAAGAATCGTTCCTTTTATAGAAACGGTTTCGAATGATAATCTGTGACGTCTTAATAAAATTCACACTTAGAAAAATAATTAAGAAAATTACCATTTTTTTCTTTCTTACCACAATTCGTTCCTATTTGATATAAAGGTTGACTGGTATACTGTCATCTGTACTGAGAATTCCTTGTGGCCTTGGGTGAAGCGGTCTGACGCCATTATTTAACTATTGTGTCTAATTCGCTAACAGATGAAGGTGTGTATGAAGTTTTAAATCACACTAATATTATAAAAGCGAATGTGAGTAAGTGTGTGTTACTTTTTCACGCAAAAACTACAGAACGGATTTGGATGAAGCACACAAATAGTTTATGACCTGGATAATGGACGTGAAAAATAATCCTATTTGTTAACATTGGATAATTTTTATCCCGGTAGTATGATCCCGCGGGACAAGTATCGCACTCCACGCGAATGAAGCCGCAGGCATATGCTAGTAAATAAAAGAAAACAATGGGCAAAACAAAGAATGTCACCAAAAAATCAAATGTAAATTAATTATGGCAACACTTGGGTTTTCGCTCGTATTTTTATGTACAATTTTAATTACACAAAAACTTGTTTTAGTGACATTCCTTGTTTTGTACCCTTCTAATAACTTAACGTTACGTTGCTTAGAAGTTAGTACAGAAGTCAGACAGATACTTCCACAATCAGCCTCACTTTTCTCAAAACCATAATTTCGATAGATATACGGCAATATTACAACAACAAAAAAAATACTTCCGCCTTGTCATAAGGAAGTACTTCAGACGTTGGGTAATCGGTGACCAACAGCCACAACTTTTGTAATCTATTGCGGGCTCTCTGAAACTGATTCAAGACTGAGTAAGCACTATTAGTTGAGGCTTCTAAGGTCGTTCGCAGACAATCGATTGTGTTTTTTGGAATTTACTCCTTTAAAATCGTTTCATATATACGCATATACAAATGAAAAATAGATCGATATAAATAGAGTAGTAAAATCAAGCGATAACCAAAAATTAAGCCACTATGACTTCTTCCCTCTCTCTCTCTCTCTCTCGTCTCTCTCTTTCTGGCTACGGCTAAGCCGTTATTTAGGGGTATTTAAGAAGTCTTTTTTTTCGGATGGGAAATCATCAAATGGCTTCTCCCACTCTGGGCAGAGCGGGAGGGAGTGTCAGACATTTACTGACCAAAATCCATGGTCCTTCCTCGCCCTTTATGTTCCGGGGCCGCGGTATCTCTTTTGAACAGTCCCGCAGCCCCGGCAGGCTTCGGCACTTGCCCTTCTTTTATGATCTCTTTAGGAGCGTTCTTTGTCTTTGATACATGCTCCACGTCAATCTTGTAAGAAAACGCGTCTCGAGAACATCCCGAAGTGCGACTCATCGCGCGACATCTGGCGGTAGTGTGCGGGTAGCCTTTATGTACAAACTGAAGGACCGCAGATCCCAGCTCTTGCCACTTAGAGTCACGCACAGTGATACGATGTCAAGTTTAGTGGAGGTGACAAGCTGTTTGTTTACTAAGAAGAAATACGCTGACCGGACTAAGATGTTTTGTTGCCTTTGTCAATTGTGCATGGATTTGGATTTTTTGGGACACTTTTTGGCTATTCAGGTTTTGTGGGCTTAGGTATTTTCGGGGTAGATCAGGTAAGTACTTAAGCTCGCTTATACTAAATGCATTATAGGTTAAACACCATTTGTAATTTTTTGAAGATGATAAAGATGTAGAAAGATGTATTAAATTCGTTTAACACTACTGAAAGAAGACTTCTTAGCCACTGCTGGAATAGTTTCACACGTGGGACTCTAGATTAAGTAATTGTTTCTAATCAAAGATTTTTCTATCCTCGGTTTGTGCCCGATTAATGGCAAATGGCCTCTATTAATTGGTGAAATGTTGATACATTTCACCAGTTGGAGTTCATAAAGTCCACGTCTGCTTAACCCTTCAGGAATAAAAGGCGTGATTTAAACTTATCTTATTCCGTTTTTTTCAGCACGCATGTTTTCTAGAATGATAAATTGAAGTGCACACTGCGCCAGTTATATCTCCCGAATCAGAGATGGGTACGGACAAATCCATAGGTAATGGAAACTTATTCTTTCTCTGTTTGATTAGTGCCGAAAACCTTGTGTTAGAGTATTTATATGCCATCGACAAATATATCTCAGGCATGCTGGTTTTCCTTCACCGAAGATAGTTACGTACATGAAATCGAAAAATCAGAGGTGCGTGTCTCGGGTTCGAACTGGAGACCTGTGACAGGGCAGTCTGATGATCACACCACTGGACTTTCACTAATGATTGTTAATGCTTACGAAATGGTATTTTCCTTTATTCCTTTATTGATTTCCTTTATTGAGTTTTTTGAGAGTTTTATTCTTTTTATTGTACTCTATCACAATGCATTGACCCAAAGGGTTGACTGGTAGAGAATGCCTTATGGCATTAAGTCCGCCTATGTACAGTCAGCAAAACAGTTAAGTATGCAGGCTAGCAATCTTCTTACGACTATTATAAATGTAAAGATCGATTTTTGTTATACTTTCACGCAGAAACTACTGAAACTACTCGTATTTGGATGAAATTGCAAACAGATTGATTATAACCCTTTTACATTTATAATACACACATCAAAAGTGTCTAGGGATCAACATATATTTTTGCAATAACTTTTCTCCTGATTGATATTAATTAAAATTTTCTTTAAGGATTCATCAAATAAAGTGTTTTCGTTTGTCACAGTAACGATAAACCAAGTCACCTTTGCATTAATAAAGAAATTTGCCATTTTCCTAATAAAGGGATTTTTGACATTTGAACCACTAACATTAAAGTTCGAAAAAAAGACTGAAATAACAGTTTTCTTTAACATTTTATTGGGTAACTTAAACAATTAATAATCCGTGTTTCTACCGCGAACACTAACAACACAAGAACATCGGTTTGGCATCCTCAAAATGAGTTCATCCAAATCGCTGTGGAATGGCCGCCCATGTTCGTTGCAACAACAAAAAAAGGTCTTCTTGCGACTGGATACCCTCCATATTCGGCAGAGCTCTTCTCTGTAGCATATCCCATGCATGCTCAATCGGGTTCAAGTCTGGCGACTGAGCAGGCCAGGGCAGGACATTGATGTTAGCTGCGGCGAGAGTCTGTCTTACAACTCTTGCGGTGTGCGGTCGTGCATTATCATGCATTAACTGAAATAAGGGACCGATTTTTACTTGTAGAGGAACGATGACGTCTGATACAATCGTCTCAGCATAAATTTGAGCGTTGAGGTTGCCTCTGATCCAAATCAACTCAGTTCTTCCGCCGATCCAAATACCCGCCCATACCATGATGGTTCCACCACTATAAGGATGGACTTCCTGGCAGGATTTTAATCGCTGTTGGCGTCCAGGGGTTCTCCAGTGTCGTATACGTCTTGTATCCGGTCTCATACCAAAACGAGACTCATCAGAAAAGCACACGAAACGCCACATCTCAATCTCAAGAAATCCGCATAAAAATGCTTGATCCCTAGACACTTTTGATGTGTGTAGTAGTAAGAAGATTGCTAGCCTGTAAACCTAACTGTTTTGCTGACTGTACCACTCTTATTATGATTAACCTGTTATTGAAACCGTCACCTAATAGATCCATTTCATATAACTACTTTACAAACTATCGCAGTTATCCGAGAAAAGCTCTAAGGATCAGTAGAATAGCTTCGAACTTATAATGGTTTCACAGTTAATACATTACGGGGCGACTAAAACTTTATCCAGCAGTTTGGTCACACTTCTTTCTTTTCAGTTTTATTAAGTTTATTGTTTGAAAAAATTACCTGAATAAAAAAAATACTATGTAATATTTATTTTAACTCAATAGTAAAAAAAAAACATGTACATACAAGTATCAAAATGGGAAAATAATAACAGGGGCATCAACATATTCGTCGTCAACGTTGTCAATAGGAAAAGTGCCCAGAAGACTGGCAACTTCCACGTTGGATGGCAATGCCGATTCTTTGGCCAAAAACAGGCTAGCCGACTAGTCACGTGAAAAGTCGACCGCTTTCGAAAGTCGGTGGCAAAAAGGCAATGAAACAAACAATATTAAAGTTATTTTAGAGTTTTTTTGTGTTTTTTTGGAAGTCGATTTTTTTAAACTCCGCAGTACAGTAGCCCAGTTCAAGGTCAATGTGTTCCGCAACTGAACCAGATTTAGTTTGTAAACAACTTGAAATTCCATAACGACAGATCAAATTAAAAACTTTAATTATTTACTAAAAAAGTTGTACTCATTTCTGGCTTAAATTACCCCAAAGGCGTATTAAATAATTCAAGTCCAGCCTCTTAACAGCCAATAACTTAGAATTTTGTTGGTAAAGGCTGCCGTCTTCCGATTTTTAACTTTATGTTAGCGTTTGGCTGCCAAACTGGCATTCGGCCAGTTTTTCTTACAAATACGATTTCTACCCACGGTTAATAACATGCTTGAAAATATTTTAACCTTTTGAGGTATTGTTCGAAGTATTTATGTGTTTATGGTAAAAGTATATTATTATGGTTTATAGGAAAATTTATATTTTATTAAGTACAATATTTAACCACATTTAAAACTATATTTAATTACAAAAATAAAACTAAACGTAAAACTAGTACCAATATACATATACAATACAACAATGTCAATAGGACACTTAGGCGTCAAAGTACTCCTCCGCATCGCTGTCATCGGGAAACGTGCCCAGAAGACTGGCAGCATTGCCTAAGAAAGAGCCAGCCCTCTGGTCACGCGAAGTGGCGATCAGTCGGTGGGAGATTTCCTAGTATTGTTTTCTTATTGTAAATTAGGTTTTAGTCTGCGGTGTCATTAAATACACCGCAGACTATTTACAGATTTTTAAGAACTTTGAATTTATTTAGCAAAATATCACTCTTACAAGTCTGCACGTAAAAAAACATTAAAGATATTCGTAAAAAGTCTTTCAAAATATATTCGAAAACGACTTCAAATAGCTTTAACAAAACAATTTATTCAAATCAAATCGCGAACCGGCGCTGTCTACGGCATTCCAATAAAAAAGGAAGGAACGCTTTTCCCGCGTTCAGAACAAAAGATGCACTACTATATAGCAACACCCGCGTTCAGAACAAAAGATGCACTACTATATAGCAACAAACTACAGAAGGCCCAGCACAAACGCGTGGAGTAAACATGACCATAAATTTAAAAAAAAGTCGCCGGAGTTTGGGCAGAGGTGTACGTATTAACACGGTCAAACAAGCTATTTGATTTACATTTTACAATGGAATTTGTGGGTTGAACTGTAAACTAAGTAGCTTGTTCGACCGTACACCCACATTTTACATGTTATGATTAAGTTCCATGTAATATTGGTAGTTTGACGACCCGAATGGCGCAGCAGTAGTGAGGCTGCCTTACGTTCTTAGGGTTGAGGGTTCGAATCCCGGTAGGAGCAAATGTTTGTGTGATGAGCATGGACATTTGTTTCCGAGTCATGGATGTTTATATGTATGGTAAGTAAGGTAGAAGTACCTATTCCCGTTAGTGTACCAGTAGCCGTTAACACGTCAGTTTTTTTATTATTGCACTTTTCTACCAATAATTAATTAAAGTTTGCGAATGACAACACCTTCTCAGTAATATTTTGTACAATTCTAATAGCAATATTCTCCAAAAAGTTTAATGGTATCAAAACCATGCGATCACAAAAGTTTGCTCTAAGAAAATATTATGTAAGTTCAAAGTTCTGTCAGTGAACTATGAAGCTACCACGTCGCATTGATCAGCTAGCCATACTGCGATGGTTAACGTTAAGATTTGGGTGTTAATTTTCTAAAATAGTTCAGTATATTATTTTGCGATATAACGTATAAATTGAGGTGAATCTAATTGAGAAATAAATATTTTTGCCGTTCACATCTATTGGTACTAACAAACCCCTACTTGACCTAGTACCCGTTAAATTCGTATTTTTTTACCGGATATTGGTACACGATCAACCCGATAATACAAGTTGTACCGAAACCCGTTATTGTGTACTTATTGCCTTGAAATAGGTGTCATTTTCCTTTAAAACTGTAGAATACAGTTTACTGATATTGGGACTTGCATTAACAGTTGCATTTAAATCCGACTTTGTCCTTATTGCCTTGTGTTAAGTGCTATTTTCCTTCAAATCAGTAGAATGTAGTTTCTATGTTTCTTGTTTGTGTTGCAAATTGAACCTGGATTCGATTGCCTCTTTAGTTTTTTATGATTTTCAAATTTTTACACATTTCGCGTTACTGCTCTGCTGTTCTGAAACCGTTACGCAACGTGTGGCGCACTGCTGTTTAAGTATGGATAAGAATTACCAAGCACTAATTTGAAGCAAACTTAATCGTCATCATCATTTCAGCCGAAAGACGCTTTCACTGCTGGACATAGTCCTTTCCCAAGTGTCACTACATTGACCGGTCTCTTGCGATTCGCATACAGCGGATTCCCGTAGCCTTCACCAGGTCATCGGTCCACATTATTGGGAGGACTTCCAACGCAACGTCTTCCGGTTCGCGGTCGCCACTCCAGAACTTTTTGGCCCCTTCGGCCATCCGTTCTGCGAGCAATATGCCCTACCCGACGATGCCTAGACGATTGACCTCTTTCTCGAAGTTAGAACTACCTAACTGGATCGTTTGTCCCAGGTAAACATAATCGTAACAACTTCGAGTGTATATTCTCCAATCTTGATGCCTAGCCCTCTCCAGTCCAGAACTTTGAAGACATAATCCAGTGCAGCGGTGAAAAGTTTCGAAGATATGTCGTTTCCCTGTCTCACACCTCGCTGCAGAAGGATAGGTTCCAAGGCTTGGTCCGGAAGTCGGACTGACATGCATGCTGGCGTTTTCGTACAAACACTTTGACACCTCGATGTGCCGATAGTCGATTTGGAACCTTTGGAGAGACTGCAGTACAGCCCAGGTCTCGATCGAATCTAAGGCTTTCTCGTAGTCCACAAACGCTAAACAGAGGCAGGTTATACTTTTCGGTCTTCTGTATAATCTGCCGCAGCGTACGTATGTGGTCCACGGTGCTAAAGACTTTTCGGAAAACTGTTTTGGAGGCTAAAATTCGTCAAGCCTGCGCGCGAGACGATTTGTGATGACTCTTGAAAACAACTGGCAGACATGGCTTAGAAGTGAGATGGGCGTATTCTATAACCGGGCATTGTCTCTCTTCTTCAAAAAGAGTACCACCACACCCCTGCACCAAGTCTGTGGCGTTGTCCCCTCTAGTATGACGGAATTGAACAGCCCGCCTTCAGGAGTTTAGCCGTAATTCCGTCATCATCCGGTGCTTTTTTGTTTTTTGAGTGATTTCAGAGCCATCCTAATCTCAAGACTGACGTCCCGGATATCTTCAGTATAGTGTTGTGGATCAGTTTAGCTCTTGGTCGCTTGCTAGGTCGACAGCGAGTTTACTGGTTGACGTGTACAACTGTCCATAGAAGTTCTCGATCGGATAAGATCGAGACCTGCCATCGTCGGTCTTTAGTTTCGTAAGCTGGCTCTGCCCAAAAGCCAGATCTCTTGTAAATACATTGGAGCTTTTATTCCACTCAATAGCGTCTTTGACACGCTCGTTATTAAATCGGCGGAGTTCGCTCTTCAAGGGTTTAGGGGTACGTCTATTGAGCTGCCGGTATTTCCACACTTAGTCTGAAAACTGCAGGATCATCTCACGCCGCTCCTTCATGAGCTTGAGAGTGTGTTCGGAGAGCCTCTTGTTTTGATCTGTTCGACGTGCCTTGAAGAACTTAGACCCGGTCGTAAACACAGTTTCCACGAACCCATCGTTGTATTCGTTCACTGAGCTTTCCAAGCACTCGAAACGGATTTGAAGTTCAAGCTAAAAGCTCTCGGGGTTTTGGATCTGACTTCATCAGTAGAGAACTTTTAAGCTTATGCCTCTTACCATGCGGTGATCGCGAATTGATCACCAAGACATTCAACATTTGCTTTTTGGTTGACACGATGAAGTCTCATTTTTAGTTGTACCATCGGGGCTCTGCTAGGTCCAGTTCCTGTGCTCACGCTTTCTGAAGAAGAAGATCGTCATGTAGAGGCTCTCCATCTCCATAAAACTAGCCAGTTGGTGACCCCGGTGATTCCAACGTCCAACTCCAAATTGCTCCACCTACAGCTCAAACCTCCAAAAATAGCATTTCTGTGAACTTTAACGTAAAGCAATAAAGTTCAAATTCGCGGTGAAAATTACCGGATTCAGGAACAATTTAACGTTTACTAGTACAAATCTACCGGGTACTGGTACAATTGGCCCTTTATTTTATTTTTTTGTACTTTTGTTAAAGTAAATTTATACTAATAAAATAAAAGAATATTATACTAAAACTAGTTTAAATTATCTCTCTAGTCATGTAATTATTTTTTTTGTGAGTCTTCTAGTTTCAGCATAGCAGACCTGCAAAGTCAGTGAATATCAAAACTTCACGGATATTGGGCCGTTTACCTTATGTATTTACAAACAAAAAGTCAAAGATATCAACTGTCTGGTGACCACGACACAAGCCTTGCTTAGTGTGGCACTAGATAGCGCTGTGTGTAATGTCCAGCGATATATTTATATTTATAATAGGGGGCAAACAATTTCATTACACAAACGCGTGGAGTAAAAGAAACACAATTAAAAAAAAATATTGCACACACACTACACACTACTACACTTTATTTGTATTGTTATCCGTATCTGACCTGACCGTGGCATCATCTTCACGCTGGGCCCTATCAGAATACCAGCGCTGTGACGTTTTTTTAATGTTACAGCACCATGCTGAGATAGGAGCCTTTTGGCCTCGTACAGGAAGAGTTTCGTTTCTTTTCATTTTCAACCGACTTCTAAAAAAAGGAGGTTCTCAATTCGTCTGTATTTTTTTTTTTTTTTGTGTTTGTTACCTCAGAACTTTCGACTGGGTGAACCGATTTTGATGATTCTTTTTTAATTGAAAGCTGGTGCTTCCCGTTGGGTCCCATTTTAATTTGTTGAAGACCTGATGCTGATCTTCGGAGATATACAATGGAACTCTTCAAAAATAGACGGCAAATCTGCAGTGATTGCTGCATCCGCTTGTAGGTTCATTGTTTATACTACATCATGACGTAACATCACGCCTGTATGCTCTGAGGGGGTACGCAGATGTGTACAATATACCCAGATTTCGACAATATTTGTTACCTCAGAACTTTCGACTGGGTGAACCGATTTTGATGATTCTTCTTTTATTTGAAAGCTGGTGCTTTCCGTGTGGTTTCATGTCAATTTGGTTAAGATCTTACGCTGATCATCGGAGATATAAATGGAACTCTTCAAAAATACACGGCAAAGCTGCAGTAATTGCTGCAATCGCTTGGTTGTTTATTGTTTATACAACATAATGACGTAACATCACACCTGTATGCTCTGAGGGAGTACGCAGAAGTATACAATACACCCAGATTTCGACAGTTAGACGTGTAAAGTTCCATTCAATGGGATCCCGGAGAAATAGAGGTAACTCCTTAACTTTATAGGCACACCAGAAGCGGTTTGGGTAGTTTTAGGCAGAGTACTTTCTCGGAGTGGTCCCATTTCGATTTGATAAAGATCTGGTGACGTCGGAAGATAGGCAACTGAACTCCTTAATAAATGATAGCAAATGTACTGGGATCGCTGAAGACTCACGTCTGTCTATTGTTTACACCAGTTCATAACAAAAAATCACACCGATACGCTGTGAAAGGGTAAGCACATGTGAACCACTAAAAAGTGAAAAATAAAAACTTTTTTGCAAAAAATATAACCGACTTCACACAAAAAAGTGAAAAATAACTTTAGCTCCAGAAGTCGGTGAAAAAAAAACTAAATCAATCAAACAAAGGTCACCGACTTCTGGAGCTAAAGTTATTTTTCACTTTTTTGTGTGAAGTCGGTTATATTTTTTGCAAAAAAGTTTTTATTTTTTATATTTTTTATCTGTTTAATTTTTATTAGTAAGTTAGTAATACTGTTTTAGGCTTTCACGGTTTAAAACTAAACTTATATCACGGAAGATATCCCGTAAGTGACAATATAAGTTTAAGTTAGTAATACTGTTAATTTTTATGTGTTTTGTCCTGCCCGCGTAGCATGACCACCGTAGACACCACAGAGAGTCGACAAATCTTTTGTTCATCTGTCATTTTGTCGAAAGATTTGTCGAGTCTCTCTCGTTTCTCCGGTGGTCATGCTAAGCGGGCTGTGCGGGCTAATAAAGGTTTTTTCTTTCTTTATTAGGTATTTCACCAGTTATATTTAAATGCCATGTTGTTACATGCATTTCCACAAATAATTTTTTTCGGCCCCCCCATGCATAAGAAACTTTTTCACTAAAAGAAGGGAAAATATTTCACGTCGGTGTTCCCTCGACCCCGTATACGTACATTAAAAACTATTATTTTAGAAATTTCAAACAGACACTTAACTTTAGTTTTATTTATATGCTTAGGATATATGTAGAAATAAGACAATTGTCTTTTCGATTTAGGAATAATTATGCTAATTTACTTGTACCTACGTCGTAAGTTCATGCGAAGGCCTCGGATAGTTTAAAAAATTATTAAAAGACCAAAGCAAATAGTAATTGAATTTTAACTAGCCAACCCGCTGGTAGTATCCTGCTATTAATATAAGATTTAGAAAACATTAATGTTTACTGGGGTTGGTCTTGATTTATTAACAAAAAGGTCACTGCTACAATATGGTACGTGCTTTATCTATTTGATGGTAGTTTTAGGATTTAATTTATCTTTATTTATTTGAAAACATAACCTAAATTGGGGATGTCAATTTAGATTTGTTTCCTTTTTGTTTTTTTTATTTTATTTAGGGTACTGGTAATTAGTGTACGATACTCATTACATACGGGACCGAGACGTGGTTGCTCACATTGGGCCTTATCAAAATGCTTAAAGTCACCCAAAAGGCAATGGAGAGGGCTATGCTCGGAGTTTCCTTGCGTGATCGAATCAGAAATGAAGACATCCGCAAGAGAACCAAGGTCACCGACGTAGCCCGAAGAATTGCCAAACTTAAGTTGCAGTGGGCAGGGCACATTGCTTGCAGAACGGATGGCCGATGGGGTCGAAAAGTTCTGGAGTGGTGACTGCGAACCGGAAGACGATGCGTTGGAAGACCTCCCACTAGGTGGACCGATGACCTGGTGAAGGTTGCGGGAATCCGCTGGATGCGAGTCGCACGGGACCGGTCAATGTAGCGACACTTGGGGGAGGCCTAGCAGTGGACGTCTTTCGGCTGAAATGAATGATGAACGAATGACTTAAATACGTGATTTGTACTCATGATAACAAACAACTTTTACTATGGGACCAAACCTGAAATTGCGAAAAAAAAAACACCTAACTTTGGTTTAATAGTAAAAGTTGCTATCATGGGTTCAATCACGTGCTTAAGAATCGTACACTCATTACCAATCACCCTATATAAAACGAGAAAACGAGGTACCTACTTACAAATAATAAATTCGAAGACCCGTGACATCTACCAATACACACTGAGCTTGCGTGGTGAGTTGTTAAATTATTACAAAGAAAATGTTAAGTACCCTATTTGAATCGGATTTTGCTAATCATGGGTTCTAATTTCTTTTTCTCAAATAATGAAATAAGCCTAAGATACTCCTTATAACATCAGTATTTTCCAGTAAAAGTCTTGTTAAAATTGGTCCAGCCGTTTCGGAGATTAGCCGGAATAAGCAGACAGACAAAATTAAAAAATAAAATGCTATAAGCACTGTTTAATACTTTCATTTTCAATCAGTAAAATATGCTGTTGTTTTGAAATAAGAAAAATACACATCAATTTAATTTATTTCTATAGGTATTTTAACTGAATCTCGCCAGTGGAAACATTATACGCTGATAATGAGTAAAGCTCCAATTATCAGTAATTTCGTGTCTTCACGGATGCATTAATCTAGTAATGCAAAGAAATCCGTCAAAATTCACGAAAGTTAAAAGTTTATGATTGACGATTCGAAGAATTATAATAATAAAATTACTCTGATTTAGATTAATCACTTTGAAACCTAATTATAAGATTAGGATCACAACTTTTCACGTCACTTAACTGGTTTTAGCCAATTTATAAAACTAAAATGTAGGTAGCTCGCGACATCATGTGCGTGTATTTTATATTTTAGCTATTTCTTCTTGTAAGAAGAGCAGGGGTGGCCTAGTGGTGCCCTCCCCGACTTACGCTCAGTAGGTACGTCGTGGGTTCGAACCCAGGCAGGCGCATTATGTTGCGTAATTTATTTCATCACCACTGCTCTTAAAGCGGGTCAGGAAAACATCGTGAGGAAATCGGCATGTCCTAGTTCCAAAAATTCGAAAAAATGTGACATCTACCAATTCACACTGGGCCCGCGTGGTGGATTATTCCCTTGCATAGAGAGGAGGCCTGTGTCCCAACAGTGGGATCATTATAGGCTTATTATGTCCCGGAATGATGAGGAAGGAAAGTCTTACCATGGGGTATCGTATTATCCAGTACTAACTGGGTTGTGGAGGTTAGATAGGCAGTCGCTCCATGTAGTTGCATCTGGTTAGACTGGAAGCCTACTCCAACATAGGGAAATCATTGGGAAAAGGCTAGGCAGCAGCTGATGAATCATGAAAGCAATTTTAATGAACCTACTCGCAGCAAAATATCCCGACATCGAATATTGCCAATACTCGTCTCCTTGTAAATATTTGAATTACAAAACAGTATCTAGATAAACTTATTAAAAGCAAAGAGGAAAGGAACAAAGCCTCCAAAATTGGGCCCATTACGGAGCAGCCCAGTTATCGCAAACAAGGTCCGGAACGATTTTCTCTTCATTGATTTTAAAGAGACTTGAAACGATAAGGCTTGGGACCTTTTGAGTACAATTTACACCGGGTCGGGTTGTTTTCAAGCGCATTTTCGAATGTGTTAAAGGAAATTGAAGCATATACAACGTGTAATGTTAAATGCGCAAAACCTCAGACACCCCAAATGATTTTTAATTCAATTGAACTAATTCCGATACAAAAAAAAACATTAAAAAAAATTTTAAGGGTTTGTGCTGTTTTTGTTTTACTGGCAATTAGATTTATTGGCAAGAACTATTATTATCCCGCGATACGAGAAAATTTAAATTGGACGACATTTTATCAGCATTTGTGTTTGTTTGTTTATCTATTTTGGCGGGTTTGGGCACGTGATAGCTTGATCTATTAATAAATAGACAGGGCAACGTTTTTAATAAAGATTTTTTTGAAAAATGTGACCTAAACATTAGAATTAAAAACGGGATATTTACCATGTTTATTGTTTGTTTTGAGTTTCCGATATTTTAGTATATAGTATATTTTAGTTCATCCGTGACCACGGCGCTTGTAACAGTGCTGAAATATCGGAAACTCAAAACAAACAATAAACATGGTAAATATCCCGTTTTTGATTCTAATGTTTGTGATAATGACCATGTCAGTCTAAAAATGTGACCTATGTTAAAAAGTGGTTCAATTGATTCTGCTCGTGATTCTGATCAAGCAATTTTCAGGTTTTGCGCATTTAACGTTACACGTTGTATAAGATGATGTTAAATGTCATATTTGCATGGAAGTACCTGACGTTCAAGCATCTCACTTTGTCTAGGTCCTAACATAACATCACGCCTGTGAACCCCGAAGGGTTAGCCAGACTTGCTACTAACAGTCTAACAGTACATCCAAATTAACCAGTTATGTTTAAACTAGCTTCTGCCCGCGACTTCGTTCACGTGAAGTTTTGATATCGCAACGCATCGCCTGCTCAACGGAAGCTTTTTTTCCCGCTTGCAACATTTCTTATTGCAGCTCCGCTCCTATTGATCATAGCGTGATGTTATATAGCCTATAGCCTTGCTCGACAAATGGACTATCCAACGCGAAAGTATTTTTTCAGTGCAAGCCGGTAGTTCCTGAGATTAGCGCGTTCAACCAAACAAACAAACTTTTCTGCTTTATAATATTAGTATAGATTGCATGTAATAGAGAGCGAATCAATTTCCATCAACTGGACACGAATCCAGACGGCACCAGGATGCTACTGGGAAATTCCTGATGGAAAAACCCAATAACACTTTGCCCGACCTGCACCAACCTTTTGTTTTTTAACACAAGTTTTTAATGTAACACCTCCACAAACTTCGTACTTTTCAATCCATCCATCAGCAAATCTTTTTTGTGCATTACATTGAGTTCTACCACAAAATATGATTATTCGACTAAAAAAAAGTTGTTTCCCAGCAATATTTTTTTGCGTAAAGTTCCTTAAGTTTTATTATACAGAATGCTTGGTTGACGGCTTCGTGATGAGGTTGTTTAAACCCTGTATTATATGACTTGAAAACCATCGATGCTGTTTATTAATATTCAAGCACCAAGTCTTGCAACTTTTTCAACGCGTTCTAATAAAAAACATGTTTATTTAATCGTGCAAAAATGAACCTAAAGTTATAAACAAAATAAACAAGAGTGCGGCACAAACTTGATCGTGTTAACGGATAGGGGATGACGCGGGTAATAATTTATGAATATTCACTAGGGGATTCACACTCGTATAATTCACATTTAACCGCTATTTTTGTGTTTGGTGTAAGCGAAAAGAACTTGGAGTTTTTTTTTTAAAGTGAAAACTTCTTTAGGTAAGTTGAGCTTTTTTTGGGTGAACAAAAATCGACCTTGAATTGACCGTCACCTAAGGCTTCGTAGCACTCGTAGCCGATTCCCTACGGCGTAGCACCAGGCGCAGCACGTAGGCGTGCGCGGCGCACAACCCGTAACAGGTATAGATTACTTAGTTTTTACGTCTCTCGACAGTCCCCAAGACTGCCCCACATGTTTTTGTTCACTATGCTACTCGCTAGGCTCCAGATGCTATGCAAGCCACGCTGGATGGAAATGGAAATTCCTTGGCCATATACTGGCCAGAACATTGGTTACGTGACGAGTCAACCAACTGTCTGGTGATTTCCCAAAAGACTAGGTGGGCACTCGGACCCCTTTGTCCTAGTCTGGGTGGTAGTACTGTCCCGGAACAGGCATGACTTCAGTATCAATAAATTAAAAATCTGTTTAGTCTGTCAGTTAGAGACTTTGAAAACAATGGATACGTATTTTTTTTTTTTGTAAATCAATGAATATTGACAAAGATAAAACGAATCAAAACTTGGGAGCGGGGGCTCATGACGTCAAAACGCACTAAAAATTATACCAAGGCGTGACGTATTGAGATTTTTTAGCGTTGTATCTTCATCAATTTTGGTTTACGTCACAAAAAAAAACTTACGGGTCAAATGTTTTTTGATAATCTAACTGACGAACTGATTAGATTTTTTGTGGTCTACCCTACTTGAAATTTGGCAATATTAAATAATCTACCGACAAATTAAACATGGATCCAAGTTTTCCAACAACTAGAATACTTCTTTCAGTAGTACATAAAATTCACTTGGAGTAAAGTTTCCATTGTTTGAACTACAAATGAGATTGTTTCAATCGGTTTTGCAGTCCACACAATGTTAGTACTCTACTTGAAAGCAATACGAGTATTTCGATTAATTTTATTGAATTGTTCTTTAACTTTGTTTCACAACTGAATTTCTGAAAAGGACAATGGCAGCCGCCCCATACATTCATTTAGCTGAGATTAAATTATTGCGTCTTTAAATGAATATCTTATTTAACTCGGCGTCAACTTCTAAATTAGTTTGTGCAAGAATTTTTGTTCAAGAAGGCCGAGATAAATAGAAATTCAGTCATGAACTTTTGTAGGTTATGTCTAAGGTAATACCAATTGGAGAAAGATAAGGCGCAAACACACCGCGGCGCGTGCACGGACACGTAGAGCATTTTAGCTACGTGGATTCATTTGTTTTACTTTTTTCAGCACAATGCGCAAGCCTCTGTGTCATGAGTATCACTGACAACCAACCTACAGGAGCAAAAAAAAAATAACAAAAAAAAAATAACCTGATTTGACAACTGTTGTCAAACCAATTTATATTTTTTTTAGATTTGAGCAAGTCTTTTTGCCCGTCATTAATTGAAAGTAATTCATTTATTTTTAGACTACAATATTTTTACCACCTGTAAGAGACACTTCCACATAGAAATAAACAGTATTGTTTATTCGTTTACTCCGTTAATTACGATAAATAAAAGTGATTATAATACAGTAATTCTGTACTAACTGTCACTGCAGAGCAATTATATGAAATAGCAACATCTAACGTCAATGAAAAAATAAATTACTTTTAGATTAATTCTTTTATCCGGCCTTTACTAGTTAATGTAATACTTTTAAAAAACGTAGAAAAATAATGGAAATGCCGTCGTATAAATCAAATTTAGCTAAAGGAGATGCCCAAAAGTAGTACCAAAAAGTCTCATGCCTCAAGATTAAATTTTTAAAGTAATTATTTTCATAATTGTTTACGACATTACGCGTCAGGATTTGATTTTGAACAGGGACCCCCTAACTCCCTATAAATGACGTTCACACCACCCGTCATAGAGATATAGTATGTTATAGAAACTATTTTGATAAATCGACTAACTTATCATTCCAACCGTTTCTTTTTACTATAAATACATGCACCGTTTGCTTTAAAATCATTTAACGAATTAATCGTATAAAATTTGCTTTCTTTTTGTTTAATAACATTAACAATTAAGTAAAAGCGGTAGGTACACCAAATCGATTTGATATTACTAATTGCCACAAAAATAGATTTTCTTATTATAGATTTTGATTTATTGACATTTGATGTGACGTTTACGTCCGTATAGTTGAGGTAAATTAATAATTGTATTATGAAGTTTTTGTTTGTATTTTGTGAACTTATTTCTGTTCGGGTCAACCGAATAACACCGTCGGTCACCCGGCAAAACCCGGCCCCTTTCGCCATTGTCCTTTAATCTTTTTTTACATGGTTTTACGGGGATTTTGTGTTAGGTATGTTAAGACATTGGTCCCGGCTATCATTAATTTGTAGATCTTAAGGTTAAGCCACCCTTGCCTAGCCTGGTCCGTGGATGCCACCCGCCCATTACATACCGAGTTTCCCACGTGCCTCGAAAATCACGTTAAACCCGTTGTTCCCGACTGTCAGTTGTATTTAAGAGTCGTTACAGGTAGTTACTTACATTATTTTTTAAATAATTTAAATTTTTTAAATGTTTTTTTCGATACAAATGTAAATTTGTCGAAGAATACATACTTGAAATTGCCTAGTTCTAATTGGGTTGTGGAGGTTAGATAGGCAGTACCTCAATGTATAATTCTGGCATGGATGGGAAAAGGCCAGGCAGATGATGATGTCATATCAGCACACCGTGTGACGTCTCTTGGACTTTTTTCAAAACGGTTTGATGCACGTATATTTCTAGTCCACGCCTCGTCGAACACAAAGAAGGCGACAGATGTGTGATTTGATTATGCACGCGATTGAATTTCGTCCAGTCGTGTGTGACGTCACATGTGGGAGGGATATCATAGTTGTTGAGAGGAGAAAAGTATTATAAGGATGATGAATGTCTGAAAAAAAATAATTCTGTTTAGTCCGTCAGTTACGAGTACATTATCGAAAAATATTGGATTACTTATACTTACGTGTTTTTCTTTTTTTACGTGTTTTCTTATCATTTATTGAACAGATCTTTTGCGCACTATCAGTCGTCCGTTCTGCCAGCAATGTGCCAAACAGAAGATAAAATAGACATCATCATCATCATATATGTCACCGTAAAATGGTCAACCACGTTAGATTGTAATCTCTCTAGCGATATTGTAAACTCTCAAAATATTGTCAACTGAATATAAGGAAGTAACTTTGCCCCCATAATCGGGACTTGGGGCACCCCCCCGTTAGGTGAGTTAGGTTCCTTTAAACCCTGCACTCGGAAATAGGGGCCCCGCTAAGCGGGGCTCCGTCGACTACGCTTTTTAGGGGTATATAACGTGTTTTAAGGCTAGGTTATATTAATCGGTATTTCTCAGGAATTCATGAGAGTCGTACCATTGGGCAAGGGGGACCCCTCCTTCCCTCCACACCGCGTGAGTTGACTACCATCGCATGCATTTCACGAAAAATAATGCATTTTATTGTAAGCAGTATGTTCGTTTGACAATATTTCGAGAGTTTATAATATCGCTAGAGAGATTACAATCTAACGCTTTTGAAAATTTTACGGTGACATATATATAAATTAACATACGTTAATTTATTCAAAACCAAATCTTTCCTACTGTATACAAAGAGTACACACTCTTTACTCCATCAGATATTTCAATATTTCATATTTTATCATTCAAGGAAAAGGTCTAAACATAAGTAAGGAATATTCTTCAATCTAACAAACAAAACTCCCTCAATTTATAATACTAAAATGCTGACGAAAATGTTGCGATTTTCCGAAATATTAATAAAATAATTTATTTCTACTGTGTTGCGGATTTGTGAAGATTGATGGTGTATCTTAAATAAAAGAAACGAAACGGTGGATGGCCTGTGTAAAATATGTCATAGCTACACTTTAAAGTACTTACGGGATTATATCCGTGATTTTCTTTTGTTTCTGTGAGCTTGCGATCATGATGCAAGCATGCAGTTGCAAGCAACTGCGTCGAAATATCGGGAGTTAAAAACCATGAAAGTCTATAACAGTGCATGTCATGGCTAGAAAGGAGGTGACTACTAAGATGGCGAGTACTAGAGATGAACTGAGATTGTATGGAAAAGAAGACATGCTCATGACCTGCCTAGCCTTTTCCCAAACATGTTAGGATCGGCTTGTAGTGTAGCCGGATTCAGCTGATTACCAGTATTTACATGAAGCGACTGCTTATCTGACCTCCACAACCCAGTTAGTACTGAGTAAAAAAAAAAACGCACGAACGCTCGACGAGTCAACAACTCCTGAGGATGCCCCGTGGAGGGGCGAAACACGTGTCGAGTATAGGTTTGGTTGCATGGCATGCTAATTATTTCTCACTTGTTTTGTATGTGTGCATATGCATGTGGGCGGGAGGGTGGGCCCATATGTGCATGTGCATATGCATGACGGTGGGATTTGTGTCCTGCTTTCAGACCTGAATATTTGTCTAGCGGTATTAAAACTAAATATTTTTCATAGCATTTAATGTCATGGATTTCCGCAAAGTAACGCCTGATTCCATAACTTAGTACTGAGTAATTATGATACCCCTTGGTAAGACTATATGTCAGACTCTCGGCTTTTGACTACTCGTAACGACTGTCAAAGATCTACAAATAACTGCAGCTGGGACCAACAGCTTAACGTTCTTTCCGAGGCACGATAGAAACTCGGTATGTAATGTGTGGTCAGCCATACACGGACCAATCTCGGCAACCTTTAAGATTGACCCAAGTGGCTGTTATTATTTAGTGACAAGTTCCTCAAATAAAAGAAGACTAGCTGCCGGACGAAATAAATTTGGAAATGGGCATGAGAATGATAATGATGAGGTATATGTATTACGGCCGTAAAAAACACTTATTCTCACCGTCATTGCATCGAAAGTTTGTGAGTATGTATGGATGGATGGATGTGTGGATGTTTGTTACTCTTTCACGCAAAAACTACTAAACGGATTTGGAACAAATTAAGCACACAGATAGTTTATACCCTGATTAACACATATGATGCTTTTTATAATAAGATCCCATGGGTCAATTTTTACGGATATATTGGAAGTCAAAGTCGGAACATTTCCACAAGTTTTCCCTTTTTTTAATACACGTTTTTTTATATATTACCAGCTTCTGCCAGCGGTTTCGCCCGCGTAAAGTTTAAAATTGACCCATGAGAACTTAAACGAAATAATACCGATGAAAGTTATTCTGCACAATCCGGTCAAACTTGGCTGGCTGCAGAATATGACGGAAAGCATCGCTTGAAGCGGTCCAACTATTCAGAATATTGAACGTCTAACTACGAATTTTGTTGTTGCCTGTTCTACTGTTTGAATATTTCGAATTAACTTGATTTGTAGGGAAGATTAGTGAAGTTCTCGATAGATGAAAACTATGTGGATAATTTCAATTTCAACTGCTAGTTTATATTAAATGAATATAGGAAATGAAATGTCCAGTAGGGGATCCTGCCGTTTTGCCGAAAAGATTTTGACAAAATTTCATTATCCAAACAAATTTTAGCAACCTTTATTATACCATTGAAATATTTCGAATGATTTTAGTACGCATGTTTTCATTTGGTCAAATTTTTACTTGGCTAAATTTTACCAAGTATAATGTCATTATGGCATTTGGTCTTTAATCAAATGATTTATTACACCAAACAATCTTCAGACAGTAAACGTTTGGTGAAATGATTTGTTAAGACAAAAAATATTTAGGCATATAACTACTTGCATTAATAGAAAAAAGAGATTGTTTTTAGCAGGTTACCCGGAACTGAACTATGTATTTAGATTGGGATAATTACTTATTGACGAGCAGCGGTGGCCCAGTGGTGGCGGGCCCGAACCCAGGCAGGCATATTACTTTGTGTAATTTATTACATCACCGCTGCTCTCAAAACGGTGAAGGAAAACATCGAGAGGAAACCGGCATGTCCTAGAACCATAAATTCGAAGACATGTGACATCTACCAATCCGCACTTGGCCCGCGTGGTGGATTTTATAGCCCATTCCCTCTCATAGGGAGGAGGCCTGTCCCAGCAGTGGGAACATTAATAGGCCGATGATGATGATGATGATGAATCACTTATTTAAAAATGGTTAGGTTGGGTTAAAACTGTGACCTCCTACTAGATTAGGTTAATTTCGTCTTTAAACAAAATGGGTAGGTTAGGTTAAAACTGTGACCAGGAACGACTTCATTACATAGAAAAAAAATATTGGAAAACTGACGATACAATATATTTGGCTTATTTGATTTTGCAAAAACTGTTATTCCAACTGAAATGTTTGAATAAAAAATGTTAAAAGTATTAGTTGGTAAACAAGTTACAGTTTAAACGTTCATTTCCCAAACATTAGGTTTGCGTTATAATTTTTTGTGAATAGATTTTTTGCTAAGTAATAATTTGGCAAATGAAATTATGCGAAAAATTTTTTGGGAAGTGAAAATTTGTCAAATTCCTTTCGGTCAAAGAAGGGAGACCCGTCCAGTAGATATTAAAAGTAAGATTAGCACATTTAATACACGTTCAATCAAAATTCGAGGGCTTTTGAAGAAAATTCCTTAACCATTGTTTCTGACAGTCGTTAAACAATAACCCAATGATTGTTTGAACTGTCAAAATGAAAGACATTGCTACTGCAAAGGCGCTCCCACACCGGGAGTACTTGCCTATAATGCCTGGTTTCGAAGCTCTACAGAAAAAAGTGAATCTGAGTTAGGGAGCGCCTTTCAGGTGATCTTTCACGGCCAATTCAATAGAGAGGTTGTCTTCTGCTTAAGCAGACTATCCTGTGGATACTTTGAGTGTAAGGCCTCCAGCCAGGGCGAAAAACTTGAGCTGGGAGAGCACAGTAAAGGGACAGTCTGGATCTGAGTGGTGTCATTATTTAGGGACTGGTTTTGGACTATAGGCTCAGTCCCGAGGGCTGGCACGACCGAGGGACGGGGAGAGCGCCGTGCATGCTGCATCGTGTGACATTTACATGCAGCACACTGCTTCGGCGCCGCACCGCTGCTGGAACGCACCATCTGCATCTGTGGGGACTTAGCCTCATTGATGATGACGTCAATTTTATACCTAAAAATAAACTTTCAAACATTTCGTACATAAATCATCATTCCTCATTATTTATTGTCATCAATCAGGTAACTGACTTCTCATGCAACTATCAACCTTACTGCTAAATAAATAAGGCAAAAGAAACAATGTTGAACGACTAAAGTCTTATTTACTTCGCTTCATTATGTAAAGTAGTATTGCCATTGTGAGCAGTATAATATTGTGACAACCGCCTGTGACTGGCATCAAATAATGAGCGTTGGGATTCTGAATTGTAAATTGTGGAGTTTACACGAAATTATAAAAAGCTTCAAGTTAAGTATGTTTGTTACTAAATAGTTATTTTTTAGGAGCAATGGAGAGAAGCAAGATAGGAGTAAAAAAGGGGGATATAATATGAAACAACAACATTAGGAAAAATACCAAGATACAGGACGTAACCTTAAAAATAGAAAAGGTCAAAATGATGTCAAAATGGAAGTAGTTGGGACCCCTGATCAGACGAAAGGACAAATGGACCAAAACAATTAGACATTGGTACCCAAGGGAAGGTAAAAGGAAAAGGGGCAGATAACAAACAAGATGGGACGATGATATAGAAAGAAAGAAAGAAAGAAGAAAGAAAGTTACCAATTTAAATTAAACTAACAAATCATTATTTTTTTATTTCCTCGTTTGTATTTATTCATTAGTTTAAATTTCTTTCTTGCGCGTAGATCTCTCGCATTTGCATGGAGCTTTCTATGGTTACATCTGAAAAAAAAAACGAAAATTTAATGATCCTTTTGATAGTTTACGAGGTGTAAAGGGACCCGTAACAAAGCCGTCAACCGAACATTCTGTACATAAAACTAACTAACTCTATGCAAAACATGTTGCTGAAAAACGATTCTCTTTGGATGTGAAACCCCCAAAACAAGTCTTTTCCCAACAATATTTTTAATTACACGACGGCGACGAGTGTAATGTTTTTATTTTGAAGAGACGGAATACATTTTAGTCCAATAAAAGTGTAAAACATAAAATAACTAAAAAATAACTTACACATCTGCACACTTACACACACGCACATAAAGACACACACATTCCAACACGACGTTATTAAATTATTTGTATTTATATTTGTTTTCTGTAAAAAGTATTCCTAATTTACCTACTTACCTTGTTAACTAACACATCACACCTAATTCTATCTTTTAATTTGTAAACGCATCTCCGCCCCCAAGATACGGTTCATTCGTAACCTTCATAAGAACAAAAAATAATTTTAATATCGAACCTAACCTTATTCCGAACTTGAACCGACGACGTATCGTTCCTAAGCTAACCCGAATTGCGATATAGAACAGAAGTACCTTCTTTAATTTATGTTAGCCTATTGCTTTTTCTGAGGTAACTCATTGAGTCCATCGACACGCAAAGAAGAAAAAGTGGGTACTCACCGCGTTCACTCGTGAGTATTTTTATATCTATACAGTCTCCCATGTGGATGGCTTGCCATACTATCGAAAAAAGATCATTAAAAGTAGTTGTTGTACGAAATTGAAAACCTCAATGAGGCTGGAACATGGAACACTGGAACGTAGAGATTCATTTCTATTTTCTTGTGTTCTCTCCCTCATCTCCACTTTAATGATCCAGCCTCATCCAGGTTTTTCCCCCATTGAACTATGTCGTCTGCCCATGCCGCCGCTGAACGTTCTTGGACGCCATTCCGTGGCAATCTTAGCGCCTTGCTAGGTGTCCTGCTCAACTCCATTTGAGTTCCGTATCACGATTTTCTGTATCGAAAACTTTTGTACGTCCTCATACAAATGTTTTGTACAATAGCTGTATGTGTGTGCTATCAGCCAAAATTTTTGCCATTTCTAAAATCTCGCCTCTTTAACCAGTGTGTTCTGCCCACAATGACGTCATCATCATCTGCTTAGCCTTTTTCCAACTATATTGGGGTCGGCTTCTAGTCTAACCGGACGCAACTGAATACCTGTATTTTACATGGAGTTACTGCCTATCTGACCTCCACAACCCTGTTAGTACTGGGTAATGCGATACCCCTTGTAAGTAAGGGTGTTGGTAAGACTGGTTGTCAGACTTTTTAGGCCATTGACTACCTGTAATGACTGTCAAAGATCTACAAATGACAGCCAGGACCAAGAGCTTAACGGAGCTTAAGCTTAAATGGAGGCTCAAGCAACAGGCGTTGTGCAGACTGGGACTTGTATTAATGAATATAGTTATATCCCACATTTTGAATGTTGAATTAACTCATGTGCAGTCGCTTCTTTCTTCTGTCTTTAACGTGTGGTTAGTGCCTGACATAGTGTCAGAGTTTTTATGCCGCCCATAGGCATTTTATTAGCCTGAGCTGTCCCACTCCTGGGCAAAGGCAGTTGCGGCCCGCATATCACAAAACTGGAGCCCTGAGACAGTAAGACGGGGTCACGGCAGACCAAAGAGAAGATGGCGGGACGCCTTGGATGGCTTTCTCGTTAATTGGCGGGAAGAGGCGCAAAACTCAATTAAAAAATTAAAATTACAAAATTTACTAAAAGGGCTAAACTGTAAATAGGAAGTTATGAAAGTTAGTCAGTACACACCATTATATCTGCTTCTGCAGTTCGCATAGTCTAACATGCAATAGTTCTTGAAATTATAATATGTATTATAAACTGTACGGCCGCAAATTCTACCAGTTCTGAAAAAAAAAACAACCGTAAGAACGAGTTTTTTTTGGAATGCGCTTCGATTACAACCTTAGGTTTGTGTAACCTAGACCTCGTTCGATCTTATGGGGTTATTGTATTCTCCATTATGAACTACTTCAATTGTTATAAAAATCCAGAAATTGTAAGAAAAATATCAGCTGTTCGCTATATTTTGGCAATTTATATGAACACAAACGTGCCCTGAAGGATAACTTGTTTATAACGATGAGTACAAAACCCCTGGTAAACTAAAATTCTGCTTAGTATTTAATTTAATGAGGTGCGTACGTAAAACTATTACCATTCATTGATTTGATTCAAGTTTATTTTTTTAGACCCCTCAGCGTAAGCCCTTTTTGGGAGTAAAAAAAAAACACATTGAAAAGTGTAATTTATTCATTTCATTGATTCATTTTCTCACTCACACGTCTAGCGAGTTAAGAAGAAAAGACGATTCCTTTAACAAGTAGTTCTAAAACTACCCGCCTACTATTGGCCAACATTCTGTTCCATACAAGACAGCAGGTCTAACCATTGTTTTATAAATCCTTCCCGTACGTTTAAGGGGAATGCTGGAGTCGCAGATTTTTCCCGTGACCATTTTATCCATTCCGTGTTAATTATGTGGTTTACACTACGAACTATTTCGCTTTCACTTTGCATGAGTGAACCGAGACACCGAAGCGAAAGTCGAAGCAGACAGGAAGAGACGCGCCATCTAGCGCTATGGCTTCAGAACTGGAGAGACCACCGAAATTGCAGAACATGTACCGGTATTCAGTTTTACTTCTGCTGATTTTCAAGTCAACATTCTCCAGTTTCTGTTACCTTTTCACCATTCAACATTTTTTTTTTTATTTTTACAAATTTCAATTTACTTAATATTTAAACACATTCTTATTTACATGACAATTATAAATTACAATTAACTAATTAGTTTAGATTATTTAAATTTATACAAATTTTCCTTTTAATTTAGTTAAATTAATTTAGTTAATTGAATTTAAAAATTGCGTTAAAAACTACTCAACGCTGTCAACTGGTTATATTCCCAAGAGACTGGCGGCGTTACAACGCTCTGCATGGCAATGCTAAGCCTTTGACCAAGGTAAAAGCCAGTTTTCGTCACTTCCCACTCACTTCCGAAGTGGCAACTAAGCGTTTTTAAATTTCCTTGAAAAAACTGTGAGCACTATAGCTACCAATAAGGTTACTATATATATGCCACTTGAGGTTCTCCGCAGCCGCAGCGGCAGCTCCTGCGCAGCACGATGAACTAGGGTGATGGAAAGGCACGACACATGTGGCGTCCCACAATAAAGGCCTACCCATCTTCCATGGAGACAAAGACATGCTGGTCTCTTGCCATCGTAGCGTGCCAAGCCTACAAGGCTTGGCCAAAGCCTTGTAGGCTTGGCACGCTAGAACCCTTCAAGCTGAAACGCTGAAGGTGACAAGAGATCGACGGATGATGTCATTTAAGTTTGCGTGCCGTGCAAAACGACCCGCACTTCGGCTGCAATGCAGGCTGTGATATCCGAGGGTGTTGACAACTTCACCACAGAGAGCGATGAGGAGAACAAAATGGGGCGCCTAGGCTTAGAGAAACAAATATTTTTGTAATAAACTAGGTGATGCCCGCGGCTTCATCATCATCATTTCAGCCAAAAGACGTCCACTGCTGGACATAGGCCTCCCCCAAAAGTCGCCACATTGACCGGTCCCGTGCGACTCGCATCCAACGGATATTCCTGCAACCTTCACCAGGTCATCGGTCCACATAGCGGGAGGTCTTCCAACGCATCGCCGTCCTTGAGAACCACTTTATCCATTAGTGAAAATAACATGAAGATCGGCGCTGTAGTTTTTGAGATTATTGCGAACAGACAGACGCGGCGGAGGACTTTGTTTGATAGTATGTAGTGATACAATAAAATACAAACATATATTTTGACTTAAACAATATAATATATGTCACCGTAAAATTGTCAAACACGTTAGATTGTAGAATAACTAGAGAGATTGTAAACTTTCGAAATATTGTCAAACGAACATACTGCTTACAATAAAACGCATTATTTTTCGTGAAATGCATGCGATGCTATTCAACTCACGCGGTGTGGAGGGAAGGAGGGGCCCCCCTTGCCCAATGGTACCACTTTCATGAAAAGATAATGTACCATTCCTGAGAAATACCGATTAATATAACCTAACCTTAAAACACTTTATATTCCCCTAAAAAGCGTAGTCGAACGAGTCGAGAGCCCCGGTACGCGGGGCCCCTATATCCGAGTGCAGGGTTTAAAGGAACCAAACTAACCTAACGTGGGGGTGCTCCAAGTCCCGATTATGGGGGCAGAGATACTTCCGTATGTTCAGTTGACAATATTTCGAGAGTTTACAACCTCGCTAGAGAGATTACAATCAAACGTGTTTGACAATTTTACGGTGACATAAATACATATGTGTAATGTGCTTGCCAAGACCTTTCTTTTGATACCAAACTCGTGATGATAATCTCAGTTTAATTTTTTCGAGTGCAGAATCATATGTTTGAATTCCGTCATATAAAATTTTGATAAAATTTATATAACCTATGTCACCCGGACTATAATAACGAATCAATTGACACCTTACTCATTAAAATCGGTTGTATAGTTTAGGGGCTACGGTGGAACATACTTACATACGTAAATACAAACATACATGCATACATACTTACATACATACATAGACTGCTAAAATTATAACCCTTTTTGGCTTTGCCGTACTCGCGTAAAAATTCTATTAGCAACCCCTTGTCAGGGCTACGGAACCCTAAAAATCGAAGAAGCATTGAATAATTATTTAACTTACTGATAGGCTCTCAGACATTGTATGACCAAATGATCACAATGATCTGCCACCGACTCAAAGTATGCCGTGGTGCGCCTTCGCCGGGTGGTTCCTCTTCTGGACTTTGAGAATCTGTTGTAATAAAAATAAAGTATGGTTCAACAAAATAGGCATGACGACAGTTTCAATAAATTGCAAATCTATATAGTCCGTCAGTTACAGTGTTGATAAATAATGGACACGTATTTTTTGTTTTTGTAAATCAATAAATATTCACATACATAAAAGGCATCAAAACTCGGGAGTGGGGGCGTCAGAACTCACAAAAAATTATACCAAGGCGTGACGCAATGAGAATTTTAAAAGCGTCTTAACTTCGTGAATTTTGGTTTACGTGACGAAAGAAAAAATACGGGTCAAATATTGGTTGATAATCTATATGACGGATTAATTAGATTTTTTCTGTCGGTTATCCTATTGAAAACTTTTCCAAGGCCAAGTGACCCGTCACCCATGCAATCAGGATTCTTTTCTTTAGAAATAACATTTATAATGAATGGCAGTGCGCGTAAATAGTGGAGTAGCGGTTGAGTCGAGATGCGGAGCAAGGGAGTGCCCGCACCATGACTCCGATGCCACTTCTTAATTTAGGTTCTTGTATAACACGTATAGAAAAAAGAGACTAATGAGTGACCTGGTACCTACTACGTGATTTCATTCAAATCCGTTCAGTAGTCTTTACGTGAATGAGCAACAAACATCTGTCCTCAGAAACTTTCGCATTTATAATATTTAGTAGGATTCCAGAGCTGCAGAGTTTGGAACTAATTGAGCTAAGCCAAACATAATCTAAATACCAACCCAACCCAAATGTATTCTGTGGTATACCTACATTCTGTGGTTGCCGTACGTATTATTTATTTTGGGGACAAGCCCGCCACACACGCCCAAACCACTGTAACTCCTGAAAGCCGGAATCAACAGTGGCGACCACCAGAAAAGCGCCGAGACAGTGAAGCTTGACGAAGTCCCAGAGAATGAATTAAACTGACGTTTGTATGTACTCACGGTGGTATTTGAGTTCTTTCAGGCTCTCCGACGATGTCTTTGAATACGTCGTCCTGTCTCCGGTAACCCTGGTGGACCCCGTTGTTCATGCCAGGTTGTGTATGACTTATGGTCGTGGTTTGCCTACTTGGCAATATGTTTTCTCCGTTAACACATTCATTAAGTAATGCTTGAAAAAAAAAACAAAGGACTCTGAATAATACGGCTTGTCTGACTTCCGCAATTTTATTTTATTTGAAAAATAGTGGCTAGGGATGCGTACATATTATAAAACAAAGTCTTCAGTTCGTCAAAAACTTACTACGCAGATTTTCATGCTGTTTTCACCAATACATAGAGTGGTTCTCAAGGAAGGATTTGGTATATAATTTGTCAAGCGGGCTGATGAAGACCCGTGCATCAGCTAGTTAAAGGAGACAATTTTTTTTTGTTTGGAGAGAGGCCCCCCACATAAACTGGAATCATTGGAATCATTTATTTCAGTTAAACCATTTGTAGCACTTTTGATTAGTCAAAGAGTCCGCCAGAATAAGAATAAGAATAAGAATAAGAATAAGAATAAGAATAAGAATAAGAATAAGAATAAGAATAAGAATAAGAATAAGAATAAGAATAAGAATAAGAATAAGAATAAGAATAAGAATGAGAATGAGAATGAGAATGAGAATGTGAATGAGAATGAGAATGAGAATGAGAATGAGAATGAGAATGAGAATGAGAATGAGAATGAGAATGAGAATGAGAATGAGAATGAGAATGAGAATAAGAATAAGAATAATTTATTTAAAAAGTAGATATTACAAAAGTGTACATTTAGGTGCAGTAGTGTTATTTCTTCAACAATCATATAGTTAGTGCTAGTAAGTAAAATTATAACTAAAATATAATATTTAACAGTTGCAAGTAACGAAAATTACGAATTCAAATGTTAGATAGCGACCTGCCTGATTTAGGTTTATTTAAACCTGTGTTTCAGGCCATCACTTACAGTACATAGTTTAATTAGGACAGTAAAAGTTTTAAAATAAAATAAATCTATTAACAATTATAACAACAATAAAACTGATACTAAAACATTAAACATTAAAACTAATTAAGGTTTACAGTACAATTAAATACGAGGGGATAACAAAATTATACTATGACTTCTAGAAGTTTTTCTGTGTCCGTGTAGTCAAGTGCCGCTAAATAATCTGATATTACAAGACTACATTTCCTATGAGACTATAGAAGTTTAGTTTCTTGTTGAAACTATTATACAGAAAAGGTCCAAAAAACACATAAAATCGATGAGCAAAAGCATGTTTCGTTTGAGGTTTTGTACAAACCAGGTCCTTCCTTCTCCTATCGGAAGGTACTGGGACATAGGGGAGAGTGGAGTGCTGCTGTAGTATAACGTGAAGAATAAATAATTGCCGTACTGTGAGCACATTACATGCCTTGTAGAGCAGCTGTGTCGGAAATCTAAACGGACGAAAGGTAGCAACGTTCAGAATTGCTCTTTGAGCACGTTCTAGAGGGAGAAGAACGAATTTCCTGCGCCACCCCAGGACGTTATGCAATAGGTTAGAATAGATTGACACAATGCTAAATATACCTGTTTAATTAATTTAAAATCGGCTACATTACGTAAATACATATATTAGTTTGCGAACTCTAGTGCATAGTAACTCGATATGTTTACGGAAAGAACACCGGCCGTACAATTGCTGATGAAATTATTAAGCGTCTACAAATGTCACCGTTATAGATACCGACGAAATAATTTACTAAGATTTATCAAATCAAGCTTAAGGCCTATCGAAGTCAGGGAAAAAAATCGTAATAATTAAAAGCTTAATTGACTAGAATAATGATGATAAGCTAATAATCATGGCTTAGTTTTTTTCTTTCTGGCTTGACTTCATGACTTTTGGCTAAGCTATACTTTTAATGGTTAGAGACACAGAGTATATAATCACTACGTTTAAGCCCATGACGCTAAACCTCTCGATAATACTCCCAGACGAAATAATTCGTCACGTGATTAATAGGGGAACACGAAATGGCGTTGCTACAATGCAAAAAACCTGGCAAACGATAAGCAAACGATTACTAGTATGATATGACTCCCAAGTTTCGTAAAATTATTCCTACGTGACCGTAGCACGCGTATTCAGTCAGTATAAATCGAAAGGAACCGGGTGCTGACAAAATGCCAATTCCAGCTGCGCGGAGGGCGACGTTCAATCGCTGCAGCAACCACTTTCTCCACTGTGTGGAAGATGCAGCTGTGGTTTTTCTTACAAAGAAATTGATGACTTTTCAGATGAGCGGTGGTTTTTTCAGGAGTTCGATAATACTAAATATAGTTTTTTTAATAGCACCGCCAGGTTTTATGCATTGCAATTAAATGCTTTTTTAATTATTTGAGGAATCAGTGGCATAGTTTACAGAAAGAAGTATTTAATCAAGTATCAAAATGTCTATTAAAGTTAAACCCAGGGGTGACTTTTAAAATCAATAGATATCTTTGATTCGCCATTGCGTATTTTACACGCTAAATTATAAGGGATCTATCCTTACTTTGCGTGTGTGTGCTAAGTAAGTACTTATTTTTACATTTATCTGTTGTTGACTACACATACGAGTACATAACCTTTACAACTTCAAACTATAATATCTTTAATTCCTGACTTCGTATAAAAGTCTAACAGAAGACAAAACTGTTGACGACAGGCCGTGTCGACGGCGCGTTCGTGTTCCACGCGCGCCTCAAAGAGATGTCAGCAGCAGAGAGGGGCCCGCAAGGGCCGAAGCCTGCCGGGGTTGCGGGACTGTTCGAAAGAGATACCGCGGCCCCGGAACGTAAAGGGCGAGGAAGGAACATGGATGGGTTTTAGTCAGTAAGAGTCTGACACTCCCTCCCGCTCCGCCCAGAGTGGGAGAAGTCATTTGATGATTTCCCATCCTAAAAAAAAAAAAAAAAAAAAAAAAAAAAGACAAAACTGTTCAGGAATTCAAACACTATACTTTTACATATTTTTCATGGGCAGACGCTAAAATAAAATTTCAACAAAAAATTGTTCGCGTTGTGGCCGGTGTTCTTTAGATTGGAGTCAATTGTGACACCAAGATATTTCAAATGGTCAGCTTTTTCTAAAGTAGGGCAAGAACATGCAGTGTCAGCGTACGAGGTACAGGTATGCGCGTTAATGACTAGGTTAGTAAGCGGTGTGTTAGTATTTCTCATTGTAAACGAAATGTATTTGGTTTTATCAGCATTCAGTGTTAGAAAATTATTTTGGAGCCAATTAGACACAACGTTGAAACCATTTTGAGCAACTTCATAGGCCTCAGCTCTTGATTTAGCTGCAAACAACAGAGCAGTATCATCTGCATAAGACATAACAACACCATTTTCGAGTGGCAGGTTGCACAGGTCATTAATATAGATTAAAAATAAGGTAGGCCCTAATATACTGCCTTGTGGAATTCCAAAACGAGTATTAGAAAGATCAGAACTTGTATTTGGACCAATTTTTACACATTGCTGTCGATCGTTAAGATAATCAGATAATAGTAGAAGCTGCGGTCCTCTTATTCCAAGTCTTTCAAGCTTCTGCAAAAGACTAGTGCAAGAAATAGTGTCAAATGCCTTGGCAAGGTCAAGAAAGAAACCAACTGTATGCATTCCTCTATCCAGATTTGTGGAAATGTAATTAATCAATTTGTTTACTGCTTGGCTAGTTGATTTTTTGGGCCTAAAAACTGAATATATAATAATGAAACGTATATCGATTTCTTCCTTAATTTATAATCTCTAGATTACAGTGGTTATATTAGCTAAGCCTTGTTTAACCGGAATACTGAGAAATTCGAAAATGAAAACGTGAATCCGACAATATCCTCAAAACGAGCAATATTGTTGATAACTTTTCAGTTATAGTAATGTAGTGTTCAATTACAAAATAGTGTAAACTATGTTACTCATTCGTATCTGTACCACTCGAAAGGTTTTGATTTGATTTTCACGATTTGATAGACTGAAGGATTTATAATTTATTTAGAAATAGCGCACCATACCTATGGTATCACCAAGCCGTTACATCGAAACGTTTCTCGTGAATCAATTGATTTAATGGTGACAATGGCTTCAAAATACTTTCTGTAAGAAATTCCGAAGAAAATCACAGACTGACACAGACTCGGTGTGGAACTTAATTTATTTTAATATTAATATTGACTGCATGCCATGCATGCCAAACACCATTAAAGGCACAATGGCAAGAATAGTATCAAAGATATTTATTTAGGTATGATATTATACACAATATATACTGATAAATATTGCGCAAGTAAACTGGCCGTGTTTGGTGAAAAAAACACACTATACAAGTACTTCGAAAAACTATTTATTGCTTTTAATTATCATCAACAAGGTGCAGGTGGTTTGATCTCATTTTGATGCCGTGCCCACGATAAGAGCCACACGACAGAGATTTCTTACACATCAGGCATAGGCATTGAGGTGGTTGTGGATGTTACTGCTGTGTTCTATTCCTATATCTATAGGGTATATTTTCATATCTCTGATATCATCCAGTTGTCTTTGCCTGCACAGCTCGGGAAGCTCTCAGCCAGCAAGCCATTTAGACTTAAACGTTCCACCTGGAAAAGATCATTAATATTATAAATATAACTTATTTATATTAGTCTGAAATGTCCCACTCCTGCGCAAGGGCCTCCCCCATTCCTACCACTTATCGCAATATTGTGCTTCTTCTTGTCAATTTAAGAGGAAGTCATCCACGGCATCCCTTCATGGACCACGTCCCCGCCTAACTGTCTGATCAAAATAGTTCATAAAGCTGCAGGACTGAAACTGGACTAGACCGGCAATGCCTGTTGGATGTTGGCATAGCTGTAGCCTGTGCCCTTATAGAAAATGTTACATGTTTTAATTATATTTCCATCTTAATACAAACATACGAGTATGTTTACATAATAATTATTACCTGGTAGTAACAAACACAGTTTATGTTAATGTAAATATTTCTATAACCAAATCTTTTAATAGGCAGTATTAAATACTTTCTTCAATAACAGTAGGCAGTTCCCATAAACAGCATCAAGTGGGTACTGAAAGAAAGAAATAAAATAAGTCAAGAAACATAACACGCCACTTTCTTCCACTACCCTCCTTCGAGTAGGTATAGCTGGATAAAAAGATAATTATTTAGTCGCATTAATCTCCCGAGCCACGATTATAATTTAAGGAATGTACCTGCCTTATTGGTTACTCGATAACTTAACTCTAAGGGTGGGTGGAATCCGGGGTTGCGGGACTGTTCGAAAGAGATACCGCGGCCCCGGAACGTAAAGGGCGAGGAAGGAACATGGATGGGTTTTAGTCAGTAAGAGTCTGACACTCCCTCCCGCTCCGCCCAGAGTGGGAGAAGTCATTTGATGATTTCCCATCCTAAAAAAAAAAAAAAAGGGTGGGTGGAATAGGAGGGTAGCTCGCACTATGCCCACTAAAACTGTTTTGACGGTTTTTTGTGGTATCATGTTAGTTACAACACAGGGAGGCAACGTAAATAATATAAGCAAGATCACATTATCAAAGCTTTATCATCACTTACCTCTAGCGAAATCCAAACTCAAGTTGGCGCACGCCTGTATTATATTTTGTTGAGGTTGTTGTTGTTTTGGTGAGGTTGTGTGTGTTGAGGTTGAGGAAAAAATTTGTGAGTGTCAAGTGTGGTTTTTTCAATGTCGTTCATAAAATAACTAAATGTGTATATAAAAATCTTTTAAACAATATTACGTGCGTGAGGTGTGTACACACAAAACTAAACGGACTATTACTATCTATTGTGTTGTGTAACGAACCACTTCCGATTCCACTGCTGCTGTTCACTAGGTGAGTGATACTTCATTATATTTCAATGCACCATTGACACAACGGCCCTGTGGATTATGCACGGTACTTGCAGATGCCATATTTATGAAATATTTTTTTTGTAAATGCGAAAAATCTGCAAAAACACTTTTAAGAAAATGAAAATAAACAGAAAGAGTAAATGTCAAAATAATGAAGTTGTCTGTCAACCACTAAAAAGGCGGATTTAGAACGTTTCGTATCACCTCGATTGTTTAAACCATCGGTGCGATTAATAGCGTAAACCCTTAAAAATACTTAGCATTAAAAAACTCACAGGTTAATTGTATTTCTATTTATATTCTGTTTTTATTTTAATTAGATTAAGCATGTATTATTTCCAAAAAACGATAAAGTTATGGCCAAAAAACTGATTTTAGAAAAACCGCCCCCCCCGCCGCCCCCCCCGCCGCCCCCCATGGACGAATTCCGCCCATTCACGAACATAGCCTAAGTTTTGACCTTTTCGATTTTTTGGCCAAGTTTGAAAGCACTCGGTTCATAATTGCGACCTGTAGAGTGTGGCTAAATTATCGTATAATATACGTATACATATAAATCTCCCTAAGTGAGAGACCAATAGGTAGATTTTTTTTTAAAAAAAAAAAGGAAATCTACCTAAAAACAGAAACCAACAAAATAAAAAAATCTAGTTGGTATCAAATACGACATCGACAATATTACTCATTCTATCTTGTTCTACTATACATACTTTCTTTTTCTGCCCCTGCCGTAACTCCATAATCTTCGGCTTACCTAGGTCCCTACAAAACGGTAAGTACTGCCAGCCGCGAAGTCACGTGTGCGCGTCCATACGATTGGTACCTACCTGTACTATTAACTTGTGTACGGCCTATACTATTAACTTGCACTGCTGCAAAAGGTCTCTCCTGCTGCCGTTATTGGTGAACGAATGAACAAATACAATGCAAAACTTCATCCCCTTTTCCCTTTGTGGGTTGAAATAAAAAAAAAAACCAACGACTTACTAACTTTGATACTATTTAGTAACTCAAAAAATAAAAACTTTAATTAAAAAAAAAATCAAAACAAAAATGAAATAAAAATAAAATAAAAATCAAAACAAAAATGACTAATTCGAATTAAAAAACAAAACTAACAAAAAAATTATAACTTGATCTGATTTCTTTTTTAAAAAAAAGAGAACCGACTTCAAAAAACCAATCCACTGAAAAGAACAAAATAATTGAAAAAAATTGAATGCACCTCACTCCTATCCTAATTCAGTCCCTATTCCGTCTTTATTTCAACCCCGTAAAGCAAATTTGTCCAAAAAAGATTAATACTAATAATAAGAAAACTAAAAATTATCTGGGTTTATATGTACCTACTTAGTTTTTGAAGTCGGTGCCAAACCAACAAGACATATACATATTTTTTAAAACAATGAACTTACGAGTAAATTAAAAACAATTGCACACGAAGCGACGGCGACGGCGGCGTCGGAGAAGTAAGGGGGCGGGCCCCCTGGGCCTATATAAGCGACGCGCAACCCGAAAGGCCAAACCATAGTCCGGTTAAGCAGACGACAACCTCTCTAGGTTGAACTGCGAGATGCCATTCCGAAAAAAAAAGAAAGGCCAAACACTTGAAGGCACACTTCGTTGCGAGCAGATGTTATTTCTGTGAATATTCGAATGCACTAGTATTATTATTTTCGAAACATTTTTGGTTTGGTTTGTTCATCGTATTATTTTCTCTGTTGGTTTGGCACCGACTTCAAAAACTAAGTAGGTACATATAAACCCAGATAATTTTTAGTTTTCTTATTATTAGTATTAATCTTTTTTGGACAAATTTGCTTTACGGGGTTGAAATAAAGACGGAATAGGGACTGAATTAGGATAGGAGTGAGGTGCATTCAATTTTTTTCAATTATTTTGTTCTTTTCAGTGGATTGGTTTTTTGAAGTCGGTTCTCTTTTTTTAAAAAAAGAAATCAGATCAAGTTATAATTTTTTTGTTAGTTTTGTTTTTTAATTCGAATTAGTCATTTTTGTTTTGATTTTTATTTTATTTTTATTTCATTTTTGTTTTGATTTTTTTTTTTAATTTATTTTATTTTTATTTCATACTTTTTAGTGATAGGTACTCCATTTATTTTAGGTTTTGGAATAATTTCTAGTTTGTATATAGTTAGGTTCCCTCTCACAGAGAGGAGGCCTGTACCAGCAGTGGGAACATTAATGGGCCGATGATGATGATGATGACATAGTTAGGTCCTCCATTTATTTTAAAGGTAGGTTTTTAGTGATAAGTTTTAGAGTAGTACTTGTATCAGTCTGTAATTATGACATTGACATATCTACTATTATTCAGTGTGCCTATCTATGGGCCTAGGTAGAAAAACGAAGGATGGTTTAAGGAAATGTCGCACAAGGGAGAATGAAAACTCCCGATGAAAAAAAGCGACGAGTTGATGCTGCAAGAGATCGTCAACATATTATTCGTGCTGCAGAAACTGATGAGCAAAGAAAGGGTCGCTTGTCAAAACTTCGTGAGAACGCCCATTCTATTAGAGCCTCCAAATGTGAGGAGCAAACCAGTCAGCGTTTGTTACACATGCGGGAACATATTCGTCAAGCTAGGGCAAATGAAACTGAGGAGCAAACTATACTCTGCGCTTGTTGTCCATGCGTGAACATGCTCGTCAGAGTAGAGCCAATGCAACTGATGAGCAAACTTCTCAGCGCTTATCAAAAGTTGTTCGGTCTGATGGGCATTTCCTGTTGACTTATAAAAAATCGAAGATCAGAAACATCTGATGTAAAAATTATTGCAAAGCTATCACTGATTTCACTGTATAAAATAACATAAGCTGGGAGTACCTCCACGCGGTGCGGTAACAGTTTAGGACTGATTTTCGATGACGATGGTATATCATTGCAAATTTGACTCTACTGGCCAAAACTTCCATTTATTATTTTATCGAATAAGTATGCCTTCGGGCTTATGTTATTTGAGTGTTTAATTTCCTTTTCCATTTATCTTCGTGACTCGGTAGCCTACCGGGTAACGCAGGGGAGCAGTCACTAAGATTTTATTGATCAGGTATCTTCACAACAAAACTATAACCATGCCTAGAAAGAGGTCAAATCTTTCCCAATGTTCCAAAGGAGCTAAAAGATTGGGGATCATAAGATCCCAAGAATCTACCGAAGAGCGTCAGGAGAGACTTGATGCTGTTCGAGAACATCAGGCTGTAACTTGCTCCGTGGAAACCTCTTCGGATCGCGAAGCACGCCTGCGTTCTCAGCGTTTTTACGCATCTACATCCAGGTCTCTAGAGACCAGTGAAGAATAGATGCGCGACTGACTGCTGATCGTGAACGTCATGCATTGTCTCGCGAGTCGGAGACGTTTACGGATAGAGAATTGCGCTTGAGTTCTCAGCGTATCTACGCATCTGCTTCTAGGTCTCTAGAGACAAGTGCGGAACGTGATGCGCGACTGTCCGCTGATTGTGAGCGACATGCATTGTCTCGCGAATCGGAAACGTTTACCGATACAGAATCACGCTTGAGTTCTCAGTGTATTCACACATCTATTAACAGGTCTTTTGAAACGAGTGATGAACGTGATGCGCGAATAACTGCTCGCTCGCTGCTCACTCTCCGACGCCTCCACCGCAGGGTGCTTCAGCTCGTGCGCTGCGAGCTTACAACCTAGCTAGACATGAGTAAAATAGCCAAACGCGAGATAATCGCGGACAAACATACAATCGTCTTTCAAAATCTACAATCCAAGAAAGAAAAACGGGATCTATGCGGCAACGTCACGGGATATCCATAAGTGTCATACATTTAAACCTTCCCCAGAATGTAACAAACACTTTTCTGAAAACCGCATCAAAATCGGTTCAGCCAAACGCGAGATAATTGCGGACAAACATACAATCGTCTTTCAAAATCTACAATCCAAGAAAGAAAAACGGGATCTATGCGGCAACGTCACGGGATATCCATAAGTGTCATACATTTAAACCTTCCCCAGAATGTAACAAACACTTTTCTGAAAACCGCATCAATATCGGTTCAGCCAAACGCGAGATAATCGCGGACAAACATACAATCGTCTTTCAAAATCTACAATCCAAGAAAGAAAAACGGGATCTATGCGGCAACGTCACGGGATATCCATAAGTGTCATACACTAAAACCTTTCCCAGAGTGTAACGAACACTTTTCTGAAAACCGCATCAAAATCGGTTCAGCCAAACGCGAGATAATCGCGGACAAACATACAATCGCCTTTCAAAATCTACAATCCAAGAAAGCAAAACGGGATCTATGCGGCAACGTCACGGGATATCCATTGGTGTCACACACTAAAACCTTCCCTAGAATGTAACCAACACTTTTCTGAAAACCGCATCAAAATCGGTTCAGCCAAACGCGAGATAATCGCGGACAAACATACATACATACATACGGGTCGAACTGAGAACCTCCTTTTTTTGAAGTCGGTTAAAAACAAAATGATGGTCTTTTTTCACCCCTCAAGGGTTGAAATTCAAATAAAGCCGTTGCGTTAGCTTCCAATCGTAAGCCCAGATAACAAATTTTGTACTTTTTACGTCGAAAATTAAAGATTTTTCACACACAATTTCATCCCCTTTTTAAGCCTTCGGGGTGGAATTATCAAAAACGCTGAAACACGTATAAATTAATTTTCAATCGTCAGCCTACACACAAAATTAGAAGATCCTAACTTTAAAACTGACGGACTTTCATATAAACTTTCATCCCTATTTTATCCCCTTGGGGGTAGAATTGATCAAAATCCTTTCTTAGCGGATGCCTACGTCATAACATCTACCTGCATGCCAAATTTCAGCCCGATCCGTCCAGTGGTTTGGGCTGTGCGTTGATAGATCACTATGTCAGTCAGTCACCTTTGAGTTAAATATATATTTAGAAGATAGCTGGCATCGATACAAACCAGTATTGTATGAGAGAAAACGTTCTAACGAGTCACGCTACCGTGATATAAGCCATTAAAGTTAGAATTTTCGCTTTCAGGACAGCTTTAATATTGCCGGGGCTGCGAGACTCTTCGAAAGAAATACATAAAGGGCGAGGAAAGAACATGGATGGGTTTTAGTCAGTAAAAGTCTAAAACTCCCTCCCGCTCCGCCCAGAGCAGGAGGGTCATTTGATGTTTTCCCATCCGAAACAAAAAAGGACAGATTTGATGGCTTATATTTCGGAAATGTGACGCCGATGCTACCCCTATTACAGCGGTAGGAGATAACGCTAGAAATAAAAACTTGTTATAAACTGGTTCTATAACATTTATACAGGGTGTTAGACCTGAATTCTTGTCGCGCTGACGGTCGGTTGCCGCTGACGTCAGCTTCGCAGTATGGTGCTTTATAGAACACAGTGATTGTATACTCGTACGCGACCCACCATGTGCGACCGACCGTCAGCGTTATAGTAATTCAGGCCTTAGGGACAGCCCTCCGCAGACTGAAGGGGTAATGGTGATGTCAACGGGAAGTACTCTTTAATTTTAAAATATATGTTTTGCATATACCGCCATATCTTTTGACAGACAGACGGACCATAAAGTGATCTTCTAAGGGTTTCGTTTTTCGATTTTGAGGTACGGACCCCAAAAACAAATTAATGCTCGTAGTAATACTTACATAGAAATACTACTACATGGAGAAATATAAGCAATTCGAGGTCCCGTAGTAAGAATTTTCTTGTTCTAATATTCTCAGTCTTTGAATACCCATTTCTAAGCACTGAATAGTGAGGACCTTGTTTGAAACTGTAACAAAATTGAAAGACGTTCATCATTATACATAACATTATTAATATATAACATTATTTATTTACTACCTGCTACCCTCATCCGTGTGTCACTGCGGGGGGCCTACTGAAAACCAGCGCTGAGTGTTTTACACCCAGCATATGCTGAGTTGGCTACCCTTTCGTTATGGGCATGCTCAGCGCAGTTGAGCTGTTCTATTAAATTGTTAAGCTGTTTGTTGTTATAATGTATAATTATGTATGTGCTGCTCTATTGTGTTGTGCTGTCCATTAACGAATAAATGATTATTCTATTCTATTCTTATTCTATTATTTCTACAAGAGTCTGGCGATTCCAAAAAAAAAAACGAATCCCGCCAGTTTTTTTTTAGCGTAATTAGACGACTGCCCAAAATAAAAAGTGTCATGTCTTAAGGGTTCATGTATATTTTGGAGACTTGTTTTAATCCATTATAACTTCTTAACGCCTAAAATCGATTAGGATGTTTTTGGTACCTTTAGAATCTTTTCGTTAAATCCGGAGGTAACATGGGCTAGTAATAATAATAATAATAATTTTTTTATTAAAAATATAAGGTAAACGTTTACAATTTAAAACCGACTTATGACCTTATGATGTTAACTTAAAAATAATAACAGGGCAGCAATCAGTGCAAGAATGAAGAACAAATTGTTTTGCGTATAATTCCAACGTCTCGAATTCGTTGAGTAGATTAAAAAATATACAACAGTAGTTCAATACAGTAGAAATTATCGATAATCACTTACCAAAACATAGTTGTAAAAAATTCAAAATATCCTTCCTGGTTTAGTAAAACGCTCATAAAATTAATATCTGAAAAAGAGAAGTATCGCAATAAATTCCGTAAGTACTACAATCCTTGAGATAAGTTGAGCTATGATTTAGACCACGCAGTTAGACGGTGAGATCGCTGTACGACGCACGTTGGCCACGCAGCGGCCAAAACAAACGTAATAGTAAATCAACGATTCCGGCCAGAATCTACATGTATGACGAAGTACGTAGTAATGGAACTAAAATTGAAATCTTTTTGCTTCATTTCTTACCGACCTGCAGCAGATGTCAAAGACTCAGATGAAGTGTTAAAATTACGTCGGAAGAAGTTCCAGTGAGAGATAACGATACTATGCCACTTATTCTTGTGCACTTTTAAAGCCGCTGTGCCTGTTTTCTAATCGGTGTTTGCAGTCGGGACCACCAACAAAAGGAAAGGGCCGTAGGTACCATTGTCAGTCCACGTGTGCTAAAAAAACGTGACTTGAGCGTCACATGATATCAAAAACTACAATCCGATTTCAATACTATCATGTTTCGAGAAGCTTTCTGAATGTCTCGTTTGTCCTATTTTCACTCGAAATCGTTGTTGACTGTCAGAAAACTTGACAAGCAAGAAGGATTTGAGTCGGACGATCTATCGAGACAAATCTAGTCGGATATTTCTCTGATATTTCTGAAGCTGATTGTGATTTTGTTTTCGTTGACACAATACATACATACGGACTTTAGCAGCGCGTTTGACAAGGTGAGCCATTCATGCCATTCAAGGTGATAGTGAAACTCGAACTAAGTGGTTTTCATGGATTGCTGTTCAGGGGGTTCGTATCCTATCTCATAAATTGAGCTCCCAGTTCGTCGCCGTCAATAGCTTTTATGTCTTATGAATTTTACTTACCATCTGGAGTCTCACAAGGCTCCCATCTTGGCTCAGTTCTGTTTTGTTATTTGTAGATGACATCACAAGACAAATTAAACTTTTTGAAGCTTTGCTGTTTGCCAATAACTTCAAAAAATTGTTGAAATATCTCGGAACCTGCTGACAATAAGCTTGTTCAAAGTGACTTAAAAATATCGAAAACTGGTGCACAGCACACAAAATGGCCCCTAACACCCCAAAAATACTTCTTCATTCGGTTTTCAGATAATAGTCATCTTTTCCGACCTCTTACAGCCAAAGGTACGTCAAATACGTGACCTTGGTTCTAGTCAACGATGAACTGACATTCCAAGTAACAAACTATCTCATGTGTTCCGTGTCCGTTCAATAATTTTGCGTGAAAGAGTAAAAAACATCCAAACATCCATCCATTCTCACAAACTCTTATTTTCAACTTTCGCATAAGATTAGTAGGATAGGATAGTATAGGATTACATTTTGAAAATTTACCTTAAGCGCCTGTTAACGTTATTCGAATACCTAAAAGATCCATGCAAACTGAATGTTACGTAAAGTATAAAAAATACTGGAAAATTGAAAGTATTGTGTGAGCGCTCACAGTTATAATGTTGATTAAAATGACGTCTTATCGTTCATAGACTTTGCATGGATTTTATTTCAATTCATAGAAAAAGTCACTTACCGTGAAATTCCTCCTTATTTCGTAATGAGAAATGTGTACAGCATTTGTATCAGAAAGTTATGGTCACGTTTCAGAATTTACTAGAATCAATCAATGAATCATGCCTTTATTTCAAGTAGGCCAGTGACAGACATTTTCGAATTTAGGGTCGAAACAAAGACAACAATGAAGTGTAACTACAGTCCCAGTCTTTAGGCATAAACACTGTGAAACTACTATAGTTGCCCATTCCCTAGCGTAGACCTTATACAGAAGAAAGAACGAGCACGAAACTTCATGTCCACTCTTTCAAAACAGAATATTTTTACAAAACCTTGGTTACATCATTTACGTAGATGGTATAATATTACGTGAAAATGATTTGAAGCCGAGCTGAACTAATTGGGCTCTATGTATAGTACTGTCATTGAGTGTCTCCTCTTTTATCCAAAAGATGTAGATTATTTATTTCATTCTTAATGGTTCCCTATCCATTTGCATAAAATTTTAAGACCTAATATAACTTAGCATAATTTTGTTTGGCATAATTATATTTTTGCATAATATAATTACGCATAACAGCTTACGCATAATTTTTAAGCATAATTTCTCTAACCATAATAATGATTAAGCATAATATTCTAAATCATAAATTTATTAAGCTTCTAAAGCAAAATATCCTGAAGCATAAATTAATTTACGCATAATGATATTAAAACATATTTTATAGGTATAACAATGAAATAATTTTACGTTTATACAACATTGCTCTAATGAAATTTGTAGGCACTAGAATAGATTTTTTTTTTCATTTTTCTAAGTAGACTGTGGTGTCAGGTAATATATAACATATTTATACAGGGTGTAAACCACCTCATCACAAAGCCGTTAACCAAGCATTCTGTACATCAAACTGAGTTACTTCACGCAAAAAATATTGCTGGGAAACAACTTCTTTTTTTGAGGTTATAAATCATGTTTTGTGGTAGAACTCAATGTAACGCACTTAAAACATTGTGCTGATGGATGGATTGATTAGTACGGGGGTCGTGGAGGTGTTAAAAGTTAAAATCTCACAAAAAAACTTGTATTTAAAAAAAAACTTGTCAAAAAGTTGTAACTTTGACCCCCCATATCTCCGTAACTAGAAGGTTCCCAGGTATGGTGTAGAACAAAAAAATGATCGTGAAGAGGTGTTTTACACCCTTTATAATATAACGCATTGAACAATTTTGTGGGTTTATTTTTCGCTATAGGAAGCATGAAGCAAGCATGCAGCATACAAGCAAGCATGCAGTATGCAAGCAAGCATGCTCCATGCAAGCAAGCATGCAGCATGCAGCACTAAAGCGAGCATGCAACATGCAGCAGGCAGGGTTTCTCTCACGGCTCCGGCACTGCGGGCTTCCGGCGGCCCCACGCGTCCTAATCGTCGCAGACGGCTTTCGCTCACTGCCGCGGCTGAGGCTGGCCGCCGAAGCCGGCCAACAAGCCGAAGCTGCGGCTAGCTAGCAGCCGCCTGCTCCTCAGCCCGCGGGCCGCCTCACCCCTACGCGCCTACGCGATTTTAAATTACACTCTAGGGGTAGGACAAACAAGACTACGTGGAGTCGGTTTTGCAGCAATTCGGTTCTGTCACTAACTTTTGTTGCACAGCATATTAAATTTATACCCAACATCTAATATATTCTTCAGATAAAAGTTATCTCGCGATTGAAAAATCGTTTAAGTTACATAATGTTATGTATAATAAATCATTTGCATGAAAATTGTTTTTGTTATTTATATTAATTGTGTGCCTAAATATTATTATGCTAATAGTCATTAGGCCTACTAACGTTATGCTAATAGTAATTAGGCTTACTAACGATATGCGAATCAAATTTATGCCAAAAAAATTAGTCTTTAAGATGATTATGCCAACATAAAATGTATGCCTAAAAAAATTATGCTGAAGTATTACTATGCCAAAACAAATTGTGCCAAAATCGTTATGCCGAAGTATATTAGGACAAAGAACATTATGCGAAAAGAAGGGATCCCTTTATAAGTCCCCACCTAAAGCTATGTGAAATACGAGTATGTATTGATTTTGAAATATTACATGTACGAAAGATAATCTCCGAGAATAACTCCAACGTTTTTTATCTGCAAGACAAGGCTTGTATAACATTTTTGTTTTAGGAAAATCCACCGATAAAGCCAGAACGAGGGGTATTTTTTGGAAAAAATCTCAACAAATTTTTCTTCACTAGTAAATTGCAGCCGGGAGGGGTGGCTAGTAATCAAATAAGACAAAATCATAACTATAAAATCATATATTTATAATACACATTGCTTACATACTTACTGTATTCATCAGTCTATTGCACTTATCCCAATTTATTTGGAGTAGGCGCAGCATATCTTCCTCTTCTATACATTCTCTATTTCTCGTCGTCTCTTCAGACACATCTTTTCTTGCCATGTCATTCTTCAAACAGTCGATAGGAAGACCAAAGAAACGATGGATTTCGTGTTTTTGGCTTTCTTCCACTCATATACCCATCCACATTTATACTCAAATGCATGAACGTACCTCAGTAGGTACGTACGTGCATTTGAGTATGTCTTTTGGCTACAAGATTGCCTGCGTGGAGGTCGAATTAATTTATGATAAATAATTAAACGATTCTATCATCAACAACATAGTACATATCCATGAAAAAGTCATCGTGATAGGGGTAATCTGAAAAAATAAAGGTCGTGTTAATACAGTTATTGAAAATAACAATACTTAAGCATAGTTAGAGAGAGAAAGAGAGAGCAGCGGTCGCCCAGTGGTGACGGCCCGGACTTACGAACAGTAAGTCGGGTGTTCGAACCCAGACAGGCGCATTACTTTGTATAATTTATTTCATCACCACTGCTCTCAAAACGATGAAGGAAAACATCGTGAAGAAACACGAAACGGCTGCACATGAAGCGCTGTGACAGCTTATTAGCAGAGGTTTCGCTATGAAATAAGCCTTATAGGTAGTTGTAACATTTTAGATTAGTAATAGCGGTCATAAAACCACTTGCATTCATTGACGTTCCTCATTTAAAACTGAAATATGTAGATGAATATAATACGCCTTTTAACATTCTCAATCGATTTCCTTGGTTTAATAAAACAATGCTCACGTATATAGTCTGAGATCACGGCAGGGTTGAAACATGCGCCCGTATAAACCATTTGCCAAACTGAAAAGGAATTGAAATAGTATGTTGTATGATTTTCGGAAAGAAGTAGTTATTTACAATTTTTGTACCCTATCACAATGTTGTCCTATGCCTAGTGGCATTAGGTCCGCCTATGGAAGGCATCATAACAAAGGGACTTACGCTTCAAAATGCCATTTTTCGGTTTAATTTTTTTTAGGTACAACAATTATAGTAGTACGTAACCAGCTGCTACAGGTAGTAAAAGACTTATATTGATTCAGATTGATCTTAGATTGATTGAGGAGAGGAAGACGAAAGAAACCATGGATGGATATTGTGAGGAATGTTAAGAAGTAAAATCAGTTCCCGTTAACCCCACTGCTTTTTTTTATTGTTTTAATCATTTCCTGTTGACCCCACCAGTGGGACGACGAGCGGTGGGGTCAGCGGGAATACACCAAATGAGAGGGGTGTTGCGTGACGGTTGACAGGATAGAGCGGAATGAAAAAACGTGTTGAAGTAACATGAGCCAGATGGCAGAAAGATGATGGTATATGACAGGTTAGGGTTGTAGGGCTTAGGTCAATGATCACCGAAAAGATAACGGTTTGATTATCTAAAAACAGCTGTCACTATGACATTTTCAAATACAAAAATGTGTTTTAAACAGCTGATTTTAGATAATCAGACCGTCAAATTTTTGGTGAACATGGACCTTATAGTTATAGGTCTTAGGGTCATAGGGACTGTTAGGTTGGTAGATCTGAGTAGGTGCTGTAACTTTTAAAATATAGTCCCCGCCACGAGAAGCTTTATGTAATTTTTGTAAACACACATTCGGGTTCGCAACCTTTGGATCAAAATAAAAAAATACAGCGCCAGCGTGATCTTACTTCAAAATGGCGGGCCAAATGTTTACGTTCCAAGATGTCAGATGCGTTCCAGTACCACAAAACATTAGACGACAGCTCTTCATATCGCCAAATATAACCCGACCAAGTGAAATTGCTCGTTAGTTTCGTATTACACGTATGATCATTTCAGATGATTGAATTTGGGAGTATTTCTTGTTGGTTGAATTGTCGCTACGTATGTTGGAAGTTATTCTTTGTTTACAAAAGTTATAGCTTTTCGTGGCGCGGCAAATAGTTCGGTCGAACAAGCTATTTGGTTTATATTTAACAATGTAATTTGTGGGTTAAACTGTAAACCAAATAGCTTGTTCGGTTAAACATATTATTTGACGTTTGTTTGGGTGGACGTACAGAGCAATCGCTGCTAAATTTTGACAGATTAAGGTCCATGTTCACCAAAAAGATGATGTTAGATTATCTAAAAACAGCAGTTTAAAACACATTTTTGTATGGGAACATGTTACAGTGACAACTGTTTTTAGATAATCAAATCAAATCAAATCAAATCAAATCAAATCGGTGAACATGGACCTAAGGCAGTGGTTCGACCGCCGACGATGAACGAGAAACGAATAGATCTAGAAACTATAAACGAGTTCGCGATCGGCGGGAAAAGAGTGTGTAGTTTCGATAGTTTTGTCGCTGGGCTATAAGCGAGTATGCAAGTGCGACGAGCGATTACTCTCGCCACTCGCTCGGGGTCGCTCAGTCCAATGCCGCACTGTAAAGCGTGCAAGCGAGCTCTTTCGTTTACGCTGAATATACATTTATTGTGCGTTTCTTGAGAGAGCTAATCGCCGATAGTTAGTCGTTTTTTTTGCCGGCAGTCGGACCACTGCCTAACCCGTAGATTTTGTAGTCAATGAGTCCCTTTTTATAGTTTTAACCACTGCACGACACTCTCGTGTAGTTTGTGTCATTACGAGAAAAAAACCATCTTCCATAAAGTAAAGACTTCAGCACATTAAGCTACGAAAAATTACAATTTTTTCCAATCAAGTTGATTGGAAAAATTTGCACCTAAAGCTTTCACGATAAAGTTGAAAATCTATTAAAGAAAGGAGAGCCCCGCAATCCCCGCGCCAGCGTTAGGACGCGTGTAAACGCATCGCGCCTGCATCTGACACTTATCCGTATAGCAATACGTGTGCATAGCACAAGAATAATCCATAACGTAATAAATGAGGGAGGAAACCTCTCGTCCCAGCCGCCGCGGGAGACGAACCGAACTCGGGGACCACGTGGTGGCCCTCGGCCACCGTAGGCGCGGGCCTGTGGACGGTGAGCTATGGGCTAGCTCGCCGTCCGTCCGTCTTATGACGACAGGCCGTGTCGACGGCGCGTTCGTGTTCCACGCGCGCCGGAAAGTGATGTCAGCATAAGGAAGGGGTCCGAAAGGGCCGTTGCCTGCCGGGGCTGCGGGTTCGAAAGAGATACCATGGCCCCGAAACATTAAGGGCGAGGAAGGCACAAGGATGGGTTTTAGTCAGTTAAAGTCTGACACTCATCCCGCTCCGCCCAGAGCGGGAGGAGTCATTATGATTATTACACATCCGAAAAAAAAAGGAAATAAATAAATCCATTGGCCCCATCTAAACAATACGGGCTAGGCCAGCGCTGACTTGTCTAAGGACTGGTGCCAGCGTTACTGGCTTCGTCTAAACCTGGCTATAAGAAAATACGATATAAACCCTTACTTTCATAGTTCTCCCTGCAGTTGACATACTCCATCATGCAATAATTATCAAATGTTTCGTAAAAATATTTAAGTGTCCTGGCGCATATTTTACCAGTTCTGAAACAAAAAAAGTACTTGTATTGTACTGTATTGTACAACGGGCTGGTGTTCGCAACTCCACGTCAAAGCACGTATTTTGCGTATGGGCTATAATCTATCACGCGGGCCCAGTGCGGGTTGGTAGATGTCACATGTCTTCGAATTTTTGGTTCTAGGACATGCCGGTTTCCTCACGATGTTTTCCTTCACCGTTTTTGAGAGCAGTGGTGATAAAATAAATTATACAAAGTAATGCGCCTGCCTGGGTTCGAACCCACGATTTACTGTTCGTAAGTCGGGGCCGCCACCACTGCCACCGCTACTTTATCGTACTTAACCGGGGTGGTCATAACAACTAACCGATGTCACATCGGAGTCAAACTCATGAAACATAAAACCAGATTTTCGTCGTTTCTGTGAATGTGAGAGTTTAAAATCAAACTGAGGTAAAATAGGTATAGGTAGAAATACATGTTGGTCACAGAAGGTACAACTCGGTTGCATTATTTTTGCACCTCGCTCGAAGACATCACGTTCACATGTACACAAGGACGCGTACCTTTTTTCAGAATGGCATCTCGCAGTTCAACCTAGAAAATTGTCGTCTGCTTAACCGGACTATACATGGACGCGTTAATATATACTGTTAATGACGCTATCGGGGCCAGCGCGGCGCGCGGCGTGGTGATAGTGGAAGCGGGAGGGGGGCATCGCATTCCAGCGAGCTGCAGAGATATTGTGACTTGTGACCGCGTTGTACACTATTCTTTCTCTATTTTTGAATTGGGTCAATAGCTCCGAAGAAAATCGCCCTAAATAATTATACTCACAAATACTACTTCAGAATAAATGAACTTGTGTTCGTAACACCACACTGCGTTCTGAAACGCAAATCGTTAACGTGGCTCAAAAGGCTCTCCAACTGAAATGGTAATAGGCAGGACGTGTCTGCCTCATGCCGAACAAACTGTGAGCCCGTAAGCTCCAAGAATGGTGCCCTGAAACAGTGACACGAGGTCGCGGCAGACCACGATAGAGATGGCGGGACGAACTGGATGTCTTCCTTGAGAATTGGAAAAAAATAGCACAGAATCGTGATCGTTAGAAAGAATGGAGGGAGGCCTTTGCCCAGCTGTGGGACAGTACAGGATAGCTATAATAATAATAAAAAAAGAACTTGTAAAAAAAATACTTTGTGTTTTTATTATTTTTTTACTTTTTTCACTTAATTTGTAGGATATTTTAAATCAAATGATTTGATTTGATTTACTATTTCGTTGGTTTACTGCTTAGCATGAGGTATTGGCATTGATTATATAGTAAGTGTGGGTTGGGCAAAGTGTTATATAGAGTTTTTTACTTAGGAATTCCTCACTAGCAGCCACGAAGTCTGGATTTGGCCAGGTTGGTGGCAATAGGTTTGCGCCCATGTAATAATATGGGACCAGTAAGTAACTGGCGAAATGTGGTCTGGTGTGTGTGTAGTCATATATGGAGGATAAATGTACGAGTATGTCAAAACAATTTTGTTTTACACAATTGAGGTAGTACGTCAATCAAAAAAAAATTGTTATTAGTTTCCCAAATGGCCAAGTTGTAGAATGAACATTACAATGAGACTTACACGTATGTGTGCATACAAGGCCTTGCTATATAGTCGCAATAATCAGGTTGTGATATAAATCTGGGCGTTGTTCGCTTGTATAATTGAGTCGTTCTCGGTCTGCGGAAAAAAAAACACAATACTGTAGCATAAAAATCATTAATTATTATAACATGAGTTAGAGTAAGAAATCATGCCACACGATGACATTACATGCAGGGCCAGGTAGTGTAGTAGGTTATACTCGTAGTAGATTGTTACACGAGGGTCGAAAGCAATGCGGGCCTGTGGACGGTTAGCTATGGGCTAGCTAGCCGTCCGTCCGTCTAATGACCACAGGCCCGGCCGTGTCGACGGCGCGTTTGTGTTCCACGCGCGCCGCCAAGAGATGTCAGCATAAAGGGAGGTTCCCGCAAGGGCCGAAGCCTGCCGGTGTTGCGGGCCTGTTCGAAAGAGATACCGCGGCCCCGGAACATAAAGGGCGAGGAAGGAACATGGATGGGTTTTAGTCAGTAAAAGTCTGACAATCCCTCCCGCTCCGCCCAGAGTGGGAGAAGTTATTTGATGATTTCCCATCCTAAAAAAAAGGGTCGAAAGTAATCAATTCCCGTACGAGGTATTTAGACGCCTGAGTGCAGCGAGGGCGGCTATAGTCCGAGTAGGAATTGATGTCTTTCACCCGATTAATCATTCTACTTTACATTTCGAATTTATGGAAAGTAAAAAATAGTAGTTTTATTTTCTTATCTGCTCGCCACTTAATAAAGTCATTGCATGTATTTTTTTTAAATTTCCGGCAAAAGATTTTCGATAACTGTATTTGCCTCGTCTTAAACAGAATCTGGGGTCAGCATTTCAGAATCACTTGAACTCATCTTCTATATCTATGCAATAAATATAATAAAACAGTAAAAAAACTGTGTCTGTACATTGCATACATTGAAAAAAAAATTGAGGGGGGTTTAGAAACAGTAACAGAGCACGAATCCAAAAAAAAATCTGTCTGTTTGTCTGTTTGTTTGTTCACGCTAATCTTTGGAACTACTGGACGGATTTGAATGTTTTTTTTTTGTTGTATAGTTATTAAGTCTAGTCAACACATAGGCTATAATTTATCTTGTAAACTTGAACACCTGATGCAGAACCGCAACAGACCAGCTAAACTATAAGAGATACAAAAATGACACCATAGCAAAAATTGTTCCACGTGATAAGCATTTTCTGCTGAGAGAATAAATTTGAAGATCTGGAACACCTGACGTGGAACTCCAAGAGCCCAGCTACACCATAATACATATAGGAATGACGTCTTAGCAAAAGTTGATCAAATTGCTGAGCACTCTCTGTTGATTTATAAAAATCGAAGATCTGGAACACCTGTTGTGGAACTCCAAGAGCCCAGCTACACCATAACACATATAGGAATGACGTCTTAGTAAAAGTTGTTCAATCTGATGGGCATTTCCTGTGGACTTATAAAAAATCGAAGATCAGAAACATCTGATGTGAAAATTATTGCAAAGCTGTCACTAATTTCACTGTATAATTATAAAATACGAGTAACATAAGCTGGGAGTACCTCCACATGGTGAAGGCGGTAACAGTTTTGGACTGATTTTCGATGACGATGGTATATCATTGAAAATTTGACTCTACTGGCCAAAATTCCCATTTATTGTTTTAGCCTTCGGGCTTATTTTATTTGAGTGTTTAATTTCGTTTTCCATTTATCTTCGTAACGCGGTAGCCTACCTGGTAACGCAGGGGAGCAGTCACTTAGATTTTAATTGATTAGGTATCTTCACAACAAAACTATAACCATGCCTAGAAAGAGGTCAAATCTTCCCAATGTTCCAAAGGAGCTAAAAGATTGAGGATCATAAGATTCCAAGAATCTACCGAAGAGCGCCAGGAGAGACTTGATGCTGTTCGAGAACATCATGCTGTAACTTGCTCCGTGGAAATCTCTTCGGATCGCGAAGCACGCCTGCGTGCGCGTTCTCAGCGTATTTACGCATCTATATCCAGGTCTCTAGAGACCAGTGAAGAATAGATGCGCGACTGACCGCTGATCGTGAACGTCATGCATTGTCTCGCGAGTCGGAGACGTTCACGGATAGAGAATTGCACTTGAGTTCCAAGCGTATCTACGCATCGACTTCTAGATCTACAAGTGGGGAACATGATGCGCGACTGACCGCTGATCGTGAGTGACATACAATGTCTCGCGAACCGGAAACGTTTACCGATAAAGAATCACGCTTGAGTTCTCATCGTATTCGCACATCTACTAACAGGTCTTTTGAAACGAGTGATGAACTTACTGCTGATCGAGATTATCATACATTGTCCCGAACACGCACACAACAAAATATTCATAATCAGTTAGAAAGTGAGAGAGAAACAATTGCTGGAGTACGGCATGAAGAGACAGAAGAAGAGCGCAACGAACGTTTGAATTCTGATCGACTTTGACATTCTCTGAACAGAATATCGATATCATCTGAAGAATCGGATGTGTCTCAAGATATAGCCGTAGGACATGGTGACTTTCCTTGAGTTGATAAGGAACGGAGTGCATTTACGTATACTCCTATGATTGAATACGCCACATATTCCGCCATCGGAGGTAAGTAACTCGGGTGAAAGACATCAATTACTACTCGGACTATAGCCGCCCTCGCTGCACTCGGGCGTCTAAATACCTCGTACGGGAATTGATTACTTTCGACCCTTTTTTTTAGGATGGGAAATCATCAAATGATTTCTCCCACTCTGGAGAGAGAGGGAGTGTCAGACTTTTACTGACTAAAACCCATCCATATTCCTTCCTCGCCCTGTATGTTCCGGGGCCGCGGTATCTCTTTCGAACAGGCCCGCAACCCCGGCAGGCTTCGGCCCTTACTGCCCTTACTGCCACTTCAATGTGCAGACATCTCTATGAGGCGCGCGTGGAACACGAACGCGCCGTCGACACGGCCTGTCGTCATTAGACATTAGATGTTCCAGATCTTCAAATTTATTCTCTCAGCAGTAAATGCTTATCACGTGGAACAATTTTTGCTGTGGTGTCATTTTTGTATCTCTTATAGTTTAGCTGGTCTGTTGCGGTTTTGCATCAGGTGTTCAAGTTTCCAAGATAAATTATAGCCTATGTGTTGACTAGACTTAATAACTATACAACAAAAAAAAACATTCAAATCCGTCCAGTAGTTCCAAAGATTAGCGTGTACAAACAAACAGACAAACAGACAGATTTTTTTCTTGGATTCGTGCTCTGTTACTGTTTCTAAACCCCCCTCAATTATTATTTTTTTAAATATTCAATGTACAGACACAGTTTTTTTACTGTTTTATTACATGTATATAGATATAGATTACCATGGTTTTTAGCAATCCCTCAGGGTTTGCGGAATTGCAAATCGTTATTTAAAGATGAGATAAAAAGCATCTTAAATACATACCGTTTTAGTTTATCTTTATACAACAAGTTCAGTTTCACATTTTTAACATCATTTAGGATACTAACTTGCCAAATATAGCTTGCATGGGACGCTGCGGATTCTGTCGGCGGGCCAATCCGAGCATTTGACTAAAATCCCCTCCAACAAATGATCTTCCGACATATTGTGGTTTGATCATTTTTGGCTGTTCATTAAAAATTGAACCACTCATGTTGCGACGTAAAGCTTTATGAAGTGGATTGAATAAAGTAGAGTGCTCAGCACCATACGTTTGCCGGTCAGACAGATCTGAAACTAATCAGGAAGATAAGATCGTCTAATTTAATCATATCAAAATCATTTATTGTTTTAATCTTAATGTAGTAAATGGTTGAAAAAAAAATAATAATAACAATTATGGACCCTGTAGGGTACAGCAAATTTTTTAAAATAAATAAATAGAGAGAGGAACAGCGCTTTATAACTTATACTATTAAAAATTAAATACTATTAAATATTTATTTTCCATTTGTCTTATAACATAATAGTCTACCTAATCATTTATTATTTTTAAAATTATGTTTGAAATTGCTTATTTGTTGACTAGCTTTTAAAAATATTAATTTTTATCACAGTTATTTAATGAATTTATTGTGTGTAAAGTTTTTTTTTTTTTATTATTAGCATGAGCTGTCCCACTCCTGGGCAAAGGCCTCCCCCCATTCCTTCCAATTTTCTCGGTGTTGCGTCTCTTCTCGCCAATTAACGAGAAAGCCATCCAAGGCGTCCCGCCATCTTCTCTTCGGTCTGCCGCGACCCCGTCTTACTGTCTCAGGGCTCCAGTTTTGTGATATGCGGGCCCACAGCTTTTCCGGCATCCGGCAGACATGGCCTGCCCATTTCAGTTTTGCGGCTTTCTGAGCTACGTCAGCAATTTGAGTTCTGGAGCGCAGTGTGGTGTTCGTTATTCGGTCGGTAAGTTTAACGTTAAATATGCTGCGTTCCATTGCCCGTTGGCAAACCTTGAGTTTGGACTTCTGGATGCTAGTCAAAGACCAAGTCTGTGCACCATATGTCAATATGGGGAGAATACACATGTCCATTAGCTTACGTTTTAAGGGGATTGGTATTAGTTGAATAGCTCTTTCATTGACCAGTAGCTCTTCCAGGCGTTTTCTGTGTGTCTTGCAACTTCTTTGCCTTGTCTCGCCTGGAAGGAGACCACTTGGCCCAAGTAGATGTATTCTTGGACATAGTGTATTTTCTCTCCGTCTATGTGCACGTTGATCGGTGAGCTGTTGGTCATGAGCTTAGTCTTCGACATGTTCATCTTCAGTCCAACCTCAAGACTTGCATCGCTTAGCTCTTGAAGCATCTCTTCCAGTTCCGCAGCTGACGAGGAGAAGAGGACAATGTCATCAGCGAAGCGCAGGTTTGTTAACCTGGCCTCGCCGAGACAAACACCTCTCTCTTTCCAGGCGGTCGTAAAGTTATTATAGTTAAATTGAATATTGGTTATTTTACTTGTTAAAGATCTGTTTTTCATAATTATGTATTGGTTATTACTATTAAATTTTTCAGTTTTATATTCGTTGAGTGTGTAATAATAATACCATTGTACTGGGATCAATCCATCGCCACTGACAGGACTGTTATAGCCAATAGGCCTAATATAGTGGTGATGGATCGATCAGAGCGGCGCGCAATGATTGTTGACATAACGGTCCCGCATGATGAAAACCTCGTGAAAGCCGAGAAAGATAAGCAAATCAAGTATCTTGACTTGGCTCGCGAGGTTGTCGACATGTGGGAAGTGGACACAGCGATCATTGTGCCGATAGTTGTATCAGCCCATGGCTTAATTGGCAAGAGCCTCGACCAATTCCTGAGGAGGCTCTCGTTCTCTCGAGTCAGCTGGATCAAGGGCTTGATTCAGAAAGCGGTACGCCTGGACACGGCTCCTATCGTTAGGAGGTTCCTCTCTATGGAGCCCTAACCGCCAGTAGCTTGGACCCTGTTTCCGATACCGGTGGGCTACAATTTTTATATTTCCTCGCTCCCTCTCCACGTCTACATCGTCAGACAGACTATTGGTGACCCAATGTCCCAGGTACTTGAACTTTGTCACCCTAGAGAGCTGAGCGCCCCCTAGTGTGACTGGTGGAACAGTGTCGTAACATTTGTTACCCGCTTTGAACACTAGAAGTTCACTCTTTGTCGGGTTGAATCTGAAGCCATGGGCCACCGCATAGTCCCCACAGATGCCAAGAAGCATCCTAAGTGCACTGATCGATGGGCTCAGCAATACCATATCATTCTTATTCTTTATTGCACACAAAATAAAAACAACAAATATACATATTAATTGCAATAATATAGCTTATGTACAAAGGCGAGCTTAACCCAGAGTAGGGATCCGCGTAGCTGATGTTATTTACGCATTGCCCGTCAAAGGAGCACATGATATTGGTATTGCTGAGCTCACAGATCAGCTCGTTTACGTATAGGTTGATATTCTTGATTGAGCTGAGTCCCCCCTGCCTCACTCCGCATTCCAACCTGTACGTATCCGACAGGACACCCGCCCACTTAACATAATTGTATTGGTTAATTTGAAGTTGTACAGTGTTCTAACTAGCATTTTTGTGAAGCTTTCAAAAATCTGTTTGGAAATTCATTTTAATAATTTATTTTAGATAAATTGAATCAAAAATGTGTCATCGTTCGCATTGGTTTTTCTCAAATAAGTTACGGTCATCTTTCAGTCTAACTGCGATGCCGACATGGTAACCCTTGGAAGCCTGATTGTCAGACTACCCGTAGCAACTGTCAAAAAATCTAAAAAGACCAAAAACGACTACTAATGTCCCTTTGATATCAAATGTTCCGCTTTATGTGATCAATTTTCACCATTTCACGGATGTTCCCATGATTGTCGGAAAAAAATATAAAGTACTGTCAGCAGTTTCAGGGTTTCATATACCTATTTTTCAATGAGGTAGGCACATCAGGTGGTTCAATTGAGAATAGTGTGAACACTTTATACTTCTTTTTTTTTCAAATATATAATTATTGTTCAATAAGGTGTTCAATGTTCTACATCTATTTATGTTTGCATGTTTGTTTCTTTGGTTTCTTGTTTATTTTTTCTCTCTGTCACATACTTTCAACGGTGCAGTGTTCGGTTCAAATTTAACTGCTTGATTAGTAAAATATCTGCATTTCATTTAAATAACTTCAATTATAATTATAACAGCCGCTTCATCTTAAGCCTGAGCTTGTCTTGGTTGGTCCATGGTCCATTAAATACCAAAATTATAAAATTATTCTGTGCCTCGGGAATCACGTTAATCGTTGGTCCCGGCTATCCTTTGTAGATCTTTGAGTCGATACCTACAGGATGTCAGTGGCCCAAAAGTCTATGTATAAATTGGTATTCAGCTACGTCCGGTTAAACTGGATGCCGAATTGGGAAAAGGCTAGGACGTAGTAGGTGGATGAGTTTTATAGAAATGTAAAACAAATTCCGATTCTTTCTGTTGAGTAGGGATCGAATACAATCAACAGTATTTCGGTGAATGAGAGCCAATAGTAACAAAATAATATTGTTTTTTTTTATCATTTAATTGGGTTTTTCTATCACGAATGTCGACGGTGAAAGAAAACATCATGAAGAAACCGTTATATCGGACCAAAAAAAATCGACGACATGTTTCATCTACCAGCCCGCACTGGGCCCGCGTGCGCGTGGATTAATAGCTCAGTCCCTCTCATAGAGAGGAGAGGAGGCCTGTGTTAGATGGATGATCATGAATTTCTCAGACTTGGAATTCGCCTACTGTTACATGGACTTACACATCATTAGCGTTATGTTGGTGTACTATCAGCGAGAGATGCCTATAAACCACTAATTTTTAATTAGTACAAAAGCTTAAAGGGCTTGTCAAAGAAGGTCTTGTTATCATATATGTGAAGTCTCAATAAATAATATTGATAAACAGCAAAGTTATTAGCGATTGTTTACGCTGTTACAGCCAGTTGAAAATATCAGGGTTGTCAGGGCAACACACGTTCTTTGTTTTGTGACAAGTTAGAATAATTATTTTAATGTAAAAACTTGGTATTACTAATAATGGTTGTTTATTGTACTATGTGTATGAATAATACTAGAAAAAAATCAAAATATATCATACTTTAACTATCCAAGGAGTACAATAGGTAAGTAAATATTTGATTAATTTGTCTTAACCTATTGTGACAACCCTACCAAAATAGGTAACAATTTTGCACTTTGTTATGAAGCTTAATTATACTCTGTTTCGTTTACTTACTCATGTGCTTTTGACTACATAAATATGATCAGTAAAGGGTACGGACACAGCCCCATTTTTTTGTACTAATTAAAAATTAGGGGTGTATTGGTACGTTATCAGATTACATTTAAAAAAAACTTACAAAACAAGATAAGCGTAGTAAAATACGAGTACTTGATGTTCCTCAAAACACAACACATTTTCTAAATGTCACCAGGCACTTCCCTTTAGGTTAAAAACTCCTGCTGCCTAATCGTTTTTAGAAAAAAGTCTGCAAATATATTACATAGCGTAGAGTGATTGTGGCTCGTTGATACACTGCAATTCGGCGACTAACTTGTTATCAGCATCAATAGTTATGAATGTCGAGTCGTAAAAAAAAGTCATTATGAAAACTAAAAAACCTGTCTGAAAAAACCGAAAAGCAAAAATCAAGCAACAACAAAAAAAATCACAAAAGTTATATGCGAGTCCTATTTGAATATAAAATTACCCATGAAAATTGTTTTTTTTTTTTAAATTAAGTATTAATATTTATTTTCATAAATTCGTAAAAAAACAATTTCATTATAACTTGACGTATAAATATTGATTTTGATTCTTATAAGAAGCTAGTTTCTTTCACCAAGACGAACATGAATACGTATATGATCCAAATCCGTTGCATCTGTTTAGGAGTTACGAGGAAACGGACATACATCCATACACGTCTAAAGCATAACCCTTCTTTTCTGCTTCGCCGCTTTCGGGTTAAAAAAAGGAGCTCTTGGCTAAATAATAATGTCCTCACAGGTCGATTTCAGGGTTAAGCAATGCTTGCCGACGTCGATCTGTGGATGGGTGACAATGAATTACATACCTACCCTGTTTTCTCCGCAGCTTGAAAAGTACGTTACAAGGTTAGTCCTAACTGCCATTTGCAGATCTTTGACAGTCGTTACAGGTAGTCAGTGGCCCGACAGTCTGACAGTTAGAAAAAGGGGTAGGAAGATGATGAATTAAAACGTCACGTTGGTGTCGCGTTCATCAAATGAAAATAGTTTTTTTTTTTTTATTTGGCCTGTACTGTCCCACTGCTGGGCAAAGGCCTCCCCCAATTCCTTCCATGTGCTCTTTTTCGTGTGCCGCCTCGGACCAACCCTCGTGATGCGCGTCCAAATCGTCTCGCCACCTTTTTCTGGGTCGGCCTCGGCGGCGCCGTCCGTCTTCCCGCAACCATCGTGTTGTGTATCGTGCATGCGACTGACGTGACCCGCTCAATCCCATTTTTGCCTAGCAGCCTTCAGTCGTAAGGCATATTTGTTCACACCGCTGTTGCTTTTATTTTTTGTCGGTAACATACCTGGGAACCTTCTAGTTAGAGAAGTAACAAAGGTAAAGGTAAAGTTTTTAACTTTACTTACTGTTTACAACTTTACTTTAAATATCTCCAAATAAAATTAATATGTTTGGTCTGAAATTCTGCTATGCGAACTCCGCTCACTGCTGCAGTCGTAATATCGTCAAGTGTGCAGGTATCAGGTCATGCGGCACAAGATAAGAGATGGGCCATTATCTGTAGAGACACGCCGCATTCACTCCATAAACCCCCATGTAAGGAGATTGTCTTTTCAAAGGCCGACCTGGTTTAGAAGTCCATTCAGAGATTTCCAAGTCGGACAAAGCATTTCCAGGTCCAGGAGATCACCCATATTGGGCTATTTTAAAAAGTGCCGGCCAACTAAAATAAATAAACTTATTCAGCGAGAAGTTATTCAACCACAAAATATTTGAGATCACCCAGATTGCGGATTTTTTTTTTTGCCGGTTAACTAAAATAAATTCAATAATTAAATAGAGCAAGGATGTTAATATTTTTTGTTATGCCAACCAAGTTCTATACCCAAATTTTAAATAAATAATAATGACTACTAAAATATAAATGCCAAGGGAGACCAAGGAAGGGGGAGGGGGGGGGGGGGGTCTTGGTCAAGGGAGATCTGTCGATCTGCTTGAAGCCCAAACTTATTGATGTGTTTATCCTGCCCGTCCTAACCTACGCTGCTCAGACCTATTCACTCAACTTATTGCAAAAGTCCCGCCTTGGGGTCTGCCAAAGAGCGATGATGATATTAATGATAAAAAATGTTCATTATGTTATGCTCTATACAAATAATAAGTTTATTTTAGTTGGTAGTTTTGAAAATAGTCCAAAAATATGTTGAGGCTGGGTGATCTCCTTTCAAAGAAAGATACTTTATGAAAATTTATTATACCGTCTCAAAAAGTACCCTACGAAAGATGAGTCTACTTTAGCGACATACCTTGAAGTTCGCAGACTCGTCTCAGAATTAAGTTGCAGTAGTTTTTGCAACAATAGGTACATAATTTTATACAATAGGCTTGTCAACTGAAAAAATCTAATTAGTCCGTTCGTTTTTTGTTACGTAAACCAAAATTGACGAAGATACGATGCTTTTAAAATTCTCAATACGTCACGCCATGGTATAATTTTTATTGCGTTCTGATGTCACGAGGCCCCACTCGTGTTGATGCGTTTTATCTTTGTCAATATTCATTGATTTACAAAAACAAAAAAAAAGTGTCCATTATTTACCAATACTCTAACTGAAGGACTAAATAGATTTGCAATTTATTGATGGTGGAAACTAGCCTACTGACGAAGTTTAGAAGATTTTCGAAGTTTGTCAGATTTTGGAGAAATCACACAAAAATCATGCATTTTAAAATTCATTGATATGTTTATTTATTTATTGTTTACAAAATGGCATACCCGTTAGATCGGATTTTCATCAGCTGATTAAGCTCTCTGAGTTCAAAGATTTTTTTTATTTTCCAACGGATCTTCAGCGTGAAAGATCATGAATTTCATCTTTTTGCTTTGTTCATAAACGTCTTCTAAGTGTGCCAATATCAATCTAAATTGATTTCCTCCAAACATTGACTACGAGTTCCTATAATACTTAAAACAAAGATGTATTAACAGGTTTTAGTTTAAATTTACAGTAAGTAAGTTTATTAGTATATTATTTTCTAGAGGAAGATAGGAATTTACGTTCTCATGTAATGTTACCTGTGTTAACTCACGCTAAAAATTCAAACAACGCGTATGACTTCTAACTTTTTACTAACACTGAACTAGGTATATCGGAATCACCTTTAGCACAACAATACTTACACCAGGGGGGTGAAACTTCCATACATTGGCGTCAAACAAAATTTTCATAGATAGTGCTGCTATCTGTGTGTTTAGGGACACAAACTTTTCAACTGTTTGACTGTTTGACAACTGTCATAAAGAAAACCGCTATTTTAGACAACTTGTCTGTGAAGTAGATAGCCTAGCGGTGACAGCGGTTGCCTTGTGAATAATGGTTTTCAAGTTCGAATGCGTAGTCAAGAATTACTTTTTGTATTATTTTATTTGGTTGAACAGAAACTAACAGTGCCATCTAACAATTGAGGTACACAGTTTTATAAACGAAAACCAAAGTTGCGCATCTATCTTGTATTAGGTATAGTGTATTATGACTTATACTTCAGCACTACTACTATTCTCGATGGTTGAAACCAGACTAACTAAAATTACCAAAATCTTAAACTCAGTGGCTTCTTGAGCAAAACAGTACGGCTACACTAGCGCCATCTATTGTTGGTAGTTTCAACTATTGCCACCTGCTTTGTCCAGAAGCAATGTCACAATGCTTTTCAATGTTTACTTATTTAATTTTTATAATCAATATACATAATTGGATAAATCCTTTTATATTCAAATATGTTTTTACAAATGAACAAAATCTAATATTTACTTGAGTGCCTTATTTATAATTATTCGTATCTGCAATTCGGATCAAATTAAACTACAATTTTACAACACAAGCTTCTTATAATCAGGTAGTGTTGTAACTACTGATAATGCCAAAAAATACGCACTGCTAGCTATGCCCGTGACTGCGCTTAAAAATTATAATAAAATCTAAAAATTGAAACAAAAGGTGGTGTAAATTCAAATAATATTTTTCTATATATTATGAAAAGGCCATCTGGAAGTTAATAACAATAATTATTTTAACAAAACTTATAAAACATGCCGTTTGTTATGTTCAGGTTGACCAGTCCCATTGATGGTCGTCAATGACGTAGGTTTTATCCAAAAAGGAGTCACCTCGAATTGGTCCGTCTATAAAATAAAAACGTATGATGAGTACTGTAGTGTATGTAGATATCACACTACAAGTTGCCTCATGCGCGCACGTCGCTCGGTTATAAGTACCGGTCCGAGTGGTGGGGCGGTCAGTCGTTGTCAGACAGTCGGCCGGAGCGGTGGCGCGCTGGTGAGTCAACTAGTGTTGTTAAAAGTGCATATTTTACAAGTACCATGGCCCCTTTTCTTATCTTTGACGATAGAAACAAAGCGTAAGATGACCTCTCCCACAAGGTAGACTGATGACTTGATGAAGACCACGGGAATTCCGAAAAGCACAGAATCAAGCTGCCCGCCACACTATTACCAAACCACTGTAATTCCTGATAGCCAGAAATAGTGGCGACCACCAGAAAAGCGTCGAGACAATGAAACTAAGCTAGATGGCAAAAAAATCGAATAAAGTCCGTCAGTTCGATTATCAAAAAATATTTGACCCGTAGTTTTTCTTTTGTTACGTAAACCGAAATTGTCGAAGCCCCATTCCCGAGTTTTGATGCGTTAAATCTTTGTCAATATTCATTGATTTACAAAAACTTAAAATACCTACGTGTCCATTATTTTCCAATACCCTAACTGACGGACTAAATAGATTTACAGTTTATTGCAACGAAATTAATCAGAAGAATATAGTGGAGCAGTGGGAAAAACCGTAATTTCTACTTTCCTCCCTCCATGTTAGAAGGAAACAAGGCCAATAGGCACAAATCCCTTTGTGTCGTTTACAACTTTAATAGGCCCAGTCGCCTTTCACCACAGATAAATATTAATATTAATGGGTCCGAAGTTGTGAGCTGTTTTTGATTTCAATAATAGGTATGGCAAAAACGCTTGATCGCTCACTCTGCCGAAGTACATTACGTTGTATTATCGTTAATGTTCTGATGTATTATGTTATTTCAATTTTTCGAGTGAACATAATAAATTGAGAACTATAATACTTACGATCATATCCATAGTCTCCGGTTAAATGTGTTACGACCTTCCTTTCATAACATTCGCCCATGTGCATAAGTTGCCAAACTGTAAAATGAAGAAAATATTATTTTTATACTTTTTTAACTACCAAAGGTCCTTGATAGCCTTGGACCCTTTGATTGTTAAAAAAGGCTTACAGGGCGCGGATAAACATCCGCATTGCTGTCAAACGAAATACTGCCCAGATGTCTGGCAGCATTTACGCCACGTTGGACAGTATTTCTGATTCTCTGGAAAAAAAATATTCCTGTCGTCTTACTAGTTTTTAAGGTCATAACTTTACTGTAAATACCTCCATAACTCTATTATCTATGCATCCATCAACACATGTTTTGAGTGCGTCACATTGAGTTTTACAGTAAAACGCGAAGTCGTTTCCCAGCAATAATTTTTGGTTTACGTTAGCAATAATTTTAGAGTTACTTTCAGTTTGATGTTCAAAATGCTTGGTTGACGGGTCGTGAAGGTTCCGTATACATCCTGTATACTTCATTTAATAACTATTAAAGTAAGTTCCTAATACAGCGGATAGTAAAAATAATGGAAATATGTTACTAACATTTTTAGTGCACTAAGGTCCATGTTCACCAAAAAGATGACGGTCTGATTATCTAAAACAGCTGTTTAAAACACATTTTTGTATTGGAACATGTCCCAGTGACATCTGTTTTTAGATAATCAGACTGTCATATTTTCGGTGAACATGGACCTAAGTCACTGTGTTCATGTGGCACTTGCCAGTAAATAGGTAAGTAAATACGTACCTTCATATCTTTCTCGACAATTCATGTAATCCATCATGCAATAGTTCTTAAAAGTCTGATACTGAAAGATTATAGTTCTGGCGCATATTCTTCCTGTACTGAAAATTTATTATTTTCAATCTTATTGTAGTCAAGAATGTTAGTCATATCATCATTGGCAGAATGGCAGCCATTTTTAAGTTTCACTCTGAGTTTGGGCCCTTTTTCCATGAAGTTTCCACGATCTTATGAATGACCGCTTTTTTAGGGTTCCGTAGCCCTGATAAGGAACCCTTATAGTTTCTTCATGTCCGTCTGTACTTCCGGCCGTCCCAGTTTTTGTTAAGAGACGGTTAGTACTAGAAAGCTGTAATTTTGTAGGGGTGTGGTAAAATAAAATCTTGGATAATTTTTTTTTTAAGGTAGCTACTTGTGCAGTGGGGATGAATTATTTTCGACGTCTACCTCATCATGTGGGTGTAATGTTGAATAGGTCTTTTAAAATGACTTTGGGGTTGCTAACACTTTTTTCGTTTTAATGGTCCATTTACGAAATATTAAACTTCAAAGTGCAGTGTTTATTCCGGGCGTCTCCCCCCTCTAAGCTAAGGCTTGAAAAATCTGGAAAATTCATGATGATAGTGTATTTCATGAACTTTAAAGGAAAATTATAGCGGTTAAGAAAACAATATAAGTTTAGCAGTAATAGCCGTTGAACTTGGGTGTTGGATAATTTTGTGCGAAATACAAAATCTTTAGAATAATTCCATGGCCTGAGTTCGGTTTTTTCTTATTTGTCGTCTACTCTTTTACTGATGTTGAAGCTGAAGCCGAAGTGGGACTGGACTGGTCATATCGGCCACATGCCTAATGAGTTCTGAGTTAAAATAAACACTTTCTGGAGCCCTATTACAGTCAAAAGGCGTCGCGGCGGACGTCGTAGAAAATGGCGGGACGAGTTTTCATATTTATAATACCTAGTAGTAAGCATTACTTGTAAGTCTTGAGGCAGTAGTGAGAGAGATATTCGCACTCGTCATCGAAGATCATTCTATCGGGTACTGTGCGCTTCATAACAATTTTTCTGGTACTTTGGAATCTGTAAAAGAGAGAGATTTGTATGATTATGAGGATATACATTAATTTTGAATAATACTTCTATAGCTCTTGTTAAACATATCGTACAAAGGAAGTAGTAGTTTAAATGGCATAGTTTTTAAGTTATTGGTAATTTAAGTTTAACCAATTTAATTTATTATGTTGTGCTGTGAGAAAGAGTCTTTATTTGTGAGATGTTGCCACTTTGTGCAGCCAAAACTATCAAACTGAATTTAGAAGACTGAAACTGATTTTTGAATTTTTTTTTTGAAGTTAGAGGCATTTTGTGTTGTGTTGTGATAAAATGAGTTTGTAATCTAAGATGAACACGATATGTTTTTACTTATTGCCACTAAAAGTGAAAAAATGGTAAAAAATAAAAAAAAGAAAGTAAAAAAAAATGGTAAAAAAAAAATTGTAAAAAATGGTCAATTTAATGGTCTGAATAACATACCGAAGTTAATGTATAACCTCAGGAACACGGTGTATACATTTAATTCACTAGCAAAATTCCACTAAAGGGTGTACTGTTAGCGAAGCTGAAAGGCACTTCTTCTGCCCTAAATTGTGATCATTTTTTTGTTCTACACTGTACGTGGGAACCTTCTAGTTACGGAGATATTGAGAGTCAAAGTTCCAACTTCTTGACAAGATTTTTTTTTAATACAAGTTTTTGTTGTAAGATTTTTGAACACATCCACGACCCTCGTACTATTATTCAATCCATCCATCAGCGCAATGGTTTAAGTGCGTTACATTGAGTTATACCACAAAACATGATTTTTCACCCAAAAAAAGTCGTTACCCAGCATTAAGAAAAGTGACGAGTATCGGTACAACTAAAAATATAATAAAAACTGACTTTCTCGGTACTAAGTGGTTTGCTTACTTGGTTTAGTTTTAGATCGCTCCTACAAACTGATGTACTTAATAAAAATGGGTACCCTCAACGAAGCTGAGAGGGATCTTTACTTAGGATGCTTGCATGAAGATGCACGTTTCATAATTATTATTTTTATAGGTGACGTGTCTCTTTACGTGCAAGCGCAAACAGTAAATGTGGACATTTTTTCGTTCACTAATCTGTACCGATATTTTTTTTTTTAAATATGGCACTCAAACGACTTATTCACTAATACATTCTTTGGGGTAATGTGACAATTTAAATTAGTGAATTAGTCTCTAACAGGCACAGCACTCACATAAGCATTTCAAGTTTAAAAATATAACTTAATGTAGGTACTTACTTTATTAAGCACTAATACAAAACAAAAAGAGGTACACATATGTTTCAACATGTCCGTAGGTGCTGCAAATCTCCCGCGAGGCGGCGAGCCTGCTTGCCAGATTGCTGCCATGGAATCTGGAGGCGATTGTCCAGGCGCCTGCACGAACGGCGCGCGGAGGCGCTACGCCGGGGGGAAACTGCGCTGCTGCGGCAGACTGCCGCTCAGTGGACAGCCGGGGCTGCGGGACTGTTCGAAAGAGATACCGTGGCTCCAGAACATAAAGGCGAGGAAGGAACATGGATGGGTTTTAGTCAGTGAAAGTATAACCCTCCCTCCCGCTCCGCCCAGAATGGGAGAAGTTATTTGATGATTTCCCATCAGAAAAAAAAGGTGCTGCAAATCTGTATATTATGCAAGCTCCGTGGAGTGATATTCTACCAACGGTTACTATTATGGAGAAGTTCAAAATCAAAACCGTTTTAGCACGCTTAGCATAATACACAGCTTTACAGGTCCTGTCTGGTGGACGCGGATAAAGTTGCTTGCGCGATTTAGTAATCTGACGTACTTCGCTGTTTAGTTCCTCAACTTTGTCATAGATAACGGTGTGGTACTTTTTGTGTCATGTAGCTGTAGTACTTTTTTTTAGTTTTTTACAATGTGTTCGCGACATGTATACTTACCTAAATTCTTTCATATTTTGTCTTCGGTTCCTGAGCAACAGTGCCTTGAACAGATCTTCAGTAACCGTAGAAATGCCAGCCGTAACCGTAGAATTGCAGGCCGTCACTGATAATAGGAAAAAGAACAAAAATCCTCCAATGAACGCACGTGCCACAGACCTCTCTCTATGAAAAGGATTGGTCTGTATTCCGACAGGCTGTTCCAAAGCGATTTGGTTCAATATGAATTTCAATACTCTAAAATAATATTTTTTGCTGCTTCTTCGGAATATTTCCCTTCATTGTTTAGAGCGTAATGTCGATGAAATAAATTACATTCGTAAATCTGCTGCCTAGGTTCGTACCTACGACCTACAGCTCGCAAGTCACGGCCGGAACCACTGCACCTCCTTTTCTCAAAATCTGAATTCCGAATCACAATCAATCACCTTATCTGGTAGACTACTTTCAAGATTCTATTGAATCGAAATTATTGGAATGCATTCTTTCAGTATGCGAGGAGCTCGTGCCTTAGTAACAGCCGATCGTATCAATCTTCAGGTTAAGCCAGGCATGCCTAGGTTGGTCTGTGGATGGGTAAACACCCAAATCATACCAATTTTCTCCGTGTCTCAGAAAAAACGTTAAGGCGTTGGTATCAGCTGTTATTTGTAGATCTTTGATAGTTGTTGAGGTAGTTAGTCAGGCCAGAAAATCCGAAAAGCAGCGCTGCCAGGGGGTATAATAGATAAGACTCCCTGGCAGCGCTGCCAGGGGGTATAATAGATAATACTCCCTGGCAGCGGGGTATAATACTCATAGATAATACTCCCTGGCAGCACTGCTTTTCTAGCTGCCAGCTGCTTTGCGTTGTGGTGGTCAGATAAGCTTTATGTAAAATACTGGTATTCTGCTGAGATTGTGACTATGTGTATATTACTAAAATCAGAGAATATTATACTTATATTATCATAATCGTCCTGCCCTTGACACATGTTACTTGGGGCTTCCGTTCTTCCCTGTCAACCGTCACGCAATTTACACACACATTTTTTACACATTTTTCTTTCATATCATTCCTCACGCAATCCACTGTTTGTGTATGAGAATTTAAATGTTTCTAAACTCACTCACGATACAGCAGTAATCACTATCGTGGGGCAACGTTTCTTTTGTTTTAAACCCAAAAAAAAAACTATATAATACAGGGTGTAAACCACCTCATCACGAAGCCGTTAACCAAGCATTCTGTACATCAAACTAAGTAACTTTACGCAAAAAATATTGCTGGGAAACAACTTTTTTTTTGAGGTTATAAATCAGGTTTTGTTGTAGAACTCAATGTAACGCACTTGAAACATTGTGCTGATGGATGGATTGAATAGTACAGGGGTCGTGGAGGCGTTAAAAGTTAAAATCTTACAAAAAAAAACTTGTATTAAAAGAAAAAGTTGTCAAAAAGTTGTAACTTTGACCCCCCATATCTCCGTAACTAGAAGGTTCCCAGGTAAGGTGTAGAACTAAAAAATGATCGCAATGATGGGGAAAACCAGTGCCTTTCGGCTTCGTGAAGAGGTGTTTTACACCCTTTATAATTATTGATCAATCCTTAACTTATCCATTCTTGTCACACCACAACATTCTCATCTCCGTTACATGCAATCTTTTTTCATCTATGTTCTTCGCAGCCCAGCATTCCGATCCATACAGTACAGCTCTAATCACGGACTTGTAAATTTTCCGCTTTAATTTGAGAGGCATCCGTGAGTTGCAAGTTGTTACAGTGATCTGTCGCCATTTCATCCATCCTGAGTTGATCCGGTGCGTAACATCTCGGTCTACTCCGCCATTCCCCTGGACAACCGAGGTACAAAATATCGGAGCAGATTGGTATGGGCACAGGACTGGATAGTCCGCCGAAATTACAAGACAGGTATTCTGTTTCGGTCCTATTTAATTTCATGCCAACATTCTCCAGACTTTGCCACCACACCTCTAATCTGCTCTGGACCTCTAGACCACTCTCGGCCACGAACACAATAACGTCCTCAAACAATTTACACCAGGTACCCTCTTCTTAGATGTCCGAAATGCGTCTATTATCACCAGGAGTGATATAATCCTAGTGCAGCAACAGCAGCAGAGTGATGCAACCAGGAGTGATATAAGGAGCAGGCACATTGAAGCCCGCTGTAGACCGGACTTGGATAATACATCGACAGTACACATCGTCCGGATCAACTATACATAATGTACTTCCCAGGCATACCCTTTCTCTTTCAGGGCCCATCACAAAACCTCACGAGGTACCCGGTCGTACGCCTTTTCGAAGTCGGTGAACACCATGTGCACATTTGACTATACTTACTAGATATTTTTAAAGTAATCTGGAAGATTAAAAAATATATATCGAATTTCAATAAATCCATAATAATAGCTATTTAACCTTTTTTCATATTAAATCACAAAATACTATAATAAAATACTTTTAAACACAAATACTTTTTGGTTAAAAACCTATATGGTTTTAAATCTTGTTTTTTAAACTGAATGTATTTTTTTTATCCCGAATAAAAAGCATTTAATCTTTTTTCATTAAAAGTTGATTGAATCTAAGTTTTATTAGTCTTTAAATCTTTATTGACAAATGATTGCTCAAACATCGGTGTAACCCTGGCTCTTGTACTAGGAGTTCCAGTATCACATGAGCCAGTGATATTGTTATTAGTAAACGATTGAATTCCTTGGGTTAAGTTATGTTTAAGTAATAATTTCATGTTGAATTGTAACCAACATTTCTTTTTATTTATTTTTTCAACCGACTTCCAAAAAAGGAGGTTATCAATTCGACTGCATGTTTTTTTGTGTTTTTTACCTTATAACATTCGACTGGGTGAACCAATTTTAATGATTCTTTATTTATTCGAAAGCTGGTGATTTCTGTGTGGTCCCATTTCAATTTAGTTAGGATTTGATGCTCATCTTCCGAGATATACAATGGACCTCTTCAAAAATAGTCGGCAAATCTGCAGTGATTACTGCAATCGCTTGGATGTTTATTGTTTATACAACATCATGACGTAACATCACGCCCGCCGCAGATGTGTACAATAAATGATAAATTATATTTATTTAGCAAGTAGGTTTTTTGAAACACTTTTACACCTCATTTTTTTTTAAACTAGATGGGGCCGGTGTTTCGTACCTGACTACTCTGAGAAGAAACAGCCGAAACAAACTCAGAGGTCATAGTCTCTTTTGAAGTCCAGACAATACACCCAGATTTCGACAATTAGGTAGGTATGTTTAGTTCCATTTATTGGAGATAAGCAGCATGACATTTATTGCTTTTTTATTGGAAAGGATGTACTTTAAGAGTATTTGATGAGAGTTTGGTTAGGTTCTGATTATGGGATCCATGACAAAGTAACGGAACTCATCAATTCTCAGGATCAAATTAACGAAACTCGACCAAATCGTTATTTTCTAGTAATTGTCGTGGTCTATTAAGATGATCAATGGAACTTCTTAACGGCTTACAGCAAGGGTGTGATCTGTGGCAGAATTTATAACTGTCTTAAATTGCAATGCGCTTACGTTCGTTGCTGCATTGCAACATGACGCAAGCGTTCTAAATGTTTTTATTCCATTGCTTAAGGTGTATTATGTGTAACCTTCATTATGGGAAGACAGATTTCGTTGACTCGTTATTTCCGTCAACGTTCTAGTGACATCTACCAATCCACACTGGGCCCGCGTGGTAGATTATAGCCCATTCCCTCTCATTGAGAGGAGGCCTGTCCCAGCAGTGGGAACATTACAGGCTGATGATGATGATGATGATGATCTAGCGTCGTGTGATCAATTTAATCATTTTTTGGCGTCCAAATCTGGTAAAGCCTTCCAAACTTTTGTCACGACTTAGTGCAACATATATTTGCCCTTTTGCAAAGTTTTCTTCAGAGCAGCGGTGGCCCAGTGGTGGCGGCCCCGACTTACGAACAGTAAGTCGTGGGTTCTAACCCAGACAGGCGCATTACTTTGTGTAATTTATTTCATCACCAATGCTCTTAAAACGGTGAAGGAAAGCATCGTGAGGAAACTGGCATGTCCTAGAATCAAACATTCGAAGACATGTGACATCTACCAATCCGCACTGGGCCAGCGTGGTAGATTATAGCCCATTCCCTCTCATTGAGAGGAGGCCGTGTCCCAGCAGTGGGAACATTATATGCTGATGATGATGATGATGATGATGATGATGATGATGAAAGTTTTCTTACCAAGGTCGACTACAGCTCTTTCGAGGGTGGTACCCTGTAGTTTATGAACTGTAACCGCTTGGCAGCTTAATATTAGTGGCAGCATACGACACTCCACATCTCCATAACCTTTTAATGCTTGAAACGTAGTACTAGATGGAGGTATGGGTATGGAACCGTACAAGTTTGTATGTTCTAGAATTCTCTTAATTCAAAATTCAAAAGGCCGGTCGCTTCGATCAATAATATTGATCGAAAGCAAGTCGTCTGGAAAAGAAGGAAGCCGGGGTTATCGTGATTGTTGATCTTATATCCCAACCCCAGTGGTACCACAGGTAAAAACCTCTACAACCCGAATAAAACAGGGTAATACGATTCCCCTTCGTCAGACTCTTTGTGAGACTTTTGGGCCACTGACTGGAACGACTGTCAACTGTTTAAGTAAACTGTCATCTGTATCTATCATCTTCTTGTGTCTGCCTACATAAAAACTCAAAGTCGGGTTAGTTACACCATCAACTCAAGATCGACTGGACCGATTTTAATGATCTCGGGTTTGTTAGATTCGTCCCCGCGCCGAGTAGCAGAATAACTTTTAAAATGTCTGAAAGATTCACGAAAAAAAACAGGTTTGTCTACGCTGTTATTTTTTTTTTTAGGTTACCGATCGATTTGTTTGGTAGCAACCGCGGAGTCTGGTTTTACGCCTGGTTGAGGGCGAAAGGCTAACCGAAATTACATGGAACTTAATCAAAACTGGCAAAATATGGGTGCACTATAATTAGGTACACCTACCTCTATCTGACCCGTAGATTACATGCATGGTGTTGTTTTTCAAGCAGGTGGTAGTTATATACACCTAAATAAATTAACATAATGGGTTCCCAACAAACCGGCGCGACATATCTTACATTTCACAACACATGTCTCAGTTCGCCCCACATCTGAAATATAGCTGCTTTTATTTAGTGACAAATAGCTCTATTTTCTACGTGACTGCAAGCTCCATGCAAATATAGACTTTAAAACTTGAGTCACAAGTCTTATTTCACAAATGGTTGGTTTTTTAATGGTAGAAAATCCTGTACTGATTTCGCTTTGAGAACTTATTTTGGAAATCAGTTTGGAGTTCGCCATTTTATACTTTTATATGGATTTTGGTGAAACGAAAAAAAACCACCTCCACAACCCCTATACTATTTAATTCATCCAACAGCATAATGTTATAAGTGCGTAACATTGAGTTTTTCCGCTGGACGATATTTCCCAGCGATAATTTTTAAAGTAACATAGTTTGATGTACAAAATAATAACTGAATGCTTTGCACCCTTTTTTTTTCGGACGGGAAATCATCAAATGTGACAGTGTCAGACTTTTACTGACTAAAACCCATCTATGTCCCTTCCTCGCCCTTTATGTTCCGGGGCCACGGTATCTCTTTCGAACAGTCCCCCAGCCTCGGAGTGCTTTACACCCTGTATACCTACGTATAACCGGTTAATCTTTTAACCCAATTAATCAGCCTAAAGATAACCTAACTAGTCAAATTAGCTAGCTACTTATGACAGTAAAGTTATTAATAGACTTAACTACATACACGCAACATGTCAGAAGTTCTTGGGAAACTCGTCCTTGCACCTCACTAATATGACAATTATAAATAATTCAAGTAGGTTGGAGGTGATTTAAATAATGCCGTCCTTGGGGAGACTAATGCCAAAATTAGCATACTTTCATGCATCCTTAATTTCTTGTATAATGTTCAGTTGCCTGCATTTTGAGGTTTGGGTTTGTAGCTTCCAATTATATACGTACGTGGTCTTAACAATGCTGGTTCCTTAAGCGCGAAAGGATCCTTTAGAATAAAAATGTAATTTGTTATCATGATTTATTGGGGTCCTTAATATTATGTTAAGTTCTGTGAATTAATTAAGAACGTGAATAAATTAAATCTTGGAAGAGAAGGATAAATCACAAAGGTCAAAGTTTGCATAGTCTCCTTGACAAAATTTATAAAAAGAATAATTTATAACATTATACCAGTTTGTTGCTGTGCCACAGCTAGGTAATGTAGGATAATACCTCTGTGAAATAAAATATCTGGTTTTTGATTGATTCTGATCATCACCAGCACCACTACTGGGCAAAGGCCTCCCCTTTCTCCCTTCAAACCTCGCTGTTCTGTGCAATTTCCTAATACCACGTTTGCTCTGCGGACATGATCAGATCGTCACACCACCTTCGCCGGTTGACCTCGTCAGCGATGTCCAACCTCTGATGTCCAGTAATCGCGTTGAGCACATTTTGGGTGCCCAAAAAGTCATGGAAATCGCGTTATCAATACCTAACGCTTCGTAGCACTCGTAGCTGATCCGCCACGGCGTAGCACCACTTAGGCGTGCACGGAGACAAACCGTAGCAGATGTAGATTACTTTGTTTTTCACTTCTATCGGCAGTCCCCAAAGACTGACCCACATTTTTGTTTTTTTTTTTTATATATTTATTCAAAATCTGCATAAATGTAACAATGTTCTTTTTTGTTGAGTGCAGCAGCCGCAAAACCACAAAACAAAGTTGTGGACCCATGTCGCTCATTACACTTGTAAGCGAAGAGCTCGCGAGCGAAATTAACGTTCAATTTGCAGCCAAGCGGTATGTCGCCACTCTTGCACGCTTTTTGACGCAATGATGAGGGTAAATTTATATAAAAATTAGTCTTACAGTATAAAATGTTGATGGTTTTTATTAATGTCAGTGTGTAGCTAAAATTGAAATGGTGTATGGTTTTTGAGAACTAGTGAGAAGAAGAGCTCACTGCTCGGTTTATAACAGAAAACACACAATAATAAAACATTATTCAGTAGACCAATTCAGAATTATCAAGCAGAATCTTCTCTTCTTTCTTCTTATGTTGACGTATAACACGCGCCGACTAAAGAATCAGGTCGTTTTGTGAACTCACGGTTGGTGACGACAAAGCGTACTGATTCTAATGTCGGCGACGTGCTTGTCTTCTTGGGTCTTCTTGTCTTAGCAATTCTTCTGGGAGTACTGGAATTGATGTAGAAGAGTATTGATGTGACTGTATGTAGTTTCTTATTTTTTTGAAGAATAAAGACGAATGGCGATCAACCCTAAAAATTAAACAGAACAGAATTTAAAAAAAAATGCAACACTTAAAATGTAGGGATTTATGTAGCAAATATAATAATAATAGTAGCTTTTATTCAGACACAAAAAAACGTTCTTTACCAAATTTATATAAATAAGTTAACGACTCTGCTGAGTGGATGACATCGACAACTTCGTCTGTTTGCCCAACTTTGGCAAAAGGCCTCCTCCATGTCTTTCCACTCTTCTCGGTTTAGAGTTTTACTTGTCCATAGTTTTCCTGCCATATAAGTAACTAGCGGACGTCCCGCGGTTTCACCCGCATAGTTCCCGTTCCCGTGGGAGTACGGGGATAAAATATATCCTATGTTACTCGTGGATAATGTAGCTTTCGAATGGTGAAAGAATTTTTAAAAACGGTCCAGTAGTTTTTAAGCCTATTCATTACAACCAAACAAACAAACAAACAAAGTTTTCCTCTTTATAATATTAGTGTAGACAAATACTATAGTAATAAATATAGGAAGATCTGTTCGTCCACAGAAAAGATAGTTAAAACTTAAATCTTTTAGCCCAACTGTGGCAAAGTCCAAAAAGAAAGTAGTGTTTTTATATCAGTACGAGTATGATTCCGTCTCAATTTATGAATAAATGATTTAATTGAAATGTTGAACCAAGTTCTTAGCCATCCTACGATTTAATGATTTAAAGTTTTTAACTAGAAAAAATTGCATGCCTGAGAGATATTTCTCGTCGGCATGTAAATTCAAATCAAAGGCCCATAAAAACTCGGACACCAGGTTAGACACTAACCACACGAAATAAGAAGAAATTAAGAAAAAATCTGAGAAATCCTTCAAGTGCTGTGTGTTTTTTAAATTTAATGCATCAAGAGTTTGGCAACGAAAATAACCGGTTAAGCAAACTACCCAGCTGGATAGTTTTCATAAATAGATATTATGGACTGCACCAGATGTGAAAAGTTGGCAAGAGAAATGCCTAAATTCAGGAATACACATGTACTTAATCTAAAGTAGCGAGTCTCACTCTACATTCCATTATTTTATCTACTACCGAATCAGTCTACTAATACACTTAAATATCTCCATGATTCGATCATTTAGGTACAAGGAATTTTAAAAAATATTAGTTTATGGCAGAATAAATATGGAAAGCCCAACTAAGCCACTATGTCACTGCAAATAGGATAGTGATTCCAAAACTATTTAATTGTTCATCATCATCATCATTTCAGCCGAAAGACGTCCACTGCTGGACATAAGCTTCCCCCAAGTGTCGCCACATTGACCGGTCCCGTGCGACTCGCATTCAACGGATTCTCGCAACCTTCACCAGGTCATCGGTCTAACTAGTGGGAAGTCTTCCAACGCATCGTCTTCCGGTTTGCAGTCGCCACTCCAGAACTTTCAGCCCCATCGGCCATCCGTTCTAAGAGCAATGTGCCCTGCCCACTTCCACTTAAGTTTGGCAATTCTTCGGGCTACGTCGGTGACCTTGGATCTCTTGCGGATGTCTTCATTTCTGATTCGATCACGCAAGGAAACTCCGAGTATAGCCCTTTCCATTGCCCTTTGGATGACTTTAAGCCTTTTGATAAGGCTCATTATGAGCGACTACGTTTCGGTCCCGTATGTAATCACTGGCAACACTCATTGGTTATAGACTTTCGTCTTTCATCTTTTCGTCTTTAATTGTTCATTACGTGTTATATTGCACCGCGCATTTTTAGCAAACATATTTTGTGTCGTTGGCGTACAAGCCCCGCGCTTGCTTGACACGTATATGTGACAATGGCGTTCAAAAAATTAACGTGGTGTTTTTTTTCGTACACTATGTGTTATGTTTCATCAATCGTTGTTAAAACGATCATTAAACATTCTACTGAGCTAACCAAGCGCGTCAAAAAAGCGCATTCTTTGATTTTAAACTCTTTGGATTAACAAGAGAGGTAAAAATTCACCGAGCAAGGGAAGGCAGCGAAAGCGAGCGCACTAGGGAGCCGACCACACAGCGGACACCAGACTTTCTCAAATAATACACTGAAATATCTGTCAATTTTCCGTGACCACGTGGCCGGTCCGCCATGCTGTCCAGTCTACATCTGAAAGACAACGTTCTGGATACCCCAAACTTTTTTGAAACCTTAACGCGCCGTATTTACGCCTGCTACAAAGTACTAGATTTATGTTATGTAACAGGATTGGGCCTAGACAAATGTTATAGGGCTAGCTTAATTACTGAAGTTCAGTTAGAAGGGACGTAGGCAAAGTAATAGTTAAAGGTGAAGCAGACCTAGAGAAAGTTTGGAAAGAGACTTCGTTAACTATTCCGTTGAGCTCATAACTCCGGATTGGAGTTGGTTGCGAAAAAATGTTCTAAAACGTTGAACTGGAAAATTATTTTCGACGTTTTTCTGTCGTTCGTTGGTTGATGCGATTCGGTTTGAATAAAGATGTTTTTTTGTTTAAAAATGGTTAGCTATAACAATAGAGGTGTTTAAAAGCAATGCTGAAACAGAAAAGAATATTATTCTTTATTATTTACACCATATATGTATGTAACATTCATAAAAGAAAAACATTTTATAATGAGCGGTCTTATCGATAGAAGATATATAATTATAGGAAGAGGGAGACACCACTACTACTGCAGGTAGTCTGTGGTGTATCGGTTACCTATCAATATACATAATATATAAAGCATCTATATATATCTTATCTAAAGGTTGTCTTTAAAAGATCGCTTTTAGCGATAAGACCGCCCATTGCGTCACCCCTTGTAAAATATTTAAAATTTTTGTATTTCAATTTTTTTATGGTGTACATAATAAAGAGTATTCTATTCTATTCTATTCTATATATATATATGTTACAGGCCAAACCCAATTTCAGGACAAACCAGTTTGTCCTAGGCCAAATCGGTTTATCGGCATCCGAGTCGATGGAGTCCCAGTCGACAGAGCCCCTCTTCGCGGAGTTCTTACTTCTGAATGGTTTATAAAAACTAACCACGAAGGTATGGCAAGGTTTATTCTATTTTGAAGAATAAAGACGAATGGCGGTCAACCCAAAAAATTCACGTTGAAAAAAAAACAAATTTATAATATTGTAATAACACCGAGAATGTCGATATTTATGTAACAAATGCTATAGCAATAAATATAGGAAGATTTAAATAAAACTTTATAAATGAATGATAAATTGGTCTTTATTTAGCTAGGAAAAATCATAACTAATAACAGCTCTTAATTCTTTAAAATGGTACAGTAATAAACAGGCGACAATAAAATACGAATAATGCTACAACAGTATATCAGAATGGAAAAGAGAAAATAACACTGGACCACACTTGGCTTGGCTATGTTCCGAAAGTAGTTCAAAATAAAAGTTACATTTGTAGCAAAACGGGTTAGAAAAGGCTTTACTTGGCTTATGATGTTTTAAACATGTTATAAAATGTTTACAACATGTTTTAACAGAAAAGTAACATCCGTTTTGAGGAATGCTGTTTGAGCAAAATTTTCAATTTTATTTCTTAAGCTACTGAAAATTGTAGTTGCGTTAAAATTAAATAATATCTTACCTCCATATTCAGCCAAAGTATTGTAACAGGGCCAGGCGAAGTGTATCCAATTCTTATTATCCTAAAAGAAACTCCATTACACGGGTTTTGAACAAGTTATTCCAGAAATATGTACGAGATAATTCATAAAATAATATCTAACAGTACGAATCATTTTTATTCTGAACCCATGGAATATTCCATTTTCTTTCAAATTATCTTAACAAAGTAAGGGAAAGATAACGTTTGTCAGCCATTTAGAATGTTTAATGCGTTTCGTGACGTTTTTGTATAACTTTAAAGTGACTTACATAAATTTTATTCTTACACTAATTATTAATTATAAATTTTAATTATATTATAATTTAGAATATTTCAGCTTCTTGATTTTACCTGATAAAATTACTATAAAGCGTTAGTTTAAATAATTTATGTTCTTTTGGCCAAGATTGCGAATTTACATTTCTAGATGGCGCGGGCGTTTCAAGCCGACCTTGATTTGAAACAAGGTAAACCTACTGTAATTTCATTCTAACCTTCAAAATCTTTACCAAGAGAACAAGAATCATTTTACAATTATTAAAATACGTTGAAATTAAATAGAATATTATAGTCTATTATATTGTAAGACATAATATCAATTTGGGTTAGATGATTCTAATTTAAAATTAGGAACTGTATGAACCGCGTAGGTTGACAATTAGTGCGTTCACCCTAAATTCATATCATGTCTAGGCACTCATAATATAATGTTATTTCTTATAAACTATTTTACTGAATAAAATATTACTCTTGTATTTTTTTAAATAAAAACATTATTCACTTTTTCTTTGGAACAAACACTGGGAATATTTAATGAAATTAAAAGAGCAAGAGCAGGAGTCTTAGTTTACCAAATAATTTCTAATAAAACATTAGAAAAACAACCGGATTAATATAATATAACCAAATTTTTAACGTTTTATTAAAATTAGCGAAACGGCCACGTGTTATACTTATAGAGATCCCAGCATCTTAAATTTTTATTTTCTCAACATCATATTTATCTACAAAAACAACAAAATATTTCCTTCTAACTAAATCTCTAACATTAACATCCCTAGAATCTTTCTCTAAGTAATCCAATCTTGTACAAGCTGGATCCCAATTAGCCATGGTACATTGAGTGGGGCATTTCGGGCATTGCCCACATAATTACTCCTTCACTATCTGAAGCTGAGTGTGCGGCCTGCTAGCGAGGAATTAGATAAGCAAATATAAAGAGACAACGTCCATTATTTAGTTAGCAGTTAGCACATTATTTCTGAGAAGAAAACTATGTTTAAATTGTTTTAAAATATTTTTTTGAGTTAATAGTAGTACTTGGTGTAAGCTATCGGTCAAATCTATTGCATTTGGGCTAAGCGATTGCACATTGTTACGTTCCATACCATTCATTGTATGGATAAACAACTGAAAGCACTTGTCAAGAGACATAAAATTCCTATAAAATATTATGGAACGGCCAATTTAAAAACAACAAAAAATATATTACCAATAATATCAAAACAACATCTATAAACACAAACATTACAAGATGTCTAACAATATTAAATGTAAAAGCCCAGAAACATTCATTCCCAATGCTCCCCATATCAAAAGCATAAACATACTCTCAAACTAAATTAACGAAACTTCTGGAACAGCCATACAGAGTATTGGCTTCGCAAAAGTTATCAAAATAGATATTCTATTAAATAAAGAGGCTCAGAAGGTAAACTGTACTGAATATTAAATGAGCTCGTTCTCAAAGTGTGATCACGTAACCTCAGGTACATTTTAAGCATCCCAATGTGATTTTCAGAATGCTGTACGGACGCTTAGGTGTATTTTATTTAGTTTGTTTACTTTAGTTTTCACATTTATTTTAAAAAAGGATCTGACGTTAGTATGACATTATAGAGACTAGTAGCTTGATTATTTAGTAAATTATTTTAAAGATCTGATTTTTACTTAGTTTCACTCTTATGAGTAAATCTTTTGAATCAAAACTTAGCTTTGCTGTGTGGTCTATTTTTTAAATGCCAAGTCAATTTCAACATCCGTGTGTCACGTATCATAATATTTTTAATTCGTAATGATAAGGTATCCCATCAAGTGCACACAAAAAGTGATCACGAATAATTAAGCAGTAAAAGTATTTCACAATAATGAAAATTATTAGATATTTTTTTGCGACCGCTATACTCGTCTTTTAGGTATATACCCATCAGAAAGTACTGAAGTATCCTTTCAGGTACTTTTCTCCTGCACCACCTCAACTATTTTTAAACTATCCTATACTTTTCGTGCTCTTATTGCGTGTGCTCTGGATAAAATATCTCGAAATTTCGTACTCCATGTTTTCCCTAGTGTTAACTTATGAACTTATTCTTGATTGTCCAACAAAGTTACTGGAAGTTTCAAAGTCTTAACATCTTTTGTATCATTATAACCATTGTTACTATAGTGATAAATAACACCGGTGGAATATTAAAAGTTTGTGATTTAGAATTCCTGTTGTTGTTCTTGATACTGTTTGGTTACATTTTTTATTATTATTTGAATACAGCAATTCTTTCGAGTATTTAATTTTTCTGTTGCGTGCCAAGAATTATCTTATAATAAATCCTTACGTTTGTCATTTGGACCCTGTTTCCATTTCTCTGTCTCCAGATTTTTATTAAAACTGTATTTACTTAAAACGGGGACTTAAGAGACATTCACTTTTTCGTATAGATGTTCTAGTTTAAAATCTCTCCACCAAGAAGTGTATCAAGGAATATTTCATGATAAGGTTGCTCCCTAGGCAAATTATGCTGACTGAATGAACTGAAACCTGTTCTTGCTCTTTCATCCTTGTAATAGAAATAGTTTCGTAAACTAAAATATTTTTTTTTATGAAAATCATACACAACATCAATAATTTTCCTATTCACCTAAAATAATAATAAATAGTGAATATTACTATTTTGTACATCTATTAATTACAGCTAGATATAGAAAAGAATTTGATTGTGATTTACTTAATAAAGCGTCAATCGTGAGTGATATTATTCTATTTACATACAGAACTATCTATTGAAACCATATTTTTTATTCTTCTCTACAATTTTACAACTGTAAAGTTTTATAAAAAAAACTTGAACCAAATATGTAGATCAAGAAACAAGTAATAAAAAGAAATACAAAAAACAAAAATAATTATATAATGGAGTTTAATGGAAGAGACCTAATTATAAATCAAAAATCTGTAACTACAGCTGTCAAATTGTAAATAGAACTAAAGAAACAAGTTAATATAATTTTACTTATTTCTGACAAACCAATTTCTAATGAAACGTCCTCCAGTTACATACTCGTATAATAAAATTTTAGGATCGTATGTAAGATCTTAAATCTAAACAAATTTTAATTTGTTAACATCTTTAAACAAGAGAATAGAGAATAAAATAGAGTTAATATAATTTATAAACGTAGTAACAAACTCTGAAATATTGAACCGAAACAAATACTTCAAGTTTAAGATAGGTTTTAAAACAACGTTGGTGAAGAAAATCCTAAGAAAGAAATTGATTCTATACAACATCACTTTTCCTTCATTGAAATTTCCTTCGGGAGTCCCATGAGTGCGCAGATAAACTTGCTTATTCACTCCCTCGGATTTACTCAGACACATAACAATCCACTTGGGCCCATAACACAGCAGTCGGTCAACGCACATTAGTCATATTAAAAAAAATAACAAAGTAAATAAAAATATCACCTCGATTAGAGACCATTAGAGAAGATATTTAATTTACTTTGAAGAATCAGTTTAGAATTGAAACGTAGTGATGGATTTAGTACATTCACTAAATTGCAATGTAAATCATGTGGACGATGGCCATCAATGACTGCGACAGTCATCGGTTAATATTTATTTAAGAGGAGCTGTTAACGTTGAGGCGTATGGCAAAATTATATTAATGACTGTTACATTGGCAAATAAATACTATTCCAGACTTATTTTCAGATAATATTTTACTATCATTCATATTTTTTAAAATTGTTATCAACTTTGTGAACTTTGAAAGATACATATAGTTTCCATACCCACACATATCGATCGAAAACAATCATTTCTGCTTTTCGAATGTTCTTGTCATTTTAAGTCTTACAATGAAAAGATGGATTGTTCGTTTTGTAAGATAAACTAGATTTATTTTAGGGGTCTTCTATAAATACATTTTAAGCAAAGGGACCTTCGATTTTTATTGTTATTGTTTGTAGTCCACTACATCTGGGACAGATGGTTCCTTTGGGGACACTACCGTCGAAATCGTCAATCCTCAATCAAGTGCCTTGGTATTTTATACGGTTTCTTTGTTATCCAATGATACTTTATTTTTAGCAATAATAATTTTATTTCAGTTTTTATGAAATAAAACCATACAATCGTTTTTGTCGTATTTCAAAAGGCCAGTCATACTAACTTCGTTATATTTATGTTTTCCTTTAGACTGTGTTGTCAGGTACACTCTTTATTATTAATGGAAGATATTAACCGATTTCAGTTTGAGTAAATACAATAAAACGTCAGATATTTTTTTTTAAGTTTTCTTTGTTCCACTTTTCGTGAATCCCTTTACGAAAAAGAGTTTTCTTTTTAAAATTATTTATTTCAAATACGATGTCGTTCTCTATTTCATTTGCCGCGATGTGGGGACTATTTTGCATGTTTATGGCATAAAAGGCAATATCCACAAGTACAATGATTTCCTTTTCAGCAGTGTGCGGCGAAACATCTGCTTTTTATTATTTTTTGGGATTCAGAGTCTATCTGTATTGGCAAAAATGTTTGCATAGCCTTCTGATGTTACTTCCTGTTTTAAAGAATATTTTTTTCTTACCATAACATTTGAGACGCACATGTGTTATTATATTTGCGCTTACAAATTTCAATATTAAAAAAAAAACTTAATTTTTTTCTGAAGTTTTATAAAAATTATTGCTTTAAAGACACATAGAAGTATGGGTTTTCTTTTTGAAGTAATAGGTTCGGTCGAACAAGCAATATGGCTTACAGTTTAACCCACAAATTACATTGTAAAATGTAAACTAAATAGCTTGTTTGACCGTACGATAGTGAGAAAAAAAAAGTTGTTTTAACACGTCGAAATAACTTAGGGTTAGTCTTGGATAGGATATTCTAGTCAATTTGTATAATTAAAGTCCAAAATACAATCTTTAAAACGATTTACCATGACAAAGTTTTGATGTACGTTTACCGATGCATGACGTCATTCTCACATTTGGCATCATAACCAAACCTTTAAATAATATCCAATATCCTTGTTAAAAGTATTAAAGTCACTATTATAATCATATATTCATAAATTAACCAAATCTTCCTTGTGATCAATCGTCCGACATAGAAGTTGAAAGTAAAATAATAGGTACTTAACAATCTTCTCGAATGTAGACAACAAATCAATTAAAAACTTTTGAATCAACCAAAAATTTTTGAGACAGTCAAAAACTTTTGAATCAATCAGAAAAAAAAAACAATATAAATATTTTGAACTAATCAGAATCATCAATCGGTCGAAATATTGGTCTTACAGTTGATCGGAGCGGTCAGCGCGCAAACGTCGCGGTGATGAACACTGCTATAACCGTTAGTACTGTAATGGGCCGCGTTGCGTACGCGCTGTTACATTCGTCTGAGTCACAGCAGAAGGTCCTTGCACCCCACCATTCTGAAAACAAGAAGGTATTTTAGTTAAGCAAAATCGCATCATGATTCATCATTTAGGACAATATTTAGAAAAGAGTAATACGGTTTAAAGGATTTTTACACATCTTTTTTTTAAATTTATTAATTTTTACATCATCATCTTATCAGCCCGGAATCACCCACTGCTGGGTATAGGCCTCCCCTTTCTTTTTTAACGTAATACAAACAAAAAAAAAATATACATTTTTCTTTTTCTTTTCATGAGCAGCCATGCTCCACCCGCTTATCGTTGAATTTTGCGTTTTACATTTTCCATGGAAAACTATATTATTGACCCTATAATATTTGTAAACACTTGACGCTGCGTATTAATAGCATAGCAACTTTAAACTTAAAAAAAAAAAACGGGCCAAGTGCGAGTCGGACTCGCCCATGAAGGGTTCCGTAGCAGATTGAATGAAATGTAAGTTGCTGTTTACGATATAAGACGTATTAAAAAAAACTACTGGCTAGATCTCGTTCAAACCAATTTTCGGTGGAAGTTTACATGGTAATGTACATCACATATTTTTTTTTAGTTTTATCATTCTCTTATTTTAGAAGTTACAGGGGGGGGGGGCACACATTTTAGCACTCGGAAGTGCCTCTTGCGCAAACTAGACTTCTTAACTTAGACTTCAGTTTAGAAAAAAATGATGTTAGAAACCTCAATATCATTTTTGAAGGACCTATCCATAGATACGCCACACGTATGGGTTTGACGAAAAAAATATTTTTGACTTTCAGTTCTAAGAATGGGGAACCCCCAAAATTTATTGTTTTTTTTTCTATTTTTGTGTGAAAATCTTAATGCGGTTCACAGAATACATCTATTTACCAAGTTTCAACAGCATAGTGTTCTTACAGTTTCGAAAAAAAAGTGGCTGTGACATACGGACGGACAGACAGACAGACAGACCGACAGACATGACGAATCTATAAGGGTTCCGTTTTGGCCATTTGGCTACGGAACCCTAAAAATTGTAAAGTAATTCATGAGTCGTTCCTTTCATTTCTGTCTGAATATTCTTAATATAAAATATTATGTGAGGAACAAAATAGGTTTTTGTAAAATAAAAATATGTAATGGCCATATACGATCTAATAAATAAAATAGTGGTTAATTTGGGAAACAAAATATACCAATTTGTGCCATTTTTACCGATATGAACAAAGCTTTTGATTACGTAAAGTCGTAAACCATGAAACGCTTTTGGTCAAACTTGATACCTCCGGTATACGAGGGTATGCTCTACGTCTAATAAAATCGTATCTAAGTCTTCAATATACAGAAATAACACAAAATATTTTCAGAAATGACACCTACCACTGCTTGTCTCTGCATCACCTAAAGGTTGACTGGTAGAAAATGCCTTTGGCATTAAGTGCGCCTCTGTACTTTGTGCTTGAAGTGTTAAATAAATAAGTATTAAATCTCTAAAATATTTGTCATATCTAAACGTGAGGTTAAATATTTATTTGGTCCTAGGAAAATTAAATATGGCATTCCGCAGGGCAGCGTTCTAGGGCCATTAATATTCTTGCTGTATTTAAATGATCTGCCCCGACACATCCTTTTTTTTTTTAGAATGGGAAATCATCAAATGACTTCTCCCACTCTGGGCAGAGCGGGAGGGAGTGTCAGACTTTTACTGACTAAAACCCATCCATGTTCCTTCCTCGCCCTCTAAGTTCCGGGGCCGCGGTATCTCTTTTGAATAGACCCGCAACCCCGGAATAGGCCCGCAACCCCGGGCACATCCCTTACCCTTGTGTGTTATTTGCCGATGATAGTACGATCCTAATACACTCTTAATTAGAGAGCTTTATGAAGAAGAAATAAATAATTCTGTAAAACTAATAAAAAAAAATAAAAAAAAAATGTCCGATGAAGTATTTTGTGTGTACATAAATAAATAAAAAAATAAATAATAAAAAAAATAAAAAATCTTTATTTCAATTACTAATAATAAACTGGCTCAACGATAATAAACCTCAATAAAACAAATATAGTGTATTTCTGTCAAAAAATTCTTCCTTTAAACCTAAAAAATAAATATAAAGGACAAACTATTGATAGCCTTAAGATCGCTAAATTCCTGGGTATATTGGTTGACAGTCAATTAACTTGGAAACCGCAGGCTGAAGAAGTCTGCAAAAGGTTTAGCACGTCTGCGTATGCTCTCTACAATCTGTCCAAGAAAGTTAACATTGATACATTAATGGTTGCATTTCACGGTTAGGTGGTCTCTGATCTAAGGTTTGGTGTAGTATTCTGGGGTAATTGTTCCGAAAGGGAGTCTATATTTAAAGCCCAAAAGCGGTGCATTACATCCATTTTCAATCTCAAGGTTACAGATATTGGTAAGAATTTTCAAGAAACACAAAATACTAACTTTCACTTGTCTTTACATTCTCGAAGTATCTATATTCGATAGAACTAACTAGCATCTATTTCCTGCATTGAATGATACGATGATGTGAACTACTGCCATGAGATCAAAATATCAGAGTCTATTGTGTACTGGTAGAAATAACACTGGTCTGCTTAAAAAAAACATTATAAGTATGGCACCTGATCTTTAACAAATTGCCAAATTGTATTAAGGACCTTTATTTAGCGTAATATATTCTTTGATCTTTTAACCATCCAACGGTGTATTTGATTTTAAGACGGAGATTATAGATATGAAGCTGCAACACCAAACTGTATCCCCCGGTTTTTTCATTATTCGTTTTTCTGACTTGTCTCTATCACTACTGACGTGAATACGTCTTTAAGTATTCACGTCAAAATCACATCAACAAAAGACGGTTTCCAGATGTCGAAACTCGAAGATACAAACTTGCCACGTCTGCGTCGCCGTCAGATAGCACTGCAGAGCCTAAGCAAAATAATAATAATTACGAAAGATTTGAATCGCAAAGTTAAAATGATTGATTCGTAGAACAAAAAACAGGTTGATTGATTCAGAATCAATTGTTCTCATTTCTATTTGTGGGTTCCCTTTGTCAGCAATGTGATTGGCGAACGATTTTCAAATAACTCAATCAATGATTAATGTGATATTAATGAAGTAAACATTCATAATAGCTGGTTGACGGTTGAGCTGTCCAAATCAGAATTAATTACTTTTGGTGTGAGACGGGACAATCGAACAGTCAGAGCAGTTGGTAATTAGTTTCAAGTGGGAGCGAGAGCCGCGAGATGGGGGCGAAAAGTTCTGGAGTGGCGACTGCAAACCGGAAGACGTTGTGATGGAAGACCTCCCACTAGGTAGGCCGATGACCTGGTGAAGGCTACAGGAATCCGCTGGATGCGAGTTGCATGGGACCGGTCAATGTGGCGACACTTGGGGGAGGCCTATGACCAGCAGTGTACGTCTTTCGACTGAAATGATGATGATGATGACGTAGTTAGATAAAAATAAATGTGTAATCCCCTGTAATCCCCCAAGGGTTAAGCAGTTAAGTCCTACATGATAGGGGACGGGCCTATTTCCATTCACCGGGCACAGATCTAGACTCAGTGGCTGCTGCAGTATTGTCTCTCCTTCCCCTTTAAATCCATCCAAAGGTTGTCTTTAAAAGATCGCTTTTAGCGATAAGACCGCCCATTGTGTCACCCTTTGTAAAATGTTTAAAATTTTTGTATTTATAATTTGTATGGTGTACATAATAAAGAGTATTCTAATTCTGCTACTGGGAATACCTTGGTTATACTGGTTGTCTGATTTTCAGGCTACTGCCTACCTAACGACTCTCAAAGATCTACAAATGACAGCCGGGATCAACGGCTTAACGAGCTTTCCAAGGCACGGAGGAAACTTGGTATGTAATAAGTGGTCACCCATCCACGAAACAACCTGGGCAAGCACGGCTTAACCTGAACATCGACCCAAGTGGTTGTTACTAATTAGCCATGAGCTCCTCGGCTATTCTAGGTTGATGATAAATTGATAATGCTATAGATAGTGCTGACCACAACAAAGTAAATTTTCAATAGACCTCAACCTCATCGGTAAACCAAACAGCATTTTAGCATAATTATTATGCGACAGTGAACAAAATCGATAACCTGCAGTTTAACTAGAGTCACGTAATACAAACCTATCATTACTTTCTAGTTTATTACCAGCAGCACAGACGACAGACTATCCATGACGCACTTTTTAGTTCGGGAAAATATAACCTAAGCAATTTTGCAGTAACGCATACGACGCGTAAAAAGTCCGGCGCACAAAAAATCCGTGTCATTCTGGCAGGAGCCACGCCACGCCGCAAAAAAATAGAACGTTTGCTTCGATTCGCGCTAACGCAGACGGCACGTACTTTTAGTTTGCAATCTGCAATCGTTAAGAAGACGTAACGTACGCGGTATAATACGAGTACCATGGCGCTAGAGGTCAATGTATCGAAATACAAAATAGAACAGAAAGGTGATCACCCAGATTGGGCTATTTTCAAAAGTAGCCCAATTAATTAATAAATAATTTAATTATTTATTTGTATGCCATGCCATGCAGACATTTTGTGCGTCATAGAATCATTCGCACAAAAAGTCTGTCGCCTGCGCTACATCTTATGGGTGCATTACAATGTGCACCTAGTTAGGTGGTACCCATATCGGGCGACAATAAGCCAGATCGCGTGACGACAATATAGTCCCTTATCAATGTGACTATGCAGGCGACCGTCGTTATATTATTCTCTAGATGGTCTGATAAAAAATAATGTATCACGTATTTATAATTGTTATGCACTGTAAAATTATACTTTCAATCTAGATAGAATAGATTATTATAATCTGGCCAAATGAGGTATCATCGATCCATCCCAAACATTGTGGAGCCCCTTTGCAGGATATGACAAATTTATTGCACTGCCCATCCTGAACACCATCTGCGCCTTTCAAATGCATCTAAGCAATGAAGCAAATTTTAGAGCTTTGCAAGTGGTCTAGAACCATTCGAGTTTCATCGACACGGAATAAATAAGAATACCTATATGAAGTAGGTATATGAACTGTCTTTTTCTATTAAATAAAATGCATAAACCAAACCTTCCAAGACTGTTTAGTACTAATTTCTTTTAAGTCGTGTTTTTGACAGTTTTGTACTTGGTATAAGGTTTGAATTTGGTTAGAAATTGTTGTCGATTCTGTTGTGCACAAACTAAACTTAATTTAGGCTATTGCTTTCTTTGTCTTTCCGATAAAACGAGAAAGAGACGGACGTAATTTAGAGCTGTCAAATTTAATTGGAACTAATATTTCCATACAAATGAAGGGTGCACGTAAAAACATGTCGACTAAAAACACGGTGAAGCGCAAGGCATAAACTAGTTTGACATCTCTAACTTAGTTCATAGCTATAGCCGTCCTTTTCTCGCACTGCCTTTTAGTAAAAGATAGCAATAGCTTAAATTAAGTTAAGTTTGTGCACAACAGAATCGACACCATTATTAAAAGTACCTAAATAATGTCCCAACTTGGTTACTCCTTATATTTGCGTTGAGCTCCTTGAGTTATGAGTCGAGCTACACGATAACTGTCCAATCCATGATAGGACAGGTCCGCTGAAATCGGAGATAGTTCTCAGACACTAATCAAATCTGCATTGTCCTCATGTAAGTTGACTAACATTATGTCTGGACCCTAAAAGAGACCTCTGACTTTATTTCGGTTGTTTCTTCTCAGGGTAGTCACGTAAGGAACACCGTCCCTATCTAGTAAAAACTAAAATGACGTGTAAAAGTGTTTCTTAAAATCTATTTGCAAAATAAACATCATTTATTATTATGTATGTTTGACAAATGATAATCTTGTTCCTTAATAAGGACAACACTAAATTATCATTTGAGCCTTTGAACCAAAATACTCCGAAATAACTAATGAATCTTTTATACACAAGCACAAAAGGTTTACGTAGGTATGCCCTGAAAATGATTTCACGAGAAACTGATTATCTAACATTATTCTATTCAAGCATAATCAGAAGAGGAAATTCTCCATATTTTGTTCTCATTCGAGGTTGAATGTCTTATCTACGCTCTGCAAACAACATAATGAGCTTTTTCGTGACACCTTATATCCGAGGGAAAATACACATCTGAGCTAAAAGCGGAAAATATAGTTTGTGACTAGATTTTTCGTATTTCACAGACTTGTTGGTTTTGGCACTAAGTAACTATGATGGGAAATAGAATTTAGACTACCCAAATATTTTATTTCCCAGCAAAAGTTAGATTTGCTTTTTTGAAGAAATAAAATAAATAAATAAATAAATATCGCTGGACATTACACACAGCGCCTTCTAATGCCACACTAAGCAAGGCTTGTGTCGTGGTCACCAGACAGGTGATATACTACATATATAGTTTTTGTTTGTAAATACATACTTATTTTTTTTTTTTTTTTTTTTTATAATTTGTTTTCTACCGCAGACGTGGGGGTCCGCGCTCTTGTTTACATTTTATTAATTGTTTGATGAATTTAAAAGAAAAAATTCAAACTACGATCGTGCTCCATCATTGGACACGTTACATTAAACTAGGCTTATTATTAGTAACTTATGATCTACGTGAGTCCACCCAATTTTTTTTTTTTTTTAACCTTTACAGTTGTTGATGTTTCCTTAACCACTAATTAAAATTAACAAAAATACATACTACATATAAACATCCATGACTCGGAAACAAATGTCCATGCTCATCACACAAACATCTGCTCCTACCGGGATTCGAACCCGGGACCCTAAGAACGTAAGGCAGCTTCACTACCGCTGCGCCATTCGGGTCGTAAATAAAAGCTAAATAAATGAAATGTATCGATAAGCCTAATTCAATCCTTTTGAAAGCCTTAGTAGAAACAAAAAAGACTTTGACAACAATTGCCAAGTGTCCAGAAGATAGATGTAGGCTTTTCGCGTGGTATCACACAAATGTGCTCCCGGAGCACAGCAGTGGCGTGCCTACCGGACAACAATAGGGCAAGACCACAAGGCAAGCGGACTGTTCAGAAGCCCTGACTCCGACCCTATTGAAGAGCAATAGGGTATAAGGGCAAGAGTTTTCGCTGGTATGAAAGTACCGCCACTAGTCTGGACTAGAGGGTCTGGACCCTCTGGTACTAATAAATCGATCTCCTGGTTTTACCACTTCATCATCTTCATCATCTATCAGCCGGGAATCACACTTCTCGGTTCTGTGCGTCTCACATTTAGGTGCTTCCCGTGATTTTGACGATAACGCTAACCTTACGAGCTTTAGAACGTCCCTGGTTTCTTAGGCCAAACCTTGGCTACCATTTGGTCAAAGCCTTGCTTGATTAGCCATCTCTGCGTCTAGCCAGATGTCCTCCACCACTTAGTTATCTATTAATAAAAATTGTTTACATAAAAATCTTGCCGTCCAGTGATCGAATTCGCAAGACAATACGCTCAAAAACGGGAATCGCTGATGTGGGCAATAGGACTGCTGGTTTGAAGTGGGATTGGGTGGGCCATGTCTGTAGAATGCATCAGGAACGATGGGCCAAAGTCGCCACTCAGTGGGTGCCAGAAGACGGGCAGCAGCATAATTCACGCACAAGCTTTTCAATAATGCACTGTCTGGTATGAAAACAATACGAACGAATTAATTTATTAACAACTATGTAATTACGGCAACCGCTAAACGATAGTGTATACTGAAAGCCGAATAAATAAATGAACACATTTTCGGTGTGATATGACTGTAAATACACGTCGGATATTGCTAAGGACAGGAGTAATTAGGGTAATTCACTGAAACAAGCTTTTGACGATATTAATGTTGGTTCCAGCTTCCATTTGTGGATATTGGATAGTCTGAAGCATGCTTATGGCTAAATAATAACAGCTGCTCGGAGTCGATCGTCAGGTTAAGCCGCGCTTGCCTAGGTTGGTTCGTGGATGGGAGACCACCCATTACATACCGAGTTTCCTCCGTGCCTTGGAATGCACGTTAAGTCGTTGGTCCCGGCTTTCAATTGTAAATCTTTGACAGGCTTTAAACTTCTGAGCCGCCATAAAGTTTTAACAGAACTATCAATCAAGAACGTAAAGTGTTAAGGTGTCACACGTAGCAATCTAACAAAGTGACACAAAAGCTTCACGTAAAGGCGGTGTTTTGACTGCTTGTCACAAATTAGAGGCAGACAAACATGTTTGACAAACACGGATCGTGAGCGAGGCTAAGTGACGAAACGAACAAGACGTGACGTGTTTAGGAAGTCGTAAATTACCGCAAAATGGGTGAGGAGAGAAGGTCTATTCTATTTCAAACAACTTGAACAAACACGGATTTGTTCGTCTAGACTCGATCATGATGAGTAGAGACCGGATTATATGGAAATGTATATTTCCATATGCATGCAAATTGATAAGCAGGATAAATAGTAAGGAACGGGCGGAGACACCACTATCAATCTTCCTCTAAAATACTCATATTAGAGGAACTTGATAGTGGCGCCTGTTACAGAAAAAAAGAAAAGAGAGGAAGTCGTTTGTTTTGGTATGGACATATAAAGGAGAGGAAGAGGAACGCCAACGAAAATATAGATAGATTGTGTGAGGAATGATATGAAAGAGAAAGGAGTGAAAGATGCCGTGACTCCTCACAGGGAAAAATGTAAGAAGAAAACGTGTTGCGTCGACCTCAAGTGGAATAAGTAAATAATGGAACAAGAGCAGGAAGATGATGACTTACTTCCAATAAATGCATGCGTTGGTTTAAAATATCACATCGAAGTATTTTTTTTTCCATTTGACGCAATAATCGTGCAAGTTTCGGTATACACACTTAAACAACATAAGTTTCCAATGATCATCGTTAAAAAGTGAGTGAACCTTCTTCTCAAAACCATTTCACGACACATCCTCGAATTTTATAGCATGCAATTTTATGCGGTACATTTTCTTGGTTGGGACTAAAATATTTTTTTATTTTTACGACGGAATTTGAAATTTTTGTGCTTAAAGTTAATTTCTCGTCATGTTTTACTACTTGCATCCATTTCGGTGAGTGTGATCTTGAATTTACATTTCCTCCGTTTGACTTTTACGGCTTGGGAAGCAGTGATGAGATCTAATTTTGACGTACGTTCAACAAAACGTGCATATCTAAACCTGCACAATAATTGAGTGTCTTCCGGCTGCGCCAAAAAATGTAGGCCCAGTTTAGCAAACATCCGAGCCCCGACACCAGTTTTCCTGGTTCTGAGATAGTAAAGTGATACTGATGTTACTTAGTACGAATATTATGCCAAACTCCCAAAGTGGAGGCCTGTGCTAGCAGTGGTTACATTGTTAACGCATTTATGCAAAACCCTTATCTTTCGAAACTTCTAGACAGTCTATCATATCTGTTCGTATGACAACTCCGATCTGCAGCATAATTTGATTTGCCAGACCCCTGGTTGCTTAGGAATCCAAAGAATCCCTTGAAGGGCCGATCACAATTTTAACTGTAATTATCTATCTATGCTAGTTCGGCTGTTCTTGAGGCTTCGTGACAAGGTAACCACAAAGGCTGGATGTTGGGGTCGGTCAATAGTTTCGGCCTCTAGATGTTTTTGCCTGAACTTTTTACACTGATGAAGACTCTCTCCAGAACCCTAAGTCCTGAAACTGCGTCAAGCGAAAGCCTACGGGGTTTCATACGGAGCACATTTGTGTGATACCGCGCAAAATCTCAGCCAGTACCATCAAAATCACATAAAACTGACAAAGAACCTAAAATACACTACAATAAAACAAAGTGTACTTTTAACAGCCATTTGTAGACCTTTATGGTAATAGCAGAGATGTCCGAATTGCGGTTTTATTCAGAGCCGCTGAAAGCCAACGACTCTTTATACAATTTGTTACCGCGGAGCTCGGAATCGCGATACGATGTTACATTTACTGGGGAATCTGGATCAGTGGTTGCGGTAAAAGATTTAGGGGTCGTCTTTTGTTTTTGAAGATCAAAACGGTAAAAACACATGTTCGCAATATCTTGATAATAATTATGAAAAATATTAAGATGAGTTAAGGCGACTACAAGAGCTAAATGCGAGTTTTGTAATGCCTGAAAGTATAATGATTCACTGCAATACACAAAACCAGAAAAATATGTGGTATTCTTCAGGATATATGCTAATATGATTGTGTTTTGAAAACATAATACAATTAATTTTCCTCGACAAAAAAATCTCGAATTATCTCTAAAAATTCCTTATAACGAGTAAAAACCATACTAAAATACATGCGATCATTCAGATTTTTTGGCAAATATTCCACAAGAAACATATTGGCATCATAGTGTTAATCCTATCCATGGATTTTTTTTAAATCGATCGAGACCACTCATTTCGCATTATTCGCCCCGCAGTGACTGACGTAACAACCACTTTGTAAAGCTAATTAGAACTTTATTCTAACAGTATTTCAGACGAAGTTTGAACCACCACAAATAGAGTTGCTAATTTAGCTCATGTAGTCGCCTTAAGTTTTTATGACTTAGGCTGTGGTCTCATTTGTGCGTTGCGTTGCATCGTCTTAGTGTCAACTCTGCGTTTTCTTAAATATATTTTTGCCATGCCTCATTACGCGCTGCGCTTTCGCACGCGAATTTTCAACGGATCGAATCATCGACGGACGAGAGATGAAGTGAATACCAGTACTTTACATGGAGCGACTGCCTATCTGACCTCCACAACCCAGTTAACACTGGGTAATACGGTACCCTTTGGTAAGATTGGTTGTCACACTTTTGGGCCACTGACTATCAGTAACGACTGTCAAAGATCTATAAATGACAGCCGGGACCAACTGCTAAACGTACTTTCCGAGGCACGGAAGAAGTTTGTTATGTAAAGGGTGGTCACCTAAACCTAAAGATCGACCCGAGCGGCCGTTATTATTTAGCCACGAGCCCCTCGAGGCATAATTATAAATTTCTGTAGTAAGAACAATTATTCAGGTTCTGTAGTAACGTATGTATGTACTCAGACCAGTCAGTACCGTGTGGTCTCAGTAACTTGATGCGTCGAGAAAATTTGAGGGTTACAGCTGGGACATTCGTAGTGTGTCTAGTAAGTAACTTTGTGCTTTTTACCGCAGAACTTGAAACTTATGTTCTTGTTTAGTATTCTGTGGCAATTTGAGGGTGGCATATGTTCTTTTGGTTTGTTCATAATTTATTTGTCAAAGATTTTCGCAATTTGTAATAGACAAACAGAATTTAAATGAAAATAATGTGATAGTTTGCACAGCTGTTGGTCCCGGCTGTTATTTGTAGATCTTTGACAGTCGTTACTGGCCCAAAAAGTCTGACAACCAGTCTTACCATGGGGTATCGTATTACCCAGTACTAACTGGGTTGTGGAGGTCAGATATATAGACAGTCGCTCCATGTAAAATGCAGGTATTCAGCTGCATCCGGTTAGACTGGAAGCCGACCCCAACATAGTTGGGAATACGCTGGGCAGATGATGATGATGAGTTTACAGTCTAGTGCGCACGTTGTATATTTAGTAGTTACATGCTTGAAGGGTTAGCCAGAGATGTGCCTACAGGGTTAGTTTTTAATGACCAGCCGAAATTTAAAATTAAGATCTAGATATCAAACGAAAAGTGCATTTTAAATATCCCATAAATATTAAAAAATATATGTAATATGTCCATAAATATGAAATAAAATAATAGCATTCATTTGAAAATGTCCTAAGAATTTCCTAAATCATAAACCTTGTGGGAATCAATGCAAATATGTGCGTGCATACACTGTGAAATGTATGTGCGTGCATACACTGTCAAATGTATGTGCGTGCATACACTGTCAAATGTATGTGTGTGCTAACTGCTACTCGTCTAGGTTGTTGAATTGGATTGTGCTGTTGCAATATCTACACGTTCGCTTTTTAGTGGTGGACAGGAATTAAATTTTATTAAAAAAAAAAATGTAGGTATTTTTCTTCGTCATAACAAAAATATTATCGATTCTAAACCATCTCTGAAAATTTGGCCGGTCATTGAAAACTAACCCTCGTGTAGTAAACTCACATTTCACCAGTTATGTTTATAATAAGGGGCGAGCATATCGGCATCAATCAATCTCCAATAAATTTATAAAAAAAAAAAACAAACAAAAAAAAAATCTTCGTTGGATTTTTCCGTCACGAATTTTTCAATAGCAGCCACAGAGTCTGAATTTGTGCCCGGTTGACGGCACTCAAATATAACCGGCAAAATATGGGTGTAGTACAGTCACGTCTAATAATATGTATGTAGGTACACTTTCCTTAATATTATAGCTATTTTCTCGAGAAATAACGATTGCAACTAGGAGATTGGATCTTTTTCATAAAAATATGAGTTCCAGAATACTATGTACGGTCGAACAAGCTATTTGGTTTACAGTTTAATGAACAAATTACATTGTAAAGTGTAAACCAAATAGCTTGTTCGACCGTACGTAACATTAGGAGAAACACAATATATAGACGTGACTGTGCACCTCTGCCCTTCGCGACTGTCAAGGTTAGGATGTTATGATATGTAAACTGAAAATATTTTAGTATTTCTTACAATAAGCCATTGTAATAATGTATTTACGCCTTTATTGGCGCCTTGAAACAGTGACACGGGGTCGCGGCAGACCACGAAGGAGATGGCGGGGCGAACTGGATGTCTTCCTTCAGAAATAGAAGGAAATAGCATAAAATCGTGATCGTTGGAAGGAATGCAGGAAAGTCTTTGCCCCACAGTGGAACAATACAGGCTAGCTATAGTAATAATAAGCCGTTGTAATTTCAACTATTTTTTTCGCAAATTCAGACCTTATTTCGCTGGGTGAAGTAAAATGAATGTTTTAGATTAGGTACTTCTGTGGGAAAAGTACTATGTATATGATGTATGTTATTTATATTTCGATAGCTGTCCCTCGGGAGCATACTACCGGAATAAAAAGTATCCTATATTATGTAATTCCAGGTTATAAACTATCCTTGTGCCAAATTTCATCCTTATCCGACGTATTGTATTGTATTGTACAACGGGCTCGTGTCCGCAACTCCACGTCAAAGCGCGTATTTTGCGTATGGGCTCTAATCCATCACGTGGGCCCAGTGCGGGTTGGTTGATAACACATGTCTTCGAATTTTTGGTTCTAGGACAAGCCGGTTTCCTCACGATGTTTTCCTTCACCGTTTTGAGAGCAGTGATGATGAAATAAATTGCACAAAGTAATGCGCCTGTCTGGGTTCGAACCCACGACTTACTGTTCGTAAGTCGGGGCCGCCACGACTGGGCCACCGCTGCTCTTCCATATCCGAGGTGCTGAATAATCAAACGCTATACTTGGATTTGACCGATGATTCTGATGCTCCAAGCATTGCAGCCGTTGGTTCTGCACCTGATCTGTCTCCGGTCATGTTGGATGACATTCCCGTTGGACTACGAGAGTGCAAAATATGTCCCGCACCGATACCAAAAATCAAAAAAATCAAAACATTTTATTTCACATAGGCCTAGATGGGCACTTATAAAACGTCAAAAAAGGTGCACGGTTCGCATTGGTCGATTCCATGGAGAAAAACCGGCAAGAAACTCCATGGAAACTCTTTTTAAATCATTTGCTATTACAATATTATTATGTTACAGCATTAGTAAGTATGGGAGGACAGCGTAGGCCCGACAATATGTCGTTGCTCACTATACAAAAAATGTAAAACAAGATAAATATTTAACAAAAGTTAAACAGCATCTGGGAATCTACAAAGCCTACAATGTTCACTCATTCACAAATAATAGGTAAAAAAAAAACCATCTATACAAAGGTAAGTAAATAAAAAAAGAAAATTTAATTAAAAAATCCCTCCGGCAAGCCGCAGGAGGAGGTAGATTTCGAAGAAGGTGCTGGAGCGTCCGACTATTGAAAATTTCTATAAAGAGTTCTACTTATGTGTACAATCTACAAAAAAAATATGATTTCAAAATCGTTGTCCTGTAATGGAAAGTTTACCCTTTTTAAATTCTCTCATAAGAGTTTAGCATGGAAACGCCCTCAAAAGTTTAGTTATAATTTTTTATTTCGAAAACTATAAGTTTTATCGCTAAACTTTGAAGGTAACAATTGTAAAGTAAACAATAGGCTTTCAAAAAAAAATATTTGCGACGCTCAAAATGTTTACTGTTTCGGAGATATGATTTTTTTTCGCAAAAAATTTGGAATTTTCAACCCCCTCCCCAATTTAGGGGTTGCATCACAAAAGTTTTAATTTAAAGATGTCCGTATTCGTACTCAGAGTGATAAAAATGAGAAACGGTTCAAAAATTTTCCATAGGAAAAAAGTTATGGCCAAAAAACTGATTTTAGAAAAACCGCCCCCCCGCCGCCCCCCATGGACGAATTCCGCCCATTCACGAACTTAGCCTAAGTTTTGACCGTTTCGATTTTTTGGCCAAGTTTGAAAGCAATCGGTTCATAATTGCGACCTGTAGAGTGTGGCTAAATTTTGCTTGTCACCCATATACATACGTATTCATATATATCCCGTAGGTGAGAGACCAATAGGTAGATTTTTTTTTTTCAAAAAAAGGAAATCTACCTAAAACTAAATTAAACAAGTGACACAAATATTGTCAAACGAGGTTACGTTTGACTAATCTCGATCCCGTTGATGTTATTTATATTTCTTAGCAAAATCAAATCTGTTGATACATCTTACCCTAACAACATAGTAAATATTTAAATGCACAATAATTCAGCCACACGTGTATGCAAAAATCAATTCCAAATCCAACAAAAATAGTTTTCAATAAGACTCACTTTCCGAATCCCACCAATCTCGGCGTCGAATGGAAATTCAATTCCGTTTGATACCAGGAATTATTGCAAACGCGAGAATGTGGAGCAACATTTGAAAGACAGCATTCAATGTAAATGTTAGATGCTTTTCTATGCTATGTACTAGCTGTTTCCCGCGACTTCGACCAGGTAAAGTTCGATAGCTCTCCCTCGGGATCATAATATGATTTATCTTGTTCTTGTTTTATAATAATACGTTTTATCTTGGTAGTATATTACGTATGGTAAAACGTTTTCTTTATATCAATCTAGTCTTAGACGATTCGTCAGCCGAAAGGGCAGGGATATCGCACAATCGTGGTGACGCGTGACGCAGCGAGTAGAGGGAGCAACCTATAAAGGGTTCCCTATCCATTTGCATAAAATTTTAAGACCTAATATAACTTAGCATAATTTTGTTTGGCATAATTATATTTTCGCATAACATAATTACGCATAACAGCTTACGCATAATTTTTTAAGCATAATTTCTCTAGCCATAATAATGATTAAGCATAATATTCTAAAGCATAAATTTATTGAGCATAAAGCTCTAAAGCATAACTTTTTTAAGCATAATATCCTAAAGCATAAATTTGTTTGTTGTTGTTGTATTTTGTGGGTTTTTTGTCGCTGTAGGAAGCATGAAGCAAGCAAGCATACAGCATGCAAGCAAGCATACAGCATGCAAGTAAGCATACAGCATGCAAGCAAGCATGCAAGTAAGCATGCAGCAAACAAGCAAGCATGCAGCATGCAAGCAAGCAGCAAACAAGCAAGCATGCAGCATGCAAGCAAGCATGCAGCATACAGCATTCAAGCGAGCATGCAACATGCAGCAGGCAGGGTTTCTGTCACGGCTCCGGCGCTGCGGGCCTCCGGCGGCCCCACGCGTCCTAATCGTCGCAGACGGCTTTCGCTCACCACCGCAGCTTCAGCTTGTTGGCCGGCTTCGCCGGCCAGCCTCAGCCGCGGCGGCTCGCTCTCAGCCGCCTGCTCCTCAGCCCGCGGGCCGCCTCACCCCTACGCGCCTACGCGATTTTAAATTACACTCTAGGGGTAGGACAAACAAGACTACGTGGAGTCGGTTTTGCAGCAATTCGGTTCTGTCACTAAATTTTGTTGCACAGCATATTAAATTTTTAACCAACAATATTATTTAATTGTTACAGAAACTATAGCAAATTGGTTTGATCAGAATTAACTGATTGACATATTTTTTTATACAAAACTGTATAAACATCTAACATATTCTTCAGATAAAAGTTATCTCGCGATTGAAAAATCGTTTAAGTTACATAATGTTAAATATTATTAATATGTTAATGTTAAATAAATCATTTGCATGAAAATTGTTTTTGTTATTAATGTTCGAAAATTGTTTTTGTTTTATGCCTAAATATTATTATGCTAATAGTCATTAGGCCCACTAACGTTATGCGAATCAAATTAATGCCAAAAAAAATTAGTCTTTAAGATGATTATGCCAACATTAAATGTATGCCTAAAAAAATTATGCCGAAGTATTATTATGCCAAAACAAATTGTGCCAAAATCGTTATGCCGAAGTATATTAGGACAAAGAACATTATGCGAAAAGAAGGGATCCCCCTATAAAGCGATGCGCTCGCAGAGCGCGTTCACTCCCCGACCCTTGCTCGAGCCAGCCCGCGATGCTGAGCCTGTAGTAATAAAACAGTCCCTAAATAATGACAACCAGATCCAGCCTGTCCCTTTGCTGCCCCCATGGACGCCCTAAGCCGAGGTCCGTACCCCACAGGGGGTGCCCTTAGAGCGCTGTTGCTTAGTTTTTAGTCATTTTTGCCCTGGCTGGAGGCCTTTAATTCCCAGTTAAGCAGAAGCCAGTCTTCATAGACTGAACTGCGAGATGTCCTACACAAAAAAAAAAAAAAAACGCGTTCACTTTTGCTTGGAAGCTCGGATGCGACGGACGTTGAGTGCGAACTGTAGTTTTAAATTATTTCGGTGTCTAACGGTTTTCTTATGTAATTGTGTTGATTTTGTGATTTGTTATTTAATTTAAAAATGAATAGTTCTAAGTTGCATTGATAATTCTTTTTAAAATAATAAATGAGCTTCTGATCCATAAGACTAGGTTATAAACTATCTATGTACCAAATTTCATACAAATCCGTTCAGGAGTTTTCGCGTGTTAGAGTAGCTAACATACACACACAAATAAACTTTCGCCTTTATAATAAAAGTGTGTGACTACATAATATATCCAGATCATGGTTCTCAATTCTTTTTTTTTCTCGGCGCCAAATCTTCTATTTTAGATACCTACCCTACATATAACGGAAAACTTTAAATATCATAAAATATTATAAGAGAATGAAAAACGACTGTCAAAGATGAAGATACGAATGACAGCCGGGACTAACTGTTTAACGTGCTTTCCGAGGCACGGTCACCCATCCACAGACCAACCTAGGCAAGCACGGCTTAACCTGAAGATTTACCCGAGCGGCTGTTTTTGCTCATCTTGCTTAGATTTGAGGACAAGAAAACTAATACATATTTTTACAGTGTCCGTACGTCCGTACGGCATAAATATTGTTTACCTTAAGGCTGATACTCCAGGGTAGCCCGGGAAATTCCTAGACCTTGACTAGACTTTTTCAAGGTCAAAGTAGGAGTATATCCTAGCTAAACTTTTACGAACTTGATTGATGATTACAATTCTGTAACTACATACGTCTAATAGTCGCGAATTGTAATTTTAATCAACGTACAACCTAGCACTGGCCATCAAATTGCAAAAACGTAAAAAAATTGAATTTCGCTGGCTACTTTGAAGCATTCACCTTAACTGAACACCACTGTTTGCATTTCGGAATCCCCTCAGTGCAATGAAGAGCGCGTTGTGTTACGTACTCGTATATCCCGAATATTCCCGAATGCCTTACGATCTTTGACGAGCGTCTCGATATTGGTGTCTAAAGTTTGAAGGAAGTTATGATGGCTTTCGTGAATGGCTGAACGAAATAACAATAGTCAATGCGTCATATTTCTTCTTAAGGGGACTACAGAAGCTAAATTAGCAACTCTATTTGTGGTGGTTCAAACTTCATTTGCAATACTGTTAGAATAAAGTTCGAATCAACTAATTTTTTTTTTTTTACAGAATATAATGTCATGCCTGGAATCTCCGAAGGGTTAAGCAGGGGTGTACGCCCACATTTTGCCAGTTATGTTTAAGTCTCATGTAAGTAATGGAGGGCGAGCCGACTGCTGAGCATGAGATCCTGGATTCCCAGGTTGGGCGAAGTGTTTTTGGGTTTTTCCATCAGAAATTCTTCAGTAGGCGCTACGGAGTCTGGATTTCCGCGCGGTTAATGGAAATAGGTACTTTTTCCTCCCATCCTAAAAAAAAAACAATAAGGGCAAGCCGTTATACTCGGAAGTTTTAAAGTTGGGTTATGGAGGTAAGATAGGCAGTATCTCCATGTAAAACACTGATACGGGTAACTAAAATTCTTGACATTTTCTCTAAATTCCTGTGTGTTCACACAATCTTTTGTTTTAGTCGATTTTTGACCACGATTGCGAAGAATTCCCCGAAAATAGAAGAAGATTGGAAGTTATTTCCTAAAACCGGGTAAAGAAGTATCATTTATTCAAACAAATGATTAATTTTCCATCCATTATCATGTCTGAGATGACAGGGAAATATGTTCAGACAATGGTACCAGACATTGTCCCAGTGAGTTGTCATTAGCTGCGTATTGTGTCCTCGGTTCATTTCTTGGGTCATTAGTTACTAGAATATACTTCCTACTAGCGTATCAGACTTATTGTCAGTGATTTTAGCTTCTTTAGAGATTGTGACAATAAGCTAGTTTCCACCATCGTAAAATTGCAATTCTATTTAGTCCGTTAGTAAAGAGTAGAGTATTGGAAAATTATGGACAAGTTTTTTTCTCGACTCAAAACTCGTGAGTGCCACCTGTGACGTCAGATCGCACTATAAATTATACCACGGCGTGACGTATTGGGAATTTTAAAAGTGTCGTAATTATCTTCGTCAGTTTTGGTTTACGTATCAAAATAGGAAATACGGGTCAAACATTTTTTGATAACTGACGGACTAATTAGATTTTTTCAGTACACAACCCTATACATTATGTGGTTTCTTAGTTATGTTAACGGTTTTAGTACAGAGCCACTACAATCAAGCTAATACAGTCTGAAGATTTTCATCTTTATCGGTAATGCATTAGGTTCCAAGTTTATTGGGAAAATTTGATCGTTTTGAGTAGCTCGATATGCTGGCCTATACATTGATGACGCGAAAGGAATTTGTGGGGATTGGAACAGGTGGTGTTCTGCAGTTTCTGCCTACCTCCATGGGAATAAGTCGTAAGTGTTTGCATAACTATAACATTTTATGATAGTACTCTAAACCTACTGTAATTGTACGGACCTTGTAGAAACTAGAACAAATTTCTTTGCGTTTTTGCCATACCTATTATTAGAATCCAATCTCACAACTTAGGACCCATTAATGTTAATATTAATCCGTGGTGGAACGTTTACAACTGGGCCTATCCCAGTTGTAAACGTTCCTTTGTGCCTAATGGCCTTGTTTCGTTCTTTCTCCTACTGATATGGAGGGAAGTGGAAATTATGGATTTTAACTACCCCTCCTCTATACTTTTCTGATTAATTTCGTTGCAGGATCCAAGACAGTTAAATTCATTTTCTGGGACTTCGTCGAGCTTCATTATCTTGGCACTTTTCTGGTGGTTGCCACTGTTCATTCTGGCTTTCAGGAGTTACAGTGGTTTGAGAATGTTGTGGCAGACTTGTTCCAAAAAAAAACTACTCTAAAGTCTCGAGTTACATCTGACTTGCTTTTTCCCAACTGCTGGGGACGGCTTCCAGTCTAATCTAACCGAATATAACACGGCTAAAACGGGCAAATCAAATTATATTTTTTTGATTTACGAAGAGGTATCCGTAATCGTAAATAATTTCGCCATAATTCAATGTTATAGAAGAAAGCCTCGAATCTATTAAAGGCAAATAAAAGATTATGCCCACCCTTTATTAAAACCCTTAACTCAATATAAATGGTCTGTTTTTATTAAAAACGAAATGGTTTTGATCCTGCAATTAATTGTTATTTAATTTTAGGAGTTGGGAGCACTGACGGTCTGTAATTAGGTATGTAAATTTAAATTGATTGGGCCGCTTTGTTCCGTTTGATATTCGCTTTGTTAGTGATATGTTTTGAATTGTTACTTACTTTTGGCAACAAAAACATTTTGTTGGAGCAAAAACCAGCATAATATCCCCGAAAAATTGAGTTTGTTAGTTTCAGGAGTGCGGTCCCTCACATCCTGTAGAGTTTCATATTAAAATCATGGCCTGCTTGACTTGAAGCAATACTGATCCCGTAGAGTGCTTATAAGGCCACGATCACGACTACGACTTTTGGCCGCAGAAACTTTGACCAGGGCGAAAGTTTGGTCGCACGACCAGGTCATCATCAGTCATCAATTCGGTCGTTTAAAATTTAGTTTTAAACGACCGAAAATTCCACTGCGCACCATTACTTATCGGCCACTTAAGGACATAGTTAGGGAATGTTTTGATCAGGATCCTGAGCTGCTGAACTGGGAAGCGATAACCGAGCTGCAAGATGTAAATGATATGCTCAATGAATTTAATTCGCGATTGCTTTTACTGTTGGATGTCCACGCACCTCTAAAAACTGGTGTTGTTAAGGAGTGTTGTTACCCTTGGATTACTGACAATGTTAAATTGATGATGCATTTAAGAAATAAAGCCCATGCAGAGTATTTAAAAGACAGAAAAAACGATCACAAAAAGATTTATTACAAAGAATTGAAATCGCTTGTTTCTGTTTCTCTATTTTACGAAAAGTCAGCATACTACAAACACAAAATCAACAGTCAAATAAATGACTCCAAAGCACTTTGGAAAAACTTAAAGTCTAACCTGCTCCCGTCTAAACATAAGGAATTACCTTTGCACTTTAATGACCCCAACCAAATTTGTGACCATTTTCTAAATGTGCCAGGTACGGATACAGTTAGTGAATCAATGCTGACATTTTTTGAGTCCACTCGTAACAATGGTTCCACGTTTGTCTTGTCACCTACAACAAGCAAGGTAATCGCGAACATACTAAAAACAATTAAATCAAATGCTGAAGGTTGCTATGGCATTACCATTAGTATGATATTTCTGACACTGCCGGTGACTTTGGACGTCATTACCGCCTTAGTGAATGCATCTATCACAATCATCATCATCTTTCCCTGACTCCTGGAAAATCGCCAAAGTGCTCCCATTGCCGAAGACTCTAAATGCATCGGACATGAAGGATCTTAGACCTGTTAGTATACTGCCAGTACTTTCTAAAGTTTTGGAGAAAGTAGTTTGCGCGCAATTGGTTAATTTTCTAGAGACTAATAGAATTCTCCCTGATGTTCAGTCAGGGTTTAGAAAGGGCCGTAGCACAACCACGGCTTTGTTGGATGTGACTGACAATATCTTGTCAGCTCAAGATAATGGGATGTGCACACTTTTGGTTTTGCTTGATTTTTCGCGCGCATTTGACTGTATTAACGTTCCTTTATTATTATCAAAGATGGTTTTCTATGGATTTGACGAAGACACAGTAAAATGGTTTGAAAGCTATCTTAGCGATCGTACGCAATTCGTTGAAATACGCCGGGCGGACGGTTCAACAGTTGTTTCTAGACGTTGCTCAGTAGGAAGGGGGGTTCCACAGGGCTCTATCCTTGGGCCAGTATTGTTTATTTTATACTGTGCAGATTTGATTAGAGTTATAAAAAAATGTAAGTACCATATGTATGCCGATGACACACAGGTTTACATTTCATTTAAGCCGGAAGACTACGAGCAAGCATTAAAGGATCTTAATGCAGATCTTGAGAGCATAGTACAGTGGTCTAATTCCAACACGCTTGCGTTAAACCCTACAAAAACTAAATTTATGCTTTTTGGTACAGTAAACCAGCTGAGTAAAATTAAGCCATGTACCGGCTGTGTAACAATTATGGGTCAACCTATTGAACGGGTTTACGACGCACGTAATTTAGGTCTTATAATGGGCGCGGAACTCCGTTTTCACAAACACGTTACTGAGTGTATCCGTAATTGTTATTATAGGCTTAAGATTTTATACAAAGCCCGTCCCTATCTTAGCGAAGAATTGCGTGTTTTGCTTGTGGAGTCTTTGGTTTTATTGTACTGTATTTAGTTACATTGTACTGGCGATGGTTGCAGGAAGACTGGACTGTCCCTTCATTCGGCATTGTTCCAGCAGACATGTTGCTGTACCAGTGTCGGAGAGAAGATATTAGTTATGTATTTATTTTGACTTTGTTTTATTTTGGTTTGGTTTAATTTGCTTTGTTTCGTTTATTTTGACTTAGTTTTTGGATTTCATTTGTTTTGATTTAATTTAATGTTTAGTTATTGACTTAGATTCTGGATTTTATAAGATTTATTTGATTTAATATGTTTTTGATTTAATTTATTTCTAGTTTGATTGAGTTTTGTTTTTATTTTATTTTATTGTGATGTTGCTTTATTTGTTGGCTTTATTTGATGTTTATAATTATTTGGCAATGGGTGTTATTTACCTGAAAATAAATGAATTTATTTATTTATTATTTTATCAAAGTTGAATTATGCAGACACAGTGTATGGTCAACGACTTCTCTCAAAAACTGAAAGAATGATCCAAAGACTTCAGAACTCCTGTGCACGTTTCTGCTTTAAAGTTCCTTTTAGGGGACATGTTACACCCTTCTTAAATGAGCATAACATTCTAAAAATGAAAGCTAGACGTAAGTTGCATCTGGCGACCCTACTTTTTGGAGTTATCAAGTCTCACTCCCGATAGGCTGTCATGGACTAGTAGGCACAGAATCGGTGAGGGAAGAAAATGTTCCCAACAGCTCTCCATTCCCCAGCACAAGACGGCGGCCTTTAGGGGCAGTTTCCGTTATGCAGCTACAAAATGTTGGAACAATATCCCGCCTCCCATTAAGTTTAGTAAAAGTTGCTCGACATTCAAGTCAAAATTGAAGTTGTTTTTATTAAATCATCAAAATGAATTTCAAAATGTTCGAGCCGACATGTCAGCCATTTAATATAAAACATAATTATTTTGTTTATATATTTATCAATACGGTTTACATCAAGTATTTATCGTTTACAATCTAATGCATTTTTAATTTTTAGACTCGTTATCAATTTTACACATTTTAAATTATATCTAATTTTTACTTTATTTATTTAATTTTACCCATGTTATTAATTTTACACATTCCACCATTTTTAGTTATTGTTATTGTTTCTTAGTGCATGTCATCAAATTTATTTTTGTTACCTATTCTATTTAATACAATTTTCGATTTCATCATTTGTGCTTTTTATCATTATTGCCGTTTTAATATATTGTTTTATTATTATTATTAATGGGCACGGTATTTTATTAATATGCAACTCTGCCAATTTTATTAATTTTATGAATTCTATAATTTTATTGTTTAGTGATGTATCAGTTTTAATCAATTTTACAAATTAGGTATATCAAGTATATCATTAACACAATGTCATGCATTTTTTAATATAAGCATTGTTTATCTAAATATTAAATTATTTCCATATTTTTGCTATTTATAATGTCTTTTTGCTCTTTCTTTATAAATTGTTTTTATAACACAACACTGACACTGTAACTGTAAGACACTGTTTTTATAATTATTTTACGTTATGTTTTTTTTTTTTTTTTCCAATGTTATTTATTTTAAACATTCCATCATTTTTTACTTTTTGTTATTATTTTTAATGTGTTTATGTAACATAATAACATTATATTGTTATTTGATATTTGTGCAAAATTTTTTTGAGTTTATTATGTGTTTGTTTATGTGGTCGAGCGTATGGCACTCGTGGGCTGCAGCTGAAAATCAGCGTCAGGTGGCACACCTTGTGTCGCCATCTGACATTATGCTGAGCTGAGGCCCTTTTGGCATTATAAGCTGTTTGTTTATGTATTATGTAAAATGTTATAGGTATTTTAATGCCAAATAAATACAATTTTCTTTCTTTCTTTCTTTCTTTTCTTTCTATCAAATCAATTTTGTTCAAGATATCGGCCGGTCATGCGACAAGTCGTGGCCGTGGTCTCTATGTATGCGTTAGCCTTAAAAAGGGTTACCCCTTTACCCCATTTAGAATTATAAACAAAAAACTGGCGCCGGCTCAAAACCAAACAATGTGGTGTCAGGTTATTGGGGTCTCGGCTCTTTATTGGTTTGCCCTCCCAACAATAATATATTATGGAGATTATAGCATTTTTTTGCATAAATTGTGGAGTTTATTTTGCAGACTGTAGGTAAAAATACAGAGAAACAATCAAAAGGGAAAAACAGGATTAGGTACATTTTTCTTGTTGGATAAACTTGAAGGAGCGGCCACACTTTTCATTTGAGTGTAAACGTGGTTTGAGCTGATTAGATAGAACGTTATTACTATTTCTACTTTTTGGCTTTTATTGCTTGATTAGAAAGTCTTTTCTAAATGGCGCAAGGTGTTTCTACGCCCACAAAAGTGGACACTCTCCATTGCAAATGTCACATCAAGTTTACCTTCGCAGCATCGCAGTGTTACAGTCTCTTTTAAGACTCAATATGTCATTTAAACAACGGAGCCTGAAGACGTTGAATTGGAAGGCCTCCTACAAGGTGGATACGCTAGATGCAAGACGCGCGGTACTGGTCAATGTGGGGACACTTAGGGGAGACTAGTGTCCAGCAGTGGACGACTTTTGGCTGAAATAAAGACGATGATGATGTCGTTTACGCCCAAGTATCTACTGCAGTTTCCCATTTCCTGCATACATGTACGAGTATGCAATATACACTCAGCGACAATTCAAGCTTTACATTTCTACTAATACATGCAATCGCTTTGTATACATTTCCCTTACAATAACAGATCCGCTTATACTGGTTTTGCATAGTTTTATTGGTAGCCGTGTGTATTTATTGGCAAAAAACTCTTTGCGTGATCGAATCAGAAATGAAGAGTATCTGCAAGAGAACCAAGGTTACGTGAAGAATTGCTAAATTTAAGTGGGCAGGGCACATTGCTCGCAGAATGGATGGCCGATGGGGCCGAAAAGTTGCGTTCGAAGACCTCCCATTAGGACCGATGACCTGGTGAAGGTTGCGGGAATCCGTTAGATGTGAGTCGCACGGAACCGGTCAATGTGGCGACACTTGGGGGAGGCCTATGTCAACCAGTGGACGTCTTTCGGCTGAAATGATGATGGTGAAAAAACTAAAGTCTTAGGTTACATTACCTTTTTCACTGCATGTTGGCACGCAGTCTCGGACCGTAGTCAGTTCGCTCACATATTTCTGTAACAAAATGATGACGTAAGCAAAACACGTGCGAAATGATTTAATTAAGGGGCTCAGTAAGTACAAAGGAAAATATACTTTGTTAAACAAATGTTAGGACATCTTTTCCATTACCCCGTTTTACGTGAGGTGAAATGCAAATTAGGGGAAATAAAAATTTCGGTCTAACGTTCCAATGTTTTTTGTTTATTGTTTTTTACACCATAAAGTTGTTGGATTATGGCTGAAGCCTTATGTTCTTTATGGAAATGCATGTGTTCTTGTTTAAATTGAAAACTACTTATGAAAACCATGTTGTTAGTTATTTTTCCAAAGACCGACAAGTAACATTAAATAAAAAAATAAAAAAATCCCCTGACACACGTAGGGTCATAATTTAACAAGCCCTTTCATTTGATACCCATATTGAGGGAGTTGTGAAAAAAAAATGTGATTCACCATTTTGTGTTGGCGGCCATCTTGGATTTGAAATTTATTATAAGGTATAGTATTTTACTAGTCAAGCCCTTTGCAATATTGAGGGAGTTGTTGAAAAATATGTAATCCGCCATTTTGTGGCGGCGGCCATCTTGGACTGATTTTATCAAACATAGCTAAGAACACTTCCAACTAATTTACCTTTCAAACAAAAAAAACTAAATCAAAATTGGTTCATCCGTTTGGCAGTTACGATGCCACAGACACACACACACACTCACTCACAGACACGTCAAACTTATAACACCACGGCGGTTTTGCGTCGGGAGATAAAAATATTTCTAAAATTAAAAAATATTTCATTATTTCTGCGAAGCTCACGTATACATCCAACAATTAGGTCGTCCACCTCTTTGGTCCGACCACCTCTTTCCTTTTTGGTCATTGCAAGTGCAAACACAAAACCGAGGTACAATTTGCAATAAGTTGATATATACGAGTACCATAGAAATCTTTTCAACTTGACTATACAAATCATAAAATTGGTCAACGGGATCAGTTGACCAATTCAAAAATTCTTTAGGTCGATTGATCCCGCGGGATATTTGCTTATGTGGGAGGAGTTGACTAAAGAGCCATTTCGATAAATAACATAGATATGATACGTCAGCTGACAGATGCGTTCGTAGGCAGTGAAGGTTTGCCCCGCGTGGGCGGAGCATTGCCGTGTCCTCATAGCGGCGATCGGCGGCGGCGACCTCTCGCGTCCTGCCCTGGTTCAATCCATGGTCCGGAGCGAGACGGAATGGGAAGCTGTCACCTCCTTTTGCGAAGCAGTCATGCTAGCGAAGGAGGTGGCGGAACGCGAGAGGGAGAGAACCTCTCGCCCTAGCCGCCGCGCGGGGCGACGCAACGGACCCTTTTTTTTTAGCATGGGAAATCATCAAATAACTTCTCCCGCTCTGGGCGGAGCGGGAGGGAGTGTCAGACTTTTACTGACTAAAACCCATCAATGTTCTTTCCTCGCCCTTTATGTTCCGGGGCCGCGGTATCTCTTTCGAACAGGCCCGCAACCCCAGCAGGCTTCGGCCCTTGCGGGCCCCTCCCTTTATGCTGACATCTCTTTGAGGCGCGCGTGGAACATGAACGCGCCGTCGACACGGCCTGTCGTCATTAGACGGACGGACGGCTAGCTAGCCCATAGCTAACCGTCCACAGGCCCGCGTCTACGGTGGCCGGTAGCCACCACGTGGCCCCCGACGCCCGGTGAGACGCACCGGACCCTGGGACCTTGATCAGTGGATAGGTTCGATTCGGACTTGTGAAGTAATTATTATTTAATACGCACGGGAATGTGAAAAATCAGGAGGTTCGTATCTACAGCTTGAACTCGAGACCTACGACTTTGCACTCCAACGGGCACACCAATAGGCCATCATTACTCAAAATGTGCTAAAATAGCGTAACGAAAACTCTGTCAAATTAAGACATTCTGATAGAACACTGTTCATTTGAATCTAAACGACACAATTCAAGTTTTCTTCTTCACTTCACCAAATGATTTTTGTGAACAATTCCTTTGGTTTCTTCGTTGAAAAATATTAAGCAAGGAATATTCCTGTTCTACCTCCGTTTGTTTTAACTCCACTTTTACAAAACGTTTCATAATTATGACACAAAGCCATACCACAGCAATAAAAAAGCGAAAAACAAAATGAAACTGGTGCACCAAAAGAGAGCAGAAAAGTGCTCAAAATGTCGGAAAATGGAACAAAGTTAAATAGACCCCGTGCGGTAAAACAAGTTTCAATGCTAAATCGTGCTCTCAATTTTGTAGAAATTCTTATAACAATCTACATAACAGTTCTTGTTTCGTTCCTGCTGATATGAAGGGAATAGGAAATTGTGGTTTTTCCTACTCCTCCACTATACTTTTCTGATTAATTTCGTTGCGGGATCCAAGACAGTTACTCGTTTAGTTTCTGTTTCGTTGACAATAACAATCTCGGTTACTTATACGATGAAGGACAGAAGTCGTACATCCTGCGAATATCAAACCTTTTCACATTCTTCCAGCATCAAAATTGACTAACGATGGTCTCAGACCATCCATTTAAAAGGCTTATTAAAATCTTCCTCAGGCATTCGTTTCAGTCGTGAAATATTAACAGGCAGTTACTCCATTTACTAACTTACTTAATATTCTACAAAACGAGAACTCGGAAACCAGGGCCACTGAAAAGAATTTTCACAGTACGTGCCGAAAAAGTAAATTTCACGGTAAATATTGCGGTACTACAGTACTGAAAGCTTTATGTCTTTGCAAACAAAAACGGCCTTTACTTTTTAAATGGATGGATGAATGAATTTTTGGATAAAATTAATTACGTAGGGATCGGTCATGGCTTCGTGAGGTTAGCTGATGCTGCGTTTGTTTTTTTTGTTGCTTGTTTTGTTTACTGTTTTCCTGATGTGTTGATGTGCTATGTATTTATGAGACTGCAATGTTTATGTAGGATTTTGTAGCTTGTTTACGCTGAGTCATATTAATATTGTGCGAGGTGTTTTTGTTTGATGATTTTCGGTTGATATAATGACGAAACTAGTTGCTTCTTTTGTTGTACTTTTTTTGTAAATTATATTTTCGAAACGATATCAATAAAGTCACGGGAACACCTGGATCAGGGACGCACAGAACCGGGAAGTGTGGCAGAAAAAGAGGACGCCTATTATACCCAGCACTGGGTGATTCCGGGTTGATGTTTCGATGATGATGTTGATATTTTCGAGCTGCTCGAAAATGGGGGGCACTCACAGACTTTTCAAGGATGTCTCAAAAAGTTTAGTTGACACGCCGTTTTGGACGTTTGCTTTTTAAGTTTATTGTTAAGTTAGTTACTTGTGGTTATTTTAATTTATAAATGTATTTTATGTTCTTGTTTGTTTTTGTAGTTTGTGTTTCTCTAGGCCCTAATTTAACTATCCTATCTCAACACTCTAGTCATACTGAATGTATTGACTCCTACTTATTGTCCTGCACGTCAGTCTAAAAAATAGAAACTAGATAAATATGAATTCCTGTAATTTCACTGGCAATGGGCGAACCAGATTCAGTGACATACAACATGAATAATTCTTAGTGAGTATTCAAAATTCCATTATCGTCTGACATTTTGCTAATGACAATCGAATGGTTAGCAGCTGTCATTTCCTAAGCCTTTACAATTATTATTGTACAGACCATAGAACAGGTAACACGGGTTAGAAGAGACTTGTGGGTTGGGCAGGCGCGTCGCTCATATAAGTGAACGCTCATATGTCAAACGATTGCTTATTGGTCATCGTAACATGTATATGTGAGTGCACGTCAAGCACAGTGTTAGCGTTAGTGTAACAGTCAATAGCAAAGTCGCGATCTAAGTGTGAGTAGTATATTTGTGTGCGTAATACACGTACGTATGGGTCTCTTGCTTGTAGTAGAATTAAAGAATGGGAGACAAGCGGCGCCACGTGTTTTATACAAATCAGGAACTATTTCCTTTCTAACTCCACGCGGTTCTGTGGTACAGATGCCAGAAAACTACAACAAACTATTAAATTACAAAATGACTTTAAGCTATAAAATGTTGATAGTTAAGTTCAAAATCGAATGAGAAAATTTGACAATTTGTAGTTACTTGATCTGCTGGCCTCTACACAAAAGCCTTTAGTTTCACAAATGACGTCATAAAGTTCAATCAGTTGTTTGCCTGACCCTGTTTGATGTAGTGACGTAATGGCTTAAGCTTCAAGACCAGGCTGGAGCGTCATAGTCAGCATGCCCTTTTGATAAAACAGGGTGGCTACAGAGCAATTATAGTGTTGGGCCAATTTGAATAGAGAATGAGCTACGTTGAAAGGTGTTAGTGCACAGAGTATTGCAGCGTAGTGACAAAGGAAAGACCTTAACTTGGAAGGGCGTGCAAGTTTAAATAATACAAGATTCGGCGGTTGAGTTTAAGAGGAAACAGCACGGCCGTATTCCCATACAAACGTAGTCCCGTTTCCTACCTGGGTAATGCCAGCAGGGAAATATTTATTTTTCCAAAAAATCCAATCCAATCCATTGTCATATCCATATGATTTCTTGTTTTCATAAATGATTTATTAAAAGAGAAATGAACCTTCAAAAACCTAAGAAATTGCGCTTTAGTCAATCTTACCAATTAAGTTCAAGTTATCATATTATCCCGTGTATTTTCCGTTAGAGTTTTCTATTTTACGCGGCTTATTCTCGTCCGAAACCACAGATATTCTTCAATTAAAATCTGCATGCACTTATCCCATCACGATACTACGAAAAACAAAAACCGTTCTACCAACCATAGTGTCCTTTCCCGGTCTTCAATTGTTTGATGTGTTAACGAGAATCAGGCTCGGCTGCATGGTAGCAGTGTGTCGAGTAACAAGATTGTTTCAGCCTACATTGAGTGCTGCAGGCTTAGGTAATTCAATATGCCGTGCCACATACATGGATAGGTATGTACAGTTGATTATGCAAACCAAATAAGTTACCAGGGTCGTCAGATGTAGTTTCAGTTTTTTTAGCAACTATTTCATGTTTTCTGATGAAAAATTAAATTTCATTTCATTAGAAAACATCCATCGGTTTCTATGAAAACTTCAACTATACACGGTTATTTCTCAATCAACGAACTCGAATCAAATGGGACTGTTTTTTTTAAATACCAATAAAAATGAGATTTATTATTAATTTAGTCTTTCGTGTTTTTTTAAATTTTTTAATGTGGTTTTTTGAAAAAAAAAAAAAACAATCCCGATCGTTCCGCGTTCGATGTTCAAGTTTATAGCTTTCCAGGACGACCTAGAAATAACTGTGTATATTTCGGGTTTGGTTACTTATATAGTTAGCCTACTGTATATAGCTACATATTACGTAGGTCGAAGTTTGGGTTGCTCTAAACTTTATAGTACCTCTGAAGCCGGGATGATTGCAATTGTGTACCCTAGGAGAAAACTCAGTGTGATATTTAACCGGCTTCTCAAAAAGAGTATTATTGTATTCCACCAGCAACGTTTTGCATTACAAAAATTTTTGAAGATCACGATAGATTCAAGACTTGAACAGTTCAGGTCAGATTCAGTTAAGAACTGTAAATAAGTAGGACCGCTAAGTACTGCCATCTTAACTGGCAGCAAATATAATATTATAATCTTTGTTCCACCTTTTTGTATAATGGCACTCGACTAAAGGAGCCATGTAGCAATTTCTTAGACACGGTTTGAAAAAGTGTTAGGTACTTGTTTCAATTGTTCAAGAAAGGTGATCTTTATTTTAATTTAATTAGGAACCGTGAAACTAATAGTGATCTTATTTCAAGCAAACTACCTTCTATATCATGATGCTTATTTATAAAGGACGCCGAAAGAATTCTTAATTATCTCCAATTAATTTCTAAAATACTTTAATTGCTAGGTTCTGTAGTAACAAGACCTAGTAAAGTTTCATACTGTCAAATCTGTGAGACTGCCATAAGCACCCCGCCTCACTCAGTGACTACCACAAACACCCCGCCTCACTCAGTGACTGCCATAAGCACCCCGCCTCACTCAGTGACTGCCATAAGCACCCCGCGTCACTCAGTGACTGCCTGCTGAGCATGAGGTCCTGGGTACGATTCCCGGGTCGGGCAAATTGTTATTGGGTTTTTCTATCAAAAATTTCTCGGTAAATGATAAATGATATTTATTCTGCAAGTAGGCTTTTTGAAAGACTTTTACACGTCATTTTTTACTACTCTGAGAAGAAACAGCCGAAACAAACTCAGAAGGTATAGTCTCTTTTGAAGTCCAGACAATCTTACTTAATTCACATGAGGACTATGCAGATTAGTGTCTGAGATGGCCTTTTGAAGAATGAACCACACAGATTTGAGTGGACCTGTCCAGTCAGTGCAAGCATTTATCCGTCATGGTGTAGCTCGACTTATAACTCAAGGAGCTCAACGAAACGACGAACAATACCAAAGAATGGACATTTGGGTAGGTTGCTTATAGTAGGTACTCAAACAGCCAGACAGTCGTGAGAAAAAAAAAACCGGCCAAGAGCGTGTCGGGCCACGCTCACTGTAGGGTTCCGTAGCTTCCCAGACCATTAAAAATACCAACATTTTTCGTCAGCAAAAATAACTTTGTTTTTCATAGTATTTGTATGAAAAACAAAGTTATCATTTGCGTTTTTTTTGAAAAAGTGCTATATAACTCAAAAACTATTCAACTCATCAAGTTGAAAATAATTTTCCTAGAAAGTTCATATAAAGGTCTACTTCTGTGATTTTTTTCATATTTTTTAAACTTATGGTTCAAAAGTTAGAGGGGGGGGGACACATTGTTTTTGACTTTCGGAGCGATTATTTCCTAAAATATTAATATTATCAAAAAATTATTTTAAAAAACCCCTATTCATTTTTAAATACCTATCCAACAATATATCACACGTCAGGGTCAAAATTAAAAAAAAAATCGCTCCCCACTTTACGTCTGGGGGAGGTACCCTAATAAAAATGTTTTTTTAAATTTTTATTTTTGCACTTTGTCGGCATGATTGATATACATATTGGTACCAAATTTCAGCTTTCTGGTGCTAACGGTCACTGAGATTATCCGCGGACAGACAGACAGACAGACATGGCGAAACTATAAGGGTTCCGTTTTTTGCCATTTGGCTACGGAACCCTAAAAACGAAAAGTGACCCACATGGTCCTCACATTCACGATAATTAAATAAAATAAACAATAATTTACAAAACGAATGTCAATAAAAATACGAAAATTATGTCAAATACGCACACATAAAATAAACAAAAAAAAGTAAAAAATAATAAAATACTGAACTATTCATGTTTTCATGTATTCATGTCAAATCATTAAATAAATGATCATTAAATCACAGTCACAAGTAAATATTCATGTCAAATACACACACATAAAACAATAAAGATAACGTAAAAATAATAAAATACTGAAGTAGCTGCCTCGAGTCTAGATACAAATTCAGACTTGAGGCTCGCGAGCCCCTTATTATATAATGGTACTTCACATAACTGGCGAACTGCGGGCATAATATTAGATACAACTCTGCTTATCCCTACGTAGATTACAGGTGTGATGGAATGTACATAAGCAGCCCTAAAGATCATGTCAATCCCGTTGGAAGACTTTCTAGAAAATTAAATACGAAACTCTTTGGAGGTTTTTTACTTATTCAAACCTTGATCTGTTAAAGTTTCAGTTTTTATCAGTCATCGCGTCGCTTTTTACCAACTAAGTTGGGGTCGGCTTCCAGTCTAACCAGATGCAACTGATATACCAGTATTTTACATGGAGCGACTGCCTATCTGACCTCCACAAACCAGTTAGTATTGGGTAATTCGATATCGGCCCGTATTGATATCTCAGATGTTCTTTAAATCTACACTAATGTTATGAAGAGGAAATATTAGATTTTTTGTTTGTTTATTTGTTTGTTACGATTTAACTCAAGAACTACTCAACCGATTCAAAAATTCTTTCACAATTACTAAGCTTCATTTTTACCGAGTAACATAGGCTATAAATTATATTAATATCATGTAAATTAACTGTGCTATCACAATTTTCGCGGATGAAGTCGCGGTCGAAGTGCAAGATTTGTTACGACTGGCACACACGTTACGATTATCGGCACAGTTTCTTCCGATTCCGAATTATCTATCCAAAATTTCATACTGTTCTGTTCAACTGTACAAGTGTACATTTCTAAAAAATCGGACTAACTGTACAGTTTTTATCATACACACATGTAGATTTGTCGTCGCAGTTTGAACTGTACCGTCCGATCGTAACGATTTTTCGTAACGTGTGTAGCAGCCAGTATAATTTACCATCGGATGCATTTTACAGAATCGTACCATCTTACTGGCTGGTTTATTTTTACCATGTTGCTATCTTTTTATCCAGCTAAGAGAATAATAAATGCCGACCCAAAGAAGATAAGAATATACAGCTTCAGGAAAAACCACTGGAGCCGTCAATATAAATGTGTTTCCGTTTGGGAAGTGAGTCTGTTTGTTTGTCAAGCTTTTACGCCTCAGTGCTCTAGCCAATCGGTGGATTTGGCACACGGATAGCTTGGCACCCGGAGAGCGAGAAAGGGTTTATACTCTCTACATGAGCAAAGCTGCAGGGATAAGCTAGTCAATAAGATGCCAACTACAACTTGAATTAAAACTTTTTTTTTTGTGACGGACGGGAAACTACGGAACCCTACACTGAGCGTGGCCCGACACGCTCTTGGCCAGTTTTTTCTTTTCTCTGAAGTCGGTTTTATTTTTTGTGAAAAGTTTTTATTTTTCACTTTTTAGTGGTTCACATGTGCTTACCCGTTCACAGCGTACCGGCGTGATTTTCTGTTATGAACTGGTGTAAACAATAGACAGATATGAGATTTCAGCAATCCCAGTACATTTGCTATCATTTATTCAGAAGTTCCCTTGCCTGTCTCCAAAGGTCTTCATCACAAATAACTCTACTGCACATAAATGTATACTTTTGTAATATCTTCTTTTTAAATAAATTATTCTTATTCTTATCAGATCTTCACCAAATTGAAATGGGATCACTTCGAGAAAGTACACTTCCTAAAACTACCCAAATCGCTTTTGGTGTGCCTATAAAATGTGAAGAGTTCTCTCTATTTCTCCAGGATTCCATTATCAGATTCTGACTTGATGATTATGGGACAACCTGGGAAGTATACCCTTTCAAACAATAAAAAAAACAAAATTGGTCCAGCCATCTTCGTGTGATCGGGGAACATTGAATCGAGAACCTCCTCTTTTTGGAATTCGGTTGAAAATGAAATGCAACTCCTGGCTAAATAATATCAGTCGCGCTGGTCGATCTCCTAGGTTAAGCAGGGCTTGGCTTAGCCAGTCCGTGAATGAGTGATCATCACCCATTACATACCGAGTTTCCTCTATGCCTCGGGAAACACGTTAAATCGTTGGTCCCGGCTGTCATTTTTTGATTTTTGACAGTCGTTACAGGTAGTCAGTGTCCCAAAAGTCTGACAACCAGTTTTACCAAGAGAAATCGTATTATCCAGTACTAACTGGGTTCTGGAGGTTAGATAGGCAGTCGCTCCATGTAAAATGCTGGTATTCAGCTGCATCTGGTTAGAAAGAAAGAAAGAAAAGATGAAAGAAGAAAGATGGTTAGACTGGAAGACGTAGCCAACAAAGTTGGAAAAAGGCTGAGCAGATGATGAAATAGTTCTAGGTCCATATTTCTATGGCGGTCTGTTCACGACATAACATGGTTAATAAATAACTCGTGAGAGAGGCGTGTTCCACTAGCGTCGCTGACAATGCATGTTATAGAACGGAAGTATAAACCAAACTGTTTTAGTACAGGCATGCCTAGTCCTGAAATACATTACTAGCGCGACGAAATGTAGATTAACCATTTGCGGAGCCGTCAACCAAGCTTTCTGTGCATCAAATAAAGTTACTCTAAAAAAAATCGTCACAATGACGGGGAGAACAAGTGCTTTACGGATAAAGGGTGTAAAACACCTCTTAACGAATCCGAAAACCATTTTTTTTCCCCGTCATTGCGATCATTTTTTTGTTCTACACCATACCTGGGAACCTTCTAGTTACGGAGATATTGGGGGTCAAAGTTCCAACTTTTTGACAAGTTTTTTTTTAAATACAAGTTTTTATTGTAAGATTTTTACTTTAAACACCTCTACGACCCCCGTACTATTCAATCCATCCATCAACACAATGCGTTTTAAGTGCGTTACATTGAGTTCTGCCAGCAAACATGAGTTTTCACCCCAAAAAAAAAGTCGTTTCCCAGCAATAATTTTTACGTAAAGTTACTAAGTTTGATGTACAGAATGCTTGGTTGATGGCTACGTGATGAGGTGGTTTACACCCTGTTTAAAGATAATAATACTCTCTCTCATAGTCGTCTTGTAAAATTCGTGTAAACGCCTTTCTGTCTCTTGATGTGAATAAAATATTTCTGCATTTAATACTTCAATCCTCTAATGAGCCTCAAAAATGGACACGAAGAAGATGTCGAAGTCGTCTCTAACAGTCATTTGTTTCCAGCCATAAGGTAGCAGTTTGGAATCTTAGAGTGACCTGAATCTATCAGTTTGTCCTACTTGACCCCTACTCAAGTGATTTCTTGATCTAAGAATCTAATTACTTAACGTGATTTGAGAGTAGATAACTTCTATTATTTTACGTCTATCTTTGTGAAAATTACCAATAAAATATTATTATGAAGTATTGCAATATTTTTGATCCGTTGAGACCATATAATAAAAGAAAACTTCTCATAACTGCTTAATTCAATGAGAATTGAGTAAGCCTATTGGTGCTACAGAGTTCACTGAGGGTTCACCCTTTTGCAGTAAGTAATAAGGTTGAAAGTGGTTAACTGTCAGTAAATTCGGTGCTACATACACACAGCTTATTCACAGTTTCGTAAGGAGCATTTACTTTAATTAGGTCTGGTCAGAAACTTCTCTCATAATTGAGTAAGGGGATTACGCAGTATATTGTGTAACGAAACTTATTTACTTGTTGAGGTTTACTTACAAACATAATACTTGTAAAAAGTTGTTGTTATTTTATCCACGGAGATCAGCGGGATTGTACCTATTAATTGTTATGAAAGTGATGTTTGGAAGGAGAAAGAGCTCATGCTCACTCGTGATCGTGGCTAAATAATAAGAGCCGCTCGGGTCGATATTTAGGTTAAGAAGTGCTTGGTTGGCTGGGTTGGTCTGTGGACGACCATCCTTAGCACGTTAAGCAGTTGGTGCCGGCAGTCATTTGTAGATCTTTGAAAGTCGTCACCCAAAAAGTATGACAACCAGTCTAGTCAAGGGGTAACGTATTACCCAGTACTGACTGGATCGTGGAGGTCGGATAGACAGTCAGTCCATGTAAAATACTGGTATTCAGCTGCATCCGGTTAGACTGGAAGCCGACCCTAACATAGTTGGGAAAAGGCTAGCAGATGATGATGTTTAGAAGGAGGAAGGGGAGGGATTTACCCAGCAGTGGAACACTATGAAGGATAGCAAAAAATCGCGCTGAACTGCAGTTTCTTCGATTTAATTTACATTTCAAATTGTTGTTGAATTTTTTCATCAGGAATTTCTCAGAAGCAGTCACAGAGTCTGATTTGTGCCTAGTTGGATGGTAATAGGCGCGCTCCCATAGGACATAAACATAACTGGCAAAATGTGGTTGTAATATTAGCTACACTTCTGTCTTACAATGGCGTCTGACCGTTACGGTCAGGCTTAACAGATCAAGGGTTATCTGGTGATTGTGAGGAATTGAAAAGACTGAATGGTTTAATGTCCATGCATGGTTCAAATTTAAATACCTGTAGAATCTACGGAGAAGTCTAATGACGTAACAAGGACACAAAACCTATAATTTTAAGATCCATTTGCGCAAAAAGTAAACAATTAAAATTTCATATTAATATCCAAGGGATAATTGGGCAATGTCCCAAACAAAATTAGGGTAAGTGCACAAAATCTAGGCATACCTAAATCAAATTTAAGCGGCCTCCATTAGCGTAACGACCTCTAATGTATTCAAAGTGCACAACAGGGGCTCGAACCTGAATCACTGAAGATTATACCCGTTGATAGTGTTACTAATTAATTGCTGTGATGATTAGAATCTAATTATCAAATTGTATATTAAGGCATTCATTGTTGGACCTGAGGAAAGTGATTATTTTTATGAAGAGTAGAGAATGCCCACACACTGGTCTCCAAAACACAAATTACTGACGTTGCCCAAAAAGCCGCTAAGCTAAAGTATTACTGGGCTGGCCATAGTTGCCATATGCCCGATGAGCTGTGGGCCTTGTTGAATAAACTTCATAAGCAACTAAATAATAAATTAAAATCAAAGAAAACTTTGCAATTAAATATTACCTCACAGTGGATCAATACAAAGTTCCTCTAGATCTTTCACAAATAAATAAATAATTTAATCTTGAATTTTATAACAATATGTTTTAGTGTAAACAAGCGAGACCCCTCAGTCCGCAGATAATCTTTCAGAATGAAATGTTTTTGAAATAAAAAGTTTTAAATTTAGTTTTTTTTTTTAAAGCAACCATGATAAATGAAGCCCTGACACAGCCAAAAGGCGATGCGGTAGATCCCGCAGGAGATGGCAGGACGAGTTGGATAAAATCAACGAACAGTGGTCCACATTGGCCCTTGATCGAAGAATATGGAAGTATTGATAGATAGATAGATAGATAGATAAATCATTTATTTAGATTTGGATTTATTTATTGGGGAGAGGCCTTTGCGCAGCAGTGAGGTGACATAGGTTAACAGTAATATTAACAGAGAATGACAGTGTGAAGGATGATAATATGACATTTATGACAAGAAAAAAGGTGTCTGATGAGATGACGAGTAATTGAAAAGTATGGAACAAGAAGGCATGCTGCGCCGCTCCCAAATACAAACAAAAAGTATACATGTAGTATATCAACTATGTGGTGTCCACGACACAAGCCTCGTTGCTTAGTGTAGCACTAGATGGCGCTGTGTGCTATGTCCAGCGATATTTATTTATTTATTGATTATTGTTAAGGGGCCGGCGGAGCGTGCGTCGTTCATACAAACGTAATACCAAAATTATTCGTAAACCAAACATTTTCTTAAGGAAGTGTGTATTTATTTCGATTGGATTACATAGTATCTACTACGGACTTAATTCTGTTTAAAAAAATCTCTTTTAAAAATCTCCCAAAAATTGTTGCCATCGGTTGGATACGAACCGGCGCCTGCACGCTTGCGAGGCGGTGCGGTTGCGCACCACGCCAAGCGGTCAACTAAGCTGCGAGTTGAAATAACTGTTCGCTATCAGCTAGCTGCCCCACTTGTTTTGCTTGCATTAGTGCTTTGACTATATTCAGCTTCTGGAACTGAATTATTCTTCAGCTATGCCACGTACGGCGCGCTCGCCTCCTGCCCGGTCTACGAACACCCAGCCTTTACTCGAAACGCAATCAGAACCTGATCTTTCTGCTGACATGTCGAGCACCGTAACAAGCGTCGATAATATGATAACCAACGTCACCACAAGGGCCGGCAAACGCTTCCGGGGTAACGAGAGCTATGTTGAGCCGGATCAATTTGAGGAACTTAAAAATATGTTGCTTTCTTGGAAAACTGATCAAGACGTCATCCTCAATAAATTAGTGTCCGAGGTGGCTGAACTGAAACATCAAAATATTTCGATCCAGAAGTCTAACTTTGAAATTGAGAAAGCGATTTCGTTTATTAATGAGAGCTATGAGGATATGAAAACCCGACTTGAAAACATGGAACGGGAGCGCATGGGGTATGAAAGCCGTCTTTGTGACCTGGAAAATAGAAATAGTGAGCAGATCGTTGCAGTACTGGAAGCGAAAATCGACTCAATGGAGCAGCAAGCCCGCCAGTGCAATATTGAAATATGTAACTTGCCAGATAAGCGCAATGAAAACCTGCTTACTATTGTCCAGTCTATTGGAACGGCTATAAGTTTCCCCGTATCACAGAGTGATATTATATCAATTAACAGGGTCCCCCACGCACGGCAAGGAGATATAAAACCGAAGAATGTGATTGTAAAGTTGAAATCACGAATTCTTCGCGACAACTTACTCAGCGCCTACCGTAAAAAGAAGAGTCTCAAATCCGACGAATTGGGTATTTCAGGCGCAACAGTACCGGTGTATATTAACGAACATCTGACACTAAAAAATAAGGGCTTATTTCGGAAATGTAAGGAAGTCGCGGGAAAACGTGGTTTTAAATATGTATGGATTAAGAACGCCACGATCCTTGTACGTGAGAGAGATGGGACTGCGGCCATTGCTGTACGTTCCGAAAATTACCTCGAGAAGATCGTTTCCAATGAGAAGACAAATGCATGATAATTTGCCTATTGGGCAACATAGTTTTGACATGTGTGCATTTTCTATTGTTACATTGTTCTATGTGTACATTTTGTGTCCTTGTGTGAATGTTTTATCTACTCAAGTCAGTATGCTATTGGTTATATATTCCTTGATTTTTTACATTATCTGTTACATGCTCTTTCAGTTATTTTTTATGAGAAGTATTGTTATTGTTGTTCATATGCCATGTCTCATATGTATTGCTTATCATATAGTCATGTTAAACAAAGCATCTTTTTTGCCTAAAAAGAAAACGTACAGTTATCATATCTGTTTCTACTTTACTTTAGACGTCATATTGTACGATTATTTCGGAATGCTTCATATTGCTGTACTAACTTGTTTATACGTTAAAAATTGTTATCTATGGCTACTAATAATTTTCTGATATACTACCAAAATTGTAGAGGAATTCGTACTAAGTTGCACACCCTTTATATGAGCATCATGTCGTGTTCATATGATGTTATCATACTTACTGAAACCTGGCTCATTCCAAGCATTCACGATAGCGAGTTTATTGATGATCGCTACACAATCTTCAGATGTGACCGGGATCGTTCAGCGACGAATAAGCGGGAGGGTGGGGGTGTTTTAATAGCCATACTCCGTGAGCTGCGACCCACTACCATGGCGACACAATTTACCCATGCTTGTGTCGAACAGCTTGTGGTTCAGTTACCTGCATCCCAGTCTCATAAACACCATGTCATCAGTGTAGCGTACATGCCGCCTCGCACTAGTGATGCAATATATAGGCAATATTTAGACATGTTGCATCTGATTGCTAATGATTCTACTACAGAGTCATTCTTTATTGCTGGAGATTTCAACTTGCCTGATATCAAATGGTTGGATCAGGGTAATTATGCAGTGGCAGATACCTCAACTTCAAGCGGCCAGCTAATACTGAATTTTATGTCATTAATTAACGGTACGCAATACAATAAAACTAGAAATAGTCTCGGACGAATACTTGATTTGTTTATCTCCAACACTGACTGTCAGACTGTATCTTGTACGTCACTACTTCCGGCTGATACCCACCATCCTCCTTTTTCCGTGTTTGTAGATCTCAATATGCAATTTACCCCGATGAAATGCCTTTCTGTACCTAGGTACAACTATCATAAAGCTAACTATCCTGATATAAATGCAGAACTCAGCTCTATAAATTGGGAAGCCAAACTCGCGCACCTGACCGCTGAACAGGCTGTCAACACTTTCTATGATATTTTATACGGGATAATTAGACAACATGTTCCTGTAACTCGAATTAAAAATTCACAATTTCCTGTTTGGTTCACACCCTCTTTGATCCGTATCTTTAAAAGTAAAGAACGTGCGTGGATTAAGTGGAAAATGTATCAAAACCTGTGCGACTATAATCACTTTTCGAGTTACCGAAAGTTGTTTCAAAATGAGTCCGTTATTTGTTTTAAAAATTATATTAATTCGGTTGAAGACAGTATACCTAAAAACATAAAGTATTTTTGGACATACGTATCCAATAGAAAGGGCAAGACTAAGTACCCAGCCAATATGTATTTTAAAAATGAATTGTCTGATAGCCCTACTCATACATGCAATTTGTTTTCTTCGTTTTTCGCTTCTGTCTATGAACCATCCACGTTTGATCCTGAGAATTGGGAACCATCAAACAAATACCAGGATAGCTCTGCTTGTATACCCGATATTTACCTCACAAAAGAAGAAGTACATCGAGCAGTCAAATCACTGGACCCATCTAAGGGAGCGGGCCCCGATGGTCTTCCACCTATCTTCTTTATAAAAACAGCTGATAACATCTATGCTGCGTTGTATTTAATTTTCAATAAATGTCTACATGATGGTATCTTTCCCACCGTGTGGAAGCGAGCATTTATAACACCGGTTTATAAAAGTGGAGACAAAGACAATGTAGAGAATTATCGTCCCATATCTATTATTTCCACCTTGTCGAAGCTTTTTGAGAGACTTGTACACAGCGCTCTTTATCCTCAATTGCATGGCCTTATTGTACCCGAACAACATGGGTTCGTCAAACGGCGTTCGACGACTACCAATCTTATGATTTTCACTAACTTTCTTTTTGAAAATATGGACAGGAGAGTCCAGGTAGACGCTGTGTACACTGACTTTCGGAAAGCTTTTGACAAGGTGGATCACACAATTCTTTTGGAAAAGCTTGCTTACAACGGTATCCGAGGCAATTTACTTCGTTGGTTTGCATCATATATTTATAACAGGACACAAAAGGTAGTTATTAATGGGTATGAATCTGAGAGTGTAACTGTCAGGTCTGGAGTTCCTCAAGGGTCTATCTTAGGCCCTTTGCTTTTTATCCTGTATATTAATGACATAAAATATTGTTTTGTTAATGCAAATTTCCTAATGTATGCGGATGATATAAAAATCTACAAAGCCTGCCAAAACCTCGATGACTGCCTATTGCTCCAAGAAGATCTTCACAGACTTGATACCTACTGTAAAGATAACAAACTCTTTCTTAGTCTTCCTAAATGTCACAGTATATCTTTTACTAAAAACAAAAATAAAGTTCATTTTATGTATACGCTGAACAGCCAACCGTTATTTGTAGTGGAATCCGTTCGCGACCTTGGTGTGACTATTGATTCACGTTTGCACTTTGACTTGCATATAGAAAATATAATAAATAAAGCCTTTCAGATGTATGGTTTTGTCATGAGATCCTCGAATGACTTCGTGCGGCCCTCTACTTTTTTGGTATTATATAAAACGTTGATAAGATCTCAATTAGAATACGCGATTCCTATTTGGAATCCGTTCTACCTTAAATACAACATTAAATTAGAAATGGTACAGAGAAAGTTTTTACGTACTGTGAACTATAAATGTTACCATTCAAGGATTCCGTACCAACAGTTACTACAGCAGTATAATGTTTTAAGTTTAGAGTCTCGGCGTTTACTTCTGGTGGCCATGATGCTGCATGGTTTGTGTAACAATAGGTTTGACTGTATTGAAATTACAAATAAGTTACGCTATACGGTACCAAGAAATGTAGTCAGACGGGCGGCCCGCGTGCCCCGGTTGTTCCACGTGGATTCATGCAGGACTAACGCCGGGGCACGAGTGCCTCTTCGTCAACTAGTGGAAACCTATAACACACACTTCATGGACATTGATATATTCTCTCTTTCTAGTAATAAATTTAAAACACTGGCTATAAATATACTTTCACCACAATCTTAATCTAACATTAATTATTTAAATCAACTCTAAAAGCAAAATTTATCTTTCCGTTATTTATTTGTTCATCAATTAATCCGTGGACAATGGTGTGGGTTACATGTTTACCTATTTATTTAAGTTCTCATAATTTTAAACCTGAACATGTAACTGTTTTTTTGTCCCTAATAAATAAAATAAAATAAAAATCTAGGTACCCAAATAAATATTTTGAAAGGACAATGCTGTTTAGACGAGATATGAGGAATTTAAAATTTCTATAGAAAACTTATTTTTCTCTTAACTCTTGCTTACATCAATTTCCATTCAAAATATTTATTTGGGAACCTAGATATTATGTAATCCAATCAAAATAAATACACACTACCTTGAGAATATGTTTGATTTACAAATTATTTTGGTATTACGTTTGTATGAAACTCGCATGCTTCGCAGGCTTCTTAATTCCCAGATATAGGAGAATGATGGTGACGATGGAAAACGCGAAGAAATTGTAATCTGCTTGCAAGAGTCAAATTGGTCACACCCGTCTAGGTAAAACGTATCAAACTTGTGAATTTTGTCACTTTAATTCTATAAAGTTCCAAAGTTTTCGCTTACCGAACGGAGACCTGAGTCCCAGCTGTGGGAACATAGTAGGCTGAATATGATTTAAGACGGTAATGACCAAAAATTATTTCTTCTAAAAACCTCTTTTTACCAACACCGAACGAAAAAGCGTTTTCACGTCGAAATGTGCTGGTTTGTCATATTATTAAAAAATGTCCTCCGCTGCGATTGTCTGTCTATTCGCGATAAACTCAAAAACTATTGCACCGATTTTCATGCTGTTTTCACCAATTGATAGAGTGGTTCTCGAAGAAGGTTTTGATTAGTATTGAGCGGGCAAAGCCGCCGGGCATCAGTTAGTTAGTTATAGATTCAAAAAGATATAATAGCTAACGCATCTCCATGATACGTTATGGTGTCTGACAATCACTAAATACTCATCAGGCATTTCTCATCATATCCTCATGCATACAGTTTACGTTCAAAGCCAGGTGGTGCTAACGACCTCCGTTCATGGGAAATGGCGCGCGTTCAGAATATCCTATTAATTTGGCAATGCCGAATTAGTTTCTTTGTTTCGACAATTCAAAAGTGCCTACTTGAAATAAATGCTTTGATTTTGATTTTGAGTAGCAATGTTTGCTTCGCACTAATTCAATTTAAATTTACATAACACGCTTGTATTTATACAAAACTCGCGTTTGCCTGCGGCTTCGCACGCGTAGACGGGAATGATCCCGCGAGAACAAACTACGAGGATAAAGAACTTACATCTTTATTCATTTAGTTAAATATAGACAGAACTACTTTCGCATAATAATATTGGTACAGAAATACAAGCTGTAAAAGAACATTTTACGAAGCCGTCAATCAAGCAATCTTTACATCAAACTACGTAACTATGTATATGCATAAATATTGGTAAAAAATGTCTTATTCTTGGGTGAAAAATTATGTTTTACGACAGGTCTCGATGTTATGCACTCAAAACATTGTACTGTTACATACATTGAATAGAACGGCAGATGTATTGTCAAGTTATTTCCATTAAAAAGTATTCTTTAAAAACTTGTATTTAAAAAAATCCCTCCGGCAAGCCGCAGGAGGAGGTAGATTTCGAAGAAGGTGCTGGAGCGTCCGACTATTGAAAATTTGTATACAGAGTTGTACTTATGTGTACAATCTACAAAAAAAATTATGATTTCAAAGTCGTTGTCCTGTAATGGAAAGTTTACCCTTTTAAATTCTCTCATTAGAGTTTAGCATGGAAACGCCCTCAAATGTTTAGTTATAATTTTTTATTTCGAAAACTATAAGTTTTATCGCTAAACTTTGAAGGTAACAATTGTAAAGTGAACAATTTGCTTTCAAAAAAAAATATTTGCGACGGTCATAATGTTTACTGTTTCGGAGATATGATTTTTTTTCGCAAAAAATTTGGAATTTTCAACCCCCTCCCCAATTTTGGGGTTGCATCAAAAAAGTTTAAATTTAAAGATGTCCGTATTCGTACTCAGAATGATAAAAATGAGAAACGGTTCAAAAATTTTCCATAGGAAAAAAGTTATGGCCAAAAAAATGATTTTAGAAAAACCGCCCCCCCGCCGCCCCCCATGGACGAATTCCGCCCATTCACGAACTTAGCCTAAGTTTTCACCGTTTCGATTTTTTGGCCAAGTTTGAAAGCAATCGGTTCATAATTGCGACCTGTAGAGTGTGGCTAAATTTTGCTTGTCACCCATATACATACGTATTCATATATATCCCCGTAGGTGAGAGACCAATAGGTAGATTTTTTTTTTTTTCAAAAAAAGGAAATCTACCTAAAAACTTACCCCCAATATCTCCGTAACTACTCGTATAAAGGAGTTATGGTCTAGCTAGAGCAAAAACATGATCGCAGTGACGAGGAGAACAAGTGCCTTCTTGATATGAGACAGGAAGTGAACACGGGCATTGAACTTTAATCAAATGCAACAGAGCAAAAATACTCTTCAATAATTAAAAAAAAAAAATATTTCAAATAAAAAGAAAAAGTAAACAGCATTTCGAAATCACTTTGAAACGTTATATTAAAAAAAAAAATCTAAATGAAGGTAACATTTTTCCTATCCGACCATCTTTCTGCCTAGAAACCAACTATGTATTTTGGGGTCGACTTTCGATCTAGCCGGATGCAACTGAATACCAGTATTTCACATAGAGCGACTGCCTATCTGACCTCTCCACAACCCAGTTAATACTGGGTAATACGATACCCCTTGGTAGGACTAGTTTTCAGAATGTTTGGCCACTGACTAGCTGTAACGACTATCAAAGTTCTACAAATGACAGCTGAGACAACGGCTAAATCCGGAAACACACTTACGTTTTGTGGCGTGTCGCGCCATAACCCCACCACCGCCCTGCCAATCGGTGGTGAGCATTCAGCGCCACGCCGCTGGAACGCGCCACGACACGACACGACCTACAAATATGTCTCTAACCATACTAAATGTATGAAACCGATATGCTTCTGGCGCGCCAAGCGACGTCACGCCACGTAAGTGTGTTTCTGGCATTAGCGTGCTTAGGAAACTCGATATAAAGGGTAGTCACCCATCCACGGAACAACCTAGGCAAGTGTGGCTTAACCTAAAGATTGACCCGAGCGGCTGTTATTATTGAGCTATGACCACCTTTTTCCTATCCAACCGCTGAGAAAAACTGGTGAAACAAAGTCAGAAAAGCTTCGGTATGTCCAACCTCCACCACTCAGTCCCATAAACAAAGCCATTTCTTCCCTTTAAATGCAAAAGATACAATAAAAAACAAATAAATGGAACACAAGGCCGGTTTAGAACGACTTCATTTTATTTCATACTTACTGAGCAGAAATGTCTCTCTTGAAACAAACGGTGCAGCCTGTTTATAATAACAGCTGCCTTTTGCAGCACCCTGTATATATTTATGGTGACTTTTATTTGCATGGATGAGAATTTGTGTTCTGTCTTGAATGGGGGGTGGGAAACTAGGCGTTTTAAGAGATGGGTAGTACCCCAATTACAACACATCGGTGACTTTGTTTGTTTCATCGACTTTTTTGCAACCAACTTCAGAATGTAAAGCTAATTTAGCAAAATTATTTTTGTTTTTTTGGAAGTCGGTTTTTTTTTGGACAAAGGTTTTTATTTTTATTTTTTAAACATTTTAGTTGTCGTATACCACACAAATTCTTGTCATAAAATTATCGCTTTTGTATTATAACTAGAAGCTATTACGACGTAAATTAGCCCAGCAATCGGTGTACATGTCACCGTAAAATTGTCAAATAAGTTATATTGTAATTTCTCTAGCGATATTGTAAACTCTCGAATTATTGTCAAACGAACATACTGCTTTCAATAAAACGCATTATTTTTCGTGAAATGCATGCGATGGTAGTCAACTCACGCGGTGTGGAGGGAAGGACGGGGTCCCCTTGCCCAGTGGTACCACTCTCGTGAAAAGATACTGTACCATTTCTGAGAAATACCGATTAATATAACCTAACCTTAAAACACTTTATATTCCCCTAAAAAGCGTAGTTGACGGAGCCCCGCTTCGCGGGGCCCCTTATTTCCGAGTGCAGGGTTTAAAGGAACCTAACTAACCTAACGGGGGGGTGCCCCAAGTCCCGATTATGGGGGCAGAGATACTTCCTTATGTTCAGTTGACAATAATTCGAGAGTTTACAATATCGCTAGAGAGAAACACGTTATATTGTAATATAACGTGTTTGACAATTTTACGGTGACATACATACATGAAAATAAAAACTGGTGCAATACAAAACCTCCACCTTTTTAGGGTTCCGCGAATCCTAAGGGTAAAAACGATACCCTACTACTAAGACTCCACTGTCCGTCTGCCTGTCTATCACCATGCTGTATCCCTTGAACAGGCTAGCTAGACAGTTAAAATTTTCACAGAATATGATGTATTTCTGTAAGCGCTATAACAACAAATAATGAAAATACAGATCTATTAAAAATAAAAGGGTACTACGATGATACGAGACCCTTCATGCACGAGTCCGACACGCACATAGCAAAAAAAAAAAAACCTGCCAGACCAAGTTACTGATGTTCTTAAAGTCGACCATCCTCCTCAAAGTTCCTTAAAGTTCATTACGCAATTCCTTGCCGATAAAAATATTAAGAATTGCCATAAAATTAGGTGAGTTTTACCCTTCCACCCTGAGCATACAGCCCAGAAAATTAATATTAATTTATTAGGGCCACTTGTAACTTAGTTAATAGCCCATACCGTTAATAGGCTATTAAGTGAAAGTGTGTAATATCATTAAGGGTTATTTTATCGGTACTCTTGATAAGTATTAGTGTTAATAAAAAAACGAGAGGCTGATTATATTTTGTGGGGATTTTTTTTTTTCTTGGGAGCTGTTTTACAGGGTGTAAACAACCTCATCATGAAGGCGTCAACCAAGCATTCTGTACATCAAACTAAGTAACTTTATGCAAAAATAATTACTGAGAAATCTTTTTTTTTTGTGTAAAATCATGTTTTGTGGCAGGAGGTGTTAAAAGTAAAACAATACATTAGAAACTTGTTGAAAAAAAAACTTGTTAAAAAAGTTAGAACATTGACCCCCAATATCTCCGTAATTAGAAGGCTCCCAGGTATGGTGTAGAACCAAAAAATAATCGCAATGGCGGGAAAAAAAAGTTCTTTTCTCATTCGCCTTCGCTAAGAAGTTTTTAACCGACTTCACAAAGGAGGAGGTTCTCAATTCGTCGGAACCTTTTTTTTATATTATGTTCCCCGATTACTTGAAGATTTAGAGTTGGTGACAAAAAACTAAGTAAATCAATCAAACAAAGGTCACCGACTTCTGAAGCTAAAGTTATTTTTCACTTTTTGTGTTTTTCGGAGTCGGTTTTAGTTTTTGCAAAAAAAAAATTACATCCTTAGTTTGTGGGTAAATTTTGTTGTATTCCGTGAGAGCTGTTGTTATATGTGTAAAGTGTTTTTCTTTGTTAAGGTCAGTTTCCAGTCTAACCGAATGCAGCTGGATTCTTATATCCAGGCAGACTCGCTTCATGGAGTGGCTGCCTATCTGACCACGTTATCACGTATCCAGTACCTACCTACATAGAGCCGAGAATCTTGAAGAAAGATTTTAACAGTATTATACAAACTACAACTAAAACGCTACAAGGCGTCAAAAAGTTCGTCTACATTGCCATGTTCGATGGCAATGCTGCCAGAATTTTGATCGGTTATTTTTTACTTGATCTGCTGTTTTCAACAAAAGATTTGTTTTTAATTTCCCTCAAATGTTATGACCTGAATAGTGGTATTCGTTTGTGCGTCTCTACCCCTTCCACCCTGTACATATATCTAGGCAACCGACTCCCATAAAAAAGCTCAATCAACTATCAAATTACTTACCATAATTAAATCAACAAAAAGAACATTCTAATAACAAAACGTGAAATAAAGACAAAAACTTTTCTCCAAAACAAACAATAGACGGCAAAAGTTAGGGTGAAAACACCCGTTATCGTCCATGACGGAACAAACTGTGGGGCAATAAGTTCGCTCTGTCAATACGATCGGGTCATTGGGTCAGCTTAATGGTGCTCGATGATTGGATGTGTCACGTTATTGTGATTGTCACCCTTAAGTTAGTTACAGGATGATAAAATAGCTATTTGTTGTTGTTCTGTTTTTCTATTAGGTTTTTGAACTCGTAAGAAGTTAATATACGAATGATATATCACTTCTTTATCTATATTATCCCTAACTATACTGATATACTCCTATACTAATATATTATATTATTTAGAGGAATGATTCAGGAAAGTGGCATTACGCGACAACGACATCTTATACTCAAAAAATAAAAAAAAAGGTTTTTCTTCCAAATCATAATATCAATCGAAAATGTTGATGTCCGGAATCCGCAGAACCAAATATCGTTAAATGCACAAATAAATTGCACTGGATAACAATACAATACAAAATATTACTCGAATACGGTTTAGAATTCATAATGAATGGCTCTAAAAGACATGAATATTCATTAGCTTTCCTAAAACAAACGTCAAAATTAGCTGTTTCAAAATATATTGGATCGTTGTGTTAAATATTTACGAGTAATATCGTCCACCAGCTATTCCAAATTCGTAAAACGTTTGTTCCAAAACCCCTTTAAGAACTAAAATGAAATCAACCAATTTATAAAAGGAACCTATCAATTGAGACAACCTTTCCTACAAAGTGAAGCACAAAAACTCTTTGGTACCAAAGAGTTTTCACCTAAATACTTGTTTATTTCAAAGAAAGATTCTCCTAACAGGAGAAGGATGAAGAAATCTTTAAGAGGCTTGAACATGAGAACACCTGAGTTTCTTCTCAACCACTTTTCTTCAAAGAAAATCTTTCCATTAGTAAATACAAAAACTTTAAATACCCACTTACTTTCTGCTACAACCAAGAAAAGTTAATTCTATTTTAAAAGCAGATCATAATTCTGATAAAGTTTTAAAAACCGGCCAAGAGCGTGTCGGGCCACGCTCACTGTAGGGTTCCGTAGCTTCCCAGACCATTAAAAATACCAACATTTTTCGTCAGCAAAAATAACTTTGTTTTTCATAGTATTTGTATGAAAAACAAAGTTATCATTTGCGTTTTTTTGAAAAAGTGCTATATAACTCAAAAACTATTCAACTCATCAAGTTGAAAATAATTTTCCTAGAAAGTTCATATAAAGGTCTACTTCTGTGATTTTTTTCATATTTTTTAAACTTATGGTTCAAAAGTTAGAGGGGGGGGGGACACATTGTTTTTGACTTTCGGAGCGATTATTTCCTAAAATATTAATATTATCAAAAAATGATTTTAGAAAACCCCTATTCATTTTTAAATACCTATCCAACAATATATCACACGTCAGGGTCAAAATTAAAAAAAAAATCGCTCCCCACTTTACGTCTGGGGGAGGTACCCTAATAAAAATGTTTTTTTAAATTTTTATTTTTGCACTTTGTCGGCATGATTGATATACATATTGGTACCAAATTTCAGCTTTCTGGTGCTAACGGTCACTGAGATTATCCGCGGACAGACAGACAGACAGACATGGCGAAACTATAAGGGTTCCGTTTTTTGCCATTTGGCTACGGAACCCTAAAAAAGCAACTCCACTCCTCGTGCGTTGGCCATTTTGGTCAAATTGTTTTAAGCGTGAGTGCTGAGTAAGAGGGTTCGATTTCCATGTCAGGGAAAGTGTTATTGGGTTTTTCCATCAGCTCAGTATGGAGTCTGGATTTGTACCCAGTTCATAGCAATAGGCTCGCCCCTTATAACTTGGAATCACTACATATTATAAAACAAAGTCTTCCGCCGCGTCTGTCTGTCCCTATGTATGCTTAGATCTTTAAAACTACGCAACGGATTTTGATGTGGGTTTTTATCATAGATAGAGTGATTTAAGACGAAGGTTTTAGTATATAATTTTAAGCGGGCGAAGCCGCGGGCATCGGTTAGTTTTATATAATTTGGGAAATGTGGGTGCACTAATAGGTACAGCTCTGTCTAACCCTCCGAGGAACACAGGCGTGATGTTATGTTATGTAACTACAAATCAACTTTCCCAACTATATTGGGGTCTGCTTCCTATCTAACTAAACGCAGTTCAATACCAGAATTTTACGTAGAGTAACTGACTGTCTGAACTCTACTACAGCGCGGTTACCGCTTGGGGTTATAGTTAAAGCAACGGCCGATCTGTCCTCCACAAATCTTAGGGTAAACCGACACTATTGGTAAGACTGACCGTCGTACCAGTGCGGGTTGATACATGTCACATGTCTTTGATTTCTTGGTTCTAGGACATGCCGCCGGTTTCCTCACGATGTTTTCCTTCATCGTTTCGAGAGCAGTGGTGATGTAATAAATTACAGAAAGGAATGCGCCTGCCGGGGTTCTAACCCGCGACTAACCATTTGTAAGTCGGGGGCGGCTCCACTGGCCCACTGTTACTCAACAATTATCTCAAACGCCTCAGTTTCAACAAACTATACTGAACCAACAATAAAATTATCTCAACCAACTCAGTTTTAAATCACCACAAAACACTGCAAATGGAAGCATTTTATTACTAAATCGTCCGATAAATTCCATGCACCGTGCAGATATTGGCGCTTAACACAATAACCCGGAACTCGCTATCTATAAAACGTAATATGGCAATAAATGGGAAGCGAATAAACAAATTATATCCATTGAGTACAACAAAGGCCTGCTCAGACGAGATACTATTGCTTGTGGAGATCAAACATCTCCTGAACTTGACTGGCGAATTGTGGATGTTAGATGTACATGATCAAAAAATCAAAATCAAAATATTTGATTTTACATAGGCCTAGATTGGCACTTATAAAACGTCGACAAAAGTGCATTTTTGGGGTTGGTCGTTTCCATGGTGAAGAAACGGCAAGAAACTCCAGGGTATTCTTTTCAAATCATTTGGTATTACAATATTATTATGTTACAGCATTAGTACTTTAGTATGGGGAGACAGCCCCCCCCCCCCCCCCCTATTATATATATGTAAACTGCCATTGTATATAAGTAAATATTATATATAATATAATATTTTATTATATATAATATAAAATATTATATTATATTATATATTATACAAACTGCCATTGTATGTATAATATATAAGTACTCTGCCAAACCCTTTGGAGATTACAGGCATAATTTTATGAAAATAAGGTCTGTACATAATTAAATAAACTGCGTCCAAGACTGTAATCCTTCTTATAAAATATTGACAGTGACAGCTCCTAATTGCGGTTTAGATACGCTGATGGCGTTTGCTTTTTGAAGTGAAAACGCGTTCATTAGGCACGTTGAGCACTTTTTGAGTGACAAAAATCATGAAACTCGCATGACCGTCACGAACGCTTTTCGTAGCACTCGTAGCACTCGATGCGCTACGGCGGGCGTAGCCGTAGCGGATCGGCTACGAGTTTTCACTTCTATCGGCAATTCTCAAAAACGCATGTTTTTTTTCTGGTCGAAAGTGCCTCATCTGCACAAGCCTTAAATGAGAAGCGAATGAACAGCAATAAATACGTATCGAGTACAATAAATGGGTATCGAACAAGCGAATAAACAATTATCTGAGATTCTATCAGTATCACAGTGTCCCAGTTAATGCGAAGTGCATTCCGGTGTCCGAGCCGCGGTCAATATAAACTTTATTTTCAAAGCTACTGCAGTTAGTTAGCATTTTATATTGGATGTTTGTTTTACAGAGGGTTTCGTATATTTGAATAAGTGAAATAGATTCGTGGAAATGGGTTCGTTAGCATTAGATAGTGCTAGGTAAAATCAACACATTTGACTCAAAAATTATTTGGGGAATGCGTACCTCTTTACCTCTAATCCCCTGTCAAACGTCACGCTGTCATATATTACTAAAAAAAAACTAAAATAATATTTACTAGGATTATTTTAAGTAGGAGTAAAAAAAGAAATAAGAGCCTGTGAATGTTGCCTTCGTAAACTTTATATTATGAAGCATATTAAATGCCGTACCGAACGGAAAAGCTAAGATTTTTCACGTTATTAAAGAAAATTTCTATTACACCAATCTTGCATGTTACAGGTAGATGCTTGTATAATTTTCCATGAATTTTCTGCTATATTAATAGGTAAGTAAATTATGTATAAACTAAAGCGTTATGTATTCCAAGTATCAGTTTTACGGAACGTTAAACATGCACAACTTACACGCTACTTATACAAAAATAAAACATGCATTAACTTTAATAATAAACCAGTTAATTGAAATTAAAAACATGTTCATGGAAAGAGGTCAGATGGTTATCATATGGAGTTAATAGGAAACTCCCTCCTATTATAGAACAAAATAAAATGCAGTGGAAATTAATGCATCATTTTCCGAAGGCCACAAAACTGGTTTATAATAATTATGTAGGAGAAACAAGTAGAAACACATCTTCTCTACAAACTTTCTATGAAAAAGAATATAGTTGAAGAAAACTACGTGATTCCAGTAGCTTGGTTTATTTGAAACAGACATGACAGCATCATCACATGTCACAGCTCGCCGACACAACAGGGCATAAACAAATAATATGTATTTGCTCATACATTATAATTAGGTCATGCAAAATCTGGTTTCGGTTTCATAGTAAATTCCGGGGTAAACCGGTTTTATTATGAGACTGAAATCCGGTTCCGCATGCATTTGTATAATTAGAAACGCTTCTATGAAGAAATATCTATTAAAGATCTTTGATAGCCACTAGTCCGAAAGAGTGACAACAGAAAAAAGCCAAAAAACTCAATGGTAAAACTTGCCAAATTACCCAGTTAGTACTAATACTAACTGAGTAGTGGCGGTCAGATAGGCAATCGCTCCATGTGAAATACTTTTATTCAGCTGCATCCAGTTAGACTGGAAGCCGACCCCAACATAGTTGGAAAAAGGACACATGATGAGATTCAACAACCACAAAAACTCAAGAAGCAGACACCGCTACTAATCCAACTATACCAGCAAATTCACATTTGTAAACTAGCGCTTTCAAATAAACTGCAATTTCGCAGTACTAATCCTGCAGCGCTGAATCAAGCGACCAACTAAAGCTTTTTAGCGTGAACCAAATTTCCCTTGCAAATAATATCCGCTCTAAATAACTTGCTGGATTCGAAATTTCCATTTCTATTGGTGGATGGATCTTTTCTCTTATTGGATAAGGTTTGTGAGTGTGTGCTGCGGGGCTGATGGTGTTTTTAGAACGTGATTGTATGGTAATGTAGTTCGTTTCAAGGACGCAGGTGGAGTTCCTTCTCTAGGGTAGAGTGAACAAAGAATGGAAGTCGAAAAGTTAAAAAAGCGACCAAGTGCGAGTCGGACTCGCCCATGAAGGGTTCCGTAGCAGCAAGTAACATATAATAGAAAAGTTACGATTTATGACGTATTAAAAAAAAACTACTTACTAGATCTCGTTCAAACGCAATTTTCGGTGGAAGTTTACATGGTAATGTACATCATATATTTTTTTATTTTTTTCATTCTCTTATATTAGAAGTTACAGGGGGGGACACATTTTTCCACTTTGGAAGTGTCTCTCGCGCAAACTATTCAGTTTAGAAAAAAATATTTTGGAAACCTCAATATCATTTTTGAGGACCTATCCATAGATACCCCACCACCTATGGGTTTGATGAAAAAAAAAATGAGTTTCAGTTCAAAGTATGGGGAACCCCAAAAATTTACTGTTTTTTTGTTTTCTATTTTTGTGTGAAAATGCGGTTCACAGAATACATTTACTTTCAACAGCACAGTTGTTATAGTTTCGGAAAAAAGTGGCTGTGACATACAGACGGACAGACAGACAGACATGACGGGTTCCGTTTTTTGCCATTTGGCAACGGAACCCTAAAAACCGGCTAAGTGCGTGTTGGACTCGCAAATAGAGGGTTCCGGTCCATTATATTTACAACATTAAACAAATCGGAAGAAGTCACACAAATCACGATGCATATACAATCAACAAATTGAAGCTCGTGGCTAAACAATATCAGCCTCTCGGATGCTTGCGTAGGATGGTTTTTGGATGGATGACCACCCATTACATACAGAAATTCTTCCATCCACGTTAAACCATTGGGTCCGACTGTAAATAGGCTTGTTAACTGAAAAAATCTAATTAGTCCGTCACTTAGATTAAGTATCAAAAAATATTTGACCCGTATTTTTTCTTTTGTCACATAAACCAAAATTGACGAAGATACGAAGCTTTTAAAATCCCAATACGTCACTGTTTGCTATCATTATTAGTGAGTTCTGACGTCACGAGCCCCCACTCCCGAGTTTTTATGCGTTTTATCTTTGTCAATATTCGTTGATTTACAAAAACAAAAAATACATGTCCATTATTTTCCAATACTCTAACTGACGGACTAAATAGATTTGCAATTTATTGATGGTGGAAACAAGCCTATTGTAGATCTTTGACGGTCGTTACAGGTAATCAGTGGCCTGATAGTTTGACAGCCAGTCTTACCAAAGGGTATCGTTTTACCCAGCTTCTGGAGGTCAGATAGGCAATTGCTCCGTGTTAAATACTAGTATTCAACTGCATCCGGTTAGACTGGAAGCCGACCCTTAATTAGGAAAATGCTAGGCAGATGATGATCCAATCAACTTATTATTGACGATCGTCCAAAGCAAGAAATATGAAATGAAAACTCTACAAATTTCAATTGAAACATTCAGAAACTCCGCATCAAAGTTTGCCGGTCAGTATTGAAAAGATTGCAATTAATAACAAATAGCGCTCGCGACTTTGTGGCTATGATTATGGCAATTAGCGTTTTGCTGAACACTTTTATAGACATTAAAGTGGTAATAAAACCTTTTTTGCTGAGCTTGCGGGCTGCAAGAATTTATCATTATTGTAGCAGTTTTATGGAGTTGTATTTAGTAGGTAGTTTAGTAGGTCTAAATAATAACAGCCGCTCGAGCTAATCTTTAGGTTAAGCCGTGCTTGCCTAGGTTGGTCTGTGGATGGGTTCCCCCCATTACATACCGAGTTCCCTCAATGCCTTGGAAACCACGTTAAGCTGTTGGTCCCGGCTGTCATTTGTAGATATCTGACAGTCTTTACAGGTAGTTAGTGGCCCAAAAAGTCTGGCAACCAGTATTACCCAGTACTAACTGGGTTTTTGAAGTCAGGTAGGCAGTCGCTCGGGCTGCGGGACTGTTCAAAAGAGATACCGCGGCTCCGGAACATAAAGGGCTAGGAAGGAACATGGATGGGTTTTTGTCAGTAAAAGTCTGACACACCCTCTCGGCCAGCCCAGTGGGAGAAGTTATTTGATGATTTCACATAAGTAAAAAAAAAGGTAGGCAGTCGCCATTCCATTCCAGTCCATGTAAAATACTGGTATTCAGCTGCATTTGGTTAGACTGGAAGCCCCAACATAGTTGGGAAAAGGCTCGGCAGATGATAATTATGTTTAGTACATTTTTTAGTGAGCTAGTGCATACCTTCTAGCTGCATATCTTTTACAAATCGTAAAATCTCAAATAGTTATCTACAATAACAAGACGTGATACGTAATTGCTGTCTCAGGTTAAATTAGCCTCATTGAGAGCTATGTGCTTGAGCCGTTTGGGATTAAAACACTTGGACCATGGGTCCTAGTCTTTCTGGACATCGCCAAGCGGTTGGTCGGCCCTTCCCGTGGCCGGAGAACTGGCCTATTTGTTGGTCGAAACGTGGCCATTCTGCCAGCCTTCTGGGCGCTATTCCTGCTGACAGCAATGTTTACGAATTTTGGATGCCCTTCTAAACTTTTCTTTTTTTCTTCAAGTATTTTTTAACCGACTTCCAAAAGTTTTTTTTTTATGAATGTTCCCCGATTACTCGAAAATGGCTGGACCGATTTGGATTATTTTTATTTTGTTTGGAAGGGTATACTTCACAGGTGGTCCCATAATCACCAAGTCAGGATCTGATGATGGAATCCTGGAGAAATAGAGAGAACTCTTCAAATTTTATAGGCACGCATGGAAGAGCACTTTCTCGGAGTGGTTCAATTTGGTGAAGATCTAATGAAGAACTTCGGAGATAGGCATCGGAACTCCTCAAGAAATGATAGCAAATGGACTGGGTTTGCTGAAATTTCATGTCTGTCTATTGTTTACACCAGATTATAACATAACATCATGCCAGTACGCTGTGAAGGGGTAAGCGCATGTGAACCACTAAAACGTGAAAATATAATTTTATTTGAAGGTTTTATTTTTTGCAAAAAAGTTTTTTATTTCATTTAATAAAACAAATTATGGTTACTTTAAAGGGTGGCCACAGCACTTAAACACACGATCTGTTTATTTCGAATTGACTTCGAAGACAACTCATAAACATTCTCCAATAAATTCACGCTTTTAGCTTATCTGGAGTAACCTGATAACCCAATTTCCTCGTCCATCTGTTAATAGGCATCAAGTATTTATATTTTATCACTCCATAATAACAAACAAAGGCGAAGAACCGAGATAACCTCCCTGCAGTAGCCTATTACCAGTACAACAAACCCGTATACTGACCCAATCATATCCTATTGTTACCCAAAACCCTATAACGAATACCCACAGTCCCTTATTACCCTGAGACCAATAAAAAACACTAAAATTGCCTGTTTGTATACCAATATGACCCGTAGACCCTGCCGTTTTCTGTAACCCGCTGTATATATCACTAGTACTTCGCTCGCGACTTCGTCCATGAAAATTGTGATAGCTCGGTTAATTTTCATAATATCAACATAATTGAAAATATTCAAGAACGGTTGAGTTTTTCTTAAGTTAAATCGTAACAAACATACAAAAATCAAATCTTAAATCAAGAACGGACGTGCATACGAAAATTTTTGAAACTTTTTTTGAAGGGTCTCGCAAATATGGTACCATGTTTGTTTAGCACTTATGTAGGTACAATGTAGGAGCTCGACTTTTTTTTTAAATCAAACTGCAGGTTTTGATCTATTAAGTAAAAATAAAGGGCCTCTTCACTAGGTGAACCGATGACCTGGTGAAGGTTGCAGGAATCCGCTGGATGCGAGTCGCACGAGACCGGTCCATGTGGTGACACTTGGGGGAGGCCTATGTCCAGCAGTGGACATCTTTCGGCTACAACGATGATGATGATAGGGCCTCTATTCTCAGTTAGGTAACTTTATTCATTGAACACTTCATATGACAAAAATTACAATCCTACTCATATCATGCGGAAATTTGTGAATGTGTCTTTGTTACTCTTTAACGCGCAAACTACTGAACGGATTTGGATGAAACTTAGCACATACATAGTATTATAACCTGGATTAAGACATAAATGATACTTTTTATCCCAGTAGTATGATACTGTGGGATAATAATAGAACTCCACGCAGGCGAAGCCGCAGGCGTGTGCTAGTCATAAATATTTAAAAATAGGTTCAAAGCAGTCTTATTGCATGAAGCCATTTCTTTTAGACAGCATTATACTCAATGTCGCTATTAATTAAGTTCAAATCAGTTTAAGAATCAGCAGCTTGCTACAAAAAATCTAACTGCCAATCTTCTTTATTATGGTAATATCTCTTTAGAGACTTGAATCTCTTGCAGTGCACATTCTCCATGAAATTCTTTATGCAAAAATCTACCCTGTACCTATACATACAGAAACCAATTTACTTTTATTGTAACGACGACCCTTAAAGTTATGATACACAACAAAATAACCTCTCTCTCAAAGAGATTATTCAAATGCATTTAATAGTTCTGAAACAAACTTTCTTTTATTTCAAACATAATGATATTGCATTTAATCTAGTGGAAATGGATTCCTACGTATCATTAACCGACTTCCAAAAAGGAGGAGGTTCTCTATTCGACTGTATGTATTTTTTTTTTTTTTATGTATGTTCACCGATTACTCGAAGACGCCTGAACCGATTTGAAAAATTCTTTTTTTGTTTGAAAGGGTATACTTCCAAGTTAGTCCCATAGTCGCCAAGTCAGGATCTGATGATGGAATCTTGGTGAAATCGAGAGAACTCTTCAAATTTTATAGGATGACGTACAGCAATTTTGGTATTTTCTACAACAAGTGAAGCATTTGCGTTTGATAAGAACCATTCTACCATCAGATCTGGTGATGAAGCCAAGAGTCACGGATCTCCATAATGAGACAATGTATCCTAGTCGTGTTTGGGCTTGTTGTAATTGTAACGGTATGCACTTTCCATGTGTACCAAGCACAAAAAATAAGAACATTTTTGCAAAAAATAAACCGACTTCAAAAAAAAACCAAAAAAGTGAAAAATAACTTTAGCTTCTGAAGTCGGTGACAAAAAAATTAAATCAATCATACAAACGTCACCGACTTCAGAAGCTAAAGTTATTTTTCACTTTTTTGGTTTTTTTTTTTGAAGTCGTTTTGCTTTCTACTTTCATTACAGCCCTATGGTTTCGTGGTCGCACAACAAATATGAAAAGGAATTCATCATAATCATCATTTCAGCCGAAATACGTCCACTGCTGGACATATGTCTCCCCCAAGTGTCCCGTGCTCACGTCCAGCGGATCCCCACAACCTTCATCAGGTCATCATTCCATCTAGTGGGATGCCTTCCAACGCAAAGTCTTGCGGTTCACGGTCGCCACTCCAGAACTTTTTGGTCCTGTCCATCCGTTCTGCGAGCAATGTTTCCTGCCCACTAACACTTAAGTTTGTCAATTCTTCGGGCTTCGTTCTCTTGCGGATGTCTTGATTTCTGATTCGATCACGCAAGGGAGCTTCTGCCCTCTTCATAAAGGAATTTATTATTAAGAAGATTTTTTAGAATCCAATGCATAACCACTCAAAATCTACTCCAAACCGCAATTTCTGCTGCAATGTAGGTACACTTAAGTTCGTTGTAAAAAATTTCAACGCTCCTTTGTAGCTGAATAAATCATGGCAAATGATGTGGACCTTCAATGCAAATTGTCCCTTAAGATATCTCGGAAGAAAATCCGATTTGCGGAAAAAGAAGCGGCCATTTCTGCATTATTCTATCATCGGACGAGCATGTGTACGGCAAAGCGTCACCATTCATAATAAATTAACTCATACTATTATTTTGAATACTGTTAAGAAATCTATTGTCCAAATAGTCTACACTTAAGGGGGAAGCCGTCCGTCCGACTAATGACGACAGGCCGTGTCAACGGCGCGTTCGTGTTCCACGCGCGCCTCAAAGAGATGTCAGCATAAGGGGAGGGGCCCGCAAGGGCCGAAGCCTGCCGGGGTTGCGGGCCTATTCGAAAGAGATACCGCGGCCCCGGAACATAAAGGGCGAGGAAGGAACATGGATGGGTTTTAGTCAGCAAAAGTCTGACACTCCCTCCCGCTCCGCCCAGAGTGGGAGAAGTTATTTGATAATTTCCCATCCTAAAAAAAAGGGGGAAGAGTCAGAGTAGCCCGCGAAATTCAAATTTTCTTACGTTTTTTGCAATTTGCAGGCCAGTGGCTGGTTGTATGAAGTTGAAAATGTCGTTCGCGACTGTAAGACGTATTAGTTACAGAATTATGATCATCGAAATCATCAATACAACCCTCCAAGCTCACATAAGTATAGGTACGACTTTGACTCAAAAACTGCTGTGCTGATTTCAAAAATTCTTTCACCATTGGCATTGGAAAGCTACATTCACCCTGAGTAACATAGGCTATTATTTTATCTCCGTACTCCCACGGGAACTGGAACTACGTGGGTGAAACCGTGTGACGTCCACTAGTATACTTAGTTTATAATAGACTAGCGGACGTCCCGCGGTTTCACCCGCATAGTTCCCGTTGCCGTGGGAGTACGGGGATAAAATATATCCTATGTTACTCGTGGATAATGTAGCTTTCGAATGGTGAAAGAATTTTTAAAAACGGTCCAGTAGTTTTTAAGCCTATTCATTACAACCAAACAAACAAACAAAGTTTTCCTCTTTATAATATTAGTGTAGATAGTGTAGAAAAATGCCGCCTGTGATACAGGTTTAACCTATTACAGGCATCGTAGTTTGTTATACTAACATTATTTCTTAGATTTAAATCGTATTTATTGTGCCGATTTAATTTTTTTAATAAATAAAGGGTGTAAAACCCCTCTTGACGAAGCCGAAAGGCACTTATTCTCCCCATCATTGCGATATTTTTTTTGTTCTACACCATACCTGGAACCTTCTAGTTACGGAGATATGAGGGGTCAAAGTTACAAGTTTTTGACATGTTTTTTTTTAATACAAGTTTTTTTTTTAAGATTTTAACACCTCCACGACCCCCGTACTATTCAATCAATCCACCAGCACAATTTTTTAAGTGCGTTCCATTGAGTTCCACCACAAAACATGATTTATAAACTCAAAAAAAAAAGTTGTTTCCCAGCAATAATTTTTGCGTAAAGTTACTTAGTTTGATGTACAGAATGCTTGGTTAACGGCTTTGTGATGAGGTGGTTTACACCCTGTATATTGATTTCTTTTGATATTGTCATTATAATATGGTTGAAATTCCATAGACCCAAACAAAACGCTCTGCTTTGACATTGATTTTGCGAACCGCCTGTCTGTGGAATTAACAGCCGACTTCTCTGTTCCCTGATCATTATAATCTGGATCTATTCGAAGTTTGAGTGAATCGGTTTCTTATAGGTAAGCATGTTTTACTCTAGCCCGCATCTTCGTGCGGCCAAATGCAAGACTTTAGTATAAAAATTAAAACTGTACTTGGATGTACTTTAAGCAAGGTTTAGACGAAGCCAGTGTAGGCTGCCAGGCCAACGCTGGCTTCTTGTTGGCCTCGTATAAACAGTTTTTCTAGACAAGCCAGCACTGGCGGGAATAGAGTGACCTCCACCCGTTGCCGTGCCCCGCAACCTCCACGCCAGCATGCAGCCGCGTGTAGACGCATCACGCCAGTCGCTGGCGCTAATCCCGTGTGCACTCCACAAGAATAATCCGGGAAAGAAATAAATCCATTGGCCTCATCTAAACACTACGGACCAGGCCAGCACTGGCTTGTCTGCCAGTACCTACTCGCTTCGTCTAAATATATGCATAAATAAATGCGAATAAAATTAGCCACAAAATTATCCCACGGATAACGACAGGATTATGTTGAAACACAAAGAATTAAGTTATCAACGAAGCCTGTTTTGCACAAAGAGGCCGAAGACTAAGAAAATTGGCGAACTGCCAGGATTGTAAGACTTGTATAATATTATGAATATTTACAACTTTTAAACTGCAACACATTCTTGGGTAATCCCATGTTACTATACCTATTTGCTTATGAATGTACATGTCACCGTAAAATTGTAAAACCCGTTACATTGTAATCTATCTAGCGAAATCGTAAACTCTCGAAAGATTGTCAAACGAACATATTGCTTACAATATAACGATTATTTTTTCGGTAGATTATAATTTATCGAAATGAAACCGTAATTTTGTGAAATACATGCGACGGAATTATCTCTGCCCATAATCGGGATTTGGGGCACCCCGATGTTAGGTTAGTTAGGATCCTTTATACCCTGCAGACAGAATACGCGGGACTCCGTCGACTACGCTTTTAAGGGGAATATAAAGTGTTTTGAGGTTAGGTTATATTAATCGGTATTTCTCAGGAATGATGCATTATCTTTTCATGAGAGTGGTACCTTGGGCCAAGGGGGGCCCCCTTTCCCTCTCGCCACCTTCACACCGCGCGAGTTGACTTCCATCGCATACATTTGACAATAATTACGGTTTCACTTCGATAAATTATAATCTACCGAAAAAATAATGCATTAAATTGTAAGCAGTATGTTCGTTTGACAATCTTTCGAGAGTTTACAATCTAAAGCAGGCAATTACGTTTGCCGCGGGAGACGCACCGGGTGTCGGGGGCCACGTGGTGTCCCCCGACCACCGTACGCGGGCCTGTGGACGGTGAGCTATAGGCTAGCTCGCCGTCCGTCTGTCTTATGACGACAGGCCGTGTCGACGGCGCGTTCGTATTCCACGCGCGCCTCAAAGAGATGTCAGCAAAGGAAGGGGTCCGCAAGGACCGATACCTGCCGGGGCTACGAGACTGTTCGAAAGAGACACGGCGGCCCTGGAACACAAAGGGCTAAGAAGAAACATGGATGGATTTTAGTCAGTAAAAGTCTGACACTCCCTTCCGCTCCACCCAGAGTCATCATCATCATCATCAGCCTATTAATGTTCCCACTGCTGGGAAACAGGCCTCCTCTCTATGAGAGGTCACCCAGAGTGTAAGGAGTCAATTTTGATGATTTCCTATCCAGAAAAGAAAAAGTACAAGATAGAAAGTTTTAAATATTAGATAGTTCTGTTAACTATTCATATAACTTTAATATTATCATTAGCATCAACCAATGTGGATTATCGAAAACAAAATCTTAAATTTTAACTCTAAAAACGTAGAAAAGATTTCTGGTGCAAAATACTGGCAGTGAAACTATTTTGTACTTTTCTCATCCATATGAAAACATTTATCGTGTCGCTCCTATTCAAACGAGCTTCTCAACTGTAAACCGTTGTTACAACAGAATCTCTTCAATATTTCACGCTTATCGTCTGCAGCATTTGTTTCCTCTTAAAGATGCGGTTACACGGGCAACTTATAAGGTCCATGTTCACCAAAAAGATGACGGTCTGAATATCTAAAATCAGCAGTTTAAAACACATTTTTGTATGCGAACATGTCACAGTGACAGCTATTTTCAACCGACTTCCAAAAAGAGGAGGTTATCAATTCGTCTGTATGTTTTTTTTTTTTTTTTTTTTTTTTGTGTTTGTTACCTCATAACTTTCGACTGCGTGAACCGATTTTGATGATTCTTTTTTTATTTGAAAGCTGGTGCTTCCCATGTGGTCCCATTTTAATTTGCTGAAGATCTGATGCTGGTCTTCGGAGATATACAATGGAACTCTTCAAAAATGTACGGCAAATCTGCAGTGATTGCTATTATCGCTTGTAGGTTTATTGTTTATACAACATCATGACGTAATATCACGCCTGTATGCTCTGAGGGGGTACGCAGATGTGTACAATACACCCAGATTTCGACAGTGTTTGTTACCTCAGTACTTTCGACTGGGTGAACCGATTTTGATGATTCTTTTTTAATTTGAAAGCTGGTGGTTCCCGTGTGGTTATATTTTAATTTGCTGAAGATCTGATCCGGATCTTTGGAGATATACAATGGAACTCTTCAAATATACACGGCAAATCTGCAGTAACTGCTGCAATCGCTTGAATGTTTATTGTTTATACAACATCATGACGTAACATCACGCCTGTATGCTCTGAGGGGGTACGCAGATGTGTACAATATTCCCAGATTTCGACGGTTAGGTGTATTAAGTTTCATTTATTGGGGATACGTTTTTTTTTATTTTATTGGCAAGGGCACTTCAAGGGTAGTTTGATGAGAATTTGGTTAGGTTCTGATTATGGGATCCATGACAAAGGAACGGAACTCTTCAATTCTTAGAAGCAAATTACCGATTCTCGGCCAAATCTTTTAAAGGCTATCCGGATATTTGAGTCACGTACCATAACGTCGTTATTAACCGACTTCAAAAAGGAGGAGGTTCTCAATTCAATGTTCCCCGATTACTCGCAGATGACTGGACCGAATTTGTTTTTTAATTGTTTGAAAGGGTATACTTCCCAGAAGGTCCCATAATCATCAAGTCAGGATCCTGATAATGATAATCCTGGAGAAATAGAGAGAACTCTTCAAATTTTATAGGCACACCAGAAGCGATTTGGGTAGTTTTTGAAAGAGTAGTTTCTCGGAGTGATAGGAGAAGGTGCTATGGTACAACCCTAGCCACGCTTCACTTCAGCTCCGCGTATTTTAAACAATTAAATTATTTAAAACGCAATATAACATCGAACTGACAAAGTTATATTATCATAATAGCCCAACGAACGTGCACAAGTGTTATTGGAGTGATATCCTAAGAATATGTGTAGAAACAAACCAAAGTTCTTAGTGGACCCTTGAGTGAACTGTGATAAAACAGTGAGTACGGACAAATTCATCAGGTATTTACGAACATAGTGAATTTCGGCAATCTTATGCACACAGGAATTGTCACTACCTAGCTGTGCGCGTAAAAGTGTAAATACTGTGAGAAATACAGGATTTCAAAGCCAGTTAATTTTTCAAACAAATTAATGTAAACAAACAGCGGCTGAGTCACGCCAAGTTAATCCACCAATCAAAACACGTATACAACTTCTGACACATATTTTCTCGTTCGGAAACGCACCGGTGTTTTTTAAGTTTTGGACACTGGGCTTTTGAGAAGGGCATAAATTGCAAAATCGACTAAACTAATAATCGATTTTTTTTTGTCCAAATTTAACCGTGTTTGTATACCGGGAAACCGATCCAGCCAACTTGCTTTGTGACTGAGAAAGTGCACAACTTGGTTGAAATAAAATGCCACGACCAGCGCTTACTCCGCCTAAAGAATCCGGTGGGAGTAATTTAAATCAGGCATCCTCTGAACCCAACATACCTGCTGCAAGTACACCTGAACCATCAAATATATGTGTTAGACAGAAACGTCCACGCATTGATGGCTCACCTGATCCAGAATTTCAATGCTCAAAAAGTGAACTGATCGACTGTATTCGTCAAGAAATACGGAGTGTCCTGTCATTGGAAATATCAGCAAACATCAAAAAAGGTTTCACTGACGAACTGGGTGATATTAAATCGTTGTTCCAAGAACTTAAGCAGTCAGTCGACTTTATGAGTGAAGAGTTTGATAGAATGAAAGCCGAACTTGAGACCTGTAGGAACGGCAATAAAATTCTTCACAAGGAGAACGATTCTCTCAGACACACAGTCTCTGAACTTTCATCAAGGGTAAACTTGATTGAACAGCACGCACGTCAACAGAATTTAGAAATCAACGGCATACCGGAAAACAAAGCAGAAAACCTGGTAAAGACTGTTCAACAAATTGGAAACGTAGTCTCTTGTTCCGTCAAAGAAGACGACATCCTGTCTGTAGTACGGGTAAGGAAACTGGACCCAGAAAGCAATAACCCCAGAGCTGTAGTTGTCAAGTTGCGTAGCATGCTGCTGAGGGATACCATTCTAACGTCAGTGATAAATTATAACAAAACACACCCCGGCAAAAAACTTAACTCGCAACACCTTGGGTACAGCAACTTAGTTAAGCCTGTCTTCGTATCCGAGCACCTGTCACCCCTAAACAAAAAAATTCATGCAGCTGCCAGGAAAGTCGCGAAAGAAAAAGGATACAAATACGTTTGGGTTCGAGATGGCAAAATCTTGATAAGGAAGGAGGACGGACAACAAGCTAAGCAAATAAAAAGCCTAGAGGCCGTCTCTTTGCTATAAAGGGATCAAAGACGCACAAAAACCGTGATCTTGCTGTCAGAATTCACCATCTATTATCAGAACTTCAGAGGTCTTAAGACTAAATTGCATAATCTCCGGCTAGCCGCACAACTTAATAACTATGATGTGATTATTGGAACGGAGACATGGCTTGATGACAGCGTGAATGATGGCGAATTATTCGACTCCCGATACATTGTTTATCGTAGAGACAGAGCTTCTACTCCTCTTGGCAGCAAAAAAGGCGGAGGTGTACTAATCGCTGTTTCTAGGGCGATAGACTCATCACGAGTAACAAAATGGGAATCAGATGCCGAAGATCTGTGGGTCAAGCTCAAAACCCATAGCAGAAAGGGTGACCTATACATCTGTGCGGCCTATTTGCCACCACCTGTGCAACATGGCCCTCTTAACTCGATCCTGGACAACGTGGATGCAGTGATTGAATCAACGGGAGGAGATGTAATCATTGCTGGGGACTTCAATCTCGGGTTTATCGACTGGAGCACGGATAATACTCTCTCCAGCTCACCGTGTACAACTGCTAGGAACTTTGCGAACAGGTTAGGCTACTCACTGGTTGATTTTATGTCGTCAAATAGCATTGAGCAAATTAACACTGTTAAGAACTGTTACAACAGAATCTTAGACCTTATTTTATGTAACTTCCACGGTGGATCTGTTAGTGAATGTAAAAATCCAATGTCACTGGTCGATGTTCATCACCCTCCTCTTGACATCACCATTAAGAATATTTCACCCGCAATATTAAAAAGTAAGAGTTCTCTCAAATATAACTTCTGGAAAGCCAACTTTGAACTCGCAAATGAGAGGTTGAGGAGCATCGATTGGGCGCGTTTGTTTTCGGATCTGGTAGATGTGGACTTAATGGTAGACACGTTTTACGCGCAATTGAATCAAATAGTGGATGAATGTGTTCCTAGACATAAGAGACGCAATAACAAATTTCCAATATGGTTCTCAAAATGTTTGATCAGAGTCCTCAACGAGAAGGAAAAATTAAGACTTCGTTTTAAAAAATACAAAAATCCCAGGGACAAATATGAATACCGTATATTGGAGGAACGTTCGAAAAGCATGATCAAAAATTGCTACAGTAGGTACATCAATAACACTGAAGGTAACATCAGACTGAATCCAAAGGCATTTTGGTCATTCGTTAAGGCCAAAAAAGCCAAGTCTAATGACATTCCATCTGAGATGTATTGGAACGGGAAAGTGGCAACTTCTGGAGAAGAAGTGAGTAAACTGTTTGCCTCACACTTTTCTGCCACCTTTGCATCTCCAGCCGGTACAGTCGCGGTACAAACGCAGTCAAAAGAGTACCCTCAGCTTGCGCTAGGAAGCCATTATTTCACAGAGCGAGACGTACTCAAAGGATTAAAAAAACTTAATATCTGCAAAGGTCCAGGGCCTGACGGCATACCGCCGCATTTCATAAGGCAATGTGCCAAATATTTATCATTACCGCTCAAACTTATTTTTAATAGGTCCCTTATGTCTTCCAAGTTTCCCACGCAGTGGAAAATCGCACACGTAGTTCCGATATTCAAAAAAGGGGAGCCTAATGATGTTAAGAATTATCGGCCCATATCTCTTCTTCCAATTTTCTCGAAACTGTTCGAATCATTAGTTTGTCCTGTATTAAATTCGCTCATTAAAACTCAATTGGCTACGCAACAGCACGGTTTCTGTAACAATAAATCCACTACCACCAACTTAGTTCAGTACATTAATGATATCAGCCGATCTGTAGACTCCGGTGTGCAAGTGGATTCTATTTACACTGACTTCAGCAGCGCGTTCGACAAAGTAAATCATGTGCTCCTACTTCAAAAACTTGAGAACTATGGTATGCATGGTCATTTGCTACGCTGGTTTGACTCATATCTTTCAGAACGACAACAGAGAGTTATTATTAAGGGTTATCAGTCGCCACTTTATTACTCAACATCTGGGGTGCCACAAGGATCGCATCTTGGTCCTATTCTTTTCCTTGTATTTGTGAACGACATCATACACGTCATTAAAAACTCAAAATGCTCTATGTTTGCGGATGATCTAAAACTATACAAGGAAATCGAATCAAGTACTGACATGGCTTTGCTTCAGAAGGACTTGGACGCAATTCACGAGTGGTGTCAAAGTAACAAGATGACTCTCAATGCCGTTAAGTGCTATCATATAACATTTACACGAAAGAAGTTGATTCAGCCTTCAGCATATCACTTAAACGGCATAGCTCTTCAAAAAGTCGATACCATTCGTGATTTGGGAGTACAACTGGATAGTCAACTATCCTTTATAAATCACTTTGACACTATTGTCGCCAAAGCAAATAAAATGTCGGGATTTGTAAAAAGAACGTGCAAGGAATTCCGGTCAAGTGGCACACTTAAGGTTCTCTATAACTCTCTGGTGAGAAGTATACTGGAATATGCGTCTCCTGTATGGAATCCCGCGTATCGTGTCCACATCGACAGAATAGAATGTATCCAAAAAAAGTTTACGAGGTACCTCCGCTACAGATCACAGACTTGTGATCGCGAAGCTGATTATCCTCAAAGGCTCTCTCATTTCAAGATGAGCTCCTTGGAGCAACGAAGAAGCTGCTCAGATCTGATTTTCCTTTATAAGACCATCCACAATTTGGCGAATGTACCGGAGTTGGTTTCGAAGATCAGTCTAAATGTGCCCCGCCGTACCTCATTCAGATCCACTTTTAAAACAGAAACATTTCAAATGCCTAAAAACAGAACTAATCTTGGTCGTTCAGCTCCTTTATACCGGTTTTTGTCTAGCTACAATAAGCTGAGCACGCGCACTAACAACTTGGACATATTTTCGAACAGTCTGAATGAATTCAGACGAAACGTCCTCAGTTCTTGATCGATTTGTTTGTTGATTACTTTTACAAAAGTTTAATTTGTGTATTTGTGTGACTCCATTCAATGCATTTTATATTGTACGATTTAATTCAATTTAATTTCTTAACTCAAATTTTAATCTATTTTATTCTTTCAATTTTAATTGTAATTAATGCAATATGTTCTAATTTATTTGTTATTTTTTGTATTTTTAATTTATAATTGTTTTTCTAATCCAATTTAATCGATGTTTTTTAAATTTTTGAATTTACTGTATTTTAATTTAATTTAACTACTTGACATTTTAAAATCAATGTATACCTACTTTGTAATTTTTATTTTATTCTTTCAATTTTAATTGTAATTAATGCAATATGTTCTAATTTATTTGTTATTTTTTTTTGTATTTTTAATTTATAATTGTTTTTCTAATCCAATTTAATCGATGTTTTTTAAATTTTTGAATTTACTGTATTTTAATTTAATTTAACTACTTGACATTTTAAAATCAATGTATACCTACTTTGTAATTTTTAATTTTGTTAATATCATATATTTCAATTTTATTTTTTTTACTATTGGTTATATAAGTGCTGTGCACACCTATAAGTGACGAGTTCACCGCAACGCTGTTGAAATAGAATATATTTAATGTAATGAGTTAGTGAATAAGTCGTTGGTGTGTCAATAAATAAATAAATAAATAAATAAATTCTTAGAAGCAAATTACCGATTCTCGGCCAAATCTTTTAAAGGCTATCCGGATATTTGAGTCACGTACCATAACGTCGTTATTAACCGACTTCAAAAAGGAGGAGGTTCTCAATTCAATGTTCCCCGATTACTCGCAGATGACTGGACCGAATTTGTTTTTTAATTGTTTGAAAGGGTATACTTCCCAGAAGGTCCCATAATCATCAAGTCAGGATCCTGATAATGATAATCCTGGAGAAATAGAGAGAACTCTTCAAATTTTATAGGCACACCAGAAGCGATTTGGGTAGTTTTTGAAAGAGTAGTTTCTCGGAGTGATCCCATTTAAATTTGGTAAAGATCTGATGAAGAACTTCGGAGAAAGGCAACGGAACTCCTCATTAAATGTAGCAAATGTGTGTCTCTTACTGGGATTGCTGAAATCTCATGTCTGTCTATTGTTTACAACAGTTCATAACAAAAAATCACGCTGGAACGCTGTGAAAGGGTATGCACATATTGTGAACTACTAAAAAGTGAAAAATAAAAACTTTTTTGCAAAAAATAAAACCGACTTCACACAGAAAAGTGAAAAATAACTTTAGCTTCTGAAGTCGGTGACAAAAAAATTAAATCAATCAAACAAAGGTCACCGACTTCAGAAGCTAAAGTTATTTTTCACTTTTCTGTGTGAAGTCGGTTTTATTTTTTGCAAAAAAGTTTTTTTAGATAATCAGACAGTTATCTTTTCGGTGAACATAGACCTTAAACTGCTCAATCCTGGTCAGTTCTTTTCAAGAAGACATCCAGCCATTTAAGCCGATGGCAACATGTAACAACGCCATGCAATATGGAATAACTTAAAAAAAATTACCACCGTGCTGGCCGGTTTCTCTCGCATAAACGAGACGTAATTAAACGTACAAACGAGATATAAATAAAGAAAATTGTCTAAACCAAACCGATTGGATATTCGGCAACTCATATTGCTCCACATATTTCACATTTCCTAAATAATGTGGCGACATTAAGAAATGTGAAATATTTGGACCAATTGGAAGCAATATTCCCGAAAAAATTACCTCATATTTTTGTTGTTGCTCCAGATTGTTCCACTTAATTGATCCAGATTGATCCATTAGTGTTGCCGAGCAATTATTGCTCAAACAATTGCTCGTGTAAGAGCACCTTAAGGAATGCAAAACGAAGCTCCTCGAGAATTCTAGAAAATTCTGGCGACGCGATGTTGGCGAGATTGCAATGCAGGTACAAATGACATTGTCTTGGTTCAAAACGACCAACTTATCACCAGGGAAATGTTTCAATGAACGAATTCTTCTAGTTAAGGATGCATTCTCAAAGTGGAAACGCCCGTCGCGCGTCTTTGAAATTCGTAATGAAATATGTCGATGTTTGGGTTCTTTTGTCATTACTATGTATTATGTGTAATGTACCTAAGCTTGCGCAAATTCATTACTTTTACTTAATATCTTCATACATTATATATAGCCTGTGTGGAAAGAGAAAGGAGTAAATCATGCCGTGACCTCCGACTTCCAAACCTCTCTATCTTGGACGATATCTGGCCATGTTCGCGCCGCAAACAAGATCAGATCGTCACACCACCAGCTTCGCCGCGGTCTACCTCGACGGCGATTCTCTCCGTCAGGCACAGCAAATATTTTTGTTAATTGTTTTGTAATTGTTATTTTGTAATAACACCCAACAGAATATTACTCAATTTCACACCATAATCCCCGAAGACTTTGGCAGAGGTGTACCTAATAGGTAGACACCCTCGTTTTTCGAGACTTTCGAATGGGGTCCAACCGGAAGAAGATGACTGTGTTAGCATATTACTACTTTTGTTATAATTATGTTAATTCAAAACGTGGTTATTATTTAAAGTTAATTCGTTAATTAATATTCGTATTTCTAACATACAATGCCGATTTGTATAAATTTAATTCAATATTTAAAGTTCACTCAAAAACCGTTATTCTATGAATTTATTTATATTGTAAACATTCTCAGTTATTATTATATTTAAAGTAAATTCGTAATTTTAGATAATTCTTGTATTTTAAACTTAAAACTTTGATTTTAATAGCCGTTATTGATAAAGCTTCATTTAAATAGTTTGTCTGTTTGTAACTGTTGAGTAGTGGGGTTTCTTGTATAAAAGACGTTACCTCACCTGAGCGGCGATCATTCGCTGGGGATCAATCGTCGAGGACAGACCTCAACTTGTACTAGAAGCTGAATAAACTAAAGATAAGTATACTTGTTTACTATGTTTTCTTATTATTGTACTGTTTATTATATTTACGAATTATGAAATATAAATGTTATTTTGATGATCAGTATATTTTAAGTAGGGATCGTAAAAGCTTGTTTATTACTTATGGTTGCTATTTGGTTACATATTACAAGATAAATATAATATTATTATAAATTGAATCCCATTGTTTATATTTTCCATTATTACTTATTAAGTAACGAAGATTAAATATTTACATACATCAGTCACATACCTACTTAATTATATTAACATAATATACTCTTCCATCTCTGACATCAGAAGTGGGATCAAAGTGAACCTATTGTCCAAGAAATATATTTGTTTATTTTTATTTTAGATTATGGATCCGTCTCAGTTATTGGAAAGTATGGTGCAAGCCCTACGCGATGCAGTAACAGCTAATCAGCGCCATGATGACATCGCACTACCGCTCTTCGATCCTGATAAAACTGACAACGGAGCAGAGACGTGGTGCAGAAGTATTGAGAAACTTGGTGCTGAATTCAAATGGAACAGTATTCAACAAGCCGCTAAAGCAGGTAAGGCCCTTCGGGGTTCTGCATTAGCATGGTTCGAATCCTGGGAACCGGAGTCCGATCGTTCTTGGGAAACTCTCCGTAAGGATCTGGTAGATTTATACCCCGAAAAAAAGAACCTTTCTGAAAAGTTATCAAAAGCCGTGCTGTATACTTCTGACTCTGCTGAGACTTATTGTGAGTTTGCTAGGGAAAAAGTCAGATTATTACGTAGTACGAGAGTAGCATTTACGCAACCACAAATGATTGAGCTTGTATGCGGAGGAATAACTGAAGTCAACGTTAGAATGGCTAGCTTGAATAGTTCTGTTGGTACCATTCCCGAATTGATCACCTTATTTTCCACTTATGAAAAAGTCTCTAAGAAAAGACCCTCGGAGGTAGCTATAAACTCGAGTCAGACCACTGATAATAAGGCTAAAAGATTCAAGTCGAATAACGAGTTAAAACCTAGGGATGTAAGAACGTGTTACACATGTGGTAAAAGTGGACATTTAATGGCTCGTTGCTTGAAAAATACCGTTTCCTTCACTGATAAAGAATCTGGTAGTCAAAATAAGAATTTGCAGACTATTGGAACTAATAAGGATATTTGTTCTTTTTGTAAAAAGGAGGGCCACACATTTGAAAAATGTTTCCTTCGCATACCCTGTACAATTTGTAACAAAATGGGTCATCCATCTAATAGGTGCTTCTACCGTTTTCAACATCGCGAACAAGATAAAAATGTAAACATCTCGGAAACCAAATGACTAGCAAATAAGTTCACTAAAATAAATATCAATGGCGTCGAAATTAATTCTCTGTTAGATACCGGTGCAGATTGTAGTATAATTAGAGAATCTGTAGCAGAGCGCCTTGGATGTAACTTCCATCCATGTTCATTATATTTGGATGGCATTGGTAACGGAAAACTCCATGTTTTTGCGAAAATATCAGTCTCTGTCCATTTTCAGGACTTGTGCAAAAAAATTGAATTATATGTAGCAAAAGATGCAGATTTCCGTTACGATTGTATTATTGGACGTAACGTAGTCAAATATCATGATGTAGCCATTGTATTAGATTATGTAGGCACTAAATTAGTAAAAATGAAAAATGATAAATTAACGGTTGCATCACTCCAGTCTCAAGCTGAACCAATTATTAACTTTAAAAACCTTATGGAGTCTCTTAGTCATTTAGACAAATGTTTGCAGAGCGATATAATCAACATTTTTCAAAAATATCCTAACATCATACCGACGGACACGTATATAAGCACCGTAAAAACGGGACAACTTAATATACGTTTTAAAACAAATAAAATCATAAATTATCGCCCTTACCGTTTGGCACCGATTGAAAGGGAGAGGGTGAAACAAATAATTGACGATTTGATACAAAAAAAAATCATACAAGAAAGTGAATCTGAATTCGCCAGTCCAGTTCTCTTAGTAAAAAAAAAAGATGGCAGTGACAGACTCTGTATAGATTACAGAGCACTGAATAAAAATATTGAAAAAGAACGGTATCCTCTTCCTCTCATCGATGACCAGATAGACCGATTAGGACAAGCAAAATACTACATTTCAATTGACATGAAAAACGGTTTTTACCAAATTTCCGTAGCTCCTGAATCCATAAAGTATACTGCTTTCATTACACCCGATGGGCATTTTGAATTTCTAAAAATGCCTTTTGGTATATGCAATGGACCTTCAGTTTTTCAAAGAGCTATAACAAAGGCTGTACAACACCTTAAGTTTATTTTAGTGTACATAGATGACCTTTTAATACCATTTGGCACTATCGCAGAAGGCCTCGAATATTTAGACCAGACACTCAAAGCTTTAAGTGATGCAGGATTTTCCATTAATTTAAGTAAATGTAGATTTTTTGAAACTAGCATTGAATATCTAGGCCGTACTATTTCACACGAAGGTGTAAAACCTAGCCAGAAAAAAGTGTCTGCTTTAGTCAATTCCCCAATCCCTGCGAACGTCAGACAAGTTAGACAGTTTATGGGACTCGCAAGCTATTTTCGACGATTTATACCAGAATTTTCTTCTCGGACTTCTTGTATAACTAAACTTGTAAAAAACGACCAAAAATGGGAATGGGGACCGGAACAGGAGGAAGCTCGTCATTATATTTTGAACTGTTTAACAAAAGAACCCTTATTATCCATTTTCGATCCAAACTTAGAAACAGAGTTACACACTGATGCTAGTGCAATAGGATACGGTGCCATACTTTTACAAAGACATGATGGTCTAAATAAGGTAGTAGCATATTTTAGTAAAAAAACTAGTCCCTGTGAGTCCCGATACCATTCATATGAATTGGAGACCCTTTCTATATTCAATGCATTAAAACATTTTCGTGTCTACCTATTGGGAATACATTTTAAAGTCATTACTGATTGCAATGCCATAAAATCCACAGTTAATAAAAGGGATCTTTCACCTCGGGTTGGACGATGGTGGACTTATATGCAAGATTTTTCTTTTGAAGTTGTATATAGAAGGGGCCAGTTCGTTAATCATGTCGATTATCTTAGTCGTAATCCAGAAGTAGACCACGCTTTAAATAAAACACCTCATGCCGTGATTAGTGTACCAGTTCCTTTTAAAACAGACAATGTATTATCTATCAATCTTATAAATTCACCGCCACCGCGATCTTGGTTAGAAACTGCTCAGGACAGGGATCCGGAAACTCAAATACTAATAGAAAAGGTTAGAGTTGGAGATTTAGATTTTAACCAGTACATGGTTCGAAATAATTTACTGTATTACAAAATGGATCCAACAGCCGCACCTAAATTATATATTCCAAAAGGAAATAGGCTGAGTATTCTTCGCTTGTTTCATGATGAGAATTGTCATGTGGGTTTAGATAAAACTTATCAAAAAATACTTGAATACTTTTGGTTTCCTGGACTATATAAATTCATTAAAAAATATATTGCTCACTGCCTAATTTGTGTAGAAAAGAAAACTCATCATGGACCAAAGCAAGGAATGCTCCATCCCATACAAAAGATACCTATACCTTTCCATACGGTCCATTTAGACTGCACAGGACCATTTCCACAATCTCATGACGGTTATAAACATCTACTTATTATAATAGACGGTTTCACAAAATTCTGTATTTTAAAGCCACTAAAAACAATGGGGGCCCAAGAACTGGTCGATATTCTACGTAATTCTCTCACTGATTTTGGTACACCATCCTTAATTATTACTGATCGTGGAACAAATTTCTGTTCAAGACAATTACAGGAGCTATTTGATAGCTGGCAGGTCAGGCATCACATGATAGCTACCGGTACCCCACGTGGTAACGGCCAAGTAGAACGATACGTGTCCACAATTACAAATATGATAAGCACCTCTTGTACTGATGTGTCAGACTGGCCGAGCGTTTTGTGGAAAGTCCAACTGTCCCTAAATACCACAATTCAGAAATCAACCGGATTTTCACCTATGCGGCTACTTTTAGGCAGAACTTCTAATGTTCCTCATATACAAGCTCGATTAGACGAAGTAATTGAAAATAATGAGTACGAAATTATAGATGTAACTTCTGATAGGCAATTGGCACGACAGCGCCTTATAAATGTTGCTAACAAATTTAAAGAACGTTTTGATCAAACTCGTAGAGATAATATAGAATATAACATAGGCGACACTGTTTATGTAAATCAGGACCATAGACGACATGACAAATTAAAGGCAAAATTTAAGGGACCGTATGAGATAATCAGTATATTAGAAAATGACCGATTTTCATTAAGGGGTGTTGCAAATTTGAGAAATATAACAGTTGCCAAAGAAAAACTTCGTCTATGGCCTGGTAATTGGGTTGAACAAAACGCTAACGCAGAAGATAATGTTGTCTAATGTGGGTAGTTTTAATTGTATGATATAATGATGATTGTGATAAAATGATGATGATTGTGATAAAATGATGATGATTGTGATGAAATGATGATGATTGTGATAAAATGATGATGATTGTGATAAAATGATGATGATTGTGATAAAATGATGATGATTGTGATAAAATGATGATGATTGTAATAAAATGATGATGATTGTGATAAAATGATGATGATTGTGATAAAATGATGATGATGATTGTGATAAAATGATGATGATGATTGTGATAAAATGATGATGATGATTGTGATAAAAAGATGATTGTAATAAAATGATGATTATTGTGATAATGATTATGATGTGGTGATGATGTATATTGTATATTATAAATTAAAAATATAATATATTATGTAATAATGATTACCTTGTACTTCGAGAACGAAGTACATGTCAGTATGGCCGTGTTAGCATATTACTACTTTTGTTATAATTATGTTAATTCAAAACGTGGTTATTATTTAAAGTTAATTCGTTAATTAATATTCGTATTTCTAACATACAATGCCGATTTGTATAAATTTAATTCAATATTTAAAGTTCACTCAAAAACCGTTATTCTATGAATTTATTTATATTGTAAACATTCTCAGTTATTATTATATTTAAAGTAAATTCGTAATTTTAGATAATTCTTGTATTTTAAACTTAAAACTTTGATTTTAATAGCCGTTATTGATAAAGCTTCATTTAAATAGTTTGTCTGTTTGTAACTGTTGAGTAGTGGGGTTTCTTGTATAAAAGACGTTACCTCACCTGAGCGGCGATCATTCGCTGGGGATCAATCGTCGAGGACAGACCTCAACTTGTACTAGAAGCTGAATAAACTAAAGATAAGTATACTTGTTTACTATGTTTTCTTATTATTGTACTGTTTATTATATTTACGAATTATGAAATATAAATGTTATTTTGATGATCAGTATATTTTAAGTAGGGATCGTAAAAGCTTGTTTATTACTTATGGTTGCTATTTGGTTACATATTACAAGATAAATATAATATTATTATAAATTGAATCCCATTGTTTATATTTTCCATTATTACTTATTAAGTAACGAAGATTAAATATTTACATACATCAGTCACATACCTACTTAATTATATTAACATAATATACTCTTCCATCTCTGACAACTGCATAAGTGATTGCTCGGGTACCGAAAATGGTATAAAATGGGGCATCGTGGGGATGGAATTGATAGGTCTAACATATTCTCATTACCCATGAGATACCCTTCGTTAAAAAAGGTTGGAATAAGGAAATCTCTTCCTTATTCATTGCAACATCTCTCCGTTTGAAAATGCGCTTATAATTTATCAGTCACTTACCAGAGACAGATAGTTTTATTTTTATTTTTGGAAATGTTTCCCGGTCACAGGGTGTAAACCACCTCTTGACGAAGCCGTTAACCAAGCATTCTGTACATCAAACTAAGTAACTGTACGCAAAAAATGCTGGGAAACGACTTTTTTATGGGATGAAAAATCATATTTTACGGCCTACCGTAAAACACTAGAAACTTGTATTTCTAAAACAACTTGTGAATAACTTTGACCCTAATTAAATCCTTAACTAGAAAGGAATGGTCTAGCTAGAACAACAAAATCGCTATGATGGGATAATAGTATCTTTTGACTTCGTAAACCCATTATAACAAAGAAAAAAAAACAGCAAGCAGAGCCGCGATCAAACGAATCAGTTTCCCTCCCCCAAAAAGCAAAATAAACAAACTGAATCTATCCAAAAGGAAACAGTACTATAATCCCCTAGTATTTCCGAAACAATTGGAACCACGGAATAGCCTTTGACAACAAATCGTTCTCTCTAAAGGCGTTCCATCACCGGAGCATTCGAGTGTAATGTATCCAAGATTCGATGTTGAGCTTTACGTTACAAATAGACGCTCGCGGTGAGGAAGCTTTATCCTTTTATATTCAATTTTGCACAGAAGCAAGTCATAATCATCTGCATAGCCTTTTCCCAACTATTTTGGGGTCGGCTTCCAGCCTAACCAGTCCAGTTCCAGTCGCTCCATTTACAAGGAGCGACTGCCTGTCTGACATCTAGGTATAACCCAGTTAGTACCTACTGAGTAATACACACAAAAACAAGTGATTGTTACAATTTATATCGTCACACATTACTGTAATGTAAGGGGGATGTAATGTCCGGGGCGGGCCTGTTCTAAAGAGATACCGCGGCCCCGGAACATAAAGGGCAAGGAAGGAACATGGATGGGTTTTAGTCAGTAAAAGTCTGACACTCCCTGCCGCTCCGCCCAGAGTAGGAGAAGTTATTTGATAATTTTCCATCTTAACAAAAAAAAAGGGGATGTAAAGTCTAACGCAAATGGATGAAAATGAGAAAATAGTACATAAGAAGTCTGAAAGTGACACCGGTGACTGAAAAGTTGTGTGCTAATCGGTTGTCATGATAGGAACATGTGATGCGGAGGAATGAGGACAGTTTTAGTTTGAATGTGGATAGATATGAGTAGGGGAACATCAAAGAAACGATAGATAAACCGCGTCTGAGACGTTGACGAGTAAAAGAGAAGTATGCACAAAGAAAGCATACAGCGCCGACCTCAAATAAATTGAGATAATGGTAAGAGAATAACGATGACAAGTTACTGTAATGTAATGCTTGAATCTGAACCCGAACTAATCTGAACTGTAACACAGTCGAATGCTCCCAGTGAAGGAGTGCCTTAAAATCCTACGATTGTCATTCCAGCGACGCGCGTCTTATCGCGTGAAACGTTTCAGTTCACAACGTAAGTCCCTAACATATTTTATTGTCTCAGATTTGTTCGCAGAAAAATAAATACACTCCTTGTGTGATTTAGAGTCCATGAAATTGTGTTTTGGCTTATATGGAGTGTGGACTTCGTGGTGATAAGGGATGATTTGGTGTGTCTTTCTGTTTTGTTCGCGTTTTGGGAAAAAGTTTGAACTAAATAGCTCTAATTGTAAAATAATAATAATAATTAACGACCCGAAGGGCGCAGCGGTAGTGAGGTTGCTTTACGTTCTTTGGGTCCCGGGTTCAAATCCCGTTGGGAGCAAATGTTTGTGTGATGATATGATGAATAAACACTTTTTTTAGAGTCATGAATGTTTATTTTATATAGTAAGAATGTGTGTTTTTACAAAAAAAATTGTATGTATACATAGTATATCAACTAACCGTAACCACCACGCGGGCCCTTTGGGGATTGGTAGATGTAATATGTCTTCGAAGTTTTGGTTCTAGGAGATGTCGGTTTCCTCGCGATGTTTTCCGTCACCGATTTGAGAGCAGTGGTGATGAAATAAATGACACAAAGTAATGCGCCTGTCGGGGTTCGAACCCACGACTTACTGTTCGTAATTCGGGGCCACTACCACTGGGCCACACTGCTCACTAGAGAACTTAAAATATTGATAAAGAAAGACAATCATTAATTATTTGGAAAGTTTCCAAATGCCTTTTCTATACCTGAAACGGTTACAACATCAAATTCAGTGTTTTAATTCCAATTCACTATTAATATTCTAGTTCACTAGTTATTGATAGTGAATTGCCATATTTTTTAGTTCCATACAGTAATTTTTCCACAATAATTAAAATAGGTAAATATTTGATAGCTATTTGTGACGTCGCCAGCAAAATAAAAACCTATATCATAACCTTTATCTTGCCAGTTTTGTTTTCTTGTCTAAGTAACCTTTAAAACGACAAACATAGCAGACGCATCTACCAGTTAGTTGATAAGTATTTTCTCATGTCATCACAGAATTTCTTGAAGAGACACTTTCAAAGACAGTTTTCGAACAACAAATTGTTGTCGACACGGTGTGACAAAAGCACTAAAAACTGCCTAAAGGAGGAAGCGCTAGGGTATTCCGTAAAATTCAAACGTTCTTCTTTTCTTTTTGCAATTTACTGGTCAGTGTCAGCAGGCTGTATATTGAACAAAATATGATTCTTTTTCTTCTTTTCTTTTATTTAAGAGTCTAACTCATAAACTATTCATCATCTTTATCACTGTCTTGCCCTGAACCCAATTCTTCTTCTTTTTCCATACTTCTCAATTACTCAAACACTGTTTTAAACGGGATTTCTTCCATGATTGTTTATTATTTTGAGCTCCCGATATTTCACCGCTGTTGCAAGCGCCATGATCGCGGGTTGACTGGAGACTGCGGGTGGATGGAAAATAAATTGTTCCGAGCAGACAAATCTGTCTACCCTCTTTCTTTGTCTTTTGCTACGCGCACTATTGGAACTCGACACTAAGTCACCATAAAACGCACTCACAGTATTACCAGGTTTTGTGGAGTCTTTAGTATGATTCCAGCTGCTACTTTTGAGCATACTCAAAACTGGATTCCACGTACTCGACAATTTGAAGCCAACATTTCTCTATTACTCGCCATCTTATCGGACACTTTTTTCTTTGCCATATCTTTCTTTACACAGTCCATAATCGACTCAATAACATAATCAGTGTACTTAATTAAAACAAGTTACATTAAATTTAAATTTAAAAAACCCCGACTCATAGGGTCATAATTTCAAGGTATTTTCGGTTTTTGGTGTTGGCTCTTTCATTTGATACCCATATTGAGGGAGTTGTGAAAAAATAATGTAATTCACCATTTCTTGAAGTGAAAACTGGTAGAGGATCCACTACGGCGTAGCTACACCGTAGCGCCTACGAGTGCTACAAAAGGCGTACGTGACGGTCACGCTAGTTCGATGATTTTTATTCACTTAAAAAGTGCTCAACGCGCCCAAAGAAGTTTTCACTTCAAAAACCGGCCGTAGACGTAACCTCCTCTTATTTAGACGTCGGATAAAAACAAATTTTCCACAACCCTCCTTTCAATAAAACATGCAACATTAATGTTCAGGGCGATAAATTGTTATTATTATAGCGCCTCCAATTCGGGACACCGTATAAAGTGGACATAATAGCGCCATATCACTCGTCTGGACATAAAATAAAAGAGAAGCGGTCGTGGGCTTGTTACACGCCATGGTTTATGAGCCATGGAACATTAAATAAAATGAACAAGGGACTTTGTCATACATGTAGTTACTTATTCGGAGTTAGTTGTGTTTTTTTTGTGAAAACTTCTTTAAACGCGTTGAGCACTTTTTATGTGAACAAAGATCATGGAGCTTGCGTGACCGTCACCAAACGCTTCGTAGTACTCGTAGCCGATCCAGTACGGCGTAGCACCACTTAGGCGCGCGTGAGGCAAAACCCGTAGCAGATATAAATTACTTAGTTTTCACTTCTATCTGCAGTTCCCAAACACTGCCCGCATCATAAAACATATAAAAACGGGTATTTATCGCGAATTTACCTTTAATTTAAGCCCGACGTTTCGACCGGATTGCACCAGCCGTGGTCGCGGGGAGACTGAAGTGTGGAGGTACCGCCACAGCAAAGTGAAGCAAAAACCCGCATGCTTGCCCGCATGTTTTTTATTTGTAGAAAAAAGCTTTACCAAGGACCGGAACATTCACGAAAATTAGAAAAAATGCGAAATGTTTCTGATCATTGCTGTACAGCTGTGCTGAAACCTTATCTTATTAAAACCCTAAGGAAGGTTTTAATAACTACACTCCACAGCATCCCATGGCGTGTGTAGTTAGTTGGCTTAATTTATTTTTGTTATCGTTAACTGGTGGTCTACCATCACGTCTAAAAGCATTGTTTTAATCGGAAAGAGATGGCGCTAGACGTCGTCTATAGCTTCGTTTCTTTCCCGCACTGGAGTGACAATATACAATAATTATAGGAGTGATAAAACAATGCTGCTTTAAACCCCCCCCCCCATGATGAGGGTACCCCCCTGTCCTACTCCCGGGCAAAAGCCTTCCCCCATTCCTTCTACTTTTTTCGATGTTGCGCCTCTTCGAGCCAATTAACGATAAAGTCATTCAAGGCATCCCGCCATCTTCTCTTCGGAGTGCCCCGAGTATGTCTAGTTGTCTTAGGGCTCCATTTCTGCTATGCGGGCCCCAGCACAACGCACGGATGCGTGGCCAGTAAACAAATAAAGCGCGTGACTAATGTAGCAAACATCTCCATTCGTGCACATCTTATGCAGCAATCAACTGCCGCATTGGATTCGTGGTCAAGAGCGTCTGCTGAGCGTCCTGTGCTCAATTCTCGTATCAGAGAAAAAGTGTTATTGGATTTCTTGCCTAGATATTTTCCAGTAGTAGCCCGGAGTTTGGAAGTCGGTGGTGCCTCGGAAAGCACGTCCTGTGCCTGATCTCTCGACGATCAGGCAGAGGAAAAACGACTTATTTATCCGGTCGTGTCGTATTGCCGTCCCATCAGACTATGAGAGCTTATAAGAAACAGCTAGAGAGTGCAATTTGTGCCCACGCACACACTTCTCGCTGAGAAACGTCACAGGAGAACTATATATTGTTGCAGTCGACGTCCATAAGATACATAATGATGATGACAAAAATATGTACAAGATTTTTACGTCAATTAGTTTTCTAATAGTAAAAAAATTTCAGCGCACAGAAAATTATCAACTTTGAAAAGCGTGAAAATCAGTACAACTTTCCGCTGAAAAACACTTGAAAAATATTCTTAATCCACTTGCCCCTTTATGAACTCCACTTTCCACTCGCCAGACGAAAAGATAAGCGGATTTAATCAAAAACTCCGTATTTCGATATGAGAATAATAGCCCCGCCAACCGGGCTACCGGTTTCGGATTTACTGCTTTAGCCATTTGACTTTTTACACCTTTTTCCCGCTAAATGTAAGCCAGCCTTGTCCGGAATTTCGTTAAGCTTTTTTGCCTGACAATTACCGGGTGTCAGAGGGAACGGAATTTACTCTTCCGCTCCGAATGTGCATTTAAATTAGCTGCATTTTAAATGCAAAATGTTACGGGCTGCCTCATCTCTGCTGCCCTTATCCCAATATATTTGGGGTCAGCGCAGACGGTCTTCTTCTCCCATATTACTCGATCTCATCAGACAACTCCGTTCTAGCCATATCATCTTTTACATAGTCTATCGATCGTTTCTATGGTCTTCCTCTACTCTTATCTAAAGGGTGTAAAACACCTCTTCACGAAGCCGAAAGGCACTGGTTCTCCCCATCATTGCAATAATTTCTTTGTTCTATACCATACCTGGGAACCTACTAGTTACGGAGATATGGGGGGTCAAAGTTACAACTTTTTGACAAGTTTCTTTTTGTAAGATTTTAACTTTTAACACCTCCACGACCCCCGTTCTATTCAATCCATCCATCAGCACAATGTTTTAAGTGCGTTACATTGAGTTCTACCACAAAACATGATTTATAACCTCAAAAAAAAAGTTGTTTCCCAGCAATAATTTTTTCGTAAAGTTACTTAGTTTGATGTACAGAATGCTTGGTTAACGGCTTTGTGATGAGGTGGTTTACACCCTGTATATTGAATGTAACGGATTGCCTCTTTTTTGTAAATTCGACTGCTGAGTTCTATATCATAAACATAACGTAACATCCGGCCTGTTTTTCCCTGGATTAAGCAGAAGTGTGTGAAATGTGTGTGTGTGTGTTTGGGAATGAGGTATACAAAGTTTAATAGTTTGTTGTCGTTTGGTTGTCGTTTTGTCGTCTCCGCCTTCTAAAGGGTGTGTTAAAGATTCTTAATGAAGCCGAAATGAATTTGTTCTCCCCGTCTTTATGTTTCTGTTCTAGATCATATCTCCAATTACGGGGGGGGGGGTCATGTTTTTAATGTAAGAACTTACTTTAAACACCTCCACGACCCCCACAATAATAAATCCATCCAGTAGCACAATATTTTGGGTGCGTTTCCTTGAGTTTTACCGTGAAACGTGATTTTTACCCCAAAAAAGTCGTTTCCCAGCAATGTTTTTTGCGTAAAGTAACTTTTGGCTGACGGTTACGTGATGACTTTGTTTACACCCTGTATAGAACTGAGTGTTCTGTAGAAATGGTTCTCTCAGTCCCTTCGAGAATACGAACGTGATTTTATTATATGTTAGAAATATTACAGCACAAGTGACATACATGTTAGAAGTCAACACAAAGGGTTTGTTTATCTAGGTAGGTACATTAATCACAAGTGCTATGGGATACATGTTTGTATTTGCTGAACCACGACTAAAAGGGTAGACACCGAAGAATTGACAGGGGACTTGAAATAGTAAGAGACAGGACTTTCGTTATTCACATGCTGGCGATTTAGATACCTGCATTCTGCAAGGTTAGTCTAACCGACATGTTACATAACGTTCCCAAAAACGTTACCCTTATCCGATTCGTGTAAAATAGAAACAAATTACAATACAACGTTTTTACGCTATAACAAAGCATCGAGATTGTGGCAAGTAAAAATAATGTTTTACACACACACTTATTAAACTATCCAAATTTTTTTCCCAAATGATTATGAAAACCTAGTGTAGTAAAACAAAAGGGCCAGATAGAAAGACTTGAATCAATTTTCAAAAGAAATGTAAGGATTGGAAAGATGTTGGTAAGACCTTTGCCTAAAGCAATGAGAGAAAACATGTAACATAAAAAAAAAAAAAAAAAAAAAAAAATGAAATAAATGTTATCTTTTTCAGAACTTGTGAGAAAAATTGTAAAACAGTGAAAAGTAGAAGGAACTAGAATAGATGTATTCCCAGTAGTGTCAAAGTACATACGATACAAGAATGAAAAATACTCGTAGTATTTGGAAAACACACAATACATACTAACCTATTAGGTCTAACTAAGTAAGTGCCTACTTGAAAAAATATACCGTTTTGTTGACATTACATAGAAATAACTCCCTAGCCACACATAAAAAACTACGTTATTCTCGTAAATGGATATAATATTACTGCTTTAATGTTGTCTAATACAGACGGTCATCAATAATACACATAAAGTTTCTGGTGCTTTTAGAAAAATACCTTATTTTTTGAGGACATCTTATCTTCGCTCATAGGTCGTTCACCTCTGAAAATGAGGGTGAAGAAATAACGATTAGTATCAATTTAAACCATCTTACCAAACAATACTGAATAGCAGAAAGTATTCCTAAAGGAAATATAATCTTGGACAAAGGATATAGGCGTTTTCACACGGCCCAATTTCGTGGCCCACGAGGCATGGACAAAGTGGCATGATGTTAGTGATAAGGGTGATGGAAAAGTCAAAAGTGTCTTCATCATTTTCCGCCCCTTTTCCATTTTTTTTTATTTTTTTGGTCGGCGCAGTATATTTTCTTCTTCCTTACTGCTCTATTACACGTCATCTCATCAGACACCACTGTAGCTGCACGTCAAAACGTACTACAACAAATTAGAAATAGTACAGCGCCATTTACGACACAAATGAAGAACTAAAATCGAATTCCTCAATCGCGCAGTTGAAGGGGCCGGCGGAGCGTGCGTCGTTCATACAAACGTAATACCAAAATAATTCGCAAACCAAACATATTTTTAAGAAAGTGTGGATTACATAGTATATATATTTTGAAAGGACAATGATATTTAGACGAGATATGAGGAATTTAAAATTTCTACAGGAAACTTGTTTTTCTCATAACTCTTGTTTAAATCAATGCCCATTCATAATAATTACATATTTGGGAACCTACATATTATACGATCAAATCAAAATAAATACACACTTCCTTAAGAATATGTTTGGGTTACGAATTATTTTGGTATTACGTTCGTAATTTCGTATGAACGACGCACGCTCCGCCGGCCCCTTAAGTTATCCACGACTTAAGACTATAAAGGTTGTTAAAAGACTCTTAATGAGCGATAAAGGCAAGTAGCTTTTGGCTTCATTGATGAAGAGAACTATGTTCTTGACTATACCTGGTAACCTTCTAGTTACGGAGATAGTGGGGGTCAAAGTCCCAACTTTTTCACAAGTTTTTTTTGTTGTTAACAACTTTTCAAAATCACGCCCACTTCTAACACTTCCCATAAAGCATTTCCAAACACGATATGACAGAACAGGATCCCAATAACTCCCCACAAATCCAACTTAATGCTTATCTAATACAGAACGTGGAGTTACAGAACCTTTTCAGGTACTGAACGAAGCGAGCTTGATAGTAGAACTTGGTGAGACGTTCATTGAGACGGCGCAGTTATCTAAATAGCCTTATCTCAGGGAACGCTTAGTAAGGGGCCACGGACAGCGGGAATTGAGCCATAAATTAACGTTCGGAAATATTTATACAGTCTTCATTTGTTTTTTTTGGGCGTTGACAAATGAATATGTATTATGGTATATTGAAAGACTCCATTCGAGAGTGGGAGAGTATAATGAGCATCGATAGTAGCATCTCTTTTTTAGACGGAAGTTATTTTTCTACGGACTTTGATAGAAAGAAAGAATTCATGCAACAAGAAATTACGTAAATATTTCAGTTACTGTTACGGGTATAGTTTACCCCATGCTAATCCTAGGCCAAACTAAGGAAAACATGTGGTACAACAGATTTACAGCCAACTGCCATTTTTTTCGGATTGGAATCATCAAATGACTTCTCCCACTCTGGGCGGAGCGGGAGGGAGTGTCTGACTTTTACTGACTAAAACCAATCCATGTTCCTTCTTCGCCCTGTATGTTCCGGGGCCACTATCTCTTTCGAACAGTCCCGCAGTCCCGCAGCCAACAGCCCTGCATACTACTTTTCTTTCAAAGACAATCTCCATCTTAAAACTCCAATGAAGTATTTATTGGAAACTAGCGGACGTCACGCGGTTTCACCCTCGTAGTTCTCGTTTCAGTGAGAGTACGGGGATAAAATATAGCCTATGTTACTCGGTGATAATGTAGCTTTTCATTGCTGAAAGAATTTTTTAAATCGGTCCAGTAGTTTTTAAGTTCATTCGTTACATACAAAATACAAATCTTTCTTCTTCATAATATAAGTATCGACTAGCATTTCACGTGCGACTTATTCCGCGAAAATTGAGATGACTAATGGAAAAAAAATAAAATAAAATAAATTGAGATGGTTAATTGATTTGGCTAATTTTCATGATACGAGTACCACTATAACTTTTTTTATGTAATTATGTTACTCGGTAAGGATGTAGTTTTGTAATAGTGAAAGAATTTTTGAAATCGGTTCAGTAGTTCTTAAGTTAAGCCGTAACAAACACACAAACAAAAAATAAAATATCTACGTTGCATTCTTCCACTTCTTTACTATTCCAAACACAACCTCATTTGAACCTAACCTTAAAAACATTTTTCAGTTAATTTTCGCGCCTCATTTTCCCGCTGTCTATGGGGCCTTAAGCTTTGGGAAGCTCCAAAATCCGGGCAAAGCTGATGTCATCTCACAAAACGTTTGGCGAATGTCCGGATAAACCGTCTTCGTCGTCTTGCCGGATATTGGATGCGCCATCTATCGAACGAGCCGTGTAACTAAGATTAGAGGGAATTGTTGTTCTTGATTAAGGTGGGATATTAATATGGGTATTAGATTGCAAGGGGTTGTGTGAGTTTTTTTTTTTAAGGAAACAGTTTTTCGGAAGAAAACAAAAGCATAAGGAAAAAAAAGTTTTCCTCTTGCATTTGTTTTCTTCCGAAAAATGATGATGATGAAAATCATTTTCTTCAAGACCTTACCCAAATATATAAATACATTGGGGTCAGCTTCCAGACTTACCGGATACAACTGAATACTATATTTTACATAGAGTGACTGCCTATTTGTACTGGGTATTACCCCTTGGTAAGACTGGTTATCCACCGGTCGGGCCATTGGCTACCTGTAACGACTGTCAAATATCTACAAATGACAACCGAAACCAAAACCTTAACGTGCTTTCCGGGGCACAGAGGAAACACGGTATGAACTAGATGGTCCCCCATCCACGGACCAACCTAGGCAAGAGTGGCTCAACCTGAAGATTGATCCAAGCGGTTGTTATTACTTAACCCCGAGCTCCTTGGAAGAAAATGAGGATACTATGGTCAAAATGCTATCACAATAGCTGTCACGTCAGAAACGTGCTCAGTCGAGGTTTTACCGTCGTCATTTTTTTGCCAGACAGGCACAACTTAACATTAAAGAAATAAAGAAAATATTTATATTATTTATTTATTCATTTTTATGGAGTACACCTACATTTAATTTTCTTTAGTCAAAGTTTTTTAAGGCCATATTGTAATATTTTTGTATTTCAATAAACAATTTCAGTGTTAGTAGTATATAGGGTGTAAACCACCTCACCTCACCACGAAGCCGTCATGTACATCAAACTAAGTAAATATACGCAAAAATTATTACTGGGAAACATCTTTTTTTTTTGGGGTGAAAAATCACGTTTTGTGGTATAACTCAATGTAACGCACTCAGAACATTGTGCTGATGGATGGATTGAATAGTGTGGGGTTCGTGGAGGTATTTAAAGTAAAAATCTTCCATAAAAACTTGTATAAAAAAAAAAAACTTGTCAAAAAGTTGTAACTTTCACCCCAATATCTCCGTAACTAGTAGGTTCCCAGTTATGGTGTAGAATAAAAAAATGATTGGAATGACGAAGAGAACAAGTACCTTTCGACTTCGTTAAGAGGTGTTTTACACCGTTTAGTTGCTGCCAGTTACGATCGGAATACCGGTCATTGACCCACCTACATTTATTAGAGTTCTTAACTTTGAAATCCTAAAATATGCCTGTTCAAGTCTTGAATCGTCATTTACCGTTATCTTTAACATTTCTTTTTCGAATGAAAAACGGATGGACGGCTCGCGTGGTTCATTTGTTTTGGTTCGTACAAAGATATATGAGGGAAAGGGCAATAACCGCTTTTGAAATCTAAACTGGCAGCAACTATATTTATGTTGTTAAGGTCCATGTTCAGCGAAAAGATAACGGCCTGTTTAACTAAAAACAGCTGTCACTGTGACATGTTCCCATACAAAAATGTGTTTTAAACAGCTGTTTAAGATAATCAGAATGACATCTTTTTGGAGAACATGGACCTAAGTCTCATTATTTGTATTTCAATATGAATAAAATATTTTGTATAATATTTTTAAGGCTTTTAATAGTAAGATAACCGTATATTGAACTCAGACTAAATTAAACATGTTTTGTGATTTTAATGTTGTCTCTAAAATGGTTTGTAGTAGAGCAAGTCCAATACCATCAAAAATGAAAATATGTAATGTATGTGAATTATGTAAATATTTGGATACACTAAGATAAAGTGATTTCTATTTTGTATTCACGACCACTATGTTTTGATGATGGTTGCATTGATCCGCTGGAAACGAGTCGCACGGGACCGGTCAATGTGGCAACACTTGGGGGAGTCCTATGTCCAGCAGTGGACGTCTTGCGACTGAAATGATGATGATGATGAAGATTCACGACCACTTTCACATTTAAATAGATACACTACGAACAAAACAATCTTACTCGACATCAAAATATTCTCATTCAGTGTAAATATTTTAGTATTTCCATCCCATTTCACTCTCCATACAAAACCTTTTAGACAATACAAGCTGTTACACAAATGAAGTCAAAAACCACACACTACCATAGAAAACCATTAACAAACCCTAAGCACACACACTCAAACAACTGCGAAAATTTGAGACAAAATTATGCTTAGTTTACACAACCTAACATTTAAACCGAGATACACATCATTTTGTAAACACAGAAATCAAATGTAGACATTAGGTAAAGCAGACGAGCTACTTTTGGCATCGGCAATCGACGGTTGAGTCTTTTTTCGGAAGCTTGATACCGTGTTTGTACACACTCACACAACCATCAGTCGCAGCGTTCGGGTTTCTTTTTGGGGAGTCGATGCAACTTCAGAACGCACGAGTGATTTCGATACAGCAATGGAGAACTGCTTCGAAATCGCTTCAATTCTATTTCGATTCGACAAGTCGTGTGTCTATCTTTTTTTGGCACTAATAAAAAGCGAACAAGACAGATATACGATGAAAAGAATCCAATCGTTAATACGGATAATACGGATTATATAAATACGGGTGCAGAAAGACACTAAAACGACCCACTTCACGGCCTCGAGTGATAAGATTTGCGATGCACCTTGTGCATGAGTCCACCAGTCATGTCACGATGACTGATGGACTCATGCACAAGGGTCTCTGAGTTTGGAGTCTCTGTTGTAACCAAAAAGACATAAACGCTATTCACGGCGATCCGCTCGCTATTTAAAAACTTGATGTATGACTGAACGCTACACGCACAATTACGAATACAATAATTGGACGCAGAAAATTGACAAAACGCGATATAATCGAACCAAATAAACACGGTCCTTAGAACGTGCTACGCCGTAGTAATGACGTAGCACGGTAGCAAAATGTCGTAGCATGAAAATCGCTTTACAACGCGGGATTTCGATACCTCCAACATTGACGCAGACGCAGAATTGCCGCTAAAAGTAGCTAGTCTGCGTCGCCCTTATACAGTGTTGCCATAAACATTGCACAAATATACCTTTAAGGAGGTTCTCGCATTTTAGAGTGTTTCTCGCGTACTTCAGTCACAAAGGAAGAGCCGTTGAGAGGTTGATTAAAGCCAGTTTAATTTATACCGGGATCATAATTGCCTGTACTGTGTTTCAATGATGCTATTTACTTTTTAGAGGAGCTTTTTTGATGTTTCCATAATGTGTTTTGAGTTTGCTGTGCGTATGAGGGTGATATTTTTTCGGTGTCTTAAAAGTAGTAGAATGTCGTGGTATTTTAGGCTTAGCATTAAATGGTATTGTTTAATGTTTAGTCCTTGCTAACAGCTAACTACTAATTAGAGATCCTACTCTACTGGTGATTATCAATTTTTCACAATTTGTGTAAAAAAACTAAGGCAAGTGTTATCTGACCATTTTTTTAAAAAAGACCTGCAATTTTAGTTCTTTGCAAGATTTGGTTCTTTCTCTTACTCTGTGACCTATCTAGGGTTTACGGATATTTGGACCTGAAAAGTGATAGAACATGAAGTTTAATTTCACTACTAATAAAAAAACTATGCTATCAATCATATCATTTTATGTAACAAACATTAGTTCACTGAAAAATTACGTGATCTGAGAGCTGATTTTTTTCTTGTCTGAAGAATTAGCATTGCATTAAAGTAGCAGTGCTGCCAGTCTTCTGGCCACGTTTCCGGATGACAGTTATATTTTGACGGTTGCAGAGTCCTTTGACAGCTATTTTATTTTTACCGCACATGCATCGCTGTCACATCACTGTGTAGCAATCGTAGCAATAGGATTGTTCTTGTTGGGGCCTATTTCACTATGTTCGAAGTTCGAATAGCAACAATTTACCGAATAAATTCAAAAATGGAACAAAATTCGGTTGAAATTAATCATCAAAAAAGTCAACAGGGACCGAAGGCTGCTATCACATAAGTCTGTCTGTCAAAATAGTTAAATAATTGTAATCTTTATATTTGTGAATGCAAGGTTGCTTTTGGCCTTTAACTGTCAGAGTTAAAATATATGTGTAAGGAAAACATGAAAATGGATACTCACAATACAATATTTAGCGTTGCTCGGACACTCGTCGAGTTTCATTGCAGTTTTGTTGTTACACGGTGTGATGGAGCCGACGCCATCGCTGTACTGGCCGCACTTCCAGCACTTTATAGCGCTTGAAGCGGCTGCGAGGGTCAGCAGGAAGTATACGGTTGCTAGCCGCGTTGTACTCGCCATTTTCTGGAAAAGAAGAAAGTAATGTTGAGGTATGAGATAAGAAACTGCCTCAGCATGAAGTCCTGGGTCAGGCGAAGTGTCACTGGGATTTTCCATCAAGATTCTTAGATTCAGTAGCAGTTGGCTGCTACTGGGAGAATCTCCAACTTATGCGCAGGATCAGGTTTGTTCCGTCGAAAATGAAGCGACTTAGATGGTTACATTGGTTTATTCGTTGAAGCTGTTTGTCTTACAGTGGAAATTCTGCCATGGTAAAATGGCGGTAGTCGATGATGTAAAAAAAGTCTGGATTTGTGCCCGGTTGATGTCGTTATTCTCGCCCCAATGACATGTGACATAAAAGTAACTGGCGAAATGTGGGTGTACTATAAGGTACACCTCTGCCCAACCCTTTGAAGATTACAAGCGTGATGTTATGATTAAATGACACATTAAATATATAGAAAAGTTCTAACCCACTTTAATTTCCTACTATTTGTAGCCTATAAAACAAAACACGTTCACAATTTGATGACTCATTGCTTCTTGTATCAATTAAGCCTGTGTTTGCTACAAACATTGTCTGTGATGATTGATTATTTCTAACTCTAGCCTCTGTCTACGTAGTATGTATTAATCAAGAGTAAGGGAGTATCAATTTTCTAAAAGACAATCGATTTTCGTCACACGTCTACAGGGTCTTATAATGTTAGGACGGAAACCAACGATGTTAGTGGGTGCCATCATTACAGTAATGATAATCAGCATGTAAATTTCTAGTATTTCATTAAACAGGACTTTCCAAAGACAACTAATCGTTCCTCGATAGCCTCGTTGGTCTATAGTTCCGGTCAGTTGTTAGCGATAAGCGTGCGACTCAAATAACTACGTAACCCTTTGGCCAATTAGGCGTCATTTACATTTCTGTGAAAGGATAAACATCATCATTACCTTGCCTGGTTGGTTGGTGACGATTTATTTTTCTCTATAGTGGTTTGAAGAACAGTTTTAAGTTAAGTTTTTCATCCCCTATAGAAAATTAAGGGTTTTCCGACCAGACGATTTTTGTGTCTGGTGAACTGCTTACTGCAGTTGGGTTGGGGTTTTCTAAGATCTTATGTCGTCGACCAGTTTGATAGCGCGATGTACAAATTTGATGTTAGTGTTTAATAATTAAATATTAATATTCTGTGTTAAGTCTGATTTTAGATTTTAGGTTAAGATTTTGTCGCAGTGAAAAAAAAAGTTTAGTTTGATACGTATATAATATATGTCACCGTAAAATTGTCAAATACGTTATATTACAATATAACGTGTATCTCTCTAGCGACATTGTAAAGTTTCGAATTATTGTCAACTGAACATACGGAAGTATCCCTTGCCCCCATAAACGGGACTTGGGGCACCCCCCCGTTAGGTTAGTTAGGTTCCTTTAAACCCTGCACTCGGAAATAGGGGCCCCGCGAAGCGGGGCTCCGTCGACTACGCTTTTTAGGGGAATATGAAGTGTTTTAAGGTTAGGTTATATTAATCGATATTTCTCAGGAATGGTACAGTATCTTTTCCTGAGAGTGGTACCACTGGGCAAGGAGGACCCCTCCTTCTCTCCACACCGCGTGAGTTGACTACCGTCGCATGCATTTCACGAAAAATAATGCGTTTTATTGTAAGCAGTATGTTCATTTGACAATAATTCGAGACTTTAGAATATCGCTAGTGATATTACAATATAACGTATTTGACAATTTTACGGTGACATATATATATATATTTTCTTTTAGTTTTGTTTTGTAGGTGTTTCGTCCATATAACACGCAGCGTGTTGTCAGCGATGTTGTTACCGGCTAAGTTTTGCATGCGGCGTAGTAGTTGCGAAGGTTTCAAATCTCCTAGTTCCACGTTGGACAGTAGACGTTCGAGTTTAGTGTGGTCGCTCTCATCGTAGGTTTGGATGAGCCTCATCTTCATGGTGGCGTATCTGTTGTTTTCTGTTGCATGTCTGGTTTCGAACATGATGTCTTGAATTTCGTCTAGATCTTGTAGGTCGAGTTGGCGGATGAGCAGCTCTGATAATTCCTTGTCGCTTAGTTTTCCAGCCGACACGATCGCTTCAAATTGCAGGAACCAAAGCTTTATTCTATTTCTCCATAGAGGCGGTATCCGTTGGTTGTACGAGACGGCTGACAGTTCGTACGAATCTTTTTGCGGTGATGATGTTTCGCTTCCATCGTTCGTTTTCGCAGTACCCGGGTTCATTCTTGCTTCATGTAGTTTTTTCGGGGTACCACTGTTAGATACGCAGGTTATTGAAAATGAGACTCGTGGTGAGGTTGAGTATAGAATAATTTTATTTCGAAAAAATGGTCCCTTATATACAAAATCTGCTAATAAAAATCAATGCATAGTGGGTACATATAAAAAGTTAGTTTGAAGACAATATTTTCGAAATACCCTAAGTGCTGTATTTTCTGTGCGGTGGAATATTCCGCTACACTTTGTAAACATTTTTTAAGTTTGCAAGCACGAGGACATGTGCAAGCAGGATGGCCGTGTCGGATCCGGTCATTGGTCTAAATTTCGCTCTGTAATTTAAAATTAGTTTTAATTATTTTTTAAGTGTTAAATTCTTGTATTATTGTAATTAAATGACTACTAAGCGTGCAAATACCCAGGATTATTGTTTTCACGGAAAAATACGCCATAAAACATAGTGTTTGGTTGCCTACCTCAACCGGTAACATATATCAAGAACAGCTGATGTTCCTGTGGATCAATCTGGGGATTATAATTGTTTCCTTTTAATGTATAAGCTCACTTTGGTTAAACTAAAATCATTATTCTGATTAATCTGGCACTCCTTTATAGTTGAACATAGGTTCAGTGTCAGTTATCACTTGTTAAATAATAAGTAGTTGTGCAGTTTGTAATAAGTTAATGAAGTAACTTTCTATCTATTTAAAACTAAAAACAAAACAATAGAGAAAATTGCTTTTTCTTTATTAAATTTTAGCATTATTTAGTCAATTAGGTCCAATAATTTTAAGCCAAGAGTCCTACCCACAATAAGAAAAAGTAAAAGACTTATGTAAATCAATGTAAATTTCAACTTGATCTAATCTTCTTATTGAAGTATTTTGTGTAAGACTCATAAGCCTACTTCAGTTACCAGTCTATTAATCACATATTCTACTCTATTCTCACTTTCACCTTTCATTTCTAGCTTTCCTGATTTTGTCCATCCAATTAGTTCTCACCATTCTTTGTACTTCTACTTTCAGTTCATTTGCCTGAAACCATGCCTGTGATGACCCGTAAGGCTACTACCCAGGAGTTGCAGGCTAAGTTGAGAACGGCCCTTGATGAACTTAAGGCATCTAACAGCAAATGTCAACAGCTGTTATTGGATAGAGAGGGACATGAGATCGAAATTGAGAAGGTCATTCTCAAAAACACAAGCTTGAAACGTGAGCTAGTGGACCTGCACCAACAATACATGGATGTTGTCGATGAACGGGACAAACTGCGGGTGGTCACAGATGGTTTCAACGACTGCAGTAACTATTATGAAACGGCTTTATGTAAGGTTAGGGACTTAGAAGATGAACTGCTTCATGCCAATAAACAAATTATTGAGTTTCAGAAACAAAGAGAATGTACTCAGTTTAGGGAAACAGATCACCTATATAATCAATTATTAAATTCAAATTGCAACCCACATTCCTTAACAACAATAGATCTTACTGAAGATTCTATTCTGAAATATAACTGCAGCAGTTATAAAGTAAGCCAAAATAAAATAAAAAAATATGCAAAACTGAATAGAATAATAAAGAAATGCAATAAATTTAAAAAACAACAAAAACATAGTTCCAACAATATAAAACTAAGAAAAGAACGTGTTTTTCTGATTAAAAAGTTAAATAATTATCAAATTAAATTAGAGGACAGTAAGAAGTTTTATGAAACAGACACTCAACACTTACAGTCAGAAATTCAAGTTTTAGAGTGTCAACTAAAATTATGTTATTCTAAGTATGTAAATTCACAGAAACAAATTAAGGAACATATACTTGCTGCAAACGAGTTAGTAAATGGTAATGCAGACTATGTAGACATGATGACCATCGAAAACACTCAATGTACATCACAAGGGAAATCCAGCTCGGACACTGTCCTGCCTGAGGTAACGGAGGACCCGACCCGGTTGGGCAGTGTTCCGGGCTGTATCCCCATTGAAAATTCACCGCTCATTGTACAAGGTTCTATACCTATAGGACAAACAGAAAGTAGTTCTCCCCTTTCTAGTAGGTAGTTCACAGTGTGGTTGCTCCATTATGTTTACAGACAGTATCGGAATAGGATTAGGAAAATTAATAAGTAACAATCTGAGTCATTCTTCCCAAAATTATTGTGCACCTCAGGCTTCTTACAACCAAATAATGACATCCATAACTCGGAAGGAATTAGATCCTAATGCTATATTAACTGTATTTGTTGGGAATAGTGTTAACGTAAAAATTGATGATATCACTGACAATGTCACTCAACTGTTGCAACTAAATTGTAGGAAAATAATTCTTTGTGCCTTTCCATACTTTGAGAAGTTGTCAAGCAGGCAAAATCATTATATTCATAAACTTAATAATCACATGCATTTACTAAGTCACTATTGTGACAAGTTGGTATTTTTTGACACCAACAGTTTCGTTCAGAAATTAAAGTCAACGAGGAATAATGCATATCTACCGATTAGTTTTAGACGTCAAATAGCGAGGCTATTAGCTTTTAATATAAACTCAGACATAAGTTGTATGTCGCAGTCTTTTGTAAATAGTTCCACGGAAATTAGTAATTATACTAATTGTAATTATACACATTTTAGCTTAGATTTAAACTAGTCAGTAAGACAATAGAAGGTAATAGAGACAATTTAGATAAACCGATATCTTCTAGCTCTCCATCAACTATTTGTAAAAAAGGGGCTGAGCAGAATACCTTGAAATTATTTCACCAGAATATTCAGGGATTTTCATCCAAACAATTAGAGATAGAATTGTTTTTAGAAAGAACCAAGTTTGATGTTATTTGTTTTACCGAACATTGGATGAAAGATTATGAATCAATGCAAATAAATTATGATAACTACAACGTGGGAAGTTGCTTTAACCGAAAATGTAAGATGCGAGGGGGTTCCTTAATCTTAGTTAACAATTGTATTAAATCTAAGTCTCGAAATGATATAGTCGATCTATCGGTCGAACATAGCATTGAATTGTCTTGTGTTGAGCTTGATAAGCATATAATAGTGTGCGTTTACAGACCCCCAAATTATCTGAACTACTCTATCTTTGAGTCAGTAATGGAAGATGCTTTAGCAAAACTTGTAACTGGTAATAAACCAATAATTATCTGTGGTGACTTCAATGTTAATATCTTAGAGAATAATGTAAATAGCAGTAGATTTTTAAGTCTTTTTAAATCATTTAATTTGTCAAACGTTTTTTCAGAACCAACCCGAATTACTACAAATACTGCTACATGTATTGATAATGTGTTTTGTTGCTGCGACTACATAGATAAATCTATCGTAAATTACCTTCCTTCAGATCACAGCGGGCAGACAGTTGCTTTCGCGTACAATAAACAATTACAAAAAATTCAGATTCAAACCAGACAAATTACACCCAGCAATTTAGAAAAGTTTAATAATAATTTAATTAGCAAGCTAAATATACCAGGCCATATTAGAAACAATGTAAATGAATTGTATGAAGAATTCTTTTCGGTAGTGCACACTGAGTTCAATAACACTTTAAAAAAGAAAACTAAAACTATTGGCCCAAAGTTTATTTTCAGTGACTGGGCAACACAGGGTATTAGGAAAAGTAGGGAACGATTGTTTGAGTTGTACGGCCTTAAGCCTTACATCAAAACAGAATCTTTTAATAAATATGTAGCTACTTACTCGAAAATTTTTAAAACCACTTGCAAGGTAGCCAAATCTTTATTCATTAGCAAAAAGATTAAATCAGCCGAAAATAAAATAAAGACGGTTTGGAAAATAATCAACAGCGAAACAAATAGAAATAAAAAACAAAGTAATGACTTAACACTAGAGACCTCACGTGGCCTTGTCAGCTCCAACAGTGAAGTTGCTCATGAATTTGTAAATTTCTTTACTAGTATCCCAATTAAAACTACAGAAACCTTAAACTCTTGTCCCTTGCTTTCTATTGATTTACTGAAAGCAAACGTTTCAGCCTGTCCAAATGAATTTAAATTTCAGCATATTAACCCCATAACAGTCTTAAAAGCTTTTAAGCAAATCAAGATCAAATTAACTGAAGATCTATGGGGTTTGTCTATCAAAGTTTGTACCTCAATTATTGAGACTGTAGCTCCGTATTTAGCCTTAATATTTAATTTGTGCGTGGATCAAGGGGTCTTTCCGGATCTAATGAAGTTCAGTAAGGTAATACCGCTTTTTAAATCCGGGGACAGTAAAGACACGAATAACTATAGGCCCGTATCCGTGTTGCCAGTTTTCAGCAAGGTGTTTGAAAAGATAATGCTCAATCAAATGCTTCACCATTTTAACAACAATAAAATATTACACGAGCAACAGTATGGTTTCACCAAAGGACGTTGTACAACTGACGCCGGTGTCACTTTATTAAAACACATATTTACTGCTTGGGAAGAGGCACAAGATGCCATAGGAATCTTCTGTGACCTTTCGAAGGCATTTGATTGCGTAAATCACGAAACCCTGATCTTGAAACTTGAGCATTACGGTTTAGGTAAACTTGCGCTCAGCTTAGTAAAATCGTATTTGAGTGATAGACAGCAGCAGGTACAAATCAATGGTGTCAATTCAATGGGTTTAAAAGTAGAAATGGGTGTACCACAAGGTTCGATATTGGGTCCCTTCCTCTTTTTAGTTTATATTAATGACTTACCCCATTTACTTAACAATCACCCGCAAATGGTGTTGTTTGCAGACGATACTTCTTTAATATTTAGGATAAACAGACGTGCCACTAATCTTGACGACGTAAATAACGCCCTACTGCAGGTTCATAATTGGTTTACTGTAAATAATTTAGTTCTAAATGGGATAAAAACTAAGTGCATCAGATTTGCTCTACCAAATGTCAAAAGTAGTGATTGTGACATAGTATTAAATCAAGAGAAACTAGAATTTGTCGATAAAACGATTTTCTTGGGAATCGCGCTCGATTCAAGGCTACAATGGGGCCCTCATTTAACATCTCTTGCAGGACGCCTAAGCTCAGCAGCATATGCTGTTAGAAAAATCCGTCAATTTACCGATGTTGATACCGCGAGGATAGTTTATTTTAGTTATTTTCATAGTATTATGTCATACGGTATTTTACTATGGGGACGGGCTGCAGACATCGAGTCTGTATTTATTCTGCAGAAAAGAGCCATCAGAGCCATATATGATTTACGTAGACGCGACTCTTTATGAGAGCTGTTTAAGGAAATTAATATCATGACAGTACCTTGTCAATACATCTATGAAAACATCATGTACGTTAGGAAAAATCTGCATTTATTCAGTAAAAGAGGTGACAGACACCACTATAATACTAGAAATAGGGACCAACTAGTTCAGCCAGGTTTCAGGCTTGCTAAAGTAGATTCCTCTTTCATGGGGTACTGCTTAAAATGTTACAATAAAATACCTCTCCACATTCTACAACTGAATGAGACGAAATTTAAATCTTGTGTAAAACGCACACTATGTAGTCAAGCGTATTATAAGTTGGTGGATTACATTGATGATAAAAATGCTTGGCTCAATGCCGGTCCTGCTCCACAACCATAGGAGCAAACTAATTGATTCCCAGTCAAGTTATTGTGGAAGCTGCAGAAGATTGTAAAAAAGATCGTTGCATTGTATAGATTCCATATATTAGTATTATATAACTTCATAGCGCATGTGTGAGTACTATGTACTGTAAAGCCACCATTTACATCTAGTTATTTTATTTTTTCTGACTTGAATAAGCCTTGGCGGCTGAGAGAATGTCATGCTCACTCAAATGTCTCGGTGATGGTGGCGGGTGTGTCGGGTCATTTAGTTCCCTTCAATATGGTTGAGCTGAATGGTGCTGATACATGCGTCATGTTCGTGGACGGGCGCTGTCAATTGAGACTGGTCAACTCTCGGCTGCCACGGTTAATTTTAATTTATTTATTTTTTAATTTGTTGATTTCATCTTTTCTCTGGACGCTCTTAATGTGCACGTCTGTCTACATCGTTCTCACATATATGTATAATCACAACATGAATGATGTAACCAAGATTTTGTAACAATATTTTGATTTAAAAGAGTGTCCATGGAGTTTCTTGCCCGTTCTTCTCCATAGAGATCTACGCTAGGGAATGGGCAACTACAGTACTTTCTCAAGTTATTATGCCTTGTGACTGTGACTGTAGCTTTGATTTAGTTTTGTATTTTTGACATTCAAAAGTGCCGTAATGGTCTAATTGAAATAAATGATTTGATTTGATTTGATTTGATTTGGTATGGACACGGGAGTGAATCAAAGCGCGCCAGTGGTGACATCACGCGACCTAGAGACCAGTCTACCCCCCGCCATGGCGTGCTCTACAGAGTCCTGACGTTAACAGCTCACCGCGAGGACGAGATTCTGGGTCGGATCGCAGCGGAGTGAAGACGTCTTGAAACTGTATCCGATTCATTGTGCCCAGTGTTACTCGTATAGTGTGAAAGTGTAATGTCAAGTAATTCGTTAGTTTACTCAGTGTAGATATGTTTGAAAAGAGTAACCATGGAGTGTTTAAAGTGTTAGCCGTAAGTCTGTTGATTTTCTATTTATCCGGTGTATGTTTGCAAATCACTATTGTATCCTCATAATCATGTAAAGATAGTGTGTGTAAGTTCAATAAATAAATTAATTAATTAATTTGCGTCACAGGTGGCACTATAGTACGTTTGCAGTGCCGCTACATCTCTCGCAAAACTCCGCGCGCCGTCGAAAAAGGGATACCAACTTCGAAATGATGCTAAGAAAAGACAGTGTCCAAGCTGTGGGGCTAAAAGATCGCTCTTAGCGATAAGACTGCCCATTGTGTCACCCCTTGTATAATGTTTAAAAATTTTTTGTATTTCTATTTTTTATGGTGTACATAATAAAGAGTATTCTATTCTATTCTATTCTATTCTATTCTTATCCTAGACTTAATTATTGAAGAATTTTCCAGCTATGTATCAAGAATAACTCTAACAAATACTGTTAGAAACTGTATTAAACTGACTTGACTAACTTCTGATTTGTGACGTCATGTGGATGACGTCTTAACCACCACGGATAAGGATTATCCCTGATACGGGCTCATAGGGGTAGGCTTAACTCTACGATATAACATCCACGATTGTTATGCATTATGAGCTGTTTCGCCTCGAGCGACGTGTTAAAGCAATATTTGTTTAGTAACATTGCTTTACAGAGGTTAAACCTTTGTGTAATGACAAATGAAAGCCGGCTGGCTGACTTACTGAAACTATCATGAATAATTTAGATTACGTACGCGTATTTCATATTCAAATCTGTTTCCAACTGATCTTATTTCAGTTTAAATATAAGTGAGTTTTTGTTAGTAGTTATTTAGTTGATTACAGCGTGACTTATCATATTGATAAAGTCATAAAAACGAAAATTAAATTATGGCGCAAATCAAATTAAATCGTAAATGTGGGCAAGATGAACTTAATTGTTTAAACTTTTGGAGGCATAGTTGCAAACGCAGGGTCCTTATTGTAATGATTTTTTTAAATAATATTAAATAATTGTACTTCTTTCTACAAGCGACAGATGGCGCTAGTGGGTGCACGAATGAAATACATCTATTTTAGTTATTCGTTCTAGTTAAATATAAGTTTTTTTTTGTATCTATTTTACAATTACTAAATCATTATTATTTAAATTAACTGTAAATACCTTAATGTATTTTAGGTCCATGTTCACCGAAAAGATAACGGCCTGATTATCTAAAACAGCTGTCACTGTGACATGTTCCCATACAAAATGTCTTTTAAGCAGCTGTTTTTAGATAATCAGACCGTCATCTTTTTGGTGAACATGGACCTAAGTCAATCGATTTAGCAAACGTACTGTGTATACTTCGCTCTGATTGGTCGAATAGCATGCTGAGTGTAGACCTACTATTAGAGTGGGGAACATTCAGCTTGTGGTTGAGATTTTGGACAGAGTCAGGCCTTGAACAGTAAACATGGCTTGTAAACCCGTATTTATGCTGTACTATTTTTACTTATAAATTGGTTATTGTTATATAATTTATTAAACATATTACTTTTGAATACTCGAGTGTTTGATTTCATAATACTATTATTATGTAGTTTTAAGTGTATTATATAAACTTTAATTTACATTACCCAATAGACTCGCCCACTATAACATGATACTAGTGACGATTATGTTTGGTTACCTACAGATCAGAAAAAAAAATTTCTTTAAGTTTGAAAAGACTTTCGAACCAAAATTAAAAAAAAAAACTATAGTGCCTTAGGTATGTCTAACCTCTAATTAATCAAGCTCATCTACCTACCTTTTTCCAACTACGTTGGGGTCTGCTTCTAGTCTAATTGAGTACCAGTATTTTACATAAAGCGACTGCTTACCCGACCTGGCGAGTCTAATATGTTTTTTTTCTTTCTTCCCATCAATAAACGTCAAACAAAAAACCTTCAAAAAAGCAACAATCAAATTCAAGACCATTGTTCAAATATATCTGTCACCGTAAAATTGTCAAATACGTGATATTACAATATAACGTGTATCTCTCTAGCGATATTGTAAAGTCTCGAATTATTGTCAACTGAACATACGGAAGTATCTCTTGCCCCCATAAACGGGACTTGGGGCACCCCCCCGTTAGGTTAATTAGGTTCCTTTAAACCCTGCACTCGGAATAAGGGCCCCGCGAAGCGGGGCTCCGTCGACTACGCTTTTTAGGGGAATATGAAGTGTTTTAAGGTTAGGTTATATTAATCGATATTTCTCAGGAATGGTACAGTATCCTTTCATGAGAGTGGTACCATTGGGCAAGGGGGACCCCTCCTTCTCTCCACACCGCGTGAGTTGACTACCATCGCATGCATTTCACGAAAAATAATGCGTTTTATTGTAAGCAGTATGTTCATTTGACAATAATTCGAGACTTTACAATATCGCTTGTGATATTACAATATAACGTATTTGACAATTTTACGGTGACATATCCAATGAAAAATTGGACAGAGAATCATTGAAGATCTCGCAAAACAATGTAGTCGACTTCAAAAAGGCAACTAACTGACTGGTATTAGCATCCTCAATGAAACAAAGAATGGACTCAATTTCCTATTCATTCAAGTCTTCGACTTTGCGTTATGAAGCTGCAAGTGAGATGAAAAGTTTGTTCAATTTATCATCAATGGACGAAAAGATTTCCTTGGGTTTGGAAAGAGGATAATTTCCAAACAAGCGCAGCTGAATAATAAATAGTGACAGTTAAGAAATTAAGGAAGAGCTTGTAGATGAATAATAACAGCCACTTGGGTCGATCATCAAGTTAAGCCACGCTTGCCTAGGTTCGACCGTGGATGGGTGGGCATCCATTCCATACCGGGTTTTCTCCTTGCCTCGGAAAGCACGTTAAGCTGTTGGTCGCGGCTTTCATTTGTGATCTACGAACGAGTTGACTTTGTCAGTCGTTACAGGTAGTCAGTGGCCCGAAAGTCTGCTGTCTGACTACCAATCTTACCAAGGGGTATCATATAGCTTTGGGTTGTGAAGGTCAGATAAGCATTCGCTCCATGTAAATTATTGTTATCCAGCCGCGTATGGTTAGACTGGAAGAGAACTCCAACGTAGTTGTGAAACGGCTGGGCAGGTGATGACTGACAGTCAAGAAATTAACAATAATTTCCAATGACTACTACAATTATGAAATGCAAGTTGCAGATTAATTATTAAGGTGGACAGTAAAATACTGTTTATTTGTACAAAACATAAGTTGTGTTTGGTAATGTCATCTACTGGCTACCACTGATCCTTAAATATATTTATGTATATATCTGCAGATAATTTGATTGGCTACATCATTATTACCTACGCATTGTTAACCTTTTGAATTATATATGTTGTATTTTGTTATTATTATCCCTTAATAAATAAAATAAAATAACATTACGCCTGTAATCCTAGAACTGTAAGCAAAGATGAACCTACACCACATGTATTTTAGGTTTATATGGGACAAGCCTATCAACTAGGTTCAAATGGAGAGTTTATGGCGTCCACTGAGAATTTCTTGATGACAAAACCCAATAACTGAATAAGCCCAATTTATGAAAGGGTGGTTGATTGAACGTAGCAAATACTCTTAAGGAAGTGAACTCATAAATATCAGCCACTTTTACTAAGGGGCTATTACATTGAAGTATAATAAAAAAAACTGGCGGTCCACACATTTTTTCGAGTTTGCAACCAAATATAATGTATCGAGAATCCAATATTTTCATACCAATTTCATTCTTAGTCCCTTAAAAATGTTTTGTTCATTTTCATAAGTACCTACTACACACGCCTAAAGCATTGCCAAGTTGCTCACTAATAAAAAAGAAGCACCTGGTATTTATCAAACAATTCTCCTTTCCCGAAAACAAATATACGTAGAAAACAATGAAATGACAGACCCACCAAAATAACTTTCTAAATGAATTACCCCAGAACCTCATAACACAATAATCCCAAAGAAACGGCAGGACAAGGAAATAATAATCCAAAGATATTTATGAACAAAGCATAACTACGTACTGGTCTATAATGAGTGTGATTGGATAGGTAGGTTGAGCGGCCCATAACTCACGGATCGGAAATAGGGCCGACTGACATTATCAGCATTGTAATAGCGGCGGTAAATTTGGACAATACTGCATCGGTAAATCCGGAATTGGGGATGAGGGGCCGGCGGAGCGTGCGTCGTTCATACAAACGTAATATCAAAATATTTCGTAAACCAAACATATTCTTAAGGAATTGTGTATTTATTTCGATTGGATTACATAACATCTAGGTTCCCAAATATAATATTATGAATGGACATTGATTTAAACAAGAGTTATGAGAAAAATAAGTTTTCTATCGAAATTTTAAAATTCCTCACTCATATCTCGTCTAATTATCATTGTTCTTTCAAGATATTTATTATTATTACTATTAAATATTTATTATTATTATTGGAGTTAAAAAAAACATGCGGGGCAGTCTTTGGAGACTGCCGCTAGAAGTGAAAACTAAGTAATCTATATCTTCTACGGGTTGTGCTCCACGCACGCTTAGTGGTGCTACGCCGTAGCGGATCGGCTACGAGTGCTACGAAGCGTTAGGTGACGGTCACGCGAGTTCTAAAATTTTTGTTCACCCAAAAAGTGCTCAACACGCCTAAGTTTTCACTTCAATAACTGGCGAAATGTGGATGTACTTCATATTACTATTAAGTGCTCCACCACCACCACCACCACCACCACCACCCCACCACCTTCCTGGATAACAGGCGTGATGTTACGTTTTCATGATTAGACTTAGAATACTGAAGGCCCAGTTGTACAAGTCACACACCGAATTACATGTCGTGGGGTAGAATTAGCACCCATGAGGTATGCCTGCAACTACTGCTCTCAAAATGATGAGAGGCATTTCCTAGAAAAAGTCATATGAAATCTAGTAACCTGCACTGGATCTGGTTGAAAATTGACTCAAGGATAGATTGTGGTCTGAAATAGCACATAGCTCTTCAAAAAAATCATGGAACTTGCGTCATCGTCACCGAACGCTTTCACGGTGTCTTTCTTTCACAAACACAATATCAAAATTTCCATGGGGAGGAACTCGCGGGAAATAGCTAGTAAGTAATAGGTAACACATACATGACCTAAAATAAAACCAATTTCTCAAGCTGGTCTAAATAGATTTGAACTTGGGAGAAAAGAGTAGGAAGTTTTCATATGAATAAACTAGCTGACCCACGCAACTCCGTCTGCGTCACATAAGAGAGGGAAAAAATCCCCGTTTTTACAACATTTTTCATTCCTGCTCCGCTCCTAATGGTCATAGCGTGATGTTTTATAGCCTAAAGCCTTCCTCGATAAATGGACTATCCAACACAAAAAGAATTTTTCAATTTGAACCAGTAGTTCCTGAGATTAGCGCGTTCAACCAAACAAACAAACAAACTCTTCTGCTTTATAATATTAGTATAGAAGTATAGATTGTAGCTTGCCTTAGTCGAAGTCTTAATATTTCTTAAATTTGTACCAGAAATTCTTAGCTAGAGAGGAGGTGACTGCTGAAATAATGAGTAATAGAGAAGAATAGAAGGAGAAAACAATACGACGTCGATCGCAATAAGGGCAGGAATTTCTAGATACTCGATATCATCATTCCGATGATATCTAGAAATTCCTACCGTTGGAATTCGTGTTACAAATGGGTTGCCTTCATAATATCGACAGTAACTACATCGACAGTCGCTGTATCGACAACGTTTCATCGACGGGTTAATGAATCGACAGTACACTAAATCGACGGTACGCTTCATCGACAGTCCACCAAATCGATGGTACGCTGTATCAACAGTATGAAAAAAAAAATGAAAAAGCGTTTATTCGTTGATAACTCATATTACAAAAAAATTTTACTTCAGCCAAACTGTAAAGCAGTTTGTTGGCAGATGTAGCTCCCATATAAATTATTCTACCTGTATGTGTAACAACTCGCAGGTACTTTTCCATTGATAGCAAATAAAGTTAACTAAACATTAACTAAAACTAAACACAAATATCTTACAATAACACAGATGGCTGACCAGTAGTGAATTGAAAGGCCAGTACGAAATTCATAATGCTTTGGCATTCTGGTAAATCAATAAATTAAGCTTTATTTCGTTAGTATTTTAGTAACAATGCTGCTTATGTACTAGGTTAGTATTGTTAGTAAGTAACCATACCATATTATGTATATATTCATACATACACAGTACATGTAGAAAGAAAGAAATAATCAATTAATTTATAGCCATCGATCTCTTCGTTGAGCATTATTTTTATTAGTCACTTAAAAAAACTTCAGTATTGAATCAAAGCAAAAAGAGTTCACAATAAAGCTTTAAATAAAAGTGCTTTCAATCACTGACATATTTTCAATATTATAATGTGCACCGATTTTTTATGGCTTTAACTTTACCTATTGATTATCCCATCCAATTCAATTGACTGATTTTCAGCAGCACAAAATTTTAAAACCCTTTAGCAACGAGCTCCTCAAATTCAAAAATTTCATTCACACAAAACGCCTAGACATTATTTCTTAGTTCACCTCGACATTTTACGGGTATTTTTAATTATTACGGCGGGTTGACGGCGTGGAGTAGCGTGGAGCACCTCCTAACAATGCCGGGCCCCACAATGATCTCCACAAAACAAATGTTCCACACAGCAATGTTCTCTGTTATTCGTTGTTTCGCCTTTCTGCTTTCTTATGTCTGGATTAGCGTCTTAAGTAAGTGTTTTGGCTGGGTATTTGCTCTGATGAATGAGGATGGGAATTTAGTTAGGATGGAAGTTTTAGAGATTCGTAAATAAGGAATTAACGTTATATTATGTATGTGGGATTTGCTCGATATAGGCCAAATAAATGCACAAATTCTTTTAATTAACTTGAATTTTATTTTATCACGTCTTCGTAGCTAACGTACTTCGTCTTTCTCTTCGAATTCCAGTCCCCTTCCTTTCCACTTTTCTATTCACTTGCATTCTCTTTCACTCCTAGACTATTTTATACTTTCATCTCTTTCATTCAACATGCTTCACATCTGTCATTCATCTTTACGTTTCATTCCACTATCTAACAAAACATTCCGTTCCTACATGTATATGTATAAGGGGTGATTTGTGACCAATACTTTAGGGGCGTGTTATAGTACTTACTCGTGAAATGAATAACTTTTAATATAGGACTGAACATGAAACCGCGGACAAAATATGAGTCTCTCCATACATTATTAAGTCGAATAATTCCAAAGAAAACCAATAATAATCTAATTCATTAGCCACACTCAAGCAAAGCTGTACATCTAATCGATTTGATTAAAGTTTGCCATGGAACACAAATGCAACTTACAAACAAAAATATCTCTTACTCACTAATAAATATAACCCTTAACACAAGGACAAACTCTTTTATTTTTCCCCGACAACGCCATTACTTTGCGAAGAAATAATTTATTATTCCATACTGAAACTAATTCTCAAATTAAATTGCTATCTAAAGAAAACATTCCATAGCACTATTATACATTAACTAGATTAATTCAAGAAAACAACTTATTGCTGTAATGAATAATTTATTTCTATATCTTTGGGTTACGAGGACATCAAAAGAAGCAATGGAAATGTTTTTGTTCCTAGTAATAAATTCAAACCCTGACTCATTGTACACGTGTTTGTTTTGGAGTTATTGTTAATCAAAGAGGTTATTATAATATTATTATAAGCCTACAGACAAAACCTGTCAAACTTGTCAACTTAAATGGCGCTAAGTCCAAACCCGTCAATGCTTTGTTTAACTTAGTGACTTAGTAGACACTGTTATCTTAAGGCGATTACACGAACTAAACGCGAGTTTTATAATTACTAAAAGTATATGATTCACTGCTATAAACAAGACCAGAAAAATATATGATATTCTTCAGGATATATGCTAGCCTGATACTGTTTTGAAAACATAATACAATTAATTTGGCTCGATAAAAAGAAATCCCGAACTTACCTCTAAAAATATCTTTCAAACAATAAAAAACATGCTAATATGCATGCGATCATTCTGATTTTTTGGAAAATTTTTCTACAAGCAATATATTAGCATGATACTGTTTTAGTTTTTTAATCCAATCAATAGTTTTTTTGTAAATCGATCGAAACCACTCATTTCGCGCTATTTGGCCCGCAGTGGCTGACGTAACAACCACTTTATAGTGCAAGCTGATTGGAACTTTATTCCAACAGCATTTCAAACGAAGTTTGAACCACCACAAATAGAGTTGCTAATTAAGCTCGTCTAAGCGCCTTAAGACCCAATCATTCATGACTTGAACATAAGCCAAAAAATAAATTGCATAAAATTAAAAAGGCTGATAAAAACGTCCAGGTTTGACAATTAATCAAGTAAATAACCAATGGGGCAGAATCATTTGACATATTATTGTTTAAGGAGAAAGCGTCAGGGTGGCCCGTGAAATTCAAATTTTCTTACGTTTTTTGCAATTTGCAGGTCAGTGCTAAGTTGTATGTTGTTGAAAATATCAGTCGCGAAAAGGTAAAAAATAGAGTTGATGAACGAATTTTTCACGGTCAAAGTCGTTCCTGTACCAATGATTTTGATGATTATAATTCTGTTACTACATACGTCTTACAGCTGCGACCGATATTTTCATCAACATACAACTTAGCACTGCCCTGCAAATTGCAAAAAACTTAAGAAAATTTGAATTTCGCCGGCTAACTTGGAGCATCAGCCTTAAAGAGGCCATCTTAAGTAAGGAGAATGTTGATGCATTAACAAAGACAACAGTCATAAGGTTAAATGCATCAGAAAAAACGATAAGTATGTCTTTTCTACTGTTATCATCGTCATTTCAGCAGCAAGACGTCCACTGCTGGACATAGACCTCTCCCAAGTATCGCCACATTGACCGGTCCCGTGCGACTCGCATCCTTCACCAGGTCATCGGTCCACCACAGTATAGCAACAAAAAATAACTCATTATAATAATCAGAATAAAACACACTTAAAATTTATTGGTAACAGTACTTCCCAACCGTAGTCGGTGTTGGTAACCAATGTCAACAGCCGTATTAATAACTGGCTATTAATAAATTCCAGTGACAAAGCCTACTGGCCGATGCTCAATACTGAAAGCAATCACTTTGCGAACCGTTGACTGGCTTAAAAAACGGATGACAATCACGAATAAGATTCAACTTAAACTCCGACACGTAAGGTCCATATTTGGATGCTATCCAAACTGGCTGGATGCCAAAATCGAGTAATGAAAGTGATAGGCGGTGTGCAAAATTTTAATGCGTTGTCGAAACTTCATGAGGGTCCACTTCTGCAGTATATTACTGTAATTCGTATTCAAACAATTGTTTTGTTGAATTAATCATTCTAGTTTGCCTGATAAAGCGATTGTCTCGTCTTAATGTACAATTGACTGTTCATCAATCTCCCTGATTCGAAAAATATTTTACTATGCTAAACAATCATTTGCTTTCAATAAAAAATATTGATGGATCTCAGTTTTTCTTTTCAGTAAACTGCCTTATGTCATTCATCACAAGAAACAAAAAATTGATCTGAAATTATTAAAAGCCTTTGTAGAAAACAAACAAAGAATTAATAACTTCATAAGAAGAAAAAAAAACATTATTTGCGATCAATTGAATCAACAGATCCCAGATACATTACTTAATCAAATTTAAATATTATAATTGGATCTTATACCAGATTAATACGAGGAGCCCGGAGCGTTTCGGTACTAAATTCAACATAAATAAAACCAACATTCTAATAAGGGAAAATCTTGAAAGAGATATTGGTAAAGATAATAATGGAAATGGAAGCAAAAGAAATATTCTATTTAATTTAGAACATGATATTGAAGGAATGGTGGACTATAATGTGCTTTGACACAAAGCCGGATTTAATTTCAAAATTGATGACAACAATACGAAGATCAATGGCAGACGAGAAACAGAAGGTTAGCACAGAGATATTCTACCAAAGCATAAAATTCAAGATACATATCTATATAGGACGAAGAAACTCTTAGATGACCATCATATTCCTACCCTTGTACCATGTTAGGGTGTTTACATAAAGAAACAGGTTTCCGGTTCAGACAAATCTGTACGGGTCGATACCGATCGGTACAGTGTTGACTCGCATAAAGAAACAGGTGAATCTGTCCTTAGTGACACCAGTAAATGCTTAAACCCGTATGGCTCGGTCCAGGTAGTCGGCACCGACAAGTTACAACCTGTTTCATTATAAGTGAGTGAATAGAATATATTGAAATATTATACCTGCGCCGGTCGGTACCGACCCGTTCAGATTTGTCTGTACCGGAAATCTGTTTCTTTATGTAAGCACCCTTACTTGGGGTCGGCGCAACACGTTTTGAGTTTTTATCTTCCATTCTCCTCTGTCAACCGTCACGCTATCATTTACTCCTTTATCTTTCATATCATTCCTGAAACAATCCATCCATCGTTTATTTGGTCTTCCTCTTCCCCTCCATCCATCAACATTTATATCCATACTAACTCTTATGACCAAAGCATCATAATACAATCTGGCTTTACGAGTATTACCCCAGAATACCAGAAACTCTTGTCCACCATTAACAAGCCCATTTATTTATGTTTCATTGATGTTTATTCGTAATTTAATTATAAGTTTACCTATTAAAAACAACGAAGCTCATGTTTATGCAAAATTGCTAGACCAGGAGTTGAGGACAACTTTAGAAAATTTAATAACCCTGGACACCAGTGGCCAGTTTAGGCTGAATAGTTAGAAAGTTGTGAAATGAGATTCGGAACGGACGAAACTGTGGACTATCTGACAAATAATTGCCTTGCAATCGGGACTGAGTATGCTGAGTCAATTTAATTGACAATTTAATTCATTTTCAGCACTTTAGGGTGAGATATATGGGGTTCCTAGCTCAGTAGGAGCAGGAGGAGATATTTCACATATAGATTTACAGCTTTATTTTTTTTTCGAGAGCCTCGTCCAGAATAAAGTGTGTACTCTTAACGAAATCAAAAAGAACTTGTTCTCCCCGTCTTTTCAATACCATACCACCATACCTGGGAACCTTCTAGTAACGGAGATATTGGGGGTCAAATTTCCAACTTTTCCACAAGTTTTTTACTATAAGATTTTTACTTTAAACACTTCCACATACCCCGATCTGTTCAATACGTCCGTCATGTTCATCAATGTTTTGAGTGCGGTACATTGAGTTTTTGCATAAAACGTTTTTACACCCCAAAAAAAATCGTTTGAAAGCAAATGGTTGACGGCTTCGTGATGAGTCTGTTTACACTGTGTAAATCGGAACCTTTCTGGCGTGCAACCTTTGTCGGCTACTTCCTGGTAAGATCTATTCACAAGAAGCTTACTACTAACAAGTATGCTGCTACTCGTATCAGAAGCCACAATCTCTTCCGAACCAGTGATGCCGCCATAGCTTCGCACGTTACGTTCATTCAATTTAGGAGCACGTTCAAAACTTTATACCAAATAGTTTTAGTAAGTTTTGGGACCAGACTTAAAACTGACACGTCATTAACAGTTGGAAAGTTAGTTGAGTTTACATAGAAATACATAATTCTTAATGGTGCTATAAATGTGAATGGTATATGTGTTAATACTTTGGGTTTGCCATAATGGGTGGATAGAGGCGAGATTTGATGTGGCTTTGTTGTTGTTGGGTTAATAACCTGGAATAGATTGAGATACTTAAAATGGGTCAAGCTTGTGGCTAAATAATAACAGCCGCTCGGGTCTATGTTAACGTGAGCGTGGATTGGTGACCACCAATTTACATACCGCGTTTCCCCCATGGCTCGGATTCAGGCTGTGACTTCTAGATCTTTGATAGTCGTCACAGGTAGTCAGTGGCCCAAAATTCTGACAACCAGTCTTATGAAGGGGTATCATATTACCGGGTACTTACTGGTTTGTGCATGGAGGTCAGATAGGCAGTCGATCTATATAAAATACTGGTATTCAGTTGCATTCGGTTAGACTGGAAGCCGACCCAAATACAGTTGGGAAATGGGTAGGTAGACGATGATGGCTATTTGTTGCTTATTGTAAATGATTTGCGTATCCCATATGTTATGATACATGCGACCAAACTCGATACATAATTTCGAAACGTCAAGATGCGCGACCTATTTACCTACATACAAATAAAAATACCTTTTAAGTCATGATTACCTGTCACGGATGACATATTACAAGCGCCGAATATTCTGGAATTACTTAAACCATAAATACAGCCGTGGGAAGCGCTTGATATCAAGCGAGTGACAGCTTGTCAATCTGCATTTTCAACGCAAAATATTAAATCCGAGATATCGCAGAAAGAGGCGAAATGAAGGAGAAAACTATTAAGCCTGAACCTGTTAAACCTGTGGTAATGGGACCTGATCTGTTAATTTGATATGATATTTGACGTCATATTCTAATTCACTCCAAGAAAAATACTGGTATTCAGCTGCATCCGGTTAGACTGGAAGCTGACCCCAACATAGTTGAGAAAAGGCTAGGCAGATGATGATTGTGAAATGTCTGAAAAGAATTAGGTTAGGGGTATATTATGAAATTTATTGCAATAATACCCCTAGATGTGCATGTTTCTGCAGCAAGAGTTGAATCTTCAATAGTGTAATATTTAGGCATCTATTTAGGTGACACTTTGTAAGTGGTAGTCAAAATGGACAGACATATTGGTATATTTTACTGATATAAACCTATCCCCACCCCCCATATCCCATAGGCAAGACATGTGGGATCTTGTTCTTTGGATATTAACTTTAAAGCACTTTTATTAGTTCCTGATCCAGCTAGATCAGTAGACTATCAATATCTACATGGTTTATTTAATGTTCCAGCCTACAAAAGTGGTTGTGGAGGAGCCTGTGCTGGTGGAGAATCTCAACAGAATCCAGCTGGACGGAGAGGTGGCACAGACTGTAGACGAAGCTATTTCTATACTTGGGTATGTACTTGAAATGTTTTATGAAGTAGATGAATATTGAGATTGATTATTTTATTATTTTAAAGCTAGGTAAAAGCCTAAAGTCCATTAAAATTCAAGGGCTATGTCATGATAATATACAGGGTGTAAGGGTAAACACCGTTGTCACTCAAACCACGGGTAGTTGACGTAAATAAAAAATATATATAGGACAGAGTTAAAAAACTGGATAAGGGATTTCTTAAAAAAAAGAATTAAATTAAATTATCCGACGATGTCCCCGAAATCATGGCTAGCCCGACTACACGAGTGACGTAATCGCTGCCCGCCCGTCGAGGCATCTATCTACTTACAGAATTCTCGTAACACTACCTGATAAATGCAACTTTTCCTGGCAAAATACTATGGGGAGAGTAGGGGCCCCGCCAATAAGACTCCGGAGTAGATATACAACAGATGTATTTAGTACCAGTCACAACAATGGGTTTTCACATTACAGTAATAACAAATAACGAGGTATATCTAAGTCTAAGGCGATAAATTATATTGGGGTCGGCTTCCAGTCTAGCCGGATGCAGCTGAATACCAATATTTTACATGGAGTGACTGCCTATCTGACCTCTACAACCCAGTTAATACTCGGTAATACGATACCACTTGGTGAGACTGGTTGTCAGAGTTTTTAGGCCATTGACACCTGTAACGACTGCCAAAGATGGACAAATGACAGCCGGGACCAACTGTTTAACGTGCTTGCACGGAGGAAACTCGGTATGTATGGGTGGTCACCCATCACAGATCAACCTAGGCAAGCACGGCTTAACCTAAAGATCGGCCCGAGCGGCTGTTATTATTTGGCAACGAGCTCCTCAAATGCAAAGCTCCTCAGATCCCCACAGATGCAAAGCTTATATGTTTGATGTTTCAACGCATTGTATTGCGTATTGCGCACTTATGAAGTCTCTTAACTTCGATCACACTTCGTCTTCTTTATGTTACTCAAAAATTTTGAAAAGATTTGAATCGTAAAAGAAGCTTCGGCCGGTAAGAATGTTTGGTCGCACCACCCTGGCTGTCCGATCAATTTTGTTCAATATAGCGGACAGTCATGCGACAGTCGTAGTCGTGGCAGCGGACATTCATGCGACAAGTCGTATTCGTGGCCGCGTAATTTGCTAGGTTCCTTGTTCTCAACAAGTCGTTGAAGTATCGTTGTATCGGTTTTACGTCATTTTGACAGGTTAATCGGATAAACCTATAGAGATATCTCTCATAGAAGTGACCTACGTCCCATCATATCCGAATAAGATTTGCAACTGTCCAAAGGATAAAAACATAACAACGTGCTTGTAACCCCCACATGGTTGGGCAGATATGTACCTACTGACTGACAAAATTTGGGTGTACTACACACCCAAATTTTATCAGTTATGTTGAAGTCCCATGTACTGAGGAGCGAGCCTATTGCCGTCAACCAGAAACAAATCCTCTCCGTGACCGGGACTTCGTGCCTATACTCCTGAGAAATTCTTGATAATAAACCCAATAACTTTGTTCGACTCGGGAACATAATTAAATAGTCTTCAAGTTATGTTACAAAATATTTAAAAATAGTACATTTTGTCTTAAAAGTCTTTCCAATTTTGCGTAACGTTTGCGCCGCGCGTTTATGTTGGGCCCACAGGAGTCAGGAAATTAAATTTCGAGCAGTCTTGATGCTGGAAACGCAGTTTCATGTTTGAAACTCCTCGAGATGCAGACTGTCATTACAAGTGGTACTAGTTATATTAATTAAAGGGTCTCTACATTATGAATAGGAGTAATGAAGTATTATAGAACTGTCTCTTAGTGAGGCATCGATATTTGAAACTTCTTATTAGAGTTTCGATGGTTCGGTGAGTTTCAATCTAAATTGTGCCGGCCCAAAACTGTGCCACTACTTTGGCGCCTCCAGTAGCGTCTGTCAGTTCCTGTAATGAACAAACAAGAGGTCTCGTAACTTACAATATTAAGTGTCGTCGTTGTGGAACAGAACCATATTTTCAATCCGGGGCTTTTATTGTAATGGACTATTCCTGAAAACAACCAGGAATAGTCTTACTAAGTAGTATCGTATTACCCAGGTCAGATAGGAGGTCAGATAGGCAGTCGCTCTATGTGAAATACTGGTATTCAGCTGCATCCGGTTAGACTGAAAGCCGACCCCAACATAGTTGGGGAAAGGCTAGGCAAATGACTATTCCTGGGAATTTTACAGTTACTGTAGATGATTGGAGTGTAATGGTTATTGCATGAGTATTGGTCAAAGTTCCTACTTCCATATTTTTTTTAAGATTATGTCTGGTTTTAAATTTTATCTTGCTGAAGTTATAGTCAATTATTTTACTCATTTCATGCACGTCAGTTATCGCAACGCAAATAATTTTCCTCAGTAATAAAAATAATTAAATCATAAACCTCAGCATCAAATACATTTCAGGCACTGATATCAATTTATACATAACTAGCGGACGTCCCGCGGTTTCACCCGCATAGTTCCCGTTCCCGTGGGAGTACGGGGATAAAATATATCCTATGTTACTCGTGGATAATGTAGCTTTCGAATGGTGAAAGAATTTTTAAAAACGGTCCAGTAGTTTTTAAGCCTATTCATTACAACCAAACAAACAAACAAACAAAGTTTTCCTCTTTATAATATTAGTGTAGAAGTAATACTTCTTTGAAACCCTTATGTAAATACTAAAATTTTCTGATGAAAGATTTGTGTACCAAACATAGCCTTTTTGTCACGATAAAAGTACGAGTACATCCTAACAAATAAACACTCTTCGCACATTTTTCTGAGATTGTAATATTTTGTCTCCACCTTCATTTTCTGTGTGTGACAAAGGAAATATCACACATCAATATTTTATTTGTAAAAAAAAAGGATCAGAAGTATGAGTATATTATGTCATAATCTGTTCTGCTAATATAGGTCTTCTAATATGACTTCACCAACTGTTTTATACTATCACGGTTCACGACTAAATATATTCCGTGATTATTACCCGCGATCATAGCGCTTGCAACAGTGTCGAAATATCGGGAGGTCAATAAAAATAATAATAACGGAAGATATCCCGTAAGTGACATTTTAAGTTGACTTCACCAATTCTTAGGACAGTCACGAATTCTCGGAGAATGACAAAGAAGGAAGAATGTCTTGAGGAAAGTTTTGAGTATGAATGTGGATGGGTACAAGAGTAGAGGAAGGCAAAAGAAACGATGGATGGACTGTATAAAGCATGATCTGGCAAGAAAGGAGGCTTCTGATAAGATGACAAGTAATAGAGATGAATGGAAGAAGAAGACAAGCTGGCCCGACCCCAAATGAATTGAGCAAGAAACTGATATAGATGATGATAAAGAAGGAAGAATCAAAAGAGTGTATGTAAGCTTCACCAGCTGAACAAAAAAGCCGGTAAAACTTGGAATTGGGGAGGCAAAGTAAACGTGCAGGTAATAGAAGAGACCTGCATAGTTATTCTCAAGCACTCGATTCGAATCCGATTCGGAAAGTCGTATGTCTATCTCGATCGCTTTCGTAATTCGAATTTGAATCGAAAATCGAAAGTACTCAACGTTGGGTCCGTGCGGAAACGGGTACAGAAGACACAAATATAGGAACAGATTCTATAAACATATCTTCTTGTCTGTTTAGAGAACCTCGTTTTGGTCTTGGCAGTCAGGTTTTAATATTACTAGCAATAATCTATCCCATGTGTGTATAGCATAACTAATCAAGAAAGACAATCATTATTTACTTTAGCCTTAGTAATCAAAGAAATGTGTCTATACAATGACAAAAGCTCAAACAAAACATATTTGTTTCACCACTTATTAATATAGAAATCAATAAGAATGTTACGTTGCCGAAATAGCCTACAATCTTATAAATATTTCTTGTATTTCACTTAGAGAAAAGTTGCTTGACGAACATCGATGTGACGGGCCTTAACCAAGATCACAAACTTTGTTAATAAAGATAAATATAGGGAGGAGGTCGTAGCTAATAACAACCTCTTGGGTCGATCTTTAGATTTAGCCATGCTTGCCTAGGTGGGTCCTTCAAAGGTCATCCATTACATACCGAGTTTCCTGCGTGCCTCTGAAAGCACGTTAAGCCGTTGGTCCGGCGGCATTGTAGTTCTTTAAGGCGCTTAGACGAGCTAAATTAGCAACTCTATTTGTGGTGGTTCAAACTTCGTTTGAAATGCTGTTACAATAAAGTTCTAATCAGGTTGCACTACAAAGTGGTTGTTACGTCAGCCACTGCGGGCCAAATAGCGCGAAATGAGTGCTTTCGATCGATTTACAAAAAAACTATTGATTGGATTAAAAAACTAAAACAGTATCATGCTAATATATTGCTTGTAGAATTATTTGCCAAAAAATCAGAATGATCGCATGCATATTAGTATGTTTTTTATTGTTTGAAAGATATTTTTAGAGGTTAGTTCGTGATTTCTTTTTATCGAGCCAAATTAATTGTATTATGTTTTCAAAACAGTATCATGCTAGCATAATATCCTGAAGAATATCATATATTTTTCTGGTCTTGTTTATAGCAGTGAATCATATACTTTTAGTAATTATAAAACTCACGTTTAGCTCTTATAGTCGCCTTAAGCAGCAAGACTAACAGCCAATCTTACCAAGGGATAAAGTATTACTCAGTACTAACTGGGCTGTGGAAGTTAGGTAAACAGTCGCTCCATGTAAAATATGGTATTCAGCTGCATCCAGTGAAACTGGAAGTCGACCAAAATTACCGGGAATAGGTTAGGCAGATGATAGAGGTACCTATACACATTAGTAGATCTTTGACAGGCGATACGGGAAGCCCGAAAGACTGACAAATAGTCTTAACAAGGGGTATCGGAATGCCCAGTAAGTGGCGTATCAGTAGTGGAGATCAGGCTGTCGTTTCAAGAAAAATCTTGGACAGGAAACTGGAATCATTTAGTTAGGTAAAGACTAGGCAGAAGATAGAGAGCTTACCAATAATTAATCGTTATTATTATAATTGCTTCTTTCTTTCTTCTTTTTCGTGTGGTGCCTAAAGACTGCTGGGTTCATGTGGGAGTGGGCGGGCCATGTCTGTAGAATGCATCAGGACCGATGGGCCAAAGTCGTCACTCAGTGGGTGCCAGAAGACGGGCAGCGTCGCCGAGGGAGGCCTAGAAAACGCTGGCGTGACGACTTGGAAGCGTTTGCGAGAGATTGGCCTGAGAGAGCCGCACGTAGAGAGGAGTGGAAGACTATGGGGGAGACCTTTGCCCAGCAGTAGGACAATAGAGGCTAACAAAAAAAAATAGTGCCTAACCTGTTATCAGAGTTTTTAGGACCCTGACTTTTTGTCGAAAAATATTTCTGAGGCATGCTTGTTTGGTTTGCTCACGACGTTTTTCAGCAAGTGATCATACAATACGCAAATGAATCCGAAAAATCAGAAGTGCGTGTCTTGGGTTCTACCTAGGCTATGACTGTAATTCATGTGTCACTGTAATTCTTGGGTTTAAACCTGTCCTTTGCTTTTACGATTGACAAGAAGTAAAACCCAAATATTTTACATTTTCGAATGAAACGCTTTGACGCGCTTAACAGGAAAATATTAAATCCTAGTTTTGGCACACGTTTAGTGTTAACACCTTGATAACATGTGTATTTGGTGTCTACAACCACAAAACCAATCAGCCACTGTATTTTGGCTATAATAACCGGTGAGATCCCAGCTTTGCCAAAATGTTTACTATAACGCCTGGCTGAATGTACATCCTTTTTTTTTCGGATGGGAAATCATCAAATGACTTCTCCCACTCTGGGCGGAGCGGGAGGGAGTGTCAGACTTTTACTGAATAAAATCCATCCATGTTCCTTCCTCGCCCTTTACGTTCCGGGGCCACGGTATCTCTTTCGAACAGTCTCGCAGCCCCGGCAGGAAATCGTCTGACCTGAGGTCGTGTTCGTGGCCTTAGCGTTAACCCTGACAATACTAAGAGGTCCAACAAAAAAAAATGGAAAATGGCGATATATACTCGTATAATGCAGTATCCTGAAAACCGACCGACTTTCTTCGCCCTTTTCCTGTATTTTAACAAAATCTGTGCTCAGAATAGTTTGTTGACATTCATTGCTTTACCAAAACTTATTCAAATATTATTTTTCGTTCCGCGATTCAAATGACGGCCCCGAGGGTTTGTTGACTAAATTCACGAGGTATACTGCGGTTTTTTGCCGAATGTTTTGGCTCGGTTTTTTGAGGTAACTTTTGTGAACATTGCCTACACTACTGATTTTTAAAAGCTATATGTGTTTAGTGATATTTCTGTTAGTGGAATGACAATTTTTTTGTATTATTATTAGTTAGTTAAAAAAAATATATTTTTATAAAATGTAACCGCAAAATTTCTAGTATTAGTTTACCGGCTTATATATCCTCGGTTCATGGCACTGAGAAATTAATCAGGAAAATCCTGGCTTCCACACTGGTTGATTTTGATGTGCCGTGCTTCGCCGAGGCTATAAACGCTTGGAAACTCGCTTGCCCGAACTCTGAAGAACCCGATTACCCATTTTCCCAGAGACGGTGGGACGAGCCGCTCTCCAGAGTAGTTCAGATCAATCTACTGAACACGTCTGCTACTACTGCTGAGCGTGCGCGCCTGCTGGCTTTGGGTGAATGGGAGTCGGGTCTTTGGCTTCACGCACTACCTTCGTCGAACACAGGCACGTTGCTCGACGACACCACTTTCCGCCTCGCTGTTGCTCTACGCCTAGGCGCTCCACGTTTTTCTCCTCACCGCTGTCACTTTGGTGAAGTTGTCAACAGCCTCGGATACCACGGCCTGTCATGCAGCCGAAGTGCGGGCCGTTTTGCGCGGCACGCGAACTTGAATGACATCATCCGCCGATCTCTTGTTACCGTCGGTGTTCCAGCTTTATTAGAACCCAATGGTTTGGCACGCGACGATGGCAAGAGACCGGACGGTATGTCTTTGTTTCCATGGAAGATGGGTAGGCCTCTAGTGTGGGACGCTACATGTGTCGATACTCTTGCTCCTTCCCATCTTCCTAGTTCATCGTGCTGTGCAGGGGCTGCCGCTGCGGCTGCGGAGAACCTCAAGCGGCGTAAATATAGTAACCTTTTTGGTAACTATATTTTCGAGCCGTTTGGGGTTGAAACTCTAGGACCGTGGGGTCCGAGTGCTCACAGCCTTTTCAAGGAAATTTCAAAACGTTTTGTTGACACTTCCCGTGACCCTAGGGCTGGCTTTTACCTTGGTCAAAGGCTTAGCGTTGCCATTCAGCGTGGTAACGCTGCCAGTCTCTTGGGGACATTACCAGTTGACAGCGTAGAGGAGGAGTTTTTTTAACGCCATTTTTTAAGTTTTTAGTTTAAGTTAGTTAGTTTAGTTCATTTTAGCAAATTGTAAATAATGTACATTTATATCCCTTTTAATAAAAACTCACTTAACCATAGATAATAATAGTCGAATTAATTTAATAATCTTACTATTACTTAGATTATTAAATTATTTCGACTTTTATTGAATAAGGTTACATTTCAATATCAAATCTAAAAATAGAATGTACAAAATCTAAAAATAATGTAATAATATAACTACTATGTAATCTTTTTTATAATTTTTATTTATAATATGTAAGTAATCTAACAGGAAAGAAAAATAAGGTTTTTTATTTTATAATATTAGTAAGTTAGAGGAGCTCGTGCCTTAATAATATCAAAGTATAAAAAAGACAAGTCGGGTATCTTCATAGAAACGCACCGCGCGCGGCTTGTATGTGTGCGTCATACTATCTTTACGTCGCCGCACGCACACTCTAACAAAAACTCGACCCGTGTCTTACTGCCGCCAGTCGAGGCTTGCACACCGCACAAAGTTCGCGCGTCACGGCATAAAGGCATACGTAAATAAATTAAAAATGGGTGATTATTGCAGGAGAACCTATTGCTGTGTGTATGGGTGTCTAAATAATTCAACTATTCCAGAGTTGTCTCTGTTCAGATTACCTACTGAACAGGAAAGGTAAGCAAGTCGCTTATTCTAGCATATAATTTATTATTGATGATGAGATACCTAGTTAAGTATTTGTTTGTTGTATTAGTCTTCTATTAGACAGACGAAGTAGGCAGGTCTACTTTCCCACTAGAATGTTAGGTAGGTAGGTACTTGATCTGACAATAGATTCTTTGACTTTGTTTACGTTGAGTTATGCCGATTTCTCAGTATTTTAGGTAGGTATAGTAACTAAGTCCACATTTAAAGTTATAAAATACGTAATTTAAAATGATTGACGAATAGGGTAGACGACAAAAGAAATCTAATTAGGTAGTCCGTCAGTTAAACAAACCAAAATTTACGAACGTGACGCCTTAGTATAATTTTGAATGAGTTTTGAATGACGTCACGAGCCCCCACTCCCGAGTTTTGCTGCGTTTTATCTTAGTATTGACCATTGATTTACAAAACCAAAAAAGTACGTGTCCATTATTAATAATTATCCATCAAAATTTTGTGTTTTGAAAACTTGTGATAGGTACCTATTAATTTTATGTCGTAAGTAAATAAGTATTTTTTTGATGGTATCTTATTGGAATCTTCATAGTATTATGATGAATTAGCATCATCACAATTTTAAAGTCCAATAAGACCAAGAAAAATGTAATTTAAAGTTTTGTGTCACATATTTACGTAACTTGAAAAGGTGATTTTTTGTTAATTAAGATATGACGTTGAAATTAGTGTAAAAACGTTGGACTTGGCTTAAAACCGATATCCATGCAAAAATCATGTAAATCGGTCCAGTAGTTTAGGAAATATAAGGTAAAACAAATAGTAAACATTGTGTTCATCGTAAATTTCACACTCTTTGTTGTAGAATATTTTTTTTGATAATAGTTTTTTGATCATATAGTCTCATAGTCATTTAGGTCACATAGTTTTTGGTGGTTTTAGGATGTTTTTTTATATAATATTTTAGTCACTTTACTCCACTTTTTATGATAGATACCTAATGTAGGTATATTAAATGTGCTTTCCATTCCAGACGCCTTCAGTGGCTGCGCTTAATTGACCAACAAGTTTTTATTGTAAGATTTTAACTTTATACACCTTCACGACCCGTACTATTCAATCCATTCATCAGAACAGAACAATGTTTTGAATGCGTTACATTGCGTTACAATCGTTTGAAAGATAGACCCATCCCCACCCCTCTAAATTATAAAATAAGAGAGTAAAAAAAAATATGCCGTAGATCTCAATGAAAACCAGACAACACATTTCTAGGCACTGAATTTAAATTTAGCTAAAAGTGACAACCCTGAGACAGGCAAGTCCGAGGTTAAACCGTGCTTGCCTAATTTGGTCTGTGGATGGGTGACCACCCTTACATATGGAGTTTCCTCAGTGCTTCAGAAAGTATGTTAAACAGTTGGTCCCAGCTGTCATTAAATGTGTCTATCTTTAGCAGTCGTTCAGGTAGTCAGTGACCCAAAAAGTCTGACACCAGTCTTACCAAGTGGTATCGTATTTCCCAGTATTAACTGGGTTGTGGAGGTCAGATAGGCAGTCGCTCCATGTAAAATACTGGTATTCAGCTGCATGCAATATTTAGAAGTTAAGAACTTAAATAAATGTAGGTGGGTTAATGACCGCTTTTGCGATTTTTACTGACAGCAACTACTATAGATTTATAATTTACACACATTTATCGAAAATCTGATCCAAAATAATCAAAATTCCTACAGTTAGCCCTGCTGAACTGAAATAAAATGCAGACATCTTCCAAGACATTCATAATCATTTGTATCTCGTACTAACAGATGTTGATCGTCATACTAACGTTCAGTTTGTGCCAAATGTATAACAACCTTGTAACCATGAATAAGCATTTGTATTCAAAATTATTATTCATCGAGTATTTTATACGGAATTTGTAGCAATCCGTCTGAGAATTGGGAACGAAAATGATGTCTCCATTCGTGGTTCTTAAAGGATTTTATGAAGAGTACATTTGAATAAAATAGGCTTATTATTTTACAAAAAGAAACGTCTAAATAATTTGAGTAAGGAAAGAGTATTTCTCAAAAACATTTCGAAAGTAAAAAGCCAATCATATTTCTTCTGTTCAAAAGACACACAAAAATGTAGCTCATAATATCTGATCCATTAAAAAGAGTATAATAAATTAGTAACATTGAAGAAAAAGTTGACTTCAAACTCAACAATAAAACATTTTGTGAGAAAAGCATGAATTCAATCATTAAATCCTTTAAAATACTTCCATTTTCATTAGTTACATTCGACCGCACCGACTATCACAGCACCCAACGATCAAAGTTTTCAATTCAAATGGAAATCTTGTAAAACTATTTTTAAAAAAAAACTATCGGCGGGACTGACCGGGCAATTACGAGCCTTTGCCTGCTAAAAAAAAAGAAAAAAACTGGCGCGAGTTCATCAGTATTTCCCCGTTTTGTCGGACGAAGTTTACCCCCTTCCACCACAAATTCTGGCCGGCGAGAAACGTTGCTGCATTTAGAGTAACCGACTGAAGCGAATTCTAGAATAGAAATTGATTGCATTTTGTTTTGGGTGTTCCAAATCTGAAATGTTTGAATGGGATTGTGCAGCAGATATTTTTAAATTGTTTGTTGTCCGTTGTTGACAGAGTATCGTAAATAACTTACTTTAAATACCCCCGTACTATTAAATGGATCCAACAACACCATTTGTTGAGTGCGTTACATTAAATCCTATTGAAAAAACGTGCTTTTTCAACCTAAACAAAAAGTCGTTTCCCTGAGATATGTTTTGCGTTGAGTTACATAGTTTGTACACCTTGTAGATAAGGCATTTTAGCTTGTAACAGAATAACTGAGCCGTATCCTACAGAAAAACTAAAACATTCAATGATTAATCATACCAAGTGGCTTGAATGGTTTCTATTCAATAAAAATAGGTAGACCTCATAAGAGCCACTTTGAAAATCTACTACTCTTTAAGTGCATGTGTGCATATGCATTTTAAAATGTTCATTCTGTGTTCAGTTCAATAAAATTAATGCGGTTTCGCTAGGAAGAATGTAGGAAATAATACCACGGCAATACCTGCGGACCTAAAATGGCCGCTTTATCAGAATCATAACGTGAATCAGGTTAAAAATTTAAAATTCTTATAATGAACTTTATTGTTACGACTTTAAGAATTAAAATTTTAATGTGATTCATATTATGATTCCGCTAAAGCGGCCATTTTAGACCCCCTGCTACCGCTTAGCTTCGATATTCTTACAAATTTCATCGATATTCGTTCAGTCGTTTAGGCATAAAAGGTTACAGACAGATGTATTGTCGACTGATTTGTTTCCATAGTTTAAAAAATTCCATCAACCGAAAATATTATAATATTCCACAGTGGTTTGTGTTTATTTAAAATGGCCCAATTTCGTATAACAACCTCATTTAATTAGTGGTCTCAAACAAAATTACATTAAACGATACGAGAATGTAATTTTAAACGGTTAAAACACATTTAAATAAAGCTCAAAATGAGGTTTTAAATTATTAAAGAGCGGTTTGTTGAAAGAGGTTTTATTATATTAAAACATCGTTTCAACTCTATGTAATTAAATAAATTCACTGAAAACACGATTCCAATTTAACTGACCCGAAAAATCGTTCTGCATTAAATCTTGATAACTTCCCCAGTACGTACACACTTCTAGTAATTCAATTCAGTCAAATCTTTGAATTTTTGGTTCAGGATATGCTGGTGTCCTCACGATGATATTTCCTGCATTATTCTGATGCATGATCAGCTCAGCTACCATTTCTTTATAAAGCCATCATCGGCTTCCAGTCTAACCTAACACAGCTGAGTAACAGTATTTTCCATGAAGCGACTGCCTGTCTGACCTCCACAACCCAGTAACTGAGTAAAACGATACCCCTTGCTAAGACTGGATGTTACACGTTCGAGTTATGAATCCTCGTAACGACTGTCAAAGTTTAACAAATGACAGCCGGGACCAACTGCTTATATGCAAGGCACGGAGGAAACTCGGTATGTAATGATGGTCACCCATCTACAGAACAACCTCGGCAAGCACGGCTCAACCTTGTGGCTTAACCAGATCGATCCGTGGGGTTATTGTTATTTAGCCACGAGCCCCTAACTTTACGAAATCATAACATTGAATCAATCAAATCACTCACCACAAACCGCCCAATCAATTTATTACACTAAATCCTCCATTTACCCAAACTATATCGTTCATTTTCCGGTGTCACCCCCGTTTCTCGGGCCTACTCTCCGAGGAGCACTTAAGCGTATGACACGCCTCTACGAGCGATCCCCTGACATCTGCCCGAAGCCCCGAAGTGACCGCTTTCTGGGGCTAAGAGCCGCCCCATAAAGCTATAGAAGATAGTATGGTAGGTTTGTGAGAGTGAAGTCAGTGTGAAAATAAATGGTTGGTGTTTGTTATAAATTTATTTAAACTTCATGTACAAGAGTGGTACATAGGCAGTATTTTCCATGAAGCGACTTTCTGTCTGACCTCCACAACCCAGTAACTGACCAGTCAACCTTTGGGTCAAATAGGACAGTATTGTGTGTTAAAATTAAAACACATAAATGGGTAATACTAATACACTTAAATGCATATAAAGTAAACTAATATTATTAAAAAAAAAACATACAAATAAACCGAAAAACGAGAAATCTTATAATTATTAGTATGACTCTAGTAATTATGTTTTTTTCTAAAGTGGTAAATACAAAGTGGTCGACTGGTTGATAGCTCTACTGCTGAGTACAAACTCCTGGGTTCAATGCCAGGTCGGATAAATTGTTATATGGTTTGTTTTTTGCCCTTAGGAGTCTGGATCCGGGCCCCGTTGATGCTAATAGAAAAAAAAAAACAAATAGAAAAAAACCAAAAATAAGGCGTTGTACCTACTATTAGTACCAGCTCTGCCATACCATTTGGGAATAACAGGCGTGATTTTATGTTACCTAAACTAATTTATTTTATAGAGGAAAGATTTGATGTTTTATTTGTGAGTTTGTTACGATGTAACTTTAAAACTAGTCGAGCGATTTTAAAAATTATTTCACCGTTATAAAGTCACGTTTTTACTGAGTAACATAGGCTACATTTTATATCTGTACTCCCACGGGAACGGGAGCTGCGCGGGTGAAACCGCGTGACGTCCGCTACTGTTACATCATCATCATTTCAGTCGAAAGACGTCCACTGCCGGTCCCTTGCGACTCGCATCCAACGGATTCCCACAACCTTCACCAAGTCATCGGTCCACCTAGTGGGAGGTCTTCCAACGCATCGTATTCCGGTTCGCGGAACCGATTACGATTGTCAGTAAAACAGAGCTTTTTATGTGAAATAAGTTTCGATTATAATGCTAATCGAAACTACTTTTTACTTTACTCTATTTTTTTATGCGATGAAACCATATTTTGCCCGATTCAATTTACAGCCTAACCGTCACGTGACTCGAACAAAACAATTCACTCAACTCTCAATTTTACCTCATTCTCTGTTTCACACGTTTTAATTTGGCTGAAAATGGAAATTGAATTAAGGAAATAATTCGATTAGCCCGGACACGTGTTTTGAAAAAGTAATTAAGCAACTTTTGTATTTTTTAAAACATAAACTGTTGTTTATGTGGACGGAAAACTCGTGGTTTCAAAAATGTTTCGTGGAATCGTGGCTTTGAGTTATAAATAAAGGAAGCACCGTGCTCTGGAAATGTGACTCTGATTTTTGTCCCAGCACATTTCGTAACTAAAAAGTTGTGGACACGTGGCGCGTTCATGCATTTGTTTTTCTTCATTTAAAGTCGGCTAAAAAATAACTTTTAGGTACATTTCACTTTATTTCACTGGATATTTAGAACATACATAGAACTCTTTGAACCTCAAGCTACAACTGAATATATACCAAATACTTAGTAGAAATTCTGTCCATAGGTCCATAATACCAGTATTTTACATGTAGCGACTGCCTATCTGACCTCCACAACCCAGTTAGTACTGGATAATAAGATACCCCTAAGTAAGACTGGTTGTGTTAGGCTTTTTGGACACTGACTACCTATAACGACTGTCAAAGATCTACAAATGACTTAACGTAATGAGCAGCGGTGGCCCAGTGGTGGCGGCCCCGACTTTCGTTCAGTAAGTCGTGGATTCGAAGCCAGGCAGGCGCATTACTTTGTGTAATTTATTACATCACCGCTGCTCTCAAAACGGTGAAGGAAAACATCGTGAGGAAACCGGCATGTCCTAGAACCATGAATTCGAAGATATTTGACATCTACCAATCCGCACTGGGCCCGCGTGGTGGATTATATAGCCCATTCCCTCTCATAGAGAGAAGGCCTGTCCCAGCAGTGGGAAAATTAACAGGCCGATGGTGATGATGATGAATGATATAATCACCCATTCAATGGCCGACCTTGGCAAGTGCTGCTTAACCTTGAAGATCGTCCAGTGTAGCTGTTATAATTTTCCCTTGAGCTCCCCTTATTATTGTAGAAAGGTCTATTTTATGTAAAGAACAATTGTGAAACACGGAGACAATGAGGGAACAGCATAAATTGACATAACTTCAAAAAAATCCTTTCTGCGGAGTAGTGTCTTCTTCTTCTATACTTTTCTATTACTAGTCTTGTCATCTTACACCTCCTGTCTTGCCATATCATCCTATAAACAGTCCATCCATTGTTTATTCGGTCTTTCTCTACTCTCAGAACAAGAAATCAATTCTTACATAGTGTCAATTACTCATAATAATCCCAACAAAAAAGAAATCTCAAGACCTGAATATTTCCAGAATAGACCCCTCATTCTTAAACATGACCGCCATTTAAAGTCACACTGAAGGCGAGACACCGAGATATACCCCTAATTGGGTCTATCAAAACCGTTGTCCTACTTTGTATCGTCCATAATCATAACCCTCAACTGACTAAGTTTTTATGTTAATCTAGAAACGAAGTTATATGTTAAAAAGGGAATTTAGTCAGCATTAAGGTTTGTAGATTTGGTATCTTGTATTGCGGTCAGGGAATTTTTTGCATCATCATCTGCCTAGGCTTTCCCCAGTCTCACCGGGTGCAGCTAGTACCAGTATTATGGAGCGGCTGCCTGTCTGACCTCCACAACCCAGTTCTGGGTAATACGATACCCCATGGGAAGACTTGTTGTCAGACTTTCGAGCCATTAACTACCTGTAACGACTATCAAAGATCTACAAATAACAGCCGGGACCAACGGCTTAACGTAATTTCCGAAGCACGGAAGAAACTCGGTATGTTATGAAATGTAATGGGTAGGCATCCATCCACGGACAAACCTAGGTAATGCACTATTATTTAACACCTTTCCGATATCTGTTTATTATACAAATTGTAAATTGTTAGAGTTATTTGCACTATTACAACTCTATCTATCTTTTTGAGAGGCACAGTCGTGATGTTACGTAGACAGGTAAAAATAGACATATATCCCTGTCTTATTATTCCAAGGTAGTGTTAGCACGGCTCACAAGTCAGCCGAGGAAACGGATCACCCGTCGCTGACAAGTGAAAAATGTAGTTTTGCCGTGCGGGACAATCGATCTATCAATTTAAAAGTAGCAAACAGGGTATTTGCATTGGATGAACAAGACTTGTTAGGTTTTCAACTTGATATTCTATAAATGTAGTAAATGTAATCGAAGGTTAGGCTAAGGTATGTTAAAATAATATTACATCCATGTTTCGCCTATGCCTCAGGAGCTCGTGGCTAAATAATAGCAGCCGTTGCTCTGTGGATGGGTGACCACCCTTACACGCAGAGTTTCCTCCGTGCCTCTGATCCCAGCTGTCAATTGTCCAATTTTGGCAGTCGTTACAGGTAGTCAGTGGCCCAAAAAGTCCGACAACCAGTCTTACCAAGTGGTATCGTATTACCCAGTATTAACTAGGTTGTGGAGGTCAGATAGGCAGACGCTCCATGTAAAATATTGGTATTCAGCTGCATCAGGTTAGACTGGAAGCCGACCCCCAACATAATTGGGAAAAGGTTAGGCAGATGATGATTTCGCCTATGCCTCTGTGTAGTTGATGACAATATTGACTCGATACCTGAGTCTATATTGTCATCGTCTATCGTGCGTGTATGTCTAGTATCATAGCAGGTGGCATTTTGTGCTTTCTACATACCCATTTGGGAAAAAGGCTTAAGTTAGTGTTATGACGTCAGGCCGTGTCTACGGCACGTTCGTGTTCCACGCGTGCCTCAATGAGATGTCAGGAGAAAAGGAAGGGGTTCGAAAGGGCCGATGCTTGCCGGAACTGCGGGACTGAAAGAGATACCGCGGCCTGGAACACAAAGGGCTAAGAAGGAACATGGATGGGTTTTAGTCAGTAAAAGTCTGACACTTCCTTCTGCTCCACTCAGAGCGGGAGGCGTCATTTCACATCCAAAAAAAAAGGCGTAACATAATGTTTATGTCATGTAAAAATAGGCTTACTAAAAGCAAAGTTCTACATAATAACCTACACTTTCACCCAAAACAACCACGAATAACGAAATCTCAGACACCCCAAGAAAGCTTAAACGCTACATATAAAACAGAAAGTGTTCACAAGGACCCGTAATTGGGTCCTCTCGTGTTGGTATTCTGAATTTATTCGTCAATTATCATTATTTATGCCCTCAGCTACCATATAAGCGACTGTTGGAGTTTTTTGGCAGTCGTTTTGGTAAACAATCGCAGAAAGACAGACAGATTTACATGTTTTATGATTTGTATGGTCATGTAGAGAGTATAACAAAAGTTATTAAAAAGGCAGATGTGAGTGTCAACGCCAGGACGACTTAGAAGGACATACACTGACCTTATTGATGAGGTTCTTCAGAGAGGTCAGGTGTGTAGTACTCACAAACGACGTGCGTGTATGATCAGATGTATGAACGTGGACGAGGCAAGAGGAGTATGTGAGGATCGTAGCAGGTGTCGTTCTGTGTTCTACCTAGCACCATAGGAAAAAGATGTGTGTAAAGAAATGGATTGACATAAGAAATGTTATTACAGTATACAGGGTGTAAACCACCTCACCACGAAGCCTCAACCAAGCATTCTGTACATCAAACAAAGTAACTTCACGCAAAAAATATTGGTGGGAAACTATGGTACTGGGGAACTCTGGTAGAACTTAATGTGACGCACTTAAAACATTGTGCTGATGGATGAATTGAATAAAGTACAAATCTTGAATTAAAAACTTGTATTAAAAAAAACTTGTCGAAAAGTTGTAACTTTGACCCCCAATATCTCCGTAACTAGAAGGTTCCCAGGTATGGTGTAAAACAAAAAAAAGATTGCAATGACGAGGAGAACAAGTGCCTTTTGGCTTCGTTAAGAGATGTTTTACATCCTTTATTATACAGCGTGTAAACAAATTCTTTACGAAGCCGTCAACCAAGCAGTCTGTATATCAAACTGAGATTTTTTACGCAATTTTTTTTGGTAGGTTCTTTTAAATATACCTAGATCATATTTTTTCATCTCACAACTTCCTATAAGTACTTTCATATAAATACTTTTTGGATAAATGAGACAATGACGGCCTTTTGGATGGTGGTTTTTTGAGGAGCTCGTGGCAAAATAATAACAGCCGCTCGGGTCGATCTTTAGGTTAAGCCGTGCTTTCCTAGGTTCTGTAAAAGTCTGACAACCAGTCTTATCAAGTGGTATCGTATTTCCCAGTAATAACTGGGTTATGGAGGTCAGACAGGCAGCCGCTCCATGTAAAATTCTGGTATTCAGCTGTATCCGGTTAGACTGGAAGCCGACCCCAACATAGTTGGGAAAAGGCTGGGCAGATGATGATGACTTTTTGGATAAATGCGTTTCTAAGTAAATTGTATAATTAAAATATGGCTCTTAAAGCTAGTTTTCAACTGAACTCTGTAACATCTAAATAGGCTGAGATTGTTACTCCTGATAATAGCCTATCTTTCTTCGTTTCATTTTAAAAAAAAAAGGTCAAAAAGAAAAAGTGAACGTCTCACCACGAACGCTGTTGCACTTAAAATATTAAACACTGTCACCTCAGGCCCTCCATTAAGAAAATCGCGAAATTTTCAACAGTTACCTTTAAATAAATGTTTCCTCAAACTTTGGGGAAGTTTTACAACTTTAAGTCGGAAAGATTGACGCATTTCGTTTTCATGTCAACACTGTTAGCGGGTAAGGATAAATATTTTGTTTAGACCGACTTGAGGCCTGCAATGCTACATATAGAGCTGTCAAGTTTTAATGTGTGTATTTTTGGGAGTCTGTTTGGGACATTTCCCGGGGGGTGTCTTTATGAATTGTAATGTGTTTATTGTACTGGAGTGTGTTGCAGTTGTGCTTTTAAGGTTCACAAGCCGTTACGGAGATATTGCGGACCGGCTGCGGACTCATGGTTTTCCTTTCATTTAATTCTGAATCATGATTTTAGAGAGATTTGACCCTTGTGATTGACCCTATCGATTAGTGTCAAAAAAGTACAGAATGTTATTTTTTCGAACTTTAGTCGGTTCGATTCCCGAGAGTGGCAAGCGAATTTTCGAAAATCTGTGAAACCAGATTTGTTTCTTTTTAAAAATAAAGGAACGTGTCTTTTGAGCAAAATGTTCCATTTCTAGTAGGTATTTAGAGTACTTTCCCTCCAGGTGGCATTGAAAAATTCCACCCTGTCACACTTTTTTATTTTATTTTTGTCTGTCTGTTGTGTTCGTACGGTTATCAGAGCTGGAAATCTATGAAGTCAACTGTCTGACAGGACCACAAAAATCCTTAAAATAATTACAAAATCTGCTTGGCAAAAGTAACAGGTGCTTTCAAAATTCTAAAAGAAACTTACTGTTTTTAAAAAAAAGGTGAATCTAAACACAACTTTTTATTCAAAAACCATTAAACACTTTTGATCCGCCTAAAATTTCAAGACATTTTTATATATCCAACCTGCTTGCCAACAGACCATTTTTATGACTCCTAAAAAAGCTTAATTTATTCTGTTTATTCAGCGACTGTAAAAACAATGACTGGTTTGCTAACACTGTAAAGACATGAAATTGTTTTTTGAATTTTTGGCTACATTTTTATTTATTTAATGTATTTTATGCAAATCTCTGAGTGGGGCACTTACTCGGGTCATACCTCGTTCTTTTATTCCCTTTTTGGTAGAGAAAGCGAGGTTGGACAGAGATTTAAATAGACGAATAATATAGGCAACATGAAAGGTTTTTGAGCTTCCCCGCTATCTGAAACAACGAACAGTGCCGACTGACGACAGATGTCGACAGATGACGGCTCAACCAAAATGACCGAGTCAATTTAACTATTAATTTCGCACAATTAAAAATTCTGTAAGTAAATCATTCGCAAATTGGACGCAACCTAATGGTAATGCTCGTGACTTATTGCTCGTGTAAATTACTTAGTGATAAATCCTAAGCCGCATCATCGCTTTGCATCAAGCGAGTTGCGGATAAATGCAATAAAAAAGTTAATAATTATTGTAAATTTATTTTTGTTCATATAATGTTTATTATTCTACATCTTTCATATAAAACTTCTTGCACCATTATTCACATCACAATTTATTTTAATATTATGTCTTCATCTTCTATACTCCTCTATTACTCGTTATCTCTCCTTTCTAGCCGTATCATCCTTCATACAGTCTATCCACCATCATCAGCCTATAATGTTCCCACTGCTGGGACACGTTCTCCTGTCAAAGAGAGGGAAACTTGGTCTATCCACCGCTTCATCATTATAATTTACATTAAAAGAGCAGATGAACATTCGTTTCTATGTGATTAATTGAACATCCTAGACTCAAAGCATCAGATATGACTTCTAAATTACCTTATATCTTACTTATGCTCAAATGTCACTTACACAAATACATGCATTATTAATTACCCCGTTTCGGAATTAGTCACGACTTCCTCAATCTCCGAGCTTACTCGTGGATCATTACACGAACGATATGGCGCTCATAATCCATGGATTACTTACGCAGTAATTACTTTTAATATCTCTCTCGCGAACATTAGCGTGTGCGCCTTATAACAACCCTTTTCCAGTAAATTGACTTTTACGAGTGACGCGACGTATGTATGTACATGCGACGACATCAAACGGTACAGTTCCAGTATAAACTGACCTCGTGTTGTACAGCCACGAGCACCAAGATGTTACACTTAACAAAATTCAGAAGCGAAAACCTCGTGAAAAATACTTAGTATAATTCAAAAGCGGTTTAGCTCGTGAAATAAACAGAGTCAATTAATGAGGTGTCATTCATAATATGAGGTATCATTTCCATTAAAAATAAATTATTGAATTATTATTATAACGGTTTTTACATTGAGACAGGACCTATTTCGATCTTTAGGTTAAACCGTGCTTGCTTAGGTTGGTCTGTGGACAGGTGACCACTCTTACATACCGAGTTTCCTCCGTGCCTCGGAAAGCACGTTAAGCTGTTCGTCCCGGCTGTCATTTTGTCCATCTTTGGCAGTCGTTACAGCCCAAATAGTCTGTCAACCAGTCTTACCAAGTGGTATCATATTACCCAGTACTAACTGGGTTGTAGAAGTCAAATAGGCAGTAGCTCCATGTAAAATACTGGTATTCAGCTGCATCCCGGTTGAGTAGAAGCCGACCCCAACATAGTTGGGAAAAGGCTAGGCAGATGAACTGTCTTTTCATTTTATTATGTACTTAATTAAAATTATTTTTAGATAAACACCTACCACTGTTTGTATCTGCATCACCCAAACGTTGAGTGGTAGAAAATTCAAATGGCATTAAGTTAAAAAAAAGCCACCAGCATTCTCCAGTCAACCCGCGATCATGGCGCTTGCAACAGCGTCGAAATATCGGGAGCTCAATAAAAATAATAATCACGGAAGATATCCCGTAAGTGACATTTTAATTTTAGTTATGAGCCGTGATAGCTTAAAACAGTGTTTGGCATTAAGTTCACCTCTATACCTTGTGCTTGAAGCGTTAAATAAATTAATTTAAAAATGTCCCAGAGAAGAATTCAAAGAGAGACCAGATTATTCCAACACTTTAACTTGATGTGTCGTCAACCGTACTCGTAACAGATGTCGAGAATCACACGCGTTCGTGAGTGTCAAGTGGAGTGGATTACTAAAAGACGATATCTCCGTATCTTTTGTAAGTCCCTTTTTACTACCCGTTTGATACGTAAAAGGGTAGTGTGTTTATGGAGGGATGAGTACTTGTGTATGTTTTCTGATGGAGCCTAAATGGGATGATCGATTTGGACAAGAGTTTTTTCTTATAGATTTGAAAGGGCATGTTGTATAAGATAAGATGGAGATAAGAATTTATGTTCCTGTCTGTGACTGGCATTCCCCGAAAGAATATGCAGTAAGGTTTACCTATGATGCACCCATATTTATTGTTGTGGCTGAATAATAATAACCGCTCAGATCGATCTTTAGGTTGCCTAAGGTTAGTCTTTGGATGGGTGTCCACCCATTACATAACGAGTTTCCTCCGTGCCTCAAAAAGCACGCTAAGCTGATGGTTCCGACTGTTGTTCGTAGATCTTTGACAGTCCTTATAGGTAGTCATTGGCCCGACCCCAATGTAGTTGAGAAAAGGCTAGGCAAAAAATGATGACCCGTATTACAACAATATTATTAATCCTTAGCTGCTACTGAGAAATTCCGAGCTGCCACGGAGTCTGGATTTATGCCCGATTGATGGCAAAAGGCTCGCTCCCTATTACATGGGACTTAAACATAACTGGTAAAATGTGGGTGTACTATTACGTACACCTCTGCCTAACCTTTTGGGAATTACAGGCGTAATGTTGTGTATGTGAACCATTTCAAGACATCTACAGCACCAAACCACTACCTACCTACCCTATTTTCAAGAACATGCTTGTACTATATCTCTAAATCTCATCATCAACATCTGCCTAGCCTTTTCCCAACTATGTTGGGGTCGGCTTCCAGTCTAAACGGATGCAGCTGACTACCAGTATTTTACATGGAGCGACTGCCTATCTGACCTCCACAACCCAGTTAATACGAAACCCCTATCTCGACATCTAACACAACAGAACCACAAACCATTCCCCCAAGAAGTATAAAAATTAATCAGGCCATAATTTCTCTCTACACACTACGAAACAAAAGCCTGAGTGTTTTCTCATGCCACACACGACTTATATGCCACGATAAACAGGGAAAACATTCTGTTGTTTACCGAGTAAGATAATAAAATGTCTGTGAAGCTGTGATACTCATCATGTAGATTGACATTCCATGTTTCTCGCTACACTTTCCCGTAGTTATTGTTATATGGGGTCGATCATTGAAGGCTGTTATGACAGACACGAGAGGGAATGTTAACAGTTGGTTTTTGTAAGCTTATTCTTCTTAAATATGTGAGGAGCTCGTGGCTACAGAATAACAGCCGCTCGAGCCGATCTTTAGGTTAAGCCGTGCTTGCCTAGGTGGGTCTGTGGATAAGTGACCACCCTTACATACCGAGTTTCCTCCGTGCCTCGGATAGCACGTTAAGCTGTTGGTCCCGGCTGTCATTTGTACATCTTTGGCAGTCGTTAAAGGTAGTCAGTGGCCCAAAAAGTCTGACGACCAGTCTTACCAAGGGGTATCGTATTACCCTGTATTAATTGGGTTGTGGAGGTTAGATTAAGCAGTCGCTCCATGTAAAATACTGATATTCAGCTTCATCTGGTTAGAATGGAAGCCGACCCCAATATAGTTGCGAAAAGGCTAGGCAGATGATGATTCTTCTTAAATTTGTCAACTTTTCTTTTATCGTGTGTTTAGTGCCTAACCAGACTTGCCTTGACATGCCGCCGAGCAATATCAAATCAAATCAAAATATATAAATTAATAGAATTTGGAACATAAGGTGTTATAGTAAATTAGTTTCACCATAATATCCTGCCTTAACATGGCGTGTGTATTCATGACATAGTGTTACCAACCTTCACCAAAATTTTCCCCAAAGTTTTTTTCTGAATGCCCCTAAAAACTCCATTTTTTTTTAGCCTGTCTTGTCCCACTGCTGGGCAAAGACCTCCCCAATAGTCTTCCACTCCTCTCTACGTGCGGCTCTCTCAGGCCAATCTCTCAAAACCCCTAAATATGGAATTTTACATGTACTTGTCTTGTTTAGTGCCTAAATTGTTTCGTAACTCATAAGTGACTGAAATAGTCCAGAAGAGTAGCAAGCTGAAGTGGCAGTGAGCTGGTCGTCTGTAGCAGAACCGATGGTCGATGGAGTAGACGGGTCCTCGAGTGGAGGCCACGGGCCCACGGCACGGCAAACGCAGTGTTGGGAGACCACCGGCCAGATGGACTGATGACATAAAAAAGGTGGCTAGAAGCGACTGGATAGCGAAAGCGTAAGATCGGGGAAAGTGGCGTACCATGGGGGAGGCCTACGCATAAAACTAAAAACACACATTTTGTAATCAATTTAATTGAAAAAAATGCTGCCCCTAAAAATGCCCCATTTAACACTTCTAGCCCCTAAATTTAGGGGCAAAACCCATAAGTTGGCCACCGTGTCATAATAAGCGATGTAAATAATAATTAGTCTAACTTACAAGTGACAGATTCTATCTCTCAGGCACGCTGGTTTCCTCACGATGTATTCGTTCACCATTATAATACGCAGATAAAACCGAAAAGTCAGAGGTGCGTCCTTTGGGTTTGAACTCTAGACTTTTGACTTCTTATCACTTCAACGGTCACACCAATAGGCAACCACTGCTGCATGATATAATATGTCAACTGAAATTGTTTGTCACACTAATATTATGAACGCGAAACTCTTTCACGCAAAAACTACTAACCGGAATTGCATGAAATTTGGCAGAAAGATAGTTTATAACCTGGACAAACACATAGATCCTATTTTATAGACTATCTGTCTTTTCATCCCGGTAATGCAATCCAGTGGGATAGTTACCGAACTCCACGCAGGTGAAGCTGTGGTTATAAGCTAGTTCAACATAATGTTAAGTAGCCTCTCTTCCATTCAGTGACCATCACAAACGGCCTCCATCAGCAAATACGTTCCGTTCTTCACAGTATTACACCGCGGTTATACACAGCGGGGCTTTTAAAATATTCACACCCCTGAAGCGCTAGATCTTGGTGCAGATAAAGTCAGAAGATTCATTCCATCCATGCGGTGCTATACACCACCACGGCTTGTACCAAATCTTGCGTTTCACTTACGGCCCTTATTGTCTATAACTTAGTTACGTCTAACTGTTGGTTAATGTGCCTTCTTCAAAGAATATCATAACCATGTCACCTACCTGTCACTTGATTCATAGAAACATCAAAGAAAGCTTTTAAGCTTTTCTGTGACGTTTTGTTCCTAACCGTCCAGTAAATCAAATGTCATACAGACATTGATAGCAATCTACCGAAAGCAGTACATAAGTTATTGAAAATGCCGTTAATAACATGTACACCCACAATTTTTAAAAATTCACTTATTTGTCTATTGCGGCAGTTTCTGTACCGTTACCACTACTAAACTTTTTAGTCCCAGCTGCTTCGGAAATTGACCGCTCACTGCCTTTAACTTTGTCAATTCTTCATCCTATTGCGTTACCTGGGTCTTCTTGCGACATTCAGCATTAGGGACTCACGATTATTCAGTTCTATTCAGCTTATGCTCATAGAAAACAAAGATTTTGTATGGGACACGTAGGTACGCATCCGTTCAGCTGAACACGCGCGTACGCGTCCCTTATTTTTCGATTCGGTCACACACGGAAATTTGGAGACTTACTTCTCTCCTATTCACTATTGCCTCTTTTTAACCGACTTCCAAAAAGGAGGAGGTTCTCTATTCGACTGTATGTATTTTTTTTTTTTTTTTTTTTTATGTATGTTACCCGATTACTCGAAGACGCCTAAACCGATTTGAAAAATTCTTTTTTTGTTTGAAAGGGTATACTTCCAAGTTGGTCCCATAGTCGCCAAGTCGGGATCTGATGATGGAATCTTGGCGAAATCGAGGGAACTCTTCAAATTTTATAGGATAACGTACAGCAATTTTTATATTTTCTACAACAAGTGAAGCATTTGCATTTGATAAGAACCATTCTACCATCAGATCTGATGATGAAGCCAAGAGTCACGGAACTCCATAATGAGACAATGTATCCTAGTCGTGTTTGGGCTTGTTGTAATTGTAACGGTATGCACTTTCCATGTGAACCACTAAAAAGTGAAAAATAAAAACTTTTTTGCAAAAAGTAAAACCGACTTCAAAAAGAAAAAGTGAAAAATAACTTTAGCTTCTGAAGTCGGTGACAAAAAAATTAAATCAATCATACAAACGTCACCGACTTCAGAAGCTAAAGTTATTTTTCACTTTTTCTTTTTGAAGTCGGTTTTACTTTTTGCAAAAAAGTTTTTTTGTATTAGTTACTTTGATTGTAAAGGAAGAACTAGCAAACAGTAGTAACTTATGTGTTGATGAGAGTTGGTCTTCTGCAAATAGTCTTCCAGTGACAACAGCCCTAAAGCGCTCTAGTGACAGTGATTTAGTTCAGTGTGATTGCGTCAACGGTGCCCTGCGGCCGCTCTCGCTTCATTCATGATGTTTTCTTTTTCTCAAACAGATTCCGTGTACTTTAAACACTTTTTGGGAAACATGTTCTTTCATGTTAGTTACCATGGACAACGTCACATTCATCATCTGCTAACATTTTCCCAACTATGCTTCCAGTCTAACTGGATGCAGCTGAATACCAGTATTTAAATGGATCGACTGCTTATCTGAACTCCACTTTTGGGCCACTGACTACCTGTAACGACTGTCAAATATGGACAAATGGCAGCCGGGACCAACAGCTTTACATGCTTTCCGAGGCACGGAGGAAACTCGGTATGTTAGGGGACACCTTTCCACAGACCAACATAGGCAAGCACGGCTTAACCTAAAGATCGACCCGAGCGGCTATTATTATTTAGCCACGAGCTAATGGCAAAGTAACTCCAAAAATAAAAGCCCTGACAAACTGACACTCTTCCAGCGATCTCTACCAGCTGTGGTGGAGATTCATAGATGACTTCGCCCTGGTGAGTAAATGTGGGGCTGTTCCACAAACGATGGGGCACTTATGTTCTGCATGTCCTGTTGTTTGTTCAGTACAGACCCTAATGGACGCTACTGAAGGCGCCAAACTAGTGGCTCAGTTCAGGGCCAACACATTTAGAGTGCCATCGACACGGAATCAGAATCAGAATCAGAATAAAAATCTTTATTGGTTAAACATAGGTATTTACATAAAGGTGTTAGGTTAAACATATATTTTGAGCGCTATGAGAAGAAGAAGAAGCGCTATTGGTTTTGGACAGCAAAAATTGCATAAGATTGACACCCGAATAGCTTAAGTCAATCCAAAGTCGTCATAGAAATACGGAACGTTATGAAACCGATTGCCACTTCTAAAGGTTCTCTGAAATAATCACTTGGTTACATATGCATTCATATAAAACCAAGATTTATAATGGCAATACCGTTCAGATACTGATTGAGTACGTCCGGTATAGTCTATGCAATCAGTCCGCTATCAACCTCGCTGTCTGAAGCTACCTTCCTATCTACCGGTGCTGTCAGTTCGTTTCGATACTAGATTTTCGTTTCAGTGCTACCGGAATATCAAATTTGTACAAATATTATTTGGTAAATTATTTAAATTAAAGATTTACGTTCGTCGTTCGCCGTCGTGGCAGTGTAACCAGCGCTGTGCTGTGCTCCCCATAACACGCCATCATGCTGTGTGGTAACATGCTTATCACAGTTACAACGTGCAAGCTATCAACTTATTTGTTCCGTCCTGTTGTATTTGTGCACGAGGTGCATTTTTGCATCTTATTGAAAATTGTTTTACTTCGACCGTATTTCAGAAAAACACGAAGTATAATAAACAAAATCACCCATCGCGCCATTAAGCAAGAAAAAAAACCCGCCCATCTTATTATTGATTCGGTTCAAGAATCATTAGCATACCTCCTTGAATTTGAACAGGCACGCAAGGCGATAACTTGTATATTTGTTATGCATTATTGTATGTCTATTGTTCTTTTGTCATTTTGCATTTTGGATGCACATAGTGTCCCTTTTTTAGGGTTCCGTAGCCAAATGGCAAAAAACGGAACCCTTATAGTTTCGCCATGTCTGTCTGTCTGTCTGTCTGTCCGCGGATAATCTCAGTGACCGTTAGCACCAGAAAGCTGAAATTTGGTACCAATATGTATATCAATCATGCCGACAAAGTGCAAAAATAAAAATTTAAAAAAACATTTTTATTAGGGTACCTCCCCCAGACGTAAAGTGGGGAGCGATTTTTTTTTTAATTTTGACCCTGACGTGTGATATATTGTTGGATAGGTATTTAAAAATGAATAGGGGTTTTCTAAAATCATTTTTTGATAATATTAATATTTTAGGAAATAATCGCTCCGAAAGTCAAAAACAATGTGTCCCCCCCCCCTCTAACTTTTGAACCATAAGTTTAAAAAATATGAAAAAAATCACAGAAGTAGACCTTTATATGAACTTTCTAGGAAAATTATTTTCAACTTGATGAGTTGAATAGTTTTTGAGTTATATAGCACTTTTTCAAAAAAACGCAAATGATAACTTTGTTTTTCATACAAATACTATGAAAAACAAAGTTATTTTTGCTGACGAAAAATGTTGGTATTTTTAATGGTCTGGGAAGCTACGGAACCCTACAGTGAGCGTGGCCCGACACGCTCTTGGCCGGTTTTTTTTTTTTTTTTGGATGGTAAATCATCAAATGACTTCTCCCACTCTGGGCGGAGCGGGAGGGAGTGTCAGACTCTTACTGACTAAAACCCATCCATGTTCCTTCCTCGCCCTTTACGTTCCGGGGCCGCGGTATCTCTTTCGAACAGTCCCGCAACCCCGGCAGGCTTCGGCCCTTGCGGGCCCCTCTCTTCTGCTGACATCTCTTTGAGGCGCGCGTGGAACACGAACGCGCCGTCGACACGGCCTGTCGTCACTAGACGGACGGACGGCTAACTAGCCCATAGCTAACCGTCCACAGGCCCGCATCTACGGTGGCCGGTAGCCACCACGTGGCCCCCGACGCCCGGTGCGTCTCCCGCGGCGGCCGGGAAGAGAGGCTCTCTCCCTCTCTTGTTCCGCCACCTCCTTCGCCAGCATGACTGCTTCGCAGAAGGAGGTGACGGCTTCCCATTCCGTCTCGCTCCGGACCATGGATTGAACCAGGGCCGGACGCGAGAGGTCGCCGCCGCCGATCGCCGCTACGAGGACACGGCGGTGCTCCGCCCACGCAGGGCAGACTTCCACCGTGGCACATAGTGTCCCTGCGGTATTCTCTTTCTTTCTTTTCGTCTTATTGGACCCTTTTTAGCAATACTATGAAGAGAACTGCAATATTCGTAGTCTTTGATTCTTATTTTCAGATAAGACTACTGTAAGCTTTCTGATCGTTAAGTACATGTCCGGTTAACGAACCCATTTCCGTATATCGAGGAAACTGATTCTTTTATTCCTTTGTCATTGGAAAAGGTCTAGATTGGTACAAAAGATTTTCTATGTAAAAGAAAGTAGAAGGCTAGACTTATAGACAATCGTAGTTAATCTGAACACTGAGCTTTTTTGTAAAAAAAAATGCGGGGCAGTCTTTGTGGGACTGCCGATAAAAGTGAAAACTAAGTAATCTACATCGGGTTGTCTACGGGTTGTGCCCCGTGCACGTCTAAGTGGTGCTACGCTGTAGCGGATCGGCTACGAGTGCTACGAAGAGTTAGGTAACGGTCACGCGGGTTTCATGATTTTTGTTCGACCAACGCGCCAAAAGCAATTTTCACTTCCAAAATGCAGAAGACTTGAGTTGTTTATTCTTCTACTTAGAGTAAGACGGCAATCTAATTTGATGGCAAACCCAAATGAAAATAAAAGAACAAGCGCATTTGAAAACAGGCGGGACCAATTGAAATACCTTATCAAAGGAGACAATTTTTCTTGTTCGGGGACTAGGCCACTCACATAAATTATAGCATATAATCATAAAACTTACATTGATTTGTTCCTTATAACCTCTAGATTCCAGTGGTTAAATTAGCTAAGCATTGTCTAAACGGAATAAATGCGAAACATCTGCAAAAACACTTACGAAACTCAAAATAAACAGAAAAAGTAAATGTCAAAATAATGAAGTTGTCTGTCAATCACTAAAAAAGTGGGTTCATAACGTTCCGTGCCACGTTGATTGTTTAAACCATCTATGGGATTTTAGTGTAAACCTTTAAAAATAGCATTAAAAATGCTCACAGTTTAATAATATTTTTTTTTATATTCTTTCTGATTCTGTAATAATTATAGCAAATATGATTACCCACGGGTAGGTACAGTACTTTTTTTAGTAAACAGAAAAAAACGCCCCTATTCACGTAAGTATTTGCTGTCAAATGACCAAAACAGGAATGATTTGACTCGCAATAAAATATCATAACATAGCTTATTTATTATGATTTTAAGATTTCGTTTTCAATTCTACGTAATATTTCGTTTACTACCATAGTAAAATGGTTACTTTTTTTTGATGTTATTATGAATAATAAATGCAATGACCTGGTGGGCCCAAAAAAAACTATCTCCTTTACTGTATGAACCTACCTAGATTATATGTGAATTATGTGGTCTCCTTTATTTGGAAGCGCACACTTGTATTTGCCCCTATTCCAAGTGTATATTTTCATGTAAATGTGTAGTTTCTGTTGGAGATCCAATAATTAAAAAGTATTTAGAAAATTGCCTTTATTCCCTATGATTAATAATAACAATACTATGTTTTTTAGGGTTCCGTAGCCAAATGGCAAAAAACGGAACCCTTATAGTTTCGCCATGTCTGTCTGTCTGTCTGTCTGTCTGTCTGTCTGTCTGTCCGCGGATAATCTCAGTGACCGTTAGCACCAGAAAGCTGAAATTTGGTACCAATATGTATATCAATCATGCCGACAAAGTGCAAAAATAAAAATTTAAAAAAACATTTTTATTAGGGTACCTCCCCCAGACGTAAAGTGGGGAGCGATTTTTTTTTTAATTTTGACCCTGACGTGTGATATATTGTTGGATAGGTATTTAAAAATGAATAGGGGTTTTCTAAAATCATTTTTTGATAATATTAATATTTTAGGAAATAATCGCTCCGAAAGTCAAAAACAATGTGTCCCCCCCCCCTCTAACTTTTGAACCATAAGTTTAAAAAATATGAAAAAAATCACAGAAGTAGACCTTTATATGAACTTTCTAGGAAAATTATTTTCAACTTGATGAGTTGAATAGTTTTTGAGTTATATAGCACTTTTTCAAAAAAACGCAAATGATAACTTTGTTTTTCATACAAATACTATGAAAAACAAAGTTATTTTTGCTGACGAAAAATGTTGGTATTTTTAATGGTCTGGGAAGCTACGGAACCCTACAGTGAGCGTGGCCCGACACGCTCTTGGCCGGTTTTTTTTTTAAAGAACTTAACCAATTAAGGGGTCATCCATCTCTGGATGAAGGCCTCCTCCATTTGTTTCCATCTGTGTTCCAATTGAAATAATACAATTATTAAAACATGTAATGGAACCCTTATATTACGAGTACCTTACTCAGTCGAAGTAAGGAATGAACTCTAGATTTTCAAAGGACATTAAGTCATACTTGTCTAGAAGCTATGTTGATTGTGATGAATTTTAATAGTATTTTTTTTAGTCCTAATACTTGTTAGTAAATTAAGTAAAGTTACATTATTAATATTATGCTTAGATGTTAGTTTGTGCAACAATAGTTTATCGCTATCTGTGGAGGCTTGTAAATAAATGTCTGTATTGTTAGCTGTAAGCCACCAAAATAAAATTAAATAAATAAATTAAGTCTTTCAAATTAATTTGCTACGCAAATTGTCTACCAAGTCAAATAGTTCAAAGGTATTCAAGTCACAACTGTCAGTGGGGCGTAGGGTGTCAATTCGCTTTTCAATTAATTTCACGGTTCATCATAATGAATTGATACGACACACAAGAGATAAAAGATTGTTTTATCTAAATGTAGGTGCTTTTGTTAGAGAAGCATGCATTCTCCCGGTAGCAAAAGGTCGTCTTAATATAGGTACATCATTCACACCACGGTTATTAAAAAGCAGAGGTGATTTAAACCTGTCATTATGAAAAATTGCTAAGCTGCCCCTAATATGATAATGGAATTCGCCAGGGAGGTCCCCACTTCAAAAGGACAAGGGGTCCATTCATCATGAAAAATTAAAAACTTTGCCCCCGGGCTCAGCTATATGTATTTTTACTCGACAGCTGTGACCCAGAAGGAGGGGTAACGTTTTATTTATAAAGATGAGTTCCAATAAATCATTGGCTCTGTATTTCTTTGATCTGCCAGTAGATTCTGAAAAACTTCATCTCGAATTCCGTACGAGTCTACAAATATCGTGGCCACGGAAAAATTGTACGGTTGACAAAAAATATCACACGAGTATTGGTTTCAAAGCTATATTTTTACTCTGGATATTTTCTTACAGATTTCCTTTGACGCCTAGACTGCTATAGAAGTTTGTGACTTCAACGCGGCGTAACTGGTATTCAGCTGCATTGCTTTGCTAGTTTTTAAGTTACTATACTAACAAACGTCAGATTCCAAAAAATATTGGACACGTGTTTTTTATTTTTTCGTCAAACCCCTATGACATAACATTTTAGTACACTTTTTACCGAAAAGTGATGTCGCCAGCCCCCTGTTCGATTATGTATTTGACACGTTTTATCTTTGTGAATTTTAATTGATTTCATAAAAAAAATACGTATCCAATATTTTCCGATAATCTAAAACTGACGGACTAAATAGAATCCCACCAAAAACATTCTGTAAAAAACTAGCCAAGTCTCGATGGAGCTGCTTGTTTATCGCTAAAAAGTAATGAAATCTAGACAATAAGTCGTGCCAAGTCTAAGGTACCTTACTGCGATTTCTTTATTATTATAGTTAATGTTGTGTGACTTGGCCGTTGAACATTTTTTATACGTTAGTGGGAACAAGTCAATTTTGTAGTTACAACAGATATAACATTACGTGTAAACAAAATTAATGTTCAACGGCCAAGTCACACAACATTAACTATAATAAAAAAGAAATCGCAGTAAGGTACCTTAGACTTGGCACGACTTATTGTCTAGATTTCATTACTTTTTAGCGATAAACAAGCAGCTCCATCGAGACTTGGCTAGTTTTTTACAGAATGTTTTTGGTGGGATTTCACTTCTTTTTGTAGAAACGTGGGCGGGCATATTGATTTATTTATTAGATTTTCTTATTTGACACAGTTTTTTTCTTTTTAGGAGTAGTTTTTTTATTATTACAAATCTTTCTTTCCTTTTTTTTCCGGTTCCGATTCTTGTACAGTATCAACAGTTTTTCGTATTGCCCATTCGCGTTAATTATTTATTCTTTTAGACGGTTTAGACGGTTTAATTTCTGAAAGATCGGCGCGGTATTTACGCCTAAGCCGGTTGTATTCGGTGGTCGCTGAAGCTTGAGCTTTTATACTCTTGAAGTCAACAATTATGAGGTGCACCCCATGAAGATTGGTTACTCGTGAAAGCGCCACGTAGGCTTGGCCACAAGAGAATATGGAGGTGCCAATGTCCATGAGGATTTTTTAGACTTAGAACTTGGCTCTTGTGAATTGTTAGGGCATACGCCACACAGATTGGGAATTGTTCTCTGTACACGTATGCCCGGGGAATGATCTCAAATTTTGACTTAATAGGCAATAATTCGTGACTCAAATTACTAGTGAATTTTCGAAGTACTGTTTTTTCATAAAATTCCTAACCTATTCAAATCTTCGAATTGTTATAATAACAACCTGCTAACCTTAACAAACCTCACGAAATAATAAGCGAAATCAACGAAATGCAAATAATCCCTCCTAATCCCTAGCAAACGTTTTCAAGCGCAGTAGAAGAAAGAAAGAAAAGGCATTTATTAGCCCGTACAGGACAAAACATAAAAATTAACATTATTTACGACTATTGAAAACTAAACATAGATAAAAAATAAAAATAAATGAAAGGTCCTGAACGAGGCCAAAAGGCCCCTATCTCAGCATGGTGCTGTAACATTAAAAGACGTTACAGCGCTGGTATTCTGATAGGGCCCAAAGTGAAAGTGATGCCACGGTCAGATACGGATACGGATAATATTAAAATAATAAATAAATAATAAAATGCAGACGAATAAACAAAACGTAAATGTGTAGTATAAAAAAAGAAGAAGAATGAAGAAGAAGAAGAATGTCGTAAACGACTGTAACGCGACCGGTTGCCACTTCGCCATATAAGGTTATCGGAAAAACAAACGTAAGCGCGTTTTAAAATACAGTCAGCGCCATCTAGCGACGTTTGCGGGTATCACCGCCACTCTTAGTCCAATGCATTATACTTATTTTGTCAAAATTTTGAGCGAAACTAACCATCATCATCATCATCCTATTAATATTCCCACTGCTGGGACACAGGCCTCTATGCGAAATTAATATTCTAGTGTAATTTGTTTATTTAATTTGTGTAATGTTCGAGTAGAATAAAGTTAATCGTTCGACTATTTCTTCTTGTAAACTTGTAAGTATAAGTATAAAAGCCAGTCTAGTCTTATCCAGAGTTTTCTTTTAATTTTATTTATAAGCGTATTAAAAGCAGAAGGGGACGCATTCGCCCAGCAGTGGGACGCTGTAGGCTAGATTAAATTAGAAGATGTGTCCCACTACCTACGCTGGATTTTTGCAAAGACAGTCGATTTTTTTTATGTACCAATAGTAGAAGGGGGCATTACCATATCTATACTAATATACTAATTTTACTAATACTAATAATTTTATAAAGGAGAAGTGTTTGTTTGTTTGGTTGAACGTGCTAATCTCAGGAACTGCTAGTTCAAATTGAAAAACTATTTATGCGTTAGATAGCCCATTTATCGAGGAAGGCTATAGACTATATAACATCACGCTGTGACCAATAAGAGCGGAGCAGCAATAAGAAATGTTTCAAGCGGGAAATTCACGCGAACGAAGTCGCGGGCAGAAGCTAGTCTCTAATACAGATGAGACCAGCTGAGGGTTCTTCATCAGATACTTCAGACCTTCGATTTTTGACATCAAATGAAGCGGCCCACCATGTTGAATATTTTTTGTAAAGGCGGTATGTCGATCTATCTAATAGTTTGGTTGGGCTCTTGTGTTTTCTAATCAGGGTCACCAGGTACTCCAGATCTTCGATTATCCTAGTTTTTATAGTTTTCCCTTTATATGGCCATTAAACCCTAACTCTGTACCAAATTTCAGCTCTCTGAGTTTATGGGAAGTACTAGTTCTATTTTGATGATCATGAGTGAGTGAGTGAGTGAGTGTCGTAAATGCGAAACTTTGCTTTCGCTTAACTTCGGAACTAAATGACCTACAGACTTGAAATTTTGGATTTTAAGTATGTGATTATAGCTTACTAGATGATGAAAATTTCAGCGTTCTGGTCTTATCCAGAGGTTCTCAAATAGGGGCCTGAAAATGCGGCGAAATGGTTCCAGTAAAGGATGGTACGGCAGTGCTTGCTTCGCGCTCGACTTGGCGGGGGCACTGCCGTGCCCCCCGATCGTATTTTTTTTACTGAGGAATCATCAATATTACATTAAAAAACAAGGGAATAAATTCTCGCCGAATCTTTAAACTGACCAAGTTTGCCAGTAGTTTTGTTGGGAAACTACACGGTTAAGCACAAGGCGCGCTGGTTTTATCGGCTTCAATCTGAACGTCTATAACTAAATTTTTTTATTCTTTACCTTTATAGATTCGATAGTTTTAAGTGGTATTTTTAATTAAAGTTTTAATGGACGGATTTTTCGCAGAAAATAGTCATTTCCCAACTAAATTGGAGCCGGCTTAGAATTTTGCCAGTTTCGGCTGGAATCGAGTATTTTTAACCGACTTCCAAAAAAATCTTTTTTGCAAAAAAATCGGCATTTTCGGCAATTTTGCAAAAAAGAAGTCGGTGACCATTGTTTGATGATTTATTAAGTTTTTTTGTCACCGACTTCTGAAGCTAAAGTTATTTTTCACTTTTTTGAAGTCGGTTCTATTTTTTTGCAAAAAAGTTTTTATTTTTCACTTTTTAGTGGTTCACTTGTGCTTACCCCTTCACAGCGTACCGGTGCGGTGGCGTGATGTTATGTTATGAACTGGTGTAAACAATAGACATACAATAGATTTCAGCAATCCCAGTCCATTTGCTATCATTTATTGAGGAGTTCCGTTCCATATCTCCGAAGTTCGTTATCAGATCATGACAATATTTCTATGGGACCAACTTGGAAGTATACCCTTTCAAACAAAAAAAGAATTTTTCAAATCGGTTCAGGCGTCTTCGAGTAATCGGTGAAAATACATATAAAAAAAAAATACATACAGTCGAATAGAGAACCTCCTCCTTTTTGGAAGTCGGTTAAAAAGGAGGAGGTTCTCTATTCGACTGTATGTATTTTTTTTTTATGTATGTTCACCGATTACTCGAAGACGCCTGAACCGATTTGAAAAATTCTTTTTTTGTTTGAAAGCGTATACTTCCAAATTGGTCCCATAGAAATATTGTCATGATCTGATCACGAACTTCGGAGATATGGAACGGAACTCTTCAATAATAGACAGCAAATCTGTCGTGATTGCTGCAATCGCTTGGATGTTTATTGTTTACACAACATCATAACATAACATCACGCCTGTATGCTCTGAGGGGGTACGCAGATGTGTACAGTATACCCATATTTCGACAGTTAGGTATTTTATATAGGATAACGTACAGCAATTTTGGTATTTTCTACAACAAGTGAAGCATTTGCATTTGATAAGAACCATTCTACTATCAGATCTGATGATGAAGCCAAGAGTCACGGAACTCCATAATGAGACAATGTATCCTAGTCGTGTTTGGGCTTGTTGTAATTGTAACGGTATGCACTTTCCATGTGTACCAAGCACATGTGTGAACCACTAAAAAGTGAAAAATAAAAACTTTTTTGCAAAAAATAAAACCGACTTCAAAAAAAAAACAAAAACGTGAAAAATAACTTTAGCTTCTGAAGTCGGTGACAAAAAAATTAAATCAATCAAACAAACGTCACCGACTTCAGAAGCTAAAGTTATTTTTCACTCCTCTTGCTCGAAAAGACCGTCATAATAGCGTATCAGAGGGGCCGTAAAATTGCTCATTATAGCCCTAGGGAAAATAAGCTTTTTTTTTTAAATTTCGTCATCGGTGTTCGAAAACGCAAAGTCTTTACTCATAATTCATAAAGAATTGACTTATTACTGTTCCATAAAAAAAAAAACATTTTATTTTAAAAATGGAACCAAACGCGCCGAACGCCGAACTCTTTGGCAGGATGTGTGCGTTACATTCCAGCTACAGAAGAAATAAAAAAAGGCATTGGCGCGAAATTTTAAGAAATTTTCTGTATTATTTATTTGAATTATAAGTAGGATTACTTTTTATCTCCTACGTCTACCCCACAGACGACACAATATTATATTCGTCTTCACAGAGAACTGAGATTATGTTGCCGGGAAAAAACATCTCATTAGAACAACAGTACAAATTGTACATTTCATTTTTAATAAAATAAACTATCATCTTAAATATGGTTATTTTATTTTCTCGCAATCGTAGTGAAAAGTACGGTGTAACACACGGCGCTAAAATCCCATTATAACTCGGTTCCTATTTACTACCTCGCTAAAGCTCGGTAAAAAAACTACCTCGTCTATAATGGGTCATTTTAGCCCCTTGTATCACAATGTACTATTTCACGTTTTTGGTTTTTTTTTTTGAAGTCGGTTTTATTTTTTGCAAAAAAGTTTTACATAGAGCAATTACCCATCTGACCTCCACAACCCAGTTATTATGTTATACGATAACCCTTTGTAAGACTGGTTGTTAGACTTCCGTAGAAGATTAAGAATTAAGGTGAAAGCGTCAGGGTGGCCCGCGAAATTCAAATTTTCTTAGTTTTTTTTGCAATTTGCAGGTCAGTGCTAAGTTGTCATCATCATCTACCCAGCCTTTTCCTATGTTGGGGTCGGCTTCCAGTCTAACCGGATGTAGCTAAATACTAGTGTTTTTTTTTGTATTTAGTTTTGTAGAATCATCAATACAACCCTTCAAGTTCATAAGAGTTGAGGAACGAATTTTTCATGGTCAAAGTCGTTCATCGACTTTTATGAACTTTGAGGGTTGTTATTTGATGATTTCCCATCCACAAAAAAAAGAGTAGTTTTGATGCTATTGATGATTATAATTCTGTAACTACATACGTCTTACAGCCGCGACCAATATTTTCATTAACATACAACTTAGCAATATTTGTGTTTGTATAATTGCGTTCTGTTTATTAATATTGTATGCACGTCATGACTTTGCGACGAATAAATATTTTTTCTTTCTTTCTTTCTTTTATTTTTCAATGCTACCTTAATTTTGCAGGCTACCATCATCATTTTATGGCATCAGCCATAAAATGATTCTGTTAAAGTGACATTTACAATCACGCACTTCACCCGTGACTTCGTCCACGAAAGTTGTAATAGCTCGGTTAATTTGCATGATATCAACATAATTTAAAGCTTATGTTACTCAATAAAGATGTAGCTTTCTAACGGTGAAAGAATTTATAAAATCGGTGTACTAGTTCTTGAGTAAAATCGTAACAAACAAAAAATCAAATTTTTCCTCTTATAATATTGGTTTAGAAAAGGACTGTATTAAGTAAAAAATATGTTAAAGCCAGATCCTGAACTCTCAATATGTGCCAATAAGCCAAATTCTGGTCGAACTGGACGTCATCATCATCCAATCAGCCTACAGATATCCCTTATTGCAAATTGGGTCTACTGACAGAGCAATACAATGAACTGAGAGCCGTTAGCAATATTGCTTGGCGATTACGTGATAATTGCTGCTGTCTTATAAAAAAACAACATAAACACAACATAATCCCCGAATGGTTAGGCAGAGGTAAATGAAAATAATTCTAAATATGTATTATTTTCCCACATTTTGCCCGTTATATTTAAGTCTCAAAACGGTGAAGGAAAACATCGTGAGGAAACCGGCATGTCCTAGAACCAAAAAATCGAAGACATGTGTCATCTACCAATCCGCACTGGGCCCGCGTGGTATATTAAAGCCCATTCCCTCTCATTGAGAGGAGGTCGTGTCCCAGCAGTAGGATATTAATAGGCTGATGATGATGATGATGTTTAAGTAACATGTCATAATGGAAAGTGCCTATTCCCATCAATCGGGTATAAATCTCCATGGCTTCTACAACGAAATTCTTAAACTATACTACGTTATGGTAATAATGGACAGAACACAAAAAAGGTTTTTTTTTTGTTTTTTTTTTCAATACTTTCCAACATTCAATTTCTTCTTCATTTTATAATCACCATCGCAAAAGGTATTGAAACGACACTTGGTAGAGGAGGGAAGCTCTCAAACAAGAGTGATTTATTAATTCGTACTTCAAATAAGTACCAAGTAGAAACCGTCAGCGGCAGAGAGATTTGTTTTTGCAAAGTGTATAAGTAATATAGAAAAGGAAGAACGACAAAATGCATTAAGTAAAAAGTTATTTTCAAACACATTTTTAAATTTTATTTATTTAATAGATTATTTGTAGATTTTTTTGACAATTACAGCTAAAGGAATCTCCATGCAATACCATTTAATACGGCTCAATATAAAAAAAAAAAACAAAAGTATCATGCACTTTCCACGCTCTCGTCTGCAAAAGTCGTTTTTTTTTTAATTCGAACACCACCCGCTCTTCAAACGTTCCCGATGTGGGCGCAAACGAAATCCAGTCCAGACGAAATTCTCGGACAAAGTTTAGTACGAAATCTGTGTTTCAAATTCCGTAAAGCATTTGTAAAGCGGAATTAAATTGGTCTCCGGCAATACATCAAAGGGATTGTCGTGATTAGTCTCAGTCTGAATAATAGCGGAATCTAACAGATTTATTGAGTTAGGACAATGCCAAAAGTAGCGTCTTGGTAGAAGGTTTATTATTGTGGGATTTTGTTTGATTTTTGATATTTGTCTCAAACTGCGCGGACAAAGATTTGTTTGTTGATTGATTCCTTTTTCGAAAAAATCGTCCAACAACATTGTTTTGTTTAATTTCACCTTTATGGGCGCTTTCAATTTAGACGTTTCGTCTCGCGCGCGACACGAAACGTCTAAATTGAAAGCGTCCTAACAGCATTCGAATTTATTACCTTTTTGGAACGCATAACTTAAAATCACGGGTGTATTTTTCCGTCAGTTATGTTTAAGTTCCATGTCATTGGAAAGCAAGGCTTTTGCCTTTAATGGTCACAAATTGAGACTCTGCTACTGAGAAATTCCTGATGGACTAATTTTATAACACTTCCTTCGACATCTGAATCATACCCAGGACTCGAAGTTAGGCAGTTTCATTACCGACCATTAGAGTAACAAGCGACAGTCTAATACATTCTAATACGTTCCTTACTGCCTTTATTACAAAGTAGATATTCACACACTTATCATTTATCATTCTATACTTCGATCACTATTATTGATCGAAAATTCTATTACTATATTTGCACAGTACCAATGACCTCTTTCTCAATTTTAATGTCACCATCACAAAAGCGCATGATATTTTAGTTGCGGTTTAAAATAGGTCAAAAGCATTGAGAGGCTCTACAAACAAGCCGGGTATTTTCAGTATGGTAACATTTCACGTATATTTGAATACGTTATGACGGAAACACTCTTTTATGTCGCGTATCTAAAGTGTTATGTGGAAAAAATCTGGTTATAGGGTTGTTAAACTCAAGGTAAAGAGAAAATAGTATTTTCGATACACGTATAAGAGATTCAAGCAAATCATAGGTTCGTCCTCTACAATATGGGACTTTAACATAACTGGCAAAATGTGAAGTATAAGGTAAATCGCTTTAGATCTTTGATAGTCGATACAGGTACCGTAGTCAGGTGCCCAGGCAACCAGTTTTACCAAGGGGTATCGTATTAATACCTCTAGTACTAACTGGGTTGTGGAGGTCAGATAGGCAGTCGCTCCATGTAAATTGCTGGTATTTAGCTGCATCTGGTTGGACTGGAAGCCGACCTCAACATAGTCCGGAAAAGGCCGACTGATGATGACCGATGAGGTTCACCGCTGTGACAGCATGCTTTGTAATTTTTGAAGGGCTAAACCACTCGCAGATAAAAGGCGTGATGTTATACAGGGTGTAAACAAACTCATCACGAAGCCGTCAAGCAAGCATTCTGTACATCAAACTAAGTAACTTTACGCAAAAATTATTGCAGGGAAACGACTTTTTTTTTGGGGTGACAAATCATGTTTTGTGGTAGAACTCAATGTAACGCACTCAAAACATTGTGCTGATGGATGGATTGAATAGTACAGGGGTGGTGGAGGTGTTTTACATAAATTCTTATATTAACAACATGTATTAAAAAAAAGAAACTTGTGAAAAAGCTGGATCTTTGACCCCCAATAACTCCGTAACTAGAATGTTCTTAGGTATGGTCTAGAACAAAAAAAATGATTGCAATGACGGGGAGAACAAGTGCCTTTCGGTTTCGTGAAGAGGTTATTTACACCCTTTAGATTGGTATCATCTACCACATTTTCGCTCGCGACTGGAAGCAGTCTTTGAAATTAGAGAGAAGCGTTGCAGGATGGAGTTTTGTTGAATGAATGCTGAACGACGCGAGTCGAGGGGATGGTGCTGTACTGACACGTGTGTTGGACTTTGAGGGCCATTTTCTTTAGAGATTTTCTCGTTTCAGCATTTTAAAAGTCTTTGGCGGGAGCAATTTCTAATTAAATAGTTGGTGTAATTTATTTCATCACCGCTGCTCAAAACGGTGAAGGAAAGCATCGTGAAGAAACTGGCACGTCCTAGAACCAAAAAATTCGTAGACATGTGTCATCTACCAAACCGCAATGGGCCCAAATGGTGGATTATAACCCATTCCCTCTCATATAAAGAAGGCCGTGTGTCCCAGCCGTGGGGACATTAATGGGCTGATGATGAGTTGCACACACGTAAGATGATGCTTGTTATGCCTAAAGAGTAAGACAGAGGTGTACCTAATACTGCACCCAAATTTTGTCTGTTATGTTTAAGTCCCATTGTTATAGAGAGCGAGCCTATTGCCATCAACCGGGCTCAAATCCAAACTCCGTGGCTACTGCTGAGAAAGTCCTAACGGAATAACACTTTGCCTCCCAATAACACCGACTCGGGAATTGAACTCAGGACCTCATACTCAGCAGTCACACTTCCGATCAGTTTAACAACGGGAAAAGTTTCAATTACTAAAATAGTTATAGTAAGTAAAGTTTTCCGCTTAGTTCACATCACCATCATCAGTCTATTAATGTTCCCACTGCTGGGACACAGGCCTCCTGTTCATGAGAGGGAATGGGTTGTATTCGACCACACGGGCCCAGTGCGGATTGGTAGATATCACATGTCTTCGATTTTTTTGGTTCTAGTACATGCCGGTTTCCTCAAGATGTTTTTCCTTCACCGTTTTGAAAGACCGCTTAGTTTTTTCTATCCCGTCAAAAAGGAAGAGAATTTCCTGCTGTCTTCGCTTATGCATTTTCAGCCAAACCAACACAGACGTTAACCACCTCAAACAGCAACATAAACAAACAACACAAAAACAACTAAAACAATGTATCCTAATGAAAACGCGATACGAAAGTTGTTAACCAGAATTATAACCGTATAACTTTTGAGACTTTTCCGAAAGATTGTGTTTGAATCTCGATCGGAGCGTGGTAATTCCCCGAGGAGGGACGTTGTCTCGAATTCGAAATGGGAATTAGTCGAAATGATCGGTTTCGGAGTTCCATTTTCAAATGTCATGACGGAAGTTGAGGTTAGAATAGGACTTTCATGACGTTGTAGGATTTATTCGATGAATTTATTAGAAGTGGTCCGTGCGGTTGCGATTGGGATAATCCTACTAATATTGTAAAGGCGAAAGTTTGTGAGGATACACCTATGGATGGATGTTTGTTAATCTTTCACGCAAAAACTTCTGAACGGATTTGGATGAAATTCAGCAAGCAAATAGTACTAAAGTATCGCCTATGTCAATACAGGTTATAAAAACCTATAATGACATATACGATGCTTTTTTACCCGGTAGTAGGTACGATTCCGTGGGACAATAAATTATCGTACTCCTCGAGGGTGAAGCCACGGGCATAAGCTATAGTTATAAATACACCGTGTTTCCACCGTGATCGCGAAAAAGACATCAGCTGTACAATATGTTCGCATAAACTCGACAAAATGTATGGAACTGCTGATTTATTTTTACGATTCATGGTTTTGGTCCCCTAATAAAAGTTGTTAATACTAGTGATGAGTACACTGACCGGTCGAAGATTATGGATATCGTCCGGAAATACGGTGTGTATTAGCAACATTTATATTTACCCTTAACCTCGTAAGGGGTTACTGAACTCATCATTATGTATATTTTTATTACGGACCAAATATCTGAAGTCGCAAATAAGATCGCTATTCCTTATATTTTGACGATTTATGTGAACATATTAATGTATGTGACAACCGATACTTTTTCCCGATTTAGGGGCAAACTGTAGCTAAAGTTATAAATAATGTTAAGTACAGGATGTTTAGGATAATCCAAAACTGAACTTGTATACAGGGTGTAAACCACCTCATCACGAAGCCGTTAACCAAGCATTCTGTACATCAAACTAAGTAACTTTACGCAAAAACTATGCATGTTTGCTGGCTGAACTCAATGTAACGCACTTAAAACGTTGTGCTGATGGATGGATTGAATAGTACGGGGTCACAGAAGTGTTTAAAGGAAACATCTTACAGTGAAAACTTGTATTTAAAAAAAAAACTTACCAAAAAGTTGTAACTTTGACCCCCCATATCTCCGTAACTAGAAAGTTCACAGGTATGGTGTGGAACAAAAAAATGATTGCAATGACGGGGAGAACAAGTGGTTTTCAGATTCGTTAAGAGGTGTTTTTTACACCCTTTATAAATTCCAAAGAATTTGATTTTAACAATACTTTGGTTACTCCAAACTCGTGGCTAAATAACAGCTGCTCGGATCAACATTTAGGTTAAGCGGCGCTTGCCTAGGTTGGTCTGTGGATGGGTGACCAGCCATTACATACCGAGTTTCCTCTGTGCCTCGGAAAGCTGGTGCTGGCTGTCATTTGTAGATCTATAACAGTCGTTACAAGTAGTCAGTTGCCCGAAAGTCTGTCAACCAGTCTTAGCAGGTACCGCATTATCCAGTTCTAACTGGGTTGTGGAGGTCAGATAGGCAGTCGGTCCATGTAAAATACTGGTATTCAGCTGCTTCATGTTAGACTGGAAGACGACTAATAATCTACTAAACACACAGAAAAACAACCAATTCCAGCCATAAAAAATATCTATAACATAACAAACTTTTACCATATAAGAAAACATAACAATAAACAAGAAAACACTTCTCTATGTTACGTGAATAAAATCTGGAAAAAGTTTTCGCTTTTTATACTTTTTCGGGAAAAGCCCTTCCTGTTTTCCAAACGATGATTAATGACACGTTTTGGATATTAAAACATTGCGTAGAACGAAGGAAACAATATTAAAACTCAGATTCTTAAACAACAAAACATCACGCTTGTAATCTCAGAAGGGTTAAGCAGAGGTGTACTAATAGTACACCCGCATTTCGCCAGTTATTTTTTAAGTTCTATGTAATAGGGGCGAGCCTATTACCATCAAACGGGCACAAGTCTAGACTAAGTGGCTGCTAGTAAGATATTCTTGAAGAAAAGAGCCAATAACATTTCGCAAGATCCGGGAATCGAACTCAGGACCTCATGCTCAGCGACCACTAGACCGTTCGAGGCACTTCTTCGATTCAATTTGAAAATAATTTGTGACCCGTTGAGGGCAATGGTAGCACTAACTGTAAAAGATCGCTGGACATAAATACAGTATAGCATCATATTTTTAAATATTCTTTATCGTGTTCAAAGACGTCAAATAATTCCTCATACAGAAACCTATTCAACATTATCAAAAAAAAATTGTAAAATTAAACATGTGCTTATCAGTGAACAATCTTCAAAAAATTGCGTCATCATCGTAATCAGAAACAGCCTTAAAGATGGCGTGCTTGATAATTACTATTCCGTCCAATCCATTAAAAGCAATAGCGATACTTCTATTTGAGTTAAATAATACCCTCACTTTCTCTAAACTCCTGATATTTATCTTGAAACTAATAACAGCCTTATAGAGTGAGCAAGAAAGCAATTTTCGTTAAGATTTGATCCTGCCAACTAACGAAGCGATTTTCAAAGCCTACCAAATTGAATTTAAATTACAACAACTACAAGTTGCCTCTGGTTTTCCAATTTAGGAGTCACGCAAAAAGTATAATTAGTGAAATGTTATGGGTTCCTGAACAAAGGCTTTGAGCTAATGATGATGATTTTTGGCGAAGGTTATTCTTAGAATCATTAGTAAGCTATACTCGATCTCGTATTTCAAGGCGTCGAGGTTTTGAGGGAGTGGCGTTGGTGACTGAAGTCTTGTGGTAATCGGTTGAATTGGTTTGAGCATGTCATACTGAGGAATGAGGATAGTAACGTAAAAAGTTCTTATCAATGAATGTGGACCTACAAAAGGACGGATGGACTATATGAAGGATGATACGGAAAGAAAATAGGTGTTTGAAGAGATGACAAGAGTAATAGAGAAGTAAGCAAGAAGAAGACATGCTGTGCTGGCCCCAAATAAATTGGCATAAGGACATGAGAACTTAGGGCACGTCACGATAGTGGCGGTAAGTCCCCTCTTTGAGGAGTGGCTTGAGAGGCGCCACGGCGTCCTCACCTTCCGCCTGACGCAGGTCCTCACCGGGACACGGATGTTTCGGGAGGTACCTGCACCGAATCGGGCGGGAGGAAACGCCCGGGTGTTTCCACTGTGAGGATCGACCGGAGGACACGGTGGAGCACACGCTGGAAGTCTGCCCTGCGTGGGCGGAGCACCGCCGTGTCCTCTTAGCGGCGATCGGCGGCGGCGACCTCTCGCGTCCGGCCCTGGTTCAATCCATGGTCCGGAGCGAGACGGAATGGGAAGACGTCACCTCCTTCTGCGAAGCAGTCATGCTAGCGAAGGAGGTGGCGGAACGCGAGAGGGAGAGAGCCTCTCTTGGAGACGCACCGGGCGTCGGGGGCCTCGTGGTGGCTACCGGCCACCGTAGACGCGGGCCTGTGGACGGTTAGCTATGGGCTAGCTAGCCGTCCGTCCGTCTAACGACGACAGGCCGTGTCGACGGCGCGTTCGTGTTCCATGCGCGCCTCAAAGAGATGTCAGCAGAAGGGGAGGGGCCCGCAAGGGCCGAAGCCTGCCGGGGTTGCGGGCCTATTCGAAAGAGATACCGCGGCCCCGGAACAAAAAGGGCGAGGAAGGAACATGGATGGGTTTTAGGCAGTAAAAGTCTGACACTCCCTCCCGCTCCGCCCAGAGTGGGAGAAGTCATTTGATGATTACCCATCCTAAAAAAAAAAAAAAGGGCATGAGAACTTTTCAATTTCTTTCTTTGCAAGTGGTGGATTCATAACGAATGAAACTAGGCGAATAATCGAAATAAATAAACTACGTCAAACTTAAAACTACAAGTGATGATAGACAACTAAAAGTGTAAATTTACTTAGACGCCAAAAATGGAATAGCGTCGCTTACACGACCGTAAATAAGGATCAATATCATTTGTACATCTTTAGACGACAAGGTTCATTTGTCTAAGCGATTGTAGATGCTTTCAAACTTAATGAAGTTTCAATTTACTAGGACTTGTTGTCAAAATTGTTTCCACAATTACAAGCTCATTTTCTCTAAATTTACTTCATTGTAGTGCAAAGGGTCTTACGCAGAAGGAATTGATTACAAACCGAAAAACAAGTGATTTTTAACCAAATCACGTAAAATAATTAATAGTTTTAAAGTTAAACGCAGGTTTACACTTTTCATCAAATTTCCAAGTTTTCGATCCCTATTTTACATAATTATGAAACATTTCAGGGCTTATGTCGCTGATTGCATCATCCGCGTTAATTGGCTCGTGTTTATCGGATACTAAATTTATTCTCGTTTCATTTCCTGATTAAAAAAAAAAAAAAAAACATGTGGGGCAGTCTTTGGAGACTGCCAATAAAAGTGAAAACTAAATACAAATACAACAAATACAAATCATTAATTTGCATAACACAGGTTCAGAGGATGTTACAAAAAGTAATCTATATCTGCTACGGATTGTGCTCCGCGCACGCCTAAGTGGTGCTACGCCGTAGCGGATCGGCTACGAGTGCTACGAAGCGTTAGGTGACGGTCACTCGAGTTCTATGATTTTTATTCACGGAAAAAGCGCTCAAGAAATGTTCACTTCAAAAATACAACTTTGTTGATTGTTTTTTTTTTTAGACTGATATAAATTGCGTGACTGATAGGCAGTCGATCATGAATCCGGTTAGACCATCCGGTTAGACTGGAAGCCGGACCTAATTTAGTTGGGAAAAGGCTAGGCAGATGATGATTGTCTAGCAAGCCTTTTCCCAACTATGTTGGGGTCTGCTTTCAGTCTAATCTGATTCCACAATAATACAAGTTTTTACCAAAAACATTTTATCAACAAAAATGCAATATCACTTTGCCCCAGTATAGAGTATAGCTAACTAAACACTTACGTCACAGCGGACTACCGAAGCGGTCAAAGGCAATTTTCTGCTCAATTTTGTTTGCGTCCAAATCACGGCAAACGTTAACGATGAAAAATATTGACTTTAATTATTTAGAAAGCGGTGTGACCTTTGGCTTTTCTTTGTGATTTAGCTGATTTTGTTACAATTGGGGATAGGAATTTTGATTGGTAGATAGAGATAGCTATTGGTAATTTGATCATTTTAATCACGGTGCTGATGATCATCAAAATTTGAGTCGTAATAAAAAAACATAATAAAAAAAAATAATATTAATGAAACGCCACAAGCCATTTATTAACACTTTTACGGACACTGATATGAAGTTGACATTCTGAATATGACACTAAAATTTTTCAGATGAAATAGTACCACGTGTATAGCCGGACTGCCGTAATAAAAAAGCCAGTATACTTGACACTATACAAATTGAATTGAGTGCAATATGACACTGGAAAGCGTGACTTCATAGTAATGTACGCAAATTTACACGGGTATAGGCGGTCTGTCTGTTTTGACTTTGTAAAATTAAACGCTTGTGGGCGTAGTGTCATATCAAAACCCGAAAAACCCGGCCTCTGGCCGTGACGTCAGTGAAAGTGTTAACTAGTCAAATGTTATCTCGCAGTAGCGATATTTTTTCTGGACATAGCAATCCGTCCACGACTTCGTCCACGAAAATCAATATAATTCATAGCCGACAAGAAATTTGCTTTCTAATGGTGAAAGAATTTTGAAAATCGGTTGAGTAGTTCTTGAGTTAAATCGTTACAAACGAGCGAGTGACCTTAAGTTCCAACTTTTTCACTAGTTTTTTTTTAGATAAATGTTTTTAATGTAAGAACTTTACCTTAAACACCTCCACGACCCTAATCGGTCAATTTATCCACCAGTACAATGTTTTGAGTGCGTTACATTGAGTTTTTGTCTTTTTTAAACTTTCACGATCAGAACACAAATTATAAAACATAATAACGGAAACGGGTATTTATCGAGAACTTTACCTTTAATTTAAGCCCAACGTTTCGACCGGATTGCATCAGCCGTGGTCGCGGGAATACTGAAAGTTTTGGGTTGGTCATTGAGTTTTACCATAAAACATGATTCTTCACCCAAAAAAAAAAGTCATTTCCCATCAACGATTTTTGCGTAAAGTTACTTAGTTTGATGTACAGAATGCTTTGGTTAACGGCTTTAATAATAATTCATTTATTTCAGATTATTAAAATCCATAAAATACAAGCACATTCAAAACATAAATCACATAAAATTAAATGAAAATTGAAATAGTAAAATTACATTAAAATAAAAACATAAATTACATAAAATTAAATTAATATCAATTAGTAAAATAACATCAAAATTAAAACAAAAACAAAAGTGTGTTACCTAGTACTTATAAGACAAAAACATAAACAAGCAATGACCTGTATCAGTGAGCGCCCAAAACTATGCGCATCCATTTATTCTGGATTGGACAATCCGTGCGAGACACAATCATCTGCAGGATGCCGCTGCCACTGCCACGCACACGTTGTGACAAAGAAGCTACCCTTTTGCGCACAATCGCATGGAAGCCGTCCGTACGCGCCTCCGCAAACATACCAGACGCACTACAATAGCGAGGCAGTCGCATCAGCATCCTGAAAATGTTGTTATATTGGACACGCAGAGCATCAGCAGCCCGCTGAGTGTAATTTACCCACAAACTGCTCGAGTAAAAAGACTGACAATACGCCTTGAAAAGAGTTATCTTAACTTCCCTCGAGCAGCGAGCAAACCTACGCGCAACCATGTTCCCCCTGACTGCTAATGCTCTGCGCTCCCTCTCAATGTCAGCGTCATCCTGCAATTCGTCTGTCACAATGTGCCCCAGATACTTGAAACTGCTCACCACTGCCAGAGCCGCGCCATTAAGCATAATAGGCGGAACATGAGGTGGACCACGTTTTCCACTCTTAAAAACCAGAACTTCACTCTTCTTACAGTTATATTTCAAGCCATGTTCCGCCGCATATGCCTCACAGATCGCTACAAGTTTACGGACTGCCCCCACCGAAGGGCCCAGCAGTACCATGTCGTCTGCATAGCTGATATTATTGACGCTAACTCCATCCACGTAACAACCCACATGAGTACTGCTGAGCTCACCGATGAGGTCATCAACATATAGGTTAAACAACAGAGGTGAAGTAATGCCCCCCTGCCTCACGCCACACTCCATGCCATATTCCTGGGACAGAGCCCCCGCCCAACGTACCTGGTTTCGCTGGCACCGATACCAATGCCTTAACACTGAGACAACCTCGGCCGGTACACCAGTGCTCTCCAGCTTCATCCACAGTCTATCGTACAAAACAGCATCGAAGGCTCTGGACAAATCCAAAAAGCACGCGTATACCGGCGTACTCCTGTCAGTGTAATACTTGACAGCCTGCTTAACACACAAGATAGCACTTTCCGTAGAAAGTCCGCTTCTAAAGCCGAATTGGGCATCGTGTAGTTTGACGTAAGCTTTAAGGGTATCATTAAGCAAGCTGTCAAATACCTTGGCTATTACTGTAGCCAGCGATATAGGCCGATAGTTGCTCCTATCTGACAGATCCCCGGTCTTGTTCTTTACAACCGGAACAACGATCGTTCTGGTTAGTTCATCTGGCAAATACCCATGACACAAACAGAGATTGTAAAACATGGAGAGTACGCGCGGCAGGTGAACTCCTGCATTTTTTAGATGCTCAATGCTGAGACTGTCACAGCCAGGAGACTTACCTCGCTGCATGCTGAGAATAACTCGTTGCACACGTTTTGCCGTAAATCTCACAACACGCTTCCGTGTGACAGTATCAGCACCACTACATCCAAGAGTTGATGGACGCCTCTGTTCCGCAGAATCACAATATGGCGTCATTTTAAAATGTTCTTTAAACAGATCAGCGATCCCGTCGTGATCACTGACTCCATCAACACTCACAGGAAAGCCAGGCCTAACGTTCATTTTCCCCGTTTGCTTCCAAAACAACTTAAAATCTTTGTCAGTGTGACATGCGGCCAGGATGTCCATCTTTATCTGGTCCTGCCTATCCTGGCACCACTTCAGCTGTTTTTTAAACGCTGTTCTACTCTCGCACATATCGGAGTACACTAAGCCCCTATTAGGCTTACCGGCTTGAACCCATAACAAAAATTTCAGCCTGGCTTCCCTGTGGTAACTAGCCACGTGTTTATTCCAACCTGCTATATATCCACCCCTCCTCTGCGTTCCTCCCCGCTCATAAGAAGCAATGGCAGCATCTGACAGGATAGATACTAGGTTGACATACATATCTTTTAACGACGTCCTATGGGCATCATTGTAACAAAAACCGTCGCAGCACTGTGAAAACTCTTCAGGAAAATCGATTTCCCGAAGCTGAGAGTGACACTGACGATGATATAACCCAATTTGATCAGCCGTTCGCTCCCCCCATACGATTTTATTGGTCAAAGTAAGGACAGCCTCCTTCTCACTAATTAGCCTACCCAAATTACATTCAACAAAAAGTGGGAAATGGTCAGACCACTGCACATCGTAATCTACCCAAACACGGTTAATAGACGGCAAAGCGGCTTTTGTTACGACACAGTGGTCCAACCATCTCGCACACCCATGCGCCTCACTGACAAAAGTAAATGTATCAGAGTTTTCACCCAAAATATTTACATCTACACAAGTCCAATCCCGCTCATTACAAAAATCTAACAATTCGCTCCAAAACAATTCTTTTGGATGCGCATTGTAGTCACCTAAAATGTAAATAGCCTCGGTATCACTATTGTCTTCAACTATTGAATTAATATTACCTAAACAATGCGTAAATTCAGGTAAGTTAACTACACAGTCAGTCGGCATATAAACGCAAAATATTATCATAGTTTTGTTACATACCCGAACTTTCACTGCGGTTATCCGCACATCATCACAATGTAACACTTTTACGGACTGACACACACTTTTCCTCCATAATATGGCAACCCCTCCGTAGGGCCGCCCTCGCAAGAGGCCTGAGGAGGTGTCAACAGCCGACGTCCCTGTTCCTCCAAAGTCATCGTGTATTGCATTCAGTAACGGCAAATCATGCGGTAACAACCACGTCTCTTGTAGTGCTACGATATCACCCATTTGACACAGACTTCTTACACCATCAATGGAACGCTTCAATGATTTACAATTAAAGGAGACAAACTTACACGATTGCTCCTGCCCTAAGCCTCCAACAGACCGGGACACACTGTCACAATAACTTGCTAACTTATTTGTATTATTCATGACTTGGTTTAACAGTTTCATTTTTCAGAGTATCCACTCTGTCTTTATTACGCTGAACGAAGTTTATAAAACGACGAAAAGCTATTCCTTCAGGCCAAAAATTGGATTCCATAAACATTTCCAGCTTCTTCTGCGGGACAAAAACTTTGTAAGCATCATAACCTTTTGCCATCTTCATATTCATTTTTTCCAACTTAACAACAACATTACATTTATTTTGAATGTAATTTGCTATGTCACATACGGTCACTTCCTTCGCCACATTATAAATATACATCGGAATTTTAATTCCAGCCGCCTTGAACTTAACTCCAGGGTCCATCACTGCATTCCCTCTGTTCCCAATAAAGCGATTCCTATGTCTCCTTTTTTGTACCTTAATCCATCCCTCATCATTCGGCTCAGGTTTCCATTGTCCATCGCGTACAATATCAACAAAACGTTTCTGATTTTGTGAGACGACATGCTGTTCATTCGGAGCGTTCGTATGTCGGAACACCTGTGTTGAAACCCGAGGCGCTTGCGTCGGCGCGCTCTCGGCTACGTTCGTGCCTGATCGACACGGCAGCGGCTGCTGATTGGCCAATTCGCCCGCTTCAAGTGTCGGTTCGACTACGCAGCAGCTTTGTTCCGCGCATACTGTTAGAAGTGTTTTACACCTACCCCCCATATTAAATGATGAATTCAAAGATGGGGAATTGCACTTCTTATCCTGTTCTACACATATGGGTGGCAATCCTACAGGACCACTGTTGGCATCTTCAAAGCTATCAGGACTAGAAGCGCCTCGTTTTGTGTTCACATTACACGGAAAATAGTTAACTATTGACGTGTTTTTCAACGACTCAAGATCCAATTTTATCTGATGTAACTGGTCAGCGGTGGCATACTGTTCCTTAATTTGATTAATTTCGCTCTGCATCTTTAACAAGTCTTTTAATAGTTTTGTTACATCGACATGGTCGAACAGAACAGGTGGAAGTTTCTGCAGGTCGCGAGCCACAAATATAGGAATTTCCTCTGGGTCAGTTTCTTTCAATAAACAAATTATATCGTCAATGTTACGGAGCGTTTTACCGTCCCTCTTCCTTATTTTCTTCCGTTTTGTCGTCGATATGGAATTGAAAAGTAGATCTTTAGCATTTTCAATATCCAATTCCGAAAAAGCACTTAAACAAATACGGCTAATGCTTTCTTCGTCCATGACGTCTATCTTGTTGCATATAAAAGCAAGCACCTCGTTTATAACAACATTGCATGAGTTACATTTTATCACTTTCGAAGCCATTTTCAAGGACACGGCACAACCGACCGGTAGGCGTGCGCGTCGCGACTGCGCACGTCGGCTTTGTGACGAGAAGGTCATCAATGATAAATCAGCCGATAGTTGACACGACCAGGAAATCAAAAGTAGATCCACACCGATCTCCAACCCGACCGATTTAACAAATCCAACTTTGCGTATTTTGCGGCGACGACATTAACAACTTCGTAGACGAAAAAAATATATATTGACGAATTGACCTTTGACTTCCTCGGATATCTGGGATCTGATTGAACAGCCCTAATTTGTGGAAGTCGGTTGAATAGAGCTCATGAATAGGGGTGTGACTTTGGCTCAATTCAAGAGCAGCCGAGAATATAAGTTTACAAATAGTTGTGACACGGTTTTACCGAAAAGGGTGTTAGTTTTAGGTATTTCTAAGTTTAACTTGGACATCACTGACGTCTTTAGAAAACCTGATCAATGCTTATGACCTCTCAGTACCCCGTTACCCAGCAGTAGGACAGTTGAAATAAAAAATATTGATTATAGACCAACCACACATTTATTGATACAAGTCCATTTATAAGTGGGTAGATAACTATAGTCGATACATGCATGAGCGACCAAAGCCTCAGGACTTGGCTGTCTACTCTGTCCGTCACCACGCTCAGAAGCGTATTGGGGATGCTACCCGTTACCCAAGATCGCAGAGAGGCCGTTCGCCTGGAAGCTGTCCGTGCTGTGGTCGGCAAACATGTCGGAAGCAATATCTCCATCTAGAACCTTTTCAATAAATTCAGGCCTAAATTTAGCATGAGAGCCTTAAGACTGATATAATGATGAATATGAAAATTACCATAGCTACCCTGTTTTTCAATACTACAAAAAAAACTGTCAAGCCAATGGTTTATTACTCATTTCAGTGTTGAGTCACAACTAAAGCTGTCCAATATTCCTAAAAACTTTGTACTTTAAAAAGTCGCGTAAAAACCTCGGACATCTGCGGCATTTTTATTAAAAATCCCCGTTTAGAAAGGACTATGGGACGATATATCTTCTGAGTTTTTTTCAAGGGACTCTTATAATGTTAGAATAATATGGAGACGGGATTTTATGAAAACCGTAACCCTCGTATGCAGGGTAACTGCAAAAATGGAATGAAACTTTCGCAGAGATTGGAAAACCGAATAGGTTTTAAATCAGTCACGACGGATTTATCCGAATCCGATCATTCGTTTAGGAGTCAAACTCAAAGCATTTAGGTATTTCAATTAGACTATTACCGAACTTTTGAATGTCAAAAATACAAAGAAAAATCAAAGCTACAGTCACAGACACAAAGCATAATAACTTGAGAACGAACTGTAGTTGCCCATTCCCTAGTGTAGATCTCTATGGAGAAGAACGGGCAAGAAACTCCATGGACACTCCTTTAAATCAAAATATTGTTAACAAAATCTTGGTTACATCATTCATGTTGTGATTATACATATAAAATACGATGTAGAAAGATGTGCACATTAAGCGCGTCCAGAGAAAAGATTAAATAAACATTTTAAAAATAAAGTATTTAAAATTAACCATGGCAGCTAAGAGATGACAAGTCTCGACAGTGGCAGCGCCCGTTCACGAACATGACGCATGTATCAGCACCATTCAACTCAACCATATTGAAGGGATCTAAATGACCTGACACACAAGATGTGGAGTTACGAAGGAATAAAGACACATAACCTACCTTTTGGGATTCGCCGAGTGTGCTAAATAACAAGATCATGATCAAGCCATCATTTTGTTACAGATGCTCTTAACATTTAGGCCTGAATTCTTGTTGCGCTGACGGTCGGTCGTGAAGTCATCGTCAGTGACAACAAAATACGGCTGCTGGTCGCCGCTGACGTCAGCGTTGCAATATAGTGCTATATAGAACACAATGTATACTCGTACGCGACCGACCGTGCGCGATAGAACGTGCGCGACCGACCGTGCGCGACTGACCGTCAGCGCAACAAGAACTCAAGCCTTAACTTATGTCAAGCTCAAACTAATTGTAAATGGGTACCGTTCCTGGTTTTAAATTCTAATAAAATTCTTAAGAAAAGAAGTGAAATACATTTTAATTATGTTCTTTTTATAACACTTCAGAGAATAATAACTTTGTATTAAGGGGTCATAAAAACTTGTAAATTAATTTATTAAGTAAACGGACTCATGAAAGTAAGTTAAGGGGCCCAAGGAGGGACCTCCGCATTGCTGTACCTCTTAAAGATTAAAAAAACCGGTTAAGTGCGAGTCGCTTTCGCTCATGAAGGGATCCGTACCATAGTATTAGTGGAGCTCTCTTTAATTTTTATTTTTATACAACAGAAATACCTACATAATCGGTTCATGAGATCAAGCCTGGTGACGGACAGACAGATGTGGAGTCTTAGTAATAGGGTCCCTTTTTTATACTTTTGGTACGGAACCCTAAAACGGACTGCCTCGTTGGTCTATTGATCGCAAGCGCAACTGTTGAGCATGAGGTCCTGGGTTCGACTCCCGGGTCGGGCAAAGTGTTATTGGGGATTAGTGCCCCGTTGATGGCTGTAGGCTCGTTACATGGAACTTCTGCTAAGCTGAAGTGGAACTGGACTATCCAGTATCTGCCACATGGTTAATGAGCTCTGGGCCTAAATGGACAATTTCTGGAGCGCGTAACACGATCTGGACAAACCAGAGACCTGTGGTCTAGAGAGGCCTTTGCCCAGTAGTTAGATTGAGCTCTGTGCCAAAATTGACACTTTCTGGAGCGCGTAACACTATCTGGACAAGACCAGAGACTTGTGGTCCAGAGAGGCCTTTGCCCAGTAGTTAGATTGAGCTCTGTACCAAAATGGACACTTTCTAGAGCGCGTAACACGATCCAGACAAGACCAGAGACCTATGGTCTAGTGCTTTTGCCCAGCTGTGAGATGATGCACACCATATTGACAGGCATTATTGACTTAAACCACAATAGACAACAACTGTCACAGACAAGAATTTTAGTGGTATACTACCTAAAATCCCGACTACTGCATCAAATGTAGCCTATGTTACCCGGGCTATATTAACGAATCGATAGACACCTTATTCATCAAAATCGGACGAATAGTTTAGGCGCTACGGAAAAACATGCGTAAATACATACATACATAGACTGCGAAAATCATAATCCTACCTTTTGACTTCGCTTTAGTCGGGTAAAAAGATACCATTCAATACTTTCCAAATAGCGACGTTTCAAATAAAAGTTTCCTGCTTTCACGATATCGTCCAACATAGTTATTTATCAATATTGACCACGAGAACCATCTTTAAGATTAATGGAGCCAGTCAGGGACATTGAACACGTATATTTCACCTTAATCACACCTGCAGAAGGTTCAGTTTGTTTTGCAATAGAAACACACTTTTTCAACGGTAGTCAAAAAATAACCATCGTGACCTAAATAACAGCATGACTTTGCAAAGTTAGTTTTTGGGAAAAAACAGCAAATAATTCTACAGTATGGGATTTTGTCTAGTTTCTTTAATACTTATATCAATAGAATATTTTTATTTCGTCATCTACTTAGAGTTTTCCAAAGGGATCGAGTTTCAATATAACAGGATGCAACTGAATACCAGTATTTTACACGCAACGACTGCCATTGGGTATCTAACCACCATACCTAATGGATTATTAAGGCACTATAAAGGGTGTTAAAACACCTCTTAACGAAGCCGAAAGGCACTTGTTCTCCCATCATTGCGATCATTTTTTTGTTAAACAACATACCTGGGAACCTTCTAGTTACGGAGATATTGGGGGTCAAAGTTACAACTTTTTGACAAGTTTTTTATTAAATAAATGTTTTATTGGAAGGTTTTTACTTTGAACACCTCTACGACCCCCGTACTATTCAATCTATCCATCAGCACAATGTTGTAAGTGCGTTACATTGAGTTCTACCACAAAACATGATTTTTCACCCCAAAAAAAAAAGTCGTTTCCCAGCAACAATTTTTGCATAAAGTTACTGAATTTGATGTACAGAATGCTTGGTTGACGGCTTGGTGATGAGGTAGTTTACAACCTGTATAGGCAATGCTCTTAGGTCCATGTTCACCAAAAAGATGACAGTCTGATTATCTAAAACAGCTGTTTAAAACATATTTTTGTATGGTAATATGTCACAGTGACAGCTGTTTTTAGATAATCAGACTGTTATCTTTTCGGTGAATATGGACCTTAGTAAGACTGGTTGTCAGACTTTAGGATTCTAACCACCAATAACAAACATCAAAGAGCTACAAAATCGTCATCATCATCTGCCGAGCCTTTTCCCAACTATGTTGGGGTCAGCTTCCAATCCAACCTGATGCATTTTATATGTAACTGCCTAACCGACCTCCACAGCACAGTTAGTACTGGGTAATACGATACCCTTTGTTAAGACTGGCTGTCAGAGTTTCGAGCCACTGCAACAACTATCAAAGATCTACAAATGACAGCCAGTACCAACGGCTTAACATGCTTTCCAAAACACGGACTAAACTTGGTACATAATAAGTGGTCACCCATCCACGAACCAACCATGGCAGGCCTTACTTAACCTTGAAGATCGACCCTGAGCGGCTGTTGATTATTTAGATATGAGCTCTTTCGTGGTTAGATAAATCTTAAAATATACTAGTTAAGTTCGAGAAATAGGTCACCATACTAAACCTTAAATGTACGTAAGTGGGTATGTAGGTAAGAATCGACGAAGCCTTGCGTCGTCTTACAAGGTACAACCTACTCCTAATTAATGTGAACCCAACATAAAATGACCCTTTAACCAAAAACCTATACTTATTCCGACGTACGTGAGGAAATTCCTTAATTGGGACCGTAAGTTGGCTCATTCTACGGTCTGCAGAGCCAGTTTGTAGAAGACTATTACTTTAGCTCGCTTTTTTTTTTTGGAATACAGGACTTTAATTTGGGTACACTGTAAATTGTTGATGTTCTTTTTTAACCGCATTCAAAAAAGGAATAGGATCTATGTTCAGCTATATTTTTTTTTTCTTTTTTCATGCGGTAAAGAAACTCTTGCGGTGGTTCCATATCAATCTTATTAACTTTGCTTTATTTAGTTTACTAGTTAGCTTCATATAGATTTTTTTCTTCGTTTAAGTTGATGAACCGACTTTCAAAAATGAAAGCTAGATGTAACTTTACTTTCGAAAGTCGGTGGCCTGTACATTTGATAGCATGTTTTGCCCGTCCCGAAGTCAGTTGTCTTTTTTTTAACGTTTCAAAGATCACTTTACTTTCAGAATTACCTATTTTAGTAGTGTGAAAATCAGTTCTTCGTGAAATAACTCTTACAAACCGGACAAAAATATCTGATATCTACGAAATGAAAGGAAAGCTGACCATGTCAATAGTTAAGAGAACGCTATGCGGGTGGTAACGAAGCAAAAACCCATTTTACCAACTATTAAGGCTAAACGAATACGAACTCATTTTAGCTTGTTTTGGTTGATAGGAGGGATAAAAAAATCTGCAGTACAGGTTATCTGCCAGGGTAATAATCTACGTGCAACCACTAATGTTATATAAAAATATTGATGTTTTAGTATTTGTTTGCTACGATTTAACTCAAAAACTACTCAACCGATTTATACAAGTCTTTCACCGCGAAGAAATAGCGGGCAAAGTGCTAGTCCGTAATAAAATCAAATCTCCCTTAAATTCCTACAAAAGTGCTACCTACACAGTCAAAATGTATGAAATTAACAACAGTTTTTGTACAATAATTGGTCTCGCTTTCGCCTTGTAACTATAATGTTCCCACAGCTGGGACACATCCCTTCTATCTGTAAGAAGGACGGGGTGATAATTCAGCACGCGAGCCAAGTGCGACAGATTACTAAACACACAAAGGAGATAATGATAAAAGTTTCAATAAGTAACTTGACTATACGGGTAATGAATACTAAAGCAAACGAATCAATCTTACAACAACTACATAAAAAAAAACATCACGACCAATCCCAGAAGGGATAGGCAGATGTGTATCGAATAGTATACCTAGATAAGTTTAAATCCCAAGTATTAGGGGTGAGCGTATTGCCATCAACCGGGCAAGAATCGAGACTATGGGCTGGTACTGAGATATTGCTGATAAAAAACCCAATAACACTATAACCGACCCGCGAATCGGACCCATTACCTCATGGTCAACAGTGGTGTTTGCGACCACTGCACCTACGAGACAGCTAAACAAGTGACTATACTAGAAATCTATAGTAATCTACACGGTGAAATTGAATAGATACGACAAATTTAAATATACAATAATACGTGTTGTCAAGACAATGTATAAAATATCAAATGTAAAATTGTAATGAACGAAGGAAAATTTAGTTTAAGTAGTCTTATCTTTTTTAATTTTGTAATATTATTTTGTTATGTGCGAGTCAATATAAATAAATACTTTTTCTATTTTCTTTCTTTCTAAGTAAAGCACTAGGCTAGTTTCCACCATCAAAAAATTGCAAATATTGGTAACGTAACTAAAGAAAAAATACAGATCAAACATTTTTTGAAAATCTCACAGACGGTTTATTGGATTTTTTCAGTTGACAAGCCTATGTCTCGCAACTAGCTTGGATTAAAAACGGGTAGAGAACATGAAGAGGCTATCTAAACTTGACCTGAATCTTTTAGTACAGCTGAAAAGAGATCTACGTGCTTTCAGTTCCCCATCCGTTTTTAAACACCTTCCATTCTCGATAAGATTTGGTTAGAAAACTTTGGAAGTATAATATGTTTATGATTTAAATTTTCATATTCAACGGTTGTTTTGCGTTTCTTTATGGCGGGGTGCGGACTTGGAATATAATTATGAGAATGTAGACGAGTTTTTGGTGCAGTTTTTTTACGGAATTTTGATGTTATTGTAAAATATAACACTAGCTCATACGCTCGGCTTCACCCGTGTGGAGATCGGTAAGTGTCCCACAAGATAATACCTACTATTAGGATAAAAATTATTCTATGTGTTAAACCAGGTTATAAAATATTTGTGTGCAAAATTTCTTTCGCCATTATAATATTACAGTAGGATGAGAAGAAAAACATTACGTATGTTTTATTGCTAGTGTGTTATGCAGGCTTTTATCCATAGTACACTAACATTTCGAATTTTAGGCTTAAACTCAGACAGGCGCATTTCTTTGTGTAATTTATTTCATCACCATTGCTCTCAAAACGGTGAACGAAAACATCGTGAGGAAACTCGCATGTCCTAGAACCAAAAAATTCGAAACATGTGACATCTACCAATCCGCACTGGGCCCGCGTGGTGGATTATAGCCTATTCCTTCTCATAGAGATTAGGTCTGTGTCCCAGCAGTGGGAACATTAACTTGGCTGATGATGATGATGACACTCACATTTCGCCAGTAATGCTTAAGTTACAAATATTTATAGGGGCCGAGCCTAATAATATTTGTAACTTATGCCATAAACTGAGCACTCATTCAGGCTCGAAGCTGCTACCGAGAATTTCATGGACAAATGAGAAATTGATGCACTTCATTAAAGATATAAATATGAGGGCCATAATGATTTTGTTGCTAGTTATGGAATGTAATGTAAAACTTTTGACTGCATTCAATCCTTTTTTGAAGGGATAATTGTAGCACTATTTCAGGAAACTTCGTACGTTCAAAATAAGACTGCAGTTATTTATCATTCCTGTGATAATAATTGATCAATTTTACTTAAAAAATCTTGTATTTTCGACCACAAATGAGAATACAGCGACCACAAATAAGTTTCCAATTTTCTTAACATTTCCTCCTCAAATGTTTAATTTCCGTAATGGCATTTTTGGAACATTAAAACTGTGACCCATTTTATAAAAGTGCCATTTTTTATAAGTAATAGAAAAACAAAATTGTGTTTCTAGATGTTAAAATTCCTCATAATGTAATTTGACTAAACGATGGTAGTCGATAATATTGGTAATACTTTGATCCTGGATTATCGTATTCGGCTTTCGTGAACGCCGTTTATATATATATTGTGGAATCGGTCCTGATGAAAATTGCTCTTAAATCATGTTAGAACTTTTTGTTCTAATCTCTTTTGTATATACTTAAAATAAGAAATAGGTTTGAAATATTTTAAATTGTCTCTTTTTTTGTAGAAAGTGAAGTACGAATAAATTATATAGCCGTTTCAACCAAAGTTGCAAAGAGGCTAACCAATACCAGAGGAGATTCTCGTTGGGTAGCTGGAAAATGGGCCTGATTCAGAAGACTCTTCGACATGGTTCGCGTTGTGGAGAGGTTCCTGTTTCTGGAGCCCTAACCACATGGTATCTTGGAACCAGCTTCCGACCAGATAATAATTGCTGATTTTTAAATAGGTTTTTTTTTTTAAATATTTAAAAATGTGTAATTTTAGTAATTCGTGATTTAAAAAAAACTACGAATAATTCTTCTCATTTTCTTGTTCAAAACATTGTGAAAATAAATAGATTTTTTTTAAATTCAGAATCAAATATAAGTAATGTATATTAAACGATGTAATTAATCGTAGAAGGCAATCAATAACTTTATTCAAGGTTTATTCAATTTAATCTAACAGTAAACTATTCCATATCTTGTAAACTAATAATCCAGTTCCCAACGCAACGAATATTATTTTCCTGGAAAAAAAAATGAAATAAAAAAGTTTACCTAAGTTTAAAAAACTTACCTCGCAACTTTGAAAACTTTTTTGAAACACGAAACACGTTAATACAAACCACTTTAAAATTTTAATGCACGAACTAACATACAAAGCACGTATAGTACTATAATCGATGTTTTTTTTCTTTAAGTATTTTTTAAAACAGCCCGCGGAACGTGCGACCGAAGCGACGCCGAACGCTAAACTGAAGGCCTGTTCCTACAGACCAAATCAGCTGAAACTCCGAAGTTACTCCATGCATCTCTGCATTACCCTCTGACGTTTGTACAAAGGGAGGTGGAGTAGGTCTTGGTTAGCTGGTCAAAGCCCTTTGCTGGTTACGGTAATTGAATTTCAATTTATGATAGTAAGTAAGTAAACAATAGATGGAATTATGTATTGGATCTACTCTAGGTACACATGCGGACATAAATATTGTTTGGAATGAATTTGTTTAGTAGGTAACTACAAATACCTCTTCAAGAAGTACATTTGATATGTAGGATTTTTTCAAGGTCACAGTTGTTCCTAGACTTATGTGAGTTTGGAGGGTTGTATTGATGATTTCGATGATCATAATTCTGTAACTACATACGTCTTACAGTCGCGAACGATATTTTCATCAACATACAACTTAGCACTGGCCCGCAAATTGCAAAAAACGTAAGAAAATTTGAATTTCGCGGGCTACCCTGACGCTTTCACCTTAACTACGAATGACATACATAACATCCCCTGTAATTCCAAAAGGGTTAGGGTAGAGGCGTACCCTAATAGTAGGCCCACATTTTGATATAGTATGTTTAAGTCCCATGGAAAAGGGAGCGAGCCCATCGCCATTAATCAGTCACAAATTTAGGTCAGACTCTGTGGCTGTTACTGAGAAATTTCTGAAGGAAAAACCAATAAGGTTGCTTGGCTTGGGAATCGAACCCAGGACCTCGAACAAAGTAATCACGTTTGAGATCACTATACCAACGATGCAATTAAGTAATCAATAATATAATCCGCCTACCACGGCCCCACTGTTGGTACATACGCCTCCTGTCAGAGGAAGTAATCCACCAGGCAGGACCCGTATGTTATTAATTGGTTTAATTACTAAATATCGCTGGACATTAAACACACAGCGCCATCTAGTGCCACACTAAGCAAGGCTTGTGTCGTGGACACCAGATAGTTGATATACTACATATATACTTTTTTGTTTGTAAATACATACTTACTAATTATACATAATTATAAACATCCATGACTCGGAAACAAATGTCCATGCTCATCACACAAACATTTGCTCCAACCGAGATTCGAACTCAGGACCCTATGAACGCAAGGCCTCACTACCACTACGCCATTCGAGTCGTCAATTCAGTAACAAAACAGGAAAACCTCTCATAAAGACCACGACATCAGGCCAAAAATTGCATTATAAAATGTTTTTTTTTTGTAATTTAAATCTCAAAATTATCATCATCAATCCGTTTCCCAACTGTGTTAGGGTCGGTTTGCAGTCCAATCGGATGCAGCTGAATACCAGTATTTTACATGGAGCGACTGCCTATACCTTTGACCTCCAGAACACTGTAAGTACTGGGAAATACCATTAGTGGGACTGGTTGTCAGAGTTTCGGGCCAGTGCATACTGACTACCTGTGAAGACTATCAAAGATGTATTAACCCGAAGATTGATCTAAGCGACTGATATAGGTACAAGACACGAGCTCCATTAAATAACCTCACTAATCCAGTTCCAGTTGAAAACCAGCGTCGGGCACTAGTTGTCCGGCATTTTGCTGAACTGGGCCTATTTGGCGCAGCCGTGAGGCACACAGTGTCACATTTATACTTACTTTTTTGTTTAGTTTTAAGTTTTTTACAAGTAAGGTTTTTATTAATTTAAGTTTTTTTTTCTTTCTTATTATGTTTATACCGTGTGCACTTGTGGCGTGTGCCAAATAAATGTATTTTCTTTCTTCTTTCTCTTTCTTTCATTTGAATCTCAAAATACTAAACGGATTATTTGAAAATTAAACATCTGTCTTGGAACCAGATTTTTTCGCGTTCTCATCCTTTCTTTATTTAACGTACATTTTTTGTATTGTTATAGGCCCAAACCTTCTAACGATGAAAAATTCTTGGAATTCCGTCATGAGAATGTAAATTAATTTCAGCCCAATATTTTACGTTCCGAAGGAAAGGGTTTGCGTTTAATAATGTATACTTTTCTGCGTACGGAGTGTGTAGCTTTTTCATGCATAAAACGTATGGAAACTGTAAGATTAATATTGACCGGCCAATGAAACATGAGCTTTATTACAACGTGACACAAGACACTACCGAGTTTTCGGGTTTTGAAAAAATCGTTAATCCTAAAGATCCAGATCAGGATAACCGGACAAACTTATTAATTTTTGTCATTGGCTATGATAAGTGTGCGAAGTTTCAGTTCCATCCGACGTTTTGAAGAAGGCGAAAATTACGTTCAAAGATTCCGATACATAAATACATACCAAGCTAAAAAAATGTGTTTACAAAAAATCGATATATTTATGGTAGGTTACATACAGAAGCGCCAAAACGTGAGTAACTTCGACACATATTTTTAGAAAAAGAAAGACCTGCTTTCTCACAGCACTACCCTAGTAACATCTGTTCCAAAGCCTGTTTGCTTTCAGCCAGCACAGTGATCTACTGCTGAGTAGTACAGGCCTTTTGTTTGGAGATTATTGCACCATCCATATAGGTATGTGAATTATACTTCAGAGTCCTAAGCACAAACGCGTGATATAAACATAATATAATTTCGAATGATTTTTGAATATAAAATAAAAACATCCCATAGAATTTTGTGACAAACACAATTAGTGTTTTTTTTTACCCATAAATATAGAAATTGAATCTCAAAACTAAGTAAATACATGTGTAATCTCCAAAACCATGTAATTCCAATTTTAAAGTCGTTCAAAACCTCGTTACCTTTACTTTTATGCCAAGCCCACATAAATCCTTTTGTATGAATACCACAACAGGCCTTTAATCTCAATCGCAAAAAGAAACTTTTTAAGAATCAAATGGATGCCCTTTTTCCATTCAATATAAGATCAATCGACTTAAACCGGGCTATGAAATAGTTTTACTTGAGCCCGGAAGATTTTAAGATGAATGAATTGAACATTTCTTTCAACGGGATAAAATGCTTTTTGGATTGATCCCGATTTTTAGAAAGCCTTTACGAAAACAATAATGTAATACAAACAAAGTTGTACAAGAGTCAAAAGGCACATCAGTCCCGTTATTGCTACATTTTTTCCACTAAACTATAATTTTCTTTTACGAGGTCTGTCACAACGCCTTCTGGCTACGTCAGGGCTCTAGAAAGTGGCTATTTTTGCCCACAGCTCATTGAGCATTTGGCAGACGTGGCTAGTCCAGTTCCAGAAGATGACACAACAAACGACCTGTGGTCTACATTAGCCCTGGATCGAAACAACTGTAAGTCACGAGGAGAAGCCTGTGCCCAGCAGTGGAATATCGCAGGCTAACAGTATAGAGAGAAAGAGAGTGTAAGAGTCATAATTACCTGAGTTGGCCGGAGATAAAAGTCTTGGCTGACAAATATTCAGAAATTGACAGAAAACATGAATGTTGCTGAGATGTTTCACCTTGCAATCGTCACGGAGATGATGAGCAACCTGTAGTAATTGGAGAAATACCAGACGGTGAAGAATACCGGAGTATCTTTCAGTTGCCGATGGGGCCGGAAAGTTCTGTAGTGGCGACCGCGAGCCAGCGTTGGAAGACCTCCAACTAGGTGAACCGATGAACTGGTGAAGGTTGCAGGAATCCGCTGGATGCGAGTCGCACGGTACCGGTCAATGTGGCGACACTTGGTAGAGGCCTTTGTCCTGCTGTGGACGTCTTGCGGCTAATTGATGATGATGATGAACTTTCAGTGCGTTACTTTCAGCTTTAACGTAAAACGTGATTTTTTACCCCAAAAAAACGCTTAACAGCAATATTTTTTGCGGCTCGGTAAGAGTCCATTTACCCCTTACCCCCTTACATAGAATGCCAAACCCGTTTCAAGTCTATTCTGTGGCCATTATATATGCAGGTAGCATGATAATCTCGGTAGGTTCTATTGTTAGCAGCCGTCAACGTTTTACCCCTAGACAGCCAATTTCCTCTCTTTCGCCTTTTGCAACATGCAAATAAAAGTTGTTTGTAGACACGTGACCCAGAGAACGGTTGTTTTAATAGAAGTGTCATGAGATGCTAGGTTTTTTAAAATTTTATGCAGTTATGATGAATCATAACAGCAGCGGAGAGCAGCGGTGGCCCAGTGGTGGCGGCCCCGACTTACGAACAGTAAGTCGTGGGTTCGAACACAGACAGGCGCATTACTTTGTGTAATTTATTTCATCACCACTGCTCTCAAAACGGTGAAGGAAAACATCGTGAGGAAACCGGCATGTCCTAGAAATTCGAAGACATGTGACATCTACCAATCCGCACTGGGCCCGCGTGGTAGATTATAGCCCATTCCCTCTCATTGAGAGGAGGCCGTGTCCCAGCAGTGGGATCATTATAGGCTGATGATGATGATGATGATGAATCATCATCATCACATCGTCATCATCTATAACAAGCAGTGATAGCCCTGGTGTGACCGTGGGACTGCCAAGTCATAAGTGTCAAGTTCGAACCCAAGGCATCACGCACCTCTGATTTTTCGGATTCATGTGCGTATTGTTTTTCAGGAGCTCGTGACTAAATAATAACAGCCGCTCGGGCCGATCTTTAGGTTAAGCCGTGCTTGCCTAGGTTGGTCCGTGGATGGGTGACCACCCTTACATACCGAGTTCCCTCATGCCTCGGAAAGCACGTTAAGCTGTTGGTCCCCGGCATCTTTGGCAGTCGTTACACTTAGTCAGTGACCCAAAAAGTCTGACAACCAGTTTAACCAAGTGGTATCGTATTACCCAATATTAACTGGGTTGTGGAGGTCAGATAGGCAGTCGCTCCATGTAAAATACTGGTATTCAGCTGCATCCTGTTAGACTGGAAGCTGAACTCAATGTAGTTGGGAAAAGGCCAGGCAAATGATAATGTGCGTATTGTATTTATTATCACTTGCTTCGGTAAAAGAAAATTTTATAAGGAAACCAGCATGCCTGAGAGATATTTCTCGTTGGCATGTAAAGTCAAGTCAGAGGACCACGGGTGGCAGAATAAATCTGACACTAGGTAAGGTAGGTACTAACCACACGATAAAAAAGAAAGATATCATCATCCTCATGATGCTAAAATGGCCTGGAATTACCCACTGCCGGGTATAGGTCTTACCTTTTTTTCTGCCAGAATTCCCTGTTCTGTGCGTCCCTTATCCAGGTGTATCCCGCAACTTTGATGATATCGCCGACCCAACCAACTCTAGGATGAATGGTTCAGGTCAATGATTCGGTTTTTATGGTAATGCGTTTTGCATCTAAGGCCTGAGTCGAATAAACCTATCCTTAAAGTTAGCTATATTCATTTTAACGTAGGTACTTTCAGCATAATAAAGTATTTTTCATCCCCCCATCTCGGAAAGAGTATTTTTGCTCTTCGATATCTGAGTGCAAAAGCCGTTTTATCGTCTTGGGGGTAAAGTAGATTTGAATTTAGAACATCGTGTGCACTAAGCATGTGAATTCAAAACATCATTAAACCTATTTACTTCTACCTCTATGGTACCGATTTTATCATGCAATTTTTTTTTAATTTGTTAAGAACTCAGACTCGGAACCTTCTTGGTGTACTTTTTTAATATGTTTTGCGCGCGCCATTTTCTTTTCACGTCATATTGTTAACACCTTAGGTTAAAAACAAGGAATCCAACTTGAAAACAAGTGAAAAACCTAAAATGACCACTCATTATCTAGCGACGAGGAAGTTTATTTGACGCCAACAGAATTAACTGAACTTGTTAATAATGCGCATTTTTTTGCGTTTAGTCATTTCCTCGCTGAGGTGGGATGAAAAGTTACGTGTTGCACTCGAGTGCAAAGATTTTTCACCTCGTGCTCTTTTGATTCCCTCGCTAACGTTCAAGATTCTATGTTTTGAATCCCTCGCTGCACTCGTGACTCAATTTTAGAATCTTTCGCTTGCTCGGTCATCAAAATTGAACACACGGTTAAAAAGCAACTTTGCACTCTTGTATAACAAGTAACTATTGTATTTCTTCAGAAATTTCCAATAGTAGAAATCACATGTTTGACATAGTTTTTCAATATTTAAAATAATATAAGCAACTTTAGAATGTTTGATACATTAAGGCATAAAAATAGTCCAGCGCTATCGGACTATCAAGCGGTCCGGTTGAGCGGTCCGCACGGCCCGAAGTTCAAGTTGAAGCAAATCTTACATTGCAAAGGCTTGTATGGAATCCGTTGATACCTTAACACACGTACACCGCGCGGAAGAGCGGTGCTTACCTCCTGAGGCGCGCCACATCGCCACAAAATCCGCTTCACCGCCTCCACCAGTCCGTGCGACCGAGCGGTTCGTGTCTGAATCGCCTTAGATGAAAATATGTTGATTTAAATTACTTAAAAAAATAATAAAATGAAATCACGAATGAAAATAGGTTTTATCCGATCAGGCAAGGATTATGACTTCAATCACTGCTTAAAATATAGATGAATCGGGATCAAGATACTCACACCTGACAGCCTGTCTTAAAATCTCTGGAATATAAGAAATCTTGGATTATGCTACCTTTGCTAAGAAAATACCTCAATTCATTTAATTTTTAATTGCATTGCCTGGCTCTCATTGGACGAGCTAATCAAAACAGAACACTAATTCTCCTGGGAACCGTTAACGTTAAATCAATCAATTTAATTGAACTGAATTGAAATGTATTCATGCTATTGGCATGAGTCCAGCTTTCTTGCAGGTTTATTAGGAATGGAGGTAGGTTATTCCTTAAAGGAGTGACCACACAGACTCGCACGGAATTGGCTTCAAAAATAAGCTTGATGCCATCATCATTCTCATGCCCTTATCCTAATTATTTGGTGTCGGCTCATCATATCTTCTTCCATACTACTCTATAACTCGTCATCTCATTAGAACTGAACTTTGAGACTGATGCAGACTTCCTTAAGGTGAAAGCGACAGGGAGGCCCGCGAAATTCAAAATAATTTTCTTACGTTTTTTTGCAATTTGCAGGGCAGTGCTAAGTTGTATGTTGATGAAAATATCGGTCGCGACTGTTAGACGTACTTATGTAGTTACAGAGTTATAATCATCAGAATCATCAACACAACCCTCCAAGTTCATAAGAGTCGAGGAACGAATTTTTCACGGTCAAAGTCGTTCCTGGACTTTCGGTTCGGGCTACCTTGGAGCTTCAGCCTTTAGTATTGAACCTTGAGAACTTTCCTTCCCAAATTTTTAATTGTGAGATCTATTATTTATTGATACTTTTTTGGTAGCTCATGAATGAATTAATCCTTGATTGTATATTGTATCACCCATTTCAAGGAATGCACCCAATTTCTAATCAGGCTTTTAGATAGAAAAATCGATTGCATGATTATGTGATTTTATTATGAAATAGTAGGTAATAATATGAAGCTAAAATTGCCCATTTTTAACCCCCGACGCAAAAACGACGGGGTGTTATAAGTTTGACGTGTCTGTGTGTGTGCGTGTATGTCTGTCTGTGGCATCGTAGCGCCCAAACGGATGAACCGATTTTAATTTTCGTTTTTTTTTTTTGAAAGGAAAATTAGTCGGGAGTGTTTTTAGCTATCTTTGATAAAAATCAGTCCAAGATGGCCGCCGCCACAAAATGGCGGAATATATTTTTATTTCAACAAATCCCTCAATATGGGTATTAAATGAAAGGGCTTGACTAGTAGAATACTATATGTCACCGTAAAATTGTCAAATACGTTATATTGTAATATCACTAGCGATATTGTAAAGTCTCGAATTATTGTCAAATGAACATATTGCTTACAATAAAACGCATTATTTTTCGTTAAATGCATGCGATGGTAGTCAACTCACGCGGTGTGGAGAGAAGGAGGGAGCCCAGTGGTACCACTCTCATGAAAAGATACTGTACCATTCCTGAGAAATATCGATTAATATAACCTAACCTTAAAACACTTCATATTCCCCTAGAAAGCGTAGTCGACGGAGCCCCGCTTCGCGGGCCCCATATTTCCGAGTGCAGGGTATAAAGGAACCTAACTAACCTAACGGGGGGGTGCCCCAAGTCCCGTTTATGGGGCAAGAGATACTTGCGTATGTTCAGTTGACAATAATTCGAGACTTTACAATATCGCTAGAGAGATACACGTTATATTGTAATATAACGTATTTGACAATTTTACGGTGACATATACACTATGATAAATTAAAAATCCAAGATGGCCGCCACCACAAAGTGGCGAATTAACGAATTATTTTCTACTTAAGTTTTAGTACATTGTGTCGAGGGTTTTTAAAATTTTAATTTTTATTTTAATTAACTGTCTATAACTTACTTACGTATAACTGTCAGTTAGTATGCCACGTTTCGTAGCTATCGTGGTTCCTATAAAAAGGTTAGCTTGAAATATCCTATCGGCGTCACCTAGGTACCTGTCACTTTATTCATAGAAAGATCCAAGAATAATTTTCTGTGAGGTTTTGTTTCTAACCACGTCGACAAGCAAAATGTCAAGCAGACAGAGATAGCAACCTACCGAAACCAAACAGTAAGTAATTGAAAGTGACCGTAAGACATGAAATCTTTGTGACTGACACGCTTCCAAAGTAATCACATTCACTTCCACGTAATTCTAACAACAAATCGTCTACAAACACCAAAATCTTCCCCCCACATTACATTCACTAAATAAAAATAAACATAACAAATGTGCTTCCTTCCTACGCTAGCTCTCGACACACGGGACCCGTAGGCCATATGGCCGTCTCCCCAACGTCGTCGTCGGCGCTCACTCAAACATCTAATTTCCGCACTCCCCGTCTGGGCTCTCATTTATATGAAGTCGGACGTCCACTGATACGAAGAATATAGAGCAAGATCCCAGGATTGGCAGATATAACTTATTTTCTGATTGACGAAATCATTGTTAGTTATTTTTTCGGAGCTTAAAACGTTATTTTAAGCCAGACATCAGGTAATGTTAAGAATTAGTAGGTACATATAATTTTAAGCAAGCGATATCTTTTCAGTGGCCACCGGCACAAGTTAGCAGGTATTCATACGTTCACAGTACATACCAACACTCGATGCTAAACATTTTGTATATCAGATATTAGGTAAGGTCGGGCGGTTCTGGGATCTTGAATAAATATGCCAAGAGAGGTTTACCACGTGAGCTGCACGGTTCATTTGTTTGGCAATAAAACAAATGAAAGAATCCGCATCGAAGCAGGACTCAATTGAAGTAAACAAGTGAAACACGCTTTCAATTCAGGCGACATGTCGAAAAAATGTGAGGTAGCTGGAAAGTATTCCGAATGGACTAAAACTGGTTTTTTGGAGGTGCACTAGGGAGACTATCCTAGTTTTCAACCTCGAGGACCCTATGTGAGGGACGGAGGGATAAAAACTTCACCTCAACCCCAAACAACCTGTTAAAGTTCCATTAACTTTGGAATCCCACTAGGTGGACCGATGACCTGATGAAGGTCGCAGGAATCCGCTGGATGCGAGTCGCACAGGACCGGTCAATGTGGCGACACTTGGCTTATGTCCAGCAGTAGATGTCTTTCGGCTGAAATGATGATGATGATGACGAACTTCGGAATACTTTCCAGGTAAAAGTAAATCACTGCTGGACTATTTTCGCTTGACGAATGTTGCGTCATTTGAAGAAGTGAACCCGGCACCACGCGTTCGGGGAAAGCGAGTCTGGGTTTTAGTGGACGATTCTGACGACAATTTTAAACAAATTGTAGCTAAACTTATATTGTCACTTACGGGATATCTTCCGTGATTAGCCCGCGATCATGGCGCTTGCAACAGCGTCGAAATATCGGGAGCTCAAAACAATAAATAATCACGGAAGATATCCCGTAAGTGACAATATAAGTTTAGTTTTAAACCGTGAAAGCCTAAAACAGAAATTGTAGCTAATTACAAGAGCGTAGCTTAGCTCTGGGTGGCTGTGGAACACTGCCCTTGTGCTTATAAACCGTCTCAGGAGTATTTCTTCAATGTTTTTCGCTCATAAACTCAAGTGTATTATTATTTGCGGTGTTTTATGGTAGTGGCAAAGTTTCGAGTGGAAAAATGCGATTTGAATTGTAAAAAGTTTGGAAATCGCGTTTGGACGAGGGGGTTTTGGGGATGGGTAAAGTTGCCAATTTTTTAATTGAGTGGTAGGTCGTGTGTTCGAAGTCAGCCAGATTCATTCATTTGTTTAATTTATTTCATCACCATTGCAGCAAATCATGGGTCAGGCATATTCTAGAACCAAAACTTCGAAGACATGCGAAATTCGTCAATCCTTCACTGGGTCCAAGTGGTAGACTACGGCCCATTCCCTTTCATAGAGAGGCGCCCTGTATCACAGCAATGGGAACATGATAGGCTGATTATGCTTAAGAGTACCCAGGACAGTTGGTAAGTTTTTTTTTTTATCATTGAAACAGAGCTGTAAAATATATGTCACCGTAAAATTGTCAAATACGTTATATTACAATATAACGTTTATCTCTCTAGCGATATTGTAAAGTCTCGAATTATGTTCAACTGAACATACGGAAGTATCTCTTGCCCCCATAAACGGGACTTGGGGCACCCCCCCGTTAGGTTAGTTAGGTTCCTTTAAACCCTGCACTCGGAAATAGGAGACCCGCAAAGCGCGGGCTCCGTCGACTACGCTTTTTAGGGGAATATGAAGTGTTTTAAGGTTAGGTTATATTAATCGATATTTCTCAGGAATGGTACAGTATCTTTTCATGAGAGTGGTACCACTGGGCAAGGAAGACCCCTCCTTCTCTCCACACCGCGTGAGTTGACTACCATCGCATGCAGTTCACGAAAAATAATGCGTTTTATTGTAAGCAGTATGTTTATTTGACAATAATTCGAGACTTTACAATATCGCTAGTGATATTACAATATAATGTATTGGACAATTTTACGGTGACATATACATAACATACTTATCATCACGCCTGTAATCCCTGCAAGCGTAGGCAGAGGTGTACATAATAAAGCACTCATATTTCGCCAGTTATGTTAAAGTCCCATGAAATAGAGAGCGCGCCTATTGCCATCAACCGGGCGTATATCCAGACTCCATGGCTACTAGTGAGAAAGTCCTGATGAAAAAACTTAACATCACTTTGCCTGACCCGGTAATCGAACCCAGGGTCTCATGCTGCGCAATCGCGCCTGTGACCACTCGACCAATGACGTACCTATCTGTAAAATATAAATATATAAATATCGCTGGACATTACACACAGCGCCATGTAGTGCCACACTTAGCAAGGCTTGTGTCGTGGTCACCAGACAGTTGATATACTACATATTATATACTTTTTATTTGTAAATAAGTACTTATTATACATATAAACATCCATGACTCGGAAACAAATGTACATGCTCATCACACAAACATTTGATCCTACCAGGATTCGAACCCGGGACCTTATGAACGTAAGGCAGCCTCACTACCGCTGCACCATTCGGGTCGTCAGATATATGTTAGTTCATTAATGCAGAGATGTATCTTTTTTTTTTGATGGCGTACTTTAAAGCTACGTCTTAAATAATTTTGCTGTGGGCTTTTTCGTGAACATTGGGAGGTGAATTTTGCCTAAAACCTCATTATTAATTATCACCCTTATTCTCCCTCAGTTTTAAATTGAAGACAAAACTTCTAACGAAGAAAAAAAGATCCTCTTCCTCCATTTCATTTTCCTCAACTTTTATGGTTAGGTACTCCGAAATCCCTCTTTGCCTTGAAAATTTCAGTATGCATAAAATGCTAATTATACTCAGGGGACCAGACCCAAATTGTGGTAAGAGAAAATGAAGGCAAGTGTTTATTTCGGTGATGAAATTGCACACTTAATGCTGCAACATTACTTTTTTTATTACATCGTTTTAGTGGCCAGAGATGTTTACGAATTCATGCCGGGTTCCTTATAAAACGGGCTGATATTGGTTAGCTTCTACACTGTAGCATGAGAGGCATCAAGTTTAGTTTCAATCACCAAATAGATCCAATTTATAATTTAGAGGTATCATATACAGGGTGGAAGGAGTCCGACATTATTCTGAACCACACATCAATCACTCACCGGCAATTAAAAAAAAAACGTGGAGGGCATCTTATGTTTTTAATCAAATTAAAGACAAAAAAAAAACAAAGCTTAGATACACACAAAGGTATCATTATGTTTTAAATGTGTGTATTTCGATCCAAATGGAGTAAGAGAAAAATAAGTTTCCTATAGAAATTTTAAATTCCTCATAACTCTAGTTTAAATCAGTGTCCATTCAAAATGTTTATTTGGGAACCTAGATATTCTGTAATCCAATCGAAATAAATACAGAGTACCTTAAGAATATGTTTGATTTATAAATTATTTTGGTATTACGTTTGTATGAAATACGCATGCTCACGCGTAACCCTAATTACTCGCATGGGGTCAAAATACATTCGCATTAAAAAAATGAGGCTTATTCGTCAAAGGGTAATCTTTGGGAACTGCCGATAGAAGTGAAAACTAAGTACTCCAAAATAAACCTTAATCTTAATTGTATGAGGTTGTTTTTGACTGACCGTTCTATAAAAGCGTTTGGTGACGATGACGCGAGATCCATGATTTTTGTTCACCCAAAAAGTGCTCAAGGCACTGTTTGGCCGTATAGGTATTGCAGTTTTGTAGAAATCAGCTGTCGCTGCAGACAAAAAAAAATCCTCCTAAGGTTCAGAATGATGTCCTGAAAACGTGATAATGAATGAAGTCTTTTCCACCCTGGATACAGGTAAAATACTGAACACTTAATGTAAAAAACTTCAAGGCCTTTCTCTGTGAAGGTATCGTTTGAAGAAAATCCATTAAAGGGCCTAATGACAACCATTATTATCTCGTTCTCCAGTGCATTTAAAGAAATTTTCATTCTTCTAATTTAAACTAAATTGAAGTTGCAGTTTAAAATCCTGAGTTCATTTCATAAAACTTACAGATCTTTACTATCTCAACTTATTATAATAGACTATTTCCCGTTAAAACATGTCACCTACTTCACCTAACTCTATAGTACTTACAACACAAGATATAATACATAATAAACACTATCATAATCATTGTAGTCGAGCAAGAAGACACATTTACAGCTAAACCCAACATAATTCAGCCAAATATACCCGTCGTCTTCTAAACGACAAGACACGCGAATATAAACTACGGGAGCATGCAATATAGTTGTCTTAGGTCGGTTATAGACCAACCACAGAAATTTACACTTCCAGGAGGATGGCTCGTTTATCGCTTCCGGTTAAACGGTACCCCTTAGTAAGACTTTGTCAGACTTTCGGGGCACTATCTGTGAAGATTGTCAAAGATCTACAAATGACAACCGGGACCATTTTTTATTAAATCTCTTCGTGCCTCGGAAAGCACGTAATAGTACATTGTTACCCTAGGGGTGAAAGTAACTTATTAAGTCCCGACACGGGGATTATTTAGCATGCACGGGGATCATTAGCACCCTCACTACGTTCGGGCGCCAGGGCGCCAAATAGTTCGAGGCGCTAAATAAGTCTTTAACCCGAAGTAAATATTTTGCTTTCCATTACAAACACAAGGAAACATAAAAACATGAATCAATAAAAAAAAAAACAAATCAAGATCGAATTGCCGCTTTCCCGGATATTTTGTTTTTTTTTTTCTGTGGCCGGCCAGCTAGCTGTTCAGCCATTACCTATATTTTTAATTTTCATCATTGAAAAAATGGTAAATATTTTACATAAATCTATATTATTTTAAAGAAATAGTTGAAACTAAATTGTAAAAAGTTATTTCAAAAATGTATAGTTTTTAGTTAATACTAAACTCTATGTTATTTCAATTTTACATCGCGCTGTAATTGAGTGGCTGTATATAAAGTTGGAACATGGTTCAACAGAAATGTGAAAATGGAACTAGTTTTTTTTGATAATTTGACAGCTGTCAGTTGAAAGCGATTCTCCCTGAAAAGTGTTACTTTCAACCCGCTCCTCAGGCAACTTCAGGCCTACTTTCCGAGTATGAGTAAAGAAAAGACATTTCTTTACGTGCTTTCCGAGGCACGAAGAGCTTTAATTAAAAAATGGTCTCATAAAAGACGACTTTCTCCGTCTGTCTACGGAAATAATTTACTGTCGGACGTAATCATCGATAGTCTGCATAAGGCCTTATCCACATCTAACCGATGCTTAACTGTACCTCAGAGATTAACGATCTCTTTCGGGGCTACGGTCTGGGGTGGTAACCGAGGTTTGATCCCTTAGAAAATTTGTTAATACGAGGATTAGGGGATTCAATTTACCTTGAATATTTGATGAATGGGATGTGTTTTGATTATGTGAGGTTGTTATTTATTGAGTGGGTAAACGATGGCTTAATTGGAGGAGGGTATGTTGACTAAAATGATTACCTACATAATTAATTTGACCTTCTATTATGTTTCTTGCGGGTAATTTTCCTCGTTTGCTTAGAAACATTCTCTAATACTTATCTCGTGCCGAAAAGAAACTATGTGTGAGTTGCCTATGTCTATAGTTCTGCATAGTTATTCACAAACGCTCGATTAGCTTCCGATTCGACAAGTCGTATGTCTGTCTTTTTTATCATTACGAAAGCGAGCGAGAAAGACATACTTACGACTTTCCGAATCGAGCTATTGTGAATAAGTATGCTGTACTACAATCGAATAAGTACCATGCACCGTTGACTAAACTACTACCTCGTTGATCTTTTGGTCGCAAGCGCAACTAATGAGCATGAGGCCTGGGGTTTGATTCCCAAGTCAGACAAAGTGTTATTGGGATTTTCCATCAATAATTTCTCAGTAGAAGCCCCGGAGTATACTCGTAGATTTTTTGTGCTTGGTTGTTGGAAATAGGCTCGTCCCCTATTAACTGGCAAAATATGGGTGTACTATAGGTACACTTCTGCCGAACTTTCCGTAATTGACAGCAGGAATGTTTATATTAGGTGCATTTTTGTACTTTTTAGAAGAACACAGACGTGTTGCTATGTCGTGTTCGTTCACCCTTTTGCATTAATCTTGTCCAGGTTTTTCAGACTTGGTTAATTGGGTTGGTCAACAGCCTATCTACCTTGATTCATCTTACTTAAGCTAATGTGTGCCTGACTCATCATTTTGTAAGAGATCTATTTCAGCTTCATCATTTATCATGAGTTTGAGGAATCGTGGTGACGCCCATCCGGCATTCCATCTGCACCTTCTAGGATTTGAGCAGCAGGTGGTTACATCATCATTTCAGCCTAAAGACGTCCACTGCTGGTCTCCCCCAAGTGTCGCCAAATTGATTGGATCCTCGAAACCTTCACCAGATCATCGGTCTACCTAACGGTAGGCCTTCCAACGCGACGTCTATTCCCGGTCGCCACTCCAGAACTTTTTGGCCCCATCGGCCATGCGTTCTGCGACCAATATGCCTGCCACTTACCTAATAAAAGTTTGGCTATTCTTCGGGATACGTCGGTAACCTTGGTTCTCTTGCGGATGTATTCAAACTGGTCCAATATTATTTGAGTCCATCGATAAGCAAAGAAAAAGAAAATTAACCTAATCCCACCCCTCCCAGCTGTTCTGTTCACTTCCAGTATGACCGAATCCAGCTGAATACCAAGATGTTACATGGAAATTTTACCACTTTACAACCCAACTGGGCAGGGAAGTCAGATTGGCTTGGTAACACAACTTAATAAGACTGACATTCACACTTAAAGACATCTGACTACTACTACTACTTTTAAGACTACTAAAGTCTATAAATTACTACCGCGACCAGGGAACTCTACAGATAATGGATGATTATTTTCAACGATGGTCACACATCCTGCAAACACACATCACAAAGGGTAGCTTAACCTTCCAACCCGTGCGGCTGTTTTGACTTAACTACAAGCCTTTAATAATTGTTCGTATACAAAGAAGTATACAAAGAATTATTTGTTCTAAATTCAAACAAGTTTGCTGCTGATAATATTGGAATGCCATTTCCAGCGAAATGATTCATTGATTGCATTTGGCATCTCACAATTCAAACTTCGAACAAACATACTAATTAGATTTGTGAGTTAGCAATCAAGAGTTCTTCTGATCAATTAGCAGATGAGTTACGAATGAGTTTCGTCTGTTTCACGTTTTAGTCTAATTATCCCATGTCAGGGAGTTATCCTTTAGGTAAGTACTTGCTAATCATGGCAGGTAGCGGTAAGTTTAAGTAGGTTAAATTAAGCTTTATAATTATATTCACCCAGTCAGGATACAAAAAGTTGCCAGATTTTTAAAAAAATCTGCTGTTCTATACATTTTAAATGTGTAGTATTGCACTTTTGTAGGAATTTTTATACGAAAATTATATACTGAATACGTGACAACCGTTTTAGCATCTGTGTCCTCCACTTTGTTCAGACTATTAAGAAAGTAAGAAAGAGGAGAAAAATTAGGAGGAACATTGAAGTTTCCTTCAGGTTGTGATCTTAAGTATGCCACAAAATTAGGTTGGTGGTTGATATTCTGAGAAGAATTCAAAGCTTGTAAAGGCTAGACGAATCGCGGTATGTAACACCACACGCGATTCCACTATCCTTTTCTTACCACCTTTCTTCTACAGATATAAACTGAAAAGATACTCACCATAATAAGGATGCCACATACCATCCACCGAAAACATCACCATTTAGTCTAAAATAAAAAAAGTGAAGGAAGTTTCACGCCTCGTTTAGCTGTGTGAAAGAGATGCATGATGCAGTGTGGCGAGCGACGGCCAGTAATTAAAGTAATGGCTGCGTAGGGTTGCCAGCTGTCAGAAATACAAGACACGGCCACTAGGATTTATGTTCTGTGAAAAGGAAATCCACAGGGCAATGGAGTTAAGCTATCTTGAGATTGCTTGAAGCTTGGGTTGAACGTAGCTTGTTCAATGTTTTTTTCTGAGGGCCTAGACGAAAATACTGTCTCATCATCTGCCTAGCCTTTTCCAAGTGTGTTGGGGTCGGCTTCCGGTCTAACCGAATGCGGTTATCTGGTTAGACTGGAAACCTACCCCAACATAGTTTTATTCTTCTTGTTAGCATGCCATTTTAACTGAATCAGCCCAAAATTTGGCGATGACTTTGGCACTTTCAGTAGCGTCCCTCAGCTCCTCTGATGTGTAAACAAGAGGACAGGCAGGACATGGTATCAAGTGTTGCATCGTTTGTGGGGAAACACCACATTGTAAGTAGTTTTATTTGCATGTACGCGGCTAATAAGTAATTACTAGTTGGTATGAAGATGCCTGAAACTCACTATGTGTTTTATAACTATATTTTTTTCATAAGCGTGGCAGCCCTACTCCTCACATATATTTCAAAATGGATGCAGCAATATCTGTATAGATAGACTATGAAGAATTTTATCCGTTTCATTAATTACTGATGTGTCCATGTGCAGTGGGGATTATTGGCGACAGGTCTTATTAAGTCCTGGCTTATTTTTAGTACAGTAGATTGAGCATTCTCTATAAAGCGGCTTTCAGACTGCGCTATACTATTCTGTTATATAGTATAGCAAAGCGGGACCTAATGCTACACTATATAGCATGGTGTTCACATTACGCGATGTTATCGCAAGCGTTTATAGTATATAGCAAGCTCAGAAAGAGTTCAAATTAGTGGGGAAAACAATCGCTCAAATCGGACGGCCGGGGGTGAGGGAGGAGGAAGAGGGCGGCGCGCGACATAGCATAGCATGAACTCAGCGTATCGCACCATTTTATAGCATATTGTAAGCCAATAATATATAGTATAGCACAGTGTAAACGTGTCCCTAACAAATGTATGGTGAGCGATATTGTTGAGCCATGAGCTATATACTATATAAGGTGTTAAAAAATTAACTGCAAGAAAAAATAATACTACGCCAGATGTACAAATTACTAAAAAAATATCATTGTCTAGTCAGCTATTTAAAATGGTATAAAACTTATTGAGAAGTCATGGACTACATTATTAATATCGTTTTTGATTTAGTACAGGAAGGCGTTCATCTCATAAAAGGTATTCGGAAATTCAAAAAAACAATTCTTCAATTTACAAATTATTTAATTTATTTTATTTTTAATCAACAACAATCACACCGGCAAATCTGTGGGAAACTTTGTGAGCGAACATGTTAGTACGAGAGCCCATGTCCAAAATGTTTGCCTCAACCTTTTACGATCAAATCCGTAAAAAATGTAAATTGGTTATTGTGATTCCAAAAATACTAACTTCAGTTACTTGCCTGACCGCGTTTTCAAATAAGCTCAATTTTATGAAATTGATTAAAAATAATTATAATTCACGAAATTGTTTTCTTTGATTTTCCGCATACCTTTTACCTTTGTTTTTCTTTTTTACAAAATCAAAAACATTTTTCATATTGTAGTCAATAAGTTTTCAATAAGATTTAAACCATTTTAGAGAGCTGATAAGATAAGGATGTTTTTGTAGTATTTTGTACCTCTGGCGTAGTATTATTTTTTTTCACTAGACAACATCTTTTTAGGACGGAATGGCAAAAATTACAGAAAAAAATTGTTTCATAAGTGATTTTTCCTAAAGGTGTAGTTTTTTGAACTTTTAGTTATTTTAAAAGGTCTGCTGCGTCGTCAGCTATGTTAAATTACATACAGTACATTCGCGCCGTAAATCGTTTTTAAATTGGCTTTAAATGATTTAATCTGGGATTTTTCATAAAAAACTAAAAATCGAAGTAACTCAAAAACCACTGAATTTCGGTAGAACATTTGGTGGCTTAATTTCTTGCATTTTAACCCTACTATAACGTCCTGCAAGGAATACGTCGAATTACCAGTAACCCTGTATATGCTATTATTTTATAGCGTAGTCTGAAAGCCGCTTAAAGAATTGTTATAAATTGAAAAAAAAATCGTACTGCATCGAAATACAGGGTAAACAAACTCAACACGAAGCTGTCAACCAAGCATTCTGTACATCAAATTAAGTAACTATCGCAAAAAAAATGCTGGGAAACGCCTTTTTTTTGGGGTGGAAAATCATGTTGTGTGATAGAACTTAATGTAACGCACTCAAAACATTGTGCTGATGGATGGATTGAATAGTACGACGGTCGTAGAGGTGTTTAAAGTAAAATCTTGCATTTAAAACTTACATAAAAAAAAAAAACTGTTTATAAGTTGGAACTTTCCCAGTTGGTTCACAGGTATGGTGTAAATAAAAAAATTAAAGCAATGACGGGGAGAACAAGTGCCTTTCGGCTTCGCTAAGAGGTTTTTTACACCCTTTAGATCAATGAGCACTATTTAAATTAGGAGTTTTTTTGCGGGTTTCACCTCTGGCCCATTTTTTTCAAGAATTTCTTTTGTGTTGTTGGTGCGTTTACAAACATTTTAACTCACTCTGGTGGCGTACCATGACGTCTTAAAGCAGGATTGTTTTAATCTTACTCCAGAGTGAGAAAGAGATGGCGCTAGACGTTCTCTATAGCTCCGTCTCTTTCCCACACTGGAATAACGTTATAACATTCTTGCTTTAAGACGTCATGGTAAACCCCCAGGTTTCAAGTTTGTAACCCTGTCCATTTGTCCATTTAAGCCAGTTTCCGCGGCCATTACTAACGACCGCTGCCTGAGCACGCTCTAGACTCTAGAACGTTCCACTGCGTTACCCTTATTGCAGCACTTTGTCTTTTTTTCAAGTTAAATGAACTGATATTAAAGATCGTGTTTTTGTTCCGTGGACTACACTAGCATTTTGTAGGGAATTTTCTGGGGAAAATTGAATGGTGGAAATGTGGGTCTATATCTCTTTTGATGTAGTTTTCCTGAATACCATAGTAACGGGTAGTATTTTTAACTAGTACTTATTTTAACGTCACCCCTATAATCCCCGTAGGGTTAGGCAGAGATGTACCTAATGTACACCCACATTTCGCCAGATTATGTTTCTTAAGTCCCATGTAAAAGGGGGCGAGCCTATTGCCATCAATCGGGCGACCTGCCGGGGTTGCAGGCCTGTTCGAAAGAGATACCGTGGCCCCGGGACATAAAGGGCGAGGAAGGAACATGGATGGGTTTTAGTCAGTAAAAGTCTGACACTCCCTCCCGCTCCGCCCAGAGTGGGAGGAGTCATTTGATGATTTCCCATCCATTATTTATTTTTTCGGATGCGAAATCATCAAATAACTTCTCCCACTCTGGGCGGAGTGTCAGCCTTTTACTGACTAAAACCCATCCATGTTCCTTCCTCGCCCTTGATGTTCCGGGGCCACGGTATCTCTTTCGAACAGTCCCGCAGCTTCTGACATACTCCCACTATTACGTTTGTAATTTTATTGTTACAAAAGTCATCGAAGCCAGGTCCACTGATAATGTAACCGGGTTGTATATATATAGGTATATCTATTATTAGATACACATATGTCTAATATTTTAGTAAATACATTGCCTAAAGAAAGTTCAATACCTTCGCCATATTTCTAGTAACAAACTTACTCTGCACACCTCTCAACACAAACATATCAAATTATAATAACTTATAACACTCCATTCCTCATGAACTAAATACAGCTACCTATTCGTTACAAAGTTATGTTATAACATAACACCAATAGGGTTCTCGTTATCTCATGTTTCGTATCGTTATTGTTAAAACTTCCAAACTTCTGCGTCTACATTTTCATTTAAAGTTGGGGACAACTTGTTATTTCTGTACTTATTGTACATTGTTGGGACATTACATCTGTTATAATATTTAATAATAATATAAGCCTGAGATTGTCTCAAAATAAGAAAGGAGATCGTGGCTAAATAATAACTGGCGCTCGGGTCAATCTTTAGTTTAAGCCGTGCTTGCCTAGGTTGGTCTGTCCATTGCCACCACCACCACCCTTATATACCGGGTTTCCTCCGTGCCTCGGAAAGCACGTTAAGCTGTTGGTCTCGGCTGTCATTTGTAGATCTTTGACAGTCGTTATAGGTAGTCAGTGGCCCAAAAAGTCTGACAACCAGTCTAAGAGGTATCGTATTACCCAGTACTAACTGGGTTGTGGAAGTCAAATAGGCAGACGCTCCATGTAAAATACTGGTATCCATCCGCTTCCGCACCCGCATCTGGTTAGACTGGAAGGCAGGTGATGATTGTCTTAAAATAGGACAAAAAAGTACTTGAGGGGGAAGCGCCAGGGTAGCAGGGTAGGGTTTGGTTGAACAGAGAGAAAAGGAGAAGTCTCGTTTAGGCCAGCGGAGACAAGAGACATGAGTGGCGTGCGGTGAGCGGTCTGCTGTGAGCGGCGGCAGTCTCCGCTTTGCACATTTCCTCACAGCTTCGATGATACATCCTATCTTTTACGCATCTCCTCTCCTCTCCGCTTCACAGATCTCCGCTGGTCTCCACTTTATACATTTCCTTTCCTCTCCACTTTGCACATCTCCGGCTGATACACGCTAGCTCTAACGCATCATCCTCTTCGGTCCAACTTCGGTGGATATACCCTAGCTCTAACGCATCTCCTCTTCGGTCCAACTTCGGTGGATACACCCTAGCTCTAACGCATCTCCTCTTCTCTCCACTTCACACATCTCCACTCGACTCCGCTTTGATGGAGTTCGGTCTCACACTACGACTCGTATCTCATACGAGTACTCTTCTAGGCCCAGTAGATTCGACCAATAACATTGGTCTTCATCGCGTCTCTCGTCTTTCCTATGATTGGTCGAATCTTGCACATCTCTCCGCTCAATTCCTGTCCGCTTTGGTGGAAACCGGGCCTTACATTTGTTTTATTCTCAGTCGCTACCCCATGCCACGTGTAACACGTGTCCCAAGAGTGCATGACACAGACTATTTATAATAGCGACGTATCTACCAGACACCTCTTAGGAAATATATGAGGTGTTTTGTAACAACTCAAGGTCAACTCAAAGGTCATAAGAGTCCTGAAAAAATGTGAACCACCAACCGAACTTGTGACCTTTTGCTGGACAATGCGATACCCCATAGTTACCCTTTCCCGAGGTAATTGGCTCATTACTTTAGTGTTTCTGCTCACAGAATGAAAGGACACCTTACCTCAAAGGTCATAACTGTACCAGTGTCAGATGAAAGCGTTAAGCTGAAATTTCATAAGAGTTTCAGATGACCATTTAACCTTTTTCTGCCCACGTGTAACATGATTAAGCCAAAAAAAGTAAATGTATTGCAGTCTTCAGTTACACCATACGTCAGATACTTGAAACTGAGTCCGTAAATGGCGGATACGTGCCAAAAATGTTTGGAGAAGGTTCCGTGCGTAAAAGTTTGGGCGGTAATATATTAACAGGAATTCGAAAGCGCATCTACCTACTTCTCTGTTGAAAGCGATGCAAATGATCAACGCGCTTGCCAAATAAAAGGCACTGGCTGGTTGATGTAGCTGTCATTTGTTTTATTTTTTTAAGTTCAGTGAGGAAGGTGCAAAGGAACATAATTTTAGTGAGGAAAATGTTGAGTTTGAATATAGATGGATATAAAAGTAGAGGAAGACCAAAGAAGCGACGAATGAACTGTGTGAAGGATGATATGGCTAAAAGCATGAGATAACTAATACTACAATGGGGTTCTCACTTAACACCTCTTGCAGGGCGGCTGTGTTCAGCAGCATAAAAGCTATTAGAAACATCCGTCAATTCACTGATGTAGATACTTTAGTTACTTTCAAAGTGTCTTATGGCATTTTGTTATGGGGACGGGCTGCAGACATTTGAGTCTAGCTTTTTTTAATCTGCCGATCCCACATAAATTGAGATAAGGGTAGGAGAATGATGAGTAAGGTGCAAAAATCGATAATTTCTTCTTACATCTTATTTTTTATGATCATTATTTTTCATTTGCAGTTGGGGACTTTGTCGTGACGAATACGTTGTATGTGAGAGTATTATTTTAAGTGCAAAATTATTTTTTTTGTTCTTCAATCCGATAATATATCTTTTCTTAAGAGCTTATGAACTTCAAGAAGCCTGATTTCTGTGACGGACAAACCATCAACATACAAGTTTGTACAGAACCACGGTAGCCGAATCAAACTCACACTTGTCCGGTTTTTTTAAACAAGAACTAGGTTCTGATAGCTAAATAATAATATCAGATATCAATATAAATCATTGAAATGGTTGAAATGATCAATTAGAATAGTAAAAATGCGCAACAGATTATCTCACTTAACTATTTCAGTAGGTATTTTTACCGAAAAAAACACGAAAACAGATGTGGTGTCCATTTCAAAGTTCTGGACCACATCTTCTACGGGACATAATAAAGGCAAATAAATTAGATGTTAATGTATGTATTTATTACGTCCCTAATATATCACGACTTGAATCCTATACGTCTCGGGGACGTGTGCACGTCTCTGGGACGTACGCCTTGTAGTCTCCCCCGGAATTCAAACGTGAATGATTTATCTGTTTGTATGGGACAAACATATAAATAAATCTTTTATTTTTGAGCTATTGAAGATTTTTTGGAACTACTTATATATGTTTATTAAAACATGTTAAATGTGTAAAATAATTTATTTATATTGTACGCGTAGGGATTACACCGAGAGGGTTGGAAAGAACTGGGGGAGGCCTTTGCGCAGTAGTGGGTGTTGAGAAAACATCGTGATTTCATTAAAATGGTTCACCATCGTCATCATCAGCCTATTAATGTTCCCACTGCTGGGACGCAGGCATCCTCTCTATGAGAGGGAAGAACATTATTATAATACAAAAAACGACAAATGAACCTTCCAGACTTTTTTCTAAATGTTGGTGAAAACCGAAACCGAGTGACCGTTGAGTGGTTTAGGAGAACAACGCTATCACAGACAGACAGAAAAAGCGAATTAAAAATTATATAAATATGTTTAGATCCAAAGTAATTTTGAGATCAAGAACATTCCTTAAGTGGTTGGAAAACCTCATGATTGTAAACAAGTTTTATGATGGGATCATCTCTAAAACAACGTAAATAACTCTTGTTTGTAGGTAAGTACACAAAACCGCATGATTTCCTTTGTGCATGAAACAGCTTTTTCAGTTTACAAAGAAGGTAAATAACAAAAAAAAACTTTTGAATAATAGTATCATAAATCAAGATCAAAATATTTTATTTCACATAGGCCTAGATGAAAACATCGAAGAAGGTGCACATAAACGGATCCCTACAAATGAGAAGTACCTATCCTAAAACAAGTTTGATAAATGATCGCGGAAACGTTACTGGAAGTGTAATAAGGAACCTTTCAGTGTTATTTTTGAAAGGATACGAAAGAATTAACGTGTAGGTATAGCCATTTGTTGCAACTTCATTGTTGTTATTTTTACTTTGTTGAGGAATATTAGGTACCAGCTCACTAATGCCCGTGGCTTCGTCTGTAAAGAGGTCGGTAATTGACCCACAGGATCGTAGTACGGGGATGAAATGTACCCTATGGGTTAACAATCGAATATAATAGAATTTCTCTTAATTAAAGTATCCTTGACTCAAAAGCTGGTAGTAAAACTTACGACTATGTTAGTAAGCACAGACAAAATAAACAACACAACAAATAACGATGGATCACTGCTGTGACAACCCATGAGTAATTGTACAACAGCGACTTACATAAACACAGTCCAAGCGTCTGGCAATCATGCTTAAGACACTGTTGGTGCTGACCCACACCCTGCGCACCTTTTACGCATTGCTGCGTAAAAACACTTGCGCATCTGCGAACATCTCCGACGTAGTACAGAAGCGGGGCTGCCCCACCAGCATCCTAAACGTGTTATGCTACGCGTTAAGCTGGGCGATAGTAGGTATGAATCTGAGTCAAATTTAAGCTTCCAGTATCACGTACTGAACCCATGACAAAAGATTTGTGTCACACCGTGTAAAAGGTAAAGAAAAGAAAAAAAGCCTTACAACTAAAATACCTGAATAAAATTATTTTATTTCAGACCATTCAGACAGTCCATTTAGTTAGTAGAACACACAACTTAAGAACTTGTGTTAGTATCAAAAAACAAAGCAATAGGCATGATGACAGTATCAAAAAATTACAAATCTATTTAGTCCGTCAGTTAGATTATTGAAAATTAATGGACACGTATTTTTTGTTTTCGTAAATCAGTGAATATTGAGAAAGATAAAACGCATCAAAACTCGGAAGTGGGGGCTTGTGACGTCAGAACTAGGTAAAAATTATACCTAAGCGTGACGTATTGGAAATTTTAAAAGCGTCGTATCTTCGTCAATTTTGATTTACGAAATAAAAGAAAAAATACGTGTCAAATATTTTTTAATAATTTAACTGAACGGACTAATTACATTTTATTTTGTGGTCTACCCTATTATTAATATTATAGGCCACAGTATCAAAGGGACTGTCCTTACTGTCCGATATAGTTTCAGGATGTTGTTCAAGCAGACACGTACCCTACGAATGATGGAGGTGCATCACTTGACCATGATCAAGTGGAGGAAGTGGGCCATCATCCACTACGAAGGCCCGCAGGGGTGTGAGGGTGCGGGTTGGTAGATGTCACATGTCTTCAAAATGTTGATTCTAGGACATGCCGGTTTCCTCACGATGTTTTCCTTCACTGTTTTGAGAGCAGTGGTGATTAAATGTATCACACAAAGTAATGCGCCTGCCTAGGTTTGAACCCACGACTTACGGCTTGCAAGTCGGGGCCTACGCTACTACACCACCGCTCAAGTTCAGTTTCCTTCTAAGCTCAGAACATCATCTGCCTAGCCTTTTCCCAAATATGTTGGGGTCGGCTTCCGGTCTAACCGGATGCAGCTGAATATCAATATTTTATATGGAGCGACTGCCTTTCTAACCTCCACAACCAAGTTAGTACTGGGTAATACGATACACCTTGGTAAGACTGTCTAAGATCTACAAATGACAGCCAGGACCAACTGCTTAACGTGCTTTCCGACTTTCCGAGGCACGGAGGAAGCTCGGTATGTAAGGGGTGGTCACCCATCCACAGACCAACCTAAGCAAGCACGGCATAACCTAAAGAATAACGAGCTCCTTCTTAGTGCAGAATAATTTTCTAAAAATAAACTTATCTTTTAGAGAAAAATATACAATACGGCTATTACCTACCTAGGTACCTACACGTTAAATAAAAAGTGATTGCTGGGTCATACAAGTTTAGCGATATTTTAGCTCCTATTAGATATTACTCTTGGATTTTCATATTGTATACGAAAACAACAAGAAATGAACAACAAACAAATAACTAACTTTCCGAACACATTTTGTTTTTATTACGTTTATATTGCTTTGGCAGTTTCCTATTAAGTACCTTACCCATTGTTTTGTGTCTGCTAGAATGATTAGAAGTATCATTATTTATCTAGCTAGCTTGTGCCCATGGCTTCACATGCGTAGAGTTTGGTAATTATCCCACAGGATCAACCAGATAGAAAGCAACCTTTATGTTAATCCAGGTTATTAAACCATCGGTGTACCTATATCGAATTTGATCCAAATCCGTTCTCTGGTTTTTGAGTGAAAGAACAGGTACCTCATAACCATCCATCCATTCTCGTAAACCTTACAATAGCAAGCAAGAAGAAATCTTCCTAATAGGAGGTAGAAGTGTTGTTAAGGACCTCGGTCAGAGCTGTACCACCTATCTATTTGAACCGCCAAGCTCAGGGTCGTTGTATTCCGGTTTAAAAGTTATGGCTGCCCATCTACCTAGATACTGCCTTTGTTTCTTTTAAAAACCCCGGTGTGTTGCCAACACACCTGAGATTTCTTCTCCATTTGCTCTTGCGATGGTTTTTGCCGAATGTCGCTTGTTCTCCCCTTCATTGCGATATTTTATTTTTCAATTCACTTCCTAGAAAACTGCTTCTTATCGCACTACGATTAGGTTCAACATGCAATGTATTTCTCACGTGTGCGTTTTTTTGACAGTTTTCCAACACGTTTGCGGGAGTGAAAATTGCCACAGATAACGATACCTATACCTACACTTTAATCCAAATTGGTTCAATGCCAATAGTCAGAGGTGAATGTTTTTTTATTTCGGCAAAACAATATGAGTCTTTACGGCGTAAACATGTTTTGAATATTCAAATTGTGTTCATAAATAGAATAGGTATCATAGATAAACACGATTATTTAATAAAACTAATATTTACTTTTATAAACAAATTAAGATTTATTTGTGTACTAAATTAAAAATATACTATAAAAAAACCATTTTTCATATTAAGCTGTTTAGCGGCTTCATATCTTTGCTTCTGCTTCAACCTGGCGAATGCAAAGCGCGGAAAAAAAAGAAAATTAAAATCATCGTTTCGCAATATTATTATTCATGACCATATTTTGCATTCTTTTATTTTATTTCTTCAAAAGTGTATTGAAAAACGTCGTTTGTACACGTGGACATTTCTATTGCAGTTCTCAGCTCAAAAATTAACACCCTCGTCTACGGCTCGTGTGTTAATTTCCGCCTTGAATACAATAACAAACTTTCCCCACTTGTATCAAAATGTACTATATTATTCTATACCGTAGGTACCTGGAAACTACACTAACTTCTAGTTACGGATATTTTGGGGCTCACAGTTTCAAATTTTTTTGCAAGTCAAATACACATTTTCAAAGAACTTTACTTTAATTATACCTCCACTACCCCCACACTATTCAATCCATCCACCAGCACCGTAAAACTTGATTTATCATCCCAAAAAAAAATATTTCCCAGCAATAATTTTTGCGTAGGGTTATTTAGTTTGATACAGTACAGAATGCTTGGTTGACGGCTTCTGAAGAGTCCACATGGACAGGGGGGGCGCAAAAATTGATAGCATTAAATGGTATTGTTGGAGCTGCTGAAGATTGTACTTATCTTTGCATTGTATAGATTCAATGTTAGTATTATATAATCGCATAGCCTATATTGTGTGAGTACTATGTACTAGTAAGCTATCATTCACTGGAAACCTACGGCAGTTCTTGACTTGAATGTGCCCTGGCGGTTGAGAGTAGGTATGTCATGCTCTCTCAAATGTCTCGCTGATGGTGGCGCGTGTGTCGGACCATTTAGATCCCTTCAAAATGGTTGAGCTGAATGGTGCTGATCCATGCGTCATGTTCGTGATCGGGCGCTGTCAGTTGTGACTGGTCATCTCTTAGTCGCCACGGTTTATTTGAATTAATTATTTTGTTTTTGAGTTGTATTTTATTTTTGTTTTGCTATGGACACTTTTAACGTGCACGTCTTGCTACATTGTTCTCACATAATATACCATCTCAACATGAATGATGTAACCAAGATTTTGTAACAATATTTTGATTTAAAAGAGTGTCCATGGAGTTTCTTGCCCGTTCTTCTCCATAGAGATCTACGCTAGGGAATGGGCAACTACAGTACTTTCACAGTTTTTATGTCTTGTGACTGGGACTGTAGCTACTTTAAATGTTCATTTTTGTTTCGACAATTCAAAAGTGCCTGTAACTGGCCTACTTGAAATAAATGCTTTGATTTTGATTTTCTGTAAACACCCTGTACAACGACAGACAATCAAATTGAGCCTACACACCAAAGCGGCCGATATGTAGGTAAACTAAACGCGTACGAAAGTTGCCGACATGGTGCCGACTGCCCACATGCTGGATGCAGTCAGCACCTTTTAATTCGATCGTTGTCGATCGAGGTTTATCGATATTTCGTTTGGTAAACGAAATCAAAAACTATATAACAACCAATTTATAAGTTCATATGAAGATTATGGCAAACATGACGAAAAGCGCTCGAAAACTTTGTTTTATCATTATGCCGTTGAAACACTAACTTTAACATTTAATTAGTCTCGCTGCCTCGATGTATGTGCTATTAGAAACTACATTAATAATAGTTGCGGGGATGATTCTTAAGCAGGATGACTAGTTCGGCAGTTTGATCCAAAGTAAGCTTGTGTTGAAGAATCTCTTCAGAGCTGGTAGTACTTAAATGCTGGTAGATTATATTTTGTCATTAATATCATCAGGAATTGAGAGAAGAACGGGGTGTAAAATTCCTCAATTCTCCTTAGAAAGGGGAGGAATCTCCAACCAGACAGGTGTTGTGTCTGGTAGGTGGGCTATCCGACGATTCTAAACGGCTTCTTTAATATCGTCTTAGATTCGCAGATAATTAATCAACTTAGCTCTTTGTTCACAAAAAATATGACGGTCTGATTATCTAAAAACAGCTGTCATTGTGACATGTTCCCATACAAAAATGTCTTTTAAAGCTGTTTTAAGATAATCAGACCGTCATATTATCTGTTTGGTAAACATGGACCTTAATAAAATTATGTCCACTTCAAGTATTACTTACCTAGAGATAGGTATATCAAATCACGCACCATTTCCACTTAGTCGTGAACTACGCTCAAGCATCACAAGCATTATGATTGCGAAGAAAACAAATGATAAGAGTTGTTTGGAACATGTCTTGAGTCACCACAACGCGACTTTCCCAGACGGTTGCTGCTCAAGCAAGTGTGTTGCAAGTGAAATCTCCCCTGACCGTAAACGGGGTCTTTATCTCGATTCTCGTTTTCTTTTATAGCGCGCGGAGATAAGTGATTTAAGAACGTTTCACGTCAAAAAAATCAGTTATCCTTTAGAAATAATACAAATCATGCCAAAAATTCAACATTTCTTCTGCCAAAGTCCGATCACTGCTATTTGTAATCATATTTCATAGTCCCTGTTCGACAAAATTATTGGAGTGTAAACGACTCCATTATCAGAACAGAGCCGAAGATGTTAACGTTTCAAATAAATTTCTTTTTGAATGTGAAATCAATATGAGAAATTGGAAGCTCCATGTCTCGATCCACCATTTACTACTACAATATCGCATTTGGTCTAGCCTGTAATGATATTTGCAATAAATAAAATTTAGTTTGTCTTATGCGACAGACAGCAGCGGTTGCCCAGGGGTGGCGGCCCCGAACAGTTACGAACAGTAAATTAGTGGGTTCGAACACAGAGAGGCCTATTAGGTACTTACTTTGTGTAATTTATTTCATCACCACCGCTCTTAAAACGGTGAAGGAAAACATCGTGAGGAAACCAGCCCGTTATAGGGTAAACTTGCTTAATTCGTACTTACGCCAAATTCATACTCCACTTAAAACTCGGCTTTGGTAACAGCTATCAGCGCCTCTAGTGTCAAAAAATATAAATAACAGTCGGCCATTTTACCACCTGACAGATACCTAACACCTGTGAAGCTGCTCTCGACAAAAATATTGAAAAAGTAGGTAAGCTTTTTTCGACTATTGCTGTAATATTTTTACACATTTCGTAAGAGTTTTATTCAAATAAGGTCGTGTATAACCTATTTTACGATTTGATACGTGTTAATGTGTGTCTTTACGATTTCATCTGACGTGTTATCATATTCGTAACTGTTGTCAATTTTTTTGCCGGTAAATTTAAAATTTGTTTGGCTCTTGCTCCTATTTCGTACTTGAGTTAAGTTCTTAAAACAGCTTAAAACGTACTGGTACGATTTAGCGATGATTGCCGAGAATTGGCGAAGATCATCCGTCGAATTTGTTAAGAATTCCTACTTGTTTTAGTAACACATTGTTGATTTTGATGCTGATTCTCAATACTGTATACCAATGAATAAAACTCGAAAGTACGATTTGGGATGAATGGTCTTAAATCGTACTTTTTTCAGTTTTTTTTAAATTGTTTATTTTTGAGAAGTTTATAAGGTTTATGTTAAATTTGATTATAGAAACAATAAAGCATTAAGCAAACAAAAATTCCTAATAATTAAAACTAATTTCTCTTTCCTAATTTTCTAAATACGATGGTTTTCCCTTAAGGGGTACGAATTAAGCAAGTTTACCCTACAATACAATACAAGATATTTACCTATATTCTGGATTAACACTCCAGAATATAAATATCTTACACGAAATAGCGGCACGTCGAGTGGTCGCAAACGGTACTACAATTCCTGAGGTGCTGGGTTTAATTCCCAGGGCGGGCCAACTCCAAGTGTTACTAGGTTTATTCATCAGGAATTCCCGATTAGCAGCATCTGTGCTCTTAATGTACTTAATATTATAAAGCAGAGTTTGTTTGTTTGTTTGGTTGGTTGAACGCGCGAATCTCAGTAACTACCGGCTCGAATTGAAAAAATATTTTTGCGTTGGATAGTCAATTTATCGAGGAAGGCTATATGCTATATAACGTCACGCTATGACCAAGAGAAGCGGAGCAACAATAAGAAATGTTGCAAGCGGGAAAAAAGCTTCCGTTGAGCAGGCGATGCGTTGCGATATCAAAACTTCACGCGAACGAAGTCGCGGGCAGAAGCTTGTATATGTATAATCACAACATGAATGATGTATATAACCAAGATTTTGTAACAATATTTTGATAATAAAAGAGTGTCCATGGAGTTTCTTGCCCGTTCTTCTCCATAGAGATCTACGCTAGGGAATGGGACACTACAGTAGGTACTTTCTCAAGTTATTATGCCTTGTGTCTGTGATTGAGCTTTGTTTTTTTATGTATTTTTGACATTCAAAAGTGCCGTAATGGTCTAATTGAAATAAATGCTTTGAGTTTGAGTTTATGCCCGGTTGATAGGTATAGGCTCGCCTCCTATATTCATAGGACTTAAACATGAATGTGATTGATGTAGGTACTTATGTACTATTAGGTACACTTCTACCTAATCCTTCGGACATCGCAGGCCTGATGTTACATGAAATAACTGTCTTTTACAAAATGGTCGTAGGTACTTACACAGTGGAAATTGTGGTCATTTATTGTGCACGCCATTGTAACCATATAGTGGAGTAACAAACATTGTCACTAGAACAATCTCTCTATTTTAACGACCCTCAATGTCATTACACTGTCGTTCAACTTAATTGTTATGGCCTGACAGATTTGTTATTTTAGAGCAGTTTAAGTTAAAATCGTCATAATATGGCCTTTAATGCCCCGTGTATGAGGCTAGTTACATCAAGATACTATGTCAGATCTTTAAACTCGCGTCGTAACCAAAGTGATCGGTTGCGCGAATACGCTGTCTAAAGAAATGCACCATCTAACAAGTCATATGGAGGTAGACTGCCAAGTCGCAGGTCTCAAGTTCGAACCAAAGGCACGCACCTCTGATTTTTCGGATTCATGTGCGTATTGTATAATTATCACTAGCTTCGGTGAAAGAAAATATCGTGAGGAAATCAGCATGCTTGAGAGATATTTCTGAACGGCATGTAAAGCTAAGTCAGAGGCCCATCCATGGGCGGCATAAAAACTCTGACACCGGCAGGCGCATAGGCACTCACCACGGCGACCAGTCAGTTCACCATTAATTCACAAACTTTTACTTACTCGTAACAAGCAACGATAGCAAACACATTATTGGTCATTTCATCAGTAAGTATACAACAACAAGTTTAACAAATAATTCATTTCGCAAAATAATTATCGGATAAGCTTTTATTTAATAAGACTTATTATTTGACATTCATTATTTTTTTGTTTTATCTCATAAAACAACGTTTGAAATAAAGACGATACACATATTGACTGTGCCATTTCAAAAAAAAATAAATAAATGAATTTGGTTTCCTCTAAGCACAAATTTTGTGACAGTCTAAATGAATCTCTGCAAAACCGACTCCACGTAGTCTTTTCTGCCCTACCTCTAGAGTGTAATTTAAGCCCGCGTAGGCGCGGAGGCGAGGCGGGCCGCGAGCTGAGGAGCAGGTGGCTGGCCGGCGAAGCCGGCCAACATGCCGAAGCTCCATATCAGCAGGAGACCCTGCATATCAGCAGGAGAGCCTCTGCGACGATAAGCTCGCGTGTGACCGCCGGAGCCCCGCAGCGCCGGAGCAGTGACAGAAACCATGCCTGCTGCATGTTGCATGCTGCATGTTTGCATACTGCATGCTTGCTGCATGCTTTCTGAATGCCTGCTGCTTTCTTGCTGCATGCATGGAGTACGCTTGTTTGCATGTTGTGAAAAAACTCTGCATTTCCTAATTTTTTTCTTAAAAAAAGAGTAATAACAAAAATAGTAGCCTGTAAATAATTATTTTGTAGAAACGTGATTTGTCCAAATGTGTGTGAGGTATCTAAGTAAAAAATGAAAAATTTATAAATGAATAAATATCGTCTGATGCATTTGATAAAAGAAGTATTTGCCTAATAAATGTTTGTAAAACAAATATTTTTTAAGTAAAACATTTGCGGAATACCTAAGTTGTTTGCGAAATAAATAGTTTACGAAACGTTGCTTGCAAAATAAAAAATTGTCAATGGAGTTGTGGTAAAACATTACTGAACCACTAACCACAATAAAGAATTACCGAATGCAGATGATTACCAGCATTCCTGTTTGCTTGAGATCACTAGATCAACGAGGTAGGCGAAAACGAACGACACTACATTCGATTAACTCATAAATCGAATCCAAAAAATCGGATTAATAAAAGAATCGATTACACCACGCGTCGCCCTACTTGCTATCGAACGGCTATCCAGCTAGTACTGCCAGTAGAAAATCACGAAACGAAATTGTACCTACATGTTTCTAAAACGAAAAAGGAACATGTCACCTCCCTGGGTTTGGGTTTTTATTAAACAGTGTTGCCAGATTTAAAAAGACTTGATGAAGCTTTTAATCTGATGCTTTTAAGTACATAGGTAATTAGGTACTGTAAAAGTGTGCAAAATTAAGTAAATTGTTTTTACGATTCAGTATATCGAGTTGGTTTTGGTTGGGTTTATAGACTGAACAATATGGTCTGCTAAATTTTTTTAAGGCGGAAATTTTGCTGCTGCATTAATATTATTAATATTTAATTAATTTCGCTGGCCAACACTGGTGGACAATCCGGGGATGAACAAAAGGGAATCATCGACCATTTATTGGGGGTTTCTTGCAACGGATAGCAAGCTAATGTCGCAGGCAGTCGAAAGACTGTGACATTGGGTTCTCGGGTCGATGAAGAAATATTTTAATGGCGTGGCCTACCCTGCCGCTTCCCCCTTTTTAAACTTTTTTCGGATAGGAAATCATCAATTGGGCCCTACCGCTCTGCACGAAGCGGGAGTGTCAGACTTTTACTGACTAAAACCCATCCATGTTCCTTCTTCGTCCTTTATGTTCTGGGGCCACGGTATCTCTTTCGAACAGTACCGCACCCTAGGCAGGCATCGGTCCTTGCGAACTCCTTCCTTATGCTGACATCTCTTTAAAGCGCGCGTGGAACCCGAACGCGCCGTCGACACAGCCTGTCTTCATAAAGGGGACGGCCGCGCCGGTGAGTTAGCCCGTTGCTCACCGTCCACAGGCCTGTGGCGCTTCCCCCTTAACTGCGCGTTAATATTGTGAACTACAGCTGGGTTACCACAACCTCTAAATGCGATTCAATTCAGGTCCTAAACTGAGTCGCAAGCTGTCAGTTCCATAGAAAAACTGTCAGAAAATGACAGCTCAAACCTAAATTGAATCGCATTTGGACGTTGTGGTAACCCCGCTGAACACATTTGAACATCGATATTTTGTGCGTACTATTCTACCTAAATTCTTTTTTAGTGAGACGCAATTATTTATCTAATCTTGGGAGACCCCCGATTGGCCAACTTATTTGAAGGTGAAAATCAATCAGAGGTTTTCTTTATGAGAATAAAAAAAAAATAGTTTCCATGAACTCGATAGATGGCGTTGATCCGACTAAGTACCTAGGTGCCAAAGCCAAAACGCTTGAAAAAACACACGTCACATACGCTCGTTGACTGACACTTTCGTTTGCATAAGCTTCCGAATATAATCATTAGGTCCAAGTGAAATTATGTGACGTTCTGTTATATTGTTTATTGTTCCTTGCAGTAACGTAGTCAGACCAACGCCATCTATTCAGCGACTAGGGAAGAATTGAAAAAGAAAATCCCTCATAGCAACAAAAAAAAGTCTTAGATTTATATGAGATACATTTAATTAACACAATACTTTTTGCACTTACTACGTCTCATCGTTTATATTACCATGTCGAGCTGACTTTTTCTTATTTTTCTTTCTTTCAATGTAACTGACATGAATTTCACCTGTAAAAATGGTCACGTTAAATAGGTACCTACTATTTGGTTTCTCGAATAAAAAGATAAAATAAATAATAATTTATCTAGACAAATTCACCTACACCAATGGAATATGGAGTCGGAACCTTCGAGCTTCCAAAAACCTTATCCTTCAAATTCCCTCTCACCGTACTGGTTTTATGTCCTCTTCTTTTGCTATCTCCACTATAAAACTCTGGAACGCGCTACCCCATGGCATTAAAAAAGCCGAAACCAAATTGGCTTTTAAAAAAGCAGTTCGGAAATTTTATTTAAAGTCGGTCTAAATTGTTTACCTTATTAATATAGCTATTCATAGAGTCGTAGTAATTATATCGCAAGGTTTCTCGTATTTCGGACTATTTGTATGTATTTTAATATGTATTAGTTTATTTTTTTATGCTTATTTATGTATTAGTATGTAGGTACCCATTTATGTGTTTTATTTTAGGCTTACAAGATGGTATGTTTCTTTTTATTTTTATTGTACTCTATCACAATGCTGTCTATTTGACCCAATGGTTGACTGGTAGAGAATGCCTTGTGGCATTAAGTCCGCCTATGTACCACTTTTGTACATGAAGTTTAAATAAATAAATAAATAAATATGTAAAGAAACAGTAATAGAAACTTACCATATTCATCAACTGTAAAAGAAAAACAGAACTACAAATGAGGTCAAGGTATTTCGAAATATAAAATGATTTTCAATCACTAACTTTGCTTGGAACTAGCTCTGCTAGTACAGTCAGTGACACATCAAGTTATTGGTACATATCCAGGATAACCTGACTTCACTTTGTATGAGCTTCTCGTACAATGAGAGACAAACTTAATTTGGATTCGCATGGCTTGATCATCGTGCTTACCTTCCTTATTTCCACTGACTATTTCACAAAATGTTAACAGTTTACTTCTGCAATGTAGTACCTAACAACCTTATTGTTACAAATATAATGATCGATCTAATTTTGACAGTCATGTCATTCAATCACCAAAAGATAACAGAATTATTATAATACAGGGTGTGAAGGAAAGCTCAATATTCGCAGCCTGATGGGTGAATTATTTTAGGTATAAGAAATTATTTCAGGTAGGTACGTTAAGGGAATCCAATAAATTTGATTTATTTTATTTCCTCATACTCAATGCATTGTTACCGTGGCAAACGTAGCGAACGGCAAGTGCGACGACGAGTTCGATTAACTCTGTACCTAGGCAGGAAGTGAACAGTTGATTTCACGCGTTGTTTGTTAGTGTATTTCAACATCCATTGTGTGAAAACTTCTTTGAGCGCGTTGAGCACTTTTTGGGTGAACAAACATCATGGAAGTCGCGTGAAAATCACCTAACGCTTTGTAGCACTCGTAGCCGATCCGCTACGGCGTAGCACCACTAGGCGTGCGCGGGACTCAACCCGATTTAGATTACTTAGTTTTCACTTTTATCGACAGTCCCGAAAGACTGCCTCGCATGTTTTTTATTTAATTTTACCCGTATTATTTACATTAGTAGAGTGCTGCGTAGGTACCGAGACTGTAATTTTAAATTAAAATAAAGGAATAGTAACTAAAAACGATAAAAAAAGAAAAAAAATCCAAAGAAAAATTCCTATGGAATATGATTCAAATTATAGAGCTGTATGCACAATGCCAGTTTGGGTAGTTCCTTAAACTGACAGCCTGTATGTAACATAATTATTAAGGTCCATGTCATTGTTCACCAAATACATGACGGACGATTATCTAAAAACAGCTGTTTAAAACACATTTTTGTATGGGAACATGTCACATTGACCGCTGTTTTTAGATAATCAGACTGTTATCTTCTCGGTGAACATGGACCTAAGAAAAACAGTAAAACAGTTGTCTTGAATACGTTACCATCGACATCTTTAACTTTAACGTGACGTTTCTTCTCTATCGCTGAAATGAATCATTTAAATGTATTAAAACAAAATATTTCAGTATGTACACGAAACAACCAAAATATTTCAGTATGTACACGAAACAACCAAAATATTTCAGTATGTACACGAAACAACCAAAACGTAGGTATTATCCGGCAAATAATTATAGATGTCAAAATATGTTCTAGGGTAGGTAGTTTCAGAAGAGACTGTTAGATGACTTATTTACGTAAACATGATTTCAGAACGGTGAAGGAACTTTGGGAGAAATTCAAGTAGGTACCTATATTATAAAACATATGAAAACGGGTATTTATCGCGAATTTACCTTTAATTGAAGTCCGACGTTTCGACCGGATTGCACCAGCCGCCGTGGTCAAAAGACAATTCAGTATATGCTTGGACCAAATTAGGAAGGATACCATGTTTCGTGACTTCCAGCAAGTCACCCTCGGCCTTTGTGGGGGACGGCCAACTTTGTCTCACAGTGCAGATGGACTGCGTCCAGGCCAAATATTTAAACTGCTTTGGGCCTCAGAATATCAGCGCTGTGACGTTTTTTTTTTAACATACTACAGCACAATCCTGTGATAAGAGCCTTTTGGCCTCCTACAAGACCAATTTCGTTTCTTTTGTTTTATTATTTTTCTCTCTGTTTACTTTTTAATTATTGAGTTATTTATGAAAGGAACTTACATCTAATAACGGGTTTCAATCGCTGATGTGTTTCTTCGAGTCCATAATTAGTTGTGAGGCCTTTGGTGTAATCCTTCAGATCTGTCACCCACTTGGGCTGTGCTACAAAATGTGAAATATTTTTTCTACAATGAAGCTCTTTCAATGTCTGTATTGACACTATCGGTTGTAAATACACTCTTCACGAAACCGTGAACCAAGCATTCTATACATCATACTATAGTAAGTAATTTTACGCAAAAAATATTGCTGGAAAACGACTCTTTTTGGAGTGAAAAATCACATTTTACGTTAAAACATAATATACTCCACTTAAACAACACAATAACGTATTATGTGTACATAGTCAACATTATGCTGATGGATTGATTGAATAGTCGTGTTATGGAGATGTTTAAAGTAAAAATCTTGAATCAAAAACAAGTATTAAAAAAAACTTGTGGAAAAGTGGGAACTTTAGGTAACCCCCAATATCCCCGCAGGTAACTAGAAGCTGGACTGCGGGACTGTTCGAAAGAGATACCGCGGCCCCGGAACATAAAGGGCGAGGATGGAGGAGAATATGGATGGTTTTTGGTCAGTAAAAGTCTGACACTCCTCCCGCTCCGCCCAGAGTGGTAGAGGTCATTTGATGATTCCCAACCGAAAAAAAAAGGGTAACTAGAAGGTTATTTTTTTGCATACCTGGATCATTTTTATTAAAAGGTTTTATAATAATAGCAATGCGAACGAACTTTTAGCAAAGTGACGATGAAGATCCCAGTGTCATTCATCAACAATTATTATGAAATCAATGATAGACAATTGTGACACTATTGCAATAGCAGAATCGGGGCCCTGGGGGTATGCAAAAAAATATCGCAATGACGGGAAGAACATGACTGTGTAGTTTTAAGTTTTTTTTTATTTTTTTATTCCTATTTTTGTTATGTTGTGTGCACTTGCGGCATAAGCCAAATAAGTATGTTTTCTTTCTTTCTTTCTTCAAGTGGCTTTCGGCTTCGTTAAGTCTTTTAACACCCTTTATAAGAACACCCTTTATAAGGAAACAAGAATGATAGATGGCGTGTCCACAGGTTGTCCGCAATTTGACGAATGAGGTCAAGCTAATTTGAAATTTGAAATGACAATGACAGATTTTCAACCAATGACAATCCTGGGTGCAAACGATGCTAGCGCCAGTGGGTTAACAGTTGCCAATCCCATTGCTTTGTATACGCAATGGGGATGACAACTGTAGCAGAATATACATAACACTAAAATAAAAATTATACCAAGTTTGTCATATTGATGCAGTTTTTTTTTAAGTATGCATGCATATGATCCGCATCTTTATGCTTCAAGAATCATTCGATAACAAAAACAAAAATAAGTAGGTAAGTAACCTACTTTGTTCTCCATGTTTCTTTTTGTTTTTCAATCGCTTTTTTTTCGATCTCAGGGAATGTTCTGAAAATATCAATTCAAATTTTAATTATTTTTAAATACAGCAGGTATTTCTTTAAAGTATTTCGATGTTTATTGTAGGTGGAACGGTGATGTTAAAGAAACATCATTCATAATTTCTTATTATATTCACACTAGTATTTGGGTGGGTGGGTTGGGGTGTGCAAGCTGCGCGCAGCTCGCGGTTTCTGTTGCGTGTTTTTGAGAAGTATTCACCCTTATACAATTTTGAGAATTCATTAGAAACGGTAAAAGGATTTTAAAATCCATTAGAGCGCTTTAAGATTTTGAAACCCCTCAAGAACACCTAAAACATTTTAAAAACTAATTTAATAAAAAACAACATTCTCAGACATTTTCCTATTAAAAAAACATTTCCCTAAAGTTTGCTCCCTTGAGTTGCGTCTTACCCACTCAACCTTCGTTGCGCTATGGAGGTCGCCGGCTCGCTTCGCTCGCCACCTCCCCTACCTACCACCGGAAGCTATAGTGACTTTTTCCCTACGCTACGGGGGTCGCCAAAACAAAAATGCTCTACCTGTCCTAGTTTTAAACGTGTTTCATTATGACTCTGCTAAAGCGGCCATTTTAGACCCCTGAATTGTGTTAGTATGGACCGGGTATATTATACCTGCTTTAGAAAACTCGATTACCACTGACTGACTGACTCACTCACTGACATAATTGTTCTCCCAGATGGTTAAGGGGAAGGTGGGTATATTTTGACAGATTCGTAAACAAAGTTACTCTCACAAGTATGGGAAAAGTGCCCAACCTCCCCTTTTTCGCCCCCCTTCCTCCCCTATCGTATCCCGGAAACTAATAAGAGTTTTGTTTTTCTTACGGATTCGTATAGAAGAAGCTCGGAAAAGTAAAAACCATTTTTCAAAGTTGTTCCCCTTGCCCCCCTTCTTCTCCCCTTTAGGCGGATTTCGGAAGTTGAGGGCCTTGGATAATTTTTATTTTCTTATTCGTACTAAGGGGCTCCGAGTCAGTCAAAATCATTTTTCAAAACTCCCCCTTCTCCCCCCCTTCACTCTCTCCCCATCGTATCTCGAAAACTAGGACATGTAGAGGCTTTTCGATTTTACTATAGGGTCAGGTGGGCAACAGTGAACCACAAAAAATTCAAAGTTGTGTCATGTACTCAAATTAAAAGTTTTCGTTTTCTTTTTTCATACATACCATTTAGTGTCTAATAGACTTAAGGTTTCTTTACAAAATTAAGCTCAAAAACTGATAGGTTAGACATTACCAAGTGTTTTTAAAAAAATGGGAATTGGTTCACTGTGTACACGCTTTGGTACACAATGATCCATGATGAAGTTCACAGTGAACCACCGTTGGACACAGTGAACCATATCAGAATAAAACGAAGATAAGTTATATTTTAACTGGACTAATTCGGGTAAATCAGTCATCAATCAAAAATGCGTCATTAAAACAAAGTTTTTTCATTCATTCAAGAAGGTTTATTGCTTAGAATGTCAAGAAAAAACAAAAAATAGAATTATAACTTAATCAGGATAACATACACAGCACATGTATTTAGAAATAATTGTTAAGTTGGTATACAAAACCTTTAAATTTCTGTAGAACAGTAACATAAAATATAATATTCTAAAAAATACAATCAATGCGGTTTTTATTAATTGAGATCTATGTTATCAACTTATTATCTATCCTATAAAATCAGTCTGAAAGTTGCGTTTACAGCCTCAATAAAAAAAAATCCTAATAGTTATTAAAAAAAATAATAAAAAAAATAAAATAAGAATTATAATAAAAATAAAAAAATAATTAAGTAAAAATAATTTGTTTTTGCCATTTGGTATGCCACTTGATGACTTGACGAACTTCTTTTGCCCCGAGCCCTTATAACATTAAGGCGCATTGTTTAATGTAATCTTTTAACACTAGTTCCTGGTCCTGGGAAAATACTGCATTGACTTCGTAATTAGGAACTAAGTTAGTGTTTTCATCCGACTGGATTTTTTTAGCGTACCTCCGTAGCGTAGGATATGCAAAGTGACAATCTTTTGCGGCCCTGCGTATGCTTGCACCATATCATCCTTGCTATGCCCCCCAATCTTTCTTTTCACTGCCTTAGTTCGACCCATCCTGAAGCAAAAAAAGTTGTTATCTATTTAACTAATTTGATGTTGAACTTTGGTACACCATGAACCATCAAGCGGTACACACTGAACCACGGTTCACTGTGTACCCTGCAATACTGAGTCACTGTGTGCCACCTACGTTATTTGACATTTGATGTTGAAAAAAGGCAATTGATCAAGGAATATGATTAAAACATAATAACCATATTATTGCTAGATAGTGACTTTACATGTATATAAAATTCGGTACGAAAAGCTCAGAAAACACGACTTTGAAGAAGAAAAGCAAAACTTACCTATTTCTTACTTTTCGCGCGGGAAAACACAAATCGTCCCACCACACGACCGCTTACAACGGGCGCTCGCCCTCAAGTGGGGAGTGAGGGAGACGTAACGAAACACGTTGCTACGTGTCGGTTCCATGATCCGGTAACTTCTAGTTTTTAATATAATAATACCGATTCTCTGTGTACCACTGGCTCACTGTAGCCCACCTGACCCTACTTTATAATTGAAGGCCGTTGAAATTTGTAGGTAAACCCTCCCCTCCCCTACCTCCCCTAAAATTAAAAGAGCTGTAACTTCGTAACGGTTAGAGATAGCCGTTAGATGTTTGAACAAATATTATAGTAGGCGTCGAAACCTGTCAATATAATGAAACACGTTAAAAATTTAAAATTCTTTTATTGGACTTTATGTTTATGACAATAAAGTCCATTTTAAGATATATTTTTTTTAACGTGATTCATATTATGCTTCTGCAAAAGTGGCCATTTTAGGCCCGCAGATCTCTCAAGAGTACGTAGTACGTAGTACGTAGTTAGGGTTCGACCCTAACTAGTTTCTATTAGGGGCAGTCTTCTTATATTTAACCTCAAGAAGTGAATTTACTTAAACATACCTGAATCTAAATCGTTTTTTTCCTTACTAGGTAGTACTGGGTTGTCATCTTGATTGAAACCTTTAGAAAACATTTACTGGTTAAGGTCGAGATTGTCTTGATTCTGATGCTTTCCTGCATAAGGCACCTGTCCAAACCCAGTTGCTGGAGAAAATCATTGGGCATACGATGATTTTCGCCTGTCGTTACAGGTAGTCAGAAACTCAGAAGCCTGACAACATGGCTGGTAACCTGAACCCCTACAGATAGGCGCACATTGGAGCAAACATAGTTTGAAATGTCTGGTTTTCAATAGGGAAGACCGCTAAAAGCTAATTGTAGATGGCACCACCATAGCTGGACAATGACGATTCTTGGAACAAGCTATGCTAGCGCCATTAGTTCCACAGTGTGCATCCCTATTGCTGTGTTCCAGTGATCTACATGGAGTAAATGCCTGTCGGGTTTTCAAAAACCCCTAGTTGTTAGACTTAAAGGAGAACCGCCAGGCTAGCCCGCGATTAAATTTGAAATCGCGGGCTAGCCTGGCGGTTTTTGCAATTAGCAAGTCAGTATCAGGCCATTATGTTGATTTAAATATGATTCGCGACAAAGATCGCGTAACAAAGATGACTTTCATCATAATCATTTCAGCCGAAAGACATCCACCGCTGGACATAGGCCTCCCCAAAGCGAGTCGCACGGGACCGGTCAATGAGACGACTCATTGACCGGTTCCGTGCGATTCGCATCCAATGGATTCCCGCAACCTTCACCAGGTCGTCGGTCCACAGTGGGACACTATTCGGCCCCACCGACCATTCGTTTTGCAAGCAATATGTCCTTCCCACTTCCACTTATGTTTGGCAATTCTTTCGCTTAATAAAAAAAAAAAAAAAAAAAAATGTGTTTATTATCTTAAATCTATACAGTTAAGTTGCCGGGGCGTCCCAGAAAGTAATCCGAAGATACTTGTGATGGGATAAACCTCGCTATTCCTCGAATTAATTAACAATTGTTTATCTGTGCTAATTAGGTATAAGTTACACATTTTTTTAAAAATAAAAACCAATAAAAAGAAAAATTAATAAAAGAAAAAATTGAGAACCGTGTTTATGGCAGTGTGTCTAGTATACCTAAATGTGTGTTTATAAGTGTGTTCATGATATATATTGATTAATTTTATTATCAGAAGAATATGGCTGAACTGAGAAATAATCATTAAAACTAGCAATACCACCCCTATTAGTTAATTTCTTTAAATACATGCGTATCACAGCCGCAAATCACATTGTTATCTGGAAATTGCAAAAAGTGAGAAAAACATTGAATTTCCTCATAATTATACCCTTGCGCTTTCGCCTTAACCTCAAATTATTACTAATTAATATAACAATTCAATTAATACATACCCGAAATGAAATCGCTATCCAACATACTGGGCATACGAAGTATTGGCTTGTCATCTATAATGGAACCTTTTGAAAATAGTAACTAGTTAGTTACGGTTTGTCATAATTGGTTTGGTCCTCCGCCGCCGTCAAAATCGGTCGCTCGCACTGCCGACAACAAGTTGGTCGTACGACAATGCCATTGTGTCCAAACCAAACGGTCTTCAGTCGTCAAGATGGCGTTCATCATCATCATCGTCAGCCTATAATGATCCCACTGCTGAGACACGGCTTCCTCTCTATGAGAGGGAATGGGCTATAATCTACCACGCGGGCCCATTGCGGATTGGTAGATGTCACATGTCTTCGAATTTTTGGTTCTAGGACATGCCGGTTTCCTCACGATGTTTTTTCCTTCACCGTTTTGAGAGCAGCGGTGATGAAATAAATTACACAAAGTAATGCGCCTGTCTGGGTTCGAACCCACGACTTACTGTTCGTAAGTCGGGGCCGCCACCACTGGGCCACCGCTGCTCTGCTCTCTAAGATGGCGTTATCAAAGGCCAATGTGCTATAGCTATGTGAAAACTGTTATTTCAAGGGCGTTGCAAGTGCAACACCTAGCCGCCTCTAGTGGCGAAATAAATTTAGCACACTTTGCTGCCGGCATTGCGTTGGATAAATTATCTACGATCGATTCTGCTGAGTACCCCGGGGCGTCAATATATGGCGCTGTACCAAATGTTTGTGGTGTCAGAAAAGCGTTAAGAATCTTATGGTGTCCATAGAACACTGCACTTCTCTTGCAACAAGACACACACCGGACGCACGTAAACAACCGAATGTTCTGTATTATTTTTGTAAACAATTTTCGTAACTTTCACTTTTTTTATATTAGCAGGTACTTTTTTTCACTTTCGTTTTTAAGTTAGTTATTATTGCACTTTTCTGTCCAAATAAAGCACTTTACCACTGGATAACGATGTATCTTGACTATTACATGTATACGTATAATTTAGACAAATAGATACTTCCAAAGGACCACTTGCATTATTTTAAAATGCGAAGATATATAAATATGCCTCCAACTGTTTGACGTCCGTACGTCATCATCGCATGCGCGCATTTGTTACAGGGGCCGAGCCTATGCCATCAACCGGGCACAAATCCTGACTGCTACTGAGAAATCCCTGATGGAAAATCCAATAACACAACATGTTGATTGTGATAAGCACACAAATTAATGGCTTTATTAAACCGTACAACTACTACGTAAGTAATTATTTTACTTAAAAAAGATCAAAATGGTTTAAGCGATCACTACACTCGATCTTTACCCGTGTGTGCGTGTATCTGCATTGAACAATGCACACAAACTTACGATCGCAACGAATTTACCTAAACTCTAGCGAGTGAACTGCGTAATGCAGACTCTTAAGGCGCCTATACGAGCTAAATTAGCAACTCTATTTGTGGTGGTTCAAACTTCGTTTGAAATGCTGTTAGAATAAAGTTCTAATCAGCTTGCACTACAAAGTGGTTGTTACGTCAGCCACTGCGGGCCAAATAGCGCGAAATGAGTGGTTTCGATCGATTTACAAAAAAACTATTGATTGGATTAAAAAACTAAAACAGTATCATGCTAATATATTGCTTGTAGTTTTATTTGCCAAAAAATCAGAATGATCGCATGCATATTAGTATGTTTTCTATTGTTTGAAAGATATTTTTAGAGGTAAGTTCGTGATTTCTTTTTATCGAGCCAAATTAATTGTATTATGTTTTCAAAACAGTATCATGCTAGCATATATCCTGAAGAATATCATATATTTTTCTGGTCTTGTTTATAGCAGTGAATCATATACTTACTTTTAGTAATTATAAAACTCGCGTTTAGCTCGTATAGTCGCCTTAAACCAATTACGACTCTTGGAACTAGCTATGCTATGGTCATCAACGTCGAATATTTGTCCTACATTTCATTTTAATACTTACTACTCTTGATGGGTTTGAAAGAAAAAAATAATTCGTACCCCATGATATGCCGCCCAAAACCCTATGATTTGTTTTTCCACGACTGCCAAGACAAGGAAGTGTTATTTCTTATTTTAATGTGACCAGTGACACTCGAGCCGTAAAAATGTGTAAACTAAATTATGAAAATAGTAAAAATTGGATAAACTTACCGTGAGACCTACGACCTAATAGTTTAGTTGACCAGTAAGTCCAAAATTCCTTCACAGCGTCAGGGAAAGTCTTATTTGACCTTAGCTGCTGTAAGCCTGTAAATTTTAACAACTTTTTAAAGTTATGGTGGGTAAGCAAAATAAAATGAATACCTATGAATAAAGAGCGCCTTTCCGCCCTTGTCGACCTGTCTCCACCAAGGAAGCATTTTATTATTTCAGATTGTGTCTCCTTTTAATTTTGCTGCCCCTCCTTCTTCTAAGGAAAACCTGTCAATGCTCATTGTATATGATTTTCAACCAAAGACGACGATTGGAACTAGCTATGCTAGCGCCATCAACGGCAAATATTTCTCCTTGTTCCCAGCTGGAATTCGCGAATGAACCCAAACCGAGAGTTTTTTTATTTTTTTTCTTGAGACAAACAATACATAAAGCGGGAACCATCCGACATACGAGGATTTGATCCTGTTGTTTCGAGTAGTCAGAAGCTCGGAAGCCTGATAACCAGGCTTATCAAAGGTTATCGTGTTACCTGCAATCTGAACCCCTACAAAAAAGGCTAAGCATACCGCAGGAAACAAATTGACTGCAGGTCTGACTGTCTGGTTTTCAATTGTGGCTATATAGCAAGGGCGTCGCCAGCTTTAGAAACATTTACTAGACTGATCCAAAGCAAATGTAACCCACATTATGTGGAGCTAATAGCATCTTAATACGAACCTGAATCAAACTCGGAGTTATCTGCCTTTACGAGCAAAATAAGTTTTGGCTTGTTCCCTGGCATGAAACCAAAAAATAGAAATTAGCCTCTAATAAACATACAGAATATTTGGATAAGGAAATAAGTTACAATACATTTAAAATAAAAGTTAAAAAAAAAACACCCACTTTCAAATTTTCAGTTTGGGACCTTCAGTCAGGTTTTAAGTTTATTTTAGTACGTGTTTGGTATTTTCATGCTTTTATTTAGTAAAGCTGAAAACGAGTACATTTAAAATAAAATAAAAGCTGGAAGCTGAATTCCACGTTTATAATTTTAAATTCAAATGGATTTGTTGGATGGATTTGTTTAAAAGGGGTTGCTTTTCCGTTTTGGTCCCGCAATACACTTCTCGGCTCTAGTCGGTCTGTCTTCACTTAAGAAGCATTTTACTATTTCAGATTGTGTCTTATTTTAATTTTCAGCATTAAGTAAGTACTTCGAGTTGAGTGAAACTTTTAACACTCTACCTTGGACAAATAAGAATTGTTTTAACCCTTCGTTTAGGAATTACTTGGTCTGTTACCAAGTCGAGACCAAGACCAAGAGCGAGCGAAGCGAGCTCGAAAATATTAACACCCTGCCACGTTAGAATTGTTTCGATCCTTCGAGCAGATCCCAGGTCAATTAAATAGAAACACATGAAGGGTGAAAATAGAACCTTAATGAAGCCACTTGGCACTTGTTCTCTTCGTCATTTCGATCTTTTTTTCTGAACCTTACTTGGGAGGAACCTTCAAGTTAGAGATCGAGAAATTGAAGATCAAAGTTCCAACTTTTTCTGTATTAGGTAGGTACTAGTTTTAAGGTAGGTTTTACTAGTTTTAAGGTTTTGTTTTGTGTGCGTTTCGATGGCGCGGCCATGACGTTTTTTTTTTTTAAAAAAATATGCCATGATTTTGTAAAAATTTGTAAAAGTTGACTCCCAAAACCATAAATTTGTCAAAGCTATGGTTAAAAAGTTATAAGGGTTTGAACGTGGCCGCGCCATTGAAACGCTCCGAACCGCGCGGCCACGGAGATCTTTAAAACTAAGCATTGCAGAGACCTGAAATTTTGCTAAGTAACAGATTGAATTTGTAAAAAATTTGTAAAAATATAGAAAAAAATCCTGGGCTTATATTTTAGGAGCTGTAAGACTAATACGCCATGGCCGCGCCATCGAAACGGTGAAAACACATTTTCGCCGATATCTCGCTGAAAAAGCAACGCAGACATCTGAAGTATTTCGTAAAACCCAGATTTGAATTTGTCAAAACTAGTAAAAAATAAACAAAAAATCCTCAGTTTACGTTTCAGGAGCTATAAGACTAATACGCCATGGCCGCGCCATTGAAACGGTGAAAACACATTTTCGCCGATATCTCGCTGAAAAAGCAACGCAGACGTCTGAAGTTTTCTGTAAAACCTGGATTTGAATTTGTCAAAACTAGTAAAAATGAAATAAAAAATCCTAGGTTCATATTTCAGGAGCTGTAAGACTAAAACGTCATGGCCGCGCCATTGAAACGGTGAAAAAATACGTAATCGCCGATATCTCGCTGAAAAAGCAACGCAGACGTCTGAAGTTTTTTGTAAAACCTGGATTTGAATTTGTCAAAACTAATAAAAATGAAATAAAAAATCCTAGGTACATATTTCAGGAGCTGTAAGACTAAAACGTCATTGAAACGGTGAAAAAATTTTAGGGACTTAGAAAATTTTTCGTTCTTTGTTTATTTTCGAAATTTAAACAATTTTATTGCAGTATCATATTGATCTTGACCATAGAAACCATTTAGCTTCTGAAAAGCATGGTCCTATAACGCACCGTCTCCGAGTTAGGAGCTGTTTATTTTTATTTAAGTTTTTTGAAAAACCCTGTATATTCCCAAAATGGTAGCTCGGATGAAAAACTTTTCGGGAAATAATTTGTTGCTCTAGTCGTAAACCATGAGAAGATGTAAAAAAACCCGCGAAAATCGTATTTTTTTTATATTGGTTTTTTTTTAAGTCCCTGCTCCTAAGTAACGAGAGAACGATTAGTCTTACAGCTCCTGAAATATGAACCTAGGATTTTTTATTTCATTTTTATTAGTTTTGACAAATTCAAATCCAGTTTTTACAAAATACTTCAGACGTCTGCGTTGCTTTTTCAGCGAGATATCGGCGAAAATGTGTTTTCACCGTTTCAATGGCGCGGCCATGGCGTATTAGTCTTATAGCTCCTGAAACGTAAACTGAGGATTTTTTGTTTATTTTTTACTAGTTTTGACAAATTCAAATCTGGGTTTTACAAAATACTTCAGATGTCTGCGTTGCTTTTTCAGCGAGATATCGGCGAAAATGTGTTTTCACCGTTTCGATGGCGCGGCCATGGCGTATTAGTCTTACAGCTCCTAAAATATAAGCCCAGGATTTTTTTCTATATTTTTACAAATTTTTTACAAATTCAATCTGTTACTTAGCAAAATTTCAGGTCTCTGCAATGCTTAGTTTTAAAGATCTCCGTGGCCGCGCGGTTCGGAGCGTTTCAATGGCGCGGCCACGTTCAAACCCTTATAACTTTTTAACCATAGCTTTGACAAATTTATGGTTTTGGGAGTCTACTTTTACAAATTTTTACAAAATCATGGCATAATTTTTTTTTAAAAAAAACGTCATGGCCGCGCCATCGAAACGCACACTTTGTTTTTACTTTAAATATCTCCATAACCCGTTTTCTTCAATGCACCTATCAGCACAATTGCGTAGAGTTGAGTTGTCTGTGCTTAGTTTGATGTACAGAACGCTTGGTATTACGGCTTCTTAAAGTCTGTTTACACCCTGTAAAGTTAGTAATAGCTGTCGATCGCCGCCACTCGCCCGGCGAGAACTCTGTCAATCCAAACGCTCGTGTTTAATTGCTAATCGCGGGCGGTGGTACCAGTGCCTATGTCGCCAATATCACTGATGTCTGGAGTGGTACCTACCCAAGCAAATGTAACCCACACTAGGTATGTGGAACTAGCAACCCCTCCTAAGCCTTTGACCAGAAATACTGATTCTAATAAGTATTCTTTTTATCACGTGTGCTTTTTTTTTTAATACTTAGATGATAATTTTACGTAATTCAAATTTTCATTTTGTGTTTGCTGCTTTCAATGTACCTATATTAATTTGTGTTTTTACTTTTTTTATAAAACTGACCCGTAATTATTGATAATTATTAATAATTAAACTAAACAATGGACAACTTAGGACGATATTTTTAAATTATTTAAAAAAAAATATAAACTCACCATGATGATGACGTAGTGCTGAGGGATTATAGGCAGGTATTGGATAATAAGGCTCTGGCGTATTTTCTACTTTAGTAGGCAACAAACTAGATAACAATTTGACTAAACGCTTCCTCTCCCATCCCGGTACTTTCATTTTAGGAGGTGAACTTGTCTGTCTGTCTTCACCTAGGAAACAGAATGATTATTTCAGAGATAGGTCTTCAGTTGGTGCCTCTCCTCCATGGTCTAATAAAACATATTGTAACATGCTCTCCTCCTCCTTCTAAGGCCGCGTTTCGAGATAGGCTGTAAACGATATGAGTGTCCATAAACCCGTTCCGAATTACCGTGAGCGCGATCACAAGAGCGATCACAAGCGCAATATCGATGTTCCTTGAGTCGTCATAGATGACGTCATGACACGCGCCATCTTGCGATTACACCGACCATGCCCCATAGAAATATCACCGTGAGCGCTGTCAAATGAGCTAATGACAGATCTCAGCTGTCATAATCGTGAAAACTAAATCGGAACGCAAAATATTGATGTGAGCGCTGTGACTGCTGTGAGTGAATATTTCATATCTCGGAATGCACCCTAAAGAAGGCCTGTCACTGCTCAATGTAGATGGCGTGACCATCATGTCACGTCAATGAGTTCATACTATTTACTACTAGGTACTAATTCAGGGTGATTGGTAATTGGGTGCAGGCCTTGAAATGGGATCCCCCATTTCAAGGCCTGCACCCAATTACCACTAGACCTTATTTGCAACAATTTTTACCGTTCAGAAGTCTCATTGTTATAATTTCGGTAAATCTTAATACTTACCTGAGTCAAACTCGGAGTGAGCTCTAGACTTAGCTTGCAAAATAATTATTGGAGTGTTCCCTGGTAAGCCATCTAGAGGGAAAATACAACAAGTTAGGGTCGAGTCATAAAAACTTTGCGTTGGCTTACAATGTTGAAGAAACGATAGAACAAACTAGGTTCCATGATCACGGCAAAGATAACGGCCTGATAATCTTAAAAACAGCTGTTTAAGGGACATGTTCCCCTATAAAAATGTATTTTAAACTGTTGTTTTAGATAATCAGACCATCATCTTTTTAAAGAACATGGACCTTAGTGTAGTTTTGCATCCTAGTCAAAATTCAGGAGCTTTCACAAAAGGCACAAATAAATAATCTAAATTACGATACCCGGTCAATAATTTATAAAGCTGCTATTTTAAATTGTTTAAATTTGACAGTAGGTATTTCAGAATAACACGAAAGTAATACACAGAATCACCCATCGCGCGACATGTCGCTTTGTGTGTGGAGGCGCGGTAATAGGACTAGTTACACACGAGCTGCGTTTAAATACGGGTGGTGTACACTTACCGATTTCCGCAAAGGAAACAAGTCCTTCCAATTTTATTATCGATTCAGGTCGAAAATCATTAGCATAGATATCCCCATGAATTGACTTAAGCAAAGCGACACCTTGTTTTTCGGAAACATGAAACTTGTTTTTCGGAAACATGAAACATTAAAAATTGTCTCAAAGATGTTTGTATTGATACCAGGTATTCATTAATACAGCTTTGATGCGTGGCCATTTGTTTTTTGGAAAAAAAAATAAAACTGCGGAAGTTATGCAGGCCAACGCTTCCTACAAAAATCTTCAAACTCTTTTCACTTTTGGGGAACATCTAAGTACCTACCCACCAATTATTCGTAGAACTCAATTCATTCTTGAAGTATTTTCTGCCCGAGTAACGCATAGTAGGAATATAGGTATGTGATATAGGTACTTATTTGTAAGTAATTTGACGACATTTGGCGTATAAGCTGAGCGATTAGCTTCCGCGACGTGCGTATCACTGGTTCGGTTCTCACACGGAAAATACCAAATGATATAATTTTAAACTTACTAGATGGATAACTAGTTTCATCGCGTTGTCTTGTTGCAGTTATGAGTGGTGTCTGAAAAATATAAAATATACAGGCTGAATTTTTCAATTGGTTGGTCTAGTCTGAAACTATGAGGAATAGCGAAAAATACTCAAAGGAATCTCGAGTCCAACTTAGGTGAAAACTGCTGTAAAGGGTTTGTCTCCACCGATCACAGTATCAGATCACGTTAGCCACGGATCACGGCGAGTTGTATCCACTGATACCGTTATCCGTTTCCCTCGTTATCGTGTTACCCACTGATCACGATATCAGTGGCAACATAAATAAAAAAAAACAAAAGCGAAACAGATCACGGTGTACAGACAAGAAATAAAATAAAATATTTTTCAAAACTGTTTTATTTTTGTCTAGGCACTTTCCCAAACGGAAAGAAGTTTTATTAAAAAAAAATGTGAAGGTGTATTAAAAAGTCATATCCTCTACACAAATAAATAAAATTGAAGTGTCTGTGTGTAACCTTTTTTCTGTCTGTCTGTTTGTTCCGGCTAATCTCAGGCACAGTGTCTTTTGATGTTGGAGTTAAGAGAAACGTATTGACAGTCGCGGGAAATTCTTTAAAACCACTAAAAAAATTAAAATGTAAGTGAAAACAATATACAATAATAATAATAATACAAGATTATAGATAAATCATTGAAAAGTTTATTACATGTGATATAAGCCAAGCCAAGTAGTTTTAGCCTCAGTTCTGGTTTTCCAAAGTACCATTGCATAGGAATCGGATATTTTTGTATGAGATAAAACCAGCTGTGAAAGCTGCCTATGACTTTCTACCCTGACCTATTACTTTTAGGATATATTTAAATTCCTAACAACAATCACCAGCTATGAAGTTCTACCGTTCACCTGAGGTTCTCCCAAATGCCCTGTTCAAAATGACTGTTCTGTTTGACGTTTGTTAACAACTTTAGGAACCTGAGACCAGATTTGATTGTGAAGGGAGTATTTTCGTGAATGGGCAGAATTCGTCCATGAAGGCCGGGAAATTGAAATCAGTTTTCTCAGAATTCGAAAATCAGTTTTTGGCAACAATTTTTTTCCAATGGAAATGTTTTGGATCGTTGAACATTTTTATCATTCCGAGTAAGAATACGGATAAGTTTTAACTTTTTGATGCAACCCTTAAATTGGGGAGGGTCTTTATGTTACCAAATTTTTTGGAAAAAATATTTTTTCCGAAACGGTAAACTTTTTTAGCGTGGCAAATATTTTTTTTTAATTCTCTTATGAGGGAATTTTAACAAGGGGTTGAAAAAAATGCGTGGACCCTTCTTCGAAATGTACCTCCTCTTGCGGCTTGCCGAAGGGATTTTTATAAGTACCGTTGTTTCCTAAGCATTCCGTAATAAGCTGTTATTTTGAAATTATACACTGACACTTCAATTTTACTACTTGTGTAGAATTAGACTTTTTGATACACACCGTGATCTGTTTCGATTTTGTTTTTTTTTTATTCATGTCGCCACAGATATCGTGATCAGTGGGTAACACGATAACGAGGGAAACGGATAACGGTATCAGTGGATACAACTCGCTGTGATCCGTGGCTAACGTGATCTGATACTGCGATCGATGGAGACAAACCCGCTGTAAAACCTCATCAGCGATATTTATTTGAAAATCTTTATTCTTAGCCAAAATTCGAACGATCAAAATGTACCTTTGTAAGCAGCTGATAATTTTACTAGCGCACTACGTATAAATATAATTAAGAACTTCTATTTAGTAATATTTGTACCTACGTTTTAATTTGTTTTTTTTTTATAAGTATATATTTCTACAAGTATATTACTTAGAAGTAATAAATAGGTACTTACAATAAATAAAACATAAAGCCAAATCATATTGAAGTTCAGGTACACGACTTCGCCCAATCATTAAGTACGTACCTTTTCATAGAAAATTGAAAAATTGAAATTACAATTATACTAAAAATTGAATAGTCAACCATCCGTTTCTATTGCCATTTTCAATCAAATAGTCATCCAAGATTTGATTATTTTTTTATTTAGATTTAAGTGATCGATAACTAACGTTCATCATTTAATACAGGAAAAGTTTTTAACCACTGCGTAAATTTTTTTTGGTAGCTCAGTGTTAGTAATAGAACACATTCCCATTTTTAGTTTTAATTTTTTTTTTTCAAATTTTTCCATCTTGTCCCATTTTAAAATAAGCATAGCATGGACATAATTTAATTGTAATACTGTGAATGAAAACGCGCTGGCTGCTGACGTACGATGTGTCCTAAGCCCATGAAAGTATGAAGGAAAAATTGGAATTACGTTTACAAATAACATATCACAGCCTAAACTTAAAAAAATTGCGCGAAACGACGGTCAGTAACCGTCAGCGCGTAGGTAGGTAAGTTTACGGCGGCGCCGTCGCATCGAGCGAGCGCACCTACAAAACTCAGCTGATCTCAGCTTGCTGGTTGGGCGACCGGTCGACGCGTGAGTCGGTCGACCGGGCGCCCGACTGGCAAGCGACCATAAAATAAGTTTATAGGTAAATAAGTCTCGTGAGGGATAACTTTATTTTTTACTACTAACACATATCAAAATAAAAAATACGTGTCTATTAAAATACATTCAAGTTTATCATGTCGAAATTTGCGCACTGGTTAAAAACTTTTCCTGTATATTTAGCGTTCAATAATTACGTGTGGCGTTTAGCGGGGGAGGGGGTCGAGCCGAATCTCACCCTATCTCAAGTGGGAGAGAGGGTCTCGGTAAACGTCATGTGTTTAAAAAACAGTGAAAAATTGCGTGAAAACTAGGTAGCTAATTAAGTAAACATGTTTCTCCACTAAGATATTATGGATACTTAGCTAAATCCTGTCCGTTTTTTTTTATTAATCCGACGCAATCAAGCACAGTATCGTATTTACACTAAACTACCTACGCATCTAGATAAATCTCACGTGAGATTTAGAGGAAGGTGAGGGGGTCAAGTTATATCTCATGATATCTCACCAAGGGGGCAGGAGGGGTCGAAAAATTGCCCAAACTGCCTAACATAATTAATGGACGCCCCCTTAGAGGCACCATAGACTGCACATCAAAGCCCCATATCAGCCAGTTTCATACGCGCTCAGGTTGATGGTGTGTACCTACCTATGTCTATGTTAAGTCGACATACAACGATAGTCACCTTTTGTAGTGTAAGTGAATAAAACCTTATTCTGTGTTAACCTTACTGTGTGTCAATCTGTGTATTTAACTGTACTAACTGTTTGTTCCGGCTAATCTCCGAAACGGCTGGACCAATTTTGACGGGACTTTTAAATGGCAGATAATGTTATAAGGAGTAACTAGGATACTTTTATTTTGTAAAAGATTAGTTCTATGCAAATTAAAACTTGAAATTACAAAATACTCATAAATAATAGTTTCACGCGGTATAAAGGTCGCGGGGCACAGCTAGTTTATTATAAATAAAACGATGACGATTCCACATGATTGTCTAATCATTGTCTATGACATACAAACATTCTTAACAACAACTAAGTATAAAATATTACATAAATCTTTACAAAACCATAATAATACGATACTCTTTCCATAGTCAAATTAATATAAATAAACTTCAAATAAATTAACACAGATATCTTGCCTACAATTGAGCAACTGTATAAAATAATTGGCAAACTAAAGTGGCAATAAATAGGCAGGGCACATTGCTTGCAGAATGGATGGCCGATGGGGCCGAAAAGTTCTCGAGTGGCGACCGGGAACCGGAAGACGTTGCGTTGAAAGACCTCCCACTAGGTGGTGAAGGTTGCGGGAATCTGCTGGATGCGAGTCGCACGGGACCGGTCAATGTGGCGACACTTTGGAGAGGCCTATGTCCAGCAGTGAACGTCTTTCGGCTGAAATGATGGTGATTATGATGATGATAATTATGGGAAACTGTATACAGGGTATAAACAGACCCTTCACAAAGCCGTCAACCAAGCATTCTGTACATCAAATTAAGTTACTTTACGCAAAAATCATTGCTAGGGAAAAAACACGTTTTATAAAGGTAAGACTCAATATAATGCACTCAAAACTTTGTACTGATGGACGCATTTAATAGTTGACGGGCTGTGGAGGTATTTAAAACTAGTTTGTATTTATTTGTTTAATTTTTAAAAGAACTTGTGTAAAAGTTGGAACTTTGACTTTCTTTGAATATCTCCGTAACTAGTAGGTTCCCATAAAAATTATCGGAATGAAGGGGAGTAGAATTACCTTTCAGCTTCGGTAAAGTTCTATTACACTATTTAGTATTCAAAGAAATAAATTCATTGTTTAAAGAAAAACACTAAAACAAGATGAGTGAAGATTTTTTAAACAATACATATGTAGTGACAAAAATTGAAAAGAGTATACTTAGATAGGTCATGTGACGACGATGAGTGAAAGGCGAGTAACAAAAGTTTGCGACTCGAGACTAAATGCCAACTTAATATACCCTCGGTTTCATTGAGTCCCTCGCACGCTCGGGAGTCAAACCACCTCTGGTATATTATGGCTTCGTTTAGTCTCTCGATATAAAATTTACTTTTACGAGGCAGATGTGAGTGTCAACGCCGGGAGGGGACGTCCTAGAAGGACATACACTGAACTTATTGATGAGGTTCTTCACAAAGGTCAGGTGCGTAGTACTGGCAACCGACGTGCGTGTATGACCAGATGTATGAACGTGGACAAAGGTAAAGGAGTATGTGAGGATCGTAGCAGATGTCATTCTGGTGGTTTCTGCCTAGCTCCATGGTAAAAAGGCGAGGGTTTCTGTATGTATGTAACACAAACAAAGTTTTTTATCATAGTATTTTGAAGTGAAAACTTCTTCAGGCGCGTTGGGCACTTTTTGGGAGAACAAAAATCATGGAACTCGCGTCATCGTCACCGAACGCTTTCATAGAACGGTTTGTCAAAATCAACCTTGTACAATTAAGATACAAGTTTATTTTGGATTGATTCTATTCAATATTCTTTGGGGACTGCCGATAGATCTGTTCATGATCAAGAATTAAATTTTAAATTGGTCATTAACACTTCTTTACAAAACAAAAATAATTAAAAATAAATATCTAATAGCTAGACGGTACAATTCACAAGTAACTTAGTTTTCACTTTTATCGGCAGGGACTAAAACGTATAGCTTGAAGTAAAAGTTCTTCATTGTTTTTAAAATTATAAATTAGCCGCCAAGACAATGCTTAGATATTGGCACCGCTTCAATTACACTTCTACAGCACATCTGACCACATCTATTGACAAACTTGTGATGGGCCCGTAAAAGAAACGAACCAACCCATTACAATATTTCTTCAATTTTGCCATAAGTAAATACTCCACATAATTCAGCCATTGTCAATAGGGAAGCACACTGTGGAACTAATGGCGCTAGCATAGCTGGTTCCAAGCATCGTCATTGGTTGAAAATCAAGGAATGTCATTTCATATTTTAAAATACCTTGACCTCATTGGTCAGATTAAGAGCAGCTATGGTGGCGCCATATACAATTAGCTTTTAACGGTCTTCCCCATTCATATCAAATGTTCCAATGTTTTCTAAAGTTTTGTATATACTCTACAGTAATAAATATATTAAAGTTCATTTAGGTAAAAGATAACGGTCTGATTAAAACAGCTGTCACTGTGACATGTTCTTATACAAAAAAGGGTTTTGAACAGCTGTTTTTAGATAATCAGACCGTCATATTTTTGGTGAACATGGACCTAGGAATATTATTGTATTACAAGTTTGATAGTTTAAAACATAGAACAGATAAGAGGTAAGAAAGGGAATAGTTCCTGATTTGTATTAGAACGCGAGTCGCCGCTTGGCGCCCACTCTTTAACTCCACTACAAACAAAATACCTATACGTACGTGCATTACGCACATAAATAAACTACTCAAACTTAGATCGCGAGCTTGCTATTGATTGTCACACTAATGTAAAAACTTGACGCTTGACGTGCACTCACACACGCTTTGTACGTTGTCACAATAAGAGCGCGACTGTTGGTTGAATGACATATGAGCGCTGTTGGTCGAATGACATATGAGCGTTCATTTATATGAGCAGCGCGACAGCCCCGCCCACAAAGCCCTTCTAACTCTCTTTTATCTGTCCTGTTGTTTAAAACGAACGAACCAAGCTAGTTTGGATCGTGGCGTCTTAGTAAACCTTTGCTTATCATACTCGGGGTATTAAAGCTTGAATATCAGTGATTTTCAGGTGTAATTGTCAGTGTTAGCCGCTGGCGCCCTCTAACGATTTCGACTTCCAAACTGCCGGTAGTGTTCTCCAGTAGCGTGTAGATGTCGCTAGCAGTCCGGACGGGCTTCGTGTTTATACTGACAACGATGTCGCCGGGCTGAAGGCCACCACTAGAAGAGAATGCAAAGATTTAGATGATAAGTATCCAGATAAACAAACATAACATCACATAGGCAGATGTATACCTAATAGTATACCCGAATTTCGCCAGTTATGTTTCCCCCATCTAATAGGGGGCGAACCTATCGCTATCAACCAGGCACCAATGTAGACTCAAAGAGATGTCTGCAAAAGGAAGGGGCCCGCACGGGCAAAAGCCTGCAGGGGCTGCGGGACTGTTCGAAAGAGATACCGTAGACCGGAACATAAAGGGCGAAGAAGGGACATGGGTGGGTCTTAGTCATTAAAAGTCTGACACTCCCTCCCGCTCCGCTGAGTCATTTGATGATTTCCCATCGAGAGAAAAAGGCAACCCGAACGGGTTTGGTTAGAACTGTGACCAACCACGCACAAAGCGATCGGTGCCGTGAAAAGCCGGGAGCACTTTATCGAAGTTAGTCGCAGTGTTATTGCTTTTATTGGGTTGGCATTTCCTGTCACGATGAGGATGACGTTTATTTATCAATTTATTTTGGATTACCAACGACCACCATTACACTTTTTTCTCATATAAATTGAAAACTATTGCAGAATAAATAGTCTTGTAACGCACACTCAATTACAGGTGACCACAGCATACACATTATCGAGTAGGTACACCTCTTAATACATTATTGAATAGAAATTAGCATGATGAGGACTTGAAGAGCTCGTGGCTACATAAATAACAGCCGCTCGGATCGATCTTTAGATTAAGCCGTGCTTGTCTAGGTTGGTCTGTGGATAAGTGACCACCCTTACATACCGAGTTTCCTCCGTGCCTCGGAAAGCACGTTAAGCAGTTGGTCCCGGCTGTCATTTGTAGATCTTTAACAGTCGTTACAGGTAGTCAGTGGCCCAAAAGTCTGACAACCAGTCTTATGAAGTGGTATCGCATTACCCAGTACTAACTGGGTTGTGGAGGTCAGATAGGCAGTCGCTCTATATAAAATACCTACTGGTATTCAGTTCATTTACCCCAACATAGTTGGGAAAATGAACATGATCTGACACAATGACCCAGTAAACCGGTTTTGGCCTAGGACCAACTAATTTGGCCTGAAATCGGGTTTTCTAGATAGAATAGATAATGAATGACACTCACTTGTAAGCTGGTGAGCCGATAATGACTTTCCAAACCAGTATTCCATGTTCAATATCAGTGGGCATCTGAAAGATAAATAAAATTAATAAATAATAAATATAGCATAGCAACATTACACACAGCGCCATCTAGTACCATACTAAGCAACGAGGCTTTAATGTTTTCATAACTTTTTATTTCTATTAGATTAGAATATGTAACACGCAATTACGGTTCATGATAGAATTTTTAATATTAAAATCAGGCTGGTCATTGAAAAACTAACCCTGTATACAAATTTCTTATTTTACCCATTTTAGTCACTCACGCATCTTAACAGTCTCATATTATCCGCTACATGCAATCTTTCAGCCTAGCATTTCTTATCATCTATTTTGTAAATAGGTGGCCAAGTCACACTAAACTTACCTCAGGATTCCTCATTCTCAGTTCCATGAGTATGTTCGGTGTTAGGGACAGCATGGTGATTCCAAGATACCTCCTCGACACTTGCGGCGCCTTCGTCGTCCCTGAGGAGCGTTCTAATTACCAATTTGTGTTAATATTGAGTAAAAAAACAATTTGGATTAAAAAATACAATGTAGAAGTTCTTAATAATTAAAAAAAAACATCGGTGGCTTTGGGAACAGCAGAACAGAAAAACAAATATGTGTAGATAAACGTTTAAGAGGAAATAAAACGACCGAGAGAATTGAAAAATATGTATTTGTGAAATGTCGCGCAGTGCCCAAACGCCCGCGCGCAGAGCGCAAAAGATACAACGGGAGAAAAAACACAAACACAACGGTTCGTAGTCCCCTGATTACTTCTCCAAAACTTGACCGATTTAACTACTTTTTTCATTAAAAATTAAAAAAAGGTTTTGGCCGTCCTTATTTTTTGATATATAATCTAGTCAAATTTGTTTTCTGGATGTTTACACACAATAGAAAATCTGGCCAAAGGTTTTTGAAGGCACATAATATCTATTTTAATAAATAATGTGTGAAAAAGAAGAAAACATAGGGACATGCCAGCAGTGGTCATAGATTTTTTGAAAAAAAAATATTGATTTACTGGCATTATCTAGGGAGGAAACAGGGGACTACAATTATATGGAAAAAGGCCGTTTTGTGTCCTCTTAACAGTGACGTGCGATTTACAGTTCCTTTTTTATAGTTTTATTGTAGACTAAGAACATGAATAATATGAAAATGTTGAGATAACAGAAAATTAGAACATACAAATGATTGCATTAAAAAAATATCTATTTTTATTCTGAAGGGCAAATCAGTAATTATTAAAACATACAGAATTACAAGATAATTTTGTAAGCTATCAAAAATAATTTAAGTATCTAAAAATCAGCTTAAGTAGATAAATTGAATTAAATACTTATCTACCTACAGATATTAGTGTTATTTAAAAACATAACAATATATTTTGTTGATTTTAAAATTCAAACGCATTCATGATAAACATGTAGTCACACAAAAAGCAATCTTAGCAACATAATGATTAACCAAGAGCACAGTTAACAAAAGTAATATGACTTGTTCGCGTATAAAAAACAACTTTATGTGGTCGGTTGTAAGTTCGAATTTGTATTGTTTTCTTTTTTCAGTTTCATGTATCAACGACACTTTCTGATCTGAACTTTGCGTTTAGCTTTTTAAATTTAATATAAAACAAAACATCAACAACATATTACAAAACGACACACACAGACATTTATTTAAATAAAGAATTTTTATTATACACTTACTCTTAGCCAGAAAGTCCTTGACATAATCGATAGGTATTGCGAATGAGATACCAGATGTGACTTTCATACTATTAATGCCAATCGCCTCTCCATCCAAGTTCACCAGGGGCCCACCGCTGTTGCCAAAGGTGATTGGCGCGTCCGTCTGTATGTATACCATGTCTTTGCCTGGAATTTGAGAAAAATATGGTTGTATTTGAAAAAAGTGGTGGTTGGTTTTGAGAAAAGTGGCGGTTGGTTTTGAGAAAAGTGGCGGTTGGTTTCGAGAAAAGTGTCCTGACTGCGAAAAGTAAATAAATAAATATCGCTGGACATTACACACAGCGCCATCTAGTGCCCCACTATGCAACGAGGCTTGCATCGTGGACACCAGATAGTTGATATACTACAAAGATACTTTTTTGTTTGTACATAAAACAAATACATGCTTAATCTATACTAATAAAGCTGAAGAGTTTGTTCGTCTGTTTGAACGCGCTAATCTCAGGAACTACTGATTGAAATGGAAAAAAATCTTTTTGTGTTGGATATTCCATTTATCGAGGAAGGTTATAGGCTATATAACATCACGCTACAACCAATAGGAGCTGAGCATAAATGAAAAATGTTGCAAAAACGGGGAATATTTCTTCCTTTTGTGGGCTTTTTCTCTTTTATGTGACGCAGACGAAGTTGCGTGGGTCAGCTGGTATACGTATTATAAATATCCATGACTCGGAAACAAACGTCCGTGCTCATCACAAAAACATTTACATTTAAAAGTGGTCAAAAGTTTAGGTACTTTGGATAAGAGTGAATGCAAAATAATTTATAACAATTTGCAAACTAAAAAATATAACTAACAAAAATTGGTAATGGCAAAAACGACGCAATCTGACATCAAGACAAAACGGTGTCTGGGTTCTTGTTAAAACAATAGTAACATGAAATTTTTAATCATGATACTCTTTAGTGCCACCAACTTCGCTGTTCATGTGGACAGCCGCCATTTTGAAAACGTCATTCCGCTGTCAGTGTCAGTCTAGTGTGAAAAATATATTTTTAAGATGGTGAATTTATATATTAAAAAAAAACAGGCCAAGAGCGTGTCGGGCCACGCTCAGTGTAGGGTTCCGTAGTTTCCCGTCCGTCACAATAAGTGTTCAATCCAATCCGATTTTAATAATTCTTTTTTGTTAGAAAAAATATACGTTCAGGATAATAAAATATGTACTTAAACGAAGTTAAAAAAAAAATCTTGCATAAGTATACGATTATACTACAAACTTAGTCCAGAAATTATTTTGCACAACTTTTTGTCTTTTTTGTACAAAAACTTGTTTCCATCCAAGTTCAAAATGATTTTCCTAGAAAGTCCTTATAAAGTTCTACTTTTCAGATTTTTTTCATATTTTCTAAACTTATGGTTCAAAAGTTAGAGGGGGGGGGGGAACACACATTGTTTTTTACTTTTGGAGCGATTATTTCCGAAATTATTGACATTATCAAAAAATGATTTTATTAAACCCCTATTCATTTTTAAATAGGTACCTTTCCAAGAATATATCACACGTTAGGATTGAATTTAAAAAAAAATCACTTCCCAACATATAGGGGGGCTGGCTACCCTAATAAAACATTTTTTTTCCAATTTTTATTTTACCACTTTGTCGGCGTGATTGATACACATATTGGTACCAAATTTCAGCTTTCTAGTGCTAACGTTCACAGAGATTAAGCGAGGACGGACAGACAGACATGGCGAAACTATAAGGGTTCCTAGTTGACTACGGAACCCTAAAAAAACGAAATATATTCAAAAAGCCATCTATTTCTTGCTTTTTTTTAATATCCTTTCTAATCGAAAACAAGCTAAATGGAGTTCTGTAATTCATCATAATTATCTAAAAGCGATTGCAGTATTTTTATGTTTTATTCGTGCATGTTTATTTATCCATTTTTTACAAGTGTTTCCGAGCGATTTGTCAGCAAAAAAAAACAATGAAGAGAAACAAGCTGAAGAAACTAATTCTAAATTAAAGAAAAAAATAGAAACTATACATTTATATTGTTTACATTATTATGAAGCACATTCCAAAAACAATAATAAACTTTTATTTCAGGCATTGGCATCCATACAATAATAAATATTACATTGGTGTTTTAAGAAGAAACATACATTATACATCAATTTTATTCAGTAAGATAATAAATTCCAACCTTACCGAATTTACTGATTAGACTATCATTGTCGATCCATTCGCTACCATTTGCTGGGCAGGCTGAGTGAAAAACCATAATAACAAGTGAAAAAAAATGAAAATGAATACATGAGGCCTAAAAGTTCTGGAATGGCGACCGCGAACCGGAAGACGTTGCGTTGGAAGGCCTCTCACTAGGTGGACCGATGACATGGTGAAGGTTGCTGGAATCCGGTGGATGCGAGTCGCACGGGACCGATAATGTGGCGACACTTGGGGGAGGCCTGTGGACGTCTTTCGGCTGAATGATGAATACAGACAAAAAGATGTAATCTTTCTACTGCCCTTACCCCAATTTACTTGGGGTCGCGCGCAGTATGGCTTCTTCTTCCATACATCTCTATTACTCGTTATCTCACCAGTCACCTCCTTTCTAGTATCATCTTTCATAGTCCATATCCTTATCATCGCTTCTTGACAAAAATATGCTTATTAGATCTTATTCAACTACAGAGTGACAGTGAAAGCGATTCGAGTGACTCAGAAGATGAATAGGCTTGTTAACTGAAAAAATCTAATTAGTCCGTCACTTAGATTTTCAAAAAATATTTGACCCGTATTTTTTCTTTTGTCACTAACAAAAATGACGAAGATACGACGCTTTTAAAATTCCCAATACGTCACTGTTCGGTATGATTCTTAGTGAGTACTGACGTCACGAGCCCCCACTCCCGAGTTTTGATGCGTTTTATCTTTGTCAATATTCGTTGATTTACAAAAACAAAAAATACGTGTTCATTATTTTCTAATACTCTAACTGACGGACTAAATAGATTTGCAATTCATTGATCGTGGAAACAAGCCTATTATTGTCGCAGTCAGCAGATAATATACTATAATATTTACTGTAGAAATCAAATCCTAAAACGAAATATTGCGTTTCTATGGTTTTTCTGGATGTTTCTCGATTTTTTTATTTTCTCTTCAAATATAGTAGTTGTAGTCGGCGGAGTAATAACAGTGTTTTTTGAAAGTATACAAGCCCAGTGTCAGATGGATGGCTTAAGCATAGTAAAGATTCGATCAAAGTGGTATGATTGCGGTACTTCAGTACTTTATCTATGAGAATTCTGTGTGTGAAGCCATGCCAACTATTATGTCATAGTCTGACTGAACCTTAATGACACAAACGCCAATGTAAGTTCAATAAAAATGAATGAATCTACCTCTTAAACCAAGTTCTTCGCTAGCTCTTTGAGTGGAGCTGACTACACCGGCTGTTACAGTGTTACTGAGAGCTAGAGGACTGCCCATTGCCACCACCTGCAAAAGATTATATATGGGAATGATGAAACATACACCACATCACCTCTGTGATTCCCAAAGGGATAGGCAGTGGTGTACCTTATAGTACCTATATTTCATTATAAAACACCAATATTTCATCAGGGAAACATATTTTTTGGGGTGATAAATCATGTTTTGTTGTAGAACTCAATGTAACGCACTCAAGACAGTGTTCTGGTGGAATGTTATAATAGTACGGGGGTCGTGGAGGTGTTTAAAGTATTAATCTTGAAATAAAATCTTTTTTTTTTAACGTGTCCAAAAGTTGGAACTTTGACCCCCAATATCTGTTTAACTAGAAGGATCCCAGATATAGTGAAGAACAAAAAACAAAACAATGATTGCAATGACGATGACGGGGAGAACAATAGTGCCTTTCGGCTTCATTAAAAGGTTCTTTACACCCTTCATATTAGGGAATGAAACTATTGCCTTCAACTGGGGTCAAATTTAAAAACAGCAAACATCAGCCAACAAACATTAAGATAAAAAATTAAGATCACCAAGGAAACACCACCAATGACTTGCAAATGAGTAAGCAAGTAACTTATCTACACTAATATTATAAAGAGGAAAACTTTGTTTGTTTGTTTGTTTGGTTGTAATGAATAGGCTTAAAAACTACTGGACCGTTTTTAAAAATTCTTTCACCATTCGAAAGCTACATTATCCACGAGTAACATAGGATATATTTTATCCCCGTACTCCCACGGGAACGGGAACTATGCGGGTGAAACAGCGGGACGTCCGCTAGTCTGTGATACATTTACAATAATGTGGATTAAGATGGCACAATCCAAAGGATTTTGAGTGGACTGTCTAATCCATTGTATAATAAGTTCCCTAAATTCCCGTACACAACAACAGAAATAATCCAACCAACATGCGTTGGGTAAATATTTGTCTGTTTCCCAATTCCCCAGCAAAAGTTATTATGACACAATATGGTATGTTAGCTATTGTACTTGCATTAAATTGTGCAAGTTACTGGCACTTTTTCCTGGCTTTATAATAATAATAGATTACAAACCCACTCGCCCGGCTTAATGTCAGCTGAACTACCCAGCCTCATGACAGGTAATCCTTTTACCGGGATTCGGAGAGTCGCTAGATCTGATTTGAGATCCACATCTTCAACAAAACCAGTGTGGATGGAACCATCCTGAAAAATAAATTAAAAATTAATAATTTAGAATATCTAGTTTAGGAAATTGTTTCCTAGATATTCTAAATTTGTTGTTTTTGGCTAGGCAGATGATGATGAAGTTATGGTATTTCCATGTAAGATACTGTTATTCAGCTGCATCCAGTTGGACTGGAATCCAACTCCTCGCATAAGATGATGAAATTACGGTACATTGTATAAAATGTTGTGAAACAGTCAGCAGTATGTACGGAACAGCCGATTTTGTTGAACATTTCCTATGAACGTTTTTTATTTGGGGGGATAGAAATAATGTACTGAATATGTGTGATAGTCATTGTTCAAAGTTTTTTTCATCCTTAAGTATATAAGTCTGGTGATATGAATTATAGGCTGATGCAACAATGTGGGTTGAAGATATGGTTACATTATACACATACTTATGAGCATGGTTAATTAAATTTAAGTATGTGCAAGTTATGACTTCCACAATCTTTATTTACCAGGACATCAGCTAAACCAGCCAGAAGTATGACTTATTTTATAAAAATATTATTTGAAAACAATACTTACAAAAAGCCGTACATTCACTATAGCGTTAGGTTTGTTCACTACAACGTGAGCATTCGTTAGTATGAGCCCATCTTCCTTCACTATGAACCCAGAACCGTTCGACAGAGTCACAGGCTTGCCAGAAAACAGGTCTAACCGACGACCATCCTTTATCTCTATATACACCACAGACGGAGCCGACACAGCCACCACATCAGCAATAAAGTTAAACTTCTCCCTTCTACCCTTTAAATCATTATTTACAACAGTTGCTGCAGTTAATTTATATTTTAAACTAATATAACCTATCACCCCGGTCGCGACCGCTACAATTCCAGGAAAATAACTTTTCTTAGTATCACTTCTATTGTTTTTGCTATTAAAAACTTGAATTGCACGGCTAGAACTTCTTAGGTTTGTATTTATTACAGGTTTTATTTGAAATATACGAGAAAATCTCGAAATATTCATTGTTGATGGTATAAACGTTGTCAGGACGACAGTGACTAGATATTGTATATGTCATGTTTTTGTCAAAGTGACAGCAAAGTGATGTGAATTGGAAGCGCGAATAACGAGATATAACGTTATTTTACACAGATTAGTAATAAAATTGTTTTGTTACGTCATGTTATTCATTCAATATGTTCACACCATCGACACAAGGGGCATAAAACAAGTGAGAAATATGAACCAGCATAATTATATAATTCATTTGGCAATGTTTCCTTTTAAATTTGCTGATTTCGTTTTAAAAGCAGTATTTGGGAGTGGTAGGTATTTTACACAGTACATTTCAATGGATACCTGCTACCTCTACGATATAAGGCTACTAAACGGGAGCACTCATGCCAAAAGTAAACTTACAAGTTTGTTTACTTTTCCACTTAAATGACCTTGCAAGTTCTCAACTTGACCTCAGGCGGGAACTAAATCAACTTAATGTCTTAAACTGGTATCGAGCTATCTAAATTTATCGAATACATTTTGGTTCTTAAGTTCAAGTTTTCGCGAAAATCTAAATTTGCTTATAATTATTATTTTATCGGGAGTTAATACTCCCTGTTAACATTAACCTTTTTTTTAAATAGTTGAAATGTACACCAGTTCCTGAGAAAATCGGTGGTGACAGACGGGCAGACAGACGAACAAGAAAGTGATCTTATAAGGGTTTCCTTTTTTAGCTTTTGAGGTACGGAACCCTCAAAAGGGTCAAAGGTGTTATCATATTCAGCCTTTAAAGTTGGTATAGAGAAGAATCAGCCAAGGTCACGTCCAAATTACTTGACAACAATGGTGCGACTTTGCTTTTGGTTGAAACCTGCTTTTTCAATGTCGATAATTTTATCACCTCATTTCCAAAAACACACTAAGTAGGTTTATAGGGTTTAAAACACCATTTCACGAAGACAGTTCTCCTCGTCATTCCGATCATTTTTTGTTCTACACCACACCTAGATATTGGGGGTCAAAGTTCCAACTTTTTGTCAACTTTTTTTTTAAATACAAGTTTTTATTGTAAGATTTAGACCTCCGTACTATTCAATCCATTCATCAGCACAATGTTTTAAGTGCGTTACATTGAGTTCTACCATAAAATACCATATTTCAACCCAAAAAAAAAAGTCGTTTCCCACCAATAATTTTTGCCTAAAGTTACTTATTTTGATGTGCAGAATGCTTGGTTGACGGCTTCGTGATAAGGTTGTTTACACCCTCTATGATAGGTACGCGTTTGGATGATGTCTTTTTTTTTATGCGTAGTAATGTTGTGTGAGTAGGTGAAATTTGAATGTTAACTTATGTCAAACTTTTAACGCTGCGCTGCTCATACAATATTTCAATACAATTAAACACCCGTGCGTGTCGTAGCCCTTTTGATAATCCCCATTTATGTCTGCAGTTTTAGGCCTGAACTCTTGTCGCGCTGACGGTCAGTTGCGTACAGTCGGTCGTGACGTCACGGAGAAAAAATACGAACCTCGGCGACCGAAGTCCGTTTGGTGCTCTAAAGAACACAATGTATACCTACTCGACGCGACCGACCGTCAGCGCGACAAGAATTCAGGCCTCAGGCATTTAGGTCCATGTTCACCGAAAAGATAACAGTCTGATTATCTAAAAACAGCTGTCATATCACTGTGACATATTACCATAAAAAAATGTGTTTTAAACAGCTGTTTTAGATAATCAGACTGTCATCTTTTTGGTGAACATGGACCTTAGTAAATAATAAAACAAAGTAGTTATCGATAATAGGTCAATATATTTATATGTATGTATAGTTTACAATGAATAATACAATATTTATTTTACAGTAATTTATCTATTTGTTTCTCTTCTAAACAAAAGAAGTTAGGTTTACTTATACTTATGTAAAAATAGGAACTATAACTATTTACATGGATTTATATCCTAAAAAAAACTTAGTACGGTCCTATCCTATGCATAACTGTAATCCATGTCTACATATAATTTTACCTGTGGCAGCAGCAACTCAATAGCAACCTCATTGTGACAAAAATAAAGATCACAATATTTTGTTCGATTACAGTCCAACCGAAGATTAGGCGTCATCGCTGTGAAAATCGCAATGATCTTTATAATCGTAGCAATAAGATTTTTTTCTGTCACAATTAAAATTATCTTAATAATTTAATACATGTACCTACGGTCGAACAAGCTATTTGGTTTACAGTTTAACCCACAAATTACATTGTAAAGTGTAAACCAAATAGCTTGTTCGACCGTACACGTTTGTTTTTGGGCTGCTGCTACTACGTAGAAACATGTAAAAGGAATGTAAGTAGACAATACCAGTATGCATAAAAGCCATAAGAATATTTCCCGCCATTTAAAAAGTCAATCAGATCATTGATATGTTGTGGCAACTGTCAGATCGTTCTGCAATCTCTGTTTCGAGGTTACATAATATTACATTATTATATTCAATTTCATAACAATATTTCGTCAATAATCTTTAATATTAAGTATACTCATAAATTATATCTTTTTTCTTTTTATATATTTCATATTTAATGATTTTCTCAATATAATCTGTGGTAGTTGGGGCCACAGAATGAATATTTATATGACATGAGCCATCTCAGGCCTTGGTACTTATTAGTTCCATGATTAAGCCCCATAGACGGTCAATAATAAATTAGGATTTGCGGTAAAGCTATAGTTACAAATGTTACAGGGATATGCAATAAGTATTTCTTAAAGCTTATCACTATATTTTCTAGACTATTAATATTTTCACAATTTTATTTACTTGGTCAATATTCCATTTGGTATATTAAATTCATAATTATGTACTTAAAATAAACTTATATTAACGTAATTTTCGCAAAAAGTAAAGTTTTCTTTAACCAAAGAGAAATTAAAAATTGTTTGTGTGCATAAAAAAAACAAAAGTTGAACTAATTTTGGCACTAAAAACTTTTTTGGGAAAATTACGCGGTTCTTAAATTACAGCTTGACAACAGGGAATTTATAGAACGAGGTACTGTATGATGATTTCTAAGTTTCCAAGAAGGCCTGAATTCTGCAGTATGGTGCTATATATAGGGTGACTGGAATGAAAAAAAAAATCAGCTGTTCAGTACATTTATGTTCGCCTAATGTACTGAACAGCTGATTTTTTTTTCGCGATTTCGTCTTTGGTCCCATACTAAAAGTTGTTTGTTACAATCACGTGTTTAAGTATCGTACACTAATTACCAGTCACCCTATATAACACAATGCATACTCGTACGCGCGACCGACGCACGCGACCGTCGACGCGACCCCGAACACAACTATTGGCCGTAGAAGCGACATTTGGTCGAAACCAGGAAAAGAGTTAGATCACACGACCGGGCGATAGACCAATTCTGGTCGAGATAGCGGCCTGTCATGCGACAAGTCATTGTCGTGGTCGTGAATTGCGCGAAGTCGTTTAAGATACTGAGAAATTATAGCTGTACAACGATCTATTGGCGAGTGGCCAAAATCTGAACTAATGACGTGTAAGTGTTTTTAACAATTACATAACTCCTGTAATCCCAGAAGGGTTAGGCGTGTACCTAACCTAATACACCCACATTTCGCCAATTACGTGTGTTTAAGTCTCATGAAATATGGGGTGAGCCTATTGCCATCAACCGGGCACAAACGTGACTGTTACTGAGAAATTCATGATGGAAAAATCCAAGAACAGTTTGCCCTAAAGGGAATCGCAGTCGCGACTGCCGAGCTCTGTTCTCGCTGAGCTCGGTTCTGCCGAGCTCAGCGAGAACAGAGCTCGGCAGTCGCGATCGCCACCACTAGTCCAAAAAGGCAGATTGACAAGAGAGTAGTATCGCTGAACATTCGTGAAATTGTAAATCAGCCATCTACAATTTCACGAATGTTCAGCAACAGCGCTCTCCCGTTAATTTTACGGTGTACGTTAGTAAAAACATTTTCACGTAATTTTTTCCCGACTACGGCTACACCAAAGGAAAGATTATGACTTTAGCAGTTTATGTATGTATGTTTGTTTTTACGTGAGTTTCTCTGTAGCGCCTAAATATTAATGAAAAAGGTGTCATTCGATTCGTTATTACGACCCGAGGCATATATTTCAACCGACTTCGATATTAGAACGAGTCGATTTTTCCTTGGAAAACCCCGAGTTTATTTAGTGTGATTTTTCAGTAATCGAGTTTATTAGTTGTAGTTCACAACGCAAATTCTTGTTATTTCAAATCGTCGTCAAAAGAAACATAAAACACACGACTTTGTCAGTAACAATCTCATATTGCCAATAAATAAAACCTACATTCCCTAACCTCTTTGCCAAGCAACACAAACGTACATTAGCTCCACTCCGTGTGAATACTGCCATTACCGTTCGCAATGCCGTTCCCGTTCAGTTTCCCGTTCACCGCTTTACCATTGACGGGTACCCCGTTCCCGAGGTCGTCAGGTCGGTAGGTGTAGAAGACTGTGCAGAAGGCAGAGTCGTCTCGCGGTAGTTCGTAGTTCACGTGCTTGGCGGCTAGCCAGGCTGCTCCCATCGCGCTGGAGACTCGGAGTCTTACTAGTTCGAGCTCTGTTTTGACCTGTAATTGAAAGAGATGGGATTTTTTAAGTTGGTGAATTTTGGCTTATGAATTTCCCAAATCAAATGATTGTAATATTTCTCAAATTTTACCTCAAAATAAGATCTCTAATTCATACTGTTGCGATAAGTACTAAAGTTGTCGGTTCCCAAAGCTATGGCTAACTGTAAATGCGGGAATTGAGACTATCGTGCATGAATTCGCCGCTAGGGGCGATCGTGTAGAGTAAGGTCTTCCGAAATGTCAGATGTCATAGTGTTCGCGTGTTGCGTGCTTTTTTTATCAAGTATTTTTACTTATATTCGCAATTGTGGTCTAGATTGAGCCATTCCTGATTACCTAATAATGACTTGAAGATTTTAAGTAACAAATTTGATTTTCAACATCTAATTTGTTAGTACTTGAAGGGAAAAATATTTTTAAGTATTTAATGCTTGCTCATTTTAGGGGCAATATTGTAAATATGAATCTAAAGTATGCACATTACGCAATAAAATAAACTTTTTATGAAGTTATTGGTACTTTAAAGTATCAAATAGAATAAATGACAGGACCTTACTCGCCAGTAGCGCCATCTGGTGAACTCAAAAATGATAGCCCTTTTTATTTATTTTTTTCTAATGGGAAATCATCAAATAACTTCTCCCACTCTGGGCGGAGCGGGAGGGAGTGTCAGACTTTTACTGACTAAAACCCATCCATGTTCCTTCCTCGTCCTTTACGTTCCGGGGCCACGGTATCTCTTTCGAACAGTTTCGCAGCCCCGGCAGGCTTCGGCAAAAAAAAACGATAGCGCTCATTGCCTTTTTCGCTGCGAGTTTTTATCACAAACAAAATCTACTCGACCGTTTTAAAGATCTGTTTCTCATTTTTGTCACAGATGGCGTTAGTTCGTTTTTATAAAAAATCTTAGTAGAGCCCCGTTCCCAATATGTCGTTACGATTTATTTATCGTTGGTTCTTTGTTGGCAAAATTCATGGATGACAGTTATCGTCTCGACCTACATGTAAACACACCTCCATTTAAATACACAAGGCACGACTCTTAAAACTACACGATTATCTGTCGTCACGACATAGGAATGGGGCCTAAGCCTTACTGGGACTGTTCCACCAGCTTTTAACAGTATCAACCGTCGTCATTGTGGTAAGACTGAAGTAAGACTGGCAGTAGACCCATTGTTCATTATACTAACCTTCCTATTCCTCAACTGTTCTAGCACGCCAGGCTTCAGTATATCCCAGCTTTTCCATACAGATCCAACACACACGACCCGCAGACGTGTCGCGTCGCACCGCACCGCGAGCGCGGCCACGTGCGACGCTAGTGTAGCGCCCGCGAGGGAGAATATGTGGCGGGAGAGCTCGTCGCCTTTGTACGCGAGAGATGACAGTTTTGAGGTTACTCCTGAGAACAAGGTTTTCGGTTATTCAAATATAAATACATACAAACTAAGTGAAGAGGGTCTTATTGTCCAAATAGATATACAAACTAAGTGAGGAGGGTATTATTATTCAATTAGATGTACAAACTAAGTGAGGAGGGTCTTATTGTTCAAATAGATATAAAGACTAAGTGAGGAGGGTCTTAATTGTTTAATTAGATGTAAGTACAAACTAAGTGAGGAAAGTCTTATTGTTCAATTAGATGTACAAACTAAGTGAGGAGGGTCTTATTGTTCAAATTGATATACAGACTAAGTGAGGAGGGTCTTATTGTTCAAATAGATATACAGACTAAATGAGGAAGGTCATATTGTCCAAATAGATAATTATGACAAACTAAGTGAGGAGTCTATCTATCATATGACGGGACTCCAGACTAAGACTGTTTGGAATGGGTTGATGAATATCCAAATTGGATCAACAGCGACCAAAATACGCCGAAGCTGTTCATAGTTTCTCGTATTGCCAACATGTCAGTGCCAGTAAGTTCATAACAAGGGTAATAAACAAAGGAGTGTTTGAGTGAGTATTTTGTAAACCTTATTTTGTTGTGATTTCACGGATAGCCTGGTACCACCGATTTCACTGGTGTTTTGACATTATATTGGGGTCGGCTTCCAGTTTAACCGGGTGCAGCTGAATACCAGTATTTTACATGGAGCGACTGCCTATCTGACCTCTACAACCCAGTACGTACTGGGTAATAGAATATTCCTTGGTAAGACTGGTTGAACTACGAATACCTACCTATAACGACTGTCAAGGATCTACAAATGACAGCCGGGACCAAAACAGCTAAACATGCTTTCCGAGGCACGGAGGAAACACGGTATGTAAGGGTGGGTGGTCACCCACTCACAGACCAACCTAGGAAAACACGGCTTAGCCTAAATTAATAAATAAATAGATTGGTAGACCGTACAATTATACACCTATGCCTAACCATACGGGAATTATATGCGTGATTAACCCTACTTTGCAAGTTTCGACAATAATTCGAAAACTAGGACTTACCAGCAAACATAGACTTGTCGAAGTGCTTATAAGCATGCGGCAGAAGATCAGCCCTGGTGTCAGCATCGAAATGTTCTCTTATAACTTCCCACACCCTGTCGGTAGGATGCGGTGAGGGTTGCAAGCCGTCTACATCGTCGAATACAGTCTTCACTGCTTTGTGAGCTATCCAGTATGCTGGGGAACGAAGGAACATGGATATTAGATTTTGTGTGAAGGAAGTAAGGTTCTTTTTGGATTTGGTCGCGTTGATCTAACTTTCAAGGACTTTTTAAATAATAATGGTGTGGTTGAGTCTTCTGGTTCGGTCGTAAACACCGGAAGCTAAAACGGTTCGGTACCACTTATTCAGTACATCATTTTGAACCCCGTACAGTTGTAACGGAGCCCCCTAGTCCCCACATATAATTAAAAAACAAATTTTGTAGAGGTATTGCACTTTTCTAAGAAAAACCTTTTTTAATAGGCATGTCGACAGTATCAAAAAATTACAAATCTATTTATAATGGACACGTATTTTTTAGTTTTTTGTAAATCAATGAATATTGACAAAGATAAAACGCATCAAAACTCGGGAGTGGGGGCTCGTGACGTCAGAACTAGCTAAAAATTATACCAAGGCGTGACGTATTGGGAATTTCAAAAGCGTCGTATCTTCGTCAATTTTGATTTACGTAAAAAAAGAAAAAAACGGGTCAAATATTTTTTAATAATCTACCTGACGGACTAATTAGATTTTTTTGTAGTCTACCCTAATAAAGATGACTTTTTTGTGTCGGTAAATCCAGTTTAAATACCTCCTGGAATATCTATGCTAACTGAAAAATGCTGAAATAGACCTACATTGAACGCTACTAGTTCACGAAAATATTCCGATTGTAAAAGATTGACCAAACTGTCGAACTAAGCAAAAGGCCACTGACCTTGGCCTAATTATTCATAACCTTAGGTTACTGTATCGGTCAGTCCCTCGGGTCGTTTCGTTAGTAACCAGACCCAACAATAGTAGAAATATTATGTACTGGATAGTATTATGCTCTACTTATTTCCACTTTATCGACCATTTCCACTTTTCAAGTGGTGGTAAACTGACCCAGTAACCTTATAAAGGGTGTAAAAAACCTCGTAACGAAGCCGGAAGGCACTTGTTTTCCCCGTCATAGCGACCATTTTTTTGTTCTACACCATACCTGGGGGGCTTCTAGTTACGGAGATTTTGGGGGTCAACGTTCCAACATTTTTTTTTAAAGTACAAGTTTTTAATGTAAGATTTTTACATTTTTTACACTTTAAACACCTCCACCAACCCCGAACTATTCAATCCATCCATCAGCACAGTGTTTTCACCCCTAAAAAACCGGCCAAGAGCGTGTCGGGCCACGCTCACTGTAGGGTTCCGTAGCTTCCCAGACCATTAAAAATACCAACATTTTTCGTCAGCAAAAATAACTTTGTTTTTCATAGTATTTGTATGAAAAACAAAGTTATCATTTGCGTTTTTTTGAAAAAGTGCTATATAACTCAAAAACTATTCAACTCATCAAGTTGAAAATAATTTTCCTAGAAAGTTCATATAAAGGTCTACTTCTGTGATTTTTTTCATATTTTTTAAACTTATGGTTCAAAAGTTAGAGGGGGGGGGGACACATTGTTTTTGACTTTCGGAGCGATTATTTCCTAAAATATTAATATTATCAAAAAATGATTTTAGAAAACCCCTATTCATTTTTAAATACCTATCCAACAATATATCACACGTCAGGGTCAAAATTAAAAAAAAAATCGCTCCCCACTTTACGTCTGGGGGAGGTACCCTAATAAAAATGTTTTTTTGTAATTTTTATTTTTGCACTTTGTCGGCATGATTGATATACATATTGGTACCAAATTTCAGCTTTCTGGTGCTAACGGTCACTGAGATTATCCGCGGACAGACAGACAGACAGACAGACAGACAGACAGACAGACATGGCGAAACTATAAGGGTTCCGTTTTTTGCCATTTGGCTACGGAACCCTAAAAAGTCGTTTCTCAGCAATAATTTTTGCGGAAAGTTTGCGTAAAGTGCAACTTAGATGTACAGAATTCTTCGTTGACGGCTTCACGATGAGTCTGTTTCCACCACCCTATATTATGACATGAAGGATTTGATTAAACACACAAAGAAGGTGTCTGCCTCGTTGGTGTAATGGTGGTAAGCGCGCCTGCTTAGCATGAGCTCTTGGGTTCAGTTCTCGGATCAGGCATAGTGTTAATGGGATTTTGTGTCAGGTATTTGTCAGTAGCAGTCAAGGAGTCTGGATTTGTGGCCGGTTCACCGGTTGATAGCAACAGACTCGCTCCGAAATGTAGATGGATTAGGTTAGGTTCACTTCTGCTGCCCAACCCTTCTGGGATTACCGGCGTGATGTTATGTACTTAACACAAAGTTTAGTTCTACGTACCACCGCCTTCGTCTCCTAGCAGATATCCCCAACCACCGCAGCCATGCTGTTCACCATCGGCTGTTCTTAGGAGAGCGTTGGATCCGGTACCTGAAAATAATGAAGATTAATAAATAAATATCACTGGACATTACACACAGCGTCATCTAGTGATAGCAGATAGAACTAAAACTGAGGAATATTTACGAAGAAAGGAAGTAAGTACCTAGTGTTGCTCTAAAATTTGGAAAAAGCATAACTTAGAGTATTTTAGAATTCTACAAATTAATGTCAAAAGAAAAAATGTTTATTTGACATCAGTACATTAAGCACACACACAATAATATTAAAAAAGTTACAAAAAGGACAAAAATACATGTTACTTGTATTGTGTGCCTCAAGGCCAAAAAGCAGCCATTTCAGCATTTCAGCATTCATGCCAGACAGGTGATGCTGTCTGGCATGAATGCTGAAATGGACCTTTCCTTTGTGAATGCTCCACATGTTGCGGAGATGAGAATGTTGAGGCAGATGCGTGATGTGACGATAACGGATAAAGGAAGGCATGAGTACATTAGAGGAAGTTTGAAAGTTGCGGCAGTAACAGAAAAGTTGAAAGGAAATCGGCTATCACGGTACGGACATGTGATGAAAAGGGACGTATCGCATGTGACTAAAAGAGTGATCAACATAAATTGATTGATGGAGAGGGAGAAGAAGACCAAGAAAACGATGGATAGATCGTGTGAGGAGTGATAAGAAAGAAACAAGAATAAATGATAGCGTAACGGTTTACAGAGGAGTATGGCAGAAAAAAGCGTGTTGCGCCGACCCCAAGTACTTAACATAGTACAGGAAGATAAGATGATTGAAGACTATGGTTATCTGTGTCTTGGCACGACCGGGCGACTAATTGAACCGTACAAATACAGCCCATGCCTGTATGAATGCGGACTGGTATAAGAGTAGAGTAAGACCAAAGAAACTATAAACAGGTTGTGTAAATGATGTTATGGCAAGAAAGGAGGTGTCTGATGAGTTGACGAGTAATATAGAAGTATGGAAAAAGAAGATATGTTGCGCCGTCCCCAAATTAATTGGGATAAGAGCAAGAAATGTTGATGAAGTAGGTACAGGGGGTCTACAATGGCCACTTTTTTGTACAATGTCCCAAAAATATCTCGCAGAGAAATAAAACAAAGGTTCCAGTAAGACAAAACTTTAATACATAACCGCGGAGGTCGTTCCTTGCATGAAAATCTTAACATCGCGATCTAGAAAGATGACGTCAATGCACATCGCCATCTGTTATCCAAAAACGATACTAAACTAATGACAAATGTTAGTTTAAACTTGAACAGATTATGAATCACGTTAAAAATTTAAAATACTTAAAATGGACTTGAAGTGTACAAGAAAGAAAATAGAAAGAAAAAAAGAAGAAATGGACAAGAATATTAATAACGAACGGACATCAAAAACACTTCAAAATTGAATCAAGCCAACATATTGAGTTGCGATTCTAATTATACGCACCGCTAATCTATTCGTTATCATCAGAGTCGGTTTAGTTTTACAATTTATGCTCGTAAATAAGCTGATAGGCACTTCGCGACTATGTATTGAGTTGTTTATTCTACTTTTTTTTCATTAAGCTGGGTTAAAAAAAGACTATACAAAATAAATATTTCACGAAGCCGTCAACCAAGTATATTATAATCAAACTAAGGAACTCTACGCCAAAATTATTGATAGGATAGGACTTATATTGGGGGGGGGAGAAAAATCAAGTTTTAGGGTAAAACTAAATGTTACGCAGTCAGAGCATTGTGCTAATGCATTGCATAGATGACTGCTTTCTCACTAAAAACTCCATTGTTTGTACATAGAGTGCCTGTATTTTGGTGAAGATCCTCAACATTTTATCTTCCTGAAGAACTCCTCATCATCATTTCAGCCGAAAGACGTCCATTGCCAGACATAGGCCTCTCCGATTGCGGGGGTTTTGCCATAATCGCCACGCTTCCAGTTGTTTTGATCCAAAGCCAGTGTGGACCACTGGTCTCTTGTCTTAACTAGCTCGTCCCGCCATCTTTTCAACCGACTTCCAAAAAGAGGAGGTTCTCAATTCGTCTGCATTTTTTTTTTGTGGTTCTTTTTTTATTTGAAAGCTGGTGCTTCCCGTGTGGTCCCATTTTAATTTGCTGAAGATCTGATGCTGATCTTCGGAGTTATACAATGGAACTCTTCAAAAATAGACAGCAAATCTGCAGTGATTGCTGCAATCGCTTGTAGGTTCATTGTTTATACTATATCATAACGTAACATCACGCCTGTATGCTCTGAGGGGGTACGCAGATGTGTACAATACACCCAGATTTCGACAGTGTTTGTTACCTCAGAACTTTCGACTGGGTGAACCGATTTTGATGGTTCTTTTTTTATTTCAAAGCTGGCGGGTTGGCGATCGCAGTACGGTTGTTTTATAATCTAATAAAAGCACAGAGAGCGCTGCTGCCCACTCTCTGGCAAGTCTCGACACCCACGGGAAGATATGGGATTGTGCTATTCTTTACATTCGGCACCATACAGAATCCATACTGTATACCTGCCAATATTTAACTCTGTTTACTTTGAACGCCTTGACGGTTAAGGGGAAGCGCCGGGGAATATTACAATTTTCTTACCATTCAGTCGTGATATCATATTTTAATCAGCATACAGCCCTGGCAGGCTGATGTTGACTTGCAAATTGAAAAAAATATATTAAAAAAAAATCTTGGGATACCCTGGCGCTAATCCCTTAGGGATGACGCACGCTAGACCGTGCACGGGTCCGAGCCGAGTGTCGTCCGTAGCACAATCCATTGTCTGTTGCTCGGTAGCGGCTTGGGATACTTTCTATCCCGAGGAATTCCTCGTGGGGTACTTTCCGACGACCACGCAAAGCCGCGGGCATGGGCCAGTATTTTAATAGAAACACAAGGTTACTCGGTACAATAAAGTGGGCGTGTCTGATAAACCAGTTACCTAACCCACAGAATCAACTGATTAATAATAAATTATTATAAACTGTGTTCAAGCACAAAAGGAATGACCCAGTTAGTTTGCGTTTTGTAGACGCTTTTCAAATTTTAAGGATGGTGGACAAGCAAAACAATTGCCAACAAAAATTGCACTTACACCCAAAACATATAAAGTAAGGAATGAGTTTATTAGAGGAAAGGAGATATTTTTTTTTGTTCTGAGATTAGGCCACCCACATAAATTGTAGCATTTAATAATGAAACGTACATTGATTTCTTCCTTGTAACCTCTACATTACAGTGGTTAAATTAGCTAAGTCATGTCTAACCGGAATAAATGCGAAAAATTTGTAAAAACACTTACGAAAATCGAAATAAACAGAAAAAGTAAATGCCAAAATAATGAAGTTGTCTGACAAACACTAAAAAAGTGGATTTTTAACGTTCCGTGCCACGTTGATTGTTTAAACCATCTTTGCAATTTAAAAAAAAGAATTAAAAATGCTTACAGCTTAATAATATTTTTTTTTAACATTCTGTTCTGATTCTATTATAATTATAGCAGATATGATTGATTACCAATGGGTAGGTACCGGAGTTTATTTAGTAAACGGAAAAAGCGCCCCTATTCACGTAAGTATTTTCTGTCAAATGACATTGACCACAACAGGAATGATTTGACTCGCAAAAAAATATCATAACATAGCTTATTTATTGTGATTTTAAGATTCCGGTTCAATTTTTGTGTAATATTTCGTTTAACACTATAATAAAATGGCTACTTTTTTTGGTGTAATATGAATAATAAATGCAACGACCAGGTGGGCCCAAAAAAATTGTCTCCTTTGAATGTTGAGCCCGTTATAGAAAAGTTGAAAGGACAACGATTGTTTTGGTATGGACATGTGATGTTGATGTATGGAGTGGAAGAGGAAACAGGGGATGGATTGTGTAAGGAATGGTATGAAAGAAAAAGGAGTAAAGATAGCCTGAGGGATGTCAGAGGAGAATGGAAGAAAAAACCGGCCAATTAGGTACAAGTCGGCCTCGCGCATACTGGGTTCCGTACCATCATCGGGTAGTCCCCTTTACTGTTATTAGGTACTTGTTGTTAAAGCGGCAGCAGAAATACATCATCTGAGAAAATTTCAACTGTCTAGCTATCACGGTTCATGAGATAAAGCCTGGTGACAGATAGACGGACGGACAGTGGAGTCTTAGCAATAGGGTCCCCTTGCTCGTAATCAACGTTGTTGACATGTAACGTTAAGCATGGAGGTTAGGGGTTATCTACCAGCCTCGTTGAGCGTCCTATTTCATCGTGTCCTACTTCTGATTATCATAATATTGTCAGATGCAGACACTCACTGACACTCTTGTTGTTATAAGTATTATATCCTTAACGAAACAAGTATGAGTTCAATAACTGAAACCCGAGTACGAAAATATTGAGGATTGAAAAGTATGATACTTACAAGTATGTTCAGCAAATGGGCTAACCCTTTCATTTGATACCCAACGCGGCACATTTTCTTTAATTTATGTTTTCTAGAGGGCGCTTTATTAAAGTCCACTGACGATACCTCGTTTGTCGAATTATGATAAGGAGTTTATTTGCGGACCCAGAGAAATTTTTCGAATATAAGTAATGAAGCAATGAATAAGGAATTTCGTTCAAAAAATTGGGTTGTAATTTAGCGATACGTAATTCAGTTGCTGAACAGATTGGTAGAACAATTCGTGAAATTCTAAAGGCGGCTTTCCGAGACGGGCAGCAGACTGCAACCGCAGGCGATACTGCGGCTAGCGGCTACGGTTGGACCGCAGTGCGGCCTGCGGTCACGGCTGCTTCTATTCCAAATGCGGCGGCATGTTGCGACTGCACAATGCATAGAGCCATCGAACCATGCGTGTGTACTCTCTGGGGTTCGCTACACCACTAGGTACTGCAGTCGCTGCAAGCTGCGGCCTCAGGCCGCATTGTCGCAGCTCGTAATCAATTTCATAGAGATTCATAGAAACAAATGGTGTCGCTTGCAGTTTGCGGTTGCAGTTTGGTCTAGGAAAGGCACCTTTAAAATGGTCACAAAAGCAGTTAATGCATATTATTAATTGTCACTTTGTTGTAACATTTTACGAATTAAAACGTAGCTCATATTATTATATTTTTTATGATTCTGCTAAAACGGCTAATTTAGGGCCTTCTGATAATTATTAATATGGGCATGACACGACAGATAAGTATTGATATTGATAGATCAGGGCTAATTTACCACCAGCAGCTCAGAACATATATACGTAATTGTTTTTTTAATATCAAAGGTACCAGCATAATTTACGAACATGAATAGAGCCGATGAGAATTAATCAAAGCCTGGCAACTTTATTGCGTAAACAGATAGATTGTTAGGTATATTTCTAGCTTATGGTTTGGTGGTCCGTGGGTGGGATGTAGATTTATAGATGTTAGCATTTTAATCTATGATTTGTTGGAAGATTGCACGTGTAGCGTTATTAGGTTGAAATAACGCTTACACGCACATATTAGCATTATTTTGCTTTTTTAAAGCATATAGAATAGTCATGACGACAGTAAAAAAAAAATACAAATCTATTTAGTCCGTTAGTTAGAGTGTTGGAAAATAATGGACGCGTTTTTTTTCTTTTTGTAAATCAATGAATTTTGACAAAGATAAAACGCATCAAAACTCGGGAGTGGGGGCTCGTGACGTCAGAACTCGCTAATAATTATACCAAGGCGTATTGAGAATTTTAAAAGCGTCGTATGTTCGTCAATTTTGGTTTATGTAGCAAAAGAAAAAAAATACGGGTCAAATATTTGTTGATAATTTAATTGACGGACTGATTATTGTTAAATGTCATTCCAGCCGATTTGGAAATTGGCGGAACAAACAAGAAATACAAAAATAAAAAATACAAGGTCGTATACCTTGTAGACTTTTATAATAATTATGCATTTTATCAAAAAACTGTTATTTATTTAATAAAAAACAAACACTTAAAATTTATTTATTTTTATAGATGCGCTGCATCCTGCAAAAAGGCGTTTTTTCGCGGTATTAAAACTAGATATTTTGCATAGCACTGTAAAGTCATGGATTTCCGCAAAGTAATGTCTGATTCTACATAATTACAACTTAATAAATCGCTAATTCAATACTTCTTGTACAATTACTATGGCTTTGACATTATAATCTCAAGGCAGTATAATGTTCCCGCCGTTGAATTTGTTTAATCTCCTTTTGTTAGATGTCTTTTAATATTGACCGTTCTTTGCAAGGTTATTTTAATTTAAACATGAATTAATATCTAAGTGAATGTTCTGCTGGGTTCAGACGGAACTGTTTTTAGACGATTTTAATTAGTTTTGCTGCTAATTGGGTTGTGGAGGTCAGACAGGCAGTCGCTCCATATAAAATACTTACTGGTACTCAGCTGCACCCAGTTATATTGAAAGCCGACCCCAACATAACTATGTTAGGGAAAAGGCTAGGTAGGTAGGCAAGTTACAGGCACTTTTGAATTGTCGAAACAAAGATGAAAAATAAATGTAGCTACAGTCCCAGTCACAAGACAAAAACTGTGAAAGTACTGTAGTTGCCCATTCCCTAGCGTAGATCTCTATGGAGAAGAACGGGCAAGAAACTCATAGACACTCTTTTAAATCACAATTTATTTTGAATTTATTTTGCACCTTATTTTGAATTTTCTTTTACAATAATGCGAAATTTTGGATGATTTTTGTTATTCAATCACGCCAGAATTGCTGAACAGATCGGCATCAAAATTGTTTCGGAGATAGTGTACAGCTTGGAATAGCACGATCATTTTATTTTTTTCTTTTGACATTACTAACAGTTAAATGTCATCTTCAACACTCAAAATAATCTCACGATTTCTTTTCATGCCTCCGTAAAAGTAGGACGAACGATTTCAATCAAAATTCTACATAAATTGCAACTAAGTGGTGATTGAGAATGATTTCTTTCGATTCATGAATATAAATGAGTGAATTAACATCTCGTGAAGTCGTGACCGAATATTTTTTGTTATGCAGCGATTAAAATCGTGGTACGGTCTGCATTAAATGCAAGTATTTAGACGCTCTTTGAGCTAAGTGTCTTCAATTCTTGAAACATATTTTTTTTTTCAGTTTTGACTTCTACGCCACTTAAGGCCAGTGGACATTGGTGACGGCAGAGCAGACCAGTTTTATCTAGACCCAACGAATTCCCAAATTAAATTGGTTAAGTTAAATGCTCTGCCCTGCCGTTCCCAGTGTGGGCTGACCTTTAACCCTTTGAACACCATTGTCGCATAGGTACAGTGTGAAAACCACCTCATCACAAAGCCGTCAACTAAGCCTTCTGTGCATCAAACTAAGTAACTTTATGCAAAAATTATTGCTGGGAAACAACTATTTTTTTGGGTGTATAATCACGTTTTACTGTAGAACTCAAAAATGGTGCTGATGGATGGATTGAATAGTACGGAGTTATGGAGGTGTTAAAAGTAAAAATCTTACATTAAAAACAAGTACTTACCTACTCAGTTTTTTTTTTAAACTTGTGAAATAGTTAGAACTTTGACCCCCAATTCCTCCCTCCGTAACTAGAAGGTTCCCAGGTATGGTGTAGAACAAAACAAATGATCGCAATGTCGGAGAGAACAAGTGCCTTTTGGCTTCGTTCGAGTCTTTTTACACCCTTTAGACATACGTGACAAATACGCGCCTGCCCTGTACGACAACGACACAAATATGTGACAAAATGGTAGGTGACATTGTGGCTTGTTGGCGGGCGCGTGAGTACGTTTATGCTCTGCTGTTGAAAAGGTTAAGAAGACCGTGTAGTCGATGCTGCGACAAAAGCTAATCGTTATGATATTTCAAACCCAAATCTAGTACCCAGTTCAAAAAAAAAATAAAACCGACTTCAGAAAACACGAAATTATAGGTAGGTACTTAATAATAACTTTAGCTCAGAAGTCGGTGACAAAAAAAAACCAAATCAATCAAACAACTGTCACTGACTTCTGAATTATTTGCTAAAAAAAATAATTGTTAACTTTTTAGTGGTTTACAGATGCCTACCCCATCACATCGTACCGGCGTGATGTTATGTTATGAACTGGTGTAAACAATAGACAGACATGAGAATTCAGCAATCCCAGTACATTTGATATCATTTATTGAGGAGTTCTTCATCAGATCTTCACCAAATTGAAACAGGATCACTCCGAGAAAGTACTCTTCCTAAAACTACCCAAATCGCTTCTTATGTACCTATAAAATTTGAAGAGTTCTCTCTATTTCTCCAGGATCCCATCATCAGATCCTGACTTGATGATTATGGGACCATTTGGAATAGTACTTATACCGTTTCTAACAAAAAAAAATCAAATCAGTTGGCAGGCGACGGAGCTATGCGCGACAAACATAAAAAAAATAGAAACATCCGAATTGAGAACCTCCTCCTTTTTTAGAAGTCGGTTATAAAACTAGTCGTAATGTCGTCTCAGTGACATTACGACGTAAGTCCAGATGACATAAGTCCATACAACACAACTTCCGCACTATCGCTTCTATGTATATTAAAAACAATCAAAACACTAAAACGAGTTCTAGCTATACTATGGAGACCAACTAATAAAACATAACAAGGATGATTTAGACAGAATCATAAAAATTTACACAAAAAGTTGTTTCATCAAAATAATGTCAACTAGTTCCTCCATTTAAAAAATCTGCATTTATTAAGCCTGGTTCCAAATATGTTAATTTTAAAGCTTTTTTTAAACACAAAAATCGCTTGATATGAGCACGGCAGCGTTAGATTCTGATATTACAAGTATAATAAGTCATTAGACCAGACCGGCCATTGGTTGAAATTATTTGTGTCATGGCCTAAAAGAGCTTCCTGATGTAACGTCATTTTTTAAGTAATCGACTGGTAGGTATTTACGAGGCGAACTATTTGATAAAATATAAGCTAAGCTATGGTTGATAAAAACTAATTTAAAACTATATTTAGCGCCTTTTTTGTGAATATTTCAAACGACTCCTCCCACTCTGGGCGGAGCGGGAAGGAGTCTCCGACTTTTACTGACTAAAAACCATCCATGTTCCTTCCTCACCCTTTACGTTCCGGAATCATAACATACTTTTAGCTATGAATCTGGAAACACGGAAATGTTTCAAGCCAAGTTCGGAGAAAGGGGGACATTTCGCGCACCATTGTGTGTTATCTGTACTACGACTTTTGACTCCTAGGGATCAAAAAGTTTTTTTGAAGTGAACTACTTTAGGCGCGTTGAGTACTTTTGGGTTGAACAAAAATCATGAAACTCGCATGACCGTCACTTAACGCTTCGTAGCACTCGTAGCCGATCCGCTACGGCGTAGCACCACTTAGGCGTGCGCGGTGCACAACCCGTAGCAGATATAGATTAAGTACCTACTTTGTTTTCACTTCTACCAGCAGTCCCCAAAGACTGCCACGTATGTTTTATAATATATTTTTTTTATTAACATTTTATGGCACCTACTACAACTAGGTTCTCGACTTTGGTGACCACTTTGTTTCACCAAACATTAATTCACAAACTTTTACTTGACAAGCAACGATTAGAAAACATATTATTTGTCATTTCATCAGTATACCAACAGCAAGTTTAACAAATAATTCACTTCGCAAAATAATTATCACATAAACTTTTATTTAATAATGTACTCGTATTACTTGACAAACAATTCATTATTTTTTCGTTTTATCTCATAAAACAACGTTTGAAATAAAGACGTTATACAAATTGATTGTGCCATTTAAAAAAAAACAAAATAAATTAATTTGGTTTCCTATAAGCACAAATTTTGTGACAGAAATGAATCGCTGCAGAACCGACTCCACGTAGTCTTTTCTGCCCTACCCTAATTTAAGCCCGCGTAGGCGCGGAGGGGCGAGTGAGCTCGCGTGTGACCGCCGGAGCCCCGCAGCGCCGGAGCCGTGACAGAAACCATGCCTGCTGCATGCTGCATGTTTGCATGTTGCATGCTTGTTGGTCGCATGCATGCTGCGTGCTTGCTGCATGCTTGTTGCATGCTTGCTGCATGCTTGCTGCATGCTTGCTGCTCGTTTGCTGCATGCTTGCTGCATGCTTGCTGCTCGCTTGCTGCATGCTTTCTAAATGCCTGCTGCTTGCTTGCTGCATGCATGGAGTATGCCTGTTTGGATGTTATGAAAAAACTATTCAATTTCCTTATTTTTTTCTTAAAAAAGAGTAATAAAAAAATACTAGCCTGTAAATTACTTTGTTGAAACATGATTTGTCCAAACGTATCTAAGTAACAAATGAAAAATTTATAAATGAAGAAATATCATCTGATGCATTTGATAAAAGAAGTATTTGCCAAATAAATGTTTGTAAAACGAATATTTTTTAAATAAAACATTTGCGGAATAAATTGTTTGCGAAATAAACAGTATACGAAACGTTGGTTGTAAAATGAAAATTTGTCAATGGACTTTTGGTAAAACATTAGTGAACCCTCGACTTTATTTACCGAAACACGGGGAACTTTTAATATCAAAGAAACGATGATGATAACTCCTATCGTCAATTCGTCACTAAGCCATCTGTTTTGCAACGTGCAAAGGTCCTTAACCTTTTACGATTTGATGCTAGTGTGCGCTAAGAACACTAGTATTGGCGCAAAATGATATTTATACTTTAGCGGTCGAGAATTTGTTTTGCAAGGAAATCTTGCGACTTGATTTTATGTTGACTTTTCAGTTAATTTCACGAATGTTTAGTAACTAACTTTGTACAGTAAGTTGATATTTAGGTACTGTTGTTGGTTTAAACTTTACTGTCACTTCCGTGAAATCTAGCCATTAAGGCTATATAGGCGTATGCTGAGAGGCAGGCGACGCAGGCCGCGCAGCGCAGAGCAGAGTAGATTTTGCAAAGAATGGAACGTCATTGAGTATGCTGCAGCGCAGGCACGTGCGGCTCAGAGGCCCTACTCCCTAACGTTTCGTTCATACGGACGGATCTATCCGCGTCTCTCACACGCACTCGTCTGCAGACGTGCGCGATAGAGACGGATAGATCCGTCCGTATGGACGAAACGTTAGGGAGTAGGGCCTCAGATGTGTACAGTAACTGCCCTGCTCTGCACTGTGCGGTCTGCGTCGTCGCCTGTCTCTCAGCATACGCCCACCCTGAATGTTGACTGAGATACCAAAATTCAAGATAAAATGGATACCCCGACATGATGTTTGTATAATTTTTAATGTAAACAGTTAAGCTAAGTAATCTTTTTAAATCAACAAACACAAAAAAATGCTTGTATCCTAATCAACAAATACTAGTAAGTACTTAAAAAAACGGATGAACAGCTGTTTGACACGAGTTGGCTTCTAATCTAATCGCGCGCTCAAACATCGTTAAGTATCGTTTTTTATTTGAAAATAAAAAAAGATAACATCCTATTGATGAATCAAACAGTTTTTATGTTGTCAAACAACGTTTTATTACATTATCATGCAAGTCCGACACTCGTTTTCGAAAATTCTTTTCAACATAGTAAAACACATAATTTTACAACAATATTTTTTTTGTGTTTAACACAAATGACATTTGTTTTTGATAAGTAAGTCATAAGAATTGTGTGTTAGGTGTAAATGACAAAAAAATCTAGAAGACTTCTACAGTCAACGCGTCTATAATTCGTGTTTCATCATCATCATCATCATTTCAACCGAAAGACGTCCACTGCTGGACATAGGCCCCCCAAGTGTCACCACATTGACCTGTCCCGTGCTCTCGCACACTCGCATAGCGGATTCCCGCAACCTTCACCAGGTCGTCGGTCCACCTTGTGGGAGGCCTTCCAACGCATCGTCTTCCAAATCACGGTCGCCACTCCAGAACTTTTCGACCCCATGCCATCGGCCATCCGTTCTGCGAGCAATTTGTTTTGCCCACTGCCACTTAAGTTCGGCAATTAAAAAAAAAAAAAAAAACGTTTATTCATCTCCACAAGTTACATTGTTGTACATATATGGGTTGACAAGTAATTTGGCAGAAAGTTGTAATTTGTGGAAGATCTGGAGTCTAAACTAAGCCTTAGCCTGTATTTCAGAACTCCAGGCCCCCCATCACATCATAAAATAGTTTTTGTCAACGTAGAAATAGTATGAAAATGGGTGACGGTGTGTATGTGCACGTACGTGTGTGTTATGTGTGTGTGTATAAAATATATGAGTATCGATTTACTGTTAAATTAAATTTTTATAAATATTTATATAAATTTAAATGTATTTATACATAGGGGATATATACAATATATGAATGTAATCTTACCTACAAGTATATGTACGCAACTACGGACTACCAAGCCTGCCTACTTGGCAACCTCGAGTAATTTCTCTGTTTCCGTATAGTTTAAATTTAACAACCATTTGATAATTTTCGATTTACACTCAACTTTACTACAATTTGCTATATTTATAATTTTATTAATTTTGTTATAAATTATAAATATAGCAAATTCTGCGGGCTTCGATGCAAAAGCGAGGCTAATACAAAAATTGATTTAGTTCTGGTTAGTTTTTCCTTCTTGCTGTACTTTTAATGCAAATATTTGTCTGTATTACATTCAAATACTGTTTTGTTGTCCCTGCTTCGCGAGTTCAATAGGAGTCAATTACTCTCATTCAAAAAAACTTTTTTGCAAAAAATAAAACCGACTTCAAAAAGAAAAAGTGAAAAATAACTTTAGCTTCTGAAGTCGGTGACGTTTGTATGATTGATTTAATTTTTTTGTCACCGACTTCAGAAGCTAAAGTTATTTTTCACTTTTTCTTTTTGAAGTCGGTTTTATTTTTTGCAAAAAAGTTTTTATTTTTCACTTTTTAGTGGTTCACATGGAAAGTGCATACCGTTACAATTACAACAAGCCCAAACACGACTAGGATACATTGTCTCATTATGGAGTTCCGTGACTCTTGGCTTCATCATCAGATCTGATGGTAGAATGGTTCTTATCAAACGCAAATGCTTCACTTGTTGTAGAAAATATAAAAATTGCTGTACGTTATCCTATAAAATTTGAAGAGTTCCCTCGATTTCGACAAGATTCCATCATCAGATCCCGACTTGGCGACTATGGGACCAACTTGGAAGTATACCCTTTCAAACAAAAAAAGAATTTTTCAAATCGGTTTAGGCGTCTTCGAGTAATCGGGTAACATACATAAAAAAAAAAAAAAAAAAAAATACATACAGTCGAATAGAGAACCTCCTCCTTTTTGGAAGTCGGTTAAAAACGGCAAGGCATTGACCGTTAAACTAACAGTTGTTTTTCGTTTAGAGACTTGGTTATGGCACGGTAATATTATCATTATGGCTAGTTAGATGCAGTGGGTATTATTTTGAACTGTACCTAGTTACCACCATTAAATAAAATAAATAAATATCGCTGGACATTACACACAGCGCCATCTAGTTACACACTAAGCAAGGCTTGTGTCGTGGTCACCAGACAGTTGATATACTACATATATCCTTTTTTTTTTGTTTGTTAACAAGATTCGGGTGCTAACCAATATCTCATAGAGTAAAAATGTGAATTATATCTTCGACACTAACTAATATTATGTGAACGCATCTGAAGCAATTAGTTTTTAGGTAGATGTCATTTGTGCCCGCTCAGGCTGTAATCCTACGTTTATTCTGTCCTTTAGTTGAATTTTCTCCTAGCGAGACTTCAGGTAAACATCAAATAAAATGTCAGTTTGCCCATCAAACCATGTGGTAAATCTTTTACATAGAAAATTAGCATTATCCACAGAAACAGAACAGATAAAAAAAATTAGAAAGGAAATAGTTCCTGATTTGTATTAGAACGCGAGTCGCCGCTTGGCTCCCACTCTTTAACTACAAGTGACCTATACGTACGTATTACGCACACAAATATACTACTCACACTTAGATCGCGAGCTTGCTATTGACTGTCACATTAACGCTAACACTGAGCTTGACATGCACTCACACATACATGTTACGGTGACCAATGAGCAACCGATTGACATATGAGCGTTCACTATATGAGCGGTGCACCTGCCAAGCTCACAAGGACCTTCTAATGTTTTTGTCTGTTCTGTGGTATTACTGACACCAGTCCAGCCTTGAAGGTAAAAAAATACCAGTTTCCTCATCTTTCCTATAATTTTCAAGAAAATCTTTCATCAACTTACCAGCAATCAGCACCATTCCACCACTAGGAGCTCCAGTAAACAAAGACCCAGCAGTATCTGAAGCCACGTAGATAGCCTTCGCAGCGTTTCCATCTCTTTCCTTCACACGGGCAGCCAGCTCTGAGTTACTGCTCTCCTGCTCGCACCCGGATAGAGTCAGCCCCTGAGGATTTGAAGGTCGAATTGATATCAGTTAATAGAACTGATTGAATGAATGAGCTACTGCGAAGGAATGGGTTGAAGTAATTGATGAATGCATCTTCTGGAATGTGCGGTCTATTTTTGTTATGATAATAATAGAACGTGGGATAATGGGACTTGGACACAAGTAGGTAATGGTGATTCCTGTTCCTATTAGCTATTTATACTTGTAATTTAGCGTCTCAAACTGAAAATTCTTATTTATCTTGTGGTTTCAGAATTCTATTCCCGATCTTCTTCTTTGACTCTCAGTCTGACATGCCAGTAGGATGCTATTCAGCATACCTACAAACCAAAGTGGGAATTCCTTACAGGTAATAGTGTATTCAGACACCCAGCTCAAGCCTAGCCTGGCCTATGAACCAAGAGAACCCACCATGGCCAACCAATCAATAGTCTATTTGATGGCAAGTGATCACCACTTCCACTATTCTTTATCGCGTGGTTAGTTGCTAACCTGGTGTCAGAGTTTTTATGCCGCCTATTTTGACTTGGCTTAACATGCCGTCAAGAAATATCTCTCATCTAGGCATGCTGATTTCCTCACGATGTTTTCATTCACCGAAGCAAGTGATAATTACACAATACGCACATGAATTCGAAAATCAGAAGTGCGTGTCTTCTACTTGGCATTCCGCCGGTCACACTACTAGGCTATCACTGTTACCACTTCATATGAACTTCAGCAATACAGAAGACATCGCAGATTCGTTGCCATTCCATAGGCAATGCTGTAATGTCTCATGTGTTAACTTGCTACCAGAACACCACCAATACTACATTGAATAGCAGCAGAAATAAGGGAAGAGTAGCAATAGACCTTCCCTGAACGACTGAACGAGCTCGTGCACAACTCTGAGTAAGTACTATCGTTGCCACCAGAGAAGATTGCAATATAGGTCATTGCACTTGCCCTAATTTCTCTTCGTACGAAATAAACAAATGAACTTTGTATCGTTTTTTATTAGGAAAAATGTTGAAGATCACGATGGATGACGATTCAAGACTCGAACAGGCTTATTTTTGGATTTCGAAGTACTTAAAGAACTACAATAAATGTATGTGGATATTTACCAATATGTACTGTAATCTGTTTATTGTGTGTTTTTGTTTTGTAATCGCTGTAATTGGTCAACGCATGTAACTCATTACTAATTAGATATATATATATGTGAAAGCTTGTAATTAGCAATCGTAACTACTTATACATGTTTTTTTTATTATTGTTATTAGTAGCTTTCTTTAAAATTAAATAAATAAATAAATAACTGGCAGCAGTGGCGAAGGTTCCATATCCTTCCAGGCCCTTTATGTTCCGGGGCCACGGTATTTCTTTCGAACAGTCCCGCAGCATAATGGTCGCCCCTTCGCTACTGACTGGCAGCAACTATAGTTACAATCATATTACAAATATCTTACCAATGAATCCAAAGGGGTGTCCCTAGGTATGTTCGCATCATCTTTAGCGTTGTGCAGCATATCAATGATCCGTTTGGCACATTCATCGATGCCCAGCGTCCAATGGTTGGTGCCCGGTCCTTTAGCTCTGCCCACTACTTTACCCGTCTCGTTACATATGACAAGGTTGGAGTGGGTCGCTCCCCTGTCGAAGAAAAATAATTCAGTAAGCATAAATATGGTGAGAATTGGGGAAAACGTAGAGAAATGAGAGCAGATAGATAGATATGAAAGAATCCAGCTTGCTGTGCCGAATTTCAATAAAATGGGATGACAGAAAGATGGATGATGAAATAGTCATAATTATAATCAACTACCTTTTTTTTCGGTTGGGAAATCATCAAATGACTTTTCCCACTCTGGGCGGAGCGGGAGGGAGTGTCAGACTTTTACTGACTAAAACCCATCCATGTTCCTTCCTCGCCCTTTATGTTCCGGGGCCAAGGTATCTCTTTCGAACAATCCCGCAGCCTCGGCAGGCTTCGGCCCTTGCGGGCCCCTTCATTTTGCTGACATCTCTTTGAGGCGCGCGTGGAACACGAACGCGCTTTCGACGGCCGTGTCATGAGACGGACGGTAAGCCAGCCCATAGCTCACCGTCCACAGGCCCGCGATCATCAACTACCTATACAAAACGCTCCACTGCTGATCAATGCCAATTACATTTATATCAGCTATTTAAATGTTATAACAGGCCTGAGTCATTTGCATTCGGCAGGCCACAGGTATTTCTGTGGACGGTGAGAAATGGGCTATCTCGTCGTCCGTCCGTCTTTTGACGACAGGCCGTGTTGACGGCGCGTTCGTGTTCCACGCGTGCCTCAAAGAGATGTCAGCAAAATAGGAAGGGTGCCGCAAGGGCCGATACCTGCCGGGGCTGTTCGAAAGAGAAAACCGCGGTCTCGGAACACAAAGGGCTAAGAAGGAACATGGATGAGTTTTAGTCAGTAAAAGCGTGACACTGCCTTCCGCTCCGCCCAGAGCGGGAGAGGGGTCATTTGATGATTTCCCATCCGAAATAAAAAGGCCACAGATATTCATAACATACCTAATTACCTCTATTGTGACGCAGGACGATGATGTACATGTTTTATTACTTTTTCATAGAATGCAAAACAAACTGAAGTGTTATTCCTAAGAGTGATAGGTACGCGATAAACAGTATTAATATTGCATCTCTACATATATACGTATGTTTAACGACAGCTGGGGTTTGTTATTATGTTTTTTTTTTTAAATTCCGCTGCCGATGCCGTTCTGACAAACATTATCGGGTTTTTCTGTCAACTAGATGACGTTTTCGAACGAAAATCGCGGTGTCATCATCGTTCTCTTGCCCTCTTTCCAATTCATTTGGGGTCGGCGTAACATCTCTCCTTCCACAATTACTTGTCATCTCATCAGACACTTCTTTTCTTGCCATATCATTCTTTACACCGTCCATCTATCGTTTTTGTGATCTTTTTCTACTCATATTCTTACCCACGAAAATCGCGTTAGTTATAGCAAAATACTAGGTGTTATTACGGGCTTATAATCGTCACATGCCAGAAATGGTTAACTAATATGGGAGTAAGTAAAAGCAGCGGTTTCCCAGTGGTGGCGGCCCCGACTTACGGACAGTAAGTCGCGGCCGGGTTCGAACCCAGACAGGCGCATTACTTTGTGTAATTTATTTCATCACCACTGCTCTCAAAACGGTGAAGGAAAACATCGTGAGGAAACCGTCATGTCCTAGAACCAAAAATTCGAAGACATGTGACATCTACCAAACCGCACTGGGCCCGCGTGGTGGATTGTAGCCCATACACAAAATACGCGCTTTGACGTGGAGTTGCGGATGCCCGTTGTACAATTGGGGGTATGACTTATTCTTTCCGTTGTTTTGACAGATGGCTTAGGGGTATTTGTAACACTTGACTAATCAACCATTTAGGGTGCATTGTTAAACTAGCTTATTACCCCTTCGTATAACAACAGATGTTTTTTAAACCCACAACTTAAAACTTGTTTGGTTTCGATAAATTTCGGGGTTGAATACCTACGTACACGGTTTATTTCAATGTTGAACATACGAGTAAGTTGTCCTTATTTCTATCAACATAGATAATAACGTACAATATGGATTGATTACACAATAAATTATTAACTGCATGTATTTTCCACATACCAGCATTATGTAATGCATATAATAACTAGTACCTACTAGTATGTGCAATGTGAATATTGTATGCAAATATGTGCAAACATATGCCAACGCCTGTCATTTCAGTGCCTATATTGCTGTGTTATTACCATTGTCAAGGACGATATGACAATGTCAGTTTGTTTTATCATAAATGACGTTCGTAACATAAACATAGTGAACATTGTTTCATGAATTAAGTATTAATTAATACATCGAAGCTGGCAGGAACGTATTTTCCCCGTCATTGGAATATTTTTTTTGTTCTACACAATACCTGGGAACCTTCTTGTTACGGAGATATTGGGGATTTGGGGGTCAAAAGTTACAAGTTTTTGGCAAGGTTTTTTTAAACACACGTTTTTATTGTAAGATTTTTTCTACACCGTCACGACCCACGTGCTATGCACCAGCACAATGTTTTGAGTGCGTTACATTCAGTTCTAAGTACACTTCCACTTCAAAACATGATTTTTCACCCCAAAAAAAAAAAGGCATTGTGATGAGGTGGTTTACACCCTGTATGTATTTAAGATGTTTTGTATCGAGTACTAAAAAGTACTAAGTCAGTATGTACTATCGACACAAAAAAAATATAGAAAGAAATATAAATAAAACCGGTCAAGTGCGAGTCGGATTCGCGTATGAAGGGATAAGGGAATATCATCGTAATAAGAAAGCCCACTTTAATTTTCAATGGAGTTGGCAACTGTGGAACTAATGGCGCTAGAACCGCTTGTACCAAACATCGACATTGGTTGAAAATCTTCAATGCCATTTTATGTTTCAAAATAGTTTGACCTCATTAGGTCTATGCGGTGGACGTGCCTTCTTTTAAGTTAGTAGTGCTAGGACCCCGTTGTTGGTTACCCTTAACAGAGTACAGAACCATAAAAAAAGAAGTTTGAGTACAAATAATGCTATGCATGGTAGTGCGCCAGCCAAGTTTGTTTGTTTTGAGTTTGTTTATCACATAATTATGCTACAGGTAGTATTGTCTGCCCTGATTGTAATATCAGATAATTATACTTCTAATATTTCCTTTTCATTTGATAGCAAATGGTGTCATATCTAATCTTTGTCATCATTTGTCAAACGACATTTTTTGTGCAAGCTTGATTCTAATTCTACAAAATTATCTTTTTGACAAGTCGATAGACTCAATTGAAATTATCAAAAGATAAAGTGATTCGGTGATTGCAAAAACGGCCAAGTTCAAGTCATCTCACTGTTATCACTTATCAGTAAGTACTTAAGCAAATAAAAGGCTTTTACTTTAATCATTGAGGAAGATAATAATATAGGTGATACCTTAATCTGGATTAAAGTATTGACATAGTTTTTTTTCGGGAAGTCCCATTTTATTGAGTCTCTCTTTCAATATTTGATTGATCCAACGTGGTAAAAAATGAGATAGTTAGTTGTAGGTATTGGGTTCCTCAACACAGACGAAGAGATTAGGGTAGAACAACAAATCAAGAGGTATGGAAAGATGGATAACACTTTTACTCTAGCAGACTTCTATCGAAGTCTTCCATTGATGTCTGCTACTACTAGCAGACATCAATGGAAATTATATGAAAGCTTTAGTTAGTTACTAAGGCTTTCATATCTGCCTAGCCTTTTCCCAACTATGTTGGGGTCCGTTTCCAGTCAAACCGGATGCAGCTGAATACCACTATTTTACATAAACAGCGACTGCCTATTTAGAACCGGGAAATACGACACCTCTTGGTAAGACTGGTTGTCAGACATTTTGGGCCTCTGACTACCTGTAATGACTGTCATAGATCTACAAATGACAGCCGGGACCAACTGCTTAACGTGCTTGCCGAGGCACGGACAAGACTCGGTATGTAATGATGGCTGATGGTCACAACTTGAGGGTCAACCTGTGCGACTGTTATTATTTAGCCACGAGCTCCTTTAGCACACACCAATATGACGTTAAAAATCCCAAAACAAAAATGATGATTTTCACCCAATCGGTAAACCATTTTCCTTCTTATCTTGATTTACACTAATGTTTGAAAACAGACAGGTACAATACAGTACAATTCAATACGGGTGACGCATCAATTCTTTGAAACATTCTCATTTACTTTGTACGCTGTGCACGTAGGCTTTGCAGTAACATCGTGAGGTGTTTTTAGGGTGCCGTAGCCAAATGGCAAAAAACGGAACCCTTATAGTTTCGCCATGTCTGTCTGTCTGTCTGTCTGTCTGTCCGCGGATAATCTCAGTGACCGTTAGCACCAGAAAGCTGAAATTTGGTACCAATATGTATATCAATCATGCCGACAAAGTGCAAAAATAAAAATTTAAAAAAACATTTTTATTAGGGTACCTCCCTGTTTCGTCCCGCGCGGACTATGGAACGCGCTGACTGTCATGGCGGCCGTCACTTTGGTTTGACGTGACCTGTCATCTAGTTGTCATTGATGACTTGTCTTTAAAAATTGCTTGTGAACTCGCCGGCTATTGTTTGTTGGGCGTAATATTGATAAATCCCTTTGAATCCCGTATAAACAGGGACCATTTGGTTGAAATAAATTGACTAAAGCCTCGCCATTGATTTGGGAACCGAGTAATTGTGTATATTTTGTGAACGTTGAAGCACCCACGCGCCCTTTGAGGTTAGGTCGAACCCGTCGCGTGCCGTGTGAACAATTGAACAGACTGGAACTATTGTGTTGTTGTGACCTGCTAACGCGTTGGAACCTGTCGCCAGTTGATAGCCGGTCAGGTTTGAAATCGACTACAAAATCATAACACTATTCACGTACACACACACATACCTACAGACACCCATCAAACCTGGACCTGAATCATGGCCTCGGAGCAGGACTTCACCAGCGCCTAGGTGAGTTGATATATTTATAATTAAAGGGCATCTTGATTGAATTGTCTCCGCGGATCGCGGACATCTCGTCCCAAACTTCCCCTTGGTTTGGGAGCGAACAATGGTAGCAGAGCGTGGTTAAAATTGAAAAAACAACTTACTTAGTGCCTGGTCAATTGGAAGTTTGAACAAGAGCTAATTTGTTATTTGTCAGCCGGGCTCAAGTTGGAACATAATTGTTTGATTGGAATTAATTGCATCATATGTCCCCTTGTCGATTGTACTTGCAGTGTGAAATATTGTATTGTGTATTGGACACATGTGTGATTGAAATTATTGTTGTCATTTAATTGTAACTTGATATTAATTGATATTTACTGATATTGAGTGGTATTTGTTGGTTAACTAGAGGTTTATGTAAATTGTTCTAGGTTCTAATTGAGATTTATTTATGGGTTATTTGTTGAAACAGTTTATTGATTTGATTTGTTTGATTTGTTTCTTTTTGACATACAGTGTTATTGTTGAATTTGGTTGCAATGGCCTCACTGAAGGCTGTAAAGGAGGCGGCCGCTGGTTTGGTCTCACAACTAAGATGGTTCACCTCAGCTGCGGCCACGGTTGAGCGCTTGGATTTGGAGGAGATCACACTTGCTCGGTCCGAACAATTGGATGTAAGACTCGGTGATGTGGATAAGTTGTTCACCCGGTTCAACGAGTTTGTTGTTGATTTGGAATTGGAAGCTTGGGGCCAGGCAGCTCGAGATAAGGTCGTTGCCGACTACGACCAGATTTTGGAATTGGGGGACGCAGTCAGTCAGCGAGCCCGGGAGATTTTGAGGAGCCGAGCGCCTGACCAGGTCAAGCCGGAGACCTCGGTTGTTTCAGGCCCCGGTCTATTGAGTAGGCTTCCCACGTTGGAACTTCCACACTTTGATGGTCGCTTGGACCACTGGCTGAGTTTCCTAAACCAATTTGAGAGTCTGGTTGACTCCCGCTCGGACCTCGGACCCGCCCAAAAGTTGGCCTACCTATTGTCGGTCCTGGATGGTGAGGCCCGAGCCTTGGTGCAGCACTTGCCTGTGACGGACTCCGCCTACCCTACCGCTATGGAACTCCTATCCCGACGGTATCAGAATAAGCGCTGCTTGGCTGATGTTCACATCGGCCAGATTTTGGGGTTACCGGCCATTGAGAACACGTCGGCGTTGCGCACTAATCTGCTGAACCCGTTGGTTTCAGCAACCAACGCTTTGCGACGTTTGGAGTTGCCGGTGGACCATTGGTCCTACTTGTTGGTGCACATTGTACTGCAGTTGCTCCCCGCGGACTTGAGGTCCCGCTTCGAGCAGAGGTATGGTGGGGACAGTGCCACCCACCTTCCCCCCTTTGACGACCTCATCAAATTTTTGGAGGATGAGTGTCGCCTTTTGGACAACACTTGTGGCGCAATGGGGTCGCGCCCACCACCTTCTCGGCCAAGAGACCAGGGACGGACTAGGGCTAAGGGGCCGGTTGATAGTCGCCCCGCCCCCCGTTTTGCGGGCACCCAGAATAGTCCTGATTGCGTTTTTTGTAAGGCCACGGGGCATAGCATGGCAAGTTGCACGGCTTTTTTGGAGTTGCACGTTAGTGCCCGCCGCCGAATTGCCAACGCACGCCGCCTATGCTTCTCTTGTTTGGGGGCTCACTTTCACCGGGACTGCCCCAAGCCCCGCCCGTGTGGAATTTGTGAAGGGGCTCATCTTGAGATTTTGTGCGCCAACGCGAACCGCTCTGGCAGATCAGCTTCTGATGAGGGTTCGCGCAGGGGGGGGTACCACGGAGACGAGCACCGGGCCTCTGGTACGCCGGTCGAGAACCGGGTAGAGGCCCGCAATTTTGATGGCTGCACTCCACCCCCCGCGCAAGTTGAACGGGAGCCGCGCGCGCGCCAGTTGGTCTCCCCTCGTAATGGTAAACGGGAGCCGCGTGCGCGCCATTTGGCCTCCCCTCGTATGAACAATTGTAGGGCGGCTGCTGGGCAACAATGGCCAGATCAGCACCGCTACCTTTCACCTCCGCTGGCGGAACGCCCCCGGTTGGAGTCGCGCCCTCCGCCATTCAGGCATCCGGTGGGATATGCCCTTCCAGCGATGGCGAGCGGCCCGGGACACCGCGCGGACGAAGCATTTGAGTGCTACCCTCGTCGTGAACGACGGCAGCCTGGATGCGGCGATCAGTCGCCGCCCAGGCATTGTTAGAAAATTGGCGTCTGCCCCGCTACAGGCCCCCTGGGTGACTCTGTTGTGGTCCGTGCTATTTTGGACACGGCGTCCAGAGTTGCCTTTTGTCGTCTTGGTTAGCGGGTTAAGTGGGCCTGAAGGTGAATGACCTTTCAGGCAAGTTTCGAGGATGGTTGGCCTCGAACGCCAGTCTTGATGTCGGTCCTTTTGCCCGGGCTTGAGGTGCTCGCTGTTGGGACAAAGGACCCTCCGTTTGATTTGTTTGTTGAACAGATACAGCTCCCTCGACAATTGTTGAACGTTACCTCGTGGATCAGGCGTCTTGGTCACAATTCTAGGAATCCAGGGGACAAGCGCCTATCACCGATTCTCTCTCCTCAAGAGCAACAGGAGTCACTCCTCATTGGGTCCGCTCTGTGCAGGCTGGGCACTTTGAAAAGGAGATCGAGATCTTGAAGTCTGGCAGGGTTAAGCTCGGGAGCTGTGAGTAAGTTGAGCCCCTTCTTGGATAATGCGGGTCTTTTGCTTGTTGGAGGACGGTTGAGGCACTCTAGCCTTCCTATGGGACTCGTCACCCCCCTTATTGCCCAAAGAGGGCCATTTGATTTGATTTGTTGGTGACCGATCGTCACATTGGGAACTCGCATGCCGGTTGCAATGCGCTGTTGGCCATTCTAAAATTGTCAAGGCTTACTTGTGTATGTGTCTGTCTGTCAATGAAGGCAGTGCACTTGGAACTGTTAACCTCCCTCTCGACAGAGGCCTTTGTAGCGACCTTGGATAGATTTGTCTCGCCTAGGGTTACCTTCTTTGATCAGTTTGATTGCGGTACCAACTACAAGGGTACAAGTAACTATTTGAAGGAAGTATACGCCTTCCTTAATGAGAGCCAGGTTGACATTGGTAACAAATTGGCTCGCCGAGGAGTCACTTGGTTGTTTGACTCACCAGCCCGCCCCCATTGGGGGGGTATTTTGAGACTGCCAATTGATTAGCGGACGGGTAGGCCCGTCCGGGGGGGGTAGATGTTTCGTCCCGCGCGGACTATGGAACGCGCTGACTGTCATGGCGGCCGTCACTTTGGTTTGACGTGACCTGTCATCTAGTTGTCATTGATGACTTGTCTTTAAAAATTGCTTGTGAACTCGCCGGCTATTGTTTGTTGGGCGTAATATTGATAAATCCCTTTGAATCCCGTATAAACAGGGACCATTTGGTTGAAATAAATTGACTAAAGCCTCGCCATTGATTTGGGAACCGAGTAATTGTGTATATTTTGTGAACGTTGAAGCACCCACGCGCCCTTTGAGGTTAGGTCGAACCCGTCGCGTGCCGTGTGAACAATTGAACAGACTGGAACTATTGTGTTGTTGTGACCTGCTAACGCGTTGGAACCTGTCGCCAGTTGATAGCCGGTCAGGTTTGAAATCGACTACAAAATCATAACACTATTCACGTACACACACACATACCTACAGACACCCATCAAACCTGGACCTGAATCATGGCCTCGGAGCAGGACTTCACCAGCGCCTAGGTGAGTTGATATATTTATAATTAAAGGGCATCTTGATTGAATTGTCTCCGCGGATCGCGGACATCTCGTCCCAAACTTCCCCTTGGTTTGGGAGCGAACAATGGTAGCAGAGCGTGGTTAAAATTGAAAAAACAACTTACTTAGTGCCTGGTCAATTGGAAGTTTGAACAAGAGCTAATTTGTTATTTGTCAGCCGGGCTCAAGTTGGAACATAATTGTTTGATTGGAATTAATTGCATCATATGTCCCCTTGTCGATTGTACTTGCAGTGTGAAATATTGTATTGTGTATTGGACACATGTGTGATTGAAATTATTGTTGTCATTTAATTGTAACTTGATATTAATTGATATTTACTGATATTGAGTGGTATTTGTTGGTTAACTAGAGGTTTATGTAAATTGTTCTAGGTTCTAATTGAGATTTATTTATGGGTAAGCTGAAATTTGGTACCAATATGTATATCAATCATGCCGACAAAGTGCAAAAATAAAAATTACAAAAAAACATTTTTATTAGGGTACCTCCCCCAGACGTAAAGTGGGGAGCGATTTTTTTTTTAATTTTGACCCTGACGTGTGATATATTGTTGGATAGGTATTTAAAAATGAATAGGGGTTTTCTAAAATCATTTTTTGATAATATTAATATTTTAGGAAATAATCGCTCCGAAAGTCAAAAACAATGTGTCCCCCCCCCCCTCTAACTTTTGAACCATAAGTTTAAAAAATATGAAAAAAATCACAGAAGTAGACCTTTATATGAACTTTCTAGGAAAATTATTTTCAACTTGACGAGTTGAATAGTTTTTGAGTTATATAGCACTTTTTCAAAAAAACGCAAATGATAACTTTGTTTTTCATACAAATACTATGAAAAACAAAGTAATTTTTGCTGACGAAAAATGTTGGTATTTTTAATGGTCTGGGAAGCTACGGAACCCTACAGTGAGCGTGGCCCGACACGCTCTTGGCCGGTTTTTTTTAATTCTGCATTTTATCTCATATTTGGAATGTCGCTCTAGTATTTGAACCTTTCTCTTTGTTTTTTATAGCTGCAGTTTTTGTTGGAAGTATGAGTGTTCTCACTGTTGGGATACAGTCATACAGAACTCTTCTTTCCAAGGTTATGTGAGGCTCTTTCTTTGGTAATAGGAATAGGGCTTAAATCCATCGAAGTTTTCGGTTTTAGGAAACCCTCACAATGTTTCTGACGTAGTAATGCTCCTACCCTATCAATCTGACGCTATTCCTCAGTTGCCGTTGCCGCAGGCTCAAAATCCACAAGATCTTATAAAACAATATTAGCATTATGCTTTCAAGTAAGAGGTTGTGTCATAGGACGCATAACAAGCAAGCCATCTATCACGCCACATAAATTACTTATTATCCTTATGAATAGTGACAGATTGTAAGAGAAAAGAGACAATAAAATATATTCCTCAGTCGCTATCTAACCATGGCAGATGTAGAAAATCTGCCGATACAATGAACTAGGAAAACATTCAAGTACATCCTTCATGGTACAATAACAATATTATCAGATCAGTCATAGCCAGTCTTATCGTTCAGCACTTAAAATCAATTGAGGGGACACGAACGACTGTAATTAACAACTGTATTTTGAAGTACGTACTCAAAGGAAAGAGGAAACTGTTTCAATCATGTTATACGTTACATCATCATCATTTCATCCGAAAGACGACCACTGCAGGACAAAGGCCTCCCCCAAATGTCGTCACACTGACCGCCGGTCCCGTGCGACTCATATCTAACGGATTCCCGCAGCCTTCACCAGGTCATCGGCCCATCTAGTGGGAGGCCTTCCAATGTGACGTCTTCCGGTTGGCGGTCGCCACTTCAGAATTTTTTTTCGGCCCCATCGGAAATCAGTTCTGCGAGCAATGCAACAATGACCAGATAATTTGGACAACCAGATTTTAATTTGATTGATTCACCCCTAAAACATCCCGTCTACCTTTAAAAAGCCCAAACTTTGATCGACATGCCAGTAGCGAACACTTTGGAACAGCGTTTAACTTATAATTTTGACTGGTTTTCCTAAATAAAAACAGGCCCATAAACTGACATAACATACAGGGTGTAAACCACCTCATCACGAAGCCGTTAACCAAGCATTCTGTACATCAAACTAAGTAACTTAACGCAAAAATTATTGCTGGGAAACAACTTTTTTTTTTGAGGTTATGAATCATGTTTTGTGGTAGAACTCAATGTAACGCTCTTAAAACATTGCGCTGATGAATGGATTGAATAGGGCGTCGTGGAGGTGTTAAAAGTCAAAATCTTCAAAAAAAACTTGTATTTAAAAAATTGTCAAGAAGTTGTAACTTTGACCCCCCATATCTCCGCAACTAGAAGGTTCCCAACCTGGTTCAGACTTAAAGAAAATATCGGTTAAAGAAAGATCAATAATAAAGTTCCAGTTAAATCAGTTGACCAGAACTAACTACTGTCTCGATACTGTAAACCAGTCTACGATTGAACAACTTTCTGTTGCACTAACTTGTTTTTATTACGTACAGCGTGAGCGTATAGCAATCTTTACACTATGGTGTATCACTGGGTTCTATTTTAGGACCTACGGAGTTTATATATCAAATAATACAATATGTACTAACTTTACAAATACTTAGTCGAAAGTCGAAACTGAACAAACAGAGAAAGCAATTATCAAACAAACAGCCATTAAGTGTATTTAGGAGAATGACAGATAAGAGACAGACAGTATTAGTGCTATCAAGGATATGTTTCATATCAAAAAATCATGCGGGCGATAGGAACTGTTTCGCGGAAACACCTCCGTTTTGTGAAATCATGACCTTAATACCTGAAACCATGTTTTTGTTTTTGCTTAAAATGAAAATTTTGCGTATTCCAAAAAAGAGCAGAGTTTCTTTTCACGTTCATGATTTAAGAGGTTTGAACAACCAGTCTTACCAAGGAGTATCGTATTACCCAGTACCAATTGAGTTGTGCATGTCCGATAGGCTGTCGCTCCATATAAAGTACTGGTATTCAGCTGCATCCGGTTAGACTAAAAGCCGACCCCAGCATAAAGCTAGGCAGATGATAATGATGATCATTTACTAGGTCTATGAAAACCTTTTGAATTACGTTCTTTCCCGTTTCGTAGCGGAAAACTTTTTAGAAATAGTTCAATTGATGACACAACGGTCGCCCCACGTTCATAGTGATTTATAGTTTTCCTCATTACAGTTATAAGTAATTCTTTAAACATTGGTTGGGAATACCCTTAGAGTGCAAAATTATGCCAATTTTAAATCGGTCAACCAGAAGAATAAATAAAGGCTTGGCCTTTGCGGGCACGTTTCCATTTATTGACCGATAAAACTGTTGAAGTGGTTATTTTTATATCAAAAACACAGTTTGCATTGTAGACATAGCCTGGTTCGAACTGCAAACAAATCGTTTGAGCTTGGGGTCTATTTTTGCACTTGACATTTATTGTTTGTAGTTTTCATCAGAAAGTTTCCGTTTACTTTGTATCTACTTGTGTGCTTGTGTGACCCAATTCTGTCACGAATACACTCTCGATTTTGTGAGAATTAATGAAGATTCAATTGTTTGATTTTCTTTATACAGAAATAGCACACACACGTGGTCGCTCTATTTGACATTTGAGTGAGTGTATGAATGCATTATTGATTTGTTGAAATGTTGTTTGTTCCCATTAACTCAACTATGGCCTGAAAAACTCAGCAAGATGAGGTGGGGATAGCGGATTCCCAGATTTTAGACATAGGAATGCAATTGGAATGGCCGTTTTATTACTAGCAGGGCGTAATGGGCATTGCCAGTTAAATTTTTAATTAGTGGTAAAAGTCACTTTCTTAATCTTTCTAATACTTAATTCTTTAATCTCACTAATATTATAAAGGCAAAAGTTTGTATTTTTGTGTATGTTTCTAACTCATTCATGCTCAAACGGCTTCATAGATTCGGATGACATTTAGTATCAGGATGGCTTATATTCTGGATTAACACATAAGCTACTTTGTTCCCGTTGGACAATTATCTAAAATACACGCGAGCGAAGTCGCCGTCATAGGCTTGTAGTGAATACTTTGTTATTGGAAAGTGAGTGTTTGATTTTGCGATTAGCTACGACCCACTTGGAATAGTTTTACATACAATTCAATTACCGTTAGAAAATCTAAATATAGCACATACATGTAGTCACATACATGTAGTCTGTAGCTTTTAAAACTAACGGTCTAGCTAGATAAGCTAATATCATCATCTACCTAGCCTTTTCCCAAATATGTTGAGGTTGGCTTCCAGTCTAACCACACTATGCAGCTGAATACCAGTACTTTATATGGAGCGACTGCCTATCTGACCTCCACAACCCAGTTAGTACTGGGTAATGCGATGCCCTTTGGTAAGAAGACTGGTTGTCAGACTGGGCCACTACCTGTAACGACTGTCAAAGATGGACAAATGACAGCCGGAGCAACAACTTGACGTGCTTGCCGAGGCACGGAGTAATCTCGTTATGTAATGCGTGGTCAATGGTCACCCATCCACAGACCAACTTAGGCAAGCACGGCTTAACCTAAAGATTGACCCGAGCGGCTGTTATTGTTTAGCCACGAGCTCCTCACACACATGTGGCATGTGGCTTTTAAAACTAACGGTCTAGCTAGATGAACGCTTATCGAGAGTTGAAAATATTAAACTAGGAATTAATAACCCTAGAGTAAATATTTCAAATCAAGGTCATACTGGATTTCATGGCGACATGGAGAGAGCGACTGTCGCAACCCCGTGCAGGGCACGCCACGATAGTGGCGGTAAGTCCCCTCTTTGAGGAGTGGCTAGAGAGGCGCCACGGCGTCCTCACCTTCCGCCTGACGCAGGTCCTCACCGGACACGGATGTTTCGGGAGGTACCTGCACCGAATCGGGCGGGAGGAAACGCCCGGGTGTCTCCACTGCGAGGATCGACCGGAGGACACGGTGGAGCACACGGTGGAGGTCTGCCCTGCGTGGGCGGAGCACCGCCGTGTCCTCGTAGCGGCGATCGGCGGCGGCGACCTCTCGCGTCCGGCCCTGGTTCAATCCATGGTCCGGAGCGAGACGGAATGGGAAGCCGTCACCTCCTTCTGCGAAGCAGTCATGCTGGCGAAGGAGGTGGCGGAACGAGAGAGGGAGAGAGCCTCTCTTCCCGGCCGCCGCGGGAGACGCACCGGGCGTCGGGGGCCACGTGGTGGCTACCGGCCACCGTAGATGCGGGCCTGTGGACGGTTAGCTATGGGCTAGCTAGCCGTCCGTCCGTCTAGTGACGACAGGCCGTGTCGACGGCGCGTTCGTGTTCCACGCGCGCCTCAAAGAGATGTCAGCAGCAGAGAGGGGCCCGCAAGGGCCGAAGCCTGCCGGGGTTGCGGGACTGTTCGAAAGAGATACCGCGGCCCCGGAACGTAAAGGGCGAGGAAGGAACATGGATGGGTTTTAGTCAGTAAGAGTCTGACACTCCCTCCCGCTCCGCCCAGAGTGGGAGAAGTCATTTGATGATTTCCCATCCTAAAAAAAAAAAAAAAAAAAAGGTCATACTGGATAACTGTCTCGTCGGTCTCGTGAACGCAAGCGCGACTGTTGAGCATGAGGTCCTGGCTTCGATTCTCAGGTCGTGCAAAGTGTTATTGGGTTTTCCATTAGGAATTTTTCAGTAGCAGCCCAGCCATGGAGTCCAGATTGTGCCCGGTTGATGCAAATAAGCTCGCTGCCGTCTTTTCACCATGTTACCTAAATAAGTTCAGGAGGTTGGTGTAAGCTGTCATTTATAGAAAAGATCTATATCTTTGGCAGTCGTTAGATAGTCAGAGGCCCAAAAAGTCTGACAACCAGTCATACCAAGAGGTGTCGTAGTACCCGGTACTAACTGGGTTGTGGAGGTCAGATAGGTAGTCACTCCATGTAAAGTACTGGTTGGTATTCAGTAGCATTCGGTGAAACTGGAAGACGACCCCAAAATATGTATAGTTGGGAAAAGGCTAGGCAGATGATGACCTAGATAGGTTAATAAACTAGGGAAACGGACACCTGATATAATACTCTTGTATTGGAGTGTCTTTTGCCGATGCAACTCCACGATTTGTAAGTAACAGTTTGTCTGATCCTTTTAGCTAATTTCGTAGGTTTTGTACCTAAGAAGTACGAATACCTTGTACTTTCACATAGTCAGCTACAGCAGTTCGATGTTATTTCTGCATGCCCTGATCAACATACTGTTTGTAATCACCTATATTATGCACTAGTAATATAATCTTACTATCTTATCGTACGTCGTTCAGTTCGATATTTAATTAATGTTTGTGTTTGCCCGGGTATAAAGTAAACAAGGAGTTGTTAAATGGTAGGGCACGCGTTGAGATCTGCATAGCAGGTTTTTTTAACCACCGTCGCAAAAACGACGGGGTGTTGTAAGTTTGACATGTCTGTCTGTGGCATCGTAGCTCCCAAACGGATGAACCGATTTTGATTTTTTTTTTGTTTGAAAGGTGAATTAGTCGACTCGTGTTCTTAGGTCTTCAGTCGGCCTTCTTCGGTCCAAGACGGCCGCCCGCCACGAAAAGGCGGATTACATGGGTTACAAATCAAAGGGCTTGACTACTAGAATAATGTACACTAAGTATATTGAAAGGAATGAGGAATAATAACTAACGAAATGAGATGAGGAAAGTGGAGTTATGAGTGGTACCTAGGACCTAACAAATTGTTTTTCATTTAACTTTTAGTAAGTACATTATTTACTACATTTTGAAGTGTCGGGGTTTTTTTTTAATTTAAATTTAATATTACTTGTTTTAGACATTGTTACTTTTAGTTAACACAGATTATTTCAAGCTTGGCTGCCACACAACTATGTAGGTATGACCAAGATGATCATACAACAATCCCTCTACCTACTAATACCTACTTAAAAGTTTCTGAGAAAAGATCGATGGATGATTGTTACTCTTTTACGCAAAAACTACTGACCGGAATTGGATGAAATTTGTCTGTATAGTTCATAACTGGATTAACACATTTGATACTTACTTGTTATCCTGGTTGTACGATCCCGTGGGACAATTATCGAACTTCACGCGAGTGAAGCCGCGTGCATGAAGCTAGTTGCAAATACATTTTCAATAGTGTTCACATATTTTGTCCTCGTCTATGTGCATGATCAACGGGGAGAAAATACACTAGGTACCTATGTCCAAAAATACATCTACCTCGGCCCCTCGGCCAAGTAGTCTCCTTCCAGCCCGGCTAGCATGGGCAGGGGATAAAATTTTATCCACCGGTTATTTCCACTGCCCGGCTAGCATGGGCAGGGGATAAAAATTTTATCCACCGGTTATTTCCACTTTTGTTTGAATTTTGTCCCTTGTCAGTGGAAATAACCGGTGGATAAAATTTTATTCCCTGCCCATGCTAGCCGGGCTGACAAGGGACAAAATTCAAACAAAAGTTGAAATAACCGGTGGATAAAATTTTTATCCCCTGCCCATGCTAGCCGGGCAGGTGAGAAAAGATAAAGAAGTAGGTAATAATTTTGCAAATTAAAAAAGTGCTGGTTTGATGACAACTTGGCTGGCCTCACTACCGGTCACAAATAACTTTTGACTATTTTCAGTGCCGGGGGTGTGTCCTGCATTATATTCTTGGCATTTACCCACTTGCATCGTTTACTTTATCAGCAGCGTTAAAACCAGTTGACATTTATCAATCAGAACAAAAAGTAAACGTTTAATAAAAATTCAAGGCCGTCCACTGATGGAAGTAATGAAATAACTTGAATTCCTTAACGGTTAACAATTAAAATTCTACCGTAACTGCATGAACTAAAGTTTAATTTAGTTTGATGAAGTTTTGTCGGCGTGGCTGACAAGCCGATTGAATGCTGGCCGCTGATTGGTCGAATGTTACGCTTGTGAATGTAAGCATGTGAAATGCATTGTTTGTGTTTTACACAACACGAACACTTTGATTTATGTAAATATTGGTTAATGCATTCTTTTAATTTAATTTATTGTACGAAATAAGGACAAGATTACATTACGAAATGGAAGTAAGATAAGACGTATTCAAATATAAATAAAATTAATCGAATTCAAAGAAAATTATTTCGATGGAAATAGTTTTTTTTTTTTTTTAAATCATTTTGAATAAGTTTGCCAACTGTTGGCGAAAAGTGGGCACCACACAAAACTTTTTCCTTGTTCGGTTTTTTCGCGGCAATAATTTTGAGCGTGTTAATTAAGTAGGTACATAAAACTATTGAAATTTTCTAGGATACACGGCTCAGGTTCCGAAATACACAAATTTAGCATTGAAATTAAATGATAATTATTATTTTAGATTCATAAAATCGGCATTGACATTTCTGTGAGCGCGGAAAGATTCTGGCAAACGGAATTTAGCAAAAATAAATTAAAGTTATATATTAATTGCATGTTACCATTAATTAACTCTTGCGAAACCTAGGAATGCTATATTCTCAAGGCGAGCCTTTCAACTTTCGATACCTACTTTATATTTTTAACACTTCTTGTGTACGGAAAATAATACAAACAGGTCACTCACCCTTCTACGCCTCCAAAATACATTTTGATATCACTGACTTATAATATCCCACTGGAAAATTGTATGTGACGTGTACAACACATTAAATAACTAATACGATTTATTACTTTCTCGATAATAACAACTCGTTTGATACTACGATAACACCTTATACACAGCCTTCTAAAGCGAAAGCGGGCGCTCTACTGAATGAATGAACGAACTCAACGAACGTTTCCATGAATGAAATTAAAAGTAAGAGCGACATTGAACGACCGCAGCCGTTGGTAGTGTTGTATCGCGACGGCGCGCGGCGTTCGTAGATAACGGTTTTAGTAATAACGTTATTGTTTCAGAATGTAATTGTATAGCTGTTAGTTTTTTAGCTATTAGCAACTTTATCAGAGTTTCATTCACTGATGTATATTCAGTATTTATGACTGGTTTGCCAGTGACTTTTTAAACCGTGAAATAGGGTTGGAGTGTAGCCTTAGGGGCGCCATGGCGCGAGAACTTAGAAAAAATTTCGTTTTTTTTTTTTTTTTCTTTTCTGGGTTAGGAGGTTTTGAAAAAACTAGCAAAAATTTTTGTAATGATTTTTAGATTTGTACAGGGATATAATTATGTTAACACACAACTAATCACTGAGGAGCTCGTGGCAAAATAATGACAGCGGCTCGAGTCGATCTTTAGGTTAACCCGTGCTTGCCTAGGTTGATCTGTGGATGGGTGACCACCCTAACAAACACGTTTCCTCCGTGCCTCGGAGAGAAGCTGTTGGTCCCGGCTGTCATTTGTCCATCTTTGATAGTTGTTACAGGTAGTCAGTGGCCCAAAGTCTGACAACCAGTCTTACCAAGTGGTATCGTATTTCCCAGTATTAAATGGGTTGTGAAGGTCAGATAGGCAGTCGCTCCATGTAAAATACTGGTATTCAGCTGCATCCGGTAAGACTTAAAGCCGACCCCAACATATGTAGTTGGGAAAAGGCTAGGCAGATGATGATGTGTCAACAACCCGTGAAAACAGCACACACGTACTGAGACGCATTCGAAACGCAAATTCGAATTTCGAATTCAAAATGTTTAGGTTCTATGAATCTTACGCGTTCCTGTCCCACAAAACATAAAACGACAGTGCTTTCTATCGCAAAAATATTACCCGACAAAGTGAAATTGCTCATTAGTTTCGTATTACACGTATGATTATTAGAGTTGATTGAATTTGGGAGTATTTGTTTTTGATTGAATTGTCGCTTCGTAACTTCGTAGAAATTCTTTGTTTGCAAACATTATAGCTTCTCGTGGCGCGTAGTATAGTTTAGTGTTTACTTGACTGCTTTTGTCTACATTTAAAATCATTAATCACGAATGAGACAGGAGCATTAACTAACAGTCAAGTGGTTTGCTTCTGACGCTTTTATTCATATGAAAGATTATAATTCTTAGGGAGTAAAACAACAAGTAGGTAACATCTCGTATATTAATCCATAGATATCGCTCACACATAAACATACAACTCTCGCCTAACGAATATAATGTTAAAACATCGAATACACAATCGAATAAAACTTGAGGAACGTTGAGATCTTTAATTATCCATCGACTATTTTAAATACCCGTTTATGCTAATCGTAGGCTGGTTAGAAATTCATTAATACATAGATAAAGTTAATTTATTTGAAATGTTCCAACTACAATTTATAGTATTCTAATTGTTTAGCTGATAAAGATAATATACTTGTTCAGCTACTTGAAATCTATAGAAGTGTTTGTACATTTTGCCTTATAAGTTTTAAATATTCTTTGAGTTACATCTTGTCCAATTTCATAGTCTAGTTCAAGTTCAAATATGCAGTTTACTTATTAAAAAACAGGCACTGTCGACCGATACTTAATGGTCAGTTTTCAAACTACAAGTATAGACGACAGCACATCAAGCTATTATTATGCTCATACTTTTGTAATAAAGTTGAAATTTGAAAGATTGGGGTAGCTTCTTGTGCTGGCGTCTTCTGTACCTACGACTTATATTGACTTATTTTGGGATTGTATAATATCGAATATTGCTTAGTTTTAAACGTCTATTTAACCTGTTTATAACAAAACCTGTTTCTATTTAATATTAAGGCATTGCATGTCTTGAGGTTGTGGAAAATAACTTTGAAATACACATTGAAATACATCATGTTAATAAATTATGATTCTGAACATTTGTCTGTTTTATGATTTCAATTAAAGGTTAGATATGGGATTTCAACAAACAACCTTCTATAAGTACTAGTTAAACTGAACTGTGACAATGGTGAAAGTTTAGGAAGGTCAAAAATAAATCAATGACGTGGGGAAATAACGATAAGTACTTATAGGAAACACTGTAAGAAACGTTAGCCTTAAAGGGCCGCTAGCTTATCTACTTATGGAAAAGGGGATATCGTTATTCATAGACATTAGGTATAATACATAGTTAATGTACTCTTTAGAGTTGAGTGAGGAGGAAGTAACTAGGCTAGGTAGGTACTACATATGTATCAGTTATAAGCGTTTCAAATTTGGAGTTACTAGAGTAGACTTAGAGCGTGTATGAATAATAAACATTGAAATATCTTGTGCATATCACGCCCATCGTCTAATTAGGACTACTTAATTGTCTAACTTAACACTTTAGAGTTCCTCTTTATAACAACATATTGGTTATCTGACATCATTTATTACGTAATATTAGGTACAATTAAGTTCTGACAGTCTTTTCAATAAATAAATTCACTTTTAAAAAACATTCACTGAAGTACGCACATTTATAGTTTTAAAATAGCTCGTTATTAAGCTATTCGTACATTATCACGGTTAAATAACTAAGTTATTTATACGTTACAACGATATAATTTATACACACATTAATATTACACAGTTATGTTGACTTTTCTACATTAGGACGCGTTTAGTAACAATAAACTGATAAAAACTGTTTTATACACTGTATTGCGTTATAATAACGGTTATTAAACGGTATTTAATGTTATTTGCTAAACGCATGCGACGGTTGACTGGAACTGGGGGTTCTGCCGTCGCATTGCTTGTCGTCACCTGAAAAGAATAATAAAATTGTGATAAGTTGAAAACAAATCTACAATTATTATTCCACGTCGTTCCTGCAACTATAAAAATACTTTTTGCACAGTGACATCTCTTAGTATTCTAATGCAACTATCATCGCAAAAAAGAAGATAGCGCTGTAATTAGTTACAATTAATGAACACAGATGGCGCTATATTTAATTATCATCTGCCTGCCTTTTCTTAGCATGTTGGGCTCGGCTTCCAGTCTAACCAGATGCAGTAGAATACCAGTATTTTGACTGTCTATTTGACCTCCACAACCCAGTTTGTACTGGATAGGTATTACGATACCCTGCAGTAAGATTGGTTTTCAGACTTTCGGGCCACAGACTACCTGTAACGGCTGTCGAAGATCTACAAAATGACGGCCGGGGCCAACAGCATAACGAGCTTTCCGAGGCACGGAGGAAAATCGGTATGTAATGGGTGGTCACCATCCACCGAACAACCGCGGCTGTTATTACCTAAGCCAGGAACTAGGTAGGGTCGGGTTGGCAACGGTGGCTCGGTCGGGTACACTCTTGTATTATACATATAGTGTATTATCTATGGGGTACACTGACTCGCGGCTATATTTCCTAGATAGCACAGCAATATCTATCTGTCTTCTGCATTAGCCGAGAGCGTTCGACACCGTACAAAATAGTTAGGTCCACCCGCTCCCGCGCAGGACATATGTATATGAAGTGGTTTTGTGTTCCAGTGGGTGCAAAATTACTTTTTAAGGTAAGTTACTGTTGGTTATGGGCGGCAGTGGAAATAAAGCTAATAAAGAATATTAAAATACATAAGAAAAATAAGATATATTTTTCATAACAGAACAAGACAGAAGTTCACATGTAAGTGACAGCTAGGCCATATAAAAAACTAAACTATAAGTGGCCAGTACCTACAGTACATTGTGTGATTACCTCTTTATCTACTAAGAAGGTTTTACAACATCCCCACTTAATCCACAATGTTTAGCACAAAACTCATGCTTGAGCTTAGTGACACCTTTCGTAAACATATCTGCAGGCATAAGGGCAGTTTCACAATATTTCACAGAAATTACCCTTTGCTCTGCCAACTCACGAACAAAATGATACCTAATATTTACATGCTTAGAACGCTTCCCTATTGCTGGAGTATATACAAGTTTACTTGCACTCTGACTATCACTATATACAGTAACAGTATGCCCTAGGTTAGTCAGTTCAGCATACAATCCGTTCACGGACACCACTTCTTTTGCAACCTCACAGATTGCGATATACTCTGCTTCTGCAGTACTCAAAGCCACACATCGTTGCTTTTTGGACTGCCAAGCTATCGCCGCACCGCCGAATATTAGAGTATAACCTGAGAAAGATTTCCCATCGGGTCCATTCCCCCAATCAGAATCAGCGTAGGCACACAAAGCTTTGTTACACTTTTTGTAACACAGCGACAGATCCATCGTCCCCTTCAGATACCTCAACACACGCTTCACTGCAGCCATGTGTGTCGAATCATTACAAGTGTTGAATTGGCTCAACATAGTAACTGCGTATGATATATCTGGACGGGTACAACATGCAAGGTACATCAACGAACCTATAATCTCTTGATACCGTGGATTATCATTTATAAGTCCACGATCCAGACGAAGATTCGTCTCCACAGGTGTGCCCACAGGTTTGCAGTCTTGCATCCCGTACTTTTCGAGGATCTTCTGTATATATGTCTTCTGAGAGAGTCTAATTTCTGGCGTCTCGCTGTCACGCTCAATCCTCATCCCGAGACATTCACGAGCCAATCCGAGATCCTTTATTTTGAAAGAATTCCGAATAAGCTCCTTCACTTTCTCAGCTTGAGACTCACAGTTTGTGAATATATGTATGTCATCCACATACAAAGTAAGGGCCATAAATAAATGCCCATCCTTCTTCACATACACACACTGATCGTGTTTCGATCGTGTAAAGCCGATTTTCATGATAAAAGCATGAATTTTATCGTTCCAGCATTTTGCAGCTTGTTTGAGTCCGTATAGAGGAGCCTTCTTTAGCTTGCAAACTTTGCGTTCTTCCCCCGCTTGAACGAAAAATTCAGGCTGTTCAACGTAAATTTCCTCCTGTAAATCACCGTATAAGAACGCAGTAGTGACGTCGATATGGTGAACACTAAGGTTCTTCTCTGCTGCCAGCGCCAGCAAAAGACGAATCGACGATAGTTTTACCACCGGTGCGTAAGTCTCGAAATAATCTTCGCCAGGTCTTTGCGAGTAGCCCTTAGCGACCAGCCTGGCCTTATGGCGCTGCACAATACCATCAGCTCCAACCTTCAGCTTAAAAACCCATTTCGATTTGACGACGTTAACGTTCAATGGTCTATCAACAAGGTCCCAGGTATTATTTGCCTTCAGGGAATTAAACTCGTCCTTCATGGCCTCTAGCCATAACCTTTTGTCTGAACGCTCCATGGCATCTTGTACCGACACAGGATCAGGAACATCCGTCACGTGGAAATTGTAGACAATGTCCTTGTCTCTCTTAAGACGTCTATCTCTTAGTGGATAGCGGCGATCAGCAGGACCAGCCGCGCCATTTGCAGGTTCAGAAGCATTTATGTTCTCTGGAACTTGCAAATCCTCTGCCACAGGACTATCAGAGTCGACAGAGTCATAGAAATTATCTCCAGAATCCGACTCCATCGTTGAACTAGATGTCACTTCACCTTGACTATCTATATGCACAACTGGACTCGCCGGGGCACTTGCTGACACAGGTCCGACCACTCTCGATACCTCTGGTTCAGCACGAAAATCATTATTTACAAAGATATCTACAGACTTATCTACATTTGAAACTGTTCCTTGTTTCTTCTCAACTGGTACAGTTTCAAAGAAAGTTGCGTCTCGAGCGAATATAACTGTTCTGGGATCCTTATCAAAGTTGATAAACCGGTACGCCTTCCTGTCCAAGGCATAACCTGTCATTACCATCTGAACCGTTTTAGAATCAAACTTCTTCCTGCTATGATCCTTGATGAGAACCTGAGCCTTGGACCCGAACACTCGTAGATGAGATAGATGGACTCGTTCTCCTGTAAATACCTCTTCTGGTACTTTGTCGACCAAAGCCATAGTGGGAGAACGGTTCTTTAGATAGACAGCACAACCAATAGCTTCTCCCCATAGCCGCTTATCCAGACCAGCGTCCTGCAGCATACATCTGGCCTTCTCGGTGATGGTACGTATAGTACGCTCCGCAACACCGTTCTACTGAGGAGTATGCGGCACAGACGTTTGATGCTGGATACCGCACTGCTTCAGAAAATGCTGAAATTCGTTATTGGTGTACTCAGTCCCGTTATCGCTACGCAATTTTATGATTTTCTTGCCCGTCTGATTCTCTACGAGAGATTTAAACTCTTTGAATTTAGCAAATACTTCTGTCTTTGAATTGAGCAGATATGAAAAAATTTTCCTGCTATAATCATCAACAATATTAAATAGTACCTATTACCGCCTTCCGGAATTGGATTCCGGAATTGGAAGTGGAATCCTTAAGGATTCCACTTCCATTGGGCCTGCTAAATCCGTATGTACAAGTTCGAGCAATTCTTTTGCTCTGTTACCTTTCCTTTTAGGAAATCTCTTGACGCACTCTTTGCCTTTGCAGCAACCTTCACACGGTTCCGTGCTCACTGCTCCATATGACAGACCATCTGCCAAACCTTTCAACTTATTCATCAAAGGTCTACTCAAGTGCCCTAACCTTCTGTGCCATAAATCGTAAGCACTAGAAGTACCTGAGGTATCTGGAGGAGACGTAAGAACCATCGCTGCCTCTTTATCTAAAACATATAAACCCTGTTTCAGTGGTGCCGTTAAAAACGGATTACCTGCTAAAGTGACGTCATTTTTCTTAAAAACTTTACAACAATATTTATCAAAAACAACAACAAAATCTTTACTACACATCTTACTCACTGACAGTAAATTAGTCATCAAACCTGGTAACATCAGAACATCCTCAAACCTTACAGTACGCCCCATGGCAAACACATCACCTTTTAACTTGGAAACAATTTGATCATTGTTCGCAGTCGTAACCACCTTTGAACTAATATGTTCTTTGTTCTCCAAGATGTGCCTGTCTGACGTCATGTGGGATGTAGCTCCGGAATCTATGACCCACTCGTTCTCGCCGACTTTGGCTGACAATGCAGTTATCAGCCCGGCGTTCCCTTTGCTGTTCTTAACTTGAGTTGTAGTACCACTGTTGTTTTCTTTCTTCTCCTTGCACTGCCACTTATAGTGTCCTTTTTTCTTACACAAATGACGTATCACCATCTTCTTGGTGTTATCATTCTTTGACATCAGTGGAGAGTTGTCTTCTGTAGTGTTCTTCCTCATACTTTCCTTAAGTAGCGCAGCAGTAACAGTTTCCGTAGAAATCTTGACGTTGGAATGCTCTAGCGTCATTACAAGGGAGTTGTACGCTTCAGTTAAACCAGCCAGCATTATAATCCCGACGAATTCATCATCAAGACCAGCTTTGATGCTCACTAACGCCTGACTCGTGGTCTGTATGTCATTCAGGTACTCCTCGATTGTGTTAAACGAAGTTAACTTGACGTTGAAAAGCTTACGCAGCAGATATAATCGCCGCAGTAATCCGCCGTCAGCATAAGCTCGCTTCAGCGCTAACCACGTATTTCTCGCCGTCTTGACATTCATGATCATGGGGTATATTTTACTCGTACACATGAGACAAATCTTACTTCTGGCTTTGGCATCCTTCTTCTGCGCCTCCACTGTATCAGTCTTGAAATTCTCATCGATGCACTCCCACAGATCCAAGTCAATAAGAAACATCTCCATTGCAAAGGCCCAGGTACCATAGTTGTCCTGGCCCGAAAGTTTCTCAAAATTCATAACTGTTGCAGTTTGCATTTTCACGGCTTGAAATGAAAGTTATATGAGACTATTCTTCAAACAAATAAGCAACCCAAATCATCTGGGCCCATAACCTGTTGGTTATGGGCGGCAGTGGAAATAAAAGTGCGTGTGAATGTGGGGGTTTATTGCCTAATAAAGAATATTAAAATACATAAGAAAAATAAGATATATTTTTCATAACAGAACAAGACAGAAGTTCACATGTAAGTGACAGCTAGGCCATATAAAAAACTAAACTATAAGTGGCCAGTACCTACAGTACATTGTGTGATTACCTCTTTATCTACTAAGAAGGTTTTACAACAGTTACACATGTTTTTATGTATTGAAATTAAAGCATTTAGACAAGTATTGTTGTTTTGATGCAAAGTGACGTTATTATGCTAGGCAATGACATAGATTCGCATGTCCTTCGGTAACCCACGTGAAATTTATACGCCGCGCGCCGGTGAATTCAAAATGGCTGCGGCGTGGTCAGTGGATCAAAAGTACACAGTACAAGTTATTAGACAAATATTTAAACGTCATAGTAATCATTACACATGATATTTAAGCGCCATAATAAATTGTCGGGGGTGGGGTTGGTCGACGGAGCCCCGCTACGCGGGGCTCCTACTTCTGGGTGGTTTATAAAAAAATAACCACGAAGGGGCCATCCCCTTCTAACCTAACCTATCCGAGTCGGGGTGCCTTAAAGTTCCGATTGCATCCAGTTTCTCCTAATATAGCAACCGTTACACACCCAATGTCGATGGCAAATGATGTTATGGCGTATGATAATTATGGCATGTGATAGTTAGGGCATGTGATAATTATGGCATGTATTAATTAGGGCATGTGATAATTAGGGCATGTGATAATTAGGGCATGTGATAATTATGGCATGTGATAATTAGGGCATGTGATAATTAGGGCTTACAATGAATATGACAAATGATGTTATGGTAAGTGACTTCATGGGAAACAAAGCTTCTAGCACGTGACTAATATAGCAAATATGAGTAGGGCAAATGAATATTACGTCATATAATATTATGGCTGTTGACTATTATGGTTATGGTTTATTACTGTAGTTTTAGTTGAATATTAATTATACTTGAGCCACTGTATACTGTTAGAGTCTCTGTGTACTACAGGGTTGAGTCACACTACCCCAGTACCCGTACACAGTGTCTCATTTTCCATCTGTTTTAAAACATTGTCCGACTACTTTATTATTGTCTTGATTGTAAAACTGATAATGCAGGGAAAAAGTTTAATAACCAAAGCACGAGAAGTGTTGAGTGTGAATTTCAGCCCGCTATCGCTACCACGACTTTTTTTCACAATTTGAGCGTCCGAAAAAATCCGAGCCACTGTTGCCAACGCGACCCTACTCGAGTATTTTTTTTGTCAAATACAAATGTTCGTTTGTTTGCATTCCATGCTCAAGCTAGAAGTCAAGCTAATAAATAAATATAATATTTTTTTAAATTTAAAAAAGGGTGTAGGTTAATAATAGGTAATTTTACTTTCTTGTGAAAAATATTGATTAAAATATTTAATTCAAAAAAATTGCAATCCGGTGTACCTACTCACTGAATGCTTGTTTTTTCCAATATATTATGTTGGGATCGGGTTTCATGATGGAACTTACTTACATTATAATATCTTACAACTAATGTACACATGAATGCACTAAGTACTTTGAGTTTGAGTTACCTGTCGGCAGCAGTAGTAGTGGTGGTAGAAGTATTATGATTGTTCGCTTCATGTTCTTCGAGGGAGTGAGAGTGAGTGGGTCTGTTGTTCTGTCGACGAGAACCTTCGCCGTCCGACTCCCGTCTCGGGCCTCCGCCGCCGCAGAAACACTTGCAGATAATGCGTTTGAATGCGAATCTGGAGAATAAAATAATGAATGTTAAGGGGGTGGTATCTGCTAACGAGAGGTTTTCTCCATGTAACTCCCCTTTGATGAGTGAATATAAATGTGCAAAAAAATATGTTGCTTATTAGACTTTAAACTTTAATTTGTACACTTGAAATAATTCTCACTTTATTGTTATTATATTTGAAAAAAATGTTCAAAGTAACGCATTTTTTCTTTGAAATTTCGTAACTACTCCTCAACGGCATTGTGTTTCAGTTTTTTTTACACACAAATTTTTGTCGCCATTTTCTTCACAAAGTGTACAATTGAAATTTTGATCTAATGATTTATTTGGCTACAATTAAACAAAAACCACTCATTTCGCACTATTCGGCCCGCAGTGCAACCACTTTTATGTAGTGCAAGCTTAAATTTCTAACAGTATTTCAAACGAAGTTTGAACCACCACTTATGAGTTGCTAATTTAGCAGATACCACAGCCTTAATAGGATGTTTCGTATCTTATCGCTATTGTTTCAATTAAAATTTAATGTAGTTAATGCCAGTACAATAGCGGTCATTGAACCACTTTCATTTATTAAAGTTCTTATCTTTTAAAACCAAAAATAAGCCTGTTCAAGTCTTGAGTCGTCATCTATCGTGATCTTCTACATTTTCTCTAATGAAAAATGATGAACATGGTTATTTGTTTTGGTTCGTACGAAGAGATATTAGGGAAAGGGCAATGATCGTTTTTGTCCTCTTAACTGTCAACTGGCACCGTTGTAAGGGTCACCGAGGCACAAACGGTTAAGTACCACAAGTTTAGTATATCATTCTGATTCTACAACACACAAACTGATTCTAAACAATGAAAGAGCCATGTGAACTGTGAAAAAAAACGCTCTCATCGTTGTACTATCATTTACATACTTTGCAGTGGTTATGATCCCGTTTATTATAAGCCAGGATCCCCCCCCCCCCTGGATTCGTGTCTGATAAGTAATTTAAAAAAAAACTACAGTTCAATACATTGTGACCAGGTACGCATTACACTTTTGTGGAAGAAAGAATTGACACAGTGTCGCTACTTACACTAGACACCTAATAAATGCTAAATGAAAGTAACAGGATTTTCAACATCGGCACTGAGCCGAGCGTTGAAAATCTCATCAGCGCGCTCTAATTTATGCATTGATTAGATGTTGCATCATGTAAAAATCGCATTTTATACCCAGTTTCGCTGGAAATTCAAAACCCAACAGCACATTTTTCTATAGGCTTACTCTCTTATTTTGAGACGGACAACCTGGCATTATAGTGACCGTTTTATAATACTAAAGTAATTTTCTCACCTGAAGTCCTTAGAAAACAGCGCATAAATCAGCGGATTGATGGCTGAATTGCAGTAACCTAACCAGAACAGCACGGAGAAGACGATGGGACTGACGCAGTCACCACAGAACGCCCTCACGACGTACACACTGAAGAAGGGGAGCCAGCAGAACACGAAGCCTCCGACTATGATGCCGAGGGTCTTGGCTGCTTTCGTCTCCATGCGGAAGCGTTTTACCTGGAATAAGTTTTTTTTTTATGTTAATAATAATAAACTACTGAATTATTTTTGACATTGTAACGTTTTGAACGTTGGGAGTTTCACACCAAATTAAATCATCACCTGAAAGATGTCCACTAATGGACTTAGGCCTCGCCCAGTGTCGCCACATTGACCGGCCCCGTTAATATCTACTTTGTATGAAACGACTTAAGATAGTATTTCAAGAGATTTGCATGAGTAGGATATTATTGGGCATTCTACCCCACGTTCGTTTCTTCGGCTCACTCCGTTCGCCTCATCACTCTCGGTGGGGAGAAAGCCCAATAATATTCTGAATACTTACTGGTTCGGCGCCTATTCCACCCCGATGGAGTATGAATTCCTGCATTATGCAGTATTTCTGTCCCACCTGTAGCGCAGTCGAACAAGTTCGCTTACGCTCCGTTGTGACTGAATGATCAATAACATACTGACTAATGAACTAGCTTACTAAGAAAGGAGAATTACTTCCCTATAAATAATTATTTGGTGTAATTTAACGCCACATTCGATTCTTACTATTGTAGTAAGAAGGTTGCATTTCGTATCACGAAACTAAATACATCTAACTAAGTTAACTACAATGTATGACTCAGAGAAATCTGATATAAAAGATATTTGTAAACTCATTATGAAGAATTCTAGAGGCGAGATTATATTTATTCAAGATTTGCAAACTGGACGGAAAAATACGTACAAAGGTTCATTTAAACCCCAGGACCAAACAGAAGATTTGTTCTACCAACAGATGCTTGATTGGCTAAAATCAAACAATCGCTATCTTATATTGAAGAACAGCCATGGTGAGGCTCGTACATTTGTTCGAGTTAGCGACAACGAGTCATGAACTCACCGCTACAGATACTTTCAGAGGGTTCAAAAAAAAAAAAAAAAAAGTCAAAACCACAATACCCTAACGGATTCCACTATTTTCGTTTCCGTAAAACTTGATTCGTAGTAGCGGCTCATCACTCTCAGTGGAGTAGAATGTCTGATAACATAAATGAAATTCTAAATACTTACTGGTTCGGCAAAGTTTTCAGCGTCTTAAGACTATGAAAGAACCGTCTTTTCATCATAAAAAATGTGTTTAAGATCACGACACAGATGCACGATGTCTGGTTGTTTTTAATTAAATCTTAAATCGTGACTACTTTGCCTGTATCATAGTATTCGTTGTCTACCTTGCTCCTGTTTCTGTTCCGTATCCAATCAAAGCAAACAGACATCCTGCATCTGTGTCATGATCTTAAACACATTTTTTATGACGAACAGACTGTTCTTTTATCGTCTTAAGACGTTGAAAACTTTGCTTGCGCGATGTAGGATTTAATGTTTTTAGTTCATTCGATGTGTCATAGATGGTGCTGTAGTACTTTTTGTAGTATATACTCACCATTTTTTAGTGTAAATAATTAAAAAGGGAAAAGAGTATTAAAATCCGTACAGAAACAATTACCTACTTATTTGTTCCGTGCGGGAATCGAACCCGCGACATATGGCCCGAGTACGCTTCGCTGCAAATTCTTCTCGCTTCGGATAAACGAACGCGAAATAGATAGTATACAGTTGTTGTTAAAGTCTTTAAATATTCATGTTATAAACAGTTTTACTTATTGTTGATCAGTTTATGGACAACAGTAATCATGAAGTTTGTTAAACAACCGCAATCGTTGCATGTAAACACAATTTGCGAAGATTTTTGTAAAAGTAGTTCACGTCATGGAGAATTATTACCTAATTCAGTACGATGTATCATTTGCGGGCCATCGAATTGTGGCAAAACCAATTTACTTATTGGACTTCTTGTACATGAAAACGGTTTAAGGTTTCAAAATGTTTATGTTTACTCGAAAACCTTGCAACAACCTAAGTACGTTTTTTTAGAAAAAGTCTTGCAACGAGTACCAGGCATTTCATTTCAGAAATATCATGAAAATGAACAAGTACTGAGTGTTCAGACCGCAAAACCGAATTCTGTAATTGTATTTGATGATGTTGCTTGTGAAAATCAAAGTAATATGCGTGATTATTTTGCTATGGGGAGACACAAATTCATTGATTGTTTTTATCTAAATCAGACGTATAGTAAAATCCCTAAGCAATTAGTAAGAGACAACGCAAACCTAATCGTACTTTTTAAACAAGATGAAAGAAATATGAGACATGTTTATGAAGAACACGTCAACACTGACATGACATGGATTGAATTTCGTGAAATGTGTTCAAAAATATGGAATATACCTTTCAATTATGTTGTAATTAATAAAGACTGTTCCAAAAACAAAGGATGTTATAGAAGTAAATTTGATACGTTTGTAGTCTTTGACTAATATCACGAATACATATATAAGGTTATTACCTGCCTGACATTATTATTCACCTTACAACGCTTAATCAATTACGACCTATTTTACCAACATGGAAAAATCATTGAAACGACAAATTGTTGATGCGGCAGAAGCTGTGAAGCTAAAAGTACGAAAAATGAGAGATGCCGAGATTGACAATAAACAAGCACTAGAATCTGTTTTCAAACCTGTAACAGAACCTCTCAACATAATTGCTAATGCCAGTAAGCAAACTCCTCTCCTGCGTGTTAGTGATGATTTTGCTGATGGTTCGTTTATTAACGAAACTGGTACCGCAGCAAGTAATAATAATAATAACGATGAAGACAAATATGAATCCGATATCAACAGCGACTCTTCTTATGAATCAGTAGTTGAAAGGAATCAAGACGGTGATACATCATCCTGGTCAGTATCTTCAGAAGCGTTGGTAGATATTCCGTTTGGGGTTAGAGCAGACCGCGGGAAACTGATGTTAGGTTCTGCTTGCATATCGATCAACGATCAATACATCACCGTGGTTGGACGTAACTACCGAAATACACCTGGCTTAAAACAGTTATTGCTTAAGAAAGATGTAGACCTAAGCTTGGTTACAGATAGTGATATGCAAAATTATAAGTCGATGCTACTTGATACAAATGCACATCGTCGAGATTATGAGCCAAGTAAACCTATAAAAAGTAACAAAGGACAAAAATATATGCAAGTTATTAAACCTCTTTTTAAACTGAAGAATGCAGTTCAGGGAAAAGGACTACCGTTATTAAAAAAGTGGAGAAAAAACGTAGATTTAGTGTACTGGGATGATCCTAATGAATTAGTGGAAAGGTTGAAATTATTGATCGCGTCTAGAGATGCTGGCAACACAGGATTAGATAATGAAATTATATCTATCATTGAAGAATTACGTGAAAGTAAAGTTATAAATAAATAAGTATTTAAAAAATGTGTTTATTTTACTATCAACCTCTCGAAACAATACACCTTAAACATGAACGTAGACAAATTCGGACACTACATTCATAAAAGAATGCGTTTATCAGAGTTATTTGAGTTTAATGAGAATACATTGTTAAAATCAGATAACGGAGATTTTGATTTAAAAACATCAAGACTGAGAGGAATTAGAGCCCCAGTAGAGGCAGACGATGCTGTGAACAAGGATTATGTAGATCAATTGAATGCTAACACGTTAAAAGAATTCAATAATCTGGCTGTAAACAAGGATTATGTAGATCGATTGAATGCAAATATGTTGAAAGACTGTAATACTCTGATTGGTAAATTGCGATCTCAAATAATGAAAGATGTAAAGAATACAGTTCAAACTACTTTAAAAGCAAGGATACCTGAGGTTTCAACTCATTTCCAAGACACGTTTTATACTAAAGCAGAGGTAGATAAATTACTACAAAAAACTCCGTAATGGCAAAACAACAAATTGTAAATGAAATACACAAAGGGGCACGAAGAAATTTCCTTCGACGTTCTGTTATTCTGAAAGGAATCCATGACTTATGGCAAGCAGACTTGATGGACATGCAAAACCTTAAAAAGTATAACAAAGGTTACAATTTCATCTTAGTGGTGATTGACTGCTTCTCAAAGTATGCCTGGGCTGAACCGTTAAAATCGAAAAATAAACTTGAGGTTACTCGTGCATTCGAACATATACTGCATAATACTCGTAATAATCCTGTTAACTTACAAACTGACATGGGAACAGAATTTTATAACATCACTTTTCAAAAGCTTATGAAAAAGCACAACATTAACCATTACTCATCGTTTTCTACTAAAAAAGCATCAATTGTAGAGAGACTGATTAGAACTGTAAAAAATAAATTATATAAATATTTTAGTCTCAACGGAAACTATAAGTGGTTAGGTCTACCATTGGAAGATATATTGAAGAGATATAACAACACAAAACATCGCACTATTCAGTTTAAACCAGTTAATGTAAATAAAAGCAATGAGCAAGTAATCAAGGAAAATATAAAAAAAATAAACGAACATGAATTAGTTCAGCAGAAGCCTAAATTCAAAGTTGGTGATTGTGTTCGTATAAGTAAATACAAACATAATTTTGAGAAAGGTTACACTCCTAATTGGTCGACTGAATTATTTACTATAAAAAAGGTAAATAAAACCTTACCAGTGACATATCACATAGAAGATCAACGAAAGCAAAACATATTGGGAGCTTTTTACGAACAAGAACTGCAAAGATCTAACTATCCTGATGTTTATTTGATAGAAAAGGTTTTGAAAAAGAAAGGAAATAAATTGTATGTCAAATGGTTAGGTCTAAACAGTGCAGAAAACAGTTGGATTGAAAAAGATGCAATAATGAATTAAGATATTATATAACCATTTTTCATTTGAAATCTGATCATTATAATTTGAATAATGCAAGGAGGTGGACTAGTTAACAGCGTAATTAATAATCTACCATTCGAACTTCATTTGCCAGGATACAACTATTGCGGACCAGGAACCAAACTTCACAAACGTTTAGCGCGAGGTGACCGAGGTGTAAATAAGCTAGACGAAGCTTGCATGCAACACGATATTGCGTATACAAACCATACAGACTTATCAAATCGTCACATAGCCGATTTACAACTACTTAACATGGCTAAACAAAGAATTAAGTCAAAAGATGCAGGGAAAGGTGAAAAACTAAGCTCCTGGCTAGTGAGCAAAGTTATGAAAGCGAAACTAAAGTCTGGATCCGGCATTAGATCATTTAAACACTTAGTTTCAAAAATAAAATCAAAAATAAAGAAAATCAAACACAAAGATAGTAAGACTTTGATAAAAGCAGCTTACTTAGCTGCAAAAAAGTTATTTCCAAACAATCATCATCGAATTCGAGTACCTCGAGTAATACCCATACCAAAGACTGGAGGAGTTCTACCCTTAATTCCAATTTTCGCTGGTTTATCGGCTTTAGGAAGTTTAGCTGGTGGTGCAGCTGGCATTGCAAAAACCGTTAATGATTACAGAGCAAGCAAACAAAATTTGCAAGAAACAGAACGACATAATAAAGCTATGGAGGCTTTAGTGTTGGGTAAGGGTTTATACATTAAGCCGTATAAAAGTGGTAAAGGATTGTTTATAACATCTTCAAAAAACTGAAAAATATGCTACCCAATCGCCCTCTAACTAATGTAGACATCCGAAAGTATTCAAGAGACATCCCATATTTTCGTGGGGTCTACATGAAGGATCGACTACCTCGGAAACCGAAACGCATTGAATGTGGTATCGTTAACTTAGACGATTCTAAGAACGAAGGAACGCATTGGGTAGCTTATGCTAAAGTATACAATCACTGTGAATACTTTGATAGCTTTGGAAATTTAAAACCTCCAATGGAATTGATGCAATATTTCAAAAATTGTAATGTTTATTATAACTATACAAGATATCAAAAATTTAACGCAGTCAATTGTGGACATTTATGTTTAAATTATTTGTGGACTTTTTGGAATAAAAAATTATTATAAAATATATGCTTTTCTTTCATTTCAATCATTTGCAAGATGTCGCTCACTTTGTCGATAACTGGAGACTCGTCAGTGTTAGCTACATACTTTCCTAATACGTTGCAACTAGATGGAGAGTATGAGTGTGCTTTAATGCACTTTTCAACATTTAATTCTATTCCAAACATTGATAAAAGTAATAATAAGTTCTATTATGGCTCAAATGAAGTTATTGAAATGCCTGAAGGTACTTATGAGTTGCAAGATATCAACGATTATTTAAAATCTGAAATAAAAGATGCAGCGATCAAACTACGGTGCAATAATAATACTTTAAAAACTACAATATTCTGCACAAAAGACATTAATTTTACCAAAGAAGACTCTTTTAGAAGACTGTTAGGTTTTAACAAACAAATCTTGAAAGCAAATAAATGGCATGTGTCACAGTCTCCAGTCAACATTCTACCTACGACCGTAGTCAGGATTGAATGTGATATTGTAAGCGGATCATATGTAAATGGTGAACCAAGTCATATTATTCACGAATTTGCACTTAATGTACCACCTGGATACAGGATCATAGAAATCCCGAAGAACGCAATATACTTTCCAATCAATCAAAACAACATAAGCTGCTTACATATCAGGCTGTTAGATATAAATAAACGAATAATCAATTTACGTGGTGAAGAAGTGCAGATATATCTGCATCTTAGAAGAAAAAAATGATTGACTACAATAAAAATGTGTCTCAACAAGTAAAGAATATCAGTTCTGCTCGAGCTACCTATCAAAGAAGACCTGTCTCTAAGAAGAAAATAAAATTAACTAAAGGCAATAAAGCATTCCTTAGAGCGATCGGATTGTTAAAATGAATATCTTAGACGTTTTAGCCGCTCCAACTTACGATAATACTATAGAAGGAATTGAATTTCATTCCTACAAGCCCTATGTAACGAGTTTCAACAGGAACGACGAAATCCGCATACCTATCAACCAACAGGACTTATACATATTACCATCAGCTAGCACCCTATATTTGGAAGGAACTGTTATCGTTACTAAAAAAGATACGAAGGACAAAGCTACTAGTATCCATTTCACGAACAATGCTTTACTCTACTTGTTTCAAGACATTAGGTATGAGCTAAATGGAGTGGAGATTGATAAAATAAAAAATGCAGGTATAACAACAACCATGAAATCATTAATTTCAATGAACGAAAGTGAATCAAAAATGTCTAATGCCTGGGGCTGGAATATTGATGGCATAAAAAATATCGACGGAGGAAGATTTTCTGCTTCTATACCACTACGTAACCTCCTTGGTTTTGCCGAAGATTTTAAAAAAGTCGTGATAAATAGTAGACATGAACTAATATTGTTACGAAGTAACACTAATTTGAATGCTGTAAAACTTAATACAGGCGAAGTAGTGGATGATGTTCAGATTAACAAAATCATATGGCGCGTACCGCATGTTAAAGTATCAGACAAAGAAAAAATTGGGTTGTTAAAAGTATTAGAAAAAGATCGTCCACTTCAAATGATATACAGAAATTGGGATCTGTACGAATATCCAGCTTTACCAAAAACTACAAAACATACCTGGTCTATCAAAACTTCATCTCAAATAGAAAAACCAAGATACGTCATTATTGGTCTACAAACAAATAGAAAAAACAATGCAAGTTCTGACATGTCTCAATTCGATCACTGTCATATTCGAGACGTAAGAGTGTATCTCAATTCAACCTATTTTCCATATGAAAACTTAAATGTGAGTTTTGCTAATGGCAGAATCGCTTTATTATACGAGCAATACATCAGATTTCAACAATCGTATTACGGACGTCGCGCAGAGCCCATACTAAGCGAGAAACAATTTAAAGACTTAGCACCGCTGTGTGTGATCGATTGCTCTAGACAAGCAGATAATCTAAAGACAGGTCCGGTTGTAGATGTGAGAGTAGAAATTGAGACTGATTCAGAGATACCAGATCAAACTTCAGCATACTGTCTCATTCTGAACGATTGCATTGTTGAATACAAACCATTAAGTAACATTGTTAAGAAGATATCATGAAGTACCTTATAGTTGAACTCCAAGGATTTAAAGATTCTACAAATAATTTCATTGTCAAAGAATTGACCATTGCAAGTCAGGATCAAACACAGACGTTCTTGGTAAAACCACCATACCCATTCCATTATCTAACACAAGAAGAAAAAAAACAAGTGAGGTGGATAGAAAGAAATCGAGGAATTTACTGGAGTGAGGGCTACATAGACTACAAAGAGTTTAAACGCGTTATTTTACCATATTTAGAAAATAAAAAAATTATCACAAAGGGTTTGGAAAAAATAAAGTGGATTAAAGAGTTATGTGCAAACTGTGAAGTGATCGATTTAAGTGAGAAGGGATGTCCTAATTTAGCGACATTAAAAAAAAAGTTCTGTAAAAATAAAACTGATTTTAATTGTGTGAACCATAGAATGAATTGTGCATTAAATAATGCGGTGTGTATTAGAAAATGGTATGTTGATAATAATATGTCTGTATTTAATTTGTTTTAATTATTTTTGTGTTGATCAGTTAATAAAAAATGTCTAACCACATAAGAGTGTTTTATTTAATATAATAGGTAACCTACATAACAGACTTTAAAGTAGCAGCAGTAAAATGATATTTATTATAAATTTTACTATAAAATTTTAAATAGGTATGTCATCATTTTAATCTTATTATTCTAATAAAAATATTGAAAGCAAATAACCTATTTATTTATATCATTACACTAGAGCTAATTTAGAGTTTGAGTATAAATAATGAATGCAAAATAAAACACGATTTAAATTATAAATTCATTATTTATTTAGTTTTCACATTATTTACAATTACAAACTAATTACGCTTGTCTCTTATTAATATTATATTTAGACACATTTTAATACACAACTAGATAAACTTAATTTACTAAGTAAAAAATAAAATTATAAATATAGTATTTATTGAGTACCTCACATATTATTTACAGTTATAAAAACTAATTACTTAGAGCTATATCGTAATAATATTTTATTTATTTTATCATAACTTACATAACATTGTGATGGTTATTTTTATAATATCTTACATTACATTTTATTTTATATTAAATATATTTACTTTAAGTCAATATTTATAATCAATTTAATAAAACTTACCTAACATTTTATTATTAAAAAATCAAATTTATACAAAAACTTATAAACTATCTTACTTACTAATAACAATTGTCCCCACAAAGTTTTTTGGAAATTTTATTTATCAATGATACTGTCTCTTCCATAACATAGTCAACCGGTTCACTAACTACATATTGCGCACTTAACACTACCACCTCCTCATTGTCACTTGAACTTGCAACACTTGGTTCTTGTCGCTCACTGATGTCCAACACTTGTATCTGGATCAGTCGTAAACCTTTTTTCTTTTCGTTGTTTATGACGTATGATTGACATAAAGGATGTTCTAATGCTTTCCGCTTTGAACCATCCCGTCTTGCTCTTGGTTTTTTACAAGTAGACCCTAGTTGCTCAGGTACATGCCAACTCAAACTTGGAGTCGGGAAGCCTTGACCGTATTGTGAAAAGACAAGGTCAGGGGAATCACACATTTCTGTTGATCTAAAACAAACAAAATAACAATCAATATAATGCTAATAATAATAATAATAATATTTATTTATTTATGGCAACTAGGCCCAATTGTTAGTAACATTATTCCTACAAACTATTGTTAGTAAACAAAAACAGAAACAAATAGGTACAAAATTCAGAGGTTAGGTGTAGGGTCTTCTGACCAGCACCTCCACAGCGTACGACAACCAAGGTGCGTCGAACTTATCAATCAACATACTTAGGATGCCGTTAGAGCTAGACCGCGCTCTCGACAAGATGGAGTTTGTCTTTTTGCGCATTATGGCATAAAAATCATCAGTATGCGCAAAAGCAAACATACCGGACGCACTACAATAGCGCGGCAACCCCAACAGCATCCTGAAGCAGTTATTGTACTGAATACGCAGGGCATCTAGCGACCTCTTAGTATGCCTCACCCACAGGCCGCTCGTGTAGAAAGATTGGCAGTACGCTTTAAACAGCGCAATCTTTACCCCAAAGTCACAACGAGCGAACCTGTGAATCAGCATGTTGGCCCTGACGGCTAGCGCCCTGCGCTCGCGATCTATGTCAACATCGTCTTTGAGGTCTCCAGTTAAAAAGTGTCCCAGGTATTTAAATTGGTCAACTCTTTTGAGTGGCATCCCGTTCAGCATTATAACTGGGTCGCCATTTACACGTCCACCGGAGGCCTCAAAAACCATGTATACACTTTTGTTGACATTGTATACAAGCCCATGACTAGCGACAAATCGCTCACACACGCGTAGCAGCTCCCTGATCGAGCCAGCCGTCGGGCCCAGCAGCACCATGTCGTCTGCATAACTTAAGTTATTTACACAAGCGTTGTCTATCCAGCATCCGACACGCATGCTGCTGAGCTCGGCGATTAGCCCGTTTACGTACAGGTTGAAAAGCTTTGGCGAGGTCAAACCACCTTGTCTCACCCCACACTCCAACCTGTACGCATCAGACAGAGACCCTCCCCATCGAACACAGTTAAGCTGATTAGCGTACCAATATTTAAAAATGTTCAAGAGTTCGACTGATATCCCCGCTTCCCTCAGCTTCTCCCACAGGACATCATAGGCCACAAGGTCAAATGCCCTGGAAAGGTCAAGGAAGCAGGCATAAATGGGGGTGTTTCTATCCGTGTAATATCGGACAGTTTGCTTGAGACAAAAAATTGCGCTTTCAGTGGATAGCTTGGGCCTAAACCCAAACTGTGCGTCATGTAACTGTAAAATATTACCTAATTCCTTATCAAGCAAACTGTCCAATACTTTCGCTATTACAGTGGCCAACGATATGGGTCTGTAATTGGATGGATCAGAGATATCACCAGTTCTGTTCTTTACAATGGGGACCACCACTGTTTTCATCATGTCTGTTGGCAAGTACGAGTGACTGATGCAGAGCGTGAAAAACATAGCCAGTACCCTAGGCAAATGCACACCTGCATGTTTCAGGTGCTCAATACTGAGGCTGTCATGCCCAGGTGACTTGCCTCTACACATTTTAATAATAACCTTATTCACCTGCTTGGCAGAAAAACAAGATAGAGACTTACCATGACAAGTCCCAGCAATGGCACCCCCGTTTGATGGTCCCAGTGGTGACGACACTACGAAATTATCCTTGAACATATTGGCCACATCCACCGAATTATCAAGGCCTCCGACACTCACAGGAAGGCCCGGCTTAAGGTTAAGTTTATTGGTTGACTTCCAAAACTGAGCAAAGTTTTTCGATGACCTTTGCGAAGCCAAAATGTCCATTCTAATTTGGTCTTGATTTTTCTGGCACCATTTAAGCCTGCCTCTAAAAACTCTCTGGCTCTCGCGCATCTCATCCCATACTCGACCCAAATGAGGTCTGCCGAGTTGTACCCAAACCTGATGCCTTATCCGAGCCTCCCTGTGAGCCTCGTGCACATGCCTGTTCCATCCAACCACACGACCTTTCATTCGTGCTTCCTTCTGCTCACAGGTATGAATAGCTGACTCCGATAGCACAGACACAATATCACTATACAACTTATCCAGTACCTTTCTATGCTCTGTGTTATTACATATTTTATCAGCACATGTTAAAAATTTCTCAGGAAAATCAATATCTCTAAGCTTGCTATTACATAGATCATGGTATCCTCTGATCTGACTGTTATTTCGCTCCCGCCATACCACTTTGTTAGGGGCTTTTATTGCAGTTTGCTTAGCCTTAGGCATGACAGTGTTTAAATTGCACTCAACCGTCAATGGCAGGTGGTCCGACCAGAAAATACCATAGTCTATGTTAACACTGTTTACAGACTGCCAAGCCGCCTCGGTCACAATACAATGATCAAGCCACCGTCTGCTTCCATTAATATCACTGATATAGGTATAATTTTCAGTGTTATTATAGAGGTTTTCATGATCAGCGCATATCCATTGTTGATCAGAGCAAAAATTACATAACTCTTTCCAAAAAGGCTGATTAGGATGCGAGTTAAAATCACCCAGCATAAATATGGCTTCTACCTCACTACTGTTAACTATAGCACTCATCTCACTTAAACAGTCTATGAATTCCGACATATTGTCTACATTATCGGTAGGCATGTACACACTAAATACTATAATAGATCGATCACACAACGATGCTTTTATAGCCGTAAGTCTCACACTTTTGCACTGCACTAACGAAACCGACTGAAAAATGCCTTTCCTCCATAATAAGGCCACACCGCCGTACGGCCTTCCAGTAAGAATTTCCGCAGATGTGTCAACCGCAGACTTTCCCGAGTACTCGAAATTCTCATCAACTGTTCCCAACAATGGAATATCGTGAGGCAGCAGCCACGTTTCTTGAAGCGCCACTATATCGGCCGTTTTACAGATACGCCTCACACTTTCAAAAGAACGCTTGATGGACTTACAATTGAATGTTACCATATTGCATGGCTGTGTTGTCTTCTTACTCGTGGGAGCCATAACTATTTATTTTTAAATTCATAGCATCATCACATTTTATGTTCTCTTTCGTTTTCTCACTAAATACCACAAAGCGTCTAAAACAAATGCCTTCAGGCCACAACGCATCATTCAAAAACATATGCAACTTGTTTCTAGGCACACATAACTTGTAGGAGTCATAATATTTTTCCTTTTTGCCACGGATCTTCTCTAGAGTAACTTTTTCTTTAGTTTTGTTCCAAATAAAATCTGTAATGTCCGACTCTTGCGTTTGTTTACAAACGTTCGATATGTAAATAGGCAACATAGTCTCTGCTGCTCTGAATTTAGAGTTCAAATTACTTGTATCTGTCCCAGTGTTACTAATGAACTTTGCATTTGTACGCTTCTTTTTATGTGATACCACCTGCCAGTTGTTATCGGTACCGTACAACATCTGGTTCGAATCTCCACTAGTTTTAAGAACATCTGCCATCGACGGTTTGGTAGCAAACTGGTTTTGTAAGCTACTCGTAGTACGATTAGTCACCTCATTATCGCTCATTAGGGTTACATCTGTACTGGTATGACATACGCCAGCTGTTTCTGCGCACACAAGTGAACGAGAGGACGACGGCAACGACAGCTCCACACAATGTATCGGCGCAAGCGAGACAGCGTTACCAGTGACGTCAAGAACCCGTTTGGCGGGTGGGCTTGACAAACCGGCAGTTATTTCGCTATCATCATTGTTTTCATCGCATACTGACCTACCCGACACCATATAATTGTGAACCAAACCCGAATTAATATCCTGCTGCATTCCTGTGGGGCCACTATCGTAGTGAAAACTACTATTTAAACACGCAGCACTTTTATTATTTATCATCACACCCGATCCTTCTGCTAAGTCTTTAGATTGAATGTCCTTTAAATCTTCTTTGGAAACATAGTCTGTTTTTATGGTCTTCACCTCTTGCTGTAGCCACAATATATCCTTAAGTAAGCGGGTTGCATCAAGGTGGTCAAAGGTGACGGGAGGGAGTCTATGCAGTTCTCTCGCCACAAAAATGGGTAGTTTTTCTGGATCTTCCGCATCCGTAGACTTCAACAACTCAACAATATCTTCTAAATCCCGGTTAGTTTTACCATCCTTTCTACGCCTCTTCATTTTTTTGTTTGATAAGGCTTCAAATAATAACTTTTTAGCCGTTAAAATTTCATCCGAATCAAAAGCTGTATTGCAAATTCTGATCAATGAAATTTCATCCATCACAGTCATTTTATTATACACAAAGGCTAACACTTCATTTATCACTATGTTGCAGGTGCAACATTTTACATAGTTCGAGGTCATTGTCCTCACACACTCGTACACGAATCGGAATCGGTCAACGACTAGACGCGAGCGCGGTCAGCTGACAACTGCTAATAAATATCAAGCTGAGTTATATAACTTAAATATTGTACTACTTACTTGCAATATGTTTTCGATGCGATGATGTGAACTAAGAAGTCCGACCAGTCCGGTGACTATCAGCTAAATGTAATGGAGATACTAATATTGTTATGATTTGTAACAGTACTTCAGAAAGCATTGTGCACATTTTTTATTACAAGTTTGAACTTGTTTCCAATGTGCGCACGTCACTTGCGAGCACATGACGGTTTTATGTTTCACACAAGGTTACGGAAAGTTCAGCAATCATTTGCAAATCTTCATGTCCATACATGTTTGAGGTGGTCCTATGTAAGCGATATGTTACGTAGGAACACGTGTTGGGTGTTGTATTGCATAGGTACTTGTCATCAGTAGTGAAATGATACAGATATAAGATCATAAACTATTATTTATTTAAGTATAAATTTAGTAGGTACATACATAACAAATAAAAGTAACCTTAAATACGACCTACACTGATTAGGTAAATATATGTAGGTACTATTCTAATTCATAGATAATATCGATATTTTACTAAAACAATTTTTTTACTTAACATTACACAGAACACCAAGAATACATAAATTTAGAATTATAAATATAATGGGTTCAAAAGTAACTTCAGTCGATAGTACAATACATGCATTACATAAATATTTTTGCATTACCCCAAGCTAAAGTAGATACCTTATCAGACGATAGCAAACGTTTATCATCTTTGCTTGAAAGTGCAATTTTATTTACGTCCTGAGTGAATATTTCATGTTTTATCGACTTAAACAAAACATTTTTTTTGCGAATAACATTGCAATTATTGTACAAAACATTTTTATAATCTAACATATTAAAATTTTTGGTTATACATTTTTTTGTACCTTTTGCCTTTTTAATAGTTTTGTTTAACGTTTTAATACAATAAAGCTTTGAGCGCAGTCCTACGAATTCTTTGATAATGTTACCACCCATTTCATCCTTGAACAGTCCTGGAACCTTCTTATTAATAATTGGTATGTTATAATCATTGTTACAGTCATAATTACTGGTATCAAAATAATTTAGAAAATGGAGCTTGAAGTCTTTATAAACGTCATTGCTCTGTACATCATATACTAGACTATCTGTGTCAGTATAGCACAATTCAATTCGGTTACCATAAAAAGGTTTCATGATAGAGTAGTGAAAGTCGTACATGTGAGTCTTAGATAATTCTAATACTGCAAACCCTATGTATATTGGTTTATTAAGTATAATACGCACAGGTTTCATTTGGATTGCTACTAGATCATCAGAAAATACAGAGGCGCTATGAAAATATGGGCTGGCTATCAATTTTTCAGCACAAGTAGTCTTTTTTGTTTTATTGTTCGAGTCACACCACTTGTTTACTAACTTAACGTCTATTCGATGTTCATTATTTTCCAGCGTCTTTCCAAAAATACTATTGTTCAATAATTTGAAAAAGTCTTGTTCAAATGTTGACTCTGCTTTTTGACGTAACTGAGTGTTAATATCAATATATTGCTTTAAAAAACAACTTTGCTTAAATATAATAGCGCGATGGATCCTTCTCAATACTAAACCATGCTGTAAACATTTTTTTAAATGTACGTAATGAATAACATATTGATATTTATCATACAAATTTGGTATTAGCTTTTTATTCTTACCACCAGGTGGCAAGCATTTTTCTGGACAAAAGGGAAAGTCATTGTGTTCTATGTGGAGATTCTCCGGATACATTAAATCAACTTCAAGAATGTACCCGTTTTCTGCAGTATCGCTGATGTCTGTTAAGTTCAATTGTAAAAAATCTATTTCTTGTCTATTCATGAATCTAAAATCGGAATAAGGTAGGGATTGACACATGCTATACCCGTATAAATTGTTACAATCTAAATAAATGATAAATGAATTCGGAAGGGATGGATCGTAAGAATCCAAGTATTTATGATTGGCTTTAACATGTCTTTTGGAACACATACAAACACCTCCACGAATACCTTTTTGTATCATTCTAAAAATTTCAACATCACTAATCAATTCTAATTGAACTCCTGTTTTTAAAAGCATTGCATCAAAAGATAGACTTGGTGCTGTAAGATAGAACGCGGGATCGAGTTTGTAATGTAATTTACAAGTTTTTCGAAAATTTTCAAATACATCTGTTAGCAACAGAACATCTGTTTTGAGATATAAATCTGTGTACGTACCCATGTTTTGAATATTAAACACTGACCAAACAGACCGAGCGTGTTCATAGTCTTCGTCGGTAATTGTCTCATTGGTTAAGGAGTTAAAAAAATATTTTTTAGAGGGTAAGCACGTATCTTCATAACGTTCCCATTGAGACATATAGTCATATGGATACACTCCTTTACGAGTGAGTAGGTTAAATTGATTTTTATTAGGAAAATAAGATTTTAATTGTTTCAAGTCTTGGTTTTTCATTGTACTAACCAACTTTTCTAAGCTAGTTCCTAAAAACTTGAAAGAGTCTACAAACCGAACCTGGATGCTTTCCCCGGTAGAAATCGGAATAAACTTAGTGAATGAAATATAGTTTTCTTTTGTTTTAGGTATCACTTTTATAGATCCAGGAGCTTCACCTAATTCTTTTATGAAAAGGTGGCAATCGTATCCGGACAAATTATGAAAAAATACTGGCAAAAATTTTGGTAGTTTGTATTGTATGTTACAATAACTATGAGCTGCGCCACGATATTTACCAGTCAAGTGACAATGATCGCGAACCCTATCGCCGAACAAGAAGTGCTCACAAATATGACATGTCATCGCGTTTTCAAAGTCGTGGGCATTATCATTTGAGTAAATCATAGGAACATTATTTTGTAAAATATTGTAAATTTTTTGCGCATCTTTATAGATAGACTTCACAAAATTTGATACACAATCCGAACCGCGATAAGAAACGTAACGATTGTGGCTTTCATCTAGCGTACACGTAATATGATAAGCGTAAGCTATAGGCACATGTCGCTGTCGCGTTACAGTACTTGCCTTAGTAGGGTCAGGGTCACAAGATTCATACCTTTCTAGCATTGTTTCAAAATCTGCGTATATAACAAATGGTACAATTTGTTTTCTGTTATAATTTTCAAACTGTATAAAAGAACCTCTTGGAGGTAGTTCAGTGGCGACACCTCCACAACTATGAGAATTAAGATCATCATATGAATTAAAAAACATTAAACAATCGTCACAAAAGTACAGTTTACTGTGGTGTTTTGTTATTTGATTCTTAACAAGTCGGGACAAGTCTTTAATGAGACAGTAATGCGATAAATCATCTCTTTCTAAATAAAGTAAATGAATCACCTTTCCGTTCAAGGCTTTTGGTTTGTAAAGCGGTCCTACTACGGTATTATTTTTTAAACCATAAATGTAGATGCAAATTTCGGGATTATTCACTTCGAACCGCGCAATATCTGAGAAATTCACTGGAAATGACATATCCTTTACATTTAACACGTTACGAAAATCAGGGTAAGAAGATACTCTTTCAGGATGAGCCTTAGCTGGATATAAAGCAGCTACAACAGACCATAAAAAACAATAGTCGTCATTATTGCGGATATTAACACATGCTTTTTTAGATTTTATTGCAGAAGGCAATTCGACAAAGCCTGAACCGCGCAAAGGTTGATATTTATTAACATTGACTTCCAAATGAGAACTGCTCAAGAACGTCCATCCACTGTCTCGGTCCTGAAATTCTTCTATCTTTTTTTTAAAAGTGTCTTTGACTTCAGACAATAATGAATCAAATTCATAATTCTGATACAGAGTTACGTTTTTTGTGGTAAATGATTTCATCTCCTGAGAATCATTTTTAAACATTAAAAACAAAGCAAAATATTCGAAATTAACTTTTATACAAGTATGTTTTTTAAGAGACATATCAATTAACGTTTTCATTTTGTCCCAAATATTATTAAGAAATGGTTCTAGAGAACAATTCTCAGACTGATCGACAATTCTGTAAGAAGCTATACGATTACGAAATGCAGAATGTATTATTTCAACACCATCGCAAAAATGCGAAATAGATTTGTTTTTATGATTTGTACTACGTAGGTGACCTGCCCAGTGACTGCGCTCAACAGATGTGTTACAAACAGTACAGAAAGGCATTTTAGATTAAAATAGTTTTAGACTTACTATTAAATGATGCGATATAATATGTACCTACTTGGTGCTCCAACTTAAATATTTATTTTATATTTATATTATCACTATAAAAGACGGGCTCAGAATTATTAAATAATTCATGACTTCGTCTCATAAAAACTTGTAGCCCATCCCACTGCGGGGTGTTGCGGTTTAGCTGCAGTTTGAGAGCCACCGAGGCTTTCTTCCACCGATCCTGTCTAGGGGTGGTGACAACATCGGCCTTGTCGTAGACCTTTACCTCCACATAGAAGTCGCCGGTTACGTCCACCGTTCGTCGCACTTTACCGTTGGCGACACGGCTGATGAGGCTTGACGTGAAGTCTCCAATTGAGGTAGGCAACGGAATGTAGTCCTCCAAGCCAAAGAGGTCCGGACACGAGCTGCGTTTTTTACTGTAAACAATTTAAAATTTTATTTATAATAATTTACACTACACATTACATTACATTTACTTTTAATTGGCGAATTGAAGGTGTATTCCTCTATCGAACCCGATGGAGATGGAAAGCATGATGCTATGTTATAATATTTTGAAAAACAATACTGCAATACTGAATATAATCGAAATGGATTTCAGCGCTTTCTTTGTTATAGTTCTATATCCGCTAACTATCATATAAATCTGCGGATAATATTTGCTTTGACATAACATTAACACTTGAAGGTATATGCAGTAACTGAAAATTACCTTGATTTCGATCCTGATGGTTCGGGCGTGGAGCTCTCGGAAGCTTTGCGCTTCGTCACCTTCTTCTTTGGTTGCTGCTTCGCAACCTCTGCTACAGCTGCGGACCGTGTCGGGAATTCTGAGTCGGAGTCAGACCTGAAATGGAACACATAAAGATTAATAAAATTAAGACTATCAACACACCAGCCGGCAGGCAGAAACCAGGTCCGTAGCTGGTAGCGATAAAATACAAGACTATCGATACACCAGCCGGCAGGCAGGAACCAGGTCCGTAGCTGGTAGCGATAAAATACAAGACTATCGATACACCAGCCGGCAGGCAGGAACCAGGTCCGTAGCTGGGTAGCGATAAAATACATTAATAAATTTAGTAAAGTTAATGTAGTACTTACTTACATTTTATACAGATGAAGGTAACCGGTGTTTATCACTGAAAGATACTGGAGCGAATGGAATATTGTGAACAAAATCGATTGATTTTATTCAAAAAATGTTATTTCAACAATATTACAAAATTAAACCTTAACTACATGTCCTCACAGTTGTATAACTAATTTACGTTACTTACGTCTAATTAAATTGTATTGATTGAAAATCGCTTCTGCCAAATTGCAATTTTACATCGTGAGAAATGAAATATAATCCAGCTTTTTACCTCGCCGACAAAGGTGAAACCGATACATTATGTAATATAATAACGTATGTATGTTTGTTTATAAACCTTGATATAAAAATCCACATGACATTACACATATGAAATAAAAATCATTTTTTCAAAGACGCAAGTCAAGACGAGCTGAAAGAAAAATATCCTGACAACATTTTTGTGCAGAATAATCTATGTAAACGAACTCGCGTCAAAAAGTTAGTTCACTAATATGTTGCAGTAAAACTTGAAATTAGTTTATTTAGTAATATCATCTAACGACTAAAACGAACCTTTTATAATCATTTCATGTAAAGGTTCAGTAGGTACTGATATTAAGATTCATCTTTCAAACAATTGCTAGATTGTTAGAACTAACAATTTATTATGAATCATTATAAAATAAATCAAATCAAATCGTTTATTTGTGATACAAGGGTTACATACACGTGTTTTTAATATAATTATATACTTACTAATACAAGCGACTTCTATTGCGGGATCTAAGCTCAAATGTGTCTGATGGTTAATGTCTAAACTAAACCATTTCAAAAATTATAAAGATGATATGGTAAGCATTTTTAATTTTTGGAATAATAAGGAAAGTTATCAAATCTGATGAACATCATCTATTTAAATTAATTGTATTGGGTAGGAAATCTAATAAAAGACCAATTTTAATCATACACTGCAACATGCACAGCGATCATCTTACAGTGTAATTGTTGAATACATGGAAATTACTCATACATACACCTCGTGTAACAAAGTTCGAACACTGCAAATTTATATAAAGCAATTTTGCAATCTTTGAAATTCTAAAGAACCACTTACACCTTACTGTAAAGCTTAACACGGTCGTTTCCGACTTTTTGAAACGGTTATATTTATACATGTATAACTCCTTGTCGCTAACTCATACAAATGTACGAGCTTCGCCATGGCTGTCCTAAAATATAAGATAGCGATTGTTTGATTTTAGCCAATCATCGGTTGGTAGAACAAATCTTCTGATTGGGCTATATGTCTGTCCTGATGTTTTGATGAACCGTTATTTGTTTTTATTAGGCTGACTAACTGATACCACCGTTTCCGACGCTGTCGTCATGCGGTTCGCAACTGAGAACGGCGCGGGTATCGCTGAGTGTAAAAGTACCTTTTTATAAACTGCTGGTGTCGGTTATATAGCGATAGATAGATTGTTAGTTTAGTAGTGAAGTGAAGCAAGGCAGGTTAGCTGTATGAATTAATTAAATTAAAATTTGGATGTCCTTGGTGCCCAATCTGGGGTCATAGAAATAGAATGTACGTGTGCCTATAGGTGCATGTTATTTCTTGCTTTGTGAAGAGACATGAGACAATCTGTCCCAGATTTTAGTTTAATGTACGATAACCTGAAGTTCAGATGATCCTTGAGCCAAACTGGTCACTTAAGCGGAGTAAGTGTATTGCCTGATGTGGTTATGCGCTATCTCTAATTTTGTGGAGAGACATGAGACAATCTGTCCTGAATTTAGGCTAGCGGTTCATATAGTGACTGCCATTGTTCGTTAATGTGTAAGGTAGTGCTCTCTGTTTGAATTAATTAAATTAAAATTTTGATGTCCTTGGTGCCCAATCTGGGGTCATAGAAATAGAATGTACGTGTGCCTGTAGGTGCATGTTATTTCTTGCTTTGTGAAGAGACATGAGACAATCTGTCCTGAATTTAGGTTAGTGATTCAAGCAGCGAGCGCCCTTATCATGTAAGCTAATAGTGTCGACTGTATGAGTTAGTTAAAGTGAAGTGCATATTTTAGTGGAATAGGCGCCGAACCAGTAAGTATTCAGAATATTATTGGGCTTTCTCCCCACCGAGAGTGATGAGGCGAACGGAGTGAGCCGAAGAAACGAACGTGGGGTAGAATGCCCAATAATATCCTACTTGCATGCCAGCATTCTTTGATAATTACGAAGAATGTAGTAGTGGAAACCTCGTAACAATTGCTGAAAAGAGTGCAGTGATCGTTTCCCTGCTCAAACAATTCTAACCAATGTGTCCGTTTTGGATGTTGATGACCAATCTTAGCGGAGACTACCATCGATGTGGGAGGTGGTATTGCACAAGGATGTGTGACAAGCAGGGTCTTTCCGAACTTATCCTCACTAATATTATTATTTATAATGCGAAAGTAAGTTTGTATCCTTTTCACGTCTAAACCACTGAACCGATCACCATGCCATTTTGCATGTACGTTGGCAAGTGTACAGAAACGAACATATGGTACCTTTCATATCGAAAAAGGTACTGTTCCCGAGGAAAACAATAACATCATAAGACGGATAATAGATGGCCGCACGTATCTTTCGAATCATGATTGAATTATATTATTATCTCATCAAAAAGATGGGTAGGTATCACTAAGTTTATCCTAACTACTTTTGATATAGCTACGGTCTAAAGACTTACTGTTTAAAATACCTATAGATCGTTTCACAGATTTTTGTTATAATTAATGAACGAAATCCATAAAGGACCATTCATCTACGGTTGAATCACCTAAACTGAGTATTCCTTTTCCACATTGGGTCTTGCTGGCTGGCTTGAGGAGCGTAAGCCGAAGGCCGACGGAGCAACGACGACATTAGTTACAGAAAGTGGGTGAGTAATGTAAAATGCGAGCGTAGCGAGCGCGCGCCGTATCCAGTCAATGTCATAGCTAATTTCTTAAAAAGACCATTAAATTGATCGTTCGTCAGTGCGATTGATTTAAGTTGTATTAAAATTAGGTAAGTTAAATAGTAGGTGGGTCGTCCAATATGAGGTAGGAACATAATTATATCAATCAACCGTAGTTATAATGAAAATAGTTGAGATAAACTTAGGTATTATGATACTTAACAAAAGACATAAATGTGAAATGAGAGCCGAGTTCAATATTATGTTTATGCCTTGGTTGTTAACATCAACGTCAAAAGCGAGATCTAAATAGCTGCAAAGTTCAATGGTCAGTCCTAAAATTTATTATGTATATCAACATAAAATATTTTATAACAACATAAAATATCGTCGTAGCCAAATCAGTCTAAGCTCTGACTTGGCTGCAATTAAAAAAATATAAATAAACGTGAGCGAAGCCGCGGGCGAAATCGTAACTAATAAACAGAACAAACCTGTGCTTTAATATTCCTCTTCCCCATCCTCCGAGTAGTTCTAGGCTTATCATCATATTCATCATACAACGACCCCGGAGCCAAGTGATGTGAAGGTCGAACCCTCAACCTGCTCTCTGTCAGCTCTCTCCCATCTCTCTCATAGTGGACTGCGTAAAGGGAAGGGCTCGGGGATCTACTTGAAGACCTGGAGTTCTCATGGGCAGGACATATCTGTTCTGATGAAGGATATGACACAGAGATCTTGACTTTTTCGTGAGCTCGTCTTGCACTTGAATGTCTGGAAGGAGAAGATTTGTTAGACTTATGTAGATTTATATTTCACCGAGTCGTGATGCGTGAGGTGCTACTCTTTAAATTCCTCGCAGGATTCTCAAATAATGAGTTAACAATTGTTCCAGAGGGCCGAGATGAAGTGGACGTGACGATGTGGCCGTTTGGATTTGGGCGTCACGTTTACACCGCTTTGACGAATGCAAAGTGCTCATTCAATGCGGCATACTTTATTTCAGTCAAATTGAATTTCGGCTGAACGTGAAAACGCCGTAATACATAACAGCGACGTTTACTGTAATACGGCGTGTTAAACGATATGCCTGCGACATGAACACCCCGTCGTTGTCACTCACATCTGCCTTTTCTTGGTGGCTTTTCACTCATCCTCACAATTCAACAAAAAACTAACAAGTACCTTCGTAATCGTTCCGGCGAAGCACTAAGCGAGGTGCTAGTCGAGTGGTTGGAAGCATTTGACAATGGAGATCCGTGGGGACGGTTCCCAGAACCCCGGCCCCGGTGTATCCTGAGAGTTAGGCGGTTGTCGTCAAACCGACTGCCCATACCGCCTTTACCTGCAAATTGGGCGCAAGCTGATAATACAAATTATATTGCTCTTTTACACCAATATTGTTGGGTTAGTGAGATTTAATTTTGAATTCTAATACCGTTAGTCGATTGGTCTAATTTTGTGTAAATGGCATGACCAATCACACATTCAGGTATTCTGATTAAGTAGGTGATCAATCAATCATTATGCATGTATCCAATAAAATTGATCACTCACTGGATTTTGAACGCACTGCTTAGCGTTGAGAATCGAAAATACAACAGTGCAGCAGTGTGCTTATTTTAAGAACTGATGGGATTTGCGCTGTTGTCAATGCTCGGCTCAATACTAAGAGTTAAAAATCAAATGCGCGCTAAGAAATAGTCGCCAAAAATCATCTGCTTGTCAACAAAGACAGAGGCCTGAATTGTAGTCGTGCTGACGGTCGGTCGCGTACGAGTGAACATTGTGATCTATATAGCACCATACTGCGACGCTGACGTCAGCCGTATTTTGTTCATATTGACGTCACGACCGATAGTACGCGACCGACCGTCAGCGCGACAAGAATGCAGGCCTTAAAATCTACTGTGAAGTTATATTATGTTACATCACAAAAAACAAACATACTGACAAAGTGGCCAAGACTAATCCAGAACACTTTATCAAAAAACCAGAAAGTCCTCACCTTTTGTAGTCCTAAAACCCTGATTAATTGCTTTGGTTGTCCTCACAGCAGCTTTGTATATTCTCCAGTAGAAGAACAGCATCACGAACATGGGGATGTAGAAGGAACCCAGGGCTGAGTAGACAACGTAACCAGCGTCGTTGGTGAGCTCACAGGTCCATTCGCAAGGGGGGTTGGGCACCCAACCGTCTTTCATGTCTGCTTCTTCGGGCTGGAAAGATTGAGGGTGTATTTTTGGGGTATCACGATTGTTTTACATGGCAAATTAAATTGGCTAGTGACACTCTGCTATTGTGTAAAGTCGGTCATAGTTCATCATCATCTGCCCAGCCTTTACCAACTATGCTGGGATCAGTTTCCATTCTAAACCGGATGTAGATAAATACCAGTATTCTACATGGAGCGACTGTCGATCTGAACTAGACAACCCAGTTAGTATTGGGTAACGTATTGCCCATTACTAACTCCCTCAATACCCCGTGCTAAGGTTGGTTGTAAGACTTTAGGGCCACTAAAGTACCTGTAATGACTGTCAAAGATCTACAAAGGACTGCCGGGACCAACGGTATTACTTGCTTTCTGAACCAATAAAGATCGACCGGAGCGGCTGTTATTATTTAGCCACTGTTTTACTAATAACAACAGTTTCCCTTAAAATAACAAATTCTCCACGAAAACTACTCACTAAAAGACTACTCATCATATTCTCCTTTTTCCAAGTTTGTTTAAACCAGTTTCCATCCTAACTGGATACAGTTGACCAGTATTTTACGTGCACCGACAAAACCTGTCATTTATCAATAGACTACAATTACCAGCTAATAAAAGACCGCTCGGAAACGGAACGGAACAGGTACAACGGAACAGCTATCAAAGGGGAAAACGGACCGGGCTGTCAAACAAGACATACGCGAAACATCCCGGAACTGTGCCGGCTGACGGGCAGAAAATGATGCCTTTTGTGATACGCTTTTGAATCAATGGCCATGTAATTTACGTGTTTGAATGGATGGTTTAGTGAATGGTACTCGTGTGTAGTTGAGGCAGTCGTAAAGTTTTGTCTACTGCTTCGTTCATTTTATTGAATTCCAAAACGAGAACGTTATCAGTTTGTTTCAATGCTTTTTTGTGTATTTTCAGTGATATCGTCGCCAGTAAATTGTGAACGATTTCGATGTTTTATTGGACTTATTGGAACTACTCGTTCGGAATTTAAACGGAATCACTGTTTAAAGGTTAAGGTTTGATTATGCTGACCGTTTGGAGATAGCCATTAGAACTCTTCAATAATTAGCAGCAAATCGGATGGTGGCAAAAAAACTGAATAAAACGTTACCGACTTCTGAAGGTAAAGTAGTTATTAATTTTATTGTGTTTTTTTGAAGCCGGTTTTAATTTAGTAAAAAAAACTAACGTGAACTAACGTATGTACAATGGGTATAAGGCTATAAACCCATTGTACGCCAATGATATACATGATTAGAATAAACTTAAAACTCACAACTTTGGAAAGAACTTTTAAGGTATTCATTTATGTAAAGTTGTTTGAGACAGTCCACGTTTTAATAACCATGTATTTTGAGGAGTTTGAAAAGAGCTTATTAAAATGTAGATAATTCAAAATTCACACAGATTCGGTTCTGGAACCGAATCTGTGTAAAGTGTGGGGCTAAAAATACAATGGTGCGCTTTGACGACCTTCTGTTAAAAAAAAATACTGAAAGCTTCTTTCTGCTTTTAAACTAAAAAATCTCAAAAATTATCTACTTACTGAACGGAATTTGATGAAATTGGCACACACATAATTATGAACTTTTTTTTTTCGGATCAAATAATTTCTCCCACTCTGGGCAGAGCGAGTCGGAGTGTCAGACTTTTACTGTCTAAAACCGGTCCATGTTCCTTCCTCGCCCTTTATGTACCGAGGCCAAGGTATCTCTTTTGAACAGTCCCGTAGCCCACATAATTATATCCTGAATATAGGATATTTTTTATCCTGGTAGTAAGATCCCATGGGACAATTACCTAAGTCCACGCGGGCGAAGCCGAGGACATTTAAGCTACTTATTAATATTACATTTTATCAAGATCTTGTTTTTGCGCCTACTCTCAATAATGTCTTTGACGCAAAAAAAAACATGCGGGCCGATAGAAGTGAAAACTAATAGGTACTTAAGGCGACTAGATGAGCTAAATGAGCAATTCTATTTGTGGTGGTTAAGGGGCCGGCGGAGCATGCGTTTTTCATACAAACGTAATACCAAAATAATATGAAAATCAAACGTATTCTTAAGGTAGTGTGTATTTATTTCGATTGGATTACAGAATATCTATGTTCCCAAATGTATTTTTTGAGAGGACAATGATACAAAGACGAGATATGAGGAATTTAAAATTTCTATAGAAAACTTATTTTTCTTATAACTCTTGTTAAAATCAGTGACTAATCAAAATATATATTTGGGAACCTAGATATTCTGTAATTCAATCGAAATAAATACACACTACCTTAGGAATATGTTTAATTTACAAATTATTTTGGTATTACGTTTGTATGAAATACGCATGCTCCGCAGGCGTCTTAAATTTCGTTTGAAATGCTGTTAGAATAAAGTTCAAATCAGCTTGCACCACAAAGTGGTTGTTACGTCAGTCACTGCGGGCCAAATAGTGCGAAAAGAGTGGTTTCGATCGATTTACAAAAAATCTATTGATTGGACTAAAAAACTAAAACACTATAATGCTAATTATATAGGTATTGCTTGTAGAATCATTTGCCAAAAAAATCAGAATGATCGCATGTATTTTAGTATGTTTTTTTTGGTTGAAAGAAATTTTCAGAGACAAGTTCGTGATTTTTTTTTATTGAGTCAAATTAATTGTACTATGTTTTCAAAACACTATCATACTAGCATATATCCTGAAGAATATCATATATTTTTTTGGTTTTGTTTATTGCCGAGAATCATATACTTTTAGGCATTGTATAACACGTGTTTACCTCATGAAGTCGCCTTAATCTCAAATAAACTTTATTGTTATTATGAACCATATCCGTAACTTATTTACATTAACCGTTCTATGAAAGCGTTCGGTGACGATGACGCGAGTTTCATGATTTTGTTAACTCAAAAAGTGCTCAACTCGCCGAAGTAAAGAAGTTTTTACTTCAAAAATGTTACACCAACGAACCTTTTTGTCCTTCCAACCGACCAGCGGCGGGAAGCATATCACGAAGGACAGGACCCAGAGCCCTGCGATCAGCGCCTTCGCCCTCTTCCTGCTCATGATGCTAGGATAACTGACGGGCCTCGTGACGGCAACGTAGCGGTCCAGGGAGATGGCGCACAGATTCAAGATGGAAGCCGTGCACATCCAGACGTCGACTGCCAGCCATACTGAGCACCAGACGTCGCCGAATATCCATACCTGGAATTAAGACAAAGGGGTTTATGAATTTATAGGTTTTACGGTTTTTTGAGGACATGGATGGATTGTATGAGGAATCTATACTACTTACTTAATATTATAAAAAGGAAAGATATGTATTTTTCTATGTAACGAATAAACTTAAAAACTCCTGGACCGACTTGAAAAAAACTTTCAGCAATGATTAGCTACATTATCAACGAGTAACATAGGCTATATTTTGTCCCCGTATTCCCACTGGTACGGGAACTACGCGAGAGAAACCGCGTGACATCCACAAGTGATATGTTCAGGGGGTCTAAAATGGCCGCTTTAGCAGAATCGTAAATGAAAAACGTTAAAAATTTAAATTCTTAAAATGGTCTTTGTAACCATAGCCATAAAGTCCATTTTAAGAATTTTTAATTTTCGTGATAGTTGGGACACGGGCTGGCTGAAAGATGATGATGATCACCGTTTTTTTTAAGTAGCTCGTGCCTTAATAGTAACAGTGGCATTGGTCGATTTTCATGGTAAGCAGCCCTTGATAATGTAGGCCCGTGGATGATCACCATAGATCGGAATAGGTCGAGCTGTTTTATGTACTTGCCATAGGTTAGAATAATATGGATATACCCCGAGTCCCGGGATTTCGTTTTTATGTAGGTAGTAACATCATAAAAGAACTATTCTCGCCTTCGGCACTAATTAAAGATTACACTTCCTTTCTGAAGGGTAAATATAAGAAGGACGGGATTAAGGATAGTATATTAAATAGATAAATTTGATTTATTAAACCACAAAAATGTTTTTACGCAACAATTTCTTATTCAAGAATCAATAATAAACATTTTTATTCTGAAGTTGTAGGTAGGTACAAAAATACAAATAATTTGTTCGTCAGGAAATCAAAACATTATCAAATAGAACAATTTGTATTTACAATAAAATCTTAATTAAAATAATCAATACGCTTCAACAATAATTCACTTATTTAAACAAATAGTTGATCAGTAATAGCCTGAGTTATTGTACTCAAAATTATTGTATCCCAGGGTCGACCTACAAACAGGTTATGGCATCTGCAACAAAAACTGTTTGTAATCCTAATACCACCATAACTATATGTATGGGTAATAGTTCTAAGATTAAAAAGGAAGATATCACTGAATGTGTATCAGAGCTGTTAAAGCTAAACTGTAGTAAAATCATATTGTGTGCTTTTCCCTATTTTGAAAAATTGGGTAATAGAAAAAACAATTATATACGTATGTTAAATAACCATGTACATTTTCTAGCAGGTCACTATAGTGACAGACTTGTATATCTAGATATCAACACTATTGTTGGTAAACTTAATTAAGTCGACACGGGGTAAGGTGTATCTACCTATTAGATGTAGACACAAAATAGCTTCGCTATTAGCTTTTAATATTCACACAGACATAAATAGTATGTCTAAGTTTAGTTCCATTATTAACACTGCGACTATTAGTAATTCTACTAATGTACAGGTGACTTTAAATGAATATAGCAGTAGTGCTATGAATGTTTACAAATATTGCAATGAGGAGGATCCATCTGTCACCATGGTGAATCCTCAATTAGGGTCTATTACAGATAGGGTCTTGTTGTCTGAGGATGGCACGGGAGTCTCCGGCCTCACTCCAAATATTAATATAAATTTAAACTAGAAAGTGAGACAACAGAAGGTACTATTAGTTCTTGCACTCAATTAGTTAATAAAAAAGGGCCTCAGCAGAAGACCTTAAAATTATTCCACCAAAATATCCAAGGAATGTCTTGTAAATTATTAGAAATTGAATTGTTTTTAGAAAAAAGTAAGTTTGACATCATTTGTTTTACTGAACATTGGCTAAAGGATTACCAAATGCTTATTAATTATGAGAACTATATGGTGGGTAGCTGCTTTAACCGTAAAACTATGCTTCGTGGAGGTTCCCTAATATTAATAAAAAATAGTTTTAAATATAAGCAACGTAATGACATAGTAGGTCTCTCGGTTGAACATTGCGTCGAACTGTCCTGTGTTGAGCTAGATAAGCATGTAGTTGTGTGTGTGTACAGACCCCCAAACTATCAAAACTTTTCCATATTTGAATCAATAATGGAAGATGTCCTGGCAAAACTTGCAGCCAGTAATAAATCTACAATAATTTGTGGTGATTTCAATATTAATATTTTAGAAGAACATTCAAATAGTGGTCGGTTATTAAATCTTTTTAAGTCATTTGACCTGACTAACGTTTTTATTGAACCTACTAGAATCACAACATCTTCTGCTACTTGTATAGATAATGTTTTCTGCGATTGTGATTACTTAGATAAAGCCATAGTAAATTGTTTGCCGTCTGACCATAGCGGACAAACTGTAACTTATAGGTGTAATACACCATTGCAAAAAGTACAGATTAAATTTAGACCTATAACTTCTAGCAAATTAAATAGGTTTAATATTTCACTACAGAACAAGTTAAGTGTTATGAGCCATGACGATATTAATATAAATCAATTTAATAACCGTTTCTTTTCAATAGTTCACACGGAATTCAACAAAAATTTTGAAAAGAAGACATAAAGTATTTGCCCTAAATTTATATTTAGCGATTGGGCAACTAGAGGCATCAGAAAAAGTAGGGAAAGACTATTTGAGCTTTATGGCCTTAAGCCTTTTATTAACACTGAAACTTTTAACAAGTATGTTGCTAAGTATTCAAAAATTTTTAGAAATACATGCAAGGTTGCTAAAGCCCTGCACATTAGCAACAAGATCAAAACAGCAGAAAATAAAATAAAGACAGTTTGGAAAGTCATAAATAACGAGACTAACAGGAAGAAAATACGTAACACTAGCTACACATTAGATACAGCAAGTGGTCCTAAAAGCTCTAATCAGGAAGTAGCTCAAGAATTTGTAAATTTCTTTACAGAAATACCATTAAAAACTACGGAGGCTCTAAATTCCTCTCCTGAAGTCTGGGTTTATTAAAGGCGAATGTGTCTGGCTGCCTGGCTGAATTTAAATTTAAACACATTAACCCTATGGTAGTTATTAAAGCTTTCCGGCAAATAAAAATCAAACTGACCGAAGATCTATGGGGAATGTCTATCAAAGTTTGTACATCCATACTTGAGACAATAGCCCCATACTTAGCTTTAATTTTTAATCTATGTGTAGACCAAGGAGTTTTCCCTGATTTAATGAAATACAGTAAAGTCATACCTCTTTTCAAATCCGGGGACAGTAAAGATACTAACAATTATAGACCTGTATCCGTGTTGCCAGTTTTTAGCAAGGTTTTTGAAAAAGTAATGCTTGATCAAATGCTCTATCATTTTAACACCAACAGAATCTTACATGATCAACAGTATGGTTTCACCAAGGGACGTTGTACAACTGACGCCGGTGTAACCTTATTAAAGCACATATTTACTGCGTGGGAAGAGTCCCAAGATGCCATAGGAATTTTTTGTGACCTCTCCAAAGCGTTTGATTGCGTAAATCACGACACATTACTTTTGAAACTTGAGCATTACGGACTGGGTAAACTTGCACTTAGTTTGGTAAAATCATATTTGAATAATAGACAACAACATGTTCAGATAAATGGTGTTAATTCACAGGGTTTAAAAATAAAAATGGGGGTTCCACAAGGCTCTATATTGGGTCCTTTCCTCTTTCTAGTATATATAAATGATCTACCCTATTTATTGAAAAACCAACCTCAAAATATGGTGTTATTTGCTGATGACACTTCCTTAATTTTTAAGATAAACAGACGGGCACAAAATTTAGATGACGTGAATAATGCCCTACTTCAGGTCCAAAATTGGTTCACAGCAAACAATTTGGTATTAAATGAAAAAAAAACCAAATGCATAAGATTTGCTTTACCGAATGTTAAGGGTAGTGATTGTGATATATTATTGAATAATGAGAAACTCGAATTCGTAGATAAAACGGTTTTCCTGGGGCTTACGCTTGATTCAAGGCTACAATGGGGTTCTCATTTAACATCTCTTGCGGGGCGGCTAAGTTCAGCAGCATATGCCATTAGAAAAATCCGTCAATTTACTGATGTAGATACCGCTAGACTGGTCTATTTTAGTTACTTCCATAGTATAATGTCTTACGGTATTTTGCTATGGGGACGGGCTGCAGATATTGAGTCTATATTTATTCTGCAGAAAAGAGCCATCAGAGCTATATATAATCTTCGTAGGCGCGATTCTCTAAGGGAACTGTTTAAGGATATTGGCATTATGACGGTACATTGTCAATACATTTACGAAAACATAATGTACGTTAGAAAAAATTTGCATCTTTTTGGTAAAAGAGGTGACAGACATAATTACAGTACTAGAAATAGGGACCAATTAGTTCAGCCAGGCTTTAGACTCGCTAAAGTAGACTCATCTTTCATGGGGTACTGTTTGAGATGCTATAATAAAATTCCACAAAGTATTCTTAAACTCAATGAGACGAAATTTAAAACATGCATTAAACGCACACTATGTAAACAAGCATATTACAAGTTGAGCGATTATATCGTTGATAAAAATGCTTGGATTAATGCTGGTCCTGCTCCACATGGACAGGGGCGCAAAAATTGATAGCATTAAATGGTATAGTTGGAGCTGCTGAAGATTGTACTTAACTATCTTTGCATTGTATAGATTCAATGTTAGTATTATATAATCGCATAGCCCATATTGTGTGAGTACTATGTGCTAGTAAGCTATCATTCACTGGAAACCTACGGCAGTTCTTGACTTGAATGTGCCCTGGAGGCTGAGAGTATGTCATGCTCACTCAAATGTCTCGCTGATGGTGGCGCGTGTGTCGGACCATTTAGTTCCCTTCAAAATGGTTGAGCTGAATGGTGCTGATCCATGCGTCATGTGCGTGAACGGGCGCTGTCAGTTGTGACTGGTCATCTCTTAGTCGCCATGGTTTATTTGAATTAATTATTTTGTTTTTGAGTTATATTTTGTTTTGGTTTTGCTATGGACACTTTTAACGTGCACATCTTGCTACATTGTTCTCACATAATATACCATCTCAACATGAATGATGTAACCAAGATTTTGTAACAATATTTTGATTTAAAAGAGTGTCCATGGAGTTTCTTGCCCGTTCTTCTCCATAGAGATCTACGCTAGGGAATGGGCAACTACAGTACTTTCACAGTTTTTATGTCTTGTGACTGGGACTGTAGCTACATTAAATGTTCATTTTTGTTTCGACAATTCAAAAGTGCCTGTAACTGGCCTACTTGAAATAAATGCTTTGATTTTGATTTAGATTTTAATATAACAATACAATCCCGTAGTATCAGTCGCAATCAAGTGGAGTATCCATATTAACTTCAATGTTTGCGGTCAATGAACCTAAATAGCTCTACCTATTCCGATCACTGATGATCACCATCCACCTTGAGTAAACTTGGTGATCAAGCGCCTTTGCCCTGCGGTGAGTCTGTTCTTATTAGTTGATTCTACGTCAACGAGTTCTTCAAAAGCAAGATAACTACACATTCTGGATCCTACTAGCAATAAACCTTTTTTAACCGACTACGGCAAATTCAAAAGGTTTATGATTTTAGCACTCTATGTATGTATGTTTATATTTACGTATGTTCCACTATTCACCCTATATTGATGAATAAGGGTTCAATCGATATTCATCAATATCGGGTGAATAGTGGAACATACGTAAATTCAAACATACATAATATATAGAGTGCTAGTCAATCGATCCTGCCGGGGTTGCGGGCCTGTTCGAAAGAGATACCGCGGCCCCGGAACATACAGAGCTAAGAAGGAACATGGACGGGTTTTAGTCAGTAAAAGTCTGACACTCCCTCCCGCTCCGCCCAGAGTGGGAGAAGTTATTTGATGATTTCCCATCTTAAAAAAAAGGGGTCAATCGATTTGTCATTATGGGTAACATAGTGCAATTTAACAGACTTCATTCATTCAGTAGGTCGGGTTTTAGTTTTAGAACTATTGGTTGCAATATGTCAAAGACTTATATGCCAGCGCGATTACCTTCCCCGGTAGGAAAAAGTGGTATTGGGTTTTTCCCTCAGAAACTTAGTAGCAAGAGCAACCATAGAGTCTGGATTTGAGCCCAGTTATCTATTATATGGTAGGTACATATTTACATCACTAGCAAAATATGGCGTTCTATTAGTGTACTATTAGGATGAGAGACACTTCTGCTTATCTCTTCGAGTATTCATCATCATCAGCCTATAATGTTCCCACTGCTGGGACACGGCCTCCTCTCAATGAGAGGGGATGGGCTATAATCTACCACGCGGGCCCAGTGCGGATTGGTAGATGTCACATGTCTTCGAATTTTTTGGTTCTAGGACATGCCGGTTTCCTCACGATGTTTTCCTTGACCGTTTTGAGAGCAGCGGTGATGAAATAAATTACACAAAGTAATGCGCCTGTCTGGGTTCGAACCCACGACTTACTGTTCTTCGAGTATTATTGCCGTGCTATTATGTTGTGTTAAACAACGCCCAAAAAACTCACCAAAATTTAAACTTTACGCCTTCCCGTCTTCTACAAAAATTCGATAAGCTGTATGTAAATAAAAAAAACACCTTTTACACTTTTCCTGTCTTACTTCCTATAATAAAACACAAGACACACGGGTGCTATTCTTAGGATCGTAAATTCGAGGTGAAGTTTCAAAATTGCAATATGAATGGTGACAGGTTGCAAACTTGCGCCATGTATCTTGTAAACGACCCCCATTCCCATCATCTGGGCCCTTATTGCTTTTAAGGAAATGGCTTTGTTGTATGTTTTCAGTTCTATACGTTACTTGTATCATTTACTTACAAACGGTATCGAGACGGTGTCAATCGGAATGAAAATAAATACATTAAGTCCATTCTAGAATTTTATAATAAGTACGAACTAAAGCATAAATTAATGATAATTATTCTTGTGAATAAAAGTAAAACCTTCTGATACGCCAGTAACAAATTACGTTTTACGACTATCCAATGATTCCAAAATTAATTCAGAGGTCTCAATTACTTTCAAAGTTCAGACATACTATTGGTCAGATTATGTAATAAGGAGTTGCGGCTTTTTGGAGGAAAGAATCACCCAGATATTGAGTAGACCTGTCCAGTCAGTGCACGCATTTGACAATATTCTTTAGGCGGAAGCTAATAAAGCACACACAAAAACACGATTTTTGTTAGCTTCAGCTTTTAACTCCAACTAACGATGTAAAGAAATTGCTCTTGACCTCTGCAAGCCTCACGGAAAGTTTGGATGATAATGCATGGTTGACTAAAGTGACATCATTTCAAATCCAATATGGCGGCGTCCCAAGATGGCGGACTAGTTATTATTTATGCATTCCCATGAAATGGGTATCAAATAAATGAAAGGGTTTGCAGAGAAAAATTCGAGAAAGCGTGGTTTTTAGTTTTTTTTTCTTAATCATCTGCCTAGCCTTTTCCAAACTATGTTGGGGTCGGCTTCCAGTCTAACCGGATGCCGCTGAATACTAGTATTTTATATGGAGCGACTGCTTATCAGGCCTCCACAACCCAGTTCGTACTGGGTAAAGCGATACCCCTTGGTAAGACTGGTTGTCAGAATTTTCGGGCCTCTGACTTCCTGCAGTTTTTTATACTGTGATATTTTATTGCAAGATTTAAATAGCCCGCCTTGTAAATAGCTGTCGTTAGTCGATTTTCTCTCAACGTGATAATCACAACATCTTCTCTTTTAAACGCAATGTAACTAATTCATCATTCCCATAATAATTCATTCATAGATCCTCAACTAAGAACAGGGCGGTAGATTCCACAGATTACCATAGCTTAGAGATATGACACGTAGACAGCCGGTACTATATCCAACGTGCGACACCACTCGACCACAAATCTGTTTAATATATGCATCTGCGAGTAGGTTGATCAACAGATGTAGTCTCCTACTATTCATTTGTGGTTCGAGTTCTATTGTGTAAAGTGAGTTATGAAACTCGAAATGGGTCGAATGAGACTTTTTGAAGAAGGGTTATACTGCAAAGTTTGATAAAGTCATCAATCAACAACAAACGAATGACCAATTAGACGAAAACACTATTTCAATGTCAATGAAACAGAAAAGTAACAATCTTTTGACGCGCTCTAGAGCAAAATACCGACTTCAATCTTTGGTTACCTTTTTTAGGGTTCCGTAGCCAAATGGCAAAAAACGGAACCCTTATAGTTTCGCCATGTCTGTCTGTCTGTCTGTCCGCGGATAATCTCAGTGACCGTTAGCACCAGAAAGCTGAAATTTGGTACCAATATGTATATCAATCATGCCGACAAAGTGCAAAAATAAAAATTTAAAAAAACATTTTTATTAGGGTACCTCCCCCAGACGTAAAGTGGGGAGCGATTTTTTTTTTAATTTTGACCCTGACGTGTGATATATTGTTGGATAGGTATTTAAAAATGAATAGGGGTTTTCTAAAATCATTTTTTGATAATATTAATATTTTAGGAAATAATCGCTCCGAAAGTCAAAAACAATGTGTCCCCCCCCCTCTAACTTTTGAACCATAAGTTTAAAAAATATGAAAAAAATCACAGAAGTAGACCTTTATATGAACTTTCTAGGAAAATTATTTTCAACTTGATGAGTTGAATAGTTTTTGAGTTATATAGCACTTTTTCAAAAAAACGCAAATGATAACTTTGTTTTTCATACAAATACTATGAAAAACAAAGTTATTTTTGCTGACGAAAAATGTTGGTATTTTTAATGGTCTGGGAAGCTACGGAACCCTACAGTGAGCGTGGCCCGACACGCTCTTGGCCGGTTTTTTAATCCCATATTACAGGCAGAATTCATTTATAGTGCGTGCAAGTAGAAACTTTAATAACATGTGTAAGCAGCATGATTTTGATGCTTTCGTAACGAGTGTGTCCTCGGCCAGAAAGTGCTTGAGCCTTAGCTTTTTTAATTAGGATTGAGTTTGTTCAGTTTTTTTATTAGGTACTGAATTGTATGTGGCATAAACAATGTAAATTTAGTTTAAGTTTGAATGTTATCCTGTATTTTTTTTTTTTTGTGGCTGTATTGTGTTATTTGTGTTGTTCACTCTCTTTCTTTATAATCTGTTTTTAGAAGTGAGGACTTTTAATTGGCTGTCAGTCTCACATATTGTTTTTTAATCTGTTTATCTTAGCTGTAAGTCTTCCATGGCTTCGATCAATAATAGTTCCATGGTTAATAAATAAATAAATAAATAAATATAACGTCATCTCAGCTCAAAAAGCAGCTTGCAGTGTTCAAAATCATTTCATTTGGCTTTGACATGTTTGAAAAAAAAAATATCAGCAACATGTAATACAGAGGCTAAGATACAAGAGGCTTAGATCTACAAGATGCTGTTTGATACAAATTGGAAATCGAAGAAAGGAAGTAGGAAAACCGCATTCTTTGAGGAGGCTTAAAATCTGCATCATAGACGCCACGAACGGTGACATTATTGCAGGTCTTACAGGTACATTAGTAAATATTGTGTCTTCAATACAAATGAAAAAAAGAAGAATAGAAACGTCACAGACCTATGCAAATAAAATAAGAATCGGCTGCGGGATGTACAGAATTGCTCTGTCTAGGGTTGGCAGGGTTAACTTGGTTAATATTTAAAAGCTATAATATAGTCAGTTTTGTTGTAAAATAGGTTAGGTTCATACAATTTCTAATATAAAAAACCGGCCAAGAGCGTGTCGGGCCACGCTCACTGTAGGGTTCCGTAGCTTCCCAGACCATTAAAAATACCAACATTTTTCGTCAGCAAAAATAACTTTGTTTTTCATAGTATTTGTATGAAAAACAAAGTTCATTTGCGTTTTTTTGAAAAAGTGCTATATAACTCAAAAACTATTCAACTCATCAAGTTGAAAATAATTTTCCTAGAAAGTTCATATAAAGGTCTACTTCTGTGATTTTTTTCATATTTTTTAAACTTATGGTTCAAAAGTTAGAGGGGGGGGGGACACATTGTTTTTGACTTTCGGAGCGATTATTTCCTAAAATATTAATATTATCAAAAAATGATTTTAGAAAACCCCTATTCATTTTTAAATACCTATCCAACAATATATCACACGTCAGGGTCAAAATTAAAAAAAAAATCGCTCCCCACTTTACGTCTGGGGGAGGTACCCTAATAAAAATGTTTTTTTTAATTTTTATTTTTGCACTTTGTCGGCATGATTGATATACATATTGGTACCAAATTTCAGCTTTCTGGTGCTAACGGTCACTGAGATTATCCGCGGACAGACAGACAGACAGACAGACATGGCGAAACTATAAGGGTTCCGTTTTTTGCCATTTGGCTACGGAACCCTAAAAAGCTGCGTAAAACTATACGGATGTATGAACGTGGTCAAGGCAATAATGGCGAGGGGATCATATAATATTAGCATAGGATATGCATAGCAGACTGCCTTCCGTGGGTCTCCTTTTTTTTTCGAACTAGCAAACCACACTAGCCGAAACAACTGCAACTCCTGAGCACTAGAATGAACAGTGGCAACCACCACAAAAGTGCCGAGACAATGAATCTCGACGAAGTGCCAAAACAGGCTATGCCCCCTTATGAGTATACCCTTTACGGGAGAAAACTGGACCTTTTCTGTTTTCGGATGACTGAAATGACTCCTCCCACTCTGGGCGGAGTGGGAGGGAGTGTCAGACTTTAACTGACTAAAAACCATCCATGTTCCTTCCTCGCGGTTTACGATCCGGGGCCGCGGTATCTCTTTCGAACAGTCCCGCAAACCCGGAGAAAACTCTAAGAGGGAGAGGACTCTAATGTTAGAATAATTCAGAAAGGTCCTACGACTAAATTAATCAGAAAAAATAGCGGAGGAGTACAAAAAGAGCTCAGTAGTTGCCTTTGGGGCCTTAGACCAACGAGGTCTTCAAATAAAAGCTTAAATGCCTATTGTCACGACAGCTGGGTACTGGGTTGTGGAGGACAGATAAGCAGTGGCTCCGTTCAAATACTGGTATTCAGTTGCATCCCGTAAGACTGGGTGCCGACCACGGGAGACCCTGGAAAAAGACAGGCAGATGATGAATGGATGAACATTTAAATAATAGTCTTTACTGCGACCTCAGGCTAGACTATTTTAATACAAGTATATTGCTACTATTCAAGCTTTACAAAAACGTAGACATGGCCACCGAGAGAACCTTTTGAAGTATAGTGTCGTGCCCTTTTTCTAAGAGCTCTATTTATAAGCTCTCTGTATTGAAAATGAAGTTGAATGAACCTTTGTTTTCCACCGTACATAGTTTCAAAGTTCTAAACTCAGAGCTTACTAAATATAGGATTCATTGAAATACATAAATTTTAATGAAACCCACCATTAATGGCGGCGCAAAGTTTAAAGTTTCCCAGCAATTATTTACATTTAACACCCTGTATATATTTTGTCAACCCTGACCTCGAACAACTCCAGATAAACTGTTACCAATTGTCAATATTTAACGTATTCTTGCATTCTTTAAACCGAATACTTTACTGTAGGTAGGTACTAAGCCTTATAGAATAGCTACAGTATTCGTAAGGCTCCGTCCGCGACCTCTGACCACACGACTTGTGTGAACAGCGCGACAGCCAGTTGTTTATTCGTGTGATTACGCGAACACAACTCATGTCGCGATAACTAGTAGCATGTTATAAAGGACCTAGATCCCATGACCGCCAGAGCTACGTCATTTTATCAATCACAGCAAAAGGGTCTGGCGGGATTTCCACCATACAAAGTGTCTGGCAGTAGAGAAGACGAATGATTATACTAGCTCGAAGCATCATCATCTCAACAGTCATCTCGAACATTACATATTTTATACTAGCACAGTGATTTAAAAAATCACGCTTTTTAGTATGACGGAACGTGGCAGCAGATATCTGCCACAGCAACCACGACTGACTCTGCTTGTTATCCAATTGTTCTTACATGTTAAGGTATGTACATCTTCAGAAAAGATTCAGCTTTTATACAATGACTTAGGCCTGGCGGTCATGAGATCTCCCTCTTAAGTCTTTATTTATCATATTACTTTGTTCTCGCTGACGTCACGCACGACCGACCGTCAGCGCGAATTCGGGCCTAAACAGCTTATTTCATTTTGTTTCTGCCGCGGTCACTGTCGCAAGCCGCGTGCATGTAGTTTGAACGCGTATTACGTGGCCAAGGTACGGTATTCGTAAGATCGTATAGAACGCAAAGTAGGGCAACATTAAAAATTTCGGGACCTTCGCCGAAGCAGCGAATTGGTTTTTAAAAATACGATTGCTTTAGTATCCAAATGCTGTCGCAATTTGTGCTAGTGATTTTAGAGGTTCGTTGTAAAGTTGGATGTTGTATTGAATTTAGGGTGAGGCAATTCGGTTTTGTACTTGAATGTTTTAGGTCTAGTACCTATTTTACGAGTGACTTTTATACAACGTGTAACAGAAATGGTATAGTCACATGAAAGGGTGTGCTGCAGACCATCAAGCTGAACCACTTTCTCTATGGGACCACCATCGTAATCGCGAAAAAATAATCAGCTGTCTCATACAATTGGTCGAGTAGATTATTGGAATTTTGTATGGCCATTGCATGGCATTTGTGGGGCCGTTGATTATTTTTTTTCGATTTTCTGTTAGACGGTGTAGAAGGACAAAATGTTTATTTATAATAAGGTTTGTGTTGTGTTATCTATTTGATTTTTTGTTTGTTTGTGTGTTTGTTACGATTTAACTCAAGTACTGTTCAACCGATTATAAAAATTCTTTCACCATTAGAAAGCTACATCTTTACCGAACAACGTTAACTACAAATTATATTGATATCAATGATAATCATGTAAATTAACCGATCCATCACAATTTTTGCGGATGAACTCGCGGGCGAATTGCTAGTTTTAAACAAAAGCGCTTTTCATGCATGGTGTTATTTTTGCGGGTGGATGGTTATGCATCCTGGATCTTTTAAATATTTTTAATAAAATAGTAGTTCGTACAGAAACTATCGACTACATACATTGGTAAGGGCTAACTGTGAACGGAAGCGGCAGATGTACTGGAGATTCAATTTAATTAAACTTTAATTAACGGAAAACAGAATATGACATACCTACATAGTATTCTGTTTTCATGAAACATTTATGGATTCTTGCCGGAGACAAATTAGGTTAAGGCTTGGTACAAAAAAAAACAATTTTCTTACTATATACAACGTGTAACGTTAAATGCGCAAAACCTAAAAATAGTTTGATCAGAATCACGAGCAGAATCAATTGAACCACTTTTTAATGTAGGTCACATTTTTCAAAAAAATCTGCATTAATAATGTTGCTCTGCCTATTTATTAATAGGTCAAGCCATCACGTGCGCAAACCCGCCAAAATAGGTAAACAATCAAACACAAATGGCTGTCGTCCAATTTAAATTTTCTCATACGTGGGATAATAATAGTTCTTGCCAGTAAATCTAATTGCCAGTAAAATTAAAACAGCACATTAAACCTTCAATTTTTTTTAAATGTATTTTTTTTTGTCTCAGTATTAGTTCAATTGAATTAAAAATCATTTGGGGTGTCTGAGGTTTTGCGCATTTAACGTTACACGTTGTATACCTACTATAATAATAATGAATAATAATAATAATCAAGAGCCTCGACCAACATCTTAGGAGGCTCTCGCTTGGCAGCTGGATCAAGGGCTTGATTCAGAAAGCAGTACTTCTCGACACGGCACGTATTGTTAGGAGGTTCCTCTCTCAAGAGCCCTGACCACCGGTAGCTCGGACCCTGTCCCCAGCGCTGGTGGGCTACTGTTTTTTATGTTTTTAAATGATTTATTGTTTAAATTTAGTTTTATAAATAAATATTTAAAAATGTAATTAATATGTTAAGCAATGAATAAAGGAATGAATAATAATAATTATCGCTGAACATTACACACAGCGCCATCTAGTGCCACACTAAGCAAGGCTTGTGTCGTGGTCACTAGACAGTTGATATACCTACTACACATATACTTTTTGTTTGTAAATACATACTTATTCTGTTTTAGGCTTTCACGGTTTAAAACTAAACTTAATATTGTCACTTACTTGTGACAATATAAGTTTACATACTTATTATACATATACACATCCATGACTCGGAAACAAAATTAAATGTTCATGCTCATCACACAAACATTTGCTCCTACCGGGATTTGAACCCGGGACCCTAAGAACGTTAGGCAGCCTCACTACTGCTGCGCCATTCGGATCGTTGACTATACATACTACTATAATATACTATTAAAATACAAGATGTCGCTTTGCATCCTGACAAAATTCAAGGGTGTGCTACAGATCATACAACTGAACAACTTTCTCTATGGGACCACCATCTTTATCCCGGTAATAAGATCCCATGGGTCAATTTCAAACTTCACGTGGGCGAAGCCGCTGGCAGAAGCTAGTACGCTATAAAGTCGTTTGCTTACATTTGATATATCTTAAACATGAAACTACCCTTTGTTTGGTGCCCTCCCTTTTCGTCACATGTCTTTCTTTCTCTCTCTAATTATTAAAAGTTACCAACAAAACTAATGTTCCACTTTAGAGTCAAGCGTAAAATGTCAAATAAATCGTGCTAGTGTACCATATTATTAACCCTTGTCATGATGACACCTTATTTCCGTGTGTTTATAGCTGACAAAGTATCAAGTAGGGTCTAAAGGCTCCGCTTTACGGTCGGCGCGAGACGAAATACCTCGCCATTTATAGGGTTAACATCTCTATCAAATTGATGGGTATATAATGGCGTGGTGTTGGACTAAATAAAGGATAGTGATTTGTGATTATAAACATTTGTTATCACAAATGTTTATGATCACAAATCACTATCCTACACTACACTAAAATCTCGCCAAAAAATGGGGCTATCGCCCATGTGGGGTGGAGATTTTCATAATGTTTACCATAATCTGCCTAGCCTTTTCTCAAATTTATTGGGGTCGGCTTCCAGCCTTACCGGATGCAGCTGAATACCAGTATTTTATATGAAGCGACTGCCTATCTGACCTCCACAACTCAGTTAGTACCGGGTACCTCTGATTTTTCGGATTCATGTGCGTATTTTGTAATTATCACTTGATTCGATGAAGGAAAACATCGTGAAGAAACCAGCATGCCAGAGAGATATTCCTCGACGACATGTAAAAGCCAAGTCAGAGGTGAGGTTCTAACCACACGATAAAGAAGGAGTAAGACTGGGTAATACGGTACCCCTTGATAAGGCTGTTCTTGTCAGACTTGCAAGCCACTGACTACTTGTAACGACTGTCAAAGATCTACAAATGACAGTCGGTCAAAGCTTACATGTTTAATAAAAACTATGTTTTGTTATCCTCAAATCAGCCCGGAATCACCCACTGCTGGGTATTAAGGCCTTCATTTTCTTCCGCCACGCTTCTCGGATGTTTTGTTATAATTATCGTATAAAGGGTGTAAAACACCTCTTCACGAAGCCGAAAGGCGCAAAGTCGTTTCCCAGCAATATTTTTTGCATAAAGTTACTTAGTTTGATGTACAGAATGCTTGGTTGACGGCTTCGTGATGGGGTTGTTTACACCCTGTATACTTTCTTATTGCATTCAGATAAAAGCGGTTATTTTTGAAGTAACAAATAGACACTTCAATTTGATTTTGATATTTTTCATACATAAAAACGAAGCCATAAACAAAACCAAAGCATCCCCGCCCTCCAGAGCATAAGTCTAACAAGCGTTGAAATTAAATATTATGAAAATCCGACACAGTTCCAAGAAATGTCGTCATAAATAAGTTAGAATAGGCTCCTAAGTACGTGAGGACGTTACCAAGTTAGGACACCTAAGGAACCTGAATCGTAAACAGTCGAGACTAGAATTTTGATGATATTACATTTTTGTGGTTTTTTGGTAAATGTTTTTCTAGCAAGTGCCGCCACGGCTTTGATTGTAGAGTTGTTGAAAACTATTTTAAAAGATTTTTCTGCATTAAAAAGACGGTTTTTGTATTTTGCTATTGTCATAATTAACCCCCGACGCAAAAACGACGGGGTGTTATAAGTTTGACGTGTCTGTGTGTGTGTGTGTGTCTGTCGTTGGCATCGTAGTTCTCGAACGGATGAACCGATGTTGATTTTGTTTCTTTTTGTTTGAAAGGTGAATTAGTTAGGAGTGTTCTTAGCTATGTTTGATAAAATCGGTCCAAGATGGCGGCCGCCACAAAATGACGGATTAAAATAATTTTCACAATTCTCTCAATATGGGTATCAAATGAAACGGCTTGACTATTAGAATACTATACACTATGATAAATTTAAAATCCAAGATGGCCGCCATCACAAAATGGCGACTTACATTTTTTTCAATGAGTATGGGTACCAAATGAAAGGGAAGGGAATGAGGAATATTAACTAACGAAATAAGATGAGGAAAGTGGAGTGATCACTGGTAGTACATAGGACCTAACGATTAAAGAATTATTTTCTACTTAACTTTTAGTAGGTACCTACATTATGTGTCGGGGTTTTTTTTAATTTTAATTTAATTTTACTTGTTACAAAAGAACTTAGCTGTCAGTATACAAACAGACAAAAAAGAGTCGTCTTTTTCCTTTCCACGTCATATCAATTGAATCTGACCGAATTTGAGGGTATTTTAATTGAATTTTATTTGATTTAAAACTTGTAGACTACTACTTAAACTCTTAAAATTGCAATATTTATGCAACCGTCATTTGCTAAAAATAATAAAAAACCGGCCAAGAGCGTGTCGGGCCACGCTCACTGTAGGGTTCCGTAGCTTCCCAGACCATTAAAAATACCAACATTTTTCGTCAGCAAAAATAACTTTGTTTTTCATAGTATTTGTATGAAAAACAAAGTTATCATTTGCGTTTTTTTGAAAAAGTGCTATATAACTCAAAAACTATTCAACTCATCAAGTTGAAAATAATTTTCCTAGAAAGTTCATATAAAGGTCTACTTCTGTGATTTTTTTCATATTTTTTAAACTTATGGTTCAAAAGTTAGAGGGGGGGGGGACACATTGTTTTTGACTTTCGGAGCGATTATTTCCTAAAATATTAATATTATCAAAAAATGATTTTAGAAAACCCCTATTCATTTTTAAATACCTATCCAACAATATATCACACGTCAGGGTCAAAATTAAAAAAAAAATCGCTCCCCACTTTACGTCTGGGGGAGGTACCCTAATAAAAATGTTTTTTTAAATTTTTATTTTTGCACTTTGTCGGCATGATTGATATACATATTGGTACCAAATTTCAGCTTTCTGGTGCTAACGGTCACTGAGATTATCCGCGGACAGACAGACAGACAGACAGACATGGCGAAACTATAAGGGTTCCGTTTTTTGCCATTTGGCTACGGAACCCTAAAAAGGATTGTAATGCTCCCTATTGGCTCAGAAAAGTTAGGGACTTACATATTGGTTGTCTTTCAGGACACCTTGTCTTTTATTTAACGAAAAAAAATTACGTCTTAACCAAGGGGTCTAAAATTGCAGATTAAAATGAACTTAAATAAAGCGTTAAGTGGTTGTAAAGTGACAATTCATAATAAGTTCATCTGCGACCATTTTCAGAATTTTCTGATTCTCTGACCATGTTAAGAATTTTAACGGGATTTGTGATTATTATTATCTTATTGTGATTCTGTTGAAGGTGTCCTGAACGATAGCTAACAGAAAAGTACCTACCTTTTCTAAGCCAATAGGTACAGTTCTGTGTATTATTTTTACAATTATGATTACAGGAATATTGCAAGTATAAGGTACATGTTCACCAAAAAGATGACGGTCTGATTATCTAGGAACATGTCACAGTGACAGCGGTTTTTAGATAATCAGACTGTTATGTTTTCGGTAAACATGGACCTAATTCTACAAGGTTAAAACATAACCCTACCTTGGTAATCGGGTAAAATGCAAATGAACTTGAATGAAACTCCCTCAATATTTTCAAGAAAACAAGGATAAAACTTTACAAAAATTAAACCCAATTAACAAAAGTCTTAATTACGATTCTAACTCTGAAGTTTACCCAAAGCAAAGTAAATCTTAGCAAAAGATTCCCCCAAAGCTTCCGCTATTAACAAATCAATTAATACCTTCCCAACGTTTAATAATATTAAACCAACTCTTTAATCTTTAAACTAATTTAAGATTACACTTCATAAACTTCGCGTTCCCAGAAGTTTCAAAGTCTAAACTTCCCTATAGCATACCAACTATTTCAATCTTAGTTGTTACTACCTTCGTAAGGATTATTTTATGTAAATAAGTGTTACGGACTCTTTGGTTTTTTTTATTCTTTGTCATTTAAATTGTTTTTTTTTTTACGTCTGTCGTTTTGGTTCTGTTCAACTGTGATTTTCTTTCCTTCTTATCGATTAAAATAATAAAATATTCATTCATTACAAGGTAATTATTTCACTTTTCGATAATAGTCCTCTACCTCATCTTTTTCATTGGTCCTTCGATTAGTTTTCAGCGCCTATTTTTTATCACAACATAGTCACCCACTTACTTTTATTCACTTTTATTTCGTTCCATAAGCTTTCATCCACGTAGTTAGTTATGATCACCCGTAACAAAGGCAAAATTATGTCGGCCAATCCCAGCCCCGACACAAGTATTCCTCAGCCTCATAGCTCCGGTTTGCCGACTAAAAGCGTACGCAGTGAACACACCGCGCAAAGCCGCTCATCACATTCGTCGGCAACTGTGAGAGCACAAAAAGTAGCGGCAGAGGCGCTCGTCCTACGTCGGCGCCTGGAGCGCGAGCAGGAGCTCGCTGAACGTGAGCGCGACCGCGAACGTGAACTCGCCGCGTTACAGCACCAGGTCGAGGAGTGCGAGCTGCAAGCCGAGCTGGCGGCTATCGATGCCGACGCTACAAGCGCAGGAAGCCGCGCGAGCCATCGGAGCTCTACACGGGTGAGCGTAAACAGAACAAAAAAATGGATTGAAAATCACAATCTTGACAGCTGTGTTGATAGGGACGTCACTGCAGTAGGATGTGATCAAGGTCAACCTGGCACACCCCCCGGTCACTCGGTACACCCACCGATGACCACGCGGACAACTGCACTCCCTATTAACCTCCGAGCATCCGAGGCGGTTGGGTGTAGGCCCCCGCTCATTTCCACGGAGCTTGACCAACCTGCCACACTTTTACAAGCTGTAGCTGACACCGCGGCCGCCGCAAAGGCTCTCGCATCTGCCTCTGGTGTAGAGAAACTGGAATTGCCTCAGTTCTACGGCAATACTTTGCATTGGCTACAGTTCAAACGTACCTACAATGTTACAAAAGCTAATTTTTCTCCGCTAGATAACATAAACCGACTTGACATTGCGCTGCGTGGCACCGCGCGTGAGGCCGTGGCGGCGCTGTTGATGTTGACGGAGGACCCGGAGGAAGTCATGCGCGCCCTCGAAGATAACTTCGCGCGCCCCGAGCTCATCGTTTACAAGGAGGTTAATTCGTTAAAAAACCTTCCACGCCTAGGTATCGATCTCAAAGAACTCGGAATACTTTCTAATCGGGTACGTAATTCGATATCTACAATAAAGTTATTGAACCACTTAGAATACCTGAGTTCACCTGAGTTGTTCCACGCTGTTCTTGGGAAACTTAACCCCACTATGAAAATTCGGTGGACCGATTTTGCGGCCCAGGACACTACAGGACGCCCGAAACTCGAAATTCTGTCCGACTTTTTAAAGCGTGAGTTAGATCAACACATTCGTTTTGGTATGTCACCTGAGTTTAGTGCGACACAACCGCAACCCAATATTTCTTTTGATAAACCACTGAAGCGTGAAAATGTTCACAATGCTGTTATGAAGTCAAAACATACTCCTAAAGTCGGGTCTACAATAAAACGAGAGTGTGTATTTTGCAAAAAAGATCATAACATTAAGGAGTGTACACATTTCAAATCTTTGTCCATCGACGATAGATGGCAGTGGTTGCGTGAAGCGAAGGTTTGCTATAGGTGCTTAAAGGCTAGTTCACACCTGTGGAAAACGTGTAAAGTGGATCCGTGTGGTGTTGATGGCTGCCCTTTTCGGCATAACGCGCTTCTTCACCGGCAGCCATCGCCGCCGCTCGTCAATACACTTAACGAGCAAGCCACAGATGCTGTTACACACCCGACAACTGTTGAACATAATACACACCCTACGTCAAATGCTGCTGAACCGACCGGTGAAAAAGTGATTGTGTCTACAACCTCGACAGGTGCACAAAAACCGAATACTATTTTAGCTCTTCGCCCTCGTGCTTATTTAAAAATAATACCAGTTACAGTCTCGGGCCCTGCTGGAACCTGCAACGTGTACGGGCTCCTTGACGACGGGAGCACCGCGACCATCATAGATTCCAGCATCGCCAAACTGATAGGGGCGACCGGGCCACAACAGACCATAACGGTAAATGGCATAGGTGGTCTCGAGCGAAATACCACAATATCATATGTAGACTTTCTCATTAAAGGTAGACACACACAGGATACATTTTTAGTAAAAAATGCTCGATCTATGGAGTCATTGTGTTTGCGCCCGCAGTCGGTCAAACGTGAAACGATTGAGTCTTTTTCACATTTGTCCGACCTGGTTGACGTTCTGACATACGACGACGCAACTCCAACTATCCTCATTGGAGCTGAACATTGGCATTTGTCAATCAACCGCGAAGTTCGAGTTGGTAGAAGGAACGAGCCCGTTGCCTGTTTGACAGCTTTGGGCTGGACTCTATACGGCGTTGCTTCTAGCAAAACGAAGTTGATTGAGTTCGTTAATCATACGTACGTGGATACAAACAATGATGACAGTTTAGAATCATTGGTTAAGGAACAGTATAAACTCGACTCTATAGGTATTACTAAAACGGAAACTCTGCATAGTAAACAAGACCAGCGCGCAGTCGACATTTTGGAAGCGACTTCCAAACGGTTGCCTACTGGTCGGTTTGAAGTAGGCATGCCGTGGCGCGACGATATACAGCGTGTTCCAGACAGCTACCCACAGGCGATGTCACGTTTTTTAAGTTTAGAACGACGGATGGCCAAAGAGCCCGAATTTGCTAAAGCATACAATGTGTTCATAGACAACATGGTTACGAAGGGTTATGCAGAGGAATGTGCTACAGATACATACTACACACACTGTGGTAACAAACCTGACGGCTTATGTGACAAATCTGGCGGCTTTCGTTTTTATCTACCACATTTTGGTGTGTACCACCCCCAAAAACGAAAAGTCAGGGCAGTTCACGATGCAGCAGCCAGGAATGAAGGAGTCAGCCTGAATTCCTTACTGCTCTCCGGTCCTGACCTACTCCAGCCGTTACTTAAGGTTCTATTTCGTTTCCGGGAGGGTCGCATCGGAATAACCGCGGATATCAAAGAGATGTTTCCTCAGATCCGGGTTAGAGAGCAGGACAGAGACGCTCTTCGGTATCTGTGGAGACCTGAAAAATCACATGTCATAAAGGAGTTTAGGATGACATCTGTCATTTTCGGTGCTTGCTGTAGCCCCTTTATAGCACAGTTTATAAAAAACAAAAATGCTCAAGAGCACGCACATACACATCCAATAGCCGTGGACGCTATTTTGTTCAGTCATTATATGGACGACTACATCGACTCACAAGATAGCGTTGACGAAGCAGCCCAGTTAGCGGCAGATATTGTGACCGTGCACAATGCAGCTTGCTTTGAGATGCGAGGATGGATTTCCAATGAGCCAGGGGCACTAAACCTTGTCGCTGAGGAGCTCAGGGCCGCTCAACCGTTGGAAGTTGATCTTGGCGAATCTAATAACAGCATCCGAGCCCTAGGTATTGCATGGAACCCTACCGCCGATGTTTTGGGTTTTCGAACAGGCTTAATTGGAACAGTCCCTAGTTCACTGACAAAACGCAAGGTGCTGTCACACGTTATGCGCGTTTACGATCCTTTAGGTTTATTAGGACCCATAGTCGTCAAAGGACGGATTCTGTTTCAACAAACCTGGAGATCTAATATCGACTGGGACACGGAGCTCCCACAAACAGAAGCATCCAAGTGGTTCGAATGGTTTCAAGACCTGACAAAAGTCTCTTTGCTGAAGATACCGCGTTGGTATGCAAAGGCGAAAGGCTACGAGCCTTCCCACAGAGAACTTCACGTCTTCGCAGATGCAAGTGAGCTTGCTTACGCCTGCGTTGCCTATTGGCGTTTGATATACCCTGACGGCAGCATCAAGCTCACTCTCATCGCAAGCAAAGCCAGAGTCTCGCCGTTGAAACCAACGTCGATCCCACGTTTGGAACTTCAAGCTGCTTTGATAGCTTCTCGATTGGCACTTGTCATTAAGGAGAGCCATCGAAAAAAGTCAGTGCGTACATTCTTCTGGACTGATTCGATGACTGTCCTCCAATGGTTGCGCAGTGATGCGCGAGCGTTTAGACCTTTCGTTGCCCATCGGCTAGGTGAAATTTTAGAAAATTCTTCGGTCAAAGACTGGCGATGGGTACCGACAGATCTGAATGTCGCTGATGATGCAACCAGATTGCGCCCAATTCATTTGGAACCTTCACACAGATGGTTTTGCGGCACATCATTTCTTTTAAAGTCCCCAGAGGACTGGCCCATGGAGCCACTTAGCGTCGCACCAGTTCGGGAAGAGCTTAAGTGTCAACGGAACGAGCTGGTGGGACTGACTTCACTAAGCACAGCCTTACTTACACCTGTCACGGCGGATTTAGCTCGCTTCAGTGACTGGCTACGATTGTTGCGTGCCACAGCCCGGGTACACCAAGCTGCGGCTGTTTTTGGAAATATTTTGGCCACCATTCGAAATTTTAAATCAAACAGTGGGATAGCTCACCCCCGCTCCCACTCTTCACCAACGTCGACCACTCTTACACCCTTGAATGCCGACCTAATAAAAGCCGCTGAAAGGCACATATTGCAGCGGGTTCAACAGGACAGCTTTCTGCAAGAAATTCACTGCATTTTGAACAAGAAACCAATTCCTCCAAGCAGCCGCCTCATCAAACTATCGCCCTCTCTGGGAGAAGATAATCTTTTGCGTTTGGCTGGAAGGATAAAGGCCGTAGAAGGCATCGATCCCGACTCCCGTTTCCCGATCCTACTTGACGGTCGCCACCCAGTCGCACGGTTATTGGTAGAATATTACCATCGCCAAGCAGGTCACGCAAATCATGAGTCCGTGATAAACGAGATAAGGCAAAGATTCTGGTTGTTGAGACTTCGCAACACGGTCAGAGCTGTAGCAAACCAATGCCTCTTCTGCAGAATTCGCAAATCACAGCCGCTAAATCCAACCACTGGAGATCTTCCACCACAAAGACTAGCTCATCACCAGCGAGCGTTTACCTTCACTGGCATAGATTATTTCGGTCCTGTCAACATAACCATTGGACGCCGCCATGAAAAGCGCTATGTGGCCCTTTTTACGTGCCTCACGACCAGGGCCCTCCATTTGGAACTGGTACACAGCCTATCCGCCGACTCTGCAATCATGGGTCTCAGGCGTTTCTTTGCCAGACGCGGGATCCCGCAGACTATATATTCGGATAATGGAACCGCATTCGTTGGCGCAAACAGGATCCTACGCGAATTTTACACAAATGACGTGCAAGATTTTGCCGCCACAAAGGGCATTAAGTGGAGTTTCATCCCAGCGGCGGCTCCTACCTTCGGAGGATGCTGGGAACGCCTCGTCAGGACGGTGAAAGTAGCGCTGAACGCTACACTGAACGAAAGATATCCCAAAGAGGAAACCTTTTTGACTTTGTTAGCGGAAGCCGAGGCGATCGTAAATTCACGCCCACTCTCGCATGTGTCCACAGATCCAGATGACCCAACCACGTTGACACCGTTCCACTTTCTCATCGGGTCTTCATCGAACCAAACCCTGCCAACGACATTGGAAGACCGTGACCTGATCGGACGCTCTGAATGGAAGAAAGCATTAAAGTTATCGGATCACTTTTGGAACCGCTGGGTGCGCGAAGTGCTGCCGACTATGCAAACACGAACCCAGGTTAAGGGAGATCGTGGACAAGACCTCCTGATAGGAGACGTGGTTATTATCGTCGACGAATCGCTACCACGAGGGACATGGCCACGAGGCCGTATAGTGAAGGTGTTCCCTGGAAAAGACGGCGTTAATAGGGTGGTGGACGTTGCGACGGCCGGAGGTACGTTACGCCGGCCCCTCAAAAAACTTGTAAAGCTTGCCACATAAGGCTTCTTTTAACCTTGACTGTTGGTGCAGTGCTGCACGAGGGGCAGGATGTTACGGACTCTTTGGTTTTTTTTATTCTTTGTCATTTAAATTGTTTTTTTTTTTACGTCTGTCGTTTTGGTTCTGTTCAATTGTGATTTTCTTTCCTTCTTATCGATTAAAATAATAAAATATTCATTCATTACAAGGTAATTATTTCACTTTTCGATAATAGTCCTCTACCTCATCTTCATCTTCAATATTTTCAAGAAAACAAGGATAAAACTTTACAAAAATTAAACCCAATTAACAAAAGTCTTAATTACGATTCTAACTCTGAAGTTTACCCAAAGCAAAGTAAATCTTAGCAAAAGATTCCCCCAAAGCTTCCGCTATTAACAAATCAATTAATACCTTCCCAACGTTTAATAATATTAAACCAACTCTTTAATCTTTAAACTAATTTAAGATTACACTTCATAAACTTCGCGTTCCCAGAAGTTTCAAAGTCTAAACTTCCCTATAGCATACCAACTATTTCAATCTTAGTTGTTACTACCTTCGTAAGGATTATTTTATGTAAATAAGGATGAGATTCCCTTACATTTGCGTACGTAATTATATTTGTGTAGGTAAGTAATGTGTGGAGCATATCTTCGGATTTTGGTAGCGGTTTTGCTGTGTACGGGTATTTATATGATATCTACCTGAAGTTGTTTTAAATAGCATTACTGCAGTAGAATCGTTTTAAGCCGAAAAAACAAGTGATTGACAACAACTAAGAACTCGCAAATATACAAAAATACAATAAAATATAATGCTGTCAGGGTCTTCGGTTCGAATTCTGGTAGGAGCAAATGTTTGTGTGATGAGCATGAACATTAATTTGTTTCCGAGTCATGATTGTTTATATGTATAATAAGTATGTATTTACAAACAAAATAGTACCTATCTATGTATTATATCAACTATGTGGTGTCCACGACACAAGCCTTGCTTAGTGTGGCGCTAGATGGCGCTGTGTGTTAATGTCCAGTGATATTTATTTATTTATTTTTATTTTAATCATCATCATTATCAGTCTATTAATGTTCCCACTGCTGGGACACGGCCTCCAATCACTGAGAGGGAATGGTCTATAATCCACCAAGCGGACCCAGGGCGGGTTGGTAGATGTCATAATGTCTTCGAATTTTTGGTCCTAGGACATGACGGTTTCCTCACGAGAGAATAAAACTCAGTAAGGATAAAATATAATATTTTATATAGAAAAATGTGTAAGCGATAGCTATAGGTGTTAATGCTTTTTCTTTCTTTCTTTCTATGAACAATCACGAACAATCACGGAAGAAATTTCGCAAGTTACAGTATCATTTAGTTATAAACCAATAAATATAAAGTTGTGTTGATGACTTTAATGTTTATATAATTCTATAAATACATACGTGCTGCGGTTTCAAATTATATTTTTTTCAAAATAAAGCCGGATGCTGAACGGCAAATTGAATTCAAGATTTTTTTATTTCTCGGAATACAATGGCGCTTTTAACTTAAGGCTAGCGATCGAATCTATGTTTAATAAAATAAAATAAATATCGCTGCACATTACACACAGCGCCTTCTAATGCCACACTAAGCCACGAATCTTGTGTCGTGGACACCAGATAGTTGGTGTACGGTCAAAAAAGCTATTTGGTTTACAGTTCAACATAAAAATTAATTACATTGTAAAATGTAAACCAAATAGCTTGTTCGACCGTACTACATAGGTACTTATTGTTTGTAAATACATACTTATTTAACATATACTCCTTGACTCGGAAATTGGTCCTACTGGGATTCCAAACCCGGGACTTTAAGAACGTAAGGCAGCCTCACTGCCGCTGCGCTATTCGGGACGTGTTTCGAGAGCTCAGTAACTGTTTTCCACAAAGCAATCTAAAGCAGTATTATTTACCTATACCTAGAAGGAATATGATATTTTCAAGTGGGTAGGATAATATATTTTTAGACTGTTAAACCTTCACCGAAACCCTGTACATAATGTAGACCTACTAGGTAATAGTGTAAGGGACTAAGTATATAGCGTTACATAGACTTACTTCGTTTGATGGGCACAAATAGAACACAGAAAACTATTGGGGTGTAAAAAGCTAAAATGTAACTATATTTTACGTGTTATTTAGTACCTGATGGGTGTCTGAACTGTCTGACAAACAGTCTTTCCTGTGGCTAGACACAGTAAATCATCAAAGTCAGTGTAGGAATTTGTATGTTTTTCTAAACCAGTGCAACTCCTGAAAGCCAGAATCAACCGTGGTGCCCACCAATAAAGCGCTATGACAATGGAGCTCGATAAAGTCCCAGAGAAACAATTGAACTCTCTTGAAAAAATAACCATTGGAGGAGTACGGAAAACATAAATTCCACTTCCCTCCATATCAGCAGGAGACAGAACAAAACAAGGCCAATAGGAACAAAGTAACTTTTACTACTGGGATAAGCCCAGTTGCCTAACACCACAGATAATAATAATATTATCATCATTCCTAAGTCCTAAGTTAGTGAACTGTTACAATTGATTCAAATAATAGGTAAGTATGGCAAAAGCGCTTGAACGCACGGTTTGTTCTAGTTTCTACAAGGTCCGTATAATAACTAAATCCGGATGTAATCTGTACACTATCAACATAATATTGCATTCATTCTGTCAAAGACTGTATGCTATACAATATGATATGATATATGTCAGATACATCTTACTGCGAGGAACTTCTAAATACAATAACTCTCTTTTTAAAAAGCCCTTATTTACTAATTCAACTACTCCAAAACGATCAATACAGCTCAAAAGATAGCCAGTCTTACTTAATGCATATCTTTTATACCTATCTTTTATAGCCACGTCTTCAAGCCGGCCTAGTTTTAGGCCCATGCAAATACAAGTATGGCGTTACAAATACCTAGAATAGTTTCGAAAACACGAGTTTCGTAAATGCCTGCACGATTCAGCGGTTTGTACTGAGATTCCCAAAGTATTTGAGTAAAAATGCTAGTGCTTGAAATATTTTATCAAGATTTATGTCGTTGTTATTCTAGAGGTGAAGAGAAGGTTGAATTCTGTTACATAACATAACGTACTAGCTTCGCCCGCGTTGTGTTGGATATTTATCCCACGGGATCATGCTACAGGGATAAAAACGTATTCTGTGTTAATCCAGGTTATAAACTATCTGTGTGCCAAATTTCATCCAAATCCGGTCAGAAGCTTTTGCGTGAAATAGTAACAGACATTCATACATCCTCACACATTTTTGCATTTATAATATGTTCTCCTAGTACTTTCTGTTCAAATTCTAAATTGATTCCTCTCGTAACAAACCTTAGTGTGGCAGAGAGACACAAAAATAGCAGTCAGCTCCCAAAGTTACAAGGAAACCTCTAGTTGATACAAGAGGTTTCCTTGTAACTTTCAGAGTTGACTGTACTGTACATAATGTTTAGTTGTCGAAATGGCAAAGTTACGAAATGGGACGATGTTTGTAGGATTTCAACAGCAATTTCTTTGGATTGAAGTCCGAGAATCATGAAATTTTGAGAATGGCTTACAGTACATGTAAAGGAAAAAATCTTGAAAAATATCAAGTAGCACATGGCCGGTTTTTTGAATTATAATATCGCTGTTACGTCGTCACTATGTTTGGGCCCTCATATAACGCCAGTAATGTTACAAATCTCATGTATGTGGTACTTGGCATTAGTTGGGCCAACGAGGCAGTTCAAGTATAATACCTCGTTATTTTTTAACAACTTCTAAGCCAGGCCACTGAAGTATTACAGATAACAGAAACAGTAAGATTGAGTAGTACTAGCTACTCTTTGATCTCAGTATATCAAAGTACATATATAAATATACTGTTATTCTTTTTTTGTTACAAGCAATTAAAAAGTTAAAGAAATAAAATAGGTGGATACGGGACTGTCATAGACATGTATTGTCACTAAAACCAAAGGTGTGTCCAAAACAGCTCAATTGGTAGGAGCCCCTACCAATTAAGCTGGTTGGAAGATTTGACCAATAAGTATGGATTGGTCAAAAACGAACTAACAAGGCAAGTTATATTTAACTTGCCTTGTTAGTTAGTGATGAAGACCAAGGTGATGGAGGAAGACTTTTGGCCGCAGGACGTGATGTTACGTCGCTTCCTCAAACAAGTACCACTGGACAGCTTGCCAACACAAGTGAAGTGTGAAGTGCCAACAAAAGTGAAGTGTGAAGTGCCAACCCAAGTGAAGTGTGAAGTGTGAAGTGCCAACCCAAGTGAAGTGTGAAGTGTGAAGTGCCAACACAAGTGAAGTGTGAAGTGTGAAGTGCCAACACAAGTGAAGTGTGAAGTGCCAACTCAGATGAAGTGTGAAGTGCCAACACAAGTGAAGTGTGAAGTGTGAAGTGCTAACACAAGTGAAGTGTGAAGTGCCAAAAGTGCCAACACAAGTGAAGTGTGAAGTGTGAAGTGCCAACACAAATTCAATTCAATTCAATTCAATTTATTTATTTCAGGCTACAATGACCCATAGATATATACCTACCTTATAAACTGACATGTAAATTAAATACAAAACTTGTGTTAATAAATAAGACTTAAAACTATGTTAGTAACACTTCACTTAGACACACTTCACTTCTGTTGGCAAATGAAGTGTGAAGTGAAGAACACTTAGTTTTGTATTTACTTTATAAATGTTAGTACCTATACATGATTATCTATGGACCTTTGTAGCCTGAAATAAATAAATTGATTGAAAAGCTTGTAACAATTTTTTTATCACGAGTACTTTCGTTCATCAAAAAGGAAAATAAAATTATCTCTGGTCTCATCACGCAGTATTTTAATTTTTAGCTGACTAGCGAAAGCCTTTTCACAGTTTTTCGCTTCTGACAGTAACCTTATTGCAAGGAGGTTAGAGATCTCTTTGATGATTTTGAAAATGATGCAAAATCCAAGTTTCTATTGCATGTTTAAATAGCATGTTCAGAATTCCCAGTACCTTTCAACCAGGTCAATGCGCCAGCTGTGTTGTATTATCCCCAGAATCAGTGTTTTTTTTTATTACTTTGACTAAATTTAGCACCGTTTCCTGTCACGACACGAACTACTAAAAATATGATTTGCACAATAAAACATCTAATAAAATAATTAATGAAGTGTTTTTTATTTAAATTTACGACATCTTCCGCCATGCCTAATGCTAACACTCACGCACTTTCACACTGTTTGCATTTGAATAAAAAAAGTTGAAAAAAAAAAACATTTTGGAAGTGCCAGAAGAACCATAACAACAATGTTTTTGTTTTGACATTCAAAACGAGATGAACACTTACTTTGATTCTCATCAACTCGTCCCAAATGGGTCGTGGGCATGTGGGACGAGTCGCTGAATTACTCACACAGTTGGCATTTTATCGAAAAAAAGAAGATCGTACGTATAATTATATTTATTTTTACAGATTTTCTTTTCAAACGAAACCACCACCCAAGAAGCTGTTGACGATTAGTTTTATTCTTTATTGCACACAAAATTAAATAGTAAGTATAACACACAAACAACTACACAGGGTGGAGTTTTTCAATGCCACCTGGAGGGATATTACTCGAAATACTGGAGATGGCAAAATGTATCCAAAGGATAAATTCCTTTATTTAAAGAAAAAAAAAACAAATCTGCATTCCCAGATTTTTCGAAAATTTGCTTGCAACACTCGGGAACCGAACCGACTTAAGACGCCTGCGGAGCATGCGTATTTCATACAAACGTAATACCAAAATAATTTGTAAATTTAACATATTCCTAAGGTAGTGTGTATTTATTTCGATTGAATTACAGAATATCTAGGTTCCCAAATACATATTTTGATTGGACACTGATTTTAACAAGAGTTATAAGAAAAATAAGTTATCTATAGGAAGGTTTAAATTCCTCATATCTCGTCTTTGCATCAATATTCTCTCAAAAAACATATTTGGGAACATAGATATTCTGTAATTCAATCGAAATAAATACACACTACCTTAAGAATATGTTTGATTTACAAATAATTTTGGTTTTACGTTTGTATGAAATACGCATCCTCCGCCGGCCCCTTAAGTTCGAAAAAATAACACCACACAATAACCTGTACTTTTTTGACATCAATCTATAGGGCCATCCTTAATGGATCAAATCTCTCTAACAAACATGACACATTAAATGAAGGGATAACCATGAAATCTAAAGAACAGTTACAAATTCAATGGGATAATTCATAAGATAAAGCATATTTATTTCATGGTTTTCCTTTCATATAATTTATCATGTTAGTTACATTTGCTATCTCCAGTTAGTTTGAGTACCTACTTTCCCTCCAGGTGGCATTGAAAATAGCGTATCCCATTAAATGCATTCCATTCTATTTTTCCGTTTTCGTCAATACCTATGTTCGGACTATTTATTTATCTAATAACTTTTTACTGCTCCCTGTTAGTTATGTTTGAGAACCTCAGTCGTAGTATTCGGTAAAATAAAAACCGAGGAGTTTGGGTTGCGTGTTGCAATTATTACGCTCCACATGTTTCCCGCAATCTGGCGGGCACATTGATTTTTGTTCGGCCCTACTAATCGGATTACAGTCACATTAGTTCAGTAAATTAGTTTCCCCACGTGGTTCCTGTAACAGGGTATTGGTTGGAAATAATCTGGGGTAATCATGAGAATTATAGGTAGAGGAGACGATGGGAGACGAGCTAGTTATAATATCATTAAAATTAGCACTTCGCTCGACTTCGTCCGCAAAAGTTGTGATAGCTCAGCTAATATGAATGGTATACTTTATAGCCTATAGCATCCATGAATGGTATACTTTATAGCCTATAGCATCCATGAATAATGTAGCTTTCTGCCAGTGAAAGAATTTAGATTTGGATCACTTCCGGAGATAACCTACATACAAACTTACAAACCAACAAACAAATTTTACCTCTATGTAGATGGTGATGAGAGATTTGGGGATCGGCTTGCAATAACTAGCCAAGCCTAAAGTCAGATGGCCACTTTAAAAGTTTATAAAAAAACAAGCTTTTAACGATAATAGGTGAGATGTCATTTTTTTGATTTATTCCAGAAATCCCCACCGACAAATCCTCACTAGTGGGGATTATTATTTGTTGTTGTAGTTTTCTCAGCTAATCCTTTTAATTGAAACCGCACGCCATGAAAGTGCATAAAAATAATTAGTCCGTTATCTTTGGGAGTCCGTCATGTTGGATTTAGAATGACGTCACTCTCAAGTCTCAGTCCATGTATTGCCATCCACACATAACATATATGAGAAAAATTTTAGCTCAATCGGTTGGGGATAACCGTTACAAAATTCAGTTTAATACCAGTATGGAATTATTATGGATTCTAGACCAAATGGCTCTTCCACCATAATTTACATTTCAATATTCCAATGGAATAACAATATTTAATTAGACAGAAGGACGTAAAACACAGAGTTTATGTATCCAGAGGTAGTAATTTTCCTGGCTTTTGAATAATAGAGAGCGCCTTGAAAAATCAGCCCCTTGTAATAGTTCAATTTCTTGGGTTATGCATTACTTAAATGGTTTTACTTGTAAGGTTCATGTCTTGTATTTATTTTATGCTCGAAGAATAATATGTTGAGTATGCGGGCAGAATAGGCGCCGTGGAACAAGCGATAGATTGCACAAGAACAATAATAAACACAAGTAAATAAGAGTTTTTATAATATGCGAAATTTTCAGTACAAGCGTCAAACCATGGAATCAACAATAAGTGAAGTACAGAAGAACATGTCAATATAAAAATATATAAATATAAAACAGCCAGCAAGGCACTATGCATTTGATACAAACCTCAATACGCCCTCTCAAATGCAAAGGTTACTGCTTTTCATAAGTTAATCAACACAACATAACAAATAAAATAAATATGCATAAGTACCTACTCTTAAGCACATAAATGATACAAGAAAAAACTAAACGAAAGTTAACTCGTCAGCAAAGAAATAAAATTATGGATTGGCAAGGTTTACAAGACCTAAACCGTCCATACATCTGTTATGTTTTATGCTAGGCAGTGCTTTTGTCAATACATCTGCCAGCATAGATTCCGTAGGTACATGTCCCAACATTATATTTTTGTTGTCTTTTAAAACGCCCCTAATAAAATGATACTTAATATCAATGTGTTTGCTTCTGCCATGAAAGACGGGGTCCTGCGCAAGGAACATCGCTGATCTACTATCGGTATTAATAAAGATAGTGGCATACCCTGGTAAGTTCATTTCTGTTAGCAGGCTTTGAAGATATAAACCTTCTTTCAATGCTTCCGCAAGACTGACATACTCCGCCTCACAACTAGAAGTTGCTACTGTCTTCTGTTTTCTAGAAGACCAAGAAATACTAGCGCCTCCTAGAATAAATGAATACCCAGAATAAGATTTCCGATCTATTGGACAACTACCCCAATTCGCATCACAGTATGCTTGAACAGGCTTACCAGTTTTCTTATAAAACAGACCATAACTCGCCGTGCCCTTGAGATAGCGTAAAACCCTTTTTGCTGCCTTCCAATGACTTGAATTAGGATTACTTACAAACTGAGCAAGTTTAACAACAGTATTGGTAATATCAGGCCTTGTTGCTACTGACAAATACATAAGCGACCCAATTAGTTCGCGGTATGGCAATTTTTCGTCGACTTTCTCTTTTCTGGTTTCGTTCGAGAAAATATCGGACAATTCACTAGGAGTTTTGCAAGAATTGCAGTCATATAAATTAAACTTTTCCAAAATAGTCTTGACATAGCCTTCCTGTGACAACGTAATGCCATTTTCATTTTTTTGTATGTCAATTCCCAAAAAGTATTTAACCTTTCCGTAGTCTTTGAGATCAAACTCCTTTTTCAATTCATTTTTAAATCGGCATATCCGGCCTTCACAGTCTGATATAATTAGTATATCATCGACGAAGACAAGGACAAATAAATATTTACCATCTTGACGTCTCATATAAAGACATGGTTCATTAAGAGACTGTTCTAACCCCATGGCTTTAAGTTTCTTGTCAAGTCGTATATTCCACTGTCGCCCAGCCTGTTTTAATCCATATAAAGATTTCTTTAATAGACATGTATCACCTCCAGTTTCCAAGCACTCGAGCATTTCCTTTGCGTTTTCCACTACCACAGAATCTTCGTCATTATCATGTGCAAGTTTTAACAAACATTCCTTTAGTAAGCGAGGAATACGCATGTAAATTTGTTCGTCGAGGTTTCCATTCAAGTATGCAGTATTAATGTCTACTTGATGAATCTCCAAGTCCATCTCTACAGCAATTGCCATCATTAATCGTATTGTTTCTAATCTGGCAACGGGCGAAAATGTTTTTTCATAATCTACTCCAAAGCGCTGACTAAATCCTTGTGCTACTAACCTGGCCTTTTTCTTAACGGTTTTATCGACGTTTATTTTAGTAGTCAATACATATCTACAGCCAACGACATTTGTATGTGATGGTGTTTTAACAATAGTCCAAGCGCCCTTCTGCACTAGGCTTCTTATTTCGGACAAAATTGCGTCTTCCCATTCCGAGCATTCCGAACTACGTAAAGCGTCATCCAAAGATATTTCTGAAGCTACGCCTGCATATTCGTTGCATTCTCTATACTCTTCATATTCGTTGCATTCTCTATACTCTTCTGCTTCAGGCTCTCTATTTCTTTTTTCCACTTCGACGTAGTTATAGACCTTCTTTGGTCGTCCTGGGCAACCTGTGCGGACCATTTTTGGTCTACCGGATCCTCTCTTTAATACCACCTCACGTCCTTGATCAGGATTTAGTTCAAAATCGTGTCTATTTTCTACATTTTCTGGTCCTTCATTTGGACTTAGTTCAAGTTCTTGTCTGTTTGTTTCTTTAGTGAAGACAATCTCCATTGATGTCTGACTTTGACTATGACTTTTATCAACACTAGTTTGTATATCACTTCTAGAAGAAATCATTTCCATGAAGTCTTTTGCTTCATCAAGTGATCTTGTCGCTGAATCTGTTGATAACATCTCAACAAATTTTATGTCTCTGGAGACAACAAATTTTCTTTGCTCAGGGATCCATACCCTAAAGCCTTTGTTTGTCTTTGGATATCCTACAAATACTCCTGCGATTCCACGAGCGTCGAATTTACCTAGGTTCGGATTTTTATCCAGAACATATACTCTTTCTCCAAATCTACGCAGATAGGAAATATTCACTCGTTTTTGACACCATTTTTCATATGGAATATCACCGTTTAGGACAGAAGTTGGACAGCGATTCCTAACATAGCACGCCGTATCAATAGCTTCAGCCCAAAAACTTATGCACAAGTCACTATCTAGAAGCATACATCTGGCCATCTCAACCAGAGTACGATTCTTTTTCTCTGCGACCCCATTTTGTTGAGGAGTACGAGGTACGGTCAGTCGTCTTTGTATTCCCTCCTTACGTAAAAATTCGTCGAATTCTACATTTACATACTCCCCACCATTATCTGATTGAAAGTATTTTATTTTTGATCCGGTATATTTTTCGACATAATTTTTATACAGTTTAAATGCTTCTAAAGCTTTATCTTTAGTCTTTAGAAAATAAACTTCACACCAACGAGTACTGTCGTCAATAAAAGTGATAAAATATTTAGCACCCGTTTTTGACTCGCATCTCATCGGACCCACTATGTCGGAATATACTATATGCAATCTTTCATTACACGGACCGTTTGACTCAGTAAATGGTAACATGGTCATTTTGCCTCTAGCACAAATATTGCAACTACGCAAAGTGTTTAAATTGATCTCACTTGAGTTCACGCCATGACCTATTTTTCCTAACAATTTAATTACATCTTTGGCATTGAGATGCCCCAAGCGTTCATGCCACAGTTTCAGATCCGTCTTACAATCTGTTACTGCATTGACAGAATCGCATTCTGGAAGACAATATAGATTACCTTTACGGTGTGCAGTTAGCCTAACTTTACCGTTTTTATCGACAATTTCGGACACATTACGTGTGAATTTCACATCGTAGCCATTATCTGTAAGTCTTGCCACCGAAATTAAATTAGTCCTTAAGTCTGGTACGTAAAGAGTATCTTTAAACTCAACAAGTTGTGCCGAGTTACCTTTTAATACCGATAGTGTAACTAATCCCTTACCTTGAACCTCGGCACTCAAGTTAGTAGCCAACTTTAATTTACCGTTATATTCCTCAAGTGTACCACGGAATAAATTGACATCGTTGCATAAGTGGGATGTGCACCCGGAATCAAGCACCCATTGTTGTTTTAAATTGTCAACAATGCTACATTCCTCTATACCTGAAACATTTAAAGTCATTAATCCTTCATCTACATTATTACAGTGTTGTTTCGACTTCGGATAATCTTCCCGACAATCGGAGGCTTTATGACCAACACGGTTACAACGATAACAGGTCAATACTCTCCTTTCGTTAGCGTAATTGTCCTCCTTATACGATAAACGATTAGATTGTGACTGTCCTGGTGATCCTTTAGAGTTGACATCAGCACGCCATTTATTAAAAGTTTTCTTTCTGTCCCGTACATACAGTACATCATTCTCAGTATTATTCGCATTCTTCGATGCATATTCTTCCAAGATTTTCACTTTAAGAATCTCTGGCTTTGGTAAATCGTCACGGCTTTCAATAGCACATCGAAAATTTGAAAAACTCGCTGGTAAAGTATACAATAACATTATCGACAAAAGATCTTCGTGAATCTTTACATCCATAGCCTCTAGTTTGTCTACCGCATCAAAGAACGCACCAATATCTTCACGAATATCTCCAGAATCACCCATCTTGTGTAACAGTAGACGTTTTAGTAACATGGCCTTCCTAGCAGGCCCACGAGAGGCATAAATTGACTCTAGTCGCAACCATATTTCTCTCGAAGTCTTACAATTCCGTACATGACGAAGTTCCGTTGAGCTAATGCAAAGTATTAAATCAGCCTTTGCTTTAGCATCTTCTGCTTCCCATTTGCTTAAATCAGCCTCTTCTATCGGCTTAGATTTATTCCCATTAGTGTACATCCAGAGACCATTTTTAATAAGAATAGCTTCCGCTTGTAATTTCCAACTCTCGTAATTTTCTTTAGATAAGGGATCAATTCGTACAGTGCTCATTTTAGCTAAGTTATAATAGATAACTCACAAGAAATTCCCCGACGTCAATCCAGGTTCATTTCACTATTTTGTTTAATCTATTCTGGGCCCATAACCATTGTTGAGTATGCGGGCAGAATAGGCGCCGTGGAACAAGCGATAGATTGCACAAGAACAATAATAAACACAAGTAAATAAGAGTTTTTATAATATGCGAAATTTTCAGTACAAGCGTCAAACCATGGAATCAACAATAAGTGAAGTACAGAAGAACATGTCAATATAAAAATATATAAATATAAAACAGCCAGCAAGGCACTATGCATTTGATACAAACCTCAATATAATATGCCAATAATCTTTTAAGATTTGATTTAATTTTCTCTTTTTAGGGTTCCGTAGCCAAATGGCAAAAAACGGAACCCTTATAGTTTCGCCATGTCTGTCTGTCTGTCTGTCTGTCTGTCTGTCTGTCTGTCCGCGGATAATCTCAGTGACCGTTAGCACCAGAAAGCTGAAATTTGGTACCAATATGTATATCAATCATGCCGACAAAGTGCAAAAATAAAAATTAAAAAAAACATTTTTATTAGGGTACCTCCCCCAGACGTAAAGTGGGGAGCGATTTTTTTTTTAATTTTGACCCTGACGTGTGATATATTGTTGGATAGGTATTTAAAAATGAATAGGGGTTTTCTTAAATCATTTTTTGATAATATTAATATTTTAGGAAATAATCGCTCCGAAAGTCAAAAACAATGTGTCCCCCCCCCCTCTAACTTTTGAACCATATGTTTAAAAAATATGAAAAAAATCACAGAAGTAGACCTTTATATGAACTTTCTAGGAAAATTATTTTCAACTTGATGAGTTGAATAGTTTTTGAGTTATATAGCACTTTTTCAAAAAAACGCAAATGATAACTTTGTTTTTCATACAAATACTATGAAAAACAAAGTTATTTTTGCTGACGAAAAATGTTGGTATTTTTAATGGTCTGGGAAGCTACGGAACCCTACAGTGAGCGTGGCCCGACACGCTCTTGGCCGGTTTTTTTTACTCTGCTTTTCCACGTTTATAGTAGCATTTTTAAATAACATGCTCTGAAAACGGTTTAAGAAAACATCGTGAGGAAACCGGCATGTCGTAGAACTAAATATTCTTGGACATGTGACATCTACCAATCCACACTGGGCCCACGTGGTGGATTATAGGCCATTACCCCTCATAGAGAGGAGGCCTGTCCCAGCAGTGGGTACATTATAGGCTGATGATGGCAAGACGCATTTTTAAATCTCATTAGCATCAAGGGTAAAAAAAAGCTCTGCAAAAATAAAGATCGTTTCTTTTGAAGCGGTTTCGATACAAAGAAGATTGGCAGGGCTCCATGCAATCTGGGGACCACACTTAGTGTTTGCGTACATTCATAAAAATACTCTCAAAAGATAGATCTCGGAAAATTAAGATATAAGAATCTAGTTTTTATTAGTTTTATCAAAAGGCACTTCAATGAACAAAGTTTTAAAACAGCCGTACCCATTCAAGAAACTTTAATACCAAACGCTGTATTTTTAACCCAAGCCAATCCTTAATGGTACAGGTTAATGGAACACAACTCGGCCAAACTATTACGATGTCACAAATCGTCACGCACACAATTTGGTCATATTCGGCTACAATCGCCCATATTCGGCTAAGACTGGCTATATTAGGCGCCCCATAAACATCTTGTAAGATCAATATCGGCGTAGAAAATAACGCAAAACATTAACTATGGACATTAATTTTGTGGGCTATAATTTTATACGTGCTCCGCCGGTTTTAAGAGAGTTATGAATGAAAAAAAAACCGGGCAAGTGCGGGTTGGACACGCGCACTGAGGGTTCCGTATAAACTTGTAGGTATTTGTTATTAAACTACATATTTACGGTTTTCAGATTTTTCCCTTTACATGTTATTGTGTTGTAAGATATTGCCTCTTGGCAAATTTCATGATTCTATGTTAACGGGAAGTACCCGGTTAACGGGAAGTATGTTAACGGATTTTGATTCCCTTGTGAAATCGAGAATATGTGACATAAACGGTCATATCTTTTGATCGCGTTGATTAACAACTTTGATTTTCCACTGTTCCAAGAAATAGCATACTTAAGTATTTGATATTCATTTCAGGTTGAAACCTCCACGCGTTCCCTAGAATTTAAGTCCTGATAGACAGACAGACAGGCATACCTTCGGACAAAAATGTGATCCTATAAGCGTTCCGTTTTTAATGACTGAACCCTAAAAATATATATTGCTTTAGTATCATAGTTCCTCCATCACAGAAAAGTAAACCGTTCACATTGCCATTAAATTACACTCAATATGGCACAATAACTTTCTATGAAACTGGAATGTATCAGAGTTTCAACTTTATCTCTCTTCTATAAACCGTGCTGAAGAAGAAATGTTGGTCGCCGATAGGCCGGTTATTATTCAAGCTGTATATTATGTAATTCTGCTATTTATAATAGGGGATTTGGTCACCTGGTTGCACGGTTTTCATTACGGCTTTCGGTTTTACGATCGGTTGTAAGTATGCGAGCGTTGAAACGGTTATCGATTTTACGGAAGTTTGTGGTAATGTTATGACTTTAGAGACTATGGTGACAAAATATCACAGCAAAATTGGCATATTGAAATCATACAACATTAAAACAACCTGGATAACTACCCATTACATACCGAGTTTCCTCCGTTGGTCCCTGACATTTGTAGATCTATAAAACGGTTGTTACTGGTAGTATGTCTGACAACCAGTCTTATCAAGGATTGCTGTATTACCCACTACTAACTGGGTTGTGGAGGGCAGATAGGCAGTAACTCCATATATAATACTGCAGGTATTTAGTTGCATCCGGTAAGGCTGAGAAAAGGCTGGGCAGACGATGGGATTTTTTTGTTTTTTTGGATGGGAAATCATCAAATAACTTCTCCCACTCTGGGCGGAGCGGGGGGGGAGTGTCAGACTTTAACTGGCTAAAACCCATCCATGTTCCTTCCTCGCCCTTTATGTTCCGGGGCCGCGGTATCTCTTTCGAACAGTCCCGCATCCCCGGCGGGCAGACAATGGGGTGGAGATTTTAATAAGGGCAGACTATGGCTAACATTATTAAAATCTCCACCCCATGGAGCTATCACACATGTTTATAATCAGAAACCACTATCCTTTACTTAGACCAACACCACCCTATTAATATGTACCCATCAATTTTGATAGAGATGTAAACCCTATAAATGGCGAGGTATTTCGTCTCGCGCCGATCGCAAAGCTGGGCCTTTAGACTCTACTTGATACTTTGTCAGTCAGGAAGCCGACCCCAATAAATTTGGGAAAAAACAAAGCAGATGATGATGTCATTGTAGCGTCTATTCTTCTTATCTCCCTTCTTCATTCCTCTCTAACTGCTGAAAATCGTGACTTGACTTCAATGTATACAGAGTTTCTTCATCTTTTACAATCAGTGTTCTGGTGGAGAGTGGCCCTAATTCGTATCTACGTTAGGTTGTTCGGATTTTATGTCTGACAAGCCGCCCGACCCGGCTTTCCACGGGTGTAAGATAACAATTTAAATAAATAGCAATAGCAGTAGCCTAAGATAGTCACAAATAAAGTGGTTTTCTATTGGTAAAGAATTTTCAAAATCGGGTCAGTATCCAGAGATTACCCCCTACCACCACACAAAACTTCACCTCTTTAACCGACTTCCAAAAGGAGGAAGTTCTCAATACGTCGGAACCTTTTTTTTATGTATGTTCCCCGATTACTCGAAGATGGCTGGACCGATTTGGATTACTTTTATTTTGTTTGAAAGGGTATACTTCACAGGTGGTCCCATAATCATCAAGTCAGGGTCTAATGATGGGATCCTGGAGAAATAGAGAGAACTCTTCAAATTTTATAAGCACACATGAAGCGATTTGGGTAGTTTTCGGAAGAGTAATTTCTCGGAGTGGTCCCACTTCAATTTGGTGAAGATCTGATGAAGAACTTCGGAGATAGGCAACGGAACTCCTCAATAAATGATAGCAAATGAACTGATGATGATTGCTGAAATCTCATGTCTGTCTATTGTTTACACCAGTTCATAACATAACATCACGCCAATACGCTGTGAGGGGTAAGCCTGCATGTGAACCATTATTAAGTGAAAAATAAAAAAAAATTGCAAAATATAACACCGACTTCTAAAAACACAAAAAGTGAGTCTTTAGTTTCAGAATTCAGTAACAAAAAAACTAAACCAATCAAACAAAGCTTGTATTGTATTTTTAGAAATCGGTTATATTTTTTGCAAAAAAGTTCAAAACACCGTTTCGGGCTTCGACCAATAGACGCCCATTTTTTTGTTGTTGGAACCTCTGCTGGCAATGTGACCGAATTATCTCGCGATCATCATCAGTTGATGAAAACTGATTACATAATAATTCTCTTACCCTTATGCATACCTTATACTTACTTCCATACTTCTCTTCTCTACTACTCGTTATCTCATCAGACATCTCCTTTCGTGCTGTTTACTACCGAGCTGGTAGTGTTGAACTAACAACCTTGTGTGAACACCAATAGGGTTGAAATAAAGGCAAATTGTCTTCTGATATAAATAAGCTGGTAATACATTTACTAAAATTCACTCGAACCCAACCAAATCGTGGTAACACAACGACAGCGACTTCTAAGGTTGGTGAAGCCCGCAAAAAGCTGTGGCTCCTTAAATATCCCCCTCCGGCTCACTATGTTGAGCCTGTAGAAAAACTCCCCGCGGGTCGCCAACTGCCTTGGCCCACCTGGAAGACTCTAAATCGACTTAGAAGCCAAGTGGGCCGCTGCAGGTTCAACTTGGTCCGGTGGGGGTATTCTGATAAAGCTGAGTGCGACTGCGGAGCCTTGTCTCAAACCATGGCCCACCTCCTGACATGCTCTTTGTGCAACTCCACCTGCACTCTAAGGGACCTGTCCGAAGCCACCTCCAGCGCCGTCGACGTGGCTGAGTTCTGGTCGAAACAAATTTAATAAAACAACAATGGGAATCATCGACACGAAGAAGAAGAAGAAGAAGCGACTTCTAATTTGACTACAACGCCATCTATCGAGCTTGGGGTACAACTTTTGAACTTTTACAATACTCATTATGGTTTCTGCATTAACACGTGTCATATTATCATCCTTCACACAGTCCATCTATCGTCAACATGGAGACTGATAACAAACATAGATATAAAAAACAGTAATCTAAATCATTTGAAAATCGGGAAAAAAATCCTTTCCAAGAATATCAGTCTGACATATATCTGAGTGACAGGCGGTTGGCGTTTAGAACTCGACCTTCACAAGCTTCAGTAGGGTCCGTATTGCATTAAATAATAATGTTGGAAACGCAAAGGGTTTCGTCCATGCATTAGTTATGAGGCTGCCAATCCAGCGTTTAGGTGTACTGTAGTATTCTGCGGTCCGTTGACCCTCACTTAGTTTTATTACTTTTTTTATAGAAGCTTGAAATATCTTTGTTGTGAATTGCGGTTAACGTTCTCCTGATAATTTTTGAACAAGAATTTGATCAAAAATCGTAGCCCGAAGAATTGCCAAACTTAAGTGGCAATGGGCCGAGAAGTTCTGGAGTGGCGACCGCGAACCGGAAGACGTTGTGTTGGAAGGCCTTCCAATAGGTGGACAGATGATCTGGTGAAAGTTGCAGGAATCCGTTGGATGCGAGTCGCACGGAACCGGTCAATGTGACCGGTCGATGAATTTGATCAAGGCTAGTCTTAGCGAAGGCAATGGGACGGCACGACCCCAACGACGAATCCGATAGGACTGCAGAGAGATCAGGCACAGAACTAAGGGCTTCATGTGCTTTTTAGTGACAGGCGTTGGTAGCCAAAATCCCAATAACACATTGCCTGACCCGGCCTCCGGGTGCCAAACTCAGAGCCTATTCACCAGCAGTCGTGCTAAAGCGCGACCACGAAACAAAGGTTGGGCAAAGGTGTACCTAAAAGTACATCATCATCATCATCATCTCAGCCGAAAGACGCCCACTGCTGGACATAGGCCTCCTCCAAGTGTTGCCACATTGACCGGTCCCTTGCGACTCGCATCCACCGGATTTCCGCAACCTTCACCAGGTCATCGGTCCACCTAGTGGGAGGTCTTCCAACTCATCGGCTTCCGGTTCGCGGTCGCCACTCCAGAACTTTTTGGCCCCATCGGCCATCCGTTCTGCGAGCAATGTGCCCTGCCCACTGCCACTTAAGTTTAGCAATTCTTCGGGCTACGTCGGTGACCTTGGTTCTCTTGCGGATGTCTTCATTTCTGATTCGATCACGCAAGGAAACTCCGAGCATAGCCCTCTCCATTGCCCTTTGGGTGACTTTAAGCCTAGTGATAAGGCCCATTGTGAGCGACCACGTTTCGGTCCCGTATGTAATCACTGGCAACACACACTGGTCATAGACTTTCGTCTTGAGACACTGCGTTAAGTTGGACGAGAAGATACCGCGCAGTTTCCCGAACGCTGCCCAGCCGAGTCGGATTCGACGATTGACCTCTTTCTCGAAATTAGACCTACCTAACTCGACCAGGTATACATAGTCGTCTACAATTTCGAGTGTATAGTCTCCGATCTTGATAGGAATGGGTGTGACATGGGCATTCAACATGACCTTTGTCTTGTCCATGTACATTTTTAGACCCACTCTTTTGGAAGCTCTACTGAGGTCATCGAGCATTGTACCGAGGTCCTCCATGGTCTCAGCCATGACCACAATATTGACGGCAAACCGAAGGTGAGCGATGTACTCGCCATTGACGTTGATGCCTAGCCCTCTCCAGTCCAGAACCTTGAAGACATCCTCTAGTGCAGCGGTGATCAGTTTCGGATATATGACGTCTCCCTGTCTTACACCTCGCTACAGAAGGATAGGTTCCGAGGCTTGGTTCTGAAGTCGGACTGACATGGTGGCGTTTTTGTACAAACACTTCAACACCTCGATGTACCGATAGTCAATTTGGCACCGTTGGAGAGACTGCAGTACAGCCCAGGTTTCGATCGAATCAAAGGCTTTTTCGTAGTCCACAAACGCTAAGTAGAGAGGCATTATACTCTTCGGTCTTCTGTATAACCTGCCGAAGCGTATGTATGTGGTCCACGGTGCTAAAGCCTTTTCGGAAACCGGCTTGTTCGGGTGGCTGGAAATCGTCAAACCTGCGCGCGAGACGATCCGTGATGACTCTTGAAAACAACTTGTAGACATGGCTTAGAAGTGAGATGGGCCTGTAATTCTTCAACCGGGCATTGTCACCCTTCTTGAAGAAGAGTACCACCACACCCCTGCACCATGCCTGTGGCGTTTTCCCCTCGAGTATGACGGAATTAAACAACTTCTGAAGGGCCTTAAGTACCGGTTTTCCACTCACCTTCAGGAGTTCGGCCGTAATTCCGTCATCACCCGGTGCCTTGTTGTTTTTGAGCTGTTTCAGAGCCATCCTAATCTCGTACAGGCTGACGTCCGGGATGTCTTTGGTGTAGTGTCGGGTTAGTCTAGCTCTTGGGTCGTTTGCTAGGTCGACAATGGGTTTGCTGGTTGACGTGTACAACTGTCCATAGAAGCTCTCGATCTCCCTCAGTAGCTCCGGTTTGGCGGATAAGATCCTGCCATCGTCGGTCTTCAGTTTCGTGAGCTGGCTCTGCCCAATAGCCAGATCTCTTGAAAATACTTTGGAGCCTTTGTTCCGCTCGATTGCGTCTTAAATACGCTCGGTATTAAAGCGGCGGAGGTCGCTCTTTAAGGATTTAGAGATCCGTCTATTGAGCTGCCGGTATTTCGACGCCTCATCTGGGGCGTCGATGCCTAAAAGTACAAGTCCCACGGAATAGGGGGCGAGCGTTTTGCCATCAACCGGGCACAAATTTGGACTCCGTGGATGTTACTGAAAACTTTCTAAAAGAAAAACCCAATTACAATTTGCACGACCCGGGAATTGAAGCTTAGACCTCATGCTTGCAAGACCAGCGATTGCGAACACCAGGCCAGACCAACCAAGGATTTAAATAACCAAACACACACTGTATCCTTAGCAAGATTAAAAAACAACAAAATCTATTATTTCTTCGACGCAAAAATCTTTCGATTTCCTTCAATCAGGAACAACAGGCCAAAAAACAGGAACAAAAAAGATATGTAAAAACATTATTTTTTTTTTGCTAACGTAGTCCAATGACAGCGAAAATACACCCAAATCCTATACGAACAGGGACATAACATCACGCTTGTAAATACCGACGGGTTAGGAAGAGATGTACCCATAGAACATAGACATTTCTACAGTTATAAGTTCCATGAATAGGGGCCTATTGCCAACAACAGCAACAACCGCGCCTAAATCCATACTCTATGGCTGTTACTGAAAAATCTCCAAGTAAAAACCCAATATCAATTTAAACGATCCGGGAATCGAACTCAACACCCCACCACGCTCCGCAGTCGCACTCGCGACCACGAGACCAACGCGCGGAGTGTTTAACTACTAGTTACCGAAGTATGAAAAGAACTTAATTAATGCTGATGTTCCAGGGTGACTCGCTAAACTCAAATTTTCTTACGTTTTTTGCACTTTGCAGGCCAGTGCTAAGTTGTTTGTTGATGAAAATATCATTCGTGACTGTTAGACGTATGTAGTTACAGAATTATAGTCATCAAAATCATCAATACAACCCTCCAAGCTCATACAGGTCTAGGAACTGATTTTTTCTAGGTTAAAATAGTTCCTCGACTTTTGTGAACTTGTAGGGTTGTATCGATGATTTTGATGATTATAATTCTATAACTACATACGTCTTGCAGTTCTACGCAAACAATATTTTACATCAACATACAACCTAGCACTGGCCTAAGAAAATTTGAATTTCGCGGGTTACCCTGACGCTTTCACCTTAAGATTCATCATCTTCCTGCTTTATTAGTCCCATGTTACTTGAAGCCGTAGCAACACGTTTCTTTCTCCAATTCTGCTCTGTCAACCGTCACGCTATCATTAACTCCTTTATCTTTCATATCATTCCTCACACGATCCATCACTCGTTACTTTGGCCATAAATGTTGATGGATGGAGAAGGCTCCATCCATCAACATTTATACCAACTTAATCAAGATTACAAAACAAAAACTCACAATTTCTTCGTCCCAAAAATCTGAGCCCCCTAATCAGGAACAACAGACCTTTTACATATTCTTTTTTTTTTTTGCTAACGTAGCTAAATGACGGCGACAATACTCCTAAATCCCATACGAACAGGGATCTCAATTTGCCTTTGTACGAAATCCTCTTATTGCTTTCAAAGCGTATTTTATGTCTCGACTAGCTGAGTATGAATCTCAGTCTTCGTTAAGGTGAGCACAAACTAGGGCGTTTCTGTGGTGACGATCGACGCGAATGTTACAAATGACAAGCGAATGTTATGTTTGTAAAAAAACGTTTGTTCGATGTCGAACTTGGCCAAGTGGAAGTCCATAAGCGGAAGTTCGAAAGTGGCGCCGGTGAGTGAAAAGTTGTGTGGTTATCGGTTGTCGTGGACTCGTGGTATGAGCATGTGATGCGGAGGAAAGAAGAAAATATTATGAGGAATGTTTTGGGTATGAAGACTAAAGAAATAATTTTAGAACGAATTGGGATAAGTGCAAGAGAATGATGATCGAGCTTGGCCAAATGCCGAATTAATATATACCTATTGTAGAACAGTTTTATTGTGGAACAGTATTTTGACGCATGACCCTTTTTTAATTAAATGGCACAAAAATATTTACCGATAACGCTATTCATTCAAGCGCCAAAAGATGAATAGTTTAGGAACTACAAACCTTAAGGCTGATATCTGACAGCTGCCAATAGTAGATGTTACATATAAATCTTTTGTCAACCATTTTTTTTGGGTGTTCAATTTAAAAACCGACGGTGACTAGAACGGTAAATCACAGAGGCAAAACCTACGCCAAATGCTTTCATGGAACTCGCGTGACCGTCACCTAACGCTTCGTAGCACTCGTAGCCAATCCGGGACACAACCCGTAACAGATAATTATAGATTACTTAGTTTTCACTTCTATCGGCAGTCCCCAAAGACTGCCCCGCATGTTTTTTTTTTTGTTTAATGTTCTGTCACAAGTGAGCGCTTAAGTTGGTACCCACCTTTATAAAAGCAAGATCATGAGTACAAATTGATTTTGCGAGTCGTACCCATAGCCTGTTGAGTCTGTATTTTGTTTCGTGATTTTTCTTGAGTGGTGTTTGGTACCTACCTTCGAGTGAAAATTATTGAATTGGTTCTTTAGACAGAAAGTTTTTTTTTTGCAATATATTTTTGAAGAGAAAACTTCTTTAGGCGCGTCGAGTACTTTTTGGGGGAACAAAAAAATGGATCTCGTGCTATCGTCATCGAACGCTTTCATAGAATGGCTAGTCAAAATCAACTTTATGCAATTAAGATAAAGTTTATTTTGTATTACTTAGATTCCACTTCTTTTGGCAGTCCCAGTTTTTTTAACTAGTGGTTAAATGACAGCCACACGATTGATCTTCAAGGTTAAGCTGCCTTTGCTTAGGTCGGTCCGTGCATGGTAGACCACCCGTCACATACCGAGTTTCCTCCGTGCCTCGGAAAGCACGATAAGCTGTTGGTCCCGGCTGTCATTTGTCCATCTTTGACAGTCGTTACAGGTAGTCAGTGGCTTGAAAGTCTGAAAGCTAGTATTACCAAGGGGTATTACCCTGATTGGGTTGCGAAATATAGGTAGACAGTCATTCCATGTATAATACTGGTATTCAGCTGCATCTAGTTAGACTGGAAGACGACCCCAAAATAGTTTGGAAAAGGCTAGGCAGATTATGATGACGACTTGATAGTCGTAAAAAACCAGTAGGTAATCAGTTTATGTCAATTAAATTGTACCAAATATTGAAAAGCGCCACAGAAAATAATTACATTTAAAATTCGCGGAAAATTAATACCTGTTGAGTGTATGTCGATGGTATGTTCTCGGTTCATTAATTTGGTAATTATTAATGAGTGGAACAATTACTATTAATGCAAACAATAATTATATAAGTATTTAATAAAATTAATGAAAATACACTAATTGAACAATAAACGGGTGGATGAGTTTGTATCGGAATATCAACTCAGGGATCAGTCAGATAAAAAATCTTGTGTTATAACATTGACAAAAAACATAACTTATTTGTAAAACAGAACATAACATCACGAGAACATTCCACCAGTTTTTTTAAATTATTTAAAATGGGCTTGCTCTTGACCTCGATCACGCCTGACGGAAAGCGATGGATGAGATCCATGATGGAACGAGCGTGCCCAGAAGATACCTGTTGCACTCTTACTTTTAAGGCAGACTCTTGTTTAAGTCCCATTTTGCAGGGTGCTTGCCTATTGACATCAATCTAGCACAAATCAGGATTCTGTGATTGCTACTGAGAAATTCTTTCACTTTGACTTGGGAATCGAACTATTTTACCTCTAAAAGTTTCTTCAAACCCAACTATATCAGACAAAAACATCATATAATTTCATCAAGTTTCTAAATGACGACCTTCATCGTGACCTTAAAATGGAATTCGTCACCACCATTATCCAAAAATTTGCTGAAGCCCACGAACACAGACTCCATCGACACGTGAATGTTGAGGCAATCCAGCTGCTAGACAACACAGACTTAGTGCGTAGGCTAAAAAGAACTAAACCTTTTGAATTAGTGTAGTGTACAAAGTGAATGAGTAATAGTAACAATGTTGTGCTATACATAATAACACATGAACATAGTGTTTTATAAATTATATTAGACTCTAAGAAAGTGCTACGGACTTGTGTAAAAGTGCAAATGAACACTATTCTTAGTTTTAACATATTCTATCACGTAACATATTAAGTTAGAGTTAAATTACTTATTAGTCTTTTAGGCTAGATCGTAATTAATTATTAAGAATTTTGTTCTTAGTAATAAAGCACAAAAAAATCAAGTTGCCAAACAGCACACTGAAACAAAATTCAATTTCACCTGACCTATCCACCAGTCCAATTTAGCGGCTATAAACTTAGCCACTTAGAATGCCTAGACTTCAGACTTCAGGCCGGCAGTTTAGCTTAACTACTGAGGTTATTACGATAACGAACTTGCAGTCTGGCTCTCGGGTTTAAGTCTGAAACAACATAAGGCCTCAAGGGTCGTGTAGCAGTAGGACCGTGGATTAAGAATGTATAGAAGCGACAGGACTGCTCTGAACGCAGTTTGAACTTACATCAGATGCTTTATTCGAATGAGTGATCTTTTGTATTGTATTGTATTACAACAGGCTGGTGTCCGCAACTCCACGTCAAAGCGCGTATCATGCGTATGGGCTAAAATCCACCACGCGGCCCAGTGCGGTTTGGTAGATGTCACGTGTCTTCGAATTTTTGGTTCTAGGACATGCCGGTTTTCTCACGATGTTTTCCTTCACCGTTTTGAGGGCAGTGGTAATGAAATAAGTTACACAAAGTAATGCGCCTGTCTGGGTTCGAAACCACGACTTACTGTTCGTAAGTCGGGGCCGCCACCACTGGGCCACTTCTGCTCTTGAGTGATCTTTTTCCTTACATTCAACGTGTAGTTTATTTGATTCATTTTGTGTTATTTTAACATTTTACTTTGAGTGATAGCCAATAGCAGTTAGGTGAACAGAGATAGTCACAAATCTGCTTGTAATATGAGGTTTTCTGGACGATACCCCACCAAATTCCGTTTTTAATCATTGCGGTGTGATTGGCATTAAGATAATATTGGCTTTATTATTCTTATCGAAGATGAACATAACATTACGACGACCCGAATGGCGTAGTGGTAGTGAGGCTGCCTTACGTTTTTAGGGTCCGTCCTGGGTTCGAATCCCGGTAGGAGCAAATATTTGTGTGATGAGCATGGGACATTTGTTTCCGAGTCATGGATGTGTATATGTACAGTAAATACCTATATATCTACAAACAAAAAAAAAACCGGCCAAGAGCGTGTCGGGCCACGCTCAGTTTAGGGTTCCGTAGTTTCCCGTCCGTCACAATAAGTATTCAATCCAATCCGATTTTAATAATAATTTTTTTGTTTGAAAAAAGATACGTTCAGGATATTAAAATATGTAAACGAAGTAAAAAAAAATGCTTGCATATACGATTATACTACAAACTTAGTCCAGAAATTATTTTGTACAACTTTTTGTCTTTTTTGTACAAAAACTTGTTTCCATCCAAGTTCAAAATAATATTCCTAGAAAGTCCTTATAAAGTTCTACTTTTCAGATTTTTTTTCATATTTTCTAAACTGATGGTTCAAAAGTTAGAGGGGACATTGTTTTTTACTTTTGGAGCTATTATTTCCGAAATTATTGACATTATTAAAAAAATATTTCAATAAACCCCTATTCATTTTTAAATACATTTCCAACAATATATCACACGTTAGGGTTGAAATAAAAAAAAATCACTTCCCACTTCACATATAGGGGGGCTACCCTAATAAAACATTTTTTTCCAATTTTTATTTTACCACTTTGTCGGCGTGATTGACACACATATTGGTACCAGCTTTCTAGTGCTAACGGTCACAGAGATTAAGCGAGGACGGACGGACAGACAGACATGGCGAAACTAAAAGGGTTCCTAGTTGACTACGAAACCCTAAAAAGCTATAAATGTAGTATATTAACTATCTGGTGTCCTGTGTGTCCAGCGATATTTATTTTTTATTTATTATTAATTACATCACCCCTGCAAACTTTAGGGATTACAGGCGTTAGACATCATGAATTTATAAATAGCAGCCACTGGGTCTAAGATTATGCCCAGTTTTTGGCAAAAGGCTAGTATTTTTTTTTTTTATAATTGTTTTTCTACCGCAGACGTGGGGGTCCGCGCTCTTATTTACATTTTATTAATTATTTGATTGATTTAAAAAGAAAAAATTAAAACTAGGTTCGTGCTCCATCATTGGACACGTTACATTAAACTAAGCTTATTATTAGTAACTTAAGATCTACGTGAGTCCATCCAATATTTTTTTTTCCTGTCTTTTAGGCTTTACAGTTGTTGATATTTCCTTAAACACTAATTAAAGTTAACAAAAAACTACACCAAGCTATTTAACTATTTTTTTTTGGCTAGCTATTTTAGCTAAGGGGAGCCTTTTATTATATAGGACTTAAAACCTAAGTGGAGGAATATGGGTGTACTAATAGGGCCACTTCTGCCTAACACTTCGGGAATAGACTTGTCAACTGAAGAAATCTAATTAGTCACGTCGTAAGTCTAATTTATTCCGTCATTTAGTTTTTCAAAAAATATTTGACACATATTTTTTTAAAACGTTATGATGCTTTTAAACTCCTCAATACGTCACGCCGTGCGTATCCGTGCGTATCAATGATTTACAAAAACAAAAAAAATACGTGTCCATGATTTTCCAATACTCTAACTGACGGACTAAATAGATTTGCAATTTATTGATGGGTGGAAACTAGCCTATTACAGGTGTGTTTATGTTACTGGTTGCCTTATATTATTTTTTAAAACAACAACTTACAATTTTCACATTCTACAAAACGTCAAATAAAACCTTGAGTAAAATCTTTTTCAATATAAAAAATAAACCAACGCAAAATCGTTGAGAGATTTGCTACGAGTGCTACGAACTACGTAGAAAGCGTAGCGATGACGTCAGCTACCACGCTACGAACTATAGGACCCGACAATGTCACGGTTACGCTTCTCGTCTGCTGCGACAACAATTTGCAAAGTACGTAAGAGATTTTATAGCAATACAGATTGCGTCATTTTGTTCCTGTTGATCCCACTAAGTTTTGACACATACACCTCCATTACTTTTCTTATGGGGCTTACCAATCTGCACAGTGCCACCTTTTTTTTTCGGATGGGAAATCATCAAATGACTCCTCCGGCTCTGGGTGAAGCGGGAGGGAGTGTCAGACTTTTACTGACTAAAGCCTTTTATGTTCCGGGGCCACGGTATCTCTTTCGAACAGTCCCGCAGCCCAGGCAGGCTTCGTCCGTTAACGGACCCCTTTAACACGAACGCGCCTTCGACACGGCCTGCCGTCATACGATGGACAGGCCCGCGCCTACTGTGGCCAGGGGCTACCACGTGGCCCCCGATGCCCGGTGCGTCTCCCGCGGCGGCTGGGGCGAGAGGTTCTCTCCCTCTCGCGTTCCGACACCTCCTTCGCTAGCATGACTGCTTCGCAGAACGAGGTGACGGCTTTCCATTCCGTCTTGTTCCGGACCATAGATTGAACCAGGGCCGGACGCGAGAGGTCGTCGCCGCTGAACGCCGCTACGAGGACACGGCGGTGCTCCGCCCACGCGGGGCAAACCTCAATCGTGTGCTCCACCGTGTCCTCCGGTCGATCCTCGCAGTGGACCACAATGCCACCTTCCACGAATCTTAAGTGCTCTGTAATACATTTGTGTTAACACTTGAGCCACTAAAATAGTAGTAACACATAAAGGCGCAATATCAAATTGGTACCATTGATGTATGTACGTATTTTAAAGGTTTACATTCTAAACCGTCTCAAAAAAAATAAAATTAACCAAATCTACTAAGTACAGATCAGATACACCGAGTTTCCCATTTTAACCTCATTGTGGCAGGGTGAGTCTGTCATACTGACGTTAAAACAGTGCCGATGGTGGCGCTGCACATCCGGTCGCTAAGTTCCCTACAAAATGGTTGAGCTAAGCGGCGCGGAAGGTCATGTCCGTGAACGGGTGCCGACGGTTGCTGCCGGTCGACTCACATTGTTATGCAGTTATGGGAAAAAAAAAATTGTTAAATAGCTTGATGTAGATTTTTGTTAATTTTAATTAGTGGTTAAGGAAATATCAACAACTGTAAAGTCTAAAAGACAAAAACAAAAAAAACAAAAAAAATTGGATGGACTCACGTAGATCTTAAGTTACTAATAATAAGCTTAGTTTAATGTAACGTGTCCAATGATGGAGCACGATCGTAGTTTTAGTTTTTTCTTTTAAATCAAGCAAACAATTAATAAAATGTAAATAAGAGCGCGGACCCCCATGTCTGCGGTAGAAAACTAATTATAAAAAACCTCATTGTGGCAGATAGCGGCTAGCGAACCGTGAAGTCAAGTCAAATGGGTGATCTAACAAGCGAATTAACGGTCACAAGCTGCCACTGTTCGACACGTAATTAAGGTTGTATGTTTTTGTTCTTTTACGATGAAATAAAGTGGTTGGGGAATGATTCATGCTTAGAGGGAATTTTGCCAAATAGACTGAATGATTTCAGCACATGTAAACGGTAAATATCTGGATGACCGAGCATCGTTTTTGTTTTGGTGACATTTTCTAAAAATTTCAGCTAGATCGATTTATCGCCCCCAAAACCCCCTGCATGAATATAAGCTTATACAAATCTCATGAAAATCGTTGGAGCCGTTTCCAAGATTCAGATTATAAACAGAGTGTAAACAGACTCATCACGAAGCCATCAACCAAGCATTATTTACATCAAACTAAGTAACTTTACGCAAAAAATATTGTTGAAGAACGACTTTTTTTGGGGTGAATTTCGCGTTTTTATAGTATGGGTCAGAATCGGCGACTGAATATAGGATATCCTTTTTTCCTCTGGGGTAACTATCATGGATACTCTGTTTGGAATATCATGTCAGTTGTTTTGAATGCAAATTGAAATAGACGACAAAAAAAAATCGAATTAGTTCGTCAGTTAGATTTTCAAAAAAATATTTGAACCGTATTTTTTCTTTTGTTACGAGAACCAAAATTGACGAGGATACGACGCTTTTAAAATTGTCAATACGTCACGCCTTGGTATAATTGTTAGTGCGTTCTGACGTCACAAGCCCCCATTCCCGAGTTTTGATGCGTTTTATTTTTGTCAATATTCATTGATTTACAGAAACAAAAAATACGTGTCCATTATTTGGAATTCAGGTTTAGTCCCATAGTAAAAGTTGTTTGTAATCATGAGCACAATCACGTGTTTAGGTATCGTACACTAATTACCAGTCACCCTATAAATAGACACCACATTGTATCTGACCTTGTGGTCAATGTTCTGACTTATTCGAATCCAGTAATTAACAGAATGTCAGGAACTCAGGACACGAAAATGTATTGCAAGCAATTGCTCTAATCGATAGACCATTTGGTAAATTGACTTGAATGGTTACCAAAACTAATAACAGTAATTTTTCAGATAGATAAGGATTATTTAGGGGTTTGTCAATATTGTGAACACTTTCGTGTTCATTTTGTACTATTGTTTATGTTTTTTATTTTTTTTCTTTGAAGTAACTGGCTGGTTACAAAAACAAAACTGCGAAAACAGTTTTCCTCTCTAAGACCTCCCGTAGTCAGTCTTGCAGCGAACAGATAAATGAGGCTTCGTAGTAAATGATATAAATATTGACATAAATCAGCTGAGAGCACGTGGCCACCCGCGGCGAATCCGGCACTTGGATCCACAGAGTGAGTAACGAAGATAGAAGTCTCTGTCGGAACTTTGTGATCACTCACACACAAAACAGTCCTCCGCCACGTCTGTTTGACTATTCGCGATAAACTCAAAAACTACTGCATCGTTTTTCATGCTGTTTTCACCAATGGATAGAATGGTTCTCGAAGAAAGTTTTATGTTTATAATTTATACGCGGGCGAAGCCCTAGACATCAGCTAATAGTTGGTGATATAATTTTGATATTAATTGCAAACTTCATGGCACCATTGAATGAATGTGTATCTGTGTGTATGAGACTGCCTCGTTGGTCGAGTGGTAGTAGGCGCGAATACTGAGCATGAGATTATGTATTCGATTCCCGAGTCCAGCAAAGAGTAATTTTGATTTTTATCAGGAATTTTTCAGTGGAAGCCACGTGGTCTGGATTTATGCCTATTTGACGGCCATAGGCTCACTTTCTATTACATGGAACTAAAAAATAACTGTCAAATGTGGGTAGTAGGTACACAAGCTCTGCTTAATTCTTCAACAATTACAGGCGAGATGTAATGTCATGTAAAACCACAATAAAATCAACCGTAAAACATATAAATTGGTAACTATAGAATCTAGCTGACCCGCGCAACTTCGTCTGCGTGAAGAACCGCTCGACCGATTTTGTGCAAACTTCACATAAACCATCTACTAAATAGTCCGAACAAAGCCTAAACATTTGGTTTGTATAGGTGAGCCCGTTCTTGAAAAGTGGCATTGATTTTATATACTTATATTGATAAGTACTCGTATCTAAGCCACCACGCATGTACCGACTTATCTTGATTTTTGTGATTTTATATAGAAAATCCTAGAGCATGTAAAATGTAGGTGTACTAAACACAAACAATTCTGTTTACCCTGTCGGAGAACAAAGTATAAAGGGTGTAAAAAAACCTCAAGCCGAAAGGCATTTGTTAACCCCGTCTTTGCGATTATTTTTTTGTTCCAGACCATACCTAAAAGTTTATTTATTTATGAACACACAAATTAATTGAAAGGACAGTTATATATGTTATTTAATTTTAAGTTCCATGTTTTTGAAAAGTTTTTTTTTTACTTTTTTATAGTTTGATTTTGACTTCAAACATCTTCACGACCCCCGCACTAATCAATCCATCCATAACCACAATGTTGAGTGTGTTCTACCACAAAGCATTATTTTTCACCCAAAAAATAAGGCGTTTCCCAGCAATACATTTTGCGTAAAGTTACTTAGTTTGATGTACAGAATGCTTGGTTGACGGCTTCGTGATGAGGTTGTTTACCCCCTGTAGTTATTTGTAAAGCCAAAGAGATTAAAGGCTGCTCTATCTTTTTTAAATGCTCTGTGGTCGTATCCCACGATATTGACTACCCGTTTCCAATGATACTTTTTTTCCTTAGAAAATAGACTGTTTGTGTGGTCCAAAGTATTAACTGTCGCGATTTAAATTGCATTAAGATAACCTGAAATCACCGTAGGCTTATGCAGAGATTTTTCTAATGGCACACCCACATTTTGCCAGTTTTGTGAAGTATCATGGAGGCGAGTTTATTGTCATTAATCGGGAATCAGTCTTCGTGGCTGTTAATGAGAAATTCCTTATGATAAAACCCAACAGTACTTTGCCCAACTCGAATCAAAGGCTCCGGCTCATCTCGTAACTTTCCCATTTCGACAACTAAACAAAATAACATCACAAAAGTCCCATTTCGTAACTATTGTGATTTTCATACATTGAATCCCATTTAGTAAACTTTTTGTTCGGCAAGTACAGTTAGCACTCAGGAGAACTATTTAGAAAAATCATAATTACTGTACGTTATTATTTTTTGACAAATTGTATTAATAAGCAGCAGCGCCACTTTCCTGTGATATTGCAGAGCAACTGCAACGAGCAAATGGCAGCCTATGTCATTTGCTCGTTGCTTTAGGCAAGATTCCTCAAACTAGGGAGTAAGAATAACATTACCCACTGAACTGAACTGATTATTTTTTGCCCTTTCTATTTCCAATTGACTGAGTTTTAAGGACCTTTAAAACTAATTGTACTACTTGCTTCATTGGGTAAAAACAAATAGAGGATGGTCTAAAAGTTATAATGAGATGTAAAATTCAGGGTTTACTCAATACTAGTTTGTAAAGCAAATAAAAGAAACTTGTTCTGAATTCAATGATACGTTAATATTGGTTCATTTTCGTACTTTATGTTGATGAAAAACTTTGTTCACGTATCAGGCTCCATATATAAATACTAACGTGAAACTATTACTGAAAGAAATTGCAATAACAAATGTCCACGTGTATCTGTCACCGTAAAATTGTCAAATACGTTATATTGTAATATCTCTAGCGATGTTGTAAAGTCTCGAATTATTGTCAAATGAACATACTGTTTACAATAAAACGCATTATTTTTCGTGAAATGCATGCGATGGTAGTCAACTCACGCGGTGTGGAGAGAAGGAGGGGTTCTCCTTGCCCAGTGGTACCACTCTCATGAAAAGATATTGTACCATTCCTGAGAAATATCGATTAATATAACCTAACCTTAAAACACTTCATATTCCCCTAAAAAGCGTAGTCGACGGAGCCCCGCTTCGCGGGGCCCCTATTTCCGGGTGCAGGGTTTAAAGGAACCTAACTAACCTAACGGGGGGGTGCCCCAAGTCCCCATTATGGGGGCAGAGATACTTCCGTATGTTCAGTTGACAATAATTCGAGACTTTACAATATCGCTAGAGAGATACACGTTATATTGTTATATAACGTATTTGACAATTTTACGGTCGTACATATCAAACGACATTTTTCAAAACATTTTTGAAGAAATAAAATAAAAGAATGAAAAATATTTTTGTCATGTGTTATTAGTGTTATTACGAAACTACTATTTTATTTTTATTTTATTCCGCGCTTTGCTTTCGCCGGGTCGAAAGAGATGCAAATGTATGAAGGCGATATAAAAAAACTATTTTTTTTTAAATAAAAACGGTTATTTTTTTAATATTTTTGAATCTAGAACACATATGTAAATGTTAATTTGTCTGAAAAAGTGAGGTATTCCTCAGATGTTTGTTTCATGTTAATCTATGATATTCTATTTTTAAACACAATTTGAATAATCAAAAAATGATTACGCCATACAGACGCATATTGCTATGCCGAAATTAAATAAAACATTCACCTCTGACTATAGGCATTGAACCAAATTGGAGTAAGTAAGTATAGGCATAGTTAGCAGTGACAATTTTCATTCCCGCACACGTGTTGTAAAACTGTCAAAAATCTCACGTGTGTGAAATACATTGCATTTCGAACCTAATCGTGGTGCGATAAGAGCAAGAGTTTTCGAGGAAGTGGAACGAAGCTCTATAATGCGGATTACGGGTGTCAAGCCCTTTCATTTGATACCCATATTGAGGGAGTTGTTGAATAAATATGTCATCCGCCATTTTATAACGGCGGCCATCTTTGACAGATTTTTATAAAAACACTCCCGGCCCCGACTAATTCATCTTTCAAAAAAAAACTAAATCAAAATCGGTTGATCCGTTCGGCAGCTACGATGCCAGAGACAGACACACACACACAGCGTCACGACAAACTTATAACACTCCGTCGTTTTTGCGTCGGGGGTTAAAAAAGGCAACAAAGCAGGACTAAAAAGACATAAAATAAGGACAAATTCATTTCAAAATTCCCCCAGTTACTCATACCTTGAACCGCTCCACATCGTCTCAACCGATTGCCTCCCAACCAATACAGGCCGAACACAGTTTACAGTAAATCCAAATGCGTGTGTGCTAAATAATTTAGCGAACAGAATACTACACAAGTGTGAATCGAGCCAACTGACTGGCTTGACCTGCACCAAATTGAATTAGTCTCGTATATCGTTGGGTTAGGTCAGATAATTCTTTGAGGCAATTTAGTGCTTAGACAGTGGTTAGTACTAACTAACTTGTCAATAGATGTTCATCGTGGTTAGAGAAAAGAAGGTTTATTAAGTATTGAATTGTAAAAAAAATGCGAGTCGCACGGGACTGGTAAAAGTGGTGACACTTGGGGGACGCCTATGTCCAGCTGGAGACGTCTTTCGTCTGAAATGATGATGAGAAATTGAATAATGTACATCTAGTGTTTGCAATCACTACTGCTGTGCATGAGGTTACTGTTACTGCTAGCCAGCATCATCCCACTGCTGGGCAAAGGCCTCTCCCCATGATTTCCAGTTGATTCGATCTAGGGCTTATGCTGGCCACTAGTCATTGGTTTTGTCCAGCTCGTCCCGCCATCTTTTGCGAGGTCTGCCGCGACGTCTTCTGGCTGTATGAGGGCTCCAGAAAGTGGTTATTTTGCCTCACAGCTCACTGGGCATGCGGCAGACGTGGCCAGTCCAGTCCCACCTTAGCTTAGCGGCTATTTGAGCAACGTCAGTAGTTTTTGTTTTGGAGCGCAGTGTGGTGTTGCGTACATGGTCGGTTAGTTTGACGCCTAGAATGCTGCGCTGCATTGCACGTTGGCAGATCTTGAGTTTGGACTTTTGAATGTTTGTCAAAGACCAAGTCAAGCCAAGCCACCCATAGGTCAAAATGGGAAGAATGCACATGTCCATGATTTTTCGCTTTAGTGACAAAGGAAGGTTTCCCTTCATAAGCCTCCTTCATGGACCAGTTGAGGAATTGGGATCATCTTTTCGCATTTTTCCATAAGGAATTTCTAAGTGTCCGTTCGTTTCCACGGAGTCTGGATTAATGCCCGGTTGATGGCAATAGGCTCGCCCCTATCACATGGGACATAACTTGCAAAATGTGAGTGTACTATTACGTACACCTCGGCATCACCTTCCGGGAATGATAGGCGTGCGACGACTCCACAAACAAAGCAGTCAGTTGAGGCAGTATTAATGTAATATTAAATGCATTACACCCCAGGATATTTTTAAATCGATCGTGTGACATACTTTTCAGTCTGTGAAAATATGTAGAACCTAAGCAATTATATGCAGTAACGCATACGACGCGCAAAGAGTCCGGCGGACAAAAAAACCAAAAGTGTCATTCTGGCAGAACGCGCCCAGCCGCAGAAAAAAAGCGCAAAAATATAGAAAGTTTGCTTCAAAGCGTGCTAACGCAGACAGCGTACACTTTTAGTATGCAATCTGCACTCCTTAGTGGGGGACGAAGTATGATAAAGATGTGCGTCGTGTTCGTTGAGTCTGCGTAAAATCCGCGACGGACTTTTTGTATGCTATGCAGACATTTTTTGCGACACCAACTCGATCGAACAAAAAGTCTGTCGTATTATGCCCCTTACGAGGTGTCCTGCGTGAGCGACGAACGCGATCAACTCAACGGTACCCTGCTTGCGGCCTATATGGCCGTCTGCGGCGAGACGCGACGTAACCAGGGGGGTGAAACTTCCATACATTGGCTTCAAACAAAATTTTCATAGATAGTGCTGCCATCTGTGTGTTTAGGAACCTACACCAACTTTTCAACTGTTACAACAAGAACAGCTATTTTAGACTACTTGCTAGTGAAGTAGATAGCCTAGCGGTGACAGCGGTTGCCCTTGTGACTAAATAGTTCACAAGTTCGAATCCTCAGAATTTCTTTTTGCATTTATTTGGTTGAACAAAAACTAACAGCGCCATCTAACAGTTTGGGTACACAGTTTTAAAAACGAAAACCAGAGTTGCGCACCTATCTTGAATTATAATTAGTGTATTTTCTATGGACGTAACGCGTACTTGTTTTGAGGGCGACCAGACGCGACACCACGAACTACGAATTGATTGATTCAGAAGAATGTTTTTTTCATTTGATTGATTTGATTCAGTACAAAAGTACAGACTTTACATTATTTTTTTTAAATGTCTGTACTTTAAATATAACTTTCAAGCAAAATTGCACTGTACTTCTCCATGATTCGAGAAATAATTACCAAAATCACGTAGGACACTTGTCGCTTGTAGCATCGCGTTGCATTGCATCGTGTCGTGACGCGTCGCGTCGCGTCTCGGTGTGTACTGACCCTTGTGCTCATATTTGCATGTACAGATAATTTGTATAAATATCTTTTACAAGTTTCACGTTAGCAATACAAACCGTCAGCAGTAATTGGATGCGTGTTGCTACTTAGTGTCAAAGATAATGTGTTGACCGATGATTGAAGATAGATGAATATAATGACTGACATGTGTTTATTTTGGTACAGCATCGGTATACGGTAGAAAGGCTATTTTAGGGCTACAAGACTAAACACTAACCTTACTACCTAAACAGCCGTTCAACATGACATTTATAGTGCTGCATGAGTATTCTGACACGTGGCCTCAATTCGGTATGTAAAGTGGAAACCGGTCAAGTGCGAGTCGAACTTGCGCGTGAAAGGTTCCGTACCATAGCTGTAGTAGGGGAGCCCCCTTTCGTTTATTTTTTACCCCCGACGCAAAAACGACGGGTTGTTATAAGTTTTACGTGTCTCTGTGTGTGTGGCATCGTAGCTCTCGAACGGATGAGCCGATTTTGATTTTGATTATTTTGTTTGAAAGGTGAATTAGTCGGGAGTGTTCTTAGCTATGTTTGATAAAATCAGTCCAAGATGACCGCCGCCACAAAATGGCGGATTACACATTTATTCTATAACTCCCTCAATATACCCATATTGAGAAAGTTGAAATCAAATGAAAGGGCTTGACAAGGGGTTTTTTAAATGTTTAATTTAATGTTACTTGTACTATTGGTTGTTATAGCGTCAACAGAAATACACATTCTGTGAACATATACACTGTCTACCTATCACGGATCGTGAGATACAGCCCGCTGACAGACAGATGGACGAACGGACGGACAGCGGAGGCTTAGTAATAGGGTCCCGTTGATTTCCTTTCGGGTACAAAACCCAAAAAAATTATAAATATTGTTGGACATTACACACAGCGCCATCTAGTGCACTAAGCAAGACTTGTGCCGTGGACACCAGATAGTTGATATACTACATGTTTAGCGAGTTAAGGTTCACTTTAAGTTGGCACAGAAACTAGAATGATGAAGACGTGTGTTTGCTTCAAATCTTTATTTCTTACTAACTTAGGCTATGAGACATGCATCTTGTTAAATATCACATATAAATATACAGGTACCTATAATACTTCCTAACATACCGCCCACCAAAAGAGCTTTAAGTTCTTTTAAACAAATCAAATTGTAACATTGAATTAATTTACACATTGCAAATAACAATCAAATACTAGAAACAAAATGGTAGATAGTCATAACTATGACCAATTGTAAAACTAATGAAATTAAATGCTCAGTAAATTAATCTTACTTCAGTAGATACAATTTAATTAACCTACACGGTATGCTTATTAAAATTACACCTTAGTGTCTATAGGTAGAAGACATAATTTACCAATTGATCGCTTAACTATGTGGTTACCGGTTTTCACACTATACACTCTAGTAACTGCATCTTGGCCTGGGTGTTTGTCTACTATGCGTCCAAGTGGCCATCTCCCTGGAACAGCATTTTCTGTCTTTACGAGCACTATTTGACCAATTTCTAAGTCTGGAACTGTCTTTAACCACTTCGGGCGTTGCTGTAGTCTTGCCAAGTACTCATGCTGCCATCGCTGCCAAAAGTCATGCAGTAGCTTTTGAATATGCTGCCAGCGGGATAGCTTGCTGACAGATACATCTTTCAAGCTTGGTGAAGGTACGGCGATTGGTGCTTCCCCAATCAGGAAATTTCCTGGAGTGAGTACCTCCATGTTATCCTTGTCTGAATCATCAATGGGGCACAACGGTCGTGAATTTAGACAAGCCTCATTTGGCACAAAAGTGTAGTCATCTCTTCAAACGTCAGGTGGCTATTCAAGACTCGTTTCAGGTGATATTTGGTGGATTTTATGCCGGCTTCCCATAGCCCACCGAAGTTCGGACTGTATCCCGGAATAAAATGCCACTGCGTCCCATCCTTGGCCAAAGTATCTGCTATATCACCTTCAAATTCTAATTTAGCTGCGTTCCAGGCTTCAACAAGCTCTTTGTTGGCTCCGACAAAGTTTCGTCCTTGGTCACTCCACATGTGATTGCATCTTCCTCTCACACAAATCTTCTGAACGCACCGATAAATGCTTCAGATGTCAGGTCGCCAACAAGTTCTAAATGTATAGCTTTAGTTGCCATACATATAAACAAAGAAATATATCCTTTGTTCATTTTAGCGCCTCTTCCTTTAGACATTAAGATTTGGTACGGGCCAGCAAAGTCAACACCGCAGCGCAAGAATGCTCGGGCCGGAGTCACTCGTTCCTTGGGTAAGTCTCCCATCAACTGGGTTCTGATTTGAGCCCTTTGTTTTGCACAGATTAAACATCTATGCACTGTCGCCTTGATTAAAGCTTTTCCTCTCACAATCCAGTATTTAGATCGAATGTAATTATACATTAACTGTACACTTCCATGCAAAGTAACCATATGTGCATCGGCCACAATCAGTCTTGTCAAATAGGATTTATTATCTAAGATGATGGGGTGTTTTCTTTCCTTGTCTATATTGGCGTGTCGAATTCTACCGCCCACCCTGATGATATTATTTTGATCTAAATACGGATTGAGTGATTTCAATACACTCCTATTCTTAATTTTACCCTTGCCTTTCAGGTCTTTAATTTCTTCTTCAAAACGTTCTATTTGTGTTATTTGGATACATTTGTGTAATGATCTTTCTAATTCTTCAGTATTTATGTTAATTTGTGTTTTATTCTTTTTCAGGTTCAAGAATTGTCGGCAGTATGCCACTGCTTGCAGTAACTCCGTCAGTGTATTACAAATCTCGAAGCGGGTTGACCAATTTTTGTCTTCGACAGATTGTTGTTCAGCCACGTTTACATTTATGACCTTTCTGATTTCTAGGTCCGTCGAAGTGCTTATGCTTGTAAATATTATTTCCTTTCGTTTCAGCCATTCCGGTCCTTCCGACCATAATCGACAATTCTTCAACTCCGACAGCAGCATGCCCCTGGATACAACATCTGCTGGGTTTTCCTTTGATGATACGTGAAACCATTTGTCACCGATGTTATCGATTATCGTCACGATTGTGTTCCTCACAAAGGTTTGCCATCTTGAAGGATCTCCTTGCAACCAAGATAAAACGATTTTGGAGTCTGTCCATGAAAATATTTGATTAGTAGGAATATGCATGGCCTCGCTTATTTGCTTTAATAATTTTGAAAGTAATACTGCACCACACAGCTCCAGTCGCGGTAGTGACATTGGTTTTACAGGCGCAACTCTGGATTTAGCAGCAATTATGGTCGTTTTGTATTGATGGTCTTCTCCTAGCACCCTCAGGTAAGCTACCGCTCCATATGCTTTTTCAGAAGCATCACAGTAACCGTGTACAGAAGCGTCCTTCATGTTTTCACTTGTGCATTGTAACCATCGCTGCAGTTTAACTACCTTCAAATGTGATAAGCTTTCTCTTATACTAATCCATTCTTTTTCTGTTTCAGGGTCTACTTCGTCATCCCAGGCAGTGTGCTTCAGCCACAAACTTTGGATTAACATTTTTGCAGGAACTATAGCTGGAGCCAGCCATCCCAGCGGATCGTATAGCCGGTGAACGTCAGCCAAAATCTTTCTTTTGGTCACGCCTCCAGTCATGAGGGCGTAATCAAGATGATAATGAATAGTGTCTTCACCCATGTTCCAGGATAAACCTAGTGTTCTGACAGTACCATGCAACTTCATGTCTATTTTAACTTGCTTACTATGCTGTTCAGCCTTAAATTGCTTCAGAAATTGGCTACTGTTAGATGCCCACTTTTGCAGAGTGAAACCTCCTTTTTGTAGGATATGGCTAATATTCTTAGCTACTTCTATAGCCTGTTCTACTGTATCCTGTCCTGACATTAGATCATCCATGAAAAAATCATGTTTGATGGTTTCAGCTGCTATGGGATATTCTTTACCTTCATCTTCTGCTAGTTGTTGCAGCGTTTTCACAGCAAGGTAAGGGGCAGAAGCAGTACCAAATGTGACTCGTAGCAGACGATAATCTTTGATAGATTCTGTTTCGTGCTGACGCCAAAGAATACGCTGGTAGTCTGCGTCTTCCTGCGTTACCAATATCTGTCTATACATTTTTTCTATGTCAGACACAAAACAGACGGGCTTCATTCTCCACCTCATGACTAGTGACCTCATGTCTTCCTGTAGCTGAGGTCCTATCAGTAGTTCATCATTCAGAGATATATGATTGCAACCCTTGGACGAAGCATTAAAGACAACTCTAACCTTCGTTGTTTCACTCGTTTCTTTCAGGACTGGATGGTGTGGTGAGTATACTGCTGAATTATCGATCTCGTTTATTGGAACTATTTCCATGTGATTCAGATCAATATACTCTTTCATTACCTTTGTGTATTCCGTCCTCAAGTCTTTATCTTCCTCAAAGCGTTTTTCAAGTTGCATGTATCTTCTCAATGCTATATCTCTAGTTTTACCTTCACTTGACTTTGGTTTTTTCGTTTTTAGTGGCAATTTTACCACATATCTTCCTTCGACGTTTCGCTTGTAGGTTTCTTTGTATATCTTCTCACAAGTTTCTTCTTCTGCTGTTAGTTTCTTCTTACTGTCATCTTCTACTTCCCAAAAGGATTTCAACATATTTTCCACATCAATATGTTGATGCATGACGGTAATATCTTCCGTAGAAGTGTTTTCTTCAACCCTTCCAAAAAGAATCCATCCTAGGCGTGTATCTAGTGCACTTGGAGAGCCTAATGGACCTTTAACTATACCGCCCTTCAGAATGATGTCATAGATTTGAACACCTAATAAAAGGTCCACTCGCCCTGGTTGATTATAACTTGGATCTGCCAGGGTGAGGCCTTGTAAATGCGGCCAGTCAGCGATTTTGTGGGTGAAATGTCTTAGTGGTAAATTGGAGGTTATGTTCTTGGGTATGACGTATGCCTTCAGTGAAATCTTGAAATCTTCACACCGAGATAATAGATTAAATTCTACGATGTGATGTATGTGTGTCTGTTTCCCTCCAATTGTAGTAAGTGTTCCTCTGCTTGATTTGCGTTTTATCTTTAGTCTTTGTGCTGCTCTCTCACTGATAAAACTTTCATGTGAACCTAGGTCAATTAAGGCGCGCAATACTGTTGTTAGTCCGTTATCATCCTTAACATACACTAGTGCTGTTGCCAGCAAAGCTGTGGACTTCTTCGTAGTGAAGTGTGATGCTATTGCAACGTCTTCTTTTGTATCTTCTTTATTTTGTTCCTTTCCTTCGATATGACTGTGTGGAGTTTGTGTATTGTCTGACTGCTTGTTGTTACTTCTCTGCTGATGCAACAGTGAGTGATGTCGACGATTGCATCGACGGCAGAACACAGGCACTCGACATTTCCAGGCTGAATGCCCTGGTGCCAGACAATTGTAGCAGAGGCTATTCTTCTTTACAAACTCGGTCCTCTCCATAGGTTGAAGCTTTATAAAATCTTTACAATGGCATAGGGCGTAGTCTTCTTTGCACATTGTACACGTCTTCGCCGGTGTGGTTGCAGAAACATGGCATGACTTATCTTTAATGGTTTTCTCCTTTGAGGTAGCCGAACCACTGCTATGGGTCACCAACTCCAATGTACGGAACTTAGACTCCAAAAATTTATAAAAATCTTTCAAGGTGGCTAACTTGTTAATCTCCTGAGTGTATGTATGCTGCTCCCAATCCTTGTGGGTCTCAGGGTCTAATTTCTGAACCACTAAAAATATAACTAGAGGGTCCCAGTTGTCAATAGATAAATCCTGATTTTGAAGACTATTCAAACATTCAGCTGTAGTGTCTAGCAAGGATTTTATCTGATTTGCAGTTGGTGTCTTGATCGCCTTTTGTCCAGTAAGTCGTTTGAACAAAGTATTTACAATCACTCGTTTATTGCCGAAGCGATTTTTCAACATATTCCACGCTTGTTCGTAGTTATTGTCCGTGACTTTTATATGTTTCAGCAAGGTTTCAGCTTCACCGGTGATACTTGATTTCAGATATTGCAACTTCTGTACCAAACTTAGCGACGTATTGTCATGGACTAGTGATATAAACAAGTCATGATAAGTGGGCCAATCATCGTAATTACCATTAAACTCAGACAGCTGTATCCTCGGTAATTTAACTTGTGTTTGGTTAATCGTCGCGGTGTTACTACATACTTCTGCTGATGATGTTAACGAAGAAATCATGTCCTTTAAATCTCCTTGTAAACACAAGAACAAGTCTTCAATAACGTAATAATCTTCGTTAACAAAGTACGGGATGGTCGCACGGTTTTCTTTCGGTGTACACTTAACGAGTTCTTCATGTGTTGACTTAAAACACTGCCAATATTCTTCTATGCATTGTAATCTTGCTTGAATGTAACCTTTTGTTAGTCGTGCCCGGGGACATTTCTTCAAATTAACTTGTGCTTTCTGCATTTTACTAGCTGTTTCTTCCAGAAGATTGAGTAATTGACTGCTTGGAGTACTCATTTTTGAAAAAAGGGGGGTTTTTTCTTTGATTTTAAACCCAAATTCAAGTAAATACACCGAATTATGGCGATGTAATAACTTGTAATTTTATAAAGTCTTCACTAATGAGCTTGTTATTCACTCTTATCGCTAAGGAATGTGCGATTCCTTTGTATTCGATCGGCCGTACAGTTTTTATAACTTTAAAAAAATAACACTTATGAATCCGGTTCGTTTGGACCATATGTTTAGCGAGTTAAGGTTCACTTTAAGTTGGCACAGAAACTAGAATGATGAAGACGTGTGTTTGCTTCAAATCTTTATTTCTTACTAACTTAGGCTATGAGACATGCATCTTGTTAAATATCACATATAAATATACACTACATATACTTTTTTGTTTGTAAATACATTCTTATTATACATATTAAACATCCATGACTCGGAAACAAATGTCCATGCTTATCACACAAACATTTGCTCCTACCGGGATTCGAACCCGGGACCCTAAGTACGTAAGGCAGCCTCACTACCACTGCGCCATTCAGGTCGAAACCGAAACCTATGCTTATTCCAAAATCATTTGAGGTTTCCTAAACCTTTTCAGCCATTCAGTGCTCTTTGAATTATAACATAGCGTTAATTTTAACAGAAATACTTAAAACCACTTGATTTTTCTTTTCAACCGACTTCCAAAAAGAGGAGGTTATCAATTCGTCTGTATGTTTTTTTTTTTTTTTTTTTTTTTTGTGTTTGTTACCTCATAACTTTCGACTGAGTGAACCGATTTTGATGATTATTTTCTTATTTGAAAGCTGGTGCTTCCCATGTGGTCCCATTTTAATTTGCTGAAGATCTGATGCTGGTCTTCGGAGATATACAATGGAACTCTTCAAAATTGTACGGCAAATCTGCAGTGATTGCTGTTGTCGCTTGTAGGTTTATTGTTTATACAACCTCATGACGTAATATCACGCCTGTATGCTCTGAGGGGGTACGCAGATGTGTACAATACACCCAGATTTCGACAGTGTTTGTTACCTCAGTACTTTCGACTGGGTGAACCGATTTTGATGATTCTTTTTTAATTTGAAAGCTGGTGCTTTCCGTGTGGTTATGTTTTAATTTGCTGAAGATCTGATCCGGATCTTCGGAGATATACAATGGAACTCTTCAAATATACACGGCAAATCTGCAGTAACTGCTGCAATCGCTTGAATGTTTATTGTTTATACAACATCATGACGTAACATTACGCCTGTATGCTCTGAGGGGGTACGCAGATGTGTACAATATTCCCAGATTTCGACAGTTAGGTGTATTAAGTTCCATTTATTGGGGATAAGCCTCATCTTAGCCTAACCTTGACATGTATTGTTTTTTTTATTTTATTGGCAAGGGTACTTCAAGGGTAGTTTGATGAGAATTTGGTTAGGTTCTGATTATGGGATCCATGACAAAGGAACGGAACTCTTCAATTCTTAGAAGCAAATTAACGATACTCAGCCAAATCTTTTTTAGGCTATCCGGATATTTGAGTCACGTACCATAAGTCGTTATTAACCGACTTCAAAAAGGAGGAGGTTCTCAATTCAATGTTCCCCGATTACTCGAAGATGACTGGACCGAATTTGTTTTTTAATTGTTTGAAAGGGTATACTTCCCAGAAGGTCCCATAATCATCAAGTCAGGATCCTGATAATGGGATCCTGGAGAAATAGAGAGAACTCTTCAAATTTTATAGGCACACCAGAAGCGATTTGGGTAGTTTTTGAAAGAGTACTTTCTTGGAGTGATCCCATTTAAATTTGGTAAAGATCTGATGAAGAACTTCGGAGAAAGGCAACGGAACTCATCATTAAATGTAGCAAATGTGTGTCTCTTACTGGGATTGCTGAAATCTCATGTCTGTCTATTGTTTACACCAGTTCATAACAAAAAATCACGCTGGTACGCTGTGAAAGGGTATGCACATATTGTGAACCACTAAAAGTGAAAAATAAAAACTTTTTTGCAAAAAATAAAACCGACTTCACAGAAAAAAGTGAAAAATAACTTTAGCTTCTGAAGTCGGTGACAAAAAAATTAAATCAATCAAACAAAGGTCACCGACTTCAGAAGCTAAAGTTATTTTTCACTTTTTTCTGTGAAGTCGGTTTTATTTTTTGCAAAAAAGTTTTTTATCTCTATGTGAAAGTGACTTGAGGAGAAGTAAGTCTCTGACAAATGTCAATTTTTAAGTTTCTGTTTTAAAGCCAGAAACGTCTTTAGGTGTTTTATTCTTGTACTTATACTCTTCAGCCTCACGATTATTTTTAAATACCTAATTTAATAATATTTTGTTCCATCATTTAAATTTTTTGATGCACAATAAAATTAATGGGAGCAATGTCAATGGGCAAATATCATATTGAACCAATCTAATTCCCATTCCAAAATTATTGCCCCCAAATGTGTTCAACCTTGTGTTTCTGACAAGTGAAGGTTAAGAAAAAAATCCTAAGAGTAACGCCTACCACACTCAAAGTCGAAGGAAAAATTGAGTAAGTGAAGATTTCCTCTAAAAGTAAATTTTGCTAAACAACACGATACGGAAACCAACGAAATATATTAAGTTCCATTTTCACCAAAAAGATGACGGTCTGATTATCTAAAACAGCTTTTTAAAACACATTTTTGTAGGGGAACATGTCCCTTAGACAGCTGTTTTTAGATAATTAGACCGTTACATTTTCGGTGAACATGGACCTAAGGCAGGTAGAACAAGAATTATTCAATAGGTTGTCGTGGGTCATGTGATGTGGAGGAATGAGGAAAAGATCGTGAGAAAAGTTTTAAGTATGAATGTGGATGGGTATTTGAGCAAAGTAAGACCAAAGAAACGATGGATGGACTGTGTTAAGAATGAAGCAAGAATAGAAGTATCTGGGTGAATATTTCATTTCGTGCAAATTACGCGGCAGGCGATAAAGAATACATTAAATGTTGAAAAAATCTGTAACTGAATTTTTTTTTTCTAATTAACTTATAACAGTACTAGGCGCAACGCTTCAAAAATCTAGTTTTTTATTATAAGTGCACCAAATTTAAAAAAAACAAGCCAAAAATCTAATTACCATCCATGTCCCTTCTTCCAGATTTTAATAAATCGGTGCATTTTTAGTAAAAAATCTGTAGGAAGAACGATTTATGTAATACGTTTTCGGTTAATATATTAATTAATGCCCTATTATATAATATATATTCTTTACGAAAGACCATATTTAAGTGGTTTCATATAACTTTGAAAAATGTCCCTACCCTCATTCATAATTACCATTCGACGATATTCTCAATCCGATATTTTCGTACTTACGCGCCACAGCGATGTAGACTAAACAAGAAATATTCGGCGTCAGTGTTTGCTCTACTACCAAGCTGGACGGACGCGTGAGAGAGCGATTATGGCGACGTAATTTTGAATTCTCCTGTGCAAAAAGTGAAGTGGTTCAAAATATTTCTACATACCATTCGCGTTTTGAAAGGTAATTAATATTGTATTTTTTATATAATTATTGGCTAAGTATATCCAGTACAAGTCTTTCTTTGTTGTATATGCCTTACAAGCCTTCACCTATTCAAAATAACAAATATTTATTAGAAATACTTGTGAATCTAATTACCATTCTTCTAATTACCATTAAATACCATTTTCTACAATTCGAATGGTAATTAGAAGAAACGAATGGTAATGATTTTTAATGTCAATATTATAATATTTTATTTCATTTTTGAAAGGTTTACACGTGTAAAATACTATGTTTTTTTTAAATGTTTTATTGGTTACTAGCTGTTACTAGTTTATCTCACTACCGTATCTTGAGATCTAATTACCGTATTTGTGAAATCTCATTACCGTTCTTTAAAAAAAAACAAACGTCAAAATCGCCTAGAATTACTGTCCCTTTCATATGTCCCAGTTGGTATCATTATATACTTTTAAAAAAGTATATAAAGAACATGATTAGGTTACTTTTTTTTATTTTTCTCCAAAACTTCAAATATGCACGAAATGAAATATTCACCCATCTGAGGAGATGACGAAAAGTAGAGAATTATGGAAGAAGACATGCTGAAACAAACAAAAAATTTAAAAATGGTTTTAACATGTTTAGCTACCTTATTTTAACGAAAGGAGCTCGTGGAGCTCGGAGGAGCTCGTGGCTAAATAATATCAGCCGCTCGGAACGATCTTTAGGTTAAGCCGTGCTTGCCTAGGTTGGTCTGTGGATGGGTGACCACCCTTACATACCGAGTTTCCTCCGTGCCTAGGAAAGCACGTTAAGCTGTTGGTCCCGGCTGTCATTTTTCCATCTTTGCCAGTCGTTACATGAAGTCAGCGGCCCAAAAAGTTTGACAACTAGTCTTACTAAGTGGTATCGTATTACCCAGTATTAAGGCGCAGACACATGACTTTTAGTGATTTTAAATTGATCATCACGTCTTAACTTCTAGTCTAATTTCTTTGAAAAAAATATATGTTATACTAGACCATTTTTTTCATAATTTGATATGTGAAAATGTGAATAAATATTTTTATAACTTAGTGTAATTAATTTGTGAAGTAATATCTAACGCGGCAAAAAAACGATCATCACGCAAAAACTATCGGGCGTATTTGCATGAAACTTAGATCATCAACGAACAATCAACAATTAAACAACAACAATCAACAATTTAATGCCCTTTATATCAGTATACGGCTTTTATCCGTATTGTGTTTGATAAATCACGGTGGGTTGTTTTTTCGAATAATCTTGGTGCGGGGCTCCTCGGGGCGACAGGCGACAGTGTATCGCTGACCACTCTCACGCACGGGTATATGCTATTGCTAAACTTCTCCCACTCGCTCAAGGTCGTTGGCGTGAGGTAGCCCCTTAACTGGGTTGTAGAGGTCAGATAGGTAGGTTAGTCGCTCCATGTAAAATACTAGTATTCAGCTGCATCGGGTTAGACTGGAAGACGACCCCAACACAGTTAGGAAAAGGCTAGGCAGATGATGAGCTAGGTACTTATTTTACGTCACCCTGGTCGGTTTTTTTTAATCTTCAATGTACAGATTACTAAACTTGTCAATACTTGACAGAACTTGAAAAAAATGAAATCAACGATAGACAATTCTGACACTAATCTAATAGCAGACTTGAGGCCCTGATCATACCAAACTAGTACAAAAAAAAGCCCATTACATACTCGTCTCACTCAAACATGTCTGCAAAGCGAAGCTACCCCGTCATAACCGACAGATTTGGATATTCACCCCCTCTCAACTCCCCCGTTGCTCCCCTGAGAGGCAGTATGATGAAAAAAGTTAAATAAACTCTGGAACAGCCTATGAAGATAGTTTTATTGCAATGGCAAGTTATTCAGACGCTCGGCAGTGAGTTATCAAGTCCTGTGATGTTATAGCGCTTGTTTATTGCTCCTGGAAAGTAGATCTTTACAGTATGCAACGAAGGCTTGAAATAGATATTATGGTTTTGTTAGCTCCTTCTGTGGTACCTTGCGAGAAAAGTAATAATTCGTTCTTGATCATTAATTCGTTTCTTCTTTCCTAATTCGGTATGTAAAGTATTTTTCAGGTATTTTTTTTACATTTTTATTTCGTAAAACATTTAATTTTAAGCAACTAATTTTAAGCTTTTTTTTTTCCAAGTTACAGTTTCTTTTTTATTATTTTTTAAAGTATTATTCGTGATGACGTAATTTCATAGCCTGAATAGCTTTAAGTCTTTGCCACGTTTTCAGTACATACAAAAAATACTAAATAACTTCAAAGTTGACATTGATGACAGTTGACGCTTGACAGATACGTGTTTTTATTTTGTTGTGAAATGTGAATGCTGTGATCGTGACTGTGATGTGAACTTTTTGTTTGAGTTTCTTTTCCTACGATTTTTAGCAAATTTTAATTTCTATCCATTATCCGTGCTGCGTATCCGTGCAATGAATCTGTCATCAACAACTAGTGCTAAATGCTTCGTACCGTCATGTAAAAAAACTACAACAAAATAGCCGACACAAATTGTTTGTAAATGTGAATGAAACGCTAAAAAAGAAGTGGTGCAAGGAAGTAAATATGGAATACAAGCCTGGGCGTCGTCTTTTTTGTTGCGAAGATCATTTGAACGCGAAATTATCAGCGCGCGATGCATTCAAATAAATAACACAGTAACTAGCATTGACAGTTTTGATTTGACACTGACGGTATGACAAACAAAAGTATTTTTTTTTAATTTATCTTGAAAAGCACGAAGGAAGTAGTCTATTCAGGCTACGTTATGACGTCAATTAGAGGTCAAATGAAAGTCAAATGATTACAAGTATTATTGTGAAAATAAACACAATCTTGTGATATAGAAAGCTAAAAATAGAAAAATAAGGCATAAGACCCTAAAATCTCCAAATGGTTTTGGAATCAGCGTAGGTTAATTTTTACTTTACATACCGAATTGACGTTTTCGTGATTTTGACCCTTGGCCCGAAGTTAAGTGTTTCCATACAACGTGGCAACTCCGCCAGTTTTTTGGGCACATGAACAGATGATAGAGGAAGAGATTTTTAACGATATTTTATGGTTTGTTGAGTAGTTTACCTCGTAGTGGCAAAAAAAAACATTAATCGAATAAACGACTTTCGATTTGAGTCTTTATTTTATGGTACAAACTAAGGTAACTAATATTGTAGAAACGACATCGAAAATAACAGTCTGCAAGCGCTCGGTTTCTACTTTTCGAAAGATATACTCGTTTTTGACGACGTCAAATCATTTTCATACTCAAGGTATACCTAAGAAGTGACGAAAGTAAAAAAAGTATTTTAAAGTCAAAGCATACGAGACTACAGGGAGAAATTATGATTACCTACTTAGAAACTTAGTTCATAATTTGCTAAGCTCGGTACACACTCATTCATGCGCTCCTGGTATTTCTGTCTTTCACTAACTGTACGAAATAACAAATGAACGCCATAACCCTCGTAAAATATCACAATGTACCATCATTTTCAGTAATTAGACGCTTTAAGAGCCCTGCAGCGGCAGATGCTTCAAAAGTAAAGAGTTGACAAACGTTTGTCATGATTCTCAACTTTACCACCCTATCATAAAGTCCTAATTCAAACACCAAACCATCCGATATCATTTTAACTGATTTTAAACTTTGTTCGCGAAGATATAGACGCTCGTTTTCTGTGTAATGGAACGGAATTCTTTGAAGTTTGTAAGGGAATTTAAAATTTATGCGCAAGAAAATAGGATTCAGTTTACTTTGAATTTGCTATCTATCTAGTCGGTGTTTTCAATGACATTATTAGAGCGAGCGCGGTAAACGGCTATTTCTAGGCTTTTGCGTTCATTAAGGCTTGAAGAAGGTAAATATTTTTTAAGTTGCCATTTTGTCAGTGACGTTTAAACGTAATGGAGTCAAAACAATTGTGTTATTTATAAGGGAAGAGGAGATTATTTATCTAAGACTGTCAGAAGTTCATGTTGAACTGATGAATACTGTAATTGCTTGACAAGAGATCACGTGATCTACGTAACGAAACAAGACACGATGAACATTTTAGAATATATCAACTGTTATACTTGTGGTTATGAGGTAAGTCGTAATTAATTATTATTAAATACCGCTGATCTTTTTTGGGGAATAGGGTTTAGAGATGTGATGTCATATTTTGATGCTTGTATAAACACAAATTTACTTTTCCCGCAACTTGTTTGTTTTCACGCAATTGTCCTTTCACGCAAGTGTCATTGTGATATTTTTTTATTTATACTATACCTGGGAACCTTCTAGTTACGGAGATTTATTGGAGGTCAAAGTTCTAACTTTTTGAAAGTATTATTTTAAATACAAGTTTTAATGCAAGATTTTTACACCTTCACGACCCCCGTACTATTCAATCCATCAATCAGCACAATGTTTTGAGTGTGTTATGTTGAGTTCTATCACAAAACATGACTGTTCACCCCAAAAAAAAGTCGTTTCCCAGCAAAAATGTTTGTATAAAGTTATTTAGTTTGATGTACAGAATGCTTGGTTGATGATTTCGTGATGAGGTTGTTTACACCCTGCATATTTTTTATTGTGGGCAATTTTGTGAACTTTTGTGTGGAGCACACATCACATTCTTTTTTTAGCATTTTTTTTTGTCATTAGGTACTGATGACTGTCATACTCACATACTACTTTTAAACTGTTTTGCTAGCTGTTAGTAGTATATCAGTGTCAGCCTTGTGGTGAAGATCTGCGCGGTCTGTGCTTTTGGTGTGACCAGCAAGGCACGCACCTCTGATATTTCAGATTCGTGTGCGTATTGTATAATTATCACTTGAAAACATCGTAAGGCAACCAGCATGCTTGCGAGATATTTCTCACCGGCATGTGAAGGCCAAAGGCCTATGGGTGGCATGAAAACTCTGACACCAGGACATAAAGAAAAATAGCTGTTAGTCTTCCCCATCACCATCATCTGCCTAGCATTTTTCCAACTATTTTGAGTTTGAGTTGGGGTTGGCTCCCAGTCTAACCGGAGATTTTACATGGAGCGACTGCCTATCTGACCTCAACAACCCAGTTTATACTGGGTAATAAGATACCACTTATTAAGACTGGTTGTCAGACTTTTTAGGCCACTGACCTGTAACGACTGTCAAAGATGGACAAGTGACAGCCGGCACCAACAGTTTAACGTGCTCTCCGAGGCACGGAGGAGACTTGGTATGTCTGGGTTGTCACCCATCCACAGACTAACCTAAGCAAGCATGGATTAACCTAAAGATCGACCCGAGCGGCTGTTATTATTTAGCCACAAGTTCTCTGTAGTCTTCCCCAGATGATTAATAAATTAATAATAAACCCACGTGGTGACACATAAGATCTAGGTTTCGAAAAGCCCATACCACCGGCCATAACCAAGTCATTAAAGTCAGTTGTGCCGTTCTCAGGTAAATTAAGTCATTATAGACGACAAAGTGCATGAACTTTCTGTTGCTAAGCAAACTAATCGATCATTGTTTATTTATGCAAAGAAATATAATAGTCCATTGGCTTTCTTATGTAAAAGAGTTTGTTGTAGCCTTTGATTTGCGATAAATTATGGCTGTGTTATAATTTTTATACGCACATGAATTTGAAAATTCAGAGGTGGTGCGTGTCTTGGGTTCGAACTTGAGATACGCACCACACAAAGCAGCCTTCTGTCATACAGCTACTTGCTATGGGTGGCGTTAAAACTTAAGGGGCCGGAGGAGCATGCGTTTTTCATACAAACGTAATACCAAAATAATATGAAAATGAAACATATTGTTAAGGTAGTGTGTATATATTTCGATTGTATTATAGAATATCTATGTTCCCAAATAAAGATTTTGAAAGGACAGTGATATAAAAACGAGATATGAGGAACTAGCTGACCCACGCAACTTCGTCTGCGTCACGTATGAGCAAAAAGCTCACAAAAGGAATAAATTTCGCCCGTTTTTGTAACATTTTTCATTTATACTCAACTCTTGTTGGTCGTAGCGTAATGTTATATAGCCTAAAGCCTTCCTCGATAAATGGACTATCCTACACAAAAAAAAAAATAGATTTAAAATCTCTATAGAAAATTTATTTTTCTCTTAACTCTTGATTAAATCAGTGTACATTCAAAATATGTGTTTGGGAACCTATATATTCTGTAATTCAATCAAAATAAATATACACCACCTTAAGAATATGTTTGATTTACGAATTATTTTGGTATTACGTTTGTATGAAATTCGCATGATCCGCAGGCCTCCACAAAAAAAAGACGTTCCATCATAGACATCATCGATCGCTTTCCATCAGGCGTGATCGAGATCAATGGCAGGCCCATTTTGTAATAAACAAATAAAGTAAAAAGGGGCCAAGTGCGAGTCGGACTCGCCCATGAACCATGAAGGGTTCCGTAATAGTTCTTGCAGTTTGTTGTAAATGAAAGGTAAATCACGGTTTACGATTTATGACGTATTAAAAAAAACTACTTACTAGATCTCGTTCAAACCAATTTTCGGTGGTAGTTTACATGGTAATGTACATCATATATTTTTTTTCGTTTTATCATTCCCTTATTTTAGAAGTTACAGGGGGGGGGGGCACATTTTACCACTTTGGAAGTGTCTCTCGCGCAAACTATTCAGTTTAAAAAAATGATTTTAGAAACCTTAATATCATTTTTGAAGACCTATCCATAGATATTCAGTTTCAGTTCTATGTATGGGGAACCCCCTAAATTTAAGGTATTTTTCTATTTTTGTGCAAAAATCTTAATGCGGTTTACAGAATACATCTACTTACCAAGTTTCAACAGCATAGTTCTTATAGTTTCGGAAAAAAGTGGCTGTGACATACGGACGAACAGACAGACAGACATGACGAATCTATAAGGGTTCCGTTTTTTGCCATTTGGCAACGGAACCCTAAAAAGGATAGGATGGTTAAGTGTCTTAAAATGTAGTTTTTTTCAACGCTAATACCTTTTTTCTCCACCAACCAACTGGATTGGTTAATCCACAACAACCAACATTGTTTTCCACAGTACAAAAAAATTGTCATCATTGTTCATGTTCAAAAATTAACAAAAACAAGACATATAACAAATAAACGTCCCAATTATTCATTCTACACCTTAACATTAAATAAAAATAATCATACATCATACATATTAATATGAAACAAAAAATTCTATTTGATCTCCCAAAACATGCCACTATCTTTTTTGCTGGGGGATAGATCATGGTAAAGGTAAATTGATACAGAAGTTTCAGTGTACCGATGTATAAGGCTGTGTCCCCAGTAGGCAAACTGTTAGCAGTGACTGAGTGAGCCGCAAAGGAGATAATTATTTTTGGGCCCACCTGGTCGTTGCGTTTATTATTATAAAGTAACCATTTTATTATTATAAAGTAACCATTTTACTATGGTATTAAACGAAATATTACGTAGAAATTAAAACGGAATCTTAAAATCATAATAAATAAGCTATGTTAGGATATTTTTTTGCGAGTCAAATCATTCCTGTTGTGGTCAATGTCATTTGACAGCAAATACTTACGTGAATAGGGGCGTGTTTTTCTGTTTACTAAAAAAAGTACGGTACCTACCCGTTGGTAATCATATCTTCTATATACAACTTTTTGACAAGTTTTTTTTAATACCAGTTTTTTTTGTACGATTTTGTCTTTTAACACAAGCCGACCCCCGTACTATTCAATCCATCCATCAGCACAATGTTTTAAGTGCGTTACATTGAGTTCTACCACAAAACATGATTTATAACCTCAAAAAAAATGTTGTTTCCCAGCAATAATTTTTGCGTAAAGTTACTTAGTTTGATGTACAGAATGCTTGGTTAACGGCTTTGTGATGAGGTGGTTTACACCCTGTATATGGAAGGGCGTACTACACCGATACGCCGCAAACTCAGTCGGCCGCTAACAGTTTGCCTACTGGGGGGAACATAGCCTTAAAGTTGGCATTATTTGAAGGGGTTTGTGGCTGCAAATAAAAGCCGCAGGGGTCAACCTAGTAGGTTAGTCGACGCTAATCAAGGTCGGTTCTTGGATGAGTGACCACATACTGAGACCTCTCCGTTCCTCGTAAAGCTCACTAAGCCGGTAGTATCGTGTAACCTGGCAAGTACATAATTTCTGAAGGTCAAAGAGACGAAATACTCTTGAAAATGAAATGCAAAATACTGGTATGTTGCATTTCATTTTAATATTTTGGTGCATCCTCATCAAAATTTGTAATAAGCAGTAATTTGAAATAAGCAGTACAAAGGTACTGCTTAATTTATAAGAAATCTCTTCCAGCGGACCTGCGCGAGGAAAGATGGATAATAAATGTAGACGCAGTGTGTAGAAAAGACAAAACAGGTATTTATGTGTTATTTAATTTACTGTAAATATTCGTATAGCTTCTAGAGGCGTTTGATTGATTTAAAAGAAAAAATTAAAACTACGATCGTGCTCCATCATTGGACACGTTACATTAAACTAAGCTTATTATTAGTAACTTAAGATCTACGTGAGTCCATCCAATTTTTTTGTTTTTAGGCTTTACAGTTGTTGATTGTCGTATGTGTCTTGAACTACGAAACTTTATTCCTACCATCAAAATCATCCTCCTGCACTTAACCACCAAGACTTTCATACTAAAGTAGAAGACATACACTCCGACACACAACAACACAACCCCAAAAAAAAGTCGTTAAGCAGCAATAATTTTTACTTACTTAGTTTTATGTACAGATTTCTTGGTTGACGGCTTCGTGATGAGATGGTTTACACCCTGTATTTAACAGATACTCAAAATTGTGACATTTGACCATACAACATTTAAAGTTAAGGAGCTGCTCAAACGTCAAGCAGCTCAATTTTGAGTGACGTTTCAGTATTCCGGTGCTAGTCTATTACCACGGAGCGTTTTGAAAGTAAACAGAAAACGGTTACCATTTTGAAACTCTCCATGAACTTATTCTAAAGTGAGCCTTCTGCTCATACTTATGCCGTGGGCTGATTGAATGACGTCATGACTCTGACAGTCAAAGCGAGGGTTATGAGAGCTGCTTTGTCTCCAACCTTGGCAGCCTGACCTTCACATTTGTCAGCAAACTTTCAAGTTTGGAAACTATGTGGGGATATTTTTAGAATGGGAGTTTCATTGGTTGAATGTTATACAGGGTGTTAACAGACTCATCACGAAATCGTCAACCAAGCATTCTGTACATCATACTCAGTAACTTTACGCAAAAATGATTGCTGAGAAACTTTTCTTTGGGGGTGAAAAATCCCGTTTTACGGTAAAACTCAATGTCCGCACTCAAAACATTGTGCTGGTGGATAGATTGAATAGTATGGGGGTCGTGGAGGTTGTTTAAAGAAAAAATCTAACAAAAACTTGTACTTAAAAAAAAAGTTGGAACTTTGACCCCCAATACGTCCGTAGCTAGAAAACAAAAATTGTGACGGAGAGAAAAAGTGCCTTTCGGCTTCGTTAAGAGGTTTTTAACATCCTTTATTGATGTAGCCCCCTACAAAATTCAATAATTAGTGAGTAATTTGCTATCCATAATCACGCATTACATACAGTTTCCTCCGTGCCTCGGAATGCACGTTAAGCAGTTGGTCCCAGGCTGTCACTTGTATATCTTGGACAGTCATTACAGATAGTCAGGGACCCGAAAGTCTGACAACGAGTCTTACCAAGGGGTATCGTCTTACCCAGTACTAACTGGGTTGTTGAGCTCAGATAGGCAGTATCTCCTTCAGCTGCATCCGGCTAAACACTGTGTTAAGCTTTCACGGTTTAAACTGGGGCATCCGTTTACATATTTGGATACCGATACCAAAATAGTTGGGTAAAGGCTAGGCAGATGATGATGAGTAATTTATATAAAATATAATTAATGTGAATCTTAAGGCGACTACACGAGCTAAACGCGAGTTTTATAATTACTAAAAGTATATGATTCACTGCTATAAACAAGACCAGAAAAATATATGATATTCTTCAGGATATATGCTAGCATTATACTGTTTTGAAAACATAATACAATTAATTTGGCTCGATACAAAGAAATCACGAACTTACCTCTAATAATGTATTTCAAACAATAAAAAACATACTAATATGCAAGCGATTATTCTGATTTTTTGGGAAATAATTCTACAAGCAATATATTAGCATGATACTGTTTTAGTTTTTTAATCCAATCAATAGTTTTTTTGTAAATCGATCGAACTCCACTCATTTCGCGCTATTTGGCCCGCAGTGGCTGACGTAACAACCACTTTGTAGTGCAAGCTGATTAGAACTTTATTATAACAGCATTTCAAACGAAGTTTGAACCACCACAAATAGAGTTGCTAATTTAGCTCGTCTAAGCGCCTTAACGCAAAATAAAAAGATTGGATTTAAATTTAAAAACTCTGCTATTCTATCCCTTTTCACCGTGTAGATCTGGTTTTGATGACACCAGTATTTTTTTTTTTGATTTCTTTTGTTGTTCGGCTGTAGGAGGTCTAAAATGATTTGTGGTGATTTAATTGTAGCAGTTGACGCATCTGTGTATCATACTCCCTGTTGGAGTAGAACGTAACTTACCTCAAACACTTCTCTGGTAGCCGAGAACGGCAGCACGGCGAGGCCGACCAGTAGGTCAGCCACGGCCAGCGATACGATGAATAGATTGGTGACACTGCGCAGCTTTGATGAGCACAGCACTGCTGCTATCACCAAGCAGTTTCCTGAAACAAAAATGGCGTTACAAACTTTTGGACGGGAAGAAAAAAGGAAAATATTGCAATAATGGGAGATGTAAGTGGTTGTGCGGGATCGGCAAGTAAGACATACTTTGCATCACACTGGCATTAGGGACGGGTCGATGATACCCCATCCGGCTAGATTACTTCTACAGCAGCCAACCCGAGCCCGCAAACGGTTAAGATATTGTAAGGGAGAAATTATTAAGAGGAGTTTATTTATTGCGAAAAGTTAGCAATAGAGGAGGCTCATCAAAGCTCATTAAGGCTTCCGCACACAGGCGCATTTTTGCGTTTCTGCGTTTCCGCGTTTCTGCGTTCTGTGATATTGCGATAATGCGCCCCTATTCCATACACACAGGCACGTTACTATCGCGCGATATTCAATAACAGTAGGTACAGTAAAATTAAACATCAGTTCTATCCAGCAACTCATAACATCGCATCTCTTCGCATCCCTTTTAAGACTTATTCATCACTAAAGAAGGTATTAATTGGGATAGCAACAAGAACTCCTATTTTCCTATCACCGATATTCAGCGATAGCAAATTCCAAGTTTCAAAATGACATTACAAGTTTCATACTCGTCCTAACAAGATAGCCCCCTTCCAAATCCGCTTTAGTAATTGATTTCAACGAAAACTGCCAACTCACTCAAACTTTTCCGACGATATGTCGAGGAAAAAATACAATTTTCATTCGGGAAATCGATTAAAATCACCTACTCGATCCCTGAGACTAACTTCATCGAAACTTTCGCGATTCAATATATTCGCGGAATAATTGAAGAGGGAACTTCTGCCGCGATTTCTGTCTGGTAATAAATTAGCGTTTGTAACGTTGAAAGAATTTATAACGATGTTATTTTTCAAGAAGTTTTCGATTGATTTTTTTTCTATGCTTGGGTTCCACTTTCTTTTGCAATTTATCCATATCGTTTAGTTTCTGATGACTAGTACTTATCGGCTTGTTAAATAATATCATAGATAAAACAAACTGATACTAAGAATTGAAATGATAGACTTTGCTGCCTGCAAAAGCCTGAAATTACTATCTGTGAAAAACACGTTCACCTGTTATTGGGTTTTTTCTGGTGTATTTAAGTACATATATTTTTTTTTGGTGAACTCATGTGACGAAGCATCATCTGTCAGTTAAGCTTGACTCTCGCTAGACCGTATGGGGTCTGTGTCGACTGTCGACCGTGCAATTTTGTATGGACTCACTCACGCTTCCGAGCCGCCACCGAGCAACAGACAATGGACTATGTTACGGCCAAAACTCGGCTCTGACCCAGCACGGTCTAGCAGGCGTCATCTTTTATTTGGGCACCTTAAGAAAGACACCTTAATGAATTTTTTTATGTTTATTCTCAAATTTACTAAAATATACACAAAAACTGTCGGTTAAGCCGTTTCGGAGGAGTTCGATTAAGAACGAAAAAGCGTTTATTAGCCCGCACAGGAGAAAACACATAAAAATTAATGGTATTAAAAAATAATAAAAATTAAACAGATAAAAAAAAAGAAACGAAATTGGGACGCGAGTTTTTTTTATTAGAAGAAAAAGAAGAAACAAACTTGTTAAGGCACTTACTTTAAGCAGTAATTACACTGAAGTAAATTGAAAGTATCCAAAAGATCCTTAAATGCAAGTCACCCACGGACTGGCTTTTCACAGCACCATCTCGTTAGCGAATTTAATATGGCTGGCGTTTCAAACGGTTCTTTTTCCCACTCGACAATGTTTTTAATTCGTCACTTCTTTTGAGGCCGACCTTTTGAGTATTAAAAGATTCTTTTTAGTGTAATAATTTTATTATCTGCTTGATAAAGCTGTGCCGCATTAAATTAGTGCGTTGACAAGTGAGTTTGTGGTCTAAGGCTGTATACAGAAAGAAAGCTGGAAACTTATAAGCGCTTACCGGCGCTTGACAGCGCTGGTCCGTTCTACACAAAGGAAGCAGGTTGAAGCAGTTGTTTAGCTGACCAGCGCGTGTTGAAGCTTGTCGGAACTTGTCGGTACCGTTCAGTGCTTATCGGCGCGCGTTCATATATTTTCCTGCGGTTTACCAGCGCTGTCAAGCGCCGGTAAGCGCTATAAGTTTCCAGCTTTCTTTCTGTATACAGCCAAACGAAGGAGTATTTAAAAACAGCTTTTGCCTGCGGCTTTGCTTGCGTTAATTCATCATTATCATCATCATTTCAGCTGAAAGACGTCCACTGCTGGACATAGGCCTCCCCCAAGTGTCGCCACATTGACCGGTCTCGTGCGATTCGCATCCAGCGGATGCGAATAGCCCACACGCCCCCAGGTTTTATTACCTATAATTATACTTTAATCATGATTCAAAAGACACGTGACAACATTTATTATCACAAGAAACGTATTGTTGTTTTTCAGGGTACTTTAAATTGGTATGAAAGGTACCCTATGCCCATTTCTGTACACCTGACAACGTATAATTATACAGAACAGGATGATCGGTTCAGTGGTTTAGACGGAAAAACAAACAAGCAAACTTACTTTTGCATTTAAAATATTATAATAAAACTAGCCGACGCGACAGACGTTGTCTTGTCACCTACTACCTACTACCTACCTTCTACTACCTACCTACTATCTACCTACTACTACCTACCTACTAATTCCTACCTACTACTACTACCCACCTACTACTACCTGCCTACCTACTACTACCTACCTACTACATTTTTTTTTTCATAAGAACCTTCTCCTGACAATAACAAACACAACAAAAAAAGAATTAGTGATTTTTATTTTATTTATTTAAGTAAAAAACGAGTTAAAATAATGTTACCCCCAGTAGTAAAAGAGGAAGAAAATATATAAGTGCGTGATTCCACCAGTCGCACGTCGCACTGTAAGGATTAGAATGCTGGGCTGTAAAGAAGATGGATGAAAAATAATTGCATGCAGTACATATGAGAATGCTGAGATGGATTTGTGGAGTGATTAAAATGGATAAGAAGAAATCAGCATACAACAGAAAGTTTGAAAGTGGTTCTTTTTACAGAAAAGCCGAAAATGAAGTCTGTCTTGGTATACATGGACCTTAACTGATATAAAACTGATTACGTCTAATGAACATTTCTTGCGCGGTAAGTACGGACACAAATAAATAACCTTTAACAAATGATCCGTTTTTAGTTATAATATCATTGCCTTTAAGGGGCCGGCGGATCATGCGTATTTCATACAAACGTAATACCAAAATAATTTGTAAATCAAACATATTCTTAAAGTATTGTGTATTTATTTCGATTGCGTTACAGAATATCTATGTTCCTAAACATACATTTTGAAAGGAAAATGATATGAAGACGAGATATGAGGAATTTAAAATTTCTATAGAAAACTTATTTTTCTCATAACTCTTGTTTAAATCAGTGTTCATTCAAAAATATATTTGGGAATCTAGATATTCTGGAATCCAATCGAAATAAATACACACTACCTTAAGAATATGTTTGATTTACAAATCATTTTGGTACTTATTGCGTTTGTATGAACTACGCATGCTCCGCAGGCCTCTTAACACACCCCGCTTCATACACAAACACTTCTCCATCTACTTTTCTCTTTGAAAACTGATCGGTTCCATCAAAGAAACTGTCTACTACAAGCTTCAGCAAGTTTTAATCTTCATCATTTTTTTATCTTAGTTTTCAATAAAACTAACAGATTAAGTACTAAAAAAAAGAAAAAAGAAACTACAAAAAGCTATACAAGCTAAAGAGAAAACTAATAGTGAAATTAGTTTGAAAAGTAACATATTTTTTGTGGTTATTGATTTCATATAGTTTATTTCTATTTACAACTATAAACAACATTCAATTAATATATTTACAAACTCAATGTAATAAAAAAAGCCTACAACATAGAGTTGTAAATATTTATGAAGAAAGTTTTGTTTTTCATATGGTATTTATTTACCTATTTATTTAAATAAATTATTCTTATTCTTAAAGGCTCCACACAGCCGCGTGTCTGCGTTTATGCGTTTCTGGGTCCAGTGAGTAGAATATCGCGCGATAATAACGCACCTGAATGTAAGGAATAGGGACGCATTATCGCAATATCGCAGGGCAAATAAACGTGGAAACGCAGAAACGCAAAAACGCGCCTGTGTGTGGGAGCCTAAATGAGCTCTGACAAGCCTCCTCTATTACCAACTTTTCCCAATTAATAAATTCCTCTTAGTAATTTCTCCCTTGTTTCGCCTCGAGATGATAATGTTAAAAAAAGAAAGATCAAAACGCCTCGTCTATTGTTTTCACTATACTGGAAACAATTTTATCAGCACACAATGTAATTAAAAAGCCCACGAATAAACAAAAGGGAAGTGACTAAGACAGAACCACAAACGCTACAAATAACGAACACCAAATAACTAAAACGCTCATACAGCTAATTACTTACCGGCAAAGAGACTTAACTAGTGAAATAATAAGACAATATTGCGTTAACTTCAAAAGATCTAAAGGAGCCTTTGATGTTCCACAGTTTGAATAGCTATGCGGCTTTACGTCAATCAATCACCAATTTTCCGTATTCTCTAATGAAAGTGATTCATCTGTCTAGATCATTCTGGACATACTACTCATCTGCATAGCCTTTTCCCAACTATGTTGGGTTCGGCTTCCAGTCTAACCGGATGCAGCTGAATACCAGTATTTTACATAGAGCGACTGCGTATCTGACCTCCACAACCCAGTTAATACTGGGTAATACGATACCACTTGTTAAGACTGGTTCTCAGACTTCTTGGGTCACTGACTACCTGTAACGACTGTCAGGAGATTCTACTATCCTACTTAGATGTATTACAAATGCAAAAGTTTGTGAGTATGGATGTGTTGATGTATGGATGTTTGTTACTCTTTCACGCAAAAACTACTGAACGGATTTGGATGAAATTTTGCACACAGATAGTTTATAACCTGGATTAAGACAGAATACTGTTTATCTCAGTTGTAAGATCCCATGGGACAATTTTCACGCGGGCGAAGCTGCTGGCAGAGAGAATTCTATAAAAAACTATTTCTTATTATCTGGCGAGTCGCACGGGACTGGTCAATGTGGCGACACTTGGGGGAGGCCTATGCCCAGCAGTGGACATCTTTCGACTGAAATGATGATGATGATGATATCTTGACGGTTTCAAATATTATTTCGAAGGCTTATTTTAAATTAACACATAATGAGTACGTAAGAGGCAACACAAAACCTATATATTTAGGAACTCCTTTATGTAAAGTTTTTGAGCATAAAACATCATTAATCAACAGGTTTTACCGTACTTAACAAAACACAAAAAAACCTACTTACAAAGATAATAAATTATCATAGTCATGCGTGGTAAAAATTTCAGAATCATATATCTTACTTAGCGTTGAATCTATAAGACCCTTTTTTGTGTGACAGGAAAATGATGTATTTATTTAGTTAGCTTAGGATAATTCCTTCAGTGTAAGATGCCACGAAATTCAACCTTATTTACGTTTTAATTATAATGATAAAATAAGCTGAAAATATGCTAATATCCTGACCATGAAGTCATGGGTTCGATTCCCGAGTCGAGGAAAGTGTTATTGAGTTTTATAATATTTTTGAATTTTTTCAGGTCCAACTTGGAGCCCAGATTTGTGCCTAATTGGTGGCAGATTACATGAAACTCGAACACAAATGGTGTGTGAAATCCATACCATAATATAAATGCGAAAGTAACTCTGTTTGTCTGTCTGTCTGCTACCTTTTCAGGACAAAACGGCTGATCGGATGGTAATGAAAAATGGCAAGGAGATATATTTCAACCTAGGGAAGGACATAGGCTATATATTATCACGCTAATTAGTTACGGGGGTGAGCAATATGCATTTCGTCTATATTTGTCAACTGTTTGACAACTGACAACCGTCATAACATGCATTGTAATAGAATAACTATTTTTAATCAATTGTCATTAGAACAAATAGGCCATAGGTGACGGCTGCCGCCTTTCGAACAATGAGTCGCAAGTTCAAGCCTCAGTAATGACATGCAATACAATACATTCATTTTGATTTTGTTTAATGCTGTAAGATTTCCGATAGCAACTTTGGTTTGCACGTTCAAAACCCACACGGTTTTCACTTTTTGTAACAAAGTACGTACGTAGTAAGTTTTTTTTTTTTTTTAAGCTTTAAGATTTCCAAATCATTGTTTAAACAAATACTTTTTTAACACTTAAACGACAGTTTGGGAATCACTTATTTCAAATAATAAATCTGTAAATATGGCAATTAAGCTGTTATAGGATCACACACAGAACCCTTTCTCTACTATTTCATAAATTTTCGTCTCTATCTGTGTGTCTCTACGAAGTCCTTTTGTTATAGCATCATTCGTAAATTATAAAACCAATGTGGTTCGATTCAATGCACATATTAATATTGTGCATAACTTAGAGAAGGTTTTCATTTTTGTTTCTTTGTAATCGGTGCTCTCCATCAAAAGATATATTATGACTTTAAAGTTTTTAAGGAGAACTCATCATGATCTAAGGATACATGCAGTGACATCTATTGAATCAAAATGGTACTAATGAATAAAAATCACAAGATAGAGAAGAAGAGAATAGAGTCAACATGACCCTGCTTTAAAAATTTGCATAGCCGGTAGAGTATCTGTTCGACCGCTTTCCATGCATATGTTCCAGCAGTTTAACTTCGTGCTCTATAGTAAATGGCGTTGTTCATTTGACTCCATTTTCTGAATCACGGTGTCATGATTTTCCGTGAAAGAATGATACTGACATTCGCCCGTTTCAGATGTCTCAAGTTTGGTTTTTTTAAGAGGTTTTCAATCCAACGCCTGTTTTTCTTTATGTATAGGTACCTATATTATGGCTGAGCAATACTTAAATGACGTGATGAAAGTTGTAAGAATCCCCTGGATGTGAGTCGCACGAGACCGGTCAATGTGGCGACACATGTCCAGCATTAGACGTCTTTCGGCTGAAATAATGATGAATGATGATAATTCAAATGGAGTAGGGCAGGTCACCGAGCAGGATGCGGTGATTACAGGTGGAGTAAAGCTGTGACCAAGTGGCGTTCTAGAAATTGAAACAGAAGTTTTGGTCGTCCAGAGGTGAGATAAGCAGACGATATTGTTGCCATTACGGGGATATTCTGGATGAGACTGGCACACGAGCGTGGAGCTTGGCACAAACAAAGAGAGGCCTGTACCCAGCAGTGGGTGAAGTCGGACTATGGATGATGATGATTATGACGCATAACTTTTTCCAGAGAAGTCCGATGTTCATGATTATTTTTTATTGAAAAGCGTGTATCGCAAAGTTTGTCTCACTTCTGATTTTTCAGATTCATGTGCATATTGTATAATCATCGCATGCTGAAACGTCGTGAGGAAACCAGTGTGCCTTTTTTTTTTTGGATGGGAAATCATCACATGACTTCTTCCACTCTGGGCAGAGCGGGAGGGAGTGTCAGACTTTTACTGACTAAAACCCATCCACGTTCCTTCCTCGCCCTTTATGTTCCGGGGCCGCGGTATCTCTTTCGAACAGGCCCGCAACCCCTTCCAGGCTTCGGTCCTTGCGGGCCCCTCCCCTTATGCTGACATCTCTTTGAGGCGCGCGTGGAACACGAACGCGCCGTCGACACGGCCTGTCGTCATTAGACGGACGGACGGCTAGCTAGCCCATAGCTAACCGTCCCCAGGCCCGCATCTACGGTGGCCGGTAGCCATCACGTGGCCCCCGACGCTCGGTGCGTCTCCCGCGGCGGCTGGGAAGAGAGGCTCTCTCCCTCTCTCGTTCCGCCACCTCCTTCGCTAGCATGACTGCTTCGTAGAAGGAGGTGACGGCTTCCCATTCCGTCTCGCTCCGGACCATGGATTGAACCAGGGCCGGACGCCTGAGGTCGCCACCGCCGATCGCCGCTACGAGGACATGGCGGTGCTCCGCCCACGCAGGGCAGACTTCCACCGTGTGCTCCACCGTGTGCTACACCGTGTCCTCCGGTCGATCCCCGCAGTGGAAGCACCCGGGCGTTTCCTCCCGCCCGATTCGGTGCAGGTACCTCCCGAAACATCCGTGTCAGGTGAGGACCTGCGTCAGGCGGAAGGTGAGGACGCCGTGGCGCCTCTCCAGCCACTTCTCAAAGAGGGGACTTACCGCTACCATCGTGGCGTGCCCTGCACAGGGTTGCAACAGTCGCACTCTCCATGTCGCCATGAGATCGCGCCGGAGGTCTGTCCGCTGAAAACCAGCATGCCTGAGAGATATTTGATCGACGGCATGTAAAGCCAAGACTGAGGACCTTGGGCGGCATTAAAACTCTCACACCAGGTTAGGCACTAACCACATGATAAAGAAGAAGATCGTGTTGGGGCTTATTTCATAACCTTTTTGACAACTTTAGATCTGGCTGAAATTTAACTGTGATCGAAGGTCTAGCGATGGAGACTTAAGACAGTCACAAGAGGTCCGAAACAGTTTACAGAAGCTATATAGTGTGTTGGTTCATTTCATGCACCTTGATATAAACTTGGCTTGAGACCTAGCTGGAGTATGAGTATCATCGAAGGTCTAACGATGGACACGAAAGGCAGTCACAAGAGGTCCGCAACACTTCAAATCTGCTCTATCGTGTTTAAGGTTCATTTCGTACACCTTGATGAGAACTTTTAAACCTAGCTGGAGTATGACTGTCATCGATGGTCTAACGATGGAGACTGAAGGCAGTTGCAAGAGATCCTCAGCAGTTTACAGCAGCCATATCGTCATTGGGCTCACTTAACGCACCTTGATGAGAACTTTAGTAATAGCTGGAGTATTACTGTCATCGAAGGTCTCATCGGCTCGGCTCGGCTAGGAGACGAAAACATTTGCAAAAGGTTTTCAAGAGTTTACAGCATCTACATCTACGGGGTGGACCGATGACCTGGTGAAGGTTGCGGGAATCCGGTGGATACGAGTCGCAAGGGACCGGTCAATGTGGCGACACTTGGGGGAGGCCTATGTCCAGCAGCGGGCGTCTTTCGGCTGAGATGATGATGATGATGATGACATCTACGTGTTGTGTTGACCTGCTTGGAGTATGACTAACATCAAAGGTCTGACTTTGGAGAAGGAAGGCAGATGCGAGAGGTCCGCAACAGTTTGAAGCAGCTGCTAGCTGGAGTATGAAATCGTCGAGTGCCCAAGGATAGAAACGCAAGGCAGTCGAAAGAAGAGCCCATAATTGAAAAAACAAAAGTAGAATATTTCATTAATGTAAACCTATTCGAGCAAAAATAAATTGTTACTTACTTGAATCTGTACTAATATTAGGAACTGTTGGTTCGTCTTACGCAGACGAAGTTGCGCGGGTCAGCTAGTTACTACATAAAGCTTGTCAAAAAGTTGTAACTTTGACCCCCATATCTCCGTAATAGAAGGTACCCAGGTATGGTGTAGAACAAAAAAAAATGATCGCAATGATGGGAAGAACAAGTGCCTTTCGGCGTCGTTATGAGGTGTTTTACACCCTTTATAATAGGGATGTCGACTGACTTACAAAGAAATGATTCTGTTCAGTCCGTCAGAATTAAATTATCGAAAAACATTGGACACGTGTTTTTTGTTTTAAGTATGGAATTAATGAAATTGACAAAGATAAAATACGTCGAAGATCGGCTTGTGACGTCACTCTCTGGTAAAAAAAGATGTACTTGAACGTGACGTCATACGAGTTTTCGACGCACTGTATATCGACTTCATTTTTTGTTTACCTGAAAAAAAAAGTGTGCCCAATATTTTTAGGAAGTCTATCTGACAAAAAAATCTAATTCTATGGCCTCTGCCTAACGCTTTGAAAATTACAGGCGTGATTTTATGTTCTTGTTTTGTATACACTACCATTCGAGCGTTATGAAACCAAAACATTTTACTGAACGATCCAAAAGGTTTCCATGGCGATAATACGAGTACCAGGACATCGCACCATTCAACAACCTGCTTACTTACTAAATATATCGTCATTCAATAAGGCATCGGTCCTACCGCCACCGATTAGCGAGAAGTGAGTAGCGCTAGCGAGCAGTGGTGGCTCAGCTGTAATGGTTCTAACTGACGAGTTAGAAAGAATGATAGTTTTTTGATAAACAAGTTATTTAACCGCGTGCTCAATTTGGATGACCGATTCTAAGAATTAGAATCCTGAGCGTTAGCGAGGGAATCAAAAGAGCACGAGGTGAAAAATCTTTGCACTCGCGTGCAACACGTAACTTTTCATCCTACCTCAGCGAGGAAATGACTAAATGCAAAAAACAACATTTGCGCTTTAATAACAGTTACAGTCAATTCTGTTGGCGTCAAATAAACTTCCTCGTCGCTATAACCACTTATTTTAGGTTTTTTAATTGTATTCAAGTTTCTTGTTTTTAAGGTAAAAGCGTCAGGGTGGCCCGCAAAATTCAAATTTTCTCACATTTTTTGCAATTTGCACGGCAGTGCTAAGTTGTACGACTTTGACCGTGAAAAATTTGTTCCTTGACTCTTATGAACTTGGAGAGTTGTATTGATGATTCTGATGATTATAATTCTGTAAGTACATACGTCTTGCAGCCGCGACCGAAATTTTCATCAACATACAACTTAGCACTGCCCTGTAAATTGTAAAAAACGTAAGAAAATTAGAATTTCGCGGGCTACATTGGAGCATCAGCCTTAACCTAAGGTTTTAACAATATGACGTGAGAAGAAAATGGCGCGCGCAAAGCAAATTAAAAAAAAGTGGCCAAGTGCGAGTCGGACTCGCCCATGAAGGGTTCCGTAGCAGATTGATTGAAAGGTAAATTGCTGTTTACGATTTACGACGTTTTAAAAAAAACTGCTGACTAGATCTCGTTCAAACTAATTTTCGGTGGTAGTTTACATAGTAATGTACATCACATATTTTTTTTAGTTTTATCATTCTCTTATTTTACCACTTTGGAAGTGTGTCTCGTGCAAACTATTCAGTTTAGAAAAAAATGATCCTAGAAACCTCAATATCATTTTTAAAGACATGATACATATGAGTTTGATGAAAAAAAAGTTTTTAAGTTTCAGTTCTAAGTATGGGGAACCCCCAAAATTTATTGTTTTTTTCTATTTTTATGTAAAAATCTTAATGCGGTTCACAGAATACATCTACGTACCAAGTTTCAACAGCATAGTTCTTATAGTTTCGGAAAAAAGTGGCTGTGACATACGGACGGACAGACAGACAGACAGACAGACATGACGAATCTATAAGGGTTCCGTTTTTGCCATTTGGCAACGAAACCCTAAAAAGTACACCAAGAAGGTTCCGAGTCTGAGTTTTTAACAAATTAAAAAAGGTTGTTTAATAAATTCGGCACCATAGAGGTAGAAGTAATTAATAATATGTTAAATGATCTTTTGAATTCCGATGTTCTAAATTCAATTTACATTATCCTCTAGCGGATAGCTTTTGCACTCAGATAACGAAGCGCAAAAATATTCTTTCCGAGATGGGGGATGAAAAAAATTTTATTTGACGTCAGTACACACAATAATGTAAAAAGTACAAAAAAAAAGAAACTTCATAGTATGTACTGTGTGCCTCACGGCTGCGCCAAAAAGGAGTTGTAGATCGTAGATTCGAACCCAGGCAGTGAATGCAGCATAATCATCCTCATATCAGCCTGGAAACACCCACTGCTGGGTATAGTCCTCGTGTATGCCGCGAATTTGACGAAATCGTCGACCCAACAAGCTTCTTTCCTTTTTTTTTGGCCTGACCTTGGCAAACACTTGGTCAAAGATTTGCTCCATCATCCATCTCCACGTCTAGCCAGATGTCCCACCTATGAACGGTGAGCAATAGGCTAGCTCACCATGCGTTCGTCTTATGACGACAGGCCTTAGTGTGTTCCACGAGCGCAAAGAGATGTCAGCTAAAAGGAAGGGGTCCGCAAGGGCCGATGCCTGCCGGGGCTGCGGGACTGTTCGAAAGAGATACCGTGGTACTGGGACACAAAGGGCCAAGAAGGACCACGGATAGATTTTAGTCAGTAAGCGTCTGACACTCCGGCCAGAACGGGAGAGGTCATTTGATGATTTCTCATCCAAAACAACAGGAGTGCCACCCGGTTTCGTCGTAGAGTTTTCGGTAACTTGTTGCGACTGTACGTTTCTTGAGTGATTAAACAGTCGATCGCTAGTCGTTTCCACGCTGACGGTGGGACATGTCCGTAATATCTCCATACCATTATCACCTTGCTTGCAACTCGGTAATTATCGCAATTTGCACCCAAGAGCGCACGTTATAGGGACTATGGCTGCCGTACTTTGGGTTCGGGATAATTTCCGGCTGATATGGTGGTACTTATGCTAAAAATGGGCACAGAACGATAAGTGCAGTGTTTGTATTTGGAATATGTCAGTAAATGTTGTTTTTGAGTAGGTAAGGATGAGTGTTAGGAGTTGAAAGGATTTTGAAACGTAACTTTTTGTAGTTTCAGCATTATTTTGTGTGTTCTCATGTTGCGTAGTATTAAAACGTTAACGTATTATTAAACTTAAAATGTCACTTACATATAACAGGTTATCCACTCGCAATGTCCAGTCAACCCGCGATCATGACGCTTGCAACAGCGTCGAAATATCGGGAGCTCAAAATCAATAATAATCAAGGAAGATATCCCGTAAGTGACATTTAAGTGTAGTAAACCGTGGATGCAGTATTTTAATGTAGGTATATTTAAACGTTTTGACTTTTAAGGAAACTAAAAGCTAACTGCGTTTTTAGTCTAAGGCGCGTGTCAAACACGAGTGACGTATGGCGTATGGTTGTGGCGCGCCACACCTCTTCTATACATTTTGTATGAAATATCAACGCCATACGCCATACGCCATACGCCATACGCCATACACCATACGCCACTCGTGTTTGACCCGCGCCTAATGGTCGCAAGCGCAACTGTTGTGCGGTCCAGGGTTCGATTTCTAAGTCGGACGATGTGTTATTGGGTTTTGCCAACAGGAATTTCTCAGTGCCAGCCACGGAGTCTGAATTTGTGGCCGGTTGATGGCATTAGGCTCGCCCCCTATCACATGGGACTTAAACATATTAAGCGAAATATGGGTGTACTAATAGGTACAGTTCTGGGTAACCCTTAAGGGGTTAGACGCTTGATTTTTTGATAAACTAACTGTTATAATGCCCTCAAAATATCATGATTAAATTCGTATATAACTAGCATTACCAGTCTATAACGGTGAGTAACTGTTTTTCAAAAGGATTTTTACTTTACGCTTGGCATTCGAGTGATTTTTTCAAAATCCTATAGATATTTTAACAAACAGTAACCCCTACAATTCAATATTTAACATTAACAATAACAAGTAATTTAGTATATCACCTTTATACACATTCCAATAAGATTGACTATGCAACATATTCAAAGGTCTTATGCAAATCTCCACGTCTGAAGCAACACAAATAGCTTCGCTACCCACAATATCAATAACCCAGATTGAACCCAAAATATCCCAATCCAAATCGATCACCCCTTATCACTTCAGACCTATGCCATAAACCTTCAAAGAGACCCAACTCCGAACAATCTGTTGTTTTCTTTTTAACCGACTTCCAAAAAGAGGAGGTTATCAATTCGGCTGTATGTTTTTTTTTTTTTTTTTTTTTTTTTTTTTTTTTTGTGTTTGTTACCTCATAACTTTCGACTGAGTGGACCGATTTTGATGATTCTTTTTTTATTTGAAAGCTGGTGCTTCCCATGTGGTCCCATTTTAATTTGCTGAAGATCTGATTCTGGTCTTCGGAGATATACAATGGAACTCCTCAAAAATGTACGGCAAATCTGCAGTGATTGCTGTTATCGCTTGTAGGTTTATTGTTTATACAACATCATGACGTAATATCACGCCTGTATGCTCTGAGGGGGTACGCAGATGTGTACAGTACACCCAGATTTCGACAGTGTTTGTTACCTCAGTACTTTCGACTGGGTGAACCGAGTTTGATGACCTTTATTTGATTGATTTAGTTTTTTTGTCACCGACTTCTGAAGCTAAAGTTATTCATAGAGTAATCCAAACAGATGCTGGTGACAAGAAAACGAAAAATATTGGAAAAGTTCTAAATAAATAAGGAAGAAGGTTGGGGTCTAAAACTCCCCTTGTTACTATCAAAAAGGTTTTTATTGAGTCTTTGTTGTTTGATACTGGCCTTCGAAGATACGAGGAGTTTTAAATTATGAATGACGTTAGCTCTTAGTGGTCAGTACGTTTATGTGTCGACTTTGATACGGGATATCAAAGAAGGTTTTGATTGAATGACGGCCTACTTTTCAAAGCTGTCGACGGCCTAATTATTGATTATACTTTTCTATTATTTATTTGGGAGCAGCGGTGGCCCAGTGCTAGCGGCCCTGACTTACGCACAATAAGTCGTGCGTTCGAACCCAGACAAGCGCATTACTTTGTTACGTTAGGAAACCATCGTGTCGTCCAACGAGAACCAAAAAAAAAATCGAAGACATGTGACATCTACCAATACGCACTGGGCCCGCGTGGTGGATAACCCATGACCCATTCCCTCTCATAGGGAGGAAAACTGTGTCCCAGCAGTGGGAACATTAACAGACTGATGATGATTTATCGCGATATATAACAAACAAAATATACATACGTTGGTTTTTGGAATTTTGCCAATAATCTGTCGCCACATTTTATTGGTAAATTTCACGACTATCGATCTCGAACATTATTAAGACCACAACCACAGTTTGGAATCGCAGTATGGTACATTATGCGGTAGAGTAAATGTTAGTTTCGATTTTATTTTTAAATATAATTTACATAATTACATACTTTCTGCAGTATTTATGATTGGGCATCAATAGACCACGTCACTGAAAACCGAAATCCCAGTCAACAACGTTTGAATATGCCGAACGAAATCAACACGACAGTCGTGTGTTTGCGCATTTGTATAATTAATCTACGTACTTGTATAGGGATATCTTGACGGTCAAATGACGTTGTCAGCGAAAAAGTAAAATGGAAACGCCCAGCCACGCGCCAACAGATCTAAGTACAGCTGTATTCATTGATTACATTGTACTATTGATTGACGTAAATTGACTTCTAGTACAAACACTGCATATATTTGAAGGAATTTCTAAAACATTTCAATAACAAATGATTGATATGTCTAAATATATTTCAATACAGATATTTACTTCCTCATAAATTGTGTGTTCTACTTAATTCGGTTGTTATAAAACAAACAAATCCATTACCATTTGTATTGGCAAAGCGAATCAGTTTTCCCACATTTCAATTGGAATACATTTTACCTATAAACCATCGTTTTATTGCTTGCTAGTCACGCAAAACTATTTGGCTAATACTTTTATAAGAATAGTGGCTTTCCGCGGCTTTGTTTGTGCGGTATAAATCATAAAAGCTTTAGGATTTTCACGAAAAATATTTGTTGTTTGTAAAAAGAATCGGTTTAAATGAAAAATAGACTTATGTAACTAATACGGGGGAACTTTCGGCTTCGGCAAAAAAAAAAAACAAGCAAGAAAAAAGAGCCTATAACCAGCAGTGGGTGAAGTCGGGCTGTGAATTATGATGACGATGAAGGGATTTCTACCAAGAGTTCAATACACGATTTTTGACCCATGAGCATTACCATATAGAGTAATATGACATACATACATTCTCAGATTCTTTGGACACGTTACCCGCATCAACGATTCTATGGAGCGTTTGGTAAACCAGGGTAGAGTCGAAGGCACGAGACCACGTGGTCGATCACCAACCCGTTGGACAGATTCCATTAAAACTGTCACCAAGATCCCTCTGGCAGAATGTACTCGCCATGCGGCCAATAGAGACCGGTGGAAAAGGATCGCGAAGGCAGTGACCGCAGCTGTGAACGACCCTTCATGACCACGACCACTCTGTCAAGAGTGAACGACTGAGAAGGAAGGAATATCACAAAAGTAATTAAAACAAGTTACATTCAATTAAAAAAATTAAAAACCTCCGACAGTCGACACATTGGGTCATAATTTCAAGGTTTTTTTTAATTTGATACCCATAATGAGGGAGTTGTGAAAAAAAAAGTAATTCGCCCTTCTGTGGTGGCAGTCATCTTGGATTTGAAATTTATTATAGCGTATAGTGTTCTACTAGTCAAGCCCTTTCATTTGATACCCATATTGAGGGAGTTGTTGAATAAATATGTAATCCGTCATTTTGTGGCGGCGGCCATCTTGGACTGATTTTTATCAAACATAGCTAAGAACACTGCCAACTAATTCACCTTTCAAAAAAAATCAAAATCGGTTCATCCGTTCGAGAACTACGATGCCACAGACACACACACACACACAGACACGTCTAACACCCCGTCGTTTTTGCGTCGGGGGTTAAAAAATGGAAAAATAATTTAATTGCTTGTGCGCCTAAAATTCTTGATTCATAAAAATTTTGGTCACAATGGACTAATAGCCATAAACCCGTTTACCAGCTAAATTGTGGTCCACATTTATTTTCGAACAAAATCGTTGATTCACCGTAAAATGGTTCTATTCAGATTCTAGAGCGACATATTGCTTCCACATTTTGCTTAACAAAACATAACAACAGGCTATTGTACCCAATTATTTATTACGAGACCCTGTTTTCTTTGAAAAAATCTTTATCGGAGGAATTGAAGTATGATACACAGGTAGATAGGGCCCTATTGTACAGCCTGGAGGAGCCCCGGACAATGGGAGTGGAGAGCAGAAGTCTAAGAGTTTAGGTAATGGATGGGGGAAAAATATGTTTTGTTTTAATAGAGCTCTTTGTCTAGTTAAAGGACATACTGAAGGCGGCTGGTGGAAACTAATGAGAGTTGCCGAGAATCAAGATGAGCGGCGTGCGATTGAAGAGGCTTATAAAGAAAGAAAAGAAATAAAAAGAAAAAGCATTTATTACAAAAAAAAGGGCCAGGACACATCAAAATTAACAGTATTTAAAACTAATAAAAATTAAAGAGATAAAAAAAAAATTAAAAGATATGAAACTGGTCCTGTACGAGGCCAACAGGGTGTGCTTATGTCCAGTAGTGGACTGTTGTAGGATGATGAAGATGAAGGACATAATAATACAACGTGTAACGATAAATGCGCAAAACCTGAAAATAGTTTGATCAGAATCACGGACAGCAGGACGGAGTTAAAAAGCCTTGGTGTTTTCCGTTTGGCTTTACTCTCTCGCACTTGTCCTATCTCGGAATATCTCAGCGAGAATATACAGCGTTTAGAGCGTGTCTACTTGCGACGCGACGGTATTCACACGAAGGAAACAATTAATGATACACACTCGTTGCCGCAAGTCGCGTCGCAAGTTGTGAACGTGGCATTCAGTTGCATCTACATTATTGTCGATATCGTATCGCAAAAACCGCATCATATCGAGATACTGTCAACAGGAAAAGTCTCATTTGCACTGGTGAAACACGTTTGAATGAACCTTTAAAAACTTTTGATGTTGTCTGTACAAGGTGGCGGAAACCTCTTTCGAACAGGATGGCCGGCTGTCTTTGATCATCGTCTCGGCTCCTTTCATAAGAGTAAACCTCGTACAAACATTTGAAGCACCCTCACCGTGTCGCCATTGACAAATTTTGTAACGGATTTGTATCAAACAGACTTATTTAGACCAAAACTGTGGGCCACCATGGAAAAACCCAACATGAATGATGTAACTAAGGTTATGTAGCAATATTCTGATTTAAAAGAATGCCCATGGAGGTTGCCCGTTCTTCTCAATAGAGATCTACGCTTTTTAATGGGCAACTACAGTACTTTCAACAGTTTTGAAGTGAAAACTTCTTTAGGCGAGTTGAGCACTTAATGGGTGAACAAAACTCATGGAACTCGCGTGACCATCACGTACGCTTTCGGTTCACTTCTATTCCCAAAGACTGCCCCGGATGTTTTTTTATGCTTTGTGACTGTGAGTGTAGCAACATTTCATTGTTGTCTTTGTTTTGACAGTTCATAAGTTGACGACGACGTTGAGCGACGTATTTAAGTTACGTTTCGGCTTTGAGTCGTAGATGGTAAACACGTAAAAAAAAAACAATCAATAAAAGCATTCTATCGGAAAACACGATACGATAACACAACTCCAAAAATCGACACTACTAGTAAAAAAACACGATAGTTTTTCATCCAAAAATCGAAACCATTCACTCTGTACGAGTATACAGCCACTACCCCGATGAATGATAAGTGTTATCGGTACACAAACACAATAGGTTTGTACGACCACTATCGAGCGCTCGATTGATTCCCCAGATTTATATATTATAGGCAGCTTTTGTATACAGATACTGCCTTTGTAAGGAGGTATCATTATTTTTGTGTATCGTGGTTTTGAACGGTATATTGTGACTGGTTAGCCTGTGGCTTTATATTTTTATTCAGACTAAGCTGTCGAGAAGGTTTTGTTAAGACTTTAATTAGATGACTAGCTTCTGTTGCACCAGTCAGTCAGATCCATCTGATTTGTATCACTTGGAGGTAACACACCGATTTCACTTTCACAATTTTTTTTCTGGTGAAGGTTGCGGGAATCCGCTGGATGCGAGTCGCACGGGACTGGTCAATGTGGCGACACTTAAGGGAAGGTCTATGTCCAGCAGTGGACGTCTTGCGGCTGAAATGATGATGATGATGATGATGAAGATTTTTTCTTTTTTTTGTTATCGCGACTGCTGCATAAGGTCCTGGGTCGAGCAAATTGCTATTGGGTTTTTTTCAGTGACAGCCATGGAGTCTGGATTTGTGCCCGATTGCTGGCAATAGGTCACCCCTATTACATGAGACTTAAACATAACCGGCGAAATTGTAATGTTTGTTTTTTTAGACTTCCGTTTTTGACTATTGTAATCCGAAATTTTATCATACATTCTTTCCAAGTAACTGCATGGCCATTGTGTGGAGAGTATTTAAAGATTTATGTACATGTTAGTCAACTTTCAACTCTTTCAATCATTGTTTACTTTTGTAATGTTAGATAATGACAATGACAGGCCTAGTTTTCTTTTTAATTTATTGCTGGAACTAGGAGTTGTAGGTTGTATACATTTGATGTTACACCTTCTTTGTAACCATTTTAATATTTAATGTTCTAGAACAATCTAAAAAAATATGATTGCGAGATGACGGGAAGCCGGGCCTGAAAATTCAGTCTGCTTTGGGTGCTGGTGCCGGCACGAAGCTCGACGGTCCTCTTAACAATTTTATTTTGTTGCTAAGTCAGCGAGATCTAGCTCTGGAAAAGGCATCTTTTACTACTGAGAGCCTGGACACTGACGGCCATGAAAAGGCATCTATTACTACTGAGAACCTGGACACTGACGGTGGGTAACCCTCGGCCCTCGAACTCTCGGGCAGCCTTACCCTCAGAGATTGTCTGCGAGCGAGCCTGACACAGCGGCGGGCGGCTTATTTGCGAGCTTTGGACCTGGACCTTGATCACTTTCGTCCTTCGGCTTCTTCCCTAGACTAATAAACTTCATGTTGCCATCTTTCCTTTGCCATTTTTCTTTTGAACTTATCCTAATGCTACCTAGTTTACTGTCTAGGAAAATGTAACGTTACAAAATGTAGGTGCACTATTGGGTACACTCTTGCCTAACCCTACGGGGATTACAAGTGTGATGTTATGTTATATCGATAAACTCTTCGCTAAGCAGATCACTAAAATCAACCAACATAAACCAAGTCACCCCTAGGAAACTCAAAAACCAACCTCCCATTACTTAACATTCTAAACACAATTTCACGCTACAGCAACACGCGCTAAAAACCCAAACACATCAACTATTAGTGTAACATTTTTAACAATGTAAACACTGAGCATGTTTACTCTGCGATTGAAACGTATAGTGCCCGATGTAATCGCCTAATGGAGTCTCCTCGTCCGAGCGGGCTCACCTTCCGTGCCGAAAGCATGAGCAGAAGATCCATTTTAGACAGACACCCATATGAAGTGAAGGTCCGAGTGCAGGTCCGGTCGGAACTAAAAACATAGGACATTCACATATTGGCAGTTTTTTTCTCTCCTTAATTACTGGTCCGATTTACGTGATTTTCATTTATTAGTTTCAAAGGTCCCATGTTATTCACATTGCTTGGGCAGTGTATGTGTCTTCTTCTTTTTAGCGTGTTGATTGCAAATTTTCTGGTCCAAAATTCAAGTATGCGAAATCTCTCACTGATTCAGTTATAAGAACGCCAAGTGCCCAGGTGTCAGAGCATGCAGCGCAAGATAGAAAGTGGGCCATTGTCTGTGGATACACGTCGCATACACACTTGAGATCTGAGCCTGATCTGTAGAGATTTTCTTTGCGTCTTTATCTTTGAGTGTATGGGTTGTCTTCTATAAAGTACATTTTTTTTCTCCGTAGTCCGAGTATGAAAAAACTAACTAACTAAAAGGCTGAAATAAAAAACTTAATATATATTTATAATAAAAGTGTTACTGAAAAGATGACGAGTAATAGAGAAGTATGGAACAAAAAGACATGTTGCGTCAACCCTAAATAAATTGGGATAAGGGCAAGAGAATGAAAGAAATGAATGAATGAATGAATGAATGAATGAATGAATGAATGAATCTTCTGTCCTTTTCTCTGTATACTGGCTCAGGTATAAATGAATGCCGGTTACATAAAGAGCCTATACTTTTAAAGCGTGGTGAAATGTTGTGAGTTCAGATTTGTTTTATGTTAAAAATATTTGAAGTCAGTGTCCTTTTCAGACAGATATACTTGTTTGAGTTGTGAATGAAAAGGCGAATGGATGAATATATTTTATCTTTACTCAAATAATTAAATTAATGGTTTCAAAGTAAATAAAAATCTCGAAGAACTGAAGGAGCTCATAGCTAATTAATAACAGCCGCTCGGGTCGATGTTCAGGCTAAACCGCGTTTGCTTAGGTTGATGTTTGGATGGGTGACCACCCATTACATACCGTATTTAATCCGTGCCTCGAAAAGATGTGAAGCTGTTGGTTTCGGCTGTCATTTGTAGATCTTTGACAGTCGTCACAGTTTTTTAGTGGCTTTTTTTTTATAGCTGAAAGTATATTAATTAGTATTTCAGCGATTGCAGTATCGTTTCGACTTTAAGAATTGTAGATCGTGGGTCTAAACCCAGAGCTTTGTTTTGTGTAGTTTAGTGTGATAAATGAAACTACACAAATCAAAGCTCTGGTCTCAAAACGGGGAAAAACCACTAGAGAAAACCGGTTTGCCTAAGAATCAAAAATGCACTGACCCATTCTTTTTCACAAAGAGAAAGCTTGTATTGTATCCCACCAGTGGGCACATTACAGTCTAATGCAAATTAGTAAGGCATGGTGAGTAGAATATAAAATTCAGACAATGTGAGAGGGATCAAAAATCAAGAAGGTACTTTTACTCAAAAAATTTAATTCAAAATGTTTCCCCTCTCATCACTTTAAACTTTGAGCTCGCTCAAATTTTTATCATCATTCGTTTACAGAAGAGATTTTTCAAAAACGTTAAATGCTAGCTACATTTTATTGGACCTGAGAATCTAAGCGCGAAAATCGCACCTAAAACCTGTTTTGTTTTAAATCCGTACTCTGTTTATTTTCATATCCCGTGTAACGGACGATACCTTTTAATTAAATTTATTTTAAAGCAATTTTTTTTTTTTAACTCAATTCAAAGAAAATCTTTCTTTAAAATCACTCACTAAAGTGCATTGTGCTACACATAAATCACGTAGCGCCGTAGCCTCGTAGTACGTGCTACGACGTAGCGCGTAGCACGGTACAATGGGAGAATGGGATTAAACGTAGCAGGTACGAATGTGTTAAAGATGAAAGGGGTTCAAACGAAAATGCTTGGCGGGAACTAAGGGGGTGAAAATGGTTTAAGTACTTTATTCGCTGTCTTGTTGCCGTCGGATTTCAATTTAGAAGTACACATTTAAATTTGGCTTTGTATAATAAACCTTATTCTGTTTTAGATAAGTATTGTAATGTAATGCTAAGTAGAACATAGATTTTGATATTAAATCATAAGATTTTGATTTTGATATTGGTGAACGAGCTATTTTTGGAATATTCTCGCTTCCATAATATTAAATGTGGTTTTACGCAACAGTCTACCTCTGGTAATGGATTTTTCTTGTACGTGGTTCTATAAAATGATTTAATGATTAATATTTATTTATGATGCTTATTAACATTAACTTCTAAGCTATGAAGCCCATTGCTTCTAGAATACAAGACGTCGGACGTCTTCTAGCAGCGCCTGACACGATGTTTCGTTCAATGAGCGCATATTACGAGAGATAGTAATGTCACGCTTACCCGCAATCACAAGTACGTCAATAAGGGCGAGTATCGCCAAGCTGACGAGACTGACGGGCTCGTCCCAGCGGACGTCTTCTAGCAGCGCCTGACACGCTGTTTCGTTCAATGAGCGCATATTACGCGCGTCGCAACGCGCGCGCGAACCGCCGCGCGGCGCATCGCCCGCTCGCCTTCAGGTTGTCACTGGCATAGTGCTGGGGTCTGTAACAAAAGGAAAACATTTGTTAAAATAGAAAAAAAAAAAAGTTTACCAAGTTAATCGCTGGATAAGATAAACGTGAGTAGGTTACATGGTCTAGCTTTTCCAGTCAGCTCAAAATCAGGCAGTTAGGCTGAATGCTGCTGAAAAAAGAAAATAACGTTCCCTTGTTCGGGTTCAAGTGAAACTAAACTATTTGTGTATTAAAATGTTTTGGTCAAGATACATTTCAGCTGTGGAGCAGATTTCTAGAAGCTCTCTAAATAGTCAGAAGTATTCCTAATTTCAAAATTGTTGATGGCATTAGACGTGCTCTTTACGGAAATGATATTTTCTTTAGCGTTGCCCTTATTCCAATTCTTGTGGGGTCGGCACAACATGTAGTCTTTTTCCATATTTCCCTAATACTCGTCGTCTCATCAGACATCAGGCACCTTTCGAACAGTCCATCCATCGTATCTTTGGTCTTCCTCTACTCTTATACATGCAATAATGTATACCTCAATAATTTCCAAGTTCTTAATAAACCCAAAAGTATAAATCAATCTTCCCTAAAGTCTTCATAAAACATTAAGATTTTTTTGTAAAGTACCCTCCAACATTCACAGTTTGACTTAGAAACCCACGCTTCTGATAACACTACTTGTATTAGGATTCCAGACTCCCACACGCGTCTGCCGATCAGTTAGATGGATTATGTGAAGCAGAGGTACCTATACATAATCATGAACACAAGAGGTGCGTATACATTAGCCATTTATATTCTGCTTTCTAGATAATACGGTAAGATGTCCCATATGTCCCATTTTAAACAATGACAGTTTCAAAATCCTTACAGGGCCTCAAGTCAGCTATTAATTACAATAGTGTCAGAATAGTCTATCATTGACTTCATAATTGTTGATTTTGACAAGTTTGATAATCTAATGGCGTCAGTATGGCTTACCAATGGTCAACCATTGACACTTCATTGAAAGAAATGGCATCGAATGGTAATCTCGTACATAATAACAAACCAATGACTGATGCTATTTACGAACTTCTCACTACTTCCGACTGCTTATAAACAGTAATAAATAATATATAAAAATACATTATGTATACCTAAATGAAATCTGGCGAGTTTTATAACAATTGCTATACGATAACGTCATTATAACAAATTTCTATTACGAGAAAATTGACCGACCAATGATAGACCATTATGAATTTAGCAGATAACAAACTTTAAGCAAAATGACAATGGGATGAGAATGGGGTCGTATTGGAGTGACGAATTTATAAAAATAGCAGACTAAGGCCCCTGGATAGTGGATGCATCGTTTTGTGTCAGAACAGGCTGTGCATAGAGATAACTGCCACTTTTATTTTACAAATTGGAAATCATCAAATAACTTCTCCCACTCTTGGCTGAGCGGGGGAGGGAGTGTCAGACTTTTACTGACTAAAACCCATCCATATTCCTTCCACGCCCTTTATGTTCCGGGGCTCCGGTATCTCTTTCGAACAGTCCCGCAGCCCCGGCAGGAATTTGTTCCATACTTAGGCCCCGTTCCTACTATGTCGTGACGACAGATAATCGTGTAGTTTTAAGTGTCGTGGCTTGTGTATTTAAATGGACGTGTTCACATTATAGGACGAGGCGGTTACTGTCGGCCATGACTTTTGCCAACTAAAAACCAACACATGTATAAGACAAAGCGTCGATGAAGTTCTAGCACAATGTAAGTCATAAATAGCAACTTTACAGGAGAGTGAAAAAGCTGCATAATTACACCTAGCTAATGGTATCCACAATACAATAATCTCCATTTGAACAAAATACAAAAAATCCGAATCGGTCCAGCCATCTTCGAGTAATCGGGGAACACATAAAAAAAAGATTCCGACGAATTGAGAACCTCCTCCGTTTTGAAGTCGGTTTATTAGAAATAAAACTTTTGAATACTACATGTTAAAGAAATAAAAATCTGTTCACTAAATTATATCCCCAAACTATTTTGATTGAGCTCTGATCACATTTTCAGAAACTGGGGATTATTCAATCACGGAACTATTTCAAAAAGACAGATTTCAGAACAAAAAATGGTTGCCTGTAAAGTCGGTTTTACGGGCGAAGATTTTACGTGACAACGTCTTTTTTTAATTAATTATCTTATGCTGCGCGCGCGGCGCCGGCGCGGCGGACCGATCATGTTTGAGTGGGAGAGAGACGCAAGGCATTGGCCGGTCCGGCGGGCCTCTCTCTCGTTCGGTGACTCATCGTAACAGACGTGAGCGGGCGTTACACTTTTTCATGAGTGACTCCGAGCCGCAACCTAATTTAAGACGTTGTCACGTCAAAAAAAAACTCCCCGTGATAATTGAAAAAGTGTAGGTTTATTTTGAAATGAACATGTGTCCCTATAGCGACGAATGACTATGTAACATTGCACGCCAGTGTATACCTACGTCATAGAATTGTACGCCGGCTTTATCTGGGGATTGGTTAGGTAAGTCTGCTGGGCTATTTTTAGATCCTGCCAGTGTAATATTTATGATAATAGACTACGTTGAAGGTGTTTTATTTTTTCAATCAAAAAGAAACCATTTGAATGATGATAAAAAGAAAATGAAGAGATTGTTGTGGTAGGTCGGGAATGTGTCTAATAATTTGTAATAGTTTTCTGTAGTGAAACATTTTAGTGAGGTTTAGATAGGCCACATGAATAACGATAGAAATAAAATAAGGAGATTGTTGTGGTAGGTCGAGAATGTGTCTAATAATTTGAAACAGTTTTTTGTTGAGAAACTTTTCGGTAAGATTTAGTTCTAATCATACGTTTTTTAAGGAGATTGTTGCGGTAGGTCGAGAATCAGTCTAGTAATTTGAAACAATTTTTGTAGAGAAACTTTTTAGTAAGGTTTAGTTCTAATCATGTTTTTTAAGGAGATTGTTGCGGTAGGTCGAGAATCAGTCTGGTAATTTGAAACAATTTTTGTAGAGAAACTTTTTAGTAAGGTTTAGTTCTAATCATATGTTTTTTTGGGTTCCGTATCTCAGTCCGTCAAAACGGAATCGTAATGATTGGAACACTTTTGTTGTCCGTCTGTCTGTCTGCTTTTTTTTCAGGAACGCGTGTAAGTATCAAGCTGATATTAATATCAATACTCAGGTCTAATACAGAAGCTGTCCAAAGTTCGTATATTTTGTGATTTCACAAGGGAACCAAAACCTATAGGTAGGGTACTTTCCGGAAAGTCACCGACTTCCGAAAGTGATGTAATTTTATAAAGGACTAGCTGACCCGCGCAACTTCGTCTGCGTAAGACGAACCAACAGTTCCTAATATTGGTACAGATTCAAGTAAGTAACAATTTATTTTTGCTCGAATAGGTTTACATTAATAAAATATTCTACTTTTGTTTTTTCAATTATGGGCTCTTCCTTCGACTGCCTTGCGTTTCTATCCTTGGGCACTCGACGATTTCATACTCCAGCTAGCAGCTGCTTCAAACTGTTGCGGACCTCTCGCATCTGCCTTCCTTCTCCAAAGTCAGACCTTTGATGTTAGTCATACTCCAAGCAGGTCAACACAACACGTAGTGTCATCATCATCATCATCATCTCAGCCGAAAGACGCCCACTGCTGGACATAGGCCTCCCCCAAAGTGTCGCCACATTGACCGGTCCCTTGCGACTCGCATCCACCGGATTCCCACAACCTTCACCAGGTCATCGGTCCACCCCGTAGATGTAGATGCTGTAAACTCTTGAAAACCTTTTGCAAATATTTTCGTATCCTAGCCGAGCCGAGCCGATGAGACCTTCGATGACAGTAATACTCCAGCTATTACTAAAGTTCTCATCAAGGTGCGTTAAGTGAGCCCAATGACGATATAGCTGCTGTAAACTGTTGAGGATCTCTTGCAACTGCCTTCAGTCGCCATCGTTAGACCATCGATGACAGTCATACTCCAGCTAGGTTTAAAAGTTCTCATCAAGGTGTACGAAATGAACCTTAAACACGATAGAGCAGATTTGAAGTGTTGCGGACCTCTTGTGACTGCCTTTCGTGTACTCATACTCCAGCTAGGTCTCAAGCCAAGTTTATATCAAGGTGCATGAAATGAACCAACACACGATATAGCTTCTGTAAACTGTTTCGGACCTCTTGTGACTGTCTTAAGTCTCCATCGCTAGACCTTCGATCACAGTTAAATTTCAGCCAGATCTAAAGTTGTCAAAAAGGTTATGAAATAAGCCCCAACACGATCTTCTTCTTGATCGTGTGGTTAGTGCCTAACCTGGTGTGAGAGTTTTAATGCCGCCCAAGGTCCTCAGTCTTGGCTTTACATGCCGTCGATCAAATATCTCTCAGGCATGCTGGTTTTCAGCGGACAGACCTCCGGCGCGATCTCATGGCGACATGGAGAGAGCGACTGTTGCAACCCCGTGCAGGGCACGCCAAGATAGTAGCGGTAAGTCCCCTCTTTGAGGAGTGGCTGGAGAGGCGCCACGGCGTCCTCACCTTCCGCCTGACGCAGGTCCTCACCGGACACGGATGTTTCGGGAGGTACCTGCACCGAATCGGGCGGGAGGAAACGCCCGGGTGCTTCCACTGCGAGGATCGACCGGAGGACACGGTGGAGCACACGGTGGAAGTCTGCCCTGCGTGGGCGGAGCACCGCCGTGTCCTCGTAGCGGCGATCGGCGGCGGCGACCTCAGGCGTCCGGCCCTGGTTCAATCCATGGTCCGGAGCGAGACGGAATGGGAAGCCGTCACCTCCTTCTGCGAAGCAGTCATGCTAGCGAAGGAGGTGGCGGAACGAGAGAGGGAGAGAGCCTCTCTTCCCAGCCGCCGCGGGAGACGCACCGGGCGTGGGGGGCCACGTGGTGGCTACCGGCCACCGTAGATGCGGGCCTGGGGACGGTTAGCTATGGGCCAGCTAGCCGTCCGTCCGTCTAATGACGACAGGCCGTGTCGACGGCGCGTTCGTGTTCCACGCGCGCCTCAAAGAGATGTCAGCATAAGGGGAGGGGCCCGCAAGGACCGAAGCCTGGAAGGGGTTGCGGGCCTGTTCGAAAGAGATACCGCGGCCCCGGAACATAAAGGGCGAGGAAGGAACGTGGATGGGTTTTAGTCAGTAAAAGTCTGACACTCCCTCCCGCTCTGCCCAGAGTGGGAGAAGTCATGTGATGATTTCCCATCCAAAAAAAAAAAGGCACACTGGTTTCCTCACGATGTTTCAGCATGCGATGATTATACAATATGCACATGAATCTGAAAAATCAGAAGTGAGACAAACTTTGCGATACACGCTTTTCATTATAAAATAATCATGAAAATCGGACTTCTCTGGAAAAAGTTATGCGTCATCATCATCACCATCCATAGTCCGACTTCACCCACTGCTGGGTACAGGCCTCTCTTTGTTTGTGCCAAGCTCCACGCTCGTGTGCCAGTCTCATCCAGGATATCCCCGTAATGGCAACAATATCGTCTGCTTATCTCACCTCTGGACGACCAAAACTTCTGTTTCAATTTCTAGAACGCCACTTGGTCACAGCTTTACTCCACCTGACATCACCGCATCCTGCTAGATGACCTGCCCTACTCCATTTGAATTATCATCATTCATCGTTATTTCAGCCGAAAGACGTCTAATGTGTCACCACATTGACCGGTCTCGTGCGACTCACATCCAGCGGGTTCTTACAACTTTCATCACGTCATATATGTATTGCTCAGCCATAATATAGGTACCTAAACATAAAGAAAAACAGGCGTTGGATTGAAAACCTCTTAAAAAAACCAAACTTGAGACATCTGAAACGGGTGAATGTCAGTATCATTCTTTCACGGAAAATCATAACACCGTGATTCAGAAAATGGAGTCAAATGAACAACGCCATTTACTATAGAGCACGAAGTTAAACTGCTAGAACATATGCATGGAAAGCGGTCGAACCGATACTCTACCGGCTATGCAGATTGTTTGCGCGGAACGCATTATAAACTCGTTTTAGTGTGTCTATGTTTATGTTATTTTCTTAAGCTATGATTTAAGTGATTTTTCCTCTGTTTTTTTTGAAAGTTTGACATTACAAACAATTATTGAAGAGAAAAGTCGTTTTTATTTAAAACTCCTCATTAAATCACCTGATGAAATCCCGAACATGGTCCTTCATGCCGGATTGGAAGGAATTTCTTCGATCAGCTAATTAATATAAGGATTTGAAGAGAATAAGGTGGAAAACTCGTAATTTGAAGCGAAGGTGAATTCATCATAAGTTCCACCCAACACTCTGTTATCAGGTTGTATTTATTAGGTAACTAGCCGGTAATAAGCAGGTTAGTACCATCATACATTATACTTCATCATTGTACGACTTAAGACTTATTGAATTGAACTCTATCAGTGCTTACAAAACTGTATAATTGATCAGACATTATTGTGTTAATCTTGTATTAATCACAGTTATTTCTACCTTTTAAAGAGTAGCCATAAAATAGCTGCATTATCATAATATTATTAGGTAGGTAACAATCACCGAGTCATTTATACAATGTAATCACATCAAAGTTAGGTAGGTTCATTCAGTCAGGTATCGTAACAGCTATAGGCGCTATTAAAATTGTAATCGTAAACATTCCAGGTTGACAGCATCAGCTTCCGCAATGCCAGAGGATAAGGAACTGGTTAGAAAAAGGGCGAGTTTCAAGGGAAGGGTAACCGTATTCTTAAATTATTTGAATTCATTGAAACCTTCTATAACTCCTTCAGAGGGTAATGAGTTGCAATTGCGTTTAAATAGGCTTGAGTCGTTGTATAGCCAATATGACGAGGTGCAATTAGCATTGGAATGTAGCACTGATAATTTGGATGCTCAAATGTTAGAACGTAGCGAGTTTGAGTCTCATTATTATAAAGCCCTAACTGAAGCTCAGAAAGTGCTCGATGATTTTAAGAAGAAAGATCCAGTTGTTAGTGAGTGTAGTGAGTGTGTAAGTGCACGTTCAAATAATCACAGGTTAGTTAAATTACCGACTATTCAGTTACCAAAATTTAGCGGTTCATATGTGAATTGGTTGGAATTTCACGATACATTCGTCAGCCTTATTCACTCTAATGACGACATAAACGCAATAAATAAATTTCATTATTTGAGATCATCACTAGAAGGTTCAGCAGCCGTGGTGACAAACTCAATTCAGTTTTCTGCCGCCAATTATTCAGTCGCTTGGAAATTACTCTGTGACCGGTTTGATAATAAACATCTGTTGATTCAACACCATGTTTCAGCGTTATTTGATATTGAGACGATCAGTAAGGAGTCATCTGTGAATTTAAAAGCGTTAATCGATCAAATTAATAAAAACTTGCGTGCCTTGGAATCTCTTGGCGAACCCATTAATTCCTGGGATACTTTACTCATTCACGTTCTAAGAGGCAAGTTGGACAATAAAACTTACCGTGAATGGGAAGAGTATAAGGGTCGCCTAGACAAGAATTGCAAGATCACACTTACTGAAATGCTTACATTCATTAAAAATCGTGCTGACTTACTTGAAACTTTAGAAATGTCAAGTTCAACAACTGTTTCACATTCAAACACTCGTAAAAACAATGTTAAAACAATGGTAATACAGGATTCCAACAATCAGGTGAATAGTTCGTCTAAACCTAGGAGTTGTGTCAAATGTAACGGCGAGCACAAATTAAGCAGTTGTCCTCAATTTTTGGCGTTGAATAACGAAGCACGGTTACAATTGTTACCAAAATATAAGATTTGTTACAATTGTTTGTCTTCAGGACATTACGCTAATACCTGTAAACAGGCAGGTTGCAAAATATGTCGCCGCAAGCACCACACTCTGGTGCATGTTGCAGATCATTCGAAGAAGTCAGAGTTGGCTACTACTTCTGCTAACAATGATAATGCGACCAGCGGCCCGTCAGCTTCTAGTACAGGCTTATCACTTTCTGCGAGTGTTGAACGTGGTGACGTATTGCTATCCACGGCTTTAATTAAGATTATTGGTAGAAACGGCCAGCAATACGTTACTCGTGCTGTGCTTGACAGTGGCAGCACATCATGTCTCATGACTGAAAGACTGTACAATCAACTAGGTTTAACTGCGAATTCTGTGAACAGCTCCATATTAGGTATTAATAATTCTTCATCACATATCAATAAAATGTGTCCAGTGTCAATAAGATCTTTAGACAATAACTTCTCCATTACCATTCATTGTTTTGTTCTACCTTCAATTACCGATAATATTCCGAGTAGACATGTCGACTTATCAAAATTAAAAATTCCATCTAATATTTGTCTGGCTGACCCTCACTTTTACTCACCGGCCCCAATAGATATGTTGCTCGGTGCTGACATCTTTTGGGAGTTATTGGGATCCCGAAGAATTAAGTTAGGAGACGGACAGCCTATTCTTTGTGAAACTAGGCTAGGGTGGCTGGTTTCAGGCCCAACTAAAATTAGTTATCCTTCGATGCCATTAAAAAAGGTAAAATGTAATTTTACAAAGATTGTTTGTGACAATGATGATGAATTTAATAATAGCATAAATAATCAACTAACAAAGTTTTGGCAATTGGAAGAGGTCTGCACTACATCAGTATATTCGCAGGAAGAGAAACTATGTGAGGAACATTTTATAAATAATACTACACGTTTGGAAACCGGGCAATTTTGTGTTCGAATTCCACTGAAATGTTCCTCAGATTTGTTAGGTGAATCCTTTCTAAGGGCAAAGCATTGTTTTTATTCTTTAGAGCGTAGGTTCAAAAGCCAGCCTCGACTGTCTAAGATGTATAAAGAGTTCATGGCAGAGTACGAAAGTCTAGGGCACATGTCGAAATGTAAAAATGTTGAACATTCTGCTCATTACCTCCCACATCACGGAGTTTTGCGTGAGAGCAGTGTCACCACTAAACTAAGAGTGGTTTTTAATGCCAGTAGCGTCACTACTACAGGTACTTCCTTTAATAGTATTCAGATGGTCGGACCTGTAGTACAGGATGACCTTTTGTCCATATTATTACGTTTTAGACAACATAAATATATTATTAATGCTGACGTGGAGAAAATGTACCGGCAGATAGTGGTTCATCCAAATGACAGACATCTCCAACAAATCGTCTGGCGTGATGACCCGTTAATTAAATTACAAACGTACCAGCTTAATACCGTGACGTACGGTACGGCCAGCGCTCCGTACCTTGCAACGAGGTGTGTTAAACAGTTAGGTTTAGAGTGCAGTGATAAAAGGGCTGCTGAGGTCATTCTACACGACTTCTACGTCGACGATTTGCTGACGGGAGGAGATGATATCAATGAAATAAAAGATCTGCGTCATAAAGTAACTTCTACTCTTGCTTCAGCTAGAATGAACCTAAGGAAGTGGAAGTCAAATGACATGCGTTTGTTGATTGGTACTGACTGTCCCCAATCTTCACTCGACTTGAATATTGGCGGATCTGAGTCTTCCAAAACTTTAGGTGTGGGTTGGCAATCACAATCAGATCAACTTCATTTTCCCATTAGTCAACCAATTATTTGTAGCGATACAAAACGTGACATGCTTTCGACTATATCACAAATTTTTGATCCTTTGGGGCTTTTAGCTCCAGGTATTATAGTGATGAAGATGTTACTTCAAAAACTATGGTTATATAAACTGTCATGGGATGAACAGCTACCGCCGGACATTAGGAGGATTTGGTCTGACCTAGTTAGGAATTTACCTAAACTAAATGAAATTTATGTTCCTCGTTGTGTTTTCATTGATTCTATGAACCTTTTAGAGTTTCACGTTTTCACTGACGCGTCTGAACGAGCATACGGAGCATGCTTATACGTTCGCAGTGTCAACAGTAAACATCAAGTGTTAGTACGTTTATTGCTAGCTAAGAGTCGTGTTGCTCCTCTTAAACCAACGACCATTCCCAGACTTGAGCTTTGCGGTGCTCTGGTCGGAGTCAGAATTTATGAAAAGGTGGTCGCATCATTACGTTTAAACACTAGACCGCGTACATTCTTCTGGACAGACTCCACTGTCGTCCTAGGATGGCTTAAAATGTTGCCAATTAAGCTGCAGCCTTTCGTTCGCAACAGAGTTGCAGACATTTTAGATAAGACTGGCAACTGCGAGTGGAGACATGTCCCAACCGACCAGAACCCCGCTGATTATGTCTCTCGAGGAGTAGACATCAATTTATTACCTTCTTTAGATGATTGGTGGTCTGGTCCAGGTTTTTTAAAGAATGACGTATCTTGTTGGCCTTCTCGATTTACACAATCCATTGATGAATCTTTGCCGGAAATTAAACCAACTGTCACTTTACATGGTACAGTAAACGATAATGTAGCAAGTGAATTTCTTAACTTTAACCGGTTTTCGAGTTTCTTAAGGCTTCAGCGTTCAGTAGCATACGTTTTACGTTTCATTGCTGCATGTAAAAAACTATCTGTTTATGGTCCCTTTAGTAGTGATGAACTACAAAATTCTTTAAATTTGATTATTCGAATAAGTCAAAACGAGTCTTTTATTGAATACAAGTTGTTACTCCTTAACAGACAATTGCCAAAGAAAAGTGCATTATTGAAATTTAACGTCTTTCTGGATGAAAATAAAATTCTGCGACTTCGAGGTCGATTACAAAACTCGGATTTACCATACGAAAAGAAATGTCCAATTCTTTTACAATCGAATCATCATTTTACAAAGTTACTGTTTGAGTATGAACATAAAAGGTTGTTCCACGCTGGGCCCCAGTTGCTGTTGGCTTCCATACGGGATACATACTGGCCCATAAGAGGTCGCAATTTAGCCAGGTTGTGCTACCGTAGATGTGTACGTTGCTGTCGTCTTAAAGGTCAAACAGTCACACCGATCATGGGTAATTTACCACGGCAGCGACTTCTAGCTGGAGGTTTCCCTTTTGAAAATATTGGTTTGGATTATGCCGGTCCCATACAATCTGCAGTTAGACAGGGTCGTGGTTGTAAATTAGTGAAGGTGTATATCGCAATTTTCGTTTGTTTCACGACAAAATCAATACACCTTGAACTAGTCGGTGATTTAACTAGCAATACTTTTATTATGGCACTTAAGCGATTCATCTCGCGTAGGGGTAAACCGGTTAACATATATTCCGATAGTGGCACCTCGTTTGTTGGTGCATATAATGAACTATCAAAGTTTCTTAAAACTAATTGCGACTCATTGTCCGAGGGGATGGCTAAAGAAGGAATTAATTTTAACTTCATACCTGCATACTCACCTCATTTTGCTGGCCTTGCGGAGGCTGGTGTCAAGTCAACAAAGCATCATTTAGTCAGAGTGTTGGGCCTTTGTAATCTAACTTATGAAGAACTTTACACTACGCTGGTCCAAATAGAAGCTATTTTAAACTCCAGACCACTGACTCCTCTTTCATCGAATCCTGAAGACTTGGCACCATTGACACCTGGACATTTTTTAATTGGACGTCCTATGACATCTCTGCCGACACCTGATTACCATAACCACTCCACCAGCTCCTTATCGAGATTTCAACGTGTTGAGCAACTTCGACAACATTTTTGGAGCAGATGGAGCAAGGAATACATATCGGAGCTCCAACTCAGAACGAAATGGCGCACATCTAAGGGCTCGTTGAAGCTGAACTCTCTGGTACTTCTGAAAGAAGATAATATGCCGCCTCTGAGGTGGAAAATGGGCCGCATTATAGCTACCTATCCTGGTCCTGATGGCGTCATCAGAGTCGCAGACGTGAAAACCTCCAATGGACTGCTCCGGCGATCATTCAGTAAGATTTGTCCACTGCCCATATACCCTGAGTCTGACCATTCGGGTTGAAAGACAGGCTTTCAACGCCCGGGGGTATGTTTGCGCGGAACGCATTATAAACTCGTTTTAGTGTGTCTATGTTTATGTTATTTTCTTAAGCTATGATTTAAGTGATTTTTCCTCTGTTTTTTTTGAAAGTTTGACATTACAAACAATTATTGAAGAGAAAAGTCGTTTTTATTTAAAACTCCTCATTAAATCACCTGATGAAATCCCGAACACAGATTTTTAAAGCGGGGTCATGTTGACTATTCTCTTCTTCTCTATCTTGTGATTTTTATTCATTAGTACCATTTTGATTCAATAGATGTCACTGCATGTATTCTTAGATCATGATGATAAGTTCTCCTTAAACACTTTAAAGTCATAATATATATTTTGATGGAGAGCACCGATTACAAAAAAACAAAAATGAAAACCTTCTCTAAGTTATGCGCAATATTAATTTGTGCATTGAATCGAACCACATTGGTTTTATAATTTACGAATGATGCTATAACAAAAGGACTTCGTAGAGACACACAGATAGAGACGAAAATTTATGAAATAGTAGAGAAAGGGTTCTGTGTGTGATCCTTTAACAGCTTAATTGCGATATTTACAGATTTATTATTTGAAATAAGTGATTTCCAAACTGTAGTTTAAGTGTTAAAAAAGTATTTGTTTTAACAATGATTTGGAAATCTTAAAGCTTAAAAAAAAAAAACTTACTACGTACGTACTTTGTTTCAAAAAGTGAAAACCGTGTGGGTTTTGAACGTGCAAACCAAAGTTACTATCGGAAATCTTACAGCATTAAACAAAATCAAAATGAATGTATTGTATTGCATGTCATTACTGAGGATTGAACTTGCGACTCATTGTTCGAAAGGCGGCAGCCGTCACCTATGGGCTATTTGTTCTAATGACAATTGATTACAAATAGTTATTCTATTACAATGCATGTTATGACGGTTGTCAGTTGTCGAACAGTTGACAAATATAGACGAAATGCATATTGCTCACCCCCGTAAGTAATTAGCGTGATAATATATAGCCTATGTCCTTCCCTAGGTTGAAATATATCTCCTTGCCAATTTTCATTACCATCCGATCAGCCGTTTTGTCGTGAAAAGGTAGCAGACAGACAGACAAACAGAGTTACTTTCGCATTTATATTATGGTATGGATTTAAAAACCCTAATAACGAAAGCGAAGGGACTTATTCTCTCCGTCATTGCAATATTTTTTTTTGTTCTACACTATACCTGGAAACCTTCTTGTTACGGAGATATTCGGAGTCAAAGTTCCAACTTTTTGAAAAGTTTTTTTTACAAAACAAGTTTTTAATATACCTACATATACAGGGTGTCCCAAAACTCAACGATAATCTGAGACCAAGTTATAACAGTTCTGGGGAAAAAAACCATATCACTCAGTTCAGCGATAATAGACATTTAAAAAAAAAGTTGAAATTCGACACCCTTGGTCGCATTTCGTGATCTTCAATAACGATGCTATTAATCGCAACTACAAATGAATGCAAAAAACATTGTTAATTGAATAAAATAAGTTAAGTTTTAGTGAGACATGGTTCACAAAAATATTGTTAGTTAACTCTGACAGTTAATTTTGAAAAAAAAAAAGTACTACACTACCCTTGGCAAGTTATTTCAAAAGATGGTGCATTTAATCAAGATTTCAAAATGGTGCAACACTTGCCACTTTTCTTGCCATTAAAAATTTTATATCTTATTTTTTTTCAAATTTTTACTTTAGATACCTATATACTCCCGTACTATTCAATCCATCCATAAACACAATGATTGTGTTACAATATACCATAAAAATGACTTTTCACTCAAAATAAAGGCGTTTCCCAGCAATAATTTTTGTGTGAAGTTAGATGTACAGAATGCTTGGTTGACGGCTTTGTAATGAGTCGAAACAGACTAAAAAAAAACATAAACTTACCCTGTATTTTATTTAGGTAGGTACTTTTATGTTTTTTTTTCAATGAAACTAAACTTTCTTCTCTACATGTTAAAAAAAGAGAAATGAACAATCAGCAATACAATTCTCACGAACACGATCAACGAGACACCACTCTACTTTAATAAATGGGATTGCCGCTTCCCAAAATTGTCAAGAACCATGCCTCACGGAGTTCATTAATATTAATACATAGAACACACTCTCTTACAATCGGCCATGTTTAGGCTGCCTTTCCAGAGATATGTGTAGCTATGAGAAAAAGTAACCTGCGAAATTATGAATCTATTTCCTCTACAGCTAAACTGTGTCTGGGATTTAGTTTACAAAAAAAAACAGCTCTTTCATTTTCACATAAAGGAAGTTTAGTTTCCGCTAATTGTAATGTAAGTTTAGTTTCCGCTGAAACTTCAGATATTTATTATTTACACTTAAAATGAACATAAAAAGGAGTTGCCCGTTATGATGACGAGTATTAAAATGAACATAAAAAGGAGTTGCCCGTTATGATGACGAGTATTAAAATGAAGGTAGTGCTAAGTTATATATAATATCAGTGGAAAGATTGTGATGAAGATTTTAGTGAACATTGGTTAAATGGTAATAAAAGCAATTGAAATTAAAGATTTGAATTGGCTTAGATTTTTTTTGACTGGGTTTTTTTTTGGATTGGATGCGCTTTGCACGTCCATATATATGTAAAAAACTAAATTTCGTTAAAACCCTTTCCACCAAATTGAAATCCAAATCATCATCTGCCTGGCCTTTTCAAAACTACGTTAGGGTTCGCTTCCAGTCTAACTGGATTCAGCAGAATATCAGTAAGTAAGTCTAAGTAAGCTATTAAAATCATACGATCACATTGGTTGGTTGGCAGCTTACCATAGCTTAAAGAATGGCAGCATAAGTCCCAGTTTTCACCAAAGTGTAGACAAGTGGAGCTGAGATGTGTAAAATTCAACCTATCACTAATTAGGTTTCATCATTTCAGCCGAAAGACGTCCACTTAGGCCTCGACATAGGCCTCCCCACAAGTGTCGCCACATTGACCGGACCCGTGTGGCTCGCTACCAGCGGATTTCCGAAACCTTCGCCAGGTCATCGATCCACCTAGTGGGAGGTCTTCCAACGCAAAGTCTACCGGTTCACAGTCGCAACTTTTTGGCCCCATCGGCCATCCATTCTGCGAGAAATGTGCCCTGCCCACTGTCACTAAAGTTTGGCAATTCTTTGGGCTACGTCGGAAACCTTGGTTCTCTTGCGGATGTTTTCATTCCTGATTCGTCTGTTAAATTCAAATTTTCGTTTTTTGCAGGCCAGTGCTAGGTCGTATGTTGATGAAAATATCGTTCGTGACTGTTAGACGTATGTAGTTACAGAATTATGATCATCGAAATCAACAATAGAACCCTCCAAGCTCACATAAGTCTAGGAACGACTGTGACCTTGAAAAAAATTTTTCTCGCCTTATATGAACTTAGAGGGTTGTATTGATGATTTTGATGGTAATAATTATGTAACTACATACGTTTCACAGTCGCAAATGATATTTTCAACTTCATACAACCCACCACTGGCCTGCAAATTGCAAAAACGTCCTTCACCGTAAGTCACATCGTAGCTCAACTCTGGTGTAAGCACAGCCTTAAGATCGTTCATGTTTATACATACTACGTGCCTACTTCAAAGGCCTATAAGTGTGTGGGATTGAGGTTCTCAATTAAACTAAATTCGGATTAACAAATAGGAATTCGAACTACATGTTATAGAGACAGGATTGAGCGTGGTACAAGTAACAATATGTTTTTGTGATTAAATTTGGGTCGACTTTTAATTCAACGTCTTCTGCATCAGCCTAAACTTTCACCAAATACAGTAGCCATCACCAATCTTTCAACCAAGAACTCTGTACATGAAAATAAGTAACTCTGCGCAAACTACTTTTTTTATGTGAAAATAGCTCAATGTAACGCACACATTGCGCTGGTGAAAGCATTGTACAATAACATTATTTTAAGCAATATTTACAATTATACAAAAAACGTGAGAAAAAATTTGAAGTCAACCTTCAATATTTCCGTAATTAATATTTTCGTAGTACATTTGAGTGAAAAAAATTATAACTATGTCGGGAAAAACTCGCGCCTAGTGGCTTCGATAAAGATGTTTTTATTACACCCGTTATGTTGTTGGTTAGCTTCTAGTTTAACCAAATGAGGCTGAATGACAATATTTTACACTGCTACCAGTTCAATCTCCATAACCAAGCAGTTACTGAGTAAAACCATACTCATAACAAACGTGAAGCCGTCGTTTGACAGAGCACTGCTGAATTATTATCAAGAACAAAAAAAAAACATGCGGTTGAAAACTAAGTGACTTGTGAATCGCTCGTAGCACTGCTAGGGGCACGCACGTCTAATTGTGCTACGCCATAGCGGATTGGTTACGAGTGCTACGAAGCGTTCGGTGACGGTCACGCGAGTTGCTTGATTATTGTTTACCCAAAAAGTAAGTTTTTACTTCAAAAAGAAAACTATTTTGTCAAACACTGTTTTCACGGTTTTCAAGGTTTATAACTAAACTTATATTGTCACTGTATGTCACGGGACATCTTTCGGGATTATCTATTATTCTGAGCTTCCGATATTTCGACGCTGTTGCAAGCGCCATGATCGCGGGATGACGGAAAAATATCCCGGAACTGACAATATAAGTTCAACTCATGTCTCTTTGGGATCATTTATCCTCTAAAACTGGTCATATTTAAAGATAACCCTGAAAGAACATGCAGGGTACGAGCGCTACGAAGCCTTGGGTGACGGTCACGCGAGTTCCATGATATTTTGTTCACCCAAAAATGCTCAACGTGTTTAAAGAAGTTTTCCCTTCAAAAATTAAAACGAATATTTGAAGATTCGTTACGAGTAATAGAGGAGTATGCATGAAGAAGACATGCTACGCTGATCCCAAAAAGATTGGCATTAGGGCAGGAGAATGATCATATTTGAATATTGCCTGCCTATAGCTATTAGACCCTGGGAAAATACAGGTTGGATTCCAAAATAATTAAGCAAATCAGCAACTTACAACACAAAAAAAAAATTTGGTGCAAATCTAGAAAAGTACAGGGTAGACGTTACTTCCCGGTAAACAATGTACCGAAATGTGACGTCCCACATGTTCCGACGCACTGTATTGTCTTCAATTTTTGTTTACGTGAAAAAAAAAAAAATTAGTCCGTCAGATAGATTTCCGAAAAAATATAAGACCATGTGTTTTATATGTTTTCGCAAATCCATCTGACGGACTAATTCAATTTTTATATTTTTTCACGTAAAAAAAAAAATTGAAGACAATATAGTACGTCGAAACAAGTGTGACGTCACATTTCGGTACATTGTTTACCGGAAAGTAACGTCACAATCTTTGATGCGTTTTATTTTTGTGTTTTTTTTTTAAACTAATTTATTAAAACAAAAAGCACAAGTCGTCATCCCTATAATATTATAGTGTCTAGGTTGTGGCTCCCATGGAAATGCTTAGCAGGGTTACGGTATAAAAAATCGAGTTAAAATGCAGGTGTAACCGTAGACAATGAACAAGCAACCGGCCCTCTCGACACCAACCCATCGAGGTCTAGGTCCCACATTCTTGTACCACGCCCCGGGTCAAGTGAGTCAGTTCACTAATTAAACCCCCCAACGCTCGTAGGCTTTGTTTGACTTTCTAATCGCTCCACAGAAACTAACTACGTTCCTGGTCAGACTATAGCTTCGGATTAACCCGTTTAATTGCAGGGTTACCATTTAAATTGAGTTTACAAATATTTTGATTAACGATAAGGTTTTAGGTGTTCATTTGTTTGATTGTGTTTTGTTTAGGGATTATGTTATTGTTATTGTCATGAAAATTATTTATGAAAAATAGTGAAACCATTTTGAAGTTTATTTCGTGTATTCAGTGATCATAATGCGTATAAGGAGTATCCAGAGAGGTTTTTTTTTTTCGGATGGGAAATCAACAAATTACTCCTCCCGCTCTGGGCGGAGCGGGATGGAATGTCACACTTTTACTGACTAAAACCCATCCATGTTCTTTCCTCGCCCTTTAGGTTTCGGGACCACGGTATCTCTCTCGAACAGTCCCGCAGCCCCGGCAGGCTTCGGCCCTTGTGGACCCCTTCCTTGTGCTGACACCTCTTTGAGGCGCACGTGGAACACGAACGCACCGTCGACACGGCCTGTCGTCATAAGAAGGACGGACGGCAAGCCCATAGCTCGCCGTCCACTGGCCCGGGTCCAGAGAGCTTAGTAGGCAATTGGCAATCGCTTTCAAAGCGTTTTGCATTTTTACAACTACTTCATAACATCATCACCCCTGTAATCTCCGAAGGATGAAGTCACACACACCCCACATACACACCACACACACACACCCCACACACCACACCCACAACCCCCACATTTCACCGGTTATGGGTTTTCAGCCAAGTCCCCAAGGCCCAGTACGAAATTATGGGTGTTCCATGTCTGTCACTCTCCAAAACCCTCATTTTCCTAAAGGCTCTGAACCACACAGGCGCGTTATTTATCGCTCGATAATATCGCATGCATTTTTGCGATATCTGATTTTAGTACATCATGTATATTCGGACGGCTACGAAGTTACACACTGCTGCGATAACAACGCTGTAATAGAAGTAGGACACTTGCGTTTCTGCGTCTTACGATATTACGATATGAGTTCTTAGAAAATTTGGTATTGGGACGCATGCGATCCCACACACTGCTGCGATAATAACGACGCAATAGAAGTAAGACGCTTGCTTCTGTGTCCTGCGTAGAATATCTTACGATAAAACGCACTTGTGTGCAAGGAACAGGGACGCATTATCGCAATAACGCATGCGAAATTATCGAGCAATAATAACGCGCCTGTGTGGTGGACCCTTAAACCGATATACGGTAATCTTGCTTTGACATTTGACCGGCCTTCTGTCAAAATTTCACAGAACATTCCGTAAAAACATTTTCTTCTAAAATCCTAATCAATTTCAGCTGTTTGTCTTCGAAACGACACTGTAGCATGCTACCAGCCCCTTAATAAAAAAAACCTTGCAATTCATTTATGAAATTGATTTTGTTACGAAGTAGCCTCTGTAATATTGTTTTTATGGCTGAGGTAGGCGCATTGCAGATGCTGAAACTATGTTATTGAATAGGGAAACGTATTACATAGGAATATTTATTGCGAAAAGGTTTAACATAATATAAAATGACAGCTGACAAAGGAATTATGATGGTATAGAAATAGCTGATATTCCCATCATTATGCTATCTTGTAACTTAGTCTAGGCTCTCTTGATTTCACAATAGTTTTGAATCGGTTTAACATTATTGATACTATGACAGTTCAAACAATTTTAAAGCTATATATGCTATTTACTTTTCCTCTAGGTGCCCTAATCCGTAAAAAAATAAAACGTCTAATATTAGATAAACAAATAAATAAAATTTAAGTATTTTTGTATTTTCTAAATAACAGGTTTTACTGAAAGCATATGAAAATATTTACGTACGACAATTTTAACAAAACAATTTTTTTTTATATTTTTTGTCTGCCTGTCTGTCGGTCTGTCAGCCTGTTTATTCTGGCTAATTTTCAAAACGACTAAACCGATTTTGACGGGAGGTGTACTGGCAGATAGCAGTGTTATAAGGTCAATGTTATGCTACTTATATTTTAGAAAAATAGTTAGCGTTCCGTGCAAAATAAATAAAACCAATAATTTGTATAGTCATTTCAAGTGGACGACAACATAGCAACAGCTAGTTCTAAGCACAAAACTACATGAACTAAACAAGGAACCCTATAAAGTTCAGAACATCATCAAACCTCTATAGAATGTGGTCATACAGTTATTCAATAGTGACGTCTGTGGCACCCACAATATGTGTAGTGGACCGACAGTGAAGCGAAGGCAGTGACTGAGAGTATCTCTGCGTCACCTGCTTACATCAGTTGCCGAGCCAGTAAACCGGTTAGTAGTGTAAACGTAATCATGGATGGTATCGGGTACTATAGACCGAAATGTAGAATAGTTTTGTAACTGATTGATTGATAAAGCCCAGCCGAAACATTGAAGATAAAGGTAAACTTCTGATACCTTTGTGTAAAGTTGCAGTAGAGTATAGTTGTATAGTCACGCGACGAAGTACAATAAGTCCAACAATATATGGAACCTTTACGGGACTCACAAAATTACTCTCGTTTGGTCTCAGCCTTAAAGGTATTTTTACACCAATTTTAACATGGCTACCCTAAATATTATTGACGTATCTAAGTGCCTGGCTTTATAACTAAATTTATCTACAGTTAACGTTTAATATGCCTGATACTGTTCGACTAAAAGGTTAAAACAATCCTTAACTTTGACATTTAAACCTTCAAAGTCATCAATATTCCATTAGCTATTATTATTTAGATATTAACGGTATTCATTGATTTTTTATTTTTCACCTGTATCTGGGTTATATTTTACTTTATTGATGGTACACTTATCAATGGTCATTATCATCATCATTTTAGCCGCAAGACGTCCACTGCTGGACATAGACTCCCCCAAGTATCGCCACATTGACCAGTTCCGTGCGACTCGCATGACATCCAACGGATTCCCGCAACCTTCACCAGGTCATCGGTCCACCTAGTGGGAGGTCTTCCAACGCAACGTCTTTCGGTTCACGGTCACCACTCAAGAACTTTTCAGCCCCATCGGCCAACCGTTCTGCGAGCAATGTGCCCTGCTCACTGCCACTTAAATTTGGCAATTCTTTGGGATACGTCGGTAACCTTGGTTCTCATGCGGATGTTATACATATATTACAAGTGCGTAGTGTGTAAAACTTTGTGGATTAGTATCAAAATAATAATCTGTAGACCAATTATATTAAATATTATTTATTCAGTACAAATCTATCTATACATTATAGGTATTCAACATCTATCTGCCTAGCCTTTTCCAAACTATGTTGGGATCACTATTTTCTCCCGGAGTGTAACAGAAGCCTTAGTTATTTGGGGATAATGTACTTACATATAGCTTTCCATTAATTAAAGAATTGTCGGAATCGGATTACTAGCTCCGACTGCTGAGCAAGAGATCGTAGATTCGATTCCCAGGTCGGGCAAAGTGATATTATTGTTTTTATCATGTTTTTCCATCAGGAAAGTCTGGATTTGTAACCGGTGATGGCAATAGGCTCGCTGCCTAATACATGTGACTTAAACATAACTGGCGAAATGTGTGTGTACTATTAGGTACAACTCTGCCTAACCTTTCAGGGATTACATGCCTTGATATAATGTCATGTAATGTTGTTTAAAGATCAACGAATGGGGATGCACACTGTGGAACTAATGGAGCTAGCATAGCTGGTTCCAAGCGTCGTCATTGGTTGAAAATAAAGGAATGTCATTTCATATTTTAAAATACCTTGACCTCATTGGTCAGATTGAGACCTGGCGCCATCTACAATTAGTTTTTTACGGTCTTCCCCATTAAAACTCACACTACATTTTACGTGATTTGCTAGTACTACAAGAGATCGTAATATAGGGTGTTGGAACATAATTGGAAACGGATGTAGAATCGCACTCGAACGTCGATAGATTCCGTTCTACTCAATTGAGTTCTACCGGATTCTGGAAGCATGTCTGTTTATCGTGCCTGTGATTGGTTAATTATGCCCCCACATTTCTGGTTAGCTGGTTGTGATTGGTTCGCTGTAATTGCGACAACTGCTAAATATTTATCAGTTAAAGAGAATCCAGTAGAAATAACGGGTGTCAAAATATCGTTAACGAAGCCGAAACGCACTTATTTTCCCCGTCATTACGAGGGGTCAAAGTTCCATGGTTTTTTTTTTTTTAATATGATTTTTGAACTTTCATAACTTATCTCGGAAATACTCGTAATTATGACACTTCAGATCATTTCGTCTATTACAAACCTTATTTATAGTGATACCAGCTATCGATTAAAGTAGGTCTTATGCATAGCCGCAACTTTGAAAAAAATTAAACTGGCCAGGCTTCATACAAAAAACTTCCAAACTTTTTACAACAACCCAAAATATAGCATTGAAAACAACTTTAGTTTCTCTGTAAATAATCTTCAAACAACAGTCTATAATTAAACAATTATCAAGCTACAATTCCATTAACAATGATTTATTTATCAAAGCTAGGAGCTTCATCAATGGATATCATTACGCACGGCTGTCATTTGCCTGCAACGACGGGTGTAGGCAGCACAAAGTGCCCGCGGAAGGCTATAATTGAAAACGTGGGCGGTTCGAGAAATTGCTGACGATCGTACTATCGTTAGATGCAAGGGGTAGAAGTAGTGGGTAGTGCGCTGTAGTTAGAAATCCAATTGAGAGGTTCTAGAAGTAGTTATGGAGATAGATAGTCAGATTTGTGAAGAGAAGTTGGTTTGTAGATGTCTGCGAAACATTTTCGTAAAATGTCTCGTTAGAGGTTACAATCTAATATGAACCTTTGTTGAAAATAGATTATTATGTCAGTTGGTTGTCTGCCAGTTTAATTTTATGAAAACTACAAAAAATAATATTAAAAATTAATTTGAAAAATATTTAAAAAAATGTACAGGGTGGAAACTGTAAACGGGGCAGTAAGGGGAGCTACCTTAAGCATTGCAGCTACACGAAAATGATCTTAGGAAACCATCTATATGTTTCGTGATAGCAGAATTGGGGTCCAGAAGAAACTAAAAGAAAAACCCAGTAAGATCATGATTCGAAAAATTCAGATATTTAGGTGTCATTATGTAAATTTGTAAAAGCATACCCTGAGTCCCTCAGGATTCAACGGAATATTTATAAGTCTAGGCTACATACCTTTATTTAGTTTTTGCTTCCCAACTAACGAAGCAAATAAAAAGCATAATTTAAAAAATCCTGCACATTTTAAACCGTATCTTTTTAGTTTTTGTTAACGTTCTTTTAAGCTTTCTACCTACAGTTTTTCTTCATTAAAAGCAAACAATTTTAGTCTAAAAGCTAACTGACTATAGCTGAAAGGCGGTCTTAAACCCTAAAAGGTGTAACGATGTCGTTTCATTTACAGTCTCGTGGACGTAAAACCTCCACGACGACTAAAAAACCTCCATAGTGCTTACGTACTCAAAGAAAGAAATGTAACAGTCCTTTCAAAATTCGAATTTAAAATTGGCTTGTCGCATTGACTGCACAGCCATTTTTATCAGTCCTACCAAAATTATGTAACGATATACATCTTCCTAAGTTTCTTCCTACTACCAGAGTATTGAGTGTTTGCTCTAACTAGCACAGCTGGTTTCTATTTAAGATGTTCTAAAAAAAACCCGACGCACGGGGTAAGTTTTGATTATAAAATACTATCTTGTAACTGCGGCTCCTCGCCGCCTATTAAAAATTTCGTCATACTAGGACTGTTTTTTTTAACCATGTATTTTTTATTTATTGTTTCAGTTTTTATTTTTAATCATACGATTTCTACAATAATAAACCACCAAGTCACATAAACGTTTATTATTTCATCATCTGCACCCAGCACGTCACACTGGCTCTCCGGAAGAACTACCCCGGGATGAGGTTGTAGAAGCTTGGCGAGAAAGCGCTGACACGCCAGACGAGGCCGACACGCCAGCTACCAGAAGCGTTTTACACCATCTCCCGCTACATTTTACGTGACTGCGCCGAGGACACTGACCACCCTAATTGGATCAAAAAATGAAGATTAGGGATTATTATTAATATTTACAGCGCGTATATAACAACGGCGTAATAGTGATTACTTTTTAGTGTTACACCATATTCTACCCTATGTAAGTACTACAGTCAAACTTCATCCCCATTTTTCATAACACAAAACAGAACGTATCACAACTATCTAAACTACAATCACTATACACACATTTTACAGACAATAACACGCTCGACGCTACTAAGGCAGGTTACAAATGTAATCGGTTCCCGATTGTCTTAGTACCGGAGGCATTCATACACAAACTAATTACCTACCTATTACTCATATACCAAATACTTACAAAACTCAATACTTATTACAACACAGCCTTACAGACATCACCTACTCACACCTACGGCTTGTCTAACGACAGCTACATAAACCCTCGAGTTCTTGGAGTTTAAACCCTCGCAGTTATTCCAAAACACGTTGGTTACCTCACCCTTGGCTTTGGGGAGTACCCTTATCCAAGTTACTACACGCTTAGCCCGTATTTCTCTAGGCCTTCGAAGCCGACTCGAGAATACGTAAGCTAAGTTCTTACAAACATTACATGCAGCTAACAGAATATATTTTTAACACTAAATACACAACTATACAATAATTTATAATATAATAAAATACATAATCTGAAATTATCATCATAATCTGAATATTTAAATACATAAACTGTCATACTCAGACGTTGTCACTATTTGTTTTCAACAATTTTCTTTGACTGAAAAGGTTTTATACCTTTTGTTCAATTTAAAAGCCATATAATTACAATATGGATATTTCACAACTTAACAAACCTGAAATCATACCTCAACCTCATTTTGAAGAAAATTGTATAAATTTTCATTTTTGTCATATTTATGATTAACTGGTTACTATACATAGGTAGTTGCTAGGTAACAGGCCATAGTTTTATAGTCTTTAAACTCGCTTCATGGAGTATTAGTCTTTTTGCCAGTACTAAGGTTAGTTCCGTATTTGACCACCAAAACGTTTCCAAGGTGAACGATTTTTTTAATCCTAAACATATTATCATTTAGACCCTCTTTAGTCCCTCTTACCTCTCATACCCTCTTACCTCTCATTCCCTCTTACCTCTCATTCCCTCTTACCTCTGATACCCTCTTACCTCTCATACCCTCATACCTCTCATACCCTCTTACCTCTCATACCCTCTTACCTCTCATACCCTCTTACCTCTCATACCCTCTTCGAGTCCTCTCTCAAACTCAATATTTAACCCTGCACGGACTATTGTACTTTAATTTATCACTCTTTTAAATATTGTATACCTACTTTTGCTATCATTTAATTTTACTTGTTATTTTTTTTAAATGGTTTTATTAAAAAAAAGGCATAGACTCATTCCGTTATATAATTTTATTTACTATTCTTGTAAAAACTATTTAGTTGTAAATACTCCTCATGAAACATTTGGCTTGTTAATACCATATTTTATTTAATGATTTTTTTATTTCTTTTTTTATTATGGAGCGGTACACGACTCCTAAAATAAGCCATGGTGTCGAGCGGTTTTCATAACTCGTAAAATAAGCCTTTGTGAACCTTACTTTTAAGTTAGATAGTAATTTTATATCCTTGAACCTGAATTTTAAGTGGGTTATTTAAAAGGTGCGGGTTACGACACCTAATTAAAAAAATAAGCCATCGTAAACCTAAAATATTATGTACTCATAACAAGTACCTACTTATTATAATCTCTAAGCAGATTAAGATTTTTCCTGACCATTATTAGGGTTGGTAAACTTGTAAATTTTTAGAACATTTAACACACACACTTACACATGACATTCATCACACACAAAAACACTGACCACGATCACCAAACGCCAGCGGGTGGTGACTGGCAATAATTCAATAAGCCTGCACTAATCTGGGTTAGTTCCTTGAGAAACATCTTCTATTATATAAGATTTCTCTTCTTAACTGTTGCCTTAATTCAGACTTATTGATTAAGACTTTGTTAGATACGATGAATGTTAGTATTATGAATGTTAGTATTTGAATGGAACCGGAACCAACCTAGTGTAAATTTGTCACTGTAATTAACATTCTTACATTCAAATTCTATCATGCACTTCCATTAATTAACAAATATGTTATTAACTATATTATTATTTTATATAAAAATGACTTGTTTTGTAACTACTTACCTACCAAATTTAATGTAATTGTGATAATGACATCGTTATCATTCCCGTATTTTTTTTAAACTTTAATTTAACTCTGACTTAATAACAACTTAACTTACTAATTTTTTTTTTCTCTTTTCTAACTTTCAACTAACTTTTTCTTTAACTTTCACCTCTTCATACCAATTCTCCTTCTTTTGCAAAAAAAAAAAATAAATCCTTAAAGATTTTGTTTTTTTTTGCGCCGGCCACCCCGGTATTGTAACGATGTCGTTTCATTTACAGTCTCGTGGACGTAAAACCTCCACGACGACTAAAAAACCTCCATAGTGCTTACGTACTCAAAGAAAGAAATGTAACAGTCCTTTCAAAATTCGAATTTAAAATTGGCTTGTCGCATTGACTGCACAGCCATTTTTATCAGTCCTACCAAAATTATGTAACGATATACATCTTCCTAAGTTTCTTCCTACTACCAGAGTATTGAGTGTTTGCTCTAACTAGCACAGCTGGTTTCTATTTAAGATGTTCTAAAAAAAACCCGACGCACGGGGTAAGTTTTGATTATAAAATACTATCTTGTAACTGCGGCTCCTCGCCGCCTATTAAAAATTTCGTCATACTAGGACTGTTTTTTTTAACCATGTATTTTTTATTTATTGTTTCAGTTTTTATTTTTAATCATACGATTTCTACAATAATAAACCACCAAGTCACATAAACGTTTATTATTTCATCATCTGCACCCAGCACGTCACAAAGGTAACCTAAATGTCTAGACCCAATTTTATTAGCAAAATTTTAGTAGCAAGCGATGCTTTCGAGATAATCCTAATAAAATTTTCTATTCATGTAATATTGTATTATGGACCTACGTTATGTACAGTAATGAGCATCAATATGTACACACTAAGCATTTTTTTAAAGGAGACGGAAACGATTACATACATTCATGGGCCTGGACGTAAGGAGATGAAAATGGTATCAATTAATAGATTCAGACTTATCAGTCGCTCGCTGAAAATTCTGTAAGTTTTGACAATCTGAAAGCTGAGTTATTTGAAGTTTGGTAAAGCGAGATAATTTTTCAGTCTCTTTAAAAGAGCTGATTAGGTACTTATAAGATCTTTAAACACTAATGTATATTACATTTAGTGGAGAATGTCAGAAAAGTCATATTATGATTGAATATCTTGATAATGAAATTCAAATTTAATGTATTGAAGCCATAAATAGTTGGCGGGAATGGACGTATCGAAAAGGCGTTCAGAAAAATAAAAAACACATTTTAGTGTAGTACACGGTAATGCAAGACAGAGAATAATAAAAAAACACGGTAAAATAAATATAACTTAATACATTTTGGCCCATCGTTTTCCATCTCCTTTATTGTTTTCTACAGTAACCCTAATAATTAAATCGTGAGTTTCCTCCGTGCGTCAGAAAGCACGTTAAAGCCGTTGTTGGCCCAGCTGCCATTTAAGTCATTACAGGTATTCAGTGGCCCAAAAGTCTGACAACCGGTTTTACTAAGGGGCACCATATTATTTAGAACTAACTGGGTTGTGGACGTCAGATAGGCAGTCGCTCCATGTAAAATACTGATATTCAGCTGCAGCTGCAAAATTGGGAAAAGGCTAGGCAGATGTTATAATTATGAAATAGGATTATTAATTATGAAAAAGTTACAATCATTTTTCGTTGTTAATAGATTCTCCCTTTTTTTTCTGATGGGAAATCATCAAATGACTTTTCCCACTCTGGGTGGAGCGGGAGGGAGTGTCAGACTTTTACTGACTAAAACCCATCCATGTTCCTTCCTCGCCCTTTACGTTCCGGGGCCACGGTATCTCTTTCGAACAGTCTCGCAACCCCGGCAGGCTTCGGCCCTTGCGGGCCCCTCCCCTTATGCTGACATCTCTTTGAGGCGCGCGTGGGACACAAACGCGCCGTCGACACGGCCTGTCGTCATTAGACGGACGGACGGCTGGCTAGCCCATAGCTAACCGTCCACAGGCCCGGCCTGCTTTTTCCTGCCTACGTAGATATCTATTTATGTCAAAAGTAATAGTAATTTATTCCCTACTTTAAAGGACACAACAAACCGAAGTGCAACAATTAGATGTCAGTATAAATATAAGTTATGTACCAGTGCTCACAAAACATCTTTATTAAAAAAAAGTGTTTTAGGTATGGTGCCTGTAATCTATTGTAAGATTCCAAATAGCATCAAGAAAAAACCTTTGAGATTTTTAAAAAAACAGCTTTCATCTTTTTTAATATAAAAATGTTATTATTCTGTATCAGATTTCCTAACAGATAAAATATAGCTGTATTATTATGTTATTCTAATTTAGATTTGATTTATATTTTTGTTACAAGTTAATTTGTTGAGTGATTGTGAAAGTTTTAAATTGAGGTTGTGTTTTTATATTGTACCTATACCTAAGTATAAATGTTTGCATGCCAAATGGTAGAATACGTACCAGGAACTAATGACCATTACTGTAACAACTCATGCATGTATCCACATTCAATGCAAATAAATTATTTCTATTCTATTCTATTCTATTCAAGATATCACTTTTCAATTTAGGTAAGAGTGTTTGTTATAGCTAAAGATGTGTGTAATACTCGTAAGTTTATTAGCGTGTCGCCACAGTTTCCTAACCTAATCAAACGGATTTGTTTGGGTTGCCCAAATTAGTTACAACGACAATCTTGGCTGGAAAATAGTCGACCAAAGTTCTAATTTACCTAACCCTAATAAAAAAACTAGTTCGGTTTCTACTTTACTGAAATGAAAATCAGGTCAAATACTTACTATAGTTGTACAATAATGTACCTACAGTAGACAGAGAAGAGGTTTTTCTTAAGTTTATGTTCTCACCCATATTTAGCCGTAACATTATACATATTTGTGCTCATGACTGTCCCTTAACCGAATATACATGAAGACAATGATATCGATACAATTCGGATAGTATCGATATTCGATATTGAATGACATAAAAATGTTCTCAACCGAAAATCGAGATGCGATTACGCTGAATTGAAATGGAACCACAGTTCTGTACGAATTTCAGTTGTTGTAATTGCAAGTTTTGTTTGGTTATGTTTTTAAAATGGGACTTATGAATATGGTTATCAAAATCATGTGTATTGGATTTTGTTTTCTTTTTTTAAACGGAAAATATACATTTCAGTTATTTTAAGTGTTGAATATTTCTGAAGTGAAAACTTCTTTAGTCGCGTTGAGTGAAAAAAATCTTGAAACTTGCGTGACCATCACTTAACGCTTCGTAGCCGATCCGCTACGGCTTGAAGTGAAAACTTCTTTAGGCGCGTTGAGCACTTTTTGAGTGAACAAAATCATGAAACTCACGTGACTGTCACCTCACGCTTCGTAGCACTCGTAACCGATCCGCTACGGCTTGAAGTGAAAACTTCTATAGGCGCGTTGAGCACTTTTTGAGTGAACAAAATCATGAAACTCACGTGACCGTCACCTAACGCTTCGCAGCACTCGTAGCCGATCCGCTACGAGTTTTGACTTCTATCTGCAGTCCCCAAAATCTGCCCCGCATGTTACTAATAGTGATCGTTTAGATATTTTCGGAACAATTTAAATTCTATTATTGTATTAACAAGGCTTATATTTGATTGCAACTCCCCTGATGTGAACCGATGATGAGGCGAAATATCTACACAATCACAATTTAGTCGTAGAATTTACTCTACCGCATCATTAAAAAAAATTGATTTTGTTTCGTTAAAAATTAAATTTCAGTAATATTGGTTCGCTCTCTCTTACTGGAAATCGCGATACCTCTAAAGTACTGTGAAAAGTATGTACCAAACTTTATGTGTCACAAGAACCAAACATTTGTGAATTTAAATATTTGGTTCTAAAATACATAATATTATTACGATACCTGTGTAAATAATGGTAACGATACCGACAGCCGAAAAGGCTTTTATTTCGCTTTTATATGTGAAAACAGCTGTTTACCGCAAATGTGGTGGTGAATACAATTGAATAGTGTTTTATTTTATATTACTTTATTGGGACAATTAACAGCTACACATTGCAATGAAAGTATGACAGATTAAGCTTAAAACACCAATATCCGCGAAATAATGACAAAAAAATAGGTAGTTAAAATCCTCCGTAATGATAATATTGTAAAAGTTCAAAAGTTGTACCTCAAGCTCGATAGATGGCATTGCCATCAAATTAGAAGTCGCTATAGTTGTGTTACCACGATTTGGTAAAGCTCGAGTGAATTATGGAAAATATATTTCCAGCTTACATCAGAACGAAATTTGGTTCAATGTCAACCCTATTACTGTTCACACAGGTGCGTTAGTCCAACACTACCAGCTCGGTAGTAAACAAATAGCCATTGGTGAACGTTGTAAGAATAAAGTTGTAACATGTTCTAAGGGAGTTAATAGACCCTTAAGGCGATTAGACGAGCTAAATTAGCAACTCTGTTTGTGGTAGTTCAAACTTCGTTTGAAATGCTGTTAGAATAAAGTTCTAATCAGCTTGCACTACAAAGTGGTTGTTACGTCAGTCACTCCGGGCCAAATAGCGCGAAATGAGTGGTTTCGATTGATTTACAAAAACACTATTGATTGGATTAAAAAATTAAAACACTATCATGCTAATATATTGCTTGTAGAATTATTTGCCAAAAAATCAGAATGATATTTTTAGAGATAAGTTCGTGATTTTTTTTTCGAGTCAAATTAATTGTATTATATTTTCAAAACACTATCATGCTAGCATATATCCTGAAAACTATCATATATTTTTCTGGTCTTGTTTATAGCACTGAATCATATACTGTTAGTAATTATAAAACTCGCGTTTAGCTCATGTAATCGCCTTAACGAAAGAACGAAAGGCACTTGTTTCTGTCCGTGTTTCTGCCCGTCCTTGCCTTATTTTTTTGTTCAGGACCATACCTGCGAACCTTTTAGTTACGAAGATATTGGGGATCATAGTTCCATCTTTTGCACAAGTTTTTTTTGAATACTTGTTTTTAATTTGTTTTTAGAGTTCCGTAGCCAAATGGCAAAAAACGAAACCCTTATAGATTCGTTATGTCTGTCCGTCCGTATGTCACAGCCACTTTTTTCCGAAACTATAAGAACTATGCTGTTGAAACTTGGTAAGTAGATGTATTCTGTGAACCGGATTAAGATTTTCACACAAAAATAGAAAAAAAAACAACACTAAATTTTGGGGGTTACCCTCCAAAATTTATTATACCCCCATACTTTTTTTTTCATTAATCCCATACTTGTGGGGTATCTATAGATGGGTCTTCAAAAATGATGTTGAGGTTTCCAATATAATTATTTTCTAAACTGAATGTTTTCTAAACTCACTGTTTTAAGAGCGTTACATTGACTCGTACCGTAAAAAGTGAATTTTCACACCAACACAAAAATAAGTCGTTTCCCAGCAATAATTTTTGCTTAAAGTTACTTTGTATGACGTAAAAATATTAACTTACATAGCCAAAATGGCACACTAATCTCCCTAGTGAAATCTAGGCAGATATTTGACTACAAACTTGTTAAAACTATATCTAAACTTGCGATGAATGCTGTCATCAAGGAATATTGAGACAAAGTGTAATGATTGCATAACATAATACCCGAGGGGAAGCTGACAGACATGACAAGCTTCCATTGTAACGATGGCAGGCTTACCTATAATATACGTGTATGAGAAAGCCTTTTTTTTCGTATGGAGAATTCATTTGATGCTTATCAAATGAATTCTCCCGCTCTGGATGGAGTTGGAGGGAGTGTCAGACTTTACTGACTAAAACCCATCCATGTTCTTTCCTCGCCCTTTATGTTCCGGGGTCGCGGTATTTCTGTCGAACAGTCCCGCAGCTCCGGCAGGCAGGCCCATGCGGACCCCTTCTTTTCTGCTGACATCTCTTTGAGGCGCGCGTGGGACGCGAACGCCCAGTCGCCACGGCATGTCGTCATAAGATGGACGGACGGCGAGCTAGCCCATAGCTCACCGTCCACAGGCCCGGTACAAGAGAGCCTGGGCTAAGAGTGATATTGAAAATGGGAAATTAAAAAAAAAGAAAATTCATAAATACGAAGAGCTTCAAAAGCGATTCTAGGCTTTAACGATCATTTGGCACGTCGTGGTAGGCACTATCGGAAATAATGCAGTTGTCATTTGTCATTTCATACAAAGTGAAATCAACAACAGTAACCTCATTTTGTTTAATAGACGGTCTACATAAAGAGAAATATTGAAAAAAGGTACGAGTAGTTTAGAAAACTTTAGCGGTCTTGAAGATATAGATCAGAAAACCGATATTAGAATACAGGACGTAAACAGGCCGTTCACGCAGCCGTCAACCAAGCATTATGTGCATCAAACCAAGTAACATTTGCGCAAAAATTATTACTTAAAACTACTTTTTTTTGGGTGAAAAACACACTATACTTACGATAAAACTCAATGTAATGCATTCAATACATTGTACTGATGGATGAATTGAATAGTAAACGGGTCATGGATGTGTTTGAATTAAAGATAAAACATTTAAAAACTTTTATTTAAAAAAAACTTGAAAAAGTGTTGGAACTTTGACCCCTAATATCTCCGTAACTCGAACTTTCTCCGGTATTGTCTAGAACAAAAAAGTGATCGCAGTGAGTACAAATTTGGCTTCAGTTTACACCTTTTAAGACCACAGATACGTACTTAGTCAAACGAATATTAAACAGCACTTCATTACCTACTATCGGTCTACAATTAAATACTTCAACCACTAAATTCCCATAGTTACACGTTTACGGCCGACACTACAAAAGTCAAGGTGAATATAAATAATTTACAAGCCCCTTATTATTTATTCTATTGAATATTCTGAATCCCACAACCACTATTTTACTGTAATTAATTTCAGATTTCTTTCTTTTTTTCTTTTTAAGTTGAAGACAAGCCTGTAAATCTTATCGACTTATTCTAGGCCGGCGATGTTTCCAAGATAATGAATACCTGTCTTAGAATGAAGCTTTTTTTACTTGGAACTCTTGGAGATAATAATAGGACTTTTTAAACTACTGCGAAGTTTAATTATGTTAACGTTGTAAGCTTAAGCTAAAAGCCTAGTCATTTTCTTTGTTAGAATTATTTTTCCGGGAGCATTTATCTTTGCCGGATGTTAAAAGTGGTGGCCTAGGTTAGGCCATAGAAACTGCCTGGCGGTTTGAGTACTATAAGCGACCTACCCAAATGTCCTTTCTATAATATTGTTCGTCGTTTCGTTGAGCTCCTTGAGTTATAAGTCGAGCTACACGATAACTGACAAATGCTTGCACTGACTGGACAGGTACACTCAAATCCGTGTGGTTCTTTTTTCAAAATACCATCTGACATCTGCATGATCCTCATGTGAATTAAGCAAGATTGTCTGGACTTCAAAAGAGACTATGACCTCTGAGTTTGTTTCGGCTGTTTCTTTTCAGAGTAGTCAGGTACGAAACACCGGCCCCATCTAGTTTAAAAAAATGACATGTAAAAGTGTTTGTGAAAACCTACTTGCTGAATAAATATCATTTAACCAGGGTCATCAAAAAGCTTGTTGGGTCGACAGAATCGTCAAAGTTGCGGGAAACATCTGGATAAGACACGCACTGAACCGAGAACTGGGGCAGAAAAAAAGGGGGGCCTATACCCAGCAGTATGCGATTCCGGGCTCATATGAGGATGATGATGATGATGATGATGAAAAGTGTCCGAGATGATTAGGGCTCTCTAGGGATCTACCAGCAGTGAATCTGACGCACAGAAACTGGTCATGATCTCCAACTGTATGGGCGTGAATTGCGGAGGAATGAGGAAATGTCCTGAGGAAAGATCTGAGTATGAATGTGGATGGGTATTCGAGTAGAAGAACACCAAAGAAACGATGGATGTACTGTATATAAAGAATGATGTGTCGAGAATGGATGTGTCTGATGAGGTGACGAATGGGTTTATGGAAGAAAAGAAATGCTGCGCCGATTCGAAATGCATTGAGATAAGGGCAAGAAAATGATGATGGGGTCCGGCTTTTAGTGTAACGGGATGTAGATGAATACAACTATTTTAGACGCAACTACTCCCTATCGGTTCTTCTTTTTAACTCCCGACGCAAAAACGAAGAGGTGTTATAGGTTTGACGTGTCTGTGTTGTCTGTGGCATCGTAGCTCCCGAACGGATGAACCGATTTGGATTTTATGATTTTTTTATTTAAAAGGTGAATTAGTCGGGAGTGTTCTTAGCTATGTTTAATAAAAATCAGTCCAAGATGGCCGTCGCCACAAAATGGCGGATTACATAATTATTTATTCAAAACTCCCTCAGTATGGGTATCAAATGAAAGGGCTTGACTAGTAGAATACTATATACGATATAATAAATTTCAAATCCAAGATGGCCGCCACCACATAATGGTGAATGATATTTTTTTTTTCGCAACTCCCTCATTATGGATTTCGAATGAAAACCTGTTCTTCTTCGTCGTACCCTCAGTGCAGAGGATTGCCACCACACATTATGACACGTTTCCAAGCCATCTGACGGTACCTACAAGCTGCATTTAACAGCCTTCTAGATTCAGCGATTCAACAATACATCGAAATAAAAACTCTTTTTTAAGATTTCACGGGGTATGACTAAACTTACAATGTTACTTACGAGATATCTTCCGTGATTTTCAATTACGAATTCGTGAATGGGGGTTCAAAATAATTGAAAATCACGAATTGTTAGTCTAATCATTGAAATTATTCCTGCGCATAAGAGAGCATTAGTTTATTTTTTATTTTCGAATTAAAAAAACTGTTCTTTTTAAACTTGAACTAAATTATGCCCCGAAAGCACGATAAAAAAAAACATTTTTTTTGCATTCTGGACCCTTTTGCAACGCAAATCTCCAATGGGGTAAGAAAAACATGTATAGGGCTGTGCACAAGTCGACATATCGATAGGTCACTGTCGGCCGTACCCGCCGAAGCGGTTCTTCCATTAAAAGTCGAGTTAATTGAAAACCCACCCGCAAGGTAACTCATCCAGCGAGAACTGTACGATTGTTTCGTTACAAACGAAAATATTATGCAAACAACAATATGAAAAGAGTATTATGATGCTTTGGTGACAATAGTTGGAATAGACTTTCTACTGATCAACTTAGAGTACATAATCAATTAATAGGCTGTTGCTATCTTTATGGTGCTGTTCGAGTTTTTAGTAACTAATGAAATATTTTGCAAAAAAACCATATTAAGAAAGGCGCTATCGCGACTAGAGTTAGATTCTAAGGCAATTTACATCAATTTTTTTTTTAACTATATTTTTTGTGCTTCAACTTCTTGCACAATGCACATTGACACAAACTTTCTTCTTTTTTTACCCGACTGCGCGACGCAAAGGAGGGTAATGTGTTTATCAGTCTATGTATGTATGTATGTATGTTTGTTTCTATGTGGCGTTCTAGAGACCAAATGCGTAGGCCGATTTTGATAATTCTTACGTCAATCGATTCGTCTTAACCTTGCGAGTGTCACTAAAGACATGACAGTAATCAAAATTCACCACAGCGACAACCAGACGCCATATTGTCAAAATGAAAAAAAAAAAGTCGATGAACTATGTTAAGTGGGGTGTCGTTGAATAGGTATTTTAAAATCATCTTTAGGTTCCTTTTATCATTTTTCATTTTAAATAACAGTTTAGGATATATAAAGATTTAAAGTTGTTTAACAAAACAATCATTTTAGCTAATTTTCTTACTTATTGATTTAAGTTTTTATTCGTAACTAAAAAGTATAAAATAAAATAAAATAATTTAAAGAAAAACAAAAAACCCGACTGCGTAAAAACTAATTTAAAAAAATACGTGAAAAAATTAACTTAAATAAAAACTAAAAAGAAAGAAACAAGCCCAGTAGTTTAGAATTCTGTAACAAATCATAAATTCTAATGCAGAACAGTACGACTCACAGTCGGGGCCCATTCAAATTTTACCAATCAAATCTTCCCAAGGGGCCCCCGACTGTGAGTCGTTCTGTTCTGCATTAGAATTTATGATTTGTTACAGAATTCTAAACTACTGGGCTTGTTTCTTTCTTTTTAGTTTTTATTTAAGTTAATTTTTTCACGTATTTTTTAAAATTAGTTTTTACGCAGTCGGGTTTTTTGTTTTTCTTTAAATTATTTTTTTAAATAATTACAGTAAACTATTCCTAAATTAAAGTAAGAACATGAAACATCCCGCCAAACTAACTAATCAACGTAATTCACCCTTTGCGATGAAGTAAGCAAGTTGTAACGTAAACCACTTTCAGTTTATGATAAACGTGAACACAAAACGTTATTATAAACTTCAAACAAAATTGAACCGGGAACCGAACCCGACTCATGTTAATCAACAGCCAATTCACAGGTGAACTTTAGATTTATAGGATCAATTAAAATGGTGTAGCTTATCGATGGTGACGCACACATTAATTTAATCGAATCTCGAACTTGGTGGCTCAACTTTTCATATTAAACTTTCTTATCAATATAGATGGTGAGACAGTGACTGTCCCTGGCTACATATAACAAGTCGTACAGGGGCGATTACATGAGCTAGACGCGAGTTTTATAATTACTAAAAGTATATGATTCCCTGCTATAAACAAAACCAGAAAAATATATGATATTGTCAGGATATATGCTAGTATGATAGTGTTTTGAAAACATAATACAGTTCAATTTGACTCGATAAAAAAAATCACGAATTTATCTCTAAAAAATTCTTTCAATCAAAAAATACACGAACATACATGCGATCATTTTGATTTTTTGGCAAATGATTCTACAAGCAATATATTAGCATTATGAGTTTTAGTTTTTTAGTCCAATTAATAGATTTTTTGTAAATCGATCGAAACCACTCGTTTCGCACTATTTGGCCCGCAGTGACTGACGTAACAACCACTTTGTAGTGCAAGCTGATTAGAACTTTATACTAACAGCATTTCAAACGAATTTTGAACCACCACAAATAGGCGCCTTAAGGTTAAACAATGCTTGCCGAGGTCGTCCCATGAATGGATGACTATCATTACTTAACGACTTCTCTCCGTGCCCAGTATTACCCAGTACTAACTGTGTTGTGGAGGTCAGGTAGGCAGTCGCTCCAAGTAAAATACTGATATTCAGCTGAATCCAATTCGATTAGGAGCCGACCCTAACTTATTTCGATAAAGGGTAGATCGTGAGCTTCTGATGAAAATCAATGGTACGATGGTGCATGTCTATCTTAGCATCCTTGGATACGCCTACATTCATGGTAAAAGGACGAATTTTAAACGAATTCGGGGAAAGGTCCTCATTAAAATGCGAATTTCTTAAGAATTCCGAGCCCATGGAAACGCCGATTGAATTTGATTATTAGCCCAGGGGTCGACAGAATTCCGGGGTTGCGGGACTGTTCGAAAGAGATACCGCGGCCCCGGAACGTAAAGGGCGAGGAAGGAACATGGATGGGTTTTAGTCAGTACGAGTCTGACACTCCCTCCCGCTCCGCCCAGAGTGGGAGAAGTCATTTGATGATTTCCCATCCTAAAAAAAAAAAAAAAAAGGGGTCGACAGAATTCCTGTTTACCGTAAGAACCATATTACATTATTCCTTCCTATTATTTAGGTGGTGTGGCAATTTGATCATGTTTGTCTATCTTGGCCAAAATTAGTGGAAATTGCAAAAAAGCTGTGTTTTGAGGGAGAAAAGACAGGCCTTAAATACCCGTTTGTTAAACTGGTGGTAAAACTTTCAGCCCAATGACTTTATAACAACTGTCAAAGAAAAAAATCTACAATTGACAGTCGGGACCAACGGCTTCCGAGGCATCCCGTCCACGGACCAACCAAGGCAATCACGGCTTAACCAAAAGATCGAGCGGATTTTATTATTTAAACACAAGCTCCTGAAACACTCGGGTGTCCTGACATAATATAAAACTCTTAAGATTGTCCCGGTACGTCCTGTAAAAGGCGCGGGACAAATATAAGAGGCGTCGGGCGGTGGCGCGGCACGGGCGAGGTGATGGCGTGGCGCCGGCGCAGTGCAGAACGGGCGCGCTAACGGTGTCAGGAAGGCGAGGCGCGGGCGCAATCTAGTCTTTAAAGTCTATATTGTAACGCATTGTCCCCGTCTTGCTCTCTCCCTGTGCATGCCACTGCTAACTGCGGGTGCGGGGAGGGCGAGGAAGCGCCCGCACTACGCCAGCGCCACGCCGTCTCAGTATGTCTCACGCCACACCTCTTCTATACATTTTGTATGAAATATCAAAGAAGTGGCGCCACGACCGCGCTGCGACCGCACCACACCACCACCCCACGCTTCTTGTATTTGTCCCGCGCCTTAAAGTGATTATCCGCCGTTGTTTCTTCCTCCCCTCGCCCTTCATCCCCTGCAGGGTTGACGGCAACTCAATACATTTCGTATAATAACCCACTCAATTCCCGTTTAGCTTAATACTGTTTACGTTTTACTAAAGAGATCTCTCAAATTGCCGGAAAGCAATTAGAGAAATAAATAACGAGGCTTTTAAGGCCCAACAGTTTCCTAACAACGAATTTTCTAGCGTATCTTTGCGTACTCGTAAAGGCGTATCCTACGCGAATTTGGAGAGCGTGCATAATATAATATAATATTATCTATTAAAGTCACACTGCTGGACAAAGGTCTCTGCTCATACTGAGAAGGCACGAGCATTGATCTCAACACTTGCTCAAGATGCATTGGCGATTTCAGACTTATATTAAACATAAGTCCTTACGATGTTTTTCCTTCACCGATGTCTGTGATGTCCAAGATAAACTTAGAAAACTACACATGAATTGAAAAAGTCACATTGGTACTTGCCCGGATTTAAACCCACGACCTCATACATGGGAGGCGAGGTCTTAACCTCTGGGCCACCACGACACCTGCATAATACAGTAATACGAAGATACGACGCTTTTATAGTTCCCAATACGTCACGCCTAGGTATAATTTTTAGGTAGTTCTGACATCACGAGCCTCCACGCCCGAGTTTTGATGCGTGTTATCTTTGTCAATATTCATTTATTTACAAAAAATACGTGCCCATTGTTTTTCAATAATCTAACTGACGGACTAAATAGATTTGTAATTTTATGATACTGTCGTCATGGCCTAGCCTTTCAGAAACCAGAACTTGAAGATAGTTAATATTTTTGATGTATTTCAAATACAACTTACACAAAAAATACTCTCGACTCCATTTAGAAAATTACATCATTTTCAGCAAAGATGGTAATTAACTGGCTAATATGAAATATTATAATTAAACTTTTGTTGAACAAATGAAGACCCTTTATTTGAACCCTTACGTAGTTTAGAATGTAAATGTACTTACTAACGGTAGGCCTTAATTAATAGCAACACAAGCTAACGCTTTATTTTATCATTAGATACATTGCTGTAGGTAAAAAGGCATGCTAATGTTTTGCTAACCAATAAACTTGACCGTCTTTTTTTAACATTAAATAACTTGGAAATAGCCAAAATAATATGGTTTGGTTTTCTGTTTACTAATACATTTTAAAAATGTATTAGTTATATTTAGTTCACTAGTATTTTTTATCAATACATTTTAGGGTGTTTTAGTACAAAAAGGTTAGTAAAACTGAAGGCCTTGCAATAGCTTCCTAGCAATTACTGTTATTTAATGACGCCTAATTACGGTACGGAATGCGTAGATGACGGCTTTCTGATGGATATTTTTATACCCTATATTTTATGTCTACTCTTTATGTTGTTCATAATAAAAAGCCCATTACTCGACGAAAGAAACCCCGATATTAAATAGGTACAGCTAATCACAAAGAGATTGTTCCAAAATAACTACCGAGTTATTCCTACTAATCCTACTAATATTTTAAATGCGAAAGTTTGTGAGTATGGAGTAATCTGTGATATGGATGTATGGATATTTGTTACTCTTTCACGCAAACTATAACGCGCGTGAGACCACGGACGCAGACTTTTTTAACCATACGTGACCGTGCTAGGAGATTATTCAAACCACAGACCGGGGAGGATGTTTTGTCTGAATGGCAATGTAGGTGGGATAATTCCATCAAGGGCCGACACCTCCACTAGTTCTTTCCATCCGTTCGTGACCGGCTGGCCAGGACATGGCTGGAGGTTGATCACTGTGTTGCCCAATTTCTCACAGGTCATGGTAACTTTAAAAGTGAATTATTTTCTTTCAAGCTTGTTGATTCGCCTTTTTGTCAATGTTTCACATCTGACTGCAAATATGAACAATCTGCACAAAACATTTTATGAGAGTGCAGTCTTTGGTAAAATGAACGCAATATTATTTTGGACATTTTTCAGGTTACATCCGAAGTTATTTACTATACGAACCTTGTAGAAACTAGAACAAATTTCCGTGTGTTTAAGCGTTTTCGCCATACCTGTTATTGGAATCAAATATATAACACCTCACACCTTACGACCCATTAATGTTAATATTTATCCGTGGTGCTAGGCAACTGGTATCCCAGTTGTAAACGTCCCTTTGTGCCTATTGGCCTTGTTTCATTCAGTCTCCTGCTGATATGGAGGAAAGTGGTTTTTTTTCCTACTCCTCCGCTGTACTTTCTGATTAATTTCGTTGCGGGATCCAAGACAGTTAAATTCATTCTCTGGGACTTCGTCGAGCTTCATTGTCTCGGCGCTTTTCTGGTGGTTGCCACTGTTGATTTCGGCTTTCAGGAGACAGTGGTTTGGGAATAGTGTAGCGGTTAACCCCACATGTAGGTGTATCAAGCTACAAAAACCAAATTAAGCTGATCTCTCATTGTACCGGCAGGTCATACAAAGCGAGGTTGGATACTAGATATGTATAGCTTGATGTGGCGACGAGTATTTGATACCAAGCAAGTATTGGTATCGATTCCACTTTAGTACAGCACTAGTTCCCTGTCATAGAGAAGAGGCCTGTCCCAGCAGAGGGATCATTAAAGGCTGATGATGATGATGATCACATCACTAGTCAACTCGGACATTGCACTACTTATCCCAGGACCCGTACCATCACTTTGTATAACAGAATGTCACATCAGTGTGTGAAAGAGATGGAGCTATACAGGACGTCTATCTTCATCTCTTGCCTTTAAGGCGCTTAGACGAGCTAAATTAGCAACTCTATTTGTGGTGGTTCAAACTTCGTTTGAAATGCTTTTAGAATAAAGTTCTAATCAGCTTGCACTACAAAGTGGTTGTTACGTCAGCCACTGCGGGCCAAATAGCGCGAAATGAGTGGTTTCGATCGATTTACAAAAAAAAAACTATTGATTGGATTAAAAAACTAAAACAGTATCATGCTAATATATTGCTTGTAGAATTATTTGCCAAAAAATCAGAATGATCGCATGCATATAGTATGTTTTTTATTGTTTGAAAGATATTTTCAGAGATAAGTTCGTGATTTCTTTTTATCGAGCCAAATTAATTGTATTATGTTTTCAAAACAGTATCATGCTAGCATATATCCTGAAGAATATCATATATTTTTCTGGTCTTGTTTATAGCAGTGAATCATATACTTTTAGTAATTATAAAACTCGCGTTTAGCTCGTGTAATCGCCTTAATGATGACGAAAACTCAAACTTAAAGTATTTATTTCAAGCTAGCTGTTGTCCACAGACTTGTTATAGACAAATATTACTGTCCCATTTGCACCTGATTATTAATAGTTTCAAAGGTTTTATTTTATTGCATGGAAACCTTATAACATTAGCTATCTGCTAATGAAAGCCCCGCCAAAATCGGTCCCGACGTTTTGGAGATCAACCGGAACAAACAAACAGACAAAAATTAAAACTATTTTTGTTGTAAGTCATTCTCATCATCTTCATCTTCATCCTATAACTCATATTTCTTTGTATAGATGTGTAGAAAGACCAGGTTCAGGCAATTTGGATTTGTCAAATATAAAAAGATTGAGCCACTGCACAGTCCCAGTCACAACACAAGGCATAAGAACTTGTGAAAGTACTGCAGTTGACCATGACAAAGCGTAGATCCCTATGGAAAATAATGGGCAAGATACTCCATAGACACTCAAGGGCTTGAATTACTGTCGCGCACGGTCGGTAGCGCACGGTCGGTCGCGTACGAGTACACATACATATATTGTGTTCTATACAGCACCATACTGCGACGCTGTCGTCAGCAGCGACCTACAGCCGTATTTTATTCTCGCTGTCGTCACGAACTACCGTCAGCGCGACAAAAATTCAGGCCTTTAGGTAGACCGACCACCTGCCGGGGTTGCGGGGCCCTGCCGGGGTTGCGGGCCCCTGCCGGGGTTGTGGGCTCCTGCCGGGGTTGCGGGTTTCCTGCCGGGGTTGCGGGCCTGTTCGAAAGAGATACCTCTGTCCCGGAACATAAAGGGCGAGGAAGGAACATGGATGGGTTTTAGTCAGTAAAAGTCTGACACTCCCTCCCGCTCCGCCCAGAGTGGGAGAAGTTATTTGATAATTTACCATCCTAAAAAAAAAAAAACAAAAATTGTTAGACCGACCAGGTAATTTTAAAACGACAGAGAGTTCAAGTTCTTAAGTCTTAGTTAAAGTGTTAAACAGTATGGATTGTAGCGGTGGAACTTTAGACAAGACAAACAAATAGTTTGTCTAGTCTAAAGTTTCTTTTGTTTGGTCCTACTCCCGGTCCACTTTGTAATTGATTGCCTGTTGCTCCAATCAGCTGTGGGCAGCTCATTCTCTAGGAGGTCAGTGTTTATTACAAGTTTGTATTCTTCTTGTTTCGCTTCGGATAGTCAGCAGTATGGTAGCGAGGCTGGTATTATCTAAATTACTAGTGGACGCCATTTGAGTGCAGGTGTTCACAACTAAGGGACCACCAAAATAGGATCTTAGTAATATACAGGCTGGAATTTTTCAATGCATGAACATTCGTTTCATGTTACCTACTAAATCGAATTCTGCAGTGTTGTAGGGTGATCTTCCGGAATGAAAATTCTGGCCAATCAATAGTAAGCCATAAGCGCATAGCATAGCTTAGAATCGGCAGAAGAGTGCAAACTTCCAGCACACAACAGTATATTAAATATAAAAGTTTCTGTTCTGTTAGCAAGCGTTTTGTCCATTGCAGCCAATTTTAATATTTACCCAGGCAAATGAATGGAGGTATTATTCCACGAATAAACATAGATTCATACGACTTCATTTACTAAAAGTACACGCTTAGAGGGCTCTTTCTTACAAAACAAACGTCAATATTCCTCTTAAAATAACTTAGTCCTTTGATCCCGTATCCGCCGACGCTAACAAAATCTGAGTCAGAACAACTATAACAAAGTTAATCTGCCTTGTAAATCATGTTTATATAACTGGGTTAGATTCTGCAAAAACGTCGCGTCGTCTTGCCCAGTTGAAAGTACCCGGGTAACCGGGTAGTAGGGTGGGCGGGTAACAGCACGGATAACCCGGCTCGAGTCGGTAATTAACTTAAGAATTTCCGACGCGCGGATCCAGATTTCATCTTCACTGCGTCCCTCTTAGAGGTATGACAATAAGCTTAGTGATTTACAGGTTTGAAGGAATCAGTTCTATTTTTTTTATGGAATGGTTCCTGGTTAGTCTGAACAAAAGGATTTGATTTGATTGTTCCAATTATTTTCATCATTGTTAAATCAGATATTTCTTACATTGGTTGTCATTTTAATTGCGTTTTTCCACCATAATTTCATCGTAAAAGAAAATTTGGGATTTCGAGGAGACAAACTCGTTACAAATTTTGTTTCCTATTCAATAGGTTTTTAAGAAAGCTCGTGATTTTTCGATTTGGGACTTTAACTATCAAGACGCCTTTAAATTCCTATGATGATCTATTTGTCTCATAATCAATGTCATCATTATCTGCTGAGCTTTTTTCCCAACAATGTTGGGGTCGGCTTCCAGTCTAACCGGATTCTGCTGAATACCAGTATTTTCTATGTAGCGTTTGCCTATCTGACTTCCACAATCGAGTTACTACTGGGTAAATACGATAACCACTGGTAAGACCGGCTCAGACTTTTGGGCCACTGAGTTTTTAACGACTATCAAAGATCAAAAGGTTCTCAAAACCAATGTGACTAATCTGAAAATACCACTTCACCAATATAAACAAATAAAATACCACTTCACCAATATAAACAAATAAAATACCACTTCACCAATATAAACAAATAAAATACCACTTCACCAATATAAACAAATAAAACAGCTTGTCACCAATATATAAACATATGTCTTTAATATAAATAAAAGCATAAATTTCTACAATAACACACTACTAGCTGGCAATGGATGAATTATTAAATTGTTTGTTATCCTTACACACCGTGTGTTCATTGCTTTACATTTTTTCTTCGTCGCCATGTTTGAATCATGAGATTACACCAATTTATGTTTTTACGAGCCGAATGGCGCAGCGGTAGTGAGGTTGCCTAACGTTCTTAGGGTCCCGGGTTCGAATCCCGGTATGAGAAAATGTTTGTGTGATGAGAATGGACATTTTTGTTTCCAAGTCATGGATGTTTAATGTAATATAAGTAGAAGTATGTATCTACAAACAAAAAGTACATAATATGTAGTATATCAACTGTCTGGTGACCACGACACAAGCCTTGCTTAGTGTGGCACTAGATAGCGCTGTGTGTAATGTCCAGCGATATTTATTTATTTTATATATTTTCGAGGTTTTGTTAGCTAAAGGTTGATATTACATTGATTTCCAACTAATACGAGTATTTCGTCAGTGATGAGAAAAGTTTAAGTTAATCAATGATCTGACTACCGAGCATGAGGTCCTGGGTTCGATTCCCAGATCGACCAAAATGTAATTGGGTTATTCCATCAGAAATTTCCCAGTAGCAGCCACGGAGTCTGCATTTGTGTCCGGTTGATGGCAATAGGATGAGACCCTTTTTACATAACTGGCGAAATGTGTTTGTAGGGATACCCATAAATATACTTAACTTAACACAACGATCTATAATCTTTATTAATAAGGGATTATAATCCTTACAACCGTCGATCAACGATCTATAATCTTTATTGATTAAGGATTAGATGTAGATCGTTGTGTTAAGTTCAAAAACCTAACATGTTTTTAAGATACTGTTTTAATTCTAAATCCGAACAAAAAACTTCATTATTTTATCTAAGCCGCATCAAGTACGTCTAGAAGCCGACCTTAGAGTTTTAACAGCAAACTTAAGTCTTACTTAAAATGATTAGTTCTAAGAATAGACTTTTCAGACATGCTTCTCAAAAAACTGGAATTAATCCACTCCCATTATTGGCAACACTGTTTTTTTAACAATGTATTTACAGTTGGCGGAGTGTTTTGAAGTGCGAAGCGTGGGCGTTCATTTACACCGCCCACAGGAGTTGTTTTAAGCTCTAAAGACGTGGCCACACTGAGGTGAATCACGCGCGTCTTGCAGGGCGACATTCGTTCGCCCTAGGCCCCAATTCTGCTGTTACAATAGTGTCACAATGGTCTATCAGTGATCTCATAATTGTTAATTTTGATAAGTTTGGTGATTCACTAATATGATGGCGTTGGCGTCATTGTGACTTTCCTATGGTCTCAACCACTGACACTTCATTGAAAGAAATGGCGTAATGACAAATGGATGACTGACTTACTCTGTAATCTGCCGTAATTTTGACAGTTCCTTTGAGAATTAAAGCCGAAATTTGCTCAATTAGCACCATTTTGTATTGTAATAAATATAGGCTTCTTTAATAAAGATAATTTAAAACACTTGTAAGAAAATAAACCAAAACACCGGCCGCTAGAAATAAAAACAGATAAAACGTCAGTAAGTAGTAATATCACATTTGACTTTGACAGCTAAACAGATAAAATATTGACCGACCAATGATCGACCATTATCATGAATTTAGCAGATTACGAACCTTTAGCAAAATGACAATGGGCTTTATCAACAATTATAAAATCAATGATAGACCATTGTGACACTATTTTAATAGCAGAATTGGGGCCCTGATTGTGTTAAGGGGCCGGCGGAGCATGCGTATTTCATACAAACGTAATACCAAAATTATTTGTAAATCAAACCTATTCTTAAGGTAGTGTGTATTTATTTTGATTTGATTACAGAATATCTATGTTCCCAAATATATTTTTTGAAAGGACAATGATACAAAGACGAGATATGAGGAATTTAAAATTTCTATAGAAAACTTATTTTTCTCATAACTCTCGTTAAAATCAGTGTCCAATCAAAATCAGTGTCCAATCAAAAAAAAAATTTTGGGAACCTAGATATTATGTAATTCAATCAAAATAAATACACACTACCTTAAGAATATATTTAATTTACAAATTATTTTGGTATTACGTTTGTATGAAATACGCATGCTCCGCAGGCGTCTTAAGCTTGACTCACACCAGCCGATGCGAGCCGAGTGTCGACCGTGCAATTTAGTATGGACACACTCACGCTTCCGAGCCACTACCGAGCAACGGACAAAGGATTATGCTACGGCTGACACTTGGCTCGGACCCGGCTCGATCTAGCGTGGGTCATCCTTTAGCAAGTCCCAAATATATACAATTGCTAGCGCCATCAATGTATCATTTTAGCCATCAAAAATCCCCTAGTAAAAACCTTTGCACTAACTATTGGAAATAGGTATTTTTAAGTAGATTTCCTAACTAAAACCGAAGAAGTCACCAATAGGCTTGTTAACTGAAAAAATCTAATTAGTCCGTCACTTAGATTATCAAAAAATATTTGACCCGTAAAATACGGGTCAAATATTTTCTTTTGTCACATAAAACAAAATTGACGAAGATACGACGCTTTTAAAATTCCCAATACGTCACTGTTCGGTATGATTCTTAGTGAGTACTGACGTCACGAGCTTTGATGCGTTTTATCTTTGTCAATATTCGTTGATTTACAAAAACAAAAAATACGTGTCCATTATTTTCTAATACTCTAACTGACGGACTAAATGGATTTGCAATTTATTGATGGTGGAAACAAGCCTATTAGGTTGACAAGTATTATAGACATACGAGTACCACAACTCTGCGGCATGGCTAAGTAAACTTTATTTTACTAATATTATAAACGCAAAAGTTTGTGAGTATGGATGTGTGTTAGTTACTCTTTCACGCAAAAACTACTTAACGTATTTGGATAAAATCTTTCATGCAAATAGGTTATAACGTAGATTCAAATATAGGATACTTTTTATCCCGGTAATAAGATCCTATGGGACAATAATCACACTGCTGACAGGAGCTAGTAGAACATAATAAAAGCTAAGGAAAATCGTCCCTAATAACATGTTTGCAAGCTCCACGCTCGGTTTACGAGTTACAAGTGATACTAATTTATTATGTAAGTTTTAGCGCGGGAAAATAAACAACTGATGTTTATAAAACTGGATGTTATAATACCTTTCTAAGGTCCATGTTCACCGAAAAGATAATGGTCTGATTATCTAAAAACAGCTGTCACTGTGACATGCTCTTTTACAAAAATGTGTTTTAAACAGCTGTTTTTAGATAATCAGACCGTCAAATTTTTGGTGAACATGGACCTAAACCTTGAAAAATACTGAAGTTTTGAACTCTATATCCTCATAGAGCTGAAAACCTAAGTAGTACAAAATTGATTGATTCCAGGTGAAGCCGAAAGAAACAGAATATGTAGACCCACCAAAAACATTCTGTAAAAACTAGCCAAGTCTCGATGGAGCTGCTTGTTTATCTCTAAAAAGTAATGAAATCTAGACAAAGTCGTGCCAAGTCTATGGTTCCTTACTGCGATTTCTTTATTATTATAGTTAATGTTGTGTGACTTGGCCGTTTAAATATGCTACGTTTCTACAAAACATTTTTAGTATTTTCGAAGAAAGCCGGCATTGTCGAAGCGCACGCTCTTTCTAGAAGATCTGCACATAGGTACCATAATCATCATCATCATCGTTTCAGCCCCAAGACGTCCACTGCTGGACATAGGCCTCCCCAAGTGTCGCCACATTGACCGGTCCCGTGCGACTCGCATCCAGCGGATTCCCGCAACCTTTACCAAGTCATCAGTCGTGGTCGCTCACAATGGGCCTTATCAAAAGGCTTAAAGTCACCCAAAGGGCAATGGAGAGGGCTATGCTCGGCACATAATAATGGCGGAGCAGAAACATGAATAAACGCAACAGATATAAAAAGCATACGTAATCATTAAAGTTCTAAGTCACCATTCTCCTTTTCAGTGCATATTTGAGCTTTACAGTAATAATAAACTGTCGTCTGTCGAGCAGTAAAATAAAACAACGGACAACATTATAAGGCAGTTTTGTACACCGCTGCTGACCCTAATTTAATTTTATTGCAAAGATTTGTTGATATTGCTTGTACCAGCAGCGCGCTGTCACAATGTAAGTAAGGTCAGAAAGTACACTTCAATATGTAAGAAAGACGGGAAAACCGCCACGGTGTCTCTTTCGAACAGTCTAAAACCTGAAAGCTTTAACAAGTGCTCTTCAAACAAAACTTTCAAAAATAGTAAGAGAAAAAAAATATTTGGAGCGAAAATATTCGAGAAACATATTTCAAAAAACTAAAAACTTACATAAAAGAGAAGTCCGCCAATCTGTGGAATTTACTGCTGGCTTCTCTGTTTACTGATCATTATGATCTAGTAAATCGGTTTCTTCTATGCAAGCGTGCGGCCAAACGCAAGTCTAGAAAAACAAGTGTGCGAGAGACTGACCAAAAAAAAAACAAAAGACTGCCCCGCAGTCTATGGGGAGTGCCAATAGAAGTGAAAACCAGTAGACTATCAGTTCATAGCACTCATAGCCGTTGCGGATCTGCTACGAGTGCTAAGGAAATCTTACGTGACGGTCACGCTAGTTCCATGATATTTGTTCACTCAAAAAGTGCTCAACGTGTCTTAAGGAGTTTCCACTTTAAAAATTGACGTAAGATTTTCGATAGATTATATCAACACACTACTTTTTCATTACTGCCTATTCGTTTCTTGGATATGTTAGAAACTGGAACTTCTGTACTACTTACATTGTGACGTCATTGTGCATCTGTGTTAGGCAGTCGTAACATTTTATTTTAAGTAATAGTGCCCTGCTTAGTTTGGGGACTATCCCGGAAATGTACGTCCAAATTGATAACTATTAAAGGATATTGTTTCAGACAATAGATGCCACAGATAATACGGGGTTTTGCGGAACTGATATTTATTTTTCATGGCTTTTCGTACCGTTCGAGACTTTTCAGAAGACTGAAATTCGTAGAACTTAGTTACTGGGCTACTTTAATACTGGCTGCGGACACTAGAATAGCCGTTAGTCCGTGGAAAATAATGCTTGTATTCAGCTGCTTTCTGTAACACGGTGAGTCAAACCTTGCTCAGTTGGGTATTACAGGCAGCTGATAATATTGTAAGGATGTAGTAAGTAGATACTGTTTTAACAAGATCTGGATTTGCGACCTTTAGCTCGGTTGATGGTGATAGGCGCTCTCCTTATTAAATGAGACTTAAGCATAACTGGTGAAATGTTGTTTTACATCAGAACCTTTCAGGTACTACTACTACTTTTTCTAAAAAGCTCTTTAATGAAGAAATCTGCTACTCTTCAGCTTCTAAATTCCTGACAAATACTCAATAGCACTTTGGAATCAAACTCGAAATCTAACAAGGCGATAATGGGGCAATTGCGTCGAGGTAGCACTTAGTATGTTACGAGCTAGCAAGTTCCAACAAATTACTAGCTAACGACGCTATCATGACTGCATTTTTTATGTGTGCTTATAACCTACGGATTATTAGGTACAAGTACTTGTTGTTTACAGGGGCAATTGATATTTGACCTGGTGAAGGTTGCAGGAATAAATAAATCAAAATCGCTGGACAGTACACACAGCGCAATCAAGTGCCACACTAAGCAACGAGGCTTGTGACGTGGATGCGAGTCGCACGAGACCGGTCAATGTGGCGACACTTGGGGGAGGTCTTTGTCCAGCAGTGGACGTCTTTCGACTAAACTGATGACGATGATTTGACATTTTACGCTTCAGGAGCTCGGGGTTTAACAATAACAGACACTTATGTCGATCTTGAAGGTTCCCAAACGCATGCATAGGTCGGTCCGTGTTTAGTGACTATTCATTACATACCGAGTTTACCCTGTGCCTAGGAAAGCACGTTAACTCGTTGGCCCCGGCTGTCATTTGTTTAACTATGACAGTTTTCACAGACGTTCAGTGGAAAAAAATCGAAAACCAGTCCTCCCAATGGGTTTCGCCAGAGTAAATGTCAGAATGGCTAGTACAAAAACAACCAGCCATTCTGACGTTCACTCGCCAGAAAGTTTAAGGGGGTCGATGGAGAGTATTAAAACATCAACATAACATCAATATGCAATACCTTTCATCAAGACCCCGTGATAAAAAACCGAAAAATCCCTGCTGGATGGAAAAGTTTTATTTCTGTTTAAATATAAATTAATACTGCAAAAAAAACAATTGTTATTCAATTTAAAAGACCTCTATTTTCTCATCATTCATGCCGCCGACCTAGATGATTTAACCTATCAAAATATTTATAAACAAACTGTTTGACCTTTAAAAACGAAAACAATTCTGCATTCAAAAACAATGTACCCAAAGAATACTGGACCTTAATATCAAATTCGAATTACGAATGAACGAACAGTTTAAAAACTTCAGTATTACACAATGATAAATTCGTCTAGTTCTTGTGTAATATTTGATGTTACGGCATTATTAAGGTTATTGTCCACTGACTGCGACAATGCTAGCTTGAGTTTCAAGCGCCCACTTCAGGCACAAAGCGGGACCACTTCTGGTGCTGCAACGTAAAGATATAGTGTATAGAGGGTATGTGGGTATTCAAGCGTGATTTTTTGAAGTGTAAACTTCATTAGGCATGCAGAGCCGTGTTTGTGTGAACAGAAATCATGGAACTCGCGTGACCGTCACCCAACGCTTTGTAGCACTCGTAGCCGATCCACTACGGCGTAGTACCACTTAGGCGTGCGCGGGGCACCACCCGTAGCAGATAATAGATGACTTAGTTTTTACTTCTATCAGCAGTCCCCAAAGACTGCTCTGCATGTTTGTGTTTTGTAGTGTTGGTGTTAATTAAATTTGGAGACTGTGATAACAAAAAATCTAGTCTAAAATTAAACTTTGCTAGGTACTCATTTGAATATTATTTTTATCTTTACTAGACCTGTGAGGGATTATAGGATTATAAATAAAAAAAAGAACATTCCAAATTCTTTTAAAAAGTTGGTATCAAATTCTACAATAGGGACTATGTAAATACCTACTGAAAATGAAAATATTACGTGATATTTTTCAGCGTAGCCGAACAAAAAATAGAAAAATGTACACACTTTTTGTGTTTAGCTAGAAACTTAAATAAAACTGGCCAAAATATTTGAATGTTTAACTTTGTACGGCCTTTGTGAAAGTCGTGTGTAAAACAGTATGAAAGTTAGACAAAAAGGGAACGAAAACCTCAAGGCTTCTGATATTCTACACAGATGTAATTTTGGGCACTATTTAGATAGGGATGGGGCGCTACTTGGCATTTTCAACCTGATGATCCAAAAAGTACTCGCGCACCTACACACGCAAAAAATACCGAAATTGCTGTACGTTATCCTATAAAATTTGAAGAGTTCCCTCGATTTCGCCAAGATTCCATCATCAGATCCCGACTTGGCGACTATGGGACCAACTTGGAAGTATACCCTTTCAAACAAAAAAAGAATTTTTCAAATCGGTTCAGGCGTCTTCGAGTAATCGGTGAACATACATAAAAAAAATACATACAGTCGAATAGAGAACCTCCTCCTTTTTAGAAGTCGGTTAATAAAACCAAAGCTTTATAGAGTACGAGCTTATGCTTGCGGCTCTGCGCTCGTGAAGTTCGATAATAGGGTAGACGACGAAATATAATAATCTAACTGACGGACAGTTAGATTATCCACAAATATTTGACCCGTATTTTTCCTTTTCACTATCACTACATATAATAAAACAAAGTCTCCCGCCGCGTCTGTCTGTCTCTATGTATGCTTAGATCTTTAAAACTACGCAACGGATTTTGATGCGAGTTTTTTTTAATAGATAGAGTGATTCAAGAGGAAGGTTTTGTATATAATTGTACGCGGGCGAAGCCGCGGGCATCGGCTAGTGTTACATAAATCAAAATTGACGAAGAAACGACGCTTTTAAAATTCTCAATACGTCACGCCTTGGTATAATTTTTAGCAAGTTCTGACGTCACAAGCCACCACTCTCGAGTTTTGATGCGTTTTATCTTTGTCAATATTCATTGATTTACAAAAACAAAAAATACGTGTCTATTATTTTTCAATAGTCTAACTGACGGACTAAATAGATTTGCAATTTTTTTATACTGTCGTGATGCCTCGTCATGTCCCACAGTATCATACTACCGGGATAAAAAGTATCCTATGTGTTTATCCAGGTTATAAACTATCTGTGCTCAAAATGTCATCCAAATCCGTTTAGTAGTTTTTGTGTGAAAGAGTAACAACCATCCATCGATACATCATACCTTACAAACTAAAAAAAATGAAAGATTTTTGCAATTATACATTGGTTTGAATTGCAATCGAATCTCAAATTTTGCTCAGTTTTGCAAGCTTTTATATAAATAATCTAGTACAGTCCGAGTCTACCTAACACATGTTCCCTTTGTCTATTTTGCAACATTGATTGTCTCGGTTATGTTGACTATATCATTATTCATTTATTCATTTGTTTAACATAGGTACAATAATAATGATATGTACAAACACGTTCAATGATGGTCGACGGCTTTAAACTGTCATGTCATGAGTTATAAGGTTGAAAACTGGTCGACTGCTTGAGAACACAGTAGAACATTACAAACTGCATTTGAAAAATACCTGCTATGCCTAAGATTATGTGGTTGTTTTTGAGGAAAAGGTGACAAACACAAAGTAAACGAATTTAGTAATTTAGTACTTTCATAATTTAGTACTCCTCGCGTACTAAATTATGAAAGCATTCTAAGTGGGTATTATGTACTTGAAATAAAACCACCGATGATTTAAGTAGGCCACCGATACCTCGGAATTCGCGCGTGAACTATAGCTTACTGGCGGCATTATGACGCAAGTCGTGTTGGAGTGACTCATAGCAAGCTCTTTCAGTTGTTTTTGGAACAGTCACTGTCACAAGTACACAACACGCGTGTCTCCAAGCCATCAGACCTGTGGTTAACAAGTATAACGGTCCACTCATTTGGGTCATCCCTACAAAACCACGCACAAAATACAGGTTGATGTTTTAAAAATAACCACTTAAGGCGCATAGACGAGCTAAATTAGCAACTCTATTTGTGGTGGTTCAAACTTCGTTTGAAATGCTGTTAGAATAAAGTTCTAATCAGCTTGCACTACGAAGTGGTTGTTACGTCAGCCACTACGGCCCAAATAGCGTGAAATGAGTGGTTTTGATCGATTTACAAAAAAACTATTGATTGGATTAAAAAAACTAAAACAGTATCATGCTAATATATTGCTTGTAGAATTATTTGCCAAAAAATCAGAATGATCGCATGCATATTAGTATGTTTTTTATTGTTTGAAAGATATTTTTAGAGGTAAGTTCGTGATTTCTTTTTATCGAGCCAAATTAATTGTATTATGTTTTCAAAACAGTATCATGCTAGCATATATCCTGAAGAATATCATATATTTTTGTGGTCTTGTTTATAGCAGTGAATCATATACTTTTAGTTATTATAAAACTCGCGTTTAGCTCGTGTAATCGCCTTAAAAAGCCTCTCTTCATGGTTCACAAATAACTGGGATCATTTATTCAACACACACAGGGTCCCGTACCTTTATACGGAATGGTCCTAATGCGGCATGAAAAGTAAATTGCAGATCGATGTTAGGAGCTAAATGCATTAATTAATCTTACCTTAGTAGAAAACTTAGGTAAAGGCGAGGAAGTGTGTGTTTGATTAATGTTTTATTTAATGAAAGGTGATTGGCTAATTAATTACGGTAGTGTGTAGTATTGATTTGTTGTGTACCGATTAAAAAGGTGGTGAATTTGGTGGTGAGATGTTCTTTCAATCGGCATTCATTACTTTAAAAAAATACTGTTTTGCATACGGGCATGGGCACTAAGTTGGTAGGTAGTCAATTTACTGATCATTTTAGCAGTGAGACACAGATTATTATCTATGTTTTGTTCTGTCTAGATTTAAGTTTTTTTACTGTGTAGATATAAGGTTTTTTTTATTTTGTTTTTTTTTTGTTGAACCGAATAAATATGTTTTTCAGTTACACTTTTTTTTTATTTAATTTTTCTGATTTTACATTACAATTCCAACCAGAATCATCAATCCAATTACATCACACATAATGGCACACTTATTAGTCGGTTTAAGAGTGTCATTAAATAAAGAAGATCATGGCTTTTTTATCTTCGCAATCACTCGATTACAAATAAATAAAAAAATAGTAATTATTAGTAATCTTACAACCTTAAATTGTGTAATCTCTAAGACAAGGAACAAAACCACGTTCCATATTTGAGACTTCCGATCCCTCTCAGAGCTCGTTTCGTTAACCGATAAATAAATCTACAATTTTTCCACAAAATATGTATGTATGAATTCATCGTTCCCATCTTCCGCATATCTAATAAATTCATACGGAATCCAACAACAAACTGACAACCCTATTGAACGTTTTCATGCGTAAATCATGTGTGGGGTTTTGGTATTAATAAAAAATTGTTTGAGGGCTCGTGGTTTAATAATAACAACCGCTTGGATCAGTCCGCTCTTGCCTAGGTTGGTCCATGGATGGGTTAGCAGTTTACCACCATTTTAACACGGAGTGTCCTCCATGCCTCGGAAAGCACGTTAGTTAAGTAGTCAGTGGCTTTAAAGTCTGACAACCTGTCTTTAAAAGGGGTATTGTATTAAAATAAAATTAAATTAAAATAGCTTTATTGATTCCTTACACTGTTTAAACATCCATCAATTATTTACGTTAATTGTTTTTAGCCACAACCATATTAATGTTATGCCCATTTGGCTGTTAATAATTTACATTAATTTTTTCCTTTTTTTTTACGACACAATTATTGTAATAATTTTACTGTCATTTTTTTTTCCATCGTGGTAACGTTTTGCCCAGGACTAATTACTGGGTTGTGGATGTCAGATAAGCAGTCATTTCATTTATCAGCTGCATGGTAGCGGTATTGGGTTTTTTCAATAGAAACTCAGCTCAGTAGTAACCACGGTGTCGGATTTGTGCCCGGCTTATTCGTCAACTGGCGACTCAGAATCTCGCGCAGTACTCGCGAGTTGGCACCCTCCGATTTTTGTTTTGCTGTCGTCAACTCGCGCGACCTTGTCAATCTGACGTAAAATACGTCAGACGTCGTCAAACTTCTTAAAAAATGTAAAATCTAATAATATCTTTAAACGAGCAAAGCTTGTTCTTATTATTATTTTTAGATATTGGTATCAACCCGTTTTCATTTGACTGTACTTTATAACGTGTGTGCGAGTTGAAGACAAAAAAATAAATGAAAATTGGAACGTGCCAAACAGCGAGCACGCACGAGATTCACAGTCGCCAGTTGACGAATAAGCCTTTGTGCCCGCTTGATAGCAATAGGCTTGCCAGGTACAACTCTGCCTAACTATTTGGGGATTACAAAGCGTGATGTTAGGATGTCAAAGAAAACGATAGCTTTAGTATTAATTTTCATGAAAAGTGATTAATTTATCTTGAGGAAGATAAAGGTTTATTTCCAATTACTTAACAGGAGTGTCAATGGTGATTTATGTTGACAGCCAAAACTAAAGAATAATGTTTTGAAAATTATTTTTGTGGAAAATTGCTAGTTAAGGAACTCATTACTTAGACGTAATAATCATTTTGTTGTTTGTTTTACGACATTCTAGAATAAAATTAATTTTATATTTTTATAGTCTTTGGTGAACTCAAAGGACAATGCCCATATTGTTAGGAGTTTTAGGCCTACTAAAAAAATTTGTGTGTCATGGTGGTTTTAACTTTAGGTTTTGTAGAACTAGAACTACCTTTTAATATCCTGAAATAGAGTTCAAGTTATTCGTCCCATTTTAAAAGAACCCTTTTTTTTTCGGATGTTGAAATTGGTTTCAAATTAATCTAAAATTGAAATTAAAAATTATGTAATTAGTACTAATATCATAATTATTACTGAGTTTAGAAAATATGACATTTAACTTCTACTCTTGCTAGATATTATGTAGTTTAAGCACTTGATACAAAAATCCCTTGCCATGACGTCCCGGCTTGAAAAAGTCTAAAGTACCTCAAAAGCTATAGCCGTGGGTTGTTACTATCGATGCAGGTTTTCAGGAAAGGTCACAGGTTTCCACACATAGGAGACATAATGTACAGTCAATCGCACGTTAGTGTTAACACTCTGACATTGATCTACTTTGAGATAGAGAAGCCAATTTAATCTGTTTTCTTTTCTTATTACACAAACAAAAAAAAGTGTTTTATTTCAGACAAAATACCCGTAAGAAGTACAACAATAAAATGAAAAAATGAATCGAATAACATAGTCAAAACAATTAATAATTCAATAAAAAACTATTGGAAATCATCAAAATGCGACCGAAACTGTACTGAACTTCTTTTATTTATTTTGTTGCAATAAATCTTTTATATCTCAAGATTCCTAAGATTTGTAAAAACTCGTGCCTGTGTCAACCAATTTCACAAGCTAGCAATGAAAAATAAACAATTTCCTGCCACTCTCAGCCACTGTGTACAGACCTTAACACCACCAATGGCCATTACCGGCGGTTACTAAACGTGAAGACTCTTAAGAACATTTCATTTATGGACTAAGAAATTATTCAATATTTGAGTATCCCGATAGAATGGCTCTGAATTGTTTTTAACAAGCGAAACGCCTTGCTTTGTTTGGTATTAAAAGACTTAACGAAAGTACCATGGGCAAAAATGAATGTAGCCTGGGCTCACCCACCAACAGAGATGAGGTCACTTTGACTCATGGTCCTTTTGAGTTATCTTCATTCAATGTTAAGATTAATAGATACATATTTACTGACTGCCTCGTTGGTCGAGTAGTTGCAAGCACGAGGTCCTAAGTTCGATTCCCGGGTCTGGCAAAGTGTCATTGGGTTTTTCCATCAGGAATTTTTCAACAGCCACGGAGTCTGTCTGTATTTGAGCCCAGTTGACGGCAATAGGGTCGCCCCTTATTACATGGGACTTAAGATATAACGGGCGAATGTGGATCTACTATTAAGTACACCTCTGCCTGAGGCTTTGGCTTATGTTTAAGTTATACCATCTGTAGTTTGTATAAACTTTCTGGAATAAATTATCTAAATGTTGGTGGAAATTGCGCTATTTGTAGCGAATTAAGTCAGAAAAACAAAACAGAAATGTGGTTACACAGACGTACTCGAAAATCGACTTTAAATATAGGTAATAAGTACTTATAGAAGCAGTAATTTGTCTTCCTTTCAATAATTTTAACGAGACCTTTCCGATGGCAAGGTATTATTTTACTGTGGAATTGATTTATTGTTAAATAATGAATGTTTGGTAGATTCCAATTAGAGAATTATTGTTATCTTCCAGACCGAAAAACCAAACAACACAGTCTCACAGTCATTGTTGGTGGTCAGAAACCCGAAAGTCTGACAGCCAGTCTTACCTAGGGGTATTTGTGTAACATAGTTACTTGTAAAAAATGCTGTTTCTTCATGACAAATACAGATATTCAGCTGCCTCCGTGAGCCGACGCCAATATAGTTTGGAAAAGGCTGGTCTGGTAATGATGAGATTGCAATTAGTAAAACCTCATCATTCTGACCCTTGACGACCCGAATGGCGCAGCGGTAGTGAGGCTGCTTTACGTTATTAGGGTCCTGGGTTCGAATCCGGCAGGAGTAAAGGATTGTGTGATGAGCATGGACTTTTGTTTCCGATTCACGGATGTTTATATGTATATTAAGTATGTATCTACAAACAAAAAGTTTAAATGTGGTATATCAACTATCTGGTGTCCACGACGCAAGCCTTGCTTAGTGTGGCGCTAGACGGCGCTGTGTATAATGTCCAGCGATGTTTATTTTATTTATTTATTTAGTCTGTCGCCCTTGTGCCAATTAATTTGGGGTCGGCGTAGCATATTGTCTTCATCTTCCATAAATCTCTATAAGATGTCGCTTTACAGTTCATCGAGCTGAACAACTTTCTCTATGGGACCATCATCATCATTTCGACACTGCTGGACATCAGGCCTCCCCTAAGTATCGCCGCATTGACCGCGCCATCATCGTAATCGAAAAAAATAATCAGCTGTCTCATACGTCGCGTAGGTATTGGAATTTTGTACAGACCGTTGATTATTTTTTCGCGATTACGATGGTGGTTCCATGGAGAAAGTTGTTCAGTTTGATGGACTGTATATCACACACTTGAATATGACCAGAATGCAAAAGCGACATCTTGTATAACTCGGCATCTCATCATCAGAGGTCGGAGTAGGTAGATTGAATTGGGGTCATTGATCCGAAACGTCCGATTAATATGGACATTCCTCTGGAATTGGTTGATTTTTTTTGTGTAAGTGCAACAATTTATAAAAAGTTATGGCCATAAAAAGGCTAAAAACAAAATAAAAATATTAATTCTTCAATCGGAATTCGATTGTTTTTATTAGTCAACAGATAAATAATAAATTAATTAAGTTTTCATACTTTCCTTTAAATTTTGAATTGAGTAGTAATAATATCACTACTAACATCAACAATAATTAATTGAATCCAGAAATACCGGAATTACTTTCCGGAAAAATGGCTTATACATGTTCATCTTTCTGTGTGCATTTATGATACAAGTACCAAAAATCAATCTACCTACTCCGACCTATATATGCTCATCATACACCGCCTTTCTTGCCGTATCATCCTTCACAAAGTCCATCCATCGTTTCTTTGGTCTTCCTCTACTTAAATACCCATCCACATTCATACTCAAAACGTTATTCACGACATTTTCCTCATTCCTCCGCATCGCATGCCTATTCCATGACAACCGATGCCAAGGATTTAAAAGCTTACAACCCACAGCACTTTGAAACTTATGCCTTTACAAATAAAAATTAAATTTGACCTACTTATTAGGTATGTAAATACCTGAAGTGTAAGTCTAACAGACTCGCGTGTATCTAATGTTGACGAGTGATATGAATCCACATCAGTTAACCACTAATCACGGACACGAATGTTAAAGTGAGAACGGCCGGTTGCCCTGAAGTTTAAACGTAGTTAAACTAATCAACTCGCGCAACTCATCTGACTGCGGGCAAAAAAACCATAGTTACTGCCAGTTAAGATTGCAATAGCTTTGACCCACCTACATTTATTAAAGTTCTTAACTTTAAAAACCAAAAATAAGCCAAGTCTTGAATCGCCATCTACCGTGATCTTCAATATTTTTTCTAATGAAAACGATACATGGTTTTATTTATTTCTATATTGGCCTATCTACAATTGTTACACTGTTTATCTTAATAATACAAGCAATATGATGATACAAGCAATAGATGGTTGCCATTGAATTTCTCAGTGGCAACCACTGGGCCTGGATTTGTGCCCAGTTGATAGAAATAATCATTACCGCCTTCATTTACATGTGTACTGGCGAAATGTAGGTAACATATCAGGTACACCGTTGCCATACCTTTTGGGATTACAGTTGTGATGTTATTTTATACTAATAACTAGCTTCTGCCCGCGACTTCGTACGCGGATCCTATTGCTTTTGCCAGCGACACCGAGTTCGTCAAAATCGAAGATCTGAAACGTCGAATTCTAAGAGCCCGGGGACGGGAAAATAACAGATCTTTCCCACCTGAGCAACACATACCGTTTGGTTCTTTTTGCCATTTAACAGCTTCACAAAAAGTATAATCTTGAACCACACCTCCGGAATATGTGGCGTATTCAATCATAGGAGTATACGTAAATGAACTCCGTTTCTTATCAACCCAAGGAAGGTCGTCATGCCCTACGGCTATATCTTGAGACACCCGATTCTTCAGATGTTATCGACATTCTGTTCAGAGAATGTCGAAATCTTTGCGCTCTTCTTCTGTCTCTTCATGCCGTACTCCAGCAATTCTTTCTCTCTCACATTCTATCTGATTATGAATATTTTGTTGTGTGCGTGTTTGGGGCAATGTATGATTATCTTGAGCAGCAGTTAGTCGCGCATCACGTTCATCGCTCGTTTCAAAAGACCTGTTAGTAGATGTGCGAATACGCTGAGAACTCAAGCTCAATTCTCTATCCGTTAACGCAGTCAGGCATCTATTCTTCACTGGTCTCTAGAGACCTGGATGTAGATGCGTAAATTCGCTACGAACGCAGGCGTGCTTCGCGATCGGAAGAGGTTTCCACGGAGCACGTTGCAGCCTGATGTTCTCGAACAGCATCAAGTCTCTCCTCACGATCTTCGGTAGATTCTTGGGATCTTATGATCCTCAATCTTTTAGCTCCTTTGGAACATTGGGAAAGGTTTGACCTCTTTCTAGGCATGGTTATAGTTTTGTTGTGAAGATACCTGATCAATTAAAATCTAAGTGCCCTGCGTTACCGGGTAGGCTACCGAGTCACGCAGATAAATGGAAAAGGAAATTAAACACTCAAATAACATAAGCCCGAAGACATATTTATTCGATAAAATGAGTTTTGGCCAGTAGAGTCAAATTTTCAATGATATACCATCGTCATCGAAAATAAGTCCTAAACTGTTACCGCCTTAACCGCGTGGAGGTACTCCCAGTTTTTGTTATTTTATAATTTTATTATACAGTGAAATTAGTGATAGCTTTGCAATCATTTTCACATCAGATGTTTCTGATCTTCGATTTTTGTAAGTCAACAGGAAATTAAATGCCAATCAGACCGAACAACTTTTGCTAAGACGTCATCATTCCTATATGTGTTATGGTGTACCTGGGCTCTTGGAGTTCCACGACAGGTGTCCCAGATCTTGATTTTTATAAGTCAACAGAGAGTGCTCATCAGATTGAACAACTTTTGCTAAGACGTCATTCCTATATGTGTTATGGTATAACTGGGCTCTTGGAGTTCCACATCAGGTGTTCCAGATCTTCAAATTTATTCTCTCAGCAGAAAATGCTCATCACGTGGAACAATTTTTGCTATGGTGTCATTTTTGTATCTCTTATAGTTTAGCTGGTCTGTTGCGGTTCTACATCAGGTGTTCAGGTTTCCAAGATAAATTATAGCCTATATGTTGCCCAGACATAATATCTATAGAACAAAAAAAAATCATTCAAATCCGTCCAGTACTTCCGAAGATTAGCGTGTACAAACAAACAGACAAACAGACAAACAGACAAACAGACATACTTTTTTTTTTGGATTCGTACTCTATTACTGTTTCTAAACCCCCTTCAATTATTATTTTTTAAATATATTCAATTTACAGACACAGCTTTTTTACTCTTTTATTATATGTATAGATAGATAGTTAAAAATCAGTAAAATTTTAAATTTCAGTACCACGGTTAAAGTAAAAACAGTTTTTAGCTGTAAGGCTCTGTGCTTGAAAGCTAATGGGTATTCCATTAGCTTTTTAGCACATTGCTTGCTGTTCACATTACTCATTGCTTTTAGCGTCATTTTCTGATGTAGTTTTTATGGCGTTAAATAAAAGGAAATGTATAATGAAGTAAGTAAGTCGAAAAGCGGGAACTACACAAGCGTTTTTTTTTTTTTAAACTGGGAACAGATTTCTCTAACAGAAGTTGTGAAGATCGATTCCATTAATTTATTTTTATTTTTTTGTGAGATTCCTGCTTTTTTACATAATAAGAACTAAGAAGTTTTCATTATTTATAACAAACGAATACAAATGTGCAACCAACAATGTTCTTCACAGATACTATTAAATAAAAGATCAAACGTGCATTTTCCTATTCGTATATTTTAATTATATATGACAATCCTGATACATTCGTTGTCCAGGAAACGTAAAGACAGAACGTCAAACCAAAGACATAACAGCCCTCGGCCGTGATTCCAGTTGCTGGACTTGGGGTGCTGCCAACAGCTGGTCAAGATGGCGGCGCCAGACATTGCCGTCATCTGTAAGCACCTCATAGTGTTAATGCCCCAGGCGAGACAGGATCCTACCGAATGTCCACCTCCGATGCGGTGACGAGTAACTCCTAGCTTGTACCCTGTCTCCCAGTTTGAATTGTCGTAAATTATCCGACAATGTTCGGTGATGAGTGGAATTCTCTATTTTGAGCAGCATGGCGTGCAGCCTGGTCCTTACTTCCCTGCCAAACATCAACTGATAAGGGCTCTGGGTACTGGGGCCTGGCGTACATCTCAAACGTGTTTTAATGGTATTCAGTTTGTCGACTAGATCACCACTCTCCCCCTCCATAGATCGTAAAGCTCTCTTTATAGTCTGCACTGTGCGTTCTGCTTGACCGTTTGTGGCTGGGTGGTATGGTGCAATGGTCTTATGCGTTATATTGTAATCTGAGAGAAAATTTTTGAATTCTTGTGATATGAATTGCCGGCCGTTATCTGAAACGAGAATATAGGGAGCGCCAAAAGTGGAAAATATTTCTTTAAGTTTTCGAATACACCAAGAGCTAGTCGTTATTTTGGCTGGTATTATTTCAACCCACTTTGTGAAGGCGTCGATTATAATGAATAATTGAAAACCAGACACTGGGCCAGCGAAGTCAATATGGATTCGTTGCCAAGGGCCAGCTGGCTCTTCCCAATGGTGTAACGGAGCTTTCGCTGGTTGGTTTTGCTCTAACCGGCATGCTCTACATGATTTTACTTTGTTTTCAATGTCTTTGTCCATGTTTTTCCAGTAAACGTAGCTGCGTGCTAATAATTTCATTTTTAAAATCCCAGTGTGTCCAGTATGCAATTCATTAAGAATTTGGGAACGTAATGTAGAAGGAATAATGACCCTTGTACCTTTCAAAATACAATCATCCTGTAGCGTAAATTCATTGTCATTATATCCGAGTTCTCTCAAAGTACGTCCTGTTTTTAATGCTTGTAGTAAGGGAAGTAATTCGTTGTCGTCTTTTGTTTCTCGGGCTATAATATCTGGGTTTACTTCGATTTTGTATATTTGTTGAAGCTGGAATTGTGAGTGTTGATCTTTTTTATTATCATTAACTGTTTCTACTGGAAATCTGGATAAGTAATCAGCATTAGAATTGCTTGCAGAACTTCTGTAGTCTATTTCATAATTAAATCCGGATAGAAAATGAGCGTAATGAAAAAGTCTCATGGTGCTCATCGCTGGTAGCGTCTGGTGCGGGTGAAAGATCGATGTTAGTGGCTTGTGATCGGTAACTAATGTAAACTTTCGACCGTAGCAGTAGTGAAAGAACTTTTTTAGGCCCCAGTAGATAGCTGTAGCTTCTTTATCAATTTGACTGTACTTCTTTTCACTGCTTGATAAAGATCTAGAAGCAAAAGCAATAGGTCGTTCACAACCGTCAGGTAATCTATGCGAAAGCACTGCTCCTAACCCTAAAGGCGAAGCGTCTGTGGCTAGTATTAGCGGCTTTTTAGGATCAAAATGAATCAATACCCTTTCGCTCAAAATTTCTTCCTTTATTTTTTTAAAACTTTCTTCACAATTAGGGGACCAGGTAAATATAGCTCTTTTTTTAAGTAGCTCGTTTAGCGGACTTGTAATAGAAGCCAGATTGTTTATAAATTTATTGTAATAATTGGCCATCCCAAGAAAGGTTCTCAATTCGTTGACGTTTTTAGGGCGTAAAGTGCTAGCGATGGCTTTTATTTTGTCTTTATTCTTATGTAGTCCGTTCTTGTCGATCGTGTGTCCAAGGTAGTTAATGCATTGTTTAAAGAAGTGACATTTTTCTTTATTCACTCGAAGGTTGCTCTCTTTGAGTTTTTGGAGAACCTGTCGTAATCGTTGTAGTAGCTCATCTTCACAGGAGCCCTGTATAATAATGTCATCGAAAAAGCATTTAACTCCTGTCAGATCCTGTAGTAATCTGTCCATGAATTTTTGCCACAGGCTAGGTGCTACTTTAACGCCGAACATTAGTCTATTTACTTTATACGTTCCTTTGTGCGTGCTCAGGGTTTGCATGTGCGCGCTTTCTTCATCCATTTCTAAATTCAAATATGCTTGGGTAATGTCTAAAGTGCAGAAAAGCTTACCTCCGTTCATTTCAGAAAATATGTCTTCAATTATGGGTATGGGGTATTGTTCATCTTTTATTACTTTATTGAGAATAATCTTGTAGTCAGCACATAATCGAATACTCCCATTTGGTTTTACTATTGGAACGATAGGTGTTCCCCACTCGGCATGGTCAACTTTTGTAAGCACGCCCTGTGTACATAGTCTTTCTATTTCTTCGTCAACTTTCGGTTTCAATGCGTATGGAATTCTTCGTGGTTTAATAAAAATCGGCTGAGTATTTTCCTTTAAACTTAAATGAGCTTTGTGATTTGGAATTTTTCCTAGGTCTGATGCAAATACAGTTGAAGAAAATTCTTCTAACAATTGTTCTAGATTGTTACTATGAATTGTAGTTTGTACCGTTCTTATATCTGCTATATCAATATCATGTAGTTCTTTCATCCAGCTTCTACCAAAAATTGGGTCAACATTTTGATCAATAATGTATAGTTTTCCATAAAATAATTGAGTGTTGTACAAACACTTTACATATGCTACTCCAATCGGTCTAATGATTTCTCCAGTGTAAGTTCTCATCTTAATTTCTGTTTTAAAAAGTTTCTTTTGTATCTTCATGTTTTTGAAATCCTTCAGTGACATTGAAGATAACGTAGCGCCGCGCCGGTGTCAAATTCCATACATACAGTTTTGTCTTCTATTTTCAAAGTAATCGTATATCTCTCCGATATTTCACTTTTAACTAAGTTGATATCGGCAATACTGTCTTGACTAATATTACTTGTAGATTCATTTACTTGATGAGAGTTGGTATATCTTTGTAAACAGACTCGTGCAAGGTGGCCTATTTTCTGACATTTTCGGCAAGTGGTTTTGATGGCTCCACATTCGTTTGCTCTGTGGTCCTCTTTTCCACATCGAATACATTTTCCTTTAAGATCTCTAATGCTCATTGGTAATCTTGAATTTACCTTAGAATGCACAGGTGGGTTATGGTTATTATCAGATCTTTTAGCTGTAGGTGTTGATATTTTGTTGATTGTGGTTGGTTTTTGAATATCTGAGGACATTGTTGCGTTTTCGTTCTTTCCCATTTCTGTATCTTTTTCCTGCAGTATTTTCGTCCGAATTTCACCATCATTTAACCCTCGTATGAGTTGTAGGCACAAAAAGCTATCAGAAGTTTGTTTTTCACAGTTATTACATTTGAACTTACAATTTCCAGATAGTTTTTTAAGCTCGGAGGCGTATGTGACCACATTTTCTTCTTTATGTTGCATGCGAGAAATAAATTTGTGTCGCATTGTCCAAATGCTGGGCTTTGGATCAATGTAATCATCTAAAAGTCTCGTAATCTCTTCAAATGTCATATTTAAGGGATCCTCTGGAGAGCAAATATTGTACATTTTTTCGTGTAGATTTGGGGAAATCGTGCAAAGTAGTACATACACTTTCACCTTACCATCTGTGATATTGTTCAGCATGAAATAAACCTTTAAGCGTTTGGTAAAATTCATAAAAGTTTCGTTTTCTTGGAACGGCTGAAAGTTCATACGAAACGGTTTTTCTTTGTTGGTCATTGCTGTTTCGTAAATTGACTGTGTGTCCGTTGCACTACTTGGAGGCACAATTGTTATCTCGCTTTCTTTTTGTAATTGTAGGAATTTTGAACGTAATTTTGTATATAGTTCTTCAATTTCAAACCTGTAATCTATTTCTTTGATTAGTTCACTATCCTCAGTTTCTTTTTCAATTTCGTTTTGAAGCTCTTGAAATTTGGAAAAATTATCTTTTAGTGTTTGTAGTCGTGTTGCAATTTCTTCGGAAGAAAACTGTAATTCTTCATTAATAAGGTTTTCAATCCTTGTGAATATTCCTCGTAATGAGGATCGTACGCGTTTTAACTTTTTAACTTCGGCCATCTCGTCGCCAATATTAAATAAAAGATCAAACGTGCATTTTCCTATTCGTATATTTTAATTATATATGACAATCCTGATACATTCGTTGTCCAGGAAACGTAATGACAGAACGTCAAACCAAAGACATAACAGATACAATAATAATAACAGATATAATTAATTGTTGCAAGTGCATTGACAGACAATATTATAAGCATGATGACGGTTTAAAAAAAAAGTAAATCTATTTAGTCCGTCAGTTACAGTAGGTATTGGAAAATAATAGACACGTATTTTTTTGTTTTTGTGAATCAATGAATATTGACAACGATAAAACGCATCAAAACTCGGGAGTCGGGCTCATGACGTCAGAACGCACTAAAAATTATACCAAGGCGTGACTTATTGTGAATTTTACAAACGTCGTGTCTAGGTCAATTTTGTTTTACGTAACAAAAAAACAGTATTTTTTTTTTTATTTAACTGAAGGACTGTTTTAGTCGTTTACCCTAAAATGTACATAAATTACAGCTGCTGCAAATCACATACTAAAGACCTCTAGTATTATTTACTTATTTTTTACTGTGTGAAGCTATTTTTTCTAAATTTTCCAACAAATAAGATATTAAAAAAAAAATGATAAATTATTTGAGAAAATATATTTAACGTAAGTATTAACAAATCGAGTCTGTTCTTGCATATTTAATTGACTCTAATAGATGACTCTTGGCGCGTTTACTTGCGTGGCTCTTGGCCGTGTGCTCAATTATAGGAGCAGAGAATAGAAAAAAAGAGAGTAAATAAAATACAGTGGACTGAGTGATCTGGTGTAATCCAGGATACAAGAGTTTATAAAGTAGTGTCTTCGTCGTGGTAAAATTGTGAAGTGAGGTGGCGGCCGGCGCGCGCGTCCGCGCTCCCGCCCACGCCGCCCGCGCGCCCTTCAGCCGCCGCTGTCGCCCGATGCTGCTGCCGCCACCCGCGCGCCTCCTCAGACGCCGCTGTCGCCCGATGCTGCTGCCGCCACCCGCGCGCCTCCTCAGCCACCGCGCGCCTCCAGGCGCGAGTAGGCATGCCGTGCGTAGACATGCTCCCCGGGTTGAAGTGGACTTCAAAGAGGAAGCGGGCAGATATTGTTGAAGCCGCGCCGAATCGTCCCTCTCTTCGTCTTCAGATCTGCGACCCTCGTGATGGCGTCGCTGCCGGGGTACACCTGCACGACGCGTCCCAGCAACCAGCAGAGCGGTGGGAGCGCCTTGTCCTTTACAAGAACGAGTGAGCCCAACGCAATGTCACCGTTGGTAGAGGTCGGCCATTTTGTTTTTTGCTGAAGATTGATGTACTCTAGATTAAATCTCTTCCAAAAGTGTTGTCTTATACACTCCACGCGTTGGTAGCGCTCCAAGCGATTGATGTTGGCATCGGTAACCTGTGGATTTGGAACCGACATTAGTGAGCGTCCAATAAGGAAGTGAGAAGGAGTAAGGGCAGAGAAGTCAAGAGGATTAGTGGAGAGAGGAGTAAGGGGTCTAGAATTTAATATTGCCTCTATTTGAGTAAGGCACGTAGCCATTTCCTCGTAAGTGAAGTGAGTGAGCTGCAAGAGTCGTTTTAAGTGGAATTTGGTTGACCGAACCGCAGCCTCGGCAAGGCCGTTAAAATGTGGAGAATACGCCGGTGCAAACCTGAATTGTATTCCCTCCTGAGCTATTTCGCTTGCAACATCAGAGTCCTGTAAAAATTTAGTTAACTCGTTACATGCTCCGACAAAATTTGTTCCATTATCGGACAAGATAGTACGTGGCCTGCCGCGACGTGCGACAAAACGATTTAAAGCAGCCCTGTAGGCCTCTTTAGAGAGGTCCGTGACAAGCTCGAGATGCGCAGCCTTGGTAGCCATGCATACAAAAATGCACAGGTAGGACTTTATCAATCGAGATCCCCGACCTTTCCGGTCAGATATCAGTATAGGCCCGGCATAGTCGACGCTACTATTAATAAATGGAAACTCTAAAGTGCTTCTAGTGTCTGGTAATTGTCCCATGATTGGTTGCACATTTTGAGCTTTATATCTGAAACATTTCAGGCATTTGTTTACCGTTAACTTAGCAAGATTTCTGCCCCCCAAGGGCCAATAAGTTTGGCGAATAGTCGATAGAAGCGATTGTGGACCTGCATGTAGGAGGTTTTGATGTTGCATACGAAATAGTAATTTCGTGAAGTGATGCTTACTACAGAGTAGAATTGGATGTTTTACGTCGAATTCATACGGGGAGTTATTTAGTCTGCCCCCTACACGAATAATATTGTCACAATCTAAAAAGGGAGTCAAAGAAATTAACCTATTTTTACGTGACAGTGACTTTCCAGTTTTAAGGACAGTGTACTCTTCTGGGAACATTTCAGATTGAGCTACACGTAATATAAGGGATAAAGCTTTTTTAAGTTCATCAGCAGAAAGGGAACCCGTTATTTTAGAGTTATTACTGCCTACATTGTGAATAAATCTTAGAATGTAAGCTACGACGCGTTGTAAATAATTAAAATTTGAATATTTGTGAATTAAATAGTGTATGATTGAACTACTATGTTAGGTTAGCACTAGAATTACTGTTACGACTATCTACCAAGTTAGAAATTACTTCTGGTAGATCTTGTTTCACGCATTTATTTGGCTGTTGTGGCCACACACTTTCATTGTTTAATAAAAACCGAGGACCTGACCACCAAAGCGCAGAACCGCTGATGAGATCAGCCTTCAGCCCACGAGAGACAAGATCCGCCGGATTATCCTTAGACGGCACGTATCTCCACTTAGTACCCGAGCTACTCTCTTGAGTCTCGTTGACACGATTTCTAACGAAAGGTTTTAGTTGCTGGGCCGGTGTAGACAACCATCCTAGCACTATTGTGGAATCACACCAATAGTGAAACCGGTGTATTGGTAACGTGAGAGACTCTCTTACCTTTGTGCACAACCTGGAACCTAACAGAGCCCCACACAGTTCCAACCGTGGAGTAGTAGTAGGCCTGATTGGTGCCACACGGCTTTTGGAAGATAGCAGGTGAACAGTGACTGTACCTGAACTGGTTACAGAACGAATATATAGGCAGGCGCCATAAGCCCTTTCAGACGCATCCGTAAATACGTGAACCTCATGGGTTATCGAGTTATTGCATAAAATCCATCGTGGAATTTTTATGTTATTTAAACAAGGCAAGGTACTCGCAAATACTAGCCATGTGTCTGTAACCTCCTGCGACACTTCGTCGTCCCACTCACATTTGTCTTTCCAGAGTCTCTGCATTAATATTTTTGCTTCGACAATGCAGGGACTGACTAAGCCTAGTGGGTCGAAAATCTGACTAATTACAGATAAAATATGTCGTTTTGTTATTTTGCTTTTGCAGCATTCGATATTAATAGAGAATCCTAACTTATCAGAATCGCTTAACCAATGTACACCTAACGTTTTAGAAGGAGTATTGTTGTCTGTAAAGTCTAACATTACACTACTTGAGTCGCATGAACTACCTAATTGTTTTAAAATTTCTGGGCTATTGGATTGCCACTTTCTTAAATTAAATTTAGCAGACGCCATAATAGCTTGCGTCTCCTTACACAATTGTAGTGCACCTGTGATTGTGTCTGAACCACTCAGGTAATCATCTACATAAAAGTCGTGTTGAATAGAACGCTTGACTAAAGGATTTGATGCTTTATCAGCTAAGCTTACTAGACACTTTGTAGCCAAATATGGAGCTGACGCTGTACCGTAAGTAACCGTATTTAAAGTATATGTTTTTAACGGTTCTGTAGAATCTTTACGAAAAATGATTTGTTGTAGTGACCTTTGGATAGGATTTACTTCAATAGCCCGATACATTTTTTCGATATCTGCCGAGATCACGAATTTATGCTGTCGAAACCGTAATAAAAAGGCCAAGGATCTTAAAGTGTGCTTCCGGCTCGAAGGACCATATGTTGGCGCGTTTACGCCGTGTGCTCAATTATAGGAGCAGAGAATAGAAAAAAAGAGAATAAATAAAATACAGTGGACTGAGTGATCTGGTGTAATCCAGGATACAAGAGTTTATAAAGTAGTGTCTTCGTCGTGGTAAAATTGTGAAGTGAGGTGGCGGCCGGCGCGCGCGTCCGCGCTCCCGCCCGCGCCGCCCGCGCGCCCTTCAGCCGCCGCTGTCGCCCGATGCTGCTGCCGCCACCCGCGCGCCTCCTCAGACGCCGCTGTCGCCCGATGCTGCTGCCGCCACCCGCGCGCCTCCTCAGCCACCGCGCGCCTCCAGGCGCGAGTAGGCATGCCGTGCGTAGACAATGACAAACCCATTTAAAATAAATACAAAACACCTTTCTGCTTTTTCTAATAAATCAAACACTACCACTGTTTAATAAAACCTAAATCAATCACTTATCTTAACCGCGGTCAGTAACTCGGTGCAGCCGGGCGCACGAAGTTCAATCGAGTCGAGTAGCATGCAAGCCCGTTGATTAGCTGTCAATACGATAATGAGTCCCTGATCACTAGCAATGTGCTTCTAAATGATTGGATACATGCTTCACCGATTTGAGGTATCTTTTGAGTTGCATTCTTTGATTTTGATTGTGTGGTTTTGCTTTTTAATCGTGTAGTCAAGAATAAAAATATTCAAAGTAAGATGGAAAAATATCCTTAACGAAGCTGAAAGGCACTTGTTTGGCCCATCATTGCGATTTTTTTTTGTTCTAAACCACATCTGGGTATGGAGATATTGGGGGTCAACGTTCCAACTTTGACCCCCAATATCACCGGAGGGGTGGCCAAGATTAGGCCAAAGAAACCGAGGCCGTCCTAGAACTCGTTGGGTCGACGATATCTTTAAAGTCTCGGGAATCACCTGGATGAGGGAAACCAGCACATATCCGACGCACATAACCGGAGAGTGTGGCGGAAAAAAGGGGAGGGCAATTATACTCAGCAGTGATTCTGGGCTGATATGAGGATGATGTGTGGTTTTGCTTTTAAATCGTGTAGTCAAGATTAAATAAAGGTAAGGTGGAAGTGAACCTTATAGCACACTCACATATCGCCAGTTTTGTTGAAGTTTAATAATGGGTAGTGTAGTTAGGGTAGGATAGTTTAATATTTTCGTAAAACAAACAGACATTTTTGGCAGCTTACAACATCTCAGTACAATGTTTTCAGTGTAAAATATTAATGCAGTTAATATTTAAAGATCGATGAAATATTACAATCATGAAATAATGAAAATGATCATATTCATCACGTTATTGAAGGGTGTCACCTCATTCATCATCATCAGTGCATCTGTAGGTGACGCGGATAGGATATTCCAAGCTCACTTTGTTTAACACCGATAGCTACGAGACGTAGATATATTAACTAATAGTTTTGCGTAATTATGTTAAATAAATCGGCCGTTATTCGGCTCTAAAAAAATATTTACACATCATTCTTACATGAAACACAATGTGGATACAGTCATGCTTCAAAAAGGGAATTTATATAGCCATAGGATGTTTCTGGTCCCGGAAAACAATTTCCCATCCAAGCCATAACCCCGGCAAGTGCAGCTGGGACCCGCATACCTCGCTCATCACCCCAGCCATTAAACCAGGAACCCGTCGTAAATACCCCTTGAAATCTCCCATTGAACCCCATATAATGCCAAGAGCTGTGATCTACAATTAGGACCATTCTTAACCAACTTTACAAGGCTTTTAGTTGACAATTTACTGTCAAACGACTTCCAAGTCGTGAATGGGTGTTAAATCTTGCGACTGGGTACTCAGGCAAACTTGGGATTCAGGAAATACATTCGCTAGTAATAAATCTGGGTTGAACAGAACTGCTTAATTGATTTAGTGGCAGTTGAACATGAGGGCCTGGGATGGACCAAGTTAATAATTTCTATTTAAAATTCTTGGTAGCATCACGGACCTTGAGTCAGGTTCAAAAATCCTCCAATAAGTTACAAAGCCCCGAGACAATAAAACGACATAAGCTTTAGGTATAAAGGTATTGTAACAAAAAACTTAATACATACTTGTTATTTTAACAGAATTTATGCAAGTTAAAAACTAATCACTATGCAATACTAATCAATCCATCATCGCCTATAGTCTTTTCCCAAATATGTTAGGGTTGGCTTCCAGTCTAACTGGATGCAGTTGAATACCAGTATTTAACATAGAGCGACTGCCTATCTGACCTCCATAACCCAGTTGGTACTGGGTAGTACGACACCGTAAGACGAGTTGTCAAACTTTTTGGGCCACTACACTACCTGTATCGACTGTCAAAGATCTACAAATGACAGCTCGGACCAACTGCTTAACGTGCTTTTCGAGGCACGGAGGAAACTCGGTATGCATTGGGTGGTCACCCCTCCACATACCAACCTAGGTAAGCACGGCTTAACCTAAATTTTGACAAGAGCTCCTCGTGCAAAACTAATCCATTCAATTGAAATAAACTGAAATATTATAATGCACAGTCATAGATATCGAGTTCGAACCCAAAGCACGCACCTCTGATTTTTCGGATTCATGATTGTGCGTATTGTATAATTATCACTTGCTTCGGTGAAGAAATACATCGAGAGGAAACCAGCATAGCTGGGAGATATTTTGTCGACAGCATAGAAGCTGTATCACCAGGTTGAGAACTTTCTATACATCATTCACTCTTCACTTTCTCACTCTCATGTGAAATTTTACCACAAGATCATATATACCTAAGCGCCCACTGGCACGTCTGCCGTAATAGATTTATATAAGCTTACCCCATAGCCGGACACTGCCCCCTAAGATACATACCAAGCCTAGTTTAGGGGACAGGGTTGAGTTTAAGTTTAAGTAAGAACGTTTATCTGTAAACAGTGCAATGGACTACGTAAACATGTCTACGTTATTCACTTTTTAATCTCACTATGTTCTTAAAATAACAAAGCGATCACGTCGCACAGTCACAAAGGGTAACGAAACAAGCTCATTTTATTAAATAAACTAGACTAATCTCGTTCCAGCCGCCCACATCGACTGAAACGCCAATAAGTCTAGACACAAACAAACTTATTCTTAGAAAAGTAAGTGTATTATTCAAGTAAGGCATTTTATTATAAATAGCTTGATGTCTGGGTAAGACTGGATTTGCCTAAGAACGACTGCGTGAGTAAGTTACCCTATTATCGCTACGTAATATAAAACAAAGTTCTCGGCTACGTCCGTCTGTCTGTCCGCGATAAACTCTTAAACTACTGCACCGATTTTTATGTTGTTTTCGCCAATGGATAGAGCGGTTCTCGAGGAAGGTTTTAGAATACAATTTGAACTAGTGTGTCATAAATATAAAAAAAATAATGAGTCTTCATTTTAAACGAGTGTTCGTTAGCACGACTGCTAAGCATGAGGTCCCGGGTTCGATGCCCAGGTCTGGTGAAGAGTCATTGGGTTTTCCCAACCTCTCGCGTGTCTTAATTTACACAGTTCGACATAAGCAATTGTCTTTCTATTGTGTCTCTAATTACGGCATTCGATGGGTTAAGGATTTCCAACTCGCAGTCACAGATTCAGGATTTGTGCCTAGTTGATGACAATATCCTACCTACATAATAACCTACTCCTGTGGTAGGAACAAAATACAGACGAAACTCATACTTAATAAGAGCTAGTCATACATATAATGCGGTTGGCCAGGGCGTCGACATCGATATTTTCAGTACTAGCATCTCAAAATTAAAAAGGACTCTTTGTAATTTCTTTTTTGATAATGTTAACTAATTGAATGCGATTCGCGCTTTTTAAACACTTTTTTACTTAGTTAGTCTTTACAAACACTGGTGTCGATTCTGTTGTGCACAAACTAAACTTACACCCGTATTCCAAAAACTTGCTTAAGACCATTTTTTTGCTTGAAACAGTCTTTGTTGCCATGGTAACAAGGAAACCACTGCAGGCCACCGCCTCCGAAACGCTCTTTTATTTTATTGTCCTTTTACATCTTTTCAATCGCAAACTTGTAGTTTTATCATTATTCCTAAAATTATCAACCAATGCTACATCACACATTCTTGACGGAAACCAAAGGAATGTTACAAGTAAATACGTTGAACACCGTGCCAAGCTTTCGTAAAAACATTACAATACGTTGAAATGCTCATATGAGTACTCACCTTAATCTACCTGCAAAACATGCTGCCCATATCAAACTCAAAATAAGTATGTTGCATGAAGGTTGCAAGCTGCTTTATATGCTAAAAATGTTTTTATAGAATACGTCACAATGCTAGAGATGTCATAAATTGATGTTCGATCGAATGCTCTTGGTTGACATCATCTGTCAAAGAACAAAATCATAAAACCGCATAAAACGGATTAACTTTCAAATAAATATTTTTTCATCATTCATTCTCAAGAATTTAAAATGGCCTCAAGGTTTGCTTTACCTCCGGAGAAAAATCCTGCTTACTGGAACTTGTGCGCAAGTACAAGCTCCATTTATGTACGACGTGGACGGGCAGCCCATCAGCAAAAAAAATGCTTGGGTTCGCCTGACCCAAGAATATAACTCCATAAATAATACGCGCAAGTACCGCGTAAGTACCAAATAACATGTAGGCTGTGAGTCCGAGGGCATGGAGTTTGAGGCACGGCCAAAAAATTTAAAAGGGAATGAGGAACGAGATCAAGAATCACATTTGCTAAAAGTGAAAAACTTAAAGCGGATTCAAGAAAGAGAGGAAGAACTGCGCCAGATGAAAATGCAGGAGAGGAAGTGGCTATTAAAGGCAGCAGAGGAAGCCTACTAAAATGCAAAGCTGGACCGTTTAAGTGCCGCGCAGTTGCTTCAATTCAGTGAGGCTGCAAGGGAGGACGCCGAAAAAAATTAAAAATAAATTATTACACATTATGCAAGCCAATTGATTTTTATTATAAAAGTAGTATCACGTATGTATAACAAATAAGTAAAATATCTACATAACACATTTAAAGACATAGAAAAACAAAGAAAATGATTTTTCATTTTCATTTAGTCCTACGTAACATTAGATCCAGTCCATGGGTTAGTAAAACCCAACAACACTGCATGGCCTGGGAATCGAACCCATAACCTCACACTGTGCAGTTTATGACTAGTGGACCTACGAGACAGCAAAAATATAAATATAAACATCACACAATTATCAACATAAAAAACTGGAGCATACTTATTTAGAAAAATAGGGGTAAAATCCAAGGATGTGCCAGATTTTGCATTTTTGCACCCTTGAAACCGCAATTTTTAATAAATTGTACCCTGCTGCCTCCAATCCGTCGCGGCTTCATGGTGGTCTCTCCAACCCAGCTGTGCTTTATGAGCTCACAGCTTCTGAGCTTTTCTTCGCCAGTTTGCTCTATTAGCAAGTTCCGGTCGTCCAGAGTTGAGCAAAGAATTCAGTCGGAAGATGAACCTTCTTCTGCTTGCCGTATCGATGTACTTCTATACTAACTTTGCAGTCCATAACACCCTTAATTGACTTTCACAAAATGGCATTCCAACTTTCACAATTCTTTGGGAATGTTTCTAAATCCTAAGCACTTTTTCAAAGAATTTTAACAAAGTGGCCCTCAATCCACACGCACATAGTTTGGCCCCAGTAGGTGGCCACGTTTATTGCAGTGGCAGAGGCGCTATTCAGGTCGTAACAAGTGCAGGTAAACGAACACCTTGGACACTTCAGCAGATAGCCCCGGCATAGTTTGGTTCGGACCGCCGCACTTGCACTCGGTATTGGAGGAACCAATAATACTCCATTTTGCCAAATATGTTTTGCAGCGGCCTACTTGTGTACGCAATCGATTCAGAGCTTTCCAAATAGGCCACTGCAGGTCACTGTAGGTAAAGGGCGAGGAAGGAACAGGGATGGGTTTTCTTTGATTTCCCATGCGAAACAAAAAAAAATGTCTGTCCGTAGCCAGGTTGTGTTCTTGGGGCTTCAATTTGTAAGGTGGTGGGAACCTCTCTTGCCATAACTGGCTTCGACGATGAACGATGAACCGAGCAGCTTAGAAGTATTCGATCTGATTATATTATTACTAGCTTCTGCCTGCGGCTTCGCCCGCGTGAAGTTTGATTATTGTCCCATGAGATCTTACTACCGGGATAAAAGTATCCTATGTTTTAATCCAGGTTTTAAAGTATCTGTGTGCAAAATTTCATCAAAATCCGTTCTGTAGATTAAAAAATAAATAAATAAAGTTTCTTAAACTCAAGGAACTACTATATTAACGAGTTACGAGTATATGTATAATACCGCAACACAAATATACTAAAGATGTAGGTTGGGGGCTAAATAAAAAAACAAAACAACCTTAGCCAAAAACTATTTAAAATAAATGATGTTCGGTAAGCAACTTATGTACCGCATTGGTTTCTCATACAACTTGCTAAATTTCAAAAATAAACCAATATTAGTTCCCAAACATCACGAATTCACGAGCTACCTATGCAAGCTCGCTCTTGTTCTCTGAGATTCAAAATGCTGCGTTAACATTTTCATCACCATCATCATCATCAACCTATTAATGCTCCCATGTGTTCGAATTTTTGGTTCTAGGACATGCCGGTTTCCTCACGATCTTTTCATTCTCATGCTTTAGAAATACCAAATGAATTAAGCTTGTATTCATCTTTAATGTGTACGATACTCCATATTATGATTATTTGTCACGACTATATTATTTACGCGATCTTGATAAATAGCTCATACAATTCCACGACAATGAACATTTCCAAATACCCACCGATTTGGGAAAGAAACTGTGCTCAATATATATTTACCACGGAGCAAGTGCTTGCAATTCTTAGTAATAATCATGAATTACTAATTCCTCCTACATACTAGGTAGCTTTGAAATTAAACGCGACGGAAAATAGGTATTAGCAACTATGGTCTCCGGCCGTCCATTGCACAGGCTGCAGGTAAAAGTTTTCAGAACGAGAACGTTGGAACCAAAAATGAACCGTGTTTTCTTTTACAAAAATAATACCAGCCTATTACTGTCCCACTGCTGGGCAATAGCCTCTTCTCATACTGAGAAGGCACGAGCATTGATCACCAAACTTGCTCAAGACGGGTTGGTTATTTATTTATTTATTTTACTTTATATCAGCCCGCTATGTCCCACAGCTGGGCAAAGGCCTCTCCCATGGCTTTCCAATTTTGTTAAACATTGCTTTCTTCGACCAATCCGTTATGACAGTACCCATAGACATTATTAATCTTTCGAACAGTTTCTGCATACGAAAATAATGTGATTTTTAAAGTTTTCCATAGTGTGAAGAGAACGATTTCAAAGAAAATCAAGGCACCACGGTTAGGCAAATAAATGGTAAGACCTGCTGTCTTGTACGGATCAAAATCATCATCATCATTCCAGCCGAAAGGAAAGACGTCCACCGCCGGACATAGGCCTCCCCAAGTGTTGCCACATTGACCGGTGCCGTGCGACTCGCATCCAGCGGATTCCCGTAACCTTTACCAGGTCATCGGATCACAATGTTTGGCTACAAAACAAAATGAAAGGCAATTTTAGATGAAAATGCTCAGATGAATGGGGGATGTGTAGTGTCATGTGAATGGATGGAATAACAAAGTAATACAAAGAGGAAGACGTCTGAAAAGTTGTAGTAAGTCTATGCATGGTTGTAATGGTATGAGTTCGTGATGCGGCTGAATGAGGAACATGTTGTGAAGAAAGATTTGATTAAGAATATTAATTATAAGAGTAGGGAAAGACCAAAGAAACGATGGATGTACTCTGTCAAAAGAAATAGGATAAAAAAAATGGAAACATACTGCGCCGAGCCTAATTGCATTCGGATAACGGCAGCAGAATTATGTTGGACCACTCTGGGTTCTGGCGTCCGCATGTCTCCATTTACCATGATAGAAATATTGTGGAGTATGGCACAGGCACTAATGATATTCAAGGTGTTTGGTAATTTGTTTTGTAATTTTCTACTGAGACATGCAAATCGCCTTTTCCAGACCCCTTTGAATCGCTCAATTACGTTTCTTGTTTTTATGTGAGCCCTATTGTATTGTAACTCAGCTGGAGTCTGTGGATGAAGCATAGGCGTGAACATATACGATGTTTGGGCATAGCCGCTGTCCCCGATCAGTATGCAGTAGCTGGATTGTTGTCGGAATTGATAGTCCACGATCAGAACTACACTAGCACTTTCAAATACCAAGAGTAAAAAAAAATTCTGCACGGTTTCCTTCTGAAACCGAAATCGTCTTTGGAACTGTTCGTTGTTGTAAAAGTCAAATGGGTTATCGGCATCGCGTAAATATCGTCGCGATAAATAATTATATGACGTATCGTTCGCATAATCGACATACTCCTCAAAATTCATGTTACTTTCGCCATTTCTAGACAATCTCAAGAAAATAATTATACACACGTCAAACTTGAATTTCAGTAGGTACATATATCACCCACAACGTAAGTTTCTCGATTTCAAGAATCTTCTGGCGCGGGGCAAACATCAAAACTAATGCAGCCATCTCTTTCTTTTCTAAATATTTCTTACAAAACAATTAACAAAAGGTTAACCATCAGCGCCCCCCTGTTGGCTTCATTCAAGTGTCAAAAGATTCTTGTACTACTGTACGTTGAATTTGACAGAAAAGTGGGCGGATATGTCAAATTATAAACAAACTTTAGCTGTCAATATCTCGAATGGGGTGGAAAGTAGGCGTGTCAAGACGGTTTTGAGTCAAGTCGAGGACTCTGCATACGGGTGTTTTAGACTATTGCTATCTTTTACTAAAAGGCAGGGCGAGAAAAGGACGGCTATAGCTATGCACTAAGTTAGAAATGTCAAACTAGTTTATGCCTTGTGCTTCACCGTGTTATTAGTCGACATGTTTTTACGTGCACCCTTCATTTGTATGGAAATATTAGTTCGAATTAAATTTGACAGCTCTAAATTACGTCCGTCTCTTTCTCGTTTTATTAGTGAGAAAAAGATAGTAATAGCCTAAATTAAGTTTAGTTTGTGCACAACAGAATCGGCACCATTGTCTGCTTTCGTAAATGTTTTTGTTTTTGTTTATAAGGTCTTTTTTATCTGTGAAAAATTTTAATTGGCCTTACTTTTTTAAATCTTAATAGTGTGTTTTTCCTATAACTGTCAAATAAAATAAATAAAATATGCTAACAGAACTGGTGAAATATTGGTGTACTAAGATACACCTATGACTCTCCCTTCGGAAATAACAAACGTCATGTTATGTTATGTCTTCGTACCATAACATTGTCCATTCCGTCAATCGAAAGACAATTTAAAAAAATGCTCTTCACTCTCGCCCTACGCCTACAAATACCCGCAAAAATCATTTACACCCATTAATAGTTGCATACTATCATGATTAAACGTTAAAGTCTGTTAAAAGGTGCGTGGGCGCTTCGCAGAATCACAGCGTGAACACAGGCCAATTAGCTACTTTCGCACTCGTATGGCTGGTAAACAAAACAGCAGCGAAGAATAGAACAGTAAGTCCGTTCCAAACATAGCGCACACCGTACGCGTACTTAAGGGGCCGGCGGAGGATGCGTATTTCATACAAACGTAATACCAAAATTATTTGTAAATCAAACATATTCTTGAGGTAGTCTGTATTTATTTCGATTGAATTACAGAATATCTATGTTCCCAAATATGTTTTTTGAGAGAATAGTGATGCAAAGACGAGATATGAGGAATTTAAATTTTCTATAGAAAACTTATTTTTCTTATAACTCTTGTTAAAATCAGTGTCCAATCAAAATATACATTTGCGAACCTAGATATTCTGTAATTCAATCGAAATAAATACACACGACCTTAGGAATACGTTTAATTTACAAATTATTTTGGTATTACGTTTGTATGAAATACGCATGCTCCGCAGGCGTCTTAAAGCGAACACAAACAAATGCCGAAGTCAAAACACACAAATGCAGGGGTTAGGCGCACTTCATCCTATTTGCACTTCGTCCCGCGTTCAAAAATTATCCCATTCATAGTTGGAAGGTGTAGCGCGTCTGGGATGTTCGCGAACGCACGCGTTCCGTATTTCGGCTAGCTGCGCGACAGCCCCAACTGCCTGTCGCTGGGTGGCGGCACACAGACCGTCATTCAGATAAATGTGCAATAGGTGGTTGTTTTGTTTGTAAAGTGTTTTAGCTAGTAAGTGCCAAGTTTGTATTATTTTTGTTTGTTTTGTTTTGTTATGGGTCTCTGGTCTGAAAATAAAGATATTATTATTATAAAAAAAAACTTGTTCTAACTGGAACTTTGACCACTAATATCTCCGTAACTGGTAGGTTCCAAGGTATGATGACAAAAAAAGTAAATAATAAATAATAAATAATAAATATCGCTGGACATTAACACACAGCGCCACCTAGTGCCACACTAAGCAAAGCTTGTGTCGTGGACACTAGATAGTTGATATACTACATATATACTTTTTTGTTTGTAAATACATACTTATTATACATATAAACATCCATGACTCGGAAACAAATGTCCGTGCTCATCACACAAACATTTGCTCCTACCGGGATTCGAACCCAGGACCCTAAGAACGTAAGGCAGTGTCACTACCACTACGCCAATCGGGTCGTAAAAAGTACAGCAATGACGGGGAGAACAAGTGCTTTTCGGCCGTTTTTTCAATTTTCAGTCACAGTACTTCTGTACCTATTCTATTCTAAGATAGCGTGCTGGTATTATACCGGGAAGTAATTAAATGAAACTATTGGCATGTTGGTGTAGCTAAATACACGGTAACCTGTAAAAATAGTCCAGTTTCGTGTCAGATATAAATCGGACAACACCTCATTTATCAAATTCATGGAAGTATTTAAAGGTTAATCATGACATGTCGAGGTTTTTTTGTGAATTATGGACCGTGATTACTATGGTTGATAAAAGATAAATAGATACTTTACTTTGACGTTTTTAAAAGGCAGACAGGTTTTGACAGGTTTCAGGTTAATCTACATACAGGGTGTAAACCACCTCATCACGAAGCCGTCAACCAAGCATTCTGTACATCAAAGTTAGTAACTTTACGCAAAAAATATTCCTGGAAACTTTTTTTTTGGGGTGAAAAATCATGTTTGCTGGCAGAACTCAATATAACGCACTTAAAACAATGTGCTGATGGGTGGATTAAATAGTACGGGGGTCGTAGAGGTGTTTAAAGTAAAAATCTTAAAATAAAAACTTGTATTTAAAAAAAAAACTTGTCAAAAAGTTGGAAATTTGACCCCCAATGTCTCCGTAACTGGAAGGTTCCCAGGTATGGTGTAGAACAAAAAAATGATTGCAATGAGGGGGAGAACAAGTGGTTTTCGGATTCGTTAAGAAGTGTTTTACACCCTTTATACTAATGTTATAAAGAGTTAGTTTGTGTGGTATTTAACTCCAAAACTACTCGATCATTTTTAAAAATTATTTCACAGTTAGAATGACACGTAGCCACGAAGCCACTGAGTAAAGACTGAGTAACATATTATTCTATATTTTTATCTCCGTACTCTCCCACGGGAATGGGAACGTGACGTCCGCTGGGGATTATTTTAGTTTTATTTCTATTGTATTGTACTGTCTCGTTGATCTAGTGGTCTCAAGCGCGTCTGCTGAGCATGAGGTCCTGGGTTCGATTCCCAGGTCTAGCAAAGAGTTATTTGGTTTTTCCTTATGGATTTTCTGAGTTATAGCAAGCAGCCACAGAGCCCCTATTACATATAACTGATGAAATGCGGATAGAAATTAGTAATAGAAAATAGTAATAAAAAATAGTAATAGAAATTAGAAATAGTAGTTAATAATTATGTATTTTTTTTTTAATATTTGCCTCACAGATCGTGTAGTACAGTAGTAAATAATACACACACACAGTACATACACGTACAGTAGTGTGTGTCCTTTAAGGTGGGTGCGTTAACAAACACTTAGGTCCATGTTCACCGAGAAGATAACAGCCTAATTAGCTAAAAACAGCTGTCACTGTGACATATTACCATACAAAAATGTGTTTTAAACAGCTGTTTTAGATAATCAGACTGTCATCTTTTTGGTGAACATGGACCTTAAACTCACATACGCAAACAGCCAGCTTGCAGTGCCCGGCCAATTGTACGACCAAAAACCACATCGATGCAATCAGATGAGCGATGTCAAAGAACTGTGCGGTTTGTGGTCGCGGTCGTCTTCGAAATTCTACCTTCGTCTGATCACTTGAAAGCACATTGTTCTGCAGTATCAAATTCAACCAATTCGGTATGTAAAGTAAAAATTAACCTACGCTGATTCCAAAACCATTTGGAGATTTTAGGGTCTTATGCCTTATTTTTCTATTTTTAGCTTTCTATATCACAAGATTGTGTTTATTTTCACAATAATACTTGTAATCATTTGACTTTCATTTGACCTCTAAATGACGTCATAACGTAGCCTGAATAGACTACTTCCTTCGTGCTTTTCAAGATAAATTTAAAAAAATACTTTTGTTTGTCATACCGTCATCGCGTCAGTGTCAAATCAAAACTGTCAATGCTAGTTACTGTGTTATTTATTTGAATGCATCGCGTGCTGATAATTTCGCGTTCAAATGATCTTCGCAACAAAAAAGACGACGCCCAGGCTTGTATTCCAGATTTACTTCCTTGCACCACTTCTTTTTTAGCGTTTCTTTCACATTTACAAACAATTTGTGTCGGCTATTTGTTGTAGTGTTTTTACATGACGGTACGAAGCATTTAGCACTAGTTGTCGATGACAGATTCATTGCACGGATACGCAGCACGGATAATGGATAGAAATTAAAATTTGCCAAAAATCGTAGGAAAAGAAACTCAAACAAAAAGTTCACATCACAGTCACGATCACAGCATTCACATTTCACAACAAAATAAAAACACGTCAAGCGTCAACTGTCATCAATGTCAACTTTGAAGTTATTTAGTGTTTTTTGTATGTACTGAAAACGTGGCAAAGACTTAAAGCTATTCAGGCTATGAAATTACGTCATCACGAATAATACTTTAAAAAATAATAAAAAATAAACTGTAACTTGGAAAAAAAAAAGCTTAAAATTAGTTGCTTAAAATTAAATGTTTTACAAAATAAAAATGTAAAAAAAATACCTGAAAAATACTTTACATACCGAATTACGTCACTAAATTCGATAGCCATTCAACAAGTTAAACAAGCCACTTGAGACATGTGAATGAACTTTTATGAAGAGGGATTAGCTCGGGTTTATAATTCGGGATCGGGATTAAGGGACCAATTCAAAAAGATATGGCTATAGTTATTAGTGTATCGTTTTTCATTAGAAAAAAATGTTGAAGATCACGATATGTGACGATTCAAGATTTGAACAGGCTTATTTATAGATTTCAAAGTTCAAAAAGAACTTTAAAAGATGTAGATGGGTCAATGTCAATAGATCTTAGCAACTATTGAAAACGGGTGACTCATGAGAAAAGACTAATATTATAGAGAAGTAGATATTATAGAAGAATAAATGCTGAGTCGACCCTAAATAAATTGGGTTAAAGGCACGAAAATGATGATGACCAAATTTAATTTATTTCTGACAAGAGATTTCCAAAATGATGACTTATCATTTTGTTACATCACCTTACTAGGAGTTACGAGAGAACAAATAAAATGGACATACATACATACAGGTCAAACACATAACCCTGTTTTGTACTTTGCCTCAGTCGGGTGAAAAAAATCGAATAAAATATGCTCAATAAATTATTTATTGACAGCCTGACATTAACAGTACCTGACATTTAACTTGACGAATTAACCTCCATGCAAGGACGATTAGGACACAATTACCCATTGATTTGTACAAAAATAAAACTAAGGTCCATGTTCACCAAAAAGATGACGGACGATTATCTAAAAACAGCTGTTTAACAACTCCTCAATATCTATGGGTATCAAATGAAAAGGCTTGACTAGTAGAATACTATACGCTATGATAAAAATCAAATCCAAGATGGCCGCCACGACAAAATGATAAATTACATTTTTTTCATAACTCCATAAATAATTACAGGTATCAAAAAAGGACTTGACTAGTAGAACAATTTACGCTATATTTTAAGGGAATGAGGAATACCTACTTAACGAAATGGCACCTGTACTTACACCTGTAGGTACCTACGACCTAACGAATAGGTAATTGTGTCGGGGGTTTTTTAAATTTTAAATTTAATTTTACTCGTTAAATAATCAATAGTTCGATAGTCTCTCGAAAATACTATGTCATCAATAAAGTTCAAAATTAATATTCGATACAAATTAAACGAGCGGCAATTTACAGTGAGTGACATAATCACGGTGATTAACAGGTGGTCCGGAAATTATTGCACGATTAGTGAATGGGTTGATACCGCTAACTATACGCACGTATTAATTAATCCCATAATTCGGCCGTCGCAGTGATAGAATGTATTGTATTGAATAATATAATTTATATATGTCACCGTAAAATTGTCAAACACGTTATATTGTAATCTCTCTAGCGATATCTCTCGAATTATTGTCAAACGAACAAACTGCTTACAATAAAACGCATCATTTTTCGTGAAATGCATGCGATGGTGGTCAACTCACGCGGTGTGGAGGGAAGGAGGGGTCTCACTTGCCCAGTGGTACCACTCTCATGAAAAGATACTGTACCATTCCTGAGAAATATCGATTAATATAACCTGACCTTAAAACACTTTATATTCCCTTAAAAAGCGTAGTCGACGGAGCCCCGCTTCGCGGGGCCCCTATTTCCGAGTGCAGGGTTTAAAGGAACCTAACTAACCTAACGGGGGGGTGCCCCAAGTCCCGATTATGGGGGCAGAGATACTTCTGTATGTTCAGTTGACAATAATTCGAGGGTTTACAATATCGCTAGAGAGAAACACGTAGGTAATATTGTAATATAACGTGTTTGACAATTTTACGGTGACATATTCACAAATTGATTATTAAACTTTCGAGTCGGCTTCCATTCTGAAAAGCTGGTGGCTAATTAATAACAGCCTCTTAAGTCGATTTTTAGGTTAAGCTGTGTTTGCTTAGGTTGGTCTATGGATGGGTGGCCACCCTTTTAAACCGAGCACGTTAAGCTGTTGTTCCCGGCTGTCATTTGTAGATTTTTGACAGTCGTTACAGGTAGTCAGTTGCCCAAAAAGTCTGACAACCAGTCTTACCACGTGGTATCGTATTACGATTACCCAGTAATAACTGGGTTGTAGAGGTCAAATAAGCAGTCGCTCCATGTAAAATACTGGTATTCAGCTGCATCAGGTTAGACTGAATGCCGACCCCAACATAATTGGGAAAAGGCTAAATGACAGCGTTGAGGAGAAAAACAAGGGGTTCCCAATCGTAGATGAGCAGCGAGGTGGAAAGTGTTTTCGTCTAACAAAGTGCTTTTGTTCAATGACGTTACCACATGAAACTAAACTATAAATAAATCGTAGCGCGCCTTGCTACGTCACCACGGCGTAGCAAACTGCTACGATCTCGTAGGCTCTGCGTCATCAGATTGTTATCAAGGACAATATTTTGTTTTCAACATATCGGACAACTGCGATGTTATTGTTGTTGAAAGGCCAAACCATAAATCGTACAGTCATTCATTTTTGATGCTTTTTATCTTCGTCAGTTCTTACTAATTTGATAAAATAAAAAACACGTATCCAATACTTTTCTATAATCTAACTGACGAAGAATCATTTTTTAGTCAGAAACATCCCTTATTTTTAAAATCGGCCGAATACTTTGAAATATCTACAGGTAGTGATGAAATTTTATTCATTACGTCACGCTTCGCAATTGGCTCACGTACAGGATGATCCAATAAGACGTCTTCCTTAATAATATTATCAAGAAAACCGTTTTATACTGATCAGCTCTTAATCTGAAGTCGTAAAATGAGATGGTGTTCAAATTTCAATTGCCTCGAGGTATGAATGAGCCAAGCTATCTCAGAAAATCCATTTGTTTTAAGTAGAAAGTATCGGGTGAATTAATTAAAAAATCTGTCGTTGTAAACGAAAAACTTTGCAACTGGCAAAGATTAAAAAATAGTCTAACTCGTGTCCGAGTTCAGTTAATTTATTCGTCGGTAGCAATGGAAAAAGTGTGTGTATAGCACATTTTCGAAGTGACTCGTTTTATTTATTGACTGTCAAAAATCCCATATTTCTTCCCAAGGTGACTTTAAGTGCAATTTTACTGTTATGCAGAAGATAATTTATAGGTGATTATAGTGTGCGTTTAAATTCGTTTCAGTAGATTTAAACACCGATTCATTTATTGGTCAAATAACATCAAGCCTGCAATCCCCAAAGACTAAGTCAGAGTTGTACATAATAGTAAGTAAATCTTACTTACTCTTTTTAAAACCTCACTTACATTAACTTAATAGTATTGCCACCAATCGGGCATAAAGCCAGACTCCGTGTCTGCTACTGAAAAATTCCTGATGAAAAAATGCAATAACAATTAGCCCGACCCGGCGAATCGAACCCAGGTTATCAGCCTATTATTTTTCCCACTGCTGGGACACAGGCCTTACCTTTCTATGAGATGGAATGGGCTATAATCCACCACGCGGGTCCATGGGGGTTTCGAATATTTGTTTCTAGAACATGTCGGTTTCCTGACGATGTTATCCTTCACCATTTTGAGAGCAGTGGTGATGAAATAAATTACACAAAGTCCTGCGTAAGTCGGGGCCACCATCACTGAGCCACCGCTGCCCAGCTGCACTTATGCTCAGCAGACGTATTTGCGATCACTAGAACATTTCATAGTCAGTATTACTTTAAAGTATGTCTAATTCATACTTCAAAGATAAATCTCTTAATTCGATGGCACTCCTATAATTCAAATCAGTTTGATGTTGAGATTATCAACAGAGAGTCCTGCTTCGAACAACATTGACTGTTCTATTCATCCCCGGCGATCTTTTAGGGAATTTCCCATTTTCCTGCACCTTGCATAATTTGCTGATAAAGGACAAAATTAGTTTAGGGTTCCGTAAGACAAAGTGCGTTAAATTCTATTTAATAATAAATGAGAAGCCCGTGGCTAAATAATAACAGCCACTCGGGTCGATCTTTAAGTTAAGCCGTGCTTGCCTATATTGGTCTGTGTATGGGTGACTACCCATTACATACCGGGTTTCTTCCGTGCCTCGGAAAGACCTTTAAGCCGTTGGTCCCGGCAGTCATTTGCAAATCTTTGACAGTCGTTACAGGTAGGTAGTCAGTGGCCCAAAAAGTCTGACAACCAGTCTTATCAAGGGGTATCGTATTACCTCTAGTACTAACTGGGTTGTGGAGGTAAGATAGGCAGTCGCTCCATGTAAATTACATTTATTCAGTTGCATCCGTTAGTCTGGAAGCCGACCCCAATATATTTGGGAAAATGCAGGCAGATGATGAATATTTGAAAAGCAAAAGATTGTTTGGATGGATGGATGTTTCTTACACTTTCACGCCAAAACTACTGATCGAGTTTGGATGAAATTTTGTACACAGATAGTCTATAAACTGGAGTAACACATATAACACTTTTACCTCGGTGGTATTATCCTGTGGGACAATTATTGAACTTCACACAGGCGAAACCGCAGGCATTACCTAGTGTAATATACGTTAAAAGTATATTTGTCTTGTTCAAAAATTCCAGAAAAAAGTTAGAAAAGAAAGGTAAAGGTTTCTATTCTGAGAGCGAATAATCGTAAACTAAATTATATAAGATTTTCCATAAAGAAATATTCGTGTTACTTACAGCGGGCTCAATTAATATAGGCCTTCATTTACCTGAAAAAAAGAAAATTAATGACATTAAATTGGGATCTTCTTCTGGCTACTGTTACTCGTGGAATGTTACACGGATGACTTAAAAGTAAATATTAATTGAATTAACAGGTACAAGGCGGCTATCTGTGTCGCCTGTATATAAGGTGTAAAAAAATTAACTGCAAGAATTTCGTGTACGTACTCGGTATCAAAAAACAAATATATTAAAAAAAAAACTTTTTTCAAGCATTTTTAGTTTTTACATAAAAAAAACATTTTTTTTTTTACATTAACACACAGCGCCACCTAGTGCCACACTAAGCAAAGCTTGTGTCGTGGACACTAGATAGTTGATATACTACATATATAATTTTTTGTTTGTAAATACATACTTATTATACATATAAACAACATACATACAACATACATTGCCAGTCCAAAGTCTGCAAAATGTGATGGAAAAGTTAGAATCAGCTGTCTACGTTTGCGCTGTCTCAGGGGTGAACAACCACGCGCGCGGTGCCCTGCAAGGTGCAGTCACAGTACAGTCAAGTGCGCATATTCAATAATTTTGTGCGCAGTGAAAATATTGCATAATATGTTTGAAACGGATAAAAACGGAGCTTATATATTTTTTTTCGTGATTATTTTTATTTGTATTCCAAACAACTCCTCAAGTTTCTTGCGGTTAATTTTTTAACACCTTATATACAAGAATTAGAACAGAATTCGATGTATGACATATTTTGTAATAATAATGTCATAACTAAACTAATATTACAAAGAGGAAAGATTTGGTTTTTGTTTGTTTTTTTTTTGTTACGATTTAACTCTAAAATTACTCAACCGATTTTAAAAATTCCTTCATCGTTAGAAAGATACATCCTTACCAAGTAACATAAGCTATAAATTATATTGATATCATGCAAATTAGCTGAGCTATCATAATGTTCGGACGAATTGCTAGTGCTAAATAAATATACAGTATATTGATGGCAATAACACAACCACTTACTACTTATGGTAAACAAGTAAAATTTAAAAAAAAAAAATTAAAAATCGTCGTGGATTTTTCAAATGTAATATTTTTATCTATTTTTAATAAAATATTATCAGTCCATGATGGACGCCACCACAAAATGGCAAATTTACGAATTATTTTCTATTTAACTTTTTAAATAGAAAATAATGTATTAATTTGCCATTTTGTGGTACGGCCATCTTGGATTTTTAATTTATCATAGTGTATAGTATTTTACTAGTCAAACCCTTTCATTTGATACCCATATTGAGGGAGTTGTTGAATAAATATGTAATCCGTCATTTTGTGGCGGCAGCCACCTTGGACTTATTTTATTAAACATAGCTAAAAACACTCTCGACTAATTCTCCTTTCAAAAAAAACAAAATCAAAATCGGTTCATTCCTTCGGGTGCACAGACAGACAAACACACACACACAAACACACACAAACATGTCAAACTTATAACACCCCGTCGTTTTTGCGTCGGGGGTTAAAAAATACTTACCTACTAAACTAAATTACTTACTATTTACGATGTGAAATGTGTGCCATTCAATAACATGGAATGGACAAAGAAAAGCGCTGCTTTATTTGTACGGAGCTCGACTCCAAAAAGCCGCCCACGCTTGTCCGCATTCATTACATGCCTTGTATTTGAGTTCCGTTATACGGTAATGGAACGTAAAATGATTTCCATTCGAGTGATTATTTTAAATACTGACGCCGATTTAATGAACAAAAGGTTTATCAGAATTGTGTGATAAATTTTAATTAGTTTGCTTAAACTATTGTTTTTGGATACAGCTATCATCTGCCTAGCCTTGTCCCAACTATGTTGAGGTCGGCTTCCAGTCTAACCAGATGCAGCTGAATACCGGTATTTTACATGGAGCGACTGCCAATCTGACCTCCACAACCCAGTTAGTACTGGGTAATACGAGACCACTTGGCAAGACTGGTTGTCAAACATTTTGGGCCACTAGTGCCCCAAAAAGTGTCAAAGATCTACAAATGACAGCCGGAGTAATACTGCCGGCTTAACGTGCTTTCCGAGGCATGAAGGAAACTCGGTATGTAAGGGTGGTTACACATCAACAGACCAATGCCCTTGAATTATCATCATTATATGCCTAATTTTCCCCACAGTATCGGGGTTAGCTTATTTTTTCATGGAGTGACTACCTATTGCTATACCCTGCTGTGATCAGCGGTGGCCCAGTGGGTGAGCAGCGGTGGCCCAGTGGGTGAGCAGCGGTGGCCCAGTGGTGGCGGCCCCGACTTACGTTCAGTAAGTCGTGGGTTCGAACCCAGGCAGGCGCATTACTTTGTGTAATTTATTACATCACCGCTGCTCTCAAAACGAAGAAAGAAAACATCGTGAGGAAACCGGCATGTCCTAGAACCATAAATTCGAAGAAATGTGACATCTACCAATCCGCACTGGGCCCGCGTGGTGGATTATATAGCCCATTCCCTCTCATAGAGAGGAGGCCTGTCCCAGCAGTGGGAACATTAATAGGCCGATGATGATGATGACTACCTATTTAATCTCCAAAATGCAAATGACGGCTCCATCGAGCCGTTTAAAAGGGTTCACCTGGGCATGCTTTGCCGTGGCCGACTTACAAATCTCTAAAGAGACTCCGCACCCAAGTCAGTCATAGCAAAGGCAATCTCTACAGATGGGGGTTCATGGATGACTCAGGTCTCACGTGTATACAGGGTGTAAACAGACTCTTCACGAAGCCATCAACCTAGCATTCGGTACATCAAACTAAGTAACTTTACGCAAAAAATAATGCTGGGAAACAAAAATTTTTTTGGGGTGAAAAAATACGTTTCGCGGTAGAATTCAATGTTACGCACTCAAAACATTGTGCTAATGGATAGACTAAATAGAAAAGAGTCGTGGAGGTGTTCAAAGTAGACATCTCACTTTAAAATATGCATTAAAAAAAAACTTGTAAAATGTTGGAACTTTGGCCCCTAGAAACTTGAACTAGAAGGTTTCCAGGTATGGTCTAGAACAAAAAAATTGATCACAATGACGGGGAAAACGAGTGTCTCGGCTTGAGTCTTTTTACACACTTTATTCGACATGTCTCCACAGACAATGGCCCACTTTCTACCTGCACACTTGACGATCTTATAACTGCATCAGCAAGCGGAGTTTTCATCGCTGAAGGCTGAATTGGCTTGGGTTTTATTCAATGAAAATATGCCATCGGCACGTAGAAGACCCTTCAAAATCCTGCGAGTGAGTAACCTGATACCCTCTTCGAAAGACAAGTTGTTAGATTTTAGAACTTCTGAATCCCCGTAACGACTGCTAAAGTTTCTTGAATATTGGGTAGAACAAACTACGAGTTCTAGACGGATTCTGTGACTTTTTGGTCGTCTTAAAAAGGTGGTCCAGTCAATGTCTCTGAAATAAAATACCTCTAGGCGTGTTGTTTTGTTTACCATTAACTAACAGTGGGCTCAAAGAAAAGTAATACTGATGTTTCTAACTACATTAGTAATTATTTTTCTTGGCCGTCTCCTCAAGTACTAACTGGGTTGTGGAAGGTAGGCAGTCGTTCTTTTCATTCAGCTGCATCCGGTTAGACTGGAAACTGACCCCAACATAGTTGGCAAAAGGCTAGGCAGATTATGACGTTTCTAATTACATCATGCGTTATGCGTAATCTTATTTATGAAGGATGTTTGTTACTCTTTTATGCGAAAACTACTGAACGGATTTGAATGAGGCACATAGTTTATAACCTGGTTTAACAGGAAAAGGAAGCTTTTTATTCCGGTAGTATGATCCCGTGGGACAGTTACCGAACTTAACGCGGGCAAAGCCGTTGGCATAAGCTAGTGAGTAATATTTTATACAGGGTGTACCACCTCATCACGACGCCGTCAACCAAGCATTCTGTACATCAAACTAAGTAACTTTACGTAAAAATTATTGCTGGTAAGTAAACAACTTTTTTTGGGGTGAAAAATCATATTTTGTCGTAGAACTCAATGTAGCGCACTTAAAACATTGTGCTGGTGGATGGATTGAATAGTAGGAGGGTCGTAAAGGTGTTTAAAGTAAAAATCTTAGAATACAAACTGGGATTAAGAAAAAATACTAAAAGTTGGAACTTTGACCCCAAATATCTCCGTGACTAGAAGGTTCCCAGGTACCTACGGAGTAGTACAAAAAAATGATCGTCATGACGAGGATTACAAGTGCCTTTCAGCTTCGTAAACAGGTTTTTTACACCCTTAATTATTCAAAATCTCATAATTAATACAATACCTATTATGAATGTTTGGTAGACATTAGGTACGTGAAGTGGGCTCTTGTAAGACCACTAAAAAGTCAGGGTGTATAATTAAACGTAGACTAATACGTAACATCGTAGACATTTAGCATCAGTCTGTTGATCGTGATGTATTCGGACGACCCTCGTTATATGCCTTGTTATGTTCGTAATAAGACACTACCATTACGGCCCTACCTAATACACAAAATGGTCCGGTCCATTTTGTATTCAACGTGAACAATGCTATTTTCGTAATTTATTTTGGTAGATTTTCGTGAAAAATAAAATGATAAAATACATTTTATTTCACAACAAATAAAACAGTTTCATACTATTTAATGGACTTGCCTTTTATTCATCTAAAAATACTTTGTAATACAAAAATATTAAAGTCAACTCCAAACGAAAAAATCACTTATTCAATTCTCACTCCCAAAACACATTTCAAAATATTTACGCGCCGCCGTCGTTCCGAAATCTAATAACATTTTTATTAAAAGTGTTACCCTCAAGAAAAAATTCTTAAGTAGAAAAAGGTTTTCATAAAAACCCCTCTGATTTCACCACTAGTATTATAAACTCGACCCCAAAAACCTTTGTAATCTTAAACTGACGTTCGCAACTTCGAAATCATAAAACTTTGGCTTGCAAATCATCCTTACGCCGGTCATGCGTTTGGGACCTTTTTCGTCCCCAATTTTAACCCGTGACTTGCTCCACGTTGGGGCCAAATGATCGCTGAGCGAGGGTTAAGAAGTGGTGAAAGGGTTGAGTGTAAAGCGGGTTATAAGAGTAAGACGTTACCTTAAAAGTGGGTACTTATAAAGTTACACTTTTAAGAAGGTTTAGATAAGATGACGATGTATTTTAAAGATAATGGTAAAAAAAAAAATACTTTTCAAGAAATAAGAGATAACATTCGTTGTATGTCCAAACAATTATTGTAACAGATAAAAATAGGTCTCAATAAAATCAGTAAAGCTTTTTTTTAAGGATACACAATTTTTATGCAGGGTAAACAATTTTGATTCTTGAATAAAATTGTATTACACTATTATTGGTGGTCAAGTTTTTTTACAGTTCTTCACATAATTCGCTAAAATAATACATTAATACAATAAGTGACTCTAATATAATTGATATATTAAAATAATAAAGATGTCAATAATTTTTACAATCAATTAATAAATAAATAAATAAAAAATAAAATCTCGGTCTCTCTAAACCATTTAAAAATAGCAGTAGTATCTAGATACAAGCTTAGATATACGCCTTTCATCCATGGTTTCCCGTGGCGCTGGTCTGAATAATTTTGACAGTCTAAGGTCCGTGTTCACCAAGAAGATAACAGCCTGATTATCGAAAAACAGCTGTCAATGTGACATGTTCCCATACAAAAATGTGTTTTAAACAGCTGTTTTAGATAATCAGACTGTTATCTTCTCGGTGAACATGGACCTTAGACAAATGAATATCTCATTTCTTCGATAAGGCTGTCAGCTCGAAACTTGCATCACAAACTAAAGGTATGCGGTCGTCATATTAAGACGGTACGGAAATAAGTCCCAGTATCTCACCCGGGTCGTGCTTGACCCGATTCTGGATTAAACCAGTTCGTTAACCAGCACACAGCTGCGTTCCATAAACGAATTAATATGAAACATTTATTTAATTAAACAATTTTGTCAGAACAAAACACGTTGTTTTCGTTTTGACGCCTATTTGGGAGGATAGAATAAGTGGCAACACTGCCCGAGTGACATGTCTAATCTTTGTTCCGTATTTTATAATTAAATTTAATTAGTAATTATGTTATAATAAGGTGTAATAATGTATAAATACGTATCATAAATGCGTAAATACTCAGGAAAATTGTTATCCTGAAAATTGATAAAGTTTTCGGTAATACAACGACACCGGTAACCTAGAAACAACAGCTGACGTTCTAACTAACGGATTATTCGGGGGAAGTATTGTCTACTTTTATTTAATAATAGCACACAATCGTCACTTTAACTCTCTAGCACATCCATGCCAATTTCTAGTATGTTTATTTTTGCTTAATCATTACCCTGCACTGGTTACAAATCTCTTTGTTGAGAACCGGTCATAAAACAACAAAGACAATACTTTGTTTTTATTTTCAAATCGATCTTTTCAATACAAATTCATAAATATATCGTTTATGATCATTTATTGTGCATTATTAACTTTAATTAAGTAATTTCATAAGATAAGTTTCAATTTTCTTGTAAGCAACCTACCCACACAAGTAAAAGTAAATCCCTAAGACAATAAAACCATTGAAATTGAACACTCATTTCAATTTGACTCATTAAATTGGATAAACTTAAAGCTATTATATACTAAACCTCATTCATTACATAACTAAAGGCTCTTTCTTGTCATTTATATTTTTTTTATTTTTTCCCCTCTCATTGCTAACTTTATTTTATTAGTCTATTCTATTAGTTCTCACCGTTTCTTTATTTCTAATTTTCAGTAACCCATCCTTAAACCATGCCTGTGATGACCCGTAGGGCTACTGCTCTGGATATGGAGTTAAAATTGAGAACGGCCCTCCAAGAACTTAAAGAATCAAACCTCCAAGTCCAACAACTGTTACAGGAGAGAGAGGAGAGTGAGGTGGAAGTCGATAAGATTAACGGCAAAAACTCCAGCTTAAAACGGGAGCTAGTAGACCTTCATCAGCAATACTTGGACGTTGTGGATGAACGGGATCAACTGAAGGTGGTCACGGATGGTTTCAGTAATTGTAGTGATTTATATGAGCAGGCTTTATTTAAAATTAGGGACTTAGAAGATAAGTTAATTCATGCCAATAGTTGTATAATAAAGTTACAGAAAGAAAGAGCATGTTCACAAGCTAAAGAAACAAACCTCTTATATAATGAATTATTAAACAATAATAATAATTTAAACACCCCTTCCTTAATAACTATTGATCTGACAGAGGATTCATTAACGAAACAAAATTATTCAGTTAGCAAAAACAAATTAAAAAAATATGCTAAGTTGAATAGAATAATAAAAAAATGTAATCAATTTAGGAAACAACAAAAACGCTTTTCCAAATATATTCCACTGAGGAAAGAGCGTGTTGATTTAGTAAATAAGTTAAACAACTATCAAATAAAATTGGAAGACAGTGTAAAAATTTATCAAATTGATACTCAGCAATTACAGTCTGAAATACAGGTACTTCAGGATTCACTAAGTTCCCTTTCTAGTAGGTATATGATATCTCAGAACCAAATTAGGGAACATATTTTTGCAGCAAATGAGTTGGTAATGGGTCAATGTAGTTGTCAGACGGTTACCAACCATGACAATATCCAGCCTGAGGTAATGGAGGACCCATCCAGGGTTGAGAATTTGTCTCAGGACTGTTTACCGAACCGACAATCAAATAATTTTACACATGATAGTCTGCCTGAGAGTGGTAATTTTATTTCTCATAATAATCATAATTGTAATCTTTCAGTTATGTTCTCTGACAATATAGGTAAGGGGCTAGGTAAATTAATTAGTAATAACCTGAATTATTGTACTCAAAACAATTGTATGCCAGGGTCTACCTACAAACAGGTTATGGCATCTGCGACAAAAACCGTTTGTGATCCTAGTACCACCATAACTATATGTGTAGGCAATAGTTCTAAGATTAAAAAGGAAGATATCACTGACTGTGTATCCGAGTTGTTAAAGTTAAAATGTAGTAAAATCATATTGTGTGCTTTTCCCTATTTTGAAAATTTGGGTAATAGGAAAAACAATTATATACATATGTTAAATAACCATATTCATTTTCTAGTAGGTCACTATAGTGACAGACTTATATATCTGGATATCAACACTATTGTTGGTAAACTAAAGTCGACACGGGGTAAGGTGTATCTACCTATTGTATGTAGACACAAAATAGCTCGGCTATTATCTTATAGTATTCACACAGACATAAATAGTATGTCTAAGTTTGGTTATATTATTAATACATCGACAATTAGTAATTCTACTAATGTTCAGGTGACTGGCACGAATGAATATAGCACTAGTGCTATAAATGTTTACACACATTGTACTGGAGAGGATCCATCTGTCACCATGGAAAATTCTCAATTAGGGTTTATTAGTGATAGGGTCTTGTTGTCAGAGGATGGCACGGGAGTCTCCGGCCTCACTCCATATATTAATTTAAACTAGAAAGTGAGACAACAGAAGGTACCATTAACAATATTATTGTTAATCCTACCAACAACAAGGTATCTTCTTGCACTCAACTAGTTAGTAAAAAAGGGCCTCAGCAGAACACCTTAAAATTATTCCACCAAAATATCCAAGGCATTTCTTCCAAATTATTAGAAATTGAATTGTTTTTAGAAAGTAGTAAGTTTGACATTATTTGTTTTACTGAACATTGGCTAAAGGCTTACCAAATGCTTATTAATTATGAGAACTATATGGTGGGTAGCTGCTTTAACCGTAAAACTATGCTTCGTGGAGGTTCCCTAATATTAATAAAAAATAGTTTTAAATATAAGCAACGTAATGACATAGTAGGTCTCTCGGTTGAACATTGCGTCGAACTGTCCTGTGTTGAGCTAGATAAGCATGTAGTTGTGTGTGTGTACAGACCCCCAAACTATCAAAACTTTTCCTTATTCGAATCAATAATGGAAGATGTCCTGGCAAAACTTGCAGCCAGTAATAAGTCTACAATTATTTGTGGTGATTTCAATATCAATATTTTAGAAGAGAATCCAAATAGCAGTCGGTTATTAAATCTTTTTAAGTCATTTGACTTGACCAACACTTTTATAGAACCTACTAGAGTAACATCATCTTCTGCTACTTGTATAGATAATGTTTTCTGCAATTGTGATTATTTAGATAAAGCCATAGTGAATTGTTTGCCGTCTGACCATAGCGGACAAACTGTAACTTTTAGGTGTAAAACTCCAATACAAAATGTCCAGATTAAATTTAGACCTATAACTTCTTGCAAATTAAATAGGTTTAATATTTCCCTACAGAACAAGTTAAGTGAAATGAGCCAAGAGGATATTAATTCAAATCAATTGTATGACCGTTTCTTTTCATTAGTTCACACGGAATTCAACAAAACTTTTGAAAAGAAGACAAAGAGTATTTGCCCTAAATTTATATTTAGTGATTGGGCAACTAGAGGTCTCAGAAAAAGTAGGGAAAGGCTATTTGAGCTTTACAGCCTTAAGACTTTTATAAACACAGAAACTTTTAGCAAGTATGTTGCTAAGTATTCAAAGATTTTTAGAAATACTTGCAAGGTTGCTAAAGCCCTGCACATTAGCAACAAGATCAAAACAGCAGAAAATAAAATAAAAACCGTTTGGAAAGTCATAAATAACGAGACTAACAGAAAGAAAATACGTAATAATAGCTATACATTAGATACAGAATGTGGTCCTAAAAGCTCTAATCAGGAAGTAGCTCAAGAATTTGTAAATTTCTTTACCGATATACCAATAAAAACTACGGAGGCCCTTAATTCCTCACCTGAAATCTCAATTGGCTTATTAAAGGCGAATGTATCTGGCTGCCTGGCTGAATTTAAATTTAAACACATTAACCCTATGACAGTTATTAAAGCTTTCCGGCAAATTAAAATCAAACTGACCGAAGATCTATGGGGAATGTCAATCAAAGTTTGTACATCTATACTTGAGACCATAGCCCCGTACTTAGCTTTAATTTTTAATTCATGTGTAGACCAAGGAGTGTTCCCTGATTTAATGAAATACAGTAAAGTCATACCTCTTTTCAAATCCGGGGACAGTAAAGATGCCAATAATTATAGACCTGTATCCGTGTTACCAGTTTTTAGCAAGGTTTTTGAAAAAGTAATGCTTAATCAAATGCTCTATCATTTTAACACCAACAGAATCTTACATGATCAACAGTATGGTTTCACCAAGGGACGTTGTACAACTGACGCCGGTGTAACCTTATTAAAGCACGTTTTTGCTGCGTGGGAAGAGTCCCAAGACGCAATAGGAATTTTCTGTGACCTGTCCAAAGCTTTTGACTGCGTAAATCACGACACATTACTTTTGAAACTGGAGCATTACGGACTAGGTAAACTTGCACTTAGCCTGGTAAAATCTTATTTGAGTGATAGAAAACAACATGTTCAAATAAATGGTGTCAATTCACAGGGTTTGAAAGTAAAAATGGGGGTTCCGCAAGGCTCAATATTGGGTCCTTTCCTTTTTCTAGTCTATATAAATGATCTACCCTATTTATTGAAAAACCAACCACAAAATATGGTGCTATTTGCTGATGACACTTCCCTAATTTTTAAGATAAATAGACGGGCCCAAAATCTAGATGAAGTGAATAATGCCCTACTTCAGGTCCAAAATTGGTTCACAGCAAACAATTTGGTATTGAATGAAAAGAAAACTAAATGCATAAGATTTTCATTACCGAATGTTAAAAGTAGTGATTGTGAGATAATATTGAATAAAGAGAAACTCGAATTCGTAGATAAAACTGTTTTCCTGGGGCTTACGCTTGATTCAAGGCTACAATGGGGTTCTCATTTAACATCGCTTGCGGGGCGCTTAAGTTCAGCAGCATATGCCATTAGAAAAATCCGTCAATTCACTGATGTAGATACCGCTAGACTGGTCTATTTTAGTTACTTCCATAGTATAATGTCTTACGGTATTTTGCTATGGGGACGGGCTGCTGATGTTGAGTCTATATTTATTCTGCAGAAAAGAGCCATCAGAGCCATATATAATCTTCGTAGGCGCGATTCTCTAAGGGAACTATTTAAGGATATTGGCATCATGACGGTTCATTGCCAATACATCTACGAAAACATAATGTACGTCAGAAAAAATCTGCATCTTTTTGGTAAAAGAGGTGACAGACACAATTACAGTACTAGAAATAGGGACCAACTAGTTCAGCCAGGCTTTAGACTCGCTAAAGTAGACTCATCTTTCATGGGGTACTGTTTGAGATGCTATAATAAAATTCCACAAAGTATTCTTGAACTGAATGAGACGAAATTTAAAACATGCGTTAAACGCACACTATGTAAACAAGCATATTACAAGTTGAGCGATTATATCGCTGATAAAAATGCTTGGCTTAATGCTGGTCCTGCTCCACATGGACAGGGGCGCAAAAAATGATAGCATTAAATGGTATTGTTGGAGCTGCTGAAGATTGTACAAACTTATCTTTGCATTGTATAGATTCAATGTTAGTATTATATAATCGCATAGCCTATATTGTGTGAGTACTATGTACTAGTAAGCTATCATTCACTGGAAACCTACGGCAGTTCTTGACTTGAATGTGCCCTGGCGGTTGAGAGTATGTCATGCTCTCTCAAATGTCTCGCTGATGGTGGCGCGTGTGTCGGACCATTTAGTTCCCTTCAAAATGGTTGAGCTGAATGGTGCTGATCCATGCGTCATGTTCGTGAACGGGCGCTGTCAGTTGTGACTGGTCATCTCTTAGTCGCCATGGTTTATTTGAATTATTTTGTTTTTGAGTTGTATTTTATTTTTGTTTTGCTATGGACACTTTTAACGTGCACATCTTGCTACATTGTTCTCACATAATATACCATCTCAACATGAATGATGTAACCAAGATTTTGTAACAATATTTTGATTTAAAAGAGTGTCCATGGAGTTTCTTGCCCGTTCTTCTCCATAGAGATCTACGCTAGGGAATGGGCAACTACAGTACTTTCACAGTTTTTATGTCTTGTGACTGGGACTGTAGCTACTTTAAATGTTCATTTTTGTTTCGACAATTCAAAAGTGCCTGTAACTGGCCTACTTGAAATAAATGCTTTGATTGATTGATTGATTTTTGCTGGTATGGGAGGGTTGATTTGATGAATAAAATTGTATTTATATTTTTGTTCATGTGAGCGTATCGTGTAAATTAAAGGCACGATTTTGAAGGCTAGGGTTTATTGCGTGTGTCGACTGTGGGAAATTGGTCCTTTTGCCACCTATTCAAACTATCCAAAAGGGAAAATTGAACATCAAAGAATAAACTGCGTCCTGATGTTTGTAACAAAATACCTCGATAAGCAAGCCGTCTCCAAAATAAATAAACAATAATTCTCCCAAAACTCCTTTCAGATGTGAACAATTTCATCATCATCTGCCTAGCCTTTTCCCAACTATGTTGGGGTCAGCTTCCAGTCTAACCGGATGCAGCTGAATACCAGTATTTTACATGGAGCGACTGCCTATCTGACCTCCACAACCCAGTTAATACTGGGAAATACGATACCACTTGATAAGACTGGTGTCAGACTTTTGGGGCCACTGACTACCTGTAACGACTGTCAAAGATGGACAAATGACAGCCGGGACCAACGGCTTAACGTGCTTTCCGAGACACGGAGGAAACTCGGTATGTAAGGGTGGTCACCCATTCACAGACCAACCTAGGCAAGCTTGGCTTAACCTAAAGATCGACCCGAGCGGCTGGATATTTTTTAGCCACGAGCTCCTCAATGAGATGTGAAATATTTCTATCGAAATCATAAACATTAAAAAAAACTTAATCCTAATCAAGTTTCCTGTTTCATGTATTTTTATTAAACTTACTTTTATGTTACAAAAACAGGTACAACTAATCTATCTAATGTACATACGTAATTGCTTATCCTAACTTCCTTACTGTAACTTTGTTACCTTTTACGCATAAACCATTGAACCGATAATCCTGAAATTTAGCATATACCTACGTTGTCATGTGTACAGTTTTAAAGAGTACCGAGTTTTACTTTTTATTATTTTAATCTTATCCGTATCTGACCGTACTGGCATCACTTTCATTTTGAGCCCTATCAGAATACCAGCGCTGTGACGTTTTTTAATGTTACAGCACCATGCTGAGATAGGGGCCTTTTGGCCTCGTACAGGACCAGTTTCGTTTCTTTTAATTTTTTATCTATGTTTATTTTGTATAAGCTAAACCGTTAATTTGTATGTGTTTTGTCCTGTGCGGGCTAGTAAATGCTTTTTCTTTCTTCTTCTTGCAGAAACGGACACTTTCATTCCGAAGAAGTACCGAAGTTGGAACTCAAGTAGATATTACTACTATTTTTCTACTTGACATACTACATGTGTTCCCACGGAAAACCACAATTACATTCGTATATTATATGTATGTTTTTCCAAGCAATAGGTAAAAATAAAAAATAAAAATGTTTTATTTTATTTTATTTATTTATAATAATATATGGCACCACGTGTCTTTCGAATCAATATTAAATTATATTATAACAACTGATTATAACCCTGATTATTGATTATCAAATTCTAAATTAACGCCAGCAAACCCGCGGTTACTAGCCAGTCCGAAATAAAGTTATCATCAGTAATTCTGTCATCTTTGTATACCATGTTTTATGCGAATAAATATACTATTACTGTTATAATTTTCATTTCCCAAACAAAATATTATTCAGCAGGAAAGACACTCGGAACTAAATAATTATCTTAGTGAAAATTACGAAGAAAACATAAATTAGTTTGCGACGCCTCAAGCCAAGTCTTGTCAAGTACTTGTAATTTATTTTCTTTTAATTATGTAAAGTATCTTTTGTAATGAAAAGGAAATATTTAAAAAACACGAGGCGTTTTTATTCGCGGTCTTAATGTTGCGGTATCGTGGGGACACACACAATCACACACCCACACACACATACACGTGTTTGTGGGTGTGTTTAGAGGTGTGAAGTACACGTTGTTATAATAATAATAAATAATAATAAATAAAATTTATTCAAAAATATAAGGTAAACGTTTGCAGTTTTTCTTAAATCTATGTCAAGTTCACACTATGTCTTGAGCCTGAACTAGGTAATCCTGTGTTTCAGGTTATGAGAGGGTCTTCCAACCCGACGGATGATGTGGCTTGTGGGCTACTGGTACATCACCGATAGTCGATGTCGGGCAAAACACTGTGCTGATGGATGCACGAGAAAGGGGCAAGTTGGAACTTCGGCCTCAAATAATTCCGTAACAAGAAAGTTCCCAAAGATGATCTAGAACTAAACAAGTAAAATTAAATTAAAATTTAAAAAAAAACAATTTTAGTACACAATGTCCTAAAAGTTAAATAGAAAATAGCGCATAGTGGCAGCCATCTTGAATTTATCATAGTGTATACTGTATAGTATTCTACTAGTCAACCCATATGTAATCTGCCAATTTGTGGCGGAGGCCATCTTTGACTGATTTTTATCAAACATAGCTAAGAACACTACCGACTAATTCACCTTTCAAACAAAAAAAAACAAAATCAAAATCGGTTCGTCCGTTCGGGAGCTACGATGCCACAGACAGGCACACACACACACACACAGACACGTCAAACTTATAACACTCCGTCGTTTTTGCGTCGGGGGTTATTAAATCGCAATGGGGAGAACATGTATCTCTCAGCTAGTACTCTGGCTTATCTACTCTGTGATTTCATTAAGGGTCCATTTACACCTTTTATGTCCGTATCTCGCGGAAAACTGATACCGCGATGCAAGATTTTTAGTTCTTAATTTGCGACACAGATGTCACGCGTATTATATATTTTTGTCAATTTGATGATGTTCGCTACATGTACTGTGTGTGTGCGTGTGTGTGAATGTGAAATGCGAGGTTTGCGAAAAGTAGCTAAGTAACTAGTGGGTCATCCTTTGTCTCTTGAGGATGCAATGAGTCAAGGATTATGTCAAGAAGAAAAATCGTAGTATACTACTACTTGAGTTCCAACTTTTGAAACAGTTTGTCTAGGACTTATGCCACAGACTTTTCCCTAAATACCTTTCTTTATTCCTTTTCGTTTATTAAAATAATCTGAGGAAAAGAGGTAAAGAAAAGTATGAAAATATGACTGGTAGAGAATGCCTGTGGCATTAAGTCCGCCTCTGTACTATTGCTTGAAGTGTTAAATAAATAAATAAAATATATAATTGGTTAAATTATATTAATGGTTAAGATAACATTTTTTTTTAAATGTTTGAGAGTAATTTTTAGATTTCCATTTACTCGTATGAAGAATATATATCTAATCATTATTGACTATTCTATTTATTTCCGCCAAAACTAAAAACATGGTACGGGTAATTATGTAAAGATTTAAGAGCAAGGAACTGTTTATTTCATTAGAATTTTTTTCAAATCCGCAGACGTACTGTTATAGGGGTCCCTTGCAAAAGGCTTTTAAAAAAAGAATTGTTTTAATTAAAATGAAGCTTATTAGAGTAAACTTATTTAAGGGACCCTTATGCAACCGATCGCCTCGAAGGTTGGGAATAGACTAACTAGGCTGCTAATTAATATTGCTGGCTATGAGATGACTGAGCCTTATCATGATTGACTCATCGTTTTAGGGTTCAGTGTCTGCTTATAACAGTACGAAGGTCTTCGATATTGGAAATAAATGAATATATCTGGACATTACACACGGCGTCATCTAGTGCACCACAAAGCGACGAGGCTTGGGTCGTGGACATCAGATAGTTGATATACTACATATATACTTTTCTTATGAAAACACATACTTATTATAAATCGAGTTATAGAACTCAAATGAAGTTGGGAGGACACCTAGTAAGACGCGGTGGTGGCAGATGGAGTAAAGCTGTGACCGAATTCCGATGCTCGCCTTTTCTGCCAACACGGTGCGACGCCAGGTTTGACGGGGACGGCTACGCTTTCTTTTTCCTTGGGGATTCCAGTCCAAAGCTTGTTTGGCCATGTGGTCGGGGTCCCTTCCATCTTCACTTGCGACGTTTGATCGGTCGGTCGATCGGGCTCTCGTGGCATTCCTCTAACAGCTCTACGTTGGAGATGGTCTCGGGCCAGTAAATTCCGAGAATATGACGAAAACAGCGGTTGACGAAAATTTGGATTTGGCGTGAGGTGTCCTTTGTGACATTCCACGTTTCGCACCCGTAAAGCATCACGAATTTCACATTAGACCCAAATATCTTAAACTTAATCCTTCGGGTCAGTTTCCGCGAATGCCAAACAGGTCTCAGCTGCACGAAGGTGGCTCGGGCTTTGGCGATCCGTGACGCGATGACTTCTTCACTGCCCCCAGTCTCTGCCACGACGCTCCCGAGGTAAGCGAATGCCAGCCATAAGCTCTTTTAACGTTCATCCTCAAACTAGCTCTCGTGTTAGTGCAAATTCAGAACGTTGGCTACCTAGTGACGCCGTCAGAAATTGTCGGCGGTTATCGGCGCTGGGTCAGCACAAAGTATAATTATAAACTGCCTGCGCCAACTAACTGAGCGGACTGGCGCCGATAAGCATTGGCAGGTCTACGAGTATACGCCCTTATTCCGTTATACCTCTTAATTAAATTAAATTTCAATTTTTATGCTTTTGTGTAATCTCACTGTCATCTAAAAGTAATCCCACTGTTGTCTCGCACAGTTCAGAGTTTTTCCGGTAAATTTCACAGCTTAGTCTAGATTTTCGTAATATCATCAGAGCAAACAGACCAGCTGTTATCATAGTTCTTTTACAAACGACTAACGAGTGTCCAACTCTTTGCATAACAACGGAACAGAACAGGAGGTCGGTGGAAATTGTGAGCACTGTGATTTACATTAATTTGACAAAGCGTGGGAAACTACCAATATTTTTTTTTATTTTCCGTCAGAATTGGATTTTGTTAACGAAGTCATGGGTTTCATCTTTTTTGGACAGAACTATAATTATTTTTCAAAAGTAAAAGTTCTTATAACATCAACTATTTGCCAGTAAAAGTTTTATAAAAATCGGTGCAGCCATTTCGGAGATGTGATGGAACAGACAAAGATCCATTAGGCCGTTAGTCCCGGCTGTCATTTGTGAGACAACCAGTCTTACCAAGGTGTATCAAGTACTAACTGGGCTCTGGAGATCAGATAGGTAGTCATTCCATATAAAATACTGGTATTCAGCTGATTTCGATTAGACTGGGGCTAATCCCAATATACTTAGAACAAGTCAAAGTAGGTGATGATATTATAGAAGAAGACATGCAGACATGCTGTCCAGAATCCCATAAAAATAAAATATCTAAGTACTGAAGAATAAATTAGGACCAACTTCTCTTTAAAAAAATCCCTTCGGCAAGCCGCAGGAGGAAGTAGATTTCGAAAAAGGATTCACACATATTTACATTTTTTACAGGGTGGCCATTTTTCATTATTTTTGCGATAGAACGGACCGTTTTCGAGATATAAGCAAATTACGAATTAGAACCAGCTACGACTTCATGACGCACGCTCACACCCACACTCACTGTGTGTGTGTCACCACAGCTAGCAAGACTTTTAGGACAATTTATTTTCAAACAACTGCAGTCTGCGAGGCAACATCCGATGACTAATGCTGACGGCTGACAAACAGATGGCTTGGCGCGCTTTAAGGTGTCGCTTCACAGCCTCTTTGAGGAGTGGCTAGAGAGGCGCCACGGCGTCCTCACCTTCCGCCTGACGCAGGTCCTCACCGGACACGGATGTTTCGGGAGGTACCTGCACCGAATCGGGCGGGAGGAAACGCCCGGGTGTCTCCACTGTGAGGATCGACCGGAGGACACGGTGGAGGTCTGCCCTGCGTGGGCGGAGCACCGCCGTGTCCTCGTAGCGGCGATCGGCGGCGGCGACCTCTCGCGTCCGGCCCTGGTTCAATCCATGGTCCGGAGCGAGACGGAATGGGAAGCCGTCACCTCCTTCTGCGAAGCAGTCATGCTAGCGAAGGAGGTGGCGGAACGAGAGAGGGAGAGATCCTCCCTTCCCGGCCGCCGCGGGAGACGCACCGGGCGTCGGGGGCCACGTGGTGGCTACCGGCCACCGTAGATGCGGGCCTGTGGACGGTTAGCTATGGGCTAGCTAGCCGTCCGTCCGTCTAGTGACGACAGGCCGTGTCGACGGCGCGTTCATGTTCCACGCGCGCCTCAAAGAGATGTCAGCATAAGAGAGGGGCCCGCAAGGGCCGAAGCCTGCCGGGGTTGCGGGACTGTTCGAAAGAGATACCGCGGCCCCGGAACGTAACGGGCGAGGAAGGAACATGGATGGGTTTTAGTCAGTAAAAGTCTGACACTCCCTCCCGCTCCGCCCAGAGTGGGAGAAGTCATTAATTTGATGATTTCCCATCCTAAAAAAAATACCTATGTTATTTTGAAGTTTCTAACTATCTGAAAATAATAGTAATACTAGAATCTTACAACTTACTTATTGTTACCCTTAATTTTGAAAGTTCTAGGGATTTATCTTAATTCATTTAGAATTTATAACATATCTAAAACTTTAACTTCAATTATCTCAAAACTCACTTTTTGGTGTAACGCCTTTGTTGCACCTTTTGCTTCATTGCGACCTGTAGTGTGGCTGATACACATATATCCGCGTCATAAGTGAGAGACCAACAGGTAGTTTTTTTTTGAGGAAATCTACCTAATGGAAAGAAAAATCACCCACAATAAGTTAACAAACTCTTTGAAGCTTAAACAACATAGTAATATAGTTAAAAATACATTACTTTGGCAGACAGTGCTTTTAATATACCTTTTTCACCTCATATAGAGGTATAGAGCTCATAAAGGTACTGTCGTAAAAATGTAATAAAGCTTGCACTCCGGTGGATTAGCTGAGCGATTAATATTGCGAACTTTATTTCTTGACTCACCTTATGAAGAGGTGAGCCTTAAAGCATGCGATAATACCTTTTGTATGAGTTTAATGGGCTCCTATTAACAAGTTACATTAAATTAAAAATTAAAATAAGAACCTCTGACACATTGGGTCATAATTTTTGGTACAATGTTCCTTATCGCTGCTTACGGGTAGAGTGTGAATTAATAGAAATCGTCACGTAACAAAATTACGTATGGTATGTGTGTGTGAATATTCCTCATTCCCCTTCAACATAGTGTGCTCGTACATTATTGTACTAGTCAAGATGTCAAGCCCTATCATTTGATACCCATATTGAGGGAGTTGTTGAATAAATATGTAATCTTTAGGCAGCCATATTGGACTGATTGTTATCAAACATAGCTAAGAACACTCCCGACTAATTCACCTTTCAAACAAAAAAAAACAAAATCGAGCTACGATATCACAGACAGACTTGACTTTGACTTTGAGTTGAGACTTTGACTTGTCTGTGTGTGTGACACACACAGACAAGTCAAACTTATAACACCCCGTTGTTTTTGCGTCGGGGGTTAAAAAGTAATTGAAGATGATTAAGACATCGCTGCGTAACACTGGTCACTTTCTCTCACTCGCTGCCTAGGCTGGTCTGTGGATGGGTGACCGCCCATCACATACCGAGTCTCCTCCATGCTTCGGAAAGCACGTTAAGCCGTTCGTCCCGGCTGTCAATTAAGATCTTTGACACTCGTTACTGGTAGTCAGTGGTCCAAAAGTCTGACAACCTGTCTTACCAAGTGGTATCGTATTACCCAGTACTAACTGGGCTGTATAGGTCAGATAAACAGTCGTTCTATGCAAAACCAGTAGGTATTCAGCAGCATCCGGTTAGACAAGAAGCCGACCTCAACATAGTTGGGAAAAGATAATGATTAGTTTCGTTGATTAGTTATAAAATTTGACTGTTCTGTCAACTCAACAATTTTGATAACTTATCAGTTTATTCGAGTTGTCAGCTAGCTATTCACGAAGAAAAAATATAATTATCAAATGTGGACAGTAACCATGACGACAGTATTAAAAAAATACAAATCTATTCAGTCAGTCAGTTCGGTTATTGAAAAATAATGGACACGTATTTTTTGTTTTTTCAAATCCATGTATTTTGACAATGATAAAACGCACAAAACTCGGGAGTAGAGGTTCGTGACGTCAAATCTCGCTAAAATAATACCTAGGCGTGACGTATTGAGAATTTTAAAAGCGTCGTATCTTCGTCAATTTTGGTTTAAATAACAAAATAAAAAATAGGAGTCAAATTTTTGTTGATAATCTAACTGACTGACTAATAATATTTTTTTAGTCGTCTCCCCTATTGAACTTGCTGTAAGAACCCCCATCCCTATTTAATACGCCAATACGGCAAGCCAATGTAGTAAGGTCATAAGGGCAAAGCTGGCTTGTATGAAAGTATTGCCACTACACTGATTGGGTATTATTTTAAAAGTAACCTTATCTCATAGGTATTTTGGTTAAATAGATTTATACGAAAAATGAAAAAAAAAATGTCGATAGAAAAGAGCTTGGAACATTTTCAATGAAGCGTTGCCGGATTAATATCCGCCATTTTGTGTTTTTTTTTCAAAGGAACGGCCACGTATAAATCCTATATTAATCGATAGCTGGCAGTAATACAATTATACAAACAAGTTTTGTGTGAGACATCATGTTCAAAGTTAAAATTCATTCACTGATAACATTATCAACACAACTTTGATTTGATCTGGGGGTCTGGGGGGCAGAATATAATATGAATCACGTTAAAAAATTTAAATTCTAAAAGTGGACTTTATTGTCATAACTGTAAAGTCCATTTTAAGAATTTTGTTTTTTTTTTTTATTTAGGCCCGCAGACACGCACAAAACATTTATCAATCTAAAGCTACTAGCATCAATACAAATATTTTTTTTTAGTAATCCGGCGATAAACATCTTCTTGCCTTTAATATGTAATCATAAAATGATTCATTGTTAATGATGTACCTAAGGCTTGTTTTAAGATAATCAAATCCTGAGTGAAGCTCGCTGTTGTACAGAAGCTTTATTTTCTTAATGTTGTGTGTATTTTTTGTGCGTGCATTATGAATAAGAATGATTCAAAATATCACAATCCGCAAGCCAAAAATGGGCGGTTATAAAAAAAACCTTCTGTTTAATTATATTTTGACCGCGTAGATATTGCATTTTTAAACGGATTTAAGAATAAAAATAAATGCCACGATTCAGCGTTTCTCTCATCGCGAATTAGTTTCCTCAAAGTCGATTCATCGTCTCAGAACGCCGCGACGAGAAGCAATTAATTTTGCAAAAGTCTCAAAAGTCAAATGTTTTTCTTTGGAGACCAACCTTTACAACTTTGAAAAATAAACTTTATTACTTGTTAACTTTTGGTTCAAAATATATGATAAACTTTTGTAATAAGCTATATTCCAATTTCCAATTTTTTATTAATGTATAAAACTTAGATTGACATAATTGTTTTGTTTCTTTGATGAATAGCTTTTGCACGCGTATTCGATTGCGATGGGTGTACCATATTGGATATCGATCAACTATAAATCGAAGGTTTAAATACTCGAACGTTATGACCATTAGGATCGTTCGATTTATAGTCGCCGATCAATAAAATTAATATTCGATTAATAATAATATATATTTATGTAATATATATTTATATAAATATACGTATATTATTATTATATATATTTAATAATATTTATACTTACCCGTTATAATCTATGAAACTTGGGGCAATCATTATGTACCTACCTAGCCTTTTCCCAACTATGTTGTGGTTGGATTCTTGTCTATCCGAATGCAGCTGAATACCAGTATTTTAAATGGAGCGACTGCCTATCTGACCTCCACAACCCAGCAGGGGGGTGAAACTTCCATACATTGGCTTCAAACAAAATTTTCATAGATAGTGCTGCCATCTGTGAGTTTAGGTACACCAACTGTTATAACGAGAACAGCTATTTTAGACTAGCGGTGACCGCGGTTGCCCTTGTGACTAATAGTTCACAAGTTCGAATCCTCAAAAACTAACAGCGCCATCTAACAGTTTGGGTACACATTTTCGAAAACCAGAGTTGCGCATCTATCTTGTATTATATAGTGTATTATCTATGACAACCCAGTTAGTACTGGGTAATACTCCTTGGTAAGACTGGTACTAATAATTTTGGGCCCCTGACTATCTGTTATCTCAGTTAAAAGTCTACAAATGACAGCCAGGATCAACAGCTTAGCGTATTTTCCGAGGCACGGAGGAAACTCAGTATGTAATGGGTGGTCACCCATCCACAGACCTACCTAGGCAAGCATGGCTTAAGCTAAAGATCGACCCTAGCGGCTGTTTTATTTAGCAACGTTCTCCTCGGAGACAATGTACGAGAAGCTTCAAGATAGTGTAAAGATTACCCCCGACATCCAAACATAAAAACCTTATCTCTTTATAATAACTAACCCCTAACCCATCTCTCACCCATTCCGAGAAACGAAATGTCAATGAGTGAGTCAGTGAGTGAGTGGTGTTGTAGTTTTATATAATACTAGCTGACCCGCGCAACTTCGTCTGCGTAAGACGAACCAACAGTTCCTAAAATTAGCGCATTCAACCAACCAAACAAACATACTGTGCAGCTTTATAATATTATTGCAGATTCAAGTAAGTAACAATTTATTTTTTCTCGAATAGGTTTACATTAATCGCCAAATATTCTACTTATGTTTTTCCAAATAAGGGCTCTTCCCTCGACTGCCTTACGTTTCTATCCTTGGGCACTCGACGATATCATACTCCAGCTAGGTCGAAAGTTCTCATCAAGTGGCATGACTGAGCGGCGACACGTTAAAGCTGCTTCAAACTGTTGCGGACCTCCTCCTGTTCCTTCTCCAAAGACAGACCTTCGATCACAGTCAAACTACAGCCAGGTCTAAAGTTGTCAAAAAGGTTTATGAAATAACATAATGGTTTACTCGTATGCCGCCCAAGGTCCTCTGTCTTGGCTTTACATGCCGTCGAGAAATAACTCTCAGGCATGCTGTGGTTTTCTTACGATGTCTTTCTTCACCGAAGCAAGCGATCCTTCCTTCCTTATCGTGTGGTTAGTTGCCTAACCTGGAGTCAGAGTTTGTATGCCGCCAATGGGCCTCTTAGAAAATATATCTCAGGCATGCTGATTTCCTCACGATGTTTCAGCAAGCGATGATTATACAATACGCACATGAATCCGAAAAATCAGAAGTGCGTGACTTTGATTCGAACACGACTATTTTCAACATAAAATGGGACAAACTTTGTGATACACGCTTTTCAATGAAAAAAATCATGAAAATCGGACTTCTCTGGAAAAAGTTATGCGTCATCATCATCATCATCCATAGTCCGACTTCACCCACTGCTGGGTACAGGCCTCTCTTTGTTTTTGCCAAGTTCTACGCTCTTGTGCCAGTCTCATCCAGGATATTCCCGCAATGGCAACAATATCGTCTGCTTATCTCACCGCTGGACGACCAAAACTTCTGTTTCGATTTCTAGAACGCCACTTGGTCACAGCTTTACTCCACCTGACAGCACCGCGCCTTGCTAGGTGTCCTGTCCTACTCCATTTGAATTATCATCATTCATCATTATTTCAGCCGAAAGACGTCCACTGCTGGACACAGGCCTATCAAGTGTCGCCACATTGACCGGTCTCGTGGGACTCGCATCCAACGGAATCTTGCAACTTTCATCAGGTCATTTGAGTATTGCTCACCTACATAAAGAAAACAGGCGTTGAATTGCGAGCCTCTTCCAAAAAACCAAACATGAGCCATCTGACACGGGCGAATGTCAGTATCATTCTTTCACGGAAAATCATAACACCGCGATTCAGAAAATGGAGTCAAATCCATGCTTTAAAAGCGGTCGAACAGAGACACTACCGCCTATGTAGATTTTTAAAGCAGGGTCATGTTGACTACTCTCTTCTTCTCTATCGTGTGATTTTTATTCATTAGTACCATTTTGGTTCAATAGATGTCATTGCATGAATCCTTAAATAAGTTCTCCTTAAAAACTTTAAAGTCATATATATTTTGATGGAGAGCACCGATTACAAAGAAACGAAACCTTCTCTAAGTTTTTGATTTTATGCACAATATTAATTTGAGCATTGAATCAAACCACATTGGTTTTATAATTTACACGTGATGCTATAACAAAAGGGCTACGTAGAGACAGATGAAAATTAAAGAAATTCTTTAACAGCTTAAGCGCCATGTTTACAGATTTATTATTTGAAATAATAGATTCCCAAACTGTCGTTTAAGTGTTAAAAAAAGTATGTTTAAAACAATGATTTGGAAATCTTAAGCTTTAAAAAAAAAAAAAAAAATACTTTGTCACAAAAAGTGAAAACCGTGTGGGTTTTGAACGTGCGAACCAAAGTTACTATCGGCATTCTTACAGAATTAAACACAATCAAAAAGAATACAATGTTTTTACTGAAGCTTGAACTTGCGACACAATGTTCCACAGGCGGTAGCCGTCACCGACGGACTATTTGTTCTAATGACAATATGTTTAAAATAGTTATTCTATAACAAAGCATGTTATGACAGTTGTCAGTTGTTAAACAGTTGGAAAATATAGACGAAATGCAATATTGCTCACCCCCGTAAGTAATTAGCGTGATAATATATAGCCTATGTCCTTCCCTAGGTTGAAATACATCTCCTTGCCAAATTTCTTTGCGATCCGATCAGCCATTTTGTTGTGAAAAGGTAGCAAACAGACAGACAAACAGAGTTACTGTCGCATTTATAATATTGGTATGGACATATCACACGTCTCCGAAATCATACATTACAATGAAGTTCTTGAGTGCATTGAGTTTCTGCTTGAATACTCGTGCTGTAATGTCGTGACGAAAGCTATTATCATTTAGATTATTTCGTTTATCAAAATATCAGCAGGTAGTAATGCATCATACGCACAATGAGTTTCCCTGACACGCAGAATCAAATTATCGCAAGACTCTAAATTCTCGCCAGCGACCTTAAATAATGGCAACTTCGTTCAACGTCAACAAAATGTGAAGATAAGCAAACTATATAAATGAAAAGTATGTATTTAAAAATGTTTAAAATCTTACAGCTATCAAAAAAAAAAAAAATGGTTACAAACACTAAAAGTAAAAAGCGGTTGGGGATCGAATAAAATCTTAGACCAATAAAAAATCGAAATAAATCACAAAAATTAATCTAAAGGGGCCGGGGTTTGAACCTTCGATCAGTGGGTCATAGGCGGCCTTGAATCTATTAGGATATCTGTTCCACTGACAGTTTGCCTAAAATAGCTACTGACATGCATGCGGTGAAACAATTGAAGACTTTGGACATGCTGGGTTAATTTCGTGTTTTTTTTTTAAATACCATATTTTTTTTTTCATAAGAACCTTCTCCTGGCAATAACAGATACAACAAAAAAAGAATTAGTGAAATCGGTCCAGCCGTTCACGCGTGATGCCGTGACCAAGAGAAATAGGGATTCATTTTTATATATAGAGATTTGATCTTGACTTGATCCATGCGTCATGTTCGTGAACGGGCGCTGTCACTTGTGACTGGTCATCTCTTAGTTGCGATGGCTTATTTGAATGAATCATTTTGTTTTTGTTTTTACTAAGAGTATCAATACTTTTAACATGCACATTTTGCTACATTGTTCGCACAAAATACTATCTCAACTGGAATGATGTAACCAAGATTTTGTATCAATAATTTGATTTATAATAGTGCCATGGCCATGGAGTTTCTTGCCTATTTATCTCCATAAATATCTACGCTAGACAATGTGCAACTGCAGTACTTTCACAGTGTTTATGTCTTGTGACTTAGACTGTAGCTACATTTACTGTTCATCTTTGTTTCGACGGTTGAAAAGTGCCTGTAACTGACCTATACTTAAAATAAATGCTTTGAGTTGATTTGTCTTGAAGGTGACTGTATTACTGTACACTTTCGCCGGGATACGTCAACGCAGGTTGAGTGCGAAACCGTAGATAGGAGCGCTCGGCTACTGGTGTTACTCACTTGTGATTTTTCCCGATGTCCACAACCAGCTTGTCCACCACTACGGGACAGTAACACGATTTAAAAAAAAATGTCTTGACAAAGTCGTGTCACTGTCCACCAGAGGTGCCTCATCATCTTTCTGTCCTTGTCCCATGTTACTTGAGGTCGGCGCAACACGTTTTTCTCTTCCATTCTCCTCTGTCAACTGTCATGCTATCATTTTTGAGCTAAAAACTTCTTTAGGAGCGTTGAGCACTTTTTGGGGAGCAAAAATCACGGAACTCGCATGACCGTCACCTAACGCTTCGTAGCACTCGTAGCCAATCCTCTACGGCGTAGCACGACGTAGGCGTACGCGGGGCACAACCTGTAGCAGATATAGATTACTTAGTTTTCACCTCTATCTGCAGTCCTCAAAGACTGTTTTACATATTTTATTAATTGTGTCAAAGTGACAGTAGTAGACAAGCAGATGGTGGACATCGGGAATCATGGCACGCTTGGCTGTACAGTTGTACACTCCCGCACTCACGGTAACACAAAGTAGGTACAAAACTGTTTTATGTCCGTAACATCACCATCTCAGGTCCAGTTGAAAACCAGCGTCGGGCACTAGCTGCTCGTCAGTATGCTGAACTGGGGCTATTTGGCGCAGCCGTGAGACACACAATTTTTCCTTTTTTTTTAGTTTTTAGTTTTACAGTGTACATTTAAGTTTTTTATTTTGTTTTCACTTACTTTATTGTTTTATTTGTTGTGTGCGCTTATGGCATGTGCCAAATAAATATGTTTTCTTTCTTTTCTTTCACTCACACTGCGTCGGAGTACCTCGACGACAGTGTGCAGTCACCTTTATAATGGCAGCCGTCGACACAATCTTCAGTTTAAAGTGACGAGAAAGTCCAGCGTTTATAAACAGGCTTCATAATAGAATAGTTGTGTACAGAGGCTAGGCGAGAATGAAAAAGAAGAAGGAACTTATTGTGTGAAAAGATAGTTAGTTTTTGTTTTGTTACTACCTAAGCAGGTTTACTTTGTGTAATTAATTTATTTTATTGCCACTGCTTTCAGAATGGTGCAAGGAAATATAGCGAGGAACGAGAAATGCGCTTACGTGGCGGCTCCAAAATAATAATAAATCATCTGTCTATATTATTTATCTCTATATATAAAAATGAATCCCTATTTCCCTTGGTCACGGCATCACGCGTGAACGGCTGGACCGATTTCACTAATTCTTTTTTTGTTGTATCTGTTATTGCCAGGAGAAGGTTCTAATGAAAAAAAAATATGGTATTTAAAAAAAAAACACGAAATTAACCCAGCATGTCCAAAGTCTTCAATTGTTTCACCGCATGCATGTCAGTAGCTATTTTAGGCAAACTGTCAGTGGAACAGATATCCTAATAGATTCAAGGCCGCCTATGACCCACTGATCGAAGGTTCAAACCCCGGCCCCTTTAGATTAATTTTTGTGATTTATTTCGATTTTTTATTGGTCTAAGATTTTATTCGATCCCCAACCGCTTTTTACTTTTAGTGTTTGTAACCATTTTTTTTTTTTGATAGCTGTAAGATTTTAAACATTTTTAAATACATACTTTTCATTTATATAGTTAGCTTATCTTCACATTTTGTTGACGTTGAACGAAGTTGCCATTATTTAAGGTCGCTGGCGAGAATTTAGAGTCTTGCGATAATTTGATTCTGCGTGTCAGGGAAACTCATTGTGCGTATGATGCATTACTACCTGCTGATATTTTGATAAACGAAATAATCTAAATGATAATAGCTTTCGTCACGACATTACAGCACGAGTATTCAAGCAGAAACTCAATGCACTCAAGAACTTCATTGTAATGTATGATTTCGGAGACGTGTGATATGTCCATACCAATATTATAAATGCGACAGTAACTCTGTTTGTCTGTCTGTTTGCTACCTTTTCACAACAAAATGGCTGATCGGATCGCAAAGAAATTTGGCAAGGAGATGTATTTCAACCTAGGGAAGGACATAGGCTATATATTATCACGCTAATTACTTACGGGGGTGAGCAATATTGCATTTCGTCTATATTTTTCAACTGTTTAACAACTGACAACTGTCATAACATGCTTTGTTATAGAATAACTATTTTAAACATATTGTCATTAGAACAAATAGTCCGTCGGTGACGGCTACCGCCTGTGGAACATTGTGTCGCAAGTTCAAGCTTCAGTAAAAACATTGTATTCTTTTTGATTGTGTTTAATTCTGTAAGAATGCCGATAGTAACTTTGGTTCGCACGTTCAAAACCCACACGGTTTTCACTTTTTGTGACAAAGTATTTTTGTTTTTTTTTTTAAAGCTTAAGATTTCCAAATCATTGTTTTAAACATACTTTTTTTAACACTTAAACGACAGTTTGGGAATCTATTATTTCAAATAATAAATCTGTAAACATGGCGCTTAAGCTGTTAAAGAATTTCTTTAATTTTCATCTGTCTCTACGTAGCCCTTTTGTTATAGCATCACGTGTAAATTATAAAACCAATGTGGTTTGATTCAATGCTCAAATTAATATTGTGCATAAAATCAAAAACTTAGAGAAGGTTTCGTTTCTTTGTAATCGGTGCTCTCCATCAAAATATATATGACTTTAAAGTTTTTAAGGAGAACTTATTTAAGGATTCATGCAATGACATCTATTGAACCAAAATGGTACTAATGAATAAAAATCACACGATAGAGAAGAAGAGAGTAGTCAACATGACCCTGCTTTAAAAATCTACATAGGCGGTAGTGTCTCTGTTCGACCGCTTTTAAAGCATGGATTTGACTCCATTTTCTGAATCGCGGTGTTATGATTTTCCGTGAAAGAATGATACTGACATTCGCCCGTGTCAGATGGCTCATGTTTGGTTTTTTGGAAGAGGCTCGCAATTCAACGCCTGTTTTCTTTATGTAGGTGAGCAATACTCAAATGACCTGATGAAAGTTGCAAGATTCCGTTGGATGCGAGTCCCACGAGACCGGTCAATGTGGCGACACTTGATAGGCCTGTGTCCAGCAGTGGACGTCTTTCGGCTGAAATAATGATGAATGATGATAATTCAAATGGAGTAGGACAGGACACCTAGCAAGGCGCGGTGCTGTCAGGTGGAGTAAAGCTGTGACCAAGTGGCGTTCTAGAAATCGAAACAGAAGTTTTGGTCGTCCAGCGGTGAGATAAGCAGACGATATTGTTGCCATTGCGGGAATATCCTGGATGAGACTGGCACAAGAGCGTAGAACTTGGCACAAACAAAGAGAGGCCTGTACCCAGCAGTGGGTGAAGTCGGACTATGGATGATGATGATGATGACGCATAACTTTTTCCAGAGAAGTCCGATTTTCATGATTTTTTTCATTGAAAAGCGTGTATCACAAAGTTTGTCCCATTTTATGTTGAAAATAGTCGTGTTCGAATCAAAGTCACGCACTTCTGATTTTTCGGATTCATGTGCGTATTGTATAATCATCGCTTGCTGAAACATCGTGAGGAAATCAGCATGCCTGAGATATATTTTCTAAGAGGCCCATTGGCGGCATACAAACTCTGACTCCAGGTTAGGCAACTAACCACACGATAAGGAAGGAAGGATCGCTTGCTTCGGTGAAGAAAGACATCGTAAGAAAACCACAGCATGCCTGAGAGTTATTTCTCGACGGCATGTAAAGCCAAGACAGAGGACCTTGGGCGGCATACGAGTAAACCATTATGTTATTTCATAAACCTTTTTGACAACTTTAGACCTGGCTGTAGTTTGACTGTGATCGAAGGTCTGTCTTTGGAGAAGGAACAGGAGGAGGTCCGCAACAGTTTGAAGCAGCTTTAACGTGTCGCCGCTCAGTCATGCCACTTGATGAGAACTTTCGACCTAGCTGGAGTATGATATCGTCGAGTGCCCAAGGATAGAAACGTAAGGCAGTCGAGGGAAGAGCCCTTATTTGGAAAAACATAAGTAGAATATTTGGCGATTAATGTAAACCTATTCGAGAAAAAATAAATTGTTACTTACTTGAATCTGCAATAATATTATAAAGCTGCACAGTATGTTTGTTTGGTTGGTTGAATGCGCTAATTTTAGGAACTGTTGGTTCGTCTTACGCAGACGAAGTTGCGCGGGTCAGCTAGTTCATAATAAAATATCTTCATCATATTGCTATAATGTGGCTGGCAGGCTTGTCTAGACACTTTAAAGACACCTAAAGGGTTGTCTTTTTTAAACTTTCACGATCAGAACACATTATAAAACATATGACATCCGGGTATTTATCGCGAAACCTAAAGGGTTAATGGGAATAGTGATAAACTTCTAGTGGGTTCGAATTTTGTTTGGCACTTTATTTGAATTGGTTTGTTACTGTGTAAATGAGATTTCAGAACAAATATGTTATGTTACGATGCTTTTGACCTATAAATTAATGTCGTAGGGGCAAAGTTCAAAGTCCCATTGCCAAACTTAAGTGGCAATGGGCAGGACACATTGCTCGCAGAACGGATGGCCGATGAGGTCGAAAAGTTCTGGAGTGACGACGGCGAACCGGAAGACGTTGTGTTGGAAGGCCTCCCACTAGCTGGACAGGTGATCTGGTGAAGATGCAAATCGCATGGGACCGGTCAATGTGGCGACTCTTTGGGGGAGGCCTATGTCCAGCAGTGGACGTCTTTCGGCTGAAATGATGATTATGATGATGAGCAAATTTCTCTTCGAACACAAACAAAGACATTTCAACTAAAGCTAACAACAGACTACCGTCGTTTGTCTAGTGGTCGTAAGCAGCACGACTGGATTTGATTTCCGGGTCGGACAAAATGTTATTGTGTTCCATCAGAAAATTCTTATTAGGAGCCATGGGACCTAAATATGCGCCCGGTTGATGGCAGTAGGCTCTCCCCCTATAACATGGGACTCAACATAACAGGCGAAATGTGGGTGTACTAATAGATTCACATTTTCTTAGCCCTTCGGGGCAAACATTTTATCTTCTTCGACTTCGTTCGCGTGAATTTCCCGCTTGCAACATTTCTTATTGCTGCTCCGCTCCTATTGGTCATAGCGTGATGTTTGATATCCTATAGCCTTCCTCGATAAATGGACTATCCAACGCAAAAGGAATTTTTCAATTCGAGCCAAGTTCCTGAGATTAGCGCGTTCAACCAAACAAACAAACTCTTCTGCTTTAAAATAATTGGTATAGATATGATGTAATGTAATGTGATGTCTGTAGATATGATGTTATGTTCTGATAAAGCTAATAATAATATAATCAACTTGCAAATACCAACTGGTTAATGTCGGCATTGTAGAAACGTAAACCTCTATGGGTTTAGTTTTTTCAATACACTACCTCGAAAACTTGTTCTTTTCGCACTACGATTAGGTTCAAAATGCAGTACCTATATTTCACACACGTGCGTTTCTTGATATTTTTTACACACTTGTGTGGGAATGAAAATTGCCACAGATACCTATACTTAGGCCAAATTGGTTCAATGCCCATAGTCAGAGGTGAGTGTTTTTATTTTAATTTCGGCAAAGCAATATGCGTAATTTTTTGAACATTCAAATTGTGTTTATAAATTGAATATCATAGATAAACATGATCATTTGAAACTAATATTTACTTTTTAAACAATTTAACATTTATTTCTGTTCTAAATTCAAAAACATAAAAGATTTTTATTTTTTTTATAATAGGCTGTTTAGCGGCTTCACACCTTTGCTTCTCCTTCAACCTGGCGAAAGCAGGGCGCGGAAGAAAAAGAAACTTAAGGTCATAGTTTCATAAACATTCATGATTGATTTTTTATTTTTATTTTTCAAAAGTGTATTGAAAAACGTCGTTTGATACATGTGGACATTCGTTATTGCAGGTCTCGGCTCAAAAACACCCTCGCCTACGGCTCGTGTGTTAATTCGGCCTCGAATACAATAACAAACTTTTTCCAGCTGTATAAAAATTTACTGTTAATTAACAGGCACACACTTTGAAAATAAGAATAAGATAAGAAAATGTTTAAATAGAACTAGGCGTCCGACAAAGTGACCGTACTCTTTGATGTCATTTCTGCGTCAAGGAAACCATTTATTTTTTTCTGTTTACATTAATCGAATTTAAAAATCAAAGCGACGTATTTATAGTCCGCGGCACGAAAAGCTATAATTTGTGTAAACAAAGAATTTCTACCACGATACGTAGAGACAATTCAATCAACAAGAAAATACTCCCAAATTCAAACAACTCGTATTATCATTACGTGTAATACGAAACTAACGAGCAATTTCACTTGGTCGGATTATATTTTGGCGATATAAAGCGCCGTCGTTTAATGTTTTATGGTACTGGTTCCAGTACCATCTGATATCATGGAATTTAAACATCCGTTTTGAAGTAAGTTCACGCTGACGCGATGCTGTCATTTTTGAATTTGATACAAAGGTTGCGAACCCGAATGTGTGTTCACAAAATGTATAGCTACTCGTGGCGGGGACTATAGCAACATTTTTTCGGAAAACAAGATAAAATCTATATCGGGACTACCAGCAACGAGGTAAACAATTATCAGTCAATCGATGGGCACTATTCGTAGGAACTAAACGCATTAATCGGTGACTCGAATTAACGCGTCGGGGATATCACCGACCCTATCGGTCAGTCAAACCACAGTGTAACTACTTACAGTGGTAAAAAGGGAAAATTTTAACAGATTTAGGTCCATGCTCACCGAAAAGATAACGGTCTGACTATCTAAACATGGCTGTCACTGTGACATGTTCCCATACAAAAATGTGTTTTAAACAGCTGTTTTTAGATAATCAGACCGTCATCTTTTGGGTGAACATGGACTTTATTGTGCGGGGGTTGGTTAAACGGTTGGTCCCAGTTGTCATTTATAGATCTTTGACAGTCCCTATAGGTAGTCAGTGGCCCAATAAGTTTGAAAACCAGTCTTACCAAGCGGTATCGTACTAACTGGGTTGTGGAGGTCAGATAGTCAATCGCTCCATGTAAAATACTGGTATTCAACTGCATCCGGTTGGACTGGAAGCTGACCCTAACGTAGTTGGGAAAAAGTTAGACAGAAGTTAGAGGTGTATTTTGTGTTTGCTAGGTCCTGTGTTCGATTTTTAGGCCTGGAAAAGAGTCAGTCGGTCTTTCCATCAGAAAGGAGATATTTTTTTTTTGTTCGGAGACAAGGCCACCCACATAAATTGTAGCATTTAATAATGAAACGTACATTGATTTCTTCCTTACAACCTCTAGATTACAGTGGTTAAATTAGTTTAGTCTTGTCTAACTGGAATAAATGCGAAAAATCTGCAAAAACACTTACGAAAACCAAAATAAACAGAAAAAGTAAATGTTAAAATAATGAAGTTGTCTGTCAACCACAAAAAAAGTGGATTTATAACGTTCCGTGCCACGTTGATTGTTTTAACCATCTAAGCGATTTTAGTGTAAACCTTTAAAAATAGCATTATAATGCTCACAGTTTAATATCTTTTTGTTTTTTACATTCTATTCTGACTTTATTATAATTATAGCAGATATGATTACCTACGGGTAGGTACCGTACTTTTTTTTAGTAAACGGAAAAAACGCCCCTATCCACGTAAGTATTTTCTGCCTAATGACATTTACCACAACAGGAATGATTTGACTAGCAAAAAAATATCATAACATAGCTTATTTATCATGATTTTAAGATTCCGGTTTCATTTCTATGTAATATTTCGTTTAAAACGATGGTAAAATGGTTACTTTTGTTGGGGTAATATGAATAATAAATGCAACGACCAGATGGGCCCAAAAAAAATGTCTCCTTTGTTGGTAGCAGTATTTTACTTAAAATAACAACACCTATTTATTACATGTCATAATCTGCCTAGCCTTTTCCCAACTATTATGGGGTCGGCTTCCTTATCAGGATGCAGCTTAAAACCAGTATTTTACATGAAGTGACTGCCTTGTTATTCTTCGTCGTGTCGATGATTTCTCTTTTTTCAGCGACTGCCTATCGCCTCTTATTATTTTTTTTTTATTATGGAATTAATTATTGTTTTTGTCATATTTGATAGTAATTATTGATTTGATTGAATAATTTATTTGTTGCTGACGATAATTGTTAACTTATGTTTATGTTAATGTTTATTTTTACTAATTATTAATGTTACTTGTATGGAATTAAATAAAGCTTAATTAATATTATTATTATAATACAGTACTCCTTGGTAAGACTGGGTGGCAGACTTTTTGGGCCACTAAACACTTATCACATGTGTGATTTCATCACTACATAACATAATTTAATAACTGGAGAACTATGTGTATACTATTAAGTTTACTTTTGTCTTTGCTCAACGGGGAAACAGTCGGTGTGTTTTGCTATCGAGCAATGTGAAAAAAAACATGCGAGGCAGTTTTTGCAAACTGCTGATAGAAGAGAAAACATGGTGCTACGCCGTAGCGGATCGGCTACGAGTGCTACGAAGCGTCAAGTGACAGTCACGAGAGTTCCATGATTTTAGTTCACTCAAAAAGTTCTCGAGGCACATGAAGTGTTCACTTCAAAAAAACTGAAACTTCTCATGACGTTTGTCATTTTATTGACCCAAGAACTGATGACACTGTAAGTACAGACACTGTGGCCATACCCGGCGATCAATCGGGCTAATTTGTAGCCACTTACACGGATTGGATTCCGAATTACCGCCCAGAGGTTGGTCTAGCTGTTAGTCTACATTATGATGCGAATAGATTTGATCGCTTGTGGATGACCTTCTAATGGTCCACCATTTTTTTCCAATGATTGGTGATTATTATTGACTATTTTATATAAAAAATTAGGCTATCCCGTCTTAATGTATTCTTTATTTATTTTGGTTGTGATCAGATGATAATCTCTATTAACATCTGTATTCTTTGTAGGTACGGTAGACCACTTTATAACCTTATCACTCAGGGCATGGCTGAAAAGTGTTTGATCGTCAGGGAACTCGGTAGTACGGTCGAACAAGAAAGAAAGAAAGAAAGAAAGAAAAAGCATTTATTGGCCCATACAGGACAAAACACATAAAAAATAACATTATTTACGAATATTGAAAACTAAACATAGATAAATAAAAAAATAAATAAAAAGAAATGAAAGGTCCTGAACAAGGCCAAAAGGCCCCCTATCTCAGCATGGTGCTGTAACATTAAAAAACGCCACAGCGCTGGTATTCTGATAGGGCCCAAAGTGAGAGTGATGCCACGGTCAGATACGGATAAGATTAAAATAATTAATAAAAAATAAAGTGTAGATGAATAAACAATACATAAATGTGTAGTATAATAAAATACGGGGAAAAAACTAGTACACCTACGCCCCACGGAACCATATTATTCACCAAACTGTGCCATGACTTCACTGGCAACACTGACGAACATAGACACATTACACAACATAACATATATACATTTTACAATGTAATTTGTGGGTTAAACTGTAAACCAAATAGCTTGTTCGACCGTACCTAACGTACCTATTAAATAAACATTACGTATACAGGGTGTAAACAACCTCATCACGAAGCCGTTAACCAAGCATTATGTCCATCAAAATAAGTAACTTTACGCAAAAATTATTGCTGGGAAACGCCTTTTTTAGGGTGAAAAATCACGTTTTGTGGTAGATCAACGCATCGCACTTAAAACATTGCGCTGATGGGTGGATTGAATAATACGCGGGTCGTAGATGTGTTTAAAGTAAAAATCTTACAATAAAAACTTGTATACTTAAAAAAAACTTGTCTTATAGTTGGAAATTTGACCCCCCATTTCTTCGTAAAGGTTCCCAGGTATGGTGTGGAATAAAAAATGATCGCAATGACGGAAAGAACAAGTGCCTTTCGGCTTCGTTACGATGTGTTTTACACCCTTTTTACTTATTTCTACATTTGCAGATTTTTAGGTTTCAGTTCTCACTGCTGGGACACAAGTCACATAACCCTCTTCCTATCAGAAAAAGTGGGCCGTTATCGCGAAAAGAAGTTAAGTGACTGTTTTTTGAGGGCAGAGGTGATTTAGAAACAAAGAAAAGTGCCACGTTCAATTGTCTTCATTGGGCCACCACTCCATCCTATTATTTTCGGTGACCAGTCAGTTCACCAAACATTAATTCACAAACTTTTATTTGACAAGCAACGATTAGAAAACACATTATTTGTCATTTCATCACTATACAACAACAAGTTTAACAAATAATTCACTTCGCAACATAATTATCCGATAAACTATTATTTTATAACGTATTATTTGACAAACAATACATTATTTTTTCGTTTTGTCTCATAAAACAACGTTTGAAATAAAGACATTACACATATTGATTGTGCCATTCCAAAAAAAAAGAAAATAAATGAATTTGACAAGTTTTTACATTAAAATATTCTAACTTGTCACAAAACAAACAACGTGTATTGCCCTGACAATCCTGAGATTTTCAACTGGCTGTGGCACCGGTTTTTTCCACTCTCGCCGCGTTTGCGACAAGCGGCCAGTGGTCAAACACGTGGTGCAACCGATTCGCGCGGTTGTATGAAGTTTATACTCTGTTCCATTAACTTACTCATGTGGCCAAAAATAGCATTATAATGCTCACAGTTTAATATCTTTTTGTTTTTTACATTCTATTCTGACTTTATTATAATTATAGCAGATATGATTACCTACGGGTAGGTACCGTACTTTTTTTTAGTAAACGGAAAAAACGCCCCTATCCACGTAAGTATTTTCTGCCTAATGACATTTACCACAACAGGAATGATTTGACTAGCAAAAAAATATCATAACATAGCTTATTTATCATGATTTTAAGATTCCGGTTTCATTTCTATGTAATATTTCGTTTAAAACGATGGTAAAATGGTTACTTTTGTTGGGGTAATATGAATAATAAATGCAACGACCAGATGGGCCCAAAAAAAATGTCTCCTTTGTTGGTAGCAGTATTTTACTTAAAATAACAACACCTATTTATTACATGTCATAATCTGCCTAGCCTTTTCCCAACTATTATGGGGTCGGCTTCCTTATCAGGATGCAGCTTAAAACCAGTATTTTACATGAAGTGACTGCCTTGTTATTCTTCGTCGTGTCGATGATTTCTCTTTTTTCAGCGACTGCCTATCGCCTCTTATTATTTTTTTTTTATTATGGAATTAATTATTGTTTTTGTCATATTTGATAGTAATTATTGATTTGATTGAATAATTTATTTGTTGCTGACGATAATTGTTAACTTATGTTTATGTTAATGTTTATTTTTACTAATTATTAATGTTACTTGTATGGAATTAAATAAAGCTTAATTAATATTATTATTATAATACAGTACTCCTTGGTAAGACTGGGTGGCAGACTTTTTGGGCCACTAAACACTTATCACATGTGTGATTTCATCACTACATAACATAATTTAATAACTGGAGAACTATGTGTATACTATTAAGTTTACTTTTGTCTTTGCTCAACGGGGAAACAGTCGGTGTGTTTTGCTATCGAGCAATGTGAAAAAAAACATGCGAGGCAGTTTTTGCAAACTGCTGATAGAAGAGAAAACATGGTGCTACGCCGTAGCGGATCGGCTACGAGTGCTACGAAGCGTCAAGTGACAGTCACGAGAGTTCCATGATTTTAGTTCACTCAAAAAGTTCTCGAGGCACATGAAGTGTTCACTTCAAAAAAACTGAAACTTCTCATGACGTTTGTCATTTTATTGACCCAAGAACTGATGACACTGTAAGTACAGACACTGTGGCCATACCCGGCGATCAATCGGGCTAATTTGTAGCCACTTACACGGATTGGATTCCGAATTACCGCCCAGAGGTTGGTCTAGCTGTTAGTCTACATTATGATGCGAATAGATTTGATCGCTTGTGGATGACCTTCTAATGGTCCACCATTTTTTTCCAATGATTGGTGATTATTATTGACTATTTTATATAAAAAATTAGGCTATCCCGTCTTAATGTATTCTTTATTTATTTTGGTTGTGATCAGATGATAATCTCTATTAACATCTGTATTCTTTGTAGGTACGGTAGACCACTTTATAACCTTATCACTCAGGGCATGGCTGAAAAGTGTTTGATCGTCAGGGAACTCGGTAGTACGGTCGAACAAGAAAGAAAGAAAGAAAGAAAGAAAAAGCATTTATTGGCCCATACAGGACAAAACACATAAAAAATAACATTATTTACGAATATTGAAAACTAAACATAGATAAATAAAAAAATAAATAAAAAGAAATGAAAGGTCCTGAACAAGGCCAAAAGGCCCCCTATCTCAGCATGGTGCTGTAACATTAAAAAACGCCACAGCGCTGGTATTCTGATAGGGCCCAAAGTGAGAGTGATGCCACGGTCAGATACGGATAAGATTAAAATAATTAATAAAAAATAAAGTGTAGATGAATAAACAATACATAAATGTGTAGTATAATAAAATACGGGGAAAAAACTAGTACACCTACGCCCCACGGAACCATATTATTCACCAAACTGTGCCATGACTTCACTGGCAACACTGACGAACATAGACACATTACACAACATAACATATATACATTTTACAATGTAATTTGTGGGTTAAACTGTAAACCAAATAGCTTGTTCGACCGTACCTAACGTACCTATTAAATAAACATTACGTATACAGGGTGTAAACAACCTCATCACGAAGCCGTTAACCAAGCATTATGTCCATCAAAATAAGTAACTTTACGCAAAAATTATTGCTGGGAAACGCCTTTTTTAGGGTGAAAAATCACGTTTTGTGGTAGATCAACGCATCGCACTTAAAACATTGCGCTGATGGGTGGATTGAATAATACGCGGGTCGTAGATGTGTTTAAAGTAAAAATCTTACAATAAAAACTTGTATACTTAAAAAAAACTTGTCTTATAGTTGGAAATTTGACCCCCCATTTCTTCGTAAAGGTTCCCAGGTATGGTGTGGAATAAAAAATGATCGCAATGACGGAAAGAACAAGTGCCTTTCGGCTTCGTTACGATGTGTTTTACACCCTTTTTACTTATTTCTACATTTGCAGATTTTTAGGTTTCAGTTCTCACTGCTGGGACACAAGTCACATAACCCTCTTCCTATCAGAAAAAGTGGGCCGTTATCGCGAAAAGAAGTTAAGTGACTGTTTTTTGAGGGCAGAGGTGATTTAGAAACAAAGAAAAGTGCCACGTTCAATTGTCTTCATTGGGCCACCACTCCATCCTATTATTTTCGGTGACCAGTCAGTTCACCAAACATTAATTCACAAACTTTTATTTGACAAGCAACGATTAGAAAACACATTATTTGTCATTTCATCACTATACAACAACAAGTTTAACAAATAATTCACTTCGCAACATAATTATCCGATAAACTATTATTTTATAACGTATTATTTGACAAACAATACATTATTTTTTCGTTTTGTCTCATAAAACAACGTTTGAAATAAAGACATTACACATATTGATTGTGCCATTCCAAAAAAAAAGAAAATAAATGAATTTGACAAGTTTTTACATTAAAATATTCTAACTTGTCACAAAACAAACAACGTGTATTGCCCTGACAATCCTGAGATTTTCAACTGGCTGTGGCACCGGTTTTTTCCACTCTCGCCGCGTTTGCGACAAGCGGCCAGTGGTCAAACACGTGGTGCAACCGATTCGCGCGGTTGTATGAAGTTTATACTCTGTTCCATTAACTTACTCATGTGGCGCAGCAGCCAGTCGCTCAGCCACTGTGCGAACCGTCAAAGAGATAATAATATAGAAGTGCAAACTAAACGTTTACGTGCATGGATAACTTCACAGGTATTATACGAATATAAATGATCAAAACAATACAGGGTGTAAACAACCTCAACCAAGCATTCTGTACATCAAACTAAGTTACTTCATGCAAAAATGCTGGGAAACGACTTTCTTTTGGGGTGAAAAATCATGTTTTATGGTAGAACTCAATGTAACGCACTCAAAACATTGTGCTGATGGTTGGATTGAATAGTACGGGGTCTTGGAGAGGTTTTATGTATAAAAGTCTTACATTAAAAACATGTCTTAAAAACTTGTGAATAAATATATCCGTAATGAAAAGGTTCCCAGGCATGGTCTAGCTAGAACAAACAATGATCGCAATCATCATCATCTGCCTAGCCTTTTCCCAACTATGTTGGGGTCGGCTTCCAGGCTAACCGGATGCAGCTGAATACCAGTATTTTACAAGGAGCGACTGCCTATCTGACTTCCACAACTCAGTTAATACTGGGTAATAATACGATACCACTTGGTAAAACTGGTTGTCAGACTTTTTGGGCCACTAACTACCTGTAGTAACGACTGTCAAAGACAAATGACAGCCAGGACCAACTGCTTAACGTGCTTAAAGAATGATCGCAATGATGTGGAGAATGAGGGCATCGTTGAGGTCTTTTTCCACCGTATATAGACGTTGTGTATGGCTGTAAACAAAATGCATAGGAACATGAACAACTTCCACGGACTACTCTACTTCTACCTCACATTAATGATACGAACACAAATTTAATAGTAAACTATTACAACAAACAAATTAGAAGTAAGCGTATTAATATTTGATGAACCACAGGTACAACCCAACCAATATAAGTTTGTGTAAACTACTTTCAGTCAACGATCGAAACTACTTTACAAGGCAATTTAGTGTGTTTGTTTTCATACCTACTCATTAATCTTTTCAAGTTTCTGTCAATAATGTATTGATGTTTTTCATTTGACCGTGGGTGGCCTTGAAAGGGACTTTGGATTCAAAAACTTTTCACTTCCATGACACCAGTAATTATCGGGATAAACATCATAGAACAAAGCCATTGTCATTGCCAATGAGGAATTTTCTTTTTCAACTCTTCCCTAGTCGCTGGATAGATGGCGCTGATCTCGGTAAGTTACTGCAAGGAACAGAACGTCACATAATTTCACTTGGACCAAATGGTTATACATCATAAAATATATAACAGTTTGTTTTTGTTATATAGCATTGTAATCTGTGGAAAATGTTGTGGGTAGTATATTTGGTAAGTTTAATTTTAAGACAACACTGTTTATACTTAATATACTACTGTTTGTTTTCCCAAATATAATAAATAAATAAATAAATATAAAAACGGGTATTCATCGCGAATTTACCTTTAATTTAAGCCTTAGCCTTAGCCTTTATTTTAGCCTTATTTGCCTTTATTTTTTAGCTTTTGTTTATTTTTTGGCTTAAATTAAAGGTAAATTCGCGATAAATACCCGTTTTTATATGTTTTATGATGTGTTCTGATCGTGAAAGTTTAAAAAATCCAAATGGTTATATTCGGAAGCTTATGCAAACGAAAGTGTCAGTCTACGAGCGTATGTGATGTGTGTTTTTCAAGCGTTTTGGCTTTGGCAACGTTTAACGCAGTCAGTTCAACTCCATCTACCGACTTCTTGGAAACTATTTTTTTTTAATTCTGATAAAGAAAACCTCTCATTGCCATTTTGTCATGTCCCTGCAACAAATAAACATGGTTTCACCACTCCCGCACGAAAGAAGTGTCTTTCCTCTATTAAAACAGTGAGGAAAGTTGGGTTTTTCCTCACTGTTTAAACAGTGAGGAAAGTAACGATCCCGTTCAGAAACTAACCTTGCCTGATTTTTTTTTTGTTAAGTTTTAAAGATATTTAAAAAAATAAATAATACGAGTATTAAGCTTAGAATAGAAATATTTATAAGTTAAAGATTAATGTTTTTATAAAATTTATCAAATTATCGTAATTGTATAAGTTCAGAAACATTAAAAAAGTTAAATAAAATATTGAAAAAATTCCATCGTCAAATTTTGATTTGGTTTTTGACTATTTAATTTATCTACCTATGATGACTGAATACTTTCTTGCTGGGAGTGGTGAAAAGTTTTGTATGCAACATGTGAGCAAGTTAATTTGCGTTTTGTTGAGTCTTTCGCTTACTTAGGATTGAAATTTGTAATCACTCGCTGCGCTCGTGATTCTATTTTTCAATCCTTCGTTCGCTCAAGACTCAAAATCAAAACTCATAGGAAAAACGAACTTTCCTCACATGTTGGATAAATAACTATTTTTTCTTCTTTAACTCCCCATTGGGATGGGCAGTGGTGTACCTAATAGGACACCTATATTTCAGGACAAAAAAGTGGTTCAGAAAACTTACACAGCCCTCATTTATTTGGCCCTGGCCCACAGGGTATTTAAATTTTTTTTTTTTTCTTTTTTCTTGTTTCACCACTTTTTTAACTTAATAGTGTAATTTTTATAAAAAATGGGTAAAACAGGCAATATTTTTTGTTACATCTTTCTGTAAGTTTGTGGACTCATAACTTTTTTTCTTGCTAACATCTGAACAAAGCAATAATTTTATAAGAATCTGCCAACATCAAAGATTTAAAAAATATTGCCTGTTTTACCCATTTTTAATAAAAATTACACTTTAAAGTTAAGAAAGTGGTGAAACAAGAAAAAAGAAAAAAACCATTTTAAAGTGGGCCAGGGCCAAATAAATTAGGGCCGAGTAAGTAGCAGATGACCCCACCTATCCACCATTATCGTATGTTCAACGTTCTGCCAAACATCCTGTATAGCTGAAATAGTAGAGAAAATAATACTGTCCAATTCATATAATAATGTATAAAGTAGGATCTAGAAACAGTCGCAATAAAATCACCATTCAGTAAAGACGTTTGTTATTTTTTCTAAAACACCGTTCCATTGCCGCAAATTAAAGTGAACCCTAAGTACATAAACATATGGTCGAAATCGAGCCGGATCAATTATTGAATGGAACGGCTTGCGGACTCGGGCGAATACAAAAGAGCATCGCATTCCTTAGATAAGGATTGAAGTTTTTTACAAGTAATTAGTGTATGTGAAGACTATTATAAAAACTTATATAGAAAAGTGGTTTAGACATTGCAACTGTATTGAACGTGTTTGTGCGAATAAAACTGTGTGGACTATTTATTTTAATCCTGTAAAATGACGTCACCGACTCCAGAACAGTCAAAATATTTATCTACGTTAGAAGATGTGGCTAGTATGCTAAGAAAAGCGCAAGTTAACATAAAGAAGTGCCCGAAAGAGCGATTAACTGCAGGTTATGTTAAAACGAGAATAAAAACCATTGAGGAGTATTGGGATTCGTTCAAACAAACGCATAGCAGCCTTACGAAGTGTACACCACGAGAACAGCGGGGCGTGCTACCTTACTTTCTTAATGAAGAATATTATACGTACGAAGAAATGTACCTGTGTTTACAAGCGGATTTAACGGATCTCCTAACAAACTTGGAGTCACAGCACAGATTATCAGAAGCATCCAACATGTCTTCTTCATCTCATGATAGTCAGCTACCGTTTGCTAAGCTACCTAGAATACAGCTTCCTACCTTTTCGGGCAGATATGAAGAATGGCCTACGTATAAAGATATATTTACAGCACTCGTTCATAACACGTCTATTAGCGATGTTCGTAAGTTGCATTATTTAAAAACTAGTGTTGCTGGCGAGGCAGAGATGTTATTACGCCATGTTCAAATTACGGAAAGTAATTACGCAACAGCATGGGAACTACTTCAAGGACGTTTCGGTAGCAAAAAGATGATTGTGTCGTCAGTTTTAAAGAAGTTTTGCTGTCAGAAAAAGATCAGCAACCCATCAGCTACACAAATTAAAGCCTTGCTCGATAATACTGTAGAATGCATCAACAGCCTGAATAACATGAACATAAACACCGCCACTTGGGTTCCTATCCTAGTATTTCTAGTGACGCAGAAATTAGACTCAGAGACGTTGAAGTGTTGGGAAGAAGAAGCTTACAAGGAGAACAGTGATGAGTTGTCTACTTGGGTGGAGTTGAAAAGGTTCCTTGAGTCTAAGTTTCGAACTCTCGAGCTAATCGCTCCCATCACTACTACAGTTACAAAGGAGAAGACACAAGGTCACAAAGCGTATCATGTCGTAGCAAAGGAAACTGAGAACGACAAAGGTGACTCTGCGCACACCAATAGCAGTTCATCGCCTTCATGTGTATATTGCAAGGGTGACCATTACATCTTTAGTTGTAAAGAATTTGCAAAACAAACTGTGCAACAACGACGTGAATTTGTGAAGAACAAAAACCTCTGCTTCAACTGCCTAATACCGAATCACATAGTCTACAAATGTAAACAAAAGAGGAAATGCCGAGTTTGCGGAAGAAAACATCATTCTCTTTTACATGAAGGAAAAGAAACAACACAAGAGAGTGCCACAGAAGAAAGTAACAAACATGAAGAACAACCAGAACAGAAGGTCACAAGTGCACATTTCTCTAAAGAACAACCTGGTCGTCAAGTGTTATTAGCAACAGCACAAGTACATGCTACATCAAGCGACGGAAAAACATATGTACTTCGTGCATTGATTGACCAAGGCTCAGAGGCTTCATTCGTATCTTCAAGAGTAGTTGAACTCTTGAGATTGAAGAGAACAAGCATCAACGGTGTAGTCTCAGGGGTGGGAGAAGGAAACTTGGTTCCTATAAAACATGTAGTTGATCTGTCAGTTGCATCACAACATAATAGAAGGGAGGTTATTCAAGTGAAGGCTTATGTTTTGAAATCACTGTCTGCTAGATTACCTTCAAAACACATTAAGATGAACTGGCCAGAACTCCAAAAATTACTATTGGCTGACCCTACGTATAACACACCGGGCAAAATTGATATATTACTCGGTGCAGACATCTTTTCTAAAATTATTGAAGTTGGTTTAGTAAGATGTTCTGATGGCATAGTGGCTCAGAAAACACGTTTGGGGTGGATACTTTCAGGTGAAAGGGAAGACAAATCAATTGGCGACGAACACAAAATAACAACACTACATGTGACAAGTATGGTATCAGAAGACAATGATTTATTAAGAAAATTTTGGGAAATAGAAACAACTTTATACAAAAAAAGAAAATTACTTACAAAAGAAGAGGAGATGTGTGAAGAGATTTACAAGAACACAACTAAAAGAGTGAATGGAAAATACACAGTGCACTTACCTTTGCGTCAAGGAATAGAAGAGACTCTGAAATTATGCGGAGATACAAAACAACAAGCTGTTTATAGATTTAAACAACTGGAGAAGAAGTTACAAAATTCTCAAAGCTTAAAGTCAGATTATACTAAAGTAGTTCATGAATACATGGAAATGGGTCATTTGAAAAAATCTAACCCAAACGATGATAACAAATCAGTCTATCTTCCACACCACGCTGTAATACGCGAAGACAAGGACACAACGAAGGTTCGAGTAGTTTATGACGCGTCTGCAAAAGGTTCTAACGGTCATTCTTTGAACGACACCATGATGATTGGACCTGTGTTGCAACCTGATTTACGAAGCTTAATTATCACATGGCGAACACATAAAATATGTGTAGTAGGAGACATCGTTAAGATGTATAGAATGATCAATATGACACCAGAACACACAAATTTACAACGCATAGTCTGGCGAGATAACCCTGAAGAAAAACTTGAAAGTTTCAACTTGATGACTGTAACCTTTGGTACAGCTGCAGCACCTTATTTAGCTGTACGAACGTTACAACAACTTGCCGATGATGAAGCACTCGAATATCCTAATACAGCACCTGTAATAAAAGATTCATTTTATATGGATGATTTGATGTCGGGAAGTGAAAATGAAGAAAAAACAAAGAAAATGTGTGAGGAAATAAAGTTGATTCTAAGTAAAGGAAATTTTAAAATGCAAAAGTGGTCTAGTAATTCGGAAGAGGTTTTAAAATATTTAAAAGAAGGAGAAGATACAAACAGTACGAAGGATGGAATAGAGATAAAGTTAGATAAAGTTATAAAAATTCTGGGATTGACATGGGATAGGAAGGATGATACATTTAAATTCAAAATTAACTTACCTGAAATTCCATGTCCCGTAACGAAGAGATCTATTCTGTCTGATGTAGCAAGGCTGTTTGACCCATTTGGATGGCTGTCACCGGTGATCATCAACGCTAAAGTTTTGATACAAAAGCTGTGGCTATGCAACATGGGATGGGATGACGAGCTGCCGTCAGAGTTGATGGATGACTGGATGAGATATAGAGAAGAGTTAGTGCACCTGCAAAACATTACAATACCACGCTGGTTGAAAACTACACCAATCAATTATACAAACATTGAATAGCATGGTTTTGCAGATGCATCTACGCACGCATATGCTGCTGTTACTTACCTTAAGATTATTGAAGAGGAGACAGTACATATCACAATCATCGCATCTCGAACCAAGGTTGCGCCTTTGAAGCAAATTTCAATACCTAAATTGGAGTTATGCGCTGCAGCATTACTAACAGACTTAATCCATGATTTGGTAGACTTGTTGAAAATACCTAAAAATAAAATCTTTGCGTGGACTGATTCAATGATCGTGATGTCATGGCTGCAATCTCAACCAAGTCGTTGGCGTACATTTGTTGCGAACCGAGTGGCAGACATAACACGGATGCTAGACACCGACCGATGGAGACACGTTCAGTCTACCGATAACCCAGCCGATATCGCTACAAGAGGCGTAAAAGCAAGCGACTTGGCTTCTTTAGACTTATGGTGGACTGGGCCTGTATGGTTAAAACATAAAAATCTCGATCTACAAACATATGAAATTCCTCAAACAGAGTTAGAATTGAAGGGTTCATCATTTCACACAAATGTGGAAATCACACCAATTTGGGAGCACTTTTCTTCAATTTCAAGAATGAAAAGAATATTAGCTTACTGCAGAAGATTTGCAAAAAGAGAAACGGAAAAAAGGGAAATGTATTTAACAGTTATTGAGCTAGACAAAGTATTAGAATTATGCATAAAGTATTATCAAGACTTAGTTTATCAGAAGGATATTGAAGATATACAGAAGGATGGAAGCGTAAAAAATAGAAGTTCTCTTATCACACTCGCCCCTTTTTTAGATAAAAATGGGCTAATAAGAGTGGGAGGAAGGTTAGAGAATGCCTCAATAGGTGACATTACAAAACACCCGATTGTCATACCATGTAATCAGCATATAACTAAGTTATTGGTTCAAGAAGCTCATCTTAGAACACTACATGGTGGGATACAGGCGATGATGGCTTTTGTGAGAACAAGATACTGGGTGATAGGTTTGAAGTCCGCCGTAAGAAAATGTATTCACAACTGTAAGACCTGCATTCTGGATAAAGCAAAGGTAAAAACCCAGTTCATGGTTCAGTTGCCTGCCGTTCGAGTTAATCAACATCGGCCATTTATGAATAGTGGGGTTGATTATGGTGGACCGGTATTCATAAGGACATCGAAAGGCCGCGGACACCATGCAACAAAGGGCTATATCTGTTTGTTTATATGTATGGCTACTCGCGCGATCCATTTAGAAGCGGTTACAGACCTAACAACACAAGCTTTTATAGCCGCATTTCGGAGGTTTGTAGCGCGTTGAGGCCACTGTTCGAACTTGTGGAGCGACAATAGCACCAATTTTATTGGCGCTGCCAAAGAATTGAAGGACATGTTCCAGAAGGGAAAGAATAATATCGCGAAGGAAGCGGCTGAACTTTTAGCTAACGATAGCACGTTATGGCACTTCATACCGCCAAGGATGCCTACATGTGGAGGCCTGTGGGAGGCTGGAGTTCAGTCTGCTAAAAGACATCTATACAGGATAACTATGGATACCAAACTGACCTACGAGGAGATGTCTACGCTCTTGGCACAAATCGAGGCGTGTCTCAATTCGCGCCCTCTTTATCAAATGGACAATAGCACAGATATTATAATACTTCGTACAGATACCCAATCCCATACAAAGAAATGACACCTCCCTAAGTCAGGTTATTGCTCCGGTTATATTCCTTCCTCCATTATACAACAGATGACAGCACCAGCGTATCACTAATTGCCACAGATTGGAGTTTTACAACGCCATCTAGGAGTTCACCTCGATACTGGGTTGTTTCGATACTAAGTGGCATTGCATGTACTAGATGGCGCTGTTTTATATAGATTCTTACCATCGCCGTGCGTTCAAGAACGAGTAGATAATAACAATACAACAAAAAATGTCGGCGAAACATTTTCCTTTGTGTGAGTGAGTTAGCAATATTCACGCTGCAGCGAATGCTTCTTCATGTGTTTTTGAGTATTTTAATACTTAAGGTGGATGCTCCAGGGAAGCCCGCGAAATTCAAGTTTTCTTACATTTTTTGCAATTTGGCCAGTGCTAGTTTGTATGTTGATGAAAATATTGCTCGAGACTGTAAGACATATATGTGAATAAAAAGGGAAAGTTGAAACTCTGCGAACAGCAAAGTGAGGCCCGTCAAATTACGTCTCGCGGCTTTACCTTTTTATTTGGTCTGAGCCTACAGGCTCAGACCAAAATAATTATGATTCGTTGCAGTAAATCCATAACACGTATCTATTTACAGAAGTATAAGTAATTAAATCGTCAATACAATCCCATTGAATATCTTATTCATGAAAAAGTCATTCAATGGGATTAGATTAATTAAGGTGAAAGCGTCAGAGGGCCCGCGACATTCAAAGTTTCCTTACGTTTTTTGGAATTTGCAGGTCAGTGCTAGGTAGTATATTGATAAAAATATCGTTCGCGATATATATCGACTACAAGACATATTGGAGTTACAAAAATAGAAAATGTCGACTGACTAATGAAATATTGCTAATATGGTTTATTTTTCTATTTGTCAATCGTTTTGACCCGGTTGGAAGATTCATGTCAAATAATGTTTTTTACGTATTAGTTTGATTATTTTACAGCATAGTAGAGAAATGCATAACCAAATTTCGTAAAGTAAGTTAATTAAATTTCAGTTTAAATCGGTGAGTGTTTTTGCTTTGAATTATCGTATATGCATTAATATTATGCTACTAACTACTGTTTCAATTGGCTAAGACAACCTACACAAACGTAACAGGATATTTTATGGTTTAAATTTACTTAATAATATATTTTTAGCTACATCTTATTATAATGTTCTATTCTTGACATTATTAGCCCTGTATGGAAGCAGAATTGGAAAAAAGTTATTGGTTTGGAAGTTATGAGCGTATCATCTTTGGGCGTAAATAAGTAACGTATTTAATATGAAAACGAAAAAAAGCGAAACCATACAGGGATAGATTAGTTATTAAAAAATTCAAATAACTTTAGTTTGAACAGATACATTCATAGATTTTTCATGATATCCAGACTACCAAAAGTCTGCATAGGAAATTTCACGCTCCCGGTTTAGTTGTAAATCGCATTGCATTTAGCTGCAAGTTGCCTCCCCGGTCAGTGGAGAAGACGGGAGGCACGCAGCACGTGTGTGTGCGCAGTGTGTGGGTGCACACATGCTTGGTTTCCGAACCCGCGCGTGCTGTGCATGTAACTGGTTTTGTTTGCTATCGTAGGTAGGCATGGCTTGAACTATGGAACCCGATATTTCTTTATTGATAGTTCGTGTTGAATTTAGAATTTGTCTCTAATTTTACTGACCCTGTCTTTGGACTTTGGATTCCGATTTGATATTGGTTTACCGGCGTTTCAATTTGGACTTGTTGCGTCAGTGAAGTGATCTTCAGCAATTCAAGAAATTAATTATGGGTAAGTGGAATCTTTTATCTTACTTTGTAAAATTCATGAGGGCACATGACGTGACTTTTATTAACAATAGGTTAGACGAAAAAAAAAATTGTCCTTCAGGTAGAGAAATATTTGACCCGTATTTTTCTTTTGGTACATAAATCAAAATTGACGAAGATACGACGCTTTTGAAATTCTCAATACGTCACGCCTAGGTATAATTTTTAGCTAGTTCTGACGTCACGAGCTCCTACTCCCGAGTTTCGATGCGTTTTATCTTTGTGAATATTCTATGATTTACAAAAAAAATATATATGTGTCCATTATTTTAAAATACTTTAACTGGCCGACTAAACAGATTTGTATTTTTTGATACTGTCGTCATTCCTATTCTAAAGTTTCACGCGCATTTTAGAATTATAAAGTACCGACTGCCTACATCAAATGCAAATAAAGAAACTATTCCTGCAACAATGACTTTTTCTGAATCGTAAGTTCTTTTTCGTGTAAACCTAATTAAGGCGCTTAGACGAGCTAAATTAGCAACTCTATTTGTGGTGGTTCAAACTTCGTTTGAAATGCTGTTAGAATAAAGTTCTAATCAGCTCGCACTACAAAGTGGTTGTTACGTCAGCCACTGCGGGCCAAATAGCGCGAAATGAGTGGTTTCGATCGATTTACAAAAAAACTATTGATTGGATTAAAAAACTAAAACAGTATCATGCTAATATATTGCTTGTAGAATTATTTGCCAAAAAATCAGAATGATCGCATGCATATTAGTATGTTTTTTATTGTAGAGGTAAGTTCGTGATTTCTTTTTATCGAGCCAAATTAATTGTACTATGTTTTCAACCACGGAACAGAAAAAACAGTTTTCAACACAGTATCATGCTAGCATATATCCTGAAGAATATCATATATTTTTCTGGTCTTGTCTATAGCAGTGAATCATATACTTTTAGTAATTATAAAACTCGCGTTTAGCTCGTGTAATCGCCTTAAATGACGATACGAATGCCGTAGCGGTAGTGAGACTGCCTTACGTTCTTAGAGTCCCAGGGTTCGAATCCCGGTAGGAGCAAATGTTTGTGTGATGAGCATGTACATTATTTTGTTCCGAGTCATGGATGTCAATATGTACGGTAAGTATGTATTTACAAACAAAAAGTATCTATGTATACTACATAGATACTTTTTGTTCGTCAACTACCTGGTGACCACGACACAAGCCTCGTTGCTTAGTGTGGCACTAGATGACGCTGTGTGTAATGTCCAGCAAGATTTTTACTTATTTTCATACCAATGTTTTAATAAAAAATGTATCTTCTTACCGATCATCACAATTTATGATCTCTCAAGTTTTAGATATTTTAGAAGTAATCGGAGTTTGTTGTCGTCCGGTGACATATACCTACCTTTCTTTTTTTAGGTGCTTTGTGGATATATCAATACGTACTGCAAATGTAAAAAATGCCCAAGGCATCCGCCGCAGTCCGTTTTTGTACATAAAGTTTTAATGAATAAATAAATGTCGCCAAGAACCTACGTGAAGCAAATATTGTGGGCAAGTCCTCCGCCTAGTCCCTGTGGTTACACAATGTATTGTTGATAACTGTATACTAAGAGATTATTGTCAACGCTTATTGTACTATTGACCGCTATTGTAAATAAACAGCCAATACTTAAACAATTTACAAAATAACACATTTTATTATTTGATGAACCAACAACCAGCCTCACAATCACATCAAAGAAAAAAAATCTAATCAATTAAATTATTTGTTGATAATAACAATATCTACCTACATTATTCAACGTATAATAATGTTCACGCTTTAGCAAGAGAACTCATTGTCACGTGGGCAAAGTCGCAGGTAAGTATTATGTAGGAGCTTGACCATTCATAACAACAACTAGGTAAATTGGGTGCATATTTATTACGTTTCACACAGTGATAATCTCATCACAGCGTCTATCCCTTTCGCTCGTGATGTCGGATGAGATGGAGTCAGAACGTTTCGTGTTATGTAAGAAGTAGTTCCGAGTTTAATAAAATGAGAAAAATATATTATTATTTACCTTGGAAATGTTAAAAGATTTTTTATATTTCTCTAAACAGAATACATTCATGTTGTTTTAAAGTTTAAATTTAATTAAAATGAAACAACTAAACGTAAATCAGTTACGATTGTGGTAATATTGAATGTGATAAATTGAGTAAAACGCCATCTATTGCAAACAGCTCTAACGAAAATGATTCACAGATGGCTGACTTTTGACAACTTTATCAATATAAGGGTACGAATTAAGTAAAAGGCTTTCTTTATCTATTTTGTTGAAATAACGTGATTTATGAGCGTAAATAGATAGATTAGCGTTAAACAAGGAACTTTTGATTTTTGTTAATCTTATTTCTTCCAAAATCTACCGTATAACGCATTTTAGTGATTGTTAATTTCATAACTGCTACTTATGCTGCCATCTATTGTCTTTTTTCAAGACTATTTATAATTTGACCATGACATGACCATAGTATAATGCCGCTTACTCCAGGGCATTTTTTAGTTGGCGAGCCCTTGATTTCGGTTCCTGATACATGCTACGAGTACCAGTCTGTCAGTCTTTTAACTAGGTGGCAAATTATTCAAAAAATGACTCAAGACTTCTGGCATAGATGGCGTACAGAGTATCTTAACACGCTCCAGCAAAGATACAAATGGCAAGTGAAGGTTCCAGAGCCTGTTGTTGGAGATGTTGTTATTATTAAAGAAGATAATCTGCCCCCTACTAAATGGTTATTGGGACGGGTGAAACAAGTACATCCTGGAAAGGACAAACTTGTAAGAGTGGTAACAGTCCAGACTATGGGAAACAAGGAGTTAAAAAGGCCCCTATACAAATTGATACCGCTTCCCAAAGAAACACCATAAGTGAGTTACGGTGGGCGGATTAATGATAAAATTAAGATTATAGTTAGATAAGATGTATAATTGAAGATTTGATTGATCTTAGATTTGATTGTGTCAATAATTGAAGTTTAAAATGTTTACAGTCCATTGTTCTATTTGCATGTCATGTATTATTTACTAATAATACATGACAATAAGTATTGATTAAAAACTAATGTTTTGGTGGGCGGTATGTCCAATTCATATAATAATGTATAAAGTAGGATCTAGAAACAGTCGCAATAAAATCACCATTCAGTAAAGACGTTTGTTATTTTTTCTAAAACACCGTTCCATTGCCGCAAATTAAAGTGAACCCTAAGTACATAAACAAATACTAAAACTAAAACAAACACTATAACCTACCGCTACTTGAAAAATTTGAGGCTTATGCACCTTCTGACCGAATTGACACTACCAAAAAAAATTGTGATGTGGATCAAAGTCTTATTCCTTGCTTATGTCATTGATGATGCCGGGTATTTCAAAGCCACTACAATGATATTTGAATACTTGAACTGTCGGATATTATATCGTAACCCAAATATTTTTTTCAAGGTTTATTTAATTTTCCATACTTACCTACAATATTTTTTTTAATGAAGAAATAAATAACTGACGTTGGTAAAATCAGCACACGAAATCTTTAATTTGATTAAAGTTTGGTAATACTTTGATATTACGCAAACATTCTCACATACGACTATGCGAGGGTTTTTTTGCGGGCTTAAAATCAAACCATCGCCTTCATTTTGTTTTTTCCAGTAAATGTTTTCCAACAACGCCCTCTGTTAATCTCATTTACAAGAAGGCCCTTTGTAAAATTGAAATAAAAAACTTATGAGGCAGTCTTTGGTGACTGCCGATAACAGTGAAAACTCGTAGCGGATCGGCTACAAGTGCTACGAAGTGTTAGGTGACGGTCACGCGAGTTCCATGATTTTTGTTTACTGAAAAAGTTGTCAACGCACCAAAAGAAGTTTGCACTTCAAGAATATAAAACTTTTCCACCTTCTGTACCTCCTAGTTATATGCTGAAGTATTTATAAGATTACCCTTCCAACATAAGCCTCTAGCCCTCATATAATTTACATTTAATTAAAAAGCCGCGAAAATGATAATATCCTGGAACTCTGTGGTATAATAATGAATGAATGCGTGACACAGTAGACATTAGTCTTCACACACAGTATTTCAACTAAGAACAAACAATCAGAAACAACTGACACACATGCAAGCCACTTATACGAATCTCGTGATTTGGTAAGTCGGTCTGTCGCATCGAATAGTTTTATGAGTGTACAACAGAACAAAACCGACAAGGTGCGAGTAGGACTCGTATTCGAAGTGTTCCGTACCACCTTATAATATTTTAAGACTGCTATACAATAAAGAACGCCTAGAAAAATACGTTTCTTGAATGAACCACTTTAATTTTGAACGTGTTTCCCCACTTGGTAAAACTAAAACCCGACTGCTGAAAAATTACGCTTTTTTAAAGTATGAAACAAGAAGATTTACTCATCTGAAACTTTTGTGTACAAACTATTCAATATTATCGCCTTTTAAATAAATAACTTACCTTAATATATTTTAAGATTATATTCATAGTGATGTTCAGAGGATAGCCGCGGTCATAATATTATGTTGCTTGGCCCTAAAGCTTGTTTTGTTAGAATAGTTGACATAACGATTATAGTTACGGCTATCCTGTGAACCAGCGAATGATCAAGACTCTTCCAATGACACCTCATTTGTCAAATTATGACAGGCGGTTTAGAAGTTAAGAGGGACATACATACGCACACCTGTAAAAATCGGGTAAAAATTCCAAGTTTCTACCTATAACGGTTCAAGATATACAGTCCTATGACAGACGGACGGACAGACAGTGGAGCCTTAGTACAATTGGGTCCTTTGGTGCACGGAATCCTAAAAAAGAGGTAAGTTGATTTACTGGTTATTTTTACTATGTACTTGTGTATCCCACCTATTATGTGAGGTGTTATAATTATGAACGCGTGAAGGCAACGGTACGTTAATTTCATTTTAAACGTAATCGGATTAACATAACAATTAACTTAACCATTAAGGTTACCGTCGGGAGATGCGGTTTACTTTCCAGTATTTTCAAAATTCTTTCTTTTGTTTATCATGTGAATAGTTGCCTCGAAAGTTTTTATGCAACCCATGGGGCCTCTGACTTGCATTAGCATGGCGATGGCGTCAAGAAACATCTCTTAGGCATGCTGGTTTCCTCACGATGTTTTCCTTCACCGAACCGACATGAATTCGAGAAATCAGAGGTCCGTGTCTTGGGTGAAAACTTGAGACTTATGACTTGGCAGTCACTGCTATCACGGTCACTGCTATTTAAAAAAAAAACTTTTATCCAATAACAATATTGGATCCCTTGCTATTGTTTACAATCAGTTTTACAAAGAGGCAACGTATTAAAAAAAAAACCATTGAATTTATTGACCCATATTAGATAAAAACAAAAGTACACAAACGTTTGCTAGCTGATTGATTAAAGAATAAATAAAGTTAATTCAATGACAAAAATAATTAAAACATCAGAAATAAATGTCAGATCAAATCAGTAAATGTCAATGGTACAAAACACAACAAAGTAAAATAAAAACATTAAAGGAGATATTTTTTTTTTCGGAGATTGGGCCACCCACATAAATTGTAGCATTTAATAATGAAACGTACATTGATTTCTTCCTTATAACCTCTAGATTACAGTGGTTAAATTAGCTAAGCCATGTCTAACCGGAATAAATGCGAAAAATCTGCGAAAACACTTACGAAAACCAAAAAAAAAAAGGAAAAAGTAACTGTCAAAATAATGAAGTATTCTGTCAACCACTAAAAAAGTGGATTTTTAATGTTCTGTGCCACGTTAATTGTTTAAACCATCTTTGCGATTTTAGTTTACCTTTAAAAATAGAATTAAAAATGCTTACAGCTTAATAATAGTTATTTTAATATTCTGTTCTGATTCTATTATAATTATGGCAGATATGATTACCAATGGGTAGGTACCTTCCGTACTTTTTTTAGTAAACGGATAAAAACGCCCCTATTCACGTAAGTACTCGTATTTTCTGTCAAATGACATAGACCACAACAGGAATGATTTGACTCGCAAAAAAATATCATGACATAGCTTATTTATTGTGATTTCATTTTATTATTTATTGTGATTCCGGTTTCATTTTTATGTAATATTTCGTTTAATACTATAGTTAAATGGTTACTTTTTTTGGTGTAATATGAATAATAATTTCAGGTTTGGTCCCATAGTAAAAGTTGTTTGTTATCATGAGTACAATCACGACCGTGTTTAAGTTTTCGGCATCCAGACTAACCAGATGCAGCCGAATACCAGTATTTTACATGGAGCGACTGCCTATCTGACCTCATAATACGATACCACTTGGTAAGACTGGTCGTCAGACTTTTTGGGCCTCTGACTACGTGTAACGACTGCTAAAGATCCAATAGCTTAACGTGCTTTCCGAGGCACGAGGAAACTCGGTATGTAAGGGTGGTCACCCATCCACAGACCAACCTAGGCAAGCACGGCTTAACCCAAAGATAAGTCCGAGCGCCGTATCATACACTAATTGCCAGTATCCCTATACATATACTAATTTCTTACTTTATCTTAGACATTTGCACTAAAATGTACATCAGTGAGTTTATATTATAGGTACCTACTTTCATCTTATACTTTGGTAATTCCAGAAACGTGCTTCAGATTGTTTTTCTAACTTCTTTTTCCGGAGACTACTCAGATTCCACACGTCTTTGATTACATTAAATACTTATGTAATGTTCTTGTTTTTGGGGATTTTGTTTGTGGAGGCCTTGTAAAAGGAAAGTTCTTTTGCAAATGGTTTTATCTGCTTTGTTTATTTTTGATTAGGGCTCGGAACATGCGGAACTGGGTTTCGATACCGTAGTAAACCCCGGTTGAAAAAGACTGATGGGAAATATGAGCTAGTAATGACGATGAAACTGACCTATTAATTTTCTATAAAGGGAGTCAAAATCAAAAATCAAAGCATTTATTTCAAGTAGGCCAGTTACAGGCACTTTTGAATTGTCGAAACAAAAATGAACATTTAAAGTAGCTACAGTCCCAGTCACAAGACTTAAAAACTGTGAAAGGTAGTTGCCCATTCCCTAGCGTAACACCTCTTAACTCGAAAGCTTGACTTGTCTTGTTCTCCCCGTCATTGTGATATTTTTTTTGTTCTACACCATCTTTTTCGACGTTTTATAAGTGCCCATCTAGGCCTGTGTAAAATAAAATATTTTGATTTTGAGTCTAGCCGGATGCAGCAAAATACTAGTATTTTACATGGAGCGACTGCCTATCTGACCTCCACAACCCAGTTAGAACTAGTTAATACGATACCACTTGGTAAGACTGGGTGTCAGACTTTTTGGGCCACTGTAACGACTGTCAAAGAACCACCACCATACGCCCATTGTGTCACCCCTCGTAAAATGTTTTACATTTGTATCTTTAATTTTTATGGTGTAATAAAGGGTATTTATTCTATTCTACAAATGACAGCTGAGACAAACTGTTTAAAGTTCTTTCCGAGGCACGGAGGAAACTCGGTATGTAATGGGTGGTCACCCATCTATAGACCGACTTAGGCAAGCACGGCTTAACGTTGGTGGCCGCCACTGTTGATTCTACCTTAGGAGTTACAGTGGTTTGGGAATAGTTTATATGTCACCGTAAAATGGTCAAACACGTTAGATTGTAATATAACTAGACAGATGGTAAACTCTCGAAAGATTGTCAAACGAACATACTGCTTTCAATAAAACGCATTCTTTTTCGGTAGATTGTAATCTATCAAAGTGAAACCGTAATATTGTAAAAAATAGGCGTTGGAAGTCAACTCGCGTCGTGTGCAGAAGGGGGAGGGAAGGAGGGGTCCCCCTTGCCCCATGGTACCACTCTCATGAAAAGATAATGTACCATTCCTGAGAAATACCGATTAATATACCCTAACCTCAAAACACTTTATGTTCCCCTAAAAAGCGTAGTCGACGGAGCTGCGCTACGCGGGCCCCTATTTCCGTCAGCAGGGTTTAAAGAAACCTAACTAACCTAACGTGGGGGTGCCGCAAGTCCCGGTTATGGGGGCAGAGATACTTCCATCGCATGCATTTCACAATATTACGGTTTCACTTCGACAGATTACAATCTACCAAAAAATAAAGCGTTATATTGTAAGCATTGTGTTCAGTTGACGATATTTAGAGAGTTTACAATCTCGCTAGAGAGATTACAATCTAACGTGTTTGACAATTTTACGGTGACATAAAGGGTGTAAAACACCTCTTCACGAAGCCGAAAGGCACTTATTCTCCCATCATTGCGATCATTTTTTTGTTCTACACCATACCTGGGAACCTTCTAGTCTCGGAGATATGGGGGGTCAAAGTTACAACTTTTTGACAAGTTTTTTTTTTTTAATACAAGTTTTTTTTGTAAGATTTTACTTTTAACACCTCCACCACCCCCGTACTATTCAATCCATCCATCAGCACAATGTTTTAAGTGCGTTACATTGAGTTCTACCACAAAACATGATTTATACCCCAAAAAAAAAAAAATTGTTTCCCAGCAATAATTTTTGCGTAAAGTTACTTAGTTTGATGTACAGAATGCTTGGTTAACGGCTTTGTGATGAGGTGGTTTACACCCTGTACTTATAGAATAAAAAAAGCACGGTTTAACCTAAAGATCGACCTGAGCAGCTGTTATTTGTTAGCCACGAGCTTCTCAAGCCGATTGGTTATGACGTCAATATTGTTTCCTTGTCAGCTATTCTTGAAAGAAGACACGTAAAATGTGTTATCCGCTCGTTCCGGATGCCTGAAGTACTTTTACGTTCGAATCGATATTTCTTATTTCCTTAGGACTAAGGAAGATGGTAATTTAATCTTGATTGTGACCTTTTTGGGCTTTTTGCTGATAAAATATTTTTATTAGGTCACGTTTGTATTCCCGGATGGGTAAGCAGATGTGAACCTATGAATAGTTCAGTTGTGTTTAAGTCTTATCTAATAGCGGCGACCCTATTGCCATCATAATCTCGTTATCTACCCGAATGGCGTAGTGGTAGTGAGGCTGCCTTACGTTCTTAGGGTCCTGAGTTCGAATCCAGGTAGGAGCAATTAATGTTTGTGTGATACTTAAGCATGGACATTTGTTTCCGAGTCATGGGTGTTTATATGCATAATAAGTATTTATTTACAAACAAAAAATGTAAATAATGTAGAATATCAACTATCTGTTGTCCACGACACAAGCCTTGCTTAGTGTGGCACTAGATTGCGCTGTGTGTTAATGTCCAGCGATATCTATTTTTATTTTATTATATTGCCTATCTGACCTATACACCAATTAGTACTGGGGAATACGATACTTCTTGGTAAGACTGGTTGTCTGACTTTTTGGACTACTGACTATCTGCCTAGTCTATTGTAGTCTATGGCAGTCTCCGAGCTGCTACAGTCAAATATTGCTGTATTATTGTTTACATCTCTGCCAAACTCTTCTGGAGTTCCAGGCGTGAAGTCATTTTAAGTACTGTATTAAATATAATTAAGATAATAACTAGTGGAACTTAAGTAGTTAAATAAGGAAGTAAGGAGACTGAAAGTGGTCCCCATATTTAAGCAAAAATGGTCATTGTTTTGCTAAAATAGTACTAAATAAAACGGAATACGTAGGTCCCACCTACACTTTTAAAAATTCTAGGGTTCCCCTTCAAATGTGATTGTTTTTGCCTCAATATTGGAGACTAGCATTTCGCCACGACTCCATGCGCAGAAATTGTGATAACTCGGCAAATATGCATTTACATGATTTAAATATAATTTATAGCCTGTCCACGAATAATGTAGCTTTCTGTCAGTGAAAGAAATTTTAGAATTGGAACATTAGTTTCGGAGATTACCCCCACTAACAAACAGACAAACCCTCCTTACAATATTAGTAAACTGCAATATGTTGCAATTAGCCAAATAGCAAAAAGACAGTTTAAAGGACAATGAGAATAATTATTACCTAAATTAAGAAATGGGACCCTTTTATTGTTTAACGCAGACATTATTGTTTCATTTGAATTCTTATTAAGAATGGACCATAATATCAGAATTATCCAAAACAATAGACCATTCAGTTGCACACACTAATAGCAGAGTTCCTCTAAAATGACTTTAATTCAAGAAACGCCCCAACATAAAACGCAAACGTACCTAATTATCAAGCCCCTTCATACCAAATGAAGCGTATAATCTTTTGTACGGAACCCTCCATTATAAAAGGTGTTCACACTCGACCGATCCTTGTTTGGTTACAAGCCTGCCTTTGTATCACTTAGGATTTGAATAAAGGCGATGTTCCACAGCTGCACATAGCTATTTAGTTTTGCTTTAAATGTCTGACTGAGTAGCGGTGGCCCAGTGGTGGCGCCCCCTCCAGACAGGCGCATTACTTTGTGTAATTTATTTCATCACCATTGCTCTCAAAACGGTGAAGGAAAACATCGTGACGAAACCGGCATGCCCTAGAACCAAACAATTCGAAGACATGTAAAATCTACCAATCCGTACTGGGATTATAGTCCATTCCCTCTCATATAGAGGAGCCGTGTGTCCCTGTGTCCATGGGGACATTAATAGGCTGATGATGAGGTCCAGGGTTTGATTCACGAGATAAATTGTTATTGGGTTTTTCCATTAGGAATTTCTCAGTAGCAGCGACGGAGTTTGGATTAGTGCCCGGTTGCTGGTAATAGGCTGGCCTTACAACATACATACAACACACATGGCAACATAGTTGGGAACCGACCAGGCAGATGATGATCTTTTATACGGTTTTCTACAGTATTATTGATACGGTTGATACAGACCGCTGTAGTACCGTAGCTACCGAGCTACGCCCCTCAGTGGTCCGTTGACTTAATACCTCAGAATATGTAAAAGGTAGCGCTTTATTGCAAATGGACAAAGTAAAAAGACTGTACAATGCCCCGCGGTGACTATATTGTTACCTTATAATGAAGACTATGGTGAAAGGACGAAGAGGGCAAATGTAGCGTTTGTTTTTGTTCATTTTTTGTTTTTTACCCGACTACAAGGAAGTCAAAAGGAAGGGTTATGATTTTAGCAGTCTATATATGTATGTATGTGTTTGTATTTATGTATGTTCCTTCGTAGCGCCTAAACTATTCATCCGATTTTGATGAATAAGGTGTCAATCGATTCGTTATTATAGCCCGGATAGTATAGGCTACATTTTAACCGACTACAAATAACAGGAGGAGTCGATATTATCTTGTAAACCCCGAATTTAACTATAGCGTGATTTTTCCGTAGTTGGGTTTTTTGTGGTAGTATAACCACACAAATTCTTGTTTATTTGATGAGGTCTTTAATTCGAAGGGTAAGTGGAGAAAAGTTTTTAAATAATATTGTGTTGGATATTAGTAGAGACTTACGACCAGAATCTTCGCAGAGTCATAAAATGAATTCATATTTTGTGTATAATTTTAGAATCTGCATCCCAGGAGAAAATACTGTGCTTTTGAAAAAAAAAAAACCACTTTAAAAAAACACTAAAAATTCTAAAATACGAGTACCTAACTTTACTTTCTCTAGTGGCTGACTTTGTTTATTTCATTGACTTATTTTTTTGTTATTTTAGACCTCTGTGTTTTTTTTGGAAGAACCTAAACAAACAAAAAAGAAACTAAACTAACTATGCTGTAATATGCTTGAAATAGAGTTAAGAAAGAAAGAAAGCCAAGGTATGTACGCCAGATAAAATGCGTAAAACATTCTTTCGAATGATGAGAAAATTAAGGATAGGTGCAAATTTTTGAAAAACTAAAGTGTATCCCTTCTCTCTTCCTATCGAGAATGACTGAAAGAACAAAAATACAACCCAATATTTTTGTACGCAACTTATATTTTAGTGCGAACATAATATAAAATATAATACCTACCTAACGAAAATACTTAACTGATAAAATATCATTACACCTAACTGCCAAGTTACTAAGCGTTAGGCACATTTTATCGCACACAGGCCGACATAAAGACTGTCTAAATGACGCCTGACGGACACAGAGGTCCTTGACCTCAGCCCATATTTGGATGCCATAATATATGGCAGGAATATAAGACAGTGAACTCAGTGGAGTGAGCTCATGTGGGTGAATTGTGGGGTCAAAACAGGGTGTTTCAATGTGACTTTCAAGTTTATTGTTGTGAATGAAGACTTATAAGGTCCTTGTTTAATGACTGACGGTTGTGTTTGAATGTCGTTTTAGTGAGATTTGTGGTGTCCAAAAATAGTTTCAGTTGGTGATACTTAAAATTGAACGTACAAACAAGTTACATTAAAATTAAAATTGAAAAACCCCAGACACATAGTACGGTCGAACAAGCTATTTGGTTTACATTTTAAAATGTAAGCCAAATAGATTCGGTCGAACAAGCCATTTGGTTTACATTTTAAAATGTAAACCAAATACCTCATTCGACCGTACATTATTCTACTAGTCAAGCATTTTCATTTGATACCCACATTAAGGGAGTTATGAAAAAAAATGTAATTCACCATTTTGTGGTGGCGGCCATCTTGGATTTGAAATTTATTATAACTCATAGCATTCTACTAGTCAAGCTCTATTATTTGATACCCATATTGAGGAAGTTGTTGAATAAATATTATTATGTAACCCGCCATCTTGTGGTGGCGGCCATCTTGGACTGATTTTTATCAACCATAGCTAGGAACACTTCCTAATAATTCACCTTTCAAAAAAATACTACATCATTGTTATATAGATCAGTTAATTTTTAAACGTACCAGCTAAGAAGATGTTATGAAAATATTTGTCAATCACCTGGTGACTGCCATTGACTGTAATACAATACGAAAGAATAAGTGTCATTTAATCTTCACTCATCATCATCATTTCAGCCGTAAGACGTCCACTGCTGGAAAAAAGGCTCCCCCAACTGTCGCTACATTGACCGGTCCGGCCAGGTCATCGGTCCACCTAGTGGAAGGTCTTCCAACGCAACATCTTCCGGTTCGCGGTCGCCACTTACTACACTTCGCGGTCGAACTTTTCAGCCCCATCGGCCATCCGTTCTGCCACTGCCACTTAAGTTTGTCAATTCTTCGGGCTTGTTCTCATGCGGATGTCTTCATTTATGATCTTCATTAAAACAGGCATACACATATCATCGAATGAATCACGACACATAATTTTATTAACCCCCAACGCAAAACCGACGGGGTGTTATAAGTTTGACGTGTCTCTGTGTGTGTGTGTGTGTGTGCCTGTCTATGGCATCGTAGCGCCCGAACGGATGAACCGATTTTGATTTTATTTTTATAGTTTGAAAGGTGAATGAGTCGGAAGTGATCTTAGCTGCGTTTGATAAAAATCAGTACAAGATGGCCGCCGCCACAAAATGGCGGATTACAATTATTTATTAAACAACTCCCTCAATATGGGTATCAAATGCTATGGCTTGACTAGTAAAATACTATACTTAGACTATGATAAATTAAAAATCCAAGATGGCCGCCACCACAAAATGGCGAATTAACGAATTATTTAACTTTTAGTACATTAGTGTCGACGGTTATTTTTAATTTTTAATTCAGTATACCTTGTTATTTTCCTACAACATTCAAAATGCGATCCGATCAATCCAGCAATTTTAACTGAACCAAGATTATTGCATACCCTCGCCGATTATTTGAAACAACCGATTGCACTCTAGTGGTTCTAATCACGCGATACTACGACTCCATCGACTGCAGTAATGCTAAAATTTTGCATAGAAATAGCTCCATTACTAACAAAATTGGCGAAGTAAGGCAAGCAATTTCGTCGGTCCGAAGCTAGGGGGTAAAAAAAACCGATGTTTTGATAGAAATTGCCGTCGATGTTAGTGGAAAGGCATTTCAGAGGGGAAATGGAATATTCAGTAGTTTTTGTAATCTGTGGGTCAAAGTTTTACTATGTTAATATGTAGGAGTGCGTACGGGTTTATTCATCAAAGGATTTTGTTAATGGAAATAGTCGAATTCTCTTAAGTAACTTTCATCTCTACTTCTAAACTTACGAGTACGTCACTATCACTATACATAATAATAATAAAAAACTTTTTTCCAAACAAAAAAACCGACTTAAAAACACACACAAATCAATCAAATAAAGCCCAACTTCGAGTAATCGGGGAACATAAGCATATATCGCAAGGTTTCTCGTATTTCGGACTATTTGTATGTATTTTAATATATATTAGTTTATATTTTATGCTTATTTATGTATTAGTATGTAGGTACCCATTTATGTGTTTTATTTTAGGCTTACAAGATGGTATGTTTCTTTTTATTTTTATTGTACTCTATCACAATGCTGTCTATTTGACCCAATGGTTGACTGGTAGAGAATGCCTTGTGGCATTAAGTCCGCCTATGTACCACTTTTGTACATGAAGTTTAAATAAATAAATAAATAAGCAAAAAAAGGTTCCGACGAACTGAGAACCTCCTCCTTTTTGAAGTCGGTTAAAAACAAAGTCCTCCGCCGCGTCTGTCTGTCTGTTCGCGATAAACTCAAAAACTACTGCACCGATTTTCATGCTGTTTTCACTGGGTAGAGTGGTTCTCGTGGAGGTTTTGGAAGATAATTGGTACGCGGGCATCAGCTAGTTTATTATATAATAATAATAATAATAATATAATAATAATAATAATTACAATAAATCTGTAGAGAGGTCAATTCTGTACATGAAATATATTTACAAAATAACTATCGGGGGGTGATTAGTGATCGATACTGATGCCAAAAATGCAATCAGTAAAATTTTTGTCTGTCTGTCTGTCTGTCTGTCTGTCTGTATGTTATTTATAGAAAAAAAAACTACTCGACGGATTTTAACGAAACTTGGTACAATTATTCTACATACTCCTGAGCAGGTAATAGTATACTTTTCATCACGCTACCATTAATAGGAGCAGAGCAGTGAAAGAAAATGTTGGGAAAACGGGAGAAGTTACTTGGTTTTTTTAGCTTCCGTCGCGTGTGCAGCCTTAATGGTTAAAGCTACATAGAAATCATGTATAACGGAAATATTCCACATAAAATTATATAAAAAATATCCCAGGACAGCATATGTCTATCTTTTATAGTTGACTCACAATAACACGTGTAACTCCCGATAGCTTAGCAGTTCGGAGAATAAATGTGAATGTAAGTTTGTTTGTTGCGCTTTCACGCGACAACTACTGAACGGATTTGGATGAAATTTTGCACACAGATAGTTTATAACCTGGATTAAAACATAGGATACTTTTTATCCCGGCAGTAAGATTCCATGGGACAATAATCAAACTTCACGCGGGCGAAGCCGCTGGCAGAAGCTAGTTATATAATAAAGAGGCAAAGTTTGTGAGGTTGTAGGCGGTAATCTCTGGTTCTATTGAACCAATTTAAAAAAATCTTTTACCAATAAAAAGCCACTTTATTTCTGAGTGATAAAGGCTATATTTATAACTAGAAAAAAATGAGGAAGGGAGGGGGGGGGGGGGTAATTCGAGGAAAATGAGTGTCCATCCATGAAGCTGGGACGAGTGGGGTCGGTAGTTAATTAATATTTTTGCTTTGTACTCGTAAGAGCTCGTGGCTAAATAATAACAGCCATACGGGTCGATCATAAAGGTTAAACAGCGCTTGTGAAGGTCAATCCTTGAATCAATGGGTTTGGAGTAGTTTCCTCCACGCCTTGGAAATTATATTTATCTTTGGTGCCAGCTGTCATTTGTACACATTTGACAGCAAATCTTAACAAGGGGTATCGTGTTTTCCAGTGCTTACGTTGTGGCAGTCAGATAGGCAGTCGTTTAATGTGAAATACGGGTATTCACTTGCATCGGTTAGTCTGTAAGTCGACCCCAACTTATTTGGGAAAAATCTAGGCAGATGATGCTGGGTACGTTTTCTGCATGCCAATTTTAAAAGTGACTTCAGTTGGTTTGAGCTGAACTTCTTGCACAGTGAACCATCGTTTATGGTCTTTTTCTGATGTAGAATTGTACAGAGGTTCAATAGAATAAGAGGTCAGCTTATACGGGAATTATTACCTCTAACGTAGGGCCTACTTATAAAAAAATAACCGAACTTTAAAAGTTCTTGTGCAGCTCATTGCTGGCGGACCATGAAGTCTATATCTACAAATGCCACATGAGTAAAACGCAAATGCATGTAACTTCTTTCTTTCAAATCAGTTGATTTTATGATAGTGTTTTGTTTTTCTTCGTGACCAGTGGCAGCTACTGTCTTAATGTAAACTGGGGCCTAATTCCGCTATTTTAATAAATTCGTCACTCCAACACGATTCCATTCTCATCCCATTGTCATTTTGCTTAAAGTTTGTAATCTGCTAAATTCACAATGGTCGGTCAATGGTCTCGTAATAAAATTGTGTTTTAATGGCATTGTCGTATTGTCATTATTATAAAACCCTTAGTACAAATGATTTTCGTAATCTACTACTAAATGCGAAAATTTATTCATGCCAGATTTCATGTACGAGATTAATATTCTATGACATTTCTTTCAATGGAGTGTCAGTGGTTGTTCATTGAGAAGTCATAATGGCGCCATTATTTATTTATTTATTTATTTATTTAAACTTCATGTACAATAGTGGTACATAGGCGGACTTAATGCCACAAGGCTCTACAAATAGGGAAGCCGCTTTTAAAGCGCAAAAGCGCTGCATAAGATCTATGTTTGGACTTCGGGTGACGGACAGTTGTGTGCCATATTTCAGAAAGCATAAAATTCTGACACTACCATCTTTGTATATATTTGAAACTGCCTTATTTGTGAGATTAAATTCAAATTTGTTTCCTCACCTATCTGATACTGTACAACGTAACAGGCGAAATGACATGCTACGCGGACGCAGAGCCAAGACAGCTCTTATGCAGAAAAGCATATTCTGCAGAGCCCCACAAATTTATAATAAAATTAATAAATCCATTAGAGAGTTAGATTTGGCTAGATTTAAGAAGCAATTTAAAGAATTTCTATGTAACAAATGCTATTATAATTTAAATGATTACCTAAATGACACTGACATAGTAATTTAATTCAATTGTTATTTAATTTTCTTTTTTCACTTTCCCTTTTTTATTTTTATTTAACTACATATAATTATTAATAAATATTATTGTTTATTTAATTGATCACCAATAATGTGTTAACATTTGTACGCCCATGTGGTAGAATGTGATGACTCTATCTATACCTAATACCATGTTATAAACATACCGACCATGTTCTGACAAATAAATGATTTGATTTGATTTGATTTGATTTGATTTGAAGGCATTCTCTACCAGTCAACCATTGGGTCAAATAAGACAGCATTGTGATACAGTACAATAAAAATAAACATACCATTTTGCAAGAATAAGATCAAACACATAAATGGGTACCTACATACTAATACATAAATAAGCATATAAAATAAACTAACAAACAAACAATTAACAAACTTGATAAAATTTGACAGAACTTGATCATTATGAAATCAATGATCGAATACTCTGACACTATTGTAATAGCAGAATCGAGGCCCTGGTTATTAAAGATTTAATCAAGTGCTGTAATCATGTATTGTTGTAGTCCATCATACCATCATACTAAGAATTAATTAACTAGAGCTGCCTCATTGCAAATTTATTTTTATGACAGTTTCACGTACATTAACAGCCGATAATGCTTCTGGGAGACAGGATTCCCTCTGAACGAGAGGGAGTAAGTCATCAGACTTTTTCGAGATAGAGGGTTAGAGAAAAATGAGGGAGAGTGCGTAAAGTTCCTCAATACTCCATAGAAAAGGGGGGATCCCCCGATCAGACAGCGCTGTAGTACATTTTGTACTATGTTGCCTTTGTATTTATTGTAGAGCAACAAATTACATTAAAAATTACAAATTAAAAAAAAACACGACACATAGGGTCATTATTTCAGGTATATGATTCTACTAGCCAAGCTCTTTCATTTGATACCCATATTGAGTGAGTTGTGAAAAATAATAATAATAATAATCTTTATTTCCAGCTCACAATTCCAATGTCACTACATTCTTTCTACAATATAATTATCATTTAAGTTGAGAATTGTACTAATACACAGACGTAATACACCTCTGACACCCAAGCTAAGATTCAACTTGTGTTATGAGTGTCAGGGCTCTCTTAGTTCACTAAGAGATCCCTGACACTCACTCTCACTAAAAAAATGTTAATCACCATTTTGTGGTGGCGGCCATCTTGGATTTGAAATTTATTTAACGTATTTATTATTTTACTAATCAAGACCTTTCATTTGATACCCATATTGAAGGTGTTGTTGAATAAATGTGTAATCCGCCATTTTGTGGCGGCGGCCATCTTGGATTATTAAATTATTATTAAATAAAATAAATGAATATAAAAAAATAAATATCGCATGGACATTAACACACAGCGCCACCTAGACACTAAGCAAAGCTTGTGTCGTGGACACTAGATAGTTGATACGAGTATACTACATAATACTTTTTTGATTGTAAATACATACTTATTATATAATTAAACATAGCTAAGAACACTCCCGACTAATTCACCTTTCAAACAAAAAAGTTAAAATCATCAATCAGCTACCGTGTACTAGAATATTTTAACTAGAATATTCTAGTGTTAATAAAAATATGACTTGCTGTTATAAAAAAAAAAAATCTGTTAACCGTAGCTGAAACCTTTTTTCCTACACAAGAATCATAACTACTATACAATCTGGTAATATTGTAAAATATTTTTTTCTCCGTGTAATCCGTTCGAGAGCTACGATGCCACAGACAGCACAAACACACACACACAGACACGTCAAACTTATAACACACCGTCGTTTCTGCGTCACGGGTTCATAAAACCAGGTTATAAGGTTCAGGTTCAGGTGCAGGTTTTCCCCCAATTTCATAGGACTTTAACATAACTGGCAAAATGTGGGTGTACGGTCGAACAAGCTATTTGGTTTACATTTTACAATGTAATTTGTGGGTTAAACTGTAAACCAAATAGCTTGTTCGACCGTACTATTAGACACACCTCTGCTTAACCCTCCGGAGACTGCATGCCTGACGTTATATCAGGCTATTTCATAAGCTTTGTACATTACAAATTATAACTGGACAAAAATAGACGCAATGGTTCTAACTTTCTTGAGAACTGTCAATGGACAAGAAATTGTAATTACAACCAACATTATGAAGACCCAATATTATAATAATTATACAAGTTAATCACAATTAATTAATGTCTCATAATAAATAAGTTATAACGAGACGTAGACAAATAATAATATAATAAATTACGTACATTAGTCTCCAAATGAACGCACGGAAAGTGATTAGATTCAATTAATTACCTCACAGGTTGTTCTCATACAAATAACGTACGTCCTACATGCCAAAGCATTTTGACACTTATTGCTGACACCTTACGGACAGATTCGAATACCCGTCAATCACAAAGGTGGTGACATTTTGATGGTTCACCGAACAACATCAATTAGAAACTCTATTCTGTTATAGATAAGGTGTAATTCACGTTGTGTTGGGAAAGATTGAGTTAATTTGGCGTATGGTTGGGAATAGTTGGCCGTAGCACAAATTGCTATAGGAATTGTTCCAGTTAAAGTGGTTCGTACACTTTAAGCGGTGTTACGGGCGTAAAGTGGTATTACAATGCTCGGATTAAGAGCGTATATTGTAGTAAAGGAAAGTCGGCTTGAAACTATGACTGTTTCGTCGAAAAGCCATTCGAATCTTTCTGTGTATCGCTAAAAATGTTTTTGCAGAACTTAAGAATTTATTATAAACATTTTCCCAGGCTTTTGCTAGTTACATGTAGGTCAACTTTCTTAGATTGTCAGAGTTTCATAAGGAACTACTGCCTCCAAAATCGCAATGGGTTCCACCAGCATCCTAAGGTTAGATTAAAAGCCGACCCCCAAAATAGTTGGGAAAAGGTTAGATCAATGATGATGATCAAATAAAAAAGATAAAGTAACGAACGATGATGATGTACGGTCGACCAAGCTATTTGAATTACATTTTATGTAATGTAATTTTCATGTTAAAATGTAAGCCAAATAGCTTAGTCGACCGTACATGCCTTAGTTCCATCTACACTTATATGTATTAAAAAGAAGAAAAAATTGTATTTTTATGTTTGTAATGAATAAACTCTAAAATTACTATGACGATTTCAAATTCTTTTGCCATTGGTAAGCTACATTCATCCTGAGTAACATAGGCTACATTTTATCTCCGTACTACGCGGGTGGAACCGTATATTATATATTTATACTAGTATATTATATAGACAAAATCGAAGTTAAACTTACACATTTTAATCTAAGTGTAAGTAGAAACTGTCCTGTACCCACAAATTTATATCTATGTAAGATCCCAAGAGACGGTGGGCGAAATTCCAATTCCAATCTATAATTGAGACAGAAAAATCCAATTATTTTGTTTATCCGCCTTCGAATCGAACTTGGGACATCACGAGTCGTACTAGCTAGTCGAGCGGAAGACTAATTCCTTTTTGCAAAGGAAATCTTGACCAGTACTTTACCTAAGATAAAGAATTTTTGGGTTTATTTGAAATCTGTATACACAAGCCCTTTGATTTTCCTTAGCATTTGTGTTCGATAAATAAACCAGAGTTGAATTTTAATAATTTTATTAAAAAAATATACAAAACAATATTGAAGTTAATAAAAAATAATAATAATAAAATTTATGTACGAGTAAGTAAGTTAAGTTTATTAGTTTTTTTTAAGAAATATTTAAACATGTAAATAAATTAGATACTGTAATGAATAAAGAAAATAATAATAATTGGTTTCATAAATTATAATAAAACAATTTTTTTGAGCCAGCTTTGCTGAGCTTTTTTACGAGTCAAGAAGAAAGGCTTTTCCTGGAAATGCGTGTTGCCAGGCAGAAGACAAAATGTTGTCACTAATTAAAAACTATAATGCTACCATTCATGTTCAATAATGTTTTGAACAGCATGAAATCAGTAATTACAAGAAATTGTGGGAATGACGGTTTGGGTTGTGGAGGCCAGATAGGCAGTCGCTCCGTGCATATATAAATTCTTATCGTCTGTGGCCACGCTTGAAACTCAGCGATTTCAAGATGCCTGGCCCGGCGCCCGGCATTTCTTGGCAGTCTATGTCTTCGTTAGAGCAAAAGTCTGTGGCCTGATGTATGTAAATGTATGTTGTGTATTGAATTTAAAGTGTTATTATCTTCCTGCCCTTGTCTCTGCTACTTGGGGTTGGCACATTGGCTCATTTAAACCTTTGAATGTGTTTTGAATTTAAAGTATGAAGTGTTTTTTTTTCTGTAATCAAATGAAGTGTTTATTCAATGCACAAAGTATGTTTCTTTACTAACTCAAAATCCTTATTGCATTCATTGTACATTTAGTTGTTACATTTATGTAAATAAGTTCCAGCATGAAACCCGGGTAGGACACGGCAACATAATAGATTGGACAAAGCAAACATCCAGTGAGTAGGTATACTGGATTGCACAAAGTTACACAAATATAAATGTTTTCAAAAATATTACTATTATTGCGTTTAAGTAGTTAATTTAAATAATATCATGAGGTTATTAATAAAATAAAATAAAAATATTAATGTTATTAAAATAATTATTTTAATAATATTAATATTTTTATTTTTATAATAACACACACACACACACACCGGTTGAAAGTAATACGCACCAGGTCATTCTGAAATGTTGTCTGTTTGAAAGAGCTGGTACCAAGCGTATTATTCTGGGTTCAAGATTTCTTTCTTCCCTTCAAAATTGCTTTTCTATCATAAAATTCTCGGTTAAAATAAGATTGTGACGGGTGTATTTTTGGTCGTTTTATCAGCTTGAAATGATTGATGTAGTCCGATTCTTACTTTTTGTGTAATATCAAAAGTTCAAGCAATTTTTCATTGTCAATATATATATTAAACCCATTTTCTAATGCCTTCACAATTATTTCACGGTCAATGAAAACAAAAGAGTAGCTGTAATAATAGTTGGCAATAAGAAAAACCGTTCTATGATAACGTTCGGTGACTATAGCGCGAGTTCTAAGATTTTTGTTCACCCAAAAAGTGTTCAAGGCGCTTGTAGAAGTTTTCACATCAAAAATAGCAGTGATGAATGCTTGTTTCGTCTTCGCATCCAAAGAAGTTGTGATTCTGCTGTTGGATCATGTAGGTATGTTATCCTAATGGGGATTATCGCGCAAGAATTCGCCGCTAGGGGCGCTCGTGTAGAGTAAGGTCTTCCGAAATGTCAGATGTCATAGATTGTTCACGCAATGCGCGTATTTTTACTAAGATTCGCAATTGTGGTCTAGATTGAGCCATTCCTGATTAATAATGACTTGAAGATTTTAAGTAACAAGTTGGATTTTCAACACCTAATTTGTTAGTACCTATTTGCTTGCTTATTTTAGGGGCAATATCGTAAATATGAATCTAAAGCATGCACAATATGCAATAAAATAAACTTTTCATGAAGTTATTGGTACTTTAAAGTATCAAATAGAATGAATGACAGGACCTTACTTGCCAGTGGCGCCATCTGGTGAACTCAAAAACGATAGCCCTCATTTAACAGCACGGTTGCGGTTCGTGGCTGAGCTATTGGCTGCTGCGCTGCGTGTTGCAGTTACGAGCTCCTCACGGAACAAAATATGTTTGACCCTACATGTAGCTGTTCCGGGTCTGGCTGAATCTAAATGTTTGTAGACGCACCCACGATACAGGAGGATTTCCAGGTGTGGGACAACGTATAAAAAAATGGTATTCATTCAGAAATGTTCTCGAAATCAATCAAGCATTCTGTACATCAAACTAAGTAACTTTACGCAAACATTATTGCTGAGAAAGGTTTTTTTTTGGGGTGAAAAATCATGTTTTGTGGTAGAAATCAATGTAACGAACTCAAAACACTGTGCTGATGGATGGATTGATTGAAAGGTACGAGGATCGTGGAGGTACTTAAAGTAAAACTCCTACATTAAATTTTTATTAAAAAAAACTTGTGAAACGTTAGAACTTGGACCCTTGGAATATCTCCGTAACTAGAAGATCCAGGTATGGTGTGAAGCAAAAAAAATGATCGCAATAACGGAGAACTACACAACACACACACAACACCACAACACACATACAACTACAGTACTTTCACAGTTTTTATGTCTTGTGACTGGGACTGTAGCTACTTTAAAAGTTCATTTTTGTTTCGACACTTCAAAAGTGTCTGTAACTGGCCTACTTGAAATAAATGCTTTGATTTTGATTTGATTTTGAGAGAACATGTGCTTTTTGGCTTCGTTAAGAGGTTTTTAAAATAAAGGGTTTAAAGACTCAAGATACGTAGTTTGATGTACAGGATGTTGGTTGGCGGCTTCGCAATGAGTCTGTTTACACCCTGTATATTTTATGTAATTTTCTTTTAACCACAGATATAACTGCAAAATGGTCTAGAAAGTTTTCTTCCAACGTTTTTACCGGTAGCCGACTGAGTAACCAATATTAAACTCATAATGGAAGCTTTTTTAATTTGACGTTACATAAGCAAATGGATTTTCGTAGTCAAAATACTCGACGTTATGATGTATTGTTTGACTACAATAATGTAAATATTTTATGATGAAAATATACTTGAAATATAATAAAGATATTAAGAATAAGTAATTTTGAGGCTGAAATAATATTTATCTAACAAGAATATTGAAAAGGTATGTAAGAAAATTTGATAAAATATTCTAAGATTAATTTGCTAATTGGGACAATAGACAAATTACTTCTCAGGTTTGGTGAAACATTACTGAATCAAAAGCACAAAAGCTCTATGATAGTGTCATGTTTGAATCGATTTTGACATAACATTAAAATCAAAGCATTTATTTCAAGTAGACCAGTTAGGGCAATGCAGAGGGCTATGCTTGGAGTTTCCTAGCGTGTTTGAATCAGAAATGAAGACATCCGCAAGAAAACCAAGGTCATCGACGTAGCCCGAAGAATTGCCATACCTAAGTGGCTGTGGGCGGGGCACATTGCTCGCAGAACGGATGGCCGATGGGGCCGAAAAATTCTGGAGTGGCGACCGCGAACCGGAAGACGATGACCTGGTGAAGGTTGCGGGAATGGATGCGAGTCGCATGGAACCGGTCAATGTGGCGACACTCACACACGTCTTTCGGCTGAAATGATGATGATGATGATGAGACCAGTTAGGCCCCGTTTCCACTATGTCGTGATATCGTGTCGTCCTATATGTGAACACCTCCATTTAAATAAACAAGTTACGACACTTAAAAATACACGATTTTCTGTCGTCACGACATAGTGGGAACGGGGCCTTACGGGTTTTTTTGAATTGTCAAAACAAAGACAGCAAAGAAATGTCGCTACAGTCCCAGTCACAAGGCATAAAAACTGTGAAAGTACTGTTGCCCATTGAGTAGTGTAGTTGTTGATGATATTGGTGTAAACAACCTATTGTCGGGCTTACGCTGTCCCCCCATACTTAAGTACTAGTGCTTTGAAAAGAGCAACCATGGAGTTTCTTACCGGTTCTTCTCCATGGAAACGATCAACCCGAACCGTGCACCTTTTTTTGACGTTTTATAAGTACCCATCTAGGCCTACGTGAAATAAAATATTTTGGTTTTGGTTTTACCTGAATATCGTTGAAACTCTTATTCCTGATGGTTTGTGCTGAACACAAACTGTATCTCACCATCAAATCACTATTTCCTGCAACAAAGGAAAATTAGCATTAGGTATATTCTCATTTTTGAAGCTTAATTTGAAGCCGATAACGTTCTCATTCGTAGGAGCTCGTGGCTAAATAATAACGGCCGCTCGGGTCGCTCTTCTGGTTAAGTCTGGGCAAGTCTGTGAATGGGTGATCAGATCATCCATTACATACCGAGTTCTCTCCGTGTCTTGTTGTCAATCTAATGGTAGATATTTTTTTCATGAATGGTGAAAAATTAGAGAAGAGAGATTGAATACCAATATTTAACATGGAGTGATTCCCCATCTGACCTGAACCCAGTAACTGGGTATCAAGATATACCTTGGTAAGACTGGACTGAAGTTATAGTATAAGACGTATAACTTCACCACACTGCACACTGTGGAGAAAATATTTCGCCTGTCGAAACAATTAGTTACACACCATCCATAATTTTTACCACCTGATTAATTAACATACCTAAATACAACCAATTAAAGTCTATTTTAGTCTACCGAAACCCAGCAAGCAATAATTCATTTCCACAATATTCTATATAATAAGGCTGATTCTTTATCTGTACAATAATACAGGCACGTCCTTCGAAGCAGTAGCTAATTACGCTCAGTGACGTCACGAAACCAGTGGAGTGTGACGTCAGATAGCGTAAGCCACCGATTGGGAGCTTGTTATGGATGTGTTCAGAATGTTTCTGTAATGTACTACCACGTACCTACAGGACGAGATACAAATGTAGTATTAATGGTGTTTACTATTGTTACGAGCTGGGTATGAGATAAATTAATTACTACCGATTAAACAACACAATAACTTTATTAATCACAAAACAATTTAAACTTAATCACAAGTACACTACTGTTCACTATTCGCTTAGATATCGCACTTCAAGTTCACTTCGATTCGCTTCGATGGTAGCCAAAACAAGACTGACTGTCGCGGCACTATTCTGACGTGTCAGGAAAAAGATATTTTAGTACACGTCTTGTTTTTCTAAAGGTGAGAATGTGTGTCAACTAGACAGCGTCTTAAAACATTAACAAAATGGTCAATCAACTGACGTAGACCGGCTGTTATACAGTATCAATCAAGATGGTATATCGATCAAGATTGAACGCGTTTATAAAATTTCGTGTCTTTGCTTTTAACCGTTGAAGTTTTCTCGTGAGGAGAGGAGACAATCCTGGCAGCAGGATCAAAAGACATGTTTATTATAAGAACCAAAGAGTGTGTTAACTTTTAGCTCAATCGGTTAGGGAGAATTGGTTTGAAATTCAGTTCTAATTACAAAGTAACAAGTAAAAGTGACAAGAAAACTTAAAAAACATGCGTGGCAGTCTAGGGACTGCCGATAGAAGTTAAAAACGCTTTGCAACCGATCGGCTTCGAGTGCCACAAAGCGTTAGGTGACGGTCACGCCACTGATTCTAGTTCATGATTTTAGTTCACTCAAAAAGTGCTAAACGCTCCTAAAGAAGTTTTCACTGCAATAAATAGCCTATATAAACAACCAATTTTTTTTATAATAAGACGTTTACGTAAAAATCGCATTTCAGTAAGATTGTTATTATCTTTTCTGACAAGCTTTTCTTTTACCCCACTTATTCTTTTTCCGTTTAAAAACAGTTCTAGCCAGTATCGCCCAACCATTTCCTTATCACGCGCTGTTGTAAGCGGCTCTTCTTTATCTCCGTTATTACGCAATCGGAAGGCCCATTGACGCCGCCTTTATGTTGATATCGCCGTGATAATAACACCACTGATTTAGGGGGGTGCGATAAAACACGCTTTGGAGGTTTTTTGGTGAAGCAAAAGTGTACAGTGGACAGTTTGATTGATTTGTTAACATTGAGGTTGATTAGAATGGAATTATTTTGAGTAGGGAGTTCAAGGTGACTTTATATCGTGGGTTCTAGTAATCTTCTGAGCATTTTTTGTTTTATATAAACAAATAATTAAAAATGAAGTGAACAGGTTTTTACTGAATGCATCAGAAAGTATTTATACGGTACTTGTAATAAAAAACTTTTATTCTTAGTGTCTGTTCTTATCTCCAAAACGGCTGGACCGATTTTGACGAGACTTTGACGGGCAGAAAGCTGAGGTTATAAGGGGTAACTATTAGAAACTTACACTTCTATTTTAGAAAAAAGAAAACTGGAGTTCCGTACATTGTCGGATTTCCATACCAGCGGATTAATGGAGCCAGAAAAAAGAAGAGTGCTCCAGTGTCTGCTATCTCCTACTCTAATATCTCCTGCGTATAATAGAATAAAATAGAATTTACTTTATTATATAGTAAAATGGATACACTATAACTGATACTGTTAGCTTACGTCATGGCACAGCTGGGCAAAGGCTTCTCCCCATTGTTTCCATCCCGGACTAATATGGACCACTCGTCGTTGGTTTTGTCCAGTTTTTCCCGCAATTTTTAAAACAACTGTTTTACAATAATTATTTATTTACGGTTACAACGGCGGTATTATCGCTGGCAGCAATACTTGAGTAACCCAAAACTTCACTTCTCTTGGAACTCGTAAAACAGACATCACTTATATTCCTCAAATCCCACATCACCGAAACTCAAACCACTTTAGAAAGAACAACAAAAACTTCGAACAGTAGCATCTCAGCCTTTATCATCTCAATTCCCATAAGCCCGTCACACGCACTAAAAAATACACCTTCACACTGTCAAATTACTCACACATAAAAAAACCTGCCAAGTGCGAATTGGATAAACACACGAAGGGTTCTGTGACACTATCAAGATCGAGTGAAACACGCTGATAAAAACACGTTTCTGTTATCAATTTCCTGTGTTCATTTTCCCTCTTACAGTTTCTAGTCTTTTATAACAAAAATATATAAAAATAAGTAGCTAACGCTTCGGCGAGAGGAATTACTTACTATGCGTGCCGTGTCCAGGGGTACTGTGTTCTCAATCAAGCCCTTGACCTAGCCGCGCAATGAGAGTCTCCTATGTTATGCGATATGCCGGCTATTATAGTACTACACATTTTGGAAAAAATTCAAGTGTTTCTTAAGGTCAGTTAACATAGAGACGCGACGCGACGACAGATATACCGGAAGAGTCCAGTGATTTCGCGCTACGCCGCGCGCTGCCGCGAGGCGCATCGCAACGTCTACTTTGAGTCGCTCCAAAGACGAGTCTCATCGCGTCTCAGTGTAAACTGATCCTAAAGGTTCAAAAGATACAGACTGGTAACCGTGGCATCACCTTCACTTTCGTTTTTTAATGTTACAGCTACATTCTGGGATGGAGGAGCCTTTTGGCCTCGTACAGGACGAGTTTCGTTTCTTTTTTTAAATGTTTAATTTTTATTATTAAGTTTTAAATACTGTTAATTTTGATGGGTTTTGTCTTGTGCGGGCTAATAAATGCTTATTTTTTCTTTCTTTCCTTCTTTCTTGCTTTCTTTCTTTCTTTCTTTCTTTCTTTCTTTCTTTACAGACGGAAAGACAGCATCACCTTAGTAATACGGTCCCGTTAGAACATTTTAGCTACCGAACTCTAAAAATCATCCTGCCTGTTGTAACTTTTAAACGAGACAATGTCAACTTACTAAAAGCAAACTACTAAGGTCCATGTTCACCGAAAAGATAACCGTCTGATTATCTAAAAACAGCTGTCACTGTGACATATTCCCATACAAAAATGCGTTTTAAACAGCCGTTTTAGGTAATCAGACTGTCATCTTTTTGGTGAACATGGACCTAAATCAATAACGAGGCTGTCTGCCAACACAAAAATCTTATTCCTCTTGGGTAATTTAATATATCTGAGATCGAGTTAGGCGTCGGTTCTGGCACCCTCTGTTTTTCTTCTACGCGTAAAAAATGTATAAAATGAGCGATGGTTTGTGTGCCACGACTTGAGTGGAAATATTTAAGACATCACAGGCGTTCGATAGTGTTATGGGATTTTGATCATGTTTATGTGCGGGAGTGGGTTCTCAATTTATTTAAATGAGTGTAAATTTTTATGCAAGGTTGGTTTGGTTTTTCCTAATCCTCCGCTATATTTTATTGATTAATTTCGTTGCGGGATCCAAGTGTTTTTCTGAGAAGTCGTCGAGCTTCATTGTCTCGGCGCTTTTCTGATGGTCGCCATTGTTGATTGTGGCTTTCAGGAGTTACAGTGCTTTAATAATAGTGTGACTGGCTTGTCCAATAAAATGTTTAGCCGCTATCCCGTCAAAAGTAATGAACACAGACTGACAGAGATACTTTCCCATTTATAAAATTAGTATGAGCTAACACTTTTCCCACGACTTCGCCCGCGAAAATTGTGATAGCACGGCTAATTAGCATGATATCAATATAATTAATAGCTTATGTTACTCAGTAAAGAAGTAGCATTGTAATGGTGAAAGAATATTGAAAATCAATTGAAAAGTTCTTAAGTTAAATCGTAACAAACAAACAGTAAATCAAATCAAACTTTATAATATTCATTTAGATGTAGGTGACTCGCTGCATTTTCAATGTCACCAGTAATAATAATAATTATTCACTGCCTATTTGGGAAAAGCTACTCTGGTTAGTAATCAGATAACGTTGATGGTAAAGGCAAATAAAAAGCTTCAGCTGTAACAAGCTTTCCTCATCCCAACGTAAACAAAATACTTGTCAAAGTAAAACAGTAAACACAGTCTGAAGTGCCTTAATCTTTCCCGAATACGGTCCATATTCATTACGGATAACAGTATCAGTTACGGATAGCGTCCAGTTTGAATATTGTCTCTTAGTTTCTAGATTTTTGGGGTTCCTCCTTAACTGACAGAGACTGTCGCGTAACGGTCATGGCATACTATACCGGCACCGCAACGGCACCGCCCCAACTCAGCAATAATTCTGACGTTTCTCCGCCGAATGAGCCGCCAACAGAATGTTTCGTTTAAAAGTTTTTCAACGACAGAACCTTTCCGCTACGAACGTTACGCCGACAGAACGATTAATTCATGAGTGGATCGACGACAGAATCTTTTCCCAAAAAAGATTCGTCGACAACACTGATTCAGGCATAGTTTAACACTTCTGACTAAATTTAAAGAATTTCATTTGATACCCATGTAAAGGAATAAATATGTAATCCACCATTTTGTGGCGGCGGCCATCTTGAACTGATTTTAATCAAACATAGCTAAGAACACTCCCGACTAATTCACCTTTCAAACAAAAAAAACAAAATCAAAATCGACACGTCAAACTTATAACAACCCGTCGTTTTTGCGTCAGGGGTTAAAAAGTTGATCAATTTTTTCCTTTAATTGATTAAAGGAAAAAATTGAAGACGATACAGTGCGTCGAAAACTCGTTTGACGTCACATTTCGGTACATTTATAACCGGAAAGTGACGTCATAAGCCCTCACTCATGATCTTTGATGCGTTTTATCTTCGTCATTTTTATTAATTTGTTTAAACAAAACACCTCCTCAGAAAATAAAGTCATTTTACCACACTGTTATTGTTAGGTATACAGATAGACGTGAGCGTGACGTCACAACTCACAGTTGCTAGCTAGATTTTCCGGAATAGTTTCTGTAGTGCTTCAATTTGTGTTATCATTTTAAGCTGTTTGGCTACTGTGTAGACACTTGAAGATCAGGCCTGTTCTTGACCTTGGCTCAAATATTATGCGCTGCTGATTTTGATTGTGTTACGGTTCGTTTGAAATAGGTACATTATATTTAAGTATAAATGATTTGGTTGGTCTTTAGACTTACTAATATTATTAAGATGAAAGATTTGATTTCTTGTTTGTTTGTTACAATTTAACTCAAGAACTACTCAACCAATTTTATGATGGTGCGTTGGAAGACCTCCCACTAGGTGAACCGATGACCTGGTGAAGAATTCGGGAATCCGGTGTATGCGAGTCGGCGGGACCGGAGGATGTGGCAACACTTGGGGGAGGCCTATGTCCAGCAGTGGACGTTTTTCGCTGAAATGATGATGATGATGATGATGATGATGATGATGAATGGAATGAGCAAGCCGATACCGGGATATTAAACATTTTGTATCTAATAGCTGCCCAAGTGCCCATAAACGAGATACCATTACATGCCATGCCAAATCTACTCGACCTTGGAACATGCATTACAATTGATACCAAATTACTGAGCAAAACAATGCAATACGCAGCTTGCTCTCCAATGGTACGTACATTAAGATACCAAAGAATAATCAATGAAATTAGTCATTTACTTATCCAGCTGATATTAGTAATCACGAAATGTTCCTACAATTTGATTTCATGTTTTCTTAAAGTGAGTTTAAAACAGAAATCAAGACGGATGTCTTGATTTCAAGTGCAAGAGAACCAAGGTTACTGACGTAGCCCGAAGAATTGCCAAACTTAAGTGGCAGTGGGCAGGGCACTTGTTCGAATTGAACGAAGAACTGGAGTGGCTACCGCGGACTGAAAGACGTTGCGTTGGAAGACATCCTACTAGGTGGACTGATGAGCTGGTGAAGGTTGCAGGAATCCGCTGAATGTGAGTCACACGGGACCGGTCAATGTGGCGACACTTGGGGGAGGCCTATGTCCAGGAGTGGACGTATTTCGGCAGAAATGATGATGATGATGATAATGAACTGTCTTGGTAAGGCCATGTAAGGACATTGGCATGTTGTATCCATACACACACACAGTCCATGAACACTTTCCCGTTCTCTATCTGTTTTTCGAAACAGTGATGTCCAGATTAGGTAAAGTCCTATTTGCTGTAGTTGTCGCAAGCGACTGCCGCATGCAGCTTGAGGTTCTAGCTTCGATTCAAGACAGCGTCGTTGGTTTTTCCAGCGGGAATTTTTCAGTAGCAGCCAGGGAGTCTGGATTTCTGCCCGTTTGATGGCGTTTGGCTCGCCCCTTATTAAATGGGACTTAAATATAGCTGGAGAAATGTGGGTGACTATAAAAACACTTATGATTGGCCTATCCGAGACAACAACCGTGATGTTATGTAATTTATAAAACATTCTTAAACCAAAACTTCTTGTTCTTTCCTAAACCTATTCTAAATTACAAAAAAAGTTTTTCTTCACAATCATTATTTTAAAACTTAATTAACTTTTGCAAAAGCTTAGACCCTGGCTAATATTCCTTTACCAAACTAAAAAGAAATAATTACCAGCGAGTCTTTACACCGAAAATCTTATTCAAATTTTTCTAAACACAATCTGCCTAATTTTGTGCAAAGAAAATCAGTGTCTTCTTAATTAGGACATTTTTGACGCTAATCTGATAAAATTGGACAAGCAAGTTATACCGGTTTTAGTCTTGTCAACTTTGCAAAATAAACTTAATTTTCCACAAGGATTAAACTCTTTACAAGTGGTTTGGCACTTGTTTTTGATACAAAACAATAATTATATTTGGAATACTATTATTGCTGAAAGGAACAGTATTTTAAAAGAGACTTATGTGTTCTGACAGGTTGTTAAACATGTCAATTTCAATATCTACGTGACCCAGGTGTGACAACTGACCTTTCTCATACAATGTGCTGAAAAGGGTGAAAAAACCCCTTAACGAAGTCGAAAGGCGTCCCCGGGTTTAGGTCTCCCCGTCATTGCGATATTTTTTTGTTACACCATACCAGGGAATCTTCTAGTTACGGAGATATTGGGGGTTAAAGTTCTAACTTAATGACAAGTTTTTTTTAAATACACGTTTTTAATGTAAGATTTTTACGTTAAACACCTCCACGACCCCTTTACTATTCAATCCATTTATAAGCACAATGTTTTGAGTGCGTTACATTGAGTTCTACCACAAAACATGATTTATCACCCCAAAGAAAAGTCGTTTCCCAATAATTTTCGCGTAAAGTTACATAGTTTGATGTACAGAATGCTTGGTTGACGGCTCCCCCTTAGCGTGTAGTCGTTTAATTTGTAAATTTTCGGTTCGGAGGTCCCACACAAGGCACCCACAGGTTAATCCAGATTAGCAGACGAAAACCTCTGTAGGTTGAACTCCGAGATCAAATTTCGAAAAAACAAAACATTCCCAGTAAAACTCCTATCTGTTCCGCTAAAAACTTCTGATAACGTGCCAAGCTATCAGTTTAGAGCGGTTCCCACCAAAGAGTAGGCGACCACATCCTTGATTATGGGATTAGTTTAGTTCCGTTCACATCTAAGTCTAGGCCACCACTTCCGTGCCTGAGGATGTGGTGGCCACTAGGAGATAAGTTTAGGAAGATGAGCAGTTTGTTCCGGTAACAACAAATTATGATCGACAGTTCGTTTCTCAAGTATCACTATGGTCGTTGGCTATGAATATTGCCTCATTAATCGACCAATGGGTGTCCTATATTTTTTGTTGTGCTGACGGAAATTTGATCAGATTGAAAAGGTGATTTTAGTTCACTTTTAGACTTTCACGGTTTTACTACACTTAAAGTACTTACGGGACTATATTCGTGAATATCGGGTGCTTGTAAAAACACAAGAAAATCACGGATTATATCCGTGATTTTCTTGTGTTTTAATAATTTTAGTTGTGTTTAAGCTAAATAATCAAATCTTAGACTAAAGGTTATGTTAGAGATTTTTATTTGATTCTGACATTGTTGTTCAAGATAAAATAACCTCACGCTTTGTATTCCCCGAAAGGTTAGGCAGAGGTGAACCAAACCAGTACACCCAAACGTCAGTTATGTTTTAGGTATAAGGGACTAAAATATAACTGGCGAAATTTGGGTGTGCCCGCAATAGTCACGCCTCATAATATAATTATGTCATAGGAGGTGAGACTATTGCCATGAATCGGGCACTAATCTAGACTCTATTACTGTTACTAAGAAATTTCTAATGGAAAAACTCAATAACACTTTTTCCGACCCGGACATCGAACTCAGGACCTCATGCCCAGCAGTCGTGCTTGCAACCACTAGACCAACGAGGCCATCGTTGTTTAACTCTTAACTGTTATTAACATAAATGGATAACCTTCTGTGGAACCCGACCGAATCGGTCTGATGCGATTGTTTAAATATTGTGTTTACTTCGCTTATAATTAATGAAATATGATCTGATAAAACTTTATTTATCCAATAAATTCATTCATATTGAAAACAAACAAGATAGCCTAAAGGAGAAAGATAAGACAAAACAATATTCCAAATTCAAAATATCTTAAGCGAGATAAAATGTCACGAGAAAACTTTCAAATATTAGGTACCTACTTTACAATCCGCTGTGAGTATTTCAAGACTATCTTCGATACTAGATACTAGTTGTCTCTTATGTGTCGGAGTAACTCAATTTACGCTTCAATTGTTTCAATTTCTCAAGCAACATTTTATAGCCGATAAAATCCATCTTCATTTTATTGGGCTACCGGAAAATACGAGACTATTTCTAGAAAGATCTAGAATTGTGCTTTGGAAATATTCACAGTAGATTGTATATTAAGGTATGAAATATAATTGTTTATGTTTCTTCAGAAAGGTGTGTAGTACGCGCAACCGGTGTGTGTAAACCAGATGTATGATCGTGGACGAAGCTATAGTCACATGTAAAAATGCCGAGCCTATTGCCAACCGAGCACAAATCCATTGCAGACTCCACGGCTGTTTCCGTAATATTCCTAGTGGTAAACTCTACTAGCAGTTTTCCGACTATGTACCCAAGAATCTAGTAAAATTTAGTCGTGTCTTTTTGTTTTTTTTCCGGATAGGAAATCATCAAAAGTCGGAAACTCCCTCCCACTCTGCCTAGAGCGGGAGGGACTTTCAGACTTTTACTGACTAAACCCATCCATGTTCCTTCCTCGCCCTTTATGTTCTGGGGCCACGGTATCTCTTTCTAACGGTTCCGCAGCCCCGGCAGGTTTCGGCCATTGCGCGCGTGGAACCTCCGTGATTTTATGTATGTATGTGCGTATGTTTTCTGGAAAATACGCAAAGGTGTCGCTTTGCACCTACTCGACCAAATGTATAAGATAGCTGATTATTTTTTACGATTACCATGCTGCAGTGCAAGTACGTAGGATTCGATAGGACTCAATTAGATAAATTTGACAGTTATTCTCGATAAAATGAGTTTTTATGGAGTCAAAAACTCATTTTATCGAGAACAACTTTCCTATTTATCTAATCGAGTCCTACGTACTTGCACTGCTGGTCCCATAGAGAAAGTGGTTTGCTGGTCAATAGCACACCCTTGAATTTGACGCAAGATGCAAAGCAACACCTTTTAGAAACGAAATTACCAATTATTTAATAGTGTGATTATAAAAAATCATCCTCTTCATCTTTTATTCATCTATTTGGTGTCGCCTTCTATAATTATTATATAGTATGCCTTCCAGTTACTCTATCTATGTATTACATTTATACATGGAGCGACTGCCTATACGAGAGCCATTATCCCGTAATAAAAAAGTTTTTTTTTTTCGATTTACAAAAGTATAGGAAAACGCTGTGCAGTCTTTATAACCGAAACAAATGAAAGTGATGAAAGTTAATAACAAATTGCCCGAAATAATTAAACAGGAACAAAAAATTTAATTAATTCGTACATAAATTATAACATTTTTTATTAAATAAATGCTATTATACTATTAATGAATATCTAAATGACAAACTTTAAATTAATATACATACATTTTTTATTTTTTATTATAAGTATTGTTACTTTTGTATCACCAACTAATTAGAAAAAATTAAAGCCCTCTTTCGCTCTCCTACTTTGCTGTGCCTTACAGGGTCCATATTTATGTACCTAGCTTTAAGCCCTCTGTAACATCATAATACACTATAAAATGCAAAATAAATGAATATGAATATGAATCGTCACAGTTTCACTAGCCCAGCCCTTCAAAAGAACAAATTCATAGACCCTAAAGCCCCTTATTCAAAGCACTGCATTCAGGGCCCTGCCTGCAGGGACACTGCCATTCGTATTGTGTGTATGCATGCAGGACCAATATTTTAATTGTTCACCCTGCCGCAGGGCCTTAAAATATCGGCCATAATATACACATAATACGATAGGCATTGTCTCTGCAGGCAGGGCCCTGCATGCAATGCTTATTGTAGGGTCCTTAAGCAAAAACCAACCAGCCTATTCAATATAAGAAATAACCTTGTTATTTCAAACCAAATAACTCCAACCTCCTTTCAAGCGAGCTTCCAAAAGTGTTATGACACAAATACAAGATAATTACCTTTCCAGAGAGTTGCAAGCCCCCAATAATTAAGTTAACCACGAGCCCTGAGGCGAATCACGCGAAATGGTAAGCTTTTGATACGAGTATATTAGGGCGTTTCGTTTCCACTCTCTCGTAAGGGCTTATTTTGCATTGATTTTTTTGGTTTGAGGTCAAAGGGTATGGTGAAGTGGTTTTTGATGCGGTGGATATTTGGATGGGTGACCTTTCTACTTCTAGTTACTACGGGATAGATCTCCTAAAATAGGTTACGAAAGTACAATGTTTATGTTCAGCCTCTGAAAATGTTCGGTAATAATTTATTGTCTTGATTCAAATCTCAAAAAATATTCCAATAGACATTCCGTAGTCGATATGTTGTAATAAAATTTATTACGTTGGACATTAAGTCCGCCTATGTACCACTCTTGTATAAGATGTCTAAATAAATAAATTAGACACTGGTTTATTAGTCCATAAAATTCTTATTTTTTTCTTCCACGTAAGACCAATAAAGTCTCATAATTGCAATAGATTCACTCAAGGCAAAGGAACTCTGCCATGCGGCCTGTACGGCGAACTCTCCATCATTACCTCCTTTGAACTCAAAGATTACACCGTCCGTAAAGAATATTGATAGGAGCATTACTTACTAAAAGGTTAAGCCAATTTATTCGTTAAAACTGTAGTAAAACGAACATTTAGCAGTTGAGAGAGGGAAAAAAGCTCAACAATGCGCCAATACCCACAAAACTCAATGTAACGCATGGATGACGCAATAATGGATGGATTTCGTGAAAGTGTAAGTTAAAATCTTACGTTAAGGGGCCGGCGGAGCGTGCGTAGTTCATGCAAACGTAATACCAAAATAATTTGTAAATCTAACAATATATTCTTAAAGGTAGTGTGTATTTATTTCGATTGGACTGCAGAATATCTATGTTCCCAAATATATATCTTGAAAGGACAATGACAATATACCTACAGACGAGATATGAGAAATTTAAAATTTCTATGGAAAACTCATTTTTCTCATAACTCTTGTTTAAATCAGTGTCCATTCAAAATGCATATTTGGGAAACTAGATATTTTGTAATCCAATCGAAATAAATACACACTGCCTTATGAATATGTACCTATGATTTACAAATTATGTTGGTATTACGTTTGTATGAACTACGCATGCTCCGCGGGCCTCTTAAAAACATGTTTTAAAAAAAAAAATATGTGTAAAAGTTGGAACTTTGACCCCCAATATCTCCGTAACTAGAAGTTACTCAGGTATAGTCTACAAAAAATGATTGCAATGACGGTGAGTACAAGTGCCTTTTGGCTTCGTTAAGGGTATTTTTACACCCTTTATAACAAACAGATGAAATTTTTTAAGTTTGTATGTAGGGATAATCTTCGCCTCATCGCCAAGTGAGTCCCTCTTTCCTGCTATATTCATATCAGTGTTGGCAACATTCATTCCACATAAATTGTTTTCCCGCGCAAAAATTATAATCCCGCATTTTTGGGCCTTCGAGAAAAAACCGCTAATCCCAACTTCATCAAAACTGCTGATCCGATCTCGAAAATTATTTCACTTACGGAAAGCTACATTATCTCCAAGTGGTTATAGAAGGTAGTCTAATTACACAAATGTGTATAAATAATATATAACCAGTAATCTAACCACTTTGCCACGACTTACAAACTCAAACGATTCGCGTATTACGACAACTTAAACAAACAGAAAATATTTTGCTCAGAAAACGTCATCTGTCTCCAAGAGACGACATGTTTGTGATCCAACGGTACTCACGCGACGGATACAACTGAGGCCCTACTCCCTAACGCTTCGTCCGTTTATTCGGATCTATCCGTCTCTATCGCGCACGTCTGCAGATGAGTGCGAGTGAGAGAGACGGATGGACGACGTTAGAGAGTAGGGCTTCTGAAGCATATGTCTGCCGCTTGACGCAAATCGCATTACCTGAGGACGGAAACAGGGTGTAAACGCTAACATTCAAAAACTTTTCAAAATAACGCTAGGTATTTTTCCTAGCGTTATTTTTTATGTCTGGATGAGTGGTTGCAGACGCGACTGCTAAATCTGGGGTCCTGGCTTCGATTTCCAGGTTAGGTATAGTGTTATTGGGTTTTCTGTCAGGAATATCTCAGAAGCAGCCACGAGATCTGGATTTGTAACCGGTTGATGGCAATTGGTTCGCCCCTTATTACATGGGACTTAAATGGTTACCCCATTGTGCGTGTACTATTACGATTACATGCAGGCGTGATGTTATACTAATTGAAAAAAAGAGATATATATACGAGTATATCAAAATCAAAATATTTTATTTCACATAGGCCTAGATGGGCACTTATAAAACGTCGAAAAGGTGCACTATATATATATATATAGTGAATACATATCCGTCACATAAAACAGAACTTTATATTTCAGTAACAGAATTATTATTGTTTTGCAACACAATGTTCTGTACTTTAATGTTCTGTGTTCTGTACTTTAAGTGTAACAAAATGTTATTTTTATTATAAAATACTGCAAAACCCTTTCAACGCTTCAGGCTGGATTTTTATCTTTCGTCAAGCGTTAACCTCGAGTAAAATCTTATTTTTAAATTACATTTTATAAATATTTTGGTTTGGCCAATCCTTATCCCGGGGATAAGGATTTAAAAATGAGCCTTGACCTATATCTGCTGGCTATGACAATTATGAAAAAGCTCAATTACCTCGGCTTGTAAAATTCGGTGAGACCGCATTAGGCAAAATTAATAAGCCAACCGAACACGAAGGACGTATTGTTTATCGAAAAAAAACTTGGTGGAAAGAGAAAGAAAGAAAATGCATTTATTAGCCCGCATAGGACAAAAGACATAAAAATTATCAGTATTTAAAACTTACTAATAAAAATTTAACAGATAAAAAAAAAAAAAAAAAAAGAAACGAAACTCGTCCTGTACGAGGTCAAAAGGCTCCTATCTCAGCATGGTGCTTAACATTAAAAAAACTAGCAAATACAATTTAGAAGCTAATATTGAGTTATTAAACTTATTACAATTATTATACATAGAATTAGCTGCGTTCCGTGACCATCGCCAGCGTGAAAAAAAAATAAAAATATAACTTCCATACTTAAATCGGATTTTTGAACAACTTCAAGTGATTTTTTTTTTGTTGCTCGGAGCCCTAATCCGTTTCCTAAATTACTCCTTGTAACGTCAGCTGCTATCCACCAGTAAAATTCCCGTAGAAATTGGTCCGACCGTTTCGGAGAACAAGACAAACAGACGAACAAACAAAATATTTTTTTGATGTAAGTTCCGTATATAGCCTTCAAAATTACGCATTCGGTAAAAGCTATTTTTTTTAATTACAAACAGACAGTTCCGTTTTATTTATTTTTATAGATAGCATACACACGTGATGTATCTCCACATTTTCCACAGAATAATTGAATAAAAAATGTCTGAACAACATTTCTATGGTGGATTGGTGGACCTGACCAATTTCCAACCATTAAGAGACGCAGAAACAAAAGCATTGTTAAGAAAATACGTTAAAAAGATTTCTGTATAATTCATAATCTTTTGTGGGACATGAAATGAGAAAGAATCTTTTTATTTCGTCCCTACGAATTAGAATAATAATGATTTTTAATAAAGCTGGAGTAAAGTGGTGGCATAATTAAAACGAACCGAAGAATAAAAAGGAGCCGCGGTTATAATAGCCCTAAATTAAAAAAACTAAGGTATTGTAATAACTAGGACAAGAGATTGGAAATTGAGCTTGAATAACTTTTGTTGGGAATCAGTACTGAATAAAAATAGGAGCTCGAGGCTAGTCACTGGGACTCCACGACCTGATCCCATCGGGTAATGATGCCATTTACCACCGTACTAGCAGACGTACTGCGGTGTACCATCCGCACTTGGTAAGCGCGAGACAAATATACAAGAGGCGTCGGGAGGACACGCGCGGCACGGCGCAGTACAGAATAGGCGCGCTAGTGGTGTCGGAAAGGCGAGGCACTGGCGCATCCTAGTCTTTTAAGTCTATATGGTCACGCATTTTCGCCGTCTTGTTCTCTCCTTGTGCATGCCACTGCCAACTGCAGTTGAGCTGAGGGCGAACAAACGGCGCCCGCAATGCGCCCTCGCCACACTCGCGCCACGCCGGCGCCGTCTCAGTATGTCTCACGCCACACTTCCTCCATACATTTTTTGATGAAATATCAAAGAAGTGGCGCCGCGACCGCGCTGCGACTGCGCCACACCACCGCTCGACGCCTCTCGTATTTTTCCCGCGCCGTAGATGTTATGACGAGTCATACTGAGAGCTTCCTCCTCCACTTTTATCATGCGCACAGCCAAAGTGTGGAAGTCTTTGCCTGCATCTGTGTTCCCACCCACATTCAACCCCCCTGCCTTCAAAGCAAGAGTGAACAGGCATCTTCTGGGCACGCTCGTTCCATCATAGACCTCATCCATGCTTTCCATCAGGCGTGATCGAGGTCAAAAGCAAGCTCATTTTGTAATTAACAAAACTAACAACAGCCTAAGTTAAGCCGTGCTTGTCTTGGTTGGTCCGTGGATCTGTAACTACTCATTACGTAAACTTATATTGTCACTTACGGGATATCTTCCGTGATTATTTAATATTATTTTGAGCTCCCGATATTTTTTTATTTACTCATTACGTACGTAGTTACCTCCGTGCCTCGGAAAACACGTTAAGGTGAAAGCGTCAGGGTGGCCCAAGAAGTTCAAATTTTCTTACGTTTTTTGCAATTTCCAGGGCAGTGCTAAGTTTTATGTTGATAAACATATCGGTCGCGATTGTAAGACGTATTAAGTTACAGAATTATAATCATCAAAATCATCAATACAACCTTCCAAGTTTACAATTATTCTGTAACTTAATACGTCTTACAGTTGCGACCGATACGTTTATCAACATACAACTTAGCACTGCCCTGCAAATTGCAAAAAACGAAATAAATTTTAAATTTCGCGGGCTACCTTGGAGCATCCCCCGTAAGCCGTTGGTTCCGGCTATCATTTGTAAATCTTTGACAGTTGTTACAGGTAATCAGTGGTTTGAAAGTCTGACAACTTGGTCATACAGGCAGTTGAAGAGTTGAGTTAACTCAGGTTTTTTTCTACAGTGGTAGTTGATATTATTTTACCTAGATACATAGTATTCTATCTCATCTATTAAGTGTTATTTTCTGTACCTACAAGTTACTAATTTTACGCCGGAGTCTACTACTACTATTTATTTTATCTGGTTTTTAAACTTCGAACTACTCTAGATTTCTTCGACACACCCATTTAAAATCAAAACGAGTAGTAAGCTTGTTCCCATTACTCAGTGAAGAGAGCAAGCTAAGCAACCAGTCTAAAACCCAACAGTTCTCTAACAAGCCAACTCACATTACCTTAAACCATCTCTTGAAAAACGGCTCCAACTCAGCTTGAAGAATAAAAGTAATAATGTTGAACCCATCGGAGTTCCCCGAGGAAAAGAACGATAAATTCCGAACCCCACTTGGTTCCGCAAAACTTTCTTAGGGTATTATAACCACAGCAACTTTCTTGAAACACAGCTATTAGTTAGTATATAACAAAGCATTCGTACCAAAGTCTTAAGTCTTGGAGTCCGTTGGAGGTGCGGTGGGGTCTGAGGAACTATTGTTTTAAGTTGGGGACCACTTAGCAGTTGCAGGGTTGTCGTGTGTGTGCTGTTTATTTATTACGGAAGTGTTAGAATAGTTAGTTGATGTAGGGTTAGTCTTGGGTTCATTGAGTCGGGGGTTGACTGTATTTGGGTGGACATTTTAAGGTTAAACTAGATCCGAATGTTGGGTCATGAAAGGAATTAATGAAAGGCGTTTGCATGGTGCTGAGATTAGAATGCTTAGGGTTAAGTTACGCGAATGGATAAAATAAGAAACGAGAACATAAGAGAATGGGTATCAAATGAAAGGGCTTGACTAGTAGAATATTATACGCTATAATAAACTTCAAATCCAAGATGGCCGCCACCACAAATGGTGACTTACATTTTTTTTTCACAACTCCCTCAATATGGGTTACAAATGAAAGGACCTGACTAGTATAATAATGTACACTATATTGAAAGGGAATGAGGAATATTATATTATTTTACTACAAACACAGCATACGGCATTTAGTTTTGTGACGATTTCTACTAAATCGCACTACCCGTAAGCCGTGCTAATTACGGTACATCGTTCCAAAAAAAAAGTTGAAATACTTTTAAATTACGACCCTATGTGTCGGGGGCTTATGTAACATGTTGTTCTATATGCTGTACTACTTTCTGTAGTCCCGCTACAAGGCAGGTGATGATAATGAGAGGTAAACGAAGATTGATTTCTCCATCTTCAGCTAATCATATTATGCCATATGTCACATTGTTCCCTTCAGATCTTTAAATGGATTACGTTGAACATTCTTTACAGAGCTAACATACGAAGCTTTCGCTCCAAGCTCGGATTACTTTACAAGAATAAACATGCTGCGATTTTTGCAAGTCAACGTGTTGATGTTCGAACATCTCTATCTTTAATCTTCGACTTGAAGAATACGTGATGTTTCGAAATTCGTATAATTTATGTATCCGCGTATGCGATGGCAGATCACTTGTATTCAGCACGAGACAGCAGGGCAGAGCATTTCATCTTTACCCAAAATATATTCTTTCGTAGCCAATGAAAACAAGACAAAGATTCCATTAATAAAAGATCGACTCCATGGCATTGAATACTGGAATCTGTATCTTGATACGACTACTTAGGGGCTAAGATGCATGAAGCCTTTACGATCTTGTTGGAACAAAAATTAAAAAAAAATACTTTTCGAATCCAATCTGAAAACTAACAAAGACATACAGCTAACTAAATTCATTTCAATTATTAACATAAAAGTAAAGTAAGGTGCTAAACTCGTCGCCAAATTAAAGATTCAACTCATATTTCCATCGACAATACTAACAAAAAGAATTCAAAATGTAACTCCATCTGTAGGTCTGACCTTTTGTTGCCTTATTAGCTGAACGGATTCAGGTAGAACTCACACGAATAGATCATTGCCATGGCCACGTTTCCTTGAGATAATTTCATAACTATGTGATGAGGGCAATCTCAAAAAAACCTAGCGTGAAATACAACATTCCTCGGAGATGATGGGGGGACTAACGTGACAGATTCTGTCAAAATTGGAAGGAGTAGAGGGAGGCCCTTCACTACATAATTACGAGTATAAAACAAAGTCCTATGCCGCGTCTGTCTGTCTGTTTGCGATAAACTCAAAAACTACAGCACCGATTTTCAAGCTGTTTTCACTATAAGATAGAGTGGTTCTCAAGGAAGGTTTTTGTGTATAATTTGTAGGCGGGCAAAGCAGCGGGCATCAGCTAGTTTCAAATAAAATTGAATACGTTAAATCTAATTTAAACGATTAATAGCACAGTCTACGCATTACATAAATAAGAATACCAATCGAGCTTTCAATAGAAAATGGCTGGTTCCCAATTGCTGTATTATCCAAAACTAAATCACGAATAAAATTATAATTGGATGGAGATACTCGTAATAATAACTCCATTGTGTTATACGCAGACTAGAAGTAATCGTTCAATAATTTCGACAAAAATCATCGGAAACCGGCTCTTATGAATAGAGATAGCTCACGATGAAATAATTCCTAAGAAAAGTAATATTTTGAAAAACAAATTTTCGAGGATTGATAGATTGAATGGAAGAAAAGAAGTGTCTGATGAGATGACGAAAAATAGAGGAGTATGGAAGAAGAAGACATGCTGCGCCGACCACTAATAAATTGGGATAAGGGCAAGAGAATGATGATGATGATGATGATAATGATGATGATGATAATGATGATGAGAATGCTCTGCTCAGTTCGGGGATTCGAACTGCTTTTAATACAAATTCATTCAAGTACCTACAATCCAACATAGTTTACATCTTAGTATACCGGTTTCTCACATCAAATTCGTAATCAAATCAAGACCACAGAAATAAAATCAAAGTCTCGCTCAGAATATAAAGTCGAAGTGTCTGTCGAAGTGCTGAAATAAAAAAATAAGTACTTACCTAAGTTCTATCTTTGTAATATTGACAGTAACAGTTTTGACATTTAGGGGCCGACTCTACAAGCGAGAGAATCGCGGCGATTTGACGTATTTCCGTACGAAAATTGGTCCTGTAAATAATAACAGCCGCTTGGGCCTATCTTTAGGTTAAGCCTCATTTGCTAAGGTTTTTCTGTGGATTGATCACCCTTACATACCGAGTTTCCTCCGTGCCCCGGAAAGCACGTTAAGCTGTTGGTTTCAGCTGTCATTTGGCCATATTTGGCAGTCTTTACAGGCAGTCAGTGGCCCAAAAAGTCTGACAACCAGTCTCACCAAATGGTATCGTATTACCCAGTATTAACTGGGTTGTGGAGGTCAGATAGGCACTCGCTCCAAGTAAAATACGGGTATTTAGCTGCATCCGGTTAGACTGGAAGCCGACCCCAACATAGTTGGGAAAAGGCTGGGCAGATGATGAAATAACATTGTACTCGATGTAAAAGGTGCCTCTTTGTTGCATTATTTTGTTTAAATGAAGTTTTAGTGTTAGCTAGTTTGTTCTCGAGGAAATAAAGTGGAGTTATACAGTTTGTTGTCTTAGTTTTTAAATAGTTTTCTTGTTAGCATGTTTGTTTGAACGTGTATCTTGCTTGTAGTATAAGCTTGAATGTTTTAAAACAATAATTTATGTGAATGTTTCGTACATACATGGTCAAAATTGATAACATACAAATGTTTCTAACCATGACATCGCGTCGGCCAGCGTGGTCGCACCATATGATTCTATTCTATGTCATATTAACCTAACGCTAGGTCCTCGTACCGTATCGTACCAAGGAACACATTTGCGCGCCGTTATTTACCGTGCGAAACAAAAAAACATCGAGAGGAAACCACACATGCCTGAGAGATATTTCTTGACGGCATGTAAAGCCAAGTCATGCCCATGGGTGGCATAAAAACTCTGACACCAGGTTAGGCAGCTAACCACACGATAGGGAAGGACTTACCGTGCGTATAAATCGGAATTTTATTTGTTATTGGGTGGATTACAAATAAAAATTCCGATTCAATGTTAAAAAGTCTTCAAATCGAAAAGCATCAGTTCCATTTAGTCGAGACCATTATCATCACAACTGGAGCTTTTTTGTTTTACGGATGGGAAATAATCAAATAATACTTCTCCCACACTGGGCTGAGCTAGGGAGTGTAGGACTTTTACTGACTAAAACCCATCCATGTTCCTTCCTCACCCTTTATGTTCCGGGGCCGCGGTATCTCTTTCGAACAGTCCCTCAGCCCCGGCAGGGTTTGGCTCTTGCGGGCCCCTTCATTTTGCATCTCACATCGACAACTCTTTGAGGCGCGCGTGAACACGAACGCGCTGAGGACTCGGCCTGTAGTCATAAGACGGATGGACGGCGAGCTATTACAACTGGAGCCTGACACTCAAATAAAAATGAACACCAATTTTAAATTCACTATAAAAAAAACCCCCAACGCAAAAAAGAAAAGCTTACAAACATTTAAATCGTCAAAAATAATCATATACACAGACACACATAGCGGTCAAACTTATAACACCCTCCTTTAAACAAGTAAAATTAAACTAAAAATTAAAAAAAAAAACTAGACACAATGTACTAAAAGTTAAATAGAAGATAATTCGTTAATTTGCCATTTTGTGGTGGCGGCCATTATGGATTTTAATTTATCATGGTGTACAGTATTCTACTAGTCAAGCCCTTTTATTTGATACCCATATTGAGGTAGTTGTAGAATAAATATGTTTTCCCCCATTTTGTGGCGGCGGCCATCTTGGACTGATTTTTATCAAACATAGCTAAGGACACTCCTGACTAATTCACCTTTCAAACAAAAAAACAAAATCAAAATCGGTTTGGGCTCTACGATGCCACAGACAGACATACACACAGACATGTCGAACTTATTATATCACCCCGTCGTTTTTGCGTCGGGGGTTAAAAATTAAAAAAGAACTCAAAGACGTAATTTTTTTGAGTTCTTTTTTATGTCTGAACCTTAACTAAATAAACCCTTTGACAGATCTAAACTAATATTATAAAGTGGTAATATTTGATTTTTAGTTTGTTCATTTGTTACGATTGAACTCAAAAACTACTTATACGATTAAAAAGAATTTTCACCATTGCAAAGCTACATCTTTACCAAGTAACGTAGCCTAAAAATTGTATTGATATCATGCAAGTAAGCTGAGCGCTCACAATTTTCGCGGACAAAGCCGTGGGCGAAGTGCTAGTAAAAATGATAAAGGTAACGGATGAGAGTCAATTCCATGATTGTGAAAAACTGTGAAGTTACAAATAGACAATGGGGACATGATAGTCTCTTTCCTTTATAAAAGAAAATATACCAATCTACAAAGAACGGACCAGATCAAATCGTCCAAATCAATGTTGTCAGAATGGAGTCGTGTTCTACATCAGTGGCACAGATTCTATCCAAGATTGAACATTTTAGTATCGGCCAAAGTAGGTTGGGAAGGCGACGACAGATCTGAAAATGACAATCTGACTCTAATGAACTGACGGAATGGGGAGACGGTTTTATTTGAGTTATAGATAGATTGATTTAGCTCAGATATTAGGAGTTTTAGGAGCTCGTAGCTAAATAAAAAACATACGGGGCAGTCTTTGAGTGAAAACAATAGGCATGACGATCGATGGTATCAAAAAATTACAAATCTGTTTAGTCCGTCAGTTAGAGAATTGAAAAATAATGGACACGTATTTTTTGGTTTTGTAAATTAATGAATATTGACAAAGTTAAAACACAACAAAACTCGGGAGTGACTCGTGACGTCAGAACTAGCTAAAATTATACCTAGGCGTGATGTATTGAGAATTTTAAATGCGTCGTATCTTCATCAATTTTGATTTAACAAACAAAAGAAAAAATACGGTTCATTTTTTTTTATTAATCTACCTTTTTTTTTTGGGATGGGAAATCATCAAATAACTTCTCCCACTCTGGGCGGAGCGGGAGGGAGTGTCAGACTTTTACTGACTAAAACCCATCCATGTTCCTTCCTCACCCTTTATGTTCCGGGGCCGCGGTATCTCTTTCGAACATAGGCCCGCAACCCTGGTTTAATAATCTACCTGACTGACTAATTAGATTTTTTTTGTCGTCTCCCCTATTGTAGTAGTACTAGTAGTAGTGAAAGCGTTACGTGACGGTCACGCGAGTTCCATCATTTTTTGTTCACTCAAAAAGTGCTTAAGTCGCTTAAAGAAGTTTTCACTTAAATAACAGCTGCTTGGATAAATATTCAGGTTAAGCAGCGCTTGCCTAGGTAGCAAGTTTCCTCCGTGCCTCAGAAAGCAAATAAAGCCTATCGTTGCGGTTGTCATTTGTAGATCTTTGACAGTCGTTACAGGTAGTCAGTGGGCCGAAAGTCTGACAACTATCTTACCATGGGGTATCATATCATATCACTCTGTTCTAACTGAGTTGTGGAGGTCAGACAGGCTCAGTATGATACTGTGCTTTGGGCCCCATGGCACAGCATCGTGACAAAAACTGTCGGAGTTTGACATATCATTTAAAGAAAGTGCTGTGTGTAGTGTTTTTTTTGGGATGAATTCCTTCTAAGGCTTATTTCTTTCTACAATTATAATATAATTTCGAAAGTTAGTTGTTCTCTTTCACGCAAAAACTACTGAATGGATTTGGATGGCAATCAGATAGTTTTCAACCTTGAATAACACAAAGGATACTTTTTAGGATACTTTTGAGGTGGTTTACAGACTGTATAATCCCGGGGGATTTTACAGGCTGTAAACCACCTCATCACAAAGCCGTTAACGAAGCATTCTGTACATCAAACAAAGTAACTTTACGCAAAAATTATTGCTGGGAAACAACTTTTTTTTTTGAGGTTACAAATCGTGTTTTGTGGTAGAACTCAATGTAACGCACATAAAACATTGTGCTGATGGATGAATTGAATAGTATTTGGGTCGTGGAGGTGTTAAAAGTCAAAATCTTACAATAAAAAATTGTATTAAAAAAAGCTTGTCAAAAAGTTGTAACTTTGACCCCCCATATCTCCGTAACTAGAAGGTTCCCAGGTATGGTGTAGAACACAAAAATGATTGCAAAAACAGGGAGAACAAGTGACTTTCGGCTTTGTGAAGAGGTGTTTACACCCTTTATATTTCCTCTGAAAGTATAATGATTCTTTTTTTTGCGCGCTGGCAACACTGGCGACAGGTCGTGAAAAAACGGCCTCGTAGTTAATTTATTTTAAAATAATTGATTTATTGTGTTTAGTTTGTTTTAAATCTATTCTTTATAGTAGAATCAATGTATAAAGTGACACACGTAGTGTTCGTGACCTGTTTATATTGTGATAACTCGCAACAATCGATAATTCGATAAATCAAGTACCGGCTGTCAACTATTGGACTGTGGATTTGAATTCTTCGAACCGGGGGAGTATTCCGTTTTAATTTACCTATTATTGGTGTATTATTTACATACTAAACATCACTTAAACACTGCTCAGAGCTCTGAGCAACTTCCCGTACACACACCGGCTACGTTTATGTCTCATTTTGCTTGACAATTGTGGAAGCAAAATCGAGGACGAAAACACTTGCCCAGACAAAAACATCCACTTCAAACCTTATTTCACACATAATATAATATATGTCCCTAATAAGTCAAAAGCATAATATGTTCGTTACAATTAAATTAATAGGTACTTAACTACTTTTAATAATATTTAAAAAATCATAAGAGTTTAGTCTAAACAATCTACCCACGTTAGGAAAAAGTAAAATCATAAGATAGTAAACTTCTTATTAATGTAATTAAATTGATAATTCAGTTGGCTAATATCAATCTTGTTAATGTAATACAGCAGCCTACCTCATTTCTTTTAGTAAAGCAAACTTTTATTTTTTTATTTTTCCTGTTTTTCTCCCTTTCATCTCTAAATTTTCTTAATTGGTCTATCCTATTAGTTCTCACCGTTTCCTTATTTCCAATTTTCAGAAACCAATCCGGAAACCATGCCTGTGATGACCCGTAAGGCTACTGCTCAGGATATGGAGCTAAAATTGAGAACGGCCCTCCAAGAACTAAAGGACTCAAAACTCCAATGCCAACAGCTATTGCAGGAGAGAGAAGACAGTGAGGAGGAGGTCATTAATATTAACAGCAAAAACTCCAGCTTAAAAAGGGAGCTAGTAGACCTTCATCAGGATTACTTGAATGTTGTCAATGAGCGGGATCACCTAAGGGTGGTCACGGATGGGTTCCACAGCTGCAGCAACTTATATGAGGAGGCTTTGTGTAAAATTAGGGACCTAGAGGAGGAATTAGTCCATGCTAATGTTAAACTTTTAAATTTAAAAAAGGAACAGGATCGTACTCAGGTTATGGAAACTGATCATTTGTACAACGAACTAGTAAATACAAATTGTAACCCTCATTCCCTCATAACAATAGACCTTACAGAGGACTCCTTACTGAAACATAATTCATACCATAAAGTAAGTAAAAATAAAATTAAGAAATATGCAAGATTGAATAAAATCATTAAAAAATGTCATAAACACAAGAAACAACAAAAGCACTTTTCCAAAAATATTCAATTAAGGAAAGAACGTGTTTCTCTTGTTAATAGATTAAATAACTATCAAATTAAGTTAGAAGACAGTACAAGTATTTATGAAATAGACACTCAGCGCTTACAATCTGAAATTGAGGCACTGAATGAGTCACTAAAATCTTTATATAATAAATATGAAAGCTCTAAAAAACAAATTAAGGAGCATATTCTTGTCACAAATGAGTTGGTTGACAAAGTGGACTTGCTGACTCTCAGCAACACTCATTGTACTTGTCGGAGTGAACCCAGTCTTGATGCCCTCCAGCCTGAGGCAACGGAGGACCCGTCTCAAGCTGTGAGTGCTCAGAACTTTATCATCCATCAAAACCATGATTCACAAGTAGTACAGCCTGAGATTAGTCATTTTGTTTCACCTGATTGTAATGATTGTCATCATTCAGTTATGTTTTCTGATAGTATGGGTAGAGGGCTAGGTAAATTGATCAGTAATAACCTGAGTTACTGTACCCAAAATTATTGCATGCCAGGGTCAAGCTACAAACAAGTAATGGCATCAGTAATAAAAAATGATTGTTATCTTAACACTACCATTACTCTATGTGTTGGTAATAGTTCTAATGTAAAAAAGGAAGATATCACCGACTGTGTTTCTGAGTTGCTAAAGTTAAGATGTAATAAAATCATATTGTGTGCTTTTCCATATTTTGAAAATTTAAGTAGTAGGAAAAACGATTATATACATATGTTGAATAAACATGTACATTTTTTAGTAGGTCACTATAGTGACAGGCTTATGTATCTGGATATCAACACTATAGTTGGTAATCTTAAGTCGACACGGGGTAAGGTGTATCTACCTATTGTATGTAGACACAAAATAGCTCGGCTATTAGCTTATAGTATTCACACAGACATAAATAGTATGTCTAAGTTTAGTTATATTATTAACACTGCGACGATTAGTAATTCTACTAATGTACAGGTGACTGGCACAAATGAATATAGCACTAGTGCTATAAATATTTACAAACATTGTACTGAGGAGGATCCATCTGTCACCGTGGAAAATTCTCAATTAGGGTTTATTAGTGATAGGGTCTTATCGTCTGAGGATGGCACAGGAGTCTCCGGCCTCACTTCAAATATAAATTTAAACTAGAAAGTGAGACAACAGAAGGTACCATTAACAATATTTTTGTTAATCCTACCAACAGCAAGGTACCTTCTTGCACTCAATTAGTTATTAAAAAAGGGCCTCAGCAGAACACCTTAAAATTATTCCACCAAAATATCCAAGGCATTTCTTCGAAATTATTAGAAATTGAATTGTTTTTAGAAAGTAGTAAGTTTGACATTATTTGTTTTACTGAACATTGGCTAAAGGATTACCAAATGCTTATTAATTATGAGAACTATATGGTGGGTAGCTGCTTTAATCGTAAAACTATGCTTCGTGGAGGTTCCCTAATATTAATAAAAAATAGTTTTAAATATAAGCAACGTAATGACATAGTAGGTCTCTCGGTTGAACATTGCGTCGAACTGTCCTGTGTTGAGCTAGATAAGCATGTTATTGTGTGTGTGTACAGACCCCCAAACTATCAAAACTTTTCCATATTTGAATCAATAATGGAAGATGTCCTGGCAAAACTTGCAGCCAGTAATAAGTCTACAATAATTTGTGGTGATTTTAATATCAATATTTTAGAAGAAAATTCAAATAGCAGTCGGTTATTAAATCTTTTTAAGTCATTTGACTTGACTAACGTTTTTATTGAACCCACTAGAATCACAACTTCTTCTGCTACTTGTATAGATAATGTTTTCTGCGATAGTGATTACTTAGATAAAGCCATAATAAATTGTTTGCCGTCTGACCATAGCGGACAAACTGTAACTTTTAGTTGTAAAACTCCAATACAAAAAGTTCAGATTAAATTTAGACCTATAACTTCTTGCAAATTAAATAGGTATAATATTTCCCTACAGAACAAGTTAAGTGTAATGAGCCAAGAGGATATTAATATAAATCAATTGTATGATCGTTTCTTTTCATTAGTTCACACGGAATTCAACAAAACTTTTGAAAAGAAGACAAAGAGTATTTGCCCTAAATTTATATTTAGTGATTGGGCAACTAGAGGTATCAGAAAAAGTAGGGAAAGGCTATTTGAGCTTTATAGCCTTAAGCCTTTTATAAACACTGAAACTTTTAGCAAGTATGTTGCTACGTATTCAAAGATTTTTAGAAATACTTGCAAGGTTGCTAAAGCCCTGCACATAAGCAACAAGATCAAAACAGCAGAAAATAAAATAAAGACCGTTTGGAAAGTCATAAATAACGAGACTAACAGAAAGAAAATACGTAATAATAGCTTTACATTAGATACAGCATGTGGTCCTAAAAGCTCTGATCAGGAAGTAGCTCAAGAATTTGTTAATTTTTTTACCGAAATACCAATAAAAACTACGGAGGCTCTTAATTCCTCACCTGAAGCCTCAATTGGCTTATTAAAGGCGAATGTGTCTGGCTGCCTGGCTGAATTTAAATTTAAACACATTAACCCTATGACAGTTATTAAAGCTTTCCGGCAAATTAAAATCAAACTGACCGAAGATTTATGGGGAATGTCTATCAAAGTTTGTACATCTATACTTGAGACCATAGCCCCGTATTTAGCTTTAATTTTTAATTTATGTGTAGACCAAGGAGTTTTCCCGGATTTAATGAAATACAGTAAAGTCATACCTCTTTTCAAATCCGGGGACAGTAAAGATTCCAATAATTATAGACCTGTATCCGTGTTACCAGTTTTTAGCAAGGTTTTTGAAAAAGTAATGCTTAATCAAATGCTTTATCATTTTAACACCAACAGAATCTTACATGATCAACAGTATGGTTTCACCAAGGGACGTTGTACAACTGACGCCGGTGTAACCCTATTAAAGCACATATTTGCTGCGTGGGAAGAGTCCCAAGACGCAATAGGAATTTTCTGTGATCTCTCCAAAGCTTTTGATTGCGTAAATCATGACACATTACTTTTGAAACTGGAGCATTACGGACTGGGTAAACTTGCACTTAGCTTGCTAAAATCTTATTTGAGCGATAGAAAACAACATGTTCAAATAAATGGTGTTAATTCACAGGGTTTGAATGTAAAAATGGGGGTTCCGCAAGGCTCAATATTGGGTCCTTTCCTTTTTTTAGTATATATAAATGATCTACCCTATTTGTTGAAACACCAACCTCAAAATATGGTGTTGTTTGCTGATGACACTTCCCTAATTTTTAAGATAAATAGACGGGCCCAAAATCTAGATGACGTGAATGATGCCCTACTTCAGGTCCAAAATTGGTTCACAGCAAACAATTTGGTATTGAATGAAAAAAAAACTAAATGCATAAGATTTTCATTACCGAATGTTAAAAGTAGTGATTGTGAGATAATATTGAATAAAGAGAAACTCGAATTCGTAGATAAAACGGTTTTCCTGGGGCTTACGCTTGATTCAAGGCTACAATGGGGTTCTCATTTAACATCTCTTGCGGGGCGCTTAAGTTCAGCAGCATATGCCATTAGAAAAATCCGTCAATTCACTGATGTAGATACCGCTAGACTGGTCTATTTTAGTTACTTCCATAGTATAATGTCTTACGGTATTTTGCTATGGGGACGGGCTGCTGATATTGAGTCTATATTTATTCTGCAGAAAAGAGCCATCCGAGCCATATACAATCTTCGTAGGCGCGATTCTCTAAGGGAACTTTTTAAGGATATTGGCATCATGACGGTTCATTGCCAATACATCTACGAAAACATAATGTACGTTAGAAAAAATCTGCATCTTTTCGGTAAAAGAGGCGACAGACACAATTACAGTACTAGAAATAGGGACCAACTAGTTCAGCCAGGCTTTAGACTCGCTAAAGTAGACTCATCTTTCATGGGGTACTGTTTGAGATGCTATAATAAAATTCCACAAAGTATTCTTGAACTGAATGAGACTAAATTTAAAACATGCATTAAACGCACACTATGTAAGCAAGCATATTACAAGTTGAGCGATTATATCGCTGATAAAAATGCTTGGCTCAATGCTGGTCCTGCTCCACAAGGACAGGGGCTCAAAAATTGATAGCATTAAATGGTATTGTTGGAGCTGCTGAAGATTGTACAACTATCTTTGCATTGTATAGATTCAATCTATTTAGTATTATATAAACGCATAGCCCATATTGTGTGAGTACTATGTACTAGAAAGCTATCATTCACTGGAAACCTACTTTAGTTTTTGACTTGAATGTGCCCTGGCGGTTGAGAGTATGTCATGCTCACTCAAATGTCTCGCTGATGGTGGCGCGTGTGTCGGACCATTTAGTTCCCTTCAAAATGGTTGAGCTGAATGGTGCTGATCCATGCGTCATGTGCGTGAACGGGCGCTGTCAGTTGTGACTGGTCATCTCTTAGTCGCCATGGTTTATTTGAATTAATTATTTTGTTTTTGAGTTGTATTTTGTTTTTGTTTGGCTATGGACACTTTTAACGTGCACATCTTGCTACATTGTTCTCACATAATATAACATCTCAACATGAATGATGTAACCAAGATTTTGTAACAATATTTTGATTTAAAAGAGTGTCCATGGAGTTTCTTGCCCGTTCTTCTCCATAGAGATCTACGCTAGGGAATGGGCAACTACAGTACTTTCACAGTTTTTATGTCTTGTGACTGGGACTGTAGCTACATTTAATTTTCATCTTTGTTTCGACAATTCAAAAGTGCCTGTTATTGGCCTACTTGAAATAAATGCTTTGATTTTGATTTTGATTTTGATTTTGATGATAATATTAATTTCTTATCAGATGTATCACGATCCCGTGGGTCAATTACCAAAATCAAAACAGGCAAAACCACGGAAATAAACTAGTATTTTACTAGAGTTATTCACACAGGAATGCTTTCACATGGTCAGTTTTCAACGCGCCATCAGGACGCCTATTAACGTCACTGAGACCACCCCTACGTCCTCATCCACGTCAGTACTACATAAATATAAATGAGTACATTTAGATTTGCAACAAGCAAACATAGCAGTCCGATGAATATGGTAAAATGTAACATGCATATTAATGTAGTAATTGTGCACTAGGAATTGGACTGCATATTTATGCATTTTGTGGACGCAGTAGGATTTTTGGTTTTCGGGAGCTTGGTTTTGATAAGTAACGTGACTATTTTGATTCTATTTGTAAGCAATTTTTTGGCTAGATGGAGTATAATCGACCAATCAAACAATGAAAGAAAGAAAGAAAGAAAAAGTTTTTATGTGCCCGCACAGGACAAAACATAAAAATTATCGGTATGACTACAAAAAATTAAACTTAGATAAAAAATAAAAAACTTTTTTTGCAAAAAATAAAACCGACTTCAAAAAAAAAACAAAAAGTTAAAAATAACTTTAGCTTCTGAAGTCGGTGACCTTTGTTTGATTGATTTAATTTTTTTGTCACCGACTTTGGTCGGTTTTATTTTTTGCAAAAAAAGTTTTTATTTTTCAATTTTTAGTGGTTCACATGTGCTTGGTACACATGGAAAGTGCATACCGTTACAATTACAACAAGCCCAAACACGACTAGGATACATTGTCTCATTATGGAATTCCGTGACTCTTGGCTTCATCATCCGATCTGATGGTAGAATGGTTCTCATCAAATGCAAGTGCTTCATTTGTTGCAGAAAATACCAAAATCGCTGTACGTTATCCTATAAAATTTGAAGAGTTCCCTCGATTTCGCCAAGATTCCATCATCAGATCCCGACTTGGTGGCTATGGGACCAATTTGGAAGTATACCCTTTCAAACAAAAAAAGAATTTTTCAAATCGGTTCAGGCGTCTTCGAGTAATCGGTGAACATACATAAAAAAAAAAAAAAAATAATACATACAGTCGAATAGAGAACCTCCTCCTTTTTGGAAGTCGGTTAAAAAGAAACAAAACTGTAAGGGCCAAAGTGAAGGTGGATGCCACGGTCAGATACGGATAGGTAAGATTAAAATAATGCGAGTAGACACACGCATTGTGTCCGATATTACGCCCAATACACGAGTGGCCTCATCACAGGATATGGCACAGCTCTCCTGCCCGTTGTGCACAACTAATTGCCATACTGTACTCCTCCGCCATACTATACTTTCTTTACTTAATTTCGTTGCAGGATCCAAGACAGTTAAACTCATTCTTTGGGACTTCGTCGAGCTTCATTGTCTCGGCGCCTTTCTGGTGTTCGCCACTGTTGATTCTGGCTTTCAGGAGTTACTGTGGTATGGGAATAGTATGGCGGTAATATCCCAAAAAAAAAGTTACTTGGTTTTCACTTGTATCGGCATTCGTCAAAGACTCTCCCGCATGTTTTTTTTTAATTACACATTTTACATTTCCATGTAAAATTCAGAATGATGTCCTAAATACTTGGTAACCGTTTTAGTTTGGTTTCCCTTCAACCTTGTATGGTGTGTAGGTGCTAGAGCTCCCACACCATATTCAGTTGTCTAATTACGCATTGTTATTTCAACGTGTCAATATTATAATACTGTTAACTGTAAACAAATTTTAAATTCTTTACACGAACCGTTTTCCAGTGCTCATTTCGCTATAAAACTGTTTTACAGATATTATGGTGTAAGTTATGGGCGAAGAGAAGGTAAACTATACCTTTGAATATTCGAACTTGACCACTGTCTCATTGGAGTGATCGCAAACGCTGCTGCTGACCATGCGAATTTGGATTCCGAATTTCTGCACAGTTGTTGGCAATAACCTCTCCAGGGTCAAGCCCTGGCGATGGACTTGAGGAAGACCATCATCTAAGCAAATTCTAAGCAAATAGTCCCGAGTTAGCATTGCATGGTGTTTCCGCGCGCCTCTTACATAGAATGACACAGTGAGGACCATCTCACTCCAACCTTGTTGGTTGCAAGCAAACCATTTGCTACTCGGGTGATTGTGAAGAATGCAATGGTGTCCCCGGACCCCAACCAGAAGTGACTAAGGAACACTGTGGTTTTAGTCGTCGGAGTCTGATATCTATTGAGAATTTTCACACGTAAAAAGAGTGGTGCGTAGAGTGGTGATCGGGTCAAAATTTTTGATTTGTCTGTATTTTTGATCAATGAAACCATCTGGGGCCTAATTCTGCTATTTTAATAAATTCGTCACTCCAACACGATTCAATTCTCATCCCATTGTCATTTTGCTTAAAGTTCGTAATCTGCTAAATTCACAATGGTCGGTCCATGGTCTCATAATAAAAGTGTGTTTTAATGGCATTGTCGTATTGTCATTATTATAAAACCCTTAGTACAAATGGTTTTCGAAATCTACTACTAAATGCGAAAATTTATTCATGCCAGATTTCATGTACGAGATTAATATTATAAGACATTTCTTTCAATGGAGTGTCAGTGGTTGTTCATTGAGAAGTCATAATGGCGCCATTATGATAGTAGAACTAACAAACTTGTCAAAATTTGATAGAACTAGATCATTATGAAATCAATGATCGAATACTCTGACACTATTGTAATAGCAGAATCGAGGCCCTGGAAGCAGTTACTACACAAATTCGCTTGACAAATGAAAAGCGAATTTGGGTGGTACTGCTTTGTGTTTGGTTGCTCTGATTCGCATTTACGATTGCTGTATACTATCATATTCGTCAAAACTATGTGAGACAGTCCCACAAAACCCGCTCTTCATAACTTCCTAGTGTTTGAACTGTGGAGAAAATTTGACGAAACTAAGTCCCAACCAACACATCTTTTTGTTATACGAACATGTGCGAACCCCTCAGAAGTTTAAGTAGCGAGCCCTCGAAATGAAATTAAAAGAAATTAAGCCCATATAAGATGAAAGAACAGAGGGTGCTTTGAAAATATGAAACCGCCGTCCGTCCGAGGTTCAGACCGCGTCGTGGCGGCTTCGCAGAGATAAATCATTATCACGAGACGGCGCATAAAAATCATTCGAGTGCGAAATAGGAGTTAGGGCGGACGCGTCTGTGGCTACTGAGGTCATAGCGGGTTTTTTACTGACTGTGACGATGGGAGCAGCTTGAGTGTGGGTTGTTTTTTTTATCAGAATGGTTATTTTTCTACATCATATCATTTGTGAAGTGTAGCACTTTTTGTGTGAACAAAAATCATGGAACTCGCGTGACCGTCATCTAACGCTTTGTAGCACTCGTAGCCGATTCGCTACGGCGTAGATGTAGCTTATTTAGTTTTCACTTCTATCGATAGTTCCCAAAGATTGCCCCGCATGCTTTTTAAGCAGTATGAATAAAATATAATTTATACATAATATTGCTGGTAGTGGGTAATTATTACTATCCATTTGAAGTACCTGAGTCCGGTACCGTAGTCAATGATTACTGAACTGGGCTGAAAAATAAAAATCCCATCTCATACAAAGAAGGCAGGTGAAATACAACATTCCTCGGAGATGATGGGGGGACTAACGTGACAGATTCTGTCAAAATTGGAAGGAGTAGAGGGAGGCCCTTCACTACATAATTACGAGTATAAAACAAAGTCCTATGCCGCGTCTGTCTGTCTGTTTGCGATAAACTCAAAAACTACAGCACCGATTTTCAAGCTGTTTTCACTATAAGATAGAGTGGTTCTCAAGGAAGGTTTTTGTGTATAATTTGTAGGCGGGCAAAGCAGCGGGCATCAGCTAGTTTCAAATAAAATTGAATACGTTAAATCTAATTTAAACGATTAATAGCACAGTCTACGCATTACATAAATAAGAATACCAATCGAGCTTTCAATAGAAAATGGCTGGTTCCCAATTGCTGTATTATCCAAAACTAAATCACGAATAAAATTATAATTGGATGGAGATACTCGTAATAATAACTCCATTGTGTTATACGCAGACTAGAAGTAATCGTTCAATAATTTCGACAAAAATCATCGGAAACCGGCTCTTATGAATAGAGATAGCTCACGATGAAATAATTCCTAAGAAAAGTAATATTTTGAAAAACAAATTTTCGAGGATTGATAGATTGAATGGAAGAAAAGAAGTGTCTGATGAGATGACGAAAAATAGAGGAGTATGGAAGAAGAAGACATGCTGCGCCGACCACTAATAAATTGGGATAAGGGCAAGAGAATGATGATGATGATGATGATAATGATGATGATGATAATGATGATGAGAATGCTCTGCTCAGTTCGGGGATTCGAACTGCTTTTAATACAAATTCATTCAAGTACCTACAATCCAACATAGTTTACATCTTAGTATACCGGTTTCTCACATCAAATTCGTAATCAAATCAAGACCACAGAAATAAAATCAAAGTCTCGCTCAGAATATAAAGTCGAAGTGTCTGTCGAAGTGCTGAAATAAAAAAATAAGTACTTACCTAAGTTCTATCTTTGTAATATTGACAGTAACAGTTTTGACATTTAGGGGCCGACTCTACAAGCGAGAGAATCGCGGCGATTTGACGTATTTCCGTACGAAAATTGGTCCTGTAAATAATAACAGCCGCTTGGGCCTATCTTTAGGTTAAGCCTCATTTGCTAAGGTTTTTCTGTGGATTGATCACCCTTACATACCGAGTTTCCTCCGTGCCCCGGAAAGCACGTTAAGCTGTTGGTTTCAGCTGTCATTTGGCCATATTTGGCAGTCTTTACAGGCAGTCAGTGGCCCAAAAAGTCTGACAACCAGTCTCACCAAATGGTATCGTATTACCCAGTATTAACTGGGTTGTGGAGGTCAGATAGGCACTCGCTCCAAGTAAAATACGGGTATTTAGCTGCATCCGGTTAGACTGGAAGCCGACCCCAACATAGTTGGGAAAAGGCTGGGCAGATGATGAAATAACATTGTACTCGATGTAAAAGGTGCCTCTTTGTTGCATTATTTTGTTTAAATGAAGTTTTAGTGTTAGCTAGTTTGTTCTCGAGGAAATAAAGTGGAGTTATACAGTTTGTTGTCTTAGTTTTTAAATAGTTTTCTTGTTAGCATGTTTGTTTGAACGTGTATCTTGCTTGTAGTATAAGCTTGAATGTTTTAAAACAATAATTTATGTGAATGTTTCGTACATACATGGTCAAAATTGATAACATACAAATGTTTCTAACCATGACATCGCGTCGGCCAGCGTGGTCGCACCATATGATTCTATTCTATGTCATATTAACCTAACGCTAGGTCCTCGTACCGTATCGTACCAAGGAACACATTTGCGCGCCGTTATTTACCGTGCGAAACAAAAAAACATCGAGAGGAAACCACACATGCCTGAGAGATATTTCTTGACGGCATGTAAAGCCAAGTCATGCCCATGGGTGGCATAAAAACTCTGACACCAGGTTAGGCAGCTAACCACACGATAGGGAAGGACTTACCGTGCGTATAAATCGGAATTTTATTTGTTATTGGGTGGATTACAAATAAAAATTCCGATTCAATGTTAAAAAGTCTTCAAATCGAAAAGCATCAGTTCCATTTAGTCGAGACCATTATCATCACAACTGGAGCTTTTTTGTTTTACGGATGGGAAATAATCAAATAATACTTCTCCCACACTGGGCTGAGCTAGGGAGTGTAGGACTTTTACTGACTAAAACCCATCCATGTTCCTTCCTCACCCTTTATGTTCCGGGGCCGCGGTATCTCTTTCGAACAGTCCCTCAGCCCCGGCAGGGTTTGGCTCTTGCGGGCCCCTTCATTTTGCATCTCACATCGACAACTCTTTGAGGCGCGCGTGAACACGAACGCGCTGAGGACTCGGCCTGTAGTCATAAGACGGATGGACGGCGAGCTATTACAACTGGAGCCTGACACTCAAATAAAAATGAACACCAATTTTAAATTCACTATAAAAAAAACCCCCAACGCAAAAAAGAAAAGCTTACAAACATTTAAATCGTCAAAAATAATCATATACACAGACACACATAGCGGTCAAACTTATAACACCCTCCTTTAAACAAGTAAAATTAAACTAAAAATTAAAAAAAAAAACTAGACACAATGTACTAAAAGTTAAATAGAAGATAATTCGTTAATTTGCCATTTTGTGGTGGCGGCCATTATGGATTTTAATTTATCATGGTGTACAGTATTCTACTAGTCAAGCCCTTTTATTTGATACCCATATTGAGGTAGTTGTAGAATAAATATGTTTTCCCCCATTTTGTGGCGGCGGCCATCTTGGACTGATTTTTATCAAACATAGCTAAGGACACTCCTGACTAATTCACCTTTCAAACAAAAAAACAAAATCAAAATCGGTTTGGGCTCTACGATGCCACAGACAGACATACACACAGACATGTCGAACTTATTATATCACCCCGTCGTTTTTGCGTCGGGGGTTAAAAATTAAAAAAGAACTCAAAGACGTAATTTTTTTGAGTTCTTTTTTATGTCTGAACCTTAACTAAATAAACCCTTTGACAGATCTAAACTAATATTATAAAGTGGTAATATTTGATTTTTAGTTTGTTCATTTGTTACGATTGAACTCAAAAACTACTTATACGATTAAAAAGAATTTTCACCATTGCAAAGCTACATCTTTACCAAGTAACGTAGCCTAAAAATTGTATTGATATCATGCAAGTAAGCTGAGCGCTCACAATTTTCGCGGACAAAGCCGTGGGCGAAGTGCTAGTAAAAATGATAAAGGTAACGGATGAGAGTCAATTCCATGATTGTGAAAAACTGTGAAGTTACAAATAGACAATGGGGACATGATAGTCTCTTTCCTTTATAAAAGAAAATATACCAATCTACAAAGAACGGACCAGATCAAATCGTCCAAATCAATGTTGTCAGAATGGAGTCGTGTTCTACATCAGTGGCACAGATTCTATCCAAGATTGAACATTTTAGTATCGGCCAAAGTAGGTTGGGAAGGCGACGACAGATCTGAAAATGACAATCTGACTCTAATGAACTGACGGAATGGGGAGACGGTTTTATTTGAGTTATAGATAGATTGATTTAGCTCAGATATTAGGAGTTTTAGGAGCTCGTAGCTAAATAAAAAACATACGGGGCAGTCTTTGAGTGAAAACAATAGGCATGACGATCGATGGTATCAAAAAATTACAAATCTGTTTAGTCCGTCAGTTAGAGAATTGAAAAATAATGGACACGTATTTTTTGGTTTTGTAAATTAATGAATATTGACAAAGTTAAAACACAACAAAACTCGGGAGTGACTCGTGACGTCAGAACTAGCTAAAATTATACCTAGGCGTGATGTATTGAGAATTTTAAATGCGTCGTATCTTCATCAATTTTGATTTAACAAACAAAAGAAAAAATACGGTTCATTTTTTTTTATTAATCTACCTTTTTTTTTTGGGATGGGAAATCATCAAATAACTTCTCCCACTCTGGGCGGAGCGGGAGGGAGTGTCAGACTTTTACTGACTAAAACCCATCCATGTTCCTTCCTCACCCTTTATGTTCCGGGGCCGCGGTATCTCTTTCGAACATAGGCCCGCAACCCTGGTTTAATAATCTACCTGACTGACTAATTAGATTTTTTTTGTCGTCTCCCCTATTGTAGTAGTACTAGTAGTAGTGAAAGCGTTACGTGACGGTCACGCGAGTTCCATCATTTTTTGTTCACTCAAAAAGTGCTTAAGTCGCTTAAAGAAGTTTTCACTTAAATAACAGCTGCTTGGATAAATATTCAGGTTAAGCAGCGCTTGCCTAGGTAGCAAGTTTCCTCCGTGCCTCAGAAAGCAAATAAAGCCTATCGTTGCGGTTGTCATTTGTAGATCTTTGACAGTCGTTACAGGTAGTCAGTGGGCCGAAAGTCTGACAACTATCTTACCATGGGGTATCATATCATATCACTCTGTTCTAACTGAGTTGTGGAGGTCAGACAGGCTCAGTATGATACTGTGCTTTGGGCCCCATGGCACAGCATCGTGACAAAAACTGTCGGAGTTTGACATATCATTTAAAGAAAGTGCTGTGTGTAGTGTTTTTTTTGGGATGAATTCCTTCTAAGGCTTATTTCTTTCTACAATTATAATATAATTTCGAAAGTTAGTTGTTCTCTTTCACGCAAAAACTACTGAATGGATTTGGATGGCAATCAGATAGTTTTCAACCTTGAATAACACAAAGGATACTTTTTAGGATACTTTTGAGGTGGTTTACAGACTGTATAATCCCGGGGGATTTTACAGGCTGTAAACCACCTCATCACAAAGCCGTTAACGAAGCATTCTGTACATCAAACAAAGTAACTTTACGCAAAAATTATTGCTGGGAAACAACTTTTTTTTTTGAGGTTACAAATCGTGTTTTGTGGTAGAACTCAATGTAACGCACATAAAACATTGTGCTGATGGATGAATTGAATAGTATTTGGGTCGTGGAGGTGTTAAAAGTCAAAATCTTACAATAAAAAATTGTATTAAAAAAAGCTTGTCAAAAAGTTGTAACTTTGACCCCCCATATCTCCGTAACTAGAAGGTTCCCAGGTATGGTGTAGAACACAAAAATGATTGCAAAAACAGGGAGAACAAGTGACTTTCGGCTTTGTGAAGAGGTGTTTACACCCTTTATATTTCCTCTGAAAGTATAATGATGATAATATTAATTTCTTATCAGATGTATCACGATCCCGTGGGTCAATTACCAAAATCAAAACAGGCAAAACCACGGAAATAAACTAGTATTTTACTAGAGTTATTCACACAGGAATGCTTTCACATGGTCAGTTTTCAACGCGCCATCAGGACGCCTATTAACGTCACTGAGACCACCCCTACGTCCTCATCCACGTCAGTACTACATAAATATAAATGAGTACATTTAGATTTGCAACAAGCAAACATAGCAGTCCGATGAATATGGTAAAATGTAACATGCATATTAATGTAGTAATTGTGCACTAGGAATTGGACTGCATATTTATGCATTTTGTGGACGCAGTAGGATTTTTGGTTTTCGGGAGCTTGGTTTTGATAAGTAACGTGACTATTTTGATTCTATTTGTAAGCAATTTTTTGGCTAGATGGAGTATAATCGACCAATCAAACAATGAAAGAAAGAAAGAAAGAAAAAGTTTTTATGTGCCCGCACAGGACAAAACATAAAAATTATCGGTATGACTACAAAAAATTAAACTTAGATAAAAAATAAAAAACTTTTTTTGCAAAAAATAAAACCGACTTCAAAAAAAAAACAAAAAGTTAAAAATAACTTTAGCTTCTGAAGTCGGTGACCTTTGTTTGATTGATTTAATTTTTTTGTCACCGACTTCGGTCGGTTTTATTTTTTGCAAAAAAAGTTTTTATTTTTCAATTTTTAGTGGTTCACATGTGCTTGGTACACATGGAAAGTGCATACCGTTACAATTACAACAAGCCCAAACACGACTAGGATACATTGTCTCATTATGGAATTCCGTGACTCTTGGCTTCATCATCCGATCTGATGGTAGAATGGTTCTCATCAAATGCAAGTGCTTCATTTGTTGCAGAAAATACCAAAATCGCTGTACGTTATCCTATAAAATTTGAAGAGTTCCCTCGATTTCGCCAAGATTCCATCATCAGATCCCGACTTGGTGGCTATGGGACCAATTTGGAAGTATACCCTTTCAAACAAAAAAAGAATTTTTCAAATCGGTTCAGGCGTCTTCGAGTAATCGGTGAACATACATAAAAAAAAAAAAAAAATAATACATACAGTCGAATAGAGAACCTCCTCCTTTTTGGAAGTCGGTTAAAAAGAAACAAAACTGTAAGGGCCAAAGTGAAGGTGGATGCCACGGTCAGATACGGATAGGTAAGATTAAAATAATGCGAGTAGACACACGCATTGTGTCCGATATTACGCCCAATACACGAGTGGCCTCATCACAGGATATGGCACAGCTCTCCTGCCCGTTGTGCACAACTAATTGCCATACTGTACTCCTCCGCCATACTATACTTTCTTTACTTAATTTCGTTGCAGGATCCAAGACAGTTAAACTCATTCTTTGGGACTTCGTCGAGCTTCATTGTCTCGGCGCCTTTCTGGTGTTCGCCACTGTTGATTCTGGCTTTCAGGAGTTACTGTGGTATGGGAATAGTATGGCGGTAATATCCCAAAAAAAAAGTTACTTGGTTTTCACTTGTATCGGCATTCGTCAAAGACTCTCCCGCATGTTTTTTTTTAATTACACATTTTACATTTCCATGTAAAATTCAGAATGATGTCCTAAATACTTGGTAACCGTTTTAGTTTGGTTTCCCTTCAACCTTGTATGGTGTGTAGGTGCTAGAGCTCCCACACCATATTCAGTTGTCTAATTACGCATTGTTATTTCAACGTGTCAATATTATAATACTGTTAACTGTAAACAAATTTTAAATTCTTTACACGAACCGTTTTCAAAACTCAAACTCAAAACTCAAACTCAAATCATTTATTTCAACTAGACCATTACGGCACTTTTGAATGTCGATAAAACGAAAAATAAAGCGAAGCTACAGTCACAGACACAAGGCATAATAACTTGAGAAAGTACTGTAGTTGCCCATTCCCTAACGTAGATCTCTATGGAGAAGAACGGGCAAGAAACTCCATGGACACTCTTTTCAATCAAAAATGTTGTTACAAAATCTTGGTTACATCTTTCATGTTGAGATTATACATATATGTGAGAACGATGTAGAAAGACGTGCACAATAAGAGCGTCCAGAGTAAAAATAAATAAATCAACAATTAAAAATAAAGCAATTCAAATGATCCACGGCAGCTAAGAGATGACCAGTCCCGACTGACAGCGCCCGTTCACGAACATGACGCATGAATCAGCGCCATTCAATTCAACCATATTGTAGGGAACTAAATGACCCGACCCACCCGCCACCATCAGCAAGACATTTAAGCGAGCATGACATTCTCTCAGCCACCAAGGCATATTCAAGTCAATGAAACATAACTAAATGCAAATGGTAGCTTTACGGTACATGGTACTCACACATGTGTTATGCAATTATACAATACTAAGAGATGGAATCTATACAATGCAAGAATATTTTTACAATCTTCTGCAGCTACCACAATAATTGTCCAATAAGTTTGCATCTAAGGTTGCGGAGCAGGACCAGCATTTAGCCAAGCATTTTTATCCTCAATGTAATCCCCCAGCTTATAATATGCTTGCCTACATAGTGTGCGTTTTACACAAGATTTAAATTTCGTCTCATTCAGTTGTAGAATGTGGGGAGGTATTTTATTGTAACATTTTAAACAGTACCCCATGAAAGATGAATCTACTTTAGCAAGCCTGAAACCTGGCTGAACTAGTTGGTCCCTATTTCTAGTATTATAGTGGTGTCTGTCACCTCTTTTACTGAATAAATGCAGATTTTTCCTAACGTACATGATGTTTTCATAGATTTCCAGTGCTCATTTCGCTATAAAACTGTTTTACAGATATTATGGTGTAAGTTATGGGCGAAGAGAAGGTAAACTATACCTTTGAATATTCGAACTTGACCACTGTCTCATTGGAGTGATCGCAAACGCTGCTGCTGACCATGCGAATTTGGATTCCGAATTTCTGCACAGTTGTTGGCAATAACCTCTCCAGGGTCAAGCCCTGGCGATGGACTTGAGGAAGACCATCATCTAAGCAAATTCTAAGCAAATAGTCCCGAGTTAGCATTGCATGGTGTTTCCGCGCGCCTCTTACATAGAATGACACAGTGAGGACCATCTCACTCCAACCTTGTTGGTTGCAAGCAAACCATTTGCTACTCGGGTGATTGTGAAGAATGCAATGGTGTCCCCGGACCCCAACCAGAAGTGACTAAGGAACACTGTGGTTTTAGTCGTCGGAGTCTGATATCTATTGAGAATTTCCACACGTAAAAAGAGTGGTGCGTAGAGTGGTGATCGGGTCAAAATTTTTGATTTGTCTGTATTTTTGATCAATGAAACCATCTGGGGCCTAATTCTGCTATTTTAATAAATTCGTCACTCCAACACGATTCAATTCTCATCCCATTGTCATTTTGCTTAAAGTTCGTAATCTGCTAAATTCACAATGGTCGGTCCATGGTCTCATAATAAAAGTGTGTTTTAATGGCATTGTCGTATTGTCATTATTATAAAACCCTTAGTACAAATGGTTTTCGAAATCTACTACTAAATGCGAAAATTTATTCATGCCAGATTTCATGTACGAGATTAATATTATAAGACATTTCTTTCAATGGAGTGTCAGTGGTTGTTCATTGAGAAGTCATAATGGCGCCATTATGATAGTAGAACTAACAAACTTGTCAAAATTTGATAGAACTAGATCATTATGAAATCAATGATCGAATACTCTGACACTATTGTAATAGCAGAATCGAGGCCCTGGAAGCAGTTACTACACAAATTCGCTTGACAAATGAAAAGCGAATTTGGGTGGTACTGCTTTGTGTTTGGTTGCTCTGATTCGCATTTACGATTGCTGTATACTATCATATTCGTCAAAACTATGTGAGACAGTCCCACAAAACCCGCTCTTCATAACTTCCTAGTGTTTGAACTGTGGAGAAAATTTGACGAAACTAAGTCCCAACCAACACATCTTTTTGTTATACGAACATGTGCGAACCCCTCAGAAGTTTAAGTAGCGAGCCCTCGAAATGAAATTAAAAGAAATTAAGCCCATATAAGATGAAAGAACAGAGGGTGCTTTGAAAATATGAAACCGCCGTCCGTCCGAGGTTCAGACCGCGTCGTGGCGGCTTCGCAGAGATAAATCATTATCACGAGACGGCGCATAAAAATCATTCGAGTGCGAAATAGGAGTTAGGGCGGACGCGTCTGTGGCTACTGAGGTCATAGCGGGTTTTTTACTGACTGTGACGATGGGAGCAGCTTGAGTGTGGGTTGTTTTTTTTATCAGAATGGTTATTTTTCTACATCATATCATTTGTGAAGTGTAGCACTTTTTGTGTGAACAAAAATCATGGAACTCGCGTGACCGTCATCTAACGCTTTGTAGCACTCGTAGCCGATTCGCTACGGCGTAGATGTAGCTTATTTAGTTTTCACTTCTATCGATAGTTCCCAAAGATTGCCCCGCATGCTTTTTAAGCAGTATGAATAAAATATAATTTATACATAATATTGCTGGTAGTGGGTAATTATTACTATCCATTTGAAGTACCTGAGTCCGGTACCGTAGTCAATGATTACTGAACTGGGCTGAAAAATAAAAATCCCATCTCATACAAAGAAGGCACGAGCATTAATCACAACGCTTGCTGAAGACGACTTAGCGATTTCAGACTTTTATTAATTACTATTGCCACTTTGTCCGTGAAACTATTATGCAAATTTTACTTCCCCATCTTTAGCACTGTTAAGCTGTTGGCCCCGGCTTTCATTTGTAGATGTTTGACAGTCGTAACAAGTAGTCAGTGGCCTGAAAAGTCTGACAATCAGTCTAACCAAGCGGTAACGTATTCCCCAGTACTAACTGGGTTGTGGAGGTCAGTTAGGTAGTCGCTTTATGTTAAACTAGCTTCTGCCCGCGACTTCGTACGCGGATCCTGTTGCTTTTGCCAGCGACACCGGGTTCGTCAAAATCGAAGATCTGAAACATCTAATTCTAAGAGCCCGGGGACGGGAAAATAACGGATCTTTCCCACCTGAGCAACACATACAGTTTGTTTCTTTTTGCCATTTAACAGCTTCACAAAAAGTAAAATTTTGAACCATACCTCCGATGGCGGAATATGTGGCGTATTCAATCATAGGAGTATACGTAAATGAACTCCGTTTCTTATCAACCCAAGAAAGGTCGTCATGCCCTACGGTTATATCTTGAGACACCCGATTCTTCAGATGTTATCGACATTCTGTTCAGAGAATGTCGAAGTCTTCGCGCTCTTCTTCTGTCTCTTCATGCCGTACTCCAGCAATTCTTTCTCTCTCACTTTCTAACAGATTATGAATATTTTGTTAAGTGCGTGTTCGGCGCTCTTCTTCTGTCTCTTCATGCCAAAAACACTCAAATAACATAAGCTCGAAGACATATTTATTCGATAAAATAAAATAATAAATGGGAGTTTTGGCCAGTAGAGTCAAATTTTCAATGATATATACCATCGTCATCGAAAATCGAAAATCAGTCCTAAACTGTTACCGCCTTAACCGCGTGGAGGTACTCCCAGTTTTTGTTATTTTATAATTATACAGTGAAATTAGTGATAGCTTTGCAATAATTTTCACATCAGATGTTTCTGATCTTCGATTTTTTATAAGTCAACAGGAAATACCCATCAGACCGAACAACTTTTGCTAAGACGTCATCATTCCTATATGTGTTATGGTGTAGCTGGGCTCTTGGAGTTCCACAACAGGTGTTCCAGATCTTCGATTTTTATAAATCAACAGAGAGTGCTCATCAAATTGAACAACTTTTGCTAAGACGTCATTCCTATATGTGTTATGGTGTAGCTGGGCTATTGGAGTTCCACGACAGGTGTCCCAGATCTTCGATTATTATAAGTCAACAGAGAGTGCTCATCAGATTGAGCAACTTTTTCTAAGACGTCATTCCTATATGTGTTATGGTATAACTGGGCTCTTGGAGTTCCACATCAGGTGTTCCAGATCTTCAAATTTATTCTCTCAGCAGAAAATGCTCATCTCGTGGAACAATTTTTGCTATGGTGTCATATTTGTATCTCTTATAGTTTAGCTGGTCTATTGCGGTTCTACATCAGGTATTCAGGTTTCCAAGATAAATTATAGCCTATATGTTGCCCAGACATAATACCTATACAACAAAGAAAAATCATTCAAATCCGTCCAGTACTTCCGAAGATTAGCGTGTACAAACAAACAGACAAACAGACAAACAGACAAACTTTTTTTTTTGGATTCGTGCTCTATTACTGTTTCTAAACCCCCTTCAATTATTATTTTTTAAATATATTCAATGTACAGACACAGCTTTTTTACTCTTTTATTATATGTATATATATATATATATATATATATAGATACTGGTATTTAGATACCTCCGGTTAAATTGAAAGCCGACTCCAACGTCGTTAGTAAAAGGCTAGGTAGATGATGATGACTTACCTATCTTAATTGAATTTTGACAACAATGTTGAGAGGAGGCTTATCTCCGTGAAGCGGGAACATTATCAGCTGATTAGACTTATGCTACGCTAAGCTATTCCAGCTTCAAAAAACAAAAAACCAGTCACCGACAACCAATAGTCAGCAAACTACTCCAACCGACAAATTGTGTTTAACCAGTGTGATCAAATCCATGTCCACGTTGCAGCGGTCATAAATATGGAAATAGTGGCGGATGTCGGGCTACTATTAATAGTGGGCAATCGCGTGGTACATTTGTTTTCACGGAAAAAAGGTTATAATGAAATATTTGGTTGAATTTGTGAAAATTTTATAGGTAGTTGTGGAATTTTAAGTATAGAACTTTGACGCAACAAAAGTTAAAATTTGGCGTTGGAAATACTTGCGATCGCCAATTTAAATAAAGTTGTGGAATGCTGAATACCGATTTTTTTTTTTCAGGAAAGCACTACCTGTAAGCGAAAACTCTTATGAAATGTTAAAATCATCAGGCCGTAACTTGTAGTAGTGCAATTTAGCTAGTTTACACATTTTGGCCATGAACTATACAGGTTTGACCATACCGGTTTGACACTTTTGTCGGAAACAGCTGTTTTTTTTTTAATAACTGATGAAAAGTTTATATGTGAGGGGTTTGGTCAAACAAACCGGTGACCGTTTTTCTATTGGTCCCTTCAACCCTATATTTAATTATTTCGTGACGTTCGAAATACCGTCAGAAATGGAAGTCCTATACACAGGAAATTGAGTCATTTGGGGTCCTAGATTTTATCGAACATCCCGGAGTTTCTTGCTACATATCTATAAGTATGAGTATAAGGTTGTTTTGTACGAAATTGACATTTTTCGGGAACGCTTGTAATATTCCCAACGATCTCCCATCATGTGGTATGCCCGTTTGCCAAACTACAACATTTTACAGTGACATATTACGACGTAGCCCGAAGAATTGCCAAACTTAAATGTTAATCAGGTCACTTTGCTTGCAGAACCGACGACGGTCGATGGAGCCAAAGTTCTTGAGTGGCGACCGCGAACTGGAAGACGTTGCATTGAAAGGACCCCTAAAAAGGTGCATCGATGACAACCCAGTCTGCGAGGCAGTAAATCTGTCTATACCTATACCCAGTTTATCTGCTGAACAGTAGTTCAGTTAATAGCAAAACTGCTATTGTTTTAATGTAATTTTACTCGTTAATGCTGACAACAATAATAGTTGTGATAGTATCCTTTTATTTGTTGTTTATGTAAAGACAAACACGTTTTACGATATCTCATAAAGATATGCGTTTTAATTACCGTATGTAGGAGTGGTATTTTGTGTTTTAGTGCATGATGATGTATCTAACATGAATAAGATAAGTAAGTAATACTTAGGCAGAAGATACCAGTGTCTCCCTTTTGCTTTCGTTGTTCTTTCCTCAACGTTCGTATAAAGGGTGTAAAACACCTCTTAACGAAACCAACAGACACCATGTTCTCCCCGCGCGCCATTGCAATCATTTTTTTTGTTATACACCGTACCTGGGAACCTTCTATTTACGGAGATATTGGGGGTCAAAGTTCCAACATTTTGAAAAGTATTATTTTTTGAATATATTTTTGATTGTAAGATTTTCAGTTTAAATACCTTCACGACCCCCGTACTATTCAATCCATCTATCAGCACAATGTTTTAAGTGCGTGACATTGAGTTCTACCACAAAACATGATTTTGCACCCCAAAAAGAAGTCATTTCCCAGCAATAATTCGTACTTATTGTTTGATGTACAGAATGCTTGGTTGACGGCTTCGTGATGAGTTGGTTTACACCCTCAATGTTTTGGTCTAAGACAAACATACCATAACGCCTGTAGTCCCTAAGTGTCTAAGAACTAGTGGTAAAAAAATCAACACTAGTTACATTATTTTCAGATTATTTCAAAATGGAACTAGTGATTATATAAATAAACAGTAGTTCCATCGTGGTACTGTTAATGTTACTAGTGGAACTAGTGATAAAAAAAAATCAACACTAGTTCCATTATTTTCACATTCTTTCAAAATGGAACTAGTGATAATAAAAAACAACACTAGTTCCATCATAGAACTGTTAATGGTACTAGTGACAATGAAGCGCAGAGGTGTACATGATAGTACACACACAATCCGCAGTTATGTTTAAGTTCTATGAAACGGGGAGTGGCCCTATTGCCATAAACCTGGTACAAATCTGGACTCCGTGGCTGTTACTGAGAGACATTCCTAATGAAAAAGCGGAATAACACTTTGCCGACCCGGGAATCGAACCCAGGACCTCTTATTCAGCAGTGGACATGACAAAACTTACTTCTGTATCCGTTTTATCCACCATTTTTTTTTAAGGTAAAACTTCTTTAGGAGCGTTGAACACTTTTTGAGTGAACAAAAATCATCGAACTCGCGTGACCGTCACCTAACGCTTCGTAGCACTCGTAGCCGATCGGATCGGATTTCACTTTTATCGGTAACCTCTAATAATAAATATTGCTGGACATTAAGGCACGGGACAAACACGAGTGGCGTATGGCGTATGGCGGTGGCGCGGCGCTGGCGAGGTGATGGAGTGGCGCCGCCGGTGCAGCGCAGAACAGGCGCGCTAATGGCGCCGGAATGGCGTGGCGCGGGCGCATTCTAGTCTTCAAAGTCTAAATTGTGACGCATTTTCGTTGTCTTGTTCCCGCCTTGTGCACGCCACTGCTAACTGCAGGTGCGCGGATGGCGAGGAAGTGGCGCCCGCGCCGCGCCAGCGCCACGCCCGCGCCACGCCATCTCAGTATGTGTCGCGCCACACCTCTTCTATACATTTTGTATGAAATATCAAAGAAGTGGCGCCACGCCACCACCTCGCCAGCGCCGCGCCATCGCCATACGCCACTTGTATATGACCCGCGCCTAACACACAGCGCTATCTAGTGCCACACTAAGCAAGGCTTGTGTCGTGTACACCAGATAGTTGATATAATAGATATATACTTTTTTGTTTGTAAATACATAGTTATTATATATGACTCGGAAACAAATGTCCATGCTCATCACACGAACATTTGCTCCTACTGGGATTCGAACCCAGGACCCTTAAAACATAAAACAGTCTCACGTTGGTGCCAGTTAAGATGGAAATAGAGGTCATTCACACCTTCCTACCAAGATTTTAATCATTAAACGATAATGACACTTACTTCGACCAATAAGCGATACTTGCTTATATCGCTAGAGAATCGTAGTACCAGTCGGCTAGACATACAGGGGTTGAGAATCTTGTGTGGTTCCAATTCGAATTTATTAAACTAATACAATTAGTTTCTTAGCAAAAAAATAAATAATTTCGAATTTATAAATTTACGTGTGACGTAAAAAAATGCTTCAATGTGAAGGATTTTATCAACATGAATGGATGTAGACTTAGCGTCAGTTCACACCGAGACGCGACAGTACTGGAAGAGGACAGTGCTTTCGCGCTGCGCCGCGCAAGACGCATCGCAACATCGCTAGGCGCATCGTTAAAAGCAAAGAAATAATAGCACTCCGACCGAACGCAAGCGAACTATGACACGGAATGTTCAATCAAAATGGCGCCCACGTGGCGTGACCATAATGTGCTGCACACCTGACGCGTTGACCGCTTCAAAGTGAAAACGGCATAAGATCAGAATTATCATTTTTTGTGATGAGATAGTTATGTCATAAGAATATTTAGATACTTTCTGACTTTATATTTTATTCAGTATTTTATTAAAGAATAATGCATAATTTTAAGGTATCAGTACATTTGCACGAATGGACACTTGTGCGACTGGATTTTAGCGCGACTTGATGGGCACTTAAGTTTACTCTGTGGAGTAAACATAATATCACGCCTGTTATTACTTGAAAGTGGATTTTCTTTGGGTTTTTCCGACGCGGGTGTCTTTTTTATGGTTTCCGGGGACGTTGATCACGAAAATGAGTTCAAAATTAAAATCCAAGATGGCGTCCAGGTTTTTTTCGTTTTTACGTCATGGGTGTCGTTTTCATAGTTTTCAGGGTCGCTGATAACGAAAATGAGGTCAAAATGAAAATCCAAAATGGCGCCGTGGAAAATTTTCGATGTTTCCGCCATTTCTTGGTTTTTGGGGTCGCTAACCCAAAGAAAATCCACCTTCAAGTAATAACAGGCGTGATGTTGTGTTTACTCCACAGAGTAAACTTAAGTGGCCATTAAGGTGCGCAAAAGTGCAGTCACGCAAGTGTCCATTCGCGCAAAAGTCCATGCGCGCATAATAATATGTCTTTTCGCGTAAGTGGGTGCGCGTAAGAAGTGTCCTTCGCGCAAATGTCTGTCGCGCGATAGTTCCAGATCCTAATTTTAAGATAATTTATTTACTTTTTTAAATGGAAGTAACTCACTAAGTTAGAATAGTGTCAAAAAGGAAAATACAATATTTAAAACAATTAATTTCGTAGGGTACGTTTGCTCGATTTCTTATTTTTTTGGGTTGTGCACTTTGTTGTGTATGTTCATCACCATGTGTCATTTTGGATGTATTATGAGACTCAAGCGATATCAGATTTGCGACAGGTTTGTACGGGTGGAGGGACAGTATCGCTAATATTTCGACATCGGGATGAAAGTCGGAGCAATGACCTCTATTTCCATCTTAACTGGCACCAACTTATACCACTACGCCATTCGGGTCGTCGAAGATCCAAGGTTATACCAAAATCCTCAAAGATTTAACACAAAAATAAGTCCAGTTAGTAACTCGGTGTATATTTAAGGCTCATTATTTTCCCCGTGACAGGCTAACGACCCACATGATAAACTGTACCGTTAATTTGTGCAAAAAAACCTCACAAAGTGATTTTTTTGCCGGTCGCGAAGAGAGAGCTTAGATAATTTTATTTCATCGTTATTTTTCTGCTTTTAAATAAAAGTTTTTAGGTGAATTAATAATATGGAATTATGAGTATTTGAGGATGAAATATCTTCCGTAAGATTATTTTTATGGTATTCGAAAGAAATTCTTGTAAGTGCGATTTGGGCCGATCATCTTTATTGAAAAGTTTCTTCAGATTGGTATCAATTTAAATAAAATCAGCTTATAATTATTTGCTTTGTTTTCAGGTGTAATAGACCGCTTGTCAATTATAACGCTTTTACCTTGATCTGGGTTAGTGTAGAACGGAGTTTCAATAGAATAAGAGCCCAGCTTGCACTTGTTTTGTTTCGTATGATATGCCTACCATACCCAAGAACGTATAGTTTTCCTTATAAAAGAAAGCAGAAGCTAAAAAATAAAGAAGTTTTATGCTTTTATCAGTTTAGTGCATGTTTGTATTAACGTGCGTTCCTCCGTAGTGCCCAAAATATTCACCCGATTTTGATGAATAAGGTGTCAATCGATTCGGTGATTCTTCAGTAGTCGAATTTTCTAGTAGTAGGATTCAACATAAATTATTGTTGAAAGAAAAGCATTTATTGGTCTCGTAAAGGACAAAACAAAACGATTAAAATTACAATGAAACAAAGAAAAGCAGCTGATGCAGCACGTAGCAGCTTTGTTAGCTCTTTAAAGTCTGATTCAGTTATCCTTACGTTTCAAGAGAAGTCTGGAATGGAGTCGCTATATTATATAAAATATTAAACACGTTAACCCTGTATATCCTGTTTCAAAATAAAGAATTTCATTTTCATTGTAATCTTCTTTACCATCCCACAATAATTGCACAATAACGTCAAATATACGTATAATAAAAATACCGGCAAGTTTTCATACAAACTGTTATGTTGCGTCGGTTTTCAAAACCGTAGGGACGTTGCCGTCGATGAACTCAACAGGTTGTTGTATCAACACAATAATCTGTGTGGATGCCAGTGGAACTATGGATTTGATGCTGGATAGAGTGTTAAAATGTTGTTGCCTGTGAAATAGCACTAGCTACTCGGCAGTTTGCTGAACTGGGCCTATTTGGCGCAGCAGTGAGACGCGCAATAGCATTTTTGAAGTGAAAACTTCTCTAGACGGGTTGAGCACTTTTTGAGTGAACAAACATCGTGGAACTCGCGTGACCGTCACTTATGCCTTTCATTCAGTCTTCACTTTTATTGGCAAGCCCCAAAAGACTGCCCTGCATTTTTTTTTCTTTTAGCTTAAAGAAAAAAGGAAAGTGATGGGTGACCCCATCTACGGGCTGACCTCGACAATCGTAGCCTAACTTTGGACCGATTTGTACGTCTGTGCTTAGCCACAAGCTATGAAGCCAATATTACCCATTTAAATTCTTTGAATTATCAACACACCTGCATAAAAGCAGTATTCAAAATAACAGTATCGCTTTAATTTCCCGCACGGGATCAAAAACAGTTTCTCTGACATTTATGCGGACTTTGAGTGGCCTCGGCTTTGCGGGATAAAGCCAAAAGTGCGCGGTATTCCCGAATGTGAGTTTATGAGAGTTAAGGTAGATAGGTAAATATGGGATATGCGCTAGAATGTCCTAGATTTATGTAAACGTGGTATGTGTTCTTTCACCCGCACATTCATCTGCCTAGCCTTTAACCAACATTACTAGAGTCGGCTGGAGCTGGAGCATTCTGACCTCCACAACCCAGTCAGTACTGGGTAATACGGTACCCATTGGTAAAACTCTTTTCAGACTTTCGGGTCACTGACCACCTGTAACGCCTGTCAAAGATCTACAAATGACAGCCGGGACCAACGGCTTACGTGTTTTCCAAGGCAAAAACTCGATATGTAATGGGTACTCACCGATCTAAGGACCAACACAGGCAAAGGCGGCTGAAGCCCTTTATTATGGAATCTCACTTAAAACTCTAGCATAACTCAAAATTTGATAACTAGATTAGAGCCCTTTGAGTTGTTGAAACTAGTTGAAAGTAATGCTTTTTTATGGATGGGAAATCATCAAATAACTTCTCCCACTATGGGCTGAGCGGGAGGGACTGTCAGACTTTTACCCATCCATGTTCCTTCGTCGCCCTTTATGTTCCGGGGCCATGGTATCTTTCGAACAGTCCCGCAGCCCCGGCAGGCTTCGGCCATTGCCGGCCCCGTCACTGTGCTGGCATCTCTTTGAGGCGCGCGTAGTGGTGAACGCGCCGTCGACACGGCCTGTCGTCATAAGACGGACAGACGGCGAGCTAGCCTATAGCTCACCGTCCACAGGCCGCGTCCATTATATGAGCCTTAGCTTTAAATCAGGGCAATTCGATAAAGTAAAGTTCAGTACGATAGTACTTTCTTTCTTCTTTAAACAACATTACATATTTATAGCTCAACAAATAGCCTATCGTCTAATACACTATTGTTCGCTCCAGTTTACTGCCAATAAATCTAACCAAACGGGGAATCGAACAGGCCACTTTATTGTTACGCGTTTATTAATGTGACATTCGATTAAGGTCCATGTTCACCGAAAAGATTATGGTTTGATTATTTAAAAACAGCTGTCACTGTGACATGTTCCCATACAAAAATGTGTTTGAAACAGCTGTTTTAGATAATCAGACCGTCATCTTTTTGGTGAACATGGACCTAAACATGTTTTAGGAAACAGTTTTTGAATGTGCGACAAGGGTACTTTACACAATGGGCCATTCTAGGTTTGTGTTATTCTTCTGTGATTGAACTTTTATTAGACACTAGCTGACCCGACAGACGTTGTTCTGTCGAAGAGTACTGGACTGTGTGTGGCAGTCCTCCGAACTTATCTTTCTGGTTGTCGCTTTGGTTGTGCACATTAGCACGTGATGATAACTTCAGTTTTAAGTTATGGTCATACAACTGATGTGTAATTTAAACTAAACAAAAAAAATACGGACTTCAGAGTTAGCACTTTAACAATCAAATAATTACCGTTATACTGGTATTTAACTGCATCCGGTTAGACTGGCAGCCGAAGCAAAGGTGGGGAGCAAAGTTGGGAAAAGGCAAGCAGATGATGAAAATGAATTACCGTTATAAAACTACGTACCTACCTAGGTTATATCTAACAACAATAAATTTGCATAATGTTAATATACTCTTCTATCGTTTTGTTTCTATCAAACAAAGCTCTTGATTTTAAAAAGGAAACTGCAGTGGGTGAGAAATTCAAAAATGGTATGACTTTCGGAATCACTGGGATACGTGGTATCAAAACCTCTTCTTTGTACTTTCCCTCCAGGATGGTGCTTCGATCACGTTGTTGAGTTTTTCACCGCTAGCCGTTTGCCGTTACAGAGACGCAGTTGGTTGATGTTTCGCAACATTATGATCACCGATCCGACCTTTAAGTTAGTGAAGGTGTGTTCAAAAAATCGGATGGATATAAATATTATGCTGGTATCATCTTGGTTGGTAGCGGAATCAACTGTTTGGTATATACCAAAGATTGATGAAATCTTCAATTCACCGGCAATTACATTTTTAATTTTAAAATATTTTAATATATTCATCTAAGTTTTTGGCAGCCAAAATAGCTTGTTCGCTCAACTAAATATGATCTCTGTAATTTTGAGCTACGTTTTTGAGCAACCTATTGAATATATAATCGGTTTTTGAATCCGTAAACTGACAAAAAGTTCTGTAAAGGTAATGCATGCAGTCAAAACGTCTACAGAGAACTTGCAAAGACCTATGTCAATAACTTTGATTATGTCATTAACTTCGACGAAAGTCTCCTGCTAAATTAATCATAGAACTATTTATTCGGGTTTTCCGTGGAGCTTGCATGGCTTAGTGTAATGCCTCTAAATACTTTTAGAGTGCCAAGCAACTCTTCCCAATTCCGCCATTTGTAACTTTCATAAGAATATATTAAATACATACTTTTGTTTTCAAATTTACTCAAACTGATTCTCTTCAAGCTTTTAAATCGTAAAGATTTTCGCGTTACGATCTTAATTTAAAAGCGGCATACGTCTAGCACATGCCATTATGTGATATCCTAAACGCTTCGTTGATTTTCTTCACTGACCGACAAATTTGGTTTTCCTGTTCTATTCATTTTGTACTCGATCTATATCTTGAAATTTAGAGAAAACAATGTTCGTATTTGATGAGCTTGTGAAAAAATGTAACAGCATCATTGACAGTTTGGTGCCAATGAGCGTCATTTCCTAACGATTGCAAACGTTGAAATGCTTCTCTGTAAGAATTTTACGCATATTCACGTATCCAGGACCAAGTTTTCCCTATTTCCGACTTTGGAATTTTTGATGTTGCGGTCTATACAAAATATTTCGGCAACTCTTTATTATTTGATGGACTTGATAGAGTTGCAGTACCTACCTACTTATCATTGTAATGCGCTTTGAACGTTCGTGCGTTTGTGTGCGTTTGTTTTTCATGTGTGCGTGTGCGTTTTGCGTGTGTTTTGTGTGTTTGTGTGTGTTGCTTTGTGTTTTTGCTATGTGTGTTTGTTAACGATAACGATACCATCAACAATCCAGCCGTTGTCGACGACAACCACCTGATTCTTGACTATCAACGTTATCGTTCTGCTGATAATCACAGAGTACATCACACGTCTCCGAAAACATACATTACAAAGAAGTTGAGTGCATTGAGTTTCTGCTTGAATACTCGTGCTGTAATGTCGTGACCAAAGCTATTATAATTTAGACTATTTCGTTTATCAAAATATCAGCAGGTAGTAGTATGCATCATACGCACGATGAGTTTCCCTGACACGCAGAATCAAATTATCGCAAGACTCTAAATTCTCGCCAGCGACCATAAATAATGGCAACTTCGTTCAACGTCAACAAAATGTGAAGATAAGCAAACTATATTTAATGAAAAGTATGTATTTAAAAATGTTTAAAATCTTACAGTTATCAATAAAATATATGGTTACAAACACAAAAAGTAAAAAGCGGTTGGGGATCGAATAAAAAATCGAAATAAATCACAAAAAGTAATCTAAAGGGTCGGGGTTTGAACCTTCGATCAGTGGGTCATAGGCGGCCTTGAATCTATTAGGCTATCTGTTCCACTGACAGTTTGACTAAAATAGCTATTGACATGCATGCGGTGAAACAATTGAAGACTTTGGACATGCTGGGTTAATTTCGAGTTTTTTTTAAACATCATAATTTTTTTTTTCATAAGAACCTTCTCCTGACAATAACAAACACAAAAAAAAAAGAATTAGCGAAATCGGTCCAGCCGTTCACGCGTGATGCCGTGACCAAGGGAAATAGGGATTCATTTTTAGGGTTCCGTAGCCAAATGGCAAAAAACGGAACCCTTATAGTTTCGCCATGTCTGTCTGTCTGTCTGTCTGTCTGTCTGTCTGTCTGTCCGCGGATAATCTCAGTGACCGTTAGCACCAGAAAGCTGAAATTTGGTACCAATATGTATATCAATCATGCCGACAAAGTGCAAAAATAAAAATTTAAAAAAACATTTTTATTAGGGTACCTCCCCCAGACGTAAAGTGGGGAGCGATTTTTTTTTTAATTTTGACCCTGACGTGTGATATATTGTTGGATAGGTATTTAAAAATGAATAGGGGTTTTCTAAAATCATTTTTTGATAATATTAATATTTTAGGAAATAATCGCTCCGAAAGTCAAAAACAATGTGTCCCCCCCCCTCTAACTTTTGAACCATAAGTTTAAAAAATATGAAAAAAATCACAGAAGTAGACCTTTATATGAACTTTCTAGGAAAATTATTTTCAACTTGATGAGTTGAATAGTTTTTGAGTTATATAGCACTTTTTAAAAGAAACGCAAATGATAACTTTGTTTTTCATACAAATACTATGAAAAACAAAGTTATTTTTGCTGACGAAAAAAAATGTTTAAAATCTTACAGTTATCAATAAAATATATGGTTACAAACACAAAAAGTAAAAAGCGGTTGGGGATCGAATAAAAAATCGAAATAAATCACAAAAAGTAATCTAAAGGGTCGGGGTTTGAACCTTCGATCAGTGGGTCATAGGCGGCCTTGAATCTATTAGGCTATCTGTTCCACTGACAGTTTGACTAAAATAGCTATTGACATGCATGCGGTGAAACAATTGAAGACTTTGGACATGCTGGGTTAATTTCGAGTTTTTTTTAAACATCATAATTTTTTTTTTCATAAGAACCTTCTCCTGACAATAACAAACACAAAAAAAAAAGAATTAGCGAAATCGGTCCAGCCGTTCACGCGTGATGCCGTGACCAAGGGAAATAGGGATTCATTTTTATATATAGAGATTTGCCATATTTTTTTGGAAATTATATTATAACTCGAAATCGCGACAATAGCTGTGGTTCGTGAACGTGTCTGGACGTGTCTTGACCTCTAAGACATGATAGACCAGTGCCGATAATTTTTGAAAACGAAAAAAATAATAGTAGGATGAAACTCATTGGAAGAAAAAGAGAATATTAAAAAAAATTCAAGGAAATATAATTTACGGGCGATCTGAAGTCGGGAAGTGGGAGGGGGGGGGGGCGGTTGTTTAAGGGTGAAAAGAACGGTTTATCTAAATTTCCTGAAAAACTACAAGTTCTATGGAATAAAGTTGTATGACAAAGATGTAGGTAATAAAAAGATCTACAACTTTTGTTTTTGCACTTTTTTTCAGTTAACCTCAATATTTATGTGAAAATTCAAATTACCAAGTTTTTGGTTTCACTGGTTTAAGAATCATAAGTGTTTTGCTCTTTTATTGTTATTGAAAAAATCATTTCATAAAATTACAGGCACACAAACTTTGTTCAAAAACTGTCACAGTTAATATTCCACAAAACTGGACACTGTGAACATAGTTCAAATGTTTTGATCGCGTTTAACTCATTGATGAAGTTCGCTTGAAGTATTTGGCATCATGACGGGGTTGCGGGCCTGTTCGAAAGAGATACCGCGGCTCCAGAACATAAAGGGCGAGGAAGGAACATGGATGGGTTTTAGTCAGTAAAAGTCTGACACTCCCTCCCGCTCCGCCCAGAGTGGGAGAAGTCATTTGATGATTTCCCATCCGAAAAAAAAAAAAAGTATTTGGCATCATATAAAAAGGTATTAGCTCAGATAGGCAGTCGCAACATATAAAATACTGGTATTCAGCTGCATCCGGTTAGACTGGAAGCCGACCCCAACACAGTTGGGAAAAATTTGGCAGATGATGATGATTTGAACCACCTAACTACAAACTTACGAACGAACCCCCGCGGTGGTCACAAATGCATCTAAGTACCCTCATTTATCATCGTGACGCGCGCCACTGAATCATTGCTTATGCTTAGCTCGGATTACTGCGGTCTGCTCTCACACTATCATTCGAGCACGTGTTTATACGGACGGTTTCTTCCTATTGCAAGCTGAATTACTACGGGACTTATAAGTTGTAAGTAAATGAATTGTTAAGTACTTTGAAATCGTATTTATTTCGAGCGATGAAAGCATGGCCAAACTATCACCTCAAATTAAATGTAGCTAACATCCATGACGGTTTCTTCCTATTGCAGGCTGAATTACTACGGGACTTATAAGTAAATGAATTGTTAAGTACTTTGAAATCGTATTTATTTCGAGCGATGAAAGCATGGCCAAACTATCACCTCAAATTAAATGTAGCTAACATACATTACTCGTGCGTGTTTAATACTGTAGATAATTATTTCTGGAGGGAAAAAAGCAGACATTTTTAAAATTCATTACAAATTACATGTAGTGAGCAGTGAAGTGCGTAGGTAAGATGCATAGGTTAGGTACATAGGTAAAGTGAGTAGGTGATGTGTGCAATTGAAGTGTATGATGAGATGTTGGATGATGCTGTGGGCGTGAATGTGTCAGATAATACAGTCAAGAACTAAATCATTATTTAATGGTACAAGGGTACGGCACTTAAAACCGATGAGCGTTGGTCCCTGCTGTCATCTTTGACCGTCGTATTGGAAGTCCGTGGCTAGAAAGTCTGACAAACAGTCTCACCAAGGCGTATCGTATTATCTAGTACTAACTAGGTTAGAGGTCAGCTGAATTTGATAAGACTTGATACCCCAACGTCGCTGGAAAAAGGCTAGGCAGATGATTATGACCAGCTACTCCATGAACTCCTTCGAACAAGGAGTAACTGGTCTGTGGTGTCATCGTCTAAGTTTGGCAACGACATAGGTAATATATAGAATGATTTTATACTGATGGTTTACGCCATTGTGTTCAGTAGAAACAGTAGTTAGGCTTTAGAATGTTGACTGTTGTTGTTGTGGTGGTGTGGTGTCTACTGAACACCACACCACCACTGTTTCTACTGAAACATTAGTTAGGCATTAGAATAAAAATTCTAAAGCCTAACTACTGTTTCTACTGAACACCACAATGGCGTAAACCATCAAGCTTCCGGACGTACATCGCGTTATTTTCACGGGTATCTAATAATAAAGTGGTTTTCCACTTAATTATTAGATACCCGTAAAAATAACGCGATATACGTCCGGAAGCTTTCACATCTTAGCTTATCGAACAAAAAGATAACAGATCACATAAAATAAACCATTCCTAGTTCTTTAGGAATTGTGATCCTCCCTAGTGTCTCATCCATAACTGACGACGAAAGCTGGCGATAGTTCCCAAAACAGTATCGGAAGGAATCCATCTTGTGAACAAGTGCTCTTACCACCGGCTTAAGATCCATCTTAAGTGTAGTTAAGATCATTGAGACGCTGATTTGATTAGCATGTTCGATACGTGTTTAATTAAGACGTTTGGCAAATTCTCTTGGGAGTTCTGTGAAGTCTTAGTGTGAGCATATCATGAGGAGGGACGAATCACACAGTCATGTTACTGAAAGAGTGAATGGACATAAATGTTGATGTATTGAGAAGGAGAGGGAGATCAAAGAAAAGATGGATATGTCACCGTAAAATTGTCAAATACGTTATATTACAATATAACGTGTATCTCTCTAGCGATATTGTAAAGTCTCGAATTATTGTCAACTGAACATACGGAAGTATCTCTTGCCCCCATAAACGGGACTTGGGGCACCCCCCCGTTAGGTTAGTTAGGTTCCTTTAAACCCTGCACTCGGAAATAGGGGCCCCGCGAAGCGGGGCTCCGTCGACTACGCTTTTTAGAGGAATGGGAAGTGTTTTAAGGTTAGATTATATTAATCGATATTTCTCAGGAATGGTACAGTATCTTTTCATGAGAGTGTTACCACTGGGCAAGGAGGACCCCTCCTTCTCTCCACACCACGTGAGTTGACTACCACCGCATGCATTTCATGAAAAATAATGCGTTTTATTGTAAGCAGTAAGTTCATTTGACAATAATTCGAGACTTTACAATATCGCTAGTGATATTACAATATAACGTATTTGACAATTTTACGGTGACAGATATATTGTGTGGGGAATGATGTGAAGTTAAACGAATGATGTTACGTGACGAATGATTTTGTGAGGTGTGTTATCATTATTTAATAACCCCCGACGCAAAAACGACGGGGTGTTATAAGTTTGACGTATCTGTATGTGTGTGCGTGTGTGTGTCTGTCTGTGGCATCGTACCTCCTAAACGGATAAACCGATTTTGATTTTGTTTTTTTTTTGTTTAAAAGTTGAATAAGTCGGGAGTGTTCTTAGCTATGCTTTATAAAATCAGTCCAAAATGGCCGTTGCCTCAAAATGGTGGATTACTTATTTATTCAACAACTCCTTCAATATTGGTTTGAAATGAAAGGGCTTGACTAGTAGGAAGCGTTATAACAAATTTCAAATCCAAGATGGCCGCCACCACAAAATGGCGAATCGCATTTATTTTTCACAACTTCCACAATATGGGTATCAAATGAAAGGGCTTGACATCCTTAAATCACGTAAAGGCGCTACCCCAGGCAAAATTAGCAACTCTATTTGTGGTGATTCAAACTTCGTTTGAAATACTATTAGAATAAAGTTCTAATCAGCTTGCACTACAAAGTGGTTTTTACGTCAGTCACTGCGGGTCGAATAGTGCGAAATTAGTGATTTTTATTCTTTATAAAATCAAATTTCCGTCTTTTGAAAAAAAAAAAACTAGCATTATGTTCATTATTAAATTGTCTATCCATTAGTATAAGAAGCAAATCAAAATAATGTTAACTTTACGAGAAGAAGCATGTTATAAATATTTTTTTCTCATTTTTGTGGTTTCATTGTGAGGGGATTTATTACACATTATGAGACTTAAAATAAAAAATAAAACTACCACTTTGCAGTCTAAGAATATGTAGAAATTTAATGTATTTTTATTACTTGGTATTTCTTTTGGATAAAGAGGAGTTGGCTCCAAAAAACTGCACAAAAAACGGCTTTTGCCTGGGGTAGCGCCTTAAGGAAATTCGTTTAAAAAAAAAGAATTATGATGTTTTTAAATTTTTAATTCCCTGTAACTTGCTTGTCTATGTCCTTTAGTCAATTGAATCTAGTAAAACTTATAGGAATCCTAAGTTTAAATAGTATTTCAATTAATACTTAGTTTTCACTTTTAAATTAAAAAAGAACTAAGCAACTATACGATGAACCTACACGATTTCCCGGCACAAAATTGCATGAAACATAACCTCGGTCCATCCAATATTTTTATCTTCCCCAGGCCTATCTTTGTACATAGTACCATACGTACCTTCCTACAGATATGGTCGGAACAAATGGCGTCAATTACAGAAGGCTGCACAGAACGGCCTGACCGTAATTGATACCAGTCATTTAGTGTAATGGTCCTGAAGCCTCCGAAGGTGTAAATGAAAGCCTGAACTAGGCTCGGAATTATGGTGTTCAGGGGGTGCGTGATATGTGGGTGTAAGTTTTCTTAAAGGGTGTTATTTAATAATGTAACATCACTGTGTACTGTAGCTCGTGGCCAAATAATCTTTAGGTTAAGCCGTGTTCGCCTTGGTTTGTCTTTAGATGGGTGACCACCCTTCCATGCCGTGTTTCTTCCGTGCCTCGGAAAGCACGTTAAGCTGTTGGTCCCGGCTGTCATTTTTGTTCAATTTTAACAGTCGTTACAGGTAGTCAGTGGCCTGAAAAGTCTGACGGCCAGTCTTACTAAGTGGTATCGTATTACCCAGTAGTTGTGAATGTCAGATAGGCAGTCGCTCCATGTAAAATACTGGTATTCAGACGCATCCGGTTAGACTGGAAGCCGACCCCAACATTGTTGACACACTATGTCTACCTACATCTCTTTATTTAGTATCTCCTTTCGCAGGTATGCTGGAAGAGATTTCATTAGAAATAAGCATCACCTTTGTACTATTTTCTGTTCCTTTCTTCTTTTCTATAATAAGTTTGTACATAAATTGTTAAATAAATAAATAAATGAGATGATCACTGAGTAATAGGATATTTTTTCACCAGTTTCATGCAATATGTTAGGCCACCCCGTTAGTCTAGTGAACGCAATTGCGATCACTGAGCACGAAATCCTGGGTTCGATTCCCGGGTCAAGAAAATTGAAATTGGGTTTTTTCAACAGGAATTTCTCAGTAGCAGAACGATAATTTGATGGCAGTTGGCTCGCCCCTATTATGGACTTAAATATATTTATAACTAGCTTCTGCCCGCGACTTCGTACGCGGATCCTGTTGCTTTTGCCAGCGACACGGGGTTCGTCAAAATCGAAGATCTGAAAAGTCTAATTCTAAGAGCCCGGGGAAAATAGTAATAATCTTTCCCACCTGAGCAACACATACCGTTTGTTTCTTTTTGCCATATAACAGCTTCACAAAAAGTAAAATTTTGAACCATACCTCCGATGGCGGAATATGTGGCGTAGTCAACCATAGGAGTATACGTAAATGAAATCCGTTTCTTATCAACCCAAGGAAGGTCGTCATGCCCTACGGCTATATCTTGAGACACCCGATTCTTCAGATGTTATCGACATTCTGTTCAGAGAATGTCGAAGTCTTCGCGCTCTTCTTCTGTCTCTTCATGCCGTACTCCAGCAATTCTTTCTCTCTCACTTTCTAACAGATTATGAATATTTTGTTGTGTGCGTGTTCGGCGCTCTTCTTCTGGCTCTTCATGCCAAAAACACTCAAATAAAATAAGCTCGAATTCATATTTATTCGATAAAATAAAAATAATAAATGGGAGTTTTGGCCAGTAGAGTCAAATTTTAAATGATATACCTTCGTCATCGAAAATCGAAAATCAGTCCTAAACTGTTACCGCCTTAACCACGTGGAGGTACTCCCAGTTTTTGTTATTTTATAATTACACAGTGAAATTAGTGATAGCTTTGCAATAATTTTCACATCAGATGTTTCTGATCTTCGATTTTTATAAGTCAACAGAAAATGCACATCAGACCGAACAACTTTTGCTAAGACGACATCATTCCTATGTGTTATGGTGTAGCTGGGCTCTTAGAGTTCCACAACAGGTGTTCCAGATCTTCGATTTTTATAAATCAACAGAGAGTGCTCATCAAATTGAACAACTTTTGCTAAGACGTCATTCTTGTATGTGTTGCGGTGTAGCTGGGCTATTGGAGTTCCACGACAGGTGTCCCAGATCTTCAATTTTAATAAGTCAACAGAGAGTGCTCATCAGATTGAACAACTTTTGCTAAGACGTCATTCCTATATGTGTTATGGTATAACTGGGCTCTTGGAGTTCCACATCAGGTGTTCCTGATCTCCAAATTTATTCTCTCAGCAGAAAATGCTCATCACATGAAACATTTTTTGCTATGGTGTCATATTTGTATCTCTTATAGTTTAGCTGGTCTATTGCGGTTCTACATCAGGTGTTCAGTTTTCCAAGAAAAATTATAGCCTATATGTTGCCCAGACATAATATCTATACAACAAAAAAAAAATCATTCAAATCCGTCCAGTACTTCCGAAGATTAGCGTGTACAAACAAACAGACAAACAGACAAACAGATAAACAGACAAACAGACAAACAGACAGACTTTTTTTTTTGGATTCGTGCTCTATTACTGTTTCTAAATCCCCTTCAATTATTATTTTTTAAATATATTCAATGTACAGACACAGCTTTTTTACTCTTTTATTATATGTATAGATAATCATTTTATTTTCAGGCAACTAAGGTCCATAGATAAAATACACAACGTAACAAGCAATAGTAAACTAATACATATTTAAAACCTTTAACGACTGGCGAAATATGAACTGTACATAACGCGACACGAATGGCGTAGTGGTAGTGACGCTGCCTTACGCTCTTAGGGTCCTGGGTTCATATCCCGGTAGGAGCAAATGTTTGTGTGATGAGCATGGACATTTGTTTCCGAGTCATGGATGTTTATATGTATAATAAGTATGTATTTACAAACAAAAAGTATATATGTAGTATATCAACTATCTAGTGTCCACGACACAAGCTTTGCTTAGTGTGGCACTAGGTGGCGCTGTGTGTTAAGGTCCAGCGATATTTATTTATTTTATTTTTATTTATTATCTCTGCCTAACTCAACGGAGCTTGCAGGCGTGATGTTATGACGTTATGTTGATGCAATAGAGTCAATAGCCCCTTACGACATGGGTCTCAAATATGACTAGAAAAAGCGGCCAAGTGCGAGTCGGACTCGCCCATGAAGGGTTCCGTAACAGCAAGTTTAGTAACATAAGTAGTATAAAAGTTCTTGCAGTTCGTTGTAAATGAAAGGTAAATTGAGGTTTACGATTTAAGACGTATTAAAAAAAACTACTTACTAGATCTCGTTCAAACCAATTTTCGGTGGTAGTTTACATGGTAGTGTACATCATATATTTTTTTTAGTTTTATCATTCTCTTATTTTAGAAGTTACAGGGGTGGACACACATTTATCCACTTTGGAAATGTCTCTCGCGAAAACTATTCCGTTTAGAAAAAAATGACAATTATTACAAACCTCAATATCATTTTTGAAGACCTATCCATAGATACCCCACACGTATGGGATCGATGAAAATAAAATTTTTGAGTTTCAGTTCTATGTATGGGCCACCCCCTAAATTTATTGTTTTTTTTTTCTATTTTTCTGTGAAAATCTTAATGCGGTTCACAGAATACATCTACTTACCAGGTTTCAATAGCATAGTTCTTATAGTTTCGGAAAGAAGTGGCTGTGACATACGGACGGACAGACATGACGAATCTATAAGGGTTCCGTTTTTTGCCATTTGGCAACGGAACCCTAAAAAGTGGGGGTACTAGTCTCCCCTCTGCCATATCCTTTATGGAATCAAGTGGCATGTTATTTTATGTTAAAAAACAATATCTAAAATAATAAAGTCTACTTAATTTCTTGATTTGTCATCGATCTGCTTCCAAACCTTTCAGAAAACGTTTCCGCAAGGAAACCCCATCAATCGGTTCAGTGGTTCCCGAGATTAACGAACACGCAGCCGTACTAACAACCTGACGATTTCAGTGTTATTTATACGGGTAGACAGATAGGTAGGAATGTACGCGATTTGATAAGGGGGAGGTGCGGTTCCACGGAAGGTGGAAATGGTTGAAATTGCGGGGAAGCTTGATTAAGACAGGGTGATTAAAATTAAACGTTTTTTGATTTGTGCCGTGTAGAGAATTTATTCTGGAATTCATTTATTTTGGTTATATTTTCAGCGACCTATAAATAAATAGAGGTTGCTGAACATCACACTTAGTGCCAACTAATGCCACACTAATAAGCAACACAGCCAGAAGGAGACGTGGCAGACCTTACAGAAGATGACGGGACAAGCTGGACAGAACTAAAGACCAGTGGCCCACATAAGCCCTGGATAGTAACAGCTGGAAGCCATGGGGAGAGGCCTTTTGCCCGGCAGTGGGATGACCCAAGCCAATAGTATCAGTAGTAGTTTAGAAAGCACAAGCTTATGTGTATCATACATCAATATTAAACTTAGGTGAAAGGAAGGTTTTGTCAAGTTTTTAAAACCTTGCGAAGTAAAAACGTGTCGCTAGAGCTAAAAAGAAGAAACCCAAAGTAGTCAAAAACTTCAAGGTTTGTGTCCGGTTGACGGCAATAAGCTCACTCCCTATTACGTGGGACAAAATTGAACTGGCGAAAGTAAAGAAATAGAAAGAAAAACTGACGACTGGTAGAGAATGCCTTGTGGCATTTAGAAACACACGGAGCATAACAGAAAAAAAAAGATAGAAAAGGCAAAAAGAAAAGTAGGTGTTCTACTAGGTACACATCTGCCTATTCCTTCTAGAATTACAGGGGTTACGTGATGTTATGTTACATCAAAAATACCAAAAAGGTCCCACAAGAGTGATATTCACAACTTACCATACACGACTATAACGAACTTAAGTAAGAAACTGCGAAGCGCAAACGTGGCTGATTTGCAATGCAAATCGCGGCACGGCGCTCGTTGCAACCCATATGCATCGCAACAGTAAGTGATTTTAGGGCATTTGCAAAGTTCGTGTCACACTTAGCCTACTTCCATTGGCGTGGCTTTGACTTCCGCAGTCTTTTACTGTGTATTTTTAACTTTGAGTGCTGTGTTTTTAGAGTTATTACTTTTGACGGGTCTAGATTTTGACTTGTAGTAGCAAAGCATGGCGCTAAGTGATGTTGTGATGTATAGTGATAAGCTTTCTTTAATAATGTTGACAAAACAGGTGGAATAGAAAAAAACTGGTACTTACTGGTATAAAATATAAATATAAAAATATTGCTGGACATTACACACAGCGCCATCTAGTGCCACACTAAGCAAGTCTTGTGTCGTGGTCACCAGACTTTTTTTTTAGAAATGGCCACTCGTAGTTGCAACTCTCTAAGGTTGCTTGACTACTTAACCCCAGCTAGAGCTTCCAAACTAAAAATATTTACATTTAAATGACGATCACTAAGGGCACCCCTGTGGGGTTCGGGCCTCGACTTAGTGCGTCATTATCGGGAGGGCATACAGGGATTCGAACCCGGGACCCTAAGAACGTAAGGCAGCCTCACTACCGCTGCGCCATTCGGGTCGTCGAATCGTCGGTATCAGATCGTCAAAGATGACTACATCATCTTTCAGCCCATGTCCTATGTTACTTGGGGTCGGCGTTCTTTATCTTCCATTCTTCTCTGTCAAACGTCACGCTCTCATTTACTCCTTTATCTTTCATATCATTCCTCATACAATCCATACATCGTTTTCTTAGTCTTTCTTTCCTTTCCCTCTCCATCAAAAAACATGCAATAAATTAAAGGCTATATACTTGTAATTTTAGTTCTGTGTTTAAAAACTTGTCAAAATAGCCACACTTATTAAGACTACACAAAACCAAAACAAGAATCACCAAAATATTTCCTACCATTCAAAATTCACTTCAGTTGAATATCAATGTTCCAAAGTCTATCCCAAAATCCATTGAAATCAAGTCACTGAGACCAGTCTACCAATTCCGAAAGACAATTACATTGGAAGTGCAAACGCAGCACCCTTATAATTTGACCACACGGATCTGCCAAACGCTCTAATACCGAGAGATCCCACCACAATAGCACTCCAGTGAATGCGACGTGGAATAGTTAACAAATGGAGCTCCTGTTTCTGCATATACAGTACAAGTACAGCACAGTTTTTCAACTATCATGTCAGTACTTCGGCAAGCCGTTCAGTTTATATACATAGCGTTCGTACCATATGCACTTATTTGTCACGTAAACGATTATGATTTTCAAACGTAGACATCCAAACAATAGGCTAGTTTGCACCATCAATGATTCGCAAATCTACCTAATAAGATCAATAGATCCGTAAGTTAGAGTATTGGGAAATTATGAACACGATTTTTTTTTATTTTGTAAATCAATGAATATCGAAAAGGATAAAACGCATCAAAACCCGAGTTTTGGTACGTGTTTTCTTTCTTTTTTTTTGGGGGGGGCTCGTGACGTAAGAACGCACAAAAATTATACCGCGGTTTATTTTAAAAGCGTCGTATCATCGTCACATTGTCTAAAAAGAAATGGCATTTTCTACCTAGGTGATTATGGTACGCTTAATATCAGCGAGAATCAGAAACATGATACGTTCCAAAAAGCCTCATCCGTTTTTTTGCAAGCTGTTTATCTAGCTAGCACTTCACAAAGTGAACATCCTAACGATAACTGTTTTAGTTTTTCTCCACAACATCATTGATAAATTATGAAATTCTTTGAATTCTCCATCTCATTTCCTACTCCGTGGTTTCAGGTAAATCCGCAGCGCGTCCTACAGATAGTTTGCATTCAGAATAGAACGGACAATCGAATGATAAGCAGATGGAAAGGATTATTATAGATAGGCGTGTGTTGTGTTAGGACATGATATCGATATACCTACGAGTTCATATGTATAATAGAATGAATGGAAACTGGGACTAAATGAGAAAAGTGGGTTCTGTTTACACGTCGTTTGACTTTTAAATATACATCATTTTTTTTGTAATCCGTGTCATATTTGGTAAGTACTAAGAAACGTAACTGTTTGTGATTTACTTCTAGTCTGTTTACGAAGAACGTTAAATTATTTAGGTACTTCATGCCAAAATTAAACAAACAAAATGTTCACGGAATCATATCGGTGTCCGTCTGTCCGTCAAAGGTTCTTCGAAACTCCTTGCTCAATAAAGTTTCTAGTGAAAGCAATGTTTAATAGTTTTCGTGTGTCCTACTAGCATATTTTGGAAAGATCAATCCAATTATGAAGTCTTTTCAGGAACGCGTTTTATTTGAGATAAATTCGATGAGGAAAATTATCTACTTATTAAATTGATCTGATCTGATTGAAAGAGACTAAACAAGTTAAGTACCAGATCTTTGGTATTGCAAAATCGCGGATGGAACTTAAATAGAGATGGGCAGGACACCTAGCTAGGCACGGTGATGGCAGGTGGAGTAAAACTGTGATTGAGTGGCATCCAACGAATGGAATGAGAAGTGTTGGTCGTCAGACGGCGAGATGAGCAGACGACATTGTCTCCGTTGCAGGAATATCCTGGATTGGACTGAAACAAGATCGTGGAGCTGGCAAGGAGAGGCCTACCAGCAGTGGGTGAAGATAAAAAAGAGACTGCCTTCTATGTAGGTGTTATTTCCTTTTGAACTTGTGAGAAATATAAGTACGAACTATTTATTGTATAACCATTTATTTATATGTTATGTTTGAAACTGTTTTCTGTATTTCACTAACCCTCTCAAGGTCCATTAGAAGACCAGCGTCAGAGCATGGCATAAATGCTGAAATGGACCTTTTTGGCGCAGCCGTGAGGCACACAGTACATACTATGTATTTTTGTCCTTTCTGTAACTTTTTAATATTATTGTGTGTGCGCTTAATGTACTGACGCTAAATAAACATTTTTCTTTCTTTTTAGATAGGAAACACTGACCGCATCTTATTTTCACGTATTCAAGTGTTTCTAAAAAACGATTAGCAGGATTATCATTGCTGATACTATTACTGTAAGCCTGCTGCATTTGCTCAACAGTGGCTGGGCAAATGCCTCTCCCCAAGACTTCCAGTTGTTTTGATGCAAAGCCAGTATGGACCACTGGTCTCTTGTCTTGACTAGCTTGTGCACCGCCATCTTTTAACATAGTAGATTAAAGTATAATTTATTTTTAAAAATCTAAATGTCGATCATCCCTTCGTCTGTGAAACCCGACCGAATTGGTTTGACGTTTCCATTATTTTATTGTGTCTACTTCGCTACGAGATAAAGGTTTATTCTAAAATCAGAAAAAACCATTAATCAACACTACAACTTGACATTAAGCTAGAACCGAGACCTTCAGTAAAAGCCTTTCAGCCGTGACTACCAGACTTCCATTCAATCGGTCAAGGCCGAAAGCTTGCATTTACCATGGGAACATAGCGTGATATGAATTGATTGCACCCCATTAAACTGTTCAAAGTAAACTAGGTACGGTGAACGGTTTTAAAAATACCTTTAATAGTTTTGAGGTCACGTCTATTTAGTTATTTATCTAAACTTTACTTAAATGCCAGCATATAATGGGTCGCAGTCGTGTAAAGACACTCTTATCGAAGCTGAAAGGCACTGGTTTTTCCTGTCACTGCAAACGTTTTTTTTTATTTACGTCTCGCTTACAGTCGGTCGCGTACAGTACGGTCGGTCGTGACGTCAGCGAGAACAAAATACGGCTGTCGGTCGCCGCTGAGGTCAGCGTCACAGTATGGTGCATAATATTGTACGTGACCGACTGTGCGCGACCGAACGTCAGCCTTGTGTTTTTGTACTTACGTTTTTGACTATTGAAACCCAAAATTTTATCATACGTTCTTTCCAAGTAACTGTATGACCTTTATGCGGAGGCTTAGCATGCCTTTTCACCTTTAATTCGTATTATTTAAAGCATTTCTGTACATTTTAGTGTTTTCAATCTTTGTTTACTTTTGTATTGTCAGATTATGACAATGACAAGCCTGGTTTTCTTTTTAATTTAATGCTGGAACTAGGAGTTGTAGGTTGTATACATTTGATGTTAGACCTTCTTTGTAACCATTTTATTCTTCTATGTTCTAGAACAATATAAAATTCATAATTGCATGATAACGGGAATACGAGCCTGAAAATTCAGTGCTCGTGCTGATAGGAAGCTTAACAGTGCTCTGATTCCGAACAATCTTATAATTATGGTCGCTAAGCTGGCGAGATCTAGCCCTGGCATCATATTAAAGACCTGACGGCCTTGAAAAGGCATCTACTACTGCTACTACTACTGAGAACCTGGACACTGACGGCGGGTTACCCTCGACCCTCGAACCATCAGCCTTCGGGTAGCATCTATAGCCTGAGAGATTGGCGTCTGCGAGCGAGCCTGACACAGCGGCAAGCGGTTTTTGCCAGCTGCGAGCTTTGGACCTTGATCATTATCGTACCGGTATCGTATCGGCTTCCCTAGTCTAATAAATTTCATCACTTCATCTCTTGCCATTTTTCTTTAACACTTTATCTAAGAACAATAGAACAAAAAAATCTAGAATTAAGACCATACCTTCTAATTAGAGAGACATTGAGGCTCAAAGCTGGAGCTTTGAACGCTTGGTTGACGGCTTCGTGATGAGTCTGTTTACACTCTGTATTGTTCATGGATGCTTTGGATTTTAGAAGTACAGTCACGAGCACCAACATGCACAATACACTTTCCTAAAATTGAATCGCAATTTTCGCGAGAAATAACTGTAGTAACTTGGAGATAATATGATCTTTTTCATAAAAATATGAGTTCCAGAATACTATGTTCGTAACAACATGAGATTTTAATCAAAAAAGCTGAAGAAAAACACTTTTAAATGTTATTTTGTGTTTACATATTGGCGCTCGTGACTGTACACCTTGGGATCTTTTTTAAAGGACTTCATCCGGGAAATATCGTAGGATGTGCCGAAGTACATTTCCAGTTGAGGTAATATCGTTTGCTTTGATGTGCCTTTACTTATTTACTATTACTGTTAGCCTGCATCATCCCACAGCTGGGCAAAGGCATCTCCCCATGATTTAATTTAAATTTAGTTTCGATCTAGGGCTAATGTTGGCCACTGGTCATTGGTTTTGTCCAGCTCGTCCCGCCATCTTCTGCGAGGTCTGCCGCGACTCCATCTGGCTACTAAGTACTAATTACTCTTATACTTATTTACATGAGACATGAGCACCTAAAACTTCAGGGGAAGATTTATAAAACAATGGTTAGACCTGCTGTGTTGTATGGTTCAGAATTTTGGGCCACAAAAGGGATGAATGAAAGGCATCTGCATGTCATGGAGATGAGAATGCTAAGGGGGATGTGTGGTGTTACGCGAATGTGTGTGTGGTGTAAGGAATGAGTATATTAGCGGAAGTCTGAAAGTGACGCCGGTGACTGAAAAGTTGTGTGGTAATCGGTTGTCGTGGTATGGGCATGTGATGCGGAGGAATGAGGAAAATGTCGTGAAAAAAGTTTTGAGTATGAATGTGGATGGATATTTGAGTAGAGGAAGACCAAAGAAACGATGGATGGACTGTGTTAAGAAGGATATGGTAAGAAAAGAAGTGTCTGATGAGATGACGAAAAATAGAGGAGTATGGAAGAAGAAGACATGCTGCGCCGACCACAAATAAATTGGGATAAGGGCAAGAGAATGATGATGATGAGCAATGACATCTAAATGAATGCCAATAAAATGAACGCAGTTGTACTGTTCCAATTTCAGTTTTCGGCGCTGACCTGAGCGATGTTGCCATCATGAAGCTTTTAGTAATTCTTTTGCGTGTCATCTAGTTTTATTGAAAACGAAATTAGTTAATTTTTTCTCTCATCATCATCATCAGTCAAGCCTTTTCCCAACTATGTTGTGGTCGGCTTCCAGTCTAACCGGATGCAGCTGAATACCAGTATTTTACATGGAGCGGCTGCCTATCTAACCTCTACAACCCAGTTCTAGTACTACGATACCTATAGGTAAGACTGGTTGTCAGACTTTTTGGGCCGCTGACTACCTGTAACGACTGTCAAAGAACTACAAATGACAGCCGGAACCAACAGCTTACTCGTAACGTGCTTTCCGAGACATGGAAGAAACTCGGTTTGTAATGGGTGGTCGCCCATTCACAGAGAAAATTATATAATTTAAATTGAATACCAATTTATTTATGTGATTTAGACCATTTGCTATTAATATTATATTATATCACTAGTTTCGCCACCAAACATCATTGTTTATTTTGTTTTCTAAGTAGCTTCTCAGTATTCTTACGGAAACCATTCTCTTGAAGTAATAAGATTTGTCCATTTGTAATGTGTTAAATGGATCAAAGGTGAGGAGGAAGTCATTGTTTTTGATCAATTATCTCGGCTAACAAGATTCTTACGCAAGTAGTTCTGAGAAATGCAAGGACTTAGGTTATTTTTAAATTTACTTTGATTTTAAATATTGCATTTCATCACGCCTACACTGCATGAAATAGTAGATAGAGGGAGGACTTATTTTGTTCAGACTTTAGACCATCAAACCGGACAATAATTCCTAATGACATACGCGAAGGAGACATACCGAGGCACCTCATAATTTACTATAAACTAGGTATACGATTGTGTTAACCATAAATTAACAACAATTATTTGCTACATTAGGTTATTATTATTAAATTTTTTCCGTATAGAAAAACACTGGTTTCCTCACTTGTTTTCCGTCACCGTTTTGAGAGCAGTGGTGATGAATTTATGTAAGTCGCATGATGTCCTAGAACCAAAAAAATCGAAGACATCAGGAATAGGGTAGATGACAAAAAAAATCAAATTAGCCCATCAATTAGATTATCAAAAAATATTTAAACCGTATCTTTTTCTTTTTTTGCGTAAACTGAAATTGACAAAGATACGACGGTTTTAAATTCTCAATACGTCACTCCTTGGTAAAATTTTTAATGCGTTCTGACGTCACGAGCCCCTAACTCCCGAGCTTTTACCCACAGCTGTCACTGTGACATGTTCCCATACAAAAATGTGTTTTAAACAGCTGTTTTTAGATAATCAGACCGTTATCATACGTTTGCAATTTTTTGACATTGTCGTCATGCCTATTTGTCTGTAGCAGCCACGGAGTCTGGATTTGTGCCCGGTTGATGGCAATAGGCTCGCTCCTTTTACATGAGACTTAAACATAACTGGCAAAATATGGGTGTACTATCAGGTACATCTCTGCAGAACCCGTCGGAGATTACAAGCGTGATGTTATGGTATGTGTGTAGGGATAAAATCTAAAACTGAAAAAAGTCTGGAAACGTGGAAACGAATAGTGTCAAACGTCTTGGATAGCTAAATCTCTTTCTCGTGCGGAAATGTTTGACATTACGGAGTTTCTTGGCCGTTTTTTACCTTTTAAATCCCGAATAGGCTTCTATTTTCAGGCTTTCATTCCTAACTCACTTTCCTTACGACTAAAGTGCTTTTTTATTGGGACAAGCCCGCCACAATATTCCCAAATTACTGTAACTCTTTAAAGGCAGAACCAAAAGTGGCGACCACCAGATAAGCGCCGAGGCAATGAAGCTCGACGAAGTCCTAGAGAAACAATTCAACCGTCTAAGATTCCGCACCGGAGGAGTAGAAAAACAAATTTTTCACTTCACACTATTACGTTTGTAAATGGTGAACTTGAAATAAATGCTTTGAGTTTGACCTCCTCAAATTCCTCCTAGAGACTCAGGAGTGTGTGTACGTGTTAATGACGTATAAAATGAAACCCAACTCAAAATAATCGTTGTTAACTGCAAGCCCAGCGTCGAGTGCTGGAACACATCGGAAAAAAAAACAACGTTTTTTTTGGGTGAATATTTCGAAAATTTACGATGGTTCCTATCGGTCGTTATCAATGATGTGTGTTACGGTTACACATGGGTACATTTTATTTTGCTTTAGTATCGAGTCTTTGTAATATCGTTTGTTGGGACAAGTAACGCCATCTATCGTGTTTCGTCTGGCAATCGATGGGTGACTGCAGCACGGCGCGCGAGATTATCCCAAGACTTCCGCTCGCGGCGCGACGGAGCACAATTCCACCGGACCGACTGAGCGTACCAACGTCTAACAGTGACTCTCATAAAAATTAATGTAAATACCGAACAATAAACCTTTAATTGGAATTTTCGAGCATTATTGAAGAGGCCTGCCTGCCCCCCTGTCTTCACTGCCAAAACATTGGACCTTCGAGCCAAATTTGAAGATATTCAGCCACGCGACGAGTGGAATTGAAAATATAAGCCACGCGACGAGCCGGGTTGAAGAAGCGAGGAAGCGAGGTGTATACGTTGAGGCGACTCGGAAGATCAGCCACAGATTACTGAGCAGAAGCCATTGATGGAACAGCCAGCAACGGTCAGGTTATCCAGTCGTACCTTTCCCTCCTTACCCAGTGTCTTCGCCTTGTGTTAATACCGTGCTTAAACGTTTCAGGAGTACGTTTGGCAGTGCTGAGGCCGTCTTCAGGTGAGAAAACACGACTGAACAAGCAACTGTGAGTACCTACTTTCATAAACTACCAAAATGAGTGATGATGAAACTATTTCTCGTTTAGATAGTCAGATGTCTGATCTTAAAAGACAACGTGGTGTAGTAAAAGGTAGATTAACGTTATTCGCAAATTATATTAATAAATTAGATAGATCGTGTTTAGATTCTGTGATTAAAACCCAAGTGCAAATGCGTATTCATTCAGCAGCCATTTTCTTTGACGAGTTTAACGTGTTACAATCTAAAATAGAGAAAAATGTGGATGAGAAAGAATTATTAGCCCATTTAGAGTACAGAGATTCGTTTGAGTGCCAATATTATTCAACCGTCGCTTTAGCAACGAACATGATAGGCGACAGTGAACAACTCGGATTGAATAATTCTCAGTGCACTTCCGGGAAAGCTGTATCTATTAAATTACCGCAAATTAAGCTGCCTGTCTTTGACGGTTCCTTTGATAAATGGTTAGAGTTTCGGAACTCATACGTTTCTATGATACATGATCGCGACGACTTAGATCCAATACAGAAATTTCAGTACCTAAAGTCGTCTCTTAGTGGATCAGCGTTACATGTCATCAGTTCATTAGAGTTTACCGCACCTAACTACAGTAACGCGTGGGACCTGCTTGAAGCTAGGTATCAAAATAATAGGCTATTGATACATAATCATGTGAAGGCATTGTTTACGGCACCTTCTCTAGGTAAGGAATGTCCGACACAGATAAGAACGTTAGTAGATTGTGTTTTGCGTAATCTGAGAGCCCTAAATTCTCTTAAGGAACCTGAGTCTTCACTCGAGGATATGCTTATCATTTATTTAATTGTCAGTAAACTTGACTCTGCTACTGAACGCGAGTGGGAGAACTATAGAAGCTCACTTATCTCTGATTCTCACAAAACATCTAAACCTTTAAAACTTGAAGATTTATTAACGTTTTTAAATAATAGGTCCGACATGTTAGACATGATAAGTTCGGGTAACAGTAAAAATAATCAGTCACATTCACAAAGTAAAAATGAGGGTAAACAGTCAGCTGATCATAAAAAACAGAATCATTCTCAAACTACGCTTAGTTATGCGAGCGTGAATAATAATAACAAGGTCTCATCAGGCAGTAAAGTTAAAATAAATAAGCATAACTTGATATGCCCGTTGTGTAATGATAAACATGCATTATATTCATGTGTCAAGTTCTTAAATATGTTGGTTCAAGAAAGATTCAATTTTGTTCAGTCAAAAAACGTTTGTCAAAACTGTTTACGTACAAACACTCACACAATTGAAAATTGTAAATTCGGTCCGTGTAAATTATGTCAACAAAAACATAATGCGTTAATTCATGTTGACAATAATAGCGTTATTCCAAATACGTCGTCACAACGTTCCGTTATCAATAATACGTTGCCACAGTCGTCTGTATTACACTGCGTTAGTAAAACAGCTGACAATATTGATAACCGTAGTTGTAACGCGTTCGTAGAGAATACTAAATCGTTACAGACTGTTTTGCTGTCTACGGCGTTAGTTGAGATCGCTGATAGTGATAACCATTATCACACAGTTCGCGCTTTGCTTGACAGCGGCAGTCAAAATTGTTTTATAGCTCAAAGCTTATGTAAACGTTTAAACTTACCTATTATACAGTCCACTATACGTGTTTGTGGCGTTGGACAAACCGTATCACAGTCCAGTCACAACTGCGATGTTAAGATTCGTTCTAAGGTATACGATTTTAATACAACCTTACATTGTTTAGTGTTGCCTAGTATCATTTCGAAGTTGCCTTCGACACACGTTAAGAGTGATGCTATAAATATACCTAGCAATATTCTTCTTGCTGATCCCACATTTTATGTACCAAGCGATATAGATTTATTAATTGGCGCAGATGTCTTTTGGGATTTGCTAAAAGAAAATAAAATAAAACTTCACACCGGTCCTTACTTACAAGATTCGTGGGTAGGTTGGATTATATCCGGTCCAGTTTATAATAACAATCGTTTGTTTGCGGCTGGCATCTCAGATGTCCAGTGTAATTTGTCGTTAGTTGATTCTCAACTACGACAGTTCTGGGAAATCGAAGAAGTAAATATCCCTCCCTTTATTACTGAGGAGAATCGTTTTTGTGAAGAGTTGTTCTTACAGACTACTGAACGCGATCAGCAGGGTAGGTTTACTGTAAGAATGCCTCTTAAACAATCTCCTGATTGTTTAGGTGATTCATATAATTCTGCAATGCAGCGTTTTCTTTCATTAGAGAAGAAACTAAACCGTTTACCACAATACAAAAGAATGTATTGTGATTTTATGCACGAGTACGAGCAATTAGGTCACATGACTCTTTTCGAGGACTTTAATAGTTTAAATAAGCCGTACTATATTGTACCACACCATGGGGTATATCGTGAAAGTAGCGCGACAACCAAATTACGTGTTGTTTTCGATGCAAGCGCGACAACTTCTAATCATAATTCGTTGAATGATATCCAATGCGTGGGACCTAGGTTACAAAACGATATCTTCTCAATATTGCTCCGTTTCCGCCAATATAAATATGTAGCTTGCGCAGATATTGAGAAGTTCTTTAGGCAATGTTTAATTCATACTGAACAACGTAACTTACAATTAATATTATGGCGAACTGATAACAACATGCCCATTCAAGTTTATCGTCTCAACACAGTGACGTATGGCACTGCATCAGCACCGTACCTTAGTAACCGTTGCTTGAAACAGCTGGCAAAGGAATGTAAGGATGACGTCATCGCTAGTGTTATCAATGACGATTTTTATGTAGACGATCTCTTGACGGGGCATGATCAGCGCGACGTGTTATTAGACATCTATACATATAATATAAGAGTAAAAAAGCTGTGTCTGTACATTGAATATATTTCTATACATATAATATAAGAGTAAAAAAGCTGTGTCTGTACATTGAATATATTTAAAAAATAATATTTGAAGCGGGTTTAGAAACAGTAATAGAGCACGAATCCAAAAAAAAAAGTCTGTCTGTTTGTCTGTTTATCTGTTTGTCTGTTTGTCTGTTTGTCTGTTTGTTTGTACACGCTAATCTTCGGAAGTACTGGACGGATTTGAATGATTTTTTTTTTGTTGTATAGGTATTATGTCTGGGCAACATATAGGCTATAATTTATCTTGGAAACCTGAACACCTGATGTAGAACCGCAATAGACCAGCTAAACTATAAGAGATACAAATATGCCACCATAGCAAAAATTGTATCACGTGATGAGCATTTTCTGCTGAGAGAATAAATTTGACGATCTGGAACACCTGATGTGGAACTCCAAGAGCCCAGCTACACCATAACACATATAGGAATGACGTCTTAGCAAAAGTTGTTCAATCTGATGAGCACTCTCTGTTGACTTATAAAAATCGAAGATCTGGGACACCTGTCGTGGAACTCCAATAGCCCAGCTACACCATAACACATATAGGAATGACGTCTTAGCAAAAGTTGTTCAATCTGATAAGCCCTCTCTGTTGACTTATAAAAATCGAAGATCTGGGACACCTGTCGTGGAACTCCAATAGCCCAGCTACACCATAACGCATATAGGAATGACGTCTTAGCAAAAGTTGTTCAATTTGATGAGCACTCTCTGTTAATTTATAAAAATCGAAGATCTGGAACACCTGTTGTGGAACTACAAGAGCCCAGCTACACCATAACACATAGGAATGATGACGTCTTAGCAAAAGTTGTTCGGTCTGATGGGCATTTCCTGTTGACTTATAAAAAATCGAAGATCAGAAACATCTGATGTGAAAATTATTGCAAAGCTATCACTAATTTCACTGTATAATTATAAAGTTAAGGAGGTAACAGTTTAGGACTGATTTTCGATTTTCGATGACGATGGTAAATCATTGAAAATTTGACTCTACTGGCCAAAACTCCCATTTATTATTTTATTTTATCGAATAAATATGTCTTCGAGCTTATGTTATTTGAGTGTTTTTGGCATGAAGAGACAGAAGAAGAGCGCGAAGACTTCGACATTCTCTGAACAGAATGTCGATAACATCTGAAGAATCGGGTGTCTCAAGATATAGCCGTAGGGCATGATGACCTTCCTTGGGTTGATAAGAAACGGAGTTCATTTACGTATACTCCTATGATTGAATACGCCACATATTCCGCCATCGGAGGTATGGTTCAAAACTTTACTTTTTGTGAAGCTGTTAAATGGCAAAAAGAAACAAACGGTATGTGTTGCTCAGGTGGGAAAGATCCATTATTTTCCCGTCCCCGGGCTCTTAGAATTAGACGTTTCAGATCTTCGATTTTGACGAACCCGGTGTCGCTGGCAAAAGCAATAGGATCCGCGTACGAAGTCGCGGGCAGAAGCTAGTTTGTAATAAAACGTCCGTCATTCTACAAAGCGGTTGCTTTCCCTTAAGGAAATGGAGTTTTAATTTCGATGTAACTTCAGAAAGTACCAAGGATTTATGTATTGGTGAATATTGTCAGTCTAAAACCCTAGGTGTTGGTTGGTCTAACAAGAACGATTTATTTAATTTTTCCACTAGTATAAATAAGTTTAATAATGATAATAAGTTAACTAAACGTTTAATTATGTCAGTCATTGCACAGATTTACGACCCACTAGGACTATTGGCACCAGCTATTACCACGGCTAAGGTATTATTACAAAAATTATGGCTTGCTAAAATAGGCTGGGATGACGAAGTTCCTAGTGAAATCGCATGTGTCTGGTATAATTTTATTTATTCGTTACAATATTTGTCCGAAATATTAGTGCCGCGTTATGTCATGAGTACTAATGCTGTAAATAAAGAGCTACATATTTTTACCGATGCTTCTCAGTATGCATACGGTGCATGTGCGTACATACGTTCATACTCTAATAGTGATGAGTCTCAGGTTACAAGTCGATTGTTGTGTGCTAAGAGTAAAGTCGCGCCAATTAAAGCGTTAAGTATTCCACGACTTGAACTATGTGGAGCTTTAGTTGGAGCTAAACTTTAAAATAAAATCATAACCTCTCTTAGGCTAAAATTCGATAAGATCTATTTCTGGACTGACTCCACTATAGTTCAAGCTTGGCTTCAGACATCACCACATTTATTAAAAACGTTTGTGCAAAATAGGGTTGTTCAAATCAACGAGTTAACAAGCAACACCACTTGGTTGCATGTTAAAGGTAAGGAGAATCCTGCTGATATATTATCAAGAGGTGTTCTCTTTGATTCATTAAAGGACAACACTAGTCTGTGGTGGTGTGGACCGACCTTTCTTCGTGAACCGACTTCAAGTTGGTTGACAACAAACAATAATCAAACTGAGTTTCTTGATAGCAATAAATTACCGGAATTAAAATGTCCTAAAACTACAAATTTATTAAACGTAGAATCGTGTAATAGTATTATAATTGATTTCGATAGGTTTTCTTGCTTTAATCGTTTGCAAAGAACAATGGCGTATGTCTTACGGTACATTTTTAACCTACGTGCATCGCGTGTCGGTCAAGGTCGCAAAACAGGTTCATTGACCGTGAGCGAGATTAATAGTTCATTAGTTGTGTTGACACGTTTAGTTCAATCACAATCATTTAGTAAGGAATATCATAACCTTACAAACAAGGTGCCTTTAACTAATAAATCTAGCAATAAAACAATAGGCTTAGGTATATTTTTAGATAACGATAATATAATTCGTGTTGGTGGTAGGCTTAGTAATTCAACATTTAATTACGATAAGAAACATCCTGTGTTGTTGTGTCATAAACATCGGTTTACTTGGTTATTGTGTTCCTACGAACACAAACGTTTACTTCATGCTGGACCTCAGCTTCTCGTGGCTACTATGCGCGATAGATGGTGGGTGCTGGGAGCACGTAATTTAGCAAGGCTAGTAGTACACAAATGTGTGACCTGCATTCGCATGAAAGGAAATACGTTAAGTCCACTCATGGGTGATCTCCCTGCTGAACGTTTAGAAGCTGGATTTACATTCATGCGATGTGGTGTTGATTATGCCGGGCCAATATCTATATTGAACCGCAAAGGCAGGGGTTCACAACTTATTAAGGGATATATTTGTTTATTCGTTTGTTTTGCTACCAGAGCTGTGCATTTAGAATTAGTTAGTTCTTTGTCCACTCAGGATTATATAATGGCATTCAAACGATTCATATCACGACGCGGTAAGCCATGTCAAGTTTTTTCCGATAATGGTAGAAATTTCGTTGGAGCTGAAAGGGAACTTACAGCTATATTTGAAAAATCCAACGAAATAATTGATTTTGCTAGTAGTAACAATATTATATTTAGTTTCATTCCGCCTTATGCGCCTCACTTTGGTGGTTTATGGGAGGCAGGAGTGAAGTCGTGTAAGTATCACTTGAGACGTGTCGTAGGTAATGCTAAGCTAACTTATGAGGAGTTTAGTACGGTATTGACTCAGGTTGAGGCCGTCCTGAACTCCCGTCCTATGTCACCTATGTCCGCAGATCCAAATGATTACCTTCCACTCACGCCTGCTCATTTCCTAATCGGCCGACCGTTGACTGCACCTGCCAGTGAGGACATCACGACATCTAAGCCTGCCTGTCGATACCATCGGCTGGAACAGTTGCGGCAACATTTTTGGAAGCGGTGGTCGAAGGAATATGTGTCTGAGCTTCAACGCAGGACCAAGTGGGCGCACAAGACAGACGACATCGCTAAGGACAGTCTTGTCGTCATAAAAGAAGATAACCTACCACCACTCAAGTGGAGAATGGGTAGAATTATTAAACTGTTCCCAGGCAATGATGGTGTCTCCAGAGTGGCTGAGATCCAAACTACACAAGGCACAATCAAGCGCGCTTCATCAAAAATCTGCCCCCTGCCAGTTTAGACTACGTGACTTCAGTTCCAGTTGGAAGATGGATCTTCCAAGGTGGCCGGTATGTTGGGACAAGTAACGCCATCTATCGTGTTTCGTCTGGCAATCGATGGGTGACTGCAGCACGGCGCGCGAGATTATCCCAAGACTTCCGCTCGCGGCGCGACGGAGCACAATTCCACCGGACCGACTGAGCGTACCAACGTCTAACAGTGACTCTCATAAAAATTAATGTAAATACCGAACAATAAACCTTTAATTGGAATTTTCGAGCATTATTGAAGAGGCCTGCCTGCCCCCCTGTCTTCACTGCCAAAACATCGTTTGAAATTGAAAATTGTAAAAAAGAACTTGAAATTTTACCGGGTTTATTACAAAATGGAATTTATCCTGAAAAATTCAGGATTTAATCTAATCATCAAATAATATTATGCAAAACCTGTTAAAGTCAGGTTTATCAAATGAACATACAACTAGCAAGTGCTTCATACATTCATAGACACCTATTTCCAATGGAGTAGGCACAAAGCCACCTGCTACGATGCTTGCATACTCCTAGCAGATCGTCCATTTTCATACAAAAGATTCATTTACTGACATTAAATTTGACAGATATATACTAATATTGTAAAGCAGAAGAGTTTGTTTGTTTTGTTGAACGCGCTGATCTCCGGAACTACCGGCTCGTATTGCAAAATTCTTTATGCGTTGGATAGTCCATTTATCGAGAAAGGCTGTGGGCTATATAACATCACGCTATGACCAATAGGAGCGGAGCAGCAATAAGAAATGTTGCAAGTGGGAAAAAAGCTTCCGTTAAGCAGGTGTTGCGTTGCAATATCAAAACTTCACGCTAGCGAAGTCGCGGGCAGAAGCTGGTAGTATGGATATAATAAGATCCGCAAAGTCACGCTATAACTGTTAACACAAACGATGCATATTGGAAGGAAATGTGTGACCGCTCGGGTCGATCTTTAAGTTAAGCCGTGCTTGCCTAGGTTGGTCTGTGGATGGGTGACCACTCATAACATACCGAGTTTCCTCCGTGCCTCGGAAAGCACATGAAGCAGATGATCCTGGCTGTCATTTGTATATCTTTGACAGTAATACAGATAGTCAGTGGCCCAAAAAGTCTGTCAACCCGTCTTACCAAGGGGTGTCGTATTACCCAGTACAAACTGGGTTGTGGAGGTCAGATAGGCAGTCGCTCCATGTAAAATACTGGTATTCAGCTGCATCCGGTTAGACTGGGAGCCGACAGCCTAGTCTGCCTCGTCTTTAGTCCTAGTCTAGGCAGATGATGATTATGGAAAAAGATGTGTGAGTGAAAATTCTTTGTCTAAATAGTTTTTTCGTCGAAGAGTTTTGCGTAGCAGTTCCCGTAGTCCCAGTCTAAAAGACTATGAAAGCAGTATCCGTGGCGGTGCGGCGCACATTTTTAGTAAAAGCAAGCTTAACGTAAATATCGATCGCACATACGGTAAGATATGCGCAGGCATTTTCCTACCGAAATAAAAAGTTTTGAGTATCTTCACAAAATTCTGGCCATCCACGCGCCCGGGCTACGAGTACTACGCAGTACGCACCTGTCTTAGTTGAAGGACAGCTAAAAAGGTTACTAAATAATTAATTCAAGAATTCGATAAATACCTAATTTCAGTATCAAGTACCACTCCATACGGAGTACGGAGTACGGAGTGTGTATACACACAAGGAGTAAAGAGACCTCACCGCTTACCCGCGACCGACACGCTCTACTGCTTCAGGTCCTGGTGAGGTCCTGAGTTCGATACCCGGGTTAGGCAAACTTTTGTAGGGTTCTTCCATCAAGAATTTTTCAGTAGCAGTCATAGATGCTGGATTTGTGCCCGTTTGATAGCAATACGGTCGCTCCCTTTTACATCATCATCATCAGCCTAGTCCAGTCTTACCGGATGCAGCTGAATACTAGAATTTAACATTAAGCGACTGCCTATCTGACTCACACAACCCAGGTAGTCTGGGTAATACGATACCCCTTGGTAAACTTGGTTGTCAAACTTTTTGGTCACTGACTACCTGTAACGACTGTCAAAAATCTCGGTATGTAAGGGTGACCGTGGACGGTTAGCTATGGGCTAGCTAGCCGTCCGTCCGTCTAATGACGACAGGCCGTGTCGACGGCGCGTTCGTGTTCCACGCGCGCCTCAAAGAGATGTCAGCATAAGGGGAGGGGCCCGCAAGGGCCGAAGCCTGCCGGGGTTGCGGGCCTATTCGAAAGAGATACCGCGGCCCCGGTACATAAAGGGCGAGGAAGGAACATGGATGGGTTTTAGTCAGTAAAAGCCTGACACTCCCTCCCCCTCCGCCCAGTGGGAGAAGTTATTTGATGATTGACCCATTCTAAAAAAAAAAGGGTGGTTACCCATCCACAGACCAACCTACGCAAGCACGACTTAACCTAAATATCGACTCGAGTGGCTGTCATTATTTTGCCATGAGCTCCCCCTTGCCGTCACACTTTTACATGGAACTTAAACATAATTGGCGAAATGTAGGTATATTATCAGGTACACATCTGTTTAACCTGGGACTATCGACTGCCGAAAATAGAAATTGTTTAGAGCATGCCATGAGTCGCTGCGACTTGCGACACGACGCGACGGTAGACCCGCAAACAACAAGCGAACGAACAGAATCGCCTCATCGCGTGAAGTCATGAACGAGGCGTTACTCGTTGAAACTACGATAATTATTAGACACTTACTTTCTTCAAGTACTAGTTAAGGAGCGACTTCACATGTAAGTCGGAGAGTCGAGACCAACACTTTTGAAGTTATAAGTGCAAAATCCTCTTTTATGTTACTCGTAGTTGGCAACGATCGTGATACGCGTCGGGTTACGGGGTATAAAACCTTTTGGTAACAAGAAGAATGCGAGAGTAAGGAGCACTAAAGTTTTGATCGGGTGTCAATTGTATTTGAGTGTCTCTCTGTGACTTATCACGTAAAACTGTTGTTAAGTAAAGAAAGAAAACAAATTCGTATTTTTGGTTCTCAGACATGCCGGTTTCCTCACGATGTTTTCCTTCACCGTTCTAAGAGCAGTGGAGATGAAATGAATCAAATCCAATCATTTATTACTTTGCAAACATGGGTAATAAGTACATAGATGTTGTTGTATAAAAAGGTTCTCCACATTTTGCCGTCACATGGGCATGCAAATAGTTTGTTTACAATTAATTTTATAAAATTAGAATAAGTGGCATGCCATCGGAATTACATACTCGTACAATAAAATAAAAATGTCAAAATGGTCAAAGTAATCAAAAAATATTTTCAACAATGTCAAATGGAATAACATACACAGACAGAAACATACAGACAGACTCTGTTACGATCAATAATTGAAGACAAAAATACCTTCCTGACTACTGCAAATTATTATCAGGATTACATGCAAATATTATTTAACTAGCTTCTGCCCGCGACTTCGTACGCGGATCCTATTGCTTTTGCCAGCGACACCGGGTTCGTCAAAATCGAAGATCTGAAACGTCTAATTCTAAGAGCCCGCCGCGGGGACGGGAAAATAACGGATCTTTCCCACCTGAGCAACACATACCGTTTGTTTCTTTTTGCCATTTAACAGCTTCACAAAAAGTAAAATTTTGAACCATACCTCCGATGGCGGAATATGTGGCGTATTCAATCATAGGAGTATACGTAAATGAACTCCGTTTCTTATCAACCCAAGGAAGGTCATCATGCCCTACGGCTATATCTTGAGACACCCGATTCTTCAGATGTTATCGACATTCTGTTCAGAGAATGTCGAAGTCTTCGCGCTCTTCTTCTGTCTCTTCATGCCGTACTCCAGCAATTCTTTCTCTCTCACTTCTCTCACTCTAACAGATTATGAATATTTTGTTGTGCGCGTGTTCGGCGCTCTTCTTCTGTCTCTTCATGCCAAAAACACTCAAATAACATAAGCTCGAAGACATATTTATTCGATAAAATAAAATAATAAATGGGAGTTTTGGCCAGTAGAGTCAAATTTTCAGTGATATACCATCGTCATCGAAAATCGAAAATCAGTCCTAAACTGTTAACTCCTTAACCGCGTGGAGGTACTCCCAGTTTTTGTCATTTTATAATTATACAGTGAAATTAGTGATAGCTTTGCAATAATTTTCACATCAGATGTTTCTGATCTTCGATTTTTTATAAGTCAACAGGAAATGCCTATCAGACCGAACAACTTTTGCTAAGACGTCATTCCTATATGCGTTATGGTGTAGCTGGGCTATTGGAGTTCCACAACAGGTGTCCCAGATCTTCGATTTTTATAAGTCAACAGAGAGGGCTTATCAGATTGAACAACTTTTGCTAAGACGTCATTCCTATATGTGTTATGGTGTAGCTGGGCTATTGGAGTTCCACGACAGGTGTCCCAGATCTTCGATTTTTATAAGTCAACAAAGAGTGCTCATCAGATTGAGCAACTTTTGCTAAGACGTCATTCCTATATGTGTTATGGTGTAGCTGGGCTCTTGGAGTTCCACATCAGGTGTTCCAGATCTTCAAATTTATTCTCTCAGCAGAAAATGCTCATCACGTGAAACAATTTTTGCTATGGTGTCATATTTGTATCTCTTATAGTTTAGCTGGTCTATTGCGGTTCTACATCAGGTGTTCAGGTTTCCAAGATAAATTATAGCCTATATGTTGCCCAGACATAATACCTATACAACAAAAAAAAAATCATTCAAATCCGTCCAGTACTTCCGAAGATTAGCGTGTACAAACAAACAGACAAACAGATAAACAGACAAACAGACAAACAGACAAACAGACAGACTTTTTTTTTTGGATTCGTGCTCTATTACTGTTTCTAAACCCGCTTCAATTATTATTTTTTAAATATATTCAATGTACAGACACAGCTTTTTTACTCTTTTATTATATGTATAGATAGATGTCAATTTAATAAATAGATAGGTATGTCAAACTTACTTTGATTACAGTGAATTGAATGATTACAATGAATTACACAAAGTAATGCGTTTGTCTAGATTCGAGCCTACAACTTACTGTTCGTAAATCGGGGCCGCCATCATTGGACCACCACTGCTCAGAAAAACGAATACAACAAATCAATAATTGTGAGAAGAATCTGCCAATTTCTTATTATTATTATTATAGCTAGCCTATATTGTCCCACTGCTGGGCAAAGGCCTCCTTCCATTCCTTCCAACGTTCACGATTCTGTGCTCTTTCTTTCCAATTCTCAAGGAAGACATCCAGTTCGTCCCGCCATCTCTTTCGTGGTATTTCTTAAGTATATTTTTGTCCATTTATATTCCCACTACTCTTTATAGACGTGGGTTTGACTCAACTGGGTGACGGTGATTTATGTGGTGACATGTCACCGTAAATATCAGCCCAGCCTATGTTAAATTCCGCCAGAAAAATGTCCAAGTAAAAATATTAACCAATCGGCAAGAATGACTGCCTGGCTTTATCAGCGGCGTAGTGTTATCTATTCTTTCAAACTTTCACCACACACGATAGATGTGGTACCCTAGTATAAATACAGTTGAGGGGTTACGGCTGATCCTCCAGGGTAGCCCGCGAAATTCAAATTTTCCAGCGTTTTTTGCAATTTGCAAGGCAGTATACGCTGATGAAAACATCGTTCGCGGCTGCAAAACATAATATGCAGTCACAGAATTATAATCATCAAAATCATCAACACAACCCTCAAAGTTCATAAAAGTCGAGGAACGACTTTGACCGTGAAAAATTCGTTCGTTGTACCGATGATTCTGATGACTACAATTCTGCAACCATATACGCCCCAGAACGGTACTTCCACGAACATACAACCCAGCAGTAGCTCAAGAAAATTTGAACCCTGACGCTTTCACCTTAAGGGCTTTGCCGGGGCCGCGGGACTGTTCGAAAGAGATACCGTGGCCCTGGAATACAAAAGGTTAAGAAGGAACATGGATGGGTTTTAGTCAGCAAAAGTCTGACACTCCCTTCCGCTCCGCCCAGAGCGGGAGGGGTCATTTGATGATTTCCAATCAGTAAAAAAGGGTTGGAGGACTGCCTCGCAGATCTAGTAGTAGCGACCGCTGAGCATGAGATGTGTTCGATTCTCAGGTGTGTTATTATTGGGTTTTCCCATCAGGAATTTCTCAGAAGCAAGGGTCCAAAACTTTAAGGTTCAAAGAGAGTAAGTACCCAATCTTTCATCCCATTTCAAGTTAACAGAACAATCTCAGAGAACTTAAATAGATTTTAAAAATGCATGGTAACTGCTTATTGTTGTCATCAAAAGTTTCGCGCAGAATGAAGAGTTGCGAAGTTCGTGCATTAAAACTTTTGCACTTTGTATAAGTGAATTTGTTTAGGCTATTACGACTTAAATTAAACTAAATAAGTAAGGTGATTTCGTGGGACAGTTACTCATCAATCGTGTCTTTTCTCAGTTTTGTTGGGGTCTGCTTTTATGAGATACAGGGGAACTAGAGTTGGGAACAATGGAAAATCGCTGAGATGTTTCGTGTTACTGGAACGATTTTTAACCCAAATGTTTCAGTGTCATATTATCTCAACTATAACATAAGAACAAGCCTGTGATCCCCAAAGGGGTGGGCAGAGGAGTCCATAATAGTCAACCACATTACGCCAGTTATGTTTAAGTTCCATGCAATAGGGGCGAGCTTAAAACCATCAACCTGGCACAAATGCAGACTCCGTAGCTGCTATTAAGAAATTCTTAATTGAAAAACCCAATAACACATTGCCTCACCTGGGTATCGATCCAAGGATCTTATGTACAGCAGTCACATTTGTCTCCAATATTTTGGAGCTACACAATTCTCAAATCCAAATAAAAGTAAGATTAATAAACCATTTACCTGTAAAATGAGGGTTTACAGTCCCAATAAAACATACCTCTATTGTACAACTCTATTTAGGAATACAATATTTATTTTATTTATTCATTTACCTTTGAAAGGGGTTCCCCGTTCCCATATAATTTCAGGGCACGTTGCCAGCATTAGATACGTGTAAATGAACTGATTGTGTGCTCATCAGCCGGGGTACGGCCTCATTAAAGGGGGAGGCATGTCACCATGTGTATTTTATTTTATGTATTATACAAAAGTAGCCTATTTAACCTAATCCGGATTCCGAGGTTAATTTTCAGCTAAATTTGAAGCATAAAGACAGGGACGAAATAGTTATTTTAGTTATTATTTAGGTTGATTCGATGTTTATACAGGGTGTAAACAGACTCTTCAAGAAGTCGTCAATCAAACATCCTGTACATGAAACTAAGTTACCCTACGCGTTTTTTTTGCTGGAAGTTGACTTTTTTTTGGGTGAAAAATCATACTTTTCGGTACTCAATGTAACGCACTTAAAACATTGTGATGATGGACGGATTGAATAGTATGGGAATCGTGGAGGTGCTTGAAGTAAAAATCTGACATTAAAAACAGGTTTGCATTTTAAAAAAAAGTGGTAAAAAAAAGAATGAACTATGATCCCCAATATGGTTTAGAACAAAAAAAAAATAATCACTATGACGGGAACAGCAGGAGACTTTCGTCTTCGTTAAGAGTCTTTTTACACACTTTATAAAGTCGCTTTTTTCTCACCACCTACTACGATTCATAAATTTTTCTTTGGTTTTGTTCACGTTCATATATCTAGAATCTAGATGAACATTACGAGACATGCTCTTTGGAAAGGTCAGATATGCCTACTCGCAGTTGCATGAGCATCCGTTTGTAAGTACTACGCACCTGACTTTTCAGAAAAATATGACAAATAAGGTCAGCTTAACTTAACGGATGGCCAATGGGGCCGAAAAGTTCTGGAGTGACGACCGCGAACCGGAAGACATTGTTGGAGGGCCTCCCACTAGGTGGACAGATGATCTGGTGAAGGTTGCGGGAATCCGTTGGATGCGAGTCGCACGGGACCGGTCAATGTGGCGACACTTGGGGGAGGCCTATGTCCAGCAGTGGACGTCTTTCGGCTGAGATGATGATGATAATGATGTCCTTCTGGGTCTTAATTCATTTGTACCTGATTCTACCTATGACCAGAAATCTTCTACAGATGATTGTGAATTTAACCGACTTCCAAAAAGGAGGGGGTTCTCTATTCGACTGTATGTATTTTTTGTTTTTTTTTTTTTTTATGTATGTTCACCGATTACTCGAAGACGCCTGAACCGATTTGAAAAATTCTTTTTTTGTTTGAATGGGTATACTTCCAAGTTGGTCCCATAGAAATATTGTCATGATCTGATCACGAACTTCGGAGATATGGAACGGAACTCTTCAATAACAGACAGCAAATCTGTCGTGATTGCTGCAATCGCTTGGATGTTTATTGTTTACACAACATCATAACATAACATCACGCCTGTATGCTCTGAGGGGGTACGCAGATGTGTACAGTATACCCATATTTCGACAGTTAGGTATGTTAAATAGGATAACGTACAGCAATTTTGGTATTTTCTACAACAAGTGAAGCATTTGCATTTGATAAGAACCATTCTACCATCAGATCTGATGATGAAGCCAAGAGTCACGGAACTCCATAATGAGACAATGTATCCTAGTCGTATTTGGGCTTGTTGTAATTGTAACGGTATGCACTGGAATCGCTAGATGGCGCTGATGACGTAAACATCCGAAGTGTAGTTCTCCGATAATTATTTTTAACTTTAAAATTATAAAACAGATAAAATCGTACATTAAAATGTGTGTAATAAGTCCGCTATGAAGTGAATTACGTGCACAAACGTTATCTAAATAAACCATGTGATATTCTTTTGAATAAGTGAAGACAATACTGTATAGTGACGGAACAGAAAATAACGTTATTAAATATTAAATAGTACCGTGATAAACAATTGTTTACGTGAAACATGCCACAAGCTAAGTGACAAGTGTATAATAATCGGAAAAAAACTTATGCAAAAGGTTAGAATTGAACTTGGTGTTGTGCGGAAAAAATACCTAAGCGATGAATCATTTTTAACGACTTCTCAACTATTTGAATCATATTCCTACAATCACTTGCAAATTTCAACGGTATAAGTAATGTTCAAATAGCCGAAGTAATTTATATCGGACTGCTGAGACTCGGAGTGCCGGTTCAAATCCCCCGTACTAATCAACTTTTTGTGATTCATATAATTTCAAATTGTATCAATATGAACTTCTTCGGAAACATCACACAACGTCGCAATCGAAGAGTCTCCGAAACAAAAAGTGAGGATTTAAATTTAACAAATAGTGAACTAGATGGCACTACTAGTAACAGCCTACCGAACATATCAGATGACGAAGACTACGAAGAAATTCTTCAACTAAAAAACAAAATAAAAGAATTGACGCTGCAATTAGAGACAGCACACAGCGAAGTTGAATCCCTTAGTATAGACAACACAAATCTCAAACAGACTATCGAAGATCTTTTAAAAAAGGAAAGCATTTACAAAAAACTTACAATGGACATTGTTAATACTCCAAAAAAGAAAACATCTTCCCCAACAGTTCCTACAATAGATCTCAGCATTACTCCCAATCCCAAGTCGACGAGGAAACTTGTGAAGCTTACTCCCGAAATGGCTGATAAATCAGCGCCGTTAGCGTTACCTATACCACCTATACCCCAGATGGTTGATAAAACAACTCAATGTGACACCTATGGAATGAAACACTCAATGGGTGAGAAAACAAACGACAAACGCCACCTGATCCAAGAAACAACAAAAAGTAAACTAAGTATAATAAGCGCTAACAACAGAAATGGACTTTGCAGCATTATCGAAGATTCTTTTGCAACTAATTATGACTTCTGCCACTACTCGTATCCTAATGGTGGTATTGAACAACTCCTATTAGGCATAGAAAATAAGATCAAACATTATACTAAAACTGACTATTGTGTCATATTAGTAGGAGAAAGAGACTTTTTAAGAACTAAAAACTATCACGATTTAATCTACCACATTAAAGATACCGTCGAAAACCTGAGCCATACCAATATAGTTATATGTCTCCCAACCTATAGACAATGTGGTGATTACACAACAATATACAACTCACGGGTTGAAATGTTTAATAATCTTTTGTATCTGCATAACACAACATATGAATATGCTTATTTACTGGACTCAAACGCAGACTTAAGTTATGATAACATAATGCTTTCGGGCCGTCAAGGTCTTCTAAACGACAGGGGCATGAAAAACGTATTTATGAATCTGAAAAAGACTATTTGTGAGATCCACATGGAAAATAGTAGTAATACTGACACGAACGACACATTTGAAGACATGTCAAACCAGTTTTTTCTATAATTACCTGACAATAATGCATCAAAACATCGCAGGATTAATAAATAAGGCAGACCAATTACTCTTGCACCTACACGATCTTCACAACCGCATAGACGTTATCTGTGTAACCGAACACTTCATGAAAACTGGATATGAAGACTTTCTCACTATACCTAATTATAAATTGGCAGCGTGCTACTCCAGAGATACAAAAAGAGGAGGAGCGTGCATATTAATAAAAAAAACCGGCCAAGAGCGTGTCGGGCCACGCTCACTGTAGGGTTCCGTAGCTTCCCAGACCATTAAAAATACCAACATTTTTCGTCAGCAAAAATTACTTTGTTTTCATAGTATTTGTATGAAAAACAAAGTTATCATTTGCGTTTTTTTGAAAAAGTGCTATATAACTCAAAAACTATTCAACTCATCAAGTTGAAAATAATTTTCCTAGAAAGTTCATATAAAGGTCTACTTCTGTGATTTTTTTCATATTTTTTAAACTTATGGTTCAAAAGTTAGAGGGGGGGGGGACACATTGTTTTTGACTTTCGGAGCGATTATTTCCTAAAATATTAATATTATCAAAAAATGATTTTAGAAAACCCCTATTCATTTTTAAATACCTATCCAACAATATATCACACGTCAGGGTCAAAATTAAAAAAAAAATCGCTCCCCACTTTACGTCTGGGGGAGGTACCCTAATAAAAATGTTTTTTTAAATTTTTATTTTTGCACTTTGTCGGCATGATTGATATACATATTGGTACCAAATTTCAGCTTTCTGGTGCTAACGGTCACTGAGATTATCCGCGGACAGACAGACAGACAGACATGGCGAAACTATAAGGGTTCCGTTTTTTGCCATTTGGCTACGGAACCCTAAAAACGACCATCAATACAGAGAGCTTGAAGATATTAGGAAACTTTCAATTCAGGGAATTTTTGAGTGCTGCGCAATCGAATTAACACAGCACAGCATCATCGTTGTATGTATTTACAGAATACCTAAATCAAATAATTTAGATACGTTTTACTCAAAATTAAATATTCTTTTACCCAAGATTTGTTACAAAGCGCGCAAGAATGTCATTATATGTGGTGACTTTAACATTAATATATTGAAAAAAAATAGAACTTCCCTTGATTTTACCAACTACCTATTGAGCTATAATCTGAAATTGCAAATTGACCAGCCCACCAGATTAAAGAGCAACACATGTATAGATAATTTTGCGCACAATTTTACGCAAAAGTGTGTCCACCATGACGTGATTGACCTTAACATGTCAGATCACACAGCCCAAATCTTGAAAGTCCCTGTAAAAAAGACTTGTACAGTAAACAGTTGGAATATGACAGCGCGTGATTACAGTTACAGTAACCTTATGAAATTTAGATCATGTTTATGTTCTTTATCGTTTTGTGATGTATATCAAGCTGATGATCCTAATGTAGCGTACAATAATTTTATAGAAGTACTCCAGCTGTTTTATGATTTGTGTTTCCCCTTGATCAATAAAAAAATAAAGTTAAAAAGGAATCCGAATTGGTTAACGCCCGGTATAAGGCGCTGCAGCAAAAATAAGAGACACCTTCTTTGGCAACTTCGAGCAAAACCTAATAGCGATAACTTAACTAAATTTAAAAACTATTCACAAAGACTTAAGAAAATAATAAAATTAACACAAAAGGCAAAAAATAACCATAAGATAATGACATCAACAAATAAGTCAAAAGATACATGGAAAATCATAAATGAAAATAAACATTGCCCTCCCTGTGAACATATAACAGAAATACAAAATAACGGGGTCACCATAACTAACCCTAGTGCAATAGCGAACGCATTTAACGATCACTTTGTGAATCAAGCAGTATTACTTTCGAAGGCCTCAAGAACCCCGAGCTATGAGACCCCGAATACATGTTGTGAATCAATGTTCTTGACCCCGACTACACCTCATGAAGTATATCGAATAATACAGGATTTGAAAAATAAAGTTAGCGTAGGGTATGATGATATTGCAACAAAAGTATTAAAATTTGTGTCCGATGTGATATCTGGCCCCATTTGCCACATCATTAATGTTAGTGTCTGCTCTGGAATTTATCCTGATAAACTAAAACCAACAATCATTAAGCCCTTATTTAAAAAACATGACAAGACTGATATGAATAACTACAGACCTGTTGCCTTAATACCAGTAATATCAAAAATATTTGAGAAGGCCATTTATCATCGTATATTTTCATTTTTCACGAAACACAACATCTTGGTAAAAGAACAAAAGGGATTCAGGAAAAACAAATCCATAAATTTGGCTATCTATGATTTTCTCAATATTATTATGACAGATATTAATGAAAGAACTCCTATTAGCGCTGTATTTATGGATATGACGAAAGCATTCGATCTAGTCGATCATAATATTCTACTGCAGAAACTTAATGCATATGGAATTAGGGGCAATGCACTTTCCCTTATACGGTCTTATTTAGACAATAGAACGCAGTGTACAGAAATCAAACGGATTTCTAAAAAGCATAAAAAAGAACTTAAATATATTTCAGAAAAACGTAAAATAACTTATGGCGTACCACAGGGCAGCGTATTGGGTCCCCCGTTGTTTTTAGCTTACATAAATGACTTTCCAAAACACGTCGCTTTCCCTATGGTCCTTTTTGCTGATGACAGCACAATCATTGTAAGGAATAATAAAAATAGAAACCATGAATCTGACATTAAAGACGCATTACAACAATCAATTAACTGGCTTGAAAATAATAATTTAAAATTAAATTTAAATAAAACTAAAATTATGCAATTTCGACAAAGATTGACCACTCTTGACTTAAATATAACTTTTGACGATAACATAATTGAAGAAGTAGAACAAATAAAATTTCTAGGTTTGACAATTGACTCTAAACTGACTTGGAAACAACATGCATCAATTCTTATAACAAAATTAAGTAGGTTCGCTTTTGCTCTTTATAAACTGAAGAAAATAGTTAACCAGGCAGCTGTTGTAGCTGCCTACTATGGCTATGTAGATTCCATATTACGATACGGAGTAATTTTTTGGGGAAATTCCTGTGAGAAAATTAACATTTTTAAAGCGCAGAAGAGGTGTATTCGATCGATATGCGGTCTTAAACCAACGGAGAGTTGCAAACCGCATTTTAAATCTCTTAAAATACTATCATTGCCTTGTCTCTACATATATGAGACCGCATTGTTCGTCAAGAAAAATAATGAATTGTTTAAAAAAGCTTCAGAACAACGCTATAGATCGACAAGACAAGAATATCGTCACGAATTACGTCTAAGAGCCTCAAAGACCGCTCTTATGCACAAAAGCATCCTCTGTATGGCTCCGAAAATATTCAATAAAATACCAAATGACACTAAAGATTTAAACTTGACACAATTTAAAAGGAAACTAAATATTTTTTTAATTGAAAAATGTTACTATACCATTGACGAATTCCTTTTTGACAAATTTTAATAAGCTGGGCTGATTTGTTTTTAGATTTCGTAATTATTTTGACATATACTCTGACATTACTTATCAATTTGAATTTTTATCGTATTATTTGTTACTTTATGACGTTGCATTTTAAAAAGTATTCATTTGAATCTATGATAGTGTTCAATCTCTGTAATCTAAATGTTATTTTAAAAATTTGATGTATTTTAGACGTTAATTTTTTTGTATTTTTTTATTGATTTATATGTAATATCACTTTTAAATTCTTATAATGTGAAATAGTGTATGCCCTAATGGGTAGTTTTTTGAGTTACTATAACCTAACTATAAGACCAAGTGTATCACCAAAAAGCACACTAATAAATACTTTGACTTTTGACTTTGACTTTGCACTTTCCATGTGTACCAAGCACATATGTGAACCACTAAAAAGTGAAAAATAAAAACTTTTTTGCAAAAAAATAAAACCGACTTCAAAAAAAAACCAAAAACGTGAAAAATAACTTTAGCTTCTGAAGTCGGTGACAAAAAAATCAAATCATACAAACGTCACCGACTTCAGAAGCTAAAGTTATTTTTCACGTTTTTGGTTTTTTTTTGTTGTCGGTTTTATTTTTTTGCAAAAAAGTTTTTTCTACTTTCTTTATCGTGTGGTTAAGTGCCTAACCTGGTGTCAGAGTTTTTATGCCACCATTGGGCCTCTGACTTTGGCTTTACATGCCGTCAAGAAATATATCTCAGGTATGCAGGTTTCCTCACAATGTTTTCCTTCACCGAAGCAAGTGATCATCATACAATACGCACATGAATCCGATAAATCAGAGATCGAAAAGCAGACCTTGGATTCAAACAAGAAAACCTACGACTTGGTACTCATACGGTCACTCCACTAGGCCGTTACTATATTTTTTTTACTAATGTGCATATTACTCAGTAAACTGAATTCACACTAAAATCAACCAAATTGATTCAATGCTCATTAATGGACCAAAAACCCAGTTCAATGAATAGCTTCGCATTTTACATTGGATGCCTTTCAATTCTCTTCAGAGGTCCATTTGAAAGCAAACATTACCGCCCAGGTATTAATGGACCCAAGGTTCCTGAATAGAGAATTAAATGTGCCAGCAATCACATTAATGAAATCAACGCCAGCTCACTTCTGGAAAAAATGAGCTAATTACTTACGAGTATTATGTTCGTTTTATGATGAATGATACGACAATTTATAGTCCGTCTCATATTTTATGGATATTAATTATTATAATATGCCACATAAAGACGCCAAGTTGCGCATAAATATGTGAGAGTGATCCATCTGCCCAGCCTTTTTCCAACTTTGTTGGTTTCGGCTTCCAGTCAAATCGGATGCAAATGAATATCAGTATTTTACATCGAGTGATTGCCTATCTGACCTCCAATATCCAATTAGTACTGCGTAATAAGATAACCCTTGGTAAGACTGGTTGTCAGACTTCCAGACCACTAACTGCCTGTAACGAATACAAAAAACGATTGAATGTGGTATCCAAGGCATGGAGGAAACCACATTTAATCAGTGTTTGGAGGAAACTTGATATGTAATGGGTGGTGCTGGTGACACATCCACGGATCAACCTTAGCAAGCCTGCCTCGCTGTGCACGACCACGCGGCGCATCTTAGCTGCATGGATTCATTTGTCTGACAATGTGGGTCTACGTTTTCACTGCAGTACATACTACACGCCCACAACTATGTAGCGTGCGTGGCCCACAGCGTCGTGTTTAAATATTCGTGTATGACGTATTCCGCGTGTACCGCGTGCACAGCGTACATAGCCTTCACAGCGTTGAGCTATGTGAACGATTTGGCATCAATTGATGCATAGCATGTCCGTGGGTTGCTATTAACAAAATCACATACATTTTCTAGCAAAGCGAAGCTTAACTCACCTGCGTAGGCTCTTCGTGAGCCGCGATTAGTTTTCGCCTTTACTGATACAAACGTGTGTTTATATAGGTCCTGTATTATGATAATAATTATGCATACTATGTGATATTTAGCGACAGTTTGTACAGGTAGCGATAAACATTGTTCATAATGACGAATTTTTTGGTAGAAGTTTACATTCAATTGTTTTTCTATCTGAAAACGATTTTGAGTAAATCAGCAACTCGTCCCACATGTCCACGGCCCATTTGGGACGAGTTGAGTGACAATCTATCCCCGATAGCGATACTGGTAACGTCTTCCATATAAAAGGGTGGTTCCTTCAACCAAACGGGTGTTATGTCTAATGGGCTATAACTTACTGCCTAACAGTTGTTCGTGTTTTGCGAAATACTCTTAAGTCGTGGAAAATTTTAATTGCAGACTTGTTGTAGTCCCGCCACAGTAACATCAAAAATGACAAAAGGCCTATGTAAACCCTGACCAAAGACGTAGAAAAAGGAAACCATTTTAAAGTGACGTCTTTGTCTAGGCCCCTAGTACGTTTCCATTATTCCAGTCTACTCCCACTTAATTGAAGATTACTAATTAATTAGAAGTTATAATTAAACACTCTTCTTACAACTCCGACAAAAACATGAAAGTAATTATCTAAATTAAATCACGCATTATAATTCACAAAGCCTAGTCCGTGATAATATAAACTAGACTGTCTCTTCACACCTTTTTAATTATTTACCTGACGTGAACTTATGTGTTTTTCGTGTAATTAATTTACTTTTGTACCTATGGTTCTTTGTTTACGAATTCAGTGTTGAATTATGGACTAGCTGATGGCCGATTCTTTTTAGGTTTTCGATATATTTTAGTGAGATATTACGTATACATTCATCATGATCATCTGCCTAGTTTTTTTCATGCTATGTTGGGGTCGGCTTCTCGTCTAACCGTCAGTATTTTATACGGAACGATTTCTATCTGACCTCCAACACCCAGTTAGTCTTGGGTAATACGATATACCTATTAATAGAACTACTTGTCAGACTTTTTGAGTCACTGACGACCTGTATCGACTGTCAAAGATCTACAAATGACAGCCGGGACCAACGGCTTAACGTGCTTTCCGAGGCACGGAGGAAAGCTCGGTATGTAATGTGTGGTCACCCATCTACATACTAGTACAGACCTACTTAGGCAAGCACGGTTTAACTTAAAGATAAACCCGAGCGGCTGTTATTATTTAGCCACGAGTTCTGCTGTCACAATGAAACCAAAAATATTTTACTAAAACGTGTTATATCGATACATGTATAGTCCGTAATTTTCGTAAACAAAGTATTTTTACCAAGTTATGTGGCGACAAATAATCCCAAATTCAATCAACTCAAATTATCATACGTGTAATATGAAACTAGCGAGCAATTTCACTTGGTCGGATTATATTTTGGCGATATAAAACGATGTCGGCTAATGTTTTATGGTACAAAAATGCATGTGACATCATGGAACGTAAACATTTGAGTCACCATTTTGAAGTAAGTTCACATTTTTTTGTTTGATCCAAAGGTTGCGAACCCAAATGTGTGTTTACAAAAATTATAGTTTTTCGTGGCGGGGACTATAGTAAAAAGCAATTGTTTACTATTCTTTTCTTTCATAGTGTTTAAATTAGCAGGTGCTAACATTTTTGTTGTTTATTTTTTCAGCGGTACTTGTACATCATAATAAATGTCTGGTGGATAAGTTGGTTGTAAATCAGGCGATGAAAGGTTTTCAGACAAATTACAAACAATCTTTGTTTACACCATATGCGGATGAGATTCAGATTCCGTTATACCTCCTACTATACTGTTTGCCGTACATTCCGAGATACGATATAATCATGCACAGCGCGCAGCAATATTTTGCGTTCCGTTTTAGTTTTCACGATTATGACAGCTAAGATCTGTCATTAGGTCATTTGACAGCGCTCATGGTGATATTTCTTTGGGGCATGGTCGGTGTAATCGCAAGATGGCGCGTGTCATGACGTCATCTATGACGACTCAAGGAACATCGATATCGCGCTTATGATCGCGCTCACGGTATCTCGGAACGGGTTTATGGACGCTCATAGCAAAGCGTTTACAGTCTATCTCGGAACGCACTGATAGTATAAACCACACTACCCGCAATTATATATTTGATGAGGTTACAAGCACATAATACCTATATGTAATAGAGACTAACACGAAACCCACGAAACTATCTATAGACCTTACAAATATTAGTTCCGAGCGGAAATTACACTTGCACCCGTATCACAGAAGCTGTAATAGCGTGAGGTAGGTACTATACTACTTGAGAAATGAGACAACACGTACTTGCCTAACCTCCACAACCTAGTTAGCATCTACTAGGTAATACCAAACTCCTTGGTAAGACTGTTTGTCAGACTTTGGGGCACTGACTACCTGTAACAACTGTCAAAGATATAAAGAACTTAATAAATTGCTTACTGACAAATGTTACTACACTTTAGATGAGTTCTTGAATGATGGTTCGAAATAAACCGAATAAAATTACTTATGATTACAATGTGTAATAAATAAATAGTGCGTATTTCTATAATCCATGTTTTTTTTTTTTGGTTCTACGAGCACCCGATATTTCGACGCTGTTGCAAGAATCATGATCGTGGTCATGTTATCGGGTGATCGTAAAAACCAAAGAAAATCACGGATATAATCCCGTAAGTACTATACGTGTCTTTTTTAAACTTTCACGATCAGAACACATCATAAAACATATAAAAAACGGGTATTTATCGCGAATTTACCTTTAATTCCCCAACCACTGGATGGAGTTGCACAACCCAAAAATCCTTGCCAATGAGAAGCACTACTATAAGAGAATGGTTCGGGAAGCGATTGAGATCAAGAAGTACCCTAATTTCAATCGCGAAGACGGCTTCAAACTCTCTTCAGCTTGGAATCCAGTGATCACTAAGTGTACTCGTCAAGTGAAATCGCCTCAGTATATGGACACGGTTAGTGTAGTGTGCTGTCCTAGTGTGAACCGGCCCTAATTAACATTTATGAAGATCAAGTGAGGGTAGTTGAATAAACACCTTCACTTTGCTGTGGCGGTACCTCCACACTTCAGTCTCCCCGCGACCACGGCTGGTGCAATCCGGTCGAAACGTCGGGCTTAAATTAAAGGTAAATTCGCGATAAATACCCGTTTTTTATATGTTTTATGAAGTACTTTAAGTGTTCTAAAATCCATGTTTATATTTAAAAATAATTTTATGTAATTTGCGCAATCATCATTTTTTGGTACTTAAATACCATACTACGAGTATTATGCATGATTCTCAAATATGTTTTATAAGAAACTTTTCATTGTAATCTTGAGCTAGATGCTCACTATATTTGTAAGCCTGCTACTGGCATAACATAGCGCTCGGTTTAATCAATTATAAGATCTGTATTTCTGTACTGGTGTTAACAAATAAAAAGTGATTTGATTTGATCTATAAATGACAGCCGGGACCTACGAATTATGCTTGCATATATACTTATACCAAGCTAGAATAGCTCAAGCTGTTAAAAAGAAGCGATATTTTTGGTTAGTTTCACACATCACTCTCGCTGGCTTATTCGTCAACTGGCGACTGTGAAACACACGAATGCGCGCGAGTTTGGCACCTTAATTTTTTTTTTGTCTTCGACTCGCTCGCACGCTTTAAAGTACTGTCGATTGAAAATAATTTTATTATTTTCATGTTAAGTCGTATAAAATATCTTATACACCACACCATATTTTAAACATTTTGTAAGAAGTTTATATAGCTTGTAAGAAGTTTACATAAAATAACACCATATTTTAAACATTTTGTAAGAAGTTTATGTAGCTTGTAAGAAGTTTACGTAAAATACGGCAGATGTACCGTATTTTACGTCGGATTTTCAAGGTCGAGCGAGTTGACGCCAAAAAAAAAACTCGCCAACTCGCGCACACATGTGAGTTTCCCACTCGCCAGTTGCCGAATAAGCCCCTCTCGCTACGCTTCCTCGATCACCTCTGGTGGAAAAGCATCCTTAACGTGGTCTCCGAGGCCCGCAGGATACTCGGTATGGTACGGTATGCAATAAATGGTCATCCATCCAGAACCTGACCTAGACAAGCGCTGCTTAAGCCCTATATATGGCCTAACTTGTAATTATTTAGCCTCTCTGTTACCTTGTCTCATACCAGGATAATCTTTCCACCACACACATGGAAGAACAAGCAATAAAATCGCCCAAAACTTTATAACGGACCATTTCCTAAAATAGGCCATAATGTTTTCATTATAATAAACCAGTACGCCTATATTTGAAGCTAATGTACCCATTTAAACACTGTATTAATTATATTCATTCTAATTCAGGTTATGACTGATTGTTATTCTAATGTTTTTTGTTTGTGTGTCAGTTATTGTTTAATTATGCTGAGTCGGGATTATAATAATTTTATGAGGGCTAATGTGTCCGATTTAAGGTTCGGGAAAATTGATACGGTTTTCGGACAAAGAACAGAGGACATCGGGCAATGACAGGTAACATGACATAACATAGCTCCTTTTTTTGTTGTTTTTTTTCGCATGTTTAATCATCAAATGACTTCTCCCACTCTGGACGGAGCGGGAGGGAGTGTCAGACTTTTACTGACTAAAACCCATCCATGTTCCTTCCTCGGCTTTATGTTCCGGGCCGCGTTATCTCTTTCGAACAGTCCCGCAGCCCCAGCAGGCTTCGGCCCTTCCTTTTCATTATGCTGACATCCCATTGAGGCGCGCGTGGTACACTCTGGCGCCGTCGACACGGCCTATCGTCATAAGATGGACGGACTGCAAGCTAGCCTATAGCTCACCGTCCACAGGCTGGCGATAACATCACGCTTGGAATCCCTGCAAGGGTAGGCAGAGGTATCTAACATGATTATAATAAAAGAGTAAAAAAGCTGTGTCTGTACATTGAATATATTTAAAATATAATAATTGAAGGGGGTTTAGAAACAGTAATAGAGCACGAATAAAAAAAAATGTCTGTCTGTTTGTCTGTTTGTTTGTACACGCTAATCTTCGGAAGTACTGGACGGATTTGAATGATTTTTTTTTGTTGTATAGATATTATGTCTGGGCAACATATAGGCTATAATTTATCTTGGAAACCTGAACACCTGATGTAGAACCGCAACAGACCAGCTAAACTATAAGACATACAAAAATGACACCATAGCAAAAATTGTTCCACGTGATGAGCATTTTCTGCTGAGAGAATAAATTTGAAGATCTGGAACACCTGATGTGGAACTCCAAGAGCCCAGTTATACCATAACACATATAGGAATGACGTCTTAGCAAAAGTTGTTCAATCTGATAAGCACTCTTTGTTGACTTATAAAAATCGAAGATCTGGGACACCTGTCGTGGAACCTCAATAGCCCAGCTACACCATAACACATATAGGAATGACGTCTTAGCAAAAGTTGTTCAATCTGATAAGCACTCTCTGTTGACTTATAAAAATCGAAGATCTGGGACACCTGTCGTGGAACCTCAATAGCCCAGCTACACCATAACACATATAGGAATGACGTCTTAGCAAAAGTTGTTCAATCTGATAAGCACTCTCTGTTGACTTATAAAAATCGAAGATCTGGGACACCTGTCGTGGAACCTCAATAGCCCAGCTACACCATAACACATATAGGAATGACGTCTTAGCAAAAGTTGTTCAATTTGATGAGCACTTTCTGTTGATTTATAAAAATCGAAGATCTGGAACACCTGGTGTGGAACTCCAAGAGCCCAGCTACACCATAACACATTTAGGAATGATGACGTCTTAGCAAAAGTTGTTCGGTCTGATGGGCATTTTCTGTTGACTTATAAAAAATCGAAGATCAGAAACAAAATTCACTGTATAATTACCTATAAAATAACAAAAACGGGGAGTACCTCCACGCGGTTAAGGCGGTAACATTTTAGGACTGATTTTCAATGACGATGGTATATCATTGAAAATTTGACTCTACTGGCCAAAACTCATTTTATCGAATAAATATGTCTTCGGGCTTATGTTATTTGAGTGTTTAATTTCCTTTTCCATTTATCTTCTGTCACGGATAGAAAATTACGCTTGATTTCTCATCGTATCTACGTATCTGCTTATAGGTCTCTAGGGATAAGTGGGGAACGTGATGCGCGACTGACCGCTGATCGTGAGCGACATGCATTATCTTGCGAATCGGAAACGTTTACCCTACAGAATCACGCTTGAGTTCTCAGCGTATTCGCATATCTACTAACAGGTCTTTTGAAACGAGTGATGAACGTGATGCGCGACTAACTGCTGCTCAAGATTATCATACATTGCCCCGAACACGCACACAACAAAATATTCATAATCAGTTAGAAAGTGAGAGAGAAAGAATTGCTGGAGTACGGCATGAAGAGACAGAAGAAGAGCGCGAAGACTTCGACGTTCTCTGAACAGAATGTCGATATCATCTGAAGAATCGGATAACTCAAGATATAGCCGTAGGGCATGGCGACCTTCCTTGGGTTGATAAGGAACGGAGTGCATTTACATATACTCCTATGATTGAATACGCCATATATTCCGCCATCGGAGGTATGGTTCAAAATTGTACTTTTTGTGAAGCTGTTAAATGGCAAAAAGAAACAAACGGTATGTGTTGCTCAGGTGGGAAAGATCCCTTATTTTCCCGTCCCCGGGCTCTTAGAATTAGACGTTTCAGATCTTCGATTTTGACGAACCCGGTGTCGCTGGCAAAAGCAACAGGATCCGCGTACGATGTCGCGGGCTTCTATCTGTAATTACTAGCTTCTGCTAGTAATCAATAGGACAACCACATTGCGCCAGTAATATTTAAGGGGACTATAGGAGCTAGCTAAATTAGCAACTCTATTTGTGGTGGTTCAAACTTCGTTTTAAATACTGTAAGAATGATGTTCTAGTCAGCTTACACTACAAAGTGGTCGTTATGTCAGTCACTGTGGGCCGAATAGCCCGAAATGAGTGGTTCGATCGATTTACAAAAAAAATATTAATTGGACTAAAAAAATAAAACACTGTGATGCTAATAATTATGTTGAATGAATGAATGATCGCATTTGTATTTCAGTATGGTTTTAACTCGTTAAATATTTTTTTTTTGAGATTAGAGCCTTTGTTTGATTGATTAAGTTTTTTGTCACCGACTTCTGAAGCTAAAGTTATTTTTCACTTTTTTGTGTTTTCTGAAGTCGTTTTAATATCTTGTGAAAAATGTTTTTTTTTTCACTTTTTAGTGGTTCACAATTGTGCTTACCCCTTCACAGCGTACCGGCGTGATTTTCTGTTATGAACTGGTGTAAACAATAGACAGATATGAGATTTCAGGAATCCCAGTACATAATTTTCTATCATTTATTGAAGAGTTCCGTTACCTATCTCCGAAGATTAGCATGAAAATGGGACCACACGGAAAGTACCAGCTTTCAAACTAAAAAAAAAAATCATAATCGGTTCATCCAATCAAAAGTTATGAGGTAACAAACACAAAAAAAAGTCGAATTGAGAACCTCCTCTTTTTGGAAGTCGGTTGATAAAAGAATCCATTGACTAGACTTACTTCATTAGCTCGAGGCTCTAATATAGAAGTATCACAGGCGGTACATGGCTTCGCAGTAAGACATAACATACAGGAAGTGTCGACTATCATAGATAATCCATGAACAAGCACTAGTGGTGTACAGACTAATTACATACTAAATGGTGATGTTACAAAAAGATCAATGTAATTTATAGCCTAGGTGAAAGAATTTTTAAAATCGGTTAAGTAGTTCTTGAGTTAAATCGTAACAAACTTTCTTTCCTCTTTATTATATTAGTTTAGATAACAGGCGACACTTTCAACTTTGTTACTCAATAATTATGATACCTAGTTAAATAAGACATCCAATTACGTATATTGCCTCAAACCACACCAATATCGCTTTAAGCTTCATTATCTTAAACTATCGCTTACCAACAAACTTCGCCACGTACCCGACTTACACACACACTTAACAGTTGATACACTGTATCCGTGTTGGGTAAACATTACTGTCAGGGCCTTGAAAGTTTAGGGTAGTTTCGTAAGTAGGTAAGTGTTTATTATTTATGTACACATAGTTAAGAGAGTACATAGGGAAACATCTGAAAATATCTTTAGAGTTCAAAGGCATAGCTTACTTCAAAAATACATTTTTCCTAGCCTGCGAGAGGAAAACTGAAAACAGAAATAAAGACAACACTGTTTGAGGACAGGAAGATAGTAAATAGCATGCACATTAAGTATGAATGTTGTTACCTAGGTAAATATGCACTGAATAAATACATAATTATGCAATAACTCTTATATATGTTATCGAATAAATAAATTTAACATTTGAATATTCAGCCACACAAACACTTGAAGATGATTTGTATCGTAATTGTTTCAATGATTGCTTTGAATATCAATCAGATTTTTATTAAATTAACAGTCCACAAATGTTTGTATTTATTTGTGAATTTCGCGTAGAGTAAACTATGATATAATTGCAGGAAGCATCCGCAATACGAAATTTACATTTGAATCTATCGAACCCGGGACAGACAGAGCAGTAGCCAATCGATTAGCTACTGCGCCTACCATGCAGCAGTGGGTCCGTTATAGGCTGCTAAAGCCAACTTTTTCAGGTAAGTCATGACGTCACTCCCCCACAAAATAAAGTCTTTAACGGAATCAAAATGGCTGTTTACCGCCAAAACAGAACACTTACAATATCTATAACCGTTTGAAGTCCTATCCCCGCCAATTTAAGCCTCTTTATGTCTTCTCTAACCTCGTCACGTCTATGCAATGGTAATCCAAATCCATTTTATTTGACATTTCAGACCGTCAAATGATCCTTGTTACGAGTGGTAAGAGTGTCGGAGTAAGCACTCGTACGCATGGACGATTTTTTATCGCACACTCGATTTTCAACGCACTAGTAAACATTGAGAGTTGAAAATGCAAACAGTGTGCATTTAGACGTGCTACCTGCTTTGTTGGATTCTCAAAGTTAAAGTTAGTGTTCTCAGAGTTGAAAATGAAGTGCGCTATAATAAATCGCCTGAGCAAAGGAGGGCCTGGCCAGACAATCGGTAATCGGTCACCAATTTGCGCCTGATTCCTGTCGGTTTCAATCTACATGCAAAGCTGCAGTCGCAATCGTCATGCAAATCGACCAAGTCCGCAAAGACTATCCGTAAGACTACTATCCAGGTAAATAGACTACTAACTGTAAAATAAAATGTAGAGGACTTTGATTGCAGCTCGTTCAAAAAGACGCCCTGCTGAAGAGTTACAAAAAGTCAAAAGGCGGTTTCAAGAATATGGATAGATTATATTAGGATTTAGATAAAAAATAAACAAAAGATCGACGTTTGACTGGGGTAATGAAAAAAAAGTCTTACATTGTCACGAAAAACATAAAAAGGTCAACGTTCAAAAAAAAAAAAAACTAATCATAATTGTGAGAAGAAAATAATAAGGATCAGCTACAAAATTGATCATGCATTTGTCATAGTCAAAACTTCTTTTGACTGATTAACAGTTTTGTAGATGCAGAAAACGCATTTTCACATAATAAGAGTCTTGACTGACACCCGCCAAAAGTGGTTTTGACTGGTTAAGAGTTTTGCCTGTAACATATACAAAGATAGTGTCCGTGCTATTAACCGTTGAAGAGTTCTCTCGTGAGGAGACAATACCGTCCGCAAGATCAAGTTATCTCTATCATAAGAATGTATTGTCACCAGAACAAAAGGTATGTGTAAAGTTTCAGATCAATCGGTTGGGGGGAACTGGTTTGAAATTCAGTTGTAAGATTTGACTACTACATGCTTTCTAACTATCAAAGCTAAGTAAATAAAAGCTAAAAACAAGTTACATATAATTCCAAGGTATTTCTTTCATTTCATGGTTTTTGTAGGGACTCCTTAATTTTTTAATTTTATTTCTTTTATTTTCTTGCGTTTTAAAATTCAGGTATTTTGGTGTTTAATCAGGTTTTTTATCCGTCAAAAAGCTAATTAAAAATAATTCGTTAGGTCCTAGGTACGTACCACTCATAAATCCACTTACCTCTTCAATCTAGGGTATTAAACAAAAAACTAATTTTCATGTTTTTAGTTATCATTTCGTTAGTTTATATTCCGCAATCCCTTCCTATTGTACATTATTTTACTAGTCAAGCCCTTTCATTTCATACCCATATTGTGGGAGTAGTAAAAATAACATGTAATCCGCCATTTTGTGGCGGCGACCATCTTGGACCGATTTTCATCTAACATAGCTAAGAACACTCTCGACTAATTTACTTTTCAAACAAAATCAAAATCGGTTCATCCGTTCCGGAGCTATGATGCCACAGACATACACACACACAGATACGACAAACTTATAACACCCCGTGGTTTTCTGTAGAAAGAGCTGTAAGATGATAGTCGCTCGTCTGCTTACACGCTTACATCAAAAGATCTAGCTCAGAAAAAGTTTTAATGCCTAAGATGTAGGACGAAAATGGTACTTAAAGGCACGGAAATAAAAGGAATACATAAGAGACTGCTTACAGTCGTTATGTTCGATTGGAAAGCTTACCTATAGAACGATTCTTAGTCAACGTCATTGATTGAGTCAGAACTTTCTAGAAACTTGAAAGGACACGTTCAGTGTTAATTGAAACGATTTCAGGACTATTTTGATCGAATCTAGTCTGTCCTTGTCCAAGTCCAAAATTAACCAATCGTCAACCTGACCTAGTTCCCACTAGCGCATTTCTGGGTTTTTGATTGATCTGAATATTTGCACTCATATTTAATGCTAAGTGACGTCATTTTAAATCCAATATGGCAGAATTCCAGAGATAGAGGACTATTTATTTTGAACTAGTCGTTTTGGAGAAAAAATGCAACATGGATTTGCACAAATAATGTTTGCTGCAACGCCCCCTGGTGAGTTGTCACCGTAACACCTATCTAAGAACATGCACCAATCAATCCCGAACCCATAACTGAAAACTACATCAAAATCGGAATAGCAGTTTTGGAGAAAAATGGCAACATGGATTTGCACAAACAAACTCTCGACCCCAAAAAACTCACAAAAGAAATAATTTTTCCCCGTTTTTTGCAACATTTTTTATTTATAATCATTTCAGCCCAAAGACGTCCACTGCTGGACATATGCCGGCAGTGTCGCCTCATTGACCGGTCCCGTGTGACTCGCAACCTTCACCAGGTCATCGGTCCACCTAGTGGCAGGTCTTTCAACGTCTTCCGGTTCGCGGTCGCCACTCCAGAACTTTTCGGCCAAGGCAGGTAATATTTGCAGTAAAGTAAATAATCATCACCGTTTTGAGAAAAACATCGTGAGGAAACCGGCATGTCCTAGAACCATAAATTCGAAGACATGTGACATCTACCAATCCGCACTGGGCCCGCGTGGTGGATTATATAGCCCATTCCCTCTCATAGAGAGGAGGCCGTATCCCAGCAGTGGGAACATTAATAGGCCGATGATGATGATGATGATGAAATAATCATCATCTGCCTAGCCTTTTCCCAACTATGTTGGGGTCGGCTTCCAGTCTATTCGGATTCAGTTGAATACCAGTATTTTACATAGAACGACTGCCTGTCTGACCTCCACAACCCAGTTAATACTGAGTAATACGATACCACTTGGTAAGACTGGTTGTCAGACTTTTTGGGCCACTGACTTCCTGTAACGACTGCCAAAGATGGACAAATGACAGCCGGGACCAACAGCTTAGCGTGCTTTCCGAGGCACGGAGGAAACTCGGTATGTAAGGGTGGTCACCATCCACAGATCAACCTAGACAAGCACGGTTTAACCTAAAGATCGGCCCGAGCGGCTGTTATTATTTAGCCACGAGCTCCTGCAGTAAAGTAAATCATCATCATCATCATCATCATCATCATCAGCCTATAATGTTCCCACTGCTGGGACACGGCCTCCTCTCAATGAGAGGGAGTAAAGTAAATAATAAAAATAATTCTAGCGGTCGATGGCAGTCATGAAATATCGTCCTTTTGACGATATTAGATACTTTGACAATTATTGAAGAAGATTCACTAAAGAGCGCCTAAAACAATAATAATATTACTCTCGGCAATAAAAACTTCATGATTCAATTCAAACGAAAAGGAATGTGGACTCATTGTAAACCTTTTAGTACAAGACCTCAAGGACACGAAAACGTTTTAAAACGTAAACGCGTTACCGCTTATGGTCACAACAAATTCGCCCGAATTGCGTCCTGAGTATTGGAATCTGTGTCGAAGAAAAATAAACTCTATCTCTGTGAAATGTAAGGTTGATATACAACGGGTCAATTATAGCAATTTCCATTTTTTAGTTAAGGTAAGGGATGTCGCTCACCACAGTTACGGATCGTCCCCACGAAATGGAGTTCTGCTGATTTGCGGAAAATTAATTGGTCACTTTAAATAATTGTTGTGGCTTTCGTAAAATATTTTGGTGTAAAGGTAAAAATTAAAACAATGAGAAATATCTAAAGATTATATTTTATACTCTCGTTGGTAAAATGAGTGCAAGCGTGGCTAGTGAGCATAAGGTCCTGGGCAAAATGTTATTGGGTTTTTCATCAGGAATTTTCTCAGTACTAGCCATGGATTTGAGCCCGGTTGTTGGCAATAGGCTCGCTCCCTATTCATCATCTGCCTAGCCTTATCCCAACTACATTGGGGTCGGCTTCCAGTCTATCTGGATGCAGATGAAAACCAGTTTTTTACATGACGTCGACTCCACAACCCAGTTAGTACCGGGTAATACGATACTCCTTGGTAAGACAACTCGCTCCCTATTTCATGGGACTTAAACATAACTGGCAAAATGTGGGTTTACATCTCTGCCTTATCCTCCGGGGATTACAGGGTGATATTATGTTATTTTCATTCAAATGTCGCTCAATTTTTTTTTTTAATTTTTTTTTTATTGGTAATTGAGTGTTCGAGCCGTTTGGGGTTGAAACACTAAGGCCATGGGGTGCCCACTTAGTATTTCGAGAAATCTCCAAACTGGTCGACTCTTCACATGACCAGAAGGCGGGCCTATGTTTTGGCCAAAGAATCAGCATTGCCATCCAACGTGGCAATGCTGCCAGCCTTCTGGGTACTGTTGGCAGCGATATGGACGAATTTTTCGTTGCCCTGTAACCCTTTTTGATACTTGTACATATATTTATTTCTATTATAGAGTTAGTGTGTATATATTGTAAATAATTAGTCTGTGTTTTAAAATATAGAACAACTATTTTAAGATGCTTTAAGTATCATGCACTTAGGTCGAGATATATAAACCATACTTAGCATGGTCTTTTCCTTGGACATATTCCGGTCTCTTTTCGCAGTTTGCGATTGTGACAGGAATAAATAAATAAAAAAGATTTTTCTGCTGTCTGTACGGAAATAAAAAAATATGGAGGATTTTTCTTCATGAAAATAGAGCTATGGTGAGTTTTCACATACTTCTTTGTGTGGCGAATTTACTTTGTGGCGTATCTACAATAACCCGTTTAGACCAATGGCCAAAGTACGTTCTACTACCAACGTGCTACACTAAATACATATTATAAAGAGGAAATATATACATTTTTGTTTGTTTGTTTCTAACGATTTAACACAATAACAACTCAACCGATTGAAAAAAACTTGAACGTTCTCCATCAGCTAAAATCGATGAAGAACTAAAAATATCCTAGTTATTATAAGTTCATTACTCCGTTCAATATTATTACATACAAAATGAGTTGAACCATAAATCATTATCATGGCCATCTGGAAATATAAACTAAATATACAACATGTCCCATAATTCAACGATAAGCCAGCACCGGAGGATAGACCTGCCCATGACTACTCGGGGAAAAAAAGAAAAAAAATATATATCTCTTTTTTTTTGAAGTTATAAAAAAAAAGAAGAAATTCTTAAAAAAGTGAGACCTTTTATGATATTTTTCACTACCATGACCACACTTTTTTAAATATTTCTGTTATTTTTTTTTATAGGCAACCTGAATAGCACTGCTATCTACCACAATTCTTAAAAAATCCAGAATACCTCTAGTTTTTTCACGTAAATTAATGAAACTTAATTTATTCCCTAAATTTTTTGAAGATTTTTACTTTTAATCAACTTTAACTCATCGTGGTGTAAAAAAAAAGTATGAACACTACTATGGCAAGTTTTTTTATAAATTGACGCAACTAATCAAGATTCCAAAATGGTATAATACTCTAGGAAAATCAACCACAAAAAAATAATATCCATACTAGTTCAAAACAAGAACCAAATTCCTTAAATTATAGTTGACAGTAATCACTTTCACTGCGTGCCCAAAATGGGTTCTTGTTACAATTTCTAGGAATTTGAGTGGGGCATACATACCTTAGAAGTTAGAGAGAGATAGATAGATAGAGATATTTACGTTAAAAAGAGACAACAACAGGGCAGGTAGTGGGTTCTTGTTACAATTTCTGAGAATAATAACAGCTTCTCTACCTGCCCTGTTGTTGTCTCTTTTTAACGTAAATATCTCTGTCTATCTATCTCTCTCTAACTTCTAAGGTATGTATGCCCCATTCAAATTCCTAGAAATTGTAACAAGAACCCACTACCTGCCCTGTTGTTGTCTCTTTTTAACGTAAATATCTCTTTCTATCTATCTCTCTCTAACTTCTAAGGTATGTATGTAAGGCGTGTTACGATAGAAACTGGGGTGAAAACAAGTGATCAGAAATAGCTTACACGTCACAACACGTACATCGATTCACGAATGAAACAATTGACACGCGCGCGTCTTGTTTGACGCAAACGTCATCATGACGGAGTTCCTGTGAAACTTTTATTTTATTAATAGTTAATCCAACAGAAGCGTTGATTTTTTCCTTATGTATAACAATTCCAGATGATCATTATAATGAATCATGGCTTTGTGAAAGGTTTAAGGTTAATGTAATATTGTGAACGGGGAAATGAACTAATTATTATCATGTTATTATTAGACTTTCATTAATTTTACCTGTTGCCAGTCAAGTTTTTGCCACAGTTTATCTCTACATTTTATAAAACAGAGCCCTCCGTCGCCTCTGTCTGTCTGTCTGTTGGCGATAAACTCAAAAACTTCTGCGCCGATTTTCATGCTGTTTTTACCAATGGATTGAGTGGTTTTCGAAGGTTTTAGTGTATAATTTGTACGCGGGTGAAGTCGGCATCAGCTAGTAGACAACAAGTGAAGAAAATGTCTATAAAATGTGGAAATAAAATATGTACTTACATTATTTTGATTAGGACATTGAATAGTAAATATTTGAAAATCTAAACGATTAGTACTGTTTACAGCACTAAACAAGATGCAAATTCTAAATGAAAGTGTATTTATTAAGTAGATAGTTTTAACTTTTTCAAACGTCTATAATAATTTACATTACAGCTAGTCCCAGAATATTGTATTCCATTTTTAAATAATATCAATGAATTATACAAATTCAAAAGTTGTCTATGAAACAACAAAAAGTATTCTATCCTCGTTCGTTCAGAAATAAAATAAAATAATCTGTCGCACGATGACGAAGGCATTAGGCATGCAAATTGGAATTGGCTGCCGTTCGGAAACCCGTAAAGTGACGTTTCGCTGTCGAGGTTTTTTAATTGACAATAGATAACTGGTATTAATTTCTATAAATTCCGTTGCTACTAGAAATTGAAGGTAAATAGAATGCTGTTATGTTTGGTTTTCGTTTGTATTTATTTTTATAGTTTTTGTGAAGGATTCGTTTCAACCTTTTGTTTCAACCAATGTTTTATTTCTGTCGGTAGCAGCTTTGAATTCAGGTTGACTGAAGAGATGGACTGGTTTCGAATAAAAATGACAATTTTCTTAGAGTTCTGTCTTTAGAGTTTTCACTGCTAGGATATAAGTCTCTTAGTCGCCATGGTTTATTTGAATTATTTTGTTTTTGAGTTGTATTTTATTTTTGTTTTGCTATGGACACTTTTAACGTGCACATCTTGCTACATTGTTCTCACATAATATACCATCTCAACATGAATGATGTAACCAAAATTTTGTAACAATATTTTGATTTAAAAGAGTGTCCATGGAGTTTCTTGCCCGTTCTTCTCCATAGAGATCTACGCTAGGGAATGGGCAACTACAGTACTTTCACAGTTTTTATGTCTTGTGACTGGGACTGTAGCTACTTTAAATGTTCATTTTTGTTTCGACAATTCAAAAGTGCCTGTAACTGGCCTACTTGAAATAAATGCTTTGATTTTGATTGATTTTGATTTTGATAGGGCCTTTCTAAGCTCGATGGAAGGAAGTGGACCGTAGTCCACCACATGGTCAAAATCCAATGTCCTTCACACTCTTTAAAAGCAGTAGTAACAAAGTTATGCGCTCAAAGTAAAGAATATACGTATAAATAAAGTTAGTTACTATATTATCTACGGTAAGTTCTAAAACGGTAGACAAAAAAGGAACATTCCGAAAACTCAACAATTTAATTCCGAAATAATTCAGAAACAAAATTTATTCGTGTACCTAAAAGGTATGTAGTAATCCTAACATTCCTGAAATTGGTAGACTGATCCCATCCCTTTATCGAAGTTTGAGCTCGATTGGACACAGTTGTGACAAAAACCCAATTTAACTTTACTGTTTTTGTGTACCTGTGGATCTAAAACAGTGAAGGTTTACCTTATGAGCATTGCATGGATCAGCATAGCTTTGACACATTTTTAGTATCCAATCCGTGCCATTTAAAGCACGTTAAGCCAGTGGTCCCAGCTGTCATAACATTTGTAGATCTTTGACAGTGGTTACAAGTCGGCAGTGGCCCGAAACTCTGACAGCCAGTCTTACCCAAGATTATCGTAAGTCGCCTGTTTGATATTCAGCTACATCGGATCTACCCCAACGTATTGGGAAAAAGCAGATACTAATGATGATGATCCGGATGAAAGGTGGTGCCGTAACGATGACTGTAGGTGGAGATTGTAAGTTTCGGATTCCGGAAACCTCGGTTTGAGTCGATGCCAATCTCGTACAGTTCTTATAACTATGCGCTGTCGTAAATTCGTTCTGGTTGTGAGTCATAATATATGTAATTGATCAATATTGAGCTTTAAGGACGCCTGAAGCGGCTTAAAGCTGAATTCAATAGAATCTAATAATGCAGCATTCATGAAAATAATGGTAAAGTAAAGTTGAATATCGAATTCTGTTTGAATCTGTTAGCAATAGTATTTAAATATATAATATTCGCGTCATAAATTCCGCTATTTTGGAGTGCATTACTTAAAATAAGTTATGGAATCAGGCGTTACTTTGCGGAAATCCATGGCATCAAATGCTATGAAAAATATTTAGTTTTAATACCGCTAGACAAAAATATCCAGGTCTGAAAGCAGGACACAATTCCCACTGTCATGCATATGCACATGCACATATGGGCCCACCCTCCCGCCCTCATGCATATGCACACATACAAAACAAGTGAGAAATAATTAGCATGCCATGCAACCAAACCTTTTGTCTTTTTTATATTTTTGTCTAGCGGTATTAAAACTAAATATTTTTCATAGCATTTGATGCATTACTTAAAATTTACTGTAAAAGGAAGCATCGATCATGTCATCTAATTAGTTAGTTATTTGCCAGTCGTAACAGATAGTCGTGGCTTGAAAGTCTGTCAACCAGTCTTACCAAGGTGTGTCGTATTACCCAGTACTTTCTGGGCTGTGGAGGTCAAATAGACGACTGCTCCATGTAAAATACTGGTATTCAGGTTCATACGGTGAGACTGGAAACATGATTGGGAAAAGGCTAGGCAGATGAAGATGGTGCTACTAAGCATCGATTATCATCCTGGGGTCGTCTGCAAGCTTTAGCCTTGATCATCAACATCATTTCAGCCGTAAGACGTCCACTGCTGGACATAGGCCTCCCCCAAAATGGAGGCCAGAACTTAGGCCTTGTCGACACAAAAAAAGGATACTGCTATGTGCCAACTAACTAACTAGCTAGACAAAAGTACCTATATATAAATAAAACTACACTAAGGTCCATGTTCACCGAAAAGATAACGGCCTGAGGATCTAAAAACAACTGTCACTGTGACATATTCCCATATAGAAATGTGTTTTAAACATCTATTTTTAGATAATCAGACCGTCACCTTTTTGGTGAACAAGGACTTAAAAGTATTCCAAGAAAATAAATGTAACACGATGACTAACTCAACAAGCATTCATGAATACTCTTTCATTATCTTTATGAGGAGAGGCCTTTACCATCAGTAGGTCAATTATATGCAAATATTAATATAATAAATACTACTGCCTCGTTAGTCAAGTGGCCTTAATAATAATACATAATAATAATAGCGGTACTCCTGGATGCGGCTCGTATTGTTAGGAGGTTACTCTTGCTGGAACCCTGACCGCCCCGCGCCGGTAGCTTGGACCCTGTTCCCGATACCAGCGGGCGACAATTTTTAATTGTTTTATGTTTTTATTTTATATTTTTTCTTAAATTAATATTTAAAATGTAATGAATTTGTTAAAAAATAAAGTAAGGAAATAATAATAATAAACCATTTATTTCAAGAAATAAAGACCCATGGATAAATATCTTAACTTAAAAATACATTTTTGTTAGTATAAGAAACTTAAAAAATTGTTATTAACACTTCACTTCAATTGCACGATGTGTTGTGCGTTCTTGTGGATTTTGTCCGCGGAAGCGACGGAACACCACATCCTGCGGCCATAAACATTCTTCCAATACCAAATTGGAGCATACGCGTTGGGCATGAGATCTAGACTTTCCAGGTCAGGCAGTTTTTTCCGTCAGGTTTTCAATAGCACGAAGTCGGAATTTGCGCACGGTAGCTAGCACTAGCCTCGTTAGCTTCGTATTTTACTACATGTGACTTAAACATAACTGACAAAATGTAGGTGTTACTGTAAGGCCTCAATTCTTGTCGCGCTAACGGTCGGTAGCGTACAGTCGGTCGTGACGTCAGCGAGAACAAAATACGGCTGTCGGTCGCCACAGACGTCGGCGTAGTAGAATGGTGCTATACAGAACATAATGTATACTCGTACGACCGACCGACAGCGCGGCAAGAATTGAGGCCTTAGGAACGTACCTCTGCCTAACCACACATGATGTTGTGTATGTATTTACGAACAAGACGTACTATATTTATCAACACCAACCCTTCATAGAATATGTCTGCTTATCGTGGCCCGACTGTTAGAGGAAATTAAAGGAAATGGGTCACTGAAATCATGGCCGCCGGCGAAGGGTAAAGATTTCACTCTACTAAGGTATAAAGATGAATGTTTATGTTAGTTTTTTTTATGATATTATAATATGGAGCAAAATGGAGCAGATATTTTCAGGATCAAAATCGTGAGATTCACTGTAATCCACGTAACGTTTATACATGTGAATAGTATTGATTCGTTCTCGTACTGAAACTTACGTGTATCGCTTCATTCGAAATGTGTGAAATCAATATAAATTTTCAGATTGTGAGAGCACATCTAATGAATTTTATCTTTAAATAATGACTGAAAGTTTGAAACCATAGTCATTCTTAGTTATAGTACTATAACACTTAATTATCTTAAGTTTAATGAGTGAACGATCTGCAGATGGCTACTTTTACACGTCTTAATGTCTGGAAGTATTGAGGTGAAATATTGCATGTATAGGTAAATAAAAATACTTTGACTTGGATTAGGATATTATGAAAAGAGCAAAAAGCTTACCTGGACCTCGTATAGCTAAATAATAACAGCCACTTGGGTCGAACTTTAGGTTCAGCCATGCTCTCCTTGGTCCGTCGATGGGTACCTTCAGTCACTTACCTGTTTCCACCGTGCCTCGGAAAGCATGTTAAGCCGTTGCTACCTGCTGTCATTTGTAGATCTTTGACAGTTGATACAGGTACCTAGTCAGTGACCCAAAAATCAAATAACCAGTCTCACCATAGGATATCTTATTACCCAGTATTAACCGGGTAGTGGAGGTCAGATAGGCTGCCGTTCCATGTAAAATACTTTAATTCAGCTACATTCGGTTGGTCTGTAGATGGGTGACCACCCTTACATACCGAGTTTCCTCCATGCCTCAGAAAGTTGTTGGTCCTGCGGTCATTTGTCCATCTTTGGCAGTCGTTACAGGTAGTAAGTGGCCCAACAAGTCTGACAACCAGTCTTATCAAGTGGTATCGTATTACCCAGTATTAATTGGGTTGTGAAGGTCAGATAGTCTGCCGTTCTATGTAAAATACTTTAATTCAGCTGCATTCTGTTAGACTGGAAGCCGACCCCAGACTTGGGAAAAGGCTAGGCAGATGATGGTGATGATGATTTTTATCCTTGCAGTACGTTCCCGTGGCGCCATTTTCGACTTCCATGAGGGAGAAACTGCGGGCGAGAGTTAGTTCAATAATATAATTTATGGCGAGAATCACTTACGTATTATCGCAAATGTTTGAAATAACGTCTAGCATTTGTTCAATCCTATATGCAATTATAGTGACAGTAATATAATATGTACTTATACTCGTACATTACGTCAGTAACTGTTTATAGAAATGTGATTTATTTAGAAGCATTATGTTATTTTCGATAACAATACCTAAACACAATAAATTAAATTAAATTGTCTGTTTGTAATTTCAAAATAACAGCTTTTTCTAAATGCATAATATGAAAGTTTAAATATGATACTTAAAAAAAAACTCTTTGTTGTCAGACTTTTGGGCTCTTACTTCTCTTTAATTCTTTATTGCATGTCACAATGTGTTACAAGATCTTTAAATTAAAATAAACTTCAGGCACAATTTATAAAATTTGAGAGTAGGTAAGTCATATTTAAAAAATCATAATTAATTTAAAAAAAATGTAAATTCATTCTAATGCGTAAATAATGTCAAAGGATAAAATAAAAAGATTCAAAACAGTCTTGCACGCCCCGTAATTTACGTAAAATAATCGTTGCTAAATATCGTTTGTTTCATTACAAAGAAATTCTTAGAAATGAAAACGTATTAGTATTAAAATCTGTATGTAAGTACTTTCGACCTTAATGCTGAATTGGATCTACATAATTAAGTATGCCCTGCCCTGTTATTATATGAATGACCACAATGCTTTAATTAAACATAATTAGTAGTTATAGTTTTGTTCTGTGGCCCATAACATTTTTATGATATTTCCTATAAGGCAGTATAATATTCTTTATTTTGGTGTTTGTTTATCTTCGTGTTGGTACTTACGTCTTTTTGTGCATAGTTTAAGCTGCAGTTGTGATCTTATATTTTACTTTGTGTATTTGTATAATCATTTTAAAATGTCTGATGTTTCTTTGGTTATGTTTTATTATAATGTAGAACTCTTCATAATCAAGGATTAAGTTTAAGAAAATAATAATGCAAGTTGAAAGTAAGAAAAGTTTTTTTTTTTCGTATTATTAATGAATTTTTTAACGTTACTTGCAATTATCTTGAGAACAATCCTTTCATATTCATAAACTTATCCTAGTCTGTCAAATTATTATTTTTTCTAGCTTAAAAAGCTATCTATCATTTTAATCAGGTTTCGAGATTACCGAAAAAAAACAGGTAGGTAAAGCAAAATCTTCAGGAAGTTATTAATGAATTTTAAACACACTTTTCTATGTTTATATTGCCTATGTCAACGGAACACGCAAGAGGAAAGTCTCATAATTTTCGCAATTTGAATTCCGCACGCTAAAGTGTTTTTTATGCGTTAAAAATCCGGCCAGTGACAACATTAATGACAATAATTCATTGAAATAAATGGCCGCCGTTAATTATTTCCTATTAATAATAATCGTCCGATTTATCTTAATATTGCTACGGAAGGAAGATTTTTTTGCGCGGTCGTTGAAATATTAATTTGTTTTTTTTTTGTGCAATTAAGTGAGATGTCACGAGAAAAGTTTTGAGTATGAATGTCAATGAATATAAGAATATCGAAACACAAAAAAAGCGCTGGATAGTGTAAAAGATGATTTGCTGAGATGAAAAGAAAAAGAGAAGTAGGTATGGAAGATGGAGACATGCTGCGCCGACCTTCCTACTCTTACAAATATATTTTTATTTTTTTTGTGAGAATGTAAAAACTATTGGCCGGATTTTGATAGAACATGGCATACAGCTGGTTTATAACCTCGATTAAGATAGCATAATTTTTATTTTTTATCTCGGTAGTACGATCCTGTGAGTCATTACCGAACTCTACGCGGGCGAAGCCGCAGGCATAAACTAGTTGCCGGGGCAGCGGGAGTACGTATTCGAAAGAGATACCGTGGCCCCGGAACATAAAGAGCGAGGCAGGAACATGGATGGGTTTTAGTCAGTAAAAGTCTATCGCTCTGCCCAGAGTAGTCATTTGATGATTTACCAAAACAAAAAGGCATACACTAGTAACTAATATGTTTTTACTGGCAGGAGTATGATCTTTATAAAATTATAGTTTACGATGAGTATAAGTAGTATGTTTGTTGTTGTTTGTGCGTAACTAGAAGTACTAATGCATCGAGAGTCATTGATAATTTGATAACCTTCTGAAAGACTAGGTTATCAATTACGATGTAAATTTTTTTTATTATTTTTACTTATATAAAGACTAAGGAAGACTTACAGTTAAATACAATAGTGATAAATAACAGAATGATAATCAGACAGTCAATTACAATAAATAATAAATAAAAATACTAATGTAATGCTTTACAGATACTTAGTAGGTTAGTTATGTAGTATAGGAAGGTTTTGTTAGGTTATTTTACGCTCAAGTGAAAAATATGCACGAAGACTCGGGCATTCTCAGTTTATTTTAGTATTGTATAAAATAATATTTTTATTCATTTATATGTTTAAACTACAAATGTACAATATTATAGTGGTACGAAGACGGAATTATGCCACAAGGCATTCACCACCACCGGGGTTGCGGGACTGTTCCGGGGTTGCGGGACTGTTCGAAAGAGATACCGCGGCCCCGGAACGTAAAGGGCGAGGAAGGAACATGGATGGGTTTTAGTCAGTAAAAGTCTGACACTCCCTCCCGCTCCGCCCAGAGTGGGAGAAGTCATTTGATGATTTCCCATCCTAAAAAAAAAAAAAAAAGGCGTCCACCACCAGTTAAACTTTGGGTTAAATAGGACACCATTGTGACAGGGTACAAAAAATAATTAAATAATGTCTTATAGTTTAAAAATAATTTTGGATAGTTTTTACTTTAAACAAAAACCCGAACTTATTTGAGGTCTTTGCGACTTGAAAAAAAAAGCGTTAAATCACGTTTTAAGTGCCAGATGCTAAAAAATACGCCACGCTTGTTTTTCTTAATAGCTAGTAATTTTCCTTTAATTGAGCAGAGCAGTAAAAATGTCTGAACAATTAATTGAAACTCCCTAAAATTACGACTCGCTTTAATTAGACGCCACTTGTAGCTTTATAGGCGAAATAAAGTTCGACTGCTATTGTCTAGTAGTAAGTCGTTAACTTTTTAATAAAGATGATAATGGAAAAGTATTATTTTTTAAATTTAGTAATAAATTACAATTTATAAATCCCTAAGATATTATTTTTATTTTCAAAATTTAACTATATTAAAGTCTTATAAATTATTATACAAACTACACGTTTTCATAATTTCATGTTTAATAAAATATTAAACACTAAAAAAATAAATTACTAACCTTTAACAAAAACCGCAAACTGTAAACTCACAAAACAAAACTAAACACTTCACTCCAAACAAATTTTCATAAAAGAACACTGGCAGAAAATAAAACAAAACTGTATTCCTCACACACTGAAAAAAAAAACACCTGCGTTCGACTTTCGATTTTAAATCGTATTGTTTTCTGTTACAAAAAGTTTTATTCGGTCCGCGATATTATTTGAGTCAGTGATGCGACGCGCGCAATGCTCGACGCTCGCTTACCGCCACTGAACATCGTCGGTTTCTTTACGCGTGCGCAAAGGGACCTGCCAGAATCGCCAAGTGCTTTATTTTTAGTGTTTCGCTCTTACCTGCGCTTTCAATTACAAATGCATTGTGACTTACCTATCTACTTTTTTCTTTTGTTTACTTCGTTTTTTTGTAAGAAGACTTTTCTATCTTGATAATTCTTGAGACGCTGTCGTTTTCGATTCATTGTATTTTTTCCGGTCTGTTTCGTAGAAATTCTGTTTTTCTTTTGACAGTTTCATTATGGTCTGGTTTTTAACTGAATAGTTATTAATTAATTACAAAGCATACATGAATTAAGCTTGATTATCGAGCATTAGGTCCTTGATTCGATACAGGTTGGGTAGGTACTCACGGTTAATTGTATTTGCCATCAGCAATAATTTCTCAGTAGCAGTTTTGAGTCTGGATTTGTGCCCGGTTGACGGTAAGCCCCTTTAATAAGGAACTTAAACAAAACTGGTAACATAAGATACGCATCCGTCTAAGCATTCTTTTGAAAAAAAAAAGACATTATTATTTGAAAAAAAAAGACATTATAATTTGAAAAAAAAAAAATGTTCTTTGACATTTGCTGAAATAAAAAAAAAAGCAGCAGGTTACTGACAGATTAATTATAAACCTTGTTATTGATAAATTCACTACACAAAATATTTCTGATAACTTATCAACACCAGACACAAGCTAGAGGTCAGAAGGTCATACGCGCACTATGCTTGCATGATCTTATAAATTACTAGATTCACTTGTCAAAGACAGCTGATGCTGTAATGCGATGTGGTGAACCAATCTACTTATTTAATACTCATTTTATACATTTCAGGAAAGCTTATAGACTAATGACATTATAATAACATAATGTATATTTTTATTGCTAATAACAAGCCTCCACAGATAAATACAAAAATTAATAGTTCCTTATTGTTACCTAAAGTTACTTCCCAAAATATATATCACGAAATTTTTACACAAAAATGCTACCTACTGTTAAATTATTATTTACAAATAACAAATAAGTTGGTTTATTTTATTCTATTGTTATTAATTTAAGCAGGTGACTCCTATACAAAAAATGGCTCTACGTGAAGAGATAGTTTTTTACCTCTTTTTACGAAAATTGCGAGGACAGAGGAGTATGATATTTCCTACGCCTATAGTTTGTATGTATAGGGCTGGCCACGTAGCGCGAATGCACTCGGAGAGGTGGGCAAAGATCGCCACTCACTGGACGCCTGACGGAGCTGGTGGTATGACGATCTGATCTTATTTGTGGGGCGAACATGGCCAGATATCGCACAAGATAGAGAGGTTTGGAAGGAAAAGGGGGACGCGTTTGCCCAGCAGTGGGACACACGATAGGAAAAAAAAATAGTTTATATTATAGAAGAGGAGTGCAGAAAGCTAATATTTTTTTTTAAATTGTGCTTAAAAAATACATTAAAGGAATAAAAAACACGCATTACCATTAACACACTACCATGTGACACACGCATACGTGCGGACGTTTCCTAACCTGGTGTCACAGCATTACCATTAACACACTACCATGTGACACACGCATACGTGCGGACGTTTCCTAACCTGGTGTCACAGCTTTTAAGCCGCTTAAGGACCTCTGACTTGGCTCAACATATTTTCGAGAAATATCTCTTAGGCATACTACCTATAGTTTCCTGACAATGCTTTCCTTCACCAAAGTAAGTGCTAATGTATAAACAAGCAATAACCAAACAATCTCATCACGAAGCCGTTAACCAAGCATTCTGTACATCAAACTAAGTAACTTTACGCAAAAAATATTGCTGGGAAACTTTAATTGCTTACAAACTCGTCAAATCATGAAAACTCCTTTATTATGAAATCCTTCGAGTAGACTTCAAAATACTTCATACGTACTAGAGTATGACACGCCAATAAATGTAACACTTTCAGCAAAAAAAAAAAACAAAAACAAATTGAGTAACGTCAACATAAAAGATAAGTCTATAAATTGTCACTTCCTGCAATGCTGCTCACGAACTTTGTTGCTGAGTGTACACAGTTTACTTAGGTATATTGACAATTGGGAGAACTCGGCAACTGTAAGTTGGTTTTGTAAGATATAACAAGTTTGTAACTGACTGTACGGAATCCAAGGTTAGGGATTCTTATTGCAAGGTAAGATTCTGTATTTTTCAGGAAGTAGGAAGTAATATTTTTTAGGCCAATGTCACAGTAATGACTGTAATGGACTGTGACATTGAGGTCATTAATATAACATCTCGCCAGTAATACCCGAAAGAATAGGCAGGTGTACCTAATAGGCATGACGACAGTATAAAAATTGCAAATCTATTTAGTCCGTCAGTTAGGGCATTGGAAAATGATGGACATGTATCTGTCACCGTAAAATTGTCAAACACGTTATATTACAATATCACGTGTTACTCTCTAGCGATATTGTAAACTCTCGAAATGTTGTCAACTGAACATTCGGAAGTATCTCTGCCCCCATAATCGGGACTTGGGGCACCCCCCCGTTAGGTTAGTTAGGTTCCTTTAAACCCTGCACTCGGAAATAGGGGCCCCGCGAAGCGGGGCTCCGTCGACTACGATTTTTAGGGAAATATAAAGTGTTATAAGATTAGGTTATATTCATCGATATTTCTCAGAAAAGGTACAGTATCTTTTCATGAGAGTGGTACCACTGGGCAAGGGGGACTCCTCCTTCCCTCCACACCGCGTGAGTTGACTACCATCGCATGCATTTCACGAAAAATAATGCGTTTTATTGTAAGCAGTGTGTTCGTTTGACAATATTTCGAGAGTTTACAATATCGCTAGAGATATAACAATATAACGTGTTTGACAATTTTACGATGACATATCTTTTGTTTTTGTAAATCAATGAATATTGACAAAGATGTTGCATCAAAACTCGGGAGTGGGGGGGGGCTCGTGACGTAATAACTCGCTAAAATTATACCTTGGCGTGACGTATTGAGAATTTTAAAAGCGCCGTATCTTTTTCAATTTTGGTTTATTTAACAAAAGAAGAAAAACGGGTCAAATATTTGTTGATAATCTAACTGATGGACTAATTACTATTTTTTGTCGTCTGTTGTCGGCAATAGGGGTATTGCCAACCCCCATTTCGCCAGTTATGTTCAAGTTCCACTTAAAAGGGGGCGAGCTCATTATCTCCCATTGTTACATGCGACTGACTGACCTGATGATAAATTATGTTTTGTGAAGTTGATTTTTTTAAGTTTTTTTTTTTTTTTGTGTCAGTCTGTTGTGTCCCACTGCTTTGCAAAAGAGTTCCCCATGGCTTTCCAATCCTGTTTACAATTTGCCTTATCCGACCAATCCGTACGTCCGGCACCCACTGTGTGTCCATCTCCGCCCATCTGTCCGGCTCCATCCAAGAGACGTGACCCGCCTAGTCCTATTTCAGCTTCGCAGACTTACTCGTATTACTAGATAAGTATTTTTATTTTTTTATTTTTACTGTGTATTTAATTTATTGAATTTAGTAAATGAAATTGTTACAAATTGAAAATATTGTGTAAGTAATGTGACTGTATGAATTTGTTTGATTTCAATTACGAGTCTGTGATACTGGAATTAAATGATTTTATTTTGTTTTTATTTTTTTTTATTTTTTGCCGTCTACCGGGCACAAAACCAAACTCGGTGGCTGGTACCTACTGAGAAATCCCTGATGGGAAAACCCAATAACTCTATGCTCGACCCAGGAATCAAAAACTACCTCATGCTGCAGCAGTTGCGCTGGAGGTCACCACATCAACGAGGCTGTCATTAAAAAGCTTATGTAACCGGTTTAGATCTAGTGATTTCGTGTCAACGTCGCTTAGATTTCGTGTCAACGTCCCTTCCTTTTTTTTCTTCTTTACATTAATGATTTGCCAGCAGTGACGAGGAATAAGTGCGTGTTGTTTGCAGATGACATCTCAATGATCTCTATATATAAAAATCAATCCCTATTTCCCTTGGTCACGGCATCACGCGTGTACGGCTGGACCGATTTCACTAATTCTTTTTTTGTTGTATCTGTTATTGCCAGGAGAAGGTTCTTATGAAAAAAAAAAAATGTTATTTAAAAAAAAAACACGAAATTAACCCAGCATGTCCAAAGTCTTCAATTGTTTCACCGCATGCATGTCAATAGCTATTTTAGGCAAACTGTCAGTGGAACAGATATCATAATAGATTCAAGGCCGCCTATGACCCACTGATCGAAGGTTCAAACCCCGACCCCTTTAGATTACTTTTTGTGATTTATTTCGATTTTTTATTGGTCTAAGATTTTATTCGATCCCCAACCGCTTTTTACTTTTAGTGTTTGTAACCATATTTTTTTTTGATGGATGTAAGATTTTAAACATTTTTAAATACATACTTTTCATTTATATAGTTTGCTTATCTTCACATTTTGTTGACGTTGAACGAAGTTGCCATTATTTATGGTCGCTGGCGAGAATTTAGAGTCTTGCGATAATTTGATTCTGCGTGTCAGGGAAACTCATTGTGCGTATGATGCATTACTACCTGCTGATATTTTGATAAACGAAATAATCTAAATGATAATAGCTTTCGTCACGACATTACAGCACGAGTATTCAAGCAGAAACTCAATGCACTCACGAACTTCATTGTAACATGGCGCTTAAGCTGTTAAAGAATTTCTTAAATTTTCATCTGTCTCTACGTAGCCCTTTTGTTATAGCATCACGTGTAAATTATAAAACCAATGTGGTTTGATTCAATGCTCAAATTAATATTGTGCATATAATTAAAAACTTAGAGAAGGTTTTGTTTCTTTGTAATCGGTTCTCTTTATCAAAAGATATATGACTTTAAAGTTTTTAAGGAGAACTTATCATCATGATTTAAGGATTCATGCAATGACATCTATTGAACCAAAATGGTACTAATGAATAAAAATCACACGATAGAGAAGAAGAGAATAGTCAACATGACCCTGCTTTAAAAATCTACATAGCCGGTAGAGTCTCTGTTCGACCGCTTTCCATGCATATGTTTTAGCAGTTTAACTTCGTGCTCTATAAATGGCGTTGTTCATTTGACTCCATTTTCTGAATCGCGGTGTTATGATTTTCCGTGAAAGAATGATACTGACATTCGCCCGTGTCAGATGGCTCATGTTTGGTTTTTTGGAAGAGGTTCGCAATTCAACGCCTGTTTTCTTTATGTAGGGGAGCAATACCCAAATGACCTGATGAAAGTTGCAAGAATCCGTTGGATGCGAGTCCCACGAGACCGGTCAATGTGGCGACACTTGATGGGCCTATGTCCAGCAGTGGACGTCTTTCGTCTTTCGGCTGAAATAATGATGAATGATGATAATTCAAATGGAGTAGGGCAGGACACCTAGCAAGGCGCGGTGCTGTCAGGTGGAGTAAAGCTGTGACCAAGTGGCGTTCTAGAAATCGAAACAGTAGTTTTGGTCGTCCAGCGGTGAGATAAGCAGACGATATTGTTGCCATTGCGGGAATATCCAGGATGAGACTTTCACAAGAGCGTAGAGCTTGGCACAAACAAAGAGAGGCCTGTACCCAGCAGTGGGTGAAGTCGGACTATGGATGATGATGATGATGACGCATAACTTTTTCCAGAGAAGATCGATTTTCATGATTATTTTTATTGAAAAGCGTGTATCGCAAAGTTTGTCCCATTTTATGTTGAAAATAATCGTGTTCGAATCAAAGTCACGCACTTCTGATGAAAGATTCATGTGCGTATTGTATAATCATCGCTTGCTGAAACATCGTGAGGAAATCAGCATGCCTGAGATATATTTTCTAAGAGGCCCATTGGCGGCATGAAAACTCTGACACCAGGTTAGGCAACTAACCACACGATAAGGAAGGAAGGATCGCTTGCTTCGGTGAAGAAAGACATCGTAAGAAAACCACAGCATGCCTGAGAGTTATTTCTCGACGGCATGTAAAGCCAAGACAGAAGACCTTGGGCGGCATAAACCATTATGTTATTTCATAAACCTTTTTGACAACTTTAGACCTGGCTGTAGTTTGACTGTGATCGAAGGTCTGTCTTTGGAGAAGGAAGGCAGATGCGAGAGGTCCGCAACAGTTTGAAGCAGCTTTAACGTGTCGCCGCTCAATCATGCCACTTGATGAGAACTTTCGACCTAGCTGGAGTATGATATCGTCGAGTGCCCTAGGATAGAAACGTAAGGCAGTCGAGGGAAGAGCCCTTATTTGGAAAAACATAAGTAGAATATTTGGCGATTAATGTAAACCTATTCGAGAAAAAATAAATCGTTACTTACTTGAATCTGTACTAATATTATAAAGCTGCAGAGTATGTTTGTTTGGTTGGTTGAATGCGCTAATTTTAGGAACTGTTGGTTCGTCTTACGCAGACGAAGTTGCGCGGGTCAGCTAGTTATAAATAAAGATAAAGAAAATGAACAATTTGAGGATAAAATTAATGCTGCAGTAGAAGCTGTAATAGAATGGCTTGAACAAAATAATTATGTGTGAATGTTTCTAAAACAAAATATATTAATTTCTCTAATTACAAAATGACAAATGAATCAATGAAAATTATTGGAGGTGATAATGAAATTGAAGAAGTTGACTATACGAAATTTTTAGGCATAATAATTGATAAAAATTGTAATTGGAAAAAGCATATTGAAAATGTATGTAATAGGCTAAACAGCTTTGCATTTGCACTAAGAAATCTTGGGAAAACTGTTGGACGTAAAGCCGCGCTGTTAGCTTATCATGGATATGTCTCATCGGTGTTAAGATACGGGTTAATTATATGGGGTAATTCCACTGACAGCAACAAGGCATTTATTGTTCAAAAAAAATGTTTACGAGCTGTGTTTGGTGCAAACCCACTAGATTCATGCAGACCTATTTTTAAAAAACATAAATTATTAACATTAGCATGCTTATACATACTGGAAATGGCAGTATTTGTAAAAAAACATCCTCACCTATTCAGTAAAGCCGATAGCCTCAATGTTTATAAGGTGGGCAAAATGTCAAGGGATCCAACAAAATTAGCAATGCCAAGATGTAGAACAGCGTACTGCCATAAAAACACGAGTCGAATCGCAATACAGATATTTAATAATATACCAAAGGTTATTAGAGAACTACGAACTAGCTTATTCCAAAAGCATCTCAGAGCGTGGCTCATAGAAAACTGTTTCTATAGTATTAAGGAATTTATGAATTATAAGACAAAGGCAAAAATTTCATGACATGTAAATTATATTTGACATTTTTATTTTAAGTTATTGACATATTTTGAAATATAATTTCTTTAGTTATCAGTTTGTATGTTTAGTTTTTGAAAATTTGTAATTGAATGATTTTTACTTGACATTTGTATTTTGATAATTTAGACAATTCTGGATTTAGCACACTTAATTTTACATTGTAAGTATTTCAATTATTTTGTTAAATTAGAACCATTGTTATCGTCACAAAATTTGCATGCCGAATTTATATAGTTGGCGGAATATGAAGAACTATTTGTATATTGTAAAATCTGTATAATACCATATTTCAGGCAAATAAATGAATCTGAATCTGAATCTAGACATAATGGCATAGTTCAAAATTAGAATACTTGTGCCAAACTTATTGACATTTAGATTGTCAGAAAAGCTTTTCAACTAGGTTAACCATGCGTCCCGTTTTTTACGGACATACTACCTACTTCACCATTCTTTGGTCTAGTGGTCGTTACGTTACCACAACTGCGGAGCGTGACGTCCTGGATTCGATTTCCGGGTCGAGCTCAGAGTTACTGAAAGAAAGACTTTTTCTTTGTTTCAGTAACTCTGAGCTTGACTCACTACTAGCCCATTTTGGTCCGATAGATGGAAATAGGGTCGCCCGCTATTACATGGAACTTAAACATAGTTTTAAGTTTTTACGATTTAAAACTAAATTTAACATAAACATGTGAGTGTCAATATGAGTTTAACTTAAACATAACTGGCAATGAGGCGACATTTGGGCAAGCCTATGTCCAGCAGTGGACGACTTTCGGCTGAAATGATGATGATGCTGAAATTGCAAAATGTGGGTGTGCAATTACGTATAATTACTCAGCCTAACCCTTTGGGAATTACAAAGCGTGCATGTTTTGATAGATAGATATTTTATATTCCTTTTTTTGTCTGTAATATGGTATTTTACAGATTTATAATATTTATAAGTACACAATAGTTCTTCATAATATATTACACCAACTATATAAATTCGGCATGTAAAAGAGATTAGGCTATTTTCAAAAGTGCCGGGCCAACCAAAATAAACTTATCATTTGGATGGAGCATAACATAATAAACATTTTAATACAAAGTCGAAAGTCAATTCATCGAGAAGTTATTCAACCACAAAATGTCTGAGATCACCCAGACTGGGGTATGTTTTTTTTGCCGGTCAACTAAAGTAAACGCAATAATAAAATAGAGCTTATGAATATAGACGCTTTTTATTCGATCTAGCAATGTTTCAAGGTGGCGCAAGAGAAGAGCACCTGGAAGGCTTTTAAACAGCAGTGGGACATTTGGGGTTACTAAAAAAAAGTATAAAATCTATACAGAACAAATGCTTAGTGCGTCCAAATCATCAGCCTGAGGATGGACGAAAATTTCAAAATACATAATTTGCATTGACAAATTAAAATTATAATGTCAAATACGTATACATATTTATCATGTCATGATTTTTTTTCCCTTTGTCCTAGAATTCATAAATTCCTTAATACTATAAAAACAGTTTTTTTTATGCCATGCTCTCAGATGCTTTTGAAATAAGCTGGTTCGTAGTTATCTATAAAAGGTGTTAAAAAATTAATTGCAAGAAACTTGAGGAGTTGTTTAGAATCGCAAATAAAAAATAATCACGAAAAAATGTTATATACTCGTATGTAACGATCCATTTCAAAGAAATGCAATATTTTCGCTGCGCACAAAATTATTGAATATGCGCACTTGACTGTACTGTGACTGCACCACGCAGGGCGCCGCGCGCGTGGTCGTTCACCCCTGCGACAGCGCAAACGTAGACAGCTGATTCTAACTTTCCCATCACATTTTGCAGACTTTGGACTGGCAATGTTTTTTTATGTAAAAACTAAAAATGCTTGAAAAAAGGTTTTTTTTTGGATTATATTTGTTTTTTGATACCGTGTACGTACACGAAATTCTTACAGTCAATTTTTTAACACCTTATATATGGGCCTGGTAACCCTATTCACAACCCACATTCAAATTTCTGACCTTTGCACGAGTTTGAAACATTCAACAGGTCCAAACCTACTGAAGTGATTATGGAAACAATGTTAAACCCGTGTTTGTGTCGAAAATATTATCTTTTAAATGTCAATTGCCAGGTAGAGGTCAACTTTCAGACCTTTTTGAGAGGTACCTTCTTACATTTTACATTTCAGTTTATGATTAGAAACCCTTGACTGGAAAAATCAAGTCAATACTAAGAATTTGGGTCTTTGTGGGTTCATTGGATATTATGATCATGCTATTCTCATAGACTTAAAAAAAAAACTACCTATCTACGCATAATGGATAATTTAACTAATTTATAAATAAATTTTGTCTCATTTGACAGAGTACCGTACGGGCCAAAATCAAATTACACGTGCCCATTTCTCTTGACTGGAAAAATCAGTCAATATTAAGAATTGTGTTTTTTAAACTTTCACGATCAGAACACATTATAAAACTTATGCAAACGGGTGAGGGTAGCTGAATAAACGCCTTCGCTTTGCTGTCGCGGTACCTCCAATACTTCAGTCTCCCCGCGACCACAGCTGGTGCAATCCAGTCGAAACGTTGGGCTTAAATTAAAGGTAAAGTTCGCGATAAATACCCGTTTGCATAAGTTTCAATACTCAGATTTGGGTCTTTGTGTGTTCATTGGATCATCCTCAGCCCACTGCTGGGACATACGTCTGCTCTCTATGAGAGGGAATGGGTTATAATCCACCACACGGGCCCAGTGCGGATTGGTAGATGTCACATGTCTTCGTGTTCTAGGACATGCCGGTTTCCTCCCGATGTTTTTCTTCACTGTTTTGGGAGCAGTGCAAAATAAATTACACAAAGTAATGCGCCTGTCTGGGTTCGAACCCACGCCACGACTTACTTGTTCGTAAGTTGGGGCCGCCACCACTGGGCCACCATTGGATATTATGATCAAATGCTTTGTTGTTGGATAAAAATATGATTTAGTATCAGTTTGGTTTAGTATTCTTGTAAGCGATTACAGCAAAGTTTCTGTGCGTCAGAAGTATTCTGATAGTTATTTTTATCTCCAAAGCTTGAATCGGTGGTGTGAGCAATAAAAGTAGTAGTAGTAGATTGGGCAGCTCATGTCAGTAGAATGCATCAAGACCATGCAGTTGGTGTCAGAAGGGCGTCGCGCCTTCGGCGAAGGAGGTGTACAAAATGCTGGCATGATAACTTAGAGGCGTTTGTGAGGGATTGGTCGGAAAAAACCACATGGAATTATGAGGAAGACCTTTGCCCAACAGTGAAACAATGTTAGTGGCAGCAGAATGCTTGCACCATTCGCTAAGTAATTGAATGGTTTTTTTTTTTACAAAAAATCTGCATTTACGATTAATTATTGGTTTCAACAAGCCACGTTGCGTCGCCCACGGTCATTTATGAAATAAAAACACATATGTACCGGTATGCAGTAAAACCAATACTGCACTGACCACCCTCAAATTCACCACTGACTAATTTACCTGCGGTTTGTCGTTCAACGTTTTTTGTCGACTGCTGTACCTATACCTGTACAGTCATAAGCACCAATATCAAGGAGCTCGTTGGTAAATAATAACAGCCGCTCGGGTCGATCTTTAGGTTAAGCCGTGCTTGCCTAGGTTGGTCCGTGGATGGGTGACCACCCTTACATACCGAGTTTCCATCGTGCCTCGGAAAGCACGCTAAGCAGTTGGTTCCGGCTGTCATTTGTAGATTTTTGACAGTCGTTACATTACAGGTAGTCAGCGGCCCAAAGAGTCTGACAACCAGTCTTACCAAGGGGTATCGTATTACCCAGTACTAACTGGGTTGTGGAGGTCAGATAGGCAGTTGCTCCATGTAAAATACTGGTATTCAGCTGCATCCGGTTAGGCTGGAAGCCGACCCAATAGTTCCATTATTTTCAGATTCTTTCAAAATGGAACTAGTGATAATAAAAAAACAACACTAGTTCCATCATGGAACTGTTAATGGTACTAGTGACAATGAAGCAACATAGTAGGGAAAAGGCTAGGCAGATGCTGATAAAGACGGTCATTCAGCACATTTCAACCTTATTGTTCAGTGCATAAGGTTTAGAAGTGAAAAGTCGACCATCAGCTGTACACCAAGCAACTTTTAAACTCATTTCCTTTCTACTGCATTGATAGTGTTATAAACACAGTATTTTCTACACATACAATCCAATAATAATATTGTCTGTTTGTTATTTTAATTTTTTTCTACTTATACCGTCTGTCTGTTTGTTCCAGTCAATCTCCGAAACGGCTAGACCGATTTTTATGGGATTTTTACAAGCGGATATCTGATAACTGTTATAAGGACTAAAGTATACTACTTTTCTATTAGAAAATTGAATTAAAAACCCTTGAAATTGTAAACAAAACCCGATTCAAATGCGGAAGTTATAATAATTTCAGGCAAATGAAGGTGTTATCATACAGTTCCAATCTACAATCGCTTTCGAACTCAGGTAACTGTATACTGCCGGGGCTGCGGGACTGTTCGAAAGAGATACCGTGGCCCTGGAACATAAAGGGCGAGGAAGGAACATGAGTGGATTTTAGTCAGTAAAAGTCTGACACTCCCTCCAGCTCCGCCCAGAGTGGGAGAAGTCATTTGATAATTTCCCACCAAACAAAAAAAAAAGGTAAGTGTATACATTTTGGTGCTTGTGAGTGTACACTGCTCAGCCGTGTGAATGAAAGAAATAAAAAATGCACGTAAATGGAATCGTTGTAGTGTAACTGGCATAGTTTTTATTCTATTAAAAAATGACGACGCGTTGTAAACGTTCGTCCGATTATTTTATTCGTCCGAAATATTTTATTTTGTATTTTTTTTTTTAGTAGTTGTAAATACAATACAACTTCAATCTCAAATATATCATCTGTGAAAATTTCAACTGTCTAGGTATCACGGTTCATGAGATTGCAGTCTGTTGACGATTACGTTTACGGTTTTTTTCTTACTCCTCCGCCATACTTCTAAGATTAATGTCTATGCGGGATCCAAGACATTTAAATTAATTCTCTGGGACTTCGTACGAGCTTCATTGTCTCGGCGCTTTTCTGGTGGTTGCCACGGTTGATTCTGGCTTCCAAGAGTTACAGTGGTTTGGCAATAGTATGGCGGTATTCTACACAGTATCTCGACAAGTTTCTCGAGGAAGAGTTTTGGCCGAAGGGTGTGTCTACCGGCGACGTTTTCGCGACAGGCTACGTGACACCGCACAGCGTAACACGACGCCGCCACTTCGTGTGAGATGGTTTATAAGTTATATTTTGTATGTTTTAGTATATTTTTATGTTGTAGGTAATGTACTTTTGTGTATTTTATCTAGGGACCTTCAGATGCCTGACAGTAAAATGATTGATTGATTGATAGCTCACCGGCCACAGGTTCGCAAAAATTAAGGGCTGCTAAACATTTGATCAGCTCCTAAACTTTAAATTTTGTATGACCAAACGTCACATTTGAGTACCTGTTAAATATAAGTGCTATTTAAATTTTGAGTGACGCGTCAGTATACAAGGGTATGTCCTAGACCACTCCGTCACGGGTACGTATTTTAATATCGAAGATTAAAATACCTACTGTTAAAATATCGGTATTATGTTCAAAATATCGAAAATGGAAATATCGGACACCATAAAACCGAAAATTAAAATAACGAAAGTTTAAATTATCGAATGGTTAAATATCCCACGTCCAATATATCTAAAATCTCAATATCTACAAAACTTACATCGAAAGATCCAAATATCAAAATACAGTTTATCGAACTTCCTAAATATCGATGGGTACATACAGGGTGTAAACCACCTCATCACAAAGCCGTTAACCAAGCATTCTGTACACCAAACTAAGTAACTTGACGCAAAAAATATTGCTGGGAAACAACTTTTTTTTTTTGAGGTTATAAATCATGTTTTGTGGTAGAACTCAATGCAACGCACTTAAAACATTGTGCTGATGTTAAAAGTTAAAATCGTGGAGGTGTTAAAAGTTAAAATCTTACAAAAAAAACTAGTATTTAAAAAAAAACTTGTCAAAAAGTTGTAACTTTGACCCCCCATATCTCCGTAACTAGAAGGTTCCCAGGTATGGTGTAGAACAAAAAAATGGTCGCAATAATGGGGAGAACAAGTGCCTTTCGGCTTCGTGAAGAGGTGTTTTACACCCTTTATATTATTTGAACATCGAAAATTAATATACCTACGTGTAAAAATGGGTTAATTTTCAACGGTACTCCCTTGCTTGTCCTAAAATTTTTTGTCCGAAAATCATTATCCATAACACGTTTGCTTTAAACTTCAGTAACCATAATGTTCAAAATACCAATATTTTGTTTTACGTACATAACTAACTTTACTTCTAATACTATTTTGGCATAATATCGAACGCGCGCGCGCGTTGCGTTGTTTAACGCAAATAAATATTCTATTCTATTCTATTCTATAATAATTGAATCTCCTAATTTTACATGACATAAAGTCGTATGTCCTAAGCATTGTATCACATAATGTGTATGATTCCGAATGGTCATTTATAAATTTTTTGTCGCTAATAAAATCCCTAAAAGTTGAGTTTTAGAGACAGAAACGAATCGCTGTTAATCCGATTCTACGCAGTCTTGTCTGCCCTACCCCAAGAGTGTAATTTAAAATTGCGTAGTCGCGGAGGGGCGCAGCGGGCCGCGAGTCAAAAAGCAGGTGGTTGTAACACTTGCTGCACTGGCACTTGCACCGCAGCTTCGGCTTGCTGTCCGGCGAAGCCGGCCAGCCTCAGCCGCGGCGGTGAGCATTAAACCCATCTGCGACGATAAGCTCGCGTGAAGCCGCCGGAGCCCCGCAGCGCCGGAGTCGTGACAGAAATCATGCCTGCTGCATGATGCTTGCTCGTTTGCATGGTGCATGCTTGTTTGCATACTGTATGCTTGCTTGCATGCTGCACGCTTGCTTGCACGGTTGCTTGCTGCTTGCTGCATGCTTGCTTGCTTGCTGTATGCGTGTCGCATGCTTGCTACATGCGTGCCGCATGCTTGCTGCATGCTTGCTTGCATTGCAGGTCAACGCCTACATACGATCTATTTGAACAAAACAACATAACAAAGTGAAGTATCTCGAAACAAGTCGGTAGAAGAAAAAATATTGCGTGCTCTTATCTATGTAACGCCTGACTGAAGTTCATAGCAAAAACTTTGAAATACAAATTAGTTATAAGAATAGGACTTATGACTTTTATTGAAAACGGTTTTATGTCTTTTGTATATTATTGATTGTAATACTTATGACAAACGGATTTAGGGCATATGATATTTAGGGATTCCAACTTTATGGCATATGATATTATGTGTTATACATGAAAAATCCGGAGGCGCGAAGGGAGGACAACCCCCGCCCGCTGTAACAAAGCATAGGCACCCATGTTCATCTCCGCAGCTTCGGCTTACTGGTCGCCTCCGGCGGCCAGCCTCAGCCGCTAGGGCTCTCACGAGCCCTAGCGGCTGAGGCTGATTTTTATATACACTCTAGGGGTAACAGCCAAAAGACTTCGTAAATTCGGGGTGCCCCAATTCGGTTTTGGAACCATTTTGACCTATTTAATCCATGAAAATCAGAGTCCAGTGTACAAGCATAGGTCAATCATTTAGGTCTTTAAATTAAAATATTTTCTTGACAGTCAATATGTTGTGCTACTAAAGTTAGTGACAGAAACGTATCGCTGCAAGACCGACTCCACGTGGTCTTGTCTGCCCTACCCCTAGAGTGTAATTTAGAATCGCGTAGGCGCGGAGGGGTGAGGCAGCCCGCGAGCTGAGGAGCAGGTGGTTTTAACACCCGCCGCCGCAGCTGAGGCTGGCCGGCATAGCCGGCCAACAAGCGGAAGCTGCGGTGGTGAGCGTTTAGACCATCTGCGACGTTAAGCTCGCGTGCGACTGCCGGAGCCTTGCAGCGCCAGAGCCGTGACAGAAGTGGTGCTTGCATGTTGGATGATTGCTGCATTTTTTTTTCGGTATTTTAACTAGTAGGTATTTTTAACGTAGATATTATGAACTTAGATGTATTAAATGTTGATATTTTGAACTTAGGCATAATGTCATTCGATATTTTGAATCATTTGAAATTTTAATCACTCGGCATTTCAATCTTCGACGTTTTAAGCGTAGGTATAACAATTTTCGACATTTTGATACAATCGATATTTAAATTTTCGATGTTTTGCACATTGGTATTTTAAGCGTAGGTATTTTAATCTTCGATATTCAAATACGTACCCCTCCGTCACCGACCAACACCATTGCGTGCCGTACCTACACGGAGCGTCAACAATTTAATTGTTGGTGAGAATATTTTGCCAAATCTGTTGAAGAAACATGACACAGATTACTAATCTGTGTCATGTTTCTTTCCGTGTCTAATACGTTCATAGCGCGGTCATGGTATGGTACGGTATAGTGGCTAGACTCTTTTAGTCCCACTTCATCATGATCATCAGCCTATGAATGTTCCCACTACTGGCACACACGGCCACCTCACCATGAGAGGGAATGGGCTATAATCTACCACGCGGGCCCAGTTCAGATTGGTAGATGTCATGTCTTCGAATTTTTTGTTCTAGGACATGCCGGTTTCCTCACGATGTTATTTTTCAACGTTTTGAGCGCAGTGGTGATGAAATAAATTACACTAAGTAATGCGCCTTCCGAAATCACCAACCCACTTTGAGCAAGCGTGACTTCTCTATAAGAGAAGGGGCCTTTGCCCAGCTGCTTTGCAGGCCGGTATTATTATATTATTTATAATAATGCGCCTGTCTACATGGGTTCGAACCCACGACTTACTGTTCGTAAGTCGGGTCCGCAACCACTGAGCCAACGCTGCTCACCCACTTAGCTAAGCCAAATTACAATTAAACATTAGTACCGTAATAATTAATTACCAATGAATCGAACGCGACTCATCTAGTTTCAATTAAAATTTAATTTAATAAGGCAACGTAGATTGTTTTAGATTTGAAATTAATAGGTATTGCAATTATTTGTTGGGATTCATTCGTTGAACTGGGGTGTAATTGATAGAATGAATGCTGTATGAGTAAACCCTAAAAATGTTAAGATTGATTCAGAGATAAAAACAGGGTGTTAACAACCTCATCACAAAAAGTTGAAACTTTGACCCCTAATATCTCCGTAACTAGAAGGTATGGTATAGGCAGAGCTCTGTCACTCCGCGTGTAGGCATGAGATAATAATAAATTTAAATACAAACATGTTGGTAGTATTTTATTTTGAGTACTTGTGGCAACCCTATCGATTGAGCACTAAGCAGCAAGACGCCGAATAACATACGCTAACGCGTGGCGTCAAGGCACAATTTAGATCAACGCGACCTGTTTAGGTATTTAAAATGTCGGCTTTCTTTAAGATCAAAGGAGTGCAACTTCTGTACGCTAGTACTATTATCGATTCTGTGGTATAGGTATATGGCGTAGAACAAAAACCGGCCAAGTGCGAGTCAGACTCGCGCACCGAGGGTTCCGTACAAACCTGTAGGTATATAAGTAAAAGTTATGGTAATTTAAGATTTTCGGAATTTTTCCTAATGTGTACTTTATAACGTTGCTTCATGCCAAATTTCAAGATTCCAGGTCGTCTGGAAGTATCCTTTAGGTTTTGATTCCCTTGCGAGTAGTTGCGAGTTTCAAAATATGCGGCTTTAATTGCTGTATCTTTTGATTGCGTTGACGTAGAAGTTTGATTTTGTTACAGCTTAAAGATATTATAGACTTGAGTATTTGTTAAGAATTTCAATATAATACCACTACGCGTTCATGAGTAAAGGGGTAATAAGTTTAAAATTATTAAAAATATTTTTATTATATGATGTAACTAAAAATTTATGCTTTTCGCAATTTTTCCTTTATCTGTGTTATAAGACGTTGCTTCGTACCAAATTTCAAGATTCTGAGTTCACGGGAAGTACCCTGTAGGTTTTGATTCCCTTGCGAGTGTCGAAAATTTGCGGCATAAACGGGAGTATCTTTTGATCGCGTTGACTTAGAAGTTTGATTTTTTCACAGCTTCAAGAGACCATAGACTTGAGTATTTGATATGAATTTCAGCTTGATACCTCCACGCGTTCCTGAGAAAAAAGGTCTTGACAGACAGACAGACAGACAGACAGACAGACAGACAGACAGACGGACAACAAAGTGATCCTATAAGGGTTCCGTTTTTACCTTTTGAAGTACGGAACCCTAAAAATGATCGCAATGACGGAGAACAAGTGACTTTCGGCTTCGTTAAGAGGTGTTTTACACCCTTGTAGAACACATTGTGTACACGTACGCGCGACCGACGTACGCGACCGACATAAGCGTAGCAGTTTCTAAACACAAATGGCTAATTTATTAGTTAAAGAATGGCCTAGCTTGCTTCTTTATTATTTCATTTCCAAGCAACAAGTAGCCGACTCTCCGATGAGGGGAACGTACTTATTGTTTCAAGAGTTTCAAGCTCAGTGCACGATCATTTTCTGTATCGAAGACAATTCTAGAAGAAAGTTTGAGTTCTAGTTCCGTGAACTATCTCCTTAATGCAGTTCTATCAACTTTTCTCTTATTAGTAACTGTTAATGAATGCTGCTTTAAATTCAAGGACACAATAATTGAAGTACCTACTCTTTAAACTTAAAGAGTAGGTACTTCAATATTATTGTGTCCTTGAACTGGAAGCAGCATTCGCCGACTTGTGTAACTGTTGAATGAAATATGTACCTAGTTAATTTTAAATGATACAACTAACTATCTTTAAAATATCTGAATCGTTGGTCTAGCGCAACTGCTGAGTATGAGGTCCTTTTTGGGTGGGAAATCCATCCATGTTCCTTCCTCGCCCTTTATGTTCCGGGCCGCGGTATCTGAGTATGAGATCCTGGATTCGATTCCAGATCGGGCAAAGTTTTATTGGATTTTACCATCAGGAATTAAACTCAATGTAACGCACTCAAAACATTGAGCTGGTGGATGGATTAATTAGTATGGGGGTGGTAAAGGTGTTGAACGTAAAAATCTTACATTAGAAAAGGGTATTAAAAAAAATCTTGTCAAACAAACAGAACTTTGATACGCAATATCTCCGTTCCTAGGTACGGTTTAGAACAAGTGCCTTTTGTCTTCGTTAAGCGTCTTTTTACACCTTTTATGTCCCAGCCCAGAAGAGCAAACGGTACTGGCTGATATTTGGTTGATATTTACGCTCCATCACCAAAAAAACACAATACAAAAGGCCACCCTAAAATGTATAAAAGACAAAAAAAATAATTTTACCATATGCACCGCGACCGTCCTTTGTTTTTACCGTCAACTTATAACATCTGTCACATATGACGCGAGTTACCTCTCACGTAGAGACGTTTTATTTTCTTGGTTTCACTGTCATACATCTGAAAGAAAATGGAGTAATTTTTCATGATTTCTTTTTCCGGGTTTCGGAAAATATCAGGTGTCTTGTGTTGTGAGATGATTTTATCGTGGTAGATTTGGGATAAGCAGGCTTAGCGTTATCTGTGTAATACTAGTACTTACTGTACTTACAAAATAATTTTTTCTTTTATTATTTACCATGCATTTTAAGTTATTGAGTAAAATAAGTTATCATAACTGTTTTAATGAGACCCACTCGCCTGGTTCCTGAAACAAAGCATCATAGACCTAGCCTATGCCCAACTATGTTGGTATGGGTACGTAAAGGACATATTTTGGAAAAAAGGACCTATTGAGAAAAGACATTATAAGAAAGGACATTTTGAGAACAGGACATTATGCGCTGAGACGGTCCCGTCTGGTAACTTTCCCGTTTCGGAAAGTCTTTTTTCACTTTTTCTGCGTGCAGAACAAGGTTGTCCTTTACTATTTTAATCTTCTTACATTGATTCCAGTTTCGTCAACCTTTTTTTTTTGGTACAGTCAATTCCTATTGCTACAAGAAAATCTCTCGGTGTTCAGTCTAAGTAGATGCAGCTGACTATCAGTTTTTTAAATGGAGTTACTGCTTATGAATCGCACAAAACACAACTACAAAACATGGACTATACAAAACATGGAGGGGCCCACCCATCCATAAACTGACCTCGGCAAGCCTTGCTTAACCAAGAAGATTGACTATAGCATGTATCCGTCTGTTATTATTCAATCACGAACGTTCAAAGGCCATAACCCATACAAAAAGTCACCAATCACCGTGAAATCGTATTAAATCGGCACCGATTCAATTTGGCACGATAACTCTCATCCATTTGTGAATGTAAACAGGGTAGGTTCTGATTACAATAAACATTCGACTTGATTATTCGACGTTTCATCATTTTGAGTGGTTGTTCGGTGATCAATCGATTGAGGGTCTCGATACTTTACGATACCCCGAGCCGTGGGTGTCTTTCAAAGTTTTATTGTGTAACGAAATTAAAGTATTATTGCGGTTTATTTATGGACTAATCTTACAAAACATACAATATGATAAACAAATGATGTGCATTTGTAAAAAAAAAATTACAAACGTTCTTAAACATCTATTTGTCAAACTTGGTGAGACCGGTGTTTCGCACCTGATTACTCTGAAATGAAACTGCCGAAACAAACTAATCTTGACTGATGACCTGGTGAAGGCTGCGGGAATCCATTGGATGCGAGTCGCACGGGACCGGTCAAAGTGGCGACACGTGGGGAGGCCTAGGTCCAGCAGTGGACGTCTTTCGGCTGAAATGATGATGATGTTAATCTTGGTTAACTCATATGAGGAATATGCAGATTAGTATCTGAGATGGTCTATTGAAGATAGAACCACGCAGATTTGAATAGACCTGTCCAGTCAGCAGTAAGGGTACCCGAAACTGTTTGTCAGACTTCCTAACGACCGACAAAAAATGGCAGCCGTGACCAATGGCTTAACGTGCTTTGCGAGGCACAGAGGAAACTCGATATGTAGTGGGTGGTCACCCATCCACAGACCAACCTAAGCAAGCACGGCTTAACCTTGTAATGTTTGTGTTTTATACTTACGTTTTTGACTGTTATAATCTGAAATTTTAACATACAAGAACGTACCTAGTATCTGCATGGCCATTACGTGGAGGTTTAGGATAACCTTAAGATCACCCAGAGTGGCTATTATTATTTAGCCGCGAGCAAACTAATAGTCTACGCAAAAGATTATTAAAATTTGGAGATTAATTATACTAAGACACTGGGAAACGACGTTTTTTTTTTCACTCACAAGAAGTACTAAGCTTCCGTGAATTGAAGATGGTATTTCGATAGTTAGTTTTTAAACTTCATTTCAATTATGTACAATATGGTAGCTACTGACTCCCTTGAGTGTATGCAAGCCTAGTACCTACTTTTGGTCTCTAAAAAGACGATTATAATCATTTTTTTTTTTTCGGATGAGAAAATATCCAAATTGAAGAAGTTGAAGAATTCAAATAACTAGGTATTACTTTGGACTCACATTTAAATTGGAAAAAACATGTCGAAACGACTAGAATGCTTGGTTGACGGTTTCGTGATGAGGTTGATTACACCCCGTATATCACGAGGGTGAGAGCAGCGGTGGCCCAGTGGTAGCGGCCCCGACTTACATACAGTAAGTCGTGGGTTTGATCCCAGGCAGGAGCATTACTTTGTGTATTTTATTTCATCACCGCTGCTCTCAAATACGGTAAAGGAAAACTATGTGAGGAAACCGGCATGTCCTAGAACCAAAAATTTGTTGACATGTGGCACTTTAAAGATGATATACCTTGCCTTATGTCAGTCTATATTTAGTTACTGCATAGTGTCGTGGGGTTCAGCTGCTAAAACGTTTCTGATTGCTGCTGAACGTACACAAAGAGCTATCCTAAAGGTCTCTCATAGATTAGGAATCCGTTACCCCACTGAAACGTTATACTCGTATCAAGAGACTAGAGTGCTTACGGTGCGCCAACTTTAGACCGCGGCTGCCACAGTGGTTATGGACAAGCGCACGCGTAGAAACCCTAGGTAGAACAGAGTTACCTGCAAACTTAAGTTTGAAAAGAAAACATTCTCATACATTGGGCCCCATCTGTATGAAAAAATCAATACAAAGTTAAAAATTCTCCCCATGACCAAGTTTGGGTGCAAAAAAGAAGTCCAGGAATGGTTACTCGGACTTAATAATAACGCAACAGAAAACCTACATGCAATATTGAGTACTAGTCTACACACCAACACATACACTAACTTTACTAACACTACCTAATTCGTATCATATACACATATCATGAGTTACCTTTAAGTTTCATTTTATTTTATGATTGGAACCGCTGCATTTGATACATGTTCATAATGAACCATATTTGTCGAGAGAGACTGGATCCTGCGACACAGGGTGTCCTAGTGCGGGATCCAGTGTCACATCCTATTGTAACACTTTCTTTGATACATTAAAAAAATATTATTATTTATTTATCTACCAATCCGCACTGAGCCCACGTGATGCATTATACTGTAGCCCTTTTCTGAGAGGCCTCCTCCCACTGAGAATAGAGAGGGGGCCTGCGTCCCAGCAGTGGGAACATTAATAGGCTGATGATGATGATACCACAAAGATATACATATAAAGCACTATAAATACAGCTGGATATAGTAATAATATTTTAGTGTAATTAAAAAAATTGTGAGTGCTTTTCTAGCTGTTCACTTCGCTCCATCGTACAAGAAGCCTTCAGAACTTTTAAATACGATCAACTACTAAGAATTGTAAGCTGTACTATTAGAAGTCAAAGAGACGTTTTGAAAACTGAGTTAATTTAATTGGTTGTTCGTACCAGCTCGCTTTCTGAAGCATCCCAAGTATTTATCTTTGTTCTGTCTCATTATTAAAACTCCTTCGTTTGCATTTTACTTGCTGGCTGGTCTTTCGAATTTATGCGACAATTTGCAGTTTTTGCGGAAAAGAAAAAAATCACAAATGATAAGGGCTTTCGCATACTATTGACAAGACTGTCTTTTAAGGTGAAAGCGTCAGGGTGGCCCGCGAAATTCAAATTTTCTTGGGTTTTTATTTTTTTAAACTTGGTAATTACCTATTTAATTTGTTTTTTTCTAATTCAGCTTTCGCACACTATAGACAAGACTGTCTTTAGACAGACAAATACCCTACTTAGTGCGAGCGAGACACTATGTAGTCCCTTTAGCAATAGGGTAGCCCGCGAAATTCAAATAGCTGGGTTGTATGTTGGTGGAAGTACCGTTCGCGGCTGTGGGTCGTATGTGGTTGCAGAATCGTAGTCATCAGAATCATCAGTGCAGCTCTCCATGTTCATGAAAGTCGAGGAACGAATTTTTCACTGTCAAAGTCGTTCCTCGACTTTTATGAACTTTGAGTGTTGTGTTGATTATTTTGATGATTATAATTCATTCTGTGACTGCATATATCTTGCAGCCGTGAACGATGTTTTCATCAGCGTACAACTTGGCACTGCCCTGCAAATTGCAAAAAAACGTTGTAAAATTTGAATTTCGCGGGCTACCCTATTGCTAAAGGGACTACATAGTGTCTCGCTCGCACTAAGTAGGGTATTTGTCTGTCTAAAGACAGTCTTGTCTATAGTGTGCGAAAGCTGTAGTAAGAAATTAGAAAAAAGTAGGTAATTACCAAGTTTAAAAAAATAAACAGTAGGTCTACTAAAGACTGCTTTGTGGGTTTAGTGGCCATGTGCGCAAATGGGTTTGGTTCGGTTTTTGGGTTGGGAATATTTCAAAAACATTCCACAAGAAATTTGGTTTTAGTATCGCACTTATGAATTGTAAGTTAGTGGTTTTAAATCAGGTCGACAACTCGGCACAGCACGTCATGTCCTTTCATTTACATCTCGGTTACTGCATCATCTCACTCTTCACAGAGTCAATCTTTTTTTTTTTGATGCGTTGTTTAAATCTAGAGTGCAATTGTTATGTACTTACATACTTTCTTTAAATATTTTTTTTCAGATTAGTCTAATCCATTATTTATTTTTGAATCTAATGTACAAAAGACCATAAATATTTATTTTAACTACCACTAAAAAAAAATACTTTAAAACCTGTCAACCAGACAGTAATTTATGTTCTGTTTTTAATAAATAAAAACTTTTTTGCAAAAAATATAACCGACTTCACACAAAAAAGTGAAAAATAACTTTAGCTTCAGAAGTCGGTGACCTTTGTTTGATTGATTTAGTTTTTTTGTCACCGACTTCTGAAGCTAAAGTTATTTTTCACTTTTTTGTGTGAAGTCGGTTATATTTTTTGCAAAAAAGTTTTTATTTTTCACTTTTTAATGGTTCACATGTGCTTACCCTTTCACAGCGTATCGGTGTGATTTTTTGTTATGAACTGGTGTAAACAATAGACAGACGTGAGTCTTCAGCGATCCCAGTACATTTGCTATCATTTATTAAGGAGTTCAGTTGCCTATCTTCCGAAGTCACCAGATCTTTATCAAATCGAAATGGGATCACTCCGAGAAAGTACTCTGCCTAAAACTACCCAAACCGCTTCTGGTGTGCCTATACAGTTAAGGAGTTACCTCTATTTCTCCGGGATCCCATTGAATGGAACTTTACACGTCTAACTGTCGAAATCTGGGTGTATTGTATACTTCTGCGTACCCCCTCAGAGCATACAGGTGTGATGTTACGTCATGATGTTGTATAAACAATAAACAACCAAGCGATTGCAGCAATTACTGCAGCTTTGCCGTGTATTTTTGAAGAGTTCCATTTATATCTCCGAAGATCAGCATAAGATCTTAACCAAATTGACATGGAACCACACGGAAAGTACCCGCTTTCGAATAAAAGAAGAATCATCAAAATCGGTTCACCCAGTCGAAAGTTCTGAGGTAACAAACATTGTCGAAATCGGGGTATATTGTACACATCTGCGTACCCCCTCAGAGCATACAGGCGTGATGTTACGTCATGATGTAGTATAAACAATGAACCTACAAGCGGATGCAGCAATCTCTGCAGATTTCTCGTCTATTTTTGAAGAGTTCCATTGTATATCTCCGAAGATCAGCATCAGATCTTCAATAAATTAAAATGGGACCCAACGGGAAGCACCAGCTTTCAAATAAAAAAAGAATCATCAAAATCGGTTCACCCAGTCGAAAGTTCTGAGGTAACAAACACAAAAAAAAAAAAAAAAAATACAGACGAATTGAGAACCTCCTCTTTTTATTAGAAGTCGGTTGAAAATGATAATCCAGTGACATCACTTTGACTAGGCGAGTAATCAATAAATTACCCAGCAGTTTCAATAATAATAAATGACTTTAAAAAATCAATATCACCATCTCCTTTGCTTTGTTTTTAGTTCAAAGAAAATTCACAAATTCAGTCGGCCCTCTCAAAGATATTTACAATTGGCTCCTTGTTCTAAAATAATTAATTAATTGCCTTTGAGCTGGCTGAGTTGGTTTTGTTAATAAAATGTAGCCGTACGCAGAATACGCGTTTTGAACGTGGAGTTCGTATAAAATGTAGGTAAGGTTTTCAAGGGAAATTATAGTAAAGATTTTTGAATGATAAATTATTGTAAGTGGAGGTTCAAATTGTTTTGTTGTAATAGGTATAGACGTGACATGGAAAACCCTAACTAAATTGTATAAAACCCCGAAGCCGAAAGGCACTTATTTTCCCTATTATTGCGATCATTTTTTTGTTCTACTTACTACTTACTTACTACCTTCTAGTTACGGAGATATTGGGGGTCAAAGTTCCAACTATTTGACAAGTTTTTTTTTTTTTATATAAAGGTTTTGATTGTAAGATTTTTACTTTATACACCTCCACGACCCCCGTACTATTCAATCCATCCAACATCACAATGTGTTAAGTGCGTTACATTGAGTTCTACCACAAAACATGATTTTCTACGTACGAGTTTATTCGAGTTTTCACTTGCATGGTTGTTCTTGAAATGAAAACTTCTTTAGGCGCTTTGAGCAGTTTTTGGGTGCACAAAAATCACGGAACTCGCGTGACTTTCGCCTACGATTCGTAGCACTCGTAGCCGATCGCTACGAGTGCTACGAATACGCTACGGCGTAGCACCACTTAGGCGTGGCATGCGCGGGGCACAACCCGTAACAGATATAGATTACTTACTTAGTTTTCACTTTTATCGGCAGTCCCCAAAGACTGCCCCGCGTGTTTTTTTTTTTTTTATTACAGAACTATCAGAGCAAATTTCAGCAGAAACGAATTTATTTAATTGGTATGTAAACTACTTGGTTAGTCTATAAATCGCAAGCACGGCTGCAGAGCATGAGGTCCCAGTTCCCGGTTATTGGGTTTTTACAACAGGAATTTCTCAGTAGCAGCCACGGAGTCAGGACTTGCGGCCCGGTTGATGCCAAAAGGTTCGGCCCCAATAACATCGGACTTAAACATAACTGGCGAAATGGGTGTACTATTAGATACACCTCTGCCTAACTAAGTGACGTACGTACCTAATAAAGCTCTCACTGAGAGAATGTTTCACATTTTATAATTGAACGAAAATACACTTTCTCAAAGAAAATACCGGCTTTGTTAACGAAAATATTCCTATCAATTTAGAGAGTCTTTGGAAACCTCTTTAAAGTTGAGCCAACATAATGCCACTAATCAATTGGGCTGAAAAGTCACAAAAAACGGGAAATGTGTTAAATTTGCTCGCTAAGGGTTCCGTACTATGAAAACTACTACAGTTTACTTATCGTCTTATTATTTGCCATGGTAAAAATTTTACTTGCATATTTGGTGAAAGATTTTTCTGGCCAACTATTTCGTTAAAAAAGATTTTTCTCTGATATAAAAAAACGGACAGCCTTTCAGACAAAAGAGTAGCCTAAAGGCAGTGGTTCGCGCTGCGACAGACACAGGATACCGAGACTGGAGACCGAGACGGGAGACTCCGACCGTTACTTGACTTTATGCAATGTATAGACTTTTTTGCAAAAAATAGAACCGACTTCAAAAAAGTGAAAAATAACTTTAGCTTCAGAAGTCGGTGACCATTGTTTGATTGATTTATTAAGTTTTTTTGTCACCGACTTCTGAAGCTAAAGTTATTTTTCACTTTTTTGAAGTCGGTTCTATTTTTTGCAAAAAAGTTTTTATTTTTCACTTTTTAGTGGTTCACTTGTGCTTACCCCTTCACAGCGTACCGGTGCGGTGGCGTGATGTTATGTTATGTACTGGTGTAAACAATAGACAGACAATAGATTTCAGCAATCCCAGTCCATTTGCTATCATTTATTGAGGAGTTCCGTTCCATATCTCCGAAGTTCGTTATCAGATCATGACAATATTTCTATGGGACCAACTTGGAAGCATACCCTTTCAAACAAAATAAGAATTTATCAAATCGGTTCAGGCGTCTTCGAGTAATCGGTGAACATACATAAAAAAAATATATATATATATATATACATACAGTCGAATAGAGAACCTCCTCCTTTTTGGAAGTCGGTTAAAAAGAGACTGGCAGTCTTGCAGACAAACCGCGTGGTAATATGCATACGGTTTTATTCTTACCCAGTCATAACTAGACCCTAAAAAAGAAATCGCACATTCAATTTTGGAACCACAAAAAACATCTTAAAACAGCCAAAAACATTTCAATATGGCGGAAATTCTATATCCTGAGGAAACTAGATCACGGTGCAAATCGTCGGGAGTGCCTGTAAATTTTGTTACTCGGACCCGTAAAGCCGAATTAGGCCGAATCAATCCGAAGTTGGGCCCACGTGCCGCCGGTAAAAAGGAACTCAGTTTTATTTGCACCCCGGGCTTTTTCAGGCACCACTGCTAGGGGATATCTGATGAATATAAATAGGAAGTTATTAATGCTGTCATCTGTTTTTTTTTCGTTTTTGGAATACGTATTGTTTATACATATATACGTGGTATTTTGTTTTTCAGGCTAGTGCGCTTTTTAAGTTTGTAGTGGGTAATGAAGCAAAAAGAGTTAGGTTTAATGGATCTCTTTTAAAGAGTGATCACTACACCGTATTATGCGAGCCAAATAATAATAGTACTATTAAGACGCCATTTTGTTCCGCAATACTCGCAAACTTCATTACCAAAGCGAACTAATTTGACAACAGTCGTGTGAAGTTGGCAGCAAGCGCGATACTATTCTTAGTTGGTTCGCATAGTACTACAACATGGCCGTGCTATGAACAAATCACGGAAGAAACATGACACGGACGATTATGCCCACCAGAACGTATCAACAACGTATCGCACCCGTTTATAACGATAGGGGGTAAGCTTATCACCATCACCCGGGCACAAGTCAGAAATTCCTGATGGAAAAACCCAATAACACTTCGCCCGATCCGGGAATTGATCTCAGGGCTTCATGTTCAGAAGTCGCTACCAACAATTCCTAAGCCTACGGGCTTTTACTTAACTCCATGACATCATCATCTTGAGCTAAACCGCAAATTCCGTGATTAAAAATGTTCAGTGTAATAAACCTACTTAGGGGTCTACCTCCAGGCCAATTTCCTGAACAGCCATTTACCCCTATTAGTACTGAGGTCAGATTTATTTTTTTCATTTCCAATTTACATAGAAATATGAAAGTAGCTGGCCGGTTTATGCTAAATTATTTGGTAATATGGTCGACCCGATGGTTCAATTTGTGTTAGGGTGCGTCCATATTTCGATATTTTGCTGAACTGGGCCTATTTGGTGCAGCCGTGAGGCACCTTTTCTTTTTTTGGATGAGAAATCATCGAATGACTCCTTCCACTCTAGGCGGAGCGGGAGGGAGTGTCAGACTTTAAACTCATCCATGTTCATTCCTCGCCCTTTATGATCCGGGGCCATGGTATCTCTTTCGAACAGTCCCGCAGCCCCGGCAGCCGTGAGGCACCTACCAATGCTACATTTTTCAGTTCACTTTTTTTTTCTTTTTTGTTATGTAAGTTTTGTTTTTATTTAACCCTCTTTTGTTTTTTTTTGTTTCAAAGGTGAATTAGTCGGGAGTTTTCTTAGCTATGTTGTAAATCGGTCCAAAATAGCAGCTGCCACAAAATGGCAGATTACATATTTTTCACAACTCCTTCGTTACTCGTATGGGTATTGAATGAAAGGGCTTGACTAGTAGAAAATTAAATATTGTACACTAAACAACGAGGAAATTGAAGAATTCTAAGAAACGTAATGAGATGAGGATAGTGGAGTGATGACTGGTACCTAGGACCTAACGAATTATTTTTCATTTAACTTTTAGTACAGACGCCTGCAGGTCAATCTACCCGAATCTGTCAAATTTAAAGGATATTGGCATTATGACGGTACATTGTCAATACATCTACGAAAACATAATGTACGTTAGAAAAAATTTGCATCATATTGGTAAAAGAGGTGACGGACATAAATACAGTACTAGAAATAGGGACCAATTAGTTCAGCCAGGCTTTAGACTCGCTAAAGTAGACTCATCTCTCATGAGGTACTATATAACATCTCAACATGAATGATGTAACCAAGATTTTGTAACAATATTTTGATTTAAAAGAGTGTCCATGGAGTTTCTTGCCCGTTCTTCTCCATAGAGATCTACGCTAGGGAATGGGCAACTACAGTACTTTCACACAACTGGCCTATTTGAAATAAATGCTTTGATTTTGATTTTGACAATCGAACGTGAACCTTCCGACTTTGTGATAAAGTTGAAAATCTTTCGCAGAAATTTTCAGATTGTTGTAACTTGATGTGCTGGCGTCTGTACATTATTAACTACATTATTATGTGTCGTACTTGTTATTGTGTGCATTTGTCGCATGTACCAAATAAATGTATTCTTTTTCCTGTCTTTCATATTGCGAGTTGGCGTATATCATGCACGAGGACTACGAACACCTAAGCAGTGGGATTTCTGAACAGAGAAAACACGTGAGCACAATATTGACTGCCTAGTTGGTCTAGTGTCTGGTTTTGGGTTTGTTCCCAGGTCAGGCAAAAGTGTTATTGACAGAGAAATTAGTACATCCACAGAGTCTAAAGTGCCCGGTTGATTGCAATAAGCTTGCCCCATTCCATGGGATTTGAACATAACTAACGAAATGTCCTTGCCTGAATCTTGATAATCGTGATGTCATGTGTGAGCACATTCTTTTTGTGAAGCGTTTTACTTTTGGTTTTGATTTTTCTTGCTATCCTATTGGGGTCCAACGTACAGGAACTGGAAGAAAAATCTTGGAATTTCTCTCCAGTAAGTCCTGCCATCTCTTATTCGTTTCATTTTACGTACCATAAGTTTAAAAATATGTTACAATGGGCTTACAGCTAAGAACAATTATGGACCCTGTTAGGGCACAGCGATAAACAAGATTAACATAAAAGTTTAAGTGTTTTTACAAACAGAGGGTACGTAACAAATTTATCAGAGTAACATACTATAGGTACTGCACGGTAGCAATTAAAGACATAGTAATGGCATAAATCTTTGTTTACTTTGCAATGAAATTAAACAAAAATAACAGCTAATATTATAATATAGCTTTCATGTCATGTCTTAGGGATATAATAATTATTTTTTTGCTTCTGACATCAACTTTATTTTTTTAATTTAATTCATTGCTATATTTAATTTAATGTTTTTATTTAATTTGGTTTGTACCGTTGACATTTATTTCTGAAATTTTATTATTTTTGTCATCGAATTAACTTTATTTATTTATTAATCAATCAGCTGACTGTAAATTGACAAAAGTGTTGTATATTATTGGTTTGACTCTCATAAGGCTCAATGACCAGAATTAAATGAATTTTATTTTATTTATTATTAAAGCTAATGGCAACAATACCACATCTTAAGCGTATCCATGACAACGCTCGCTTTTGAATAACTTACAATAACTTTTTGAATATCTAACTAAAGAAAATGTACGGTAAGGACGCATCTTTATAAGATCTACTTTATTGTAAGCTAAATGTTAAGGTTAGGTCCTATATTATTCCCATGTTGGTCCGATAGCGCAGAGGTTTTATTCAACGAAATACGATGTCTATAAATGAAACTGTGGTCACTCGTTCAATATATTTTTTCTTATTTGAAATCAAGAAATAAAAAAAGAAAAAGCATTTATTAGCCCGTTTAGGACAAGACACATCAAAATTAACGTATTTAAAACTGTTAAAAATAAAAAAAAATAAAAAAATATCGAGTATAGTTGGTAGGATAGCGAAAGTTGACTGGCCATCCTGAATCTAAGATTCTAGAAAAAAACTTAGTAACAAAAACATTGCCAGATTTTTAACAGGTGAATGTTTATTATACTCGACAGCAACGAAACTTAAAAGGAGGGTAATAGTTTATTTTTCTCGTTTTGATTAATCTACTTTTAGAATGCTTTAAAAATATCGTCAATCACTGGACGCCAGAAGGAGCAAATCATCGTCTAGATAGACCGGGGCGAAGGTGGTGTAAGAATGCCATTTTGTTTGAAAGCATGGCCTAAGATCGCACAGGGAAGTGCTCAAAGTTTTTTTTTCGGATGGAATATCATCAAATACCCCCGCTCTGGGCGGAGCCGAAGGATGTGATGATCCATTCATTGAAAGAGATACCGCGGCCCTGGAACACAAAGAGCTAAGAAGGAATTCTTAGCCCTTTGTGTTCCAGGGCCGCGGCTCCTCTATCAAACAGTCCCGCAGCCCCGGCAGGATAGCTCTCTACCCTGAGTTTCTCTAATTATGACGACGAAAGGGATGGCCTGAATCCAGCAGATGGATACTAAAAAGGTAACCAAAATCTTTGTCTGTGTCTTTATTAATATCTTTATCTAGGTCTACAAAACTTAGGAGGAACTCGTGGCTAAATAATATTAGCTGCTCGGGTCGATCTTCGTCGTGCTTCCCTCGGGTGGTCTGTGGATGGATGACCACCCATCCACAGACCACCCTAGTCACACCCTTACATAGCGAGTTTCCTCCGTGCCTCAGGGAGCACGTAAAGCAGTTGGTCTCGGCTGTCATTTGTACATCTTTGATAGTCGTTACAGGTAATAGTCAGTGGCCCAAAAAGTCTGACAACCAGTCTTACTAAGTGGTATCGTATTATTCAGTACTAACTGGGTTGTGAAGGTCAGATAGGCAGTCGCTCCATGTAAAATACTGGTAAAGAAATGTCTAGGCAGATAGGCAGATAATGATCTAGATCTATAAACACATTAACAGACCAAACCTAGCCTCAGACTGAAACGATGCGATCAAACCGCTGACGGCTACCCATAAAATCTTAACCGAAGCATTTAATTTACTCCATCTACAGAACGAATTTCATCTTTATGTCTTTGAAATAAGCTTTCACATCGTACAGCAGCCAATAAAAAACAACGTAAAACTTTTTGTTAGCAGTAAATTAAAATAATCTCTCATCGTGAACACTTTATGGGCCTAAAGAATTTATTCAACATCAGGTATCAAGTAGAGTGGTCTATAAATTATCTATTGAGACTGTATAATCCTTTTTTACGGACTTTTTATGTCGTCACGTTTTTTAATTATCCTGACAACTGAAATTTATTTATAGAGCCTCTGGTAACCCCTTTCAAAGCGTTTCGTATTTCTACAACATCTTTCAATGTCTGTTGAAAGCCGTGATTGACAAAAGCTTTCGAAAAGCCATTCTGTTCATTTCGATTTTCGAAAACATGTCAATCCAGTACATTTTTGACTTTTCTACCAACGGAAGAACAGAGATACGGATACCCGAACAAATTGTTTTGCTTGCACATTTATTTTGTGAACCGCTAATTTGTGGAATTCACTGCCGACTTCTCTGTTTCCCGGTCATTATAATCTGGATCTCTTTGAATTTCAAATGAATCGGCTTTTTCTAGGCTCGCTCAACTCTTGGCCGAATCATCGCTGCTAGAATGACATAGTGTCTAGGGCTTCTTGTTATTTCGTAATAACTTCAAACTTATATTTTCGTATTAACTTAACTAACCTGAGAAGCTCGTGGGTAAATAATAACAGCCGCTCGGGCCGATCTTTAGGTTAAGCCGAGCTTGCCTAGGTTGGTCTGTGGATGGGTGACCACCCTTACATACCGAGTATCCTTCGTGCCTCGGAAATCACGTTAAGCTGTTAGTCCCGGCTGCCATTTGTCCATCTTTGACAGTCGTTACAGGTAGTCAGTGGCCCAAAAAGTCTGACACCAGTCTTACCAAGTGGTATCGTATTACCCAGTGTTAACTGGGTTGTGGAGGTCAGATAGGCAGTCGCTCCATGTAAAATACTGGTATTCAGCTGCATCCGGTTAGACTGGAAGCCGACCCCAACATAGTTGGGAAAAGGCTAGGCAGATGATGATTTTTGTATTAACTTGTTGTTTAATATGTCGCTTAATATTCGGTAGGTGTGTGCCTACAAAACTTCTGAAGTGATTCTTAGAGATTTACACAGTAGAATAATAATGAAATGTTGAAACTATATTCTAAATCCAGATTACTTGGCAAAATAACAATGTCACTTCAGTAACCACAAAATGTAATAAGCTATAAGAACAATGTGGTTTCCTATTACTTGCTGATGAAAGAGTAGCCACAAACGGGTCTTTGTACGTTAATAGAACCTTCAAAACTAATATAATAACTGTTAAGGCGCATTTAGACTATATTAGTAGTGCGCAAAAAAATGTTTCTAAGCAAAAATTCTAATAATGTGATGCAAAATTAGTTTTAATTCCGCGAATAAAATCCGGGCTTGGATGTAAGATGCAGTGCCGCCCTCTCACCTGCAAAAATATGCTCATGCAGGAAAAGTAATAATAATTAGCATGCAATGCACCAAAACCTGATCTCAACACATGTTTCACCCCTGCCCGGGGCATACTCAAAAGATTTTGGCTCGACAACCGCTTATCACATCCAATAGTCACTTCTGTTCCTTAGCTAAGTCTTCGTTCCTTCTGAGAGGTCTACGATGAGAATTTTATACCAAGTATTAAGTTTGCCGAAGATTTATTGGTAATAGATTAATAATTAATCTATTTTAATCTATTTTATTTTATTCATATCGGTACTGAAATAAAATAAAACTCGAGTTTGAGACGCCTGGGTGTTCTGCCGTTCTGCCGTTCCGGGTCGTCTTATACTTTTGGACCTTCTGTGTGATTCTGTAAGACCTCATTCAAAACTTCGAATCTGAATCCGCTGCGAGTTTCTTGATTGGCATTCTAAAAACTCGGTTGATAATTCGAATTTACACTAGCGCCGCCCTTACGAGCGTGTCAGCAAGTTAAACTAAATTGACAGGGAGATTTTGACAGATAAAGCATGAGATGACAAAAGAAGTAGCATTCTGTAAGGTAATTCCCCCGTCACTTCCCGTGACTAGGTAATGCTTAGAGAATGCAAAATCAAGGTCTTTTTGAACCTTGTGCGAAGTGAAAGTGATGTGAGATGCGAGTTGTTGTTTGAATTTTACAGAATCGACCGGCTTTTCAGGGACCGATTCTGATCTACTTATCGGTCAATTAGGATCACAAAAATAAACGCTAAGAAACAAGTGAACTTCTATGAGAAACGTGTCTTGCCCTTACATCAGAACCTTCGTTTCAGACCACATCATACATTATTCTACATCCTTAGATGCTGTGACTGGTGCCAGATCCAATAACTAGAGGGTTTGGGTGTTAAAGCCTGCGTATAATTAATATACAGACCTTTGAGGTTCATTATGTACTCCAGTATAATATCTAACCGGGAATTTACAGTGAAATTGAAACTGAATTGAAGCTGTTGGTCTCGACTGTTGTTCACAGATCTTTGACCTTCTTTACGGGTAGTCCAAAAGTCTGATAACAAGTTTTTCCAAGGGGTCTTGCCCAATTAGCTATTGAGTTCTGGAGGTAGTTGCTGTATGTAACGAGATGACTTGAAGATAATTGGGAAAACGGTAGATAATTACCGTTTCCCTAACTGTCATCATCATCATCGTCTTTTCAGTCAAAGGACTTCCACTGCTGGACATAGGCCTCCCCCAAGTGTCGCCATATTGACCGGTCCAGTGCGACTCGCATCCAGCGGATTCCCACAACCTTCACCAGGTCCACCAAGTGGCAGGTCTTCCAACGCAAAGTCTTCCGGTTTGCTGTCGCCACTTCAGAACTTTTTGGCCCCATCCTATCCTTCCAACTATCTTTAGGTCATAATGAGCAGCAATAATGGATTTTCAGAAAGTAAGTATACGTTCTCATGCGCAAGTCTGACAAGCACTTGGCCGTTATTTTTAAACTTTTGCTCAGCACTGCACCACACAGATTGACAGAACTATCTTTGCAGCTGCGCCACAACACAGTTTTCTATTGCTAAAGGTAGCTGTTTCGTAATTATCTCAAAATAAATTGCAGCAGTACTTACCTTTGACATTTTTAGCGTAAAAGGTAGGTTGGCATACAAAGTAGCCTCCCACCTGATAAAATGCAAGTAGTAACTACTTCAACGAACACTGCACGTGATACACCCACGTTAACATTGCAAACTTATAGATGACTAGCTGACGACACGCGGTTTCACCCGCGTCCGTGGGAGTACGGGAATAAAATATTGCCTATGTTCGCTGATAATGTATTTGTCCCCGTAAAATTGTCATTGTAATCTCTCTAGCGAGATTGTAAACTCTCGAAATATTGTCAAGTGAACTTACTGCTTACAATATAACGCTTAATTTTTCGGTAGATTGTAATCTATCGAAGTGAAACCGTAATATTGTGAAATGCATGCGACGGAAGTATCTCTGCCGCCATAATCAGGACTTGGGGCACCCCCACGTTAGATTAGTTAGGTTCCTTTAAACCCTGCTGACAGAAATAGACCGTCGTCGACTACGCTTTTTAGAGGAATATAAAGTGTTTTGAGGTATATTAATCAGTATTTTTCAAGCATGGTACATTATCTTTTCATGAGAGTGGTACCATGGGGAAAGGAGGACCCCTCCTTCCCTCCCGCTCCTGCACACCGTGCGAGTTGACTTCCTTCGCATACATTTTACAATACTTGTTGCGGTTTCACTTTGATAGATTACAATCTACCGAAAAATAATGCCTTATATTGTAAACAGTATGTTCGTTTGACAATTTTACTGTGACATATCTATCCATTGCTGAAAAAAAAAATCGGTCTTGTAGTTTTTAAGTTTATTCGTTACATGATACAAAAATACAAATCTTTCCTGTATATAATATTAGTATAGATATTAAAAACTCTATAGCCGTGCATGCAATTTCACAAGCTCACTTCACTACAAGTATGTACTGGAGCCAGAAATAGAATAGGGACATGCATGTCTAAAAATAAGTCTTGAGGAGCTCGTAGCTGAATAATTCAGCTGCTCGGGTCGATCTTTAGGTTAAACTGTGCTTGCCTAGGTTTGTTTGTGAATGGGTGTCCCATTACATATACATAACGAGTTTCGCTCCGTTCTTCGAAAAGCTCGTTAAACAGTTGGCCCGGGTGTCATTTGTAGATTTTTGATAGTCGTTACAGGTAGTCAGTGGCCTAAAAAGTCTGACAACCAGTCTTACCAAAGGGTATCGTGTTACTCAGTACTGAGCTGGGTTGTGGAGGTCAGATAGGCAGTCGCTCTATGTAAACTACTGGTATTCAGTTACATCCGGTTAGATGAAAGCCGACCCTAACGTAGTTGGGAAAAGGCCGGCAGATGATGATGTTTAAAATGAAACAACGAAAATTAAAATATTATTTAAACCTAAAAGATTGTCTTACCAAAAATATCCAAAAAAAACTGTTGTAGGCGTAAACCCGAACTCAGAACAAAATGCGATAGTAAATAAATCTCCATAGTCTACCAAAAAAAAGTCTGCAATCCGAACGAAATAACAGAAATAAAATAAATTTAAAAGGAATTCCTTAAGCCCCTTGGAGACGACGCAGAGCAATTATAAAAGATTTTAGAGCCACTTACAGAATAGGTACAGAATTCTTAAGGTATCTGTTTCTTTTTCAGCGATATCAGGTTTCTTTTTTACATTTTTATAAGGTCACGTTTCGAGTAGGAAGTTTTGCGTGAAAAAATGCTGTCGTTTTTCGAATCATTAATTTTTCCTTGGAATTAAAAAAAAAATGATTTTTGACTGCCTCGTTGGTTCTAGTGGCCGCAAACGCGGCTGAGAAGCGTACTGAGTGGGTGTACTATTAGGCGCAGGACTCACAGAAAAGACGTATAAGACGCAGACGGGGCGCAGACATATGCGTGTCTGTCTCTTTCATACAAAATGTATAGAAGTGTCGCGGCGTAAAACAGTAGAAAAGGCAGGGCACGGGCACGGCGAAGGCACGGGCATGGTGCGGCGCGGGCACTACGCTCTCCGTCTGCGCGCTGTTATAAACAGATCGAAAGAACGGAGCATGGGCAAAAGCGGACCAGGGGCGTGGGTGCCAGAATTGCGAGGCGCGTGCGTCGCTCGTCGACTCTCGTGGCGCCCAGGTGTCACACTCGTGCTGCGTCTTTTCTATAAAGTTGCGACTTGTTTTAAAAAGACGCGACAGTGGCGGTGGTCCGTCTGCGCCCTGTCTGCGCCCGGCTCTCATCTTGTCTTTTCTGTGTGTCCAGCGCTTTGGGTACACTTCTGCCTTACCCCTTTGGGTATTACAGGCGTGATGATATGTTATGTTGGGACCCGGCGTGTTGCAATACCTTATTTTTAGTTTTTTCTTCTTCCCTGACGTATGTATGTAGAGCAATTACTGTGCAAAATGTAATCAAAATCGTTTCGTTTAATTTCTAACTCATCCACTTTAACTATGTCATGTCACAAGTTCTGTCCAGTTGAGAAACTGTCCGGCTGAGAGTTTGTCCAGTTGCTTATCTGTCCAGTTGAAAAACCGTCCAGCTAAGAATTTGTCCAGTTGCTAATATGTCCGGATGAGAAACTATCCAGCTGAGAATCTGTCCAGTTGCTAATCTGTCCAAATAAATGTCTGTCAACAAAATGATAATTAATAGATAGGTACATGTGAAGCCTTTAACCACACATTTGAAAGTGTGTATTATATTGGTTCTAACTTATCCAAGACGAGAATTCAGAACACTTTATCCCAAACCTAATTTGTTAAACTGTTGTAACATGTTCAAGACGTTCTCTCTACAAACCTTTAACTAGGAATTTACATTTAATCACGAAATGGTACCATCTCAGTTGTAAACGAATCTATTACGTTTAAGAGCGCGTTCCCAGAAAGTTGGCAACGTCGCAAATAGCTGTCAAATATTTACCTATTTTAATTAATTTGGCAATAATACTGTATGGAAATAAAAAATAACACCAACTAGAAAATTAGAATATTAATAGTGAATTGCAATTCAAGCACTGAATTTTTATGTTATAACCGTTTTATGTACAGATTATAGCGCATTCCAGGAACATAGGTTGATGATGATGCACAGAAAAAGCATTTGGAAAGTTCCAAATAGTTTTTTCTCATCTAAAAATGGTTATTGATTTCATAATCAATATTTTAGTTCTCTAGTTAGCCATATTTCTTATTTTCATACAGTAATATTGCGAAATTAATTAAAACAGGTAAATATTTGACAGATAATTGCGAGGTTGCCAAAGTTCTGAATGCGCCCTCTTAAATCGAAGCGAGCTTGTATTTGCAGAACATTTGCTTTAGGATATTGATCGTAGTGTATTCCGTATAAATTGTCTATTCGTTTCGGATGGTTATGAAGGTGACGTTATTTTGTTTCGTTTCTCTGGTGTATTTTCAATACTACTTACGGTTCTTGGGTCCTATTATTCTTGCTTACTTTTTCTTTATTTATATCACGAATTAAATTCGTTTAAAAGCCTAATGTAGAACTATAGTGGTAAAAAACATCAACCTTAGATCTATTATTTTCTGATTATTTCCAAATGAAACTAGTGATTAACAAAAACAACAGTTGTTCCATCATGGAACTGTTAGTCTTTGGAACTAGTGATAAAAAAAAATCAACACTTGTTCCATTATTTTCAGATTCTATCAAAATGGAACTAGTCATTATAAAAACAACACTAGTTCCATCATAGAACTGTTAATGATACTAGTGACAATGAAGCCTTTGTTCGACATTGTTTAGAAAGTTTAATTTGTATTGTTTAATCAGCAGCGGTGGTTCCGTGGTGGTGGCTCCAACTAACGAGCAGTAAAGTCGTGACTTCGAACCTAGACAGGCACATTACTTTGCGTGATTTATTTCATCACCACTGGCCTCAAAACGACGAAGGACACCCATGTCCTAGAACCAAAAATTCGAAGACATGTGGATTATTGCCAATTCCCTCTCATAGAGAGGAAGGCTGTGGCCCAGCAGTGGGAACATTAGTAGCTAATTATACTGTTACATAATTATGCTATGTCATCAAATCCATTCTGATACTTTACACATTCAATAAACAGAATTTACACGACAAAAATATTCTCCTTTCTCACATCAATCTCGCATTTCAACAGTAACCGAAACCGACTGTATTTTCCTTGTATTTGAGAAAATTCCTGCTAATCTGTTGCGAAGATTTCTGGCTGCCATTAGAGACGAGCCTAATCCCTAATGTAGTGGAAGGAACGTAGGTACTAACGTTTTATCTTGAGGGACGAGAGGGAATTTTTTATTTATTTTTAATCTCGATGAGACGGTGTAAGGAATCAAGAACCGATTCGTAACAACTGAGTTTGTTGAATTGTATTTCAATGTTTTGTTGTTTATTTATTATCATCATAATGTCTAGCCTGTACCTACTATAATAGGGTCGTCTTTCAGTCTAACCGGATGTAGCTGAATATTATGTATTTTACGTAGAGCGACTGCCTATCTGACTTCCACAACCCAGTTAATACTGGGAATACGATATCTCATGGTAAGACAGCTGGATGTCTTACTTTCGAGCCACAGACTACCTTAAACGATTATCAAAGATTTGCAACGACAGCCTGGACTACCGGCTTAGTTTACTTTTAGAGGCACGGAGGAAACTCGGTATGTAATGGGTCACCAATCCACAGATCAATCTAGGCAAGCGCAGCTTCACCTAAAGATCTACCTGAGTGGCTGTTGTCATTTAGCTACGAGATCCTATCAGCAAATCATCACCATATAAGCAGTTTTTTTATTAGGTATCGCAATTTAGTTCGTTCGCACTTGTTTCATGATAATTAAAAAAATAAAATATGTATATATTTATAAGTGTAATGTCTTGACACACGTATATATTTATTGCATATTATGTAAATGGTACACCACAGGCTACCTACAGTATTGTCTCTCCTTCCCCTTTAAATCCATCCAAAGGTTGTCTTTAAAAGATCGCTCTTAGCGATAAGATAAGACACATGCCCATTGTGTCACCCCTTGTAAAATATTGAAAATTTTTGTATTTATATTTTTTATGGTGTACATAATAAAGAGTATTCTATTCTATATAAGCTGAAAAACATGCACAGCTGAATAAGTCACTTATAAAAAAAATACTTTTAACAAAACAAAAAAAAACTAAAACATAAAAAGCTTACATTGCGAATGGTGTTCACAAAATGAAACAGAAAAAAAAGACTTCAGCAAAAGTCGATTACGAGAAGGTTCTGCGAAATTAACACAATGAATTTATGAAAGTTTTTATGCGAAAGCCCACAAAAACATTGGTATTATGATATCAATTCCACAATGACAATCGTGGAACGTAATTATTATACGCAGAGAGTAAAGTTCTTAATAAACAGCAAAATGCTTAATTCCGAATGAAAAGATACGCTGGATGATGTTTTAAATAAAAATAGGCAACAGTAACTCTGATAGACGACCACCATTGATGTGTGCTTAAATATTTTTAAATAAACAAACATAGCAATGGATGGGTAATAAGTGGGCAAGTCCTGGTTCATTTATTACTCGTGTGTGGGATTGGGGCCATTATAAAATGAGTCCTCTTTGCTGTTTGTTTCTGAAGAGCTCCTTTTATACTTAACCTGTAAATATTTGATATGAATTTATCCCTTTTTTATTGAAGCTACCGTAAATATGCATTCTTAATTATTTATTCAACATTTGGATGAAATTTTATGGTTACACTGCCTCGTTGGTCTAGTGAGCACAGAAGCGACTGCTTTTTTTTTTCGGATGGGTAATCATCAAATAACTTCTCCGACTTTGGGCGGAGCGGGAGGGAGTGTCAGACTTTTACTGACTAAAACCCATCCATGTTCCTTCCTCGACCTTTATGTTCCGGGGCTACTCTTTCGAACAGTCCCGCAGCCCCGGCAGGCTTCGGCCTTTGCGGGCCCATCCATTTTGCTGACATCTCTTTGAGGCGCGCGTGGAACACGAACGCGCCGTCTAGCTAGTTTAACTAGTTCAATCCTGCGGTTGTTACCACAAACACCTATTTCATATTTCAAAAACTTAAAAGGTCCCTTAGACACATCATAGTTTTAAACTATGGACCTTGTGTGCATTTTATCTTCATCCTTCGTTAAAATGTATGGCATCCCACCATAGTATTTCGTGATTTTAAAATTACAAGAAAAGGTACTAGTATACTTGTTTTAAAATCATTAACAAAGTCTCCGTTTAAATATGGAAGGACTAAGGTCCGTGTTCACCGAGAAGATAACAGCCTGATTATCGAAAAACAGCTGTCAATGTGACATGTTCCCATACAAAAATGTGTTTTAAACAGCTGTTTTAGATAATCAGACTGTTATCTTCTCGGTGAACATGGACCTTAGGTCCGTGTTCACCGAGAAGATAACAGTCTTATTATCTAAAAACAGCTGCCAATATGACATGTTCCCATACAAAAATGTGTTTTAAACAGCTGTTTTTAGATAATCAGACCGTCATCTTTTTGGTGAACATGGACCTTACAACGGCTCCGTTTTCTTGTTCGCCTACGGAATCCTAAAAATAGCCGTACACCATACTGGAGAATTTTTCAACTTCCTCAAAGATAAAATTAAATTAGTCAGAAACAATGGAGTCGTATAATTATGTTTTATCTGGATTTTGTAACGGAAATAGTGAACTTGAAATCGAACATGCAAAGAACTGTTAGTCATGCAGAATTTATCACAAGGTTAAGCTATGTGTTGGAAGGCCTCCCACTAGGTGGACCGATGACCCGGTGAAGGTTGCGGGAATCCGGTGGATGCGAGTCGCAAGGGACCGGTCAATGTGGCGACACTTGGGGGAGGCCTATGTCCAGCAGTGGACGTCTTTCGGCTGAAATGATGATAATGATGAAGCTGAGATTTCCACAGGAGGCCTTTGCCCTGGAGTGAGACAATAGTCATAGAAAACAAAAAAAATATAGTTGCATTTGTCGCAAGGACATGACGAGCAACAAAATATTTTTTTAACAGTTTTTTGTTATATTGTGAATATTTTGCATGTAAAGATAAGAATAGGTTAGAATGGCCATTTTCAGAGTTGTGTTCAGGTGTGACTTAGAATTGGTAAAAACAGAAATTAGGCATTGAGTTAGGTTAGGTTATTATATTATTATGGTATTAGTTTCCTTCATGCCTCGGAAAGCACGATAAGTTGTTGGTCTCGGCTGTCATTTGTCCATTTTTGGCGGTCGGTACAGGTAGTCAGTGGCCCAAAAAGTCTTACAACCAGTCTTACCAAGTGGTATCGCATTACAAAATCAAAATCAAAGCATTTATTTCAAGTAGCCCAATAACAGGCACTTTTGAATTGTCGAAACAAAGGTGAAAACCCAGTAATTACCCAGTGTTACCTGGATTGTGGAGGTAAGATAGGCATTCGCTTCTTGTTAAATACTGATATTCAGCTGCATCCGGTTAGACTGGAAGCCGAACCCAAAAAGGTTGAGAAAAGGCTAGGTAGATGATGACTCACGGATAAGGATCAGGGAAAATCTTTGCCATATACAGCAGGGAGATTAAGAGCCACGTCTATCGCTTCTACAGTATTGCTTTCGGAGTTATTTTCATTGTTCTCGGCCTAAAAGCTAAGGCGTGAGTTAAATACAGGAGCCGTATGACCGCGATGGCACGGCGCGGGCGAGGTGATGGCGTGGCGCCTACAAAATTAAATGACAGCCGGGACCAACTGCTTAACGTACTTTCCGAGGCACGGAGGAAACCCGGTATGTTGGGGTCGTCACCCATTCACAGGCCAACCTTGGCAGGCTCAGCTTAGCCTAACTATACTTAGCCACGAGCTCCAGCTAGATATTTTAATAGCACAATGTTGTAAAATATACTAGGTACAGAAAGCTTATCTAAGGCAAAATTTAGCGAGAAAGATAAATACAAAGTTTTACGTGTTTGTTTTATATCTCGAACAAAAATAATCGTAGGTATCCTTTTTACTGATTTCAAATTACCTCCAGCAAAATCCAATCAAAATCGGTTCCGCTGTTTATTTAGGTGCGAAGACGTAACAAACTAGGGATGTTTTCACCGAAAAAGGGATATTTTTGTTCACACTTAAAATTGAAAGAATAAAAAGAGATCCTCGCCATTGGGAAGTAACAAGGTACTGGGTAGCTATAATAATATTTGCATTGAGTGTTTTAAGAAACATGCGAAGAAGTGGCAAAACAAACCTAGGTGTATCTTTTGATGACCAGACATTACAGAAACCTAATTGGTCATTCGGGATTCGCTGGATGTGAGAAGCCCGGAAACCAAGGTCAGGAAGACATCCCACTAGGTGGACCGATGACCTGGTGAAGGTTGCGGGAATCCGTTGCATGCGAATCGCACCGGACCAGTCAATGTCGCGACATTTGGGGGAGGCCTATGTCCAGCAGTGGACGTCTTTCGGTTAAAATGATGATGAGAAGCCCGGGACCGGTCAATGTGTGTCACCCATCCACGGACCAAACTATAGACGAGCGCGGCTTAACTTAAAGATCGACCCGAGCGGCTGTTATTATGTAGCTACGAGCTCGTCTCTGAGTCAGTCACTAAGTCTCTTTTAAACATAAAAAATCAATCAATTTGAAACTTTCACTAATACTCATTTTAATTATAATATTCATCATCATCAGCTTAGACTTTTCCTAACTATGTTGGCGTCGGCTTCCAGTCTAACCGGATGCAGCTGAATACCAGTATTTTACATGAAGCGACTGCTTATTTGACCTCTACAACCCAGTTAATACTAGGTAATACGATACCACTTAGTAAGACTGGTTGTCAGACTTTTTGGGCCACTGACCTGTAACGACTGCCAAAGATGGACAAATGACAGCCGGGACCAACAGCTTAACGTGCTTTCTGAGGAACTGAGGGAACCCGGTATGTAAAGGTGGTCATCCATCCACAGACCAACCTAGACAAGCACGGCTTAACCTGAGATCGGCCCGAGTGGCTGTAATTATTGAGCCACGAGCTTTTTCTTTAATTATAATGTTAGTAGGGTTATTTTAATTTTAAGGGACCAGGTTTACTTAGCCTGTTTATTCAATAATCCTTTACATAACACGGTCTATGTAATTTCTGTGTAATACAAAAGGATTATGTGTACAGTAAACATAATTTTGGTCTCGAATCAATCAATGTCGGTGTCGTGTGTTATCAATCTTTAGCATGTGGGCGGGGGCGCAAAGTAATCACTTGTACACTGAAATATGACGTCATGCTTATCTTTTTTTATGAAATTGAGTAAAAAGGACCTACCCACATTACACAGAAAATTGAAATTGATTTACCAAGCTAGGGAAGAGGCTGGTAACAGGTCGTTTCTTTAGCGTCAGTTTCGGTTTGACGCAGAATGTGCACTTCGCAAAATGTACGAGTGAAAGAGAGACAGAGATTAAGGCGACTACAAGAGCTAAACGCGAGTTTTACAATGCCTGAAAGTATATGATTCACTGTTATAAACAAAACCAGAAATATATATGATGTTCTTAAGGATATACCTAATTGTGATAGTATGATAGTGTTTTGAAAAAAAAAACTCAATCTTGTATTTAATGAGTAAGAACCATACTAAAATACATGCGATCATTCTGATTTTTTGGCAAATAATTATACAAGCTACATATTTAGCATCGTAGTGTTTTATTTTTTATTACAATATACAGATTTTTTGAAAATCGCACTATTCGTCCCGCCGACTGACGTAACAACCACTTTGTATTGCATGCTGATTAGAACTTTATTCTAACAATATTTCAGATGAAGTTTGAACCACCACAAATAGAGTTGCTAATTTAGCTCCTGTAGTCGCCTTAATGTTTTGTAACTTAAAGATATGCGATAAGTTACAAATAAATGATTATTTGTCACCCACAGACGCCTGGCTGCATACTAATCAAAAGTCATTTTTCATCAATGGAGGGAACATTAATAATAATGACTGATTATCATTTAATAATTTACTTTTTGTCTATGGTCTTTTGATAACTTTCTTGAGAGTAGCAATAAATAAATATCGCTGGACATTAACACACAGCGCCACCTAGTGCCACACTAAGCAAAGCTTGTGTCGTGGACACTAGATAGTTGATATACTACATATATACTTTTTGTTTTGTAAATGCATACTTATACTTATTATACATATTTTATCAACATCCATGACTCGGAAACAAATGTCCGTGCTCATCACACAAACATTTGCTCCTACCGGGATTCGAACCCAGGACCCTAAGAACGTAAGGCAGCGTCACTACCACTACGCCAATCGGGTCGTCGCATGTCGCATGTCAATGCATCTTGTAAGATATTTTTACTAAAAGTCGATCTTTAATTCTTAAGCAACGCTTGTCATGATTGATCTGTGGATGAGTGATCATCCAATACTTCGTGTGTCCTCCGTGCTTTAAAAAAAAACGTTAAGACGTTGTTTCGGCCTGTCATTCGAAGATCTTTGACAGTGGTGAAGTTGTAGGTACAAAAACATATTACTATGCAAATTATTTGTTCCTCATAAAATCAAAACATTATCAAATAGAACAATTTGTATTTACAATGAAATCTTAATTAAAATAATCAGTACGCTTCAACAATAATTCACTTATTTAAACAAATCATATAAATAATAAATAAAAAATAAATTTAAAAAATCCGATCTATGCTTATCACACTGACACTTCAATTTTATTTATTTGTAATATGACTTTTTGAAACACATTCATAATGTTTTTTTTAATATGACTAACTTTTTTTCCTTTGGGAAAGTAGATAAAAAAATAGTTTCGAAAAATATTTTATTTTATTTCTTGTCTCTGTACATCGTGATCTGTTTCGATTTTGTTTTTTTTTTTCATGTCGCTTCGGATATCGTGATCAGTGGGTAACACGACAACGAGGGAAACGGATAACGATATCAGTGGATACAACTCGCCGTGATCCGTGGCTAACGTGATCTGATACTATGATCGGTGGAGACATACCCGTTACAAATAGTCAGTGACTCAAAAAAGTCAGTCACTCCATTTAAAATACTGGTATTTAGCTGCATCCGGTTATACGGAAAGCTGAACCCTACTTAAGAGTAGTTAAAGAAAATCTAGGCAGATGATGATGACTCCGCAGACGTGATGGATCCATATATTTTTCTGGAACTGATTCCTAACAAGTCAAAACAAAAAGATTTGGTGAGTTAATTTTCCATGAACGAAATATGTTGCTCAAAAACTGTAATAAAATATTGTTTTACAATAACTGCATGGGAAAAAGTGTGGGTAGACTGGGCTACAATATGCATTTACCAAAAACATTCCAAAGAAGTCTGAAATGACTTCCAGATTGATACGATCTTGTATCTTAAAACCATCGCGGTTAAGACCATGATTGGGATAATCTATTTGGGTCCAACACCTTATACGGGGAAAACGATTTTCTTTATCCACTATTTTTCTTTGAACGTTTGCCTTATCCCGTACAGGGTGTTGAAAAACGCGTAGGAAGGTAGTTAAAGCCAATACTCTTATTTATACTTGTGACGTTTTTGAGTTGGGTGCAGCTGCCGTGGGTGTAACATATCGTGTTTATGTGGGTTGTAAATTGTTGTGATGTGTGTGTTGTGTGTTGTGCTTTTCTACTGTCTTCTGCTTTATAGTGTGGTTAGTAATTAATGCCCAATGAGTTGTGGGCCAAAATAACCACTTTCTGCAGCCCTGAAACTTGCCACTTTCTGCAAAGATGGCGGGACGACCTGGACAAAACCAATGACCAGTGGTCAACATAAGCCCTAGATAGAATCAACTGGAAATCATGGGGAGAGGCCTTTGCCCAGCAGTGGGATGATGCAGGCTAGCAGTAACAGTAGTAACTAAACTTTTATCAGAGTTTTTATGCCATCCATGGGCCATTGAGTTAAGTCAGTCTAGTGGTGCGACTGTTGAACTATCAAGACATAAGGCTCAAGTTTGAACCTAAGACACGCATTTCTGCGTTTTTGGATTTTCGTGCGTATTGTATAATTATCACTTGCTTCGGTGAAGAAAAACATCGTGAGGAAACCAGTATGCCTGAGAGATATTTCTCGACGACGTGTACAGCCAAGTCAGAGGATCATTAGAACAGAGGGCGGTGTTAAAACTCAGATACAAGGTTGCGAACTAACCACACGATAGAGAAATAAGAAAACAATCTCAAACTCATCTAACAACCTAGTTCTAGAGTGGTCCGTAGTAATACATAAGACACAATATAGGAAGTTGGTTAACAGGAAAATCTCGGAGGATATTCAACAAGTGCGTCCGAACCTATATATGCGAGCGAACCAATAATCGTGTTATAGAGAGTTAATAAGACTAGTTGCAACGAATTGACAAGAAAAATAAGTAGTGCCCAACTAAGTTTGCTAAATAAGTAGTTCAGTATATTTTGATATTATTTCAACCGAACAGACGAAACACCAGGTGTAGTTTGCTTCTAGAGTAAAAAGCTAGTTGAGAAAGAAACATTTGGAGCAGTTTTTGGGGACTGCCGATGATGTGAAAACTAAGTAATCCAAAATAAAACTTCATCTTATTATTGTAAAGTATGCTAGTGAAATACATAACCTTCTACGTTCGTTTTACGGAACCACCGCGCAAATTTCTTCTACCAAACGCAATAGATTCCCTTAAATCGGACCAGTAATCGGCGAATATGCAAGAAAAAAAAAGTTGCAACATGACTTTTGAGAAGAACGAGGAATGCTTATACTATACATGACAGATGGCTTACCAGAGTCCCTATGAATATTTTGCCAGCATCTCTGCAAACCAACTCTTCACTTCATTCCACAGAGAGGAGCTTAAAATATTTAAGTACCCACAGTTGAGTTGTAGTGCAATTTAATTTGCATTAAAATCGAGTTCTCTTAGTTAGTTAACTGTTAAAATACTTTTAGTGAACAATAAAATTAGTAAGATTGTTTCAGCTCGCCGTAACTGGTCACGTGTTGGTGTCTAAAAGTTTTTGTTTATTGTAAGCACAATCGTCCTCTAAGCCCCAATTATGTCATTGGTCTCGTGGTTATAAGTGCAACTGCGGAGCGTTGGTTCCTGGTTGATTGTCAGATCGGGCGAAGCGTTATTTATGTTTCTCGAAATTTGACCTATCTGACCTAAAGAACCCAGTTATACGATATAAGATTGAAATAATTAGACCACACAAGAGAAAACACATCAACATTAACAGTACAGTTATTTTAAAACTAATAAAAATTAAACATTATTAAAAACTAGCTTCTGCCCGCGACTTCGTACGCGGATCCTGTTGCTTTTGCCAGCGACACCGGGTTCGTCAAAGTCGAAGATCTGAAACGTCTAATTCTAAGAGCCCGGGGACGGCAAAATAACGGATCTTTCCCACCTGAGCAACACGTACCGTTTGTTTATTTTTGCCATTTAACAGCTTCACAAAAAGTAAAATTTTACCATACCTCCGATGGCGGCATATGTGACGTATTCAATCATTGGAGTATACGTAAATGAACTCCGTTTCTTATCAACCCAAGGAAGGTCGTCATGCAATGACTTCTCCCACTCTGGGCGGAGCGGGAGGGAGTGTCAGACTCTTACTGACTAAAACCCATCTATGTTCCTTCCTCGCCCTTTACGTTCCGGGGCCGCGGTATCTCTTTCGAACAGTCCCGCAACCCCGGCAGGCTTCGGCCCTTGCGGGCCCCTCTCTTATGCTGACATCTCTTTGAGACGCGCGTGGAACACGAACGCGCCGTCGACACGGCCTGTCGTCGTTAGACGGACGGACGGCTAGCTAGCCCATAGCCAACCGTCCACAGGCCCGTATCTACGGTGGCCGGTAGCCACCACGTGGCCCTCGACGCCCGGTGCGTCTCCCGCGGCGGCCGGGAAGTGAGGATCTCTCCCTCTCTCGTTCCGCCACCTCCTTCGCTAGCATGACTGTTTCGCAGAAGGAGGTGACGGCTTCCCATTCCATCTCGCTCCGGACCATGGATTGAACCAGGGCCGGACGCGAGAGGTCGCCGCCGCCGATCGCCGCTTCGAGGACACGGCGGTGCTCCGCCCACGCAGGGCAAGGTCGTCATGCCCTACGACTATGTCTTGAGACACCCGATTCTTCAGATGTTATCGACATTCTGTTCAGAGGATGTCGAAATCTTCGCGCTCTTCTTCTGTCTCTTCATGCCGTACTCCAGCAATTCTTTCTCTCTCACATTCTAACTGATTATGAATATTTTGTTGTGTGCGTGTCTGGGGCAATGTATGATAATCTCGAGCAGCAGCTAGTCGCGCATCACGTTCATCACTCGTTTCAAAAGACCTGTTAGTAGATGTGCGAATACGCTGAGAACTCAAGCGTGATTCTGTATCGGTAAACGTTTCCGATTCGCGAGATAATGCATATCGCTCACGATCAGCGGTCAGTCACGCATCACGTTCCCCACTTGTCCCTAGAGACCTAGAAGCAGATGCGTAGATACGATGAGAACTCAAGCGTAATTCTCTATCCGTGAACATCTCCGACACGCGAGACAATGTGTGACGTTCACGATCAGCGGTCAGTCGCGCTTCACGTTCCCCACTTGTCTCTAGAGATCTAGAAGTCGATCTACGCATCGATATCGCATCATACGATTGGCGCAATTCTCTATCCGTGAACGCAGTCAGGCATCTATTCTTCACTGGTCTCTAGAGACTTGGATGTAGATGCGTAAATACGCTGAGATCGCAGGCGTGCTTCGCGATCGGAAAAGGTTTCCACGGAGCAAGTTGCAGCCTGATGTTCTCGAACAGCATCAAGTCTCTCCTGACGCTCTTCGGTAGATGATATGGACATGTGATGAGGAGAGACAAACCGCTTAGGACTAAAAGAGTTATGAATAAAAACGTTAATGGATGGAGAGGGAGAGATAGATCAAAGAAACGATGGATGGATTGTGTGAGGAACGATGTGAAAGAAAAAGGAGTAAAAGTATGATAGCGTGACGGTTCACAGAGGAGAATGGAAGAAGAAACGTGTTGCGCAGACCCCGAGTAACATTTGAAAGAAAACACACTAAGACTTGGATAAACACTTTATTTTTACTGTACAGCTCGACGGTTACAAAGATACTAAATCTAAAAACCATATTCGATTTAATCGACAGGTCTGTCTACTTTACCAAAGAGAGGGGAAGCGCGCCAATTTTTAAGCCAATTGGAGCCCGAGATTAATTCTTACTCGGAACTATTTCCTGAACATATCGTTCTAATGGTTTTTAAATTTAATTTACGTTATTTTATTAATATTTCATCATTAAAACAATTATTAATAATATTTAAACATTTATCAAGTTTTATTGAACCCAATTGAATACTGTTAATAATCAAATGCGAACTTATAACACTTTCAAATGCCGGAAGTTACTTAAATTCATTTTGGAATATTATCATTTAAATTGTAATTGCTTACACATTGGACTAGGGCAGGATAATGAGGATGATTATTTTGGAATACTTACTAAATATGAGGTGCTTCTTGAAGTATTTTGTTGGCGTTATAAACGAAGTTAAGTAAGTATTAGTTTGCACTGTTTTAGACTTTTACGGGTTTTCACTACACTTAAAGTACTTGCGGGATTATATCCGTGGAATAATCCCGAAATTACTGTACCGCGGGAATACTGAACTTCAGTATTCCCGCGGTACAGTAATGCCAAACCATGATGCTTGCAACAGCGTCGAAATATCGGGTGCTCGAAACAAAAGAAAATCACGGATATAATCCCGCCGAAGTGAAGTATAAGTTTGTAAAAAAAATGCCTTGTGTGACAACGCCATCCAAACAACCAGGAGTTCTTAGTTATTTTTTACGTTCTAAGTGTCCTGGGTTTGAATCCCGGTAGGAGCAAATGTTTGTGTGATGAGCATGGATATTTGTTTCCGAGTCAGGGATATATGTCTAACTAGCTGTTGCCCGCGACTTCGTCCGCGTAAACCGCCCTTGTCACATAGGGGTATAAAGAAGCCTTCGACTTGTTCTCTGACATAGCAAGTATACACAAAAAAAAATATTAAATCGGTGAAGTCGTTTCGGAGGACTTCGATAACAAACAATGTGACACGAGATTTTGATGTATTAGATAGCTTTGTCTGCGGCTTTGCTCGCGTTGAATTCGGGGTAATTTTAATTAAAAAATGGAAGAATTTCATTGCGCAAAACAAAGAGTAAGTAAAATTCAAGATCCAGCAGACTTTTAAAGATATACATATCTGGGTTGCTCATAAATTAGTTGGTTTCAAAGCAGAACAGAGGAACTTTGCAGAAGTATTGTGTAAAATCTTATATTATTGTCTAGGATGGAATTACTATGGCCGGTAAATTACATAACGATACCTACGTAGCTACGAGGACAAACAAAAATTAAAGAAAAATTAGATTTTTGTTCAGTGAAAACCATGAAAACGACACCCCTGAAGGAAAAACGAAAAAAAATCCTAGGTGCCTTCTTGGTTTTTCTTGGTTGTTCTTGGCTGGTTCTTGCTTGGCTTCTTGGTATTTTGACCTCATTTTTGTTATCAACGACTCCGAAAACCACGCAAACGACACCCATCACGGAAATATTTAAAAAAAACCCTAGACGGCATCTTGGATTTTCATTTAGACCTCATTTTCGATATCAGCGACCCCAAAAAACATGAAAACGACACACATGACGAAAAATTTACTTCAATGCCATTTTGATTTTCATTTCGATCTCATTTTTGTAATCAGCGACCTCGAAAACCATGTAAACGACACCCGAGATGGAAAAACCAATACTTTTCCTCGGCGCTATCTTGTATTTATCAATAGGAGTACTCTTGTGAAGTTTCGAATAAAATAGTCTTACCAATCTTGTTTCCCCTTACAAACTTTTGAGGCCCGTTTCACCCCTTGGAGGGTGAATTTTGAAAAATTCTTTCTTAGTGCACCCCTAGACTAGATAAGGAACCTACTTGCCAAATTTGGAATCTGTAGACCCAGCGGTTTGGGCTGTGCGTTGATTTTTAGACTTTGTCACCCCATTTACCCCTCTTAGGGGTTGAATTTTGAAAAACCTGAAAACCCGTTTCTACTCATTTATCAATAGAAGTACTCTTGTGAAGTTTCGAATGAAATAGTCTAACTAATCTTGTTTCCCCATACAAACTTTGGAGGCCCGTTTCACCCCCTTAGAGGGTGAATTTTGAAAAATCCTTTCTTACTGCACCCCTAGACTACATAAGGAACCTACTTGCCAAATTTGGAATCTATAGACCCAGCGGTTTGGGCTGTGCGTTGATTTTTGGACTTTGTCACCCCATTTACCCCTCTTAGGGGTTGAATTTTGAAAAAAACTGAAACCCACATCTTTTCATTTATCAATAGGAGTACTCTTGTGAAGTTTCGAATAAAATAGTCTAACTAATCTTGTTTCCCCATACAAACTTTGGGGGCCCGTTTCACCCCCTTAGAGGGTGAATTTTGAGAAATCCTTTCTTAGTGCACCCCTAAACCACATAAGGAACCTTCATGCCAAATTTGGAATCTGTAGACCCAGCGGTTTGGGCTGTGCGTTGATATATCACCCAGTCAGTCAGTCAGTCAGTCAGTTTACCATTTATATATAGATATAAGTATGTATTTATAAAAAAAAGTATGTATGTAGTATGTACAACGACCTGGTGTCCACGACACAAACCTTGCTAAGTGTGGCGGCACTAGATGGCGCTGTGTGTAATGTCCAACGATATTTAAAAAATATATATGTATATAACAGGTTGTACATGTACATACAAGATGGACGAATGGGTACAAAGCCTTCAATTCATGATTCCAAATACTTATTTATCATCTTTAGTTGGTGTACAATAAAGTATTAAAAACAAAAACGAACATTGATGATAATTCCCAAAAAATGTCTAGCATCACAGACAAATTAGCCAGTATTCTCATAACACGAAGGTTCAACTGTCCCAGCAGACAATTTAATCAGTGTTACATCATAAGCGCTTAGGGTGAAGCCCGACTGTCTCTCTAATTGGCACGGACAAATGAGGCTTTTAGTTTTAGTGTCAGAATGTCTGTTGTGAAATTGTTGTGTGTGATTTGTCTCTGATGTTAGTATTATTGTTTAAACTTCTTTGGCTGTTACAGAACTAGGTTTTTCTTAGCATATGGTTTCAGTAATCAAGCCACTAGGTGTTGTTATAGAAATCTAATCAATCTTTTAAGTTATTTTTGCAAAACCGAGCATAGAAGAGTTCGTAGCTAAATAAAAACATTCGCTAGATTAAATTCGCTAGGAAAAACTCTAGGCTGATGATGAAAACTGGTCTTTTCTGATAGGTATACATTGTTCTTGTCAGTTTTTCTGACGATTTTACACCGAGTATAACATATTCCTTTCCGTTTTTCGTTAAGTTTTAAAATCGCTTTAGCTTATACTAAAGGTTCCTTCAGCTCAAGCTTAAGGCGCCTGTTCTAAGACGTTGAGTCTAGATAGTGAATTATCGCTGTTTCGAGCTGCAAGCGGCTAACGGCTTGCGTGTCTATTGTTAAATAGAAGCACTTTAGTACCTTGTTTCCTTTCGTTTCCGAAAAGTTAATCAGCTAGCCATTTTGTTAAGTTACCTTATTTTATTTTTAGAGCGTTTTTGGTATTTTATTTTCCTGTTTTCACCTTTACTTATGTCCTATACATGAGGTGTTAGTCACAGCCATTTTGTACACAGACTGTTGGCAACACATAATTTAAATTTAGCTCAGAGTAAGTGTCTTTTAAGAACCGCTTCACAAAATGATGTTAAATTAAGAGAAAAAAGTGTATTGTTAATTGAAGGTTATAAAAGAACTATCGTACGTAAAAAGTTTTGCGAGTTTGTGTTAGTTCCATGAACCCATAAATTTTTAACCGAACATTTTTTTTTAAACATTATTAGTACATTTTCTGAATAACTCCGTATATCCTGGAGTATTAAAATTTGTCCCACGTGGCAAATTTTACTCAACCAGTTGGCATAATTTTGTACAAAGGGTAAAAAAGAGAGCTAATATTTTTTTTTGCAAAATGCTCACGCAGCTTTGCATACAAATTATACGGGAAGAGCTAAAACGAAAGATAATTTTATTAAGTGACAGACCCATGTTTACCGCTTGTCAATTTGTATCGCTGGAGTTGGAAAAATGGTCTAACCAACACCTTTACGCTGCCAACACTCCCACGTAAAAATACATTTTAAGTTGACATTAAAAATATTATTACTCAGTGCTTAACATTTATATCAGAATGGTTGTTGCTTGTCATGATTAGCGTGACGTCAGGTGCGTAGCATAAGCGGCGTTGAAGATGCTGCCATACAACGTTATTTTTTTAGTCGTTTTAATTTCTTTAAGGGCAGATAGTACTCATGAAAATAAACAACTTTTACTATGGGACCGACTATGAAAAAATATCAGCCGCTGCCTACATTTTTTCGATTTACGCGACCAATAATGTATGAAGCAGCTGTTTTTTTTTCGAGCTTTCATAATCGGTCCCATGGTAAAAGTGGTTCATTTTCATGAGTACAATCCACCATTAAAGTAAAAAAAAAATGACGATTTATAAACCTACAGGGCGTATCCTACACCAAAGGCAGGCAAATCCAATCGAAATAAATAAAAACTACCTTGAACTGAATAGACACCATAAAACAATAACTCCAAGACACCAATCTCTTAAAAAAACGTTATTTTAGGATTAATTTTTAATTATTTGCCTAATTAGACTTTAAGTTGCTCTGAATTTACTAAATAGGTGAGTCATTATTTGCCAAATTAGATTTTTAGTTACTTTGAAATCAATAAATAGTTGAGTCATTGAGTTGACCAAACAGTGACGTCACAGCGTGCTATTGCATTTAATTATGAGTGAAAACCGCGTTTTCACATCTTTAAAAAGTATATGAATGGATTGGTGTGGCATCTACCATATTATCTTATGTGGGTATATACATAGGATATAGTTAGTTTAGTTACCGTTATAACTGCAGCTTCATAACCATAATTTCCCCTTAAAGCTCATCATGCTCATGTATACTTAGATGTTATCTCATAATATTTTTTTTTTTCTTTTGTCCTTGTTTATTTATTTATGTACACACAGAATACTTAATAGGACATTACATTAAGATAGAAGATCACAAAGGTACTGCTTATTTCATAAGAAATCTCTTCCAGCAGACCTGCGAGAGGAAAGTTGGAATAGAAATATAGACACAGTCCTTATCAGTCAAATACACAGTATTTACCTCCTTTCTACCCATGCCAATTTCTGACAATCCATCAATCATTGTCTTTGGGTCTTGTTCTTTTTTTGTTAAAGACATACCCGATTTTTTCTTAATATAGGGTGTAAACAAACGCTTCACGAAACCGCCAACCAAGCATTCTGTAAATCAAACTAAGTACACAAAAAATTATAACTACGAAAGGACTATGTTTTTTGGGGTGAAAAATCACATTTTGCAGTAGGACTGATTTGAACGTTGTGCTGATGAATTCATTGAATAGGCCAGAAGGACGTCGAGGTATTTCAAATAAAGTTTTAACGTTCACAACTCGTATTCAAGAAAAAGCTTGTGAAAAATTTGGAACTTTGACCCCCAAAGTCTCCGTAACTAAAAAGTTCCAAGGTATGGTCAAGAAAAAAAAAACTGCAATTACCGGGAGAACAAGTGCCCTTTGGCTTCACTAGGGGTACCTGAACACCCAAAGCACCCATTATACGTATTATATTTTGACATTCAGAATCACAAAAGTGGGTCTGTAGTGGTGCAGGAGAAGAGTACCTGGAAGGATATGGGGGAGGCTTTTCCCCAGCAGTAGGACATTCAAGGCCACTAAAAAAGTTGCGAGGATCGACCCACTATAGCAAAATTAACTGACGCAAATACCATGCGAGCCGGTAATTTTTCTCATCCACTAGAAAGTACTTACGACTCTATTAACTTTCCCCATCATTTATTTCCTACTCGAGCCATAAATAGTATTTTCATGGGTTGTAATAACACGGACGTGCATCATAAATCTGTAGGGGATGACGGTAGGGGGACCAAGTGAAATGTCCCGGAAGAATTAGGGACGGGGACACTTCTGTCACTAAGCCAAAGAGTAAGAAATACGCGTGGAAGCGAAACTCAAAAAAAATCTGCTTTCATGGTTATTTCGATACTGTCGATTTACTTTACACCTGGCATTCTCCTGACCACTAACCGTCCTCTAACAGCGCTTGTCTGGGCTTATAACAGGTTTGCCGTCATGCTTATGTCGATTTACATTTTATCTGTGTGTGCACTTATGGCAATTGCCAAATAAATGTATTTTCATTCTTGTATCAGCTGCTGCTCCCCTGGCTACTTTCCTTCTTCTACCGACACTTGTCTGGGCTAATAACAGGTCTGCCGTCATACTTTTGCCGATTTACCTTGCATCTGTGTGCACTTGTGGCATGTGCCAAATAAATGTATTTTCATTCTTCTATCAGCTGCTGCTCCCCTGGCTACTAACCTTCTTCTACCAACTCTTGTCTGGGCTTATAACAGGTCTGTGGTCATGCTTATATCAATTTACCTTGAATTTATGTGCATTAGTGGCATGTGCAAAATAAAATGTCATAAATGTATTTTTTTTCTTCTTCCCTCTTTTACCTGCTGCTCCTTTGGCCAGTAACCGTCTTCTACCAACGCTTGGGCTTGGTCTTAAAACACGGTTCTTATTTCGCCAACAATCAAGCGTGGAGCACTAGGGTCACAAAAAAATGAATGCATTTAGCGCTAGACGTAGGGAATTTAAAATAACTTTCCATTTTTAACAATTTGTTAGAGTTGACAATATCAGAGATGTCTAAAAGGATAACATCCAGCCCTGGCAGTGTTGAACGTATTTTTAGATCCAAACTAGGCATCTCGTCAACTAAAAATAGGGTTAAAGCGAGGGTATAGCTTCTATAAACGTCAATGGTCTAGGTGAATAGTGAAAGTATCTATGAAGTATATCAACTATCTGGTGTCCACGACATAAGCCTTGTTACTTAGTGTGGCACTAGATGACGGTGTGTGTAATGTCCAATGATTTTTTTTACACGACTTCCCTGCAATTTGAGTGTCATGTATTATTTGTGTGTTTCTATAATGCACCATTAATTTTAAACGCCTAAACCGAATGTTAATGTATATGGTATTGTTAGAATCTTAGCCTTATCTCGAGTAACATGGGCAAATCACGATTGCGACAAAAAATGAAAAACTGAAACCAACATTTTTATTGTGATCTGGGGACAATCCTGTGAAATATTTATATAAAAGTCCCCCAATTTCGATGAAACTGTTGGTTTTTAGTTTTCCATTTTCCATGTTAATATCGGAATGAGAAAAAAATTGGTTCAATGATTGATGTTCTCATTTCTTAGGATAGCTTTTTTAATTTGATAAGTTTGACCTCCATTCTGAGGTTTGACTTAATTGAAGTTTGAAATAGCTTACTGAGTTTTAAGAATCGGTTACGAATAGCTCAGTCTCTTTACTTTACAAATATCTTAAATTAATTATTTCACTTATAGACAACACACGGCTACAAACCGTTTGGTCTAAAAATAATGCACTTGAGTTCTTTCTACGTCGAAAATGAACGCCAAGGATGTTTTTTTTGTAAACGAAACCCCTTCAAGGGTTCATCATTTATGTCGATGGAAAATCCAATCAAGCATGCAACTCCTAATGAAATAAAAATAACCATGCGGGGCAGTCATTAGAAGTGAAAACTAAGTAATCTATATCTGGTACGGGTTGTGCCCAGCGCACGTCTAAGTGGTGGTACGCCGGAGCGGATCGGCTACGAGTGCTGCAAAGCGTTAGGTGACGGTCACGCGAGATCCATTTTTTTTTGTTGACTCAAAAAGGGTTCTTTTATGAAAATGATAATACTGTTCATAAACTCAATTGTTTATTCCAAACTAATATACAATTCACAGTCTTAATATCCAGTGTGTGTAGTCGACACGTCTTAATGCTACGACAGCCAAGCACCAACCGCCTACAGACTGCCGATGCCGGTCTGTCCCCACACTTACCCCTACCATAATGATACTCGGGTTCGTGATTGGCTACAAAAGTGACAGCTAGTGTTGCCATATTTCTAAGTAAAATTATGTTACATTGCAAAATCACGACACTTCTAAAAACATTAGTGAAGTGCAAATTCTTAGTCCACACAGATCTTCTGTGTAAAGTTGCTGACAATGGTACCCTAAAATAGAACACCGCTTGTAAGAGTATTCCCTTGAACAAAAAGGGTTTCTGCAACAAACTATCGTAGTTAACGCCTTTCGAATACATCGACGATTTCCGAAGGTTTTCTCGACCGGTTGAATGTCTGTGAATGAATATAAATAGAAAAAAAGGGATTATTGCTACATAAGGGACACAAAAACTTTGGGATATGATAAAGTTGGTTTGAGAGAAAACATCTACATGATTTATATCAAGAAGTTACCAATGACAAAGTATATAATTATTATGCTATTTGTTGCTATTTGATGTTACGTGTACAATTATAGGAGGTATTACTTCACTATAATTATGAAATAATACCATGCTTGATGCTTTGTCTGAAACAAGGGATCAGAAAGCAAAGGTTTAAAATTATCCATTTGTTTAAAAAAAAACGAAAGGAATAGTTGTGGAAAGACTGGTCAGATGGTGAACTTGTAAAACAAGTCCAATTAAAATTGTCAGAACCAATCAAAACCTTCAATCCCAAAAAATCTTACACAAGTTATCCAAGTACCCATCTGTTCGAGACAGCTACCCAATCCGTTTCACGCATTGGTAGGCAGTACGAGTACACCTTTTTGTTCCTGTTGTAATGTCTCCTGCATACTTCGACCACCCTCTGTGAAGTCACATGAAAGTGGACTGTGTGAATCTATTGCAAAGATTTTAAGATTATTTCGAGGTTTTTGAAGTGAAAACTTCTTTAATAAATAAATACATCGCTGGACATTACACACAGCGCCATCTAGTGCCACACTTAGCAAAGCTTGTGTCGTGGTCACCAGACAGTTGATATACTACATATATACTTTTTGTTTGAAAATACATACCTACTTATTATTATTATACATATAAACATCCATGACTCGGAAACAAATGTTTGTTCACTCATCACACAAACATTTGCTCCTACCGGGATTTGAACCCGGGACCCTGAGAACGTAAGGCAGCCTCACTACCACTGCGCCATTCGGGTCGTCGTTTGGTCGTCTTTAGACGCGTTGAGCACTTTTTGAGTGAACAAAAGTTATGAAACTCGCGTGACCGTCACGTACGCTTTTCGTAGCAGCAGTGCAGTTTTTGACTCCATAAAAACTCATTTTATCGAGAATAACTGTCAAATTTATCTAATCGAGTCCTATCGAGTACTTGCACTGCAGATCCGCTACGGCTCCGCGTTTTCACTTCGTTTGTTTTTGTTCTGAAATCTTCTCTATAAAGATAAAGTTACGATCAGTTACGATTGAGATAAAGTTACGATCTTATTGAAAAGAGAATATTTAGAATATGATCATCATGAATCAGTCTAATCGGATGCAGCTGAATACCAGTATTTTACGTGGAGCGACTGCTATCTGACCTCCACAACCCAGTTAGTACTGGGTAATACGATACCCCTTGGAAAGACTGGTTGTCAGACTTTCAGGACACTGACCACCTGTTACGAATGTCAACGATTTAGGTACTCGCAGATGATTTAGGATGTGGGAGAAACAGATTCACGAAAGCAATTTTTACTTCGTTTTGTGCCTAACAAGTTCTAAGTTTAAATTTTTGTTTATATAGGTGGATAAGCTGAAACTTATTTAATTTTTGGATAACTATTGTATAGAAACTACACTTATGTCCGTCCAGATGCTGTTTCAAACTTTGAATTTTAAACACAATATTATATAATAATTCGTCTTTTCGGGGGACCGGCACTGTATCTCCATAACACGGGCTAAATATTAGCCTATTAGGAGAGCAGTACTTCGCCCGTCTTTATTGTTGAACCTAAAAATTATATAAATACAACATATTTTGTTAACTCTGCAATCTCTTTTTTTTTTTTTTTTTTTTTTATTATTGGTTCACAAATCGGGCACTACAATATTACATAAGAAATAGAACTTAAAAAGAACAGAAACACATGAAAATTGCATGCCCTAAAATAGTGAACACAGCATGCACAATTATGAGCTAGTTAAAAATATATTATAAACAAGCTTAAAAATAATATGCAGCCGTTGGACCAATTATTACGAATTAGTCGAACGGCCGCAGGCTCGACTTAATTTTAATTTTGGCTGATGCTAAGGTCCCGGAGAAAATATCAAAATGCTGTCTCACACCATTGTAGCTGGAAAACATTCTATAAAATGGAGCATGTTGTTTTATATTAGTTCTGCAATGAGGCATCACAAAAGTACGCCTATTGCATAAACGACTGCTCTGGCGTGGTACAGCAAGTTGAATTCTCTCCAGTAAACCTTCACAATCTACATGGGCATTAATCAATTTAAACAAGTACACGATATCCGCAGTTTTTCTTCTAGAGCACAAAGTAGTCATGCTGAAGTATTCTAACTTTGATTCATAGGATTTGAGGTTTTTACAACAATTTTAAATAAATCTTTTTATTTTCTTTATTAATTTTTAACAAATTTATTAAATTTTTATTAATAAAAAAAATACTAAAAAAATAAACAAACTTTTTATTATTATCATTAAGTTACTTTATTTTGTCCTCTGCTTCATAAATAATACCTATTAACAGGTTTTCATCCAGCTGATAATCTTGACCGGGCTACAGGCTCACGCATGTGTATATTTATTACTTATAACAAATAAAAAAGTTAAGTGGAACTCTGTGAACAGAGAAGTGAGGCACGTTTCGTAAACATGTGTGCATTTATTGAGACGTTGTTTAATTGTAGTTCGATGTAAATGTGGGCGTGTGAGTGTGTATACACGGAGCGAGGCGTAGTTTTGCACTGGCCTCACTTTAATGTTCGCAGCGTTATGTCTTTTTTATTTGGTCTGAGGTTTATTATTGAGGCTACAAGGTAATGACTCCCCTGTACCCCTTCGGGCACAAACATCATAGCTACGAAAAATGAATTTTTATCCTAACAATATATTTTCCTTCCTCAAGAGACTCCAAACATGATTACCATGCATCATTGATTCACCTCTGCTCGAGATTTTTTACCTTGTCAGTATTCGTGATTACTGTATAAACATAGCACTCGGGCGGAAAAACTCCTTTTTTCAACGCGGATATTGGAGACGAATACGCTGAAATTCAAATGAGAGCACGTTTCACGTTATTTTAGACTGTTTGACGTGATCTCTGACGATCCTCTCTACATTCAATTTTTAACCTTATTCTACCGAAATAAAATTCTTTCCAGTTGTTTCTAAATATTTATTTCAGGAGCTAAATTATCTTAGGGTTGTAATTCACAATCTTTCTTGGCAGTGTACAGCGGATAAGTTTTGAATTTCGAATAAAAAAGTTAAGGCTTATGGCTGGGGAACATTTTTCTTGCCGGCCTAGCCAAAAGAAAAATATTCCCAAAGTGTTGAATATTTCTGTAGGGCGAATTTTTATTTTCGCCTGTCAAGCGATATTCTTTTTTTAAATATTTTGTTTCTTTATTACTACCGGGTAACGATTTGCGTTGTGATTAAATACTGCGAGAACAATATTTTTTAGGTTAGTTATAATTTTTTGAGGATGAAACTTGAGGACGATACAGTTTGAGTTCGTTTCTTCTTTTTCCTGAAATATTTATTACTTTTTTTTTATGTAGAAGAAAATATATACAAAAAAAAATAGAAACATTCGAGTTACTGCTCGTCAGGGCTCTTGAGAAAGGAACCTCCTAACAATACGCACCGTTTTTCGGACGAGTATTAATATATTTTGTTCGTTACTTGTTTTTTTTTTCAATTATTACGGTATGATTGTAACCATGGTTATTAAAAACTTATATCATACATAAAAAGCTCATATGCATATTTCCAACCACAAAATAATTACTGGAAACAGTACATACATAATCTCTGCAGAGCTTCACTTCACACAGGTCATTATTTAATGTTTTATGAATGCACTGAAAATTACTAACAGCTCTTGACCTATTTCAAAATCAAAATCAAAATCAAAAATCAAAGCATTTATTTCAAGTAGGCCAATAACAGGCACTTTTGAATTGTCGAAACAAAGATGAAAATTAAATGTAGCTACAGTCCCAGTCACAAGACATAAAAACTGTGAAAGTACTGTAGTTGCCCATTCCCTAGCGTAGATCTCTATGGAGAAGAACGGGCAAGAAACTCCATGGACACTCTTTTAAATCAAAATATTGTTACAAAATCTTGGTTACATCATTCATGTTGAGATGTTATACTATGTGAGAACAATGTAGCAAGATGTGCACGTTAAAAGTGTCCATAGCCAAACAAAAACAAAATACAACTCAAAAACAAAATAATTAATTCAAATAAACCATTCAAATAAACCATGGCGACCAAGAGATGACCAGTCACAACTGACAGCGCCCGTTCACGCACATGACGCATGGATCAGCACCATTCAGCTCAACCATTTTGAAGGGAACTAAATGGTCCGACACACGCGCCATGATCAGCGAGACATTTGAGTGAGCATGACATACTCTCAACCGCCAGGGCACATTCAAGTCAAAAACTAAAGTAGGTTTCCAGTGAATGATAGCTTTCTAGTACATAGTACTCACACAATATGGGCAATGCGTTTATATAATACTAAATAGATTGAATCTATACAATGCAAAGATAGTTGTACAATCTTCAGCAGCTCCAACAATACCATTTAATGCTATCAATTTTTGAGCCCCTGTCCTTGTGGAGCAGGACCAGCATTGAGCCAAGCATTTTTATCAGCGATATAATCGCTCAACTTGTAATATGCTTGCTTACATAGTGTGCGTTTAATGCATGTTTTAAATTTAGTCTCATTCAGTTCAAGAATACTTTGTGGAATTTTATTATAGCATCTCAAACAGTACCCCATGAAAGATGAGTCTACTTTAGCGAGTCTAAAGCCTGCCTGAACTAGTTGGTCCCTATTTCTAGTACTGTAATTGTGTCTGTCGCCTCAAAATTTTCTGTTCTTCGAACCGATTATTTTTGTTATAATATTATAGGCCTTTGCCCAGCAGTGGGACATAATATAGGCAAAAAAATATATGCGATGCGAAGTCTTCGAGGACTGCCAAAATAAGTGAAAAATAAGTATTTTCTTTATTTGCTACGGGTTGTGCTCCGCGCACACCTAAGTGGTGCTACGCCGTAGCGGATCGGCTACGAGTGCTACAAAGCGTTAGGTGACGGTCACTCGAGTTCCACGATTTTTGTTTATCCAAAAAGTGGCCAACGGGCGTAATGAAGTTTTTACTTCAAAAAAAGAACCAAAACCATAAACCCATCGAATCAGAAATTTCACTTAATGTCGATATTCATACACACACACACACACATTTTATTAATACCGTCGCGTAACAGCAATACAAAAGATCAGTAATAAAAGTTTAAGGGTCTTCTGATCGCCTGTTTGTCGTTAACGGGTATTGATAGTAAAGTTTCAAGGGTCTCTTAATAGAGCGAGCCATTGTGTTAAATAATGGGTTTTGTGGTTTTCGATTTGTAAGTCAAAATGAGCAGTATTGGTTCTTCTAGGGGAAGATTAAGTGGACAAGGGAGGGCTCTCGGGTTTATTTTATTTTACTGATTTTTTTTTGGGACAGGTGAAATATGTATCGATAAAGTTTTGATTTCTGTGATTCAAACAACATCGAAGGTACGATGGTTTTCGATATTGGAAATCGAGTTATGGAATTCAGATGGAGTTGTGCAGGACACCTGACACGCGGTGTTGGCAGGTGGAGTAAAGCTGTGACCGAGTGGCGTCCTGGGATGGAAAAAAAAGGGAAACACTCTTCTCTTTTTCAACGGGCGTCCAGCGGTGAGATGGACAGTCGATATTGTTACTGTTGCGGGAATATCCTGGATGAGGTTGGCACAAGAGCGTGGAGCTTGGCACAAACAAAGAGAGGCCTATACCAGCAGTGGGTGAAGTCGGGCTTTGGATGATGATGATGATGAAAACAAAATCATTAACACGTTAAAAATAAAATAACATGACATCACGCCTACAATCCCCGACGGCTTTGGCAGATCGAGGTACACGTAATACATCACACACATTTCACCAGTTATGTTTTTCAGTCCCATTTAATAGGGGGCGAACCTATTTCCATCAACCGGTCATAACTACGTAGCTTGAGAAATTTCTGATTGAAAAACCCAATAACTCTTTACACGACCCAGGAATCAAACCCAGGATCTCATCCCCAGAAGTCGCTTGCGACCACTCGACCAACGAGACAAATGATTAAATCGATACCTAATTAATATTGTGTCGAAAGATAATTTTACCTGGCTTACCTTTTCCTGGCAAAAAGATTAATGAAATTAAAATGATCTGATTAAATTTTAAAAAGCCGCTGTGTACAACATATTGATGGGTCGAAATTGATGAATCTACTTCGTACCTATATCACGATCTACAACAATCTGCAATTACACCTTTAAATCCATAGCTACAAAACTTAAATCCACTTGTTACAAGATAGTTGTTTCGAACTTATTTAAAAAACATAGCGCGTGGCAGCTGGTCCCGGCTTTAAAGAACTTTAGTCAAAGAAGTGGGTCAGTATGGCGGGTAGACTTGGTGGGGGTGACTAGTGTGGGTACCAAGTCCGTCTTACTAAAGTACTAGCTCTGCGCCCGCGTATTCGCACGCTAAAAATTGCTAAAAGCAAAAAAGAAAGCAAAGGAAAGCTAATTTGCATGATATCAATATAATTTATAGCGTATGTTACTTGGTAAAGATGTAGCTTTCTAATGATTTGAAATATTTTTTTAAATCGGTTGGGGAGTTGTTAAGTTAAGCAAACAAAAAATCAAATCTTTCTTTCTTCTAAAAAATATTAGTTTAGATTACGTGCAGTGGCATTTTATTTTTAGACAGGGGAGTACAATTTTACAAGACGTTGTACATTATAGTGGGCTCTTCTTAGTATAAAAAACATTATTTAGTAACTAAACAAATCTTAAAATAATAAAAAAATATAGGTTAAGGTGATTTTTTATGCCAAATCATCTGGAATGTAGATATCTCAAGTGCAATTTTAAAATAAACGCGTTATTTTTATTTTAAAGTTACCAACGAGCCATGTTTTTCTTTATTCATCAAAACTTTTTAACTTGAGACTTTAACTTACTATGTAAGGATCGGTTCCTAATTCAGTATTTTACTTACAGCGATCCCAATTAATCCTACACACCGCAGTACCTAGGCGATAATGAAACCCTAACATTAGTTCTAACTTAAATAATACTACAGTAATATCTGTATATAAATACAACTGGCACAAACTTGCGTGGAAATAGAATGTGATGAAATAAAAAAAATATTAAGCAGAATATTTCCCTGAGGTGTACAGTAAAACGTATAACATTATCGTTAGGGGCTGATGCTTTCTTTGCTATGGGCCAGTAGCAAGTTTAATGGCCGGATTTGTATTAATTGTACTCACTTCATCGTAAAAACAGAAGTGAGCGAAGTTTGATGACATAGATTGATTTTCATATGGTCTGCTTTTATTTTCTTTACCGTGACTTTTTTATCTGGGTCCGAGAAAACCGCACAGAGAAAAGAGTGGGAGGTTATGGGAGAATCCTCTGCCTAGCACTAGGACAAAATAGATTTAAAAATAACTGTCATTAGGAGACACGAAAAAATACAGTTTATCTTAACATACAGGACACGAACTGGAAGACTTTGCGTTGGAAGGCCTCCTACTAGGTAGACCGATGACCTGGTGAAGATTGCGGGAATCCGCTGGATGCGGTTGCACAGGACCGGTCAAAGTGGCGACACTTGGAGGAGGCCTATGTCCAGCAGTGATAGTCAAATGATGATGATTATGATGAAACTTACAGTGTGGTGTGTTGGATGGCTACAGAATTATTGATCAAGTTTTTGTAGGTCCAAGCCAGGGAAAAATATGCACTTACTAGCACACCGATCCAAACGTAGCACCGCAGATGGGTACAGAAACAGAAAACAGAATAACAAAGTGCCATAAAGCCCTGAACCGTCCAACTTCAAAACTAGTAACGAGGCGAGTTCAAATAATATTTTTTATTTGGACAAAATATCGCTCCAATGGGTGGGCTTTTCGGATCATTATCGTTTGTGATAGGGATCTCTTTTTGAGAGAACTGCGGAAGTTTGGAGACGGAGAGAAACGCTTCGGGACCCGTTAGTGGAATTTTTAGTTTCGGTAGGTACAAATTACCATAACGGGTTTTTTTTGTGGGAAAATTGCGATATTTTAATAGTCGTGATTGAATTGAAAAACCCCGAATGATTGGTAGCCCACACCCAAAACTGTGCTCCATTTTTGGACACAAATATTTGCTCTGTGAAGAATAATGGAATTAAAAAAAAAACTTTATTACTTAACTGAAAAGCTCTGCGTTTAAGCAATAAATTGAAAATATTTTGTATGTAATGTGACTGTACGAATTTGTGTGATTTCTATATGAGTCTGTGATACTTGAGTTAAAACGATTTTATTTTTATTAATAACATGTTTAATTATTGAGGCCATAATAAGTATTTGACAACCAGTCTTTCCAAGGGGAAACGTATTACCAAGTACTTACTGAGCTGTGGACGTCAGATAGGCAGTCGCTCTGTGTAAAATACTGGTATTCAGCTGCATCCGATTAGACTGTAAGCTGACCCCAACATAGTTGGGAAAAGGCTAAGCAGTTGATGAACAAAAAAGTAACTCACGCAAATTCTCAACAGTATATAGGTAATTAATAGTCCGCGCACAAGCTCCGAAGACTCGGTGGCTTACTTATTAAGTCATCGATGGTTTTATTTCAAGTACATAACCGAAAAAAATAAACCCCCTTCCCTTCACACATTAAGGCAATGCTTGTAAAGTCCCTAATCTTCCCCATGATTGACTATGGTGATGTGTGCTACTATGATCTGAATGCTGAACTGCTCAATAAGCTTGACCGACTTCTTAATAACTGCATTCGATTCGTCTTCCATCTTCGCAAGCATGATCATGTTTCTGCGCATGTGGCTACCCATCCGGCAGCGCAGAGCATCGCAGAGCGGCTTTGACAACACTGTTTTCTCTTCTTCACAAACCCCCGTTCTCCTTCTTATCTAATTTCTCATTTTCAATATTTATGCTCTGCGCACAGCAAAAATCTTCGTTCCTCCAATAACTGTCTTCTACGCTGTCCTCTCACCGATCTGGCGTTATAAAATCCCTCGGGATCAGGACGTTGACTAGTCGTTTCACTTTCAAAGTGAAGACTGGAGAGCATATTCACAAGAAGTTGGCAGATTCGTCTCAAAACTAAGTTGTTGTAGTGTTTCTTGGTAGCTCTCTTCACTTTATATATTTTGCTATATGTATGTATTTATTCTTATATATTTTAGTTATAAATCATTTCCAGTCTTTTTTTTTTCAGTTATTGCACCTACTGTGTATTATCTCTGCATCACCCTAAGGTAGACTGGTAGAAAATGCCTAAGGCATTAAGTCCGCCTTTGTACGGTCTTAATTGTGCATAAAGTTTTAATAAATAAATAAATTTTAATAATACCTCCATAGAATGATTTTTTAATTTCGTACTCCGCGCGAAAGCAGTTGTCAAAAGGCGTCAACCCCAACACAAAACTAGTAACCAATGTGTGTACTTAAACCTAGTTCATAAAATCTATTTTCGCTTACAAATCCCACCCGAATGGCTGTGTGCATATTGTAACCGCTTATATTTCTATTTCAGTTTCAACGATCAGTGAACAGTACTACCAAATTGGCAATCATAACAAACAACATTGACAATTCGCAATTCTATTACTGGAATTCATTTATTTGGATATTTTCAACATCAGCACTTTATTCTAAAACCAGTTTTTGATGGCACAGCAAAGTTTTCAATCGATGCAAGGATTAAAGCAGAATTTCACCAACAAAACTGAACTCGATCATTACGAGTTTTTGTTTTGTGTTTTTTTTATTTTTTAACAGTCCCACTGCTGGGCAAAGGCCTCCCCCAATTCCTTCCATGTGCTCTTTTCCTGTGCCGCCTCGGACCAACCTTCGTGATGCGCGTCCAAATCGTCTCGCCACCTTTTTCTGGGTCGGCCTCGGCGGCGCTGTCCGTCTTCCCGCAACCATCGTGTGGAGACCTTAGCCCAGCGTTGATCGTGCATGCGACTGACGTGACCCGCACAATCCCATTTTAGCCTAGCAGCCTTCATGCCAACGTCCACTATGCCCGTTTTGGAACGCAGCGTGGTGTTTCGAACCCTATCTTGTCTTTTGACACCGAAAATGCTGCGTTCCATTGCTCTTTGGCAAACTCCAAGGCGAAGCTTCTGAGACTGGGTGAGCGACCAGATCTGAGCTTATTAATGAACGACATTGTGACAAAAATTGAAAAGAGTATTGTTAGATAGGTTATGTGGAGAGAATGAGTGAAAGGCGACTAACAAAATGTATTTACAAGACAGATGTGAGTGGCAACGTCGGGAGGGGACGCCTTAGAAGTACAAACACTGACCTTATTGATGAGGTTCTTCAGAGAGGTCAGGTACGTAGTACTCACAACCGACTGTATGTATGTGATCAGCACAGATCTTGCACAATTATCATACTTCTGGCTTTGCGTCTTCCTGCACGGGGGGGGGGGGGGGGGTGGTGCGGGACTGTTCGAAAGAGATACCGCGGCCCCGGAACTTAAAGGGAGAGGAAGGAGCATGGATGGGTTTTAGTCACTAAAAGTCTGACACCCCCTCCCGCTCCCCCGAGTGGGAGAAGTCATTTGATGATTTCCCATCCTACGATGGATGGATTGTGTTAGGATTGATATGAAGGAAAAAGATGTAAATGATAGCATGACAGTTGGCAGAGGAGAATTGAAAAAAAAAACGTGTTGCGCCCACCCCAAGTAACATGGGATAAGAGCAGGAAAATGATGAAGGACGTGAGGGCTTCGGAATCGGCGTGTCCTGAAACTGGTTACTAGAAGACCCGAGGAGTTATGAGATGATACCCAATCTGAAAAAAAAAATCAAAACAGAAAAGGCTTTGCATCTTAGAAAACACCAGAATCATTAGCGTCGTTACCGTAACTTGCTGTTGGGTTACTGTCACAGATTCATCATCATCATCTGCCTGGCCATTTCCCATCTATGTTAGGGCAAGCTACCAGTCTAACCGGATGCAGATGAACACCAAATGTTTACATTGAACGACCGCCTATCTGATCTCCACAATACAGTTAGTACTAGGTAATACGATAAGACCCATGGTAAGACTGGTTGTCAAATTTTCGGGTCACTGACTAACCGTAATGACTATCAAAGATCTACAAATGACAGCCGTTACCAACGGCTTGACGTGATTGCCTATCTAAACTTTGACTTTTAATCCGAAAAAGTTGGCAGACAATTATTTTGTGACGTGCGAACAAATTATGGATTTGATAGGTCGATTTTAACAATTGACACCTAATTTCCTACCACGATCCTTAAACCACTAACTAAATCAAAGGTAAAAGATAAAGAATAAAAGTTTATCCCAGCCCAGCTTTTAAACGTGAAAACCCTTCACTGGAAACACATGAATTATTAATAGGAGTCCTCAATACACTTAGACCGGCAATTGAATTAAATGCCTTCTTTTAAAATGGAAACGCTAAATGTGAATCGTATTTTATGCTAAAAGGAGTGAGAATTCTTGTGGCATTGGAAACCAGGAAATGAATTTAGTTAGTGGCTTTTCGGTTTGTTTTGATTGTGGTGAATTCTCTATGGAATGTCCTGAACCTGTTGACTACCTATATCATGATAGTCCCGAGGGTTTATGGTGCATGATAAATGATAACGATAAATTACTATTTGTTGAATGTTATCATCACGTCCATACCGCGAGAAACATAAACAAAGAGTAACTTTCAGCGACAAGCGAGTTGCACAGTATTTGTTCTATGTTACATTAACATACTCTAACAATGTTATCAATTCTTACATATGCAAAATATCTAGATTTCTTGATGGTTGGATTAAAAATGCGCTTAATAAATCAGCAAGGCTTGGTTCGGTAGGGGATGATGACATCCTTCATTGATGAACTAAGCGAATCACTGTCCACTACTGGATACAGGCTTCCAAGCTGCATTACAATGCCAGGTCCTCCAAAATCCACATTGTGTCTGCCCCAAGCACAGCTTAAAAAACTTTTTACAAAAAAAAAATACCAAAACCTTCCGCATTAATCACTCTATGTATTGCTGAAAACCGAGTTTGTTTCGAACAGATAGACATAATGACGAAGCAGAGGACTTTGATTTATAATATGTAAGTGATATAATAATTAAGAAAAGTTAGTTCTGCCCGGCTAGCATGGGCAGGGGATAAAAATTTTATCCACCGGTTATTTCCACTTTTGTATGAATTTTGTCCCTTGTCAGTGGAAATAACCGGTGGATAAAATTTTATCCCCTGCCCATGCTAGCCGGGCTGGAGGTGCAAATAAGATAAGAGTCCGGAAGACGTTGCGTTGCAAGACCTTCCACCACCACCGGCCGGCCTCCTTGGTGGACCGATGATCTGGTGATGGTTGCGAGGATCCGATGGATGCAAGTCGCATGGTACTAGTCAATGTGGAGATACTTGTGGGAGGCCTATGTCCAGCAGTGAACGTTTTTCGGCTGAAATGTCAACGCTGCACTGTTGGGTCTAGAATCATTTTAAAAGCAGAATCATTTACGAATCCACTGTAAAAGTAACATAATGTCACTCCCTTCTACCTTGTATTATCCGCATATTTACTTCGTAATGAATATGTTCTACCCAGGACTCTGTACACTTCGTTAGTGTAAAAGGAAAGTTTTGTTTGTTTATGTATTACGGGTTGACACTAAGCCGGCTTATCCGATTAATAGGGAATCCTGTTCAAACTCTCAACAAAATTTGATAGGACGTACATAATATTGTTGAATATACCCACGAAGTTTTGGGCCGCAAGGCGGATTTGACTAATTTTAGATTATGAGAAAAATCCTCATCATTATCTACGGCAGCCGCGAGTGGTATAGCCTCATCGAGTACAAAAGGTGTTAAAAACCTCTTAACGAAGCCGAGACCCACATGTTGTGATATTTTTTTTTGTTACACGCCATACCTGATAACTTTCGAGTTACCGAGAAATTGGGGGGCAAAGTTCCAACTTTTTGACAAGTATTTTTTTCTTAATACAAGTTTTTAATATAAGTATTTTACTTCATAACCCCCATACTACTCAATCCATCCCTAAGCACAATGTTTTGGATGCGTTACATTGAGTTCTACCAGAAAACATGATTTTTCACCCCAAAAAAAAGTCGTTTTCCAGCAATAGTTGTTGCGTAAAGTTACTTATTTTGATGTCTGAATTGGTTGTCGTGGTTGTTGGCTTCGTGATGAGTCTGTAAACAACCTGTAAGTTTGCAAGATTTTTATATTCAGTTTCTCACTTCAACAATTCTTAAATCTTGGTCTACGCCATCCAGCTATCGCGTATGCTAACCAATGACTTATTTGTCGGGCCTACGCTGTCCTTCCATACTAAAGTACTAACGCTGTTACTTAATACCATTGTAAATCCTAATAATTTTAAAAGAGTGACGATGGAGTTTCTTGAACTCTCGAACTTTTTTTGCACCTTTTCTTGACGGTTTTTATGTGCCCTTGTAGGCCATGTGTATAAAAAAAAATGTTTTTCTTATCACATTCAGAGTGGATTGTCACACTGTCTAATGTTGCATCCACACCGCATTTACTTTTTGTGGAGCAATGTTTCCAAGTGTTACTGAGCAACATCCGATAACAGAAAGTTATTTATTGTTATTATAAAGGGTGTAAACCACATCACGAAGCCGTCAACCAAACATTCTGTACATCAAACTAAGTAACTTTGCGCAAAAATATATTTCTAGGAAACACCTTTTTTTTTGGGGTGAAATATTATGTTTTGTGGTAGAAATCAATGTTACGCACTTAAAACATTGTGCTGATAGATGAATCGAATAGTACGGGGGTCGTAGAGGTGTGTAACGTAAAAATCTTACAATAAAACTTTGATTTAAGAAATACTATCTGGTGTCGTCGTGGATGGCGCTGTGTGTAAATCCAGCGATATGTTTAAAAATAACTTGTCAAAAAGTTGGAACTTGGACCCCCAATATCTCCGTAACTAGATGGTTTCCAGGGCCCCATTTCTGCTATTAGGTACAATAGTGTCACAATGACATTGATCTCATAATTGTTCATTTTGACAAGTTTGATGATCTACTAATATAATGGCGTCTTTATGACTTTTCAATGGTCAACCACTGACACTCCATTGAAAGAAATGGCTTAAAATGGTAAACTCGTACATAATGACTAAAAATGAATGACTGGCTTACGCGATAATCTGCCAACATTTTGACAGTTATTTTGAGGATTAGAGCCGAAATTAGCTCAATTAGCACCATTTTGTATTGCAAAAAATGTAGGCTTCTTTATTGATGATATAATTTAAAACACTTGTAAGGAAATTAATCAAAACACGGGCCGCTACAAATATAGACAAATGAAACGTCAGTAAGGAGTAATGTCACATTATTTTGACTTTGACAGCTAAACAGATAAAATATTATTGAGTTGTATAGTTTCACATTTATCCGCGTTACACATAACTTAATGTTTTTGCTATTTATGAACTTCATACGACTTCAGATTGCTTTTGCCACCAATAAATAACATGTTAAAAATATATATAAATGAAATCTGGCATGAATTAATGTTTAATTTAATATTATATTTTCGAAAATTATTTCTACTAACAGGTTTAAATAATAAGACAACACAACGATGTCATTCTTACACGAGATCATTGGTCGGTCAACCGACCAATGATCGATCATTATTGTGAATTTAGCAGATTACGAACTTTTAGCAAAATGACAATGGGATCTATCAACAATTATGAAATCAATGATAGACCATTGTGACACTATTCTAATAGCAGAATTGAGGCCTAGGTATGGTGTAAAACAGAAAAATTATTGCAATGACGCGGACGGGGAGAATAAGGCTTCGTTATGAGGTTTTTATGTTGCCGTGTTAATATGTATCTATACTTACTAATATTATAAAGCTGAAGAGTTTGCTTGTTTGAACGCGCTAATCTCAGGAACGGAAGGAGGAAATCTGATTGAAATTGAAAACAACACGCTACAACCAATAGGAGCGGAGCATAAATGAACATTGTTGCAAAAACGGGGAATATTATTTGTTCCTTTTGTGGGATTTTTCTCTTTTATGTGATGCAGACGAAATTACGTGGGTCAGCTAGTGGGATCCCTTCTTTTCGCATAATTTTCTTTGTCCTAATATACTTCGGCATAACGATTTTGGCACAATTTGTTTTGGCATAATAATACTTCGGCATAATTTTTTTAGGCATACATTTAATGTTGGCCTAATCATCTTAAAGACTAATTTGTTTTGGCATAAATTTGATTCGCATAACGTTAGTAGGCCTAATGACTATTAGCATAATAATATTTAGGCATACAATTCATATATTATGACTATTAGCTTAATAATATTTAAGCATACAATTAATATAAATAACAAAAACAATTTTCATGCAAATGATTTATTTAACATTAACATATTAATAATATTTAACATTATGTAACTGAAACGATTATTTATCGCGAGATAACTTTTATCTGAAGAATATATTAGATGTTTATACAGTTTTTGTATAAAAAAATGTCAATCAGTTAATTCTGATCAAACCAATTTGCTATAGTTTCTGTAACAATTAAATAATAGAAAGAAAGAAAGAAAGAAAAGATATTTATTTGGCTTATGCCGCAAGTGAACACAACACAACAAAAATAGTAATTAAATAAAGTAAAAACTTAAAACTAAACAATAAAAAGTAAATACTTAAAACTGTACAGAAAACAAAGAGATTATTGTGTGTCTCACGGCTGCGCCAAAAAGGCCCAGTTCAGCATTATTGCCGAGCAGCTAGTGCCCGACGCTGGTTTTCAACTGGACCTGAGATGGTGATGTCATGGACATAAAACAGTTTTGTGGTGTGAGTGTTCAAATTAGATTTGTGTACTTATGCGTGAATAGATACTAAAATAAAATGACAGATAAACTACTTATGAATAAAACATTAAGAAAAGTGCAAGATAAAACAAACAGCCCAAAGTACTTAAATAAATGAAACGGACGCATGGCAACATAAACCTGTTTCGCACGATCCCAACCATTAGACGCATAATATTATGTCATCGATCCGTGCACTTCGTCGTTCAATACGCTGCAAGCAGCCGAGCGCGATGGAGTGATAATGTAATAATATAACTAAATGGGAAGTGAACGGAAAAGTTTGCAAATGCGATGGCTATTGTGTGGGTACATAGATAAGTACGGCAAAAAATATTGCGTTTCCGAAGGAAAAATGGAGCAAAGTAAAAAAAATAAAATTAAAAATGGTAAGTTGATATGTTGATATAGGTAATTAGTGTAAAATGAACGGACATCTTTGTCATTTTTCTAATTTGTTTTTGCATTTACAGACATAGGTATGCCCATGACAGAGGCACAGTTCACACGAGGAGTCAGCCACTGCTAAATAAAAGTGAAAACGATGGGAGAATGGAGCCATCCCGACGCCGTTTGTTCCAGTCGCATGCAAGTAGGCCAGGCACTTTAGGTAAGTACATGCGCAAGCAATTGTAAAAAAAAAAAAAAATAAAATAAATAAATAGACAGTTAAGATAGTGAACCATTTTATCTACCGCAGTTCTCACAAAATGCGATGTGTTGCTGCGGCGCCGCGGGTATCCCGACACCACCCTCCAGCTGAGGATACAAGGGGCGTAAACCCAAGCAGACCGATTGTGAGCATGAGCAGAATAATTGTATTCATCCGCTATTAATTCTTTTGTGCAGTCGACATAGATATTGTACCGTGATCCAGCTAGTTATATATGTAGGTATGACAGTTTGTACATCATATAATTGAGACATTAAGTGCGACCATGTCCAACTTCCGTTGCGATTCTATGAGATACTGCCGTAAACGTCTTCTGAATACGTGAATTGTGCTGATCATTCTAATCGGTGGTGGCAGGTTATTCCATACTTTGGAAGCCGCATAGCGAAAACTACCCCTGAAGGCTGCTGTGTTATGAGACTGGGTCGAGAGTTGTTGCGAGCATTGCCTTCTCCCACATTCCCGTCTACTTGTTAGCCAAGTTAATTTATTGTACAAATATTCTGGTTTTTTATATTTAACCACACCGAACAGGAGGCACGCCAAGTGTAGTTTCCGTCTGGACTTCATTTTTAGTGAAAAATGCTTGTTTAGGAAAGGTGTTACGTGACTTCGCCGGGGAATGTTGTAGCAAAACCGCGCGCAAGCATTTTGTACTCTTTGAATGAGACGATCTGTACGAGCTAGTAGGCGCGGGCCGTACACTGTGTCGGCGTAGTTTAATCTGGATAGAACCAAGGTCTCCACCAGCTGTTCCCGCAGTGATTCTGATAGGTAATCATCTTATATAACACTTTTAGACGGTAAAAACAGTTTCTGACAGAGCTTGCTACGTGCTTTTCGAAACGAAGGTCTTTGTCCATCGCCAGACCCAGATTTCGCGCTTCATATACACGCTCGATTGGTTCGCCCATTAATTCCAGGTCAAAAGTCAAAGGTAGTCGCGACAGCTGCTGCCTGGTGCCAAATACAATGTATTTAGTTTTGGTAGGATTCAGCGACAGGCAGTGCTCCTCAGACCAAACGGCGATACGTTGAAGATCCTCGTTAAGGTCTTTAATGGCACTGTCATACTCGTTTGGTCTGAAGGAAATGTATAGTTGTACATCGTCGGCATATACATGGTACTTGCATTTATGTAGGCATTTTATGATGTCTGCGCAGTACAAAATAAAAATAATGGGACCTAAGATAGAACCTTGCGGGACTCCCCTCTCTACGGGAACAGGTGCCGATCTAAGAGTAGTGCCGTCACTCAGACGCAGATCAACTAGCTGTTCCCTATCACTTAGATAGCTGCGGAACCATTGTATGGCTTGGGGGTCGAAACCGTAATATTTTAATTTTGACAATAATAACGGAATACTAATAGCGTCAAATGCCCTGGAAAAATCTAGCAAAACCAGCAATGTGCACATTCCCTTATCTTGGGATGATAGTATATTATCAGTGACATCCAGTAAAGCAGTAGATGTACTGCGCTGTTTTCTGAACCCTGATTGTAAATCTGGTAAAATGTTATTCTGTTCTAAAAAATGCGAAAGTTGGCAGCTGACTGTTTTCTCTAGTACTTTGGATAGGCATGGCAATACACTAACAGGGCGTAGGTCTTTTAGGGCTACTGGATTTGAGTTTTTTGGCAATGGCCTAATGGAGGCAATTTTCCATTGGTCAGGAAACGTTGACGTCACGATGGAGCAGTTTATTATGTCCGTTATATTTTTTAATGTGTGCGGCAAAGTCATCTCAATCATATCCAGGGTAATGTTGTCGTAGCCTTCAGCGTTACTCTTGAGACTAGCGATAGTGCGTGAAACATTGTTCTGGTCCACTGGGGTGATTGTAAAAACTGCTTCACCGTGGCTATTAGTATTATAATAATTAATAAGCGATGCGCTTGGCACGGGGTTACCGGGAACAATCAAAAAATTCCTGTTAATTAGGTCCGGATTGGTAAAATGCGACGGAAGGTCGTGTCTATGTTTAAAAGAAACTAAGGTGGATTTGAGATTTTCCAAAGCAATTTAGGGTTTTTTATTTTATTATTAATGTTATGTTTGAAATATGCAGCTTTTTCATTGTACAGGGAAGTGATAACTAAATGCTTAAAGTCTTTGTAGTATTTCTTTTTTGAATCGGATTTCATTTTCCTATAATTACTTAGTGCTTCGTCCCGTAGACGCATCATAAGCTTGATTGTGTCTGTAATCCAGGGATAGGTTTTTTCTTTTACAGTACATGTTTTTATTGGCGCGTGAACATCAAACAACGAAATTATATTGGTGTTAAAGACATGTACCATCTCATTTACGGTGTCGAACGATGAAATAGTACCAAGGTTCAATGACGCTAAGTCTTTTTTAAATGTTTCCGTGCACACGTTTTGAAGGGGCCGAAACTTTACTAGGTACGGTTGAAATTTGTCGCGCTTTATATTAAATTCACTCACTACAATAGAATGGCCGTTGAGTGACCCAAAAGATTCTACCGCTGTGTGTCTTGCTATCAGGTCAGTACATAGGAGATCGATGAGTGTTGCACTGGTTGCTGTGTGGTGAGTAGGGCTAGTGACCAATTGCGTAAGATTTAGACAATTTAGAAATTCATTAACATTTTTCGTTTTTGTTCCATGTGTATCCTGCATATTAACATTAAAATCGCCAAGCAGAATGTAGTGGTCGCAATTACCCAAGGAGCTAATCGAATCCGTAATGGCATCGAGAAAAAGGACTAGGTCTAACCATGGTGGACGGTATGCTGTTCCTAAAGCAATTTTTTTACCGTTTAATGAGAGCGTTAGCCACATTTGTTCGACAGATTCGAACCTAGGATCGACCGCACTAGCACACGTACGCGCGCTCAGTCCCCGTCTCAAATAGAACCCCACACCCCCTCCACGGCCCTCACGAACACTCGCCGGCCGCGGTGTGTGACGCAGACGATAGCCCGGCACCACCGGAGCGCGGCCCTCCTCGCCTGGTCGGAGCCAAGTTTCGTTGATAGCTAAAACGTCAAAACAATGCCTGTCAATTGCGCCTATCAAGTCGTCATGATCTGTACCCAGTGAGCCAGCATTAAGAAAACCAACTTTCAAATATTTTTCTCCTTTAGTCGTCATTTAAATAGTATAAATAAGGTTCGACGTTTGGTAAAATCGTTATTATAATCAGTGCATTCAATTTTAATTAGATATTGTGTAATTTGGCTAAGTCGGATTGTAAATAAGAAGATAGTGTATAATATAGAACAAAGCAGAGGTTTAAAATAGTGGCATGTAACTGATAGGTCTGTAAAGTGGAGTAGGAGTTTTATGATGAGTAGGTATATGTATTCATGTGTAGTGTTAGAAAACTGGTTTACACGTAACTTACTGATGTGCGCCGCGAGACACACAACTGCCATTACAATACATTGCTTGAAGTATGAAAACAAAGTTAATAATATTACGAATACTTTCGACAGGTTGTCATACCCTTTTAAAAAAATAGCTTTTAAAGTCCGCATGACTGCATACATATAATTAATTCCCTTTACTAGGGTAAAACTACAAATAACTAGAGAGACGAAAGAAACAAAAACAAACAGGATGGCTGCTCTAAAGTGCCCTATTTGGACTGGTTCCCGGTGGCGCGGGCGCGCCGAAGGTGCGCAGTATGTCAGCCTCACAGCAGATGTGGCAAGTGGTATCCCCGGGTTTGTACCGGGCGAGGATACGTCCACGCTTTGACCACACAAACTGCCAACCGAAGCGACTGCCCGCCTCACGCGCGCTCCGAAACAACTCCCTGTTTATTTTAGTAAGGCGCTCGTTGACGTAGAAGCGCGTCGCAGGGCCTGGCAGATCGAGATCCGCAGTGGTCATGCCGCGGCGCACTCGCGCTCCCTCCAGCAGCTCGTCTCGTAGGTCGCGGCGTGCGAGCCGCACAACGAGGAAGCGGGGGCGGGTCTCCACCGGCGCCGACGCCTGTGTGGCGTTAATGCGCCTGCCTCCGACGCGCTCGGCGCTCACAATATCGCGCGCTTTGAGTTTGACGCCAATCTTTGCAGCCACTAACATTGCAGTATTTGTAGGATTTTCGCCACCTATCTCCGGAATATTTGATATTTGGAGATCATTTGCTAACAGATCCTGATCACGATCGTTGATGTCACTCCTCAGCTGATTAATTATGTCCACATCTGACGATTGCGACACTTGGGGCTGAGCCAGTTTGGTCTCCATCACAGCCACCCTTTCCTCCAAGTTACTCATCCTATCATTAGTTGACTTTAGAGAGGATCTCAACTCTGACAGGTCATCGCGCAGCTGCTGGAATTCGGTTCGCACCACCTTCACGAATTCCTCTCTAAAAGTGCTTAGCTCTGCCCTGAGGATGTCCAAGTTGAGCTCCTGAGTGGCATCCAGGGCTGTAGTGTTTATAGGGCTAGTGTCCATCAAGTTGACCAGGCTTTCCTCGTGCGGAGTCGGTGTTGGTGACCGGGACCGTACTGGTGTTTCAGCCCGGTTATCCCTTACCTGGTTCTTCTCGCACTCAGGGCAGTGCCAGGGGGACGGTACAGGGCCCGCACTCGGGATGGCTACGCACGCTCGATGATACCAGCGCCGACATTTGCTGCAGTTAACTGCTTCTGCCGAAGACAGAAACTTGCCACAAGCACCGCACTTGGCCATGATGTGTTGCAGATTGTTTGTTTACCGAATTGATAAGTTCAGGTAGTACACTGACCAGGTCACAGATGGCGCTATTTTCAGAAAAACGTTTACGGCTGTTTTCTATGGTGTGATAGATCAGACAAACACTATAAGACCAGGTACAGCAACGGAGTATAGGACCGCACAAACCGAAGTTGAGTCACAAGTTGATTTTCTGTTCCCCAAATAATTATCGTTATAAACTGTGAGTTTCGGGTACTTAAGTATTGCGGGGGTTCACTCGAAAAGTTATTTAGAGTTTTTTTTTTATATACACAGCACTTATACAGTAGATAACACTGTTACTAGTAAGTTGCACTGATATGAGTTTGTACACAATAAACTTATGCGAATTAAGCTTGTATTTTTATTTATTTGCGAGAAGAGCTACACAAAGAGCTAATGGTAGTTTGACATCCGTGACGTCACTCGTTATTGTTGGTTAAAAATTTAACATGCTGTGCAACAAAAGTTAGTGACAGAACCGAATTGCTGCAAAACCGACTCCACGTAGTCTTGTTTGTCCTACCCCTAGATTGTAATTTAAAATCGCGTAGGCGCGTGGGGCCGCCGGAGGCCCGCAGTGCCGGAGCCGTGACAGAAACCCTGCCTGCTGCATGTTGCATGCTCGCTTGAATGCTGCATGCTGCATGCTTGCTTGCATGCTGCATGCTTGCTTGTTTGCTGCATGCTGTATGCTTGCTTGCATGCTGTATGTTTGCTTGCATGCTGTATGCTTGCTTGCATGCTGTATGCTTGCTTGCTTCATGCTTCCTACAGCAAAAAAAAACCCACAAAATACAACAACAACAAACAAATTTATGCTTTAGGATATTATGCTTAAAAAAGTAATGCTTTAGAACTTTATGCTTAATAAATTCATGCTTTAGAATATTAAGCTTAATCATTATTATGGCTAGAGAAATTATGCTTTAAAAATATGCGTAAGCTGTTATGTGTAATTATATTATGCGAAAATATAATTATGCCAAACAAAATTATGCTAAGTTATAATTATTAGGTCTTAAATTTTTATGCAAATGGATAGGGAACCTCAGCTAGTCTGCTATAAATCAAATCTTAGTTATTAAGTAAAATGACAAGAAAAATAAAATATAAACTTAAGCTTCAAATGCGAGGGACATGGGACACGAATAAAATATTTCATCATCAACATTTATCTGCTCGGAATCACCCACTGCTGGGTATAGGCCTGCTCTTTTTCTGCCACAGACTGGGTTCCGTGCGTCCGTTATTTAATTTAAATTATTTATTTTAATTTACAGTTTTAGGAAAACTTACAGCTAAAAATGTATACACTATTAAGAATTAAAAAAAGTCAGGCCAATTAAAAGCTCACAGGTATCCAGGTGTTCCCGCGACTTTGACGATGTCGTCAAAATATAAACTATGTAGAAACTTAACATCGCTCACATAAATCAAAGATGAAAGTGTCTACTAACACTGTATTTATGTTGAGGGTATACTTACATAATTTCACTCCGCGCATGAAACACTTTGTCACAACACCTATTTCTCTCGTCTGCTCGACGTCCGTATGTCACTACAGGGATCCAGCAGAATATCAGCGTCAGGTGCACTCCTGACACATACTGAGCTGGTGCAACCTTGAGACGCAGACCGCACCTTGCATACCTACTTGTTATTCTTTTTTATTTGATAGATGTCACGGTGTTACTATACTTATTTCGTAAATATGTTTTTCTTTTTGTAAATTGACACCTTTTTTTTATAAGTGAATTGTATAATTTAATTGTACTTCTGTGTTTTGTGCTGTTTTTGGTGTGCACTAAATAAATGATTTATCTATTTACACAAAATAGACACTTAGTTTTAGAATGTAAGTTTACGCATCGTCAGGTGTAAGTAATACGATGCCATGTTCTCTGCTTCGACCTCACTAAGTTAAAGAAAGCCACACAATTAGGCAGGAGGGTTAAGGCGAATGCGTTACATTCCTTCTTCTGTCAGCTTCTCTAGTCCCTGATAATCTAGATCTATTTTAAGTTTGAGTAAATCGGTTTCTTCTAAGCAAGCGTGTTCCACCCTAGGCCATGTCATCGGTTCACATCTGGCAAGTTGTGGGCAAACGTAAACCTATTCAGTATTAAAAAAAAGATTCCGACGAATTGAAATCCTCCTTTTGGAAGTCGATTAAAAACTATCCTTCACATTAAAAAATGAGTTAAAAAGAGAAGCCGTTTTTTTATATCATAGAGTTTTCTGAGTGGTCCGCGCTGTTATTTGAATGTATATAATTGTTTGCTGTGTTTGAATTCTTATAAACTATGATCGTGCTCCAATATTAGACACGTTACATTAAACTAAGCTTAGTATTAGTAACTTAAAATCTACGTAAGTCCATCATTTTTTTTTACATGCACAGTTTTTTCAGGCTTTACAATCCTTAGAAGCCGTTAGACAAATACAACTTTATAAGTACTAGTAAAAAATGTGATACGGTTCTATTTTTTTATGACATCAACACTAGACTTCATGACTGTTTCTCTTAAAAGAGGTACATTCATAGAACACCCACATTTTGCCAGTTATGTTTCAGGGAATGTAAGGGGTGAGACTATTGCTGTCAACCGGGCGCAATTTCCAATCACTGTGAGGAACTCAAATACACAATTTAAAGAAAAGCAATTTAACCTCATTGGCATCGAATACACATTTGCTACGAGATTGTAGCACTGTACCAGCTACGCCGTGGCAAGGGCCATGGCGTAGCAAGCCGCGTAGAGGAAATAGCGGGTTCCCTTTACAATCAATTTCTAGAACTATATTTTGTCTATGATTACATATTTTGAGTCTTATTTACTCAGTAAAATTCAACCACTTGTTGGGTAGACAAATAAAATGACGTACAATTTTCTGCTCTCAGCCCGTCTTTTAATGACAATCTCCTCAAACCGTATCTCCAACATAAACTAAACGTTCCACACGCCCTAATAAGCTCCTAAAGCTGTACACTAAACATAAAACTAATAACATTACTTACCACGACGAAGAGAAAATCAACAAGCCTCCCCCTTAACACAGACTCGCGAACTTAATTACTTAGAAGAAACCTCCAGCACTTGAGGGCACAATATATACATATACAAGTGCCTACATATGTACATACATACATATATCTCTTGTTATTTAATGTATGGCCCTGCGGCAGCGACTAGGGTTGGCACTTCCAAACAATATAAATTAAACGGCGGTCCCTAGATGGTTAATGGGCTGGTTATCGCAACCTCGGTTTAATTCCCCGTATCACACGTAGATATTGGGGAAGTTTTGGTAGAATCTTTCAGCTTTTGAAACGTTTGTAAGTTTATCTTTTGGATAGGGGAAAAACCGAGTACGAGTTTATATTGTGTTCTCTAAAGCACATACTTCGACGCTGACCTCAGCGGTGACCGACAGCCGTGTTTTGTTCTCGTTAACGTCACGACCGACCATACCTAACCGACCGTCAGCGCAACAAGAATTCAGGCCTTAGATACGTCTATTATTATACTAACTCGTCATCGTCATCTACAGCTGAATACCAGTATTTTACATAGAGCGACTGTCAATCTGACCTCAACAACACAGTTAGTTTCGATCGCTGACCGTATAATAATCATGATCTATCATGATGAATCTCATTTGTAACCGTCAGGTTACACAATCACCCCATCTAATAAGCACACTTCAAGATTTATCAAGACTCTTTTTTTTTTGGGATGGGAAATCACCAAATGACTTCTCCCACTCTGGGCGGAGCGGGAGGGAGTGTCAGAGTTTTACTGACTAAAACCCATCCATGTTCCTTCCTCGCCCTTTATGTTCCGGGGCCGCGGTATCTCTTTCGAACAGGCCCGCTACCCCGGCAGGCCCGGCCCTTGCGGGCCTTAATCAAGACTCTGCGTTTCATTTCAGTATGTCATAATCATCTGCCTAGCCTTTTCCCAACTTTATGGGGGTCGGCTTCCAGTCTAACTCGATGCAGCTGAATACCAGTATTTTACATGGAGCGACTGCCTAGCTGACCACCACAACCCAGTTAGTACTGGGAAATACGATACCCCTTTTTAAGACTGGTTGTCAGACTTTTTGCTGAAGCGGCTATCAAAGATCTACAAATGACAGCCGGGACTAACAGCTTAACGTGCTTTCTGAGGCACGGAGGAAACTCGGTATGTTAGGGTGGTCATCCATCCGCAGTCTAACCTAGGCAAGCATGGCTTAACCATAAGATCGACCCGAGCGGCTGTTATTATTTAGCCACGGGCTCCTCTGCTCTTCTCCTTATTTCAGTATCTCAGTTATTTTTGTCGCAGAAACCTCCCAATATTTGTTTGTACGAATGTACGTGTCGTGTATCTGACATGTGCTCATTACTCTCTTTCAGATTTGGTTGTCGCCTCTTGTTGATCAATATAAATATTGGGTAACCTAAAAGCAACAGCGTACCGTGCTTTCCGAGGCACGAAGGAAACTAGGTATGTTAGTATGTCAGCACAATGGAGGGGCCCGCAAGGGCAGAAGCCTGCCAGGGCTGCGGGACTGCTCGAAAGAGATACCGCGGCCCTGGAACAAGAAGGGCGAGGAAGGAACATGGATGGGTTTTAGTCAGTAAAAGTGTGACACTCCCTCCCGCTCCGCCCAGAGTGGGACAAATTATTTGATGATACCCCATCCGAAGAAAAAAGGGTGGAAAACTAGGCAGATACTATGAAACGAAAAACAAACACTTCAATATTATAACTTAATCCCAAGACTTATATAATTTCACGAACAACTCACACGACCAAAAGTGCAAAATACAAACAAAAAGTCACATTTCTAAATCTTACAACGATTTCTAAGAAAACTGGTCCGTAACAAGTATTTCCACAAAATAAAATTCTTTAGAACGATAATCGTATTCCGTTGGAACTAAAACATTGTGCATCTGAAAAATGAGTTTCAATGCCGCTGTGAGAAAGTTTTGAAAAACTTTCGTCGCAAACTCTTGTTGATATTTGTCGGTGACTGTACGCGGCGCAGATTCTGACGGAGTGTGTAGACGAATGCTTTGTGCTATTGAGCAACCTGTGTGGCGAACTGTATATGCGAGGAGAAAAGTGTTTCAGGATGATTTTGACAGTAAAATTAAAACGAATTCTCCTATCTCCTCCTGTCTTTAACCCCCTTAATTTGGGGTCGACGTAGCATGTCTTCTTCTTCCATAATGCTCTATTACTCGTCATCTCGTTATACACCTCTTACATAGTCCATCTATCATCTGTAACGAGATTACATTTTTTGGCACCTTAAATGATCTGATTTATTGATATAAATCAGAGCCAAGAAAACTGGTCAATGTAAGTAAGGTATGACAGAAGGTTAGACTCAAAAATTTACTCGTATTTAAAACTAGCTGACCCACGCAACTTCGTCTGCGTCACATAAGAGGGAAAAAGCTACCTACTACTACCTACCTACTACTACCTACCTACCTACCTACTTCTACCTACCTACTACTACCTACCTACTACTACTTACCTACTACTACCTATCTACTACTACCTACCTACTACTACCTACCTACTACTACCTAACTACTACTACCTTCCTACTACTACCTACCTACTACTACCTACCTACTACTACCTACCTACCTACTACTACCTACCTACTACTACCTACCTACCTACTACTACATTTTTAAAAACCTTCTCCTGACAATAACAAACAACAAAAAAAGAATCAGTGAAATCGGTCCAGGCGTTGTTGAGTTATGCGCTTACCAACACATTTTGCGATTCAATTTTTTTAAAGGAAGGTAAGCACTACTGATATTGAATTTGCAATCAGACAGTCAAAAAGTTGAATCAAGTGTCCCATTCCACGAAACTCCATTATTTCTGCACGAAGCCATAAACTTGTCAAACAAAAGCAAATAAAACGACCCATCGAAGGTACAAAAATAATTTCATTAAAGTAAACAAATCATTCGTTCATTGTTATTAACCCGTATTCCCAGCCATCATTGTTTGCTCTCCCTGGAACAATTACTTCTGTCTACCAATTTTAGATCCTTGGCAAAATTTCAAATATTTACCTTTCTTTTACCGCCTGGCCACGACCTACAAGCTCAAGCGACATGTAAAAAAACAATCCTTTTTTTTCTTATCGTGTTGATGGCAATCTACAGGGTGGATACAACCTCATCACGAAGCCGTCAACCAAGCATTCTGACAGCAAACTAAGTAACTTTATGCAAAAAAAATTGCTGAAAAATTACTTTTTTGGGGTGGAACATCATGTTTTATGGTAGACCACAATGTAACGCGCTCAAAACATTGTGCTGATAGATAGATATATATATAATGAGGGTCGTGGAGGTGCCTAAATTAAAAATCTCACAATAAAACTTGTATTTAAAAAAAAAAAAACTAATTGTCAAAAAGTTAGAATTTTGACCCCCAATATCTCCGTAACTGGAACGTTCCCAGGTACAGTCTAGAACAAAAAAATGATCGCAATGACAGAGAGAACAATTGCCTTTCGGCTTCGTTAAGAGGTTTTTAACACCCTTTGAGCTAGATCCAGAACTTCAGATTTTGAACTACTTGCAACTTGAACAGCTCTATCGTTTGCCTTATTTAAGTCCTAGAGGGTGCAATGAGTTGTGCATGACGGGCAGAAAAGAAATCCCGCGTTGGGGCTTCACCCTCATTGGGCGCTATCACTAACATAGACTATAGGAATTAATAGTATTTTCTAAAATATGCAGACATCAGGGCACGCAGGGCACGACATGATGTGTTTCTATTATTAAATACTTAAAGCTTATCACGAGTCACAGCGTTGCCACCGTTGCAACGGTGCTCGCGGGAAGGAAACAAGTGAAACGCGCGCATATGTCCCTTGAAGGAAAGCGTATCACGTGAGGTCGTGAACGAAGCATTATCCATTTAAAGTCGGCTGTACGCGGAACAAAAACGGCTTTTGTTTCACGGCTAATTTATCTTATGATGATTCGATTGTAAATTTTCCAAGGCAGCTGAGAAATATTGGACGAAAGGTAGATTTGACATTTCAATTGATGTTTGACGGTGTATAATTTAGATAAATACCCTTTGTGTTTGTGCTGATAATAATGAAGTTTAAAAGTAAAAGAACTTTTATGAAATTAGGCAGTGTTCTGGTGTTTACTTTTATTATTCTTATAGAGTTTAGAGCATTGAAATACTCAAATAATTATGTTAAATGTGAAAATGAGTATTTTTGCTTTTGTTACCTTCGCGACTTATCAGTTTACTGATTTTGCTGAAATTCTACGCGAAGGCTATGATCCTAAGTTGGGATATAGTACCATTTAATCCCAATAGAACGTTTTCTTGGGATATTTTTTGACCTCAAGGCGAAGGAAGCCGTGGATAAAAGCTAGTTTGAATATAAACAAAACAACAAACACATTTAAAATTTGCACACGACGATACGTTCAAAAAGTTGACAGAAGTAAACACTTGTGTCGTCATATGCCCAAGAGTTAGTATGTGAATGGTTATTCGCGTCGCATTGTGATCCAAAGACTATTTCTGCACTCGTCTCCACTCCACAAAAGAATACCGAGGCACACACAAACACCGTGCAAGCTTTCGCTATGAGATTTCTAAAGTTTGTAGAACACTTTTCGTTTTAGTTGGAATACGTTGACAATTAAACAATTGAGATACGAAATGTTGTTTTTGAGAGACTGCTTTTATTTTATTGGGTCTGTGAACTGGTTTGGCGTTGAGTCTATTTGTTTTGGTTTGCCTAGAGGAGTAAGTAGCAGGTGAGCCTATCTAAAACTTTAAGACAAAAGGCTACTCAACCCCAGGCCTGCAAGCAACTATTTCAACCAAACCTATGTACCTTATGTCTGACAACGCATTTAAAATGTCCCGCCAAAGTCTTTTGAACACCCATTTTATGATCAAAAAATTCAAACAACCTGTTTTTGAAAAGAGAAGTGATTGCTTTTTATGGTCCGATTCTCATTAAGTCAATATCAAACAAACAATAGCAACTAACTGAATGTTTTTAAGCTAAGTTTGTAAGAATGATAATGGCAAGAAAAGAAGTGTCAGATGAGTAAACGAAAAATAGAGAATTAGGAAGTAGAAGACATGTTAAGTCGACCAGAAATAAATTGGGATAAGGACAAGAAAAAAATATGAAGATGATGCTGTAGGTATGGTCGAACAAGCTATTTAGTTTACAGTTTAACCCACAAATTACATTGTAAAATGTAAACCAAATAGCTTGTTCAACCGTACCTACCGCAACTATAAGCAAGTTTTATTTACAGCCGATGCACGGTGCCGGTGCGCGGTGCAAAAAAGTTGATCAGCCTTGCTTTAGAGTATTAACCAGTTAGGGTTTAGGTCAAACTAGTACAGATTTACTCGAGAACAGGTACCGTGAGTCGATACTGACAGAAACTATTGTATAGAGTGACTCGTAATTAGTGACAACTTTTACTAAGGGACCAAACCCGAAATTGCGAAAAAAAAAATCAAAGGTTCAGTATATTTATGTTCGCCTAACTGGTCAAAATGTACAGAACAGCAGATTTTTTTTGGCGATTTCAGGTTTGGTCCCATAGTAAAAGTGGTTTGTTTTCATGAGTACAATCACGTTTAAACGACGGGGTGTTATAAGTTTGACGTGTCTGTGTGTGTGTGTGTCTGTCTATGGCATCGTAGCTCCCGAGCGGATGAACCGATTTTGATTTAGTTTTTTTTCTTTGAAAGGTGACTTAGTCGGGAATGTTCTTAGCTAAGTTCGATAAGAATCAGTCCAAGATGGCCGCCGCCACAAAATGGCGGATTACATAATATTTATTAATCAACTACCTCAATATGGGTATCAAATGAAACGGCTTGACTAGTAGAATACTATAAATAATGATAAATTAAAAATCCAAGATGGCCGCCACCACAAAACGGTGAATTAACTAATTGTTTTCTATTTAAGTTTTAGTACATTATGTGTCGGGGTTTTTTTTCTAATTTTAAATTTAATTTCACTTGTTTGTCATCTAGTCTATTAGCAAAATGGTATGTACTGTGGATACATGGGTTAACGCTACGAGAATGGGAGCGTAATGTTTTGTATGACTTTACTTTTTAATAAGGCATGGAAAAATAAACATAACACAGGCACAGCTACTGATCCAAACACCTCTAACAACGTCTACACCAGGAACAAATTACCACAACGTACAAAATAACAAATTGTCGGAATTTAACCTCGTAAGAATTTATTTTTACTCGGCATAAGCCTCAGGATTTCCGTCGACTTAATTTATTTAACTTGAGCAATGAAACGGAAAATTAGGTACACGTAACATACATACACGGTTTGCACCAAATCAACCGAATTGTAACGTGATACAAAATATATAGGAAAAGATTACCTTTATATATTTTTACTGAGTTTTATAAAGTGTGTAAATAGACTCTTCATAAAGACGGTAACCAAGCATTCTGTACATCGAACTGAGTAACTCTATGCAAAAAAAGATTACTAGGGAATAACTTACTTGGAACATTTTTTTTTTTTGGGTGAACAATCACGTTTTAAGTTTAAAACTCAACGTAAAGCACTCAAAAAAATGTGTTGGTTGAATAGTGTGGGAGTTGTGGAGGTAATAATAATAATAAATTTTTATTTATTTTCTCTCACAATGGTTTTGTAGCAAAAACAGTTTAGAACTATACAAATTCACATTGTGAGAGCTGGTGCCTGAAGTAGGTTTTAGAAAAAAAAAACGTGTATTACAGGTCACCAGGCCCCACTTAGTGGCATCATAAATAAAACGGCAGAAAGCATGTTTTTCTACTAAACAATTATAAACAAAAATAAATAATATATTTAAGCACCTACTCACCACCACCATTGACACACAATATAAAGCTGCTTCACATCCGTAACCTCACTAATCCAGGTCCAGTTGAAAACCAGCATCGGGCACTAGTTGTCCGGCATTTTGCTGAACTGGGCCTATTTGGCGCAGCCGTGAGGCACACAGTGTCACATTATACCTACTTTTTTGTTTTTGTTTAGATTTAAGTTTTTTTTTTTACAAGTAAGGTTTTTATAATATTTTTTTTTTTTTCTTATTATTTTTTTTGTATACCGTGTGCACTTGTGGCGTGAGCCGAATAAATGTTTTTTCTTTCTTACTTCTTCTAAATAATTGAAAGGGAAAAAAAAAAGAAATAAAAAAAAATAACAAAACAAAACTAATCCTAGGATGTGTGTGAAGTGTGAATATGAAGGTGGATGGTGGTGCGTGTGTATGTGAATGGTGTTAAAAGTGTTGGTAGTTATTTGAGATCAAGTATTATGAAATTGGGTGGAGCAACTTTTCTGTGTCATCATAGGAAAGAGTTTTCAAAAATTCAGTTACTTTTTTCTTATATATTGATTTGTGTAATGAATATATATTTTGGCTTTTGTTGAGATAGGGTTTAAAAAAAAACTTGTAAGTGCCTTTCAGCTTCGTTATGAGTCATTTTGTACCATTTATAATGAAATGAAACTATTTCTTTTGCAAATAGGATACTCAATCACTTTTACACGTCAAGAGAACTTTGACACTGGCATTTCCTAACTGAATATAGTTATCTCCTTCTTTAAAGCCACGTAACATCTTCATAATACATTACAATTTATTTTCTCTCTTCACAAAGGTTCACATAGTTATAGGTTGCAGTCCCACCATGTCGTTTCATCATCATCATCATTTCAGCCGAAAGACGTCCACTGCTGGACATAGACCTCCCCAAGTGTCGCCACATTGACCGGTCCCGTGCGATGCGCATCCAGCGGATTCCCGCAACCCTCACCAGGTCATCGGTCCACCTAGTGGGAGGTCTTCCAACGCAACGTCTTTCGATCCATGTCGTTTAACAAACGTTAAATTCCTAAATTGTGACGGACTTACTCGACCAACCGTACCAGCCTAGACATGCAGGATGCGCCAAATCAACAGGGTCAGGGCGCCGTGGTTGAACGATTGGCTGGCGGTTCGATTTTTACACGGAACAAATATTTGTAATTGCTCATTTTGATATTTAGTCGATTTTAGAAAAGCTTTTTATCGTTGATCTTTTTTAAATTGGCAACACAGTCACTAAACGAATGTTATCAAAGCGCTGGTTGCTTTTAGTCACTCTCTTATTTCTATCTACACTGTGCTAGGAGGCAGATATTAAAACTTTCCCTGTGAGTATTTAAAGAATAATTAACGTGGTAATGTATATTTAAATACAAACCGCAGTTTTTCTTCACGCCCATTTCCTATAGCCTACAAGTAGTTGTTTCGGGTCTGTTTCTGTATGTAAGTTCAAATGTTTGTAAAACGTATTCATGATTGAAGAGACTAAAAAGTTTCGGAAAAAAAAAATAAAAAAAGTATGTCAGGGTTGGCTTCCCGACAATAGTGGTTTAGAGGGTGTAAAAAATCTCTTAACCAAGCCGAAAGGCATTTGTTCTACCCGTCAATGCTATCATTTTTTATTCTACACCATCCCTAGGAAACGTCTAGTTACGGAGATATTGGGGGTGAAAAAAAAAACGTTTTGACATATTTTTTTTTAATTACTAGTTTTAATTGTACTTATAAAATTTACTATAATCACATCTACTACCCTGTACTATTCAATCCATCCATCAGCAAAATGTTTTGATTGCGTTTCATTGGTTTCACCACAAAACATGATTTTTCACTCCGAATCAAAAATTCGTTTCCCAGCAATAATTTTTGCGTAAAGTTACTAAGTTTGGCTTACAGAATGCTTGGTTAGCGGCTTTGTGATTTGGTGGTTTACACTCTGTATAAATCTTATAGGTATATATAATAATAATAATAATAATTAAGCTTTATTTAATTCCATACAAGTAACAATAATCATTAGTAAAAGTAAACATTAACATTAACATAAACATTAGTTAACAATTATCATCAGCAACAAATAAATCATTCAATCAAATCAATAATAACTATCAAATATGACAAAAACAATAATTAATTCCATCAATAAAAATAATAATCGTTTATAACAGCAATCAGCAAATAGTAACTCAATCAGATTAGTAATGACTGATAGTATTAGTACTCATTAACAATCAATAAATAGTTCAATCAAATCAAATACGAATAACAACAAGAATGAATGAATTCCATCGAACTACTAACAACAATCGCTAACCAATTCCATCAGATTAATAACAACAATAATCATTGAAAATAAACATAAACAATCAATAAAACAATCAATAATTTGATCAAATCAAGAACAGCAATTAAAAAAAATAAACAATAATAAATTCCATCATATTACTAATCACAATAATCGCCAACTAATAAAATCAGATTGATAACATTAAAAATCACTAATACAATATTAACTAACAATAAATAATTTCATCAAATTAACATCGAAAATAAGCAACAACCAACATAAACATTAATTAACAGACAATAAATAAATAATTTGATAAAACTAAAAAAAAAAAATAATAGTATTATAGTAATAATTTAGCGAATAGTTTTCACTGTTACTTTTGTATGGACCCCCTTCGGGTAAAAGCCTCCTCCAAAGATTTCCACTTCTCCCTGTCCTTAGCCCTCTCAAGCCATTCTCGGCCCACCACCGCCATAATTTCGTCTACCCATCTAGCACTAGGTCTGCCCCTCGTTCTGGTACCGCGAGGTCCCTTCCATTTAATGGTTTTTAGAGTCCACCTGTTATCAGCGTATCTGGCTACATGGCCTGCCCAGTTCCACTTTCTTTGTAGAGAAAAAGATAGTGCGTCTGTTATGTTCGTTTTTTTGCGAATGTCTAAACTTTTCACTCTATCCTTTAATTTTAAACCCAGGTAACATCTTTCCATTCTTCTTTGAGTGGTCTGGATTTTGTTTCTGGTTTTGAGGTCGAACGTCCAAGTTTGACAGCCGTAGGTTAGGCAAGGTAAGATTTCCGAGTCCATAACTATCCCCTTGGTATGCAATGGGAGCTGCGATTTAAATATTTCCTTATGAGCCCAGTACTTTTTCCAGGAGATTGCTACTCTGCGGTCTACTTCTTCTGTATTTCTGTCTTTGCTGAAGGAAATCTGTTTGCCTAGGTATATGTAATTTTTGACGAACTCAAGGGGGATGTTATTTACCAAAATAGGTGCCTTGTGGTGGTTAGTCATGATTTTCGTTTTATCTAGATTCATTTCTAATCCAACTGTAGTGCTAGCCTGTTGAAGGTCGTTTAACATGCTGTTTAGTTGATCTGAAGACTCCGAGAATATAATAATGTCGTCGGCAAACCTGAGATGACTCAGAAAATGCCCGTCAACATTTATGCCTTGTGTAGACCACGGTAAGTCCTTCATAATGTACTGCAGCACAGCTATGAAGAGTTTTGGGGAAATCGGGTCACCTTGTCTCACGCCTCTACTTATTTTAATTTTTTCCCCTACTCTCTACCCCAACTCAATATGTTTCTCGTTGAAAGTTATATGATACTTATAACCTGTCGCCAAAGTTTTGATTGAACGTTATTCAAGTTTTTTTTAGATATTACTTTGAAATCGTGAAGATAAAAACCTACAGACAGACACACAAGCAAAGAAAATGATTTGTTAAATCCAAAACGGACGATGTAATCCTCCATGTAACATGAATTCAGCTGCCTCCGGTTAGACTGGAACCCGACCTCAATTAAATTTGGGAAAAGGCTAGGCAACTGAATGGGGTCGGCTTCTAGTCTAACCAGTAATACTAATATTAGTTTTTTACGTGGAGCGACTGCCTATCCAACCTCCACGACCCAGTCAGAAAAACGCAGACCCTAATAATATATAGTTGGGAAAAGGCTAGGCTGATGATGATTCTGTACATACTTGATTGAAAACCATACTCGTAAAAGTCTTTTATTGTAAGTGCCAGTTAAGATTGCAATAGTGTCCTTTCCCTAATATCTCTTGGTAAATCCTCTTCCTAAATCTCGTCTTCGAACCAGAAAAAAAGAACCGTTTATCGTTTTACATTAGAAAAAACCGCGTGGTGGATTATATTAGCCCATTCCCTCTCATAGAGAGGAGGCCTGTCCCAGCAGTGGGAACATTAATAGGCCGATGATGATGATGATGATGATTAGAAAAAATGTCATGATAGATGACGATTCAAGACTTAAACAGGCTTTATTTTTAAACGACTTCAAAAAGATGTATGTTCCCCGATTACTCGAAGATGGCTGGACCGATTTAAATTATATTTTTTTTGTTCGAAAGGGTATACTTTCCAGGTGGTCTCATAATCATCAAGTCGGGATCAGATGATGGGATCCCGGAGAAATGGAGAGAACTCTTCAAATTTTAAAGGCAAAGGTAGTTTTTGGAAGAGTACTTTCTTAAAGTGGTCCTAATTTAATTTGGTGAAGATCTGATGAAGAACTTCGGAGATGGGCAACGGAACTCCTCAATAAATGATAGCAAATGGACTGGGATTGCTGAAATCTCATGTCTGTCTATTGTTTACACCAGTTCATAACATAACATCACGCCGCCATGCGCCAGTACGCTGTGAAGGGGTCAGCCTACGTGATCCACAAAAAAGTGAAAAATAAAACATTTTTGCAAAAAAAATCCGAACCGAATCCGAACACATTTGAATTATTAAAATTTAAATAAGTATGAGTTGTTTTGTACTGAGTGTCAGTTGAGATCGCAATAACGTGACCTTTGTTGAATTGATTTACTTAGTTTTTTTTTCACCGACTTCTGAGGCTAAAGTTATTTTTCACTTTTTTGTGTTCTTTTTTGTATTTCAAAGTTCAGAACTTTAATAAATGTGGGTCAACGACCGTTATTGCGATCTCAACTGACACTCAGTATACTATTTCTTTTTAATTCACAGTGTTTAACAAAGGCAAAACAAATATAAAACATACAAACTTGTACAAAACAACTCATATATGAACTTAAATAATTCAAATGTGTACGTATCGTGGTTCTAATTTATGTTCGTAACACAAGCTGCCGTCACCGCTTTCAGGACATTACATACGTCACATTTTTTATTTTATGAATATGTAGAACTTCTTGGGGACGTTCTCATTATGCAGTTGAACATGTTTTGACATTATATTTCATTGTTGTTTTATGCAAAGCTTTGGTTTCTAATAAGTTTTAACTAAACTAATTAAAAACTCCCGTTCCCAATAAGTCGTGACGACAGATAATCGTGTAGTTTTAAGTGTCGTGGCTTGTGTATTTAAAAGGAGGGGTTCACATATATTATAGAACGACACGATTACTGTCGTCCACGACTTTTGCAAACTAAAAACCAACGATAAATTAATCGTCACGAAATTGCTGGAACGGAACCATAGGTGTTTTAAATAGCTAGTTGATGATAAAAAAAAGTGTTTTAATTAGGGAATTAAGTAGGTTTTTGAACTTATTCATGATGTACTGAAAAGTGCTAAATAACATACTCGTAACATCACGCTTGTAATCAGCAAAAGGTTAGGCAGGGGTGTACCTAATAGTATACCTGCAATAGGGTAGACGACAAAAAAAAATCTAATTAGTCTGTCAGGTAGATTATTAAAAAATATTTGACCCGTATTTTTTTTTTGTTACATAAATTAAAATTGACGAAGATGTTCGTATCCGAACACTAGAGTTAAGTTGTTTTATATATTACGCTGGCTACATTAAGGGATTTTGGATTTGTAACTGGCAACGATGTGGGTGTGGAGAGTGAGAAAAATAACGTTGGTAAAATGACCAGCAAAAATGTGATTTGTGCTTAGAAGTTTATAATATTAAGTAGATCATATCGAATAAAGTGATTCAAAGTTTCACGATATAATTTTATTTATGTTTTCGCCACGAACATAAATTTGGTTCCGATACCGAAGAAGTTTTGTTCCTGATACAACTGCAAATATAAAACCGCGTGGGCGTGGAGGAGAATTTCCTGCGGCATTGGCGGAGAACCTAGAGGATTGCCGAAAAGTTCGGTATTATACAACAGTCAGGGTTTCATCTGCTGGCTTGCGGGGCCTTCAAGTGCTACAACTGAGAAAAAACAAACACGTGGACGTGGAGGAGAATTTCCTGCGGTGTTGGCGGAGAGCCTGGTAGATTGCTGAAAATTCGGTATCATACGTAAGGGTTTCGTCTGCTGGCTTGCGGGGCCTTCAAGTGCCAAGCAGGGAATCAAAACTTCAATCATCTTCGTAAAAAACCACCAAAAATTGGTTGTAAGGTACATTATTTGTATTCATGTTGAGTTGAACTGTGCAAGAAAGAAGCAGCAACTACATCAAGATTAACATCAAAGTTGCGTTTTGTACTGGAGCTGGAACGCAAATATAGTGAAGGAAGTGAAGAGAATGTATCACGCAGGGCTAATTTCACTGTTTACTCAACCATAAACAACAACAGTGTTGCAGTTTCATGCTTTGTTGTAAAAAATATTGCATGTCCATTACCGCAGCAGTCATTTGACATTTCACAATTTACTTTTCCTTCTTATGTTGAACTGGCTGACAAAAACTTCAATAAAACTGGTGAACTATCTTTGCTATTGGGCTGTGACATATTCTTCCAGGTGCTGCGCCGTGAGTCCCTGCCAGTAACTCGATCAGGACCTTACTTGATAAACACAAGTTTGGGATATATTGTAGCGGGCAGTCTGCCTATCACCTCAGGAGGGATAAGCTCTTCTAATCTTTGTTTGATAGTAAAGCCATATAAATGTAAAAAGGTATGTAACACATGCATTACTAAAGATAGTCAGCTTGAACAAACTATGTTAAAATTTTGGGAATGTGAAAATGTCACCACGGTATTCAAAGAGGATACATCTGAACATGAGCAAGCTGAACAAGTATTTCAGGATTCTGTAACATTAGAAAACAAAAGGTTTAGGGTTGCTTTACCTTTAAAAGTTGATTTGGATAATATAGGGTTAGGTCATTCATTTCCCATGGCTTTGAGTAGATTGCACAACTTAGAAAGGAGATTTGCTAAAGATACTAACTTGTTCCAACAATACAGAAAATTTATATCAGATTATATACAGCAAGGTCATGCAAAATACTTAGATACTAAAAACAAAGACCTAGATATAGGTAAGTTAAACTTTATTCCTCATCACCCTGTAGTAAATCCTAATAGCAAAACAACACCAGTCAGGGCTGTGTTTGATGGAAGTGCAAAAACAAAAAATGGTTTAGCATTAAATGATATTTTGTTGAATGGACCTGTTGTCCAAAGTGATTTGTTTGACATATTGATTTTGTTAAGAACATACAAATACGTAATGCTCTGTGATGTTAAGGCTATGTATAGACAAGTATTTCTGGATGAAAAGTATTGTAGGTTGCAAAATATTCTATGGCGCGAAACCAGGGAAGTTCCTGTTCAATGTGTTCAATTACAGACTGTAACATATGGTTTAAAAAGTTCTGCCTTCCTTGCCACTCGCTGCTTAGTTGAACTAGCGCATAGATTTAAGGATCAGTTTCCTTTAGCCGCATTTTGTTTGCAGAACTCTAGTTATGTTGATGATATACAATTTGGTAGTGATGATATCTATGAGCTAAACCAGACAAAAAATGAGCTTTGCAAATTATTAATTATGGGTGGTTTCGAATTACATAAATGGTGTTCCAATGATATTACCTTACTAAAAGACATTCCTGCTAATTTACATCAATTAGATAAAAAGGATTTTGATAAAAATTGTTTGTATGTTAAAACATTAGGATTAATCTACAATGTGAAAACCGATAGTTTGGAAATACAATGTCCTGTAAAAGAGTTAAGGCTTGAATATACTAAGAGGGAAATGCTTAGTTTTATAAGTAAATTTTTTGACCCACTCGGTCTTGTAGGACCTATACTGGTCTCAGCTAAACTTCTAATGCAAGAAGTGTGGTTTCATGATATAAGATGGGATCAGCTGTTGCCCTCAAATATAAATAAAAAATGGGTTGAATTTGCCAAAGATTTGATAAATATGCCATGTATTGCTGTTCCTAGAAATGTAAAAAGCATTGTATGCAATAGCTTTGAACTAGTTGGATTTTCTGATGCATCTAGCGTCGCCTATGGTTGTTGCTTATATTTAAGAGTAATAGGTCCTGATAAATATGTAAATATTAATCTATTTTGCTCAAAGTCACGCATCAATCCTAAAAACAAAACACTAACAAAACCTCGACTTGAGCTTGAAAGTGCATTATTGTTAGCTATATTGGCAACCAAAGTTAATACCAAGTTATCTGTAAAATATAATGTGCATACTTACTTGTATTCAGACTCTAAGATTGTACTTGCATGGCTTAAAACAGAACCGGTAAAGTTAAACATGTATGTTGCTAATAGAGTTACAAAAATACTTCAGTTAACTTCCTCATGTAAATGGTTTTATGTCAACAAGACAGATAACCCAGCAGACTGTCTGTCGCGAGGTGTAAGCCCTTCTTCCTTGCAGGATAATTTAATGTGGTGGCATGGACCCAAGTGCATGGGGAATGCTGAATATGTGCATGGCATAGTTCCACTGCCAATGTCCATAGAAGATATACCCGAAATAAAAGTAACAAATCCTGAATTGAGATCAAGCAATGTATGTGTTAAAGGTAATACATTATTGATGATGTTGGAAAAATACTCAGATATAGAAAAAACTACTAGAATAATGGCATATGTGTTAAAATTTATAAATATTTGTAAGAAACAACGTGTTGAAGGTATGAAAAAATTTAGTCCAAATGAGCTGGATTCTGCCCTGCAGACAATAATCAGATTGGATCAGGGTAAACACTTTATAGATGAGATTCAATGCTTACAAACTGGTAACAGTCTAAAATCCAGTATTAATAGTCTTAATCCTTTTCTTGATTCTTGTAAATTATTAAGAGTAGGTGGTCGATTGCACAATGCTGACTTACCTTTCACAGAGATGCATCCTATAATCTTACCTAAAAAATCGAATGTTACAAAGGGGATTATATGGAAGCAACATATTAAATTAAAACATGCAGGTCAAAGTCTAGTTCTTAGTAGTTTAAGTGAAAAATACTGGATTTTAAATGCTTCACGCGAAATAAAATCTGTTTTATATAAATGCATTATTTGCTTTAAATTAAAGGCTAAGAATGCTACCCAATTAATGGGATCTTTACCTTTGGATAGGGTAAATATGAAAAGGCCATTTCAGATAGTTGGCACCGATTACGGTGGCCCTTTTAGCGTTAAGCAAACTCGTATTCGCAATCCAGTAATAACAAAAGCCTATAATGTATTATTCGTTTGTTTTGTAACTAAGGCCATACACATAGAACTTGCATCTGATATGTCAACAAAGACTTTTATGGGTTGCTTGAAAAGATTTATATCCAGAAGGAACAAACCCACAAAATTTTATTGTGATAATGGTGCCTGTTACAAAGGGGCTGCTAACGTGTTAAAAGAATTGTATGATTTGCAAGCTTCCGCTAATCACCAAGACACTATAATAGAATTCTGCAATACGGAGAGAATATCTTTTCATTTCATACCAAGTTACTCCCCTGTGTTTGGTGGTTTGTGGGAAGCGGGCATTAAAAGTGTCAAGTATCATATGAAACGGGTAATAGGCAATTCAGTGTTAACCTATGAGGAATTGTATACTGTTATTGTGCAGATTGAAGGCATTCTTAACTCACGGCCATTGACGCCTCTATCTAGAGACCCAGATGATATGTCTTATTTAACACCTGGACATTTTTTAACAGGATCACTTGTAACAGTGCCGAAATATCGGAAACTCAAAACAAACAATAAACATGGTAAATATCCCGTTCTTAATTCTAATGTTTGTTTAGGATCACCATTGTCTTCTTTTCCTGAATTAAATTTAGTTAATGTGAATGTTGGAAGATTATCTTTTTGGAAACAGTGTGAACAAATGCAACAATTATTTTGGAAAAAATGGCATAAATATTATTTGGTCCTGTTACAAAATAGACCAAAATGGAAAAGTATCCAACCAAACTTAAAACCAGGTGACATGGTAATTTTAAAGTATGATAACATAAAACCTCTTGAATGGCCGGTAGGAAGAATTTTAAATGTAATGCCAGGTAAAGATGGATGTGTACGTGCTTTAGAGGTTAAGACAGCAAAGGGATCTGTCATCCGGACTAGTGTTATGAAAGTATGTCCATTTCCTATTGATTAAGTTAACATTTAATAATAATAATTAAGTTTAGAATAGGTTAATTATTTGGGTTCCCCTGTTCTGTGCAGAAGACCAGAGGCGCCCCCAGTATGTTCGTATCCGAACACTAGAGTTAAGTTGTTTTATATATTACGCTGGCTACATTAAGGGATTTTGGATTTGTAACTGGCAACGATGTGGGATGTGGAGAGTGAGAAAAATAACGTTGGTAAAATGACCAGCAAAAATGTGATTTGTGCTTAGAAGTTTATAATATTAAGTAGATCATATCGAATAAAGTGATTCAAAGTTTCACGATATAATTTTATTTATGTTTTCGCCACGAACAGAAGATACGACGCTTTTGAAATTCCCAATACGTCACGCATAGGTATAATTTTTAGCTAGTTCTGACGTCACGAGCCCCCACTCCCGAGTTTTGGTGCGTTTTATCTTTGTCAATATTCATTGATTTAAAAAACAAAAAAATATGACTGTGTCCATTATTTTTCAATAATCTAACTGACGGACTAAATAGATTTGTAATTTTTTGATACTGTCGTCATGCCTATTCACTAGTTATGTCTAAGACCATGTAACAAGGAGCGAGCCTAGTGCCATCTACGGATAACAAATCAGGACTATGTAGCTGCTAATGAGAAATTTCTAGAAAAACCCAATAACACTTTGCACGACCTGGGAATCGAACTAAAGGCCAGGGATTTTCAGCAGTCGTGCTTGCAACCACTAGACCACTAGATGTTGGGAAGATGCAACACCAATTAATTCACATACTTTTTAAGAACTGTCAGAACGCGGTTCTCTCATAGACTTTGTATGGCAATAGCACGCGGTAACGTCACTGTTTGGTCAACTCAATGACTAAACTACGAGTATTTATTGATTTCAAAGCCACTAAAAATTTTATTTGGCAATTAATTGAAAATAAAACGAGTTTTCAGGCCCAAAATAACGTTTTAGGTAGATTTCCTCGAAAAAATAAACTACCTATTGGTCTCTCACCTAAAGACGAGGATATAATTATGTATATTTCTATTTCTATTTCTATTTCTATTTCTATTTCTATTTCTATTTCTATTTCTATTTCTATTTCTATTTCTATTTCTATTTCTATTTCTATTTCTATTTCTATTTCTATTTCTATTTCTATTTCTATTTCTATTTCTATTTCTATTTCTATTTCTATTTCTATTTCTATTTCTATTTCTATACGTATAACCATAACTTTTTTCTTATGGAAAAATTTTGAACCATTTAAGATTTTTATTATTCTGAGTTATTCATACGGACAACTATAAATTAAAACTTTTTTGATGCAACCCCTAAATTGGGGAGGGGGTTGAAATTTTCAAAATTTTTGCGAAAAAAAATCATAACTCCGAAACGGTAAACATTTTGAGCGTTGTAAATATTTTTTTAAAGCAAATTATTTACTCTACAATTGTTACCTTTAAGTTTAGCGATAAAACTTATAGTTTTCGAAATAAAAAATTATAACTAAAAAATTGAGGGCATTTCCATGCAAAACTTTTATGAGGGGAATTTAAAAATGGTAAACTTTCCATTACAGGACAACGATTTCGAAATTCATGTTTTTTTTTGTAGATTGTACACATAAGTACAACTCTTTATACAAATTTTCAATAGACGGACGCCCACGGTTTACAAGATTTAACTATTTAAAGTTTCTATACTAATTCGAAAAAAGGACTCCATTTGCCATGGTAGACGTCAAAGTTGACATTTCACGTGCCGTTGACAGTAGAAGTGTATTTTGTACATGTTTTTACATAAATATAACTTTATTTTTACATATTCACATACTTTTGGTGTGTAATAAATGTGCACAATAATTGATTGACATTGACATTTTTTTTTGTGGAACGGAACGTGAAGTGACACTAAAAAGCGCGCCAAGCCATCTTGACTGCAGTTGTTTGAAAATAAATTGTCCTAAAAGTCTTGCTAGCATGAGGAGCGTAGGCCTAAGGCCGGCGGAGCGACGACATTTGTGACGGAAAGTGGGTGTGTAATGTAAAATGCGAGCGTAGCGAGCGCGCGTCATGGAGTCGTAGCTGGTTGTAATTCTTAATTTGCTTATTTTTCGAAAACGGTCCGTTCTTTCGCAAAAATAATGAAAAAGTGGCCTCCCTAATGACCACCCTGAAGAAAAGAATAAAAATTTACAAATGTAAATTATATGGGTACGGTTTGCCGAAGGGATTTTTTTAGAAGATATTGGTGTCTTTGAATTATTGTTTTTATGGTGTCATCTACCCTACGTTATTTTAAGTAAAACTATTAACCAGTTGTTGTAATAAATTTATCAGAACTCTAACAACATACAATACTAAATATCTGCCCGAAGTCTCATTACTCATCGCCTTGTATCTAAATGAACAAAGTTACATCATTAGCTCATCCGTCGCCCTGTGGATGATGGTCAGTGTCCTACCCTACTCAACGCCCCTAATTATCATGTGAGATTTACGTAAATGAACAAACCTTTATTTTGTTAGTTATGTCCGTAATCAGTCCGTTGGTCCCGACTGTCATTTGTAGATCTTTGAGAGTCGTTACAGGTAGTCAGTGGCCTGACAGTTTGACAACCAGTCTTATCAAGGGATATCGTATTACCCAGCACACACTGGGTTGTGGAGGTTAGTTAGGCAGTCGCTCCATGTACAATATTGGTTATTCAGCTGCATCCGATTAGACTGGAAGCCGAACCTAACATAGGTAGGAAAAGTCTAGGCTAAGATGCGTAATTAGTCAGTACCAGTTTGAATTACACTTTTTTGTAATAATGTTTACTCGGACAAAGTGCTCGCAAAATAATTACTGCCTCAAAACCACATGCGTTAGCTGCTCTTACAAGGTTTATGCTATATTCTTCATTCCAATTTTCATTCAGATATTTATGGTTTCGATCTTAACCTCCGTGGCTGTAAACGCAGCCCCGGAGGCCAACCCATTTAAGGTGAATGCGTCAGGGTAGCCCGCGAAATTTAAATTTTCTTAGTTTTTTTTGCTATTTGCAGGCCAGTGGTAGGTTGTTTGAATTTAAAAGTCGTTCCTCGAATTATTTGAACTTAGAGGTTTATAATGATGATTTTGATACGCTTTACAGTCGCGAACGATATTTTTAAATTCATACAAACTACCACTGTGCACTGGCCTGCAAATTGCAAAAAACGCGCGCTTCCCCCTTAAATATAAAATTAAATCGTCTAAAATATTTTTGTTTACCACAGGAGCGAAGTGACAAAAACCGAATGCTATTGCTCTCTAAAATCTTACTCCTAGTCAAGTTCTAAAAGCACTGGATGTTTCAGAACCATTCAAACCCCTCCCCAGGCCAACACGTTTCTTCAACTTGGGCCACATCGCTAGGCAAAATCGTGTCAGTTCTATATAATTTGATTGTGCCCCAGTTCGGACGTGAGCTGATTCTTAAGGTGTGAAACGGTTCGCCCTTTTAGTTCGCCAGGCCTACGTGAGCCTTGCAAATTGGAAGCGCACTTGCCAACCGAGAAAGTTTCTTTAGATTTTCTTGGACGAAGATAATTAAAGTGTCTAGTCTATGAGGTTGGTTACAATTTGATGACTGCAGGGGAGATAAAGGTTTAAGTTTGTTTTTTTTTTCTAAAGGGTGTAATTACTTATAAAGGGTGAAAAAACTTCTTAACGTACCCGAAAGGCATTAATTCTCTCCGTCATTGCGATATTTTTTTTGTTCTACACATTACCTGGGAATCTTCGAGTTACGGAGATAGACGAACTGAACGGTCAAAGTTCCAACTTTTTGACAAGTTTTTTAAAAATACAAGTTAAATCATTTAAGATTTTTACTTAATACACCTCCCCGACCCCCGTACTATTCAACCATCTATCAGCACAATGAGCTGAGTGCGTTACATTGAGTTCTACCACTTAACATGATTTTTCACCCCAAAAAAAAAGTCGTTTCCCAGCAATGTTTTTTGCGTAAAGTTGCTTAGTTTGATGTACAGAATGCTTAGTTCACGGCTTCGGGATGAGTCTGTTTATTGAACTGCCATAGGTAAGTACAACGATCACCTGATTACTTTTGATATTAAAAATACTTTTTTTAAGGAAAATATTCTGTTGGTTTTTCGGCAGCCGCTCCATGTAAAATACTGGTATTCAGCTACATCCGGTTAGACTGTAAGCCGACCCTAATGTAGTTGGGGAAAAGGCTAGGCAGATGATGGTGATGATTCTGTTGGTTTTTCTTAAGTACCTTAAGTAACACTACAACACTGAGATTGTCTATTAATACTTTTTCATATTATTATTATGCCCGTTTTCAGTAAAACTAAGCGATTACCTATAAAAAACATATTTTTGACTAGGCAACTCTCTGTTCAGCTCCAAGTGTTACCATTTCAACCGGGCAATAATATTTACGCACTAACTTAGTGAAAATACGCATGATTCAATTGGAAAAGTAACAGCCTACTTGGCACGCAATAAAACAGGATAAAACAAAATGTTTTATTTCATACTCCACATAAAAAGTTGTACAAATACAAATCCAAGATGGCGTCAATTCGACAGTCACGTACTTGTCTTATTTTACGTCAGTCTGCTTTATCTTCGCACGTTGGATTGCTTGAATAAGGCCCAAATGATCGAAATACATGTTTCGTAAGGTGCTGAATATAATATTATTGTGTTATACTTTTATTCTTTTATGGTTATTGGCGATCGAATATTCTGGAGCCGTTCTAGCTACGTGTGTTAAGGATGGTTGATTTAATGTGTGTTTTGTTTTTTAGAATTATTATTATTATGAAAATAAAGACGTCCTCAAGAGAACCAAGTTAGCTTGAAGAATGACCAAACTTAAGTGGTAGTAGGGCTCATTGCTCGCAGAACGGATCGCTGATGGGGCCGAAAAATTTTACAGTGGCGACCGCGACCTGGAAGACATTGCGTTGGAAGACCTCCCACTAGGTGGACCTTCACCTGGTGAAGGTTGCGGGAATACGCTGGATGCGGGTCGCACTGGACCGGTCAATAAGGCGACACTTGTGGGAGGCCTATGTCCAGCAGTTGACGTCTTTCGGCTGAAATGATGATGATGATGACTTGCAAATTGTGTAAGCTAAATCCGCCCATAATGGACCCACTGTTGCAAGACAGGCACCATATGTCACTAGTCATTTGTAAGAAGACTTCGAGTTTTCCAGTTTCCCCACGATATTTTCCTTCACAATTCTGTGAAACCCAAGTATGTACATTTTTGAGTAGATGCATTTGTAAGAAACCACATTCCCATAACAAAATTAGCATCAAATGCCAAATTCTGGGCTCGTACGGAATACGATCCGAGACTCTAAAGAAGGGACTCAACAGTTTCTTTGGATTAATCGATTGCTTTTCCTCACTACCTGGCTCAAAATTCACCATTTAAAACGTTACCTGGCATAGTTTTTACGGCAATTAATCTGACGAATGCTCATTGCAGGTATTATAAATCAAGGCATTTTTTCTTATACCTACATTTTGCCATTTATGTTTAAGTCCATTGTCCCATGAGGGCGAGCTATTGCCTTCAACCGTGCACAAATCTAGATTTCGTGGCTGTTACTTAGAAATTCCTCATAGAAGTACCTTAAAACAATTTGCCCGACCGAATCAAACCCAGGACCAGCTCAGCAGTCGCCATTGCAACCAACGAGGCAGTCTTTCAACTTCTTAGGTATGCATAAATGTGAAATCTAACTGCATCTATTTACAAAACTCTGTGCCATACCAAATTCCCGCAGATGCTTACGATCGTTTCCATCTATATCTTTCGAGTATATGCACAATATTGCAGATCACAAACGGAGCGTAGGGAATTGATATGAAGGATATGGAAATGTGCAAACAGCATATTGCGACGTGGATCGTTTCGCTGTACGTCGGCGGTGATTCTGTTTCGTATCGACTAGAATTTTGTAACTTCACAGCTGTAATTTTCGAAGGGTTAAGGTATTTCTTTTAGTTAATCCACATTTTGCCAGTTATTTATAAGTCCCATGAAAGTGGGGGCGAGCCTATTGCCGTCAATCGTGCACTCATCCGAACTCCCGGCTGCAATTGGGAATTCCCTAATGGAAGTACTTATTTACCTGGGAGTTCAATCCAAGGCCTCATGATCAGCTATAGCAGATACGACCACTGAACCATCGCATTAGTCTAAAATATTAAAATATCGCTGGACATTAACACACAGCGCCACCTAGTGCCACACTAAGCAAAGCTTGTGTCGTGGACACTAGATAGTTGATATACTACATAATATATACTTTTTTGTTTGTAAATACATACTTATTATACATATAAACATCCATGACTCGGAAACAAATGTCCATGCTCATCACACAAACATTTGCTCCTACCGGGATTCGAACCCAGGACCCTAAGAACGTGTGAAGAGTGGCAACACCGACTACTGTTTACAGAAATGTCCTAAGTATTTAAAAAATATAATTTGAGAATAAACCTGCTAAATTGAACAAAAAGTAGTGGAACTCAGTGCAATAATAACAGTTTGCGAGAGAAATTATTTGCGACTATCATAGACAAGTGTATAAACAACTTAAATGTAGATTGTGTTCCAGATTGAAATGCTTCACAAACAGTAAACTAGTGATAATAATAACAAGTCACCACAACCTTACTCTGATTAATATCAAATAGTGAACATAAGTGCAGTTTTATCGTAAAAATAGTGAACTAATTGCGAAATACAATTATATAAACACCGTTAAGAAAAACGCTTTTAAAATTGACCTTTGAACTGTTGTCAATGTTCGACAACTAGCGCCGAAACGTCACCAAGCGGCGAATAGCCTAACCAAAATAGTACCACTACTTGCCACCAGCGGCGCTAAGCTAACGACGGGGTTACCAGTGCAAATATTATTTTTCTATTTGGTAGAAAGTAACTACTTTTTTGAGGACTTCGAACGAACATAGTAATTTGGATCTCAGAAAGTGATATTTTGAATTTACAATATGAATTTCTTAGAAAATATCACTTAAAAAATATTTAGTTTTAATACCGCTAGACAAAAATATCCAGGTCTGAAAGCAGGACACAAATCCCACCGTCATGCATATGCACATGCACATATGGGCCCACCCTCCCGCCCTGGATTGCAGGTAGTTCGACACAGATGTCTTTGTGACGTTGTATCGACCGTTATAAAAGCGTCATCGAAACGGTATATAAAGGGCCGACAGCGGTGCGACTAACACATTCGAGTTGGAACGCTCGACGAGTCAACAACTCCTGAGGATGCCCCGTGGAGGGGCGAAACACGTGTCGAGTAAAGGTTTGGTTGCATGGCATGCTAATTATTTCTCACTTGTTTTGTATGTGTGCATATGCATGAGGGCGGGAGGGTGGGCCCATATGTGCATGTGCATATGCATGACGGTGGGATTTGTGTCCTGCTTTCAGACCTGGATATTTTTGTCTAGCGGTATTAAAACTAAATATTTTTCATAGCATTTAATGCCATGGATTTCCGCAAAGTAACGCCTGACTCCATAACTTAAAATATCACTTTCCGAAGAACACGGACGCGGTCGGAACCTGACACCAATGACATAATCTCGCAAACGTTGGATTGTACCTCTGGTTCCTTGCCGGGTATGTCTGAAGATGAGGATGAAAACCAAATTAGCATCTTTAAGAAGGAGTTAGAAGAGCTAAGAACTCAACTACAAAGCGCACACAAGGAGATAGAATTATTATCATTAGAAAATAGTAACCTGAACAAAACGAATGCTGACTTAATAGAAAAAAATAAAATGTACAAAGTTATAGCGTGTAGTCCCCTTAAGACCAAAGCCCAAACACCGAAGAAGATAGCACCTGTTCGTATAAAAACAACACAGACGTTGACGTCAGAAGATATGAAAATGAGACACAGCGCACAGCAAGAACACGTTGACTCGGGAAATTCTCAAGAGGTCGTCGCCCCACTGAATGGAAGTAACGCAAATGCACCACATCCTTCGCCCCCACTTGTAAAAGGTAACATATGTATTCTGAGCAGTGAAACATCGAACAGAATCCATACTATGAGTGAGAGAACTCACTTAAAGAACTATTGTATATTGTCACTATCGTACTCCTAAATGTGGAATAAAATATTTGCTAAACAATATCGAACGAAAAGTTCAAAACTTCACTCGTGCCGATTATTGCATTATTTTTATTGGCGAAGAGGACTTCAGGAAAACCCATAATTATATAGAATTTGTAACTTATATTCGTGACATGTTAATAAAACTAAATCATACTAACTTCATAATATGTCTGCCTACATTTAAGTATATGGACAATACCAATATTATGTTTAATAGTCGAGTAGATACTTTTAATAATTTAATTTATATGAATGTTGAGACATACAATTACGCGTGCATCTTGGACTCAAATTTAAATCTTCCATACACATGGGATACATATAATCATCGACATGGGCACCTGAATAACAAAGGCTTCATGCAGATTATCTCGGATTTGCAAGACTTCATCCTAGACATGGAGGCAGATAGTAATTCCAATTTAAGACTTTTAAGGGATGAAAGTTCTGATAACTACACTAATTTAAATGTTAATCCATCTAAAGACCCACCTAGTAAGATTAACGACACAAATGAGTCATCCTCCTCAAATTGTTTTTTTCGCCTAACAGCATAAATATCTTGCATCAAAACATTGCTGGTCTTTTAAACAAGGTTGACCTGCTCACAGTTCATCTTCAGGAACTATCTGAGGAACAAAAAGCCATAGATGTGGTCTGCATAACCGAACACTTCATTATGCGGGGCTCTGAAAAGGCATTAAAGATCCCAAATTATAAATTAGCTGCGTGTTATGCAAGGCAAGCAAAGAAGCGCGGAGGATCTTGCATTCTAGTTAAAATAGGCCTAGAGTATAAGGAACTAACAGAGATCTCACGCCATTCAATAACAAACGCTTTTGAATGCTGCGGAATCGAACTAGTCCGGCAAAAATTAATCATTATTTGTATATACAGGCCACCAAAAACTAACAACCTAAGTATATTCTATGAAAAACTTGAAATTGTTATGAAAACTTATTGCATTAACTCTAGTAAAACAGTTGTTCTGTGCGGGGACTTCAACATTGATACCTTAAAAAAGAATAGAATGTCACTAGACTTTGAATATTTTCTTTTGGGCTGCAATCTTAAGCTGGAACTAAGGCAACCAACTAGATTGTGCAGTAATAGCTGCATTGATAACTTTGCTCACAATTCTCGTCAAAAATGTAAATGTGAAGTAATCGAATTAGCTCTTTCAGATCACACGGCACAATTTTTGCAAATTAAGGTAAATAAAACATATAGATTAAAATCTTGGCGAATCAAGAAACGAGATTTGTCGCTAGAAAACCTTGTTAAGTTTAATAATCATCTTAGCTGCATCTCGTTCTCCGAAATATACAATACGGAGAATGTAAATGTAGCATATGATATTTTCTTGGAAGAATTCCGTTTACTGTATGACCTGTGCTTTCCCTATAAATTTGTAATAATACAACCACACAAAAAAGTCAAATGGGTATCTCGAGGGATACGCGTGTGCAGTAAAAAGCAACGTCACCTATTATGGCGATACAGACTTAGGCCAACTAACGACAATAAAAACAAATTTAAAAACTACTCCAAAAAATTTCGAAAAATTATCAAATTAACTCAAAAATCACAGAATAACTATTTTATACAAGCTTCAGATAATAAATCAAAAGCATCTTGGCAAGTCATACATAACAAAACACACATTTGCGATCCAATTTCCCAAATAAGACTACATGACACAGTAATAACGGATCCTCAGAAGATTGCCAACATCTTTAACAACTACTTCATTGACCAGATTCAACAGTCACCCCAAGTGTCATACGAAACTAGTAATATTCCGAAAAATCCGAACTCAATGTTTATGGCCCCAGTTTTACCCCAAGACGTAATAAGAGCAATTAAGTCTTTAAAAAACAAAAACAGCGTTGGGTGTGACGGCATAGCAACGAAAGTTGTTAAATTTGTGGCGAACAATATAGCTGTACATCTCAGCCATATTATTAATCTCAGCATAAATTCTGGGGTTTTCCCTAATAGCTTAAAAACTGTTATAGTCAAACCACTTTATAAGAAAAATAAAAAGGAAGAAATAGCTAATTACAGACCAGTAGCCTTAATTTCGATACTGTCCAAAGTAGTAGAGAAGTTAATCTGCGAATTACTTAACAATTTCTTATCTAAGTATGACATTTTGTGTAATGAACAAAAAGGTTTCCGGAAAAACAAAAGCATAAATACAGCTATTTTTGATCAGCTTAATATTATCATAAGAAACGTCGATAGCAAAATACCTGTTTGCGCAATCTTTACAGATATATCAAAAGCTTTTGATTGCGTCGACCACGGAATTCTACTAAACAAGTTAAGCGCTTATGGCATAAGGGGAAACGTGCTCAATCTTATTAAATCGTATCTTAGTGACCGTAAACAGTACACGGAAATTACTAGAATTTGCCCTAAGACGAAGACAGAAAGAACATACCGATCCGAAGGACGGACAATAAAATATGGGGTGCCGCAGGGTAGCGTCCTTGGGCCACCCCTTTTCTTAACTTATATTAATGACTTGCCACGACAAGTTCAAAATCCAATGGTGCTTTTTGCCGATGACAGCACCGTGGTAATAAAATGTAAACATCCAGATAGCTATGAACGGGACATAAACAAGACCCTGGAAGAGATCGTACATTGGCTTGAAAGAAACAACTTGTTGATAAACTTGCAAAAAACTAACATAATGCACTTCCATCAACGCACAATTTTAAAAGAAGTATCTGTAGACTGCAATTAACAAAAAATTGACCAAGTTAACGAAGCAAAATTCTTAGGGATTTACATTGACAGACAACTAAATTGGAAGTCACAAGCAGAGGAAATTTGCAAAAGGATGAATACAGCGGCATATGTTCTTTCAAAGTTGTCCAGGAAAGTTGACATTCAAACAACATTGGTAGCTTATCATGGTCTGGTTGCATCAGTTCTAAGATTTGGTATTATTTTCTGGGGCAATTGCAGCTCAAGGGAGTACATATTCAAGGCGCAAAAACGTTGCATTAGAGCGATGTGTGGGTTGAAGACCACAGACAGTTGCGAACCAAAGTTTAGGTCCCTCAAAATTCTAACATTTCCGTCATTGTATATTTTTGAAATGGCCATGTTTGTAAAGACCAATAAAAACCTATTTCCCACGATGACCGAAACTAGAAAACGACCTGTCAGAAACCAATACAAAAATTTATTAAAAATCGAGTCCTGTAACACAGCACTATTGAAGAAAAGTGTTATTTGTATGGGTCCTACTATTTACAACAAATTGCCAGATGTTCTGAAAAATGATACCATTAAAAACTTTAAAAAGAAATTAGCGGCCTTCCTAACAGACAAATGTTATTATTCTATTAATGATTTTTAATGGACAAAACTTTTTAATAATCAATGTGTATAATAAATATTATTAATATTATCTTGAACATGTACACATGATACTTAATAATAACAGTTAAAATGTAATTTATTATGGCGTAACATTTTAATTTTAATTTGACATTTTTTCAATATTTATTTAATGTATACGTATAATTGCATTAATTCTAACTGGGACATTTTAATAATTTGTAACACTATTTTAATATATTTTTTTTTGTTTTTCTATTCTTGACAATTTTTAGAAATTTTTGCGTGCCTATTTTCAGGCAGAATGTACATGGCTCACTCCTTTCTATTCCACCTGTATTTTAATGTAACCTACATTCAATGCAAATAAATGATTTGATTTGATTTGATTTTGATTTGGTAAGGCAGCGTCACTACCACTACGCCATTCGGGTCGTCGAGTTAGTTTCAAACATTTTTAAGTGAAAAGAAAATTTCTTTAGGCGCGCGTTGGGGACTTTTTGAGTGAACGTCACCTAACCCTTCGTACCACTCGTAGAAGATCGTCTGTTACTTCTATGGACAGTCCTCAAAGACTGCCCCGCATGTTTTTTTTAGCTAAGTAGGACATAATTTAGAGTTAAAGTGTGGAACATGTTTTATTTTAAATACTAGAGCCAACCAATTAAATATTTAAACACTCATCAAAACCACATTAGAAAATACAAATAAAAACAATATACAACACAAAACTTCAAAGCATTCCCTAATACACAAAGTTTCGTCAATAAAGTAATTACGTTCCCTCGTAGATTTTTATTTTATTATAAGCTGAATCTTCCAACTTTCCTCGCTCCAAGATGCAGGTGTTCTCCCAAGTTTAGCATTTCTGTTTAATCTTGTCCTGGCTATCATCAGATGGTGTCTTCTTGTGACAAGGTTAAGTACCTCCGAGATTTAGTAGAGACTCCTAATTGGACAGTGGGGATTAATATTGGTTTTGATTTAGTTTTGGACTGGGTGTTAGTTTTGTTTTGACATTGGTAACGACTGTTATGTTTGAATGTGAGGGTTATAATCTGCAGTGAGCACAGCAGTAATAGACTAGTAGTGTGACCATAGGGCTGTCAAGTCATAGGTTTTAAGTTCGAACCCAAAAAACGCACTGCTGATTTTTCGAATTCATGTGCGTATTGTATAATTTCACTTGCTTTGGCGAAGAACAAACCTCGTGAGGAAACCAAACACGCTTGAGAGATATTTCTCTTTCACGGCCGCGGCATGTTAAGCCAAGTCAGAGGCTGGCTGGGATGGGTGGCATAAAAACTCTGACACTAAGATAAGCACTAACCACACGATAAAATAAAGAATTTGGCTTTTGTGAGGTGGAAGTTCTTCGCTTTTTGCAGCTACTTTGCCTAACATTATTAGTTTTTTTTTTACACTAAATAGGATTGCATTTGTCTGCAACTCGCCTTATGTGAAGCGATGTCTCGACCTAGGATGGGGCACGCTTACCTTGAAGAAACCGATTCACTTGAACTTTAATAAATAATAATAATATCGTTTATTTCAGGCAGTAAGCCCCTATAGATTACATGAAAAAATTATTGCATCACTTATCATTCAAAGTTAAAATCCACATCAAAATATAAAATTCACCATCTAAATCTAAAAATTAAAATCAATATAAAAAACCAGAATTAAAGTCAACATTAAAATAAAATAAATATCACAAAACGAATTATAATTACCAAATTAACAATAAAATATCAGTCCAATTTAAAATTTAAATCACATTAGATTAAGATTGTTTTAAAATAAAGAATTTGGTAAACCCTCTGCAAAAATAATCACAATAATTATAATTTTCTAATCGGCATTTGTGGAGCAACATGCCTGCCACATAAGGGCCGTCCAGCCTGTTCGCGATCATTGCCAAGATGGCATTGGGGCTGGCCCGCACCCGCCGCACCAGAGACGCACACCGCTTGCGGATGGAAGCGTGAAAACAATCAGTGCGTGCCATCGCGAACATCCCCGATGCGCTACAGAAACGGGGCAGCCCCAACACCGCCCGGAACGCGTTGTTGTACTGGACACGGAGGGCATTGTATGCCCTTTCAGTATAGTCAGCCCACAGGGCGCACGTGTATAGGGAACTTTGAAGAGATCCAGATTATAATGATCCGGAAGAGTTGCAGTTAGTCATACCTCTCCTGTTGCATTGGGAGTCCTCCCACTAGGTGGGCGAATGACCCGGTGAAGACTGCGGGAATTCGTTGGATGCGAGTCGCACGGGATCGGTCAATGTGGCAACTCTTAGGGGACGCCAATGTCCAGAAGTGGACGTATTTCGGCTGAAATGATGATGATGTTGAAGTGATGAAAGTCACACTTCTTGACCTATGTCAATGACTTTTCCTTCACACTAAAACTTCCCGAGCGTGAAGAGGCTCCAACGTAGGTAGACAAAAAAACGTAATTCGGAATTACCGTAAATTGTTAGCAACCTCAGTTATCATATTTTCTGCTGTAAATTCAGTACATAATTTTAAGATAACATCTAGTTTGAAGTTTTGTATGAGTAGATGCCTTTATAAATAATAAAACACTTGATAAGTGGTCGCTTCGTTGGGGACTATGTACTTGTACTCGTATCAATCCAAATCTCGAGTACATCTATATGAAAAACATAATTTTATCTATTACGTATTTGATAAACCCTAATCTCTTATCTTGTTATATAAGAGATTGTGCTTGTTGTTAATGTATACTTCGGTAAGTACCATAAACCGTAAAGAGTTATTTAACAAGATTATCAGCACCTACTTTGACAATATCTGTTTTGCCAAAATCAAGCTGTCACGGTGACTGCTGATAAAAAAGTTATCTTTGATGATCGTGTCACTGTTAAAATCGAATTTAGTCTTTTGATGAATTTAAAAAAACTCTAAACAGTTGCGGGACTGTTCGAAAGAGATACCGCGGCCCCGGAACGTAATGGGCGAGGAAGGAACATGGATGGGTTTTAGTCAGTAAGAGTCTGACACTCCCTCCCGCTCCGCCTAGAGTGGGAGAAGTCATTTGATGATTTTTCCCATCCTAAAAAAAAAAAAAAAGGGGGCAGTCAAATGTACAAGGAACACGGGTCAGGGTACTTTCAAATCGATCTGTACATGTTTCATATATTTTTCTAACTTTGCATTCTAACAGTATTGAAATATTGTCGATTTTGGAATATACTCGTAGTACAGTATGACCACTTTAAGTGTGCAGTTTAAGGTGGCACTGCTTGTCAAGAACAAATGCATCGATATTTCAAACTTGGTACATCTATCTTAGTTCTGTTTTATTCCGGCCTGCCCTAATAACTTGTTTATAATGAGTTTACAATGAGTTTTAATCATTAGTACAGGCACAAATGATTCATTTCTGTCTGAAATTATCTTTTTTGTTTAAAAATTGTTTTTGCAAAGCTTGTATGAGTTTTTCAGAAATAATTTACAAATTAACGGGCTCAAGAGTTGTGTTGTTTAAGGACTTGACAATTTCTAATAAGTTTTTTTTTTAAATTTCGGACACATAATTTTGAATACTTAAAGAATCACCCTAAGTAGAGTTAGGCTAGTTTTTTATTCAAATACTTAAATCAGAAAATAACAGTATTTTTTTTTGTGGCATATGTCAGTCCTACATTTGTTAATAGATTATCAATATATCCTCTTCTGTGGTAGTAGTGTGGTTCAGTCATCATCATCATCATCTCAGCCGAAAGACGCCCACTGCTATACATAGGCCTCCCCCAAGTGTCGCCACATTGACCGGTCCCTTGCGACTCGCATCCACCGGATTCCCGCAACCTTCACCAGGTCATCGGTTCACCTAGTTGGAGGTCTTCCAACGCATCGTCTTTCGGTTCGCGGTCGCCACTTCAGAACTTTTCGGCCCCAACGGCCATCCGTTCTGCGAGCAATGTGCCCTGCCCACTGCCACTTAAGTTTAGCAATTCTTCGGGCTACGTCGGTGAACTTGGTTCTCTTGCGGATGTCTTCATTTCTGATTCCATCAATCACTCCGAGCATAGCCCTCTCCATTGCCCTTTGGGTGACTTTAAGCCTTTTGATAAGGCCCATTGTGAGCGACCACGTTTCGGTCCCGTATGTAATCACTGGCAACACACACTGGTCATAGACTTCCGTCTTGAGACACTGCGGTAAGTTGGACGAGAAGATACCGCGCAGTTTCCCGAACGCTGCCCAGCCGAGTCAGATTCGACGATTGACTTCTGTCTCGAAATTAGACCTACCTAACTGGACCGTTTGTCCTAGGTATACATAATCGTCTACAATTTCGAGTGTAGAGTCTCTGATCTTGATAGGAATGGGTGTGACATGGGCATTCAACATGACCTTCGTCTTATCCATGTTCATTTTTAGACCCACTCTTTCGGAAGCTCTACTGAGGTCATCGAGCATTGTACTGAGGTTCTCCATGGTCTCAGCCATGACCACTATATCGTCGGTAAACCGAAGGTGAGTGATGTGCTCGCCATTGACGTTGATGCCTAGCCCTCTCCAGTCCAGAACCTTGAAGATATCCTCCAGTGCAGCGGTGAACAGTTTCGGAGATATGACGTCTCCCTGTCTTACACCTCGCTGCAGAAGGGTGGGTTCCGGGGCTTGGTCCTGAAGTCGGACTGACATGGTGGCGTTTTTGTACAAACACTTCAACACCTCGATGTACCGGTAGTCAATTTGGCACCGTTGGAGAGACTGCAGGACAGCCCAGGTCTCGATCGAATCAAAGGCTTTCTCGTAGTCCACAAACGCTAAACAGAGAGTCAAGTTGTACTATTCGGTCTTCTGTATAACCTGCCGAAGCGTATGTATGTGGTCCACGGTGCTAAAGCCTTTTCGGAAACCGGCTTGTTCGGGTGGCTGGAAATCGTCAAACCTGCACGCGAGACGATTCGTGATGACTCTTGAAAACCACTTGTAGACATGGCTTAGAAGTGAGATGGGCCTGTAATTCTTCAACCGGGCATTGTCACCCTTCTTGAAGAAGAGCACCACCACACCCCTGCACCATGCCTGTGGCGTTTTCCCCTCGAGTATGACGGAATTAAACAGCTTCTGAAGGGCCTTAAGGCCTGTCGTTCAGTGTCAAAGTGTAATTAGTAATCCGGTTGAAGGAATATCTTGTAGACCTATAAGCAAGTAAACCGAGCATTTTAACCAAAAACGTGTGTTCAATGGCAAAATACATTCACGCTTCCCCGCACATCAAGGTCAAGAGCCAACACATATAACCATTGTAAAAAAATATAACATTGGTGTCTTTCGGTGTTAGGCTAAGCGCTCATTAAAACAGCAATGCGGGCAGACCGCATAAGGTAGACGACAAAAACTAATTAGTCCGTCAGTTAGATTATAAAAAAATAAGTCAATATTCATTGATTTACAAAAACAAAAAATACGTGTCCATTATTTTCCAATACTCTAACTGACGGACTAAATAGATTTGCATTGTTTTAATACTCGTCATGCCTATTACTACGAATGACCAACATAATTTTAGTAGAGCGCCAGAGAACAAATAAGTGTCGCGATGGGTCGCGTTGCAACGCAATTATTGTCTGTGTCTTTTGAAATCGAATGCATCCTAACCAGTGTAAAGAATTTTGCATTGCATTGCAGAAACCTTTGGAAAAAAAGGGAGGATCCTCCGACCAGACGTGTCACGTCATTGTGTCTGATAGTTATTGTGGATTTTTCTATATAGTTTTACTAGCTAATGCCCGCGGCTCCACTCGCCTAAATTTTATACTAAAACCTTCCTCGAGAACAACTCTATCCATTGCTGGTGAAAACAGCATGAAAATCGGTGCAGTGATTTTAAGTTTATCGCGAACAGACATAAAGACGCGGCGGTAGACTTTGTTTTATAATATATAGTGAAGTCGCGGATTACTTTGATGTTGGTTTTTCATTTGTGTCATAGATGGCGCTGTAGTACTTTTTGAACTATGTTGCGTAGTACTTTTTGTAGTATCGCTAAAAAACAATCACTTTAATTCGAATGTATTAACCAAAGCACACTACAGCCGGCCTAAGTGTCATGTATAACAACAGCTACAAAAATACGCCTGCACGGCGCGCTGCAGCCGAGTGCGGTTTAATATGCGCTGGTCTTAAATCGGCACTACATTGTGTAGATACTCATTTAAATTAGACTCTTTAGAGCGGCAAAATTTGGAAATGACTACACTTATCTACATAAATAGGTTATTTTATCTTGTAACACTATTCGACCTTTAGCAGTAACATAATGCTTTTTTATTGGACTAAAACAAATGGGAAAACACCAATTTCAACAGTGATAAAACGCTAACGTTTCTGTCTAACCGGTTTGGCGAATTTGGAAATTGGTATTTATAATAAGTAATAGTTATATTCAGTTGTTTTAGGCATACACACACAATGAGGTAAGTTTTTAAAAATACAATTTTTTTATGGTTCAAATCGTCATCATTGACTTGCATTTTCCCACTTAAAATTGTGAGCGGTACCAAATATTTTCCTTCATCCACTTCCTCTAGTTTTCTTTATTTGATATCTGTAATTTACTAGAAGCCCCTTGGCTAGCCACATCGACCTTTCAAACTATTTAATTTACTTACCGTACCGAAAACATCAAACTTTTGTACAGTTAAAAACTCTCCACTTAAAGTGATTGACTCTTCGACCAATTATTTTCTTTAAATTATTATGACTGTTATGTACAGTTGTACACTCTTTTGCATAAACTTGTAATTATTAACAGACAACAGAATAATAAATGAGATTGTATGTTATCTAATCATCTACTATCTACTCCGAAGTCACTATTAAAATATTACACAAACGTTGTCTGATAAAATTAATTCGACAAATCTATTATTCAACTAATTGAAGTTCTCAACGCTCTTCTTTGACGCAGTGTTCTGGTGTCTTACAGATCTCTGTACCAGGTATTAACTGCAGTGCTTGCAGTATCACTGGTTACTTGTAAAGGAGACAATACAAAAGCAAGCATGAGAAAATTACCGGAAGGACTGAAGATCGGTGTTGCGACTGCCGCATTCCAAATTGAAGGTGGCTGGAATGCATCAGGTTGGTTAAAATTACTTACGTCTTAAATTAAATTCCTTGGAGGTAAAGAAATAAATTAAGTTTCGTTTTCAATCTTTATTTACTAAAACGTTTCGTAAAATGAAGAGAAAGACAGTTTAGAGCTGTTCTATGGCGTTCCCTAACGACTTTTGCAGCATCATCACGCACAGTTTGACTTCATCCAGTTCTGTTTAAAGGCCTCCCTTTGCTTGTGCCCACTTCTACGCTATTGTGCCAGCCTCATTCAGGATATTCCCGGCAATGGCAACAATATCATCTCATCGCCGGACTTCTTCTTTTGCCAATCCTTGGACGCCACTCAGTCACAACTTAACTAAACCTGCCATCACTACTCCTTTTTTAGAAATTTTAGAAATTTTGCAACCTTGTCTAAAATCTTGCTTGCAGACAGTTTCTACTTTCTCAGGTACTCTTTCACAGTTAATCTTTATCTATAATTATGTTTCTTTCAGACAAATCTCCAAGTATCTGGGACACGTACGGTCACACACCAGGACTGATCAAAGACGGTACAGATGGAAACGACACTTGTAAATCCTACGAGTTTTACCAGCGCGACATCAAGATGCTCAAGTTCTTAGGGGTCGACTTCTACAGATTTTCCATTTCATGGCCTAGAGTTCTGCCTAGTGGATTCGCAAATAAAATTAGTAAAGATGGTATTGGATATTACAGTAAATTGGTTGACGAATTGTTGGCGAACGGTATCGAGCCAGTTGTGACGATGTATCATTGGGATTTACCACAAAGTTTGCAAGATTTGGGAGGTTGGGCCAACCCTCTCATTGCTGGCTGGTTCGAAGACTATGCTCGTGTTTTGTATGATGCTTTGGGTGATCGAGTAAAAACCTGGATAACTTTGAATGAACCGAAACAATTTTTGATATTTGGGTACGGACAGACCAGGTTTGCTCCAAATATTGTTTCGGCGGGTATCGGCGACTACTTGGGTGCGAAAAATGCACTGTTAGCACATGCAAGGGCTTGGCATCTTTACGATAAAGAGTACAGGGAAAAGCAGAAAGGCAAGTTTATTTGACAAACATTTATTTCTATTTTTTATATTTAATAAATTATAGTTTTATATTTTAAAATAACAATTACTTATTGTCGGTTTACAGGCATTTGCGGTATAACCATAGCGACAGATTTCCGTCAAGGCGCCAGCGATTCTCCCGCGGATATAGAAGCAGGGAACTTGGCAATGGATTTCGAAGTCGGCTTCTATAGTCACCCGATATTCTCGTCCACTGGAGGGTTCCCTGAGAGATTGGTGAAGCGTGTTGCTGAAAAAAGTGCTGAGCAGGGCTTCCCAAGAAGTCGATTGCCTGAGTTGTGTCCGGAAGAAATCGAGTTCATAAGAGGTGAGTACAATTTAATATTTAAATTACCTTTATGTCTTAGATATGTCACTACATTATTATAGGATAAAGTACTCCACTACTACTGTCTGTCTGTATGTTCGCGATAAACTCAAAAACTACTGCACCGATTTTTATGTTGTTTTTACCAATAGAGTGGTTTTCGAGAAAGCTTTTAATATATAATTTGTGCACGTGTGAAGTCGCGGGCATCAGCTAGTTACTACTAAAGTCAAACCGACCGATGAATTCAAGGAATATATAGTGGTAACGTTTATTCCCGTCTTCACTTGAAAGTACCTAAATGAACATCTCAGTATTTTGTACTGTTGGATATTCCACTCTCGGTAAAAATACAACGACGCGTTTTTATTTGGCAATCTTTTTGGCTTCATCCAGCCAATGATATGGTTAGGCTTTACACCTGTTGCAAATCGAATTCAACTGTTTTATCTACTTTTATACCTGCCCAGTGGATGTATCATATGCTATTCGCCGTTTCACTCGAATTCAAAAAGCAGATATTAATTTGTAAGCCCATATTCACGGGCGAAGAGAAAAAGATGATCTGGCTAGATAAGAGGTGTCTGCTGAAATGGCAAGCTTAGAGAAGACAGCGTGGAAGTAGAAGACATGGCAGAAGAATGACGATGCCCACATTGACCTATCTCTAAAACTCCTAGGTTCAAGTGATTTCTACGGTTTCAACCACTATTCTACCAAGTTCTACACACCAGACAAATACACGAAAGGAATATTCCCAGTACCTTCGTATGAAGATGACATCGGGGCAGTAGGGGACTACGGAGGTAATGAACCAGCACCCATGATACATACTACGGTTAGTATTTTAACCCTAAAAAACTTAAACCTTGAAAACTTCTTTAGCATTTTTTTTGTGAACCTAAAATCATGGAACTCGCCCGTGACCTAACGTTTTGTAGCACTCGTAGCCGATCCACTACGGCGTACCACCACTTAAGCGTGCGCGGGGCACAACCCGTAGCAGATATAGATTGCTTAGTTTTCACTTTGATCGGCAGTCCCCAAAGACTGTCCCGCATGCTTTTTTTTAACAGACTTTTTTTTTTCACTTTCCTAACTACTTTGGGTTCTGTTTTATGGATAAAACCCGCCCGCCTAGTACTTTTGTAAGGTCCCTAACTAGCATAACACTAGACAGTGTTGTGATGATTAAATATTTTATAAGCAATTATTTTTCCGCACTGACACTTTTACTACTGATTGTACCTTTTTTCATTTAGATAGTAACGTGGGACGAGTTGCAGAATGAAAATATTATTTATTTTGAGTTTCATCAACTCGTCCCAAATGTGCCATGGACATGTGGGACGAGTTGCTGAATAAAGGTCGTGGCTCACTTGACAAGCACCGCACCAGCACCGCTCCAACCCAGCAATTTACTTGCCATTCAAATTAGAGCATTAAATCGTGTGTCGCATAACATATTTTTTAATGTCCATATGAAAAAGCTTACGGCGGGTGGTCAACGCGCTTGCCACTACCATACGACTCGCCTCGCGAGCGGCTCGGCGTCCGCGCGCCGCAAGCGAGGGGACCGCGCGCGGACGCCGAGTGGCCCGCGAAACAACGTCATTGCGCCGTCGTGCTTCTCCACGTCGTGGGTACTCTTTGTTTAATGTATGGCCAGTTACAAATTCAGTTAGAGAGCCCACGACACTAAACCTAGTTCGGTTAGAAATAAAAAAAGCAAATAAAAAAGCCCTAATAAACCGACTGATATTGTTGTAATCGAAGGTTGATCTTATGTTACAATAACTGAATCAATCGTTACAGTACTCCGGCTGAAACTTTTTATAAATAGTTTACATATAGTGAACTGAAAGAAATCTCAGAACTGTAATGGAAAGGGTGTTCGCGGGGTAGGTGAATTAAACCACGAATCCACGTTAAACTAACAAAATATAATTACTAGAGATAATACCTAAAATACAATGCTACCTCCCGGAATATTACTACCAGCGTGCGGACTGCGAGCTTGCGCCTTGCGGACGGCGAGTGGCCGTCGCGTGTCCCGCGCGCCGCAAGCGAGGGGACCGCGTGCTTACACCTCGCTTGCGGCGCGCGGACCGCGCGCCGTAGCCTGTATTCGAGGCGACGCCGGGCAGGAGCTGTGCTGGTGCGGTGCTCGTCAAGTGAGCCACGACCTTTACTCTTAAATGAGACTGAGGTTTTTGACCATTTTGTTTTTGTGTGTTATGACCTGGTGGGCTACGAGTAATAAATCCTTTTTCTTTCTTTCTTTTTTCTATGTTCTACAATAATTCTTATCATTACTTTTCTCTTTCAGAAAATCCCCAACGGCATCCGAAAAGCTCTTAACTGGGTGAAGAATTCATACAACAATCCTCGAATCATGATCACAGAGAATGGATACGGTAATTATGGCGGGAACAATGACATTGACAGGATTGATTACTACAAAGCATATCTCGACGCCATATTGGATGCTATTGAAGTAGATGGCTGTAATGTGGAAACTTACACCGCGTGGAGTCTTATGGATAACTTTGAATGGGATTCTGGAATAAAGTAAGTCATTAAATGTATCTAAACTTACTAAACTATCAACCAAACCTAATTAGCAGTGGCACAACTACTTTCAAAATAGTGAACGCGTCAAAGATCATAAGTGCTAAGCTTGTGACGTCACTTTCCAGTAAAAATTTACTCAAATGAGACTTCACACGAGTTTTCGACGCACGTATCGTCTTCATTTTTTGTTGACGTGAAAAAAGAAAAAAAATAGTTAAATATTTTTATTAACCGACTTCTATAAAAGGAGGAGGTTCTCAATTCGGATGTTTCTATTTTTTTATGTTTGTTCGCGCATAACTCCGTCGCTTGCCAATCGATTTGGAAAACTCTTTTTTTGTTGGAAAGCGTATACTTTCCAACAATAGTCCCATAGTCAGTCAGGATCTGATGATGGAATCTTGGCAAAATCGAGGGAACTCTTCAATTTTTATAGGCACACATGAAGCAATTTGGGTAGATTATGGAAGAGTACTTTTTCGGAGTGGTTCCACTTCAATTTGGTGAAGATCTGACAAAGAACTTATTTATTTATTTATTTATGAGGAGAGGAGATCGGCAACGGAACTCCTCAATAAAGGATAGCAAATGGACTGGGATTGCTGAAATCTCATGTCTATCTATTGTTTACACCAGTTTATAACATAACATCACGCCAGTACGCTGTGATGGGGTAAGCGCATGTGAACCACTAAAAAGTGAAAAATAAAAACTTTTTTGTAAAAAATAAAACCGACTTCTAAAAACACAAAAAAGTGAAAAATAACTTTAGCTTCAGAAGACGGTGACAAAAAAAAAACTAAACCAAACAAAACAAAGGTCACCGACTTCTGAAGCTTAAGTTATTTTTCACTTTTTGTGTTTATAGAAGTCGGTTTTACTTTTTTGGAAATCTATCTGCCGGACTAATGGGTCCTGAACAGCAGCAAACGGCAACGCGGTAGGCCCAGAAGGAGATGGCGGGACGAACTCTACTCTTTTCTCAAGGATTGGCGTATAACAGCACTAGATAGGTATAAGTGGAAGGAAGGAAACCCTTTGCCCTGCACTGGGACACAAGTGGCTCATAATAATGATATCTAATATAAACTCGGTTATCATTGTGCTGATTGTCGTGACGGCCAATGGCTTGATAGCCAAGAGCCTCGACGAACATCTGTCGAAGCTCTCTTTAGGCGGTTGGATCAAGGGCCTGATTCAGAAGGCAGTACTCCTCGATACGGCTCGCATTGTGAGGAGGTTCCTGTCTCTGCAACCCTAACCACCGGTGACTTGGACCCTGCTCCCGACACCGGCGGAACACTATTTTTATATGTTTTTGAAGAAATATTTAAAAATGTATAAAGTAAAGTATTAAATGAGTAAAGGAGATAATAATCTTACTGACTAATTCGATTTTTTTGTCATCTATGCTATTATGGAATTCCCCACCACTGGTTCATTCTTTATTACTGGCGACCCAATTGGCGTAGTGGTAGTGACACTGCCTTACGTTCTTAGGGTCCTGGGTTCGAATCCCGGTAGGAGCAAATGTTTGTGTGATGAGCACGGACATTTGTTTCCGAGTCATGGATGTTTATATGTATAATAAGTATGTATTTACAAACAAAAAAGTATATATGTAGTATATCAACTATCTAGTGTCCACGACACAAGCTTTGCTTAGTGTGGCACTAGATGGCGCTGTGTGTTAATGTCCAGCGATATTTATTATTTTATTATTTTTATTATTTTATTATTAGTCTATGTCCTTGGACTGTCATGGGAACATTGTGAACTGTATATGCTTATCTAGCAGCAAGCGGGACATAAGTCGTGAGGCGGGGTGCATAGCCTCGTAGAATAGAATGAAAGATCTGGAGGAGAGAGCTGAATGGGGCGTATCTATAGGTATTGTCTCGATTTTCAATTAATCCTAGAGTTTTTTTTTTCAGGGCAAAATTCGGTCTTTTTGAAGTTGACTACGAAGATGACAAGAGGACACGTACAGCGAGATTATCAGCGCTATGGTACAAAAAACTGATAGCCAACAGGACGTTAGACCTTGCTGATGAACCAAAGTTTGAAGAATTTAAGTTTTAATGTAAATATATGATAATAATTAAAGGACTGACTTGTAACTACGAATAAATTGGTTTACTTTTAAATTTAAATTGGTCTGGGCAAATCTCCTTTTAACTCGAGTGCGGCGGAACCAAAAGGAGGGTTATCGTTTTGACTTGTATGTATGTATGTCCGTTTCTTTGTTCCCTCGTAACTTCTTAACGGATAAACTGATTTGGGAAAATTATACGTCATGACATTCTCCAAAATCTGCCATTTTCCAGTGTTTGACACCGGAAAATGGCATATTTTAGACGCCATATTGTGGACTTCGAACTCGACTTCTTTGAGGGTTTCAAAAGGTGATCATAACCTACTTTTGGCCTTCGCCCAAAGTCGGGTAAAAATATACAACTTACACTATGTCTTTGAAAATAATTCGAAATCACAAATCTTACGAAACTTTTCACGTTACACTAGAAATAAATAAAAAAAAAACTCAAAAACCAAGCTCTTTCAACTTAAAGTGTGCTTGATTTTTGCTTTTCCTTTTATTTAATTGTAAAATCTATTCTTACTAAACCCTTCGTCTGTGAAGCCCAACTAAATCGGTCTGACGCCATATGTTTAACTCTTCTTTATTAACAGATTAAGGTTTATTCTTTTACCTCATATTTTTATTAACCTATACGAGTACGTAAATGATACACGTGAACTTCTACGAAGATACGGTCACCCGCACATCCTACTTAAGCCGGTAACACACTTACGTGGCGTGGCGCACCAAAGCATATCGGTTTCATACATTTAGTATGGTTAGAGACATATTGGTCGTGTCGTGTTGTGGCGCGTTCTGGCGTGGCGCTGACTGCTCACCACCGATTGCGCCAGAGCGGTGGTGAGTGTTATGGCGCGACACGCCACAACAGGCAAATGTGTTTCTACACCACGTGGCTCGTGGCGCGAGCTTGCCGAAGAAAACATTTCGCACGTTTGAACGCTGCAAATGTTCAATATGTGCTGTTCAGAACGTCACGACAGCAAGCGCCACGCCACGCCACGTAAGTGTGTTTCCGGCTTTATTCCACCCTTTCGCTTTCCAGTGTCAATGTACATCATTTCTTTAGTTCCTTCCCCGCGTTAAATTTGGCAAATTGTCACTGAAAGTTCCCCTCATTACACTGAGCTCCTTTGTACCACGTCGGCTCCCTTACGAGGCATATTTTGCGTTTCAATCGACTTAAAAAGAACGATCTTTTTGAGATTATCGTTGTTGTACTTTTTGGTGGATGTCCAAGGATTGGACTGATTTCGGTGAAGCCCAAAATTAGGGTTATGTGTTTGACTTGTATGTATGTGTGTCCGTTTTTTTGTTAACTCGTAACTCCTTAACGGATGAACTGATTTGGATAAAGTTATGTAAGTACGTCGTTTTATATTCTCCTAGTGGCGTAAGTGGCACTGGAAAATGGCGGTTTTAGGCGCCATATTGTGGAACGTAATTTCATTTTTATTTCATGTCCATTGACGGGGTATCAAAATGCATGGTTTTAAACATGATCATAATAATCCCTACTTTTGGAAATCAATACTAGGTCCTCAAGCATTATAATAGCACCTATTTTAATGTGTTACATTTTTTTAACATACAAGTTCTTGAAAAATATTTCCTTTTGTTTTTTTAATGGATTGTGTATAAAAGTAATACGTCAAAAAACAGGGTGACTAAGATGATCGCTAGTAGTAGAAGCCCAAAAAAACTTTTTTGCAAAAAATAAAACCGACTTCACACAAAAAAGTGAAAAATAACTTTAGCTTCTGAAGTCGGTGACCTTTGTTTGATTGATTTAATTTTTTTGTCACCGACTTCAGAAGCTAAAGTTATTTTTCACTTTTTTGTGTGAAGTCGGTTTTATTTTTTGCAAAAAAGTTTTTATTTTTCACTTTTTAGTGGTTCACAATATGTGCATACCCTTTCACAGCGTACCAGCGTGATTTTTTGTTATGAACTGGTGTAAACAATAGACAGACATGAGATTTCAGCAATCCCAGTAAGAGACACACATTTGCTACATTTAATGAGGAGTTCCGTTGCCTTTCTCCGAAGTTCTTCATCAGATCTTTACCAAATTTAAATGGTATCACTCCGAGAAACTACTCTTTCAAAAACTACCCAAATCGCTTCTGGTGTGCCTATAAAATTTGAAGAGTTCTCTCTATTTCTCCAGGTTCCGTTCCTTTGTCATGGATCCCATAATCAGAACCTAACCAAATTCTCATCAAACTACCCTTGAAGTGCCCTTGCCAATAAAACAAAAAAAAAAACTTAAGTATCCCCATTAAATGGAACTTAATACACCTAACTGTCGAAATCTGGGAATATTGTACACATCTGCGTACCCCCTCAGAGCATACAGGCGTGATGTTACGTCATGATGTTGTATAAACAATAAAAATTCAAGCGATTGTAGCAGTTATTGCAGATTTGCCGTGTATATTTGAAGAGTTCCATTGTATATCTCCGAAGATCCGGATCAGATCTTCAGCAAATTAAAATATAACCACACGGGAAGCACCAGCTTTCAAATTAAAAAAAGAATCATCAAAATCGGTTCACCCAGTCGAAAGTACTGAGGTAACAAACACTGTCGAAATCTGGGTGTATTGTACACATCTACGTACCCCCTCAGAGCATACAGGCGTGATATTACGTCATGATGTTGTATAAACAATAAACCTACAAGCGATAATAGCAATCACTGCAGATTTGCCGTACATTTTTGAAGAGTTCCATTGTATATCTCCGAAGACCAGCATCAGATCTTCAGCAAATTAAAATGGGACCACATGGGAAGCACCAGCTTTCAAATAAAAAAAGAATCATCAAAATCAGTTCACGCAGTCGAAAGTTATGAGGTAACAAACACACAAAAAAAAAAAAAAAAAAAAAAAAAAACATACAGACGAATTGATAACCTCCTCTTTTTGGAAGTCGGTTGAAAAAAGTTACGCCGACCCCAATTATCTTGATGTTATAAGTACGTCAGCAATCAATGTCTTTATGCCAGTAATCTGTACAAACATAAAACAATAATCATCATCTGCCTAGCCTTTTCCCAACTGTGTTGGGGTCGGCTTCCAGTCTAACCAGATGCAGCTGAATACCTGTATTTTACATGGAGCGACTGCCTGTCCGACTTCCACAACCCAGTTAGTACTGGGTAAAACGATACCCCTTGGGAAGACTGGTTGTCAAACTTTTTGAGCCACTGACTTCTTGTAGCGACTGTCAAAGATCTACAAATGACAGCTGAAACCAACGGCTTAACGTGCTTTCCAAGACACACAGGAAACCCGGTATGTAATGGGTGGTCCACGGATCAACCTAGGCAAGTACGGTTTAACCTAAAGATCGATTCGAGTGGCTGTTATTATTCAGCCACGAGCTCTTCAACATAAAAACTATATCATCTTCTTCGTCGTGTCGATGATTTTCCCTTTTTTTTTGACCGGTACTCTGCCACCTCGACAGCGTCGGGGGTGGCCTCGGACAGGTCCCTCAGAGTGCAGGTGCAACCAAACATAGTTCAGGACAGGAGGTGAGCCATAGTTTGCGTTGAGGCACCGCAGTCACACAAGGCTTCATCGGAATACCCCCACTGGACCGGAAGGTGTCCCGGAGGGAGCTTTTCTGCTACTTCGACGTAGTGTGTCGGAGGGGAATACTTGATAAGCCACATTTTTTTTTGCTTCAATAGGCCTGTTGTTGTCTAAACATATCTACAGGGTGTAAACCACCTCATCACGAACCGCCAACCAAGCATTGTGTACATCAAACTAAGTAACTTTACGCAAAAATTATTGCTAGGAAACGACTTTTTATTTGGGGTGAAAAATCACGTTTTATGGTATAACTCAATGTAACGCACTCAAAACATTGTGCTAATAGATTGATTTAATAGTTCGGGGTTCGTGGAGGTATTTATAGTAAAAATCTCACAATAAAAACTTGTATTTGAAAAAAAACTTGTAAAAATTTGTAACTTTGACCCCCAATATCTTCGTAAATAAAAAAGGTTCCCAGGTATGGTGTAGAACAAAAAAATGATCGGAATGACGGGGAGAACAAGTGCCTTTCGGCTTCGTTAAGAGGTGTTTTATACCCTATATATCATATTGTTTTTACATAAATTTATCATAAAACAGTATTGTTTCTTGAACATTGAACATATTCCGTCACGTCATAACCGTCTGGCAGTTTGAGTTCTTTAAGCGACCTACCCAAATGTCCTTTCTTTGGTATTGTTCGTCGTTTCGTTAAATTGAGCTCCTTGTGTTATAAGTCGAGCTACACGATAACTGACAAATGTTTGCACTGACTGGACAGGTTCACTCAAATCTGTATGGTTCTTTCTTCAAAAGACCATCTCAGACACTAATATCCACATGATCCTCATGTGAATTGAGCAAGATTATGTCTGAACTTCAAAAGAGACTATGACCTCTGAGTTTGTTTCGGCTGTTTCTTCTCAGAGTAGTCAGGTACGTACTAGAGTACATCTAGTTTAAAAAAAAAAATGACGTCTAAAAGTGTTTGTGAAAACCTACTTACAATATAAAGATCATTTATCATTTATTAAACACTCTTTCAATTTCTATGATCCACACGTTGAGCGAACTCGTTAGAGCATAACTATATTATCTGTGGCATAGCCGAGTATTACAGCGCGTGTTTACGAGCACGCATCCGTCACGCGCGTGGATGATATTGTTAAATATGGTAATTCGGTATGTAAAGTAAAAATTAACCTACGCTGATTCCAAAACCATTTGGAGATTTTAGGGTCCTATGCCTTATTTTTCTATTTTTAGCTTTCTATATCACAAGATTGTGTTTATTTTCACAATAATACTTGTAATCATTTGACTTTCATTTGACCTCTAAATTACGTCATAACGTAGCCTGAATAGACTACTTCCTTCGTGCTTTTCAAGATAAATTAAAAAAAAAATACTTTTGTTTGTCATACCGTCAGTGTCAAATCAAAACTGTCAATGCTAGTTACTGTGTTATTTATTTGAATGCATCGCGCGCTGATAATTTCACGTTCAAATGATCTTCGCAACAAAAAAGACGACGCCCAGGCTTGTATTCCATATTTACTTCCTTGCACCACTTCTTTTTTAGCGTTTCTTTCACATTTACAAACAATTTGTGTCGGCTATTTGTTGTAGTGTTTTTACATGACGGTACGAAGCATTTAGCACTAGTTGTCGATGACAGATTCATTGCACGGATACGCAGCACGGATAATGGATAGAAATTAAAATTTGCTAAAAATCGTAGGAAAAGAAACTCAAACAAAAAGTTCACATCACAGTCACGATCACAGCATTCACATTTCACAACAAAATAAAAACACGTATCTGTCAAGCGTCAACTGTCATCAATGTCAACTTTGAAGTTATTTAGTGTTTTTTGTATGTACTGAAAACGTGGCAAAGACTTAAAGCTATTCAGGCTATGAAATGACGTCATCACGAATAATACTTTAAAAAATAATAAAAAATAAACTGTAACTTGGAATAAAAAAAGCTTAAAATTAGTTGCTTAAAATTGAATGTTTTACGAAATAAAAATGTAAAAAAAATACCTGAAAAATACTTTGGGTTGCCAGGAGCATAAAATCAAGCTTGTAATCCCAGATGGGTTAGGCAGAGGTGTCTCTAGTGCACCCACATTTCGCCAGTTATGTTTAAGTTCCATGTTATATGGAGCGATCCTATTGCCATCAACCAGGCACAAATCCTGACTTCACGGCTGCTACTGAGAAATGGCTTGGAACATTTATATATGAAGCGTTGCCGGATTTTCCTCCGCCAATTTGATTTTATTTTCCAAATAGCCGTCACGCATAAGACCATTAATCGATCGCTGGTATCAATACAAACAAGTTTTTATTGGGTGGATAGTTCTAAAGTGTCACGCTTCCGAGATATGAGCCATCAAGATTTAAGTCCATTCACTGGTGGCGTCTTCAGCACAACTTGGATTTGATACTTTGAAAAAAATCAAAATGGCGGAAGAAAATCCGGCCATAAAATTCAAACCCCTTTCTGATGGTAAATCGCCATGACACTTTCCCCGATCTGGGAATCGATCCCCAGGACCTCAGGCTCAGCAGTCCACTAGACCAACGAGGCAGTCATCACAATTATTTATATAGCTGAATACAGGAAAAGTTTTTAACCAGTGCGCAAATTTTGACATGATAAACTTGAATGTATTTTAATAGACACGTATTTTTTATTTTGATATGTGTTAGTAGTAAAAAATAAAGTTATCGCTTACGAGACTTATTTACCTATAAACTTATTTTATGGTCGCTTGCCAGTCGGGCGCCCGGTCGACCGACTCACGCGTCGACCGGTCGCCCAACCGGCAACCTGAGATCAGCTGAGTTTTGTAGGTGCGCTCGCTGGATGCGACGGCGCCGACGTAAACTTACCTACCTACGCGCTGACGGTTACTGACCGCCGTTTCGCGCTACTTTTTTAAGTTTAGGCTGTGATATGTTATTTGTAAACGTAATTCCAATTTTTCCTTCATACTTTCATGGGCTTAGGATACATCGTACGTCAGCAGCCAGCGCGTTTTCATTCACAGTATTACAATTAAATTATGTCCATGTTATGCTTATTTTAAAATGGGACAAGATGGAAAAATTTGAAAAAAAAAAATTAAAACTAAAAATGGGAATGTGTTCTATTACTAACACTGAGCTACCAAAAAAAATTTACGCAGTGGTTAAAAACTTTTCCTGTATAATTATACTGAAAAAACATTATTAGGAAAACCGGTGGGAAAATCTACCAGCCTAGAAAGTGAAATTTAGGGTAACCGATGTAGCCCAAAGAATTGCCAAACTTAAGTGGCAGTGGGCAGGGTACATTGCTCGTAGTACAGATGGCCGATGAGTCCGAAAAGTTCTGGAGTGGCGACCGCGAACCAAATTACGTTGCGTAGGAAGACCTCCCACTAGGTGGATCCATTACCTGGAGAAGGTTCCGGGAATCCGTTGGATACGAGTCGCATGAGACCGGTCAATGCGGCGACACTTGAGGGAGGCTAATGTTCAGCAGCTGTTGACGTCTTTAGGCTGAAACGATGATGATCATGATGGTAGATAGTGATGGCAAACGGATGGAAACTCGGTCATCGATGAAGTAACTTGAATGTACGTATGGTCGTATAATGTGCCCTTAGGTTTTTTATCATAACCCAAAAACCATTTACATCAAAACATCACACTCGCTCGGTTTCCGATTAAACCAATAAAGAAATAAAATCAGGAATTCTGTACGTTTGCAGTTCTTTTATTTTTCTCTTCACACGTTCAAAACACCGCAAAAATGGTTGTGATTTTAACGCCAAAATCTGCTTTGGAATTTTGTTTAAAATCAGAACATAAACGGAGATTGTTTTTTTATAATAATTAGGTTATAAATCGATATACGATGTTATAGGCCATTGTTATTATGTGTACCTGGGACAAACAGTTTAGTTAGGTAGGTCTAACTTCGAGAAAGAGGTCAATATAAATCTATTGTCAAACTGTTGCAAAAAAAACACAAGAAAACAACCAGCTAAAAAATCAAGTGTACTCAATTTACAAATGCCAACTTTTATAACATTATCTTATCAGTCCCCAAAGAAAAATAATCCGCAGAACAAACATTTCCTTCAGCAAAAATCTTATACAAACATCCATAACGAATTCCATCCGACTATAATCCCTTTGCCATTTCAAACGACGCCCGTGGGAGGCCATTTCGGTACAGCCTTATTCACTCGGAACAAAGCTTCACGAAATAAATCCAGAAAGAAAAACATCGGAACACAGCTCACCTATTCGGTTATAAAGTTTTCCGAATTCGTCAACCCTGGTTCTGATTCAGGGCAGGGGTGCCCACAATGCGGTGTGTTCGTAGTAAAAGAGCAATACTGTACGCCGGCCGACACCGACGCGATATTTGGTACCGTCGAGCTATAGAGCTGTTGGTGTTATAGAAGTGACGGCTATTTTGGTGGCAGAAATGCTGACCCAAATTTTTCAGAATGGTTTATTCTGCATGGGGTCGCTTGTAATAAAAAAGAAGAAACCTTGCTGCGTCAACTCCAAATAACCTAGGATTAGGGCAAGAGAAACCTGATGATAAGCTGCATGGGGCAAAGATGTCATCATTTGGTTGACCTTGACCCCAATTGACCTTGACCCCAACTATTAGGGTCAGAGTTTCCTCTGTCATATCTTCTATATGAAAAAATTAGGTTATTTTGATGCTGTATATGGGTACATACTGCTTCTTTTCCCAGGACAATTGGCGAAAAGAATGGAATTACCCATTTCAAAAAACAGAGCAGTCAAAAGTACAACATTTTTTGCCGCCAAACAGAATCACCTTAAAAATATCTTCGCCCAATTCGTGAAAATAATTTTAGGGGCCTTTTTATATAGGGTGACTGTCAATTAGTGTACGATACTTTAACACGTGATTAAACTCATGATAACAAACAACTTTGGGACCAAACCTGAAAGAGCGAAAAAAAATCACCTGTTCAGTACATTTTGATCAGTAAGGCGAACATAAATGTACTGCTGTTTTTTTTTCGCGATTTCGGGTTTGATCCCATCGTTTTTTTTTGTTATCAAAATGTACATGAGTATAATCACATGTTACAGTATCGTACACTACGTATTACCAGTCACACTATATTACAGTCAATTGACAAAGTGCCCGCTAAAAGATACCAAATTGGTGTTTTTTTTAATAATTTTTCCCATACAACCAATTAAAAACTCAAATTCGTGTCCTAATGAAAACCGTTCTTTGTTTAGTATTCCAAAATCCCTTTAGTTGTCTAAAAATGTACCACGAAGAGCAAAAACCTCAAAGAGATCAGAAGGTGAGATAAGTCTAATTCACCCGTCCTAAAGACAACAAAATATCACCGACCAAGCTTATTCGATTTCTCTTACACGCCAAGAAGGGATGTTTGGAATTCATTACCCGCATATTTTTGTGTCAACCTTAGTTATGATTCAAGGAGTGCGGTGTCGCTATCCCGGCGGGAATTTTGCGACGGTTTTCTTAGGGCTGCAAGAATTTGATAAAATTATTGTTGGCTGCTGGCTTTCTTCAAATCTATATTTATATCGTTTTGTGGCGTTGTTTTATGGCGGCATCTCTTAGTAATTATGTCATGGTATTATGGGTAAATAACCAGTGTAAAAAAAAACATGCGGGGCAGTCGGGACTCGGGATTGTCGATAGAAATGAAAACTAAGTAAGTTGTGATTTGGTCGTAGTACTGCTATGGGTTGTGCCCGCGCACGCATAAGTGGTTCCACGCCGTAGTGGATCGGCTACGAGTGCTACTAAGCGTTAGGTGACGGTCTCGCGAGTTCAATGATTTTTGTTCACCCAAATGTGCTCAACGCGCCTAAATTGAGTTTTCACTTCAAAAATATATTGTTAGGCTGGCAAAAACAATTAGTTGCTTTAATGCTATAATCTTCTGAACTTGACGTTGATCTTCATTCGTCATCATAAGGGTTGAACTTCAACCAGCTGCAGAGTCTGCTGCTGACCGCATCATCGATGCTGCCGGGTGCCACAGAATTCTCGTTCTGTTTCTCGCTCGGTTTTTCGCTCTGTTTCTCGCTCTAGCAAATGACGATTTTAAGCGACAGAAAAAGATAGGAGCATGGAAAAGTGCGATTTCTGGCTGCTAGATGGGATTTGAACCTTATTCCACATAATAAGGTGATCGAGAATCTTCTACAATCTGTCAAACCCAGGATTTTGCGATGTGACTATACTTGGCGAAGGCTGATGTCTAGCTTAGGATATGTGACGCCTGAATGATGATGGTGACTTAGAAGATATCGTTAATTGCGAGAGGACTGCTGGTTGCACAATTTTCTTAGATTTTTTTCTGTACTCAACCCTGATCATCTGCCACGCCTTTTCTCAACTATGTTAAGGTCGGCTTCCAAGAAATACAGGTATTTAGCTGCATCCGGTAAGACTAGAAGCCGACCCCAACATATTTGGGAAAAGGCAAGGCAGATAACGTTCGGATCAACTGCCAGACTCGCCGGACGCAGCTACTCAGCTGCATAGCATTTTACATAGAACGACTGCCTATCTGACCTCCACAAAACAGTTTGTACTGGGTAATATGATGCCCCTTGGTAAGACTGATTGTCAGACTTTGGGGCAACTGACTACCTGTAACGACTGCCGAAGGTACACAAAATATGATAGCCGGGACCTATGGCTTAATGTGCTTTCCGAAGCACGGAGGAAACTCTTACCAACGTAGGCAAGCGCGGTTTTACATAAAGATCGACCCGAGCGGCTGATATAATGTAACAATGAGGTCCTACTTCTGTTATTCATTCTAGTAGCCATGCCGATAACATGATAGGTATTAACTCAACGCCCAGTCTAAATCATATAAGATCTGCTCACCAGCGGCATTGGGGAGAGAGATTGTTGCAATATTGAAAACTTTGCATTTGAACGGTAGCGCGGCCCGAGTTGCGAGTTCGTACATGTAACTACTCATATTGCTAAAAATGGCATGTGTGATATTTATGCTTACGTATGAAACCGGCCTTTGGGATCATACAGGGTCTGTGTAATTGGTGACAACGTAACTGGGTTCCTATATTTAAAGCGAATGTTTTGACTAAGATTACATTATTAACAGTTGTTATCCTCGAAGCGTAAGGCAGAGATGTACTTAATTAGTACACCCACATTTTGCCAGTTATATTTAAGTTCCTTTTAATACGGGGTGAGTATACTGCCATCAATTGGGCCCAAATATGATAGATAGATAGATAGATAAATCATTTATTTCGTGGACACAAAAGACATAGTATAGTAAAAAATAAGTATAGTAAAACCGAGACATACTTCAAATAAAAAATTAAAAAGAAAATAACAAATAGGGTGGGTATGCAAGGTGCGGTGTGCGTCTCAAGGTTACACCAAAAAGGGAGTCCAGCTCAGCATGTGTCAATATAAACTCCATGGCTCATAATCATCATCATCTAGACCCCAAACTCACCCATTGTTTTGCTACTGGGTGCCACTAAGGAATTCCTAATGGAAAAACCCAATAACATTTTCCCCGGCCTGGGAATCAAACCCAGGGACCTCATACACAGGAGTCGAGCTTGCGCCCCCTAGACCAACGAGACAGCGAGTGACTAAGATTAGAAAGTTATTATGATATCCGTTGCATGCAGGAGAGCAAATGTTATGATATTTGTGTGTATGTCGGTGAATATAATGAAAGTTGTGTATTGAATGTGTGTTCTCCTATAAAAATAAATCAAGAAAAAGAATTTCGGCCGCCTTGGAGATGCACACTGTATTTATAGATAAACAAAATTAGCCAGATAGACACGTCGAGGAATCAAACTTTTAATCTGCAAGAGGGTAGCTGAGAATAAAATAAAACGCAGGAAATACCTTTGCAAAATCCCAGGTTAATATAGCCAGTAGCTTAGAATTAATAAAGTAATACGTTATGGGTTATGAAAATTTATCTTACGGAATAGTACAACTTACAGACTGGTAGACAGCATGAGCTTTGCAGCGAATTTATAAAAAAAATGTATTTTGGTTGTAAATAGGTTGTGTTTGGAAAATGGAAAGGGAGCCCTTTGTAATGCAGTGATAATACAAAGTAAAATGATGCATAGAATATTATTTTCTCCTTTATTCATTTTACAACGTACTCTATATACATTTTTAAATATTTCTTAAAAAAAAAATATTAAACATATAAAAATAGTGAACCGCCGGTGTCGGAAGCAAGATCCAAGGCACCGGTGGTTCGGGCTGTAGGGACAGGAAAATTCCTCTCAATGCGAGCCGTATCGAGGAGTACTGCTTTCTAAATCAGGTCCTTGATCCAGCCTAAAGAGAGCTTCGATGACCATTCTATCGAAGTTCTCTTTAGGCTGTTAAATAATAAGCAATAATGCCATTGACCGCCACGACTATCGATATCGGCACAATGATAACCGTTTCTCTTCAAGGAATATTACTATTACGCGAAGCAATTTTCTCGATCATCGTTGAGAAGCAAAAACATCCATGCGAGGATGGTAGGTGAGTATTGCTGGAAACCTCCTTTCAGGATGTTAAACACACTCATCGTTAAAGCGAGGCCTCATTTAAATAAGTTTGTTTATCATTTAAATCGAGTTCACAAGACGTACCTTTAATACTTTCACACGAGTAACCTTCGCATGTCACACTCACGCTCTCATACAAGTTGTTCCATTCCTTCGTCAAACATCTGTACCAAAGTCAACATCCTGCTAAACGGTGTAAAACTGAGGCACATTATTCAGAATGTGTATTACTCGTATTATGTACTCGCTCCGTCAAATGTTTCAGTATGTGCTCGTTTCCTATAAATAAATGCGCGTTGACAGACTGAAGAGTTGTACGAAAATGTTTTCAATGAAAATGGCACTTGTCGCTTTGTTTATTTCCGTTCTCTCCTTAAATTGGGGAAGCGTTGGTCATTATTTAAAAGGTTGGTTCGTAGGCGAGTGACTACTCAGTACATACTTAATTTTCTTAGTGCCTCGGAAAGCACATTAAGCCTTTAGTGCCGGTTGTCATTTTGTACATCTTTGACATTCGTAACAGGTCAGTGGCCTGAAAGTTTCACAACAAGTCTGACCCCTTGGTTATACGAGTACTTCTTATTGCCTAGTACTAACTGAGCTGTGGAGACCAGATAGGCAGTCGCTCCATGTAAAATACTGGTACTGGTTAGACTGGAAGCCGACTCTAACACAGTTGGGAAAAGGCTAGTCAGATGATGATGATTAGTCATTACAATTTTATATCTTTAATACAGCTATTCAATTCAATGTTTGTTGTCCTGCTTACCTTATCATTATTTACACACACACTATAAAAGTCAAGCTACTCAATTCCCCTTCGACAATCGATAAGGGTGCCAATTAGAGGTTTTTGTACTCAATGGTAGGTATGCCCTATACCGTGCCTTCAAAAATTGCTGCAAACTGCTTAATCATTCTACTTATATCTAAAGTTACGTACGTCGGAAACAATATCGCGCCACCGTTTGGCGTCCTATTAAAAACCGTTCAGGCCACAATCATCGAATAAAAAAGTACAGAAGATCAAAGGCAAAGAGTAAAATCAGGCTCACACATACATAACATGTAAATATAACGTATCCCAAAATTCAAAGATAAGCTCATGACTACTCAAGAAAAAAGAAAAAAATGGCATGGTAGTTTAAAATATTACAAAGGGTGTGATTTTAAGTTTACTCGTATTATTGTAATTACAAAGAAAATGTTTTTTTTTTTTCCTCGAGTAGTCTTGAGCAGACACACTCTCTGGTGCCCGCTTATCGTTGAATTTTGGGATACATTAAATATAAAATAATAAATATAAATATCGCTGGACATTACACACAGCGCCGTCTAGTGCCACACTAAGCAAGGCTTGTGTCGTGGTCACCAGACATTATTGATATACTACATATTTATTTTTTGTTTGTAGATACATACTTATTATACATATAAACATCCATGACTCGGAAACAGATGTCCATGCTCATCACACGAACATAATTATGCTCCTACCGGGATTCGAAAGGCAGCCTCACTACCGCTGCGCCATTCGGGTCGTCAAAGAACATGACCTTCATGAACGTGACATTGGATTCATCTTAGGTACAGATGCGTAATTGCGTACGCGACCACTATTCAACCTTATTGATGATGATGATGATGATGCTATGTAGCAGATTTCAGCCACAGCGACAGCATTCGATGGCTTTCTAAGGTGGTTGTCTAGAGCTTAGGACTAGATAAGATCAACAAAAGTCAGCCGGGAGTAACGGTTATAATGCTTTCAGGAAACGACACGGAGAGGTCTCATTATGCAATAGGTGGTCAACCAGCTAAAAACAATATGGACAGACCTTGTCACGCGTCACTTATTTTTTTAAATTAACCCTTGCGGATGTTATTATTTAGCCTTTTAGGCCCTTTGAAGCATGTATGCATACATTATAAAACATATGAAACCGGGTATTTATCGCGAATTTACCTCTAACAAGAAGTACCCTAATTCCAATCGCTAAGACGGCTTCAAACTCTCTTCAGCTTGGAATCCAGTGATCACTCAGTGTAGGTACTCGTCAAGTGAAATCGCCTCAATATACGGACACTGTTAGTGTAGTGTGCTGTCCTAGTGTGAACCGGCCCTAATTAACATCAGAAGATCAAGTGAGGGTAGTTGAATAAACGCCTTCACTTTGCTGTCGCGGTACCTCCAATACTTCAGTCTCCCCGCGACCATGGCTGGTGCAATTCGCTCGAAACGTCGGCATTAAATTAAAGGTAAATTCGCGATAAATACCCGGTTTCATATGTTTTATAATGTGTTCTGATGTATGCATACGTTTACGTTTTTTGTTCGGAGTTAACCTTCTGCACGAAATTAGTCTCTGCCACAATATTTCCGTCTCATTTGCATGCGCCCCTTGCTCACCGAATTTAATACCTCGCGGGAGTACCGAAAGAATAGCTGCTCTTATATCTAAAGAATTTAAATAAAGTTTGTTTTGATATTTTATAAGTAACAGGTTGATTTTTTCCGAGGGAAAATGAAGATTGTTCAACTTTACGGATAAAAAGTAGTAGATTTTGCTCCATGGGGACAAAAGTGTCTTCGTATTAGTTTTAAACCCTCACTGCTCTCAGCATTATAGTTCTTACTCCCAACTCAAAGCCCTAGAATCCATCACTGTGTTCTGAATTCAAATGGCGCCCTTAACGTTAGACACTGCTTTAATTTTTTTTCGTGCATAATCTACAATTTCTTCAAGTATTTTGCTTAACGTATACATTAATTAAGGTAGGGCCCAAAAGTCTGACAACTAGTTTTATGGGGTATCGTTTTAACCCGTACTGACTGTGTTGTGGAGCTCAGGTGGGCAGTCGCTCGGCGGCGGCTCTCTCTCGCGTCCGGCCCTGGTTCAATCCATGGTTCGGAGCGAGACGGAATGGGAAGCCGTCACCTCCCTCTGCGAAGCAGTCATGCTAGCGAAGGAGGCGGCGGAACACGAAAGGGAGAGAACCCGTCGTCCCAGCCGCCGCGAGACACGCACCGGCCACCGTAGGCGCGGGCCTGTGGACGGTGAGCTATGGGCTAGTTCGCCGTCCGTCCGTCCTATGACGACAGGCCGTGTCGACGGCGCGTTCATGTTCCACGGGCGCCTCAAAGAGATGTCAGCAAATAGGAAGGGGTCAAGGGCAGAGGAGGGGGCAAGGGCCGAAGCCTTCCGGGGTTGTGGAACTATTCGAAAGAGATACCGTGGCCCCGGAACTTAAAGGGCGAAGAAGGAACATTTATATGGGTTTTAGTCAGTAAAAGTCTGACACTCCCTCCCGATTCACGCAGAGCGGGAGGAGTCATTTGATGATTTCCCATCCAAAAAAGAAAAAGTCGCTCCATGTGAAATACGGATGACCGACTACCGACCCCACCATAGTTCGGAAAAAGGATAATGCTAATGATCAAACTAAGAAAACTATTTGCCTGGATGCATTTTTATCAAAACCTGCTATTCAGTAGAGTGATTATAAATTAGAAGCTTCGTATTCGTTGAAAAAACACTAGGTCCCTTTATCGATTTTGTAGAATACAGAATTTCAAGAGTCTTGTTTATCCGGAATTTTTCAGCCTTAATAAATAATTTGATGACAGATTAGCTCTATGAATGACCTGAGAAAAGTTTTGTATCATACCCAGTACTAATTGGGTTGTAGGTCAGATAGGCAGTCGTTTCATGTAAAATACTGCTATTTAGCTGCATCCAGTTAGACCCGAAACCGACCCTAACACAATTGTGTTTACAAATTTCCCTTGAAGTTCTTCCTAAAGTATTAAGTATCCATACTTAACACTTACCTCGTGCGAATCTATTACGCACGTACCCCACTTCGTAAGGAAAGTAACCAACTTAGTAACCAAATCAAATCATGAATTAATATATAACCTCATTTACATAAGCATTAGAACGCCTCACTAACTTTGGGGGTAAATAGTCTTATGTTAAGGAGAATCCTTAAAAGCTCAAGCTATCAATATCGCATTGAAACGTACTTACAAATTATTGAGTTTTTGTTGGAGATTGTATAGCTAAGTTTATCGTGGATTATGTATGAATTGGCTTTATGGCTTTTAACGTATAGCATTGGAGCTGTTATAAGTGATTGCAAGGACAATTTTACACTGTGATGTAAAAACAAAAAGTTGTGTCTGTGGCCTGAAAGTCTCACAACCACTCATTCCAAGAGGCAGCGTATTCAGTACTAATTGGGTTGGGGAAATCAGATAGGCAGTCGCTCCATAGGCAGTAGGTTCAACTGGAAGCTTGATGATACTGGATGCAGCCAAGCATGTATCCAGAATTTTGGTTCGGGGGGGGACAAAGATTGAAACAACCATGAGAACGGGGCATGGGCGCTGGCACAATTTTTTCCAGGGAGGTGCACTTTCAATTCCATGAAAACAGCTCGAAATTTTTTGCACTCCAAATCGGATAATTATGTTAGATACAAGGTGTAACTTGGCCGATCTATCTAGAAAAACCCATCAACGAAAAAAAGTATGATTCGAAAAGCGAGCGCAGCGAGCTTGAAAATTTTTGCGTCCACCTCGAATTTGATAGGTTTTCTTTTCTCCTAAGAAATACACTATTCCGCCTATTATAAAGAAAAGTTTATGAACGCAAAGGACATAATAATATGTCTGAGCACGATCGTGTATTTTGTGATAAATTAAATCAATTTTGTTATTAGGAACACCCAGAAAGCAAATAGAAGCACGAGCGAGCGAAGCGAGCTCAAAAGTTTTTGCTTTCTGGTTCGGATGATTGGTTTTTCTATGTATTTTCTTTTCCGTTACGGCACCCTGCCCCCTGTGGCCGGCGCCCATGGAACTGTGTAAAAAATCGTTGTTATCACTGTACTATAATTTACGTACTTCGCAGTGCTTATAATCCCGTTTAGTTTCTTTTAGATTTCGGGGGGGATAAATCCCAACTATCCCCCCCTTGTATACGTGACTGGATGCAACCATAGTTGCGAAAATTCTAGAAAATCCCCGTCCCACAAAATTTTAGTTACACTTTACTATGAAATGCCAGCGATTGATATCGAAACAGTAAACCGCTCGCATGTACTCATATCAATCAGCGTTGATTGAGACACACGTTAAATTAATGAAACATTCCATTACGTGTCGTGCCGGCGACGTGTGACGTCCGTGACTGACACGGAACGTCGATATTCCGCTGTTATTGACTGCTGGTGGAGCTATGAATGATGTACGGTTACTTTTTGCTGGGAGTGGAGAAATAATTTTCATATAGGTAAATCACTATTGTCGTGTCTGTCTGTGCGGCTCTGTTATAATCTATTGCGTGTTTTATAATGTAGTATCATCATCATCATCATTTCAGCCGAAAGACGTCCACTGCTGGGCATAGGCCTCCCCCAAGCGTCGGCGTCGCCACATTGACCGGGGCCGTACGACTCGCATCCAGCGGGCGTAGTGTGTAGTATGTTTTACCATAATTAATTGCCTTGACGGATAAAATCTTTGTGTACCACTATTGTAGATGAAGTTTTAATAAATCATTTAAAGAATGTAACCAAGTTTATGAAACTTATTAAATAAGAAATCTGAATTCGATAGGTATGTTTAATGCAAACGTGGTCGTGTATCGGTATAGCATATGATTGTGTACTAAGAGATGGACGGGAAGTCATGAATTCATTGTTGCAAGACTTGGCATAAAATGACTAGCTCCAGATTCAAAACTGATAGGTACTGAACTTAACTAGCAGGCGGGATGCCGGCTGGGGAAAGATGACGGCTAGGTAGTGCATTTGACACAAGGCACCTCTGCATGTGTGTGTATGTCTACTCTGAAGTAGGTGATCTCTGCCCTAGTAAATGAAATCCTATTAGGCATATTAATACATGTTTTTAAAGCTTTTCCAATAAATATTACATCTTTGATTCTTAAGATATTTTTCTAGTCTGTTCTGATGACAATACATCATTTTTCTTCTTACTTTTTTTTCTAAGCTGCCAGTTTTAATAAGCTCCAGAATAATCTATTATTTATAGAAGCTCTACAGTACCTATCCAGTAGCAACAGGTACGATGTACCTGTATCATTTTCTGTTGCAAGTTGAATTGATTGATTGATTGAATTGTTAAAACCTCAACACCAAACTATTTACTTAAGAGGCCTGCGGAGCATGCGAATTTCATACAAAATAAATAATAATAAATAAATAATAAATATCGCTGGACAATACACACAGCGCCGTCTAGTGCCACACTAAGCAAGGCTTGTGTCGTGGTCACCAGACAGTTGATATACTACATTTATACTTTTCGTTTGTAAATACATACTTATTATACATATAAACATCCATGACTCGGAAACAAATGTCCATGCTCATCACACAAACATTTGCTCCTACCGGGATTCGAACCCAGGACCCTAAGAACGTAAGGCAGCCTCACTACCGCTGCGCCATTCGGGTCGTCAAAGTAATAAGTACCAAAATAATTTGTTAATCAAACATATTCTTATGGTAGTGTGTACTTATTTTGATTGGATTACAGAATATATAGGTTCCAACAAGAGTTATGAAAAAAATAAATTTTCTATAGAAATTTTAAATTCCTCATAATTATCTCGTCTTTATATCATTGTCCTGTCAAAATATTTATTCGGGAACATAGACATTCTATAATACAATCGAATTAATATACACATTACCTCAAGAATATGTTTGGTTTTCATGTTATTTTGGTATTACGTTTGTATGAAAAACGCATGCTCCGCCGGCCCCTTAAATAGCGAAACGTAAAAACTCATCCGTCAATAAGATTTAGCTTTTCTGAAAATACAATTTTACTGACTAACTGGTACAAAAAATGAATTTATTGAATTGATGTAAAATATTAATTTATAATACATGAGTCTTTTATGTTGCAAGGACTTCCTCATTGTTCGAGGGATCGCAAGCATGACTATAGAGCACAAGGTCCTAAGTTTGGATTCCCGAGTTGAGCAAATTGATTTTGCTCAGTAGCACTTAGTACAGTAGAATCCGTGGCTGATATTTTCAATCCCTATGTTATTGGGGGTGAGCCTATTGCTATCAAATGGGAATGCTAATCCAGACTACGTGGCTGCTACTGAGAAATTCTTGATGGAAAAACCCAAAAACACTGTTGAGGCTTCAGATTTCCAATGAAACTTCCGTTGAATAAGGTGTTGGTGAATATATTCAGGAAACAGTATTTTTACAATAAAATATGCGGAGCGAGAGGTTGCCACTATGGTGACAGTTTTCAACATACAGTTAAAAAAAATGTTGTGTACTAATGAAGAACAAAAAACATATAAGTTATATGAAGGTAGGTCGCGTGCCCAGCTCTTTTGTACTGCAACACAATAAACACTGCACTGCAACACACTTAAGGCTGTGGTATCTGCTAAATTAGCAACTCTATTTGTGGTGGTTCAAATTTCGTTTGAAATTCTGTTAGAATAAAGTTCTAATTAGCTTGCACTACAAACAAGGTTGTTACGTCAGTCACAGCGGGCTGAATAGTGCGAACTGAGTGGTTTTTATTTGATTGTAGCCTAATAAATCATTAGATCAAAATTTCAATTGTACACTTTGTGGAAAAATAGCGACAAATATTTGTGTGTAAAAAAAAACTATAAATTAATTCCATTTAGGAGTAGTTACGAAAGGAGATATTTTTTTTTTGTTCAGAGATTAGGCCACCCACATAAATTGTAGCATTTAATAATGAAACGTACATTGATTTCTTCCTTATAACCTCTAGATTACAGTGGTTCAATTAGTTAAGCCATGTCTAACCGGAATAAATGCGAAAAATCTGCAAAAACTCTTACGAAAACCAAAATAAACAGAAAAAGTAAATGTCAAAATAATGAAGTGGTCTGTCAACCACTAAAAAATTGGATGTATAACGTTCTATGGCACGTTGATTGTTTAAACCATCTATGCGATTTTAGTGTAAACCTTTAAAAATAGCATTAAAATGCTCACTGTTTAATCATTATTATTTTTATACTCTATTCTGATTCTATTATATAATTATAGCAGATATGATTACCAATGGGTAAGTACCGTATTTTTTTTAGTAAACGGAATAAAACACCCCTATTCACGTAAGTATTTTCTGCCAAATGACATTGACCATAACAGGAATGATTTGACTCGCAACAAAATATCATAACATAGCTTATTTATTATCATTTTAAGATTCCGGTTTCATTTCTATGTAATATTTCGTTCAATGCTATATTAAAAAGGTTAATTTTTTTTAGTTTAATATGAATAATTTGCGAACCGGAAGACGATGCGTTGGAAGACCCACTAGGTGGACCGATGACCTGGTGAAGGTTGCGGGAATCCGGTGGATGCGAGTCGCAAGGGACCGGTCAATGTGGCGACACTTGGGGGAGGCCTATGTCCAGCAGTGGACGTCTTTCGGCTGAGATGATGATGATGATGATGATGATGAATAATAAATGCTACGACCAGGTGGGCCCAAAAAATTGTCTCTTTTCAAAGAAAAAATGCTTTACTTTGAAATTTTTTTTCGTATAGTAATAATAAAGTTAGAATTATTGAAATTGTACAAATTAAAGTTTAAAGTTTAGTAAGTAACCTTTTTATTTTTGCACATTTATATTCACTCATCAAAGAGGAGTTACACGGAGAAAACCTCTCGGTAGCAGATACCACTCCCAAGGGCAGGCCTAAACAAACACTTAGCCCGACCTGGGTATCGAAGGTTCTCATGCTCAACAGTCGCAACCACTAGGCTAATGAGGCAGTCAATTATAGTACTATAGTCTAATAGCCTTACCTCCACAAACAAATACAAAACAATTGCACTCACTAATCAAATTACAAGACCACTTCCCGCAGCCTGCATGGCCTCTCGAAACTAGTGTGTTTGTTCTGCTAACTCAATACAAGTTAGCTCTGCACCTGCATAGTGCAAACATTGAGAGACTGTACCTGTGTTATAGTGAAATTACTTGAAACGGGTGTACCATTCTGTGGTGACATTAATAGCTTATCGATAACAAAGGCCTCGAAAAGCACGCCAAGCCATTGTCATTTTTAGATCTTTGACAGCCTATACAGGTAGTCAGTGGCCCTGAAGTCTGTTAATGTCCCCACTGCTGGGACACAGGCCTCCTCTCTATGAGAGGGAATGTGCTACAATCCACCACGCGGGTCCAGGGCAGACTGGTAGATGTCTTCGAATTTTTGGTTTTAGGACATGCCGGTTTTCCCAAGATGTTTTCCTTCACCGTTTTGAGAGTAGTGGTGATGAAATAAATTAAACAAAGTAATGCGCCTGTGTGGGTTCGAATCCACCTTTGGTTATACACTACACTAATTCATGCCATAAATCAATGGTGCGTTATAACTACGAGTATAACTTAAAAAGGAACCATCATGCCATCACCATTGGGCAAGGAAAAACAATACGTATTTAAGGGAGCTAAGGACACGGTGGAGCACACCATGGAGATTTGCTCAGCTTGGTCGGAGCACTACCGTGTCCTTGTCCGGCGCTGGTTTCATCCACGGTCCGGAGCAAGAGGGAATGGGAAGCGGTCACCTTCTTCTGAGAAGCAGTCATACTAGCGAAGGAGGTGGCGTAACGTGAGAGGGAGAGAACTTCACGTCCCAGCCGCCTCTCCACTGCGCCACGCACGCAACGCAAGGGCCGGTGCCTACTGGAGATGTTCGAAAGAGATACCGCGACCCTGGAACACAAAGGGCTAAGAAGAAACATGAATGGGATTTAGTCAGTACAAGTCTGTCACTCCCTTCCGCTCCGCCCAGATCATTTGATAATTAATTTCACATTCAAAAAAATAAACAAGGACCTAACTAACAAACTACTCATGCAAAGTTAATAAAATTGGTATCGTTGTTGTTTTTTTTATTTCGTAAATCGGCCCAGTTACCACGTTTAAAAAAAAATGCTGGTGGAAAACAAAATCTCATCCTTTTTAAAAGTCGGTAAAAAAAGATTCAGGTACAGTAGCTTAAGCAAAATCTTATGTACATTTACAGTCCATTCTCAGCACAAAACCACATGTGAGTAAAACTTTCATCTTTCCAGCTTTGAAGCTAATTTAGAGACTACCTGTAGCCTTTAGCTACAACCTGTGATACTTGAGGGACTTTAAAACAAACGTGAGCAGGTGAAGTTGAAGACTTAAATAAATTGTGACGTAATCCACGTGTTTGTCAACTTCGCTAACGTTCACGTGAAATTTGTTACCGTAAATAGATATTAATTAGCAAGATCAAATTAGTTTCGTCATTATTGACGTCGTAACTATTATCTATTCAATAGATATTGGTTTGTGAATGGTAATCAGTGTTACTAAGACAGTATTACGTTTGTACAATACAGTTGTACGTCGTATTAAAGACGTAACATAAATTGGATCGATTTTATTATATCGTAGATCGCAAAGCGTTATGCTTCTACATTTTTAGTGTGCAAACTCCTAGTTTGTGGAATTCTTTAATGTGGATTATAATCTGTCGGTTTTTACAGTTTTAAAGTGACATATATTTTATCGATATTTTTTAAACCCCTGACAGAGTATGGCCCGTCCAAGTCGTGAGCCGACGTGCGCGTTGGGCCGTGGCGTACACGGCCGTGTTACTTGTGGATAGACAGAGACTCATACAGATTGGATTTCTGCCATAAACATAAATAACCTGAAGGAAGAAAAGCAACAATTGAGACTGCCTTACAAAATTACATCCTCACTGTACTCAACCAAATTCCAAAATCTCTACCCACCAACGATATGCTAAAACCACTAATTTAACACTGTAACTACATACCTACGAGTACATACCTGTATACTCAGATACGTGAACGAGAATTCCCTCAAGCACATTCATTGAAATTCTATTAGCAATATACACTAAACGTAGGTGTAGTATATGTCGTACCAACGTCTTTGACAGTGTGTGTGTGTAAACGAATCTATTTTAGTTCCTGCAGAGAACGTACGGTCCATTTACAGTAAGCTTACATTAGATGACAACAAACTTGTCGTCTTGAGAAATAAGCATTAAGCATATTAATTAGCCTATAATGTTTCCACTGCTGAGCCACATGCCTCTTTTCTATGAGAGGGAATGTACTGTAATCCACCACGCGGGCCCAGTTCGAGTTTGTAGAGGTCACAAGTGTCGATGTTTTTGTTTCTAGGACATGCCGTTTTCCTCACGATGTTTTCCTTCACCGTTGTGGTTAGGTTAGCCATCACTGAAATCATCATCTGCCTAGCCTTTTACCAACTACAAATGTTCGGCTCCCAGTCTAACCTGATGCAGCTGATACCTGTATTTTTCATGAAGCGACTGCCTATCTGCCCCCACAACCCAGTTAGTACTGGGAAATACAATACCCCTTGGTTGTCAAACTTTTTGGGCTACTGACAAGCCTATCAAAATTATGCCGATTTTTATTTGCTGCTCCTGGTCTACAGCTGTTAAAGGTAAAATTTTCGCGAAAGGACCTAAGTCAATCCGTAATGAATGAGTGAGCAACGTGATCAGGTAAAGGTGTTACACGCAGTTTGAAATTCACCAAATTGAGACAGATTTTACCTGATCTGATCGACCAGGACCAAGGATAAGCATAAAGTCATACAGCTAACATAACACATGGTGATAACAAGAAAATCTGCAAAAAGGAAGACGTGCATCGATAAAACGGTACCACCCAGTTTTATTTAATTTCTACCTTCTCAGGAACAACCGTTGTTTTCTGGTAATTTTTTTACTAAAAGAGAGTACTCTGACACCATTTTAGAAATCTAGTGAGACAAGGAAGTCGGTTCTGTAATTTGCACGACAAGTGTCGTACATTTATTTTGAGAAACCTGCCTCGAAAAAATAGCTCAAGTTTCAATGAAATTTCAGAACATAAACTTTTAAGCACTTATTTTATAAAGGCAGATGTACTGTTTTGATAAATTGGTTTTCATAGAATACATTCGTTTATAAGCTATCAGAAAAGTATCAGTTTTACATCATGAACGGCGTGAATTTCTCACAATCAGCACTTTATGGTGTAAAGGTGGAAAATTTAAAAGAAATCTTTAAAAGCTCTATTTCTCAGAAACTACCCAATTTGGACCCCAGTTATCGGGTCAAAATTGTTGCAAATAAGGTCTAGTATCACCCATTTCAAGTCCTGCACCCAATTACCAATCACCCTGTATATAAAGGGTGTAAAATACCTCTTAACGTAGTCGGAAGTCACTTGTTCTCCCCGTCACTGCGATATTTTTTTTGTTCTACACCATACCTGTGAACCTTTACGAGTTAACCATAAGGAGTTATTGGGGGTAAAATTTTAGACAAGTTTTTTTACAAATACAAGTTTTTCCTGTAAGATTTTTACTATAACCACCCCTACGACCCCCGTATTATTCAAGCCATCCATCAGCACAATGTTTTAAGTGCGTTACATTAAGTTTTACCACAAAACATATTTTTTCACATGACGCATCTCCGTACCTAACGAGAAAATTCCCAGGTATGTTGTAGAACAAAAGAATGTTCGCAATGACGAGAAAACAAGTGCCTTTCGGATTCGTTAAAAATCTTTTTACACCCTTTATACGAATCAGAAACAGAACGAACTTACGACATCCTTTCAATTTCATCTGAATGACCCCTCCCCCATTGCCGACCTCACAATTTTTCAGTCACTGCATATTGTTACAACAGACATACCTCGAAATATTCTAATTCGGTATACCTACTATTTATTATGTATTCAGTAATATAAGCGGCGGATTCAGTGGCAGACCGGCGACGGTTTCACTTCCCGTAATTAGTGCTAATTGTCTTTGACTTCATTATTTCGTTTATTTTTAGTACCTTTTTAAACCGTGTCCGCAGTGCTTCGGAAAAGTTCTTTTATGTGAATTTATTTTTATTCTGTCAGTTTTGGTGGAAATACGCAAATGTTTTTTTATTTTTTTATTTTATTTAATTGTGTTTGGATGGCTTACAGCTAACAATCCAAACATTAATAGTGTGGCCATCAACGTAATTAACCATTTTAAAGCCTCCATAGTTAGCAACTATTGTTGCACAAACTAATATCTAAACATATTAATAACTAGCTGATGCCCGCGGCTTTGCCCGCGTACAAATTGTATACTATTTTTCTTCTTGAATCACTCTATCTATTAAAAAAACCGCATCAAAATCCATTGCGAAGTTTTAAAGATCTAAGCATACATAGGGACAGAGAGACGCGGCGGGAGACGTTTTAAAATATTATGTAGTGAAAAACTAAACATAACACAAACAGAAAGAATACGACGAAGTTCCTTAGTGTTTGTGATAGAAAATTGGTATTCTTTTAATTATCCCCGAAGGGTATAGAGGGGTAAGTACTTAAAAGTACTCTTATACTATTAGTAATTAAAAGACTTTTTATAAAATAAATTAATCCAGCAAGCAGTTTTACAAAATAAAATCACTGGAAACACTTTTGCCGCGAAATCGTACAAATGTCAAGTAGAACAATTTGTGATGTTCATCACATAGCGTCTTCATGTAGTGCTGTGCTGTATCGATTGAGTAGGTTTTCGGTTTTCTTCCGTCTAACAATACCCACATTTTTTATTTCCATGTAACAGGGAGTAAGTCTATTGCTATCAAACGGGTACGAATGCAGAAGGCTGCTACTTAGATATTTCTAATACAAAAATTCAATACCACTGCTCGAATCAAACCCAGGACCTCATGCTCAGTTGTCGCGATTCTAACCACTCGACCAATGAGGCAGCCGTACTTATTTCCCAGACATCAATTTCCAAACAAAAATATATACAACTCTTAGATAGCTGATATTCGATTATTTATAAACTTTAGCTATAGCTAGAAAGCCAACAAACAATTAATTTAAAATCTTGCTTCTGCCCGCTGCTTCGCCCACGTGAAGGTCGATAGTAGCCCCATGGGATCTAACTACCGATATAAAAAGTATCTTACGTGTTAATCCAGGTTATAAACTATCTATTCACAAAATTTCATCCAAATCCGTTCAGTAGTTTTTGCGTGGAAGAGTAACAAACATAGACAGATACAAACTTTCGCCTTTATAATATTAGTGTGATGTGATTTCTTTCACAAAAAATTGGTAGATATTCCAGTAAATTAAATTACAATCAGTCTCACCTATATAAAACTAATCTACGAATTCTACGATATTTCAATTTTTAAAACGTTGATTAAGCGTATCGTATTTTCATACGAGGGTACATTTTTGTGACGCGGCGTTCATGTTACTGAATACTTTGTGGAAAATTTGTAGCCACTAAACGACGTACGAGGGAAAGTACCTACATGAAAAACGAGCTTGGTTTTGATGATATTTTTATTTATTTAACATTCTACGATGTGCAAATTGTTTAGATGATAAATTTAAAATAGGTCTGGTAATCTTTATTTTATTTTAGGTGACTAAAGACAGTTAGCCAATAGGCTTGTGTCCTAAAAAAATCGAATTGGTCCATCAGTTAGATTATCAAAAAATATTTTAATTGAATGAAAACCGTTTGTTTCTGATAATTGTCTATAACTGTCAATATTTCACAACATAACTACAACAGAAAAAAAATCGACAAGAACAACAAGATAAGCCTGGGTATTAATATCACGATGATAATTTTCCGTAACAGTATTAAAGTGAAAACTGCTCTAGGTGCGTTGAGCCCCCAGCTGCCTCCCAGGGCAGCCGCCCGTCCAGCCCTATGGCTATTTCCTCACCGCAAGGTGCGGCTCCTGTCAGCCGCCCTGCAAGCCCTATGGCTGCTTCTCAGCCAGCCCCCACTTCTGCTGCTCCTTCTTCAAAGAAGCAGTTAAAACCCCCGGCTCTGTACATCCAGGAGAAATCCAGATGGACAGAAATCTCCAAGATGTGTGTTGATCGCAAGATCAACTACACCAACGCCACCTCTACCCTTCAGGGTATCAAGGTGAAGACCCCCACGTCCACGGACTTTAGAAGTCTCGTACACGCGCTTCGTGGAAGGAACGTCGCCTTTCACACGTATAGTCTCCCTGAGGAGAAGCCGACCCGTGTGGTCATCAAGCGGATCCCCAAGGAGATTCCCTCCCAAGATATCCTGGAGGATCTCACCTCCCAGGGTATCCCCGTTTCGGCGGTCCACCGCCTTCACAAGAATAGGTCCCAAGGGGGTGACGAGTACGACATGGTACTCGTAATATGTGACCCAGTTGAAGGGCACCACCCCATCTTCAAAGTCCGGTCAGTATGCTCGCTCTCGGGCATCATCATTGAGAGGCCTAAAAAGCTTAAAATCGTCGGGCAGTGTCATCGCTGCCAGCTTTATGGCCACAGCCAAAAGCACTGCTACGCACCGCATAGGTGCGTAAAGTGCCTCGGCGATCATGCCACGGCAGACTGCACCCGTCCTAAGGACAGGAATCTCTGCACAGAGCCGCCTAGTTGCGTCCTGTGCGGTCAGTCTGGCCACCCGGCTAACTACAGGGGCTGTCCCAAAGCCCCCAAACAGTCCGCTGGAAAGTTGGCCAATCGCGCCAACCAACGCCAGCAGAGGGAAGCTCCCTCTTCCTTCCAAGTCCCCTCCAAGGTCCTCCCCGAGCGTCTCAGCCCGCAGAGGCCCTCCCCATGGAACATGCTGAACCATCAGCAAGCGTTCCCAGCCCTCGCGAAGTCCCAACCCAACCCCCCCATGCCCGGTCTAATGGAAAACCCTGTACCAGCGCCCACTCCGGTGGTCGCCCCTCAGGCTCTTCCTAAAACCCGCGCTCCCGTCTCTCAAACCCGCGCTCCCGTCGCTCCAACCCGCGCTCCTGCTTCACAGGAATCTAACCTCAAATACTTGATGAAGTATCAGCCCCTTTGCACCCCTGAGGCCGACCGCATGGTGGCCGAACTCAGGGCTGCAACGGACCTTCAACAAGTAGTTGATATCATTGATGCCTATCCGGTCATCAAGTCAGCCTTAAGCAATCTTAGTTTCGCGCCGTAATGGATATTACACCCGGTATCTCTTGCACCCAACCCCGGTCCCTTAGATTAGGTTACTTTAACGCCAACGGCATGAAAGGTCAACGCGACGAGATCGCCTCTTTCCTCCGTGACCACAACGTTGATGTACTCCTCATCCAGGAGACCTTCCTTAAACCCAGCCACCGCGACCCCAAGATTGCGAACTACCGTTTAGTTCGCAATGATAGGTTACGTTGCCACAAGGGTGGTACTCTCATTTACTTTCGCAAGGAACTACACTGCATCCCTATCGACCCCCCTCCTTTAAAGTCCCTACTTGAGGTTTCAATCTGTCGGCTAGCTATGACCGGTCATCAACCGATCCACTTAGTGTCTGCTTATTTGGCCCCTTCTAACACGTCGGAAGATCACAACCTCCTGGTTAATGATCTCACCCTCCTTTTCGGCTTAAGTGACTCCGTGATCATCGCGGGCGATCTTAATGCCAAACACCCAGCCTGGAACAGTAGAATGACGAACCCGAGAGGGAAAGTCCTCTACGATCTAGGTCTGTCTCTCAACTTTGACCCGATCGCTCCTATCGAGCACACCTATTATCCCGACACTCCCAGCTATCATCCTGACGTGCTCGATATAGCGCTGCTCAAGAACGTGAACCTTCGGTTACACTTGATTGAGACGTTACACGAGCTCCATTCCGACCATCGTCCAGTGCTCATGCACTTGATTCCTCGCTCGGGTATCATTGACCCCAGCCAACCCCCTCCCACCACTCTCACCACTGACTGGAGGAAAGTAAGCGATATGCTGAAATCTGAAACGTCACCGCTTCTTGATGGTATTCCCGACCATATTGTCTCTGTCGCAGACACCGAGGCCGCAATCAACTCGTTTACAGAACACGTTCAGTCCATACTGAAGGATTGTTCTCGAGAAGTACCAGCGATGAGCGATCAACGCTGGATACTTCCCGACGACATTCGTGAACTGATAAACGAGAAGAATGCGGCCATACGTGCCTACAGCTCTTGGCCCTGCGAAGCGAACAAGATTCACATGCGTTCCTTACAGCGTGCTGTAAAGAAACGTACCAGTGAGTTTCGTTCGAGTCAATGGGACAAAACGCTCAGCGAACTTGAGCCCACTCACCTAGCTTTCTGGCAGCTTCAGAGGAAGTTGCGCACCTCGGAAGAGGTTTCTTCTCCACCCCTCATCCGTCCCGATAAGAGCGTCGCTTTTGACGACTCTGAAAAAGCAGAATGTCTGGCCGACAGTTTGGAATCCCAATGTTCACCGAGCACTCTACCAGTAGACAAGCAGCACCTTGATGAGGTGGATGCAGAAGTCGAACGTAGAGCATCGCTTCCCCCTGTAGAAGACCCCGATGACCCTCTCCCCGTCATCACCCCGGAAGAGGTCAAAGACATCATAGATAAGTTACAGCCTCGGAAAGCCCCAGGCGCCGATGGCTTCACTAATAGAGTTTTTAAAGCTCTCCCCGCCCGGCTCATAGTCCTTTTGGCTGCCATCTTCAATGGCGCCCTGAGCAACAATATGTTCCCCCAAGCGTGGAAAGAGGCCACTGTTATAGGTATTCCCAAGCCTGGGAAACCGAAAGCCCAGCCTTCGAGCTACAGGCCGATCAGTCTCCTGAGTGCTCTCGGCAAAATCTATGAAAGGCTTATTTATAAGCGTCTCAGAGATTATGCCGAGACAAAGGGCCTCATCCCTAAAGAACAGTTCGGCTTCAGGACCGAACATTCTTGCATACATCAAGTCCACCGCATCGTCGAACACGTTAGCGCTGGTTTCCAGCGCGGAGCGATGACGGGCGTGATGTATTTCGATATAGCGAAAGCCTTTGACAAGGTCTGGCACAATGGCTTATTATATAAGCTATACCAACTCGGCGTGCCTGACCGTCTCGTGCTCATCTTACGAGACTTTCTGTCAAACCGTACCTTCCGCTACCGTGTGGGTAAGACGTTATCCTCTCCCCATCCTATCCGTGCCGGAGTCCCTCAGGGCTCCGTTATCTCTCCCCTCGCGTTCACGTTGTATACTAGTGACATCCCCAAGAACAAGAAGGTTCAGTTAGCCCTATTTGCCGACGACACGGCAATTTACTACACCGGCCGTTCTATGACTAACATCCGTCGCATCCTCCAAACAGCTGTCGACTCGCTCGGCGCTTGGTTCCGTAAGTGGAGGATTGAGGTTAACCCTGACAAGAGCCAGGCAGTTCTGTACTATAAGGCACGCCTTAAGCGTTCGCCAGGTCCCCCCGTCACTATGTTTGGCAAGCCTATCCCTTGGGAGAAGCAAGCCAAATATCTTGGAGTTATTCTTGACGACCATCTGTCATTCAAGGCTCATATCAAAGCAGCTCGTGACCGAGCTGCCTTTGCTATGGGCCGACTCCATTTCATGATCACTAGGAAGAGCAAGTTGTCACTCAAGTGCAAGTTGCGTCTTTACACCGCAGTCATCCGTCCCATCATGACATACGCTTGTATCGTATTCGCTCATGCCCACCCGCGTCATATCCACACGATGCAGACCTTGCAGAACCGATTCCTCCGTAAGATCACCGGTGCCCCCCCTTACGTCCGTAACGATAGTCTACACGTAGACCTTAGAATCCCCACCGTTAAGCAGTTCATGAAACGCCTGTCCAAGCGTTACTTCGACACTGCCATCAAACATAGGAACCCCCTAATCGCATCGGCCGCCCGGTACGACCCATCGCGTATTAGCTCAGTCCAACGTCCGCGTCACACCTTAGTCACCCCCGACGATCCGATCACTATCTTGCAAGAGAGTAGGAAAGATACCAGTACAGTTCGTAGATTGTACAAATACAAACCGAAAACCTTCCGACCTCGCCGCCGAGGTCCGGCGCGTAATCCTAAGTCAATCCCTCCCCGACCCTTGCCTGAGCCAGCCCGCGATGCTGAGCCTTTAGCAATAAAATAGTCCCTAAATAAAGACAACCAGATCCAGCCTGTCCCTTTGCTGCCCCCAGCGACGCCCTAAGCCGAGGTCCGTACCCCACAGGGGGTGCCCTTAGAGCGCTGTCGCTTAGTTTTTAGTCATTTTTGCCCTGGCTGGAGGCCTTAAATTCAAGGCATCCACAGGATTAGCCCGGTTAAGCAGAAGCCAGTCTTCGTAGACTGAACTGCGAGATGCCCTACACAAAAAAAAAAAAAAAAAAAAAAAAAAGGTGCGTTGAGCACTTATTGGGTGAACGAAAATCATGGAACTCACGTGACCATCACCTAACGTTTATTAGCACTCGTAGCCGATCAGCTACGGCGTAGCACCACTTGAGCGTGTGCGGGGTACTACCCGTAGCAGTTATAGATTACTTCATTTCCACTTCTATCCACAGTCCCCACATGTTTTTTTTTTTTTTTTACCCCACACTATGAATATCTCCTGTAGATATCGTGAGTACAGTCCCCGACGTAGCCCGAAGAATTGCCAAACTTAAGTGGCAGTCGGCAGGGCACATTGCACGCAGAACGGGTGGCCGATGAGTCCGAAAAGTTCTGGAGTGGCGACCGCGAACCGGAAGATGATGCGTTGGAAGACCTCCACTAGGTGGACCGATGACCTGCAGGTAAGGGTTGCGGGAATCCGTTGGATGCGAGTCGCAAGGGACCGGTCAATGTGGCGACACTTTGGGGAGGCCTATGTCCAGCATTGGACGTCTTCCGGCTGAAATGATGACGAATGATGATCGTTAGTGTGTTTACATTTAAATTTACAGCAGCGATACGCTTAGCCATGGCGTCAACCGTGTCGTCAATATTCGACACAAGTGCGTGAAGCCACTAAGCCTATTTCAATAAATAACTCATGCTTTATTTGCTATCTCCAGTAAAAAATCAAGTCTAGTACCAGCTCGATTTTATGAGAATTAGCTATCCAGCGAGTAAGATGGTGGCAAGGCAAAGCTTCAAAAGGCTAATGAAACAAAGATCTAGAGCGAATGAAAGACTGAGCCATTTCTTTTGTTACTTATAATATATTATGCAACAGCCTGATTAGAAAATGAATGAAGTAAGTATGTATCAAGGAAAGTAAACAGGTCGTCATTAAGTTCAAACTGAAGACAATGTTACTTCAATTAAACCTAGGTCTCTATGGCGAAGAACGGATTACAAACTCCATAGATCTTTACTTAGTATAAAAACAAAGTCGTTCCCTATGTTTGTACGCTTAGATCTTTTGAACTGCGCATTCGATTTTAATGCAATTTTCAGCAATAGATAGAGTGATTCAAGAGGAAGGTTTATATTTACACTGCACTCGTGTGAAGTGGGGGCGGGTCGCTATTACTCTTATAAATCAAAATAGGTACGTATCGCAAAATTTGGTTCAGTTTTTCAGATACATCATCATCTGCTTAGCCTTTACCCAACTATGTTGGGGTCGGATTCCAGTCTAACCAGATGCAGCTGAATACCAGTATTTTACATGGAGCGACTGTTTTTCAAATACCTTCAGCATAATTTTGATAACCTATCATTAGAATTAGTTCTTACCATATTATTCATTTACTTCCAAACATCGAACCAAACAGTAATGTATGAAATGGCATATAACAATGCATTTTGAATATTCATGCTTTTACATATCAACGATTGTCAGCTATTTTAAATTAATTATTGGTTCAGTACTAGTTAAGTGCGTACGCTTTTGGTTCTGACACCAGATAAAATTATGGAATCATGGGATATTTTTATTCACAATAATTATTTATCACTTTGCGTTTTGCTTTTCTTTATTACAATGAAGGACGAAGGAGAATGGAGGAGCTCGTGGCTAATTAATAACAGCCGCTCGAGTCAATCTTTTGGTTAAGCCGTGCTTGCCTAGGTTGGTCTATGGATGGGTGACCACTAATACCTCTTTTTAGAACATCAGCAGCATACAGCTGTTCCTAAAATCCCACCAGCTCAATAAATATCAGCCATAAAATATATTCATTTCAATATCTCCCTATCACTTACTGAAACAGTATGAGCGGAGCATACCGAAGACACGGTGCCTCGTAAATCTAAGTTGTCGTAAAGATCAGGTTCATACACTTCCAATTTTATCGAGAGCCCAATTTACCGTTCGATGTCGTAAAATATTTGGATTGGAGATAGTGCCTTATCTACATCGACAGTTTTATACCGGCTGCTGTTTGGTTGGGTGCGTTTTCGGGATGTTTTTTTAAAGAAATAAGAGTGCATTTTGGTAGAATTTATTTTTATGAAGTAGGTTCCTTTACCAATACCAACGAATAAATCGAATTAGTTCGTCAGATGGATCTCCAAAAAATTTTTGAATATTTTTTTTTTCACGTTAACATCACATGAAGACAATACAGAACGTCGAAAACTCGTGTGACGTCACATTTGAGTAATTTTTACAGAAAACTGACGTCACAAGCGTCATGATCTTTGACGCGTTTCATTTTCGTCATTTGAAAAAAAAACAAAAAAAACGTATCTAATATTTTTCGACAATCTAACTGACGAACTAAACAGAATAATATATTTTTTATTCAGTCATCACCCCTGTTACAAGTTAACCAGAATTCACAAAAATATATATGATAACATGAGGTATTTAAATAAAAACTATAAATTAAATATTTACAACATTGAACTCCTTAAATTGAGGAGTTTACTTAGCTTACGAAATATCTAAATTACACTTACTATATCTCGTGCCAATTTTTCATAAAAAAAAAACAATTTCAGCTATATGTAGTAATGTTTCAATTATTTTGGTAATAAAATCTACGTTGGAATTATTAAAACGCCCGAATATTCTCAGAATCTAAGCATTAATATTTTTAACAAACAGAACAAGTAATATTTTTTTGCTAAGGCGTTTTAATTATGCTGTGTACTTTTTCATAGCAACTACTAATTAAAATAATTATACACCGTGACTTTTTAGTCGTCTTACAAAGGCAGTCCAGTTCATGTATCCAATGACTAGTAAACGTTCATAATAAAAAAAATGGGTATTTATGAGATTTGAATAATTTAGAAATAAAAATTTTATTCATTATTATGACGCAAGGCGTAGTTTTGTCTCGTTGAAAATGGTGATGGAATGATCTGCTCGAGTTGTGCGCTAGGTAGGTATACTCTACAGTGTGATACGTAAACATTTTTAACAGGCTGTTTCATATTTCTAATGTATTATTTATTTTTCTTCGTACCTATTATCTTAATTACTTAATGATAAAAAAAAAAATCGCGCCTAGAGGTATTTTATGTCGGGTACATTGAGTGGACCGCTTTTGTAAGGCGACTAAAAAGTCACGGTGTATAAATTAATATAACGATGTTCACAGTATTTCAGAACAATATGTTATTGTAGAAACAATTAGATATGTAAGAAAGAAATCATCATCGTTTGCCAAACAATTTCCCTACTATGTTGGGGTCGGTTTCCAGTCTAGCCGGATGCAAGCCTCCTCTCGTTGATGAGTTGGAATCCACCAAGCGGGCCCAGTGCGGATTGGTAGATGTCGCATGTCTTCTAATTTTTTGGTTCTAGGACATGCCGGGTTCCTCACGATGTTTTCATTCACCGTTTTGAGAGCAGTGGTGATGAAATAATGTTCTTAAAGTAATGCGCCTGCCTGGGTTCAAACCCACGACTTACTGTCGTAAGTCAGGGCTACCACCACTGGGCCACCGCTGCTCTAGAAAATAGAAAGTAACAAATTCTCCCACACCCACCTACAAATACAATTTCGCCCCAAAAAAACGACCCACGTATTCACTAGACCATAACGTCTACGAATGATATACGGCTACCGTTTCCTTTAGCTATCTAAAATTTTTCATCGCCTCAATAAACAATGGAATGCTATAAATCTAAGGCAGAGCTGTGTCAAACTTACAAACAAGTTTGATTAATCTTTAACCCTCGCTGTGTGGTGCGTTTCATAAAGAACTGTTTACACTTGAGGACAAAATTAATGGGACGTTTTTGTGCGTTTTGACGCTGAAAGGATAGTTGCTTTTCATGTCTTTCTGTCTGACCGAAAATTCTTATGATTTCTCAAAACTCTCATAAGATAGGGTTGGCGTTATTGACTTCTACTGGCTTACAGAGTAGAATTGCCATTTTCTGGGTCCCCAAGACCCAGAAAATGGCAATTGATTGTCTTAACTAACATTATAAAGACGAAATATTTAATTTTTTGTTTACGATTTAACTTAAGAAATACTCAACCGATTTTAAAAATGATTTCACCATTACAAAGCTACATTACCGAGTAACAAAATTTTATGATGTTATATTAATATCATGTAAATTAGAAGAGCTAAGAGGTTTAGAGAGGGCAATTTTCGCGCATGAAGTCATGGGAAAAGTGCTAGCAAAATATAAATAAGGCTGAAGGGTATACCTAAGATTTTCTGTAACTTATGTCCATTGAATACATTTTTGACTCCTCTTTCAACGTTCGCTGATGAATGTCACTGTTTGTTGGCTAACAATTACACACTAATATAGCAAGAATGTGCCAATATACTAAGGTTTTGCCAACACGGAAATTAAGTGCAACACAGAACTATCACGTTGAAAATGTCCAACAATTTTGCTGACGTTACGCAGTTTCAGACTACGCTATAATATTCTGCTATATAGTATAGCAAAGCAGGACCTAATGCTATACTATATAGCATGGCGTTCACATTACGCAATGTTATCGCAAGCATTTATAGTATATAGCAAGCTCAGAAATAGTTCAAATAAGTGGGGAAAACATTCGCTTCCGGTACGGCCGGGGGTGAGGGAGGAGGAAGAGGGCGGCGCGTGATATAGCATTGCATGAACTCAGCGTATCGCACCATTTTATAGCATATAGTAAGCCAATAATATACAGGGTGTAAACCACCTCATCACAAAGCCGTTAACCAAGCATTCTGTACATCAAACTAAGTAACTTTACGTAAAAATTATTGCTGGGAAATAACTTTTTTTTTGAGGTTATAAATCATGTTTTGGGGTAGAACTCAATGTAAAGCACTTAAAACATTGTGCTGATAGATGGATTGTATAATAGTAGGGGTCGTGGAGGGCTTGTGTGTCAAAATCTTACAAAAAAAACTTGTATTTAAAAAAAAACTTGTCAAAAAGTAGTAACTTTGACCCCCTATATCTCCGTAACTAGGAGGTTCCGACGTATAGTGTAGAACAAAAAAATGATCGCAATAATGGGGAGAACAAGTGTCTTTCGGCTTCGTGAAGTGGTGTTTTACACCCTTTATAGTATTGCACAGTGTGAACGTGTCCATAGCAAATGTATGCTGAGCGATATAATTGTTGAGCTATGAGCTATATACTATATGCTATTATATTATAGCGTAGTCTGAAATCCGCTTAACACTGCAAAGAAGAGCGAGCGATGTTCATTTATTTTGCAACCAAATATCAATACAGTAAATTAATTGTTATTTACTGAGTAAACCACAAGTTTACGCTCGCTTTGATCGATAACTTGAAATAAATTGTATTTTATATGATGCAAACATTTATTTTTTGCCATAAATAACGAAAAGGCATCAGAAATGTTTAAAATGTGTAAACAACGTAAAATATTACTTTTCTTTAACATATTGTGCCAATGTAAACAGCGTAAATGATTCATCGAAAGTGCATAAATTTATATTTTATTGTCAGAAATAAATCCTTCAAAATGGAGGTTTTGTTGCCTTGCAGTAAAAAGATGATAAACCTTTTACATCTGTTGAACGTAAAATCTGGCTGTTCGCGAAAATAGGTATGCCAGTAAAATATTTGCAAGCTGGCATCACAATGAAAGAAATATACTTCCTTTGGATGCAAGTGGTCTGATTGCGTTTTTATTTTATTTATTTATTTTTCTCACATGTAAAACATACTCGTATTTTCCCCGAATACGGGTTCGGGGCCTTTTCCTAAGTTTACTTCCTCATTAGTCGCCGTAGAGATGGAGTCGATGGTGGCAAAAAGTCTGTAACGGTACAGTTGCCACAATTTGGAGAGAGTTTATGTCACGTTGTATAAAATATTACTAACAAATGATAAATATATAAAATATATATCGAAACAAAAAGTGGGTCATGTCCTTTTTTTTTGGGTTGTAGATTCCGTACACAAAAAGAGCACAACGCTTAAATTTTGATAGCACACTAAAATCTGTACTTTACTAACACGGGGCAGTGTATTTAGTGCATATTTTAGCCTAATTTACTCGGTCCTATGCTAATTACAGGTCCACTCTTACCTTTTTTAATTAAAATTATTTAATCAACTCAATTGTCCCCCTGTGTATAAACAGCTTAATTTTATTTGTCTGAGAACTTCTGTCAGTTAACCCGTGCGTTGCGTCATGACGCATTACTGTAAAGGTTATGGTTGAGGGTCACATGAGTTTTAATTAACAGAAACTTTAAGACATTGGTACTTATATGCCCAATTTTATTGTCTTTATAATCTTTAGAAATGTGGAATGTGTCTTGCCCATTGGCCTTTGGGTTATTTTTGTAAGTATTTTATGAGCAAAATGCTAAGTTGAGATTTAGAATTTTGTTGATTTTGAAAATATGTGTTGAAAATAAAACAATTTTACTGCTTTTTATAAATTCTGTATTTTTTTTTTTAACTTTTCTCCACACTAGTAATTTGTCTTGCATCGTGGGTGCGTTTACAAATAACTAAACTCACATACACAAACAGTCAGACCCGGGACAACTAACCTGTAGGTCAAACAAAAATTTGTTCCGGGCGGGTATAAAACCCGCAGCACGTACCACAGCAGCCAATCACTCAGCCACTGCGCCAACCATGTCATCAAAATATAGTCGGACAATTTAAGCCCCAAGTTTAATTGATAAATCAATTGAATAAAAAGCCAACTTTATACAGTTAATTTTATTTTACCCTCAATTAGAACTTAATTTTACTTTCCTGAAAACAATCAATCTTTCTTTTGATGGACATATTAATTAAGCCTTAACACCTGAATTCAATTTTATAAATGTTCCAATGGAAACACATAAATCATTGAGAAACCCGAACTTAGTAGCAAAACTTGAAATTAGACCCGAACAAAATTCTAAAACTGCTCATTAGGAACTAAAGTTTCCGTTTTAATATAATTTCACCCACACATAGCTTTCAAAGTTGTTTCAAAACCAAGAGTAATTAATAAATGGAGTGATAATGCTCATGAAAGTAGTATAATAATCCAATTTTCATCTCCCTAGCCTTTTCCCAACTATGTTGGATTCGGCTTTAAGTCCAACTGAATGCAACTGAATACAAGTATTATAGAGGAGCCTTTGGCTATCTGACTTTTACAACCCAGTTATACACATCAGTACCTACTGGGTAAAACGTTACCCTTTGGTTCTTACTAAGGGGTATGTATCGTAGTTGTCAAGCTTTTGGGCCACTGACTACTTGTAACGACTGTCCTAGATCTACAAATGATTAACGGTGAACGTGTTTTCTGAGAAACTCGATATTTATGTAATGGATAGTCATCTAACTATCCAGTACACACAAAATAACGAAGTAACATTGCTACGCTAAAACTACGGATGTAATCGGCAATGTGACTATATAGGAGAATAATTATAATCGCAGTATTTTTACCAGACTGCAGGAAGGAAACTACTTAGTTCTGGATAAGGTTTTCAATTTTGAATTACCTACTCAATATTCTACTTACGCTCAGTATTTCGGAGAGTGTGCGCCGGATCCCACTAACACCCTTTACCACCGGACTAGCAGACGTACTGCGGCTTACCATCCGTACTTGATACCGCTTCTCCTCTACTTTTATTATGCGTACTGTTAAAGTGTGGAATTCTCTGCCTGCATCTGTGTTCCCACCCACATTCAACCCGCCAACCTTCAAAGCAAGACTGAACAAGCATCTTCAGGGCACGCTCGTTCCAGCATAACCCTCGTCCAACGCTTTCCATCAGGCGTAATCGAGGTCAAGAGCAGCCTATTTTGTAATAAAAAAATGAAAAAAATACAGATCACTATAAAATCGCTGAGAGATATACTTGTAAATGCATCCTCCATTCGCTCATCACTCCATGGTCTAAAGTGAAACGATACTTTAAGGTTTCTGCCGCATCGTGATCGTCCGTGTTTCTGCTACAATTGTGCTTATTATCACACTGACACATTTCCTTTAGTTATTTTGTTGGACCGGCTCGAGAAAAAATGATCTACTGAATTTGAAGAAAAAAAAAAGAGATGTCCTTAACTTCTCGAAACTAACAACTTTTTGCTAGACGTAAAACTATGGGCCATTTATTGGGTGGTTCACCCTAAATTTGAGTTTAGTTGACGATAGACTAGCGGTAGCTTAGTGGTGGCGCCCCCGACTTACGAACAGTAAGTCGTGGGTTTGAAACCAGGCAGGCACATTACTTTGTGTAATTTCTTTCGTAACCACTGCACTGGAACACATCGTGAGGACACCGGCATAACCTAGAACCAAAAATTCGAAGACATGTGACGTCAACCAATCCGCACTGGGTCCGCGTGGTGGACTATTCCTTCTCATAGAGAGGAGGCCGGTGTCCCAGCATTAATAGCCTGATGATGATGATAAAAAGTACGTTCAAGATTCATATGAACCTCCTATGGACCAGTGGGTAGTAGTTTTATAAAATAGTCAACTTTCTACCACTATGGTACAAATTCTGAGCAGTAATTTATTTACGAGACACGTCTTCTCTCTTTTCTATGTCTTCTTCAACTTTTGGCCACCAAATGCTGAAAGTAGGTCTCTTCCAAACCTCTCCACAAACAGATATAGCTTGACTCATCACGCTAGACCGTTTCGAGCCGCTACCGAGCAACGGACAGTGCATTGTGCTACCGTTACGGCCAACACTCGGTTCGGATCCGGCACGGTCTAGCGTGGGTCATCCATAAGCCTCTATTTATTGCATTTTCAATCTTTTCTCACAGGCCCGCCGCTTTTGTTCCAAACCAAATCCAATTTAGCCAAAGTAATTCCAAATATTTTTACCTTTCTCAGAAAACAATTAAATATAGTAACCCATATTTTAGTCCACTTATCCCATAACTCACCACACACCATTAAGCGGCCAAAAACAACACATTAATAATTTCATCCACGAACAAAAACACCGAGACTTTGAAAAGGGCAATCCAATAGAAAATAAGGGTAAGAAAAACTACTTAGGAAAAGTAAGAGAAGTAGAAATATGAATGGTTCGGAGCACTTATGTGAAGTACTTTGGGACGAGCAAACAAAACTTGTAACTTATTGTTATGTTACTTCAGAATTTCGTGAGAACATACCTTTATTATATACTGCTGTATCGGACTTAAATATAAAGAAAGATAGACACTTGAAGGTGGCTTTGTTTTTGGAATCACAATTAAAAAAAAATATCGCTGAACATTAAACACAGCGCCTGGACATTTGACATCTGTCAGTTCTAAGTAAAGGTTACCTTTTATTGCCATTATTACAATAAATATGTAATCGTAATTGAAATGTTAAGCATTTGTGCAGTTCTAACTTCGTAAAAATAAATAAAATTTTATGCCCGCCATTACAAGGTTACCTTGTTGTATTTTGATGAAGTGTCAAATGTGATCTATTAACTTGGCCCTAAACTGTAGTGCCACACTAAGCAACTAAGATTGTCTCGTGGACACCAGATAGTTGATATACTACAAAGATAATTTTTGTTTGTAAATACATACCAATTAATAAAAAAGTTACTAGAATCGTTTGTATGCTGGTGTGAGCGGAGCGAAGGAAGCGTGGTCCAACATCTGAAGAGGTGCAGGGGGTGTTTCATGTGGTTTTCTGATAACAGGGTCCACAATAATCTTTTATTTTATAACACCATCTTTATGATACATATGGAACGCAATAAATAATTGAGTAAATTGATCAATGGATTTTCCAGTTTAATCTTCCTTCTTGACTGGGTTTATATGCCGTCGAGAAATAACTCTCAGTTGAATGAAAATGATGGAATTCAGTGTTATAATGGGTTTGCCCTATCAGAAGAGCAGATTTTGCAATGATATCTAGATCTGGGTGTGAATCAACTTCACACCAAGTCTGACGGCTGACAAAGTGGTTGTGCGATTTACCGCTGTGCTGCGTGTTACGGATTCGGTCCCCGCACGGAACAATTCTTTTCAATACACTTCCTCGTCGCACTACGATTAGGTTCAAAATGCAGTATATTTCACACGCGTTTTATATATTTTTTCCACACATGAAAATTGCCACAGACAAATAGACCTAGTCTAAATTGGTTCAATGCTTATAGTCAGAGGTGATTTTTTTTCATTATTTTAGCAAAGCAATATATCGTCTTTACGGCGTAAACATTTTTTAAATATTCAAATTGTGTTTATAAATTCAATATCATAGATAAGCAGGATTATTTAAAACTAATGTTTACTTTTATCAACAAATTAACATTTATTTGTGTTCTAAATTCAAAAACGTCCAAAAGAAAAACTATTTTTTATATTAGGCTGTATAACGGCTTCATACCTTTGCTTCTCCTTCAACCTGGCGAAAGCAAAGTTCTCGGCTCAAAAACAACCTCGCCTACCGCTCGTGTGTTAATACCGCCTCGAATACACTAACAAACTTTCTCCACTTGTTTCAAAATGTATTGTACGACCTACACAGGTAGTTGTCCGGGTCTGTCTGTTTGTGTATGTGAGTTTAAATGTTTGTAAACGCACCTACCATACAGGAGAAATTTCTAAAGTGGGTCAAGGTTTTTAAAGAAAAATTACGCCTAAAGGAGATATTTTTTTTTGTTCGGAGATTAGGCCACCCACATAAATTGTACCATTTAATAATGAAACTTACATTGATTTCTTCCTTATAACCTATAAATTACAGTGGTTAAATTAGCCAAGCCGTGTCTAACCGGAATAAATGGGAAAAATCTGCAAAAACACTTATGAAAAAAAATAAACAGAAAAAGTAAATGTCAAAATAATGAAGTTGTCTGTCAACCACAAAAAAAAGTGGATTTATAACTTTTCGTGCATCGTTGATTGTTCAAAACATACTGTGACAGGTTTAGTCTAATCCTTTAAAAATAGCATTAAAAATGCTTAGTTTAATAATATTTGTTTTTATATGCTGTTCTGATTCTAAAATTTATAATTATAGCAGATATGATTACCAATGGGTAGGTACCGTACTTTTTTAGTTAACGGAAAAAACTACGGAAATACTTATTCACGTAAGTATTTTCTGTCAAATGACATTGACCACAACAGGAATGATTTGACTCGCAAAAAAATATCATAACAAATAGCATATTCATTGTGATTTTAAGATTCCGGTTTCATTTTTTTGTAATATTTCGTTTAAATACTATTGTAAAATGGTACCTTTTTTTTTGGTGGAATATGATAAATGCAACGACCAGGTGGGCCCAAAAATAATTGTCACCTTTAGACATAACAGTTTTACAATATTGCTAATTTTATGAATACAGTGATCCTACGCTGTAAGCAATGTCTTCCAAATATACTTTGAGGTTTCATAATGTAGTAAAAAAATCGTCCTCTTTCTGAAAATCCTGTCCATTCATGTCTTCTTTGGATGATATCCATTCAACCTCGCCCGAATGGTCCTAAGTAGGCATGTCCTTGGCCAGTGCTATTTTCTGTTCCATATACGAAACGAGATTAGCCTTGTCTGAAAAAATATCTTTATTTGGCACATCACATCCTGGAAAAAAGCCAAAAAAAAAAACAAAACATTAATAAAAACAAAAAGCCTACTAGACTAAAAGCTATGATAAATGAAAAACATCTCTAGCTCTATGACTATTTGGCTCGTTCACAAATCACCTCCATTCAAGGATTTCTATATCAGATCCAAGTTATTATTATATGGAGCCAAGTTTAGATATAACGGCGTTGATAATTTATATGTCTGCGCCTAACGTTGGCGCCTCAGAGTCTGATCGAGGGAAGGGTAGACGCGTTTGCCAAATCTTATGGCGTGGGCGACCTCTGTGACTAAGGCAAGGCTTTGAATAAAACTCAACCAAACAAGAAGGTCATTCATTAGTTTTTTTTTTCACCGAAAGATTACGCACAGGTGTACATAGTAAAATCCATTATAGCTACTGAGAAATTTCTGATGGAAAACCCCAAAAACATTTTGCCTGACTTGGGAATTGAACCCAGGATCACATGCACAGGGCACGCCACGATAGTGGCGGTAAGTCCCCTCTTTGAGGAGTGGCTTGAGAGGCGCCACGGCGCCCTCACCTTCCGCCTGACGCAGGTCCTCACCGGACACGGATGTTTCGGGAGGTACCTGCACCGAATCGGGCGGGAGGAAACGCCCGGGTGTTTCCACTGTGAGGATCGACCGGAGGACACGGTGGAGCACACGGTGGAAGTCTGCCCTGCGTGGGCGGAGCACCGCCGTGTCCTCGTAGCGGCGATCGGCGGCGGCGACCTCTCGCGTCCGGCCTTGGTTCAATCCATGGTCCGGAGCGAGACGGAATGGGAAGCCGTCACCTCCTTCTGCGAAGCAGTCATGCTGGCGAAGGAGGTGGCGGAACAAGAGAGGGAGAGAGCCTCTCTTCCCGGCCGCCGCGGGAGACGCACCGGGCGTCGGGGGCCACGTGGTGGCTACCGGCCACCGTAGATGCGGGCCTGTGGACGGTAAGCTATGGGCTAGCTAGCCGTCCGTCCGTCTAGTGACGACAGGCCGTGTCGACGGCGCGTTCGTGTTCCACGCGAGCCTCAAAGAGATGTCAGCAGAAGAGAGGGGCCCGCAAGGGCCGAAGCCTGCCGGGGTTGCGGGACTGTTCGAAAGAGATACCGCGGCCCCGGAACGTAAAGGGCGAGGAAGGAACATGGATGGGTTTTAGTCAGTAAGAGTCTGACACTCCCTCCCGCTCCGCCCAGAGTGGGAGAAGTCATTTGATGATTTCCCATCCTAAAAAAAAAAAAAAAAAAAAAAAAAAAAAAAAAAAAAAAAAAGGATCACATGCACAGGATTAGCAGTCGCAATCACTGGATCAGACTGTGCGTTTCTACCAAGTTTTAATTAAGTCATTCAGTTGTGGAGGTTAGATGGACAGTCGTTTTTTATAAAATGCTGGTATTCAGCTGTGTCCTGTTACACTGGAAACCAGCTTTCTTTATTTGGGGACTCGGGAAAAGTAAATGATGCCCAAAAGGTTCATCTTTTTTTTTAGTTATTACTCGTATTATCTCTTTCTTGGGCAAATATCTCCTCCCATTGACACTCACGAGAGTGCCCTTCTTCCCGCCGATTTGTGAGGAAGCCAGCCATCATTATCAGATAAAAGAAAAAATTAAAAGCATACGAGGCAGTCTTTGGGAACTACCGATAGAAGTAAAAACTAAGTAATCTATATCTGTTGCAGGTTGTGCCCCGCGCACGCTCGTTAGGTGACAGTCACGCAAGTTCCATGATTTTTGTTCACGCGCCTACAGAAGTTTTCACTTGTATAACTATTAGTTTTAAAAAGCCTGTTTTTTACAAGATTCTAATAGTTGGCCAGTAAGAGCCTGCATAACCAAACAAATCAACTTGATTGCGTTACAACAATCTTCGAGGTAAGTATTAATGGAATACTAAATCGTGTTTCCCACTTAGTCACCAGACGCTGCCAGTTCAAAAAGAAAAGGTTCAAATACTCGAACTGGGCACAAATTCAGCAAAAGAAACCATCACATTAACCAAAAAGGTAATATCACTAAAGCAAGCTGATAAAAGATTAGATGACTTTAGAAAGTTCAAAGAAAGTAATATTGCCTATCATATTTTTTTTGTAAATTTTGCGAAACTCGGGTACTTACATCAATCACTTGTTGCGCTAAGCCTCGCTTTGATAAAGTTATCGAGCCTTTTTTAATATAAACTTTTGATAATACTTACACCTACTTTTCCTTAATTTTAACGAAGAAAATATTAAATTGGGACTTTTCCGGTAACCGATTTTCACTTTTTGCGGTTTCCTAAAATTCCGGGAATGTGTTAATCGGAGATACTTTATATTACTCTTTTTATGATCCTTACTTAATTTCCAGTCTAACTGGATGCAGCTGAATACCAGTATTTCACATTGAGTGACTGCCTATCTGACTTCCACAACCCAGTTAGTACTGGGTAATATTACGATACCCCTTGGTAAGACTGGTTGTCAGACTTTTCGGGCCACTGATTACCTGTAACGACTGTCAAAGATCTACAAATAGCAGCCGTGAACCACTACTTAACGTGCTTTCCGAAGCACGGAGAAAAGAACTACCTAGGCAAGTACGGTTTAACCTAAAAGATCATATAGTTACGAGCTCTCGGAGCACGGTAGAAGGCATTTAACAAAATAATATTAAAGCTGATGCTCCAAAGTAGCCCGCGAAATCGTTTAAACTGGCCTGTAAATTGCAAAAAATGTAAGAAAATTTGAATTTCGCGGGCTATCCTGACACATTCCCCTTAATTACGAACTTTTATTACTGCTGTAGCTTATAACTGCTGTGACACAATTTAATCTGTAAACATACTCGTAATATCTATAATTACAAGCAACTAACTATTCCCGCCCCCAAAAAAATAACTGGTAAAATTTAAGTTCACAGTTTTAGCAGTCCACCTTCTCCCTGACCTTGCAAGCATGGTCCTCATTGGAACCTTGCCCGAAGTCTCAATCGCCCAAAATCTCCGTACACCGAATGTCTTGGAAATAAATCATACTTTATAGAGTTGTGCCGTGACCTTAAGATATTGTTTTTGTCTGTATTCACAGTCCTTATTAATATGTTAATAGCTACCCGTCTGCCGAAGGGAATAACTCAGCGAAATTGGTTCGGAGTTTGGCATGTTATTATTCGAGTTCTGATTTGAATAGTATGATGGTATTTAATGGATAAATCTTAGGTTTGAACTAGTGGTCGCAAGCTTTACTACTGAGTATTAGGATCTAGGTTTGGTTGTCAGGTCTAGCAGAGTGTTGTTATAGGGATTTCGGCATCGGAGTTTTCTCATTACATTTTTTTTTATTGAAAGGAACAGCAAACAGTTACATTATAACGACTTAAAACTAGTTTAACATAATTGCAATTTGGTTATAACGTACCTGACAACGCTGTCCCCAAGTAGACACAGAAGTTAAAAAAAAACAAAGAGATAATCCTTAGGAACATTGATAGCAGTTCGTGTAGCAATAACTTAATTAAAATTAATTGGTATAATAATTACTAATACAAAATTTGTTTAAGATGAAAGTATAAAGATAGATAGCATAATTACATAATATTTTATTTATTATTTATTAACTTAAAACAGCTTAAACTATCTTTACAGGGTTTACCCTAATGCGACGGCTAAGAACTTATATTAATAACCTAAAACTATATACATAACCAAATAAAAAAATGTATATCTATAAAACAATAAACAATATTACTTTAGTTAGGAGTGCCTACTTGTTTTATTTAATAGTGCGTACCTACTATTACATCAGCCTAACCCTTTCGGATAACAAACATGATATTTTGGTGTTATCTAGTACACAGTGGTTCGATATTGGGTCAAGTTCAAAGGAAAATCTGGCACTGGAGGAAGAGATACTTACGTCTGTTCCAAAAATGTACTTTCTCTTCGGTTATATAAAATGTGCGTTCAAGGGTGACGTTGGATGTAGATTTTCGCGGCCACGTTTTTGTATAAAAGATATACCGGTATGAAAATCGCTCTATCTGTTTAGTGACGTACACCTTTTCTTTTTTTTTTGTCTTGTTTTTTTACTGATCTGCTTAAGTACACCTGTGCAATAAAGATGTAGTGCTTTGTCATACGTCAGTGGTAAAAATGAACATTATTTATAAAAGCAGTTTTAGAACATTATAACTGCAAATTTTATCAAAGACTGTAGCAGGTGTACATTAAAATTAGATGCTGGTCTTTAACATTAGACAATAGAGAATATGCAAGACTTGAACAATAAAACTCTTTTTATTTACCTACTAAAAATGCCTTGTATTGGCGTTTAAAAACATTATGGTACACTTGTTTTAAGTTTCTAAAACATCACTTATTTTACAATTATTGTTTTATGTAGCGTGTTTTTGGTTTGGTGGTAACGCACTCTCAAAACACATCGTCCTCGATAACGGCGGTAGTGACATCAAAATTTATGTGTCAAGAAAACACTTTGACTTCAAATCTAGGTAAAGTTTCACTACGATTTTATTATAACATCGTTATCGCAATTTTGCTTGAATAAAGCACATACAATTAGTAAAATTACTTTTTTAAGGCCAAAAAAATAGACGTAAACAAGGTACATTGTGATAAATGACGTCACATTATGGCCGCGACAATCACGGAGGTTTGAACGGGTTACCTATAATATCGACAGTACATGGACAAGCAAGGGAGTACCAAAAAAATTACATGCATATTCCCTATTAAGTAAAGCTTAACTAACTATGAATCATATCATCATCATCTTTTAAGCCAATAGTCGTCAACTACTGGACATAGGCCTCCCCCGAGTGTCACCACATTGACCGGTCCCGCATTCAGCGGATTTCCGCAACCTTCACCAGGTCATCAGTCCACTTAGTAGGAGGTCTTCCAGCGAAACGTCTTGAACGTATAACTAAGAAAAAAATTCGCACTGAGCACGTGTGAAACATTATGGCTCACTTCCTCTTAGGCGCGTTCCTACTATGTCGTGACGACAGATAACCGTGTAGTCTTCAGTATCGTGGCTTGTGTATTTAAATGGAGGTGTTCACATGTAGGACGACGCGATTACTGTCGTCCACGACTTCTGCTAAAAACCAACGATGAATTAATCGTCACGACATAATGGGAACGCGGCCTTAATGAGACGAAGCCTTTGTCTCCTTCTAATGCGCGCAGGGGGAACGGACTGACCCATTTTCCAATTGCGCGCGTCCGGGGAACAAACTGACCCACTCGCATTTTAAAATACCTTCGTACATAAAATGCATTAAAATACGACTGAACTTACTTTGGCCATGCATTAATCGTCTACACTACCTTCTCAACAATATTTCCCAACTCTATGCCGATTATCTATGCCCAAATGCATCGACAGACGTCAAAATAAAGCAAAAACTTCAGACGTAAACAAAACCGGCCATTTTTTCCCGTGTTGCGTCTGCAAAGTGTCGTATTTCAATTGTTTTATAATCGAAATAGTCGTATTTTAGTATAGTATTATACATCAAAATTAAGGTGAAGAACAGTTGCTACAATATAATATGTTTAAGCAATTAGTTTCCGAATCTCAAAGTTGCAGTAATTTGCCTGTGAAAAAATGATATGTATGTATACCCATTAAGTGCTGTGTAAACATTGAATAAGTAATTTTATGTGATTAAAACGTGTGTAATATTGATGACTTGATTAAATCTTCGCCGATAGCCCAGCAGCAAGCACGTATCAAGACTACGGATAAATAGTAATTGTTTAGTATGGTGAGTACATTGTTTAATTTTATAAACAACAAAAAGTGGTGTCTTAGAGTTAAAGTTACATAAATATTTGTGTTTTAAAAACGTGCCGCATCAAAACAAACAGTGAGTTTCCACATTCCAATTAGATTCTAACTGGTTTCTAATTAACGCGTTACTAAGATTTTGGTTTTGTTGGAAAGGAAATATAATCTAGTTTCAAATAAGAAAAGGAGTTAATAGATTTTCGTAAATTAATATTTTAATCGCGAAATAGCCGTTTTCGTGACTGTTTTTCAAACTCTACATTTTTTAGAGTATTAAATAGTTAGTATAGTATAGTAGTTTGCGATCTTCAAGTGTTTTTATCTAAAAGTGTCAAATTAATTCGCGAGTAATCGCTAATCTAGCGCAGTCGGCGCGCAAAGACGTTCGCGCGGTATGCGCGGATCAGAGGCTAAGCTGATTTTGTTTATTTTATGGCTTTTTGCAAAGACTTCAATCATATCAACTAAACAATTACTCTTCCAAGCGAAGTAACAGTACAGTAAAATGATAATATTATTTTACGTGTAAAATTAAATTCACCTTTTCAGTTGTGGCAGTCGTTTTTCAGTTTTTTAACAAATTTTTGTTTCCATCTTTTAGTTTTATTATGTGATAGATTTCGTGGACAATTTAGCAACTTTTTACCAAACACATACATACAGTTTAAGAGTTTGCTCTTAACCTTCCTTTTGGGTTTCCTCGCAGTCGAGCAACGAGTCAAAAAAAAAACATTTTCAACAATTTCTCAACACTCAGTAAGTAAGAATGGTGGTCAAAAATCGTACCTTAGAAACCCTAAGGACCTTTGCCCTTATGAGGTCGTTAAGGGATAAACCTTTGACTATATACATAGGGTAAAAGCCTGTTCGTACAGAGATAGTAAAAAACCGGCAAAGTGCGTGTGGGACGCACAGTGAAGAGTTCCGTGAATTTATGAAAGTCTCCTGAAAACATCAAACGGCAAAAACTGTAACAAGACATAAATGATAGAAATCGATTTACAAATGCTCACACACTTAAATAATCATCTCCCGTTTATATGTGAGATGAAGAGTGTCATTCATGTTATTTTTATCTCAATTTACTTACATCATTGTTTAGCATTGCACGGAATACTCATATAGACTCAGAGTACAATTGCTGGTCAACATCTTGAATTTATAATGAAATAGATTATCATAAGAAAAAATCATTGTTTTTAGTTTTTTTTTCTTTACAATTTACATTAAAATATTTGAAAAATGTTTAAATGTGTAAAGAAACAAATAAAGAAAATAAATCTCAATATAAAAGCTCTATCAGGTTCCATTTTATCAACCCCAAAAAAACCGAGCACAGCTGAAGAAACGTCCCTAACATTACCTGGCAGTGAAAACAGAGATACCTATGTGTGTGTGTGTGTGAATGTGTTTCTAAGCAAAAACGTGACTACATTTACAAAGTAATGTTAGCAGGCGCGACATACATCAACCAAATGGATCCACGAGTGTGATATAGTCGCGTGTGTATGCTCGTTACCGTGTTCCTCTATGTCTATGCAAAAGCAAAAGAGCAGGCTGAATGGAGTTTACAATATACAGGTTTGTGATCATTTTGTTTGTGAGGAAGGATTCTGATTTTGAAGTAATTGAAGGTTTATTGAGATTGATATAGGCTGCTGAAAAGTTCATGTCTATTCCGTTATGAATGGGTGTAGAAATAGTTAAAAGTGCCTGCTACTAGACTAGACGTAGATAGTCGACGTATATTGACTTCTTCGGACGACACATGTCTATTGTTGGTCTCCTCCTCAGCAGAACAGCAGAGCTACTGCAAAGTACAGGTACTAGCGTAATTAAAGGTCCAAGCATTTTCAACCTAGCCAAGCACGGCTTAACCTAAAGATTGACCCGAGCGGCTGTTTGCCACAAGCTCCTCATTGAACAAATAAAGAAAAAAAACATATCAATTAATTCTCCATTTTCTCTATTAGCTCATGCAATACCTATTTAGAGCAACAGAACAGAACAAATACAAACTTGGTAATGGCCGGTCGTTATCGCATCGCTGTTTCTACGGGTTTCTTTGTATACCAGCTAATTGCGCTGAATTAAATGCATACATCCTGTTTCTGTAGGCGATGTTGTAATTAATGTGTTATGTATTTGGTTATTAAACATGTTTGTCGCATCTGAGACTAAGGTCCATGTTCACCAAAAAGATGACGGTCTGATTCTCTAAAACTGCTGTTTAAAACACATTTTTGTATTGGAACATGTCTCAGTGATAGCTGTTTTTAGATAATCAGACCGTTATCTTTTCGGTGAACATGGACCTAAGAAATCCAAAAATAATAAACATGCGGGGCAGTCTTCAGGGATTGCAGATAGAAGTGAAAACTAAGTAATCTTTATCTGCTACGGGTTGTGCCCCGCGCACGCTTAAGTGGTGCTACGCCGTAGCGGATCAGCTACGAGTGCTACGAAGCGTTAGGTGACGGTCACGCGAGTTCCATGATTTTTGTTCACCTGTAAATTGCTCAAAGCGCCTAAAGAAGTTTTCACTTCAGAAATCTTATAACAAGGCACCTTATTTGCTTAGTGTTATCCGCAGTTTAATACTTGTAGTAGTGCCACAAGTATTGAGGAACTTTACACCCTGTATTGCGGATTGTACAATAACTCTCAACACCGTTATCATAATAATAACATTTTAGAATTTGATAAAAAAAAACTAAACATGTTGAGATTTTCGATTTGTTAACATATTAAAGGTTTCATTTTTTATTTTATTTTTAAGTTTGTTTTTTTTTTTCTGGTAACACACTGGTGTTACCACGTGCAATAAACCTGTACTTCATACTCATAGAAGTTCAAATCACTCTAAATATGGGGCCCCAGGACACATAGAAAAGTGACAATTGCTTTTACAACATTTCGTATTTCTACAAGGACTGAAACGGGATCGAAACAAGCTTTTCGAAGGTCCCATCACCGACATTCCTGATCGTCACTTTGTCTAGCCTATCTTTAGCTACAAAACACATAAAATAACCAAACTCAAAACAATCCTTATTTACGTCGGCTTTTAATCGGTCTGTCAACGTAACAATCCTTCAGACCCCTACATCGAGGCTTTCATATATTACACCGTTGAGTATGGAAGCAATTCGACTGTAGAAAAACAAATAATTTTAAAAGAGTACCTAACCATGGAGTTTCATGCCAGTTTTTTTCCACAGAAAACGAACATACCCACTCACAGCCAGCCACACTGTGTGGCTAACCTTAGTAGGGCCTACTTAGGCACTACTAAGTGCCTAAGTAGGCCTATGTGAAGTAAAGCCTAGTAGTGCCTAAGTAGGCCTATGTGAAGTAAAGCCTAGTAGTGCCTAAGTAGGCCTATGTGAAGTAAAATATTTTGAATTTGATCGAATGAATGAGTTATGCCCGACTAGGACGACTATCACTATTCCTACTCGTCATCAAAAACTAAAGATAACGTTCAAAACAATTCATATTTTTGCAATGACTTTCAACAGGAATGACACTAGCCCAATAAATAATACCGATCTTTTTTCTAACTTACGACAATCCAATTCATTTCTAACCTTCCCATTCTCGTTATCACAAATAGAATGTGCCTACTTATGTACTACGTACCTAGTTGTAAAAATAATAATAATACCAGCCTATTAATGTCCCACAGCTGGGCAAAGGCCTCTTCTCAACAGAGAAGGCACGAGCATTGATTACTACGCTTGTCCAGACGGTTTAACGATTTCCGACTTATATTAATTATTAGTCCAGATTCCCTCACGATGTTTCCCTTCGCTGATGTCTGTGATGTCTATGATAAAATTAGAAAGTACATTTATGAATTGAAAAAGTTACATTGATACTTGCCCGGATCTGAACCGACAACCTCATGCATGACAGGCGAGGTCTTAACCTCGGGGCCATCACATCAGTCGTGGTTCGTTACAAAACATCAAAAAAATTGCGCCATCTAAAACAATTTTGTTTTACCTTTAACAAAAATACTTTAATGTCACCTCCATAACTCTTCCTAAGTTCTGGCGCCATTCCACTTTTAGGCGTTTTTCTTTCGAGTCTACGACAAACATGGAGATATTTTATGTCCTTCGCTTTTGTTTGTGGAACGACTTCAAATATATGTTTTGTTTGGACTTACAGCAGTTAACAAAGGATTTATTTATAGTACTTGATATGTTTTTTGACAGGCCAGCGTTTTTATTTTGTAGCTGATGTTTCTCAAAGTCAACTTTTAGTTGCTGTACCTATTTGTTTTTGTTACTATGGTTTATGTATCTCCTTGTTTGGGTTCCAGCAAGTCGCCATGTTTATTCGTCAGACATCATCTGCCTAGCCTTGTCCCAATTATATTGGGGCCGGCTTCCAGTCTAACGGGATGCAGCTGAATACCAGTATTTTGCATGAAGCAACTGACTATCTGACCTCCACAACCCAGTTAGTACTGGGTAATACGAATCCCCTTGGCAAGACCGATTGTCAGAGTTTTTGGGTCACTGACTACCTGTAGCAACTGTCAAAGATTTACAAATGACAGCCGGGACCAACCTTGGCAAGCACGGCTGAAGCTAAAGATCGACCCTAGCGGCTGTTTTTATTTAGCCACGAGCTTTGATTATTCGTCAGACGCTTTGATAAAAAAATTACGAGGTGCAGAAGAACGCACCTTTGGGACATTTCCACAGGTTGGACATAATCGGTTCAGAGGCACTACAAAAAACAAACGAAAAGATTGTCTCGAAGATTTCGGTTTTATTATGATATTTAAAACCGAGGGCAGCGGTGGCCCAGTGGTGGCAGCCCCGACTTACGAACAGTAAGTCGTGGGTTCGAGCCCAGGCAGGCGCATTACTTTGTGTAATTTATTTCATCACAACTGCTCTCAAAACGGTGAAGGGAAACATCGTGAGGAATCCGGCATGTCTTAGAACCAAGAATTCGAAGACATGTGACATCTACCAATCCGCACTGGACCGGCGCGTGGTAGAGTTTAGCCCATTCCCTCTCATAGAGAGGAGGCCTGTGTCCCAGCAGTGGGATTATAGGCTGATGATGATGATGATGTTGAGTTATAAACGAATGAAATACAATTTACCAGTACTCCGCCATTTCATTCGTTCTTATTCAGTAAATGAGGATCTCAAGTTCTCATTCATGAAACTCATTTCTAAAGAACAAAATTGGTCCCCGTACAGTAAATGAAACTACCTTTTCTGAGGGTATCGTGTTCACGGTAGCTTTTAAGAATTGCATTGCAAGACTAAATTCTCGCTTTAAGACCTTAGCAGACGTTTCACTTTTAGCTTCGATGATTTGGCACCTTCATGAATACTGCGTCATATTTTAAGAACTTTTTTAACATAACATGACGCCTGTGTGCCCTGGGGAGTTAGGCAGAGGTGTATCTAATAGTATACTCACATTTCGCCGATAATATATTAGTTCCGTGTAGTAGACTCCGCTTGCTGCTACTAAGAAATTCCTGATGGAAAAACTCAATAACACTTTCCCCAACCTGAGAATCGAACTCAGAACCTAATGCTCCGCAGTTGCACTTACGACCACCCAACAAATGAGGAAATACTAAATACTGTTATTTGTTTTTCGCGGTTTAAAACTAAACTTATACTAATTGAGAACTCAAATTAATTTAAAATCACGGAAGATAAATCAAAAATCATGCCATGAAGCGATTAGGATAGAATAAAAATAATTTATTTGCATTGAATGTAGGTACATACATGAGTTGTAACAGTAATGGTTATTAGTTCCTGGTACATTCTACCATTTGGCATGCAAACATTTATACTTAGGTATAGGTACAATATAAAAACACAACCTCAATTTAAATCTTTCACAATAACTCAACAAATTAACTTGTAACAAAAATATAAATCAAATCTAAATTGGAATAATATAATAATACAGCTATATTTTATCTGTTAGGAAATCTGATACAGAATAACAACATTTTTATATTAAAAAAGATGATAGCTGTTTTTAAAAAAAATCTCAAAGGTTGTTCCTTGATGCTATTTGGAATCTTATTATATATTACAGGCGCCAGTGAGCACCGGTACGTAACTTATATTTTTACTAAGATCTGATTGTTGCACTTCGGTGTGTGGTGTCCTAGTAGGGAATAAATTATTATTATTTTTGTCAAAAATTGATATCTCCAATATGTAAAGGCAGGGAAAAGTAAGTAGTTTATTATCAACGAAAAAAGGTTTGCAGCTGTCTGTAACTTTTAATTTAAACATTGCTCTTAAGGTCGTGGCTCACTTGACAAGCACCGCACCAGCACCGCTCCAACCCAGCAATTTACTTGCCATTCAAATTAGAGCATTAAATCGTGTGTCGCATAACATATTTTTGAATGTACATATGAAAAAGCTTACGGCGGGTGGTCAACGCGCTTGCCGCTACCATACGCCTCGCCGCGCGGGCGGCGCGGCGTCCGCGCGCGGCCCGCGCGCCGCAAGCGAGGGGACCGCGCGCCGTCCGCGCGCGGGCGCCGCGCCGCAAGCGAGGAGACCGCGCGCGGCAAGCGAGGGGACCGCGCGCGGACGCCGAGTGGCCCGCGAAACAACGTCACTGCGCCGTCGTGCTTCTCCACGTAGTGGGTACTCTTTGTTTAATGTATGGCCAGTTACAAATTTAGTTAAAGAGCCCACGACACTAGACCTAGTTCGGTTAGACTCCCAGATAATATCTATATATATAATTGGTCACGATGCTGCAATGCATAAAAACCATTACTATTATGATAAGACTCCCGAGTTATGTGAAATTCAGTACAAATCGAAAGCTTGTTGTCACCCAAGTAACACAAACTAGTTGCTTAAGAGCTCTGGAGCCAATCCGATTATTCCCAAAGGCGCCAAGCTCAAGTGCTAGAGCGTGCACTGCAGACCTTATGTAGACGCTTTGCAGCCAAAGGGGCACAACTTTTTGCAACCTACAGTTCCGTTAGAACTTATATTAGTAGCATGCAAGCGCTACAGCAGCTGCAACTAATAATTAATACAACACTAAAGCTCTTGTGGCGCTTATTGAATGAATGACAGGTTTAACTGAACGAATAAAAAATCACAAATCATTCACCTGTCTCTCATTTATAAAAATACATCTGTTGTTCCTGAGTCAGACATTCCTGAATACAAATATAAATAAATAATAAGTGAAGGTATAGTGTTTTTGAGCTAAATATGCAAGTGGCTAAAAACGCAGATCAGTTCATCGTGCATACTCGTATAGTTGATATTATTGGAGTATTTTTAACGCGTCTCAATAATTGTCTTGTAAACATGACGTCTATGAGAAGCAGCTTTAACTTGCAATTTCAACCTTAATACTTCTTCTCTGCGCGTCAAAGCGTTCACTTTTCTGAAGGTCCAAGTAATACCTGTGCCACTAATGCAGTTCAAGTCTTTATAATTACTTTTATTTCATACTTACTGCAGGTACCGAACCACACAAATGGTTATTTGTTTAGAGATCCGTAGAACTCGTTGAAAACCCTAAAATACCATGATTGATGATAATCGTTTGTAGCTGCTTCTATATTTTTCGCTCTTTCAATTGTTTAACAATTCCTATGTCTTACCATGTTTGCAGAATGCCTTTCACATTTATTCAAACTTATAAAGAACAACAAAATCAACAAGAACTTTGCATCTATCCATCTACGTGGGAAAAACATGATGTGTTACACTGGTCGAACAAAAAAAGCTAAAAAATAATTTCGGCTGGCCCTTCTGGCTACAATGCACAAAACAACACAGGTTCATATTCCTGTATCCTAAATGAAGCTGCTGAGTCGGAAGCTAACGGAAACATGTTAACTTTAACTAATTTGTAATTTCTTTTTGAACTCTTCAACGCGAGAAAAATATTGTTGTTTGTGTACATCGTTGATTTTGAAAAGTATATGTGCAATGCCTCTGTTGCAAGCCGCTGCAGTAATGTAGGTACTAATTATCTGTGGAGTGTGGATCATCTTCATTGCGAAAATGTTGAGAGTTTGTGTCGTGTTTTAGATTGTTAATCTGTGACTAACCTGATTGAAGAAAAATAATTTTTGTTCAGTGTAAATTTGTTCGGTTTTATATAACTACTAGCTGACTCGCGCAACTTCGTCTGCGTCTCATAATTTGAGATTTAAACTATCCTATCTCTCAAGTTGGATCGAACTGCACATGGTGTGCGAATTTTATTATAATCGGTTAAGTGGTTTAGGAGTCCATTGAGGACAAACATTGTGACACGAGATTTATATATATTAAAGATTTTGCTCGCACTCGAAGTGAAAAGTACAGTTTGAACCTCGAGACTAAACGCCAATTGAATATATTGTGGCTTCGTTTAATCCCTCGTTATAACTCGTCATCGTCTGGACTTCAAAAGAGACTATGACCTCTGAGTTTGTTTCAGCTGTTTCTTCTCAGAGTAGTCAGGTACGAAACACCGGCCCCATCTAGTTTAAAAAAAAATGACGTGTAAAAGTGTTTGAGAAAACCTACTTGCTGAATAAATATCATTTATCAGTATCATTTATTTATAAAATGTACTATCATAATGATCTCTCTAATAAATATTATATTTCATTGCATGCGACTTTTAAATTACTTACCTCAATGTTACTGCCAATTTTTCCTCTGCTGGTATTGCCTGTCTGAAAGTTGTATGTTTCTTCGTGATATCTTTTCGAATAAACGACAATATGTGATAAAATAAGTATTTCGGCATATGAAAATACATGTAGAATTTTTCATCATCGTCAATCAAATGTCTAATATTCTTCCAGTATTCCCCTTCTACTTGTCTTTTTTTAAGCATATTATGCACCCAATATCTCCTCTTCCTTTTTTTTTCCTGTTCCTCGTCGTCGAGAGCAATTGCGATTACTGCTAGTTCACGCAATGTAAACCGAGACATTATGACAACGTACAAGTCCTACGCGTGTTCAATCACAAATGCCTTACAATTGTGTTCGTGGTGACAGCAAGCTCGTAGTCCGGGAGGTAGCGGTGCAAATAAAAAACCCTAATAAAGTCAGTCAGTCGTTCGGTCTGTAACCAATCGTTACAGTACACCGGCTGAAACTATAAAATATAAAATAATTTAAATATACTGAACTTTAAAAAATCTCAGAACTGTAATGGAAAGAAAAATTAAACCACGAATCCACAAAATATAATTACTAGAGATACTTAATTCCCTAAAAAACAATGCTACCTCCCGGACTATTACTACCAGCGCGCGGACTGCGAGCTTGCGCCTTGCGGACGGCGAGTGGACCACGCGCGGCCGGCGCGCGGCCCGCGCGGCGCAAGCTGGGCGACCACGCGCGGCCCGCTCGGCGCAAGCGAGGCGACCGCGCGGCGCAAGCGAGGGGACCGCGTGCTTACACCTCGCTTGCGCCGCGCGGGCCGCGCGCCGTAGCCTATATTCGAGGCGGCGCCGGTCAGGAGCTGTGCTGGTGCCGTGCTGGTGCGGTGCTTGTCAAGTGAGCCACGACCTTAAGACAGCGTTTTTGGGCTTTAAAGATACTTTCTCGTTCACAACTATTGCCCCAAAATATGACACCAAACCTGAAGTTCGATACTACTAAGCCATGGTAAGCAACCAGTAAAGATTGTAACGATGTTGCGTTGCATTTTGGTGACTCTGCATTTGAAGGCATTTTAAACTAGCTAATACTACTTTCAGCACATGCCAAAGTACTACTTAAACGTTGCAATTGGCATTTAAATATGTGTAATAAAACTAAATAAAAAAATAACAACTTAACCTCAGGTCACCGATGTTCCTGTGGACGGTGAGCTATGGGATAGCTTGCCGTCCGTCCGACTTTCTTTATGACGACAGGCCGTGTCGACGGCGCGTTTTTTGTTCCACGTGCGCCTCAAAGAGATGTCAGCACATTGACGGGGCCCGCAATGGCTGAAGCCTGCCGGGGCTGTGGGACTGTTCGAAAGAGATACCGCGGCCCCGGAACATAAAGGGCGAGGAAGAAACATGGATGGATTTTAGTCAGTAAAAGTCTGACACTCCCTCCCGCTCCGCCCAGAGTAGGAGAAGATTGTAACGATGTTACGTTGCATTTTGGTGACTCTGCATTTGAAGGCATTTCTAACTAAATAAAACAAATAAAAACTTAATCACAGGTCACCGATGTTAAAAGTAGCATGTCTGCTAAGATCTTAAGATTTCTGTATCCCTGAAACAAAAGATGGCGTAATTGTAGTCAAGCAGCTACTTCCTACGTACAGAGGGAAAGTTTTCAGTTCCCGGAGGATATTAAGAAGTTTCGGCTTTTGAAGTAATTAGTATTGTAATATTATGAAACATGATGTACTATTTTGGGATGCAAAGCCGCTTTGCTACTTATTCATCATCATCATCATCATCACTTCAGCAGAAAGACGACCACTGCTGGACATATTAGACCTCCCCCAACTGTCGCAACATTGACCGGTCCCGAGCGACTGGATTAATAATAAATAATAATAAACTTCATCCAGAAGTTGTGCAGCCCATCTGGCCCTGGAGATTTCCAATTAGGCAACGGACGGACTGCACAAGCTACGTCTTGGGGGCTGATACTAATTGCCCCCATTTCTAATAATAATAATAAAATAGTTTTTTTATAAAAAGGCCACATTTACAATTATGGATCTTAAAAAAATATATTATTATTATTGTTATCTTAAAAAATAAAATAGAGCACTGTTGCTTATTTCCTGAACTACGAGTAGGTGGAACCTGTTTCTATTTGATTTCCACAACCTTCATCAGGTCATCGGTCCACCTAGTGGAAGGTCTTCCAACGTAACATCTTCCGGTTCGCGGTAGCCACTCCAGAAATGTTCGGTCCCATCCGTTCTGTGAGCAATGTGCCCTGCCCACTGCCACTTAAGTTCGGCAATTATTCGGGCTACGTCGATAATCTTGCAACTATTGCCAACTAGGATTACGTTACACTTTATTGAAACTGTGTTCCTAGAGTTTGATGCCTGCCTGTTCCAGCCCATAAATTTCTATGTTTTTTTTTACTTTCAATTATCTTTGGCAATAAAAAAAAATTGTAAATAGTTTAATGATTTGTGGTTTAGTTTATTTTAGAAAGTGTGTTGTATTACTTCACAATATTTTTACAAGATTTTAAATGACTTCACACTGTCGATTTCGCTTTTATCACTTTGATTCCGCCAAAGAAACATCAGGTGTACCTAATATTACATCCACATTTCACTAGCTAAGCTTAAGTCACATGTATAGTAGGGAGCGAGCCTATTGCCATCAACCGGGCACAAATAGGTACAGACTCCGTGGCAGCTACTGAGAAAGGTGTGGTGATGTGGTGGTGTGGTGAAAATCAAAACTGTCGCTTCGTTGACCCCACTAGCCTATCCAAATCTCTGATGGAAAAACCAAATATCACTTTAATCGACAAATTGATCCCATGGCAGGACCTAATAATCAGCATTCGTGCTTGTGATGGACCATCTCGAAGCATTTTCGACCAACTAGGCAGTTATAAAATAAAAATGAATAGATAGACCATTTAAGGTAACAGTAGCGAAGGGTAATTTTTTGTAACAGGTAAGCCGGTCCGGTGCATATTTTTAATAATGTTTGAAAAAACCATACATCGAACCATTTGTAGTTTTAGTCATGTTTGGGCAATCACGTCCTAACTGAATTACCTACATTGTTTTACTTTTGGCAATAGTAGACTCCAGTACAGTGGTTGTTTCGAAGGGAAGCCGGTAGGTTTCGAGTTGTGCAAACCCCTCGCCACTGATAGGTCACAGTCATAACATAACATCACGCTTGTAATCCCCGAATGGTTTGACAGAGGTGTACCTAATATAAATAAATAAATAAATATAAATATCGCTGGACATTACACATCCGCAAGAGAACCAAGGTCGCCGACGTAGCCCGAAGAATTGCCAAACTTAAGTGGCAGTGGGCAGGGCACATTGCTTGCAGAACGGATAGCCGATGGTGCCGAAAAGTTCTGAAGTGGAGACCGCGAACAGGAAGACGATGCGTTGGAAGACCTCCCACTAGGTGGACCGATGACCTGGTGAAGGTTGCGGGAATCCGGTGGATGCGAGTCGCAAGGGAACGGTCAATGTGGCGACACTTGGGGGAGGCATATGTCCAGCAGTGGACGTCTTTCGGTTGAAATGATGATGATGATGATGATTACATACAGCGCCAGCTAGTGCCACACTAAGCAAGGCTTGTGTCGTGGTCACCAGACAGTTGATATACTACATTATATACTCGTACCTTTTGTTTGTAAATACATACTTATTATACACATAAAGATCCATGACTCGGAAACAAATGTCCATGCTCATCACACAATCATTTGCTCCTGCCGGGATTCGACCCGGGACCCTAAGAACGTAAGGCAGCCTCACTACCGCTGCGCCATACGGGTCGTCAATAATACCTACAACCAAATTTCGCCAGTTATGTTTAAGTCCTATGTAGATAATAGGGCGAGCCATTGACCAGTCAGTAATTCAGTCACAACCCTGTTTACTATGTGAAACAGATAGATAATTCTATTTCAACTCAGTTAATTAAGCCAGAATCTTCAAACTGGGTCACGGTGAAGGATGCCAATAAAATGTGAAACTTTGCGGACATCCCTGAAAGCTACAAAGATAGTGTTTCGTCCCGCGCGGACTATGGAACGCGCTGACTGTCATGGCGGCCGTCACTTTGGTTTGACGTGACCTGTCATCTAGTTGTCATTGATCACTTGTCTTTAAAAATTGCTTGTGAACTCGCCGGCTATTGTTTGTTGGGCGTAATATTGATAAATCCCTTTGAATCCCGTATAAACAGGGACCATTTGGTTGAAATAAAATGACTAAAGCCTCGCCATTGATTTGGGAACCGAGTAATTGTGTATATTTTGTGAACGTTGAAGCACCCACGCGCCCTTTGAGGTTAGGTCGAACCCGTCGCGTGCCGTGTGAACAATTGAACAGACTGGAACTATTGTGTTGTTGTGACCTGCTAACGCGTTGGAACCTGTCGCCAGTTGATAGCCGGTCAGGTTTGAAATCGACTACAAAATCATAACACTATTCACGTACACACACACATACCTACAGACACCCATCAAACCTGGACCTGAATCATGGCCTCGGAGCAGGACTTCACCAGCGCCTAGGTGAGTTGATATATTTATAATTAAAGGGCATCTTGATTGAATTGTCTCCGCGGATCGCGGACATCTCGTCCCAAACTTCCCCTTGGTTTGGGAGCGAACAATGGTAGCAGAGCGTGGTTAAAATTGAAAAAACAACTTACTTAGTGCCTGGTCAATTGGAAGTTTGAACAAGAGCTAATTTGTTATTTGTCAGCCGGGCTCAAGTTGGAACATAATTGTTTGATTGGAATTAATTGCATCATATGTCCCCTTGTCGATTGTACTTGCAGTGTGAAATATTGTATTGTGTATTGGACACATGTGTGATTGAAATTATTGTTGTCATTTAATTGTAACTTGATATTAATTGATATTTACTGATATTGAGTGGTATTTGTTGGTTAACTAGAGGTTTATGTAAATTGTTCTAGGTTCTAATTGAGATTTATTTATGGGTTATTTGTTGAAACAGTTTATTGATTTGATTTGTTTGATTTGTTTCTTTTTGACATACAGTGTTATTGTTGAATTTGGTTGCAATGGCCTCACTGAAGGCTGTAAAGGAGGCGGCCGCTGGTTTGGTCTCACAACTAAGATGGTTCACCTCAGCTGCGGCCACGGTTGAGCGCTTGGATTTGGAGGAGATCACACTTGCTCGGTCCGAACAATTGGATGTAAGACTCGGTGATGTGGATAAGTTGTTCACCCGGTTCAACGAGTTTGTTGTTGATTTGGAATTGGAAGCTTGGGGCCAGGCAGCTCGAGATAAGGTCGTTGCCGACTACGACCAGATTTTGGAATTGGGGGACGCAGTCAGTCAGCGAGCCCGGGAGATTTTGAGGAGCCGAGCGCCTGACCAGGTCAAGCCGGAGACCTCGGTTGTTTCAGGCCCCGGTCTATTGAGTAGGCTTCCCACGTTGGAACTTCCACACTTTGATGGTCGCTTGGACCACTGGCTGAGTTTCCTAAACCAATTTGAGAGTCTGGTTGACTCCCGCTCGGACCTCGGACCCGCCCAAAAGTTGGCCTACCTATTGTCGGTCCTGGATGGTGAGGCCCGAGCCTTGGTGCAGCACTTGCCTGTGACGGACTCCGCCTACCCTACCGCTATGGAACTCCTATCCCGACGGTATCAGAATAAGCGCTGCTTGGCTGATGTTCACATCGGCCAGATTTTGGGGTTACCGGCCATTGAGAACACGTCGGCGTTGCGCACTAATCTGCTGAACCCGTTGGTTTCAGCAACCAACGCTTTGCGACGTTTGGAGTTGCCGGTGGACCGTTGGTCCTACTTGTTGGTGCACATTGTACTGCAGTTGCTCCCCGCGGACTTGAGGTCCCGCTTCGAGCAGAGGTATGGTGGGGACAGTGCCACCCACCTTCCCCCCTTTGACGACCTCATCAAATTTTTGGAGGATGAGTGTCGCCTTTTGGACAACACTTGTGGCGCAATGGGGTCGCGCCCACCACCTTCTCGGCCAAGAGACCAGGGACGGACTAGGGCTAAGGGGCCGGTTGATAGTCGCCCCGCCCCCCGTTTTGCGGGCACCCAGAATAGTCCTGATTGCGTTTTTTGTAAGGCCACGGGGCATAGCATGGCAAGTTGCACGGCTTTTTTGGAGTTGCACGTTAGTGCCCGCCGCCGAATTGCCAACGCACGCCGCCTATGCTTCTCTTGTTTGGGGGCTCACTTTCACCGGGACTGCCCCAAGCCCCGCCCGTGTGGAATTTGTGAAGGGGCTCATCTTGAGATTTTGTGCGCCAACGCGAACCGCTCTGGCAGATCAGCTTCTGATGAGGGTTCGCGCAGGGGGGGGTACCACGGAGACGAGCACCGGGCCTCTGGTACGCCGGTCGAGAACCGGGTAGAGGCCCGCAATTTTGATGGCTGCACTCCACCCCCCGCGCAAGTTGAACGGGAGCCGCGCGCGCGCCAGTTGGTCTCCCCTCGTAATGGTAAACGGGAGCCGCGTGCGCGCCATTTGGCCTCCCCTCGTATGAACAATTGTACGGCGGCTGCTGGGCAACAATGGCCAGATCAGCACCGCTACCTTTCACCTCCGCTGGCGGAACGCCCCCGGTTGGAGTCGCGCCCTCCGCCATTCAGGCATCCGGTGGGATATGCCCTTCCAGCGATGGCGAGCGGCCCGGGACACCGCGCGGACGAAGCATTTGAGTGCTACCCTCGTCGTGAACGACGGCAGCCTGGATGCGGCGATCAGTCGCCGCCCAGGCATTGTTAGAAAATTGGCGTCTGCCCCGCTACAGGCCCCCTGGGTGACTCTGTTGTGGTCCGTGCTATTTTGGACACGGCGTCCAGAGTTGCCTTTTGTCGTCTTGGTTAGCGGGTTAAGTGGGCCTGAAGGTGAATGACCTTTCAGGCAAGTTTCGAGGATGGTTGGCCTCGAACGCCAGTCTTGATGTCGGTCCTTTTGCCCGGGCTTGAGGTGCTCGCTGTTGGGACAAAGGACCCTCCGTTTGATTTGTTTGTTGAACAGATACAGCTCCCTCGACAATTGTTGAACGTTACCTCGTGGATCAGGCGTCTTGGTCACAATTCTAGGAATCCAGGGGACAAGCGCCTATCACCGATTCTCTCTCCTCAAGAGCAACAGGAGTCACTCCTCATTGGGTCCGCTCTGTGCAGGCTGGGCACTTTGAAAAGGAGATCGAGATCTTGAAGTCTGGCAGGGTTAAGCTCGGGAGCTGTGAGTAAGTTGAGCCCCTTCTTGGATAATGCGGGTCTTTTGCTTGTTGGAGGACGGTTGAGGCACTCTAGCCTTCCTATGGGACTCGTCACCCCCCTTATTGCCCAAAGAGGGCCATTTGATTTGATTTGTTGGTGACCGATCGTCACATTGGGAACTCGCATGCCGGTTGCAATGCGCTGTTGGCCATTCTAAAATTGTCAAGGCTTACTTGTGTATGTGTCTGTCTGTCAATGAAGGCAGTGCACTTGGAACTGTTAACCTCCCTCTCGACAGAGGCCTTTGTAGCGACCTTGGATAGATTTGTCTCGCCTAGGGTTACCTTCTTTGATTAGTTTGATTGCGGTACCAACTACAAGGGTACAAGTAACTATTTGAAGGAAGTATACGCCTTCCTTAATGAGAGCCAGGTTGACATTGGTAACAAATTGGCTCGCCGAGGAGTCACTTGGTTGTTTGACTCACCAGCCCGCCCCCATTGGGGGGGTATTTTGAGACTGCCAATTGATTAGCGGACGGGTAGGCCCGTCCGGGGGGGGTAGATGTTTCGTCCCGCGCGGACTATGGAACGCGCTGACTGTCATGGCGGCCGTCACTTTGGTTTGACGTGACCTGTCATCTAGTTGTCATTGATCACTTGTCTTTAAAAATTGCTTGTGAACTCGCCGGCTATTGTTTGTTGGGCGTAATATTGATAAATCCCTTTGAATCCCGTATAAACAGGGACCATTTGGTTGAAATAAAATGACTAAAGCCTCGCCATTGATTTGGGAACCGAGTAATTGTGTATATTTTGTGAACGTTGAAGCACCCACGCGCCCTTTGAGGTTAGGTCGAACCCGTCGCGTGCCGTGTGAACAATTGAACAGACTGGAACTATTGTGTTGTTGTGACCTGCTAACGCGTTGGAACCTGTCGCCAGTTGATAGCCGGTCAGGTTTGAAATCGACTACAAAATCATAACACTATTCACGTACACACACACATACCTACAGACACCCATCAAACCTGGACCTGAATCATGGCCTCGGAGCAGGACTTCACCAGCGCCTAGGTGAGTTGATATATTTATAATTAAAGGGCATCTTGATTGAATTGTCTCCGCGGATCGCGGACATCTCGTCCCAAACTTCCCCTTGGTTTGGGAGCGAACAGATAGAATATGATTAAGGAAATCGTTAACAAGAGTTATTTCTAAGTTATTATTGACTTAATGGTACGTAAAAACTTCGAATTGTTTCAGGAGTTTGGTTTCTTGTAATAAAGAGAAGAAAGGAACTTGTGGCTAAATAATCGGTCGATATTTAGGTTAAGCCTGCCTGCGCGCTTGCCTGGGTTGACCTGTGGATGGGTGACCACATAATATTTACCGAGTTTCCTACATGCCTTGGAAAGTACGCAAACGTACGCGACGTTCACTTTCATACATCTAGTTATCACCCACTGGTTGCGAGTACCTAACCTTTTTGAAGATCAAATGTACATAGATTTATTAACGGGGTAATATGTAGATAGATTTTCTTTATTAATAAAGTTCTCAACATTTTGCCGTCATACGGGCATGCAAATAATTGGTTTACAATAAAATAATTAATTTAAAATAAGTGACATGTCATTGTAAATACATACAAAAAAAAATGGCAGCATGGTCAAAGTAAAAAAAATAAAATAATAATGTCAACGTGGTCAAAGTAATATAAAAAATAAAAAATGTCAACATGGTCAAAGTATTGAAAATAAATAAATAACGTTAACATGGTCAAACTAAACTTATATTGTCACTTACAGGATATCTTCCGAGATTATTTGTTATTTTGAGGTCCCGATTATTTCGACGCTGTTGCAAGCGCCATGATCGCGAAAGCGTGCGTGTCTGATCCCGTAAGTGATAATATGAGTTTAGTTTTAAACCGTAAAAGCTTAAAGTTGGTCAAAGTAATAAAACTAAATAAAAATTACAATATTTTCAAAATAATTTGAAAAAAAACTTAAAAAAAAACGAAACATTAATATTAAGAACATTCGCTTGTCCTTCACAAAACTAGAACCATGTCTGTTCTTCTAGAGATCGTCCCCTCCCGGCATTTCTGCTCACAAATCTCAGAGAGATGTGAGTAGATCTGCCTTGTAAATACCGTATAAAACTTTTAAGGCTGATCCTTCAATCCCGACCATATATCCGTACATCACGTACGACGCTCAAAGCAAAACGCATACATTCTCTTCCTTTCATATATTTACAATTCATGAGGACGTTGACAACGCTGATGGCTCGCTTCCACGTGAGGAGTCACTGGCATCGATTTTTGTGTTTTGGTAAGAGCGTTTTGATTTATTAACATGGAATTATTTTACATGTTCATTCGTTTAGAAAGAGAGAAGAATGAGTTTTTGTGAATGGGGTGATGTTATCGTGGATTTTTTGGTGTTTTGTTGGCAATTATTTTGTTATTATTAGTGAGGAGCACAATGAGAAACTGTTACAAATTCAGTTTTTCAAAATAATTGTCTCATAATTCGCCATTTACGTTTGAATAAATACAGAATGTATCATCGAACTTTTCGAACTCATCGTCGCGCTTGCCGTTCGTTGCGTGCGTTTTGCCATGGTAGCAATACATTGTATATGAGGAAATAAAATAAATCTAATTTATTGGATTTCATTCTTGAAATATTTTCATCTACCGGTCATCTTAGTATCACATAATAATTTACATAATTTTAAATAAATAAATAATTAATTCAATGCATCAGTCTGCGAAGCGTTTTCCCTTACACCCTATATATTAATTACTAGATAGTTTAAACCCACTAGGTATATACACGTTATTGTAACCGACATCCAAAAAACTCAGAAAAATTAAGTTCTGAGTTTTTGGATGTCGGTAACGTTGACGAAAGTAAAGAAGGGACTCAAAACTCACAGGAACTTTAACATTTTAAATATATTATGCCGTAGTCCAGAACCTACGTACTAAAAAAAACTTTACCTGTCAAAAATACAGCAGTTGTTTACCTACGAATCTTCTATTAATTACCCCATCAAGCGTCCATTACTAAATACACAAAACCGACTGTTGAAACAAACCTCTACATTTTTTATACAGAACCCTTCGAACTAGGAACGAACCAATGAAAAATTAAACCTCGTTCACGCAACTGAAAGTTTTTGCATTTGTTACACGGATAAGTAAGTAAATGGAGTGTTCATAGAATGTACGAACGTGGCACAAACGTGAAACACAAAAAAGTAGATTTATTTTGTAATAGATTTGAGATCAAAGAAAGAAGCAAAAGAGATCTTGCAGGCGTTGTGTGGTTTCTACCATGGCTAAAAGGGGTCAGTTGTGAGTGACGCAATTGGTAGTGTACACTGAATTATTTAATGATGTTGGAGTGCCAATGCTGTAAGCGTCCATTTCTTCTGATTTCTTATCGTATTACGGTTTTAAGTCGTCAAGGAGCTCGTGGCTAAATAATAGCAGTCGCTCGTGTTGATCCTTAGGATAAGCCGTGCTTGCCTAGATTCGTCTGTGGATGGGTGACCATTCATTACATACCAAGTTTCCTCCTGCTGCTATAATTTTTAGATCTTTGACAATCGTTACAGGTAGTCAGAGGCCAATAAAGTCTGACAACTAGTATTAGGTACCAAGGGGTATCGTATTACCTAGTACTAGCTAGGTAGTAGAGATCAGGTAAGCAGTCGCTCCATATAAAAGCAGCGCTCGCGGTATTCAGCTGGATCCAGTTAGACTGGAAGAAGACCCCAACATAGGGAAAAGACAGAGCTGATGATCACGATTACGGTTTTTAAGCCATTTTGTCGGAATTGCACAACGCTATTTCAGACCAACTAGGTAATTGACCAGGTACAAAGACATACAGTTATAAGATGTTTAGCAAAAGTCGTTTAAACAAAAAACAGACAATAACTAATTTGAAATTCGCCTACAGGATGAACTAGTTTTTACATATTATTTTTCAAATAATATACAAAATTATAATAAACCAAATGAAATCCGTAATTCGTAAATAATCCCAAAAACACTGTTGGACAAGCCTTTTTTTATTACTAACACAATCAATGTTAATTAACGTTTAAAATCCTCTTTTTGAACCAGCACACCAAATAACAACTTTTGTCTCAAAATACCGTATTACTCCATTTGCTACCTGCTCCATATATTGAAGCAAAACAAAAAGCAATTTACTCGTAATTATTTGACCCAAATATCAGGCGAATAAGCCGAGATCGAGCACATCATTAAAAGCTCATTTTCATTCATTTAAGTGCTATATAGTATGGAAGTGATTGTAACCAGTTCTATTATTAACATTGTTTTGGGGACAGAGAACTTTTATAATAAAAAAACTTATAAAGGTGTTAAACAATTCTTAACAAAGCCGAAAGCTGAAAGGCACTTGCTCTGCCCGTAGTTGCGATTTTTTTTTGTTCCACACCATACCTGGGAACCTTCTAGTTTCGGAGATATTTTTAAATAGGTACCTACAAGTTTTTAATTTAAGATTTCTACTTTAAACACCTCCACGACCCCGTGCTATTCAATTCAATTAGCACAATATTTTAAGTGCTTTACATTGAGTTCTACCACAAAACATGATTTTTCAAAAATAAAAATCGTTTCCTAGCAATAATATTTGCGTAAAGTTACTTAGTTTGATGTACAGAATGCTTGGTTGACGGCTTCGTGATGAGTCTGTTTACACCCTGTATATTAGTAGGAATTTCTCAGTAGCAGCCACGGAGCTTGAATTTGTGCCCGGTTGTTGGCAATAGGTTATTACATGGGACTAAAACATAACTGGCAACTAAAACAGAACTGGCAAAATGTGAGTGTACGATTAGGTATTAATACCTCTGCCTTATCCTTTTGGGATTACAGGCGTGATTTAAGGTTAAAATATTGAAAGAAAATCAAATAACTTAAATCTAAACATAAACTGTAACACTGTATGCGTCACGGCTGTGTCAAAATACACACGGTGAGCAATGGGCTAGCTCACCGTCCGGGAGATGTCAGAAAAAGGAAAGGGTCCGCAAGGGCCGGTGCCTGCCGGGGATTACTTTTTTTTTTTAGGATTGGAAATTATCAAATAACTTCTCCCACTCTGGGCGGAGCGGGACGGAGTGTCAGGCTTTTACTGACTACAACCCATCTATGTTCCGTCTTCGCCCTTTATGTTCCGGGGCCGCGGTATCTCTTTCGAATAGTCCTGCAGCCATGGAATCCCGCAGCCCCGGGGTCCCGCAGCCCCAGGTTAGCGCCCCTAGACTCACGAGTATAAACTAGGGTAAAATCACAGCACCACCTATGGAAAACATGACGTCTGATCTACTAATGAAAGTTAGGCTTTTTTTCGGATGGGAAATCATCAAATGACCCCCTACCGCTCTGGGCGGAGCGGAAAGGAGTGTCTGACTTTTTCTGACTAAACCCATTCATGTTCCTTCCTCGCCCTTTATGTCCCGGGGCCGCGGTATCTCTTTCGAACAGTCCCGCAGCCCCGGCAGGCTTCGGCCCTTGAGGGCCCCGCCCTTTATGCTGACATCTCTTTGAGGCGCGCGTGGAACATGAACGCGCCGTCGACACGGCCTGTCGCCATTAGCCGCGCGCCCACAGGCCCGCGTGCTTGCTGGGGCTGCGGGACTGTTTGAAAGAGATACCGCTGCCCTTGAACACAAAGGGCTAAGAAGGAACATGGATGGGTTTAGTCAGAAAAAGTCAGACACTCCCTTCCGCTTCGCCCAGAGCGGTAAAGCCTAACTTTCATTAGTAGATCAGACGTCATGTTTTCCGTAGGTTTATCTTTGTTGCTCATACCCGCCAAGCTCAACCTGAAACCAAGCTTTTAAGGTGAAAGCTCAAATGTAGCCCATGATATTCAAATTTTCTTACTTATTTTTTTTTGCAATTTGCAGGCCAGTGCTAGTTTGTATGAAAAAAGAAATTTTTAGACCTTTGTAAACTTGGAAGGTTGTTTTGATGACTTTTATGATTATAATTCTGTAACTACATACGTCTTACAGACGTGAACAATATTTCAACATACAACCTGAAACTGATCTGCAAATTGTAAAAAAACGCGAGAAAACTGAATTTCCAGCGATACCGTAGTGCTTCCACCTTAAGTATCATTTAGCCCGAATATCGGAAGTGATCCGAATGAAATGCCACCACAGAAAAACGTTTACGACTGATAGTTGTTAGATCAAACAAACGACGCCTAATGAAAACTCCGGGTTGACACTTTGTAGTTTCCACCCCATCCCTTTAGTGTCGTATTTTGTGTTGTTGGGACTCTTGAGGGACACGATATTTGAAGGAGAGATAGACAGGGTTTCGTTTCTTATCAAAATGGTGCTGTGATTTGACCCTATTTTATACTCGCGAGGCTGGGACTCCGGGGCTGCAGGACTCCGTGGCTGCGGGACTGTTCAGAAGAGATACCGTGGCCCCGGCACATAAAGGGAGAGGAAGAAATATGGATGGTTTTTGTCAGTAAAAGACATTCATTCAAGGAAATCATCAAATGACTCCTCCCACTCTGGGCGAGCGGGAGGAGCTTTTGATGATTTGCCATGAGAGAAAAAATAATAATAAGGGGGGAGGGTCACCTTACAGTACACCCACATTACGCCAGTTATGTTTAAGTACCATGTTATAGGAAGCAAGCCACTCGGGCCGATCTTTAGGTTAAGCCGTGCTTGCCTAGGTTGATCTGTGGATGGGTGACCACCCTTACATACCGAGTTTCCTCCGTGTCTCGGAAAGCACGTTAAGCTGTTGGTCCCGGCTGTCATTCGTCCATCTTTGGCAGTCGTTACAGGTAGTCAGTGGCCCAGAAAGTCTGACAACCAAGCAACCACGTGGTATCGTATTCAATAGTATTAACTGGGTTGTGGAGGTCAGATAGGCAGTCGCTCCATGTAAATACTAGTATTCAGCTGCATCCGGTTAGACTGGAAGCCGACCCCAACATAGTTGGGAAAAGGCTTGGCAGATGATGTAAAAGGGGGCGAGGCTTTCACCAACATCCAGGCTCAAATCCGGACTTCGTGGCTGCTACTGAGAAATTTCCGATAAAAAACCCCAATAACACATTGCCCAACCCCCGAATCGAACCCAGGACCTCATCCTCAGCAATTGCACTTACGACCACTGGACCAACGTGGTAGTCTTTAAACTTTAAAAAAATGTTTACAGAGATTTTCGTCGTAAAGCTCGTGGTTACATAATAACAGACGCTCCGGTTAATCTTTAGGTTAAGCCGTGTTTATCTAGATGAGTCTGTGTATGGGTGACCACTAATTACATACCGAATTTCTTCCGTGCCTTGGTGAGCATGTTAGGCCCAGCCCTTGTCCCATCTGTCTGTTGCAGATCTTTGACAGTCATTACAGGTAGTCAGTGGCCCAAAAAGTCTGACAACCAGTCTTACCAAGGGGTATCATATACCCAGTACTAACTGGGTTTTGGAGGTTTGATAGGCAGTCGCTCCATCTAAAATACTGGTATTCCACTGCATCTGGTAAGACTTTCCAGTCGCCGACCCCAACATAAGAAGGGAAAAGGCCAGGCATATGATGATGTCCCTATCGTAAAAGTGGTAAATAAATAATGAGGTCACATAAACGTATGTAACTCGCAGAATTTTTTTCCAGACAGTCTCAAACAACATAATAAACCTTGACATAATGTCTCATGAGAATTTTACAAAATAACAAGCATAAAACGTCCAGATTGAAAATAAATCTTATGTCTAGACCAAAAGTCAGGCCATCTTTTTTTCAATTCTCTGTTTTTCAAGACAAAGATTTGCCAACAGTCATGCTTGTGATTACATGACCAAAGAAACATTTTAACAAAACCACCTTCAAGTTCTTGGTTCATGACCTTGATTTTGAAAGTTGACTTAACTTTTCTACATTTGTAATAACAAGAACAAACGAAACAGTTAAACAAAAGCACCTTCAAAAACTAACCTTGGTTCATGAGCTTGATTTTGAAAGTAGACTCAACTTTTCTACACTTGTGATTACAAGAACAACGAAACAGTTAAACAGAACCACCTTCAAATAATTGACCTTGGTTCATGACCTTGATTTTGATAGTAGACAACTTTTCTACACTTGTGATTACAAGACCAATAAAGCGGATAGGCAAAAGCCCCTTAAAAACTAACTTGAACAATGACCTTGATTTTAAAAGTAGACTCAACATTTGTAGAAATGTATGCCTACAAGCGTAGGCTTGTGATAGCAGGCCTGTGATAACAGGAATATTGAAGCAGTTATTTAAAACCACCTTCGAAAAACTGACCTTGGTTCATGACTTTGATTTTGAAAGTATACTCAACTTTACTACGCTTGTGATTACAAGAACAATGAAGCACTAAAACGAGTTCCCCTTAAAACGTGACCTTGAACTATGACCTTGATTTTAAAATTAGAATCGGCTTTTCAACCCCTTTTTTCCCACACTTTTCCTCTGTGCACATAAAACAAGTGAGCAAATAGATTCCAAGGGCTCTCGGTTTTTGTTTGCTCTATCAACGCTTTGCTCGGCTCTCAGACTATCCCCTGTTATTTGATTGTCCTACACTAGGTTAGCTACGTTAGGAGTTTTAGCTTCCGTATTGAAACCCGCTGTATTGCAGTAAGGCCATTTTGAAACAATCTGTGTGTACTTTTGTTGTGAGTTGATTGTGTTTTGTTTTAGTCTCGTTGTACTTAGCAGATGTTTGAAGGTGCCGTAGACAATAGGTATTTACATGACAGTTTTACAAGTTTACGCAAAAACGAGTTACATAGAGGACATTTTTAGTTTAGCTTCGTAATGATATGCTTGCTTTAGTGGGTGTATGAAGTGGTATAAAAAATACAAAGTAACAACTTCTAATGATTCTCGGCCACAGGCTGTTGCCACCGAGTTATTGAGGAGCGAGTTTAAGCTAGTCGACAGTTTCCGAACACAGAATATGTCTGGGTGCTACGGTAAGTGCGCAAGAACCGAAGACAGCCACATAATTTGCTTTATTTAGCTCTAGCTGAACGGAGCGTAAAAAAAAAATGGTGTGTCGTTATTGGTAATAGAATGGCAATTTTTCTAGGGCGTCAGGTTCATAGCGAAACTCGCTTTAAATTGTAAGAAAAAGGTATTATAACCAATATCTGGATGACCGAGGTTTGCGCGGGTTTTTTTTTGGTAAACGACTTTTCTAAAAATGAAATCTAGCTACGTCGATTTATCGCCTCTGAAACCTCCTGCATACTAAATTTCATAAAATCATTGGAGCAGTTTCCGAGATTCAGATTATTTATGTATAAACTTATATAAAAGAATTGCTCGTTTATAGGTATTATATTTATATACAGCGTTGAGCGTTGCGTTAAGCGCTCAACAATATCACGATCTCAATGATAAGATTTCATCACTTTTGCGTGTTCAGCAGCGTAATAATAAAATAACTGTTGCAATGAAGTTAGGTATTAGAAGCCCTAAAACTGTAGCAGATAATATGATTCTATTCTGATCACATGGATGACATTATACATATTATTATCTAAGAAAAGCGTTACAAAGTTATCTCTTAGAAAATGTATTTATTATGAAAGCTAATAGGCTTATAAGAGTATGCTCCCGGTAAAAAGTGAAATTGGCAGTCTTCCCTTACTTTTTTCAACTTGAAAGACACATTCCAAGTTAGCGAAGTTACGGAACAAAGATTTAAGAAAGACATGGGCGTTTTGGAAACAAAAAAAAGCTTGCTTTGATCTCAGATTTCTAAAGATTTGTTTTTATTATTTTGCGTTATTGAAGAGGGGTATGTTTTTGAGAACAAGATATGAAGTCATCTTGTTTTCTTATTTTGAGTTGTTCAATTTAGGGGCCGGCGGAGCGTGCGTCGTTCATACAAACGTAGTACCAAAATAATTCAAAATCAAAATCAAAGCATTTATTTCAAGTAGGCCAATAACAGGCACTTTTGAATTGTCGAAACAAAGATGAAAATCAAATGTAGCTACAGTCCCAGTCACAAGACATAAAAACTGTGAAAGTACTGTAGTTGCCCATTCCCTAGCGTAGATCTCTATGGAGAAGAACGGGCAAGAAACTCCATGGACACTCTTTTAAATCAAAAAATTGTTACAAAATCTTGGTTACATCACTCATGTTGAGATGTTATATTATGTGAGAACAATGTAGCAAGATGTGCACGTTAAAAGTGTCCATAGCAAAACAAAACAAAATACAACTCAAAAACAAAATAATTAATTCAAATAAACCATGGCGACTAAGAGATGACCAGTCACAACTGACAGCGCCCGTTCACGCACATGACGCATGGATCAGCACCATTCAGCTCAACCATTTTGAAGGGAACTAAATGGTCCGACACACGCGCCATGATCAGCGAGACGTTTGAGTGAGCATGACGTACTCTCAACCGCCAGGGCACATTCAAGTCAAAAACTAAAGTAGGTTTCCAGTGAATGATAGCTTTCTAGTACATAGTACTCACACAATATGGGCTATGCGTTTATATAATACTAAATAGATTGAATCTATACAATGCAAAGATAGTTGTACAATCTTCAGCAGCTCCAACAATACCATTTAATGCTATCAATTTTTGAGCCCCTGTCCTTGTGGAGCAGGACCAGCATTGAGCCAAGCATTTTTATCAGCGATATAATCGCTCAACTTGTAATATGCTTGCTTAGATAGTGTGCGTTTAATGCATGTTTTAAATTTAGTCTCATTCAGTTCAAGAATACTTTGTGGAATTTTATTATAGCATCTCAAACAGTACCCCATGAAAGATGAGTCTACTTTAGCGAGTCTAAAGCCTGGCTGAACTAGTTGGTCCCTATTTCTAGTACTGTAATTGTGTCTGTCGCCTCTTTTACCGAAAAGATGCAGATTTTTTCTAACGTACATTATGTTTTCGTAGATGTATTGGCAATGAACCGTCATGATGCCAATATCCTTAAAAAGTTCCCTTAGAGAATCGCGCCTACGAAGATTGTATATGGCTCTGATGGCTCTTTTCTGCAGAATAAATATAGACTCAATATCAGCAGCCCGTCCCCATAGCAAAATACCGTAAGACATTATACTATGGAAGTAACTAAAATAGACCAGTCTAGCGGTATCTACATCAGTGAATTGACGGATTTTTCTAATGGCATATGCTGCTGAACTTAAGCGCCCCGCAAGAGATGTTAAATGAGAACCCCATTGTAGCCTTGAATCAAGCGTAAGCCCCAGGAAAACCGTTCTATCTACGAATTCGAGTTTCTCTTTATTCAATATTATCTCACAATCACTACTTTTAACATTCGGTAATGAAAATCTTATGCATTTAGTTTTTTTTTCATTTAATACCAAATTGTTTGCTGTGAACCAATTTTGGACCTGAAGTAGGGCATCATTCACGTCATCTAGATTTTGGGCCCGTCTATTTATCTTAAAAATTAGAGAAGTGTCATCAGCAAACAACACCATATTTTGAGGTTGGTGTTTCAACAAATAGGGTAGATCATTTATATATACTAAAAAAAGGAAAGGACCCAATATTGAGCCTTGCGGAACCCCCATTTTTACATTCAAACCCTGTGAATTAACACCATTTATTTGAACATGTTGTTTTCTATCGCTCAAATAAGATTTTACCAGGCTAAGTGCAAGTTTACCCAGTCCGTAATGCTCCAGTTTCAAAAGTAATGTGTCGTGATTTACGCAATCAAAAGCTTTGGAGAGATCACAGAAAATTCCTATTGCGTCTTGGGACTCTTCCCACGCAGCAAATATGTGCTTTAATAGGGTTACACCGGCGTCAGTTGTACAACGTCCCTTGGTGAAACCATACTGTTGATCATGTAAGATTCTGTTGGTGTTAAAATGACAGAGCATTTGATTAAGCATTACTTTTTCAAAAACCTTGCTAAAAACTGGTAACACGGATACAGGTCTATAATTATTGGAATCTTTACTGTCCCCGGATTTGAAAAGAGGTATGACTTTACTGTATTTCATTAAATCCGGGAAAACTCCTTGGTCTACACATAAATTAAAAATTAAAGCTAAGTACGGGGCTATGGTCTCAAGTATAGATGTACAAACTTTGATAGACATTCCCCATAAATCTTCGGTCAGTTTGATTTTAATTTGCCGGAAAGCTTTAATAACTGTCATAGGGTTAATGTGTTTAAATTTAAATTCAGCCAGGCAGCCAGACACATTCGCCTTTAATAAGCCAATTGAGGCTTCAGGTGAGGAATTAAGAGCCTCCGTAGTTTTTATTGGTATTTCGGTAAAAAAATTAACAAATTCTTGAGCTACTTCCTGATCAGAGCTTTTAGGACCACATGCTGTATCTAATGTAAAGCTATTCTTACGTATTTTCTTTCTGTTAGTCTCGTTATTTATGACTTTCCAAACGGTCTTTATTTTATTTTCTGCTGTTTTGATCTTGTTGCTTATGTGCAGGGCTTTAGCAACCTTGCAAGTACTTCTAAAAATCTTTGAATACGTAGCAACATACTTGCTAAAAGTTTCAGTGTTTATAAAAGGCTTGAGGCTATAAAGCTCAAATAGCCTTTCCCTACTTTTTCTGATACCTTTAGTTGCCCAATCACTAAATATAAATTTAGGGCAAATACTCTTTGTCTTCTTTTCAAAAGTTTTGTTGAATTCCGTGTGAACTAATGAAAAGAAACGATCATACAATTGATTTATATTAATATCCTCTTGGCTCATTACACTTAACTTGTTCTGTAGGGAAATATTATACCTATTTAATTTGCAAGAAGATATAGGTCTAAATTTAATCTGAACTTTTTGTATTGGAGTTTTACAACTAAAAGTTACAGTTTGTCCGCTATGGTCAGACGGCAAACAATTTATTATGGCTTTATCTAAGTAATCACAATCGCAGAAAACATTATCTATACAAGTAGCAGAAGAAGTTGTGATTCTAGTGGGTTCAATAAAAACGTTATTCAAGTCAAATGACTTAAAAAGATTTAATAACCGACTGCTATTTGAATTTTCTTCTAAAATATTGATATTAAAATCACCACAAATTATTGTAGCTTTATTACTGGCTGCAAGTTTTGCCAGGACATCTTCCATTATTGATTCAAATATGGAAAAGTTTTGATAGTTTGGGGGTCTGTACACACACACAATTACATGCTTATCTAGCTCAACACAGGACAGTTCGACGCAATGTTCAACCGAGAGACCTACTATGTCATTACGTTGCTTATATTTAAAACTATTTTTTATTAATATTAGGGAACCTCCACGAAGCATAGTTTTACGATTAAAGCAGCTACCCACCATATAGTTCTCATAATTAATAAGCATTTGGTAATCCTTTAGCCAATGTTCAGTAAAACAAATAATGTCAAACTTACTACTTTCTAAAAACAATTCAATTTCTAATAATTTCGAAGAAATGCCTTGGATATTTTGGTGGAATAATTTTAAGGTGTTCTGCTGAGGCCCTTTTTTACTAACTAATTGAGTGCAAGAAGATACCTTGCTGTTGGTAGGATTAACAAAAATATTGTTAATGGTACCTTCTGTTGTCTCACTTTCTAGTTTAAATTTATATTTGAAGTGAGGCCGGAGACTCCTGTGCCATCCTCAGATGATAAGACCCTATCACTAATAAACCCTAATTGAGAATTTTCCACGGTGACAGATGGATCCTCCTCAGTACAATGTTTGTAAATATTTATAGCACTAGTGCTATATTCATTTGTGCCAGTCACCTGTACATTACGTACGTAAACCAAACATATTCTTAAGAAAGTGTGTATTTATTTCGATTGGATTACATGATATCTAGGTTCCCAAATATATATTTTGAAAGGACAATGATATTTAGACGAGATATGAGGTATTTAAAATTTCTATAGAAAACTTATTTTTCTCATAACTCTTTTTTAAATCAATTTCCATTCATAATATATATTTGGGAACCTAGATATTGTGTAATACAATCGAAATAAATACACACTTCCTTAAGAATATGTTTGGTCAACGAATTATTTTGGTATTACGTTTGTATGAACGACGCACGCTCCGCAGGCCCCTTAAATATGAGGTTTCTGTTTTTTAACCTACTTTTTGTATTCTTATGTATGTAGTTTTGTAAAGAGAAATATATTTTTGACAGAATTTTTTGAACAAATTGTAGATCCATTTCACTCAATAATTATTATTTCGTGTATCTGTCACCGTAAACTTGTCAAACACTTTAGATTGTAATCTCTTTAGCGAGATTGGAAACTCTCGAAATATTGTCAACTGAACATACTGCTTACAATTTATCGCATTATTTTTCAGTAGATTGTAATCTATCGAAGTGAAACCGTAATATTGTGAAATGGGACCCCATAATTGGGAATTGAAGCACCCCCACGTTAGGTTAGTTAGGTTCCTTTAAACCCTGCAGACAGAAATAGGGGTCCCGCGTAGCGGGCTTCGTCGACTACGCTTTTTTGGGGAATATAAAGTGTTTTGAGGTTAGGGTTTATTTAATCGGTATTTCTAAGGAATTGTACATTATTTTTTCATGAGAGTGGTACCATGCGGCAAGGGGGCCCACTCCTTTCCTCCCCTTTCTGTGTGTCTGTCTCTTTCGGTGTGGACACCGCGTGACTTCCATCGCATACATTTCACAATATTATGGTTTCACTTCGATAGATTACAATCTACCGAAAAATAATGCGTTACATTGTAAGCAGTATGTTCGTTTGACAATCTTTCGAGAGTTTACAATCTCTCTTGTAATATTACAATCTAATGTGTTTCACAATTTTACGGTGATATATCCATTCCAACAAACTTTTTTTTTTAACCTAAAATATTTCCTCAAAGGGTAACTATTTCCCCTTATGGTAACAGAAGTACAGATTTAAGTAGTAAATAAAATATTATTGACTTACATTTCCTAATAAAATTCTACCTTCATCAACTGCGATCCGAGTTTTATCCCAGGCTTTACCAAAACCCCTTAAGAGACACAAAAGATACGATGATACGGTGGCAAAATTGTACAAAATCATGAACTGTTTTACAAGTATTGTTTGTTTTGTTTCGTGTACGCTATTTTTATATATATTTTTTTTATCCTGTCCGTATCTGACCGTGGCATCACTTTCACTTTGGGCCCTATCAGAATACCAGCGCTGTGACGTAAATATAATTTTTTGCAATAATTATGGTTTTGGTGCCTTGAGGAGAGTTTTGGCATTTGATTAGATCACTTCTTTTAAAACATCCTTTATCATGACATCAGGTTTCTAAAACACGCTGTATATCATTATTTTAAACCTCAAAGGTTAACAGTTATAAGCGAGATATGCTTACTTAGCGTTACCCTTCGTAGATTTAACCCTTACAATTTATTATGGCATTTATTTAAAGGGAGCAGGTTAGGTGGCTTCGATTATTTTACTAAGTACGTATACTTATATCTACCAAAAAATCCATAGCAGTGGGTATTTTGTGTGTTTTCATAATTGTATTCTAATTTAGAGGTTGTAGAATGGCTTTCAAGTGAAGCCATAGTAGAAATATTTTAAACATTAAGAAGTCAAATGAATATTTGTAGTCTAACTCCTCTTATAAAAAGAATATCTTACAGCTTAAATAAGTTAGTGGTCAGAAAGTCTAACAACCAGTCTTACCAAGGGGTATCGTATTACCTAGTACTATAGTAGGGCCAATTCAATAGCTCACATTTGACATCTGTCAGTTCTAAGTAAAAGTTACCTTTTTTTGCCATTATTAGAATAAATATGAAATCGTAATTGAAAAATGTTATGCAATTGTGCAGTTCTAACTTCGAAAAAATCAGTAATATTTTATTCCAGCCGTTACAAGGTACCGTTGTTGTATTTTAATGAAGTGTCAAATGAGACCCTTTTGGCCCCACAGTAACTGGGTTTAGATGAAATTAGCAGTCGCTCCATGTAAAATACTGGTATTCAGCTACATCCAGTACGACTGGAAGACGAGCCCAATAAAGTTCAAAAAAGTCTAAGCAGATGACGAGTTCGACTTATATAAAGATCTGTTCGATTTGTACATACACCTACCATCCTACCAACAAACACGATGAAAACATTATACAGGTTGCTCCCAAAACAAATATCAACAAAAAAGTCAGTTCCATACAAAGTTACCTTACAGGGTGTTCGTGTACTTGGCCCCTGTCTACACCAGCCGGACTTAGGGAGTACGTGATACGAATGGCAAGCCAACCTCTTTGACGACTAGCCTTTAAGAATATTTCCATTATTCTCTATGTGTGGCCTAGATTATTTGATTTGCTTTGTGGCAATACAAAATATAAGTAAAGAAAAAGGAAAATAGTATGGACGTTTCAGGGGTCTGGATGCTTACTTAGACGTCTGTCAAACAATATGAAATAGTCCTACATGCAGACAACGTCAAGGACTTTCTTTCAAACGTTTACTTTTAAATTTTTTGAAGTTATGTTTTTAAAAAAAAACTTCTTTAAGCGCATTGATCACATTTTGAGTGAAAAAAAAAAAACATAGAACTAGCGTGACCTTCATGTAACGCTTCGTAGCACTCGAAGCTGATCCGCTACGGCGTAGCACCACTAGGTGTGTGCGGGGCACAACCCGTAGCAGATAAAGATTATTTAGTTTTCACTGCTATCGGCAGTCCTCAAAGTTTGTTTGTTTTTTTTTTTTTTAAAGTAAACAAAACTTATTTGAAGTCTAATTAAAATATCGCAAGACTGGAGCCTTGAAACAGCTAGACAAAAGAGCTGCGGCAGACCGAAGAAAAGATAGACGGTGGGATGTCTTAGACGGCTTCTTCGCAAACTGGTGAGAAGAATCTCACCATCGGGAAGCGGAGAGAATGAGAAATAGGTAAGCAAACATCATCATCATCACCTGCCTAGCCTTTTCCCAACTATGTTGGAGTCAGCTTCCAGTCTATCTGACCTCCACAACCCAGTTAGTACTGAGTAATACCGCTTGGTAAGACTGGTTGTCAGACTTTTTGGGCCACTGACTACCTGTAACGACTGTCAAAGATCTACAAATGACAGCCGGGACCAACTGCTTCACGTGCTTTCCGAGGCACGGAGGAAACTCGGTATGAATATAAGCAAACATTTGTAAGGTATCTATATCTTCTTTGGATATAATTTACTGGAGAAGTTTTAGCTCTCTCGTAATCCGTTGCCGAAATAATTCTAAAAAAACAGGGAGAAAATTTTTATATGAATGAATACCCAGATGCCGATGTTATCTAATGAATAATCCCCGTGTCTCCTCTCTTGGAAAAACCTGCTAATATTAGAACCCTGTATTCCGCATTCCAGATTAAAATATTATTCCGTTTCATTGCCTTCTTTCCTGATTGAAAATCAGCCAGGCATATCAGGGAAGCTTGGTAATCTAGGTCAGCAATCAATTGGATGAATACTTATACAAGTTATTTTAGAAGAAACAATTCATTTGAACTGTTTGTTAAATAGGTCCATATCCTAAAGAGTTTGTAGATAATATTACTCGTACTTCGGCTGTATTTAGAAGGTTTGGCAGAAGTTAATTACAATACGAGTACTCCCAATTCATCGTTTTCCTAGCCTTTTTCAAACTCCATCTGTCTAAGCTTCCAGTCTAATCGAATGCAGCTGAATAACAGAAGTTTACAGGAGTGGCTGCTTTATCTAACCTCCACAACCTAGTTCATCATCATCATCATCTCAGCCAAAAGACGTCCAATGCTGGACATAGGCCTCCCCCAAGTGTCGCCACATTGACCGGGCCCTTGCGACTCGCATCCACCGGATTCCCGCAACCTTCAGCAGGTCATCGGTCCACCTAGTGGGAGGTCTTCACAACCTAGTTAGTACTGAGTTATACGATATAACTTGGTAAGACTGGTTGACAGACTTTTTGGGCAACTGACTACCTGTAACGACTGTCAAAGATCTATAAATGACAGCCGGGACCAACGGCAGCGCGCTGTAAACACGCTGTTCGCTCGCTTGCAGCGCGCTGACGCCGAGTCGCCCCTGAGTCGAGTTGTATGGTAGTGCCAAGTGCGCTAACTGGTAGCCGTAAGCTTTTTCATATAGATATTATGAAATACATTAAACGACACACGATTTAAGGGGCCGGCGGAGCATGCGTTTTTCATACAAACGTAATACCATAATAATATGATAATCAAGCTTATTCTTAAGGTAGTGTGTATATATTTCGATCGGATTACAGAATACCTATGTTCCTAAATCAATATTTTGAAAGGATAATGATATAAAGACGAGATATGGGTAATTTAAAAATTTCTATAGAAAATTTATTTTTCTCATAACTCTTGTTTATATCAGTGTACATTCAAAATATGTGTTTGGGAACCTATATATTCTGTAATCCAATCGAAATAAATACACACTACCTTATGGATATGTTTGATTTACAAATTATTTTGGTATTACGTTTGTATTAACTTCGTTTGCTCCGCAGGCCTCTTAACGCTCTTATTAAAATTTGATAAATGGCAAGTAATCAACTTGCCATTTATCAATGTTGTTGGGATGAAGCGGTACCGGTATAGTGTGCCATGACCATTAACATGCTTTCCGAGGCACAACGAAAACACGTTATGTAAAGAGTGGTCACCCATCCACAGACCACCTAGGCAATTTTTTTTGTTTCTAGGACCAGTTTTCACCATTTTCATCCCATAATTATCATCATCTTCGTATTAGTCGGGTCTAAAATGTAATAATATCTATCTTGTCTCATTATTACTAACCCTTATGCATTTTGCTATCACAAAGCTCGGCTAACCGCGGGCTCAGCGCGGGGTTAGCGGGCAAGCGCACACTACCACAGCGCGGTTGTGGTCCCAGTATTATCGATCACATGATCACGCATCTGCCTAAGTGCAGTGGCCACAGGATTTGACAGCTGTAAGTACTTTAATATCTATACTAAGATTTTTTTGTTTGTACCGAGTAAGCTCTGAAACTACTGGACCGATTTTAACCATTTTTCCACCAATAGAAAGTTAAGTTATGAGGAAGTGGCTTAGGCTATAAATTATGTTTAAATCATACAAATAAGCCGAGTTACTTATTACAATTGTAGCGGCCGAAGTGTTAGTAGCTAATAAATGAACATTTTAATATTGTGTAGGAATTTACTTTGTACTCGCGGAAAACAATATGTGAGGAGCTCATAGCAAAATAATTACACGCATTTGGGGATCTTTAGAAATATTTTTATTTATTTTATTGATGACTCGAATGGCGTAGCGGTAGTGATAGGCTGGCTCACGTTCTAAGGGTCCCGGGTTCGAATCCCGGTTGGACCAAATGCTTCTGTGATGAGCTTGTACATTTGTTTCCGAGTCATGGATGTATAAAAGTATGTATTTACAAACCAAAAGTACATATGTAGTATATCAACTGTCTGGTGACCACGACACAAGCGTTGCTTAGTGTGGTACTAGATGGCACTGTGTGTAATGTCCAGCGATATTTTATTTTATTTATTTTTGGCCTATGTTGTGGTGTAAAATAAAATGATTAAAGAGAATCTATAATCTAGACAAAATCAAATATTCATGGTACATCTATGAATACTTTATTCGATACAACAGTTAAGATTAAGCTTTTCCAACCAAGAAAACGTGAACCAAGAAACTTAAACTTTTGCCACATTCACCTTCAGGATTTCTTAAAGTTGTTAAACAACTAAAACTGCGTAACTCGAATTCGGCTAAACACACTTTTTCCTTGAACTTCAAATTGTTAAGAAACCTTTAAACCAGTAAACTTCGGAACAACGTGAAATATTTCAAAATTAGTTGCTATTTAGTATAACCCAAAAGTTTTTATGCCCCCATGGGGTGTTATGTTGTTGTATAGGAACGTGACCCAGCAGATTTTTTAAAAGAGGTTTAGAGTTAGGTAGAAACCACGGAACACCACCTGCTTTAGATCCTTGTACAGCGTGTAAACAGATTCATCACGAAGCCGTCATTCAAGCATTCTGTACATAAAACTAAGTAACTTTACGCAAAATATATTGATAGGATTCTACTGTTTTTTTTTTGGGGGAAAAATCATCATTATCATCAGCCTATTAATGTTCCCACTGCTGGGACACAGGCCTCCTTTCTAAGAGAGGAAATAGGCTATAATCCACCACGCGGGCCCAGTGCGGTTCGGAAGATGTCACATGTCTTTTTGGTTCTAGTACATGCCAGTTTCCTCACGATGTTTTCCTTCACCATTTTGACAGCAGTGGTGATGAAATAAATTACACAAAGTAATGCGCCTGTCTGGGTTCGAACTGAACTGAACTGTTCGTGACTCGGGGCCGCCACCACAGGGCTCTCTAAAAAAAATCATAGATGGATTGAATAGTACGGATCGTGAAGGTGTTTAAAGTAATAACTTATATGAAAAAAGGTCGGTCGGTCACGTCGCGCAGTGCAAATAGATTCAGAGTCATATAAAAGCTAAAGCAGAAACATCCAGTACCTTTAATTAAACTGTATGTTGCTGCTTTTGCTTTAATATGACTATGATTTCAAATCTCGTGGTTTAGTCATGCATGATGTCACTTATTATTAGAACTTTTTCGGCGGAGCTGCGTTTTAATGGCTCGCCTAATTTAAAATGCTATACCTAGGTCAATTACTGAACTTCCCTTCAAAAAATGTAGTTACTTAGTAATAACGGTCTTAACTGTAAAAACCTGTAATATTGCATGCTATAAAGGGTGTTAAACACCTCTTGACAAATCCGAAAGGCGCTTGTTTTCCCCTGGGAACCTGGGAACCTTCTAGATACGGAGATATTGGAGGTCAAAGTTACAACTTTTTGACAAGTTTTTTTTTTTTTTAATACCAGTTTTTATTGTAAGAATTTTACTTTTAACAACTCTACGACCCCCTTTCTAGTCAAGCCATCCATTAGTTTCCTGGTAGAACTTAATGTAACGCAGTTAAAACATTAAGTTCTACCACAAAACATGATTTTTTACCCCAAAAAAAAAAAGTCGTTTCAAAGCAATAATTTTTGCGTAAAGTTACTTAGTTTGATGTACAAAATGCTTGGTTGAAGGCTTTCTGAAGAAGTGGTTTACACCCTGTAAATTGGCCAAATGTGTGTTGTACTTAAAATTTTATATAAAAACTTCATGTACCTACTTACCATATTTGATGCAATAAATGAATGAATGAATGATTAGTGAAAACCGGGCATCAGACTTCGATCGGAGATCATTGAAAGTATTGCATTTGGATAATATTTTTGTGTTCACCAAAAATCTTTTCTTCCCCGAAAAATACTGATCGTGCACCAAATATTAAAGTATCTCTGCCCCCATAATCGGGACTTAGGGCACCCCCCCCGTTAGGTTAGTTAGGTTCCTTTAAACCCTGCACTCGGAAATAGTCGACTACGCTTTAAGGAGAATATACAGTGTTTAATTGTTAAATAGATGCTCGTTATGACATATTTTAATTAACATATTTTGGTGCACATTCAGTATATTTGGTGGAACACAGGCAAAATTAGGTAAATGAAATGGGAATAAATTGAAGTACTTTTAAATACCATCTATTGCATTTTACTTTCTCAAAAGAATCCAATGATGATACCGTGATTTCTGAAATAAGTAGGAACATATTTTAAAAGAGCTGCCTCTTTGGTTTAGTTGTTGCAATCACGATCGTCGAGCAGGAGACCCCTGGTTTAATCCCCAGGTTGGGCAAAAGTATTACTGGATTTTCCCATCAGGATTTTTGCAGTAGCAGCCACGGAGTCTGAATTTGTGTCCGGGTGATGGCAATAGGCGCGCCCCTATTACATGGGACTCGAACATAACCGTCGAAATATGGGTGTATTAATAGGTACGACTCCGCCTAACCTTTGGTTTTTCCTTTTCATGAGTACTATCCGCCCTTAAAATAATTAAAACGACTAAACAATAACGTAGTATAAGTATGGAGTCTTTAAAACGTCTTCATAACTCACAATGACGTGGTAAAAACCCCTTGTAAAATTGCGCCTAAGTATTGGGTCTTGGGTTTATAGTGTTATGCAAATCTAACGTCAGCATATAGAAGGATTGAATATTAACACCTCATTTCTATGTCACACCTTCGGGAAATCAATCCCGCGTAACGTGGAAACTTTACAATGGAAAACTATTGTGATGAAAGTCGGTCTGGAATGTGAAAACCTGAATATTTTCTGAAAATGATATATTTACAATATAATTATACACACTAACACTACAAACTACTAATAAAAAACAAACAAACAACAAACACAAACTAGAAATAAAAATATCAAAAAGGGTTACAGGGCATCGAAAAATTCGTCCACATCGCTGCCAACAGGAAAAGTGCAATTTCTGCAAATGAAAAAAAATGGAGGGATGAAAGTGATATTCTAGAAAAAGACAGAAGCATGGAATAGTGCAATTCTGTTCTGAAAGATGAGGTTCAACCCTAGACCGCTCCGATTCCAAGTAACACAAGAATTTCATTCACTCCTTAATCACGTTCATTAATTCACTAAAATGTTCCGGTCGAGTAGAGGCGTTAGTTGTGTTTTCTCACAGTTAGTTCGCTGACTGCATATCACTGACAATAATATGCAAGTGACCTTTATTGACCTCTCAATAAGGTTGCTAATCGGTTACTGCCACTGACAATGACACTGACAATCTGTCAAATATCAGTGATCTTTATTTTGAAAACACTAAAGTTGTTGTTAATAAGTAGCTGCTGTCAGACGTGAACTAACTGCAGAAGACTATACTGTGGTCATATTAACGGGAGCATTGTGACGTCATGGCGACATTTACTCACTCTCACCTCATTAGCTGCTTGATAGCTTGAATATAACTCGTCCTTTTTTTCGGGAATCAGGATCTTAGGCAATTTTCTTGGGGGGAAGTGAGGTCACGTGGTCATTGGTGTTTATTCTACACAAACGATCTCCTTTGTGCTCCCTGGATTCAAAGGAAAAACAAACTTCATAGCGAAGCCGTCAACTAAGCATTCAGTACATCAAACAAGGTAACTTTACGCAAAAAATATTGCTGGGAATCGATTTTTTTTTTGGTGTCAAGTCATTTTTTGTGGTAAAACTTAATGTACCGCACTCAAAACATTGTGCTGATGGATGTGTCACCGTAAAATTATAAAACACGTTAGATTGTAATCTCTCTAGCGAGATTGTAAACTCTCGTATTATTGTCAACTGAACATACTGCTTACAATTTAACGCTTTATTTTTCGGTAGATTGTAATCTATCGAAGTGAAACCGTAATATTGTCATATTGTCATGATTGACTGCCTCGTTATTATAACTATAAAAACGAGGCAGTCAATCACTAGACAATCTAGCAGCTCTAGCAGTATTACTTACGATACAAACTACTTACGGGCATTTGCAATAGCCTACCAGTGGGTATCGGTTGGTTACTATGTCGTATACCGACTGATAGAAACAGAACGTCACAGAAAAGCTTTCTTTGAATTTTCTATGAATTAAGTGATAGGTAGGTGACACGGAACGGACTAACTTTATTTATAGAAACACTGATAGCTGCGAGACTAGGCATATTAAGTAACAGATACACGAAAGTACGTTATAAAACACATAACATTGACACTGTGACATCTACTAATCCGCAATGGCCTACATAGGCCTCCTCTCTATGAGAGGGAATGGGCAGTAGTAGGAACATTATTAGGATGATGATGATGAAGTTTTAGAAAACGGCCTTTAATTGTAATTTAACCGTAGCCACGTCTGCCATTACCATAATGACGAAATTTTTACTCGAAGATTTTCCTCATTTCAGCAACCAAAGGTTGGTAAAAATTGTGTTTCTCTGAACATCATAACCCGTTTCAAAGAAAGAACTTCACTTCGCTTCATAATACGCAGTGATTAAAAATCCGAGCCCGCATGTCCTTTGTGTGAGCAACAATGTCACACATCAAGCATTCAGACTGAATGTACTCGTCACTCAACGTTCACTGTACTACATTGTGATAATTGTAACTTTTGTATACTGTTGTTGTGTCCGTGTATTAAAATGTAAATTACTTTGTGAAAGTTTGGTAGGATCTGAAGTTAGCCAGAAACCACAATAAACATTATTGGTTCCAAATTTGATTTGGCGGATGCTCTTTTCATTACGACCGTAACGACCCATTTTTTTCTGATGAGAAATCAGCAAATAACTCCTCCCGCTCTGGATGGAGCGGAAGGGAGTGTCAGACTTTTACTAACTAAAACCTACCATGTTCCTTCTTAGCCCTTTGTGTACCAGGGCCGCGGTATCTCTTTTGAACAGTCCCGCAATCCCGGCAGGCATCGGCACTTGCAGACCCCTTCCTTATGCTGACATTTCTAGAATTCTAGCTCATAGCTTACCGTCCACCGGCTCGCGCCTGAGGTGGCCGGGGGCCACCACGTGGCCTCCGGCGTACTACTGAGATAAAAGTATCCTATGTGTTAATCCAGGTTATTAATTATCTGTGTGTCAAATTTCCTTCAAATCTGGTCACTAGTTTTTGCGTGAAAGACTATAGAACAACCGGACATCCAGACATACAAAAATCCTCGTAAACTTTCGCATGTACGAGTATATTAGTCGGAAGGAAGTAGATTCTTATTTCAATATAAGACTATCTTTCTAAATCTACTGCCGTCAGGGGGTCTACTCCCTAAGCACGAAACCCGTTCAAACGGCAATCGTAACGGGCGTTTCCTACTCTCTAGCACCTACGGACGGACGGGTAGTTAGGGGCCCGACCGACGAATGAAAGATAGCACGATTTGACAGTTGTGCCTACTCCCGATGCGTTTTTGCCCGTCCGTAATGTAGACTTTGACACTTGTTTCGACGGTTAGTTATGTCATTTGATACGACAACAAAATAGTTATCGTGTGGTCGATGGAAGTTTAAGATTTTTATAAAATTAATACTATGGCTGCATTTTTAATGCTCGAAAATGCTTCACAAGAAGAGCGGAGAAGACGCTGATTCTACTTACGCCAAATCTTCCGGTTAATCATACTATCGGAAGATGAAATGGCGTCATACCGCATTCATATTCGACATTTGTGAACTAGATAGCTGTGGAATACAAACAGACAAGCCAAGCAATGGAGCGCTATTATACTCCGCAAGAGCTCGGAATAATTGTGAAGGAAGAGTTTCCTGGTCGCGTAATCTCCCATTTGGTTTGACCAGCAAGATTACCCGATTTAAACCACCCCCAGACTTCTTTCTTTGGGGCTACTTGAAGTCGCAGGTTTATGCTAACAAGCCTAGACAGTCGCAGACATCAAGGAGAATATTCGACAGAAATGCGAACAGTTCTCACCGGCCGTCTAGTGGAAAGTCGTGGAATAATTATTATGATTAATTTTGTATCACCTTGTATGAGTAAAGAAAGGATTTCTTCAATAAAAGCAGTATTTTTTTTAACAGAGTATATATTTTTTATTTGTAACCAATAAAATTTAAAAAACTAAATACAATCAACACATAGATAGGTATTGCACTATTGCAATCAAAACATATTTCCTTTTACCAAATACATACACCTCATTCAGAATACACTTGTCGAGATCCCACAAGATTAAGAATACCTTCACATCAAAGCACATTATGCCAAAAATATAGTTTAATCACAGCAATAAAAATCTTTAATAACATACCCAAAGAATTAAGAGAACTCCCCTTAAAATACTTTAAATCCAAATTACTTAGATGGCTTATAGATACTCGTAATTGTTTTTATAGTGTAAAAGAATCTATTACCCACTTTTGGTTGGCCACGTATTGCACTGAGTCGAAGTCATATAGATTCCTGCGAAAACACCAATACACGACACCCTGGCCTGCGTCCAAAATTCCTTCATAAGAGTCTCGAGATATTGTCTTGCTCCTTATATAGGTACTCCTCGACCTCAGCCCGGCTAGCATGGGCAGGGGATACAAATTTTATCCACCGGTTATTTCAACTTTTGTTTGAATTTTGTCCCTTGTCAGTGGAAAAACCGGTGGATAAAATTTTTATCCCCTGCCCATGCTAGCCGGGCTGGCGTCGTGATGTGATGTAGACGAGGGACACGCAGCTGCGTCGATGGAATGCGGGACGCAACGCAGTGACATATTCAGACCAGTCAATGCGGCACCGCACTGATTGTGAGTAGGCTTCTTTTTCTTCTTCTCCACACAAAAGAAGCTTTCTTCATCAGTCTATCTTCGGCTTGTTACCGGTGGCAACGAGCTCCGAACTTGCTTGAAGGGCCCTTGAGCACCTCTGTAGCTGTACTGATATGTGTGTTGGTTACTGCTGTTTTGTAATAAGTTGTTCTCACTCATAAAATTGAGGGCTAGCCTCTATTTGAGCACGTGAGTTGCTGCTAGAGCGGTTGAGTACATTTCATCTTCATCACAATTTATTACTTAAAGTTTCAGCGTCGTATTAATATATTAATTCGATTTTTTTTAATGTTTAGAGGTAAATAAAAAACTAACATTTATTTTGACAATTGATATCACAGAGTTTAAAATCACTACTTTTACACAATCTAGAAAGATAGGCACAGGTATTAGTAGGATACAGCCTCAATTCGGTCAAAAAAGGCAAAAATTGTTTAATTCTATGTAGACATAATAAAAAGTGTTTTATTAAAAATGACGTAGTTTTTTAACAAAAACATTAATATTGTTTGTTTAAAAACTTGAAAACCTCAAAGTAATTAAACCGGTAATCGACCGATAAAAATGCGCAACACTATCGCCATGGATCATTCGTTTACGAATATTGTCTATGATTCCGTTCGAAAGTTATGAACCCGTAATCAATCGGGAGTAGGGTTTACTCCATCGCGACGGACTGCTAACGGACGGGCCCGTTCGTCCGTTGACGGACTTAGAGAGTAGACCTCCAGATACCGAAAGACTTACGGCCAGTTTCAATAACTTACTGTTCGGTTTCGGTAGGTTTCTATCTCTGTCTGCTTGACTTTTTGCTAACATACCTACGCTAGACGGTTAGAAACAAAACATCATAGAAAATCTTTCTTTAATTTTTCTGTGAATCAAGGGACAGGTAAATGACAGCGGATGGTATATTTCAAGCTTACTTTGTTTAAAGAAACACTGATAGTTGCGAGCTATCACCTTACTTACGTAAGTAAGTTGTAGAAAACTGGTCAAAGTGACCGTGCCATACCGATGATCTAAGCAGCAGAAAAGCAAAATGGTGACATCACTAAGCACTGGGCTGCGGATGTAAACATAGGAGCCTCACCCGGCGATAGCGTGTGGTTTGATATCACCCTGGTTGTGGGATAAAACTAGCTGTTCATGATACGTTTACTTCTCAGGCTTGAATTCTTGTCACGCTGAGGGTCGGTCGTGAAGTCAGCAGATACTGGATTGGGTATCTGTCAGTTTCTACAGCCACAGTCGCAGCCGCATCTGCAGTCTTTCCGTATCAGTTAGATTGTCTTTTTTAAACTTCCACAATCAGAACACTTTAAAAACTAATGAAAACGTATTTATCAGGAACCTTTAGTGTAAACCGGACCCTAATTAACATTGATGAAGATCAAGTGAGGGGCAGTTGAATAAACGCCTTCACTTTGCTGTGGCGGTAGCTCCAATACTTCAGCCTTCCCGCGACCATGGCTGGTGCAATCCGGTCGAAACGTCGGGTTTAAATTAAAGGTAAAATTCGCGATAAATACCCGTTTACATAATTTTATAATCAGTTAGATTGTTCTTTTTAGGCCGTTTTTCTATGATATACCTACTGACGTATTTTTTTATTGTTTGTGACGTTTTGTTCCTAACCGTCGACAAGCAAAATGTCAAACAGACAGAGATAGCAACTTACCGAAACCGAACAGTATAAGTTATTGAAAACGGCCGTTAGTGACTATGATAAATAATACAGTCGCATCAGTTCATTTTCGTAAAGGTATAAGGACAGTTGCGTAAAAGACATTTGCACGAAAGACACTTGCGCACATGGACGTTTGGGCGCTTGGACATTTGTGCGAATGGACATTTTTGCGCGAACGGACTTATACTAAAGAAAGAACACAACACAATAAAGCAGCACAGACGAGACGGATAGTCTGTCTAAAAGGCAGGCTGGTCTTGACTCCGTCAACTTTAGAAAACTTGCAACTAAAAGTCGAACCATGAATGCCTTTCTGTACGAAGTGTAACGTATCTAGCTAATGGTGTTTATTTCGATAGCAGCCGCGCTCGTTTCTGTAATGTTCTATGAAAATTACCGTAATCAACTCTGTTCATAATTTTCTCGATGCCCTTTTTCTAAGTTGCGTGTGAGTGAGTGGGAAGTTTTTGGGTATACCTTTTTTGATGTTTAAACCTTATAAATAATAACAGCCAAATTATAACAGTCGCTCGAGCCGATCTTCAGGTAAGTCGCCTCGGAAAGCACATTAAACTGTTGGTCCCGATTGTCATTTGTTGATCTTTTGACAGGCGACAGGCCCAAAAAGTCTGATAAGTCTTACCAACTGTTATCGTATTACCCAGTACTAACTGGGTTGTGAAGGTCAGATAGGCAGTCGGTCCATGTAAAATACTGGTATTCAGCTGCATCGGGTTAGACTGGAAGCCGACCCCAATATAGTTGGAAAAAGGCTTGGCAGATACATGCGGTATCAAACGAACCGCTTTTCATTTAGACACAGCTGAATATACCTCAACTGACTTACCGAGGAGACATTTTCCCTTGAATTTTGATGTGGAGCGCCATTTACCTGGAATACATACGGTGAGAAACTTATGTGAGCATTTAGTATTACATCTAGGTTCGTTTACTTGATAGTTATATCAATAATTATCTTTATTTCAGACGCACGTCCATACATTTTTACACAGAAAGCGTTAGTAGGGTACCAGCGTCGGGCACTAGTCGTCCGGCATTTTGCTGAACTATGCCTATTTGGCGCAGCCGTGAGGCACACAGCGTCACACTGTTTATTTTTTTTTCTTTTTGTTTAGTTCTAAGTTTTTTTTAATTATTTTTGGTTTCCATTTTTTATTTATTTGGTTTTTAGGGTTCCGTTGCCAAATGGAAAAAAACGGAACCCTTATAGATTCGTCATGTCTGTCTGTCTGTCTGTCCGTCCGTATGTCACAGCCACTTTTTTCCGAAACTATAAGAACTATGCTGTTGAAACTTGGTAAGTATTCTGTGAACCGCATTAAGATTTTCACACAAAAATAGAAAAAAAAACAATAAATTTAGGGGGTTCCCCCATACATAGAACTGAATCTCACTTTTTTTTTTCATCAAATCCATACGTGTGGGGTATCTATGGATAGGTCTTCAAAAATGATATTGAGGTTTTTAAAATCACTTTTTTCTAAACTGAATAGTTTGCGCGAGAGACACTTCCAAAGTGGTAAAATGTGTCCCCCCCCCCCCCCTGTAACTTCTAAAATAAGAGAATGATAAAACTAAAAAAAACTGATGTACATTACCATGTAAACTACCACCGAAAATTGGTTTGAACGAGATCTAGTTAGTAGTTTTTTTTTTTTAATACGTCATACATCGTAAACCGCAATGTACCTTTCATTTACAACGAACTGCAAGAACTTTTATACCTACTACGAGTATGTTACTTGCTGCTACGGCACCCTTCATGGGCGAGTCCGACTCGCACTTGGCCGCTTTTTTAAAACTGTGTGCACTTGTGGCGTGTGCCAAATAAATGTATTTTCTTTCTTAGGGTTGCTAGTTGTACAAGCAAAAATAAAAATGAAAAGTAAAATAAAACAAAATAATGTTAGTAATTTGTTAGTAAACAAGACTAGTTAAAAGTTAAGTACACAATCTATTTCTGTGCAGGTGAACACATACCCAGTACACAATAAACGGACTGTCAATTCTGGAGGACAGTGTTGGTGCTACCACGGACCCTGCTGATTATCGATGCAGTTCTTTTCCTGATGATGGCGAAGAAACCATCGACGTAAGCGTCCGCAAACATTGCGGAAGTACTGCAGTACCTGAGTTACCTCAACACTGCCCTCAGAAGATCTCATTTATGAAGTGGTTTTTATTTTGCTCTAGTTAATCTTGCTGTCGCAAGTGGGACTATCGAGTTTTGATGCCTGGATCATACAAAAATGTTATACGGATTTTTTTAATGACTATTGTCGGTTTTCGGTTCACAATAAAAAAAATAGACTGCAGTCAAAATTCTCGGAAAGGGTTCTTTAGACATTTCGCTTTTTCAAAATAGTGATCCCGTGTCAAAGAGATATTGGGTTTTTCCAACAGGAATGGAGATGGATTTCTCAATAGCAGCCACGGAGTCTAGAATTGCGCCCGGTTGATGGCAATAGGCTCTCTATTACATTATATATGTATAAACATGTTAGTTTTTTTTTTGAAGATTTTTTTATTATTATTTTTTTTTATTTAATAGTGCGTATGTACCTACTCGTAATTTGTGTTGTCGTTGTGTCCGTACTGTTAAGTACATCTTCAAAAAAGGAAACAACGGGTTCCGCTCCGGGAGTGCCGGCAGAAAACTTGAACATTAACGTAGTGCATTTTTGTTAATTTCGCACGACTTTTTTAATGATCAGTTTAAAAGTACTATCATTTATGTGGTAAAATACAATACTCATGTATTGCGCTATCGTACACAAACCTGGAAATTGATATTACATTAAAAATGTAACACTTCAGAACTATTACAACTATTTTAGCTTAAAAAGAAAAAAAAAAAAAAAAACGAAGCAGGAGCAGGCATACATTTTCGCCACACGATAGAGAGAGAGTGGGGTATTTCTTTCTCTATTACGCCGCGCCGGAGGTCTACTCTCCCTCCGTCTTACGAATTTTCGATTAGGTCACGTGTCCTGATCGAAAATTCGTAAGACGATTCGAAATTCGTGACGTTTAATATTTTTTACCCATCCTAAAAAGTGCACAACACCGCTAAAGAACTTTTCACTTCGGAAGCTTTTCTGAAGATTCAGGTGCCGTGAGACAACGTCTGTCATTCTTTTTTCCCGTATCTCACAATTCAGCACACACACACCCAGAGGATATTATGAAATCCGCTCTGTGTTCCAAAGTATTATGATTTCCCAAATCTCTTAGACTGAGCATACTCACAAGATTTACAATGGAAAAGCATCAAGTCGCGTTTATTAACATTCTAAGCTTTACGTGTATTTTGAGGAAAAACCAACTTGAATCTGCGAAGAATGTTCATGTCTATATACGCCCGATGAGCTTTAAGCCACGGCTTTGCTCGTGCTATAAACTTGGAAGTTCATCATCATAATCATCGGCATATAAATGTTCACACAGCTGGGGCACAGGCCTCCGCTCTATGAGAATTAATGTGCTATTATATATAGTCTACCACGCGGGCCCAGTGCGGATTGGTAGCTGTCACATGTCTTCGAATTTTTGGTTCTAGGACATGCCAGTTACTACTTGGATTCTTGGAAGTCATTCCAAGAGAAACTTACATTTAATTACAGCAAGCCATTAAATTGTTTGTAATTACAAGACTAATAATTGAAAAACCAACTCCCAAAACATCATGTAAAAACTACCCAATTAGACAAATCAAAGGTATGATTATTAAAGTAGTTTTCCACCCTTTCAAATAGAGTCTAATATAATAACACTCGTCGTAGTAATGACAGCGGTAAACATTTGACCCAAATACCTGAATCATATTCATGAAAGCCACACTGACTTTTCAAATCGTTCAACCGTGGGTCGGTTCTATAGTTTTTATTTACAAGTTAAAATACCTGTATGCTAACCACCTTTCCGATCCAATTCAATTTCAAACCCTAACTCTAACAGAATAAAATTCTAGTTTCATCGCTCCCGTCAGCTAGCTCTTCCATGTCTAACCTTTTAATGGTATCATTTGTAAATTAAGCTTTAACGTCAAAAATATAAAGTCTGTTTTCACCTGTGTTGAGACCTAGCATTTCTGAAACTGGCCCCATGTTTGCTTTGCAACTAGACTTGGAACGATCAATGAGGCGTTCTGAGCTCAGATTTGCTATTTGAACTTGTTTTATCAAACGCTGATTTGTTGATTCTAATTGCATCATAATATCGCCTTTCATTAGTAAAACAAATAGCTTGAGCTCGTGGCTAAGTAATAACAGCTGCACAGGTTGACCTAAGGTAAAGTTACGTATAACTAGGTTGGTTTGTGGACGGGTGACAATCATAATTTACACGGTTTTCTCAGTGCTTCGGCAAACACGTTCAGCCGTTGGTGTCGGCTGTCATTTGTAGATCTTTGACAGTCGTTACAGGTACACACAGCCTTTTCAAAGTACCGTATTACTCAGTACTAACTGATTTTTGGAGGTCAGATAGACAGTCGCTGTCATGTAAAATATTGGTATGCATCCGGTTACACTGGACACCTCAATGTAGTCGGTAATGTTTCGTGCCGTATGTGTATCGAAACGCAACTTGACGTTTGGACTGTCACTGTTACATCAACTGTCATCGCTTGACGTTTATACTCTTGCCTTTGACTCCTTACGAGATTACATCGAATTTGTTGATTGATTGAGATAATTGGAAAATCCAAGTGAATCTATTTGTTTGCAAGATTTTGGTTATAATTCAGTGTTAATTGGACAAAACACCCCCATTTGTACCAGAAAACGAGTATATTTGTTCATTGTCAAGCGCCGGTTTTGAAGTTACGTTTAGACCCGCGTGCGAGGTGAAAATTGAAGTGGACATATTTTGTGCAGTTTGAACTATTATTGTGCTTCATTCCGACCTGTTACGCGCTACTAAGACAGCGTCTGTTGAAACATAGTCGGATTTGCCAAATCTGCTATCACCCGACCACATACATAACACTATACACACACACACACACACACACACACACACAGACATACAGCAGACCCGTCGTGATCAAGGACTGGTCAACCTCTTCAGCCCACTGGCACCAGGTAAGTCACTTTTCGTAAGGGCAACTTTAATTTGATTGTCCCCGCGAATCGCGGACAGTTCGGTCACCTCAAATGCCCTGGTTTTAGACCGAACAGGTAAGGTTAAAAGATTTCTTTCAGGAGTTCATCTTGTAGCACTCATACTGTCACTCAGTAGCTCATTATTTATCAGCCGCCGACCGCTGAAAACCTGTGCTGTGCTGTGGGCCCTGTACCTGCTTGTCGCAGTCTTAAACAATTTTTTAAAGTGAAATTTCTTTGGGCGCGTTGAGCAGTTTTGGTGAACAAAAATCATGAAACTCTCGTGACCGTCACCTAACGCTTCGTAGCACTCGTAGCCAATCCGCTACGGCGTAGCACCAGTTATGTGATTCAATCCATCCATCAGCACAATGTTTTGAAAACGTTTCATTGAGTTCTACCACAAAACATGATTTTAACCCCAAAAAAAAAGTCGTTTCGCAGCAATAATTTTTGCGTAAAGTTACTTAGTTTGATGTACAGAGTGCTTGGTTGACGGCTTTGTGATGAGGTGGTTTACACCCTGTATGTGTTAATCCAGTTATAAACTATCTGTGTGCAAAATCTCATTCAAATTAATGTCTTGTCAAGTCCCTACGAAAACTAAATATCTTTTCTTTCTTTCTTGTTAGTGCGATATAACACTATCACTTACGGAATATTTTCCGTCATTCAAACACGTACGATATCCCGTAAATGATAGAGTAAGTTTAGTTATAAACCGTGAAAGCTAAAAACAATATTTCGTAGATGTTGAGTATTTTTATTACGGTATGCATGTTTTTTTTTAATAAGAAATGAACCTTAAGAGGCCTGCGGAGCATGCGAATTACATACAAACGTAATACCAAAATAATTTGTAAATCAAACATATTCTTAAGGTAGTGTGTATTTATTTTGATTGGATTACAGAATTTATAGGTTCCCAAACACATGTTTTGAATGTACACTGATTTAAACAAGAGTTATGAGAAAAATAAATGTTCTATAGAAACTTTAAATTCCTCATTATCTCGTATCATTGTCCTTTCAAAATATTTATTTGGGAACGTAGATATTCTATAATACAATAGAAATATATACACACTACCTTAAGAATACGTTTGATTTTCATATTATTTTGGTATTACGTTTGTATGAAAAGCGTCTGGTCCACCGGCCCCATAAAGGTGACATTTTGGAAAGGTTCTCCAGGTAAAAGAAATGGAGGAAGACCATTGACGTTGCAAAGATGACATTACAAAGACAACTGGGGAAAACTGGAAACAAATTGCACAGGATAGAAATAATTGACCATCTTTGGAGGAGACCTTTACGCAACATGGGGTTCCTGCAGAAAGTACTTATAAACCAAATTGTAAAGTTAAGGTCGTTAATAAGCAGCATAAAAATAAACTAGTTAATAAGTAAAAATGAAATATTTAAGGAATACAAATATAATTATGTATAGTAGTACAGATAAGTGTAAAATAATATCCAGCCGCTCCCTAGCCGCTTGCCTAGGTTGGTCTGTGGATGGGTGACCACCCTTACATACCGAGTTTCCTCCGTGCCTCGGAAAGCACGTTAAGCTGTTGGTCCTGGCTGTCATTTGTCCATCTTTGACAGTCGTTACCGGTAGTCAGTGGCCTAAAAAGTCTGACACCAGTCTTTTCAAATGGTATCATATTTCCCAGTATTAACTGGGTTGTGGAGGTCAGATTTAGCAGTCGTTCCAAGTAAAAGACTGGTATTCAGCTGCATCCGGTTAGAGTGGAAGCCGACCCCAACATAGTTGGGAAAAGGCTGGGCAGATGATGATAATATAGATAAGTGTATTAAAAATAGTTTAAATTGTAATTTAAAACAATGTAAAATTAGGAAATAAAAGACTTTTTTTACATACTTTTAGTTTCCCAGACTGTGTTCAAAAACTAACCTAATTTCTTTCACTTCATATCACTGTTTCCTTTGACACAAACCCCTCACTATTAAAATTCCCTACCTGCCGTCAACCGAAACTGTAAGTAAAACTTCTATCAGAATTAACTGATTTATATTCCTAACGCGAATCCTTCCCTCGTCTCGCCTCACTCCATCACGAGTCGTCCATGATTGTTGCTGCTCATGTAATGGGCGATTTCCTTGAATAGCTTCCTTCCACTGATGAAATGTGTCATTTTGTGAGCGGCGCTGCATACGTAACTAAGAAGTGTTCCATATTCAGTACCGAGGCTCAAGGTTTGGTGGGGAATTGTTACTTTTGTAGATCTGTCTCTGAATGAATGTTCTTCTGTTCTATTTAAGTGATGAAAAGTGTGACCGGGAAAACAGTTGAAATTTTGTTTATGGTTGACAAAATGGGATTCAGTGTATGAAAATTAAAATAGGTACGAAGTGGGACACTATTTCACTTGTTTTGCACGTTTTTGTGTTAAGTTGTTGACATGAAAAAGTTACAAGATGGGACGTAGCCATCCTAGGTTACTTGAAAATAGAACTTTTGAATATTGACTGATTTTATGATCGACGTTACTAACCACTAAATAGTGAACAACGCCTTCTAATGGCGCATCAACACCGCATGTAGAGGTAACATTCTCTAAAAATGTTTTCAATTGTTACCACGTGTTGACTGTTTTCAAAATTTAGGCAACATTACTTAACATCTATTATCAATAAATAACACTTGGAACCGTTGCTTTACAAAAAATAACTGCGATGTGGATGCAGCATTAAGTTGCATCGTGTGTAAACCACCATTGAAACACTAGTGGTGCATTCACACTGAGCAACACTGTGCAACACGGTAACATAAGGTCAAAAGTATATTTTTTGTGGCTACTCTTGCATTTGTTGTATGTTATCATCGCGTCCATACCGCGAGTAACATCATCATCATCCACTGCTGGACATAGCCGCCCCCAAGTGTCGCCACATTGACCGGTCCCATGCGACTCGCATCCAACAGATTCCAGCAACCTTCACCAGGTCACCGGTCCACCTAGTAGGAGTTCTTCCAACGCATAGTCTTCCGGTTCGCGGTCGCCACTCCAGAACTTTTCGGCCCCATCGGCCATCCGTTCTGCGAGCAATGTGCCCTGCCCACTGCCACTTAAGTTTGGCAATTCTTCAAGCTACGTCGGTGACCTTGGTTCTCTTGCGGATGTCTTCATTTCTGATTCGATCACGCAAGTAGCCTATTAAACTACAAAACGATTGGACCAATTTTAATTATTTTTTCACCAGTAAAAGCACGATTATCAAGATTGCGTATGCGCAATAAATTATATTTATATCATGCAAATTAATCGACATAACACATATTTTTCGAGTAAAGTGCTAGTTTCCGATAAAATAAAACATAATTTCCCGTAAAACTGTTCAATGCGCTATGGGTGCAGAAAAGATACACCGTGCAGTAAAATTTATCGTACGACAAAACACGTCATTTATAACGCAATACAAGAATAAAGCTGGGTCACACATGCGTTCATAAATCTTTCGGGACTGCAACTTGTGGAAACGCATCGCAGATACATAAAATATACGTGGATATATTTTTCAGTAGTGATGCAGGTTTTGGACGGTTTCGGATATATTTTAGGTATTGATAAGTATACATTTAGTATATACGTAGGTATGTTCCTTCTGTAATATTTTTCTTTAGTTATCTAAGTATGACTCATAATCATCACACTTGGTATATCTACACGATTATTTCACTGGGACTTGTCGAGCTTCATTGTCTCCGCGCTTTTGTGATGATTGCCACTTTTAATTCTGTCTTTCAGGAGTGGTAGTGGTTTGGGAATAGTGTGGCGGGCTTTTCCCATAAAAAATCTTTCACGATGCAAGAGGATTCATCGCACAATAGCTGTTATCATGACAAGATGTGATGACCTGGTGAAGGTTACGGGAATCCGCTGGATGCGAGTCTACGGGACCGGTCAATGTGGCGACACTTTGGAGAGGCCTATGTCCAGCCGTAGACGTCTTCCGGCTAAAATGATGATGATGATGGCAAGATTTATATATTTTTTACATACAGGGTGCAAAAAACCTCATCACGAAGCCTGCAACCAAGCATTCCGTACATCAAACTAAGTAACTTATACAAAAAGTTTGCTGAAAAACGACTTTTTTTTTTGGGGTGAAAAATTATGTTTTGTAGTAGAACTCAATGTAACGCACTTAAAGCATTGTGCTGATGGATGGATTGCATAGTACGGGGATTGTGGAGGTGGTGAAGTTAAAAATCCTACAGTAAACAGTAAACTTGAATTAGAAAAAACTTGTCAAAAAGTGGGAACTTTGAAATCCAATATCTCCGTAACTAGAAGGTTCCTAGGTATGGTGTAGAACATAAATATGATCGCAATAACGGGGAGAACAAGTGCCTTTTGGCTTCGTCAAGTGATGTTTTACAACCTTTAGAACTTAAAATTTTTTATAGAGGAAATTATTATTTAGAAAATGCTGGAATTGATTTAAATTCTATCATATCTTCACGTTACGTGTATAATATATTCATTGCGAAACATATAATTATAGTTCTCTTTGTTCCTGAAATTCACTGAACTACATACTCGTACTTTCATCAGACTGGGCTGAAATGTCAAAAAGAAACTGATCGTTTTGAAGACCTGGTACCTAAGCCAAGCATTCTTGTATTATATTTGATCTCAATGGTCTCTATTCCAACAAGAAGAGTCTGGAAGAATCCTTAAGCTGACAATTAATTTATCGAAGAGGCATCAGTGACTGCTGGCTGCGCCGACATGTGTTCATCGGCGGTGTGATGCCCCAGGTCCCCAGTGTGTGTGTGTGTGTGTTCATCAGAACGTTGTAATAGTCTGTTCTGTGTCGTGTTTTTTTTTAATTTAGTTTATTAAAATTATTTTTAATAGGTTTATTTTTTAAGATCTACTTATCTTATTCTTAAATGAGTAGTAGCAGCAGCGATGTGGTGTGTAATAATAGTAATCAACCTTCAACATCGCTGAACACCCTGGAGAGATGCCCACTTTGTCCCCAAGCACGATTTTTTAAAGGTAAGCGGGGTCTGAATGTGCATATTGGTAAGGTGCATAAACCTTCAAATCCTCCCTCAGACCCTGTTTCAAATCTTCCTCCTCCATCTTCGGCTACACCCACGTTCGACCCGATCTGGCAAACCCTTTCCAAATTCAAAACCTCTGTTCCTATTTTAAAGCGAGTTCCTCGTGGTGCTAGGCCCCTAGTTGCCCAAAATCTAGCAGGTTGTGTGCGCCTTGTCGTCCGAGAGAACTCGCTAAGTGCTTGGGTGCAGTTACTTACCTTCCCTTATCGTATTTTGCATGTTCAAAAGAATTTGGCTACCAAAAAGACTTTAACAGCTCAAATTAAAGATAATTGTAATATTTCGGCTCAAAATTTTGTTTCAAATGTACCGACTCAGGGATATACCTCTTCGAGAGGTATTTCCTATCTGGTTGAGTCAAAGTTAGGGGAAGGTGACATAAGCGGTGCAGCCAGGATTCTCTTCAGTAGCGATGTGGTGGCTCCGTGTTCTCCAGAAACACTCGCAGCTCTGGAGACCAAACACCCTGCCCCCGCGGATGGCCTTTCTTTTCCCGACCCTCCTGATTCGGGCATTCACTCCCTCACCATTACAGGTCGAGAGGTGGTCACAGCCGTTTGCTCCTTCCGGAGCGGCTCCGCCAGCGGCCTCGATGGCCTTAGTCCTCAGCACTTGAAGGACCTAATTTGTTCAAGCGCAGGGGAGGCCGGTGAGTCGCTCTTGAAGGAGCTTACGGCTCTGATTAATCTTTTACTCTCCGGCAAAGTGAACGAAGCCGTCATCGACGTCTTGTACGGGGCCAATTTATGTGCCCTACGCAAGAGGGATGGCGGCATTCGTCCCATTGCCGTGGGTACTACTTACCGTCGTATGGCAGCCAAAATTTGTTGTAAATTTTATGGTGAGGCTGTTTCGGAAAAATTTCAGCCCCTGCAGCTAGGTTTTGGTTCCAAAGGGGGCTGTGAGGCTGCCGTACACGCTTTGTCGACCTACCTAAATTCTGGAAAAAGTGAGGTCATCCTGAAGGTTGATATTAAGAATGCCTTCAATTCTGTTAATAGAGACACCTTGTTGACGGAAATTAAAAAAGAATTACCTCAAATTTATAGTTTTCTTTGGCAGTGTTACAGACACCCATCTAAATTACTTTATCGGGACAACCTTCTGGAATCTGCTGTTGGCTGTCAACAAGGTGACCCCCTCGGGCCAGTGATATTTAGTTTAGCTATTCACCCTATTATTCAACAGCTAAATTCAAAATTTAACGTTTGGTATCTGGATGATGGAACCTTGGGTGGCGATGTGGATACAGTTTTAAATGATTTAATCTTCTTAAAAAATAAATTTCACTCCATTGGCCTTGACTTAAACCTAGCAAAATGCGAACTATATTTAACGGACTCTACCAACAGACTACTGACAATTCCTAAATTTAATGCAATAGCCCCTAACATCAAAATTATTGAAAAAGAATCTCTTCGCCTCCTTGGGTCTCCAATCTTCGAAAATTCCTTTCCGGATTTCATCGAGGAAAAAATTCAAAATTTCAGTGATTTTTCGAAAAGGTTGCTCCAAATTAACATGCATTCGGCCATCACCATAATCCGTTATTGCTGTTTCGGCCCTAAATTAATTTATTTCCTACGTGCTTCACCTCTATGGAAGCACACTCATCTTTTGGACAAAATGGATACAATTATCAGAAACACTTTATCATCCATTTTAAATGTGGCCTTGGACGACCGAGCTTGGACACAAGCTACTCTTCCCATTCGTATGGGAGGGCTCGGCGTCCGCAAAATTTCTAGTATTAGTTTACCGGCTTATATATCCTCGGTCCTCGGCACTGAGAAATTAATCAGGAAAATCCTGGCTTCCACACTGATTGATTTTGATGTGCCGTGCTTCTCCGAGGCTATCAACGCCTGGAAACTCGCTTGCCCGAATTCTGAGGAACCCGACCATCCATTTTCCCAGAGACGGTGGGACGAGCCGCTCTGCAGAGTAGTTCAGATCAATCTACTGAACACGTCTGCTACTTCTGCTGAGCGTGCGCGCCTGCTGGCTGTTGGTGAGTGGGAGTCGGGTCTTTGGCTTCACGCTCTACCGTCGTCGAACACAGGCACGTTGCTCGACGACACCACTTTCCGCCTCGCTGTTGCTCTACGCCTAGGCGCCCCTTGTTGTTCTCCTCATCGCTGTCACTGTGGTGAAGTTGTCAACAGCCTCGGACACCACGGCCTGTCATGCAGCCGAAGTGCGGGCCGTTTTGCACGGCACGCAAACTTGAATGACATCATCCGTCGATCTCTTGTCACCGTCGGCGTTCCAGCTTTATTAGAACCCAATGGTTTGGCACGCGACGATGGCAAGAGACCAGACGGCATGTCTTTGTTTCCATGGAAGATGGGTAGGCCTCTAGTGTGGGACGCAACTTGTGTCGATACTCTTGCGCCTTCCCATCTTCCTAGCTCATCGTGCTGTGCAGGGGCTGCCGCTGCGGCTGCTGAGAACCTCAAGCGGCGTAAATATAGTAACCTTATTGGTAACTATATTTTCGAGCCGTTTGGGGTTGAAACTCTAGGACCGTGGGGTCCGAGTGCTCATAGCCTTTTTAAAGAAATTTCCAAACGCTTAATTGACACTTCCCGTGACCCTAGGGCTGGCTTTTACCTTGGCCAAAGGCTTAGCGTTGCCATACAGCGCGGTAACGCTGCCAGTCTCCTGGGGACTTTACCGGTTGACAGCGTTGAGGAGGAGTTTTTTGACGCCATTTTTTAAGTTTGTAGTTTTAGTTAGTTTAGTTTATTTTAATTTATAATTGTATGTAACATTTTTAAAAAATAAATAAACCTTTAGAACCGAATTCTTCTAAATAAATCTTTTAAAGGATCATAAATAGTCAATTGGGTAATGATGTAAATGTTTAGTAGTATGTTGCAGTTCAAGGCAAAATATTCTTCTTAAAACAGTTCCATGGTCACTTTTTCGTCCACATTCGAGCCTTCCCATGATACACCTTCTCAATTTTTTCCCATAACTTACCAAACTACCCATTCTAACATATCGTGTACCTTCGAAGAGTTATATTTTACGGAAAATTGTTTCTTTTGCACCACCTCCGGGGAAATAACCGCAGTTTGTCATGAAATGACATGTGCCAAGAGGCTCCTACGGTCATATATCTACATACCTGCCCGTGGGAAATGACCGATTTCTAAGATCCTGATACCTTTCACCACTGGCATTTTGTTGAGTAGAATTTTATAGGGAGATATCTAATTTATAAAATCTCTACGTGTGGAAGAGTATATCAAACTGGAGGCAGAACTAAATAAAGGCAATAGGCCCAAAAAGATGTCTGCAACTGGGATAAGACCAGTTGAGCAGTATCAAGGATAAAAATAATATCAATGGGTAGTAAATTGTGAGCTCACGGTGTTTCTACAAGGTATTAACCCTTAATTTGGCAAAACAAAAAAAGTTATTTTAGGAAGATGCCGTTAATATATGGATGGTATTTAAAAGTACTTCAAATTATTCCCATTTCATTTACCTAATTTTGCCTGTGTTCCACCAAATATACTGAATGTGCACCAAAATATGTTAATTAAAATATGTCATAACGAGCATCTATTTAACAATTAAACACTGTATATTCTCCTTAAAGCGTAGTCGACGGAGCCCCGCTTCGCGGGGCCCCTATTTCCGAGTGCAGGGTTTAAAGGAACCTAACTAACCTAACGGGGGGGTGCCCTAAGTCCCGATTATGGGGGCAGAGATACTTTAATATTTGGTGCACGATCAGTATTTTTCGGAGAAGAAAAGATTTTTGGTGAACACAAAAATGTTATCCTTAAGGGGCCGGCGGAGCATGCGTTTTTCATACAAACGTAATACCAAAATAATATGAAAATCAAACATATTCTTAAGGTAGTGTGTATTTATTTCGATTGTATTACAGAATATCTATGTTCCCAAATGTATTTTTTGAGAGGACAATGATACAAAGACGAGATATGGGGAATTTAAAATTTCTATAGAAAACTTATTTTTCTTATAACTCTTGTTAAAATCAGTGTCTAATCAAAATATATATTTGGGAACCTAGATATTCTGTAATTCAATCGAAATAAATACACACTACCTTAGGAATATGTTTAATTTACAAATTATTTTGGTATTACGTTTGTATGAAATACGCATGCTCCGCAGGCGTCTTAATATATTGTGTTTGTGCATAACATTTAAAATACGCATGAAAAATAAAATAAAAAATCTTGCCTGAAGGGTTTCCTGGAAAACACATTATTAAGTATACTTAACAAAACAGAATACATCTACTTACCAAGTTTCAACAGCATAGTTCTTATAGTTTCGGAAAAAAGTGGCTGTGACATACGGACGGACAGACAGACAGACATCACAAATCTATAAGGGTTCCGTTTTTTGCCATTTGGCTACGGAACCCTAAAAACAAAGAATAATAAGGTTACATTTAAGTCGAAATATTGTAATAAATTAGTTTTTTGCGTTTAAGGGGCTGGCGGAGCACGCGTTTTTCATACAAACGTAATACCAAAATAATATAAAAATCAAACATATTCTTAAGGTAGTGTGTATATATTTTGATTGTATTATTGAATATCTATGTTCCCAAATAAATATTTAACAATGATATAAAGACGAGACGTTATACATAAAATTAAAAAATAAATTGTAGTTTACCTTGATATTAATATAATTATTTTCAGATGTACACCTACCACTGCTTGTCTCTGCATCACCCAAAGGTTGACTGGTAGAGAATGCCTATGGCATTAAGTCCGCCTCTGTACTATGTGCTTGAAGTGTAAAATAAATAAATACATTTAAAATTTCTTTAGAAAATTTATTTTTCTCATAACTCTTGTTTAAATCGGTGTACATTCAAAATATGTGTTTGGGAATATATATTCTGTAATCCAATCAAAATAAATACACACTGCCTTAAAAATATGTTTGATTTCCAAATCATTTTGGTATTACGTTTGTATGAAATTTGCATGCTCCGCAGGCCTCTTAAGTTTGACCGCTATGTGTGTCTGTCTGTGGCACTGTAGCTATTAAACTGGTGAACCGATTTGGATGCAGTTTTTTTATTTGAAAGTAGATTTTTGGTGGTGGTGGTTTTTAAATAAGTTTTATCTAAATCGGTTTAGCCATTTCAAGGCAATTGCAGTGAGCACATTGACCATATTCCTCACCATGCTCAAGGAATTGGTCGACATTATCATAATTTCTGTCAATTACAGGCCAGGGACATTTTGTTTTTTTTTTTTATTTTTCCTTCAGTTTAAGTAAATTACATTTAGTTCGAAATCATAAAACTTATTGGAAAGGTCACTAAACTGTTATTGTTTATTGCAATCAACAATCGTGTTTACTGATTCGGTGTGGACTCGTTCAGGTTACGAACGGATTGCAAATAATTTACTATTTTTGTTTAAACATTATATTCATATAATCAAGTAATGTACGTATCAAAAATAAGCCAAAAACCATGAAAAAAAATAAACTACCAGCACAGGTTGCATAGCACGCTCTCCGTCGCCATTTTTGCTTGCTAATGTCAAGTTAACAATTGCATACTGTGCAAAATATTTTTTATACTAAACTAAATTAATATTGAAGTGTTCTTAGCTTTATAAACACAGAACCATTGAAGAAATATTTGACTTTGTCTAGAATTTTTTTTTGTTTGTAACGTTCAGTATACTCAACGCTACCAACATAAGGGTTAATGGTTTATAACTCCGTGTGAATCTTGTACACTATCCAACATAATATTGCGTTCATTCTGCCAAAGCATACACTCAAATAAGATAATAATTATGACAGATGTAGAACACTGACAAAAGCGTTGCAAAAAGAAAAATGTTAATCAAATTATAGAAAACCGATTTGGTTATTAAATTACTTTTATTACAGTAAAAATAAATACATACATACTCTAAAACTACTTATCTTTAACACTAACAATGTGAATAGCCCCTAGTTAATATGAAAAATAATTTACACTGTCTCATTATTCTATAACATTTGTACTTAAAAAATAAAAATCTTGTTTCATTTCGTTGGATTCGATAATATTCAAACAAATGTTATAAATTAATGAGCGCCTAAACTTACATTAAATCTATGGATTTGAATCACAGGACGTCTATAAAGAATTGACCCAAATCCTAACAGTCTTGATCTAAGCTTCCGCGTGTACCTCTATGACATGAGTATGCTTTCTCTTTTTATGTATTCCTTCAAACTCATTCTGAATCTCCTCCAATGACCGATCTTTCGTCTCAGGGACAAAGAAGTAGACAAATACTATCCCAACAATGCAAGTTATTGAAAAGGCCCATAGCGTCCAACCATGTTTCACCATGTCTACCAGATTCTGGTAAAATTTCGTCACAGCAAACGCCAAGAACCAATGAAAACCAGCAGTTAAGGCGGTTGCTCTTCTTGTCATGTGAGGAGGGAATATTTCTCTTAGCATCAACCAGGGTATTGGCCCAACACCAGAAGCATAGAAACTCACAAAGAGACATAATGTGAAAAGAGGGACCCATGTACTACTCGGAGATAAATTGGATGCTTTTAAATGGTAAAAGATACCTAAACAGGCTAAATTCACAGCCATAGCTGCAAATGAAATCATTAAAAGTATTCTTCTTCTAACAACCTTCAGAAGCGTGGTAGAAAAGTAGGTGGAGGAAACGAAGCAGAAGCCTAAAATGATAGCAGCGCTAGGTGGGTTGAGACCTATAGCAAAAGTTTCGAAGATATTCTTGGCGTAGAAAAGGACGGGGTAGATGCCACTCATCTGTTGGAATATCATAAGCCCGAAAGAGACAACAAGAGCTTTGACCGTGGACCTAGTACCAAAAAGTTCTTTAAAAGTGACTTTGATCTTTGCTGAACTTCTGAGGCGCTCCTTCAAGGCTCTAAATTCACCGTCTATGTCGTTATCGATGCCTCTGAAGTAGCGTAAGGCTGCTTTGGCTTCTTGGAATTTTCCTTGAGACATTAAGTAGACTGGTGATTCAGGGAGGAAGATGAAGGCAACGAAGAAAGCAGTCGGTACGCTGGCGCAGAGGACTGTCAGCCAAGAACTGTTTTCCACCAGACCTGGAAAATAATATTGAGTTATTAAAAAGAAAAGTTCTGAAATTATAGGCTATATTTGAAGCCGAAGCACAACAAATAAGTGCACGCGGCTTGTGCGTGAAATCGTGCATTCATCCGTTGTTATGAAATACCAAGGATTTAAATTTGGGACAAGTCCGCCACACTATTCCCAAACCACTGTAACTCCTGAAAGCCAGAATCAACAGTGGCGACCACCAGAAAAGCGCCAAGACAAAGAAGCTCGACGAAGTCCCAGAGAATGAATTTAACTGTCTTGGATCCCGCAACGAAATTAATCAAAAATACAAAGGATGATACCAGACCGGTTGCAATGCAAAAGACACGCGCACGCATTTGGTACTACTTCAGTTATAATTGTGTACTATCGCACCTGGAGCCCTGCCTGCCTCTGTGTACTCGTATTTTATTTAACTACACTAATATTATAAAGAGGAAAGATTAGATTTGTGGTTTGTTACAATTTAACTGAAAAACTACTCAACCGATTTAAGAAAATCTTTGACCACTATAAAGCTACATCTTTACCGAGTAACATAGGTTATAAATTATATTGATATAATAATTGATAAATTAGTCGAGGTATCACACTTTTCGCAGATACAGTCGCGGGTGAAGTGCTAGTTATACAAAAAACAGCTTCAATAAAAATCTCAGAGGAAATGATATAGCAATTGCTTACCAATAATATATCCAAAAAGAACTCCACAGCTGAAGTGGACGTGATAGAAATTGGCCAGAGTTGGAAGAATATGCTTCTCTGCTATGTCTTCGATATAAGGTGGGATGCCGACACTGAAGGCTCCCAAAGCCATTCCACCGACGAAGCGTCCTACGTATAGACCATACACGTTTGGACTGAAAAAAAGGAATTGTGTTATGGAGATGCTATTTTATCACACATCTTGTTTAAATTCCCCGAAGGGCTAGGCATGAAGGGTGTAAAAAGACTTTACGGAGATATTGTGGGTCAAAGTTCCAACTTTTAGACTAGTTCTTTTTTTAAATACGAGTTTTTAATGCAATTAATATTTATTCCGTCAGAGTATTGGAAAATAATAATGGACACGTACCTATTTTTGTTTTTGTAAATCAATTAAGACAAAGATAAAACGCATCAAAACTCGAGACGTCTGAACGCACTAAAAATTATACCACGGCACGAAATATTTAAAATTTTACGTAACGAAAAAAAAATCGGTTCATATATTTTTTGATAAATTAACTGACGGACTAATTAGATTTTTTCAGTACACAAGCCTATACATTGCCCGTTACATTCTTCGAATTAAACACGTACCTCGAAGCGACAAGGATCCATGATACTACCAAAGGTAGTGCCAAGTACAGCAGGGTTTTCTTTCTCCCAAAGTATTCAGATATGAGACCGGCTGGTCCCGCGCCCCATAACGCTCCGAGGCACAGCAGAGATGCTACCCACGAAGCTTCAGAAGCTGTTAGCTGAAAAAGCAAAACTTCCGATTATTCACTCGCAATACTATGTGAACCAACAAGGATTAAGTGAGAATCGTAGCATTACGTTTTGAGAGCAGCGGTGATGAATTAAATTAAACAAATTATAGTGTCGGCCTAGGTTCGAACCCACGACATTCATTAAGCCGGGAGCTAGGCACTGAGCCACCACAACTTTTCTCTTCTTTCTTTTGCCCAGTAATTTTTTGTTCAAGAATTTTAAATGATGGCATAAAATTAAACAACATTTAAATTTATATTGTCACTTACGGGATATCTTCCGTGATTATTCATTATTTTGAGCCCCTGATCTGCAATCATGGCGATGTAATATCGGGAGCTCAAAACTATATACATAATTATTACGGAAGATATCCCGTAAATGACTTTAGTTATAAACCGTGAGAGTTTTTGACAAATTATTTTGTCAAAAGACGAGCCTTTACTCGCAAGCATTACGTTATATCTCAAAATAATAATTAAGACTAAACCTTAGACCACAACCAGGGCTCCGTTCCCAGACACAATATATCCTAACCACAAAAATATATACCAGAGCCTTCCAAGAATAATATACCCAACTTACCGTAAGTTTAGTATGTTCGGTACTAAGTATGCTTGGTGTAGTGTTCTCAACGGCAATTACGTCCCGAGTCGGCGACGGTGGCTGTAACATACGTATATTTATGAAGTTCATTAATCTCGGACAGAAATTATAACAAAGATTATGTTGCTTGTACAGTTGTTACGGAATTTATTTATGGATTCAGAGGAAAGAATTGTGTGGGAGGTGTAGGTGCGTAACGTCTTTTGGGTAAGCTGTTTCCAATATTGGTGGTTTCGTTGACAACTTATAGTACTTAATGAAAAATATTGTTATGAAACAAACTACTAACTGGTTATGTTCATGGTTATTTTATTGAGGAGGATTTACATGGTAGGTAAACGTTTCAAGTGAAATACTAGAGTATTACTGCACCCACTCTGAAGCGATCTCTCCGTAGTTGGGAAAAAGCAAGGCAAATCGGACTCTAACGGTTGAAAAAGTCAGATGATTAGTCAAAAGAACAAGCAAATTCGTGTAAAAAACACGTCTTGCTTTAGAATTACATTAAGAAATACTCGAATTAATAGCTACAAAAATAATTTCTTACCATTTAAGAGAAAACAAAAACAATAAAAATGAAAGTAATTTTAACGACAGCAACTAAAGCTGTAACATTTTAAAACCTAAGAGCCGAAATGAAAGTCGCAACCAACCGCAAGTATAACAAATAGTCCAGTAACGAATTCACTAATTGCTGCAGCAGTCATATGCATAAAACATACAAATTGCTGACCAAGAAGAGTATTCCAATTAAAATTCCCCTAAGTACGCAGTCGTTTAAAAGCAAACGATATTAAATTGTATCTCAAAAGAAACAAATTTTACAGAAAACTGCAATTCTAGTTTCAAAAATTACGACACAAGTAAAACCACACTCAAATTCGTCGGTTTCAGTATCATATATTGTAAAGTTAGTCCGCTAAAAGTTTGGTAGCATTCACGCCCCTGTCAACGAGAATAAAGTTTTCTTGTTTGCATAGGCATCGTTCAGGGTGATGGGACCTGAGCGCTGCGCGGTTGCGGTTGAATTCAGGTGTCGCAGTTTTTAGTCTAATGGGCAGAAACCGCAATAGTTATTTTTTTATTCTATCTATATCAGTAACAAACTAACAGCTACCGTATTTAATAGAGATGGAAGATTAATGGTTATTGGTATTTTAATCACATGAAATTAAAATAACTATGGAAAATGTTTCCAGGAAAAACAATTAAAGATTGCTCGGTGGCTACCGTGCTCAGTTGCATTGTGCTAGTCATTACAAAGAGCCTATGTAGACATTATCATCGTAGTGTGTAGTGTACTCGTAGTCCACGAAATTCAAATTTTGATTTTTTTTTTGTGCAATTTGCTCGTCAGTGTCATGCTGTTTTTTGAACAAAATGTGATTTAAAAATTTGATTTTCGCAGGCTATCATGGTGCTTTCTCCTTAAAGCGTTTTGCACATCCAGGACTTTCAAGAGGGTTCACATGAGTTTTTCGGTAGTTTAAGCTAATCCAATACATTTTTGCATTTTCCATCATCGCTATAGCCGATGGATCACTTTATCTAGGTCCTCAGGACTTTAACAGCGGCAGTTTTATATTTTGCGCACCAGTCTTACCAAGTGGTATCGCATTACTCAGTATAAACTGGGTTGTGGAATTTAGATCTAGTCGCTCCATGCAAAATACTAAGTATTTAGCTGCATCCGGTTAGACTGGCAGCCGACCCTAACATAATTGGTAAAGGCTAGGGAGATGATGATGAATTTTATATTTTGCGCCAACTTTAGCAACCGCGCAAGTTTGTCACCCTGGTTGAGGCCTAAACTCTGTCTCAAAGCTACTTGATTGCTGAGAAGTTTCTTGGATAGATGTTTCGTTTCTTGTCTAGACATGACTAATGAAAATTTAAACTTTAAGTTTTGTGGAAGTTTGATAATAATTATCTCGACGTTGCTTATTTTTAGCAAGAAATATTTGACTACTGTTTACAATTTATTAGTGTAGTTTCTGCGGTTTATAAGTGAATGTTCTGAATACACAGAGAAAGTTATTATAAAATTTATAAGTCTGAAAATATGCAGTATTAGAATACTAGAATGAAAAATTAGTGGATGATACAGTGACGGTTACCATAAGTAACGTGAATCGAGGACAAAATGGTGATAAGAAGGTGAAGAGTATAGTGCTAACAAAGACTACTAAAAATATCTACTTTAGGGATATTGCAGCAGTTATTTAGAGTTTAGAATGTATAAAAATAATTTACCGATTTCGCACGGCAATAAACCACGGTATTGTGTTGGCGTAAACAGGCAATCCTTGAAACTATTGTCGAATAGATACAAAAAATTTAATCAATTGCCCCACAAGTCCGCCAAGTAGCTATGCGAATCTTGATACCATCAAAGTTATTTGGCAATGCAGCACTATCTCGTAAGCAAGTGTTCCGTTTGCCAGCAAGATGGAAATGTTGCGGATAAAATCGTAAATTGTGGACTTTGAACAAACTAGACTTCTTTTCAGTCGACTTTAGTAATATTCTGTTTACAGAAAGCTGACATTTTATGAAAGAATTCTCCAGAAATCGTCGTTGCTTAGTTCACGAGCAATTGAATAAAAATATATAACACGGTCGCAAATTTTAAAGAAATTTCTAAAATTGACAAAAATACACTCACGTTTTTCAGGTAACTCGATCCGAACTTTTGCTAATGAGAATTTGTGTTGCATGTCCAAAGATAATTCGAAATTGGAACTGACTTCGAACCATTCGAGTAAAGTCAATAATACGTAAAAGTACAGAATAACAGCTGCATACACCAAATTTTACTGACACACCTGCATTGCGCACTTTCAGGGTTATACTTATAACAACACTGCAAACATAAATCTACTGCCAGGACAAGCAAAAATAAACTTTGTTGTTGTAAAAATAAAATTTATTGGCATGTAAATTAAATGTGAATTTGCAACATCATAACTTGATAAGTCATGGTTTCACCGCATGTGGCGTGCTGTCAGTGACTCGGAGGAGTTTGGCAAAGTTCGATAAAGTTCGTGTACTTTAAGTGGCAGCTGCGTTTAGGCAACTATATAGCAGGAAACTTACGCCAATTATTAGATATTGTTCAGGAATTTGATCACAGCAATGAGGTATAACTTTCTCTGAAGTCTTTTTACGCCCTGACTTTCTAGGAATTTGTCAAACAAAAAGGTTTATAAATGATGTTCACTGACTGACTTAGGGAGTTAGCCTTAAAAGGAAACACTGAAGGTGAGAGAATAGAAGAATAGGTATTTGTAAAATGTATTACTGTCGCGCAGTGTCAAACGACCGCGCGCAGAGCGTGAAAGAGATAGCACTTTTTTAAGTTTTTGAAGGTTCATAATTTCTTTTAATAAATGATTTAAGAAAAGAAAGAAAACATGGGGACATGCCAATTAAATAGTGGTCATAGATTTTAAGAAAAAGAAAATTTTGCACTACTGGCATTATCTAAGGAGGAAACAGGGGACTATGGTTGTATGGAAAAACGGCAGTGCTGTGTCTTCTTAAGGGTGCGTCTGTACTGAAGCAGAAACTGGCAAGAATCGGCCAATCAGTCATCTCAGTACGTCACTCGTCTTTTTGTGATTAGTTGATATTTGAACGACTGTATTCCTCTCATTTGTACTATATAAGAAACTTAGGTACTCTAATCTTTGTATCTTCAATTCATTTATTGTTTCTGGAAAACTATGACTTGATTGTGATCGTCACTTATTATAATCATTTAAAATTCAGAAACATAGACGAAGTGTTAATGGATCGTGTGCGAAACACAATACTGCGCTCTATACCAAATATTGCTGATGTGGCTCAAAAGGCTGCCCAACTCAAATAAGACTGGGCAGGACATATCTGCCACATGCTGACCAAACTGTGGGCCAAAATAGCAGGAAACTGGTGCCCTGACACATTGAAGCAGGAAAGGTTCCATCAGAAATGGAAAGACTGGAGGAAAACCTTGCCCCAAGATTGAGACAAAGAAGGATAGAAAAAAAAGAGATGACAATATTCCTTTTTAAAACACTGCAAAATGACCTAATTTAATCAATTCTGGACGAATCTTATCCGGGCTTAATATTTACACTCAGTTGAAAACCGGCCACACTTCTCGATGTTTAGTAGTCAACTCGCATCATTATCATCTTCCTGGCTTTGTTCCATTCTATTTGGGGTAAGTGCAACAAGTTTTCTTCTTCTATTCTCCCCTATCAGACGTCACGGCATCCTCAATCTTATCTCTTACAATACATTCCTCACGCAATCCATCCATTTATTCTTTGGCCTTTTTCTTTCTCCCTCTAAATCCATTCACAGTAGTCAACTAATGTGGCCCAAATAATACAAAACCAATATTACTCGTATGTTTGTCTTATCTATTTCATTCACTAGCTATCAACACTAACAAACAAACTCATAGTTTTTTTCATACATCCCTTTTAACGGTTGCCGCTTGTGATAATTTAACACCCTTATCGCTACTATACTGTCTGCAGTTGCCGACAAAAGCACATCAAGCTATCCATAACCAGTATAAACTGACCAGGCTTGGTATAATCTTTCTGCATAGCGAGAAGTCAGCAAGTACTGGAGTTTATACGCCTGATATGGCATCGTATGATCATATGTAACTTTCCCTCCAATTTAATTGATGACAACTCATTTGATATCTAGTACTGGCTTATAAATTGTCTCGTTGTTATCAATAGCAGACACGTCTCCTGTATTGGGGTCGATCAATGTACTACTAATTGGCTTACGTGATTCATTTATGATACATAGTTTTATTTTAGTTCGTTGTCTAGGGTTTTGTGAATGATTGTCTGTTTGATACTGCGTTCAATGATACAATGAGCAAGATCTGTAGAATTGATATCACATTGTGACAGGTGCAGAGAAAAGCTTATTTCAACAAATTCATCCTTGACAAGCTTTTGCCTGCGACTTCACTCGCGTTTTGCAATTTGAGAATTAAACTCTTTTAAGGTTCGATCATGCATGTTCCGCAAGGCATGTGGTGCCATCTGTTAAGAACGTTTTTTACGGGTACGTCCGTGTCTGTTGTTTACCTGACAACCGTGTATAATTATGCAAAATTTCAGAAGGTTCGGCTCAGTGGTTTAGGCATGAAAAGGTAACAAATAAACTTACTTTTGCATAAATAGTAATAAGTTAGAATAAGTGCAATTTTATTAATGTCAACGTCATTGATGACCTCCCATATAAAATATTGTGTTCTACTAACAGTCTCAGCTCATAGTTTTAAAACTTAGGCCAGGCTATTAACGTCTCTAACTTCAGTTAACTTAGAACTATAATGCTGTGGTTAAAAAAAGTTTTTTGTTTTAAAATAATTTCGTTTGACAAAAATAGTCTTTAATTTTTGTTCTCTGAAAAGTTATTGTTTCATAAATCACATTTATTTTCAAGCAATAATTAAAATACGCTTAATAAATTCAATATAGTTCACGACTCTCATAAATAAAATAAAAAGCATTATGTAAAATTCTGTTACAAACGAATCCTTTCCCAGCATACTATTAATTAAAATTCATAAACTCGTTTAGCAGACGAAAAACAATGTTAGAATCGAAATTCACACCTCGAAGAAAAAATCTATTAGATTTAATTGAACCCGAATGGGCAGTTGCGATGCAAGTTGTGTTGTGGGCTATACAAACACACAAACAGTATAACGTGGACTCACTTTTTATCAGTTTCCCGTACAATAAGAGATCAGCTTTTGGTTTTGCATAGCTTGACTAAAGAAGGAGAGGAAGGCTAAAGAAAAGATAGATGTATTGTTTGAGGAATGATATGAAAGAGAAAGAAGTGCCGTGTAATGCCGTGGCCATCTGAAAGGGGAGAATGGAAGAAGAAAATGTGTTGCGCCGACCCCAAGTAGATTGGGACAAGAGCAGGAAGAGGATGTTAGCTTGATTGGCCTTCGATCATACACAGGCGTGTTTCACTTGTTTCCTTTGCGTGAGCACTGCGTTGCGAAATGACTAGTCATCGGAACGCTCTGTTCTAAGGCCTGAATTCCTGCAACGCTGATTTTGGTCGCGCACGGTCGGTCGTGACGTCAGCGAGAATAAAATACTGCTGTCAGTCTGCGTTGTAAGTCGGCGTCGCAGTGTGGTGCTCTAAAGAACACAATGTTTACTCGTAAGCGCGACCGACGTACGCGACCGACGTCAGCGCAGGAAGAATTCAAGCCTTAAAAGTGACTTCTTCCATTTATTTTCTCCCCCAGTTGGAACACGCGTGTCATTTGTCCGTGTACATCATGGCCAAACACTTACAAAGATTCATAAAGTCCTAAGTTTTGGGAATAAGCAACGAGCTAGTTTTGTGTGGGAAGCAAACGTGCGGTTTTTGGGCGTAGTTCCAATATTTGGCGGTCGCAGAAAAGATTTGGTGATTGTAAATAAAGCAATGAAAATGTTTATAATTTTTTACTGCGAATACTGCGGCTCACGTTTTATTCTCTTCCTTATTGAATTACGTAACATCACGCTACCTTCGCTTCATTTTGCTTTATTATTGTTATATATGTGTAAATAGGTTTTAGTCTGTGTAGGTTGCAACCTCACGGAGATGTCACTTTTTTATAATAAACTGTCAGTGCTAAGAAACTCGCTGTTTGATTCACACGTACGTAACAGTGGCGACGAGGATGGGATAAGTGTGTTTTCTTTCAAAACGAAGTTAATTATTTAGGACACATAATTGACAAGAATGGTGTACGTAAATCACCAGAGAAAATAAAAGCAATTCGTGACACCAATACTTGTAAGGGAGGGGTGTTATACAAAGTTTTTGTTCCTGAATTGAACTCTCATGTAACAAGACACAAGAATCAGATAAGAAAATATCATAGTAGCCAATGTGAGCGCACGACTTCAACATGGGATACCGACAGTGTTTCAGACGTGACAGAAATTGAACCTGTTTCAGAAATCGTATCACAATCGGAACCAGACAGCTCAACTACCACCGCACATCTTACTAGGGCTGTGGAGGAGGAGACGGAGACTGATCACAGCGAAGAATCGTACACATCTGCCATAGACGAAGGGATTGTGTCAACGGAATCTAGAGAACTGGGACTTGATATACCATCTACTGCCGCACAAGACAGGGCGAAACGTAACCGTCCTCATGTAGATTATAAACAGTTTTTTTAGAATTAAGTCAATACTTGTAAGGGAGGGGTGTTATATATGTGTAAATAGGTTTTAGTCTGTGTAGGTTGCAACCTCACGGAGATGTCACTTTTTTATAATAAACTGTCAGTGCTAAGCAACTCGCTGTTTGATTCACACGTACGTAACAATTATCATCATCATCATCATTACAGCCGCAAGACGTCCACTGCTGGATATCGCTCTCCTCCAAGTGTCCCCACATTGACCGGTCTCGTACGACTTGCATCCAGCCCAATCCCGCAACCGTTTTCGGCTTTTCTTTATCGTGTGGTTAGTTCCTAACCTGGTGTCAGAAATTTTCTGCCACCCATGGGGCCTCTGACATAGTGTCGAGAAATATCCCTCGCGCATGTTGCTTTCCTCACGATGTTTTTACTCACCGAAGCAAGTGATAATTATACAATACGCACATGAATCCGAAAAGTCATAGGTGTTACAGTGGAGGGGGATTTGTTTTCAATAAAACAATCGAATAGAATTCTTCGTCATCTTCCAGCACTTATACCATGTTACTTGGAATCGGCGCAACATGTTTTCTTCTTCAATTCTACCCTGTCAACCGTCAGTAAATCATTTACACCTTTTTCTTTCATAATATCATTCCTCACACAATCCATTAATAGTTTTCTTGATCATGATCAACAGTTCACCGATCAACGTGCGCATAGACGGGGATAAAATACACTATGTCCAAGAATACATCTACTTGGGCCAAGTAGTCTCCTTCCAGGCGAGACAAGATAAAGAAGTGGCGAGACGCACGAAAAACGCCTGGAAGAGCTACTGCTCCATGAAAAAGCTATTCAAGGGCAATTTACCCAACCCCTTAAAATGAATAGAAAATATAACATTGTTTGAAATTTGAATAAATCCTTGACTAGTTAATTAGTATTAAGAATCCCAATGAACCAGATCTTTACGATGTTTTAAACCACGAGCCAGTTTCTCTCTCTTTGTATTTCAGTTTGTTTCAAACTTTTGTTCTATGATTACAAGTTCCCTGAAATCTGCATAATTGAGTTGACGACGCTGCCGTCATCAAAATGAAGGAAAGATTTCGTTGCGTACAAAATACCGTATTACTTTGATATCTCCAACATTTGCTTAACCAAGCCAATTACTCATTTGTATAAAGTAAGCTTTGGTTGGTTTCTTTTGTTTTTTTTTTCTTCCTTTTCTTTTGCGATGAGACCTTTCATTTATTGTGAATAATCTGTGTATTTTTGTAGATTTCAGAGCTTTTGTAGTTGAATTTTATAAACCATTTCTGGTTTCATCTGCCTAGCCTTTTCCCAACTATGTTGGTCGCCTTGCAGTCTAGCCGGATGCCGCTGAATACTAGTACTTTACACGGAGCGACACTGCCTATCTGACATCCACAACCCAGTTAGTACTCGTACCATTAAACCGTTTCCACTTCAAAAAATACTTTCAAACTTATTGAAATAAGGCCATACAGAAATGACAGCATGGTTTGCGAAAGAGGCTGTGCGATTGGTTGTTATACGCTGCGTGTCGCTGGTTCAATTCACGTACGGATCAAATATTTGTATGGCCTACAGGTGGTCGTTCCGGGTCTTGCTGTTCATGTATGAGAGTTTAAGTGTTTGTAAGCGCATCCACGATACAAATTTCCTTGATTAGAGCAATTTTTTGAAGTTAAAACTTCTTTCTTTAAGGACGTTGAGCTCTTTTGAAAGAAAAAAAAACATGGAACACGCGTGACCGTCACCCCCCTAACGCTTCGTATGACTTTTACGAGTTTTTACATATATCGGTAGTCCCCATAGACTGCCCCGCATGTTTCTTTTAGGTCCATGTTCACCAAAAAGATAACAATCTGATTATCTAAAAACAGCTGTCACTGTGACATGTTCCCATACAAAAATGTGTTTTAAACACATCTTAAACAGCTGTTTTTAGATAATCAGACCGTCATCTTTTCGGTGAACTTGGACCGTAGTCGGTGATGATTTGAATGCTTGAAAGAACCGTATGAAAACGTTGTAAGATTTTTGTAAAAGTTAACTGCACGCGAATGTCAGAACTAAATTAATACAAAACATTTTGATCACTGTTAACTTAATAAAAATCAAGATTGAAATTCGAAGCAACCATTGGGACAATTAATTACGATTCAAATTATCTACAAGTGTTTGGTAAGCACTTAAGATTTGTAATTAAAGTAAGAATTGAAGTCGTTATTTGTTTTCAGAAACAGTAGTGGTTTGCTAATAGGACATGAATGTGGATTGATGGAGAGGGAGAGAAAGGCCAAAGAAAAGATGAATGAATGGTGGGGTTTTTAGTCTGAATGGACCACAATGAATGGACCGCGGTCCGTTCAGATATAGACAAAAAATGTCTACGTCCAAACGGACCAGGAAACGGAGTAGAGGAAGACCAAAGAAACGATGGATGGACTGTGTAAAGGATGATTTAGCAAGAAAGGAAGTATCTGATAAGATGACGACTAATAGAGAAGTACCTACCGAAGAAAATGCCAAATAAATTGGGAAAAGTGCAGGACAGTCTGTTGATGAAAGAATTTAGTAGGTAAAAAGTGAATATTTTTGACTGCCACTAAGAATATCGTCACATATTACAACACACCTGCTTGTTAAACGGTACTATTCATTAAAATCGCCTAAAGTATTTTCCGTCGTTCAAAACGCAGAGAAGACCCACTCGTCTACATTCACTTACAGCGGTTGCTTCTAACCGCGGCTTAATTTATTGCTGGCCGCTAATGAAAACATTATTTATGATCTCTTAACCCCTCTCACCCCCTCACTCACTGCATGCGTATAAATCTAGCCGGATAACCCTTTACACACGGTTCTTAGAATGGGATATGTGGGGTGAGAATTTGTTGCAACTTGTATGTTAGAAGGTAGATAGATTTATGGTGGGGTGCAAACACAGGGTGTAAACAGACTCTTCACAGAGCCGTCAACCAAGCATTCTGTATATCAAAACTAAGTAACTGTACGCAAACTTTTTTGTTGGGAACTTACTTTTTTTAACCCCCGACGCCAAAACGACGGTGTGTTATAAGTAATTTGACGTGTCTGTGTGCGTGAGTGTGTTTGTCTCTGCGGCATCGTAGCTCCCGAGTGAATGAGCCGATTTGATTATGTTTTTTTTTTGTTTGAAAGATGAATTAGTCGGGAGTGTTCTTAGCTATGTTTAATGAAAATCGGTCCAAAATGGCCGCCGCCACAAAATGGCGGATAGCATATTTTTTCACAATTCCCTCAATATGGGTATAAAAAAAAACAGCTTGATTAGTAAACTACTGTAACACTGATAAATTAAAAATCCAACATGGCCGCCACCAGAAAATGGCGAATAAACGAATTATTTTAAATTTAACTTTTAGTACATTATGTGTCGGGGGTTTATTGAATTTTAAATTTAATTTACTTGTTTTAGTTGAAAAATTCCGTTTTTTGGTAGGACGTATTGTAATGCACTTAAAACATTGTGCTGATGGTTTGAATAGTACGGGGTTGTGAAGATGTTTAAAGTAAAAATCTTCCATTAATAGTATATTTTATAACGAGGGACTAAACGAAGCCATTATATACCCGAGGTGGTTTGACTCCCGAGTTTGCGAGGGAGTCATTAAAAAGCGAGGGTATATTAAGTTGGCGTTTAGTCTCGAGGTGCAAACTGTACTTTTCACTTCGAGTGCGAGAAAAATAGTCATTTAAAACCGAACAAAGGAGATGTTTGATTTTGGGCCACCACTATGTACACTACATTGATAAATAGGAAAAAAATAGAGGAATTTAATAAAAATACCAATAAATTAATTTAAAGAGGGGTACAGGCGTACATAAATTAAGTTTTTTAATAAGATAACCCTATTTTGAGGGCAGCCATGGCAGTTGTGTGACATGACGTTTGACGACTTTGACAGTTTTAAGAAGTGACGTCTTTGATTCTGTCTTTGCTTTAGTTTGGATTGGATGTGTTGAATCAAATGTCATTGTCAAAATGACATTGTTGGTTTATGCTGCTCTGATCCACCATGTTTAATTTTATGTTGTGTTGCTCTCCTTGACCAAGTTAATTTGAAAATACATTGAAACGAAGTGAAATTAAAGAAAATTAACAATAAAAGACGGTTACTGTAATAAACAGCGATATTTACATATAGTGTACATAGTGCTGGCCCAGGCTCCATACATTTCTGGAACATCTCCTTTACACTCGACAAAAATTCTGAACTGAGCGGTCAGATTTTTCTTCTATCAGGTCAGTCACAGATTATTTAAAACAATGAAGATGATCCACACTCCACAGATAATAAAATTAGTACCTACATTACTGCAGCGGCTAGCAACTGAGGCATTGCACATACTTTTCAAAATCAACGATGCACACAAACAACAATAATTTTTCTCGCGTTGAAGAGTTAATTTGTTTTTTTTTTTTCAATAAACCGCTTTCTATTTGCAAGCCAATTCGAAATTTAAATAATACCTTTGATCAACTAAAAAAAAAGCAAAAAAAAAAAGTTAGTGTTTTGTGACCATGTTTCAGAGTAAAAGATCGTTCGTAGGGCTATAATGGCGTACTTTTAGAGCATGAGAAGTGAAAAAACATGTTGCCCTCGTGGGTTGAATTTTGATTTTTGGTGTTATTGGGTTTTTTCATCAGGTATTATGGTATAACATAAAGATTGTAGGCGTAATGTCATGCTATTTTTCTAATGGATTAAAATACTGTGATTTACTAGTCTTTGGCAGCAAAATTGACAGACAATCATCAGTCATCCTAGTTGCAATGATCTTGAAAAAAAATAAAAACAGAATCCCAAACTGGAAATCCTGAGCTGCCAGCATTTAGACTGTTTTTGATACCAGACATGCAACAAACTACATACCCTTATAAATTGCTTTTGAACTTTTCCGAGTAACATACGATTTTACAATGGACGGGTTAACGCAATATTTTTTGTAAGAACAATGACTTACCTCAAAAGGCCCGTACGTTAATAGAGGCAGTGCTGAAGATGACCAAGCCACACAAACACCAGCCGCGAACGCACCAAGATTCACTGCAAAGCGAAAAATAATAACAATATAGAAGAGAAAAACTTCAACTGTACCTATTTTCCCACACAATCATCTGCCTAGCCTTTTCCCAACTTTGTTGGGGTCGACTTCTAGTATATCTGGATCCAACTGAATACCAGTATTTTACATAGAGACTGCCTAATGACCACCACAACATAGTTAGTACTGGGTAAGAGATGACACCTGTTGGTAAGACTTTAGGGAAACTGACTTTCTGTAACGACCGTCAAAAATCTACGGTTCTATCAGTGAGAAAACTCGGTATGTAATGAGTGGTCACCCACCTAGGGCAGCTTTTTTGCCACGAACTTCTTACTTTCTCACACATTAAGATAACATAATTGAACTTAAAGTACTTATGGAGAGGACTATGCACGGAGTTTCCTTGCGTGATCGAATCAGAAATGAAGACATCCGCGCATTATTAAGTTTCGCACCAGTGATTCTTGCAGTTAGAATACTCAATGATGTCTCCCGGCATTTGGATAATATATTTTCTTGTTCTTTGGCGGAACTCCAGAGGGTGACACTTAGCATGTTGTCTACTGTGTAAATTGTGCATCTACCCAGACCCGTTAGTTGGGACTGAAAAATTAGCTATAATGACTAGTTTTGTAAGCTTGGGTTTTACCTGTTAAAACAAATGTATGTGTTTATGAATAAAATAAATAAATTAGTAGTCGAACGCACACAGCGTAAAATTAAATCTCACCAATCCCAGTAGCGATGTACTGCGTAGTGATGCCAGACGTGTCTCGTTTGATGTCCGGCACCGTATCCATCCGCCGTAACATCTTGGTGTTCATCCCATTCCTGTTTTCTGGTTCTCCTGTCGGCTCATTCTGTGCCGCGGCTGCCTCCGCGTCTACTGTTGAAGTGCTTTGCTCGTCCACTGCAAAAGAAACATATTTGAGTTGTAGAACCTAGGCGGCTTAACCTAAAGGTCGACCCGAGCGGCTCATATGCAATTTATCACAAATCACTGCTCACCACAGCTATAGTACATAAAGAGATCAAGTGCATTATACAACAAGAGGATAGACCGTTCTAAGTAGACGTTTAGTGAAATAACTAGAGGGTCTAAAAAAAGGAAAATAATATCAGCGATAACAATGATGGGCAAGTCAAAAATTAGTATGATAGGCGTCCAAGAAATTCTGTTCTTTATAAATGAGTTTATTATATTCACCATCTTGCTGCCCTTGTTCCATGTTACTTGGAGTTGGCACAAAAAGATTTTTTGCTTCCATTCTCCCTTGTCACCATCAAACTATCGTTTACTCCTTTTTCTTTCATATAATTCCACACAATGCATTCAACTTTTCCATCCGTCAACACTCCTAAAGTCACATGCGATTTGTCCCTCCTCATCACTTGAGCACTCCATGATCATCGTCTATTATCTTTTCTGTGATTGCTTTTCAACTTTCAAACTTGCTTTTATGAAGGATATAAAAAACCTCTTAACGAAGCCGTAACTAGAAAGTTCCCAGATATTGTGGGAAACAAAAAAGGATGAGACTTGTTCTCATCTATCTTTATATTGCCCAGCAATAATTTTAGCGTAGAGTTACTTTGTTTGATGTACAGAATACTTGGTTGACGGCTTCGTGATGAGTGTGTTTACACGCTCTGCCGTCCTATAACTAGAAAGCCGTTAAGCCCAAAAAGTTGTTTTTGAGAAAATGGCAAAAAACGCGCGAACCGTTGTTTCTCAAAAACTATAATACTTAGGTTAATGATTGTTGCACACATCGATTGATATTTCTTTCTGTTTATCGTAAAGAATCTTTTCCGTTCAGAAACTCTTTTTAATTAGTTTTAATATTACTTTTTCTTCTTTTGTTAAGCATTTAATCTAGATATTGCACCTTATTACTGTACTATACGGCCGTTAACCATACTTTAGCGGCTTTTTAGTGAAGTATTTTATTAAAAATTTTAAGCTTCATAATGTTCGCTAAATTTGTTCAGAAATACTTAACTAAAAAGTTGTTAAGTAACATAACTGCTTTATAGCCATGACATTCATTTCGATTTAAATTTGAAAAACTTTCCTAATGAGCGGTTACGGGACTTTAGATGCTTTTAAGCTAATTGTTGCCAATGTTATCTGGGACTTTGGCAAAATCTTAACAACTTTACTTAACTAAAAGGTGGCTAAAACCGTATCGCTTGGGGTTAACTTCTTTTTAGTTTAGCATTCATAGGGGAATATGTGAAAAATTAAAGAAAATCAATAAAAAATCAATCAATCAGTATATTTCAAAATTAAAAAGTAAATGAAAGGTTATACCTGAAAATGGCAATAATCAACTAATAACTAATTAAGACCTTACAGATCATGAGATCACAATTTTCTATGGCAATATACTTAATTTACGTTCTCACTAAATTATTTTAATAAATGAAGCTTACATTATATCAGTCTATCAGTCATGAGGTAACTTCAGGCTTAATGTATTTTAATATTTTCACAAATAAAAGTAATTATCAAATAGTAAAAAATATGGGCTCTGAAAAAACAATAAAACCAAACAAACAAAAAAAAACATAAACAATTCTAAAAACACTTTTCAAGTGTACAAATTAAATTTATCAAACCTTAATCTTACCAATAATATAAACTACCTTTTGTTAATTTAGTCTTTATTAAAACACTTATTACTTAGTGACTCTTCTGTGACTGGATTTTTGATGATGTTCATTATTATCACCAATAATCGGTAAATTGTTCCAGAAAAACATTTTATGCTTGGGTATTATCGGTGATAATGTTTTAATTATATTTAATTTTCGTTCTCTTTTTTGTACTTTTTCACGTTCATCAGTAGTAAAAATAGAATAACATTTTTTAAGGCATTTATTGTCACAGCCATTTTTTATTTTATATTGACATTGTTTTTGATACTGTTTCTCTAGTTTTCGTTGGTTTAGGGTCGTGCTATATTTTTGTCGTTTAGGTGGTAGGTTGTTTGATTCTTGGGTAGCCTGTTCTGAAGCAATATCTGTTGAAACGGCAACAGAAAAGTTCGCATCGATGGTCATACGTCGTTTCCGTAATGGCAGACTATTGGATGTAATGGTTTCCATTGAGTGACGTCGAAGAGGTTTTGGCTTACATTGAGCAATGAAATTTGTAGTGTTTGTTTTTTTGGAACGTTTTGTTGTACTTTTGGGTTTTTCTGTTTCAATATCTTCATCTGTATCGTCACTTATTGGATCATCTTCAATGGGTTTGTAGTTTTTATCTTTGACAGAGTCATCAGAATCGTAATCACCATCATTCGATTTTATAGGGGATAACGTAAAATCCTGCACAGGACAATCTATTGGCATCGATTCTGCACAAAACAAATTCAAATTTGCCTCTTGCTGAGCTTCTGTCATTACGGATAGGATATCGAGCGGAGGACTATCTACTGACATCGATTCTGCATAAAACAAATCTGCTTCTTGCTGACCTTCTGTTATTAGAGGTTGGGTGTCAAGCGCAGGTCTATTTATTAGCATCGATTCTGCACAAAACAAGTCTGCCTTTTGCTGAGCTTCTGTCATTACGGGTTCTGAAATATGCGGTATACATGATCCTTTCAAAGTATGAATAACATTATGTATGTCATTAAAATGATATGAGGTTGCTGTGGTCTGTGTCTCACAAAAATAATGAAAAAATTCGGTAGTCATAGAATAACTCTTTGACGTAAAGACTGGCAACAAAGTCGTGGGTATTATTTGGCAATGTTCTCATACCTGCGGATGCTGCGCATTGTTCGGGGTTTATGATACATGTACGAGTACGATCATTTAACTGCTGGTTTTCAGTATTTATATTCGCTAGGCTCATAATATTTTGGATCCTTTGAGGGATTCCGGATCGCCTGCAATTAAATATTGAGCTATGTAGTGAACATAATTATTGTACGAAATCTCGAAAACATTTATCCCTACACATGTTGTATCTATCTACGTAACCGTGAATCATGTAATATTCTTCGCCAGGTAAGCGAGTCGTAAGAGGTGTCGAACGTGAAAAGATACCTAATTGTCGAAAAATGACAACAGGCTCGCCACATGGGACTTAACAACGGTACGGACTCCAGTAAACTGATAACACTTCTGCTTACCCCTCCGGGGATCGTAAACGTGAGGTTATGCATGTATGTAGGTAGGTACCTATCTATTAGAAACTCTAGCAGTAGGAATTTATTAAAAAACAGTATACCTATTCTCGGGAGAATAGTGGATTCTCCCGAGAATAGGTATACCTAATATTTAGTTTTAAAACGAAGAATATGATTGCCAAAAATCTTCAGTTTAGAACAAATCAAATGTAAAAGAACTAATTAGCGAACAAACAGATGACGCCAATAGTGTTTGTTTTGTACAATAGAGATTATTAAAACTAATAATAATGTTAATAATTTGGTTTAATTATTAGGTTGTAAACTTACCTTGTCATACCGTGGCCCGACATATCGTAATTTTGGCGGGATCACGGAGCGACGTTGTACACGACCGTGGCAGTTGGCGCTTCGGATGGAAAGATCGTATGCGACGGGGTGGCGGACGGCGAAGGCGCGCGGGCCGGGCGGCTGCCGCTGCACCCCGCTCGCCCCCGGAGTGAACGCAGCGCGAGAGTCGGCAAACTGCCTTTTAGTTATGTAATGAGGCTTAACTGCTTTATAGCTAAGCATGATTTAATTTTTTATCACCGTATTCATCAAACAGGCAAGAATTATTGTCAAGCAAAGTATTGTGAGAAATTTACAGAATTAAATGCTTATCTAAAAAAGCGTTAAGGGCGGGTAACTGCAAATAAGTTAAGTTTTTCACCGAAACTGTTGTTTAAATGCTTGACTAAAAAGCAGTTATAGTCCTTTTACGTCTCTTTAGTCAAGAATAATCAGATAACGTACTTTTAGTTGAGTAGAAGGCCAGAAAATAATCACCAAATCAAGCAGTTAAAGTATTTTAACGTACATTTAGCGAAGAAGTGCGGGTTAGACGCTATCAAGTGATGGAATCATCAAAAATTATGTTACTTAACGGCCTACAACATTTTCATATCTCTGGAACTATTTATGTTCTTAAAATGTTTCTTAGACAGAAAGATAGAGAATTTTGAACTCTATCGGTTTCTATTAAAAAGTAAAAAAACGACATTTGAGGGTTAACGGCTTTCTAGTTAAAGGACGGCAGCGCTGTATACGCATTTCTTACTTTAACAAATGTTTTGAAATGATTCAAATAATTTTCACTTGCCTAGGCCCTCGGGTATTAGTTTAATTACTAGTTTTGATCATGTTTTACCGATTTAATTCGTAATTGCTGGTAAACTTAGTCACTACATAATATTGCATTTATTTTGTAGTCAGTGTATTTAAAGACGTCCAAAATGTCAATACCAATCTAAAAGTAGACGAAGATAATTACAACGATGACATCAAATATTCTAGATTGCCACTTAGATAGTCAAAGACAACATTAAGTAGCGGTCAGAATAATGGACTGACGACCTAGTTGAGGTCGTGCGGTGGGACTGACTGCATGCGACTCTAATAGGTTCGTGTGACATTTTTGAAGTGAAAACTTCTTTAGCTGCGTCGGGCACTTTGGAGTGAAAAAAAATCATGGAACTCGGGTGACCGTCACCTAACGCTTCATAGCACTTCTGTAGGTAGTCCCCAAAGACTACCCCGCATGTTTTTTGATGCCCTGAGTCCTTCGACTGGTTTGTGGTTTTCATTTGAGTTTCAGGGCCTCGATTCTGCTATTACAATAGTGTCAAAATAGTCGATCATTGATTTCATAATGGTCAAGTTCTGTCAAGTTTTGACAAGTTTGTTAATCTACTAATATAATGCCGCTATTATGACTTCTCAATGGTCAACCACTGACTCTCCATTGAAAGAAATATCATAGAATGGTTATCTCGTACATGAAATTTGGCATGAATAAATGTTCGCATTTAATAGTAGATTTCAAAAACCATTTGTACTAAGGGTTTTATAATAATGGCAATAGTACAATGCCATTAAAACATAATTTTATTACGAGACCATTGACCGACTAATGATCGACCATTGTGAATTTAGCAGATTACGAACTACAAGCAAAATGACAATGGGATGGGAATGGAATCGTGTTGGAGTGGCGAATTTATTAAAATAGCAGAATTGGGCCCCAGGTCAGGCAAAGAATAGGTTGGTTATTCTATAACTGATTGTCTAAGGCCATCGCTCAGCCGTGGGATGACGCAGACTAACAGTTTCAGTAACTGCCTCAGATCCCGGATTTGGATCAGGTCGATAAATAGCAAGCAGTGATACGAGTAGTCTGGTGTGACCGTTGAACCTAAGACACGCACGAACCGTATAAATATTGTTTCGGTGAAGGAAACCAGCATGAATGAGAGATATTTTTAGAGCGCATGTAAAATCAAATCAGAGGCCCATGAGAGGCATAAAAAGTCTGAAAAAAGGCACTAACTACATGAAAAGGAAATTTATGGTTAAATGTAAGTTAATTTTGTAGGTGTATTAGGTATTTGAATATGATTTTTTATTAAATGCTTTCCATATTTTTGTTCTATAATCACCATAGTAAACTGAAAACGAAACACTCCTCAATCTCCAGATTTTATTATACAATCTCGAAAAATAGTGTAAAGTAAACCTTAAAATACCTACGTGTCATAGAAACCATTGTCGACAAGTCCTTGTAAACTATTTGCCGGCGCCACACAAGACGCCACAAATTGCTACTGCTGGCTTGAACCACTGAACTTGGCTACACTGCAATTTAAGTAGACCGAATAAGCGATAGACTTGGCTTGCTTGGAATTAATATCCAATTATTTTTGTATTAAAAAGTTAAGTAAGGTGCAGTTGTTACAGGTAGTTCAGTGTCTGTCAATCAGTCTTACCAAGAGATATCGTATTCATCATCATCATCATCATTATCATCAGCCTTTAATGTGGATCGCGGGCCCAGTGTGGATTAGTAGATGTCACATCACTTAGATTTTTTTTTGGTTCTAGGACATGCCGGTTTCCTCGCGATGTTTTCCTTCACCGTTTTGAGAGCTGTGGCGATGGAATAAATTACATAAAGTAATGGGTACCAACCCACGACTTACTGCTCGTAAGTTGGGATCGCTACCACTGGGCCACCGCTGCTCGCCATATAGATAGATAGACATCGTATTAACTAGTAATAACTGGGTTGTGGAGGTCAAAATAAGACAGTCGATTCATGAAAAATATTGGTATTCAGCTGCATCCAGTTAGACAGTTGATCTTGAGACATTGTGAACAAGTTAGGCAGGTAATGATGATTTTATTTAAGAGGTGTGACTTTGAAAGTATAAGCTGAGCTGAGACATATCTATTCATTAGTAGATCGAGGAAGCGAAACATTTGGCTGACTTGGATGTAGTCATTTGTTTTAACGGTGTGACTGAGACAGTATGATTTGAAGAGAGGCGGACTCTGTTGAGTTTCGTCATAATATTTAATACTAGCTGATCTTCGCGGCTTTGCTTGGGCACCGCAAAAACATAGCATAAGCCCAAATCTGGGTGGTAGAGGTCATAAAGACAATCACTCGATGAAAGACATTGGTGTCGATTCTGTTGTGCACAAACTAAACTTAATTTAGGCTATTTTTTTCTCTTTAATGAAACGAAAAAGAGACGGACATAATTTAGAGCTGTCAAATTTAATTGGAACTAATATTTCCATACAAATGAAGGGTGCACGTGTAAATACATGTTGACTTAAAACATGGTGAAGCGCAAGGCATAAACTAGTTTGGCATCTCTAACTTATTCGTTCGTTCATAGCTATACTCGTACGTTCTAACTCGTACGTTCATAGCTATAGCCGTCCTTTTCACACACTGCATTTTAGTAAAAGATAGCAATAACCTAATTAAGTTGTTTGTGCACAACAGAATCGACACCATTGGTATGCGGCCGCATCTGGTTAGACTGGAAGTCACCCCTAACATAATTGGTGAAATATGACGTATTGCGTATTGTATACTTGCTTTGGTGGAGGAAAACAACGTGGGGAAACCAGCATGCCTGAGAAATATTTCTTGACGGTATGTTAAGCCAAGTCAGAACCCTTGGGTGGCATAAAAGCTCTGACACCAGGGTGCCAATTCTGTAACTTAACGTTAAGCAACACGCCATTGACACTCTGTCGACACACTATAGACATTATGTTGCCACTGTTGCAAATTTGGTATTCTGCAAAAACTTCAATGGCGTTTCAGCGGTGTCTCAATAGTGTATCGATAGTGTGGCAGTTCGATAGACACAACTGTCAAATACACTTAAAATATTTACAGACTACCGTAACTTTGGCCATCATGATGACATTGACAGATTGTAGTGGAGCAGAATACCAATTTACAACAGTATTTCTATGGCGTTTCAATGGCACTACAGTCGTAAGTCAATGACCATAAAAAATGTAGAATACCAAATGTCAATGATTAGTCTATTGAGACACTACTGACACACTACCGACACACTATTAACGATGGTTATTTTACAGAATTGGGCCCCAGGTTATGTACTAACCACACGGTAAATAAAAAGACGGATGGTACAAACGATATAATCTTCCTAGTGTACCTACTACAAAATAAACAAATGAAGTTCAATATGAGAACTTCTTAATTAATTATGTAATAAAAATATTATGTACTATCTCATTTGTCGTGTCTGCAACAGATAGCAAAAGTATTAAGTGTAAACAATTATGTATTTTTGAAACATCACCTTACGTGATAACGTAAGTTATAGGTATAAGAAAACAATTCTGCATGTAATGATAAAAAAATCCTATGCTGACTCCGAAACGAAACGATAAGGATTTTCAAACCTTATTTCTGTTTCGAAAAAGTAATACGTTTTTTTTTACTAACAATTCTTTACTCTTTTTTATAAACTTTATTTATTTTATTTTAATTGACAGATAAAGGTCATTGACGTTCTTAGTGTCAACCTTGAAGTTTATAATATAAAGCAATAAACTTCAAAGTATGATGTTAATCTTGTTCTATGAGTGGCAAAATAAATTTTACATTTTAGCCTAATCTCTGACATCACGAGTCAAAATTTTGAAATTATTTAAAATCCACTGCAGATTAGAATACTAAAAATAATATTGAAATGAATAGCTTATAAACAGTGGCCCAATCTACACGACAAAAAAATGAAAAAATGCCCGAAAACAATGTTGCATACCGAATTGTACCAAGACGTCTGATAATCGAATTATGTAAGTTATTTTGAATGGTTTTGACAATCGAATTATGTAAGTCATTTTGAATTGTTTTGAAAACTTTCCTTATAGTAAGAGAAAATAAAACAAACGGATAACCTAGGCCATGTTGCTGTAAAAATCTAGATACAAGCGAAGTTGTTACACACCTCCTTTCATGTTTGCAGTATAAAAAATCTTCCATTAAGGCAACTACAAGAGCTAAATGCGAGTTTTACAATGCCTGAAAGTATTAAAGTGAATTTTGTTTATTACAGTGAATCATAATTAGGTACTTAACTGTGATAAATAAAACCAGAAAAATATATGACATTCTTCAGGATATATGCTAGTATCATAGTGTTTTGAAAACATAATACACTTAATTTTACTCGATAAAAAAATCATGAAATCTCTAAAAACTTTTTCAATAAAAAAAAATATAAGTACTAAAATACATACGATCATTCTGATTTTTTGGCAAATAATTCTACAAGCATCATATTAGCATCATACTGTTTTATTTTTTTAGTCCAATCCATAGATTCTTGTAAATTGATTGAAACCACTCATTTCGCAATATTTAATTGGCCCGCAGTGACTAACGTAACAACCACTTTGAAGTGCAAGCTGATTTGAACTTTATTCTACCAGTTCTTCAGACGAAGTTTGAACCACCACAAATATAGTTGCTAATTTAGCTCATGTAGTCGCTTTCACTCTCATTACTAAGATCACTCTTTGTAGTTCACTCACCTACTAAAACAATTGCCGAATTATAATAAAGGGTAGGTGAGGGTCGGGGCCAACACCTTAGAACGAAAATTACAAGACCAAAATTTCTAAATAAAAAACTTCATTTTGGACCTGAAAACCCGATTTATTTTCAATTCATTTCCAAATAAGTTTTTAAGTTGGTTTGAAATCAATAAATAGTTGAGTTATTAAGTTGACTAAACAGTGACGTCACAGCGTGCTACTCGTATTGCCATACAAAATCTAAGAGAGAACCGCGTTTTCACAGCTCTTAATCATCTGCCTGCCTTTTCTCAACTATGTTGGGGTCGGCTTCCAGTCTAACCGGATGCAGCTGAATACCAGTATTTTACATGCAGCGACTGCCTATCTGACCTCCACAACTCAATTAATACTGGGTAATACGAAACCACGTAGTAAGACTGGTGTCAGACTTTTTGGGCCACTGACTAGCTGTAACGACTGCCAAAGATGGACAAATGACAGCCGGGACCAACAACTTAACGGGCTTTCCGAGGCACGGAGGAAACTCGGTATGTGAGGGTGGTCACCCATCCATAGACCAACCTAAGCAAGCACGCCTTAACCTAAAGTTCCGTTATTATTTGGCCACGAGTATGCTAATTGATTGGTGTGTTTTCTACTCTATTAAAAGTGTTTGCGAGAAATTACTTGCTTCGCCGCCTCACATCCACCAAATCAGATAAAATAATGAGCAATTAAAGTTTATTTTATAACATACTCGTACATAAACCATAAAGGAATTAGTTACTTCAATTTCGCAAGGTCTACCGAAGTCATAGTCTATGACTCACGATCCTAGCGTTTCCTGTACTCTACAAGATTATAGCGTATTGGAAAAGATTTTACTTTTCCATTTATTTTTATAAGACTTATAGAACAAAATCATGACACTATTATTGGTAACTTTTTAGCTCAATTGCGTAGGAATGGATGCAAGTCGTTACCCACGATTTACTCCAGGAAACTTACTAACGGCCGTTTTCAATAACTTACTTACGTATAATTGTTAGTTAATATGCCTACGTTTCGTAGCTGTCGGTGTTTCTATAAACAAAGTTAGCTTGGAATATCCTACGTCGCCTACCTCTCACTTGGAGGACTGTGATTCATAGCAAAAACAAAGAAAAAAATTCTGTGACGTTTTGCTTTCAACGCACGGTCCGTAAGCTAAAATGTCAAACAGTTAGAGATAGCAATCTTCCGTTACCTGTTAGTAACTTATTGAAAATGACCGATAGGGTAGTTGGATAAAAGTAACTTATATTTTGATCCCGAGATCTAAGAATAACCTAGATAGATCTATAAACAAAAATTATAGTGGAAAAATAAAATTTACTGGATAATTTGAAAAAAGAGCACAACCATGTCACTCCAATTTCAAATTTTCGAAAATTTTCAAGTCAGCAAGAAAGCTATCAAAAAAAGTTTCATTGTTAATGATGGTGTCCGTGAAATTTTTCTAACCTCCTTAAAGCAAAATAACACAATTGTTTGACACATTTCATTTTGTAAGTACCTATGAGTTTATTGCAAGTAAGTAGATTATGTTTCCAATGCTTTGCCTTGATAAACTACATAGATACCTATACCTACCTACTTGGCCTTAAGATTCGTGAGTTTAAATAGTGTTGATAATTTCTTATATACATAAACGGGTTCAAAAGATACGTTTTTGAAAACACAAAAAATGTTAAAATTGTTTTTTTTTTCTTATCAGTATGTAACTTGGTATGACTTTGACCCACTGTCGATTTTGAATTTCATTAATTTAATGTTCAAACTTTTAATAATTATCTATTCACCTAAATTAAGCAAATTTTGTTGCTAGTGAGAAATAGGTTAAACGACAAAAAAATAATAATTAGTCCGTCAGTAGATTATCAACAATTATTTGATCCGTATTTTTTCTTTTGTTAAGTACATAAACCAAAATTGACGAAGATTCGACGCTTTAAATTCTCAATACGTCACGCCTTGGTATAATTTTTAGCGAATTCTGACGTCCCGAGCCCCCACTTCCAAGTTTTGATACGTTTTATCTTTGTAAATATTCATTGATTTACAAAAACAAAAAAAACGTGTCCATTATTTTCCAATATATACTATCGTTATGCCTATTCTAGAAAAACCAAATACCACTTACCTGAGAATCGAACCCCTGAGTCCATGCTTAGCGTTCTTCCAACCACTACACCAACGAGACAGTAAATACACTTAAAACAAGTTCACTAACTCAAAGAGCAACTTCTCATTCACAACACACATGCATTACAGCTGTAAATAACATTATAATTACTCATATCTCCTTCCTAGTTCAGACGACACGTTACTTTATTAATATACATAAGTCCGTAGTCCATTATAATCATGTATCAATCGTTAAGAGACTGATAACAAGGTGTATAAAATAATTATGATCACCGGGTCACCCTCACTACTTCCGAGAAAAAACAAGTTCATAAGATGCTCTCATCTGTCGAGCCTTTTTTTTAACAATGTTGGGGTCGGCTTCCAGTCTAAATGGATGCAGCAGATTTTTTATTTTATATAGAGCAAACGAACTTGTGCCTAAATAGTAGCAGCCACTCGGATTTCTTCAGGTAAACCCCTTTTTGTTTTGGTCCGTGGATATCATCAAAATCTGCATAGCCTTTTCCCCATTAGATGACTTTAGAAAGTTCAAAGAAAGTATTATTGCCTATCATTTTTTTTTTTTTTTTGTAAATTTTGCGGAATTCGGGTACTTACATCAATCACTTGTTGCGCTAAGCCTCGCTTTGATAAAGTTATCGAGCCTTTTTTAATATAAACTTTTGATAATACTTACACCTACTTTTCCTTAATTTTAACGAACTTTTTGCGGTTTTCTAAAATTCCGGGAATGTGTTCGTTTTACGGTAAAAGGCATCATCAGCTGCCTAGCCTTTTCCCAACTATGTTTGGTCGGCTTCCAGTCTAACCGGATGCAGCTGAATACCGGTATTTTACATCGAGCCAATGCCAATCTGACCTCCACAACCCAGTTAGTATTGGGTAATACGATACCCGTTGGTGAGACTCGTTGTCAGACTTTTTAGGCCACTGACTTCCTGTAACAACTGTCACAGATCTGCAAATGACAGCTGGGACCATCGACTTAACGTGCTTTCCGACGCACGGAGGAAACTCGATATGTACCCCGGACTACCCCGCCCTACTCACCTATCCATCTCGGCTGTCATTTGTAGATCTTTGACAGTATTGGACTATTGGTTAAACGTGACATGGGACAACGCTCTTAATATGCAATGAACGGTCACACATCTACAATAGGCTTGTGTCCTAAAAAAATCTAATTAGTCCGTCAGTAAGATTATCAAAAAATATTTGACACGGATTTTTTTCTTTTGTTACATAAACCAAAATTGAGGAAGATACGACGCTTTTAAAATTCGCAATACGTCACGCCGTGCTATAGTTTTTAGTGCGTTGTGACGTCATGAGCCCCCACTCCTGAGTTTTGATACGTTTTATCTTTGTCAGTATTCATTGATTTACAAAAACAAAAAATACGTGTCCATTATTTTCCAATACTCTAACTGACGGACTAATTAGATTGGAAATTTATCGATGATGGAAACTAGCCTATTCGTGGAACATTGCCTTGGTAGAGGTTACTGAGAAGTAGCTTTTCAAAATAAAAACAGAAGCAGTATAATGCCTTTAAGATTCAGTTGGTTAATGTTGCCACTACAATGCTGTAGTTATTAAATTAAGTTAATATTAATAACGAAACAGTATTGTATTAGTTACAAATACTTATTTTTATAACGTTATCAGCGACATTTTTAGTCGTTTTTACGACTTATTGTACAGTTATTATAGTACATTATTATCATGTGAAGTACAACAGATAAACAGGCCACACCCACCAAATTATAACAAAGATATTTTGGCGCTCGAATGACGTTGACATTGGGGCGCTATTTGAATATGCACGGTGTCAACGAATCTTTCACGAAAACGTCAACCAAGCATTTTGTACATAAAAAATTGTAGCTGGGAAACGACTATTATTGTCTAAAATTTCATTGTAGCACTCAAAACTTTGTACTGTATTGTATTCAATGTATGTACGGGGTTCAAGATGGTATTATTTGAAGTAAAGGTTTAACATAATGAAACTTGTATTTAAAAAAAAAATGTGACAAAATTGGAACCTTCGAAGGTTCATAGGTAGGGTGGAGAACAAATAAATGATGGGATCCTTGGTACAACAGGAGCATTTCGGATTCGTTTAGGATCTTTTTACAACCTCTGGAATTGATTGAAAGAACAAGATGGCGTAGTTCTGAACTTCCGATATCCACTAAGTGCCTTTAGATCCTTGTACCAGTATAGATACTCTTAGCGTCACTAAAATAACAGCTACGCCACGTAGGAAAGAAAATTACATAATCGACCAAGTCATCACTACATTACTTTCACAGTTTTTATGTCTTGTGACTGTAGCTACATTTAATTTTCATCTTTGTTTCGAAAATTCATAAGAGCCTGTAATGCTTTGATTTTGATTTTGATCCAAAACCTTTAAGTGAAGGTATACGTAGGCGTGCCATGAATGATGAATGATTACATAAATGTTACTAGAGTTTTTTTACCGCTGGAGTTTTTCTAAAAGGGACTACAGGACCGAAATTAGCAACTCTATTTGTGGTGGTTCAAACTTCGTTTGAAATACTGTTAGATTAAAGTTCTAATCAGCTTGCAAAGTGGTTTCTACGTCAGTCACTGCGGGCCGAATAGTGCGAAATGAGTGGTTTCGATCGATTTACAAAAAATCTTTTGATTAAACTAAAAAAATAAAACACTATGACGCTAGTATGTTGCTTGTAGAATTATTTGCCAAAAACTCAGAATGACTTTTAGTATGGGTTTACTCGAAGAAATTTTTAGAGGTAATTGTTCTTCGTGTTTTTTTATCGAGTAATATTAATTGTATTATGTTTTCAAAACACTATCATACTAGCATATAATATCCTGAAGAACTTTAATCTTTTGGGTTTGTTTATTGGGTGTATCATATACTTTCAGGCATTATAAAAGTCGCGTTTAGCTCCTGTAGTGATATACTCGAACATGATATAACATCACGCTTGTGATACCCAATGGGTTTGTAAGAGGTGTATCTTTTAGTACATCCTACGTTTAACACTACAGTACACGCGCGGCCTACTATAGTAGACCAGGGTAACTCTTTTTCCAATAACTTTTTAGTATAGCGCGCTAGAAACTAGTGATTCCAGGTAAGCCTCGTCTGGTATATTTGTCACAACCTCAGTACCCCGCGCGACCCCGCGCGACGCACGCGCAAGCAATTTGGCGCCAAAACCGCGGGACTACTAAAGTAGTCCGCGCGTGTATTGGTGTACCAAATTCAGGTATGTAACTTTTGATGTATTATCGATTTATAACGCTATTATATTATGCTCTAATTATTAATAATGTATTTATATGTATGTATATTCAATTGTTATTATTTATATTTAAGTTACAAATTGTAAAATGTATTTTTTTTGCTTATTTTAGTTCTTTTTTTACAGATTTATATATCCGATTACATAATGGATAATTCACAAGTGGAAAGGTGGCTGCAAGAGCTAAATACTGAAGATGAAGAAGTGATTGAGAGTGAAGATGATTTGATGAACATTGTTGGAATCAACGCTCTGGTAATCAACCAAATGAACGCCCCTGCCGAAAAAATTGTCAGGCGTAACTTTTTGTCCGAATTGGCTTTTAATTTGATAAAACCGCTTTTGATTCGCCGGGCATCCATTGAAACACTACCACGACAACTTAAATTCAGGATAGACGCTCTTTTGGGCAACACAGTTCAAGAACCCCAAGAGTCTCAACACGACTTGTCTTCAAAGATAGGACGAGTTGGTCGATGTGCACTCTGCTCGAGAGCCCGAAATCGGTCGACAAAAAAGTGGTGCAAGACTTGCAATAAATGGATTTGTCCCGATCACCAAGCAGTAGTGTGTCCTGAATGCTATGAAAACAAAGAAAATATAAATACAGTTTACTTTTAAGTTAAAAAAAAGTTACATTGATCTCAGAAGTGCCATTTTTGTTAATTTTTCTTATATATTTACTAAATTGTTGATTATTAATACTTTCTTAATTATTTTTGTTAAATGTAAGGTTCTAGGTCTAAGTTAAATAAACACCTTTTAATTTCATTTGTTGTTTTATTCAGATAATTAGGAATATACATGTTATTGATATTTTAAAATGGCCTACCATAGTAAGCCACGCGTGTACTCAAGTAAAAAAAAGGGGCGCGTGTACTGTAGTGTTAAATCCCATGTAAAACGAGCGAGCGTATAAAAATAAATAGTATCTACTAGTCACTTGAAAAACCTAATCAATATATTGAACTAACAAGAAAAACAAAATTCCCCACGTCACTTAAATCGAAAGTATCATCGCGAATAAAACAAAACATGTTATCTAGCACTGACGAAAAAAAAATCAAGGTCATGCATACAAATAAAAACAAATTCATAACACCTACTTTGGTTATTTCTAAGTACACTTGCCAACAACTGCACTAAGGTTCTTTTTTAAAACACAAATAGAAATAGTACTGTCAGAGTAGTTGCAGCGGCGACTGGATGCTCAATAACATGATCTTGATAACAGCGGACGTTGGAAACATCAAAAAAATAATAAAACAGGGGTTGAGTAACGCAGGTTGCTTGGTTTTTGTGTTTGATGATACCTCGGGCTGAATGAATGGAATGGAGATTTATTTATGTGTGATTTATTATTACAGAAGTATCTGGAATAAAACTGGGATTATGAAGTAAAAAAATATCGAAGAAACTTTAGAGTAGGTAATAATTATAAAATTGACGTATTGATGTGAACGCTCGTTGACAGAAATATTAATATGAAAATAAGGGGTATTCGTCATACTCCGCACATAGGTTTATTTTGGTGGGCTTCACTAGTAAATACATAATACCACTTCATCACCAGTATCATAGACAACGACCACTCGTAGACACAGGACGTCTCCAAAACTAGACTGCTTAGTTCTTAAAAACATAAATATCATCTGCCATCATTATCTGTTTTTTTTTGACGCTGGGAAAATATGCATTACGCATACCCTCCCCTCGGGGGATGAGAGGGCTATGTGGGACTCCCCGGGTCTGACCCGGTATACCCACTAAAACAACCCAGCGACATTCCCGCTTCGTCCGAGTGCAGCGTAAGGATGACGCACGCTAGACCGTGCCGAGTCCGAGACGAGTGTCGGGCGTAGCACAGTCCATTGTCCGTTGCTCGGTAGCGGCTGAGAAGCCATGAGTGTGTTTATACAAAATTGCACGGTCGACACTCGGCTTAGACCCGACACAGTCTAGCCCGAGCCAAGCTTTAAAATGCTTTTCTAGGCACGGAGGAACCTCGATTGTTATGGGTAGTTCCCAGACCAACTAAGCTAAGCGTGGCTTAACCTGAACATCGATCCGAGTGGCTGTTATTATTTGGCCACGAGCTCCTCATAAAAAAACATGTATCTGGAAAAGACTCTTCTTTGCTTAGAACCTATAACATTAAGTTCAAATATTTTCTTCCCTAATACCGCCCAAAACAGATCAAACAACAGGTGTGAACCAATTTAAAAATACGCGAAAACAACTTGTTACACCGAGTTTATAATAATTTTGTTTGTACGCCGCCATCTTTACTTTTGATAATTTTATACAATTTCGCTTTGGCTTCGGAAACTTTGCTTTAATGAAAATTGTAAAGGAACCGGTAATTTATTTATTAATTGTCGATGAACGATCGTGTTTTTGAAACGATGGTTATTGGGGTTGGTAACATTAGTAAAGAATTTTCCAGGAATTTTGTTTGACTTTTGACCCAAATTTTAAAAATAAAGTTTTGAACATCGTCCGTCGTTTCCTACTTTTTTTCGCGTAACTTGGCAACTGAAACCTACAATAAAAAAACCAATTAGTTTCTATCTAAAGGATGGATCAGTAGCAATTCGTTTTTTAGCCCCGAAGTCCTGAATAGTGTCATACTATGTCAATAATAGCACTGCACGCTGTCGTCCTCTCAAAAAATATTAAGGTTTTTAGTAAAACTTAAATATTTACTTTTAGTGACAGTGAAAGAGCTTTTAACAACCAGAGAGAATAGAAGCAATAACATAGCACCCAGAACTAAGTAATATCTAACTTGATTTCAAAATAGTGTCCATGGAGTTTACTGTCCATTCTTCTCCATGAGATCTACGACTTTGGAATGGGCAGGTACAGTATATTCACAGTTTGATGCTTGTAGTTGGACTGTGGGAAGCTTATTATTGACTGAGCGAAATTGCTTTGGTCTTTTTAATAAATTCTTTCCGTTTGAGTGCTATACAGGGTGTAAACAACCTCATCACGAAGCCGTCAACCTAGCATTCTGTACATCAAACTAAGTTTACGCAAAAAATAATATTGCTGGGAAACAACTTATTTTGGAGAGAAAGACCATGTTTAGTGGTAGAACTCAATGTAACACACTCAAAACATTGTGCTGATAGATGAATTCAATAGCGCGGGGATCGTGGAGGTGTTGAAAGTAAAAATGAAAATTTTAAAAACTTTTCAAACAGTTGAAAATTTGACCACCAATATCTCCGTAATTAGAAGGTTCCCAGATGGTGTACCTAGAACAAAAAAAATATCGCAATGACGGAGAGAATCAGTGACTTTCGACTTCGTTAAATGGTTTACACTAACACCCTTTATAACTAATAAAAAACCACAGCGGATTCTGAATGCACAAAATAAATGAAAGTCCTAAAAATTATGGAAAATGCAGCCCAAACCACGTATAAATCACGACCAACGCTTGCGTACCCCTGGTGCGATACCCCCGAGTCACCCCGTAACCTCCTGCCTATCTATCTTAACGCTAAACGCCCATAAACACGCACAGATAAACCCGCAATCGACGACGTGATTTTTATAAATAAAAACGTATATGTTATTGAGATATTTTCATAGGTATAATTGAATGGAGGGAGAAAAATGCGCCGGTCTTATTTACAGACATTTTATGGAGGCTCCAGCTCCTATTCAGCTGCATCCGGTTAGACTGGAAGCCGGCAGATGATGATGGAGACTAAAAGAAACATGGAAGAACTGTGACAGGTCTGGTCAGATAGTGATATTCTTTTCCCTGCTTTTTCGTCAGGAAAAGCAAGGGCCAACAAAAATAGGCAACACGGTTGGCCAACTGGCCGCTAGCGCGACTGATGGTGATGAGCATGAGGACTTCGAATCTTGAGTCGGGCAAAGCGTTATTAGGTTTTTCATTAGCAGCCATTAAGTCTGGATTTGTGCCCAGTTGATGGCAAAAGGCTCGCCTTCTATTATAGGAGACTTAAACATAACTGCGTTAATTTTAATTAGTGGTAAAATATCAACAACTGTAAAGCCTAAAAGACAAAAAAAAAAAAATTGGATGGACTCACGTAGATCTTAAGATACTAAACATAAGCTTAGTTTAATGTAACGTGTCCAATCATGGAGCACGATCGTAGTTTTAATTTTTTCTTTTAAATCAAGCAAACAATTAATAAAATGTAAATAAGAGCGCGGACCCCCACCGTCTGCGGTAGAAAACTAATTATAAAAAAAAAAAAAAAATACATAACTGCGAAATATGACTGTACTAGTAGGTAGACCTCTGCCTTATCCTTTGTGGATATAGAAGATATGTTATGTTATAAACTTTAAACTTTAGTTTGATTCATAATTATAGTCTAAATGAAACTGTCAAAAAGGTGACCTCAACTTATTTCTGGCGTAAAAAACATTAATGATTGTAAACAATCTAAGAGAAACCACGGGTCACTCCAATCAATTGATACGATTCGAATATTATAAAAGTTGCGTGAACCTACAAAAAAAGCAATTACATATTTTTCGAGACACTTCCTCGAAAACTGATTCTTTTCTGGTGATTAGGTTAAAAATGGAGTGTATTTCACACACGTGCGTTTTCGATAATTTTTCAACACGTGTGCGGAAAGTAAAATTGCCACAGATTCAATGACTACAGTCAGAGTTGAACGTTTTTTTTTTTATTTTGGCAAGGCGATCTACGTCTTCACGGCGTAAACATTTTTGGAATATTCGGTCAGTGGGGTTTATAATTTCAATACCATAGATAAACAATTTAACATTTACTTGTGTTTAAATATAAAAAAAATATATAAAAAATAACTATTTTTCAAGTTTTTAACCTGGCGAAAGCAAAGCGCGGAGAAAAAATAAAATTTAAATCCTAGTCTGGTACCTAATACTTAATTCATGACTCAAATATTTTTCATTCTTTTATTTTATTTCTTCAAAAGTGTATTGAAAAATGTCGTTTGATACACGTGGACATTTGTTTTTGCAGTTCTCGGCTCAAAAACACCCTCGCCTGCGGCTCGTTTGTTAATACCGCCTCGAACTACAATAACAAACTTTCTCCACTTGTATCAAAATATACTATTTAATAACAGCCACTCGGGTCAATCTTTAGGTTAAGCTACGCTGGCCTAGGGTAGTCTTCGACAGTCGGTACAAGTAGTCAGTGGCCCGAAAGTCTGTCAACCGGTCTTCCAAAAGGTTTCGTATTACTCAGTACTTTCGTATTACTCAGTTGAGCTATGGAAGTCAGATAGGCAGTCGTTTCATATAAAATAAGCATGACAACAGTATCAAAAAATAACAAATCTGTTTAGTCCGTCAGTTGGATTATTGAAAAATCATGGACACGTATTTTTTGTTTTTGTAAATCAATGAATATTGACAAAGATAAAACGCATCAAAACTCGAGAGTGGGGTCTTGTGACGTCAGAACTAGCTAAAAATTATACCTTTGCGTAACGAATTGGAAATTTTAAAAGCTCCGTATCTTCATCAATTTTGATTGACGTAACAAAAGAAAAAATACGGCTCAAATATTTTTTAATAATGTATCTGACTAATTAGATTTTTGTTGTCGTCTACCCTATAATGGTATACAGGGTGTAAACCACCTCATCACAAAGCCGTTAACCAAGCATTCTGTACATCAAACTAAGGTCCATGTTCACCGAGAAGACAACAGTCTGATTATCTAAAACAGCTGTTTAAAACACATTTTTGTATGGGAACATGTCACAGTGACAGCTGTTTTTGGATAATCAGACTGTTATCTTTTCGGTGAACATGGACCTAAGTAACTTTTCGCAAAAAATATTGCTGGGAAGCAACTTTTTTTTTTGTTTTTATAAATCATGTTTTGTGGTAGAACTCAATGTAACGCACTTAAAACATTGTGCTGATGGATGGATTGAATAGTACGGGGGTCGTGGAGGTGTTAAAAGTCAAAATCTGACAAAAAAAACTAGTACTTATTAAAAAAAAAACTTGTCAAAAAGTTTGACCCCCCATATCTCCGTAACTAGAAGGTTCCCAGGTATGGTGTAGAACAAAAAAATGATCGCAATGATGGGGAGAACAAGTGCCTTTCGGCTTCGTGAAGAGGTGTTTTACACCCTATATAGCTTAGACTTAAGGCGCTGAGACGAGCTAAATTAGCAACTCCATTTGTGGTGGTTCAAACTTCGTTTGAAATGCTGTTAGAATAAAGTTCTAATCAGCTTGCACTACAAAGTGGTTGTTACGTCAGCCACTGCGGGCCAAATAGCGCGAAATGAGTGGATTCGATCGATTTACAAAAAAACTATTGATTGGATTAAAAAACTAAAACAGTATCATGCTAATATATTGCTTGTAGAATTATTTGCCAAAAAATCAGAATGATCGCATGCATATTAGTATGTTTTTTATTGTTTGAAAGATATTTTTAGAGGTAAGTTCGTGATTTCTTTTTATCGAGCCAAATTAATTGTATTATGTTTTCAAAACAGTATCATGCTAGCATATATCCTGAAGAATATCATATATTTTTCTGGTCTTGTTTATAGCAGTGAATCATATACTTTTAGTAATTATAAAACTCGCGTTTAGCTCGTATAATCGCCTTAAAGGTGACTCGAACGTAGTTGGGAAAAGGCTAGGCAGTAGATGATGAGGGAGGTACTTTATTTTTATATAAACTGAACCCAAAGCAAAGTTAAAACTAACTTTTCTCGATCATACTGAAATACTCAATCCCCATGTATCGTTTATTCTAATTTTCTAAAGTTCAGTACCTACGTTTAGTAAACTGCATCAGTCTGAACCTGAAACTTCTGCCTAACAGTTTACAAACTCTGAAACTAAAACAAGCATTTTACGTTTGGATTCACTACAACTTGTTTGTGAATCCTCTTATTTCCCAAAGTTCTCCCCCCTTTCTGAACTTTGAAAATTGTATTTATTTATTTATGTACACGTGAGATACTTAACAGGAGATTACAGTATGATAGAAGGCCACAGAGGTACCTGCTGCTTAGTTCCTGACCTACAGGAAAATTGGATTAGATATGTGGAAACTATGTAAAAAAGACAAGTCAGGTCGTATCGCTATAAAAAGGAGCATCAGTCCAAAACTAAACTAGTATTTCAATTTGCAACTAAAACTATAAAGGGTGTAAAAAACCTGTTAAAAAAGCCTAAAGGCACTGGTTCACCCCGTCATTGCGATATTTGTTTACACCTAACCTGGAAACCTCCTAGTTACGGAGTTATTGGGGGTCAAAGTTTCAACATTTCAAATGTTTTTTTTTTTGTTATACAAGTTTTAAATGTAAGATTTTTACTTGAAACGCCTCCACGACCCACGTACTATTCAATCCATCCATTAGCATGATGCATGCATCATGTTTTGAGTGCGTTACAATGAGTTCTAACGCAAAACATGTTTTTACACCCCCAAAAAAAAGTTTCCCTGCAATGATTTTGCGTAAAGTTACTTATAAACAGAATGCTAGGTTGACGGTTTCGTTATGATGCTGTTTACACCCTGTCCCATACACAGATTTTCCAGGAATTTACACCCTTTTACTTATTACAATGTACTGTTTACAACCATTATTGTATTGTACTACCGGCTGGTGTCCGCAACTCCACGTCAAAGCGCGTATTTTGCGTATGGGCTGTATTCTACCACGTGGGCCCAGTGCGGGTTGGTAGATATCACATGTCTTCGAATTTTTGGTTCTAGAACATGTCGGGTTCCTCACGATGTTTTCCTTCACAGTGGTGATGAAATAAATTACACAAAGTAATGGGCCTGTCTGGGTTCGAACCATTAATAAAGTTAAATATCTCTCTTCATTTTACCACATCATAACACACCATTAACACAACTGAAACAAGCCTAATTTCTGAACTTTTCCGGCACTTTTCACACTAGTGCTGAAATACTCGTATTAAACACAGTTTGTGGGTCCCCCGTGCCGTTTACACTTATCTAAGGTACCCGAGCGGGTCTAAACAGCCCACTCCGTTCATTATCATCGGAACAGATAAAACAGTTTTATCTAACCTTATAGAGGCGATAAGCTGGTGTATTTTTAGGCTTTTCTAGTAAACCTATTGTTCTGCAGATAAGGATATTTTGGTTTCTGTTTGTATTTTGATAGTTTATTACACATAACGTAACAACACGCCTGTTTTTCCCGGGGAGTAAGGCAGGGTGCACCTACGTACAGTAACATTTCGGCAGGATTATTCAAGTTTTTTTGTCGATTTGTGGAGCTTAACTCATTACATTTGCCTCCGTGCCTCGAAAAGCACGTTAACCTGTAAGTCCCGGCTGTCATTTGTAGATCTTTGACAGTCGTTACAGGTAGTCAGTGGCCCGAAAGTCTGACAACCAGTCTTACCAAGGGGTGACGTATTACCTCGTACTAACTGGGTTGTGGAAGTCAGATAGAGAAATACTGGTATTCAGCTGCATCCGGTTAGACTGGAACCCGACCCCAAAATACTTGGGAAAAGGCTAGGCAGATGATGATTTTGTGTTTTTTTATTGTGTTTAGAAATAATTCATGGTTAGTTCAGCACTCGTTCACTGGTAAAAGCGCCGGAAGAATGGAATTTATAACAGTTTCGTACGAGTATTAAACTGCGAAAACGTTTGGAGATTAATGATTGATTTCAATGTATTGTTTTTTTTTTGTTTTTGTGTTGTTTTGACGTTGTTTCTCGACGGCATGTTAAGCCAAGTCAGTGGTCCATGGGCGGGCCGCAGGCTCTACCCGGAGTTCGTGCAGTCCATGGCCCTTTACGGGGTCCCAGTGTGGGTGCGATCGTTGAGGCGGCGAGCCGCCCATTACCTGAACGCGCCCCAAAAGGTGGTAGCTGTGGGTATCGCACGATCTCTCGCGAGGCGGCGAGCCTGCTTGCCGGATTGCCGCCATGGGATCTGAAGGCGATTGTCCTCGCACGCCTGCACGAATGGCGTGCGGAGGCGGAACGCGCCGGAGGGAAACTCCGCAGTCACAGCAAACCGCCGCTCCGCAGACAGACCCCCGGCGTGATCCCATGGTGACATGGAGAGAGCGACTGTCGCAATCCCGTTCAGGGCACGCCACGATAGTGGCAATAAGTCCCCTCTTTGAGGAGTGCCACGGCGTCCTCTCCTTCCGCTTGACGCAAGTCCTCACCGGACACGGATGTTTTGGGAGGTTCCTGCATCGAATCGGGCGGGAGGAAATGCCCGGGTGTTTCCACTGCGAGGATCGACCGGAGGACACGGTAGAGATCTGCCCCGCGTGGACGGGGAGCACCGCCGTATCCTCGTAGCGGTGATCGGCGGAGGCGACCTCTCGCGTCCGGCCCTGGTTCAATCTCTGGTCCGGAGCGAGACGGAATACGAAGCCGTCACCTCCTTCTGCGAAGCAGTCATGCTGAAAGGAGGTAGCGGATCGCGAGAGGGAGAGAACCTTTCGCCCCAGCCGCCGCGGGAGACGCACGCACGGTTCACGTAGGCCGCCACGTGAACCCCGACGCCCGGTACGTCCTGTGCGCCCGGCAACCGTCGTAGGCGCGGGCCTGTGGACGGTGAGCTATTGGCTATAGCTCGCCATCCGTCCGTCTTATGACGACAGGCCGTGTCGATGGCGTGTTTGTATTTCACGCGCGCCTCAATGAGATGTCAGCAAACAGAAGGGACCCCCTTGCAAGGGCCGAAACCTGCCGGGGCTGCGGGACTGTTCGAAAGAGATACCGTGACCCGGAACATAAAGGGCGAGGAAGGAAGATGGATGGGTTTTAGTCAGTAAAAGTTTGACACTCCCTCCCGCTCCACCAGGAGTGGGAAAAGTTATTTGATGATTTCCCATCAGAAAAACAAAAAAAAAAATGTCCATGGGCGGCATAAACATGGTAAAGAAGAGGAGAAAGTTTGTTAAGAAGTTTGTTTGTTCGCTGGTCAATAGACAAGTAAGAAGATATTATATTCCTCATACACCATTTGACATAACAGTAGGAACATTTTCATTTCTCAAAGACATAATATGCTGATTATATCATATAGTGTATCGCGATATCTACTAGTGAACCTCATTTACTGAAGAAATATGTTTCAGCTTTAAGAGGAAACATCACGGCTGAGAGAATTGAAAATAAGGTATTTGTTGCACCCGAATGTACTTGATGAAGTTTATTCATTTGCTTTTTTTTTGACACCGGTCTGTTTGGACGTAAGCATTTTTTGTCTACGTCTGAACGGACCGCGGTCCATTCACTTTGGTCCGTTCAGACTAAACACCCTTTGTAAAATGTTTGCTATCGCGCTGTGTCCCAATGACCGCGCGCAGACAGCGAACAACAACAGCAGAAAATATCAATTAAAAGTATACAAATCAACGTTTCGTCTCCTGAACACTGCTCTAAAATTTGACCGATTTAACTACTTTTTTCATTAAAAATTAAAGAAAAGTTGTGGCCGTGTTCCTATTTTTAACCGACATCCAAAAAGGAGGAGGTTCTCTATTCGACTGTATGTATTTTTTTTTTTTTTTTTTTTTTTTTTATGTATGTTACCCGATTACTCGAAGACGCCTAAACCGATTTGAAAAATTCTTTTTATGTTTGAAAGGGTATACTTCCAAGTTGGTCCCATAGTCGCCAAGTCGGGATCTGATGATGGAATCTTGGCGAAATCGAGGGAACTCTTCAAATTTTATAGGATAACGTACAGCAATTTTTATATTTTCTATAACAAGTGAAGCATTTGCGTTTGATAAGAACCATTCTACCATCAGATCTGATGATGAAGCCAAGAGTCACGGAACTCCATAATGAGACAATGTATCCTAGTCGTGTTTGGAATTGTTGTAATTGTAGCGGTATGCACTTTCCATGTGAACCACTAAAAAGTGAAAAATAAAAACTTTTTTGCAAAAAATAAAACCGACTTCAAAAAGAAAAAGTGAAAAATAACTTTAGCTTCTGAAGTCGGTGACAAAAAAATTAAATCAATCATACAAACGTCACCGACTTCAGAAGCTAAAGTTATTTTTCACTTTTTCTTTTTGTATTTTGATGTATCTATTCAAATTTGTTTTCTGGATGTTAAGAACACAGCGGAAGACCAGAACAAGTTTTTAGGTTTTTGAAGGCTCATATCTCTTAATAAATAAATTATGATAAAAAAAAGAAAACTTTTTTGAAAATTAAAATATTGCTCTACTGGTATTATCCAGGGCGGAAACAGGGAACTACGTGTGTACGGAAAAAAGACCTTGCTGTGTCCTCTTAACAACTCAGCGATTCATATATCTAAGTGTCTGATGGGAACGGGAACATCTTTAGCTATCAGGTGTCGGCGATGTAGATTGTTCTTTTATGCCATGATTTCTTTCATAATGCGTTATAGTTGATTGTAGTCGACCAACGGAGGAGCAGTGCAGGAGGTGGAGGCAGGAGGTGGGACAAGCGCATTACTTTGTGTAATTTGTTTCATCACCACTGCTATCAAAACGGTGAAGGAAAACATCATGAGGAAACTGGCATGTCCTAGAACCAAACATTCGAAGACGTGTGACATCTAGACATTTAAATATAAAACATATAAAAAATTTTGACAGATAAAGTGTACTATATAATAGCAATGAGTTTCTAACAGAGAAGAATATATTTGTTGATTAGTTTAATATTGATATTTTCTTAAGATAATAATGTTGATTAATGTTGACGTTGATGTTAATTTTAAGGGTAGGTGGATGATGGAAACGACTGTTCATTCCAAAGTTCCTTTTATTACTGTTCAACGACTAAATTACTTACTTACTAGAACATGAATGCTTAGCTTGCTAAACGTGACCTGTGTCTTAATGGGGATCGGCAAAGGCATGTCCTTACAGAAAATCTTTCGAGAATTTACAGTCTCGCTAGTTATATTACAATCTGACGGTTTTTACAATGTGACGCTGACAGATACGTCCCGACTCGCCACTTTCCTATACAAAAGTGTTGTTTCGTAACTATTTCGTTGTCCATATTCACAAATGTACCCATAAATCAGTTTTCTGATGAACTTGCACTTATCTATAAATGAAGATAATATTATCATTATTGGAAGAGTCTAGTAGATAATTATAATTGGATTAGATCACCATGTAAACATGACATTAAGGCTTATTTAAGGGGCATGTTTCCCTACAAAACTGTGTCTTAAACAGCTGTATTTAGATAATCAGACCGTCATCTTTTTGGTGGACATGGACCTAAAAGCTGTCAGCGTGTCAATAGCATGTATGTATATGATTGGCTGATCTCGTGGCAGCAAATGCTGCTTCTGAAGGTCCTTGGTTTGATTCCTGGGTCGGAAAAGTGGGAAGTTGGTGGTATCCCCGTGCCTTGGAAAGCATATTAAGCTGATACACTTATATTTCTTCCACGTTGATGGCAAGTTAAATTGAGGTTATTCGAAAAGAAATTACTGCGTCCAACCCAACACCAAGGATTGTACCTATCTTAGCTATAGACATAGTGGGTACAATAAGACATTGCTATTCAGTGACTTAAGAGGCCTGCGGAGCATGCGAATTTCATACAAACTTAATACCAAAATAATTTGTAAATCAAACATATTCTTAAGAAAGTGTGTATTTATTTTGATTGGATTACAGAATAATTTAAAGGTTCCCAAACACATATTTTGAATATACACCGATTTAAACAAGAGTTATGAGAAAAATAAATTTTCTATAGAAATTTTAAATTCCTCATAAATCTCGTTTTTATATCATTGTCCTTTCAAGGAAGTAACGAGACAAATTACTTTAATCACAAGACAAAATATGAAAATAATTTGCATTTTTATATTTGTTTTTTTTTTTACATTATAGTTAAGTTTTCGAGGGAGATTCTCTTAGGGGGAGAATAGTGGAATAACTCAAAATGAAAAGGACACTTTCTGGACTATCTTTACATTACAACATCCCCCTTTCTAAGTGGATTCTCTTAGGGAGGAATAGTGGAATAAGCAGCTTCTTCTGATAGTTTTCAATTCATGAATAGTCCAACCTATTTTTCAATGGTGCTTTATAAATACATAACTGCATGACCACGCATCGATCGTGTGTTGCGTACATGTCCGGACGCACGTACGCCACCTAGGCCCTTCCCATATCTTTTGCATTTTATTTTTTCATTGGAAGATTACAACACAAACTCGACGCGGGCGTAGCCGTGGGCATAAACTAGTTGTAGTAATAGCTTAAGTAATATTGTGTGGTGCTATACTAGTATTATTAATTATTGTGTCAAGGATAATACGGAAGACATGATGCGCTGACTCCAAATACATAGGGATAACTGGAGACTGATTCTGATGATTATTTCAATATAATTATAACTACGTTCATGGTATTGAATTCTACGAGACTGACAAACCGCGTCCCCATTTTCTATTTTTTCCCATGACTAGAGAAGTTTGAGCGGAGACTGCGTATTTGCAAGGAGCGTAGGGCACGAGCTCTCAGGATTTGCAAGGAGCGTAGGGCACGAGCTCTCAGGATTTGCAAGAAGCGTAGGGCACGAGCTTTCAGGATTTGCAAGGAGCGTAGGGCATGAGCTCTCAGGATCGGCGAAGCGACTATCTCCGCAGAAACTGGATGAGAGTTGTCAAGATTCTAAATATAAATATAAATAATTAATTGCATTGAATGTAGACGAGAGAGATGTACATTCTATCATTTGGCATGCGAAAATATATACTTATAAACACAATAATTAGAGACCAGCAGTGGCCCCGACTTACGAACAGTAAGACGTGGGTTTCGACCCAGTTAGGCGCATTACTTTGTGGTATATATTCCATCACCACTGCTCTCAAAAACGGTGAAGGGAAACATCGTGAGGAAACCGGCATGTTCTAGAACCAAAAATTCGAAGACATTTGACATTTACCAACCCGCACTGGGCCCGCGTGGTGGATAGCCCATCCGCAAACTACTACTTATTATACTATTATTTATTTCTTTGTTTGTTACGATTTTACTCAAAAACTACTCCACTGATTTTAAAAATTCTTTCACCGTTAGAAAGCTACATCTTGACCGAGTAACAAAAGCTATAAATATTTATATTGATATCATGCAAATTTGCCGAACTATCACAGTTTTTGCGGACAAAGTCGCGGGCTAAGGGCTAGTCTCTCATAAACACATAAGTCTTGTTGTTATGTTATTATTATACAACTCATATTCCCCATATCTCTTGACTGTCTTATCTCCATAATGACTGTTCAACATCGGTACAGATAGAGATGTTTATGAAAATCAATAAAATATTTTTACCAAACAATGATAATAGTGCAATGAAATGCATACTTTTTAAGTATCTTATTATTTTATCTTCTGTTTTGTTAGCTTTTAACACCTCGTAGGCGAAAAATAAAACAATTATTTCGTTAACTAACACAAAACTTCTTTTGTTAATCTCTTTCAATTATATTAATCAAATATAAGTAGTTGGTCCTATAGTAAAAGTTGTTTGTTATCATGAGCACAATCACGTGTTTAAGTATCGTATAATTACCAGTCACCCTATATAGAGTGTAAACAGTCTCTTCACGAACCCGTCAACTAAATATTTTGTTATTCGGCTTCGTTAAGAATTTTTTTACACCCTTTACATTTATTTTAAATTCACTCACTCGCAGCACTCCTCACGTCGTCATCATCAGCCTATTAATGTTCCCACTGCTGGGACACAGGCCACCTCTCTATGCGAGGGAATAGGCTTTAATCCACCACGCGACTTGCCGGTTTTCTCACCATGTTTTCTTTCACCGTTTTGAGAGCAGTGGTGATGAAATAAATTACACAAAGTAATGCGCCTGTCTGGGTTCTTACTGTTTGTAAGTCGGGGCCGCCACCACCTTTTACAAGAGACTAGATAAATGGGGAGATGTGGGTGTGTTCAGTCGAAAGACATCCACTGCTGGACATAGGCCTCCCCCAAGTGTCGCCACATGGACCGGTCCCGTGCGACTCGCATCCAATGGATTGAAAGAAAGAAACATACGCATTTGGCTTATGCCGCAAGTGCAAACAACATAACAAAAAAAAAAAATGAAAACTAAACAATAAAAGGTAACTAAAGAAACTTAAACTGTACAGAAAACCAAAGTGATAAAATTGTGTCTCACGGCTGCGCCAAAAAGGCCCAGTTCGGCAAACAAACAAAATTGCTGCAACCTTCACCAAATCATCGGTCCACCCACTGGGAGGTCTTCCAACGTTCGCCACTCCAGAACTTTTCGGTATGCTATAAGGTTCACCTATGTCAACCTTTTTGGGGATTCCATACGTAATGACGATACGTTTTATTAGTAAGTTTTATACTGATATTTTTTATGTGTTTTGTCCTGTGCGTGCTAATAAATGCTTTTTCTTTCTTTCTTTCTTTCTTTTAATGTTACATTACAATGAATATCTGTTGATCCCATCGGTGAATGCAGTCGTGAAGCTTCGCCCCGTCTCATGGTGTGATCAAAGTATACGCGACGGCCGGCCCAGTTCTCTAGTTGCGTAAGCTATGTTTAGTCTAAGACGAGCCGCCGAGCCTTGACCTCTGTTATCTGTTGCAACGTGATAACTGCATACAAGCGCCAGGAAATAAGGTATACGTGCTATACTTGCAAGTGGATAGAACAATTCAGATTGAATGATTGATGATTTAGCTACCGCAGTGTAGTGCTGAAGAAAAACATTAAAAAATCATTAGGTGCCATCCATGAGTTACGTCACACGTCAAAGAGGGTTGGTCGACGAAGTGTGTCATTGTGTGATAGAAATTTCTGTTTGGAGTGGGGTCAAAATGATGTTATGTAAACCATTCTAGCACCAGTGTCCCTTCCAGCCTGTATACAGGGTGTAAACAAACTCATCACGAAGCCGTCAACCAAGCATTCTGTACATCAAGTTAAGAACTTTACGCAAAAATTGTTGCTGGGAAACTACTTTTTTTTAGGTGAAAAATCATGTTTTGTGGTAGAACTCAATGTAACGTATTCAAAACATTGTGCTGATGGATGGATTAAATAGTACGGGAGTCGTGGCGGTGTTAAAAGTAAAAAGCTTCCATTAAAAACTCGTATTAAAAAAAAAATGTCAATAAGTTGGAACTTTGACCCTGAATATTTCCGTAACTAGAAGGTTCCCAGGTATGGTGTAGAACAAAAAAAATATTGCAATGATCGGGAAAACCAGTGCTTTTTGGAGGTTATAACCAGGTATAAAAATTGCCTACGACTGTGTCTCTGACCTACTAAATGTAGGTACACAAAAAAATTCATTAATATCGGTCAAGCTGTTTCAGCACTTCGATAACAAAAAGTGTGACTCGAGTTTTTTATACATTAGATAGCTTTGTCTTCGGGTTCACTTGCGTCGAATTCGGGGTAATTTTAATTAAACAATGAGGGACTTTCACTGCGTAAAACAATGAGTAGGTACAATTCAAGATCCAGCCGAATTTTGACGTCGAATTTTGAAGACGTTGCTCATAAATTAGTAGGTTTCAAAGCAGAACAGAGGAACTTTTTTTTTTATTTTTTTTATTTATTTATTTATTTATTCCATAATACAATACTTTTACTTAATATAACATCTGCCAAACTGCAAAACAATTTGTCGGCAGACAAACACTTTACTTACTTTACAACTCACTCACTTCACTTATTTTACAACTTTGCAGAAGTATTAGGTAAAACCTTAAATTATTGTCTAGGTTAGAAGTAAATTACATAACGATGTCATACGTAGCTACGAAGACAGACAAAAATTTAAAGAAAAAATAAATTTGTGTTAAGTGACTTATTTCTAGCTTCCATAGCTGATTTTAGCAAAAAAATATTCTTTGTACAGACTTTTCCACCTTACCCACCTATATATTCTTAATTAGTAAAACATTAACAACCTCTTAAGGATATGTTAAGAATCTTAGTAACCAACCTTCAACAACGTCTGCTCGCGTCCGGCCCTGGTTCAATCCATGGTCCGGAGCGAGACGGAATGGGAAGCCGTCACCTCCTTCTGCGAAGCAGTCATGCTAGCGAAGGAGGTGGCGGAACGAGAGAGGGAGAGAGCCTCTCTTCCCGGCCGCCGCGGGAGACGCACCGGGCGTCGGGGGCCACGTGGTGGCTACCGGCCACCGTAGATGCGGGCCTGTGGACGGTTAGCTATGGGCTAGCTAGCCGTCCGTCCGTCTAGTGACGACAGGCCGTGTCGACGGCGCGTTCGTGTTCCACGCGCGCCTCAAAGAGATGTCAGCAGCAGAGAGGGGCCCGCAAGGGCCGAAGCCTGCCGGGGTTGCGGGACTGTTCGAAAGAGATACCGCGGCCCCGGAACGTAAAGGGCGAGGAAGGAACATGGATGGGTTTTAGTCAGTAAGAGTCTGACACTCCCTCCCGCTCCGCCCAGAGTGGGAGAAGTCATTTGATGATTTCCCATCCCAAAAAAAAAAAAAAAAAAAAAAAAAAGGGTTTCAGAGGTTTTTGATATTTTGACCTAATTTTCATAATAAGCGACCCCGAAAACCACGAAAACGACACCCATGACGGAGAAACTAAAAATGTTCATCAGCGCCATCTTATAATTTCATTTCAACCTCATTTTCGTTGTCAGCTACCCCGAAAACCTTGAAAACGACACCCATGAAATAAAAACCAAAAAATTCTGGGCGCAATGTTGAACGTTGAAAGCAGATTAATGTCGGCAGAAGGAAATTCGAGACGGATTTGATGCACAAGCCGCTTAACAATCCAGCCTTGTAGCGGAACTTGAACAAAGGTCACAAAGTTTTTATTATGATGAGCTGAGTAGCAGGTTATAACGGTATCTGACCAGTTTTTCTCACGAAACTACCAAATGCGGTTTGACAATCATTAGCCTATTGGAATTAAACAAATGAAAAGACAGACTTCTAACTTCTAGGTACTGAGGATTTTTAAAGTAAAACGACTAGAATAAATTCATTTAGCCAAATAAACGAAGCCGAAAAGCACTTGGACTCCCCGTCATTGCGATATTTTTTTCTAGGAACGGAGATATTGGGGGTCAAAAATTCCAACATTTTGTTCACCACAAAAAAAGTCGTTTCCCATTGCAGCCATGTTTGCGTAAAGTTACTTAGTTTTATGTACAGAATGCTTGGTTGACTTGGTTCATGATGAGTCGGTTTACATCCTGTATACAGGACACAACTCATTCCCCTTCAGTTTTGAGGGTTCCGTATCTCAAAAGGTAAAAAAGGAACCCTTATAAGATCACTTTTTTGTCCGTCTGTCTGTCCGGCCGTCTGTCACCATTGATTTTCTCAGGAACGGGTGGACCTAGCAACTTGAAATTTATACCAGATACTGAAGTCCCTGTTAGGTGTATAAAAATTATAATGGGCCAATTTAGATTCTTGCGAAAACTTGTAACTACCGTGATTTTCAACAAAGCAAGTAGCTTTTTTTTTTGTAACAGGCCTTTTAAGTTAAATGAATAAACAGACATGTTGTATCCCTAAAGTTAAACGAACAGGGTCCACCCAGGCAAAGGTTAGCAAACTCGAACGATCCGAATCAAACTGAATTCAATTTAAAAACACATTCTATTGGCTTTTCCGTTTGGGTGTTAGTGAGTTTTCACATGAAATCATTGTCATGTCGTCACTAACGAATGGATTTGTGCAGATGTAAACATATGGAGAGAGGTAGGTAGTAAGTGTAATCGTGAACGTTTCAGAGTTAGGCCTAAGCAAAGGGGTATCTTTCTACAACTACACAAATATTGTAAAGATGAAAGATTAGTTTTTTTTTTTGTACCGATTTAACTCAAGAACTACTCAATCGATTTTAATTCTTTCACCATTAGAAAGCTACATCTTTACCGAGTAACACGGGCTATAAATTATATTGAAATCATGCAAAATAGCCGAGCAATCACAATTTTTGCGGACACAGTCTTGAGTGAAGTGCTAATTTACTACATATCACACGAGACGTGTCTAAGCGGTAAAGTCCGGGAGGTACCGTTTCATTTTAGGTAGTCTTTTTATGCCGATCGGTTGCCATCTTGTTAGATCTCGAATGACTGATCAGTGAACACAGCGTCAGCTGAACCACCCGCGGTGGGTTTAAGATTGGGAGGTTACGGAAGTGGAGAGAAAAAATAAAAAATAAGTCATGGTACACCGACTGAAACTATGTTTCATAATAACATCATACTGAGCTCAAAATAATCGTCAGCCGATCGCATGAACTTGTGAATGATACACGCCTGATGAAAAACTAAAAGCAATCTATCACCAAGTTAGTTGGTGATAGATTGCTGTTAGTTTTTCATCATACTCTTACCAATGGGTATCGTTTGACCCAGTACTAAGTGGGTTGTTGAGATCAAATAAGCAGTCGCTCCATGTGAAATACTAGTATTCAGCTGCATCCAGTTAGACTGAAATCCAATCCCAACATAGTTGAGAAAAGGCGAGGCAACGCAAGCAAATATAAAAAAAAAAACCCAAAAAAACTAGCTGAGATAACAACAGATCCAAACTAATATGTCCTAACTACAGCAATGGATCTTAAAGATTAGGACTAACTGAACAAAGGGTTGGAATTTAGGTAATTCTTTTCCTATCTTAACAGAAACAACAGTCTCCAACTTCCGTCTCAAATCTAATCAGAAGCGCTAACGATACTCGTAAACAAGCCACGTAGGCCAAACTTTTGTAACTCATTAATGTGCAAGAGTACGTTTTGGATAACCCTTTGAAGAGGAGAAAGGGTCCAAATAAACGCTGTGGAAAACTTCGCCGGTTTGACGACCTTAATGATTCGCTAAGTTGTTTTAGCGTTTGTTGAGGGGTGAAATAAGTATACGTTTGTTCTATGCTGCTAGTTAATGATGACATAAGGAAAATAAAAGAAGTTTGAGATTATTTTGCAGGTCTAAGCTATTTTCACGGCATCTTCAGTTCCTCAGGTTTTAGGGCGATAAGACCGGAGGAGATGCATTTTAAACCACCGATAGAATTTAGTTATTTACACTTCTTGTCTCTGCGTACTTTTATTAGAAACTATTGAGCAGAGAGGAAGGGAGATGTCTCTTAATTTTTTAGACCAGCCTCAGCGTACATTGGAGACGATAAGAGACGTGAGCAGTGTGCTGTGTGCTGCGAGTGGGGTGCGGCGAACGGTGCACGTTTCCGCAAAGGTTCGGTGGATACACCTTAGGCGTGGGACAAATATAAGAGGCGTCGGGCGGGGGTGCGGCGCGGGCGCATCGCAGTCGAGGCGCGGTCGCGGCGCTATTTCTTTGATATTTCATACAAAATGTATATAAGAGGTGTGGCGCGAGCTTCGATCAATAATATTGATCGAGACATACTGAGCCGGCGAGGCGCGGGCGGAGTGCGGGCGCCGCTTCCTCGCCCTCGGCGCACCCGCAGTTAGCAGTGGCATGCAAAGGGAGAAAACATGACGAAAATGCGTGACAGTATACTTATACTATAAATACTAGAATGCCACCTTGCCTTTGCGACACCGTTAGCGCGCGCGCGCGCCTGTTCTGCGCTGCGCCATCACCTCGACCGCGCTGCGCCCGCGCCACACCTCCGCCCGACGCCTCTTTTGTTTATCCCGCGCCTTAGCTCTTACGCATCTCCTTTATTTTCCGCTTCACGCTTTTCCGCTCGTCTTGAGTCTTATCGTTGCCAATGGGGCATAAAAGGCAGGAAAAGAAGTGAGGCATGATTTGCTATTCCACTGTGTGTAATATATCTGTCACCGTAAAATTGTCAAATACGTTATATTGTAATATCACTAGCGATATTGTAAAGTCTCGAATTATTGTCAAATGAACATACTGCTTACAATAAAACGCATTATTTTTCGTGAAATGCATGCGATGATAGTCAACTCACGCGGTGTGGAGAGAAGGAGGGGTCCCCCTTGCCCAGTGGTACCACTCTCATGAAAAGATACTGTACCATTCCTGAGAAATATCGATTAATATAACCTAACCTTAAAACACTTCATATTCCCCTAAAAAACGTAGTCGACGGAGCCCCGCTTCGCGGGGCCCCTATTTCCGAGTGCAGGGTTTAAAGGAACCTAACTAACCTAACGGGGGGGTGCCCCAAGTCCCGTTTATGGGGGCAAGAGATACTTCCGTATGTTCAGTTGACAATAATTCGAGACTTTACAATATCGCTAGAGAGATACACGTTATATTGTAATATAACGTATTTGACAATTTTACGGTGACATATCCACTACGAAATTTGCGATACATCTACTTCTTACTAATATTATAAATGCGAAAGTTTGTGATGATGGATGGATCATCCATCTATCCATCCTCGAATTTGGTAGGTACTCTACTCTGCTTAGTAGCTTACTATTTTGGGGTCGGATTCCGGTCTAACCGGATGCAGCTCAATACCAGTTTTTTACATGGAGCGACTGCCTATCTGACCTCCACAACTCAGTTAATACTGGGTAATACAATACCACTTGGTAAGACTGGTTGTCAAACTTTATGGGCCACTGACTACCTGTAACAACAGCCAATGATGGACAAATGACAGCCGGGACCAACAGTTTAACGTGCTTTCCGAGGCATGGAGGAAATTCAGTATGTAATGGTGGTCGCCCATCCACAGACCAACCTAGGCATGTACGACTTAACCTAGAGATTGACCCGAGCGGCTGTTATTATTTATCCACGAGCTCTTCACCTGGATTAACACATAGGATACTTTTTGTCCCCATGGGACAATTGTCAAACTCCAAGCGGGTGAAGCTGCGGGTATAAGCTAGTCATTCATAAACTTTTCTTTCACAGAATCGATGAAAACGTAACATTTATTTGAAATTCAAATCTTTTAACTTGTTTTGGATAAGTTTGCAACTTTACGACGGATTGAAGCAGGTCAGGTCCCTATAGTAAACAGAGTTTGGAACGCTGCAATAACTTTCGTTGAACAGTTTACTCAAAATTTACAAATTATTTGTTTAAATTTTCTTCTAAGATTACTGAAGACTGTTAATGAAGCATTTGATTTAGCAGTTTAAAATAATTTAATTCGATTTTTACTAAAAACAAAGCATATTGATCTTATTAGTGAAGATCTTTAAGCAACCAGCGTGCGTGTATTACTCGGACATAAATGGTGTAGAACTGAAAGTTTCAGGTTTCAAACCAAGACAAGCCAAAGCAAAGAAAACAATGTCGAAACGGACTGGTATTCCCGTCATTGCGATCATTTTTTGTTCTAGACCTGGGAACCATTTTAGTTGGGACCTTCGTTTGGGAATTAAAGTTTTATTTTTTAATACATGTCTTGATTGTAAGCTTTTTACTTTAAACATCTCCAGGACCCCGTGATATTCAATTAATCCATCAGCACAATGTTTTGAGTGCGTGACATTGAATTGTACCACAAAAAAATGATTTTTCACCTTAAAAACAAAACGGGATAAAATCGGTATGTAAGAGTGGTCACCCATCCTCACACCAACCTAGGCAAGCACGGCTTAACCTAACGATCGACGAGCGGCTGGCTAAATAGCCACGAGTTCCTCCATACACATGTACACTAATGAACATTATAAATATTTCCACTGATTTTGAGTTAGAGTCTCGCCTTTCATTAATAAAAAAAAACATGCGGGGAAGCAGTGAAAAATCCGCTACAGCTATGCCGTAGCGCATCGGCTACGAAAAGCGTACGTGACGGTTAAACGAGTTCCTTGATTTTTAACTCAAAATGTGCTCAACGCGCCAGAAGTTTCACTTCAAAAAATCACCAGAACGATTTGCGACAATCACATTTTTCTGACAGTACTTAAGTAAACCTATTTATTTTAATCCCTTCTTTGCTGTAAAACTATTCAAGTTATTTTTAATCGAGTTTCTTGCACGACGACTTAATCCGATATCTTTAAATAGATTTTCCGTAAACACGGAAAGTAGTAGTCGGGGAACGATTTTTTCAAGGTCAAAGTCGTTTCTCGACTTAAAAGAGCTTACGAGGGTTGTATTGATTTTGATTTTTATAATTCTGTAACTACATACGTTTTACAGTCGCGAACGATATTTTTAACTTTATAAAACCTACCACTGGGTTGCAAATTGCAAAAAACGTTAGAAAATTAGAATTTCGCGGGCTACCCTGACGCTTCCGCCTAAAACAGGTTTGACTGTGACTGCCTCCTTGGTCTAGTGGTTGCTAGCGCGACAGCTAAGCATGAGGTCCAGGGTTCGATTTCCAGGTCCAGCAAAGTGTTATTGTGTTTTTTCATCAGGAATTCCTTAATAGAAAGTCACGGAGTCTGAAGCATCAGGCTCACTCCCTAATACCTTTTTTTTTAAGATGGGAAATCATCAAATAACTTCTCCTACTCTGGGCGGAGCGGGATGAGTGTCAGACTTTTACTGACTAAAACTCATCCATGTTCCTTCCTCGCCCTTTATGTTCCGGGGCCACGGTATCTCTTTCGAACAGTCCCACAACCCCGGCAGGCTTCGGCCCTTCACTTTGCTGACATCTCTTAGAGGCGTGCGTGTAACACTCCCTAATACCTGGGACTTAAACATAACTGGCGAAATGTGAGTATACTATTAGGTACACATCTGCCTAACCCCTTAGGGATAACAGGCGTGACGTTTGATTTTATGTATGGTTTAAACAGTGTAGGTAGCGTCATCTGTGTTGAAAGGCAGGCACTAGAAGCTTGTTGCATTCGCCGAACGGTATCTTGAGTATAAAAGCTATTGTACTTCGTGCGTTGAATGACTGAGGATAAAGTGTTTAATAAAACCTCTAAACGAAGCCGAAAAGCTTTTGTTCTCCCCGTCTTTGGGATCATTGTTTTTTGTTGTACGCCGTACCTGGGAATCTTCTAGTTATGGAGATATTGGGGGTCAAAGTTACAACTGTTTTTATTGTATTTTTTTTACTATACAACACCTCCACAACCCTCGTACTATTCCATCCATCCACCAGAGTGTTTAGTGCGGTACATTGAGTTTTTACCGAAACATGAGATTTTTTACCCCATAAAAATGAAGCCGTTTCCCAGCAAGAATTGTTGACAGAGGAGAATGGAAGAAAAAGACGTGTTGCGCCGACCCCTAACATGGGATTAGGGCAAGAAGGTGATGCTTTGAATGACTACTACTGTGACGTAGTGGGTGCAGATGATGAAATAATAAACGTTTCTTATGCGACTTGGTAGTTTATTATTGTAGAAATCGTATGATTAAAAATAAAAACTGAAACAATAAATAAAAAATACATGGTTAAAAAAACAGTCCTAGTATGACGAAATTTTTAATAGGCGGCGAGGAGCCGCAGTTACAAGATAGTATTTTATAATCAAAAACTTACCCCGTGCGTCGGGTTTTTTTTAGAACATCTTCATTAAATAGAAACTAGCTGTGCTAGTTAGAGTAAACACTCAATACTCTGGTAGCAGGAAGAAACTTAGGAAGATGTATATCGTTACATAATTTTTGTAGGACTGGAGGATTTCTGTATCCCCGCCTGTCACGCGGGAGACCGGGGTTCGATTCCCCGCCGGAGAGCCAGTGTGACGTAGTGGGTGCAGATGATGAAATAATAAACGTTTCTTATGCGACTTGGTAGTTTATTATTGTAGAATAGGCGGCGAGGAGCCGCAGTTACAAGATAGTATTTTATAATCAAAAACTTACCCCGTGCGTCGGGTTTTTTTAGAACTACTTCATGAAATAGAAACCAGCTGTGCTAGTTAGAGTAAACACTCAATACTCTGGTAGCAGGAAGAAACTTAGGAAGATGTATATCGTTACATAATTTTTGTAGGACTGATGATAAAAAATGGCTGTGCAGTCAATGCGACAAGCCAATTTTAAATTCGAATTTTGAAAGGACCGTTACATTTCTTTCTTTGAGTACAAGTAAGTACTATGGAGGTTTTTTAGTCGTCGTGGAGGTTTTACGTCCACGAGACTGTAAATGAAACGACATCGTTACACTACTGCAGTTTTTGTTCTGGAAAAAAAAATAGCAAGCTTAGCAAGAATGGGGAAGAAAGCTAATTGTAGATGGCGCCACCATAGCTGGTCTCTCTGACCAATGAGGTCAAGGTTTTTTTAAATATGAAATGACATTCCTTGATTTTCAACCAATGACGATGCTTGGAACCAGCTATGCTAGCGCCATTAGTTCCACAGTGTGCATCCCCATTGACAAATCTTTTGTGTAACTGTCATTTTGTCGTTTCTATGACAGATGTACAAAAGATTTGTCGATTCCTTCTTCGAAGAAACCCATTTCTATGGTGCTCATGCTACGCGGGCAGATATAGTACGTTTGCTTTGTAGGCCGCTTTCTAAACAAAGCAATCACCGCGTTGATTTTGTTCGATGAAATTGAATGCGTTATCGTGCCGTCAGAGGGCGCCTTCGGATTTTACGAACAAAATAAATGCCATACAAATTAAACGATTGTATATAGAACAACCTATTGCTTTGGCTAGGAGGTTGTGATAACGTATTTTTCCAATTTATTTGTTTCGGTTCTCTATCGTGCTACCTAACTTTTTAATCCATAATTTAAAGTGCCATAATTTATTTTGTCATGCATCCTGGTCATTTTCAAGGGTGTGACCATAAAACGGAACAACTTTCTCTATGGAAACACCATTGTAATCGTAAAAAAAAAATATTCAGCTGTCCCATAAGTTTGGTGAGTAGGTATTGGAATGTTGTATGCCGTTGATAATTTTTTCGCGTATGGTGGTCCTTTGGAGAAAGTTGTTCAGTCCTATGGTCTGTAGCTCACCCTTGAATTTGACCAGAATGCAAGGCGACGCTTTGTATAATAAACAAACACGTCACTCTCCACAGTTCGTTGCCTTCACGAAATTGCTTCAAAATCGCAAGAGTCGGTAATCTATAAATTGCATTAGCTGCCAACAAGAGAATGGGGATTTTTTAAGAAATCGCTTTAACTCCACGGCGAAATATCAATTTAACTTATCTCCGCTGAAAAGAAAAACTTTCCATCCAGTCGTCCTCAAGTTGGTTTTCGATTAGCTGTAGGGTTGCTACCAGAACTTAGTTATTAGTGTAGTTCTAAAGAGGGTTACTTATATTATTTTTAAGCATGAGATGAGTAGGAATGAATCGCATGTGATTATAAGAGTAATAAATACAGGGTATAAACATTCTCATCACGAAGCTGTCAACCAAGTATTCTGAACATCAAACTAAGTAACTTTACGCAAAAACTATTGCTGGGAAACGACTTTTTTTTTAGGTGAAAAATTATGGTTTGTGGTAGGATTGAATTAATTCAATCGATGGATGGATTGAATAGTGAGTAAACAAAAAAATACAATAAAAACTTGTATTAAAAAAAACAACTCGTCATAAAGTTAGAAATTGACCGCCAATATCTCCGTAACTAGATGGTTCCCAGGTATGATGTTGAACAAAAAAAAAATATCGCAATGATCCCCATCATGAACAAGTGCCTTTCGGCTCCATTAAGAGGTTTTTTAAACCCTTTATATTAAGGTCACCTTCCAGCCAAGTCTACCCCAATGCAGATAAATACTCCACACAGTAAAAGGAGAGCTTACATAAAATACATCATAATGTATTACGACCATTAATTAATTACGGTTTTTTCACCCAACCTTCAAGGAATGCATTCAAAATTGCTTAAAAATGCATTTTTAACGAAGAGAGACAACCCTAATCAATTCACGAACCCGTCCAATTGCCAGAGCCTTAACTTCGTTGAATGAACACCTTGTATGTTTGCTAAAAACACATTTTTTCGAGATTTTTTAAGATAAACGCAGTTCGATTTAGTTTTAACTGAAGGTCCGTTGTAGACGTACAAAATATTTTCGAGAAAGTCAGTTATAAATGTTTGCCGTATTAATGCAGGAATACGTACTACATAATACGGTCGAACAATTTTGTTTACACTTTGTTTACTACTATTTGGTTTAATTTTTCCAATGTAATGTGGGCTGAACTGTAAGCCAAATAGCTTGTTCGACCGTACCTACAAAATAGCCCATCATCATCAACAAACAAACAATGTTTGCGTCGGCTTCCAGTCTAACTAAGCTTAATACCAGTCATCATTCGCTTAACCTTTTCCCAACTATGTTGGGGTCAGCTTCCAGTCAAACCGAATGCAGCTGAAAACCAGTATTTTACATGGAGCGACTGCCTATTTGACCTCCACAACCCAGTTAATTCTGGGTAATACTACACTTGGTAAGATTTGGTATATACTTGGTAAGACTGGTTGTCAGACTTTTTGGGCCACTGACTACCTGTATACCTAGGACAAACGGTTCAGTTAGGTAGGTCTAATTTCGAGAAAGAGGTCAATCGTCGAATCCGACTCGGCTGGGCAGCGTTCGGGAAACTGCGCGGTATCTTCTCGTCCAACTTACCGCAGTGTCTCAAGACGAAAGTCTATGACCAGTGTGTGTTGCCAGTGATTACATACGGGAACGAAACGTGGTCGCTCACAATGGGCCTTATCAAAAGGCTTAAAGTCACCCAAAGGGCAATGGAGAGGGCTATGCTCGGAGTTTCCTTGCGTGATCGAATCAGAAATGAAGACATCCGCAAGAGAACCAAGGTCACTGACGTAGCCCGAAGAATTGCTAAACTTAAGTGGCAGTGGGCAGGGCACATTGCTCTCAGAACGGATGGCCGTTGGGGCCGAAAAGTTCTGGAGTGGCGACCGCGATCCGGAAGACGATGCGTTGGAAGACCTCCCACTAGGTGGACCGATGACCTGGTGAAGGTTGCGGGAATCCGCTGGATGCGAGTCGCAAGGGACCGGTCAATGTGGAGACACTTGGGGGAGGCCTATGTCCAGCAGTGGGCATCTTTCGGCTGAGATGATGATGATGATGATGACTACCTGTAACGACTGCCAAAGATGGACAAATGACAGCCGAGACCAACAGCTTAACGTGTTTTCCAAGGCACGGAGGAAACTCGGTATGTAAGGGTGGTTACCCATCCGCAGAACAACCTAGGCAAGCACGGCTTAACCTAAAGATCGGCCCGAGCGGCTGTTATTATATAGCCACGAGATAAAACCAGCTGAATAAACCAACTAAATACCGATTTACATGAAACTACTGTCTATTTTGACCTCCACAACTCAGTTACTTTTCTGGGTAGGTAATTTATGTCTTGCCACAAAAATCATTTTTGTCTTTGAACTCGTAAATAACGAACAGCTTCGGTCTAAAAACACTTGTTTGTCAATTTCGCGACACCAAAAAACCATGCTCAGCAAACATAACTGTGAAACGGTTGTACAACAACTAATAATAATTCGAAACGCAACAAAAACCTAACATTGGCATAAGGTTTAAAATAACTTTACAATACTCACTTTTAATGACTACTTTTCCTTCACAAGTTAGGAAGTAGTCAGGCAATCACCAGCCTTATCTAATTGATTCTAAAAAAGATGATATTAATCTTGTCTTGGACTAAACAATGCATTGTTATCTTAATTAATCCGCAATAATTAATATGACAGCCATCGAGTTTGTTTTAATTAGAAGTCTTTATTTTAAATCTTTTTCTTCGGGGTCGAGGTTATATCTTATGTTCACGTACAAAAGAATCGTGGGAACACTTACTTTATGGGTGCTAATTAAATAGGCTTCTTTTTAATATCATTATTTGCCTCCAAAAATGTATGTTGCCTTCTAAGTCAGCCACAATTAACGAGCATCTAAATAATACTATCTTAGCCACTAGTTATCTTCTATGTAAACCACTCTAAATACAACTCAGAATGATGGTTATTGTTTAGCATCTAAATTTGTAACATGCATTCTAACAGTAAACTTCTAAAATACTATTAAATGACATCAAAAAATATATTTATTTAGCTTCTAATTTTTTAACTCAGTACGTTTAAAATGCAACTAATCCCATATTAATTGATCGCCAAAATTTGCTAAAATGTCATCAAATAGTACTTATATTGGCCACTTTATATATATATAGGTCACCGTAAAATTGTCAAACACGTTATATTGTAATCTCTCTAGCGATATTGTAAACTCTGGAATTATTGTCAAATGAGCATACTGTTTACAATAAAACGCATTATTTTTCGTGAAATGCATGCGATGGTAGTCAACTCACGCGGTGTTGAGGGAAGGAGGGGTCCCCCTTGCCCAGTGGTACCACTCTCATGAAAAGATACTGTAGGACCATTCCTGAAAAATATCGATTAATATAACCTAACCTTAAAACTTTTTATTTATTTTATTTTATTTATGTCATTTTCTCGTTGCTTAGTTATAAAATTAGAAGTTTAATCAGTATCCAATATATCATTTTGTGGATGACAAATTTTTTTTTTTTTTTTTTACTTACCCGTCGCTATCAAACGTGTATTTTTTCACCCGATTACTACGGCAAAGCCAAAAAGAAGGGATGTTATTATAGTATCTGACTCAGTTTTATCATAATCGAAATAACAAATAATAAGTATTTCAAATAAACACACGCCGCGAAGAAAAACAAAATAAATGATTGTACAAAACGCTGATACGCCGCTGAGACGCCGCCGCCGTGGGTGACAGTGTACACTGTGACCCACGGCGGCGGCGTCTTCGCGGGCAATCGCGGCAAGCTCGCTGCGCATCCACGGCGTGTTTGCCACGCACACGTTTCGAAGTCGCGACAAGCTCGCAACTCGCTAGTGTGATAAAGGCCCTTAAGTCAAGATAATTAGACAAACAGACAGACGAACAGAGTTACTTTCACGTTTAATAGTTGTATGTTAGTATGAATAGGCACGAAGTTTCCTTTCCCTTTTTGTCGCTAATTTACACAGTTCTTAATTTATTGTAAACAACTTAACAACAATGTGTTCAGTTTAATGTGACTTTACATTGTCAAGAAGGTAACTATTTGTCATGACAACTTATAAGGGCTCATTTACGGAGACGCGGCGTGTCGCGCGTTGCGTCGGGTGGCGGGCAGCCATATGTCAACGTATGAGAGCGTTTACGGACACGCGTTTTTACGCGCGTTTGGTGGACGCAGACGCGGCGGGCAATGCGGCGTTATGTCATGAAGCCGTCTAACAGTTTATTTGTTTTTTTTTTGAAGTCATAACTTACTTATAGGAGGAGGGTGACTCGATTCGGATTGGTAACGAAGGAGTTCGGGAACGAAGTAGTTCCTGAATGACAGACTGGAATCAACGCACAGCCTAAGCTGCTGATCGTAGAGATCTGAAACTTGGTGGGTGTGATCTTCGTGTGTATATATATATAACATTTGGTGGCTTAATTTCTTGCATTATAACCCTACTATAACGTCCTGCAAGGAATACGTCGAATTACCAGTAACCCTGTATAGACTGTGGGTTTCAGTTTCTTGTGTGTTGATGGGGTTCACTAAAATGTTATTAACAGTTTTTAAACACTAGTTCAATGTTATTCGAAAGTTGCACTGACAGAAGTATATAATCAATAAACTTAAGGCAACTACATGAGCTAAACACGTGTTTTATAATGCCCAAAAGTACATGATTCACGGCAATAAACAAAACCAGATAAAAATATGATATTCTTCAGGATATATGCTAGTATGATAGTGTTTTGAAAACATAATACAATCACTTTGACTCGATAAAAAAAAATCAAGAACTTATCTCTAAAAATTTCTTTCAACCAAAAAAAGACATACTAAAATGCATGCGATCATTCTGATTTTTTGGCAAATAATTCTACAAGCAATATAATAGCATTATAGTGTTTTAGTTTTTTAGTCCAATCAATACAATTTTTGTAAATCGATCGAAACCACTCATCTCGCACTATTTGGCCCGCTAACGAAGTTTGAAATACCACAAATAGAATTGCTAATTTAGCTCATCTAGTCGCCTTAAGGGGCCGGCGGAGCGTGCGTCGTTCATACAAACGTAATACCAAAATAATTTGTAAACCAAACATATTCTTAAGAAAGTGTTTATTTATTTCGATTGGATTACATAATATCTAGGTTCCCAAATATATATTTTGGAAGGACTAATTAGACAAGATATGAGGAATTTAAAATTTCTACAGAAAACTTATTTTCCCCATAACTCTTGTTTAAATCAATGTCTATTCATAACATATATTTGGGAACTTAGATATTATGTAATCCAATCGAAATAAATACACACTTCCTTAAGAATATGACAATGATGATATGTTTACGAATTATTTTGGTATTACGTTTGTATGAACGACGCACGCTCCGCCGGCCCCTTAAGCGAATTAGACTGGTATTTTTATTTATTCGCAACAAGAAAAACACAAAGAGCTTATGTAGAAAGTAGTGCCTGCTTGGTTTAGCACTACGTTCTGAGTTGGTTGATATCTTGGTTGATTTGGTTGGCTTTATATGGTAACGGTTTGGTTATCGGATTATGACCACTGGTTTAATGATACTCAATAATATGGTTTAAAGGTTATATTGAATACTGGTTAACTATGAAATGGTAAATCTATGCTAAAGTAGCACTAAGATGGTTTGATTCGAGTTACGCGATTGGTATCCGAACACGTACTAACTGGCAATAGTTGCGATACATGTATTTATGGAAATGTACGCAGGCAAAAGTGCTGAGCTGTTCGGTTGTACATTTTGTACCGAACAGCTTATGTCTGTTTGACATCCGTGACGTTCAATGATGACATAACCGCTTAGCCGCAGCACGCGCCGCCTATCCGTAAATGGAAAAAAACGCACAACGCGCCGCGACTCCAGAAATGAGCCCTTAGTCAACTTGAGTCTTGCTAGAATGACTATGAAAATTTCATGAGACATATCACTAATAGCCATTGTTTCAAGTTTTATGTTGGCACAGGTCAGGTCCTAGGAGTTGCTTACATTGTGTTTTATAATAATAACGTCATCTGAATAGCCTTTTCCCAACTATGTTGGGGTCGGCTTCCAGTCTAACTGGATGCAGCTGAATACCAGTATTTTACATGGAGCGACTATCTGACCTCCACAACCCAGTTAATACTGGGTAATACGATACCACTTGGTAAGAGTAGTTGTCAGACATTTTGGGCTACTGACTACCTGTTACGACTGCCAAAGATGGACAATTGACAGCCGGGATCAACTGCTTATCGTGCTTTCCGAGGCACGGAGGAAACTCGGTTTGTAAGGGCGGTCACCCATCCATAGACCAAGCTAGGCAAGTACGGCTTAACCTGAAGATCGGCCCGAGCGGTTGTTATTATTTGGCCACGAGCTGCTCGTGTTTTATGATAACAATAATACTTATTTCACTTTAGCAGGAGGTATGATTTCTAACACGTAAGTGAATTCAGAAAAAATGCATAGCGACAATATCAAAGAATTGCAAATGTAAATGTAAAACTATTTAATATTAAGATCTTAACGTACCATAGTATCATCATCATCATAATTTCAGCCGTAAGACGTCCACGGATTGATAGGTCCCGTGCGACTCGCATCCAACGGATTCCCGCAACCGTAACCAGGTCATCGGTTCACCTAGTGGGAGGTTTCCAACGCATCGTCTTCCGGATCGCAGTCGCCACAACTTTTCGGCCCATCGGCCATCGGTTCTGCGAGCAATGTGCCCTGCCCACTGCCACTTAAGTTTGGCAATTCTTCGGGCTACGTTGGTGATCTTAGTTCTCTTGCATATGTCTTCATTTCTGATTCGATCACGCAAGTTAGATAAGTCTGACTTCGAGAAAAAGGTCAATCGTCGAATCCGACTCGGCTGGGCAGCGTTCGGGAAGCTTCGCGGTATCTTCTCCCACCCACCTATCGCAGTGTCTCAAGACGAAAGTCTATGACTAGTGTGTGTTGCCGGTGATTACATACGGGACCGAAAAGTGGTCGCTCACCATGGGCCTTATCAAAAGGCTTAAAGTCACCCAAAGTGTAATGGAGAGGTCTATGCTTGGAGTTTCCTTGCGTGATGTACCATATACTTAGAAATAAATAAAATCGTATCACATCTTAATCCCCACATGAATTTGCCAAAGAGATAAAACGCATCAAAAATTGGGATGGTCGTAACGTCAGAACGCACTAAAAAATATACCTAGGCGTGACGTATTGAGAATTTTAAAAGCGTCTTATCTTCGTCATTTTTGTTTTGTCGCCTACTCTATTGCGGAATTTGGCCAGACGACTAAGTGCAAACAAACGGGCAGAAATTGTCGTGATTGTCAAAACTACTCGTAATTTTTGCATCTGGTGGCCGAATTCGAGTAATATCATTCGAAAACCCGAATATGGTCAAACGAATACATCAAGATAATTGTCGGTTAATTATTTCAGATCGAGATAAATCAGATTCAATTTCTAACCAAACTAATGATCGACTTTCAAATAATTGAACTTACAATAATGGTAATTAACGTAGTAAAATTTATGAAAACAATGTTAATAGTTGTAACCTTTAAAACTTGTGCATATTTTATTAACAAAATTTTGGGTAACTAAAGTTTTCGGCATTTCTTGATAGTTTTCTAACGGCCGAATACTGAAACGTCACTAAAAAATTAAGTAGCACTTGTATTTAACAGATACTCAAAAATGACGTTTGGCCATACAAAATTTAAAACCTAAGAGCTGCTCAAATGTTAAGCAGCCCTTAAATTTTGAGTGACGTTTCAGTATTCGGGGGTAAGTATCTCAAAAGTTCAAAATCAAAATCAATCAAAATCAAAATCAAAGCATTTATTTCAAGTAGGCCAATAACAGGCACTGTTGAATTGTCGAAAACATAATACCATAACAAAATAACAGGCACTTTTGAATTGTCAACCTTTCTTTATCTTGGCTTACGTATTTAAAGTATTAATTAATTAATTAATCGCTTCAATGCCTCAACATTTTTAATACTAGCACCCATTTTTAACTAAAAAATTTAAGTTTACATCATTTACCTTTATCCCAATTTATTTGGTCTCATCTGTAACGATCTACAAATGACAGCCGGGAACAACCGCATAACGTGCTTTCCAGAATACGGCGGAGTCTCGGTGTCTTATGGGTGTTACGTGTTCTACAATCGATGTCTCACAATCCACGGACCAACCGAGGCAACCGCGGCTTAACCTAGAGATCAATCCGAGCGGCTGTTATTATTTAACCACTAGCAGTCGCCCGCAAATCCGTCTGCAAAATAAAAATACATACATATATATATAAATATATATAAATATCTATATATCTTTATATAAGTGTAATATTATGTCTTATGTATGTAATTGTTTATTGTATATAATATGTAAAGGGGTACCACAGGCTACCTGCAGTATTGTCTATCCTTCCCCTTTAAATCCATCCAAAGGTTGTCTTTAAAAGATCGCTTTTAGCGATAAGACCGCCCATTGTGTCACCCCTTGTAAAATGTTTAAAATTTTGGTATTTACAATTTTTAAGGTGTACATAATAAAGAGTATTCTATTATATTATATTCTATATAACTAATAGCTTAAGTTACCCGGCAAAGATGTAGCTTTGAAATGGTAAAAAAAAAATTAAAATCGGTTCAGAAGTTCTTGAGTTAAATAGTAACAAACACACAGAGAAACAAAAATTCGAATCTGTCCTCTTTACAATATTAGAAAAGATAGTATAGACAAGCTCTTCACCAACAACAACGCCCGAATCAATGACATTCTACCGCAAAAAGATCCCTACAGCATTGTCGGTACTTGGAACACTTAAATAAATCCATACAACCATAAAATTGCTTCCAAATTCCTTCCAATATTAACAGTATTAGCTTCCAATTCAATGTCGAACCCCCACATTACCCACGAAAGGACCCCCAGGCACTTATTGTGCGGGCCCTTGATTTTTATACCCCCACCCGCCCAAATGGCTTCATATAATTCCTTTATGACCTACTAAATCTGCTCTTTTCATTCAATGTTGAGATCTTTCCGGCGTTTCCTAGTATTGTCCGGAATCATTGGCTAATTCTCCGACATAAATTGAATTAGGTTAGAACTCGTCCTCCTCAAATTTTACGTCAGTTTTATATGGGTTTGGTTTCAGTTTATTTATTTCCTGTAGTAGAATTATTATAAGTCACCAGCAACGCATGGATACTTTACTATACCACCTAACAAAATAATTTAATGTCTTTCCACAGTGGACTTTTTCTTGCCATAGATCTATGGACAAAACATGCGTCCACTTTCGTCTCTGTTATTACTATCATGATATGTGAGATATAAAGTATTAAACAAATATCAAAATGATCACTACAAGCAGTATGTTGGCATATCAGCCTTCTCACTATGATTAACCCAGATGTTTTGTTAACAAAATTCACCGAATAAAACACCTCAATGAAAAAGCTGACACAGTTCTTGAAACCGCTTTGCATTTCCGCAACAAAAAACCTCTAAAAATAGATTTTAAAGACAAAAAAAAGAAACGGAGTCTGTACCAGAAGATAATATGCAAATTCGCGTCCCCTCGGTAAGCTTGAGACCATCGGCCTTCCTTCGCTTACTTAGTATTCCCTAACGCGAATTTTATCCATTTTTAGTAGGTCCCGTTTCCATCAATCATATAGTGTGATATTTCGTCTTGTAGACAGATAAATTTGAACTGGAAGAGGCGTTAAGTTTGCTTCCTGATTATGAGAATAGGGAATATGCATACATTTTTTCTTCACTTAAATCAATTAATTACACTATTATCAACCCAAGAAAAGTATTAAAAGTTAATTCCAACTACTGTTTGTCGCTTAACAATAATACTAAACTCTTGCAATTTTCTATGACAGTTCAAACGTCCGTGATTGTCGCGACCATACTTTGACGTCATTTATCAAAATCTACTCGTACATAATAATAATAATAATAATAAAAACGTTTATTTATCTCCACAAGTTACATTGTTGTACATAAATGGGTTGACAAGTAGTTTGGCAGAAAGTTGTAATTTGTGGAAGATCTGGAGTCTAAACTAAGCCTAGGCCTGTATTTCAGAACTCCAGGCGGGCCATCACATCATAAAATAGTTTTTGTCAACGTAGAAATGGTATGATGGTGACGGTGTGTATGTGCACGTATGTGTGTGTTATGTGTGTGTGTATAAAATATATGAGTATGTATAATTTACTGTTAAATTAAAATTTTATAAATATTTATATAAATTTAAATGTATTTATACATAGGGGATATATACAATATATGACTATAATCTTACCTACAAGTATATGTACGCAAGTACGGACTACCAAGCCTGCCTACTTGGCAACCTCGAGTAATTCCTCTGTTTCCGTATAGTTTAAATTTAACAACCATTTGATAATTTTCGATTTACACTCAACTTTACTACAATTTGCTATATTTATAATTTTATTAATTTTGTTATACAACTCACCTCCACGGAAAGAGAAGAATCTTTGCGCGAAAGAAGTACCAACAGCAGTCGTCCCACATACTGCGAATTTTCTCCTAGAGAGACCTATGCGTTTTCTCCTTTCTTCTGGTAGGTTTGAGTGCTGGAGAAGTGCAGTAAGCAATATGTACAGCTGGCGTACAGTTAGCACCTGTGCTTCCTCATAAAGAGTTGTGGTGTTGAAAAGACGTGGCTTGGATAAACTAACTTTTAGTATCATCCTTTGGGCTCTTTCTACTGTAATGAGTTTTGTTTTACATGCCCCTCCCCACGTGGTAATGCAATATCCAATGATTGATTGCACTAGAGCCTCATATACCATCCTCATCGTTTGTTTGTCTGCTACGTCACGGAGTCCTTTAAAAATGTAAGTAAGCTTCCGTATTCTTTTAGATAGAAAGCCAATGTGGCTTTCAAAAGTTAAATTTGCGTCAATTTCGACTCCAAGGTATTTCAGACTTTTTGTAGGCTTAATATTGGGACAATTACAGTTTGGAGTTGGAGGGAAATTACATTTATGTGCATGTATAATATAAGTACCGTGGTTGGCAAGACCAACTTGGTTACGAATACAGTATAAAATGTATTTGGTTTTATCTTCATTTAAGGTCAGGTGGTTAGAGGATAGCCAGTGACACACAGTGTTAAAACCATTTTGTGCGAGAGCAAAAAGCTCACTCCACGAGTCGGCGAAAAAGGTTAGCGCAGTATCGTCTGCATAAGCGGAGATGCGGCAGTTTTTAATCTTAAGGGAACAGAGTTCGTTTATATAGCAAAGAAAAAGAGTGGGACCTAATATACTGCCTTGTGGCACCCCAAATTCGACTGGCAGTTCGTCACTAATGTATTCTCCAATTTTAACTGATTGGGTTCTATTTTTTAAATAATCCGAAAGTAAGTCCAGTGGAACACCTCGAATACCATGATCTTCCAGTTTTTGCACAAGGCGGGGTTGTTTACATCTATTTTTTTTGGCCTTACTAAAGTAATTTTACTAATTGTATGTGCTTTATTCAAGCAATCATAGTCAACTTTACCTACATTTAAAATAAAAGTTATTTTTTGACATATGAATTTTGATGTCACTACCGCCGTTATCGAGGACGACGTGTTTTGAGAGTAATTATTTAAAAACTTAAACAAGCGCACCATAATGTTTCTGGGATCCCTTCTTTTCGCATAATTGTCTTTGTCCTAATATGCTTCGGCATAACGATTTTGGTACAATTTGTTTTGGCATAATAATACTTCGGCAAATTTTTTTAGGCATACATTTTAGGTTGGCATAATCATCTTAAAGACTAATTTGTTTTGGCATAAATTTGATTCGCATAACGTTAGTAAGCCTAATGACTATTAGCATAAGTTAGTAGGCCTAATGACTATTGGCATAATAATATTTGGGCATACAATATTAATATAAATAACAAAAACAATTTTCATGCAAATGATTTATTATACGAGTACATAACATTATGTAACTTAAACGATTTTTCAATCGCGAGATAACTTTTATCTGAAGAATATATTAGATGTTGGGTAAAAATTTAATATGCTGTGCCACAAAAGTTAGTGACAGAACCGAATTGCTGCAAAACCGACTCCACGTAGTCCTGTTTGTCCTACCCCTAGAGTGTAATTTAAAATCGCGTAGGACGCGTGGGGCCGCCGGAGGCCCGCAGTTCCGGAGCCGTGAGAGAAACCCTGCCTGCTGCATGTTGCATGCTCGCTTGAATGCTGCATGCTGAATGCTTGCATGCATGCTTGCTTGCATGCTGCATGGTTGCTTGTTTGCTGCATGCTTGCTTGCTTCATGTTTCCTACAGCGAAAAATAAACGCACAAAATTGTTCAATGCGTTATATTATATTAATATGTTATAAATTACATGACACCTTCGTCTACTTAGAAAAATATTAAAAATAATTTGTTATTCTACCTACAATATCAAGTGCCTACAAATTTCATTAGAGCAATATTGTATAAACGTAAACTTATTTCATTGTTATACCTATAAAAATATGTATTAATATCATTATGCGTAAATCAATTTATGCTTTAGGATATTATGCTTAAAAAAGTTATGCTTTAGAACTTTATGCTTAATAAATTTATGCTTTAGAATGTTATGCCTTATCATTATTATGGTTTGAGAAATTATGCTTAAAAAGTTATGCGTAAGCTGTTATGCATAATTATATTATGCAAAAATATAATTATGCCAAACAAAATTATGCTAAGTTATATATTAAGTCTTTAAATTTTATGCAAATGGATAGGGAACCAATTGATGTTTCTATGCGCCAATACAAGGCATTTTTAATCAATAAAAAGAGTTTAGTATTTCTTGCATATTTCCCTATTAGGAAGGGGGCCAGAGATCGTCAAATTTTAATACTGTTATAATTATCATAATTCTGGCATAATCAGCATACAGCGTTCCCACTGCTGGAATGCAAGCCGCCTCTCTTAGTGAGGGAGTGAGCGATAATTCGCCGCAGTCAGGCACAGTGGGATAGTCAACCAATCATAAAACCTTTGATTTCAGTATCTTTATTTATTGACCCAGTGAAAGCAGCGGTGGTCCAGTGGTGGTGAACCCAAGTTATGAGCAGTAAGTCGTGGGTTAGATCCCAGCAGGCGCATTACCCACCAATGCTTTCAAAACGGTGAAGGAAAAGATGTTGAGGAAACCCACATGTCCTACGAGTATAACCAAAATTCGATGACATGTGAAATCTACCAGGTCTGTGTCCCAGGAATGGGGACATTATAGTGCGGGCTACTAAAATGCTTTTTCTTGTTAGAAATTTCTTCATCTATATATTTATTTATATATTTTTAAGCAGATCAGATTTTAAATTTAAATCTTGCCCAAATAACTATAACTTAAATACAACTTCAAAAGCACTGTCCACTCACATTTCAAAAACTAGAACCGTAACCAGAATTCCGAACTTCGTGTTGCATTGTACTGTAGCGTAAGCTTTTCTTGTATACATCATGAATCAGAAAGGTGTGGTAAGAATTATTTAGGCGTAGTATCCAACAACTTTCTCCGTGGGTCAATAATTGCGGAAAAAATATTCAGCTGCCCTATATCTATACAAAATGTTAATAGTTTTCTTTCTTTTTCGTGTGGTTACACCTCAGAACAGATAAAAGAAGTTAGAAAGGAAATATTTCCTGATTTGTATCGGAACGTCTCTTTAACTCCACTACAAGCAAGAGAACCCATACGAACGTGCATTACGCACTCAAATAAACTACTCACACTTAGGTCGCGAGCTTGCAGTTAATTGTCACAGCGCGACTGTTAGTCAATTGAGATATGAGCGTTCACTTATATGAGCGGCGCGCCTGCCCCGCCCACAAGGCTGTCTAACCTGTGAGGCTGTGTAACCTAACCTCTTAAAATCTGTTATGAGGGTTAGTGCGTTACTTGGTGTCTGTGTTGTTATGCCACACATGATAGTCCTCTGCCTTGGCTTTACCTGCCATCGAGAAATATCTCTCAAACATAACTGAAACAAGTGAAATTTTTATTATACAGTACGCACATGAATCCGAAAACATATATGTAGGTCTTTTTTTTTTCGGATGGAAAATAATCAAATGCCACCTCCGCCAGTCTTTCTCTCCCTACGCCGCCGCGCCGCTTTAAATGAATAAGTAACGTTGTAACTGAACCGGACCCCGGTAATAGTTATTTATAGATATTGGTTTCAATCTGCTTTCATTTGACAGTACAGCGCGAGATGACGACAATTTTTTTTATTAAAATTGAAAGTTGCCAAACTACGCTCTTTAGGCGAATATATTGAAGTTAGGTTACATTAATCGGTTTTACTCAGGAATGGTGCATTATCTTTTCATGACCATTTGTTTTACCACCTCCTCACCGCGCGGGTTGAGTTTCATCGCATTCATTTCACAATATTACGGTTTCACTTCGACAGATTGTAATCTACAGAAAAATAATGCGTAAAAGCAATATGTTCAGTTGACCATATTTCGATTACAATCTAACGGTTTTCACAATGTGACGCTAACATAATACTTGTGAGACCATACAAAGGAGCGTGTCTTGGGTTCGAACTCCAGACATAATACTTAGCATTCCGACGGTAACACTATGAAGTTATTACTGCAATTTATGATTAGTACGTCTTGATCTCATGGAGAAAGTTACATAGTTTGATGGTCTTTTTATTGTTCTGTAGCCAAATGGTAAAAAACGGAACCCTTATGGATTCGTCACTTTTTTCCGAAACTATAAGAATTATGTTGTTGAAACTTGATAAGTAGATGTATTCTGTGAATAGCATTAAGATTTTCACTCAAAAATAGAATAAAACAGTAAATTTTGCGGGTTCCCCATACTTTGAACTCAAACTCACAAGATATACATAATGAGGTTTTTATTATCATTTTTTTCTAAACTGAATAGTCTGTGCGCAAGACACTTCCAAAGTGTTAAAATGTGTGTCCCCTGTAACTTCTAAAATAAGAGAATGATAAAACTAAAAAAATATATGATGTACATTACCATGTAAACTTCCACCGAACCTTCCTTTCCTCTGGTTTTGTGCTGGTCTATACCGCATCTTTATTATAAATAAGACAACCATTTTCTGGAACACGCTGTATGAGACTTCAAAGAAAGTAGCTGCATTGTGTTGGTGGCAGTGGTTCCACCTGTATTTTATATGGCTAGGTTGTACGTGTAGTAATGGAGTCGATGTCGTTACGATAATACGGAACCTTCATGCGCGAGTCTGAAGTTTTTCTTCAAATCTTAACCGTGCAATGGATTCCTTGAATACATAATACTCCATCAATTAAATTGTCAGGCACTATCTAGAAGGCCGCAAATCCCTGTTCGGCCAACCCATCAATCACCAGCAGATAACGTGGAACATGCTGCGATCTTGGTTGGCTTCATTAACGTCGCCGCCAAACATCCCCTGATAGAAGTTATTTGCGTTATTAGAGACCGTAATAAGGCAATTGATATTATTCACTTTGTTGATGATGTTAAGATTTAATTTTCAAAAGCTGTTGTCGAAGGTGGCAACGTTGCTGTTTTTGTTGTTGTTTCTGTGCACTTATCTGACATATTTTTATATCGACAGGCCTTTTAGTAATATTCTATAGGCAATAAGAATAATCGAAAAGTATAAGATAAGCTAAGCTGCAAAAGGCTTATCTTAATCTTGGTGAAAATTATTGTTGTAATATTAATCCTTATGGGGCCGGCGGAGCATGCGTCGGCGTCGTTCATACTAACGTAATACCAAAATAATTTGTAAATCAAACATAATTATTCTTTAGATAGTGTGTATTTATTTCGATTGGATAACAGAATATCTAGGTTCCCAAATACATATTGTGAAAGGACAGTGATATAAAGACGGAATATATGAGGAATTTAAAATTTCTATAGATAACTTATTTTTCTCATAACTCTTGTTTAAATCAGTGTCCATTAAAAATATTAAACCACACGATAAAAAAATAATATTGTAGGCCAATGATTTAATTAACAAAATTATTACAATAAAGGTCATCACTAGGATAAAGTTAGGTTGACGCATTAACGTTGAAAGCTTCATACTATCATCATCATCATCATCTCAGCCAAAAGACGTCCACTGCTGGACATAGGCCTCCCCCAAGTGTCGCAGTGCCTTCATACTATACCTAAACGTTATTGCCAGTGTCAAGTTTTCTTGTACCAAATGCATCGTGCGATACCATCACAACTCCTCTAGTAGTAGTAAACCGGTTGCTAGTCCGGTTGAACTAGAGCAACTTTTCAGTAGCAGTAGTTTGGTTGAAATATAGCACCGAACTACCACTATTCTTTAGTAGCAACAGTTAGGTTTGTAATATTACCAGATACAGACCCACCGTACCCCTGGCCGTACCCCTGGTCGTACGGTGGGTTTCTTAAAGTTTAACGATACCACCGTCTTGTAGTTTTTAATCCTATGGCGGCATGGGCACCGGGCTGTAGGCCGACGAAGGAAGCTGGCACTTCGGGGACAGAAGTCAAAGATTTATGCAAGCGAAGCGAGCGCGCGTCATGGAGTCGTAGCATCAGGTTCTAAATTTCCTTATGTCTCGAAAAATCTTGCTAGCTGGCATGAGGAGCGTATGCCGAAGGTAATACAAGAAACCAAACTGTCACTACTAAAGAGTATCGGTAGTTCAGTGCAATATTTCAACTGAACCACTACTACTGTTATTTGCACTAGTTAGGTCAATCGGACTACTGCTACTAAAGTATTACAGCTGCTGTTCAAAGAAGGAGCTCGGGATAGCAAAAAGTTTATCTCCAAACACAAATACAACTGAACCGACTCCTGACTTCTGCATACTCGTATCATTCAAACCTTTTTGTACAAGTAGCAACATAAATCACAGAGACTAGCGGCTGCTATTAATTTGAGTTATTGTAACCCATCGCCTTAATAATACAATTAGAAACGAGCCCCAGATTGTGGGCCGAAATGAGGGAGCGGAATCAGCCAGCCGTTTTACAAAATTGATCTCTCTGGCCTTCATTAAATCTTCTTTTCCGGATACTCCTTTCATTAACACGCTATTATTTAACGTAAAGATGCTGGCTTCTTGTAATTTGGTATTCTTTTATTTTGATAGTGTTTTGTTCTTCCTTTTTTTTTCAGGGTTTTTTTAACATAATTATGTCACCGTAAAATTGTAAAACGCGTTAGATTACAATCTATCTAGCGAGATTGTAAACTCTCGAAAGATTATCAAACGAACATACTGCTTACAATTATTTTAGAAGAAATGATCAAACAAATTCATTTGATCATTTCTTCTTTGGTTAGGTATATATCATTTCATTCAATGTTAGAATTTTCAAATTAATTTAAGAGATTTGAGATTATTTTTAGAGAATTTTTGAGTTTTTTTTTTAAGTTAATTTAAGTTTTTAACTCTATTGTTTGTGCACATAATTTATCCTCTTCTGCAAATCTCTCAACACAAGTATGGTTTGCTGTAAGAAAACCCAATTCTGGGTTAAGCTCGCCGTTGTACATAAGCTATATAATTCTAATTTTGTGTATATTTTTCTGTATTATTTTTGTGTGCAATAAAGACTAAGAATAATAATAATTTGTTTCTTGTTAAACTTTCACCAAATACGTTTGTTAAGTTCTTGATTCCAAACTTATTAGATGTCCAGTTACTGGTTTCAGAAATAAATCACACCTGGTCACTAACTTTTTGATATCACTTTTGATACGATACCGCTTCAATATGTACGCAAGATTTGTCTTGATCACCATCATGCCATATAGTTTACCTGCAATAAAAGATTTTAATGAGTTCTCTCTTAGAACTTAAACAACTCATTATGAAGCCGTCAACCAAGCATTCTGTACATCAAACTAAGTAACTGTACGCAAAAGCTATTGCTAAGAAACGACTTTTATTTGGGGTGAATGCTTTATGGTAGAACTCAATATAACGCACTCATAACATTGTGCTGATCAATGGATTGAAGTATGGGGGTCGTGAAATCTGTAATTAAAAACTAGTATTAAATAAATAAAAAACTTATCAAAAAGTTGGAACTTAGACGCTCAATATCTCTATAACTAGCTGACCCACGGAACTTCGTCTGCGTAATAAAATTTCCCCCGTTTTTGCAACATTTGTTATTGCTGCTCCGCTCCTTATGGTTATAGCGTGATGTTATATAGCCTGCCTTTCTCGATAAATGGACTATCCAACGCAAAAATAATTTTTCAATTCGAGCCGATAGTTCCTGAGATTAGCGCGTTCAACCAAACAAACAAACAAACTCTTCTGCTTTATAATATTACATTTAATATATACTAGTATACAGTATAGATAAAAAAAAATATCAAGAAGTTGGAACTTTGACGCTCAATATCTCTATAACTAGGAGGTTCCCAGGTATGGTGTAGAACAAAACAATGTTCGCAAAGAGCGGGAGAACAAGTGCCTTTCGTCTTCGTTAGGAGGATTTTTAAACCCAGTATTTGTTATTTAAAATCCATCTTATCAGTATTACAAATGGAAACAGGAAACAGAACTGTACTGAGGGGAATAACAAAAAAAAAAACTCTTAATTGATTGTTTTGATATTCATGCTAAGCTAGAAATATTTATCACAGAGATACTCGTAGTTTTATCTCAACTGTTTATGTTAGGGTTGGCTTCCAGTATTTTTAAACATGCACTGATTGCCTATCAGTTGGAATCCAACACAACCAAGTCACTAGGTAAAACCCCCATGGTAAGACTGGTTGTTAGACTTTCACAGTCTTATTACAAAAAACTAAATAAACCTTGTTTTAAACCTGGACTATCAAGTCCAGGCTTATCTGCAGAACGATGGTCTAAATTAATTCGTATTACAAAACTTAAAAAAACCTCGGTCTTCTTAGTACTGTCATTTGAACCATCAACCACAGATTAACAGAAAAATCATTCGTTCACCATGATATCATTCAATTGCAACGTTCCGTATTCCCAGAAAAGAAAACGTTTTTTACTACGTTAATGATTCGATGATGTTTAGGAATGTTATAAAAATATTGAAACCTGGTTATTTAAACATTCTTTAGTTATTTCGTTGATTGTAGTTTTGTTTAAGTTTAAAAATATTCCTTAATGTCATATTTATTTTCTAAAATGTTTATGTACGTAGATCGAAACGTAACATTATTGCGCGTTAAATGAAACAATCCATAACATTAAAGAAATCGGTTGGTTGAACAAAGTTCATTTAGCTTTACAATTTAAATATCTAATAGAACATGAAATTTGCCTTATTGTTTACCATCTTAGGTAATTTTAATAATTTAATGTGAAATAGATTAACAAAAAAAAACTATCTGAAAACACGATTAAATTTCTGCTGTGTGTGTGTCTTCAATATCCATAATATCAATTAAATTGATTTTCGAGTTTAAAGAAGAAAACATAATGAAAAAGATGATATAACCTAGAAGGGAAACTTTGACAGATCCGATTTTGTGGTTTAGACCTTTTTTAAACTAGGGGTCGCCAAGGTTTAGCGTTAGACCATGATATAGTATAAGGTTTATCGCAAAACCACGATTTGTAATACCATTTTTGTTTAGACCATAGTATATAGAAGTTTAAACCAGGTTTTTTAGTTAAACCGCTTTTTGTAATAAGGCTGTCAGGGTTTCTGTCTACTCATAACCATTTACAAAGATCTACAAATGTTAGTTGGGACCAATTTATTGAACTTCTCTTTGATGGAGTTGGTAAAGTTAATGTCATCATCTGACTAGTTTTTTCCCAACAATGTTGGGGTTGGCTTCCGGTGTAGCCGGATGCAGCTGAATACCACTATTTTACATGGAGCGACTGACTATCTGACCTCCACGACCCAGTTAGTACTGGATAATATGAAACCCCTTGGTAAGACTAGTTTTCAGACTTTATGGACCACTCACTACCTATAAGGACTGCCAAAGAGCCGGGACCAACAGCTGAACGTAAAGATCGACCCGAGCGGCTGTAATTATTTAGCCACAAGCTTGAGTAGGTAAAGTTAATGCAAGTATTAAAAAATATGGTTACATACCGATACAGTTTCGTTTGCCCAAGCTGAAGCTAGCAAAAGCGCTGGGATTCTCTGGTAAGGTTGCATGGTCTAACCATCGCTCCGGCTTAAACTGGTCTGCATCAGCTCCCCATGAGGAATGCCGGTTGAGAGCGTACAACGAAATTAGGATGGTAGAATTAGCTGGTATTGTGTGGTTTTCTGGAACGGATGAAAACAAAAACTGTCATTTTCTTCTCGTATTGACGACATTTTAGACCGAGCGTAGTGTATGTCAGCGTCACATGGTAAACCGTTAGTTTGTTATCTATTTAGCGAGATTGTAAACTGTCGATAGATTGTCAACCGCACATACTATTTACAATCTAACGAATTATATTTCGTTAAAACCGTAAAATTGTGAAATGCATTCGACGGAAGTACCTGTGCTCCCATAATTGGAACTTGAATCACCCCGACGTAATCTACGTTACGCTAATTGAGCTTATATTATGGCACTATGTTTTAAATTTCTTGGAATGTTTTTTTTTTTGTATTTATTTTAAACCACAGACTAATTATTTACAATATATACACACTAACTCTATACTAGAAATAAAAATATGTACAAGTATCAAAAAGGGTTACAGGGCATCGAAAAATTCGTCCACATCGTTGCCAACAGGAAAAGTGCCCAGAAGGCTGGCAGCATTGCCACGTTGGATGGCAATGCTGATTCTTTGCCCAAAAAATAGGCCCGCCCTCTGGTCACGTGAAGAGTCGACCAACCGTTTAGAGATTTCTCGAAATACTAAGTGGGCACTCGGGCCCCATGGCCCTAGTGTTTCAACCCCAAACGGCTCAAACACATAATTACCGATTAAATTATTATATTTGCGCCGTTTGAGGTTTTCAGCACCTGCAGCAGCAGCCCCAGCGCAGCACACCGTGCTAGGAAGATGGGATGGCGCAAGGGTGTCGACGCAAGTTGCGTCCCACACCAAAGGCCTACCCAACTTCCATGGCATAATGGTCATACCATCTGGTCTCTTACCATCGACGCGTGCCAAGCCAGTGGGTTCTAATATAGCTGGCACCCCGGCGGTGGCGAGAGCACGACGGATGAGATCATTAATGCTGGCGTGCCGCGCTATCCAACCTGCGCTCTTAATGCAAGAAAGGCCATGGTGTCCGAGGCAGTCGACTGCTTCACCGCATTGACAGCGATGTGGAGCCCCACAAGGAGCGCCCAAACGCAAACATGTAGCGAGCCGGAAGGTTGTGTCACCTAACATAGTGCCTAAATTAGGTGACGGTAGTGCCTGAAGCCAGAGGCCCGACTCCCATTCACCCACAGCCAGCAGGCGGGCACGCTCAGCAGTATTGGTAGACGTATTAATAAGTTTATTCCGTACCAACCTGCAGAGCGGCTCATCCCACTGTCTCTGGGAAAACGGGTTCTCGGGCCGATCCGTGTCCGGGCAAGTCATTCTCCAGGCGTCCTCTGCTTCGGACAAGCACGGCACTTCCGAGTCAACCAAGGAAAGACTTAAAATTTTCCAGGTTAGCTTTTCAGTGCCGTGGACAGAAGAAAGGAACGTTTTTGACGTCAACCTTGAGGATGACCGGTAAGCTTACGCTAGAAATTTTGTGGACGCCGAGACCACCAAAACGAATTGGTAGTGTGGCTTGCAGCCACGCTCGGTCGTCCAGGGCCACATTAAGAATGGATGTTAATGTGTTGCGAATAATTTGGTCAATTTTGTCCAAAAGTTGTGGTTTCTTCCAAAGAGGAGAACAACGGAGAAAATACATAAAATTTGGACCAAAACAGTAATATCTGATAATGGTGAATGCCGAATGTAAATTAATTTTGGAGAGTCTATCCGAAATATCATTGAAATGCATAATTTTGTCATCGATGAAAGATGAATAACTTTCTTCTAAAATAGGGGAACCTAGGAGGTGCAGGGAACTTTTTTCTAAAATTTTGATTTCAGGAGTTATTGCATTGAATTTATCTATAGTGGATTGTCTGTCGGTAACGTCAGAAAGGTAAATTTCACACTTTGAAGGGTTAAGGTCTAGGCCGATAGATTTAAATTGATGTTTGAGAAGTTGTAGGTCAGCCAAAACGGTATCAACATCACCTCCTAGCGTTCCATCATCCAAATACCACACATTAAATTTAGAATTTAATTGTTGAATTATGGAATAGCCAAACTGAAAATAACAGGCCCGAGAGGGTCACCTTGTTGGCAACCAACTGCAGATTCCAAAACGTTGTCCTTGTAAAGTAATATTGAAGGGTGTCTATAACATTGCCACAAAAAACCATAAATTCCGGGTAGTACTTTTTTGACTTCAGCCAACAAAGTGTCCCTATTCACGGAGTTGAAGGCATTTTTGACGTCAACCTTGAGGATGACCTCACCTTTCTTTGAGTGAAGAAAAGATGATAAGGCATGTACGGCTGCCTCACAGCCCCCTCTGGAACCAAAACCAAGTTGAAGGGGCTGGAACTTAGTTGCAAGCGTCTCACTGTATAGCTTGCAACATATTTTGGCAGCCATACGCCTGTAAGTGCATCCGACGGCAATTGGACGAATGCCGCCGTCCTTCTTGCGCAGGGCACATAGGTTAGCCCCATACAAGACATCGACGACGGCATCGTTCACGCCGCCGGAGAGCATTAAGTTGATCAGAACCGCAAGCTCCTTCAAGAGTGACTCACCAGCTTCCCCGGCGCCTGAACTCAACAAATCTTTCAAATGTTGTGGGGTCAGGCCGTCGAGGCCGCCAGCAGAACCACTCCGGAAGGAGCTCACGGCTGCGATCAACTGCGGGGCTGTAATTTTTAAAAAAGGTGCATCCTGAATGAGGGGGTCGGGGTGGACGGGCGGGTCGGGGAAGGTGAGACCATCCGCAGGCGATGGATGTTTGCTCTCCAGGGCTGAAAGAGTATCTGGAGAGCAAGGTGCCACCACATCACTGCTGAATAGAATTCTGGCAGCCCCCCTAATGTCACCGTCACTTAGCTTGGATTCCGCAAGATCAGAAATGTCTTTTTGTTTGTTAAAAAAAGGTAATTTGGAATCTAAAATACGGGCCGAATTGTTGCAATTATCTTTAATTTGGTTTGTTAAAGATTTTTGAGTAGCCAAATTTTTTTGGAAATGCAGAATCCTGTAAGGGAAGGTGAGTAACTGCTCCCAAGCACGTGGCGAGTTCTCCTGGGTCGCGAGACGGACACATCGCGCTAAACTCAGCGCAACAGAATGTCTCGCGCCCCGGGGAACTCTTTTCAAAACTGGAGTGGAATTTTTGAATTTGGATAAACTTTGCCACAAACTTTGTTCTAGAGGTGATGATGTCGGGGATACGGCTGGGGGGCACAAAGGTACACTATGAGGTTTGTGAACCTTGCCATAGTGTATCTTAAGCCCCCGTTCGCCTGAAACGAGCCTGGGAGCAGTGAGGGCATCTAACAAGTTGCACATCCAATGATGTGATAGGTTGACTGGCACCATTAATTCCGGCGTCGCTACAGCTGGCGCCGCTCATAAATAAGGGAAACACACGGATAAGAACAAATAATAAAAACTTAATAAAAAAACATTCGAAGAAAACACAATATTAAACTTCACATAAAAAATAAAAAACTGTCATAGCACTGAACAGTTGTAGGTGCGCGCAGTCGCGCTGCCGTCCTGGCCCTTAATTCTGCTATTTTAATAAATTCGTCACTCCAACACGATTCCATTCTCACCCCATTGTCATTTTGCTTAAAGTTCGTAATCTGCTAAATTCACAATGGTCGGTCAATGGTCTCGTAATAAAATTGTGTTTTAATGGCATTGTCGTATTGTCATTATTATAAAACCCTTAGTACAAATGGTTTTCGAAATCTACTACTAAATACGAACATTTATTCATGCCAGATTTCATGTACGAGATTAATATTCTATGACATTTCTTTCAATGGAGTGTCAGTGGTTGTTCATTGAGAAGTCATATTGGCGCCATTATGATAGTAGAATTAACAAACTAGTCAAAATTTGACAGAACTTTATCATTATGAAATCAATGATCGAATACTCTGACACTATTGTAATAGCAGAATCGAGGCCCTGGAGCACCGCGCCGCGGCCGCGCCGACCAAGCTGGCATTTTGCGTAGCTCTGGCCAGCCCCGGAAACCGTTGTCGGGAGACGGGCGTCCCGTTCAGTCTTCTTGGGCTTCTGATTATAGGGTGTTTAATATTGATGGTGGTCCTTATTCACTGTTGAAGTCACTTTCACCCTGTCGTCGCCTTATCAACAAAAGTTGGGTGATTTAAAATTAGATAACACTGTCACTGTTATAATCACTAATTTCGAGTGTAACTATTGATATTTTAGAGTATATTTATAGAAAAAATACATGAATTCTTAATTAAACAAGCAAAGAGATGTTTGACGTTTGACAGCTTCCAAGTTTCCTGTAATGTTAATTTATAATTAATGGTTCTTATAATTTTATGTAATTGCATGTATATTCAACACAATGTAAATTGTTCACGAATAAATGAATAACATGTCCAGAAAGGCTTTATAAGAGATTAATTAAAGGCACTCTTGTTATGTGAAAGCCTCAATTCATTTTGACAAAACGCTTTCCACTCGGACTCAAACAAAAGGCAAAATGTAGGAGTTCTAGGTTACCACTGCTAAACCTTTCGGGTATTACAGGAGTGACAGTGTCTTCCTAACTCTTAGTGACTCTTCGTGACTCTCAGTGACTCTTAGTGACTCTTAGTGAGTATTAGTGACTCTTAGTGAGTATTAGTGGCTCTTAGTGACTCATAGGGTTAAATACATACTCAACTGAACATCCGTGGAAGAACTTCTTGCAATCCTTGGAACTGGAGGATGAATTCTCAAACTCTCTTTTATCACTGCTTCCATGTACTCCAGCTTTGGTAGATCGTGTCTGTTTAAATCCCTCTCTTCGTTTCCGAGTACTTCTTGTAACCTGTTCACAATATTTCTATATTACACTTTTAAATGTGAACAAGTATCGCCATTCATCACTTCATCATCATCCAAAGCTTCACTTCACTTACTGCTTTCTTAATGTTTTGTGATACGCCAAGCTCTTGGTCAAACCTTATTCAGATTGTACCTATTATGGCAACTATGTCTTTACTTTGTCTATCTCGCCACATAGAACGACCAACTTCTTACTATAACATCTTTACTACATAAACAATAATTCAACTTGGACGCAGGACACACAGAAAAGACGGGGTGCAGACATATGTCTTTTCCGCGTCTTTTTCATCCTAAATATATAGAAGGGTCGCGACTTAAAGCACACAGAAAAAGCAGGGCGCAGACACGACGTTTGCCCGTCCGCGCCCTGTTATGAAACAGATAGAAAGGACAGGGCAGGGGCGCTTCCAGGCGCGAGCGGACCAGGGACGGGTGGAGTGGGGCGCGGGTTGCTTGTCATCTCTCGTGGCACCCGGCGTCACGCCCGCGCCCCACCCGTGCCTCGTCTTTTTTATGTGCTTTAAAAAGTTGCGACGGTACCCCGTCTGTGCTCAGTCCGCGCCCCGTCATCGTCATAATTATGTTTCTTCTGTGGGCCCAGCGCTTTAGGTTGTTGTAGCCCATTACTGGAAATAACTCGTAAGCTACGCCACGTCCAGCCTGGCCCCTACTATTGTAACTTTTCATCCATACTAATATTATAAAGAGTAAAAGTTTGTGAGATTGTAGGGGGTAATCTTTGTATATGTCACCGTAAAATTGTCAAACACGTTATATTACAATATAACGTGTTTCTCTCTAGCGATATTGTAAACTCTCGAATTATTGTCAACTGAACATACGGAAGTATCTCTGCCCCCATAATCAGGACTTGGGGCACCCCCCCCGTTAGGTTAGTTAGGTTCCTTTAAACCCTGCACTCGGAAATAGGGGCCCCGCGAAGCGGGGCTCCGTCGACTACGCTTTTTAGGGGAATATTAAGTGTTTTAAGTTTACGTTATATTAATCGATATTTCTCTGAAATGGTACAGTTTCTTTTCATGAGAGTGGTACCACTGGGCAAGGGGGACCCCTCCTTCCCTACACACCGCGTGAGTTGACTACCATCGCATGCATTTCACGAAAAATAATGCGTTTTATTGTAAGCAGTATGTTCGTTTGACAATAATTCGAGAGTTTACAATATCGCTAGAGATATTACAATATAACATTTTTGACAATTTTACGGTGACATTTATACTGAACCACTGAACATATTGTGATAAGGAATAAATAATTGAATTGAATTGAATTGAATTTAAACCCATTTTGAAATTTCATTTACCAATAGAAAGCCACGTTATTTGTGAATATCCTAGGCACATTTATGACTACAAAAAATAGGGGGGGTGGGGAATTAGATGGGCCGCTAGTTAAGAATATTGACACACAAAGTTAAATTGCTATTCTATAATTTGTCTTTCTCTTTTCGTTCAATACGCACTCTTTAAACACTCGTTCTTGTACATCTGGATGCGACCCAATTAGTATCAAGATGAATGTTATTGCTGTAGCTGTAGTGTCGTAAGCAGCTGCTATGATAGTGTCCAAGTGTTGCCTGATCTCCTCTTCAGTGAATGCATTTTCCTTGTCAGCTAAATCTAGCAGTTGATCCAGTAAAGGTTTGAACCTTGCTGAAATAAAATCACTAGCTAAAGTAAATTTCGGTTGGAACTGCAATTACTGTAGTGTAGTATCAGTTACTAATATTAACACCAAAATAATATTGCGCAGGCCTCTCTTCTATTGGAGAGAAAGGCCCATCTAATTTGTGAATCCTATGCCCAACTATGCCAAAGGCTTAAATCTTGATGATATAGGAATCTCCACAAAATTAATAAAAGAGATTTCTTACGTGATTCAGTATTTGTAGTTTTGTCCAAATAATCAGTAGATTTTAAGACTGATTTCCGGTTAGTGATTACCTGAAAAATAAAAATGTGTAATAATAAACCCGTCCACATTGCGACCAATTACTATATTACTATACTATCGACGACTCGAATGGCGTAGTGGTAGTTGACCCTGCCTTACGTTCTTAGGGTCCTGGGTTCGAATCCCGGTAGGAGCAAATGTTTGTGTGATGAGCATTGACATTTGTTTCCGGGTCATGGATGTTTATATGTATAATAAGTATGTATTTACAAAACTAAAAGTATATATGTAGTATAAATCAACTATCTAGTGTCCACGACACAAGCTTTGCTTAGTGTGGCACTAGGTGGCGCTGTGTGTTAATGTCCAGCGATATTATTATTATATTAATACTATTGTTAACATACTTTTCTTTTTAAGGTCTTATGGATTGTAAGAAAATTTGTTACAATTAAAACATTTTTCCCAAGGAATTAATAACGCCAACAAGGAACAATTTCTTTTGTCTCTCTACAAATGAGCCTTGTGTTAATTCTATCCGTTGAATTTTCTTTATAATTTACATAATAAATTACAGCATTGATTAGAATATAATAGGTGATTACCGCATTAGTTATGTCTTTCATGACTTTCATGAGGCTGTCCTGTTTTTTTTTGTATGAAGTCCAATTGAATATGAATTCAAAATGTAACCAGAATCTCAGCAGTCTGTGCATGTACAGAACAAATAAATCGTCTACTGCACGAGCATAGCTTTTCACGGTCGCGCTATTCTCATCCGTTTTCAGCCCAAGTGATGTTCCTGTACAAACAAAACAATATAAACTACATTCTCTATAGTTTTTGTAGATCAACTAACTGCATCACATTCAAAACAAACATTTATAACGATAATATAATATAATTATATATATGTCGGAGAAGCAGCATCCTCCTCGACATCATCAGTGTTCACGGAGTCTAGTGGGCGTCATTTGGGTGAAATGTGAGCACAAAACAAAGTATTCACTGCTCCACACAATTTAATGACAATATTTATCACAATAACTAGTTTGCTTAGCAATTATATTCGAGCAGCAGCTTCACGACACCAATCTAACTTCATCACCAGCGATCCACCAGGGCCTCGATTCTGCTATTACAATAGTGTCAGAGTATTCGATCATTGATTTCATAATGATCTAGTTCTGTCAAATTTTGACAAGTTTGTTAATTCTACTATCATAATGGCGCCATTATGACTTCTCAATGAACAACCACTGACACTCCATTGAAAGAAATGTCATAGAATATTAATCTCGTACATGAAATCTGGTATGAATCTGGCATGTTCGCATTTAGTAGTAGATTTCGAAAATCATTTGAACTAAGGGTTATAAAATAATGACAATACGAAAATGCCATTAAAACACAATTTTATTACGAGACCATTGACCGACTGTCTTTTTTAAACTTTCACGATCAGAACACATCATAAAACATATAAAAACGGGTATTTATCGCGAATTTACCTTTAATTTAAGCCCGACGTTTCGACCGGATTGCACCAGCCGTGGTCGCGGGGAGACTGAAGTGTGGAGGTACCGCCACAGCAAAGTGAAGGTGTTTATTCAACTACCCTCACTTGATCTTCATAAATGTTAATTAGGGCCGGTTCACACTAGGACAGCACACTACACTAACCGTGTCCGTATACTGAGGCGATTTCATTTGACGAGTACACTTAGTGATCACTGACAATGAAGCTCGACGAAGTCCTAGACAATGAATTTAACTGTCTTGGATCCCGCAACGAAATTAATTAGAAAGTATAGCGGAAGAGTAGGAACAAACCGTAATTTCCACTTGCACGAGCACGCTTGTCACACTTTAAAAAAAAAAAAAGAAAAAATAATTGGGCAGTGTTTGGGGACTACCGACAAAAGTGGAAACAAAAATTAAGTACACTGGCCTCGCCCCAGTCGTAGCCCTGCTACGGGTTGTGTCCCACGCCGTAGTGGATCGGCTAGGAGTGCAACTAAAAGCGGCTAAAAGTGCTCAACGCTCCTAATGAAGTTTTCACTTCAAAAATGCAAATACTTACGGCACGCAGTTCTCACTAAATTTTTAATCATATATGGTTGAACATCAAACGGTTCTTTTCCCACTTCAGAAGCCAGTTGAGAGACCAGACTCTTGGCCTGAAAGATGTAATCCTCCACAAACGCGTACAGCACTTGTTGGTTGAAAGCTGGGTTTAGGAGTCTGCGGTGCGGTTTCCAGGTTGATGCTAAAAAAATATAGATAAGTAGGATCTGTGTCGCCAGCACGAGTTCTGACGTTTTTCTTAACGTAAACATGTCGATTCTTGCATCGAAAATACAATTCATATAACAGAACTACCGTTAAATTGTTTGAGAGCACATTAAGTATTATCAAAAATATCATCACAGCCTAGCCTTTACCCAATAGGGTCGGCTTCCAGTGTAACCGTATGCAGCTAAATACCAGTATTTTACATGGAGCGACTGCCTATCTGACCTCCGTATACCTGTTATTACTGGGTAGTACGATACCACTTGGTAAGACTGGTTGTCAGACTTTTTTGGCCACTACCTGTAAAGACTGTCAAAGATGGACAAAATATGGCAGCCGCGTCCAACAGCTTAACGTGCTTTCTGAGGCACGGAGGAAACTTGGTATGTAAGGGCGGTCACCCATCCACAGACCAACCTAGGCGATTGCCTAAATCTTGATTGGCTTTAGGTTAAGCCGTGATTACGGCTTAACCTAAAGATCGGCCCGAGTGGCTGTTTTCATTTCGCCATGAGCTCCCCCGCGTTTTTTTTTATTATCAAAAAATATATTCGGGGGCTAAGGGGAGAACGGATATAACACCTCGTCCAGCCCAAACGCCAACCTCACCTGCCCGCGGTGCCCCCTGCCAGACAACAGACGAGGCTCTGGCGACCAAGCAATGGCGGAATAACCATACCCCTGGCTGGAAAATCAGCTGGAAGAGGCTAAAGCAAGCCTTAGGGCCCAAATAACCCTTAAAATGTCTGGAGTTGCAGAAGAAGGTGAAATAAACATGGAAGCGGAGTTACAAACTAATCTACCCCAGGAGGGTACCGGCCTAACAACCGAAGAATTCCTCTCTGAGTTCAACTCGGCTGCCCCATCGTATTTGGGGGGGGGGGGCATAATTTCGCCAACATTTGAAAAACAAACTAAAAAATTTGTTCAGCAGGCCTTCCATCCAAGCCTATTCTTCAGAAGACCAAGGAGTGCTTCAATGACAAGCCTACCAAATGATTCTACACCTAGAACAAACTTAAATGCCATGGAAATTGAATCCTCAGACAAAGTAAATCCTCAGAGCCAAACGTCCGCCAAACCTCCCTCTTGGCAAAGAGGTCCCTCAATGAGAAATCCGAAGAGAAAAAAGGTGTCAGAATCAAGATCTCCTTCGCCAGACCGGATAGAAATAACAAACCGATTCAGTGGATTGACAGCCTAGTTGACTTAACTGAAGAAGCAGAACAACCACTACAAATAAAAAAGCCTAATAAACCTCCACTCATTATCTTATATGGCATAGAGGACTTAAACAAGCTGACAGAACTTATTGAAATATCTGCGGATAAAAGTCAATTTACATACAAAAACATCAACAAGAATCAACTCAAAATCACTACTGCTAATATTTAAATTTATAAAAATGTGATATCGACTATTCGTGAAAAGGGACTGATTGGGCACACTTTTAATCGAAAGGACAAAAGGCCCTATAGAATAGTTATTAGGAACTTGCACCACACAACTCCGCTTAGCTCTATAAAAGAAGCCATAGAGGAAACGGGTAATACTACAGATGGTGAAATAATAAATGCCAGGTATGGACCGGACAAAAAACCCACATCTACATTCTTTGTGAACGTCTCACCAGGGCCCAACAACAAAGCAGTGAAGGATATCAAGGTGATTTACCACCAAATAGTCAACATTGAAGTTCCACGAAAAAGAAATACAGTTGTGCAATGCCAAAGATGCCAACAATATGGACACACCAAAAACTATTGTATGAAACCATACCGTTGTGTCAAATGCGCCGAAGCTCACAAAACTTCAGAATGCCTGAAAGTGGACCGTAATACGCCTGCGACTTGTGCCCTGTGCTTGGAGTCACATCCGGCTAACTATAAAGGATGTGAAGTGTATAAGGAGATACTTGCTCGGAAAACTGCAAAACGATTACCGTTAAGATCCCTTAAATCAACAAATCAAGCGCCGCATATTGCTGAAGGAAATACAGCACTAGCCCTCCAACCTGAAAATGCCACGAAAAAATCCCACTCACAAGCTAGCAAACATGGCTTTGACTCTCAATCAGCACAACCAAACGTGGATCTACAACCCAAGTCTCTCAAATTAATCGAGCAGATATTCTCTAAACAGTCGGAAAAAATTGATCTTGTCCTACAACAAATGAGTACATTACTCCAACTTATAACGTCATTAATCTCTAAGTTGGGCTAAATGGCAGCCCTAAAGATAGCCACTTGGAACATTAATGGACTTGCTCCCAACACACATGAAGTAGAAACCCTACTTCATATGCATCAACTAGACATACTACTAATAGCTGAAACTCATTTTGTTAATAACAGCCTGGTAAGAATAAGAGGATTCAATATCTATTCCACAAATCACCCGGATGGAACGGCTCATGGAGGTACTGCAATTATTATAAAAACAACTATAGAGCATCATGAGCTGCCAAAATTCAGCACTGACCATATTCAGGCCACAACTGTTGCGGTCTCTGATAAAAATGGTGGTTTTAATGTGTCAGCCGTATACTGCCCTCCTAAGCATAGGATAACCAATGAACAATTCACTGATATTCACTTTAATAGTCTTGGCAGCCGCTTCATAGCTGGAGGAGATTGGAATTTAAAGCATCTTCACTGGGGTTCTAGGTTGGTGACCACTCGAGGAAGAGAATTGAAAAAGAGTATTGATAAACAACTTCTTACTACTTTCTCCACTCCGGAACCGACACACTGGCCCACGGATCCAAATAGGCTACCAGATCTCTTGGATTTCTTTATCACTAAGGGGAAGTCGCGGATGTTCTTCGGGATTGACTCGTGTTTGGATGGCTCCTCTAATCACATCCCAGTAATCTTGACGATTAGCACAATGATTCTGAACAGAGAGAAAAGATTCAATCTGTATAATAAACGAACCGACTGGGAGTCATTTCGGGACATTGTGACACAAGAATTACAACTGCAAATAGCCCTGAAGACTGAGGCCGACGTTGATAAAGCTGTAAAGATCTTCACGACTACAATTCAGGGTGCTTGCTGAAGGTGCACCCCTGAAGGCCAAAACAAATCTCCTAGACAAAGCGCGGTATCGACTGAAATTAAAAATCTTATACTAGAAAAGAGAAGATTTCAAAGGGTTTGGCACTGCAGTACGCATCCCGCTGACAAGTCTGCCTTTAATAAATCTATATAAAAACCTTAAAAGACGCGACAGCTAAAGAGCAGGAAATTGCAATGGAAACGTACATGGAATCGCTATCTGCGACCAGTTCCACCAATTACTCACTCTGGAGAGCTTGTCATAAAATCAGTCGTCCGGTCGAACCAAAACCTCCGATAAAACTCGAAAACAACAGCTGATGGGCTAGATCTAAACAAGAGAAAGCAGATGCGTTCGGAGAATATCTCGCCAAGGTATTTACACCCAACGACCCTGACCCAGAAACCGATGAATCAGTAATAGAGAATGTATTGATCCAAGACTATCAGATGGATCTCCCAATCAATCCCACTAGTTTGAGGGAAGTTATGAGGGTGATCAAGCACATAGAAGACAAAAAAGCGCCTGGCTTCGATATGATTGAGAAAAAGGTGCTCATGGAATTACCAAGGAAGGCTATCATCTATCTTGTTATGATTTTTAATGGTATCTTAAGAACTGGTCACAACCCAAATTTGTGGAAGGTATCCCAGGTGATAATGGTACAAAAACCGGGAAAGCCAAGCCATGAAATAACTTCCTATAGACCCATTAGCCTGCTACCGATAACTTCAAAGCTATTTGAAAAAAATCTGCTAAAAAGACTTCACCCAGAGCTACTGAATAGATCCATCGTACCAGATCACCAATTTGGGTTCAGAAGGGAGCATGGTACAGTGGAACAAGTCCGCAGAGTGTGCAAAATCATTCGGGATGCACTTGAAAAGAAGGAGTACTGCTCATCAGTATTTCTGGATGTCCAGCAGGCATTTGATCGAGTATGGCATAAGAGCTTGCTATTTAAAATCAAATCACTTCTACCATACCCATACTTCGTTCTCATCAAATCATACTTAGCTGATAGAATCTTTCAAATAAAAGAAGATCAATGCACCTCTTCTTTCCACCCAATGCTTGCTGGGGTGCCACAGGGTTCAGTTTTGGGCCCAGTCCTCTACACAATATTTACTTACGACCTACCTCAGAGCGATGAAGTAACGGTGGCCACGTTCGCAGATGATACAGCAATTCTGGCTCGTAGTCAATGCAATAATAAAGCCTCAATGGTTCTCCAAAGAAGCCTAAACCAAATTGATAAGTGGCTGACGAAATGGAGAATAAATGTCAGTGCTCAAAAGTCAGTACAAGTAACTTTCACTCTGCGAAGAGAAGACTGCCCGCCGGTAACACTCCGAAATAACCAACTGACCCAAAACAACCACGCAAAATACTTGGGTATGCACTTGGACCGCCGCGTAACGTAGAGAAAACACATACAGACCAAAAGGGATGAAATAAACATCAAATTCAAACGACTGTATTGGATGCTTGGACGGAACTCCAAATTGTCTCTCGACAATAAACTCCTTATTTACAAGACAATCTTGAAACCGATATGGATCTATGGAGTTCAATTATGGGGCTCAGCCTGTGACTCCAGTATTAGCATAATGCAAAGATGTCAAAACTACATCCTCAAGCAAATATCCAACGCTCCGTGGATTCTTAAAAATTCCTGAAATCCACAACAACCTACAAATGAACACAGTGAAAGAGGAAATTAACAACACCAACCTCAAATACAAAACAAGGTTGAAGGATCACCCAAATCATTTAGCCCTACAACTAACGATTCCAGAGGCAATGCGAAGGCTGAAACGACGGCATATACTGGATAGCCATATCTAATTATAGAGAAATTCCTAATGGGGAATTAACTCTGATCGCCACTGATCCTACAACATATCTGCTCATAGTCTTTCGACTGATCGCATGATAAAGAAAAAAAAGGAAAAATATTCATTCTTAACAATTGAGAAACAAGTATTTTCAATTTAAAAAAATAACGAATTTGCGTTTGACTTAACAGTTTCCAAGTTAGGTCATACAAGAAATAAGTAGAAGAATTTAAAATAGTGGCTGCTTACTAGGCGCTGTTACAAGTCCCTTGTCATACATATCCTTTCCAAAATGGTAATAGTATGGTTTTTCCAAACATTTATTTGCTACAGTACAACTGTCATCAGGGTCTGAAATGACTGAAACAATAATTATAAACTCTAGTTCTATTACTGATAACTTAAAATTTTCTATTAGGCTAGTAGCAACATGTAAACAAGTTAACAAGCAAGATTTATGAAAAAAAGTTATAAATCGACAATCTTTTTACTTATTATGTAATCTATATTATTATGTTATAAAAATTATATTATGTTAAGTTATTATGTTATATTATGTATGTTATATTATATTATTTTGTTAGGATGTTCAGTGAAAGCTTCGTTTTAGGTTAAGTAATCGTTCAAGCATTCAAGCGAGGGTTGGTGCAGTGTCGGGAACGAGTAGATGGACTGTAGAGAAATTAACTTACCATACACAGAATGAGGACCAACACGCACTTCAACTATATCTTCTTTCTGCAGACAATAGTCGTATAACTTTTTCTCGACATTCCACATCTCTGAAAATATTAACAAAAAATCCGCTTATAATGTACTGCTATGCAATGCTATATTGCTATGCAATGCTATATTGCTATGCAATGCTATATTGCTATGCAATGCTATATTGCTATGCAATGCTATATTGTTATGCAAATAAACAACATACAAGGTTGAAGTGACACCGACGTAAAAACAGTTACAACATACATATTATTTTGTTTTACATGGTCAAAAAATTAAAGGGTGTAAAAAACCTCATAACGAAAGCACCTGTTCTTGAAAAAAAAATGATTGCAATGATGGGGATCATTGCAATCATTTTTTTTTGTTCTTCAATTTACTTTGTTCATGATAGCTGGAAACTTTCTAGTTACGGAGATATTGGGGGTCAAAGTTTCAACTTTTTAGCAAAGTTTTTTTTTTGAATACAAGTTTTTATAGCAATATTGTGAATTTAAACACCTCCGCGACCCCCGTACTATTCAATTCATTCATCAGCACAACATTTTGAGTGAGTTACATTGAGGTTTACCATATTAAAACATGATTTTTTCATCCAAAAAAATGTCGTTTCCCAGTAATATTTTTTGCGTAAAGTAATTTAGTTTGATGTACAGAAAGCTTGGTAAACGGCTTCGTGATGAGGTTGTTTAAATGTCTTATACCGTATTTTTTTTTAATTACCGTTGAAAAGGTGTCCCTTTCACCCCATTTAATTATCTTATAGTTAGCAGAAAGCTCTACAAATAACATCAACTGGCTGTGAAATTAGAAACACAAACAAAAATAAAGATCAAAAGAACCAATTTATTGTTTTTTTCGGCAGTGAAAAAATACTTATTTTTTTGACTTCTCCCACTCTGGGCGGAGTGGGGGGGAGTGTTAGACTTTTGCTGACTAAAACCCATCCATATTCCTTTCTCGCCCGGCTATATTCCGGGGCCGCAGTATCTCTTTCGAACAGTCCTGCTGCCCCGGCAGGTTTCGGCCCTTGCCCTTCATTATGCTGACATCTCTTAGAGGCGCGCGTGAAACACAAACGCGCCGTCAACACGGCCTGTCGTCATAAGGGACCCCCCACACTAAGCGCAACGTCCACCCGACGTCGACGTCAAACGTTTGAGTTTACGTCGGGTGGACGTTGCGCGGACGCTGGCACGACGACGACGCTCGAAAGACGCTAGTGTGGGGTGTCTCTAAGACGGACGGAGGGTGAGCTAGCCCATAGCTCACCGTCCAGAGGCCTGCATCTACGGGGGCCGGTAGCCAACACGAGGCCCCCGACGCCCGGTGCGTCTCCCGCGGCGGCTAGGGTGAGAGGTTCTCTCCCTCTCGCGTTCCGCAACCTCCTTTGCTAGCATGACTGCTTTGCACAAAGAGCTGACGGCTTCCCATTCCGTCTCGCTCCGGACCATGGATTGAACCAGGGCCGGACGCGAGAGATCGCCGCCACCGATCGCTGCTTCGAGGACACGGTGTTGCTCCGCCCACGCGGGGCAGAACTCCACCGTATGCTCCACCGTGTCCTCCGGTCGATCTTTGCTGTGGAAACACCTGGGCGTTTCCTCCCGCCCGCTTTGTAGCAGAAACTTCCCGAAACATCCGTGTCCGGTGAGGACCTGCGTCAGGCGGAAGGTGAGGACGCCGTGGAGCATCTCAAGCCACTCCTCAAAGAGGGGACGAGTATTTTTTACTACGGCACCGAGTCTCTACAACTAATCCGTCCGCTGATTTTTTGGAAGGAAACATCTGGATTTTCGTATGTTTTATTTGACAGAAATCTTTTCGTCTGCTGGCGTATAAGTGACATGATCTCGTTGATATGATGACGTTGTACAGTATTTTACAAACAATTTTAGCTGCTTATTTGATAAAGAGATACTTGCGCCCATCTGCGCCCATCTATAAAAGAAGCGAAGCGACTATGAATGCCTCTTGCGGGACTTTATCCCATTACATCTGGGCGATTTTCAGCCTCCCGAACAAGCCGGATTCCGAAAAGGCTTTAGCAGCGTAGACCACATACAAGCGCTGCGGTATACAGAAGACCGAAAAGTATAACCTACCTCTTTGTTTAGCGTTTGTGGACTACGAGAATGCCTTCAATTTGATCAAGACTTGGGCTCTGCTGCAGTTTTTCTTACGGTCTCCATGTCATTTCGACTTCAAAATCAAAATCAAAATCAAAGCATTTATTTCAAGTAGGCCAGTTACAGGCACTTTTGAATTGCCGAAACAAAAATGAACATTTAATGTAGCTACAGTCCCAGTCACAAGACATAAAAACTGTGAAAGTACTGTAGTTGCCCATTCCCTAGCGTAGATCTCTATGGAGAAGAACGGGCAAGAAACTCAATGGACACTCTTTTAAATCAAAATATTGTTACAAAATCTTGGTTACATCATTCATGTTGAGATGGTATATTATGTGAGAACAATGTAGCAAGATGTGCACGTTAAAAGTGTCCATAGCAAAACCAAAACAAAATAAAACTCAAAAACAAAATAATTAATTCAAATAAACCATGGCGACTAAGAGATGACCAGTCACAACTGACAGCGCCCGTTCACGCATATGACGCATGGATCAGCACCATTCAGTTCAACCATTTTGAAGGGAACTAAATGGTCCGACACACGCGCCACCATCAGCGAGACATTTGAGTGAGCATGACATACTCTCAACCGCCAGGGCACATTCAAGTCAAGAACTGCCGTAGGTTTCCAGTGAATGATAGCTTACTAGTACATAGTACTCACACAATATGGGCTATGCGATTATATAATACTAACATTGAATCTATACAATGCAAAGATAGTTAAGTACAATCTTCAGCAGCTTCAACTATATCATTTAATCCTATCAATTTTTGCGCCCCTGTCCATGTGGAGCAGGACCAGCATTAAGCCAAGCATTTTTATCAGCGATATAATCGCTCAACTTGTAATATGCTTGTTTACATAGTGTGCGTTTAACGCTTGTTTTAAATTTCGTCTCATTCAGTTCAAGAATACTTTGTGGAATTTTATTATAGCATCTCAAACAGTACCCCATGAAAGATGAGTCTACTTTAGCGAGTCTAAAGCCTGGCTGAACTAGTTGGTCCCTATTTCTAGTACTGTAATTGTGTCTGTCACCTCTTTTACCAAAAAGATGCAGATTTTTCTGACGTACATTATGTTTTCGTAGATGTATTGGCAATGAACCGTCATGATGCCAATATCCTTAAAAAGTTCCCTTAGAGAATCGCGCCTACGAAGATTATATATGGCTCTGATGGCTCTTTTCTGCAGAATAAATATAGACTCAATATCAGCAGCCCGTCCCCATAGCAAAATACCGTAAGACATTATACTATGGAAGTAACTAAAATAGACCAGTCTAGCGGTATCTACATCAGTAAATTGACGGATTTTTCTAATGGCATATGCTGCTGAACTTAGCCGCCCCGCAAGAGATGTTAAATGAGAACCCCATTGTAGCCTTGAATCAAGCGTAAGCCCCAGGAAAACCGTTTTATCTACGAATTCAAGTTTCTCATTATTCAAGAATATATCACAATCACTACCCTTAACATTCGGTAAAGCAAATCTTATGCATTTGGTTTTTTTTTCATTTAATACCAAATTGTTTGCTGTGAACCAATTTTGGACCTGAAGTAGGGCATTATTCACGTCATCTAAATTTTGTGCCCGTCTGTTTATCTTAAAAATTAAGGAAGTGTCATCAGCAAATATATTTTAAATTTTGAAGTTGGTTTTCAATAAATAGGGTAGATCATTTATATATACTAGAAAGAGGAAAGGACCCAATATTGAGCCTTGTGGAACCCCCATTTTTATTTTTAAACCCTGTGAATTAACACCATTTATCTGAACATGTTGTTGTCTATCATTCAAATATGAACCCCCTCAAGGTTCATTGGAAGACCAGCGTCAGACAGCATCACCTGTCTGGCATGAATGCTGAAATGGACCTTTTTGGCGCAGCCGTGAGGCACACAGCACATACTATGTATTTTTGTTCTCTTTGTAATTTTTTTTTAATATTATTGTGTGTGTGCTTAATGTACTGACGTCAAATAAACATTTTTTTCTTTCTTTCTTTTTCTTTCTATCTTACCAAACTAAGTGCAAGTTTACCCAGTCCGTAATGCTCAAGTTTCAAAAGTAATGTGTCGTGATTTACGCAATCAAACGCTTTGGAGAGGTCACAAAAAATTCCTATGGCATCTTGGGACTCTTCCCACGCAGTAAATATGTGCTTTAATAAGGTTACACCGGCGTCAGTTGTACAACGTCCCTTGGTGAAACCATACTGTTGATCATGTAAGATTCTGTTGGTGTTAAAATGATAGAGCATTTGATCAAGCATCACTTTTTCGAAAACCTTGCTAAAAACTGGCAACACGGATACAGGTCTATAATTGTTAGTATCTTTACTGTCCCCGGATTTGAAAAGAGGTATGACTTTACTGTATTTCATTAAATCAGGGAAAACTCCTTGGTCTACACATAGATTAAAAATTAAAGCTAAGTATGGGGCTATTGTCTCAAGTATGGATGTACAAACTTTGATAGACATTCCCCATAGATCTTCGGTCAGTTTGATTTTTAGTTGCCGGAAAGCTTTAATAACTACCATAGGGTTAATGTGTTTAAATTTAAATTCAGCCAGGCAGCCAGACACATTCGCCTTTAATAAACCCATTGAGACTTCAGGAGAGGAATTTAGAGCCTCCGTAGTTTTTAATGGTATTTCTGTAAAGAAATTTACAAATTCTTGAGCTACTTCCTGATTAGAGCTTTTAGGACCACTTGCTGTATCTAATGTGTAGCTAGTGTTACGTATTTTCTTCCTGTTAGTCTCGTTATTTATGACTTTCCAAACTGTCTTTATTTTATTTTCTGCTCTTTTGATCTTGTTGCTAATGTGCAGGGCTTTAGCAACCTTGCATGTATTTCTAAAAATTTTTGAATACTTAGCAACATACTTGTTAAAAGTTTCAGTGTTAATAAAAGGCTTAAGGCCATAAAGCTCAAATAGTCTTTCCCTACTTTTTCTGATGCCTCTAGTTGCCCAATCGCTAAATATGAATTTAGGGGAAATACTTTTTGTCTTCTTTTCAAAAGTTTTGTTGAATTCCGTGTGAACTATTGAAAAGAAACGATTATAAAATTGATTTATAGTAATATCGTCATGGCTCATAACACTTAACTTGTTCTGTAGGGAAATATTAAACCTATTTAATTTGCTAGAAGTTATAGGCCTAAATTTAATCTGTACTTTTTGCAATGGTGTATTACAACTATAAGTTACAGTTTGTCCGCTATGGTCAGACGGCAAACAATTTACTATGGCTTTATCTAAGTAATCACAATCGCAGAAAACATTATCTATACACTTCAGGATCAGACCTCGGAGAATATCTTTCATCAGCAAGGTGTGAGACAGGGAGACATCATATCTACGAAACTGTTCATCGCTGCACTGGAGGATGTCTAAAAGGTTCTGAACTGGAGCGGGCTAGACATCAACGTCAATGGTGAGTATGTCACTCGCCTTCGGTTTAACTGTGGTGCAGTATTGTTGCTATGCTTGATGGCCTCAGTAGAGGCCTTAAAATGAACATGGACAAAACAGAGGTTGAATGCCCATGTAACACCCACTCATATCAAGATCGATGACTCTTATTAGAACTTGTGGACGATTATGTCTACCCTCAGATCAAATAATAAAAGTAGATACCGCACGGCCTTTGCTAATAGTGAAGCCACAAAACTCGGCTCATTCAAGTAAACACACGCACTCACGCACACACATGCATCAAACTACGCTCATTTTTGTTATTATCTTACGGGTCGTCGTGCAGTAAGTTTGCCTAAAAAATGCCGTCGTGTGTTATTAAATGGTGTAAAAACAACACGAAAGTGAACAAAAAGTCTGAAGGAATACCGTTTCACACGTAAGTACTCACAATACTTTCATTTTTTATGTTATTCAAACACAATTTTGAAGTTATTCCACATAAATATTGTCAATGTCCCGAAATGACGTACGGGAGAGTGTTGCCAGGAGTTCGTATTTGTAATACCCAAAAATGTGGGTAAGTAAATTGTAGGCACAGAGGGGACATAATTATTGTTTTATTTTATAATCACTTCATTTTATGTAAATAGTTGTTTTTTTACTCGTTTCTTGCTACATTCTCGAGGACTTACCTTCTATTTTTTTAATAAGTATCAAATATTATTGGTTTTAGGTTGCCAACAAATATTTTAATAAGAGATGAATGGGTAGCTGCTATTCGACAGGGTCGAAATGACCCACAATGGCAGCCATCCTCATCTAGTGTGGTTTGTTCAGACCATTTTGATAAGACTGACATGTACGATACACAACGTGGACTTCGCCGAATTCATAGAACAGGATATCCAAAAAACGGCTTGACCGATTTTAATGTTTTTTTTGTGTATATTTGGTAGGTCAGATAACAAGTTCGACTTGTTATCTGACCTACCAAATATACCAGATAACAAGTCGAAGGATATTTTTAAACCCTAGGTGGTACGGGTGGTTCAAGCGGACGAAGTCGCGGGCAACAGCTAGTATTGTTACAAGTCGATACTCTTTATTAAACTCCATGGAAAGGTTTTTTTTCTCTACTCATAATTCCGTCTTTTTTTGTTTTATGTTATTTATTTTTAATAAACACTTAACATAACCTTGTTGTAATTTTTTTCGGGACTATCTGTTGAGACCATTTATAAAGTGATCCTACACACCTCCTACATATTTATAATGTTATTGTAATTTATGAGACATTTATTTTCCCATTGCCATATTACCTATTTTACGCAATTTTAAGGGAATTTTTTTTCAAAACGTGGCAATACTTCATTTACTCACACAGTTGAAAAAATGGCGACACTTTCTTGTTCTAGGTGCGGTATCTACTTTTTTTATTTGATCTGAGTGTCTACCTAAGACAAACGTTGGAGTTAAGTACGTCAAACTTACCGCAGTGTTTCAAGACGAAAGTCTATGACCAGTATGTGTTGCCAGTGATTACATAAGGGGCCGAAACGTGGTCGCATCAGAAAGCTTAAAGTCGCATAAAGGGCAATGGTGAGGGCTACGCTTGGAGTTTCCTTGCAAGAGTACTAAAGTTAGCGACGTTGCCTGGAGAATTGCCAGACTTGAGTGGCATTGCTCGCAGAACGAATGGCCGATGGTTCCAAAGTTCTGGAGTGGCAGCCGCAAACTGGAAGACGTGGCGTTGGAAAGTCTCTCACTAGAGGGACCGCTGACCTGGCGAAGGTTGCTGGGATCTACTGGATGCGAGACCCACGGAACCGCTCAATGTAGTGAAACTTGATGGAGGCCTATTTCCAGCAATAGACGTCTTTCTGTTGAAATGATGATATTATAAAATAACTAGCTGACCCGCGCAACTTCGTCTGCGTAAGACGAACCAACAGTTCCTAAAATTAGCGCGTTCAATCAACCAAACAAACATACTCAGCTTTATAATATTAGTACAGATTCAAGTAAGTAACAATTTATTTTTTCTCGAACAGGTTTACATTAATCGCCAAATATTCTACTTATGTTTTTCCAAATAAGGGCTCTTCCCTCGACTGCCTTACGTTTCTATCCTTAGGCACTCGACGATATCATACTCCAGCTAGGTCGAAAGTTCTCATCAAGTGGCATGACTGAGCGGCGACACGTTAAAGCTGCTTCAAACTGTTGCGGATCTCTCGCATCTGCCTTCCTTCTCCAAAGACAGACCTTCGATGGTAGTCATACTCCAGGCAGGTCAACACAACATGATGTAGATGCTGTAAACTCTTGAAAACCTATTGCAAATTCAAGGTGCATTAAGTGAGCCCAATGACGATATAGCTGCTGTAAACTGTTAAGGATCTCTTACAACTGCCTTCAATCTCCATCGTTAGACCATCGATGACAGTCTTACTCCAGCTAGGTTTAAAGTTCTCATCAAGGTGCACGAAATGAGCCTTAAACACGATAGAGCAGATTTGAAGTGTTGCGGAACTCTTGTGACTGCCTTTATTTCTACCGTTAGACCTAAGGTTTATATCAAGGTGCTTGAAATGAGCCGACACACGATATACCTGCTGTAAACTGTTTCGGACCTCTTGTGACTGTCTTCCGTCTCCATCGCTAGACCTTCGATCACAGTCAAACTTCAGCCAGGTCTAAAGTTGTCAAAAGGGTTTATGAAATAAGCCCCAACACAATCTTCTTCTTTATCGTGTGGTTAGTGCCTAACCTGGTGTCAGAGTTCTTATGCCGCCCCAGGTCCTCCGTCTAGGCTTTACATGCCGTCGAGAAATAACTCTCAGGCATGCTGTGGTTTTCTCACCCACTGCTGGGTACAGGCCTCTCTTTGTTTGTGCCAAGCTCTACGCTCTTGTGCCAGTCTCATCCAGGATATTCCCGCAATGGCAACAATGTCGTCAAAACAGGCGTTGAATTGCGAACCTCATCCAAAAAACCAAACATGAGCCATCTGACACGGGCGAATGTCAGTATCATTCTTTCACGGAAAATCATAACACCGCGATTCAGAAAATGGAGTCAAATGCATGCATGGAAAGCGGTCGAACAGAGACTCTACCGCCTGTAGATTTTTAAAGCAGGGTCATGTTGACTATTCTCTTCTTCTCTATCGTGTGATTTTTATTCATTAGTACCATTTTGGTTCAATAGATGTCATTGCATGAATCCTTTTTTTTTTTTTTTTAGGATGGGAAATCATCAAATGACTTCTCCCACTCTGGGCGGAGCGGGAGGGAGTGTCAGACTCTTACTGACTAAAACCCATCCATGTTCCTTCCTCGCTCTTTACGTTCCGGGGCCGCGGTATCTCTTTCGAACAGTCCCGCAACCCCGGCAGGCTTCGGCCCTTGCGGGCCCCTTTCTCTATGCTGACATCTCTTTGAGGCGCGCGTGGAACACGAACGCGCCGTCGACACGGCCTGTTGTCGTTAGACGGACGGACGGCTAGCTAGCCCATAGCTAACCGTCCACAGGCCCGCGTCTACGGTTTTTGATTTTATACACAATATTAATTTGAGCATTGATTCAAACCACATTGGTTTTATAATTTACACGTGATGCTATAACAAAAGGGCAACGTAGACACACAGACACAGATGAAAATTTAAGAAATTATTCAACAGCTTAAGCGCCATGTTTACAGATTTATTTTTTGAAATAAATGATTCCCAAACTGTCGTTTAAATGTTAAAAAAAAGTATGTTTAAAACAATGATTTGGAAATCTTAAACTTTAAAAAAAAAAAACAAAAATACGTTGTTACAAAAAGTGAAAACCGGGTGGGTTTTGAACGTGCGAACCAAAGTTACTATCGGCAATTTTACAGAATTAAACAAAATCAAAAAGAATTCAATGTCTTTACTGAGGCTTGAACTTGCGACACAATGTTCAAAAGGCGGCAGCCGTCACTGACGAACCATTTGCTCCTAAGACAATAGGTTTAAAATAGTTATTCTATAACAAAGCACGTTATGACCCGTAAGTAATTAGCGTGATAATATATAGCCTACGTCCTTCTCCTGACAATAACAAACACAACAAAAAAAGAATTAGCGAAATCGGTCCAGCCGTTCACGCGTGATGCCGTGACCAAGGGAAATGGGGATTCATTTTTATATATACAACATTAAATGAGTAAAAAAACTGTGTCTGTACATTGAATATATTAATAAAAATTATAATTGAGGGGGGTTTAGAAACAGTAATCGAGCACGAATCCAAAAAAAGTCTGTCTGTTTGTCTGTTTGTTTGTACACGCTAATCTTCGGAACTATTAGAGGGCACATCATAAAACATATAAAAACGGGTATTTATCGCGAATTTACCTTTTTTTTTTTTGAATGTTTTTTTTTTTTGTAGTATCGATATTAAGTCCGGGCAACTTATAGGCTATAATTTATCTTGGAAACTTGAACACCTGATGCAGAACTGCAACAGACCAGCTGAACTATAAGAGATTCAAAAATGACACCGTAGCAAAAATTCTTTCGCGTGATGAGCATTTTCTGCTGAGAGAATAAATTTTAAGATCTGGAACACCTGATGTGGAACTCCAAGAGCCTAACTACACCATAACACATACAGCAATAACGTCTTAGCAAAATTTGTTCAATCTGAGGAGCACTTTCTGTTGACTTATAAAAATTGAAGATCTGGGACACCTGATGTAGAACTCCAATAGCCCAGCTACATCATAACACATATAGAAATGACGTCATAGCAAACGTTGTTCAATCTGATGGGCATTTCCTGTTGACTTATAAAAAATCGAAGATCAGAAACATCTGATGTGAAAATTATTGCAAAGCTATCACTAATTTCACTGTATAATTATAAAATAACATAAGCTGGGAGTACCTCCACGCGGTGAAGGCGGTAACAGTTTAGGACTGATTTTCGATGACGATGGTATATCATTGAAAATTTGACTCTACTGGCTGAAACCCCCATTTATTATTTTATTTTATCGAATAAATATGTCTTCAGGCGTATGTTATTTGAGTGTTTAATTTCCTTTTCCATTTATCTTCGTGACTTGGTAGCCTACCCGGTAACGCAGGGGAGCAGTCACTTAGATTTTAATTGATCAGGTTTCTTCACAACAAAACTATAACCATGCCTAGAAAGATGTCAAATATTTCCCATGCAATGTTCCAAAGGAGCTAAAAGATTGAGGATCATAAGATCCCAAGAATCTACCGAAGAGACTTGATGCTGTTCGAGAACATCAGGCTGCAACTTGCTCCGTGGAAACCTTTTCGGATCGCAAAGCACGCCTGCGCCTGCGCTTGAGTACCAAGCGTATCTACGCATCGACTTCTAGATCTCTAGAGATATGTGGGGAACGTGATGCGCGACTGACCGCTGATCGTGGACGTCACGCATTGTCTCGCGAGTCGGAGACGTTCACGGATAGAGAATTGCGTTTGAGTTCTCAGCGTATTCGCACATCTACTAACAGGTCTTTTGAAACGAGTGATGAAGGTGATGCGCGACTAACTGCTGCTCAAGATTATCATAGATTGCCTCGAACACGCACACAACAAAATATTCATAATCAGTTAAAAAAAGAGAGAGAAATAATTGCTGGATTACGGCATGAAGAGACAGAAGGAGAGCGCGAAGACTTCGACATTCCCTGAACAGAATGTCGATATCATCTGAAGAATTGGATGTGTTTCAAGAAATAGCCGTATGGCATGGCGACCTTCCTTGGGTTGATAAGGAACGCAGTGCATTTACGTATACTCCTATGATTGAATACGCCACATATTCCGCCATCGGAGGCATGGTTCAAAACTGTGGTTCAAAATTGTACTTTTTCTGAAGCTGTTAAATGGCAAAAAGAAACAAACGGTATGTGTTGCTCAGGTGGAAAAGATCCGTTATTTTCCCGTCCCCGGGCTCTTAGAATTTGACATCAGACGTTTCAGATCTTCGATTTTGACGACCCCGTTGTCGCTGGCTCAAAGTCCTAACAAACTCGTTTCACTCTATCGCCAGCAGATTGCAGATTTTGTAAAATAAAACGTACGAAAAACTAGACTTTTCAACCCAAAAACTCAGCTGAAGGAATGGTTGTAGAGACTCGGTGCCGTAGTGAAAAATACTCGGGCTGACCTCCTCGATTGCAAAGCACTTTTGTTTTTGGGCCGAACTTTGTATGAACCGTGAATGGTCTCCTTTGAAAATAAATATCTTTTTCTGCCTTTTTTCAACTAACGTGGGGTGGTTTAGGCAAAATACTTACGTTGATCATCTCCGAGCAGCAAATGTCCATGTCCTATGATTGGCAACGCACCAGGGTACAAAGGTGGTAATAGGGGTGATCGCGGCTTGAACCAATACCATAGAGCGAGTGCAATACAGCATGTTACTGTCAATACTACCAGTAACATTGTGATCGCATGAAATACTATTCCTGTGTAAAGAAATTAATTGGTAAAGAGTATTTATATGTATAAATAAATAATAATAATAAATATCGCTGGACATTAACACACAAGGCCACCTAGTGCCACACTAAGCAAAGCTTGTGTCGTGGACACTAGATAATTGATATACTACATATATACTGTATGTAATTCCCTAGGCGGGCGTAATAACCTAGTCAGCAAATGTACGTAAATCGGTGAATTAGCAACTGCTTCTTCAGGTAAAAACTAAAACAATTAATATCATGTGGCGATGCTCGTACATATACTTTTCTTTTTGTTTGTAAATACATACTTATTATACATATAAACATCCATGACTCGGAAACAAATGTCCATGTTCATCACACAGACATTTGCTCCCACCGGGATTCGAACCCAGGACCCTAAGAACGTAAGGCAGCTTCACTACCACTACGCCATTCGGGTCGTCAAACCACCCATTGAGCTCGAACTACACGAAAGGTGATTAGTGTAATAAATTGATCACGTCATTATTATTTTTTCTTGTTAATTGTGTTAGTTGTCATGACAACTGAGACCATGTTCGTCTTTGTGAAAATCTATACGGTGTGCGCTGTTATTTTTCAAATAAGATCAGCGGCGGTAAAGTCGGTATACACAGAGAGATTTAAGTGTTGAAATGTCAAGCAGAATTAAAAATTATTCAAATTACAACAACCTACATTTTTGTGTCAATCAAATTGACATTGACTCTGAAATTAGGTTAGCGGAGTAATAAAAATCTATACCTATATATATTTAAGCTCCGACAAAAAAAAATATTTAAAAAACCCCAAACAAAGTAAGACTAGACAGTATACTCAACTGAGCACGTTGAGAACTTAACTATTTACTCAATAATAAATAATTCGATTAATGTGTAAAATGTGATTTTCGACCGTCATAAAAGCCATATTTATAAAGGTTGCAAACCACATTTTAATCAATAATTAGAACCATACATAAACTGACCTGCAAACTGATAAAGACGTTTTTTTATTTTTTTCACTCCTGGGCAAAGGGTTGCCGCACTCTTTCCACTTCTCGCGAACCCGTGCGTCTTCCTACCAGTTTGGACGGAACTAATAAAATTAAGAGACGTAAAATAATAAAGTTTTGCCGGTGACCCTAACGCTTACTGCGCCTTTAAACTTGTAATGCATGGAATTTAAAGTAAGACTGGCATTATATATACTTTGTCTTTGCTACGTGTAACTTATTTATAAATTGTCTAATTGTAGACATACGATATTATCTACATGTTCACTAATACTATGAAGAAGAAAGATTTGATTTTTTGTTTGTTTGTAGAACTCCTCAACCGATTTAAAAAATTCTTTCACCATTAGAAAACTATATCTTCACCGAGTAACATAAGATATGAATTTTAGGATCTCATGCAAATTAGCCGGGCATAATTTCCGCGGACAATGTCTAGGGCGAAGCGCTAGTTATATTTATACTTCATCAGTTTTTATAAAATAAATTTTAATAACTTACTTTAATTACTGAATTAAATTAAATTATTTAAAAGCTCAAGCCATGAAAGTCACAGAAAGTTACATAATGATATCATGCTGCAAAGTTACTCATGGTACCAGTCATTTTCATAAATTGCCAAAGACATGAAAAGAGCTTCGGCTTTCATTATTTAACAAGTAATTTTAATGAAAAATATCAAAAAACCCGACTACCAATTATATATGTACCTATCTAACTAGATACAGTGTGAATATTTGAAGTGGACGTGGAGCGAGGATGGCCAAATCCGAAACAACGAGGAATAGCGAAAATTGCTCAAAGGACTCTTTAACCCGATTTTGATGAAATCTGTATCTGCGCAATTGAATTTTTTGAAAATCAATATCCCTAGCCAGGAATCATACCCGTTGATTATGGAAAAAAACCACACACAATATTATTATGGATCAATACAGAGAAGAAATTACATACGGAATCTAAAGGGACCAATTCATTGATACAATAGTAATCTATATCTTCTTTCTCTATATAATAAAAATGCAGAACCCAAATGTATGACTTAACATCACTTGAGAACGGCTCAACCGATTTGGCTGATTGTTGTTTTATTGTGTTCGTAATTTCCAGGACAAGGTTTGTATGAAAGAAAATTTTAATATTAAAAAAAAACACAAAATTAACCCAGTATGTCCATAGTCTTCACTTGTTTTAACGCAAGCATGTCAGTAGCTATTTTAGTGAAACTGTCAGTGAAACAGATATCCTAATAGATTCCAAGGCTGCCCGTGAACCACTGATCGCAGGTTGGATCAGTTAGACCCGACTCGTTAGATTACTTTTTGTGTTTTATTTCGATTTTTTATTGGTCTAAGATATTATTCGACCCCCAAACGGTTATTACTTTTTGTGTTTGTAACTATATATATTTTTTTAAAGCTGTAAGGTTTTAAACATATTTAAATATATACTTTTCAGTTTATATAGTTTGGTTATCTACATTTTGTAAAAGTCTTCAATGCATTGACGTTGAACGAAGTTGCCATTATGGTTGCTGGCGAGAATTTAGTCTTGCGGTAATTTGATTCAGCGTGTCAGGGAAACTCATCGCGCGTATGATGCATTACTACTTGCTGATATTTTGAAAAAGAGAATGTATATAATTGTATGATCTAAATTATAATAGCGATCGTCACGACATTACAGCATTATTGAGTCCCTTGGTGGTGGTGTGTGGTACTTGTGTCCTTGATGCGGTGTAGCCTTGCGTGGGGGTAGATTATTGAAAGTCACTTTAAAGAAGTTACATACTGATTTAATATTCCTGATTACATTTATAGTTCCGACATAGCACTCTACAGAAATAACCGGATGTCTCAGTTTATAGACATGTTTCCACCACCACTGCGTATAAGGGACTGGCGCTCCGCACGCCGTAGTCCCGCTTGGCGACTGAACATTTTGTCGCGTCAGCTTGTGTGGCGCAAGCCCCTACAATATTCCCTCCTTTTAAAAAAATTGAAAATCCTAAAAATAATCTATCCGAACATACAAGTTTCATTAATTTCGATACATCATTCTTACTATTTAAACAATGTTTTAATTGTTGCCTGAGTGCTCAAGTAACGAACAAACAAGGCGTCAGCACATAGTTCGCTCGTCACTTGATCGCTCTGCCTACTTACGTATTCGTCATACGATAACAAAGTGTTGTGAAACTAATTCTAAAAATAAATGTCTATTACCGATACATTGTGTTTTAATTTCTATGTAATTACCTCTCTTGCGGGGCACAAAAGTATATGAAACAGATTTAAGTACTTATCGATATGTTTAACTAATTTAACATTTTTTTTTATATCATAAATTCACCCATTGGTCACTATTACCGAAAAGTATTTGCTTGAATTCACTGGATTTTCGTACTAATAATGCACTGAGATAGGTTGAGCGTCTGGCTGAGCTGCTGTTTTAGCTAGCTGAGCTCCACGTCCTTGCTCTATACTCGAAGCTAACTGCTCGATCACTTTGCCATGCATTTTTCTTCCACAAAACCGGCAGAAAATAAATAAACACAATGCACTGATTATAACCACTATAGCGATGGTTATTAGGCTGTAATATTCCAATTTCCTCTCTAATTCGGCTTGGGCATGATTGCCTGCTCCATTCTGCGCGATAATTACTTCAGCGTTCTTAGCCTGTTGCGATCCCATATTCGCGAAAATAGACATATGCTACTTGCAATACAAGGTGAGTCTGAATGGTGAACAATGGATTGAATTTTGCATTACATACATTTCTTAAGTTTAAATTTGCTTAAATCTAGGTTTTCTTGAATCGCACGGGTGGCTTAACTGCTCTGCCACTACGTGTGGTATAAGTAACAAACTTACTATCTACGCTACATCTATTGTTGTTTTCTGGTTTTTCACACATTTTATTCTCTTCTGCGGGGATTTGTTGTTCTGTTTGTTCTAATACATAAGCTGGTTTTAACCTATCTATAGAAATAGTTACTTGTCTATTGGGAAGTTGTATCCTAAACGTTTTACTGTTCCTACTTATGACGCTGTATGGGCCATCATAAGTAGGTGTTAAAGGTTTCTTAACCGCATCATTTCTTATGAATACGTGAGTGCAACTGTTTAGATCTTTATGAACGAAAAATTTCCGCGAATCGCTTACGCTCCGTGCCTTGGGACGAAGATTGTTTATTGTTTCTCGCAATCGCTCTACGTATGTATAATCGTCTCCGCTGTACTTCGGACTTACCTCACTGTAAAATTCGCCGGGTAAGCGTAACGTCTAATAATAATAATAATAATAGCACTCAAACACACACTCATTCAAAATACCAACACTCCCTACTACAATTATAAACCAGAAACTACTCTAGAAAATACAACACATAAGCTGTACTACGATCGCGCTGTTCTGACTGATAGAACGATCCACTACAACAGACCGGATATAATCCTACAGGACAAAATAAATAAAGTTACATACCTGATAGATATCGCAGTTCCCAACACGCACAATATACAAAAAACAATCACTGAAAAAATAAGTAAATACGCAGAACTCAAAGAAGAAGTCACTAGAATTTGGCGACAAGAAAAAGTATATATAGTTCCAATAGTCCTTTCCACAACAGGGGTAATCCCAAATCACCTCATCCATAGCTTAAAATTATTAGACCTTAAAGAAACCCTCTACATTACACTGCAAAAAGCTGCTATTTTGAATACATGTAGAATAGTTAGGAAGTTCATGCAGATAGAAGAGAACGAGATAGGACCATAACACAACACATAGCTATTATAAAATTTACACACCACATGCTGCATTTGCTTTGGCTTTGGCCCGTAAATGTGGTTAAAATCCAGTCTAAGGGCTGAGAAGAAAAAACACTCTCAAAAATAATAATATTTATTTATTTGTTAACATAGGTAAAGACATATAGATGTTATTTTTAACGAAACAGTGCGCTATGTTATGCCTGAAGGCGTACAAATTTGGTGTGCAATTCTATACATTAGATAGTGACATTAAATATTATAAAATTTCAAAAAAAAAAAGAAATCTGCAAACTATTAAAATTGAAAAAAATAATTAAAAAAGAAGTCATAGAAATTAAAAAATCAAAACAATTAGAATGTCAAAATTATTAGAATGTCAAAATAATTAAAATGTCAAAGTGATTACAATGTCAAAATACTTAAAATGTAAAAATCATTGAAATGTTCGAAAATGTGAATATAATTAAAATATAAGTATTGTTTGGCAGTTACAGTACATTCCAAATAATTGACTTAGTACTAATTTGGTATCAAAATTTACATAAGTTTGTCAATTGTAAAATAAATAGTCTATTAACAATCATTGTAGCATAACAAAAAATTATAGAAAATTATTATCTATTAAAATGTCAATGTCAAAAAAAGAAATAATAATGACTAAAGTACAGTTATAAATTTTTATCATTCAAGAAATCATTAACAGAATAGTAGCATTTTTCTAATAGTAATGTGGTCAATTTAATTTTAAATATGCGTATGGGGTGATCTTTTAAGCTATGCGGAATTTTATTATATATGATAGGACCCATTGACATTATACTTTTTCTTAATAGTGCTGTTTTGTATTGTCCTGTATGTAATAACTTATTATATTGCTGTCTTATAGGACCTGAGCGTAATCTAATGCTAGCCAGAGTTGGAAACAAATTTAAATTAGATCTAACAAAAATGGACACTTCCAATATGTAAATAGACGGGAGGGTTAGTATTTTCAGAGACCTAAACACAGGCTCACAGCTTTCAGTAGATTTTAAATTTGTCATAGATCTTATGCATCGTTTTTGGGCCTTGACTATCTCTTCCCTTTCGCTACAGTTGCCCCAGAAAATCACTCCGAATCTCAATACTGATGCAATCAGACAATGGTAAGCTGTTACAAGAGTAGCAATGCTTACTTTATGTGATAAGTTGTGCAGCACATAAGCTAATTTGCTTAATTTTTTACATAAATCCTCAGAATGAGGTTTCCAAGTAAGATTGCTGTCAATTAAGATGCCCAGAAACCTTGCTACATTTGTTGAGTCAACTTTTTGCCCATTGTAGCTGACAGAAATATTAGCGGGACTAATCCGTTGGAAAAAATGCATTATTTTAGTTTTTTGCAAATTTATAATCAAGTTGTTTATGCTAAGCCAATTAATAATACTCTTTAATGTGTCATTAATCTCACTTTCATATTTGTTTAAGTCCGAACATTTTACAATCACAGTACTATCGTCAGCAAACAGCACCATAGGATGATGAGTTTGACGTGGCAAATCATTTATATATAAGAGAAACAAGGGTGGCCCGAGAACGCTACCTTGTGGTACGCCGTGTTTAACTTCTCTACAATCTGAAGTGTATTTAAATTCACGTTTAGTTTTTAGGCATACTCTCGTGGTTTCTGTGTACTGTAACCGGCCACGTAGGTAAGATTTTATAAGATCAAAGATATTTCCTCTGATACCATAGGTATAAAGTTTCTCTAAAAGTACATTATGGTTTACATAGTCGAATGCTTTAGTCATATCAGTCAATATTGCACATACTGGAATTTTATTGTCCACATTTGTCATAATATTAGTTAAGAGTTTATAAATTGCCATATTAATATTCTTATTTTTTCTAAATCCCATTTGTTCCTCGCTTAATATATTATATTTAGTCAAAAATTTATCCATTGCTAAGTAAATAATTTTTTCAAATACCTTAGAGAAAATTGGGATTAATGCCACTGGTCTGTAATTGGACATGTCTTCTCTATTATTTTTTTTATATAGAGGTTTTATTACTGCAGTTTTTAGGCTATTAGGGAATATGCCAGATTCAATACTACTATTTAGAATGTGATTTAGAGGCCCAGCAATAGTGTCACTAACAAATTTAACTACGCTAGTTGTAATCTCATCGTAACCACAACTTTTTGTATTTTTGAGCGATTTAATTGCTCTTATAATGTCATTTGGGACTGTTGGTGACATAAACATTGAATTTGAGTTACTTTCTATGTCAATAATTCTGTCAGGTGTGTCATTAGTTACAATTTGTACTTGGTCAATAAAAAAGTCATTAAATGATGTTGCTATTTTCCTAGGATCCTTTATTGTCACATTTTGATTGTCAATTTTTAAAATAGGTTCTTTAATGTGGTTATTATTATTGATGATTTGCCACGCTGCCTTGGATTTATTGTGAGCCTTATTAATAATGTTACTGTTCTGTGCCTTTTGAGTAAGATTAATGATTTTTTTTAGTCTTCGCGAGTATGTTTTAAAAGTTTTTTTATTTTCGCTTGACGGATTTAATCCATATTTCCATAGCAAGTTTCTTTGTTTCTTACTACAGAGTTTAATGCCTTTCGATAGCCATTTAATTTTTTTTTCCGTTCGAATTTTAACCCATTTAATCGGAAAACACTGATTGTAGAGTAGATGAAATATTTCCAAAAAAATGTCATAAGACTCATTGGGGTTACTTTCGTTATAAACGTCTGAGAAGGATAAACACTTTAAATGATTTTTAAATTTGATCAAATTTTCTTTTGAGAAGTCTCGTTTCTGAGTCCGCCAATACCTTAATTTGCAAATCCTACTGACTTGAATTTTGAGTATTTGAGCCGAGTGATCAGATATTGCAAAATCCATTACTTCTGCAGTGCATTTTAGATTTGAGTTTATAGCAAAATTATCTAAACATGTAAGGCTCCTTGGCCGTGTTGGTTGGTTTATTTTTAAAATAAAATTGTAATTTAGGAGCAAACATTCAAAGTCCACGGTGCATCTATTACGTTTTAAAATATCTATGTTGAAGTCTCCGCATAATACTACCTTTACATTTGATTTATTGCACAATTTTTTTAATAGAGTTTCCAGAGTGTCATAAAATAGACTAATGTTAGACATATTAGGGGGTCTATAAATACATACTACTATTAATTTGTGTTTAGTCAATTCTATAGCACAGCATTCAATAACGCCTGTAATAGAACAACTCTTCACATAATTTAGTTCTTTGTATTCGTGGTAGGTTTTAAGTAAAATACAAGACCCTCCTCGTTTATGCTGACTTCTTGAGTAACATGTCGCTAGCTTAAAGTTTGGCACGTTTATTAAAATTTCTTGACCATTAATGACGAAATGTTCCGTTAAACATATTATTTCAATATTTATTTGTTTTTGTAATAGATTTTGGATGTGTAATGTCAACAGGTCTGTTTTGTTAAGGAGGCCAGCTATGTTTTGGTGCAAAATGTACATGTGATTATCAAAGAAAAAATTCAGAGTCATGATTAGCTTTATCATTGTCAGCTAAGTTCGATGCATTGTCACTTACACCATGGTCTTCTATATGGCGATGGTTATCGTTGCTAACTTTAGAGTAATCTTGATCGTAGTCAAATAATATCTTGGATTTGATCTGGTCAAAAATGTCTCTCCATCCGAGTTTATTAATTTTTCCTGTATTGTAGGAAAACATGTCAAGAGTCAAGGTGTAATTACTGTCAAAAAAGTACGCATACTGGTGGTTTTTGATGTCCAAACTTAGAAGATTGTTGAAAAGCTCGACTTTATAATTGTGAATTAGAGCCCCTCTTATATAAGTCGGAGCACATATAACAATATTTGTGTGTTTAATTGTTTCCAGTGAGCTTTTAAATTTTACAAGGATATCTAGATACTCGTTATTTCTTAAATCGTTTTCTCCAATGAAGATCAGGCAATAGTCTTGCATTGTAAAATGTTTTATACTGTTCTTGACGATGATTAATAATTCTTCTGTGTCAGCGTTATTAAGAAGATAATGACAGTAGTCAAATTCATTACAGAAGATTTCTTCGATTAACGGCAGTGTTCCTTTCGTACATCTACTACTCATTATCGCGAGTTTATTTTTATGTTTTCGTTGTGATACGCCTACTGGTTTTATTTGTGCAATATTACCTAACTGGGAAAATGATGTCGAGTTGTTGCTTTCCATTACTGTGTTATAACTTATTTCCGAAGTCTGAGTTTCTTTGTCGTGAGTTTCAACTATTACGTCCTTGCAATAGTTGGTCGAAGTCATGTTGGAGTCATTATTTGAAATAATTGGCCTAATATTGTAAAGCTTTGATTTTTGTTTGCTCAATGAAGATGGTGTATTGCTTTTTCTGCTAGGCGTCAAGCAAGTCTTTTTACATGCTTGGTCAGTTTTTAGGGCTCTTTCTAAATCGGATTTTAGACGGAAGTTTTCACTATTGAGATAATCAATTTCCTGATGAGCACTCATAAGTTCCATCTTGAGAGCATTTATTTGTTCGTTCAAGTCGTTAACATCGTCGCCGTTATTATAATCCTGCAGGCAGTCGGGTACGCTCATCATTGTGGTGTCTAGTATTGTCTTTTCGTCGTCATTTATTAAAAGAGATAAGTTAGTCAATGACCCAGTGTTCTGCTTACGAAGAGTGATATTATCTGTATCCATGTTTATTTACACTGACACTTATGTTACTTAGACGTCCTCTGCCGTCACGCTCTTGATGTTATTTAGCTGATTGTACAAGGCAATTTATTTCACAAAAAGTGTTCCACCGTTTACCCCGGGTTCGAACTTGAGCGTCAAGGTTAGCAACTGCTACAGTGTAGCCTATTATTTGGCTCAGCCACAACGTATTTGACGTACTTGATTGAAATTAGGCAGCTTATGTTAAATATTTCAAAATTTGAATTTGGTTAATCGGTTGGTATGATTCATGTGTTAGATTTTTTTTCCACATTACGTAGGTACTCCTTTGTTTGAGACACTAATATGAACACCTTTTTATGTTGAGTTTGTGTTGATTAAGTTCACTTTTAATGCAGTTTTGGGTGTTTGTTTATCTTTATATGTCTTATAATTTCAATGTTTGTTATTGTTAATTTGATTTGTCACTTTTATTACGAATAGTCACAGATTCTATTTGAACAGTTTAAACAGTTATTATCTGACGACTTACCTTGCTTCTCTGGCACTGCACGCATGTTTTTGCCCAGTCACCTATTTCTTTGTTCATGCCAGGCCAAAAGAATCTCTCGGAAATCATCCTACGAGTCGTTCTCACGCCTGGATGACTCAAATTGTGTACTGATTCGAAAACGATTTTTCTGAATGTCGGTGGTACATACGGTCTTATTTTTCCCTTGGCAATGTCGCAATACACGCTTTTGCTGACATTGGGAACGTGTATTTGTTTTAATTGCACGTTGTTCGATAAGTCTCCACTTCTTATTAGCTGTGTAATTTGTTCGTCTCCTTCCTGCGCTGTCGCTAGCTTTTCGTAATCTATGGTGGTCGGACACCCGATAGTTTCTATACGTGACAACGCGTCAGCTACTGAATTATCGGTACCATTGACATGCTGTATATTGCTAGTATATTCGCTAATGTACAGCAACTGTCTGATCCGCCTAGGAGTTTCTTTGTTTGAACTTATCTTAGATATCGCGTATGTTAAAGGTTTGTGGTCGGTGTATATTGTTAAATCTCGACCCTCTATCATGTTTTTAAAGTGCATGAGAGACATGTATATTGCGAGTAGCTCCCTATCGTATGTACTGTATTTCTGCTGAGTATCTGATAACTTTTTGGAGAAATATCCAAGTGGTTGCCAGGTGTCGTCAACCCTCTGTTGCAATACTGCGCCTACGCAGGTATTAGAGGCGTCGGTCATAAGTGCTAACGATGCTTCAGCGACAGGATGAGATAATGTTGCGGCGCTTTGTAGGCTTACCTTGCATTTCTCGTACGCTGATTCTGTTTGGGCGTCCCATTCTATTTTAGTTTTATCTTTCTTCTTGGAATTGTGCAGAAAACTATTGAGATGCATATGGCATTCTGCGGCTTTGGGTAAATGTGACCTGTAGAAATTTACCATTCCAAGGAAGCGTCTGAGCTCCTCGACTGACTCTGGTCGCGGATAATCAATAATTGCTTTTACCTTATCGGGTAGTGGACTGATACCTTCTGGTGTAACCTTGTAACCTAAGAAATTGATTTCATTTAATCCGAAAGAACTCTTCCCGAGATTTATGGTCAACCCGATACTGTGGAATCGTTCGAATACTTTCCTGACATGTTCTCTATGTATGACGTCATTTTTTGATGCTATAATGACATCGTCGATATAGCAGGACAGTGATGACTCGTATTCGTTACCTATCTTTTCACCGATGTTCTCGATTCCTTTCAAAACCGTGTTGTCCATAAACCTTTGGAACGTCTGTGCTGCGTTCCTGAGACCAAATGTCATTCGTGGGAATTCAAACAAACCGAATGGGGTAGTGATTGCGGTCTTCTCCACGTCTTCTGGTGCGACTTCAATAAAGTGGTATGCTCTGTTTATATCTATATGTGAATATATTGTTTTACCTGTTAATCCGTACGTGAAATCCTGAAGTCTTGGTATGGGGTATCTATCGGGTTTCGTTACTGTGTTGAGTCGTCGATAGTATCCGCAGGGTCGTATATTACCGTCCTTCTTCTGCACGACATGTAAAGGACTGGCCCACTGGCTTCTAGACGGTCTACAGATTCCTAGTTCCTGCATATAGCGGAATTCGTCTTTAACTGTTTGATACTTACCTGGTGGAAGCGGTCTCGGCTTCGCGTACAAAGGTGGTCCAGTCGTATCGATGTGATGTTTTACTGAATGCGTGGGAAATGTTTCTTTGAATGATACGGGCTTAGTAATTTCTGGAAATTCCTCCAGCAAGTCACGGAACGGATGCGTTTCCTGTATCGTTTTAATTGTTGACTCATTGTAGTTTACAATAGTGCCTATCGTGTATAAACAAGTAACTGAATCTACTAACTTCCTGTTATATAAATCTACTAATAGTCGATGTGTTTTTAAAAAATCTGCCCCTATGATAGGATTACTTACGTCACAAATTATAAACGGCCATTTAAAACTACGCCTTAAGCCTAAATTAAGTTCTAATGTTACGACTCCGAATGTTTTAATTTCGGTGCCGTTAGCAGCAAAAAGTTTATAGTTACATTCATGGTTACGTTTCTTTAAGCTAACTTTTGTGACTGGAATGACTGACACATTAGCACCTGTATCAATAAGAAAATCCATACCGTTTCTAGAATCCGTTACACACAAGCGATGGTTTTCGTTGACGTTGATGCATGCTACCACCGCCTTGGGCTGCATCCTCTTCAGTTTTCCTGCTTGTGTAACTTCGCCCAGTTACATGGTAACTCGCATCGCCGTGCTGACTCGCGGTACCGGAAGTGGTATCGGCACAACCAGTCTGGATCGTTCTGTGCTCGTTGCGGCGCCCGGGATCTTTGACGGCTGCGGGAACGATTACGGTTCCATCGTCCCCTTCCGGCGTGATGTTGGCGCTGTCCGATGCTGTTCACCTCGTTGCGTAACGTCTTAATTTCTAGAGCCATGTTTCTAAGCTGATTCAGTAGCTCTAAATTTACTTCAGCCATAGTTGAAGTTGGCGCGGTGCTGTTTGTTGTTGATTCTACGGCGGCAAGCTCCCCGTTTCGCAGATTGTCCATGATCTTGTCGGCCATCTTCGCGAGGTCGTTCAACTTGGTGTCGGCCTTGTTGGTGGCAAGAATCGCGCGAACCCATGCTGGTAATCTAGACAACCACAAGTTCTTCAGGGTATCTCCCGCAGCTCCGGAGTTTGTTGCTAGTTCGCTCATTTTGGCTAGCAGATGGGATGGGCGTTGCTGTCCCAGGTCCATTTCTGAGACTAGTTTGTGGAACTGAGCCTCTGCGCTGACTTGAAATATTTTCAGCAGTCTGTTCTTCAGCGTGGCGTAGCGCTGTTGCTCCGGCGGGTTGGTGATTAGGTCTCCTACCTGGCTCAGTTCTTCCTTTGTGAGCTTGCTGAGTAACATCTCGTATTTTACTTGATCGCCTTGGTGCTGCGGTCCTATCATGGCCTCAAATTGTGAAAACCATATTTTGGGCATGTCCGCCCAAAAAGGTGGTATTCGGGCTGACAACCCGATGGCAGCTAAATCGCTCGCTATCGCCTGTGCCGTCGGTGGTGGTAGAGTCATGGTAACACTGTTCACGTGCACTACTTTAACTGTTCACTTCTGTTCCCTACGAAAGGCTACGTCGAACGCGGGGTCACCAATTATTGAGTCCCTTGGTGGTGGTGTGTGGTACTTGTGTCCTTGATGCGGTGTAGCCTTGCGTGGGGGTAGATTATTGAAAGTCACTTTAAAGAAGTTACATACTGATTTAATATTCCTGATTACATTTATAGTTCCGACATAGCACTCTACAGAAATAACCGGATGTCTCAGTTTATAGACATGTTTCCACCACCACTGCGTATAAGGGACTGGCGCTCCGCACGCCGTAGTCCCGCTTGGCGACTGAACATTTTGTCGCGTCAGCTTGTGTGGCGCAAGCCCCTACAGCATGAGTATTCAAGCAGAAAATCAATGCACTCAAGATCTTCATTGTAATGTATGTTTTCGTTGGCGTATGATGTTGGATGTACTCTGTAGATAACAGCAGAACGATAACGTTGACAGTAATTAAGAATCAGGTGGTGGTCGTCGACAACAGCTGGATTGTTCTGTATTGTTGTTTCCAAAGAAAGCAGCGGCGAATAAAAACACACAGCAAAACACAAAGCAACACACACAAAAATCACACATACACAACAAACAAACACACATACACGCATACGCACGCACGTTCAAAGTGCTTTGCAATGTTATAAGTAGGTCCTGCAAATCTATCAAGTCCATCAAATAACAATATTTTTATTGTTGTCGCAAGTTTAAGTATGTCACAAGACGTAGCGACAAAGTTACATTTATAATTTTTCTTTAATCTAGATAATATGTTGGCAGCAATGAGCAGGTTTGGAGAATCTTTTCGCGCGACATACAATACATGAACGTCATCTAACTGTCTTTAGTTGTGTATTCTATTCTATTTTTTGTTGATGGCAAGCAAAGCCGATGTCGACTATTCTGCCAATGTCTAAAGTGAATTGGAACGGCAAGTGTGTATTAAAAAAAAAAGAAAGACAAAAAGTTAAAAGGAATTAATATAAATCTTCGTTATTAAGTAACGTAACGTAAGTTTTTCCCATCTTCTTTCATGATTTTTTTTTTGTGTGCTTCTCTTTTGAATTTTGATTGTTTCTTCGGTCTTGATGTTCTTTATCTTTTCTTCAATGTTGATTTTCACATTCTTGACTTCTTAATTTTTGTTGTTCTTATATGGCAGGGTCTGGCAGGGTCACCATGAAGTATATCCATAAAGGATAGGTGGATGATGGAAACGACTGTTCATTGCGAAGTTCCTTTTATTACTATTCAACGACTAAATTACTTACTCACTAGAATATGAATGCTTAGCTTGCTAAACGTGACTTTTTATTGAACCGACGACTGTCTTAATGGGGATCGGCAAAGGCATGTCCTTACACCTCCCCCGAAAAGTATCGACTACCCCTTCCCCTAAAAAAAATGAATGGTACAATAATAAGTCACGGTACAATTGTTTTTTTTTTTATCAATACACAAAAGTATTTGAATACAATGCGATGTCCCTATATTCTTAGTTTTCATATAATAATAATAAACAACGTATACAATGCGATTACATCTTAATGAACATGAAATAATTTTGTTAGATTTTTGTGAATGTTAGCTAGTGTTTTCTCCGACAAATTTTGATAATTCGCACTGTACTGTTAAGATATACTTATTATTATAATTATCTAATTTTAAAGGCTCATTAAGTCTAAAGTAATCCTCTCATAAGCGGAACTAAGTGTTGAAGTTATTACCATTGGTTCCTTAACGTTCTTATTAGTATAAATTTCTGTAACTGACAGCTCTTACATTTTTTAACATACTTCGCTACGTCAGTAGACATATCTGGCCAAAAATAATGTCTTTTAATGTTATATAACATACGATTCACCCCCACATGGCCACTGCTGGGTAATAGGTGAAAATCGTTAAGTACAATTACTTTTTTATCGTCGTCATCATTCATAATAATATATTCTCGTAATGCTTCTTGCAAACTTTTGCTTTCACTTAACAAAAGTTTTATTATATTTGCATTTTTTTTTTATAATTATTAACTCTGTTATGGCTAATCTTTTACTTTGATCTAGATCCCTCGCTAACACCTCTACGGTCGATTACGATCGGGAGTCTAAATATATCGCTGATTGCGATGATACAAAAATACAAACTTTTACAAATTTGATCTAGATCCTAGATCCCTCGCTAACACCTCTACGGTCGATAACGATCGGGAGTCTAAATATTTCGCTGATTGCGATGATACAAAAATACAAACTTTTACTTTGATCTAGATCCCTCGCTAACACCTCTACGGTCGATAAACGGATTCTAAATATATCGCTGATTGCGATGATACAAAAATACAAAGCTTTGCATTTGATAAAATGTTATCCTTATTCTTCAAAACTTTCTCCTTTAAATTGGAAAACAAAAGTTTCACTATTTCGTCAGGTTTTTTGAGTATCTCTACCGCTACTGGTTGTTTAGACCTGTGCGCTGAGGGTGTCTTTTTTTCGAGTTCATCATTACTACGTGTTAATGCTAGATTTTTTCGTTGATTTCTTGTCAAAACATTAACGACGTGTCCCTTCATATGCTTTAATTCCTTGCTAGTTACAGGTCATAGTCATCTTACTGTAGTCAATGACGGCCCCATACCTCTTCAATATATTGTGACCTATTATACCTTCAGTAGGACAGGGTAAATTTTTGAAAACTTCAAATTGTTGATTAAATACTATACCATTACAAACTAAATCTAAGTAGTAGCCTTCGGACACTAACTGTCCACCTATGCCTTTTATAATTATCTTATCGTAACAAAGTTTAATTATTAAATACTCATTTAACCATTTATATTTTAAAGTGCATATAGTTGCACCACTATCTACCAAAAACTTCGCGTAGTTACCCGATATTACGTTAAGAGAAACTACATTACTCTTACTATAGTTAAAAAAATAAAACCGACTTCAAAAAGAAAAAGTGAAAAATAACTTTAGCTTCTGAAGTCGGTGACAAAAAAATTAAATCAATCATACAAACGTCACCGACTTCAGAAGCTAAAGTTATTTTTCACTTTTTCTTTTTGAAGTCGGTTTTATTTTTTGCAAAAAAGTTTTTATTTTTCACTTTTTAGTGGTTCACATGGAAAGTGCATACCGTTACAATTACAACTTACAAGCCCAAACACGACTAGGATACATTGTCTCATTATGGAGTTCCGTGACTCTTGGCTTCATCATCAGATCTGATGGTAGAATGGTTCTTATCAAACGCAAATGCTTCACTTGTTGTAGAAAATACCAAAATTGCTGTACGTTATCCTATAAAATTTGAAGAGTTCCCTCGATTTCGCCAAGATTCCATCATCAGATCCCGACTTGGCGACTATGGGACCAACTTGGAAGTATACCCTTTCAAACAAAAAAATAATTTTTCAAATCGGTTTAGGCGTCTTCGAGTAATCGGTGAACATACATAAAAAAAAAAAAAAAAAAAAATACATACAGTCGAATAGAGAACCTCCTCCTTTTTGGAAGTCGGTTAAAAACATTATTATCATTCGTTAGAGGAACGAAAAAACTTATTGTTCATCATATTATTTGTTTAATTTATATAGGTTTTTGCGACTCTTGCGAAATAACATGAACGAGTGGGGTTCCACTTCGCGGAACATATTGCACGTTGCCTGCAGGTGTGCGAGGAAATCCGAAATCTCGGCCTCGCGGGTTCCCACGGTTGCTTCCGCGCATAATCTGGACGCGCATGTACCTATTGTTGTAATTAGATTGCGGAGTATTTTGACCTTGCCTATCATCCGATGGACTGTTTTGTCCGAAATGTTTGTATGTTTGACTTTAAAGTTATGTAACTTAAACTTATGATCTTATTATAACAATAATGGATACTATTTATGTTTGAATTTAAATTTTTTAAACTTTCAGAACTAAACTCTGATTTTTCAATTTTGGTCTGTACTTCGAGCAAAATAGACTCCAACTTAGAATATTCCGTTTGAGCTAATATAACTTTTTGTTCTGCTGAATTGGATGTTTGTCTCTGTACTGGACCGATTTTATTAGGTTATTAGACCAATGAAAGACATAAGTTTAATATAAACGAATAATATTTAATAAAGTTCCTTCAGGAAGGTGTGTGTGTTCTACAGGGCTACAAGCTACAGACTACACAATGAGGTCATGTGCATACGTTATATTAAGGGACGGGACAAAGAGCTACTTATTCTAGTAGTATATACATTTTTGTTATTCCAACACGCCCCCTCAAAAATGAAAAAAAAATGAATGAATGAAATGAATGAATTAAAATTATTTACAAAAATACTAACACACCTCCCTGTATCTGGGGTACAAATAACATGGTCCACCTTTCAGTGCAAAGGATTAGGGAAACCCAGAAAACCTAATCAGACCAATTCATACGTAGGTATCTTAAAGTTTATATCTTAAAGTTATTCAATTGACCAAAATCAGTAAATATTGACAATACTTATTTCTTTTACTTTTACATAGTAGATCACATCAATCCGAGCTTTTCCTTCATTTGGGTAAAACGTACAGCCGGTAATGATTTAGTAAGTATGTCAGCCAACTGGTTACCTGTGGACACATAAATCATTTTAATACAATTTTTCTCCACTTGTTCCCTAGAGAAATGATATTTTATATCAATATGTTTCGATCTTTTGCGACTTGTGGGATTATTTGCAATACTTATACAACCATTATTATCCTCATAAATAGGAATAGCACTAGGTGTCTCGATGTTTATGCTTTTCAATAATGATTTCAACCATAAGGCCTCTCTAAATGCTTCAAACAAAGCCATGTACTCAGCTTCTGTAGAAGAAACCGCCACAGTTAGTTGCCTCTTTGTGTTCCAGCATATTGTGCTTTGTTTAAATAGTTTAAACAAATAACCCGTGTACTTTTCCTGTCTACTTCATCACCTGCCCAGTCTGAATCAACAAAGCCACTTAATATGTCATCATTGTTACAGTTACTTCTTTCATAAGTTAACTTTAAATCAATTGACCCTTTTAGGTAACGTAAGACCCTTTTTAAATATGACCAAAGTGTATGATTGCCTTTGTTAGCAAACCTACTTAGGATGTTTACACTAAAGCTCAAGTCCGGACGAGTGCATACCATTAAGTACATTAGGCATCCAATGAGATTTTTACAAGGGGCCTTTGTTGTATCGCTATTGTTCAATGCGGCAAAGTCAACTTTATTTTCTAAAGGCTTTCTAAGACTGTTTTTATGTACATTTTCTGGTCTAATGTTACTTTTTTTTGATACCTGTTAACTTTAATTCCCAAGAAACAACTAATTTCTTTCAAGTCTACCATTTTGAACTTGTTCATTAAATAGCTTTTGAAACTGTTCATGGTATTTATATTAGCAGTTGAAATAACTAGATCATCGACATAAAGGACAACATAAATGTTTTTAAGAATGTCACCCGTATCCAGAAAGTATACAGGAAAAGTTTTTAACCACTGCGTAAATTTTTTTTGGTAGCTCAGTGTTAGTAATAGAACACATTCCCATTTTTAGTTTTAATTTTTTTTTTTCAAATTTTTCCATCTTGTCCCATTTTAAAATAAGCATAACATGGACATAATTTAATTGTAATACTGTGAATGAAAACGCGCTGGCTGCTGACGTACGATGTATCCTAAGCCCATGAAAGTATGAAGGAAAAATTGGAATTACGTTTACAAAATAACATATCACAGCCTAAACTTAAAAAAGTAGCGCGAAACGGCGGTCAGTAACCGTCAGCGCGTAGGTAGGTAAGTTTACGTCGGCGCCGTCGCATCCAGCGAGCGCACCTACAAAACTCAGCTGATCTCAGGTTGCCGGTTGGGCGACCGGTCGACGCGTGAGTCGGTCGACCGGGCGCCCGACTGGCAAGCGACCATAAAATAAGTTTGTAGGTAAATAAGTCTCGTAAGTGATAACTTTATTTTTTACTACTAACACATATCAAAATAAAAAATACGTGTCTATTAAAATACATTCAAGTTTATCATGTCAAAATTTGCGCACTGGTTAAAAACTTTTCCTGTATGCATCGATCAGCTAATGAATATCGAAAACCTTTCTCAATTAAAGCTTGTTCAAACATTTGGAACCAACAGCGTGCAGACTGTTTTAAGCCATACAACGCTTTATTTAATTTTCATACTAAGTTACTTTTATTTGGAATTCCTTTAGGAGATTTCATGTATATCTCTTCCATTATTCCATTATATTCCATTCAAAAATGCAGTTTTAACATCCATGTGGTGAACTAGCAAATTATATTGATTTGCAAATGCTAATATAAATCTGAAAGTTGTGATTCTTGCAACAGGTGCAAACGTTTCTTTATAATCAATCATATATTCCTGGCTAAAACCGCGAGCAACTAAACGCGCTTTATACTTTATGGGTTTTCAAAACTCATCATTTTTTACAGTAAACACCCATTTACAATCAATAATATTCCTGTTTTTAGGTAGCGGTACAAGTGTCCAGGTTTCATTTTCAGTCAGGGATTTAATTTCCTCATTAATAGCATTCATCCAGTTAACCTTGTCATCTCTGGATTCAATTTCATCATACGATGCAGGTATTGTGCATACCAAAGATTTAGCATACAATAAATAATTCATTAAAATATCATCAGTTTCATCATAAGATACAGTAGGCAATCTTTTAATCCGATCACTCCTACGGTTTGTCTCAGTGAGTTCATTTCGAGTCGAAGTCAATTTACCTTCAAATGTAGAATTTTGTTGCATATCTGTTTCATTTACAGATTTATTAAGTGGCGAACTTAATGAAACAGGTATATTTTCCGTTTGCTTACTTATTTTCTTTACGGTGTGATTTTCAGAGTCTCCGAAACTTTCGGCCAAAACTCTCTCAGACTTGAACGGTCTGCTTGACAAGAAATTAATCTCATCAAATATCACATCCCTTGCTTTTACAAACTTCTCATCTATCACATCCCACACCTTATAACCATTCGGTTCATAACCAATCATTATTCCTTTTAATGATTTTTCATCAAACTTTGTTTTTCTATGTTTATTCACATAATACACAGTTGAACCAAAAACCTTTAAATACCTTAGTTGTGGCTTTTTATCGTGCCACAATTCAAATGGTGTGTTATCCTTTTTCAGTGCTTTTGTGGGGCTTATATTAATCAAATAAGTTGCTGTCAACACAGCCTCCCCCCAGAACGTTTTGTCTAACTTGGCCCCAGAAACCAGTGTACGACCTCGCTCTGTTATTGTTCTTAGCAATCTTTCTGCCATACCATTTAATGCAGAAGTATGTGGCACTGTTAAGTGATAGCTTATACCTTTTCGCACACAAAACTCTTTCATTTCATTTGACAAATATTCACTGCCGTTATCACAATACAGATTGACTATTTTCGAATCGAAACGAGCCTCGCATTTTGTCACATAATCTTGAAACATAGCAAAAACGTCTGATTTATGGGCAAGTAAATAGGTTACACAGTAGTGCGTGTATTCATCGACAAATATCACAAAGTAGTTTTTACCGTCAAGTGTTGAAGGAGTGATGGTACCACACACATCTGAATGCACATTGAATAGAGGTCGTTTTATGTTTTTTGCCTTTGACTTATTAAATGGTAAGCATGCTTGTTTTCCGTTTATACAAGCTTCACAAATTTTATCATTTGGTTTAACATGATTTATTTGCTCAATGTCATGAAACATTTGTTTGTTTTTTAATTCGACAAACTTTGATTTACTAATGTGACCAAGTCTTTGATGCCATATCTCATAACTATTATTTACGACCTTATTCGATAAACAATCAGCATTAAAAGCACCATTTTCAAGCACATAATGAATGCCAATTAAATTGTTCAAAAACTCACCCGTTGTTACCACCTTACCATCGTTATAGATTTGTACACCACCATCATTCCCAAAAACAACAGCCATCCCAGCCTGTTGCATTTTCTTCCCTGAAAGCAAGTTGTAGGGAATTTCAGAGCAGAAAAGAACATCTTGTATTGTTCCCTTCACACCCAAGTCGCTGGTTACTTGAAGGTTACCTATTTTCGATGCAGTGATAAATGTCCCATTCTTTGCAATTGAGATTTTTATTGGCCTCACTAGTTTTTTGAAGTTTTGTGCCAGATCTTCTCTATTAATTATATGATCTGAAGCTCCCGAATCCAGAATAAATGTAATTTCATTTCGTTCGTTTTCATAACTCCCGGTTCCGGCCATAAAAGCAAATCCAGAGTTAGGGATTGTATCTTGAGTATTTATAAGTAGTTTGTATTGTCTTATTATTTTTGTTAGAATGCTTTCGGGTTCTTTTATTATAAAAGCAGTTCTTTTGCATGTGACCGTTTCTACCACAGCAATGGCTTTTAATGTTTTTCATTTTATTAATCGTACGATTAAAAGTTTTCGATTGATTGTGATGGTTTGGCCTTCTTCTATTGATATTTCCATGAAATGATGTTTCGTTTTGTTGTTTTGTAGTTTCTGCCTGAAGAACTTTTAAACTAGTATCGCGTCTTTCATTGATCAGTTTTATTTCATGATCTAGCAATCTGGTTTTTACAAAGGTTAAGGTTAGATTATCCTCTGCCAGAGTTTCAATCGCAGTAACAACACCATCATAGCTTTTCGGTAAAGTTAGAAATAGGTGTGTGATTTTATCCACTTCTTCTAATGTTGCGCCAGCAGCCATTAATTCGATTAGTAAATTGTCGGAATTCTTGAAAATGTTTCATCAATGAATTTTCTCCGCTCAACTTCAAATCCAACAATCTTTATCTGAGAGATAATTGAGTTGCTATGCTTTTTCTCTCGTAAATGGAATCCAGTTTTTTGAAAATTTCTTTTGCAGAAATGGTACCACTTGTAAGTCCCAACATTGAATCGGATAGATGTTCGATTATCGCGTTTTTAGCGATGCTCTGCTTTTTGTGCCACTCAGCGTCCAAGTCAGTAGGAGCATCTTCATCGATCACTTTTAGCACTTCAAACTCATTTAAAAGATTACGTATTCTAAGTTTCCAGACACTGTATTTGTCTCCATCCAATGGTTTCATATTTCTTTTCATTCTTAAATGTTCCATTATATTAAATCACTAAACGTCACTCAGAATACTTTACACTGCCACAAAGTTCACGGGGCTTACTTTTCTTTCACTTTGCACAAAAAGTGTCTTTTAATTTATTTAAAAATTTATATTTATTTATTTAGTCCAAATCACTGGCTTTACTTTTATAGTCTTTCTGGGCCCATAGCCTATTAGGTTATTAGACCAATGAAAGACATAAGTTTAATATAAACGAATAATATTTAATAAAGTTCTTTCAGGAAGGTGTGTGTGTTCTACAGGGCTACAAGCTACAGACTACACAATGAGGTCATGTGCATACGTTATATTAAGGGACGGGACAAAGAGCTACTTATTCTAGTAGTATATACATTTTTGTTATTCCAACAGATTTTTATAAGATAATCCTTCATTTCTTTCTATTTGTTTGATATTGATAACAGCTCTTTTAAAGGCATTACAAAGTTATAAATCTCATATTTAGTGGGGTAACTTACTTAACTATGCTTATTTAGGGTCGAGAAGTTGGAGTCCCGCCACAACACGAATTTTAAATCGTTCGTGGTGCGAGTTCCGACTCATGATATTGAGACCTTCCTCAAGGAAGAGTTTTGGCCGAAAGGTGTCGTGTACCGGCGATTCCGCGGAAGGCTACGCGACACCACGCAGCGCAACATGACGCCGTCTCTTCGTGTTCAGTAGTTTTATTTATGTTTTTGTGGTTTTATTAAATATGTATGTTAGTCTGTAAGGTATATGTGATATGGGTCTTTTGTAACCCGAATTAAATGATATTATTATTATTATTATTATAAAACAATGTAACCTGATTCGAAATGGCGACTCGGTGGCGACGGGTACTGGAACCGCTATAACTTTCCCACGATGTCGGCTTCAGGTGGCAGCTTAGCTGCTGGATATGGTGTTTGGGCCGGGCTATACCCTGGACTCCATGGGCCGGGTTAATCCCTGAACTCCGCTGCTACTGGGCCGGGCTGTTCCCTGGACTCCTCGTTCTGAACTGCTGAGTTTGCTTGAGGTTGGGAGACAACACTAAAAGTACTAGCGTTGAGTTCTCTTCTTAATACTTTTACTGCGTTCTTTTGGCACTTTTTGGCGATGAAATAAAGTGCTCCGACGAGTTAAACGATCAGTATTATTATTATTTTAAAGTATTTTCTCGACACTGATCAGTTGTCCAAAGTTCTGACTGGTGCTGGCATTGGCTTCTCCGTTTGCATTTTGACCTATAACTGTTTCTTCTTTTGAGTAAGTTTTTCCCATCTTCTTTCATGATTTTTTTTTTTGTGCTCTTGAATTTTGATTGTTTCTTCGGTCTTGATGTTCTTTTTCTTTTCTTCAATGTTGATTTTCACATTCTTGACTTCTTAATTTTTGTTGTTCTTATATGGCAGGGTCTGGCAGGGTCTGGCAGGGTCGCCATGAAGTATATCCATAAAGGATAGGTGGATGATGGAAACGACTGTTCATTGCGAAGTTCCTTTTATTACTGTTCAACGACTAAATTACTTACTCACTAGAATATGAATGCTTAGCTTGCTAAACGTGACCTGTTATTGGACCGACGACTGTCTTAATGGGGATCGGCAAAGGCATGTCCTTACATTACATTGGACTTATTGTAGATCTTGTGGGGTTAAAACTGGACTGAAACAAACAAAAAAATAAAATTACATACATGATATAAATGTTAGAACATTAAAATATACGTATACCACAACCACACACAGAATATATGGGAAAACGATAATTATAATTTTATATTATTGTGACGGATGAAAATCATCAGCGCCACAAGTAGTTCAGGAGAGGAATATGTTTAAAGGGAGGGGAAATTAATGGGGAGAGGGATTTTAAATTTAGCGAGACGGCTATACAGGTCTAGAGGTGGTATGTTGTTAGAGCATTCGAAAAATATGTGATCCAGGGTTCCTTCCTCCAACCCGCACTCGCAGAAAGAGAAGTCACGGACATGAATTTTGTGTAGGAAGACGGGAGTGCAACAAAAACCTAAGCGGATTCTACAAAGAACTGAGATACCAAAAGTCTAAACCAAAAATCCAAAATAGGCTGTGTCGTTTTAGACATGACGAAAGCCTTTGACTTTGTCTGCCATAAAACATTGCTATCCAAACTTTCTCACTATGGTATCCGCGGAAAGGCCAACGATTGGATCAAAAGCTTTCTTGCCGACCGTATGACCTACCTTCATCTGCTACTTGTATAGATAATGTTTTCTGCGATTGTGAATTCTTAGATAGAGCCGTAGTAAATAGTCTGCCGTCTGACCATAGCGGACAAACTGTAACTTTCAGGCGTAATACACCATTGCAAAAGTTGATATTAAATTTAGACCTATAACTTTTAGTAAATTAAATAGGTACAATATTTCCCTACAGAACAAGTTAAGTGTTATGAGCCATGACAATATTAATATAAATCAATTCTATGATCATTTCTTTTCAATTGTTCACACTGAATTCAATAAAATTTTTGAAAAGAAGACCAAAAGCATTTGCCCTAAATTTATATTTAGTGATTGGGCAACTAGAGGTATCAGAAAAAGTAGGGAAACACTATTTGAGCTTTATGGCCTTAAGCCTTATGTAAACACTGAAACTTTTAACAACTATGTTGCTAAGTATTCAAAAATTTTTAGAAATTCATGCAAGATTGCCAAAGCCCTGCACATTAGCAACAAGATTAAAACAGCAGAAAATAAAATTAAGACAGTTTGGAAAGTCGTAAATAGCGAGACTAACAGGAAGAAAGTACGTAATACTAGCTATACATTAGATACAGTATGTGGTCCTAAAAGCTCTAATCAGGAAGTAGCTCAGGAATTTGTAAATTTCTTTACCGATATACCGTCAAAAACTACGGAGGCTCTAAATTCCTCTTCTGAAGTCTCAATCGGTTTATTGAAAGCGAATGTATCTGGATGCCAGGCTGAATTTAAATTTAAACACATAAACCCGATGACAGTTATTAAAGCTTTCCGGCAAATAAAAATCAAACTGACCGAAGATCTATGGGGAATGTCTATCAAAGTTTGTACTTCCATACTTGAGACTATAGCTCCATACTTAGCTTTAATTTTTAATTTGTGCATAGACCAAGGAGTTTTCCCTGATTTAATGAAATACAGTAAAGTCATACCGCTTTTCAAATCCGGGGATAGTAAAGATACTAATAATTATAGACCTGTATCCGTGTTGCCAGTTTTTAGTAAGGTGTTCGAAAAGGTAATGCTTAATCAAATGCTCAATCATTTCAACACCAACGGAATCTTACACGATCAACAGTACGGCTTCACCAAGGGACGTTGTACAACTGACGCCGGTGTAACCTTATAAAAGCACATATTCATGGCGTGGGAAGAGTCCCAAGACGCTGTAGGAATATTTTGTGACCTCTCCAAAGGATTTGACTGTGTAAATCACGACACATTGCTTTTGAAACTTGAGCATTACGGACTAGGTAAACTTGCACTTAGTTTGGTAAAATCTTATTTAAGTGATAGACTGCAACATGTTCAAATAAATGGTGTTAATTCACAGGGCTTAAAAGTAAAAATGGGGGTTCCGCAAGGCTCAATATTGGGTCCTTTCCTCTTTTTAGTATATATAAATGATCTACCCTATTTACTGAAAAACCAACCATACCATATGGTATTATTTGCCGATGACACTTCCTTGATTTTTAAGATAAATAGACGAGCCCAAAATATAGATGACGTGAATAATGCCTTACTTGAAGTCCATAATTGGTTCACAGCAAACAATTTGGTATTAAATGAAAAAAAAACTAAATGCATAAGATTTGCTTTACCGAATGTTAAAAGTAGTGATTGTGAGATAATATTGAATAAAGAGAAACTCGAATTCGTATTATCGGCTTCAATGGGGTTCTCATTTAACATCTCTTGCGGGGCGCTTAAGTTCAGCAGCATATGCCATTAGGAAAATCCGTCAATTCGCTGATGTAGATACCGCTAGACTAGTCTATTTTAGTTACTTTCATAGCATAATGTCTTACGGCATTTTGCTGTGGAGACGGGCTGCTGATATTGAGTCTATATTTAATATAGTCATCAGTCTTGGCTTTACATGCCGTCGATCAAATATCTCTCAGGCATGCTGGTTTCCTCACGATGTTTCAGCATGCGATGATTATACAATACGCACATAAATCTGAAAAATCAGAAGTGCGTGACTTTGATTTGAACACGACTATTTTCAATATAAAATGAGACAAACTTTGCGATGCACGCTTTTCAATACAAAATAATCATGAAAATCGGAGTTCTCTGGAAAAAGTTATGCGTCATAATCATCATCATCCATAGTCCGACTTCACCGACTGCTGGGTACAGGCCTCTCTTTGTTTGTGCCAAGCTCCACGCTCATGTGCCAGTCTCATCCAGGATATCCCCGTAATGGCAACAATATCGTCTGCTTATCTCACCTCTGGACGACCAAAACTTCTGCTTCGATTTCTAGAACGCCACTTGGTCACAGCTTTACTCCACCTGTAATCACTGCATCCTGCTAGGTGACCTGCCCTACTCCATTTGAATTATCATCATTCATCATTATTTCAGCCGAAAGACGTCTAATGCTGGACATGTGTCGCCACATTGACCGGTCTCTGGCGACTCACATCCACCATTCTTACAACTTTCATCACGTCATTTAAGTATTGCTCAGCCATAACATAGGTACCTATACATAAAGAAAAACAGGCGTTGGATTGAAAACCTCTTAAAAAAACCAAACTTGAGATATCTGAAACGGGCGAATGTCAGTATCATTCTTTCACGGAAATCATAACACCGTGATTCAGAAAATGGAGTCAAATGAACAACGCCATTAACTATAGAGCACGAAGTTAAACTGCTAGAACATAATAATATGCATGGAAAGCGGTCGAACAGATACTCTACCGGCTATGCAGATTTTTAAAGCAGGGTCATGTTGACTATTCTCTTCTTCTCTATCTTGTGAATTTTATTCATTAGTACCATTTTGATTCAATAGATGCCACTGCATGTATCCTTAGATCATGATGATAAGTTCTCCTTAAAAACTTTAAAGTCACAATATATCTTTTGATGGAGAGCACCGATTACAAAGAAACAAAAATGAAAACCTTCTCTAAGTTATGCACAATATCAATTTGGGCATTGAATCGAACCACATTGGTTTTATAATTTACACATGATGCTATAACAAAAGGGCTACGTGGAGACACACAGACATAGACGAAAATTTATGAAATAGTAGAAAAAGGGTTCCGTGTGTGATCCTTTAACAGCTTAAGTGCCATATTTACAGATTTATTATTTGAAATAAGTGATTCCCAAACTGTCGTTTAAGTGTTAAAAAAAGTATTTGTTTAAACGGGTACGTATCATAATCCCGAAAGTTCATAATACCTATGATTGAAATTCCGACGTCCAAAACATCGAAATTCAAAATACCGAAAGTTTTAAATACCGATAGTCGTTATATCGAAACACAAAATACCGATGTTCAAATGCCCGAAAGGACGAAATCCCTAATGGACGAAATACCGAATGGACGAAATCCCGAATGGACGAAATATCGATGGATGAAATACCGATGGATGAAATCCCGAATCGACGAAATCCCGAATGAACGAAATACCGATGGATGAAATCCCGAATGGACGAAAACTTTTATTTAATAGCCGTATTATATGCCCCTTAAAAGCGTAGTCGACGGAGCCCCGCTTCGCGGAGCCCCTATTTCCGAGTGCAGTGTTTAAAGGGAACCTAACTAACCTAACGGGGGGGTGCCCCAAGTCCCGATTATGGGGGCAGAGATACTTCCGTATGTTCAGTTTACAATAATTCGAGAGTTTACAATATCGCTAGAGAGTAACACGTTATATTGTATTAAAACGCGTTTGACAATTTTACGGTGACACATATAAGCACAAATTTTGTGACAGAAATGAATCGCTGCATAACCGACTCCACGTAGTCTTTTCTGCCCTACCCCTAGAGTGTAATTTAAGCCCGCGTAGCGCCGCGAGCTGAGGAGCAGGTGGCTTTAACACTCGCCGCCGCGGCTGAGGCTGGCCGGCTTCAGCCGGCCAGCAAGCCGAAGCTGCGGTGGTGAGTATTAAAACCCTCTGCGACGATAAGCTCGCGTGTGACCGCCGGAGCCCCACAGCGCCGGAGCCGTGACAGAAACCATGCCTGCTGCATGCTTGCTGCATGCTTGCTGTATGCTTGCTGCATGCCTGCTGCATGCCTGCTGCGTGCTTGCTGCATGCTTGCTGCATGATTGCTGCATGCTTGCTGCATGCTTGCTGTATGCTTGCTGCATGCCTGCTGCATGCCTGCTGCGTGCTGGCTGCATGCTTTCTGCATGATTGCTGCATGCTTGCTGCATGATTGCTGCATGCTTGCTGCATGCTTGCTGCATGCTTGCTGCATGCTTGCTGCATGCTTGCTGCATGCTTGCTGCATGCTTGCTGCATGCTTGCTTTTACTTCGATAGAATATCCAATCTTCAGTACATCCAGGACGAATGGCGTCTAGTTGTCTACTACAATATGACAACCTACTGGAAAGGCTTAGCCGACATCAAGAGTTACGTTAACCATATCAAGTCATTATGCATAACTCAGGCAAGTAAACAATATCAGAGTATCACCCAACAATTAGAGCACGAAATAAGTGACATTAAACATTATGATATGTTACTTAAATATCAAAGTCCAAAGAGGCTGAAAAGAGGCCTTGTGGACGGCGTAGGGTATATCGCCAACTCATTATTCAGTGTCCTAGACGAAAGATTTGCTGAAAAATATAAGGGTGACATCGAACAGATCAGTCATAACGAAGCACATCTACAGAAACTTATAAAAAATCAAACAAGCATCTTAGAATCAGAATTCAACATCGTACGCCGTAACGAGGATATCATGAATAAACAATTTTCATTTATCAAGCAACATCTACAATGTATATCATCTGAGGCGAATAAGGTACGTCTCGCAAATGAAGATTGCCTTTACATAACCTCATCAGCACTGGTAGCAACAATAATTCTCACAAATATTCGTTGGATTCAGCAAACAATAATTGGAACCATAACAGATATCTCACATGGGCGCATTGACAGTCTAGCGATGGGCAACTCGAGTTATCCAACTCGAGTAACTCGGGGTCAGACCGTAAGCGAGTCAGCCCGAGTTAATATATCTGCAACCCGGGTTGACCCGAAGAGCGCGAAGGATACAACATTTCTCCTATCAGAAGCAGACTTTCAATCATGTACTCATGTTCCTAACGATGTCATGTTATGTTCATTAAACAATACAATCTGAACATGAAACAATCAATCTGCGAAATCAAAATATTCAATAAAAAAAAACCGACTTCAAAAAAAAAAACAAAAAGTTAAAAATAACTTTAGCTTCTGAAGTCGGTGACCTTTGTTTGATTGATTTAATTTTTTTGTCACCGACTTCAGAAGCTAAAGTTATTTTTAACTTTTTGTTTTTTTTTTGAAGTCGGTTTTATTTTTTGCAAAAAAAGTTTTTCTTTTTCACTCTTTAGTGTTTCACATGTGCTTGGTACACATGGAAAGTGCATACCGTTACAATTACAACAAGCCCAAACACGACTAGGGTACATTGTCTCATTATGGAGTTCCGTGACTCTTGGCTTCATCATCCGATCTGATGGTAGAATGGTTCTCATCAAACGCAAGTGCTTCATTTGTTGCAGAAAATACCAAAATCGCTGTACGTTATCCTATAAAATTTGAAGAGTTCCCTCGATTTCGCCAAGATTCCATCATCAGATCCCGACTTGGTGGCTATGGGACCAATTTGGAAGTATACCCTTTCAAACAAAAAAAGAATTTTTCAAATCGGTTCAGGCGTCTTCGAGTAATCGGTGAACATACATAAAAAAAAAAAAAAAATACATACAGTCGAATAGAGAACCTCCTCCTTTTTGGAAGTCGGTTAAAAAACAACTATGCCACTCCGTAAAATCGTCATGTGACGAACAATGGATCAAATTACACAGGCCGAACAGCTGGTTGTATACATGTTGCTCGGAATGCCAAACTCGCATTATTTGCGCCAACGGAATCACAATGGTGAACCTTGTCGGCAACGGGATTATTACCCTAGGTCAAGGTTGCACATTGAAAGGAGAGACGTTTAGTATCTATGCTCATAACAATTTCATAAATCATGTAAATATTCATCATCACATCGAAGTCCCAGAGGTGTCCGGACTAAACAAAATCATGAAAACGTCTGCACCAGAGAACTTCAGTGAGCCTGAAGATCATCATCTCATTTGGAATAAATTAAGGGCTCAGATTGACGAGGTTAAGGAACAGTCATCTACAGATCTGAGCGTTCACGACATTCATCACTACACTGTGTTGTACATCAGTGTAGCTTCAGTTATCATCTTGGGAGGCGTCGTCGTGTACATACCTCATCAAACGCCAACGAACTACGGGCAGGGCATCAGCGTCGCCGGCCCCCCAGGGCCAGGAGGCTCTCGGGGCGGGGCCGGCGGCAGTCGCATCGGCATCGCGTGTAGCGCAATCAGTGCAAAAGTGTAGTGAAGTGTTCACAATCAGTGGTGTAGACAGGGCTACCTCGCCCATGTGTATTGTAGAATAATCGTTTAGTTAGTTTTATCACATTTGTATCACTAGCAATTTGTATAATTTCATTCTACTATTTTACCTGTTCTTTAATTATCTGTTAATCTTAATTATCTGTCAATCAATCATATCAGTTATGTTATTGCGGGCAGGATGTACGGAACCGCACATTACACCATACCCAAACCCTCCTTGTTTCATACTCACGCGCCGTGCATTCTGTGCACTCAGCAATTCGTACCTATCACTAAGCTAATAATTTTGTGTAAGTACATTAAAATCAATAAATCAGTGTTCGACGGACATTCGCGGTGGTCGGTTTTATTTCATCATCCCCATAGAATCGCCCCGGTATGATCACTAAGTGCAGGGATCCCCTACAGCACCGATTAAAAAGAAACTAAAATCAAAACCTTCTCTAAGTTATGCACAATATTAATTTGTGCATTTAATCAAACCACATCCAAATCCAAACTTCCAAACTAATATTATAAATGCGAAAGTAACTCTGTCTGTCTGTCTTTCTGTCTGTCTGTCTGTCTGTCTTTGCTTCACGCCTAAACTACTGAACCGATTTGTGTGAAATTTGGTACAGACATAGTTTGGAACTTGAGAAAGGACATAAGATAGTTTTTATTACAAAAAATAAAATAAAAAATAAAATTTATTCCGGACATACAGCGCCATCTATTGGTCAAGAGTCGGCATCAATTCAGTACTGAAAATTCATCGGAAATATGTAAATAAATAGTAAAAAGGTATGAAAAAAATTATATCAATATAATAAAACTTTTAGTACAAAGAAAATGCCCGAACGGAGTATAGATAAATAATCCGAGTTGTCACTATGCTCGATAGATGGCGTTGGGATCGAAATAGATCGCGCTATGGTTTCGTTACACGCATTTGGTTGGGTATCGGCCGAGCGCTTCGGTACTGTCGTGGAATTGTGGATTGATCGTTTCGTAAATTTAAAATTGGCTCCGTTGTATTAGTAGATACACCCCCGAATACTGAAACGTCACTCAAAATGTAAGAGCTGCTTAACATTTGAGAAGCTCCTAAACTTAAAATTTTGTATGGCCAAACGTCATTTTTGAGTATCTGTTAAATATAAGTGTTACTTAAATTTTGAGTGACGTTTCAGTATTCGGCCGTAAAAGGTTTATTTGTTGAGTTGTCTGGTGGTTGTTTTCAAAATTGGTTCCGTTGTACAAGGGCAAACGCTTAAAGTTGCGGGGGTACATCTTGAAAAAGACTGTTTCTCCCATGGACAACTCTACGTTGCGTGCACAAGAGTGTCAAAACCACAAGACCTATATATTTTTGCAAAGGATGGCAAAACTAAAGACGTGGTTTACAGAAATGTCTTGGTGTAAGAAACTTAATAGTAATTAAAAAACTTAATAGAAATGTCTTGGTGTAAGAAACTTAATGGTGTAATAATCTTTAAAGCCTAAAATAATAGAAAATTTGTCAAGGGAGAGACTCTTTTTTTCTGAAATGGCAAATCAAAATAATATTTTGAAAATAAGGGAAAAATAACATTTTAACAACAACTTTTTCGATCGGCAATAACGGCTTTAATGCCCTAAGTGAGTATACATATCTTCAATTCAAACGCAGAGCTCATTATGTTGATTTTTGAAGAGTTCCCTAGAATATCTTCCACATTTCATTTTTGAAGAGATCCCGCGATATCGGGAACTATGTGGGTAAAACCAAAAATCTGCCGGAAGTCACTATTCCACGCGAACGAAGTCGCGGGCAAAAGCTAGTTGGTTTTATAATTTACACGTGATGCTATAACAAAAGGGCTGCGTAGAGATACACAGACATAGACGAAAATTTAAGAAATAGTAGAAAAAGGGTTCTGTGTGTGATCGTTTAACAGCTTAAACGCAATATAAACAGATTTATTATTTGAAATAAATGATTCCCAATTTGTCGTTTAAGTGTTAAAAAAAAGTATGTGTATAAAACAATGATTTGGAAATCTTAAAGCTTAAAAAAAAAACAAAATACTTTGTTACAAAAAGTGAAAACCTGGTGGGTTTTGAACGTGCGAACCAAAGTTACTATCGAAAATCTTACAGCATTCAACAAAATCAAAAAGTATTTCACGTCTTCACTGAGGCTTGAACTTCCGTTCGAAAGGCAGTTGCCGTCACCGATGGGCTATTTGTTCTAGTGATAATTGGTCTGAAATAGGTATTCTATTACAATGCATGTCATGACAGTTGTCAGTTGTCAAACAGTTGAAAAATATAGACGAAATGCAATATTGCTCACCCCCGTAAGTAATTAGCGTAATAATATAGTCCTTCCCTAGGTTGAAACACATCTCCTTGCCAAATTTCATTACGATCCGATCAGAAAAAAACGCCGTTGCGATTCAAAGAGTTAACACCGTATTTGTTTTGTCTTCGTAAAATTTGTTAAAAAAGTGGTTAAAAGTTGCTCAATTCCTTAGTGCTGTTTGTCGTTATAAAGCTTGTGAAACGGACTAAATAACGATATATACAACATATTTGGACTCCATCGGTACCGTGAGTAATTAGTGAAAAACTTTTATAAAAATTTGGCAATGACTGGCGTCCCTGACCTAGGGCAACCCGCAGTTCGGCCGCTTCTACGCACACACGCTTAACGCTTACACGTACACTTGTCGATTGTTTCAACATCTTGAGCTTACGCTTTGCGTTTATAGCAGACTTAGCTTACGCCACGCTTTAAAACTACGGTAGAAACTGGTAGTAATCTCAAACAAAGATGGATTCTCAAAATATAACCATGCGAAGAAATAAAACAGTAACTAACTCTCCGGCTTCCTCTTTTGACTCCGCTAATTCGGAATATATTTCAAAAAGTTTACCACAAACTACCACCTTATGTTGCGAAGAGTGTGAACGACTAAATGGAGATATTGAAGAGTTGAGAGCGCAATTAAATACTGCTCATGATGAAATTGGCAACTTAGTCATGGAAAACGCCACCTTGAAGAAACAAGCAACTGAACAAGACATTATGATAGCTAAACTAAAAAACCTATGTAGCGGCCAACCTAGTACTACAAAAAAACACTCAACTTTAAAGAAAAATAAAGGTTGTGTGATGCAAAAATTAAGTATTATCAAAAAAAACCTTGATAAAAGTTTCATAGATATAGAAACAAATAGAGGTAAAGAAATAACGACAGAGAGTGCGGCACTCAGTACGAGCGAGAATGGGTCACCTCTAGAGTTCAACCGTATTTCAAAGAATTTATCCGAGGGATCAACTTCAATTACAAATGAACCAGAAACCATACAAAGTGAGAACCGGCAAGGAAGTAACGCAATAAAAGAAAAACAAAGAAAAAGAAAGCTCTGCGTTCTTAGTAACTGCAGCAACTATCGGCCGGTAGAAATTATAGAAGAAACTTTCTGTGGGCAGTTTGAGTATTGCCACTATGTATCACCTAATGGTAAAATGAAGGATATACTTAAAAATATTACGAACAAGATCCAAGATTTTAACATGGGAGACTATTGTATAGTAATGATTGGAGAAAAGGACTTCAAAGATAATGAGAACGCCATCGAGCTTGTGAGACTAATTAGAGAATCCTTGGAAGAAACTAATCATACAAATGTGATTGTATGTTCTGTGGCATACATAACGGGAGGCCTTATTCATAATTATCAAGTAGAATTGTTTAATAATTTGCTTTACATGGACATCCAAAACTATAATTATGCATATTTCTTTGATACAAATTGTGACCTCTCATTGGAAATGTTCTCATATAAAACGGGCAGACTTAATAAACTAGGTATAAAGTGTATATTTAGAAGTATTTGTAGTCGCATACTCGTTGACATTAAATATTACCCATTAGATTATAATGAAAATGAAAATTCACCAATACCACTGACGAGCAAACCTCATGTACAAAATAAGCTTTTTCGTCCCACCCTTTAACAACAATGCCAGGTATGGGAAACAACAACTTACATTGTTACATCAGAATATAGCTGGAATACTCAATAAATTAGATTTCTTTGAAGTAACAATATCTGAGTTGACTAAAGAGATAGGTGTTATAGACTTTATATGTCTTAGCGAAACCTTTATACAATCTGGTCATGAATGTAATCTTAGGGTGACAAATTATAAGTTAGCTGCGTATTATTCAAGATCCAATAAAAAACGAGGCGGCACGTGCATACTGGTGAAAGAGGGGTTAGTTTTAAGCGCTTTACAAATAACAAATGAATTGTCTTGCGATTATTCTTTTGAATGCTGCGGCATAGAAGTTCCGAGTCATAACTTAATATTAGTATGTGTTTATAGAATCCCGGACTCCGATGTAAATATATTTTTCAAAAATATTAAAATTTTGTTACACAAATTAACTCACAAAAGTAGAAATCGTATCATTTTATGCGGGGACTGGAACATCGATATGCTAAAAGACACTACACAGACAAGAGAATTAATATCAATTTTGAATAATTTCAACTTATTGGCACATATTAAAATGCCCACCAGGAAAAAAAGCTGCATTGATCAGATAGCCAGTAATATCTCAACCCTAGACACAAAAAGCAGTTTACATAACCTAGCCCTCTCAGATCATGATACTGGACAGTCATTAAAGTTTTTTCTTCCGATAGCTCATAATAAACCGAAGATTCCAAACTTCTTTTATGAAGTCAAAAGAGATTACAATAAAAATAATATTAAAAAATTTCTTGATTGTATTTCAGCTTTAAGTTTTAATGAAATATATGAAGAAAGAGATTGCAACAACGCATTTAACATGTTTCATGACCTATATATTCTCTTTTATAAACTATGTTTCCCTGAAATAACAATTAAGAAATATAATAAACCAATAAAAAATAAATGGATTAGTAAAGGTATAAAAATATCGTGCATAAAAAGAGAACTTTATATTATAATTACCAACATGATGCCATAAGCAAAAATTATCACAAAAAAAGATACCGAAACTATTCCAACATTTTAAAAACATGTATATCACAGTCACAGTTAATAAATAACAATAACCATTTAAATAATTCAAAAAATAAATGTAAAGCGACATGGTCTATTATAAAAAATAATTTAATTAATGATGATAGTTTTAAAAATGACATCAAAGAGTTAATAATAAATAATAATACAATTAACGATCCTAATGACATATGTAATCAATTTAATAACTTTTTTATAGAAATTTCCAATAAATTTAACAATAGTTTTAACGTAAGTAATATTGACATTACCACTAACACTAACAGTATCTTTTTGACTCCTGTAAATGAACAAGACATTGAAAAAATAATCATCAGTTTAAATGATACCAACGCAACTGGATATGATGAAATAACCACAAAAATAATAAAACTGAGCTGTAAAAGTATAGCGGCACCTTTAAGCTTTATAATTAATCTGTCATTTGAGACAGGAACATTTCCTTCTAGATTAAAACAATCTATAGTCAAACCTATATTTAAAAAAGGTAACCGCGCGGATATGTCCAATTATAGACCCATTGCAATGATCCCTATCCTATCAAAGATTTTTGAAAAGGCAATGTACGGGAAAATGATCAACTTTCTAGATAAAAACAGCATACTTACTGAAAACCAATTTGGTTTTAGGAAGAATAGTTCAACGACACTTGCTTGTTTTACTTTAGTCAAACTGATATCTGAAGCCCTCAATAACAAAATGTCTGTATTATCAGTATTTCTAGATATGAGTAAAGCATTTGATTTTGTCCCACATGATCGATTGCTTAGCAAAATGGAGAAATACGGCATAAGAGGCAAGGCACATGACTGGCTTAAAAGTTATTTATCAAGTCGACAGCAAAGAACAGTAGTATCAAAAATTACCAAAAACACAAAGAAAACATACAGTTCTGACCTAAAAATAAATAGTTGTGGTGTTCCTCAGGGAAGCGTATTAGGACCTCCATTATTTATAATAAACATTAATGACCTTTGTAAGAGCCTGAAACATAACTGTACACTATTTGCTGATGACACTACTATCACAATAAAATGTTCAAATAGGAATGATCTAGAAACCGACACTAACAATGATATATTGAACGCAATTAAATGGTTGGAATCTAATAATTTACGTGTAAACATTGATAAGACAAAGTTAGTACAATTTCAAACAAATAATTCTTTGGTAAAACCACCTCAAATATGTCACAATAATTCAATTTTGGAACCCGTACCTTCCACATCATTCTTGGGAATAGTTATTGACGAAAAATTAAATTGGAAAGAACATGTTGATAAAGTCTGTACTCGACTTGACAAATTTGTGTTTGCTCTTCGAAAACTGAGGCGAATAGCCAGCAAAGAAATAGCCCTCAAGGCATATCATGGCTATGTTGCATCAGTACTGCGATACGGCCTCGTGATATGGGGAAATTCAGTAGATGTGAATAGAGCATTCATTGCACAAAAAAAAATGTGTCAGAGCTGTGTATGGTGCAGAATATTTAGACCATTGTAAGCCATTGTTTAAAGCGCTAAAAATTCTTCCACTTCCTTGCCTATATATTTTTGAGCTATGTATGTTTGTAAAGAGGTATTCACACATGTTTCCGTTGTATGAACACATTTCTAAAAGAGTGAAAAGCAGAAGCCCAAATAAATTACTTGCACCTAGCCAGAGACTACATTTGTATAGCAGGAATTCCAATTGCATGGCGATTAAAGTATTTAATAATTTACCCGCACGTATCAGAGTGCTGCCCACTAATAAATTCAAGAAAGCAATATTTCCCTGGCTTTTAGACAACTGCTTCTACTCGGTTAATGAATTTTTAAATTATAAATTTTGACATTATTTTTATCACCTATTGACTTGTATTGCTCATTTTGATTTTATATTTTTACTTTTAATCATTTGACCATTTGACATTGTGTAACTACTAGGTAATTTTGACATTTTAATACTTGGTCACTTTGTAAGTTAATTTAATATTAATATTTCTACACCGGTAACGGTAGTGTATGTGAAACTGACTAATTTTAAGATCTTAATGTACCATATACTCAGAAATAAATAAATCTTATCTTATCTTATCTTATCTTATCTTATCTTATCTTATCAGCCGTTTTGTCGTGAAAAGGTAGCAGACAGACAGATTTACTGAGTTACTTTCGCATTTATATTATGGTATGGATACTAGTCAAGCCCTTTCATTTGATACCCATATTGAGGGAGTTGTTGAATAAATATGTAATCCGATATTTTGTGGCGGCGCGGCCATGTTGGACAGATTTTAAAACATAGCTAAGAACACTCCCGACTAATTTACCTTTCAAACAAAAAAAAAAACAAAATCAAAATCGGTTCATCCGTTCGGGCGCTAAGATGCCACAGACAGATACACACCATACACACACACAGACACAAACAAAAAACACCATCAGACTTAAAACACCCCGTCGGTTTACAACCGACCCATTTATTTTTTAGCCCCCGACGTCCTTACGTCGCTAAAAATAAAGGGGGCTCCGCTATTACGATGACACAGGGGGCTATATGCCCTCATATACACAAATTGTCAAAAAAACTTAGCTCTGCAGCATACACCGTTAGAAAAATTCGTGAATTAACTGATTTGGAAACAGCTCGTTTAGTTTATTTTAGTTATTTCCACAGCGTGATGTCGTACGGTAACCTCTTGTGGGGCAATGCCGCCGATATTCAGACTATATTTGTATTGCAAAAAAGGGCAATTCGTTCAATTTATAAACTAAGTCCCCGATACTCCCTCAGAGAAAAATTTAAAGAGATTAATATTCTTATTATGCCCTCTCAGTATATTTATGAAAATCTTTTGTACGCACACAAAAATATTAATTTGTTTAAAAAATACAGTGATATCCACAACATAAATACGAGAAACAAACACAAATTTGTTATTCCTGCTACGAGGCTCAACAAAATAGGGGGAACGTTCAGATGCCATTGTATACGCTTTTACAATAAACTTCCGTAAATTATTATTTATTTTATTTTATTTTTGTGAATGTGAGGACCATGTGGGCCACATTTTTTTTTATTTTTTTTTTATTTTTTTTACCCCTTAACCGTCTGGCAGTTTGAGTTCTATAAGCGACCTACCCAAATGTCCTTTCTTTGGTATTGTTCGTCGTTTCGTTGAGCTCCTTGTGTTATAAGTCGAGCTACGCGATAACTAAACATAAACGTCGAACGGACAGAGTCTGCCCGACATCAGCCGTTAAATTAGAAACGGTCCGCCGGCAGTCCATTTTCTTCAGTCCCGTGCTTTATAACAGAATAAATAAAGTTCTAACAATTTATCCTTGTACTTTCCGTGATTGCAAAAGAAAAATTGATCAATGGCTTCATAATCTCACATACGAAGAGTTGGAGAATTTAGTTAAACCTTAAACATATTTCTTCCTCAGACATGCACACTACACTTACACCCCACAGACACGCACTACACTTACATACAACACTCCCACATGCACAACTAAACATTTACCTACTATTATTATTTAACTTTTTCAATTATTAATTATTTTTTTAATTTACTACTTTATTTGTTTTCTCTCTACTGGAACGCTGTCGTCTCCCTCTTGGAGGTGGGCGTTAATAGCTGCGACACAGTTTTGTAACTAATGTGGCTATTTACGTACGCAACAAATTTGTAAAATGTGTTTTTGTTCCAATAAAGATTATTATTATTATTATTATTATAACTGAAAAATGCTTGCACTGACTGGACAGGTTCACTCAAATCTGTATGGTTCTTACTTCAAAAGACCATCTCAGACACTAATATCTACATGATCCTCATGTGAATTGAGCAAGATTATGTCTGGACTTCAAAAGAGACTATGACCCAGAAGAAACAGCCGAAACAAACTCAGGTTTGTTTCGGCTGTTTCTTCTCAGAGTAGTCAGGTACGAAACACCGGCCCCATATAGTTTAAAAAAAGAAATTGACATGTAAAAGTGTTTGTGAAAACCTACTTACAAAATAAAGATCATTTATCATTTACGGAACCTTCATGCGCGAGTCTGAAGTTTTTTCTTCAAATTTTAACCGTGCAATGGATTCCTTTTTCTATCCTTCCGCATAGAAAAAGGCGTAAGATAGGGCGACCCCCTTTCACCCAAAATATTCTCAGCAGTCCTGGAGATGGTTTTTAGAAATATCAACTGGGAAAAACAAGGCATCAAAATAGATGGGGAATACTTAAGCCACTTACGGTTTGCGGACGATATCGCTATATTTGCTGAGGAGAGTACTCAACTTGGAAACTTTACATAACACAAATAATATTAAAAAAACATAAGTCGCTTTCCTATGATGCTAGCATACTGACAAAAAGAAGGAAAGATATGATATTAAATGTCCCTAGGACAAGGACTTTATTTGCCAGTATGCAATTTAGCAAACGATCTGCTGCGCTTTATAACAAAATAAATAAATACATCTATATTTATCCCAAAAACTTCTATGAAAGTAAAAAAAAGATAACTGAATGGATACAAACCCTTACCTACGATGATACCGAAACACTTCTGAAACCTTGACACATACAGGCATTCACACACTCACTCACTCACTCACTCACCCACTCACTCACTCCCTCACTCACACACAAACCTACTCACACACATATTTAATTTATTGTAAGTTAGTCTTAATTTAATCTAATTTAACTTAACTTGTAATTTAAATAGTTTTAGCATGAATATGATACGATTCGCTCTTTATTTAACACGACTTGCTATGGAAGAGCGGACTGTCCTAACACAGGCACTATCTGCCTAAAAGGAGGATCCAATCACAAAATTTTTGTTAATACCTACACTTGTTATACCAATAAAATATTTTTTTTTTTTTTTTTTTTTTAACTAGACAGCATGGTAAACGATTTAGTGAGAGAGAGCAGCAAGGTCGGTTTATCGCTAAACGCTTCAAAAACAAAAATTATCACGAATGGTACTGTTCAAAACATCAGAGTGAATGGAGAAAGCATCGAGTATGTTACGGAATACATTTACCTAGGTCAGTCAATTTCATTCCAAGATCTTACAGAAAAAGAAATAAACAGACGAATTGCAATTGCGTGGAAAAAATACTGGAGCTTGAAGGAAATAATGAAAAACAAAGATATAAACACGGAAATAAAAAGGAAACTGTATGACACAGTAATCCTACCATGCCTAACATATGGTTGCCAAACACGGTCGTTGAGGAAGATAGACGAACACAAATTAGCCATACACCAACGGAAAATGGAGAGAAGCATGTTAGGAATAAAACTATCAGATAAAACCAAAAATGAAACAATAAGAAGGAAAACCAAAGTAACTGACATACTCGAAAAATTAAGGAATTTAAAATGGAAATGGGCAGGCCATGTGTGCAGGATGACTAACGAGAGATGGACCAAGAAACTGACAGAATGGGTACCAAGAGTCTACCTCTATTTCTTTGCCCTTGCAAAGAAATAGAGGTAGACCGAAAAAACGATGGGAGGATACTCGTATATTTAAACAAAGATGTGGACCAGATTGGAGAAGACTGACTAGGGATAGAGACAACTGGAGGAAGCTGGGGGAGGCCTACGCCAAAGAGGCGACTTCCACAAATTAAATAAATTATTATTATTATTATAGCTAACCTGTATTGTCCCACTGCTGGGCAAAGGCCTCCCTCCATTCCTTCCAACGTTCACGATTCTGTGCTCTTTCTTTCCAATTCTCAAGGAAGACATCCAGTTCATCCCGCCATCTCTTTCGTGGTCTGCCGCGATCTCGTGTCACTGTTTCAGGGCACCATTCCTGAGCCTTACGGGCCCACAGTTCATTCGGCATGCGACAGACATGTCCTGCCCAGTCCCATTTAAGTTGGGCAGCCTTTTGAGCCACGTCAACGATTTGCGTTTTGGAGCGCAGTATAGTGTTACGAATACGATCCGTTAATTTAACACCTAAGATACTGCGCTCCATAGCACGTTGGCAAACCTTAAGTTTGGACTTTTGGATGTTAGTCAAAGACCAAGTTTGTGCACCGTAGGTCAAGATGGGGAGAATACACATGTAAATAAAATTAAAATATAATTCTTAATAATGATTATGAATAGATTATAATGTACTAAATTTTTTTTTTCGAATCAATAATGATATTATTTTATGATGCATGGTAATGATATTATAAATATTTTTTATTTTTTTTCAATAATGTTGTTAATTTAAAACTTAAATTCAATTATGTTCAGTTATTTTTATATTATAATAACATCAATTGTGATTATTTTGAAAGTTTTGTTAAATAACTGTTAAATTGTGGTAGAATAAAGGCTATTTTCATTTTCATTTCATTTTCAATGGATTCCTTGAATACATAATACTCCATCAATTAAATTGTCAGGCACTATCTATCTATCTTGGCCCAGAGGAAGGCTACCTCTAAGATAAAAAACCACCCAATCCTAAGTTTTGAGGCGCGGCGAGAGGACGAATGGCTGGAGGGTGTCCAGTCGTTAGCGCCTCCCCTGTAGGGCACCGGCCACACCCTACAGTATTGGGCTTACCCAGGTAAAAGGCTCTGCCTGGGTGGACGTATATATCCTTTACTACTCGTGGGAACAAAATGGAAGAAATTAATAATAAAACAAAACAAAACACCGCCGGTAACGGCAAAAAAGGAGAGGGAGAGGTAACGAGGGATGCGGTGTCGGAGTCCGACGCCGCATCGAGTGAGGTAAGTGCTGCGGGAGGCTCAGGGAGCTCCCGCCGCGAGAGGGCTGAGGCTGCTGCGGAGAACAATAAGTTCTTCCGCAAGCGGCCCAGGCAGGACGGCGACCGGTCGTCGTCCTCTGAGGAGGGGCAGATGGCCTCTGCTCGCAAGATCCCCACCAGCAAGCGCGGGGGGATCCGAGGTAAGAGGGGGGGCCCCTCTGCCTCCGAGAGGTCGGCAAGACCGGCCGAGGAGGGGCGCCAGCCGGGCATGACAGCAGCCCGTGGGTCTGGCAGCGAGGCGGGTGCACCTGGCGGCTCCGAGGCGGAGCGTAAGGCCAGGTTTACCAAGGAGGTGGAAGCTGCCATAAGGACGGTGGCCCTGAAAATAAAGACATCGTCGAAACTCAGGGCCATACCCGCGGCTTCCGCCTCCATCATGGCGGCAGCGGAGGCCAATTTTGCGTGGCCTCCCCCTCCAGAGGGAGACGAGATGGCCAAACTGCGGGCCGATGTGGCCCGCCTGACGGCCGCCATGGAGCTTCTCCAAAAGGAGAATGCGAAGCTCCAGGCGGACCTAGCCAACCTACGCCAGCCTAGCTCCCACGTGGCACCTCAAAGTGGGGGGGCCCAGGCGCCAAGCCAGCCCATGCCGGTGGAGAACCAGGTCCTGAACCTGGTGCGAAAGGAACTGGCTGCCTTCCAGGCGCGGTTCTCCGTCCTGGAGGGGATTGTCCTGCGCCCCCCCCCCCCTTGGTGCAAATACGGGACCGACGGTCTCGTATGCGGCTGCTGCGGCTGCCTACCAGCCCTCCAGCAGGGCTGCGCTGCCGCCCCCGCCCCCTGTTAAGCCGACTCCGGCCAAGCAGGTGGCGGCGCCGGCTAAGGGCGGCAGCCCAAAAGAAGAAGGGCAAGGCGACGGCACAGGTGGCGACTGCACCAGCGCCAGCGCCAATGGCGAGTGGGCCAGCGCCAGTGGTGAGTGGGCCAGCGCCTGCGGCACGTCAGCCGCCGCTGCCGTCACCATCGCCCCCCCAGCCCCCTACACCTCCCACGGCTGAAGCCGAATGGCAGCTTGTCGGGGAGAAGCAGAGGGGGCAAAAGGCGGCCAAAAAGACCCGAAAAAAGGAGCGGCAGCGCCATAACAAGGCGCGAAAGGCCGCGGCTAGGCATCGCGCCCCGAAGACCGCAGCTGTAGTTATTGCTCCCCCTTGTTATTCAATTTGTATGTCAACGAACTTATCGAGCGGCTGAGCAGCACACATGTCGGCTGTCATATAGACGGTATATGTGTCAATAACATTAGTTACGCGGACGACATGGTGTTGCTCAGTCCATCGATGAGCGGACTGAGGAAGCTACTTACCATATGCGAGACGTATGCGGAGGTACACGGCCTCAAATACAACTCAAAAAAGAGTGAGGTGTTAGTGTTTACGGCACCTAAACAACAGCCCCGTCGTGTACCTCCAGTCTATCTCAACGGCGTAGTACTCAATGTGGTGAGTAGTTTCAAATACCTAGGTCATGTTGTCACCAGTGACCTACGTGATGATGGCGACATAGAGCGTGAGCGCAGGGCGTTGGCGGTGAGGAGCAATATGCTCGCCCGCAGGTTTGCTCGCTGCACGGAGGACGTCAAAGTGAGTTTATTTAAGGCGTTCTGTCAGTCCTTCTACTCGAGCGGCCTGTGGGTGTCATATACGAGCCGAGCCTACAGCGTCCTGCGCGTACAATACAACAACGCTTTCAGGATGCTGTTACGGTTGCCGCGACGTTGCAGTGCATCGGGAATGTTTGCTGCAGCACATACGGATGGCTTTCACGCTATCATGCGTAAGAAAGCGGCTTCCTTACTGCAACGCTTGCGTAGCACTCAGAACAGCATCCTGAAAATGATTGTTGGCAGAGTGGACTGCCCCATCCAAAGACACTGCGTCAAATTAAGTATAGGTTTAAATACTAATAACACTAACATAACATAATAAGCACAATCTGTTACTAACTACTAACAACGTATGGATTGTTAAAGGTCTGAAATAAAGATATTTTATTTTATTTATTATTTATTTATTAAACTACAGCCGGAGGGGGAAAAGAAGGGTGTGACCTACCGCGATCTGCTGGCGAAGGCCAGGGAGACGGTGGATCTTGGGGAGCTCGGGATCACCGGGGGCCTCCGGCTCAAAGTCACCGCAACGGGGGCTCGTATGCTGGAAATCCCCGGTGAAACCAGCGGCTCGTCCGCTGACGCTCTAGCTGAAAAGCTGAGAGCGTCCCTAAACGCGTAAGAGGCCCGAGTGTCCAGACCCGTGAGGTGCGCAGACATGCGCATCATGGGTCTGGACGACTCAGTCACCGAGGAGGAGGTGGTGGCCGCCGTCGTTAGGTCCGGGGGATAATGGCGGCTACAGCGGCAGCGGCTGTGGCGGTCGCGGAAGCGACAGCGGCGGTCGAGACAATGACGTTGGCAGAGGCGGCGGAGGGCCTTCTTCTGCCTCTGGCTCTCGTGGTGTTCCACGTGGCAGCGATAGCACCTCAGAGGTCTGGGCTCAAGCAGTTTAACCTGCGCTGAAACCCAGCCCACCAGAAGCCTTCGGCCCTCGACAATAGTTTTGGCCGCCGTCACGGGGCAGCTCACCGTTACGGTTCGCATTTCCGTGGGGTCCGGACGTAGGGTGCCTGCCTTGCATCCGCCCGCCGGATGTGGCAGCCATTGAGGCGGAGCTGTACGAGGGATACAGAGCGGCGAAGACCGCCCTCCGGGAGGCTGTCCTGTGGGCCAGGGAACTGGCCCGCTTGGAGATGCTGGAGACTCTCGACAGAGATCCGTGGGGGCGCCCTTACAAGATGGTGCGGAACAAACTCCGCACCTGGGCCCCCCCCGCTGACGCAGAGTCTCCGGCCAGAGCTCGTGGAAGACGTGGTGAGCGCTCTGTTCCCCTCGCGGGGGGAACATCCGCCTCCGCCTATGGCTCCGCCACCTGCGGTGCCAGAAGAGGACCCAAGCGACGACGATGACACTCCGGAAGTGACTGGGGTAGACCTGAGAGTGGCGGTAGGTAGGCTTACGGCCAAAAATACCGCCCGGGACCCGATGGCTTGCCTGGCAAAGCCTGGGTCCTGGCCTCGGATGCGGAGGCTCTCGGGCCCCGACTGAAAGGGCTCTTAAGCGCATGCTTGGAGAGAGGCCAGTTCCCGCTTCGTTGGAAGACGGGGAAACTGGTTTTCATCCAAAAGCCGGGGCGCCCCGCGGACTCTCCGTCCGCATTTCGGCCCATTGTGCTGCTCGACGAGGTGGGCAAGCTCTTTGAGAGAGTGATTGCAAACCGCCTCGCCGAGCACCTTGAGGGGATGGGGCCGAATCTTGCGGAGAACCAGTTTGGTTTCCGCAAGGGGCGCTCTACTGTGGACGCAATCATGCGCGTGCTAGCCCTCACGACGGGGAATGCGATATCCCGGGGCGGGGTTGTCTTGGCGGTGTCTCTCGACATTGCCAACGCCTTCAACTCCCTGCCCTGGAGCTGCATCAGGGAGGCACTCCGGTATCACTGGGTGCCGACCTACCTCCGTCGTGTGGTCGGGGACTACCTGACGGACAGGGCCGTCATCTACCCCAGTCGCTGCGGAGATTGGAACCGGCGAGAGATATCGTGCGGTGTCCCACAAGGATCGGTTCTGGGACCGCCCCTGTGGAACATCGGTTACGACTGGGTGCTGCGTGCCGACCTCCCTAGTGGTGTCAGCGTCGTTTGCTACGCAGACGACACCCTGGTGCTGGCACAGGGGAGGTCGCACGAGGCGGCGGCCGAAAACATGACACGCGGGGTTGCGATAGTTCCCAGATCCGAGGATCCGAGGATCCGGCAACAGAGTCTCGAGGTGGTATTGCACAAGTCCGAGGCCATGTGCTTTCATGGGCCTCGGAATGCGCCACCGTCGGGATCCACACTGACGGTAGGAGGGGTTTCCATCGGCGTCGAGTCGACGTTGCAGTACCTGGTGTAACGTTGCACTTTGCAAGTTACAAATGAAAAGAGTTTAGTTTAAGAATCCTTAATATTAAGAAATCTATGTACACTTAAAACTACACTAATTACATAAAACTTTAAAGAAATAATCTATTATAATATTACTAATTAAACCTAACACTTAAATTAAACATTAAAATTAAATATTATTGTACGGAACCTACGAGAATCTATTATATTAAAAGGTCCTCGCTTCTAGGCGCCCGCGCAACGCTAAAACGATCCCTGCCGAGTGTCGCCGAGGAGTTACGAATCGGTGCGGCCGGTAGGGCCCATGACCAGTCGTTTTTGAAAGCACTGATTTGACAGCTGTGTCACTCGCTCCGATCGTACTTTAATAATTTTATTAAATACTTCGCGAAATCCCTCTAGGGTAAGTTTCCTTGTATTTTATTAGAAGAGCTTTATTATTGTAAGGTGTTTCTAGAACTTCTTAATCTTCTTAGTCTTCTGCTGTATTTCTTCCTATTTTCCTATCTGGGACACTGTGACCTTTGGACCTACGAAACGTGGTTCCGACAGCTTGCTCACGCTTCCGTTTCTGTCTGGAATTCCAGGATTTTTAGTCTACCCTTGAACCTTTCGCCACGTCGTGGTTCCTGCGTCGTGAAGGACGCTCGGAGAAGATCCTCTGCTGCAGAGTGACACCTACCCTACCGAAGTCATCCTACCCTACGCTGACGTCGGCTACCGAAGACAGAACCTGGGACTGGAGCCGTTAGTTGCTGGCTAGGCCCAGTCGGAACCATCATCGCTGGAGTCGGTTCAGGCCAGTGTTCCTACCACATCTTTCCTCTGCAATCGAGTCGTGTGAAGGCCACGGAAGTTCAGGCATTAAATAATAAGTTACTTGATCCTCGAGCTCTTTTTATTTACAGACCCCTACCTACCTACCTGCTGACACCCTCCTACAGGGCTATAAGTGTCACACTGGGACTCGTACTCGACAGCCGATGGAACTTCGTGGAACATTTCCGACGTTTGGCCCTCAGGCTGGAACGGACCGGGGCTGCCTTCAGGCGGCTCCTGCCCAGCCTTGGGGGTCCAAACGCCTCCTGCCGCAGGCTCTATGCGGGGGTCGTGCGGTCCATGGCCCTTTACGGGGCCCCAGAAAGTGGTGGCCGTGAGAATGGTCCGTGGGTACCGCACGATCTCCCGCGAGGCGGCGGGCCTGCTTGCCGGATTGCCGCCATGGGATCTGGAGGCGATAATCCTCACGCGCCTGCACGACTGGCGCGCGGAGGCACTACGCCGGGGGGAAACCGCTCAGCGAACAGACCTCCGGCGCGATCTCATGGCGACATGGAGAGAGCGACTGTCGCAACCCCGTGCAGGGCACGCCACGATAGTGGCGGTAAGTCCCCTCTTTGAGGAGTGGCTAGAGAGGCGCCACGGCGTCCTCACACGGACACGGACACGGATGTTTCGGGAGGTACCTGCACCGAATCGGGCGGGAGGAAACCCTGTGTGGGCGGAGCACCGCCGTGTCCTCGTAGCGGTGATCGGCGGCGGCGACCTCTCGCGTCCGGCCCTGGTTCAATCCATGGTCCGGAGCGAGACGGAATGGGAAGCCGTCACCTCCTTCTGCGAAGCAGTCATGCTAGGGAAGGAGGTGGCGGAACGAGAGAGGGAGAGAGCCTCCCTTCCCGGCCGCCGCAGGAGACGCACCGGGCGTCGGGGGCCACGTGGTGGCTACCGGCCACCGTAAATGCGGGCCTGTGGACGGTTAGCTATGGGCTAGCTAGCCGTCCGTCCGTCTAGTGACGACAGGCCGTGTCAACGGCGCGTTCGTGTTCCACGCGCGCCTCGAAGAGATGTCAGCATAAGGGGAGGGGCCCGCAAGCCGAAGCCTGCCGGGGTTGCGGGCCTGTTCGAAAGAGATACCGCGGCCCCGGAACATAAAGGGCGAGGAAGGAACATGGATGGGTTTTAGCCAGTAAAAGTCTGACACTCCCTCCCGCTCCGCCCAGAGTGGGAGAAGTCATTTGATGATTTCCCATCCTAAAAAAAAAAAAATGGGCTTCATTAGATGATTTCACATCCGAAAAAAAAACTAAAACTAAATAGTATCGGAGTTCGGTGCTATATTTCAACCAAACTACTGCTACTAGAGGATCACAGCTACTGTTCAAGGAAGGAGCTCGGGATAACAAAAAGTTTATCTCCAAACACAAATACAATGGAACCGACTCCTGACTTCTGCATATCATTCAAACATTTTTGTACAAGTAGCAACATAAATCACAGAGACTAGCGAGTTATTGTAACCCATTGCTATAGTAATACAATTACAAACGAGCCCAGATTGTGAGCCGAAATGAGGAAGCGCAATCAGCCAGCCGTTTTACAAGATTGATATCTTCTTTTCCGGATACTCCTTTCATTAACACGCTATTATTTAGTGAAAATATGCTAGCTTCTTGTAATTTGGTATTCTTTTATTTTGATAGTGTTTTGTTTTTCCTTCTTTTTTCAGGGTTTTTTTAACATAATGTCACCGTAAAATTGTAAAACGCGTTAGATTACAATCTATCTATCTAGCGAGATTGTAAATTCTCGAAAGATTGTCAAACGAACATACTGCTTACATTATTTTTCGGTAGATTACAATCTATCGAAGTGAAACCGTAATATTGTGAAATGCACGCGACGGAAGTATCTCTGCCACCATAATCGGGACTTGACGCACCCCGACGTTATGTTAATTAGGTTCCTTTAAACTGTATAGACAGAAATAGTCAACTACGCTTTTTAGGCGAATATATTGAGGTTAGGTTACATTCATCGGTTTTACTCAGGAAGAGTTTATTATTTATTCATGACCACTTGTCTTACCACCTCCTCACCGCGCGGGTAGACTTTCATCGCATACATTTCACAATATTACGGTTTCACTTCGACAGATTGTTATCTACACAAAAATAATGCGTAATATTCTAGGCAATGTTCAGTTAATCATATTTCGAGAGTTTACAATCTCGCTAGTTATATTACAATCTAACGGTTTTCATAATGTGACGCTGACATATATTTTTGAGACCATACAAAGCATCGTTAGTATGTTAGTAGTCACACTAGTAGGTAATTTAATTCTTCTAGAAATTCATTTGATCATTTTCTTCTTTGGTTATATAATATGTCGCCACAGGAGTCTCTATCTGCTAAGATTTAATCCAATTAATAACACTGTAGCGCTTAGGTAGTGTAAGTAAATGATACTCCAGAAGTAGTTATGAACTTAGGTATAATCAAGACTAGGATAGCTTACAATAAACATAAATATGTACAGGTCTTATAGCAAAATACATAGGTACACGTAGTGGATTTCCTAATATGTATTTACTAAATGTAGTTGCTAAATAATACGTGTGGTGGCGCGCGGGTCGCAGTTGTAGATCGCTTTCCTTGCGGGCGCTAAACTGCGCCGCGTATAAATATCCCCTCTCGCTGCGCCAGAAATATTCCGACCCAGCCTGTCCCTTGCTGCCCTTCTGATAATGACGCACTAAGTCGAGGCCCGAACCCCACAGGGGGTGCCCTTAGTGATCGTCATTTAAATATAAATATTTTTAGTTTGTAAGCCCTGGCTGGGGGCCTTAAAGTAATTTTTGGCCACCCACAGGATCGTTCGGTTAAGTAGTCAAGCAACCTTAGAGAGTTGCAACTACGAGTGGTCATACCTAAAAAAAAAAAAAAAACGCGGGGCGCCAGTACACGGTTGGCAGCGGCAGTGGACGGATGTATGACTTGACTTGCAGTGCAGCTACAGTACTCCCCCCCTAGTGAAAACGTACAGGCATCTTCACTGATCGCCCGGATCTGGTGCGGTGCTCGTTGGTGTTGGCCGGGAGTAGGCTGGTGTTATCTTCGCTGGTAGCTGCAGCTGATTGGGGTGTCTCACTACTCGTGTGGTCGTGTTCTTCAGTGCTGATAGTGTATGCCGGCTTGAGTCTGTCGATCGATATTGTGCTGGATCTTCCTGGTAGTTGGATGGTGAAGAACTTTTCGTTGCGCTCGATGACCTTGTACGGACCTTTGTATGGCTGTTGTAGCGGCTTGCGCACGGTGTCGTCGCGTAGCAACACGTGGCTACATGTTTGTAGATCATTGTACACGAACATACATCGCTTGTTGGAATGCGATTTGTATGTTGGTGTTAACTTAGTACGCACGGCGCGGCGGCTCGTAATCCCATTAGCACTGTAGGTAGCTCGGCGATCCATGTGTTGCTATTTTGTAGGCGAGTCATAAGTGCGGTCTTCAGTGTTCGATGCCAGCGTTCGACAATGCCATTGCTCTGCGGGTGGTAGGCAGTGGTACGGGTTCGTTCGACTCCCAGTAGTTGTGCGAGGTCTCGGAATAGACAGCTTTCGAACTGTAGTCCTTGGTCAGTCGTTATTCTTGTAGGGCACCCGTAACGAGATATCCACGTTTCATACAGCTTTTTGGCAACGACTTCGGCAGTGATTTCCCGTAAAGGTACTGCTTCGGGCCATCGTGTGCAGCGGTCGATCATTGTCAACAGGTACCGATGTCCAGACGATGAAGTGGGTAGCGGACCAACGATGTCGATGTGTACGTGCTGGAATCGTTCGCTTGGTGGGAACGCTGCAACTTCACTGTGGTTGTGACGTAGAACTTTCGAGCGTTGGCAAGATATGCACGTTTTCGCCCAATTGCCGATGTCGGTGTTCATTGCGGGCCAGAAATAGCGTTGTTGCATGAGCTTGCGTGTAGTTCGTAACCCGGGATGACTTGGATTGTGCACGGCGTTGAATGCGATGCGACGATAGTCAGTTGGTAGGTACGGTCGAACGTGTGACGTAGACGTTTCACAGAATATTGGCTTGTTTGAAGCGGGCATGACGATTTTCTTGAGCTGAATATTTGTTTGTTTCAATAAGTTGGGTACATCGCTGTCCCTTTCTTGTGCTTGAGATACGTCATCGTAGTTAATTGGCGATGGTAGGTCGACGACTCGACGGTTTCGATGCGTGAGAGTGCGTCGGCGACAACATTGTTTACTCCACTCACATGACGAATGTCCGTAGTGAACTCGCTGATGAACAACAACTGGCGGGTGCATCTTTGTGTGTCGTTGTCTGACGGCGGCTTGCGAATAGCGTAGGTCAGCGGCTTGTGGTCGGTGTAAACAATGAGTTCTCTTCCTTCGAACATTTTCCTGAAGTGTTTGATCGCCATGTAGATGGATAGTAATTCTCTGTCGAATGTACTGTATCGCTGTTGTGTGTCGGAGAACTTTTTTGAGAAATAGCCCAGTGGTATCCATTTCTTGTTTACAAGTTGTTGTAGTACGGCTCCTGCGCAGGTATTCGATGCGTCACACATTAGGGAGATGGCGTCGTTCGGTGATGGGGATGGGTGAGCGAGCAAAGCTGCGTTTTGTATGCCGGCTTTGCACAACTCGAATGCTTTTAAAGCTTCTGTGTTCCACTCGATTTTGGTTTTGTCACGTTTCTTCGAATTATGCAGGTACGCGTTGAGTGGTGCTTGTATGTGTGCGGCATTTGGAATGCTGTCGCGATAAAAGTTTACCATTCCGATGAATCGACGTAAGTCATGAATTGTCACTAGTTGGGGGTAGGCAGTGATTGCAGTGACTTTTTCTTGTGGTGGCTTGATTCCTTTACTTGACACTTCGTAGCCCAGGAACTTGACATTTTCTTTGCTGAAGACGCATTTCGATGGATTTATTGTTATTCCATAGTCGTCTAATCTACATAGCACCTTTTGTAGGTCTTCGATGTGGCATGCTTCATTCTCTGATGCTACGATGACGTCATCGATGAATGGGAATGCGTAATCTAACCCGATGAGTACTTCATTAATGAACCGTTGGAATGTCTGTCCGGCGTTTCTGAGACCTGGACACATTCGAGGGAATTCGTATAGACCGAATGGAGTGGTGATTGCGGTCTTCTCGATGTCCGGTTCATATACAGGCAGCTGTTGATACGCACGATTCAGGTCAAGCGTAGTAAATATCTTCTTGCCGTGTAGTAGGTAGGTGAAATCCTTGAGTCGTGGTACTGGATAGCGGTCTGGTTTGGTGACGTCATTGAGTCTGCGGTAGTCGCCACATACGCGAATGTCACCGTTTCTCTTTGGTACGACGTGTATCGGGCTGGACCATGGACTTTTGCTGGGGCGACATATTCCTTGCTGCAGCATCGTCTCGAACTCCTTCTTCACGGGCAGGTATCGATGTGGTGGTAATGGTCTGGTCTTGCTATACACTGGTGGGCCGGTAGTTTCGATGTGGTGCTCCACACGGTGTTTTGGGGTGTCCTTCATACATGACGGTCGAAGGATGTCGGGGTACTTGCTGAGTAGCCGGTGATAAGGCTGATCAACATCGATGCTTCTTACAGTAGGCTCGGCGGAGTAGGTGACTGGTGCTCTGGCGGTGAGATTGGTAACTTTGTCGACGAGACATCGGCCGGCTACGTCGACAAGAAGTTGATGATGCGTTAAAAAATCGGCGCCAATGATGGGCTTGCTGACTGCGGCAATGATGAACTTCCACGTGTAAGGTCTACGTAGGTTGAGATCCAGTTGTAGTGTCTTCTCACCATACGTTGGAATCACTGTGTTGTTCGCAGCATATAAACAGAAATCGGTTGGTGTTGCGTTCCCGCCTTTTCTCTTCGGTATCACGGATACGTTGGCGCCAGTATCAATCAAGAAAGATAAAAGTGAGTTTTGGTCTGTGATAAATAGGCGGTAAGATGAGTTGCTTGCGGCGGTTCCCGCCTCGGCCAACGCAGGTGTTAGTTTTCCGAGCGGGCGCTGCTGTCTGTGTAGCTGCACGGCCGCGTGCACCTTCTCGCCTCCTTGCCGAACTTGCGATGGTAAAAACAGATCGCTGATTGGTCGTTACGCGCGCGATCGTGATTGGCCCGGCTCGACGAACGCGATCGTGAGTGTGGCCTGTTAAATGATCTGCGTCTATAGCTGTGTTGTTGCGATTGTTTTGCCTTCAACTCAGCAATTTCTCGTGTGAGAGCGTCGATCTTCTCTTCCTGTGACGTAGATGCATGCGAGGTGGTGGGAGTGGAGCTAACTGCCGCGACGGTGCCGTATGGTTGCGTCTGCTCGAGGATCTTGTCAGCCATCACCGCCAGCTCGTGGATGTCTGATTTCTTTCTGGATTGCGGCAAGTGGTTGGTCCACATGATTCGCAGCGCTGAGTCGGAGATGTTGTCCGCGGCGAGGTTCTTCATTCGACGTAGCAACTGCGAAGGCTTCATGTCGCCGAGTTCCATCTCAGACAGCAATCTTTGTACTCGCCGCTGTTCAGATTCTTCGTAGACTTGGAACAACCGACTCTTCAGTGCGGCATACCTTTGGTTTTCCGGTGGATGGAGAATGATGTCCGCTATTTCATCCAAGTCTCGCCTCTCAAGGTGTCCGATAACGAGCTCGTACATGGCTTGATCACCCTTCTTCTGTGGAGACATGATGGCTTCGAATTGCACAAACCACAAGCGTATTCTGTCACGCCAGAATGGTGGAATGCGCAGCGACGTCGACACACCTGATACTTCTGGTTCTCCTTCGTTAGGCATGGTGAATACTTGATCTGGAGGTCTTCACAAAATCACAATCACGTCGGAGTCACCACTGTAGCGCTTAGGTAGTGTAAGTAAATGATACTCCAGAAGTAGTTATGGACTTAAGTATAATCAAGACTAGGATAGCTTACAATAAACAGAAATATGTACAGGTCTTATAGCAAAATACATAGGTACACGTAGTGGATTTCCTAATATGTATTTACTAAATGTAGTTGCTAAATAATACGTGTGGTGGCGCGCGGGTCGCAGTTGTAGATCGCTTTCCTTGCGGGCGCTAAACTGCGCCGCGTATAAATATCCCAGTACACGGTTGGCAGCGGCAGTGGACGGATGTATGACTTGACTTGCAGTGCAGCTACAACACTCATAAACTATTCCATGATAATATTGATGAACCTGCCATCTCTGCTTTGGCAGTTGGCATTAACAATTATTTACAAAGATCACTATTCAATTGACAGAAGGGTTAAGCGCCATCTATTGGCTTTTGTATTAACTAGTCCTTAATTGATCTTCGTGTGACAATTTAAGAGAATAATATAAACAAGTTTAGCTAGAACTATAGTTAAAATTAAGATACGCAAATATTTTATAACTAATGGGATTTCACGAGTACCAACTTGTCATAGCATCTTTCGTGGATTAAGATTTGTTTGTATGGCAACATTCCACATGTTGTAAAATTTAGCGCCAAGTACAATTTTAATGGTCAATAAGTCAACTATTTTATTTATTTATTTATTATAAGCACACCAACAGCACAATCACTTACAATTCTAATTACATAACAACGAAAATGGAGGATTTATTTGAGGATTTGATTTGTTGATTGATTTGCAAACAAATAAAAAAATTAAACTAAAAAAAATCTAAATTTCTATCTAAATTTTAAACTATAACTAAATCAGTTTTTCTAAAACTAACTACAAACCAAAAAGTATCAATATTATTTACAAAGCAATTCTTTGTATTAATTTGACCTGTCTTTCGTTTTGCCGGAAATGGTTTTATAACAAGTGTACAAAGTACCTAATGAAGCTAGTAATTTTGCTTAAACTTAATAACCTTTGCACTTGTGAATATTAGTATTGTTTAATTATTACAATAATTAAGTGTGAAGTATTCTGATATTGTTTGTAAGTTTTAATGAACTTACGATGTAATGAATTACTGTATTGGATGTGTGTGTCACTTCCGGTATTCAAGGAATAGACGCGTCGACTAAGGTCCATGTTCACCAAGAAGATGACAAACTGATTATCTAAAACAGCTGTTTAAAACGCATTTTTGTATGGGAACATGTCACAGTGACAGCTGTTTTTAGATAATCAGATGGTTATCTTTTCGGTGAACATGGACCTAAGAGGTGTCTCTTTAGCTTACGATGAGTTAAACAATTGATTTATTAAGTAAATAATAATGGCTTTTGAAGTGAACAATATAAGCTTGTGTAAATGAGAAATGTAATATGGTTTAAAAGAGTTTAAGGAGTTTTTTTGTCCGTTCTTCTCCTTATTAACAATATTTGCGAGCGGGCTGCTCGACTCAGAATGTTTATTGTGCCTGTATCTAAATGGTTTCTTAGAAATAAACGTTTGGAGTTTGAGTAAAGTGTTGTGTGTGATTTGAACTACCCATCTATCTACCTATCTACCAACAATGAAGAATCGTATCGCACGGCGATGTGGTGGTTAGAGACTGAAAGACAATAAGTATGGCGGCGAATGGTGCCAATGTTTGAGGACTGCTCTCCAGGGTTCCCTGTCGTAATATATATTATTTTATTCAAGGTTAAAATTATTCATATTCAAATTCATTTATTCATTTTGTGAACATAGAACCCATTATCAATTTATTCGCTCCCTATTAAACTTTCACCAAATACGTATGTTAAGTTCTTGATTCCAAACTTATTAGATGTCCAGTTACTGGTTTCAGAAGTACATCACACCGTGTCACTAACTTATCGATATCACTTTTGATACGATACCGCTTCAGTATGTACGCAAGATATGTCTTGACCGCTATCATGCCATATAGTTTACCTGCAATAAAAGATTATGTAATTAGATTACTTATAAGAATATTATTATACAGGGTGTAAAAAGACTTATTATGAAGCCGTCAACCAGGTATTCTGTTCATCTAACCAAATAACTTATCAGAATAATTATTGCTGGGAAACGACTTTTTAAATATTTGGGGTGAAAAATCATGTTTTGTGATGTAACGCACTCAAAACACTGTGCTGATAGATGTATTGAATAGAACGAGGGTCGTGGAGGTGTTTATAGTAAAATCTTTCATTAAAAACTTGTGAAAAAGTTGAAACTTTGACCCTCAATATCTCCGTAACGGTTGCGGGACTGTTCGAAAGAGATACCGCGGCCCCGGAACGTAAAGGGCGAGGAAGGAACATGGATGGGTTTTAGTCAGTAAGAGTCTGACACTCCCTCCCGCTCGGCCCAGAGTGGGAGAAGTCATTTGATGATTTCCCATTCGGAAAAAAAAAAAAAAAAGGTACGACGTATAAGAACAAAAATATGATCGCAATGACCAAAGGACAACAAAGGACAACCAGTGCCTTTCGGCTTCGTCAAGAGAATTGTTACACCCTTTCATCATCTGCCAAGCCTTTTCCCAACTATGTTGGGGTCGGCTTCCATTGTAACCGGATGCAGCTGAATACCAGTATTTTACATGGAGCGACTGCCTATCTGACCTCCACAACCCAGTTAATACTGGGAAATACGATACCACTTGGTAAGACTGGTGTCAGATTTTTTGGGCCACTGACTACCTGTAACGACTGTCAAAGATGGACGAATGACAGCCGGGACCACCAGCTTAACGTGATTTCCGAGGCATGGAGGAAACTTGGTATGTGAGGGTGGTCACTCATCCACAGACCAAGGATGGCTTAACCTAAAGATCGACCCGAGCGGATGATATTATTTAGCTCCTACTCTGACACCCTTTATTGTTATCTAAAGAAAAATAGAAACAGAACGGTACTGAGATCAATTTGTAGGCTTGTGTCCTAAAAAAATCTAATTAGTCCTTAGTAGTAATTAGTAAAAATAACTTTAGCTTCTGAAGTCGGTGACCTTTGTTTGATTGATTTTTTTTTTGTCACCGACTTCAGAAGCTAATTATTTTTCACTTTTTTATTTTATTTTTTGAAGTCGGTTTTATTTTTTTGCAAAAAAAGTTTTTATTTTTCACTTTTTAGTGGTTCACATGTGCTTGATACAAATGGAAAGTGCATACCGTTACAATTACAACAAGCCCAAACACGACTAGGATACATTGTCTCATTATGGAGTTCCGTGACTCTTGGCTTCATCATCAGATCTGATGGTAGAATGGTTCTTATCAAACGCAAATGCTTCATTTATTGAAGAAAATACCAAAATCGCTGTACGTTATGCTATAAAATTAGAAGAGTTCCCTCGATTTTGCTGAGATTCCATCATCAGATCCGGACTTGGTGGCTATGGGACCATTTAGCAAGTATACCCTTTCCAACAAAAAAATAATTTTTCAAATCGGTTGGCAAGCGACGGAGTTATGCGCGAACAAACATTAAAAAAAGAAAAAAAAATAGAAACATCCGAATTGAGAACCCTTTTTAGAAGTCGGTTAAAAAATATTTGACCCGTATTTTTTCTTTTGTAACATAAACCAAAATTGACGAAGATACGACGCTTTTAAAATTCGCAATACGTCACGCCGTGCTATTGTTTTTAGTGCGTTGTGACGTCACGAGCCCCCACTCCCGAGTTTTGATGCGTTTTATCTTTGTCAGTACTCAGTGATTTACATTATTTTCCAATACTCTAACTGACGGACTAATTAGTTTTGCAATTTATTGATGGTGGAAACTAGCCAAATGTTAATTGATTGCTATGATATTCATGCAAGAAAGCTAGAAATACTTATCACCAAAATAGCTTTATCTCAATTGCTTATGTAAGGCTCGGATTCCAGTCTATATCAGTTTTTTTAAACATGGACTGAAGGCCCCTGCTAACAAACAGTAACACTTTGTGTAATTTATTTCATCACCACTGCTACTGCCACTGCTGCGGTGAGTAAACTGGCAATTCTGGAACCAAAAAAATCGAAGATATGTGACATCTACCTGTCCGCACTCGGCCAGCGTGGTGGATTATTGCCCATTCCCTCTCATAGGAAGGAGGCCTGTGTCCCAGCAGTCGGAACATTATTAGGCTGATGATATTGAGTGATTATTTGTAGAGCCTATTAGTCGGATTCCCACAACCCAGTTACAAGGTTAATCCCCCATGGTTGTCAGATTTTTAAGGTTTCTGACTACCCATAACCACTTACAAAAATCTACAAATGTTAGTTGAGACCAACTTATAGTTGAACTTTCCTTTCAAGGAGTAGGTACAGTTAATGTAAATATTAAAAAAAAATGTTACCGATACAGTTTCGCTTGGCCAAGCTGAAGCTAGCAAACGTGTTGGGATTCTCTGGTAAGGTTGCATGGTCTAACCATCGCTCCGGCTTAAACTGGTCTGCATCAGTTCCCCATGAGGAACGCCGGTTGAGAGCGTACAACGATATTAGGATGGTAGAATTAGCGGGTATTGTGTAGTTTTCTGGAACGTATGAAAAAGTAATTTCAGTCATCTTCCCGTATCGACATATTTGACCAAGCGTGGTGTATATGTCACCGTAAAATTGTATTAAATTAAAATTGTAATTGTAAATTATCAACCGAAAATAATCGGTAGATTATAATCTATCTAAGAGAAACCGTGAAATTGTGGGTATACCGCCGTTTGCCCGAATTTTATTTGCCCTAATATCAACAGCCATAATATTATATGACGTAATATTCATTTGCCCTACTCTTATTTGCTATATTAGTCACGTGCTAGAAGCTTTGTTTCCCATGAAGTCACTTACCATAGCATCTTTTGTCATAATCATTGTAAGCCCTGATTATCACATGCCCTAATTATCACATGCCCTAATTAGCACATGCCCTAATTATCACATGCCCTAATTATCACATGCCATAATTATCATATGCCATAACATCATTTGCCATCGGCATTGGGTGTGTAACGGTTGTTATATTAAGAGAAACTGGATGCAATCGGGACTTTAAGGCACCCCGACTCGGATAGGTTAGGTTAGAAGGGGCGCTATCCAGGTTATTTTCTGAGAAACTATCCAGAAGTAGGAGCCCCGCGTAGCGGGGCTCCGTCGACCAAGCCCACCCTCGACAATTTATTATGGCGCTTAAATATCATTGTGTAATAATTATTATGCCATTTAAATATTATGTCTAATAATCATTATGGCGTTTAAATATTATGTCTAATCATTATTATGGCAATCAAAAATATGAAAAACAATACGTATGGCACTCGTATCTTATGGTATCTAAGTTTCGGGCAATTAAAAGTATGTCATATGTCTTTTAGGGCAAACAAAACATTCGGGCAAATGAAATTCGGGAACATGATGATTTTGGTATATAATTTTCGGGTAAACAATAGACAACCGAAATTGCGAAATGCATACGACGGAACTCAAATCGCGCGCTGATTGGTTGAACAATGTCCGTAATTTTAGGTTATGTTCGGTGACCAACACTAACTTTTCCCCTGATCGGTCAAGCGTTAGGGCAACTTTCGCCTACTAAGTCTGTCCAACAATAGGCCCGTTGGCATGCAATTTCGGCGCGCCTGTTAAAAACGACGATATCTCCGAAATTACGTTAGTCAGCCCGCCACCAGTTTTATCACTGGAATCGTTATTAAATTAGCTAACAGGATAAGTGTGGTTTAGTAAAGTTGGTATGGTATCATGGTTTTTCCGTCATGGATGTCGTGACTCTTTGGGTATTACATGATGTGATTTTATGCTCTTAGTGTTAAATACATACTCAACTGAATTTCCGTGGAAGAACATCTTGCAATCCTTGGAGCTGGAGGATAAATCCTTAAACTCTCTTTTATCACTGCTTCCATATACACTAGCTTTGGCAGATCGTGTCTGTTCAAATCTCTCTCTTCATTTCCGAGTACTTCTTGTAACCTGTTCACAAGATTAGACCTTTAAATATGAAGTAGCATCGTCCTTCGTCAATTCATCATCATCCACAGCCCCACTTCACCTTTCTTATGTTTTGTGAAACGCCAAGCTCTTGGTCAAACCTTATTCAGATTCCACGCGCCATGGCACAGCGCTGTGACTATTTTTTTAAATGTCACAGCACCATGCTGAGATTAAGGATCCTTTTGGCCTTATACAGGACTAAATTGATTGTTGTATGTTTTTTTTTGGGAACTTTTTTCGTTTTCAAAAATTTTGTCCTAATCTTTTTTTGTACCTATGTCCTGTGTGAGTCTAATTAATACTTTTTCTTTATTTATTTCTTTTTACTTTGTCCATCTCGCCACATAGAACGACAAAACTTATCTTAATTACATCAACAATTATTAAACTTTGGTTTTCCTAGCCCATTGCTGGAAATGACGCTCTCTTGAGCTACGCCACGTCCAGCCTAGCCTATAGTTATTGTAACTTTTCATCTATACTTAATAAAAATAAAGAGATAAGTTTGTGAGGTTGTAGGGGATCTCTGGATCTGGAAAAAAATGGGGGAGGGGGGAATTAAACGAAAATAAATGTCCACCCGTGCGAAGCCATGACGAACCACCAGTTAACAATACGAGCATAGACACACAAAAATAAACTGCTATTCTGTAGCTTTAATTTCTATTTTCGTTCAATACTCACTCTTTAAACACACGTTCTTGTACATCTGGATGCGACCCAATTAGTATCAAGATGAATGTTATTGCTGTAGCTGTAGTGTCGTAAGCAGCTGCTATGATAGTGTCCAAGTGTTGCCTGATCTCCTCTTCAGTGAATGCATTTTCCTTGTCAGCTAAATCTAGCAGTTGATCCAGTAAAGGTTTGAACCTTGCTGAAATAGAATAATAGAATCACTAGTTAAAGTTAACTGTTGGAACTGCATCAATTCAGACTTACAGATATTTGAAAATATGACAAGGGAAATAATGTAACAAATGCAATGACTGCAGTGTAGCATCAGTGCCTTGATATAAACAGCCAGTCGAGTCGATCTTTAAGTAAAGCCGTGCTTGCCTTGGTTGGTCTGTGGATGGTGACCACCCTTGCATACCGAGTTTCCTTCGTGCCTCGGAAAGCACGGTAAGCTGTCGGTCTCGGCTGTCATTTGTAGAGCTTTGACAGTCGTGACAGGTATTCAGTGGCTCAAAAAGTCTGACAACCAGACTTACCCTCTACTATTTATACTTACCTTCTTCTATTAGAGAGAATAGGCCGTCTAACTTGTGGGGCCTGTGGCTAGCTGTGCCAAAGACTTAAGCTTCATGATTTAGAAATCTCCACAAAATTAAAAGAGATTAATTTTATTACCTGATTCAGTATTAGTAGTTTTGTCCAAATTATTAACAGATTTTAAGTGTGATTTCCGTTTAGTGATCTCCTGAAAAATAAAAGTGATGAATATTCATTATTAAACCAGCGAGAGCAGCGGTGGCCCGATGGTGGCGGCCCGACTTATGAACAGTAAGTAGTAGGTACGAACCCAGACAGGCGCATTACTTTGTGTAATTTATTTCATCACCACTGCTCTCAAAAACGGTGAAGAAAATCATCGTGGGGATACCGGCATGTACTTTTTTTTTTGTTAGCCTGGTACTGTCCCACCGCTGGGCAAAGGCCTCCCCCAATTCATTCCATGTGCTCTTTTCCTGTGCCACCTCGAACCAACACTCGCGGTACGCGTCCAAATCGTCTCGCCATCTTTTCTGGGTCGGCCTCGGCGGCGATGTCCGTCTTCCGGCAACCATGTGGACACTTTTGCATAGCGGTCATCGTTCATGCAGCTGACGTGACCCGATCAATCTTATTGTAGCCTAGCAGCCTTCACGCCAACGTCCACTATGCCCGTTTTGGAACGCAGCGTGGTGTTTCGAACCCTATCTTGTCTTTGACACCCAAAATGCTGCGTTCCATTGCCCTTTGGCAAACTCCAAGGCGGAGTTTTTGAGACTCGGTGAGCGACCAGGTCTGAGCACCGCACATGTTAATGAGTTTGCGCTTCAGGGAGATTGAAAGATCACCCTTCATTAACATCTTTATGGACCAGTAGCTTTTCCAGGCATTTTCGACTCGGCGATCGATTTCAACCAAGGGATCGATTTTTACCAAGGTCACCGACGTAGCCCGAAGAATTTTCAAACTTAAGTGGCAGTGGGCAGGGCACATTGCTCGCAGAACGGATGGCAGATGGGGCCGAAAATTTCTGGAGTGACGACCGCGAACCGGAAGACGATGCGTTGGAAGACCTCCCACTAGGTGGACCGATGACCTGGTGAAGGTTGCGGAAATCCGTTGAATGCGAGTCGCACGGGACCGGTCAATGTGGCGACACTTGGGGGAGGCCTTTGTCCAGCAGTGGACGTCTTTCGGCTGAAATGATGATGATAATGATGATCGATTTCTCTTTCTTGCCTGTTTTCGAAAGATACTAACTGGACCAAGTAGATATACTTATCGACATACTGTATTTCCTGCCCTTCTACCTCGACCCTACGCTTAGTGCTGTTTGTCATGAAGAGGGTTTTACATCGATTCATTACGAGTCACACCCTGAAGCTGGCTGTGCTCAGTTATTGGAGCATGTTATGTCATTCCAAGGCTGTGGGGGCAGCCTTGGAATTGCTGCCCCCACAGCCTGACTGTAATGCCTTTGGTGGTCCATGAGGCTGCCAGCGATCTATACATCTCCTCAAGAGTGCTTTTATACAACTTCGGAGAGAGCTGGTCAAGCTGTTTAACATCCTTTTGTATACTAAACGAAGGTCCTGCAGTATTCAGCTTAATGTTTGCGGTGCTGTTATGGTAGATATTTTTGAAGAGGTCTATAATTGCTGTCCTAAAACAAAAAAAATCGAAGACATGTGACATCTCTACTAATGCGCACTGGGCCAGTGTGGTGGATTTTAATAGCCCATTCCCCCTCATTGAGAGGAGGCCGTGTCCCAGCAGTGGGAACATTATAGGCTGATGATGATGATAATGATTAAACCCGGACACGTTGCGACCATTACTATTGGCAAAATATTTTTTTCCTTTCAAGGTCTCAAGCATTGTAAAAATGTGTTACAATTGAAACATTTTTCCCAAGAAATTAATAACGCCTCAAAAAAAACAGTTTCTTTTGTCTCTCAACAAAATCCCCTTTGTGATAATTCTATCCAATTAATATTCTTTATAATTTACACAATTACAACATTGCTTAGAATATAATGGGTGATTACCGCATTAGTTATGTCTATCATGACTTTCATGAGGCTGTCCTGCTTTTTTTTGTATGAAGTCCAATTAAATATGAATTGATAATGTAACCAGAATGTCAGCACCCTGTGCATGTATATAACTAGTAAATCCTCTAGTGCATGAGAATATCTTTTCACGGTCGCGTTATTTTCATCCGTTTTCAGCCCAAGTGACGTTCCTGTACAAACAAAAAGTATCGTAAGTGATGTGATGACACAGCCTAGCGTGGAGCACGCTTTTTATACTTTAGCATACGAAAAAGAAATGCGGAGCAGCCTTAAGAGTGCTGATAGAAGTTAAAACTAAGTATTCTTTATCTGCTACGGGTTGTGCCCACGCACGCCTACGGTCACGCAAATTCCATGATATTTGTTCACCCAAAAACTGCTCAACGCGCATAAAAAAGTTTTCACTTGAAAAAATACTTACGACACGCAGTTGCCAATAAATTTTTAGTCACGTATGGTAGAACATCAAAAGGTTCTTTTCCCATTTCAGGAGCCAGTTGTGAGACCAGGCACTTGGCCTGAAAGACGTAATCCTCCACAAACGCGTAGAGTACTTGTTGGTTGAACGCTGGGTTTAGGAGTCTGCGGTGCTGTTTCCATGTTGATGCTAAAAAATATAGATAAGGATGATTTGAGGTTCTAGCACCAGTTTTGACGTTTTTCTTTATGTAAGCACGTCGATTTTTGAATCGAAAACATAATTCATCCTACTGCAGTTTATTTCCATTGTTTGTAACAAACACAATAGAATTATTGGTCTGAAAAAAAAAACATTTTGTTTAAAAAAGTAGCAATTTTTTTTAGCAGCATGCATAAGGCAAGCATGCATCAAGCATGCAGAATACAAGCTCGCAAACAGCATGCAAGCAAGCATGCATCATGCAGCAAGAATGGTTTCTGCCACGGCCTTGGCGCTGTGGGGCTCCGGCGGTCGCGAGCTTATCGTTGCAGACGTGTATAACGCTCATCAGCGAGTAAAATGTTGTAACACACAACATTTTAACAGGCCGCTTGCTGAGCGCTTATAACCTATCTACACCTTTTTACTTATAATATCATTGGATTTAACAAGATGTTCTATTTCTTCGGCTAATTTGTGAATAAATCCTCCACTTAGTGTTGGAGGAAGGGCCATAGAGTTTCCCATGAAGAGTGCACACGTTTTCCCATAGTTTTTGCCATATGTATGTCTTCGATCCTATTCCATTAAAAAACGCCTCTTCTAGATATGCTGTGGGTATGGCCTTGGTAATTGCTGGTGGTGGATTGTCACTATGGGCGGCGCGCATATCACGTTGTATTCCATTCACTTTGAAGATTCTAGGACAATGAAGGCACTGCGTGCACGGTATTCGATGAGGTTTCGCTGTGACTTGTCGAATTTTGGTCTTGAGTATTAATTTTTTATTTATTTACACAGTTAATTTAGAAATTTTACAGAAAAACACAAAATAAAGGCAGTATAAAATTAACAGGAAATTTTTGGTCGTTGACGTCTTGATGTCATAGCAACAATTAAGTATAAGAAACAAGTAGATAGTAGATAAGAATTAAGTAGAATAATAGTGGCTGCTTACTAGGCGCTGTTACAAGTCCCTTGTCATACATCTCCTTTCCAAAATGATAATGGTATGGTTTCTCCAAACATTTATTTGCTACAGTAAAACTGTCATCAGGATCTGAAATGACTGAAACAAGAAAAATAAACTCCAGTTTTGTTGTTTCAAACTTAGATTTTTCTATGAGCAAGCAAGTAAAAACAAGCAAGTAAAAACAAGCAAGTAAAAACAAGCAAGATGTTAATTCATGTAAAAAAGTTGTAAATCAACAAGCTATTTATTATTATGCTATATTAACTATTTTCATCTCCATCATCTGCCTAGCCTTTTCCCAACTATGTAAGGGTCGACTTCTAGTCTAACCGGATACAGCTGAATACTAGTATTTTACATATTAATTTTTATATTTCGTGATATTACTTATTATGTTATGTAATTTTGTTAAGACATTTAGCTTGTTTTTAAGCCACATTAATTGTTTAAGCATTGCGAGGGTCTGTGCAGTGTCGGGCCACGGAACGGGTTGATGGACTGCAGAGAAATTAACTAACCATAAGCAGAATGAAGACCAACACGCACTTCAACTACATCTTTGTTCTGCAGACAAAAGTCGAATATCTTTTTCTCCATATTCCACATATCTGAAAATATAAACAAAACATCCGCTCATAATGTCCCTACTGCTATGTAATGCTATCATCATCAGCTTATAAAAAATGTTCCCACTGCTGACACAGGCCCTCCTCTCTATGAGAGGGAATGGGCTATAATATATAAAACGTGTCAAACACCTCATAACAAAGCCGAAAGGCACTAGTTCTCTCCGTCATTGTGATCATTTTTTTATTCCACACCATACCTGTGAACCTTCTAGTTACGGAGATATTGGGGGTCAAAGTTGCAACTTTTTGACAAGTTTTTTTTTTAAATACAATGTTTTATTGCAATATGTTTACTTTAAACACCTCTACGACCACCGTACTATTCAATCTATCCATCAGCACACTATTTTAAGTGCGTTACTTTGAGTTCTACCACTAAATATGACTTTTCATTAGGTACAACAAAAGTCGTTTCCCAGCAATAATTTTTGCGTAAAGTTACTTAGTTTGATGTACAGAATGCTTGGTTGACGGCTTCGTGATGAGGTGGTTTACGCCCTATATATGTAAGGTGTTAAAAATGTACTGCAAGAATTTCGTGTACGTACTCGATATCAAAAAACAAATGTATACATTAAAAAAAAAAAAAAAACAAGCATTTTTAGATAAAACATGAAAAAAAAAATTTTAGTAAAACATTTTGATGTGCACTGTACGCAAAGCTGCGCCGGCGCGGCGCCTCGTCGCCATAGCAGCGCGGCTCGCTAGCCCTTCCCGCAACTCCCGCGGACCCTTCCTGCCCACTTTAGCCGTCCGATATCTGTCGCGCGGTAAAGGTGTGCTGCCCTGTGTCATCTCTCTAAATACGCGCGCCCGCACATAGCCTCGTGTAAACAACGTCGTTTACGTATTCTAATCGGGAGTATTTAGATATGGTAGTATGCTATAATTATCATGACTATAAGTAGTGCATTCAACATAGTTAAAAGTTACAGACACATTAATCGCAGTGCAATCGTCGTGCTCACTTGTGCATTGGACCAAGTGGTGGACATGAAAATGTTACTGCTGAAAAGCACCTTTTGTAGTTTAGGTAAAAATTAAGACTATTTAATAAGAATTTAATAGCTTTTAAATTATTGCAAATAGGTTGATTCCAATTTTTTTGAAACATACCAACTTATCGAATTTACTTAATTTAAAAACAGTAATCCATTAATACGGTCAATATAATAAGTTATTTGTGAATAATTCGATGAATTGCCAGTCCAAAGTCTGCAAAATGTGATGGGAAAGTTATAATCAGCTGTCTACGTTTGTACTGTCGCAGGGGTGATCGACCAGGCGCGCGGGCGGCGCGGCGCGGTGACTGCGGCGGCGGCGGCGCCCTGCACGGTGTACCAGTAAAGTGCGCATATTCAATAATTTTGTGCGCAGTGAAAATATTGCATTCTCAACCGCTACTGGGTTAGCCACTGACCCAGCGTCATTTTCCAGTTGAGCGCTACTGGGTCAGCCACTGACCCAGTAGAATTTTCAAATACCCGCCTTCAAAAAATGCATTAAAACTCGATTGTACTTACTATGGCCATGCATTTATGGTCTCCACTACATTCTCTACAATATTTCCCAACTCTATAATAATTATCTGTGCCCAAATGCATCGACAAACGTCAAAATAAAATAAAAAACTTTAGTGTAAACAAATCCGGCCATTTTTTTCCGTGTTGCGCCGGCGCCGTTTCGTATTTAAATTGTTTTCTTATCGAAATAGTCGTATTTTAGTATAATATTATACATCAAAATGAAGGTGAAGAACCGTGCTACAATATAGTGGTTAAGCAATTTAGTTTCGGAATCTCAAAGTTGCAGTAATTTTTCTGTGAAAAAGTGATAGGTATTTATACCTAACGTGCTGTATGTAAACATTGAATATATAATTTTATGTGATTAAAACGTGTGTATTATCCGAGAAATATCAATAATTGAGTATGGTGAGTACATTTTAGAATTTTAGACACAACAAAAAGAGGACTCGTAGAGTTAAAAAGTTACGTAAACATGTGTGTTAAAAAGTACCAGCGGCCCTAATTTATGTTCGAAAGAGATACCGTGGCCCCGGAAAATAAAGGACGAGGAAGGAACAAGGATGGGTTTAGTAAGTGAAATTCTGACACTCCCTCCCGATCCACACAGAGCGGCGGAATCGTGATCGTTGGAAGGAATGGAGAGAGGCCTTTGCCAGCAGTGGGACAATACAGGCTAGGTACAAAATAATAAAAAATAAATAAAGGGAGAACAAGTGCCTTTCGGTTTCGTTAGGAGCCTTTTTACAGCCTTTATAGAACCATTAACTGGCTGACAGATAAGGAACACAAACAAAAGCATCTATGGTCATTGATTCATGTTTTTGCATTGAAAAATTACTTGTTTTTGCAGTTTCACACACATTTTTGTCCACGGTCAGAAACATGTCCTGAAAATTTGAAACATAAATATCTTTTCTGCTTTTTTCAACTAACGTTGGGTGGTTTAGGCAAAATACTTACGTTGATCATCTCCGAGCAGCAAATGTCCATGTCCTATGATTGGCAACGCACCAGGGTACAAAGGTGGTAATAGGGGTGACCGCGGCTTCATCCAATACCACAGAGCGAGCGCAACACAGCATGTTACCAACAATACTACCAATAACATTGTAATCGCATGAAAAATTTTTCCTGTGTGAAGAAATTAATTGGTAAAGAGTATTTATAACCGCCCATTGAGCTCGAACTACACGAAAGGTGATTAGTGTAATTTATAAATTAATCACGACATTATTATTTTTTTCTTGTTAATTGAGTCAGATAACACGACAACTGAGACCACGTTCGTCTTTGTGAAAATCTATTCAGTGTGCGCTGTTATTTTTCAAATAAGATCACCGGCGGAAAAGTCAGTATACACAGAGAGATTTAAGTTTTGAAATGTCAAGCTGAATTAGAAAAATATTCAAATTACAACAACATACATTTTATGTCAATCAAATTGACATTGACTCTGAAACAAGGTTACCGGAGAAATAAAAATCTATACCCAAAAATATTTAAGCTCCCACTATAGAAAAAAAAAAAATGATTAAAAACCCCAAACAAAGTAAGACTGATAATTAACTCATTATTGAATAATTCGATTAAGGGGTAAAATGTGATTTTTGACCGTCATAAAACCATATTTGTAAAGGTCTCAAAGCATATTCTAATCAATAATTAGAACTGACCTGCAAACTGTGAAACACTTTTTTTTTTCAATCCGACTTCTTCCAGTTTGGACGGAACTAATAATATATAATAAAATGAAAAGACGTAAAATAATAAAATTTTGCCAGTGACCCTGACGTTAGCACATTTTAAATTTGTAACGCATGGAGTTTAAAGTAAGACTGGCGTTATATAAACTTTGTCCTTGCAAAGTTTAACTTATTTATAAATTGTCTAATTTCAGACATTAGATATTATCTACATGTGGACTAATACTATGAAGAAGAAAGATTTGATTTTTTGTTTGTTTGTTACGATTTAACTCGGGAATTCCTCAACCGATTTAAAAAAAAATCTTTGACCATTAGAAAACTAAATCTTTACTGTGTAACATACAATATCAATTATATTGATATCATGCAAATTTAAACGAGCTATCTTAATTTCCGCGGACGATGTCTCGGGCGAAGCGCTAGTTATATTTATACTTCATCAGTTTTTATAAGAGAAACTTTAATAACTTACTTTAATTACTGAATTAAATTAAATTTATAGCTCAAGCCATGAAAGAAAGTTACAGAAAGTTACATTATTATATCATGTCGCAAAATGTTGCCATACAATAAGTAATCACATTAGTGTAAATGCTGCCTTCTGTACCTTTAATTTAGGCACACAGTTATGGCGCTTTCAATTTAGACGTTTCGTGACGTGCCGCGCCGCTGCGGCACCGAAGCAGTGCGTTTGTGAAAGCACCCTTAGATAGACAAGTACATACTATAGTGGCCTTGACATGAAACGTATTTTTGCAACAAAACAAAAACTAAGTAACAAAAATATGTTGTGGTAAATATTGTACGGTGGCGGCGGCGCGGTGTGGTATGGAAACCTCCGTGTGCGAGTCGAACTCGCACTTGGCCGATTTTTTATAACTCTTGTATCTCACATCCAAATTTCGCCAGTTAGGTTGAGGCCGGGCACAAAACCAGACTCCGTGGTTGCTATTGAGAAATCCCTAATGGAATAATTCAATAACACTTTGCCCACTCCGTAAATCAAACCCAGGACCGCATGTTCAGTAGTTGCGCTTGCACCACTCGACCAACGAGGCAGTCTCACACATGACACATTTTTACGCAAACGAAGTCGCGGGCAACAGCTAGTATATATTTTATAATTAGATTTAAATATTTTAACTTTTATTATTTTGATTAATGAGGTCTATGTTTCTTATACAGAAACGTGCGTGGTGAGAAAAAAACACATTGACAATGCAATGACGCATGTTTATGAAGCGTGAACAGGTTTCTTTAAGAGTAAACACTTTAAGGTGAATGGATGATTGAGTTCACTGCCATTTTGTCGCTAGATGGCGACACATCCACAGTTTTGAACATTTTCAATTTTACACCGAACATAGAAATTTTTAAAAGACAACTTTATTAAATTCGAAACCTAGGGCATTAACTTGATTTTTTTAGATAATCACTGTGCTTGTTAACTGGTATCATACAAGATTTGAACCAACAAATTATAGATTAGTCCGCATGAATTTACTCTCACACACATGCAAAGTAAATAGTAGTAACTTTCGACACCACTAGATGTCGTTTTATTCAAATATGGTTAGAAATTAAAATGTCCAGCTGGCGTTAATTATATCCCACCAAAAACATTCTGTAAAAAACTAGCCAAGTCTAGATGGAGCTGCTTGTTTATCTCTAAAAAGTAATGAAATCTAGACAAAGTCGTGCCAAGGCTAAGGTTCCTTACTGCAATATCTTTATTATTTATAGTTAATGTTGTGTGACTTGGCCGTTGAACTTGGGATTTCACTTCTTTTAGTAGAAACGTGGGACATATTGATTTATTTTATTAGATTTTCTTATTTGACACAGTTTTTTTTCTTTTTCGGAGTAGTTTTTTTATTATTACAAATCTTTCCTTTCTTTTTTTCCGGTTCAGATTATTGTATACAGTAGCAACAGTTTTTCGTATGGCCCATTCGCGTTCATTATTTGTTCTTTTAGACGGTTTAATTTCCGAAAGATCGGCGCGGTATTTACGCCTAAGCCGGTTGTATTCGGTGATCGCTGAAGCTTGAGCTTTTATACTCTTGAAGTCAACATTTATGAGGTGCACCACATGAAGATATTGGTTACTCGTGAAAGCACCACGCAGGCTTAGCCACAAGAGAATATGGAGGTGCCAATGTCCATGAGGGCATTTTTTAGACTTAGACCTTGGCTCTTGTGAATTGTTAGGATATACGCCACACAGCTTGGGAATTGTTCTCTGTACACGTATGCCCGGGGTATGATCTCAAATTTTGACTTAATAGGCAATAATTCGTGAATCAAATTATTAGCGAATTTTCGAAGTACTGTTTCTTCATAAAATTCCTACTCTATTCAAATCTTCGAATTGTTATAATAACAACCTGCTAATCTTAGCAAACCTCACGAAATAATAAGCGAAATCAACGAAATGCAAATAATCCCTGTGCCAGTTTTCAAAAAGGGGGAGCATTCAGACGTTCAAAATTACCGTCCCATTTCCATTCTGTCTTGTTTCTCCAAACTATTTGAATCGATTGTTTATCCTGTGATTTCTCGGCTCGTAGAAAGTAACATCTCCGATGCACAACACGGTTTTAGACGTGGTCGCTCAGTCCTCACTAATTTGGTCCCTTACATTTCAAATATTTGTAATGAGGTTGACTCGGGTAAGGAGGTAGACGCCATCTATACAGACTTCAGTAGTGCTTTTGATCTAGTTAACCATTCAATTCTTCTCAGGAAACTATCGGTCTTTGGTGTGGACGGCGCGCTTTTGAAATGGTTTGAGTCTTATCTAACTCGGCGCCCCCAGTCAGTGACTGTCAATGGATTTGACTCGTTCACTTATCTGGCTAATACCGGTGTAACTCAGGGATCACACTTGGGACCCCTTCTTTTCCTTATATTTGTGAACGATGTAGTGGACAAAATAAAATATAGAGGGGCGTCTCTATTTGCTGACGACCTGAAGATATACAAAACTATAAATTCCGTTACTGACTCTAACAAGTTGCAAAGTGACCTAGACGCGATTTTAAATTGGTGTCGCAGCAACGATATGTCTCTTAATGCAAGTAAATGCTTTCATATTAAATTTAGCAGGAAAAAGAAGCCACTTGCTACGGAATACAAGCTTGATAGTACAAAATTGGCAGAAGTCAACGAAATCCGAGATCTTGGTGTCATAGTTGACAGTAAACTAAAATTTACTACCCACATCAACAAGTCGGTCACAAAAGCAGCTCAAATGCTCGGATTTTTAAAACGGAACGCGCGCGGATTTACACAAGAACGCACCAAAATCTTATTATATCATACTTTGGTGCGCAGTCATCTTGAATTCGCCAGCGTTGTATGGAGTCCTTTTTATGCTGTTCATCCGCAGCGGATTGAAAGCATTCAAAGATCGTTCACTAGGCATCTGGCTTATAACTCTAGCGGTTTTTCACATAGGAATCCATACAGAGTCCGCTTGGGGAAATTCCAAATGAGCTCTCTTCGTGAACGTAGACGCTTGCTAGACATGTGCTTCTTTCACAAAGTCATGAACGGCCGGTACCATTGTTGCCATTTCCTTGAGAATATACCCTTAAAGATCCCTCGCACCTATCCTCGAGGGAAACTCAAATATATTTTCCATACTCCATCTGTAAAATCTAACCTGGGACTGCAAGCACCCCTCCGTAGAATTGTGGATGAGTACCACTCCCTTCTTACAATGATACCCGACCTCGATGTGTTCCATGATAAGCTGCATATATTTAAAAACAAAATAAAATGTGTGCCCTAAGTTATCTTTTTTTATCTTTTTTTTTATTATATATATATATATATATATATATATTAATATGCTATTAATTGTAACAAATTCAATCAACTTTATTAAATTATTTTTATGAATAATAATTGGCCAATCCTATTATATTGTCATTGATCCTAATTTTTATCTGGCATTTCTTTTTATACTAATGTAATATAATTATCAAATATTTTGAATTGTTAGTTTTTAATTCAATTCTCATTATATAGGTTTTCTTAAATAATAATTGTGTTTTATCATCGAGCCGAAGAATTGTGAATGTTATGTACGCCTTTATTGTCACGTGCATCAGACCGCTTTATCATAAATTGTGAATTTCTTTGTAAAATGTATGTGATGTGGCTGTACTTATTCAAATAAATAAATAAAATCCCTCCTAATCCCTAGTAAACGTTTTCAAGCGCAGTAGGAGAATGTCGTAAACGACTGTAACGTGGCCGGTTGCCACTTCGCCATATAAGGTTATCGGAAAAACAAACGTAAGCGCGTTTTAAAATACAGTCAACGCCATCTAGCGACGTTTGCGGGTATCACCGCCACTCTTAGGTCCATGTTCACCAAAAAGATGACGCTCTGATTATCTAAAAACAGCTGTTTAAGACACATTTTTGTATGGCAACATGTCACAGTGACAGCTGTTTTTGGTTAATCAGGCTGTTATCTTTTCGGTGAACATGAACCTTTGTCCAATGCATAATATTTTGACAAAATTTTGAGCGAATTTAATCATCATCATCATCATCAGCCCATTAATATTCCCACTGCTGGGACACAGGCCTCCTCTCTATGCGAAATTAATATTTTAGTGTAATTTGTTTATTTAATTTGTGTAATGTTCGAGTAGAATAAAGTTAATCGTTCGACTATTTCTTCTTGTAAACTTGTAAGTATAAGTATAAAAGCCAGTCTAGTCTTATCCAGAGTTTTCCTTCAATTTTATTTATATGCGTATTAAAAGCAGAAGGGGAGGCATTCACCAAGCAGTGGGACGCTATAGGCTAGATTAAATTAGAAGATGTGTCCCACTTCGCTGGATTTTTGCAATGACAGTCGATTTTTTTTATGTACCAATAGTAGAAGGGGGCATTACCATATCTGTACTTAATATTATAAAGCAGAAGAGTTTGTTTGTTTGTTTGGTTGAACGCGCTAATCTCGGGAACTACCAGCTCGAATTGAAAAATTATTTTTGCGTTGGATAGTCCATTTATCGAGGAAGGCTATATAGGTTATATAACATCACGCTGTGACCAATAGGAGCGCAGCAATCAGAAATGTTGCAAGCGGGAAATTCACGCGAACGAAGTCGCGGGCAGAAGCTAGTCTCTAATACAGCTGAGACCAGCTGAGGGTTCTTCATCAGATACTTCAGACCTTCGATTTTTGACATCAAATGAAGCGGCTAACCAAGTTGAATATTTTTTGTAAAGGCGGTATGTCGATCTCTCTAATAGTTTGGTTGGGCTCTTGTGTTTTCTAATCAGGGTCACCAGGTACTCCAGATCTTCGATTATCCTTGTTTTTATAGTTTTCCCTTTAGGTGGCCATTAAACCCTAACTCTGTACCAAATTTCAGCTCTCTGAGTTTATGGGAAGTACTAGTTCTATTTTGATGATCATGAGTGAGTGACCCCCGAATACTGAAACGTCACTCAAAATGTAAGAGCTGCTTAACATTTGAGAAGCTCCTAAACTTAAAATTTTGTATGGCCAAACGTCATTTTTGAGTATCTGTTAAATATAAGTGTTACTTAAATTTTGAGTGACGTTTCAGTATTCGGCCGTGAGTGTCATAAATGCGAAACTTTGCTTTCGCTTAACTTCGGAACTAAATGACCTACAGACTTGAAATTTTGGATTTTAAGTATGTGATTATAGCTTACTGGATGACGAAAATTTCTGCGTTCTGGTCTTATCCAGAGGTTCTCAAATAGGGGCCTGAAAATGCGGCGAAATGGTTCCAGTAAAGGATTGTACGGCAGTGTTTGCTTCGCGCTCGACTTGGCGGGGGCACTGCCGTGCCCCCAGATAAAAGACTGGCGGACCCGACAGACGTTGTTCTGTCGAAAAGTATATTGGACTGTGGCAGTCCTCCGAACGTTTCTTTCTGGTCAAGGTCTGTTGATGGTGTTGCCTTGGCTGTGCACAATAGTAATGGTCAGCAGGACAGATTTGTGACATTTTACAGCTACAGCTGATGTCTAATTTAAACAAAACAAAAAAAAATACGGACTTCTGAGTAAGCACTTTAACTATCAAAATTATATAATTACCGAAATACTGGTATTTAGCTGCATCCGGTTAGACTGGAAGCCGACCCCAACTTAGTTGGGAAAAGGCAAGTTGATGATGGTAAATAATGATTTATTTATTTATTTATTTATTTATTAAAACTTTATGCACAAGTAAAAACTGTACAAAGGCGGACTTAATGCCTTGGGCATTTTCTACCAGTCTACCTTAGGGTGATGCAGAGACAATACACAGTAGGTGCAATAACAGAAAACAAATAGGTACGAAAATATTATAACTAAAATAAAATATAAGAATAGATACATAAATACATACATAAAACATAAATACATATATTTAAATAAAAGTAATGAGAGGTAAACCAATAAAAAAAAAAACTACAACAACTTAGTTCTGAGACGAATCTGCCAACGTCTTGTGTATGTGTTCTCGAGCTTTCACTTTAAATGTGAACCGATTGGATACCGTCCTGATATTCTGAGGGAGCGCATTCCAAAGGAAAACCGCCTGGACAAAGAAAGAAGATTTTATAAAACCAGAGCGGTGAGAAGGACAACGAAGAAGACGATTATTCTCGGACCGAAGATTCTTGCTGTGTGCAGAGCATAAATATTGACAAAGAGAAGTTAGATAAGAAGGAGAAGTAGGTTTGTGAAGAAGAGAAAACAGGGTTGTCAAAGCCCTCAACGCTCTGCGCTGCCGGATAGGTAACCACTTTAAAAGTGTTCGGTGTGCTGATATATGATCATATTTCCGGAGATTGAAAACGAATCGAATGCAGCTATTAAGAAGTCGGTCAAGTTTGTTGAGGAGATCTGCATTCAGGTCATAGTAGCACACATCACCATAGTCAATTATGGGGAAGATTAGGGACTGTACAAGCATTGCCTTGATGTGTGATGGAAGAATATTTTTCAGCCGGTAAAGCGACCGCAACGTCCCAATGACTTTCCTGCTCACAATCGCGACCTGCTTACGCCAGTCAAGGCAAGTGTCAACATGCAAACCCAGATCCTTGACCTCAGAGCTAAAGGGAATCACTGTGCCATCAAATGTAACCGGTGGCACCGTTGGACCATTCAGCTTCCTCAGGCAATGGGGGCTCCCTATGATGATAGCCTGACACTTAGCTGGGTTAACGGCCACCCCGAAACGATCAGACCAATTTTTGACAACTCGTAAATCCCGATTCAGCTCCTCGACCGCACCGGATAAGCTGTCAACACCTGCCCGACAATAAAGCTGCAAGTCATCAGCGTAAAGATGATACGCACACTGAAGTTCGGTAGTTATGAGATCTATAAAGATAGAGAACAGAAGTGGAGATAAAATACCGCCTTGAGGGACGCCAGTTTCAAGATCACACCAGCTAGACTTAGAGTCACCAGCAAGAACTGATTGCTGACGCCCCCGAAGATAAGAAGAAAACCATTCCAGAACCTCGGGAGAGACCATGAGATAGGAGAGGATGGATAAAAGGACGTCGTGACTGACGGTATTGAAAGCATTTGAAAAGTCAATCAACACTAAGACCGTAACCTTAGTGTCTTCCATTCCTCGCCTTATATCGTCAGTCACTTTAAGGAGGGCAGAAACGGTACTGTGCCCGGGTCTGAACCCGGATTGGAATGGACTGATGAGGGAGTTTTTGTGAATGAAGTTTGAGAATTGTTTATGAACACAGGCCTCGAGTACTTTTGATAAAAAGGGAAGGATGGAAATAGGACGGAAGTGACTGAGAAGAGTGGGATTAGAGACTTTAGGAAGTGGTCGAACATGGGCTTTCCGCCACAGGGCTGGGAAAACACCGGAGAAAAGGGAGAAGTTAACTATATGGGAAATTGCAGGAAGAAGTTGATCAACAACAGTCACGATCATGTGTCGACTGATGTTGTCACAACCAACGGCTTTAGATTTAATAGATAGGATAATCTTTTTGATCTCTCCCGGGTCAACTGGGGTGAAGGCAAAGGGAGTAATATTAGGACGCGTCAGACCGGCAAGGTAGTCAAGGGTTTGACATTTGGTTGGACTATCAAGGGTGGGAACAGTGGAGAAATGACGATTCAGATCGTCCAAGCCAAACGTGTTAGGAAGGTCTGAATGCCGCGATTTGCCGATACCTAGAGTTCCAAGGAATTTCCAGATATCAGCAGGAGATGCAGAAGTGATGTTATTAAGAATATGGTGGCGTTTAGCGTTGCGTATCATCTGATTACAACGATTGCGAGCAGTTTTGAAGAGAGTCCAGTTATCATCCGACCGATCCTTTTTAAACTTACGGAACGCGCGATCCCTACGTCGCATCGCCATCCGAATCCCTCTATTCATCCAAGGCGCCGGTTGGCGCTTTAGCTTGACTCTCCTGATAGGAGCGTGAGTGTCATACAGCTTAGTTACAGCAGTGTTAAAAAACGTTACCTTATCGTCAACTGTAGTGGCTTCCTCCAGGGGTGTCCAGTCAATGTTAGAAGCGTCTTGAGAAAGCTTCTCAATATTCATCCGCGCAAAAGCACGCCTGTACTGGAACGTGGGTTTAGGTTTAGGAGGGTTGAGGGCATAAGACAGGAAAATAAGGTCGTGATGGGAAAAACCAGGAGCGTCAAGTTGACCATGAGAGGAGACTAGGGAAGGATTTGAGGTGAGGATCAGGTCGAGCCAAGTATCATCACCGGAAGTGTTGTGATGAGTTGGTTGGAGAGGCAACACATGCAGACTAGCTGACTCGACCAGGTGGAGAAGTTTACGGGATCGATGGGACTTGTGGGCAAGGAGATTGGTGTTGAAATCCCCCATGACTATGTGATGTGCATACTCCGAACCTAAAGATTCTAGAACCGATTCAAATTCGATGAAGTAATCAAGCGAGGGGGGACAGTATACCACACCAAGAACGGTTTTCGCCCTTTTGACAGAAACCTCTAGAAAAATAAACTCAGCTGAAGAATTAGAGGAAGAAGTAGAGAGAACTTTATAAGGAAGATCAGCACGAAGATAAATAGCTACACCACCCCCTCTCTTATCGACTCGATCCTTCCGCAAAAGAACGAATCCTGGGAGAGAGTAAGTAGTGGATAGAAGTTCAGGTTTAAGCCAAGTTTCAGAAATCAGGACGGCATGGACGTTGTTGTTCGAGAAAGTTTCATATAACTCATTGTAGTGGCTCGGAATGCTTTGAGCATTTATATGACAGACGTTAAACAGCCGGCCAAGACTTTGGCTGAATCTTTGACGTAAAAGCTCGTTTAGGTTTTCCGTAAAAGAACAAAAGCTGTCATCGCGAGAAGAGGCAGTAGATTCATTGGCAGAGAAAAAAGATTCGTTATCAGATGTCATCATGGATACAATATCTAAAACACATAAAAATACTAAAAAATATATATAAATACGATTATACTAAAAAAGAGACCTACACGAAATACTGGAAGGACGTTTGCATCTCTGCACCACCCGCCAGCTAACATAATCACTACACACTAAAGAAACAAAATGAAGAGACGTTACAATTACTATTACAAAAAAGTTGTACTTTCGCTAATTTATTCCGAATCAAGCATTCAAAGACATTAATTCTTTAATTTTTCGTGAACGTATCCAAACGTACATAACGTCACGAATGAGTATGACGTTTACTGAAATGAATGACATTTGACAAGTTGACAACAACAACACAACCTCCTTTAAAAGTATAATGTTCTGTGAACACAACGATCAAAACTTTAAACATGCAAAGCAAACAAAAAGTAAAAAATATGAAGGCCTGTTGAGGGTAAAAATCCAAAAGTTTGCGTTACTTGACCAATAAAAGTTTAGAGACGTACAAACATGCAAAAATACGAGACAAAAGTAACAAAAAAGGTTGTAAATAACAAACAATGGAAGATAGCAAATTTAGAGGTAAGAATATCCTAATTACTTAGTGGATGTCCAATGCGTGAACTCTATACTTTGTAATAATTGAGGAACGATACCATAATTAAAGCGTCTTGTTTTTCAGGCTATCTCCCAGACGTTTGAGCCCGGGGATACTTCACCAGCAGCGGGCTCAGCTCTTCAAATGATGTCACCTTATGTTTGCTCCCATCGGGGGCTTTAATAACGATGACACCGTCCTGAGTCCAACACGACCGCATCGTGAAGTGAAGCCGCGCCTTCCCAAAGATGGATTGCCGGGTCTTTGTCAAAAACTCCTTGACAGAGATGGATGACCCCTTCAGTCCTGTCTTCGCTCTCCAGACCGCAGATCTGTCGTCGAAACTCGAGAACTTGACTAGGATGGGCCTATGGTGATCCTTTTTGGGTACGCCAAGTCTGTGGCAGACCTTTATGGAGGATGCAGTGATAGCTTTAAGGGATAGCTTCTTGTTTATCACCTCCAGGATCACTGTGCTGCTTACTTCCCCTTCAACCTCTGCTATACCTTGGAAAATGAGTGCCTTCCGCCGGTGCCTGGTCTCCAACCCGTCGACCTGTCTAGCACACTCGCTGATCTGTTTTCTGAGGAGCCTCAGCATGTTGAACATCAGCTCCCTGAAGGCGCGAAACTCCTCCGCCACCCTCGCCACAGTGTCCTTGGCAGGTTGTGCGCACTGTATCTGCGCCTCCAACTCACTCATCTTCCGGATAAAGCTATCCTCGAGGGTCTTCTGTGCTGACATTATGTCGTCAAATTGAGACATTGTAATAGTAAATGTCCACTTGTGTTTGGTGACAGTGAAAATAGTGATATGAAGTGATGAGCTGGCAGGTGGTGTATTAATTATTGTTTGAGTCACATGAATGTGCTGCAAACGTAAGTACCAGCTAAGTATAGGCTATGCACTGATAAAATATAAAAAACTTGTAGAAATATTGCAAATTAATATTTTAAATATTAAATCAATGCTGGAGCTACGTCTGTCTTTTTTTACACGTACCCACGAAAAAAGTAAAAGATTTACCGTTATAAACTTGAAAAACTATGTACCTACCTACCTAAGTTAAACTCTTATATCGTTTTTTTTTATCAAACAAAGCTCTTGATTTTAAAAAGGAAACGGCAATCGTTGAAATTCAAAAATGTTAGGCCATTAGGAATCACTGGGATACGTGGTATCAAAACGTCTTCTTTATACTTTCCCTCCAGGATGGTTCTTCGATCAGGTTGTTTTTCACAGCTAGCCGTTTGCCATTACAGCAGAGACGCAGTTGATTGATGTTTCTCAGCATTATGATCACCGAGCCGACCTTTAAGTGAAGGTGTGTTCAAAAAAACTGGTGGATATAAATATGACGGTATCAAATGTTGGGTATATGCCAAACAGTTGATTCCGCTACCAACCAAGATGAATGATTGAGGATATGCTCCATTCACCGTCAATTTCACTTTTAATTTTAAATTATTTTCATCCATGTAAAGTTACAAATGGCGGAATTGGGAAGAGTTACTTGGCATTCAAAAAGTATTTAGAGGCATTCGATTAAACCATGCAAGCTTAACGGGACAACCAAAACCGATTTCCCAACTATGTTGGGGTCGACTTCCAGTCTAACCGGATGCAGCTAAATACCAGTATATTGTAACGTGGTGATTTTAAATAGACCACAATTTGAATTTTCGCGCCTTAGCGCAATGACAACTCAGTTCAGATGTCGGCCCTGGGGGTCCGCCCCTTTCACCCTATTGGTTGAAATTTCACAATCATAGCTATTAATTACGTGTTCAAACCAGGAAATGATTTTACACCAGGGTGTTGAAACTAGACCTGAATTGAAATTCACAACAAAACTGTCAAAGATCCCTGTAGTTCTTCGGGAAACGAGAAATAACTGGAACGCGCCAAGACATCCGCCATTGACAAACGCTTGTCCAATCACAGGCATCGGATCGAGTTACAGTGTTGCCAGGCGAAGGTTGGGTTCTCTAACATTGCACATGTCAAAAGTTGAGGAAATACTTGTTGTGAATTCAAATGTCGTTTAGTGGTTAATATTCGAGCTAGATTCATTATAAGTATTATAAGTTACTCGGTAAAATTATTTCGGCAGAGTAAGCTTTGTTTGCTGTGGTATTGGTTAGTTTTAAAAATTAAAATTTGTAAGCGAGGGGTAACCCCAAGCTCTTGACAGGGTGACGTGTAATTATCAGAGACTGACATCTGACATCACTCTGCGTCCATATGCCATGGACGAACTGTTCTCTCGTTATTGTATTGGTACTTATTAGACTCCGTGTCATTTTCAGAACGGGAAAACGAAATTTAAGAAATTTGTCAAGTTTGTGAAACTTTTAATCAGAGAATTCTGAGGATTTTATGAGAGGGCGAGGGACGCGCTTGTAAATCTCCCACGGTTCACCTCGGCGGCGCTGTCCAGGTTGCTGGCTCATTGCATGAGCGGAGCACCCCGTCAGGCCAGCGTGTTTTAAGCTGGAACGTAAGGGACGCAGCGAGGTCGGTGCAATTTTTATTAAATGAGTTATGACCCGTGGCATCATCTGTAGGGATTTGTGAAAGCTACATGCTTTCTTTAACAGTAACACCTTAATTAGTAAATCCGCCCACACACACCAAAGAACCCATTTTGTATAAGCGACCCCTGTCGCTGAGTTAGTTTTATTTAGTATTTTTTTTTATACATTTTATTCGTGTATGTGTAAATTTGGTTTTCTTTTTAATACAAAAAACAAAGATACACGAAATACTTGTTTTATTTATTTTCTTTGCCACGTGGCCCTCTAGGGCTTCATTTAGAGAGGACTACGTGGCAATATCTGTAATTAAACCAAACCTCTAGCACATGTGATACTAACGCTTAGTTGTTTTTCTTCACTGACCGGCAAATTTCGTTTTCCTGTTCTATTCATTTGTACTTGATCTATATCTTGAAATTTAGAGACAACAATGTTCGTATTTGATGTGCTTGTGAAGCATTAATGTAACAGCATCATTGCGAGTTTGATGCCAATGAGCATCATTTTCTAACGCTACATAATTATGTTCCACCATCGTTCGTAAATGTTGAAATGAAATTAGGTCTCAAATATTGACTAATGGTTGAACATATTTTCTGTATATTCACGTATCCAGGAACAGGTTTTCCCTGTTTCCGACTTGGATTTTTTTGATGATGCGGTATATACAAAATATCTTGGCAACTTCAGAGTTGCTTGCTCAGGTAAAGCAGTGCTCTTGCAACTTGATCACTTGCAAATGTCGCAAATACATTTGCCAGTGTTGTCGCTGGTGGTAAATTAAGCCATCTCGTCCATTCTCTAGATACACAACTAAAGACTGTTAGATGACGTTCATGTATTGTATGTCGCGCGAAAAGATTCTCCAAACCTGCTCATTGCTGCCAACATATTATCTAGATTAAAGAAAATTTATAAATTTAACTTTGTCGCTACGTTCTGTGACATATTTAAACTTGTGACAACAGTAAAAATATTGTTATTTGATGGACTTGATAGATTTGCAGGATCTACTTATTACCATTACCACTCATTCACCTAGCCACAATATACAAAGAGAGGATCACACCACTAACACCACTAATATAATAAATTTTTCATATAAGAGTACATAACATTCAAAAGTATTGTCCAATGCAAGCATACAAAAATCATATGATATGTAACTCGAGGGGGTTGGCGCTGTAAGCCGAAATACAGGTTCTGCCTAGTTTGGCTACAGATGCTAAAACTTTTGTGTACAGCTGTTCAAAGCATTTTTATTTGTAATATATTGTAAGTACTGTTTTGTGAAAGAAATATATTTATTATTTTTATTATTTCCTTTATTTAATTTTTTAACAAATTTTTTACATTTTTAAATATTATCATAAAAAATATATATAAAAACATTTAAAAATATAAAAAATTGTAACCCACCGGTATCGGGAACAGGGTCCAAGCTACCGGCGGTCAGGGCTCCAGAGAGAGGAACCTCCTAACAATACGGGCCGTGTCCAGTAGTACCGCTTTCTGAATCAAGCCCTTGATCCAGCTGCCTAACGAGAGCCTCCTCAGGTGTTGGTCGAGGCTCTTGGCAATTAAGCCATGCGCTGACACGACTATCGGTACAATGATTGCTGAGTCCACTTCCCACATGTCGACAACCTCGCGAGCCAAGTCAAGATACTTGATTTGTTTATCTTTCTCGGCTTTCACGAGGTTCTCATCATGCGGGACCGTTATGTCAACAATCATTGCGCGCCGCTCTGATCGATCCATCACCACTATATCAGGCCTATTGGCTATAACAGTCCTGTCAGTGATGATGGATTGATCCCAGTACAGTGTGATACTGCCATTAACGAGAACTGGGTCGGGCACATACCTATAGTAGGGCACTTCCGATTCCACAAGATTGTATTTTAGAGCAAGTTGCTGATGGATAATCCTGGCTACAAGGTTGTGTCTATGCAAGTACTCTCCGTTAGCTAGACGAGAACACCCGGAGATAATGTGACGGATTGATTCTCCTGGACGGTGGCATGCCCGACATATGTCAACCGTACCGTCCTTCACAATAAATCTCCGGTAGTTATTCGTCATCATTACTTCATCCATAATTGCACAGACAAAACCTTCGGTTTCTCCGAAGAGGTCCCCGGAACGTAGCCAGGACACGGACGCTAGAAAATCTACATCGGGCCCATGAAGAGCCCGGTAAAAGCGCCCGTGAAGCTCCTTGCCCTGCCATTCTTTCCTGCGGTCATCAGTAGTAAGTATTATAGGTTTGCGCCAGTTCTCTTTAGCCAAGGAGAGCGGGGTGAGGCCCTTGTCCATCGCGACCACATCTCGATGCATCCCCACGTCGGCTTCTAGGAAATAATCCCTGAGACTGCATACCTCGCGATTGTGGAGAGTCTTAGCGTTTAAAAAGCCACGACCCCCACACTTCCGCGGGATATACAGTCTCATAACTGAAGAACGCGGGTGATGCATTCGATATGCCGTCAACAATTTACGGACCTTCGTATCCAGGGCGTCTAGTTCGGTTTGAGTCCATTTGAGTATGCCGAAAGAGTACATCAAAACTGGCATGACCCAACCGTTGAAGGCACGCACCTTATTTCCGCCCGATAAAAGACTATTAAATACTTTTTTCAGGCGGCCAAAGAAGCGCTCCCTCAACGATTGCTTCATGTCAGCCACATTGATGCCCAGCGCTTCCGACATACCCAAATACTTATAGGTTTCAGTTGCTGAGAGGGATCTAAGATTTATGGAATCTGAGAGCTGGGTTCCCACAGACTCCACAATCTCCCCTCGCTTTACATGCATGACCGCACATTTATACACACCAAATTCCATCCTGATGGCGCTACTGAAGGTTTCAGTTACCTTCAGTAGCTCCATGAGTTGAAAATCGTTGGGGGCAAAGAGTTTTAAGTCATCCATGTAAAGGAGGTGAGATATAACCCGACCATCTTTCCGCAACTGATAGCCTAGACCTGAATCCTCCAGCAGTGTGCTAAGAGGATTCAAGGCTAAGCAGAACCAAAGTGGACTCAAACTATCGCCCTGAAATATTCCTCGCTCTATCCTTATCGGCTCGCTATTTCTCTGAATTTCCCGACATCCTGGATAGCGAAGGACTGTCCTCCATTGCCCCATACATGACATCAGGAAGGTGCGCAGAGTTGCATCAACTTTATACAACTCTAGCACCCTCATGAGCCATGTATGTGGGACTGAGTCATAGGCCTTCTTATAGTCTATCCAACATGTCGACAGATCCTTTCGGGAACGACGAGCCTGTTGACTAATGGCCATATCAATGAGGAGTAGCTCCTTAGTACCACGGGACCCATTCCTACATCCATTTTGGGAAGCAGACATGACAGAATTGTCATCTACATGTTTACAAATTTTTGTTCTCAAAATGGATGTAAGAACTTTATAGACTGTCGGGAGACAGGTGATTGGTCTATAATTTTTGGGTTCCGCAGTACTACCCGATTTATGAAGCAGGTGGGTTATACCTGTTGTCAGGAACTCTGGCAGCGACCCCGCCTCTAAGGCTGACTGGAATAGGGTCGCCAAGCGAGCATGCGACCTTGTGAACCATTTAATCCAGAAATTGTGCAGCCCATCCGGCCCTGGAGATTTCCAATTAGGCAACGGACGGACTGCACAAACTACGTCTTGGGGGCTGATAGTAATTGCCCCCATTTTTGGTACTGGATCGCACGCTCGCTCAATAACCCGAGTCCATTCACCCTCAGCATGGCTGACAGGCACCGACCAGATGCTGCGCCAGAACGAACACATTGCATCATCATCTGGTAGGCGCGTGTCAGCCACACCTTGGTCCGGTCGCTCCCAAGCCCTATAAACCCACCTTTCATCTCTTTGGAATGTGCGATTCTGAGTGTATCGATCCACCCGCCGCTTATACCTACGTATACGGCTTGCCCATGCATACACTTTCTGCTTCAGGAAGTCGATGCGCTCTGTGACACGGGACATGTAGTCTCGAGGATTGATATCAGTCCCCGAGAACGCCCGCCTCACAAAACGCATCACTCTAGGGCGAGTATTGCCCTCCCTGAAGCAGATCAATTTGCCGATGAGTGCTCTGGCCCCACCAATACGTTGTTCAATCCTGTACTGCCATGCCGGTACGGCTGGTTTTGGCCGTGTAGCTCTGTCATCAGAAAATTTGACACGAGCTACACGACATGCCGCTACGGCCGCACAATACAGGACTGAGTGAACATCGGTGAGGTCTTCGCAGTTATCAAAATAATTTGACAACTGCGAATCCAGAACAGCCACCAGCATCCTATTTTTGTTATGCATGGGCAAGCGAGGTAAACGCGGTCTAAGCTCTGGTGTCATGAACCGATATTCCCAAATCGCACCCTCCAAAGCACTCCTCATATCCTCACTGTACTGGGTACCTACATTAGTAATCATGTCACTACTCGCGTCGTCATCGCGATTTGTTATTGTGGTTGGCTGTGGTGGAACCACAGCCAACCACAATAACAACCACTGCCACGGCCGGTGTCACAGCGCTCACGATGGGGCTGGGTTCCGGCGGCGGCGAGGCGGAGCTGAGCGACGGGTCCGGAGGCGGTAGGCGTGCGCGTCGAGCAGCGGCTCTGGTCAACATTATCTTGATTTAAATACTTGATTTCCGATTTCATTTTTCGCTTTGACATACGTCATTATTGATCAAACTTTTCTTCTGTGCTTCTGCTTATATTTTATGGGGTGCATTTTATTTTGTGCGGTAAAAATTTAGTTATTGAATATATTAAAAGGGTTCCAGACTATTGAAAAACTATTTAAATTAATTATTTATAAACAAAATTAGGAATGAAATATCAAGACGTCTGTTGACGTTAAGTGTTGCCAGTTATTATTATTATTATACTTATAACATTGCAAAGCACTTTGAACACGCGTTCGTATGCGTGTATGTGTGTTTGTTTGTTGTGTGTGTGTGATTTAGTGTGTGTTGCTTTGTGTTTTGCTGCGTGTTTTTATTCGCCGCTGCTTTCTTTGGAAACAACAATACAGAACAATCCAGCTGTTGTCGACGACCACCACCTGATTCTTAATTACTGTCAACGTTATCGTTCTGCTGTTATCTACAGAGTACATCCAACATCACACGCCAACGAAAACATACATTACAATGAAGATCTTGAGTGCATTGATTTTCTGCTTGAATACTCGTGCTGTAATGTCGTGACGATCGCTATTATAATTTAGATCATAAAATTATATTAATTCTCTTTTTCAAAATATCAGCAGGTAGTAATGCATCATACGCGCGATGAGTTTCCCTGACACGCTGAATCAAATTACCGCAAGACTAAATTCTCGCCAGCAACCATAATGGCAACTTGATCACTTGCGAATGTCGCAATTAAATTAGTCAGTGTTATCGCTGGTGGTAAAATAAGCCATGTTGTGCATTCTCCAGATACACTGCAACTAAAGACCACAGTGGGATGACGTTCATGTATTGTATGTCGCACGAAAAGATTCTCCAAACCGGCTCATTGCTGCCAACATATTCAGATTAAAGAAAATTTATTTAACTTTATCGTTGGCATCAGAAGATTCAAAACCAAATACACCCAAGTCGCTACGTTTTGTGACATACTTGCAAATATAATATTATTTGTTGGGCTTTGATAGAGTTGCAGTACCTACATATAACATTGCAATGCACTTTGAACGTGCGTGCGTTTGAGTGTGGGTTTGTTTGTTGTGTGTGTTTTGTGTTTTTATTCGCCGCTGCTTTCTGTGGAAACAAAAAAAACAATACAGAACAATCCAGCTGTTGTCGACGACAACCACCTGATTCTTGACTGTCAACGTTATCGTTCTGCTGTTATCTACAGAGTACATCCAACATCACACGCCAACGAAAACATACATTACAATGAAGATCTTGAGTGCATTGAGTTTCTGCTTGAAAACTCGTGCTGTAATATCGTGAAGATCGCTATTATTATTTAGATCATAGAATGATATTCATCCTCTCCTTGGCAAAATATCAGCAGGTAGTAATGCATCATACACACGATGAGTTTCCCTGACACGCTAAATCAAATTATCGCAAGACTCTAAATTCTCGTCAGCAAATGGTTGCTGGACTATGGAGTGGCAACTTTGTTCAACGTCAATGCATTGAAGATTTTTACAAAACGTAGATAAACACACTATATAAAATGAAAAGTTTATTTTATTTATTTACAATATATACACACTAACACTATAATAGAAATAAAAATATGTATAAGTATCAAAAAGGGGTTACAGGGCATCGAAAAATTCGTCCACATCGCTGCCAACAGGAAAAGTGCCCAGAAGGCTGGCAGCATTGCCACGTTGGATGGCAATGCTGATTCTTTGGCCAAAAAATAGGCCCGCCCTCTGGTCACGTGAAGAGTCTACCAACCGTTTGGAGATTTCCCGAAATACCAGGTGGGCACTCGGACCCCATGGCCCTAGTGTTTCAACCCCAAACGGCTCAAACACATAATTGCCAATTAAATTATTGTATTTGCGCCGTTTAAGGTTTTCAGCAGCCGCCCCAGCGCAGCAAACCGTGCTAGGAAGATGGGATGGCGCAAGGGTGTCGACGCAAGTTGCATCCCACACCAAAGGCCTACCCAACTTCCATGGCATTATGGTCATACCATCTGGTCTCTTGCCATCGACGCGTGCCAAGCCAGTAGGTTCTAATACAGCTGGCACCCCGGCGGTGGCAAGAGCACGACGGATGAGATCATTAATGCTGGCGTGCCGCGCTATCCGACCTGCACTCTTAATGCAAGAAAGGCCATGGTGTCCGAGGCAGTCGACTACTTCACCACATTGACAGCGATGTGGAGCCCCACAAGGAGCGCCCAAACGCAAACATGTAGCGAGCCGGAAGGTCGTGTCACCTAACAAAGTCCCTATATTAGGTGACGGTAGTGCCTGAAGCCAGAGACCCGACTCCCACTCACCCACAGCCAGCAGGCGGGCACGCTCAGCAGTATTGGTAGACGTATTAATAAGTTTATTCCGTACCAACCTGCAGAGCGGCTCATCCCACTGTCTCTGGGAAAACGGGTTCTCGGGCCGATCCGTGTCCGGGCAAGTCAATTTCCAGGCGTCCTCTGCATCGGTCAAGCACGGCACTTCCGAGTCAACCAGGGAAAGGCTTAAAATTTTCCTGGTTAGCTTTTCAGTGCTGTGGACAGAAGACAGGAACTAAAAGTAAGCTTATACTAGAAATTTTGCGGACGCCGAGGCCACCAGAAAAAAATCTTAGACCAATAAAAAATCGAACTTAAAACACAAAAAGTAATCTAGCGGGTCGGGGATCGAATCTGCGATCAGTGGTTCGCAGGCGGCCTTGAATCTATTAGGATATCTGTTCCACTGACAATTTGACTAAAATAGCTATTGACATGCATGCGTTAAAACAATTGAAGATCATGGACATACTGGGTTAATTTCGTCTTTTTTTTTTTAATATCAAAATTTTCTTTCACACAAACCTTGTCCTGGGAATTACAAACACAACAAAACAAAAATCAGCCAAATCGGTCGAGCCGTTCTCAAGTGATGTTAAGTCATACATTTGGGTTCTGCATTTTTATATCAAACCAGCTGACCCGACAGACGTTGTTCTGTGACAAACGATTGGACTGTGGCAGTTCTACAAACTTATATTTTCTGGTCTAGTTCTGGTGATGGTATCGCGGTATAAAGTGCAGTTCAGTGCCCTGTGGTATTTTTCAAACACTCCTTAAAATTTCGTTTGGACACTAGCGGTTCCAATGGGCGCTCAACTGTAAAAAACGTTTATGGAACTAGTGTTTCCACAGGTCGCTCGAGCGGCTAATTAAGAATTAAATAAATTGTTTTAGGTTCATAGCTCTGATCGCATTTGCCATCCGTGTTGGCAAACGAGCTGACAGAGCCCTGGTTCCTGCACCAGCTGTCTCAATTGTCGAACCAACAATTGTATTGCCGAATTTCACGAGAGCCCCGGACACACAAGCTAATTGTTTTTGCCCAGATTGTGAAACTCCTCAGCGACTTGTAGTCCCAGAATGGGTGAGGGTAATGTTGTTCATAGATTTTAATTTGTATGTCTCTGGAAACGTCAGAATATGGTACTTAAGGTGGGCTAGGCACGAAAATAATGTTACACCGCCTACCCAGTTCTTAGACAATATTTTAATAGTCTACGACTCCGAATAAAATCAAAATAAAAACGAATTGTTTTATTTTAACCACCTTAATACAACCCTATAATGTGATAATAATCAGATTGTATCAAAATACTACTGGCAAATAACATATTACTTATGAGAATATGCATATTACAAAGATTTTACCCGGCAAGATTTCAATTTTTCACATGGCTGTTGAAGCACATTCTTGCATCTGGCCACAACTTTATTATAATTATTTGCTTTCCTGTAGCTAAATAGTTTTTAAAATGCAAGTCGTTTATTAATAAAGATCTTGTCCACACTTAGCCAGATCACCCATACAAACTGAGCAATTCCCTTTCTATTTTCGCTTAAATTATGTCTTTTCTCGTTAAAGCATAGTATGCAACTCCTGAATAAAGTACGAATTTATATCTAGGGCCATGAATCACTCGCGTCGTTCAGGATTCTAACAGTTGATCACTCGCTGCGCTCGTGATTCAATCATTAGAATCCTTCACTTGCTCGTGACTCATCTACGGCCCTCGCTTTAAATCCGTCCTTTATTCACTAATTGCATAATATACTAGTGTTCCAAATTCAAACACCAACATAGTGAGTAAAACCATAACAGTGAATAAAATGCTTTTTTATTCAGAATAAAATGCTTTTTTATTCACTGTTTTGCGTGAATAAAATAAGCTTTTTAGAGTAGGTATGGTATAAAAATGTATGTCAACACTTCCCAGAATTTGACCCTTACTAGCGACACTATCGAATAGTGTAGTAATACAGTGTGTGTGTGTTTTTTTTTTCAAAATCAAAGTGTTCGTTTTCGGATTAGGAATATTGATTTTCCAAAAATCTAATGATGCAGTTTTAGTTTTCATCAAAATCAGGCTTGAAACTTCTTTGAGCATTTTTCGCTAGCTCATGAGGGCAGTGGGAAGTGAAACCGTAATATTGTGAAATGCATGCGACGAAAGTATCTCTGCCCCCCTTATCGGGACTTGGGGCACCCCCATGCTAGGTTAGTTAGGTTCCGTGCAGATAGAAATATCGCAGGGAATCTAACTAACCTAACCCGTCGTCTACGCTTTTTAGCGTAGACGACGGAATATAAAGTGTTTTGAGGGTTGGTTATATTAATCGGTATATCTCAGGAATGGTGCATTATCTTCTCATGGGAGTGGTACCAAGGGGCAAGGGAGGCCTCCCTTCCCTCCTCCACCTCCAAAGCGCGCGAGGTGAGTTGCGTCGCATACATTTCACAGTTTTACGGTTTCACTTCAATAGATTACAATCTAACGAAAAACAATGCGTTAAATTGTAAGCAGTATGTTCAGTTGACAATCTTTCGAGAGTTTACAATCTCGCTAGGTAGATTACAATATAACGGGTTTTACAATTTCACGGTAGCATATGCATGATTTATAAAAAAAAGTATAACAGCCCAAAAATGCATAATTAATTCGACTCTATATTCTATTAATTAAAGAAATAACATGAGATTCTCACTACTTCTTAGGGTAGAAGAACCGCTTTGCGAGATTTCCATTTTTGTACATAATGTACATGTTATGTTTTTTTATGGGATAGTAGTATCTCGCTGCTTGTTGAAAAAAAAACATCACTTGATGTCCAATGCGTGAGCTCTTTCTTGCTGTTCGCCGTTATCTATATCTATATCTATACATATAATAAAAGAGTAAAAAAGCTGTGTCTGTACATTGAATATATTTAAAAAATAATAATTGAAGGGAGTTTAGAAACAGTAATACAGTACGAATCAAAAAAAAAAGTCTGTCTGTCTGTTTGTCTGTTTGTTTGTACACGCTAATCTTCGGAAGTACTGGACGGATTTGAATGTTTTTTTTTTGTTGTATAGATATTATGTCTGGGCAACATATAGGCTATAATTTATCTTGAAAACCTGAACACCTGATGTAGAACCGCAACAGACCAGCTAAACTATAAGAGATACAAAAATGACACCATAGCAAAAATTGTTCCACGTGATGAGCATTTTCTGCTGAGTGAATAAATTTGAAGACATGGAACACCTGATGTGGAACTCCAAGAGCCCAGTTATACCATAACACATATAGGAATGCCGTCTTAGCAAAAGTTGTTCAATCTGATTAGCACTCTCTGTTGACTTATAAAAATCGAAGATCTGGGACATCTGTCGTGGAACTCCAATAGCCCAGCTACACCATAACACATATAGGAATGACGTCTTAGCAAAAGTTGTTCAATCTGATGAGCACTCTCTGTTGACTTATAAAAATCGAAGATCTGGGACACCTGTCGTGGAACTCCAATAGCCCAGCTACACCATAACACATATAGGAATGACGTCTAAACAAAAGTTGTTCAATTTGATGAGCACTCTCTGTTGATTTATAAAAATCGAAGATCTGGAACACCTGTTGTGGAACTCCAAGAGCCCAGCTACACCATAACACATATAGGAATGATGACGTCTTAGCAAAAGTTGTTCGGTCTGATGGGCATTTCCTGTTGACTTATAAAACATCGAAGATCAGAACGACTGATGTGAAAATTATTGCAAAGCTATCACTAATTTCACTGTATCATAAAATTATAAAATAACAAAACTGGGAGAACCTCCACGCGGTTAAGGCGGTAATAGTTTAGTACTTATTTTCAACTAGCTTCTGCCCGCGACTTCGTACGCGGATCCTGTTGCTTTTGCCAGCGACACCGGGTTCGTCAAAATCGAAGATCTGAAACGTCGAATTCTAAAAGCCCGGGGACGGGAAAATAATGGATCTTTCCCACCTGGGCAACACATACCGTTTGGTTCTTTTGCCATTTAACAGCTTCACAAAAAGTATAATCTTGAACCATACCTCCGGAATATGTGGCGTATTAAATCATAGGAGTATACGTAAATGAACTCCGTTTCTTATCAACCCAAGGAAGGTCGTCACACCCTACGGCTATATCTTGAGACACCCGATTCTTCAGATGTTATCGACATTATGTTCAGAGACTGTCGAAATCTTCGCGCTCTTCTTCTGTCTCTTCATGCCGTACTCCAGCAATTCTTTCTCTCTCACATTCTAACTGATTATGAATATTTTGTTGTGTGCGTGTTTGGGGCAATGTATGATAATCTCGAGCAGCAGTTAGTCGCGCATCACGTTCATCACTCGTTTCAAAAGACCTGTTAGTAGATGTACGAATACGCTGAGAACTCAAGCGTGATTCTGTATGGGTAAACGTTTCCGATTCGCGAGATAATGCATGTCGCTCACGATCAGCGGTCAGTCGCGCATCACGTTCCCCACTTAATTATCCCTAGAGACCTAGAAGCAGATACGATACGATGAGAACTCAAGCGCAATTCTCTATTCGTGAACGCAGTCAGGCATATATTCTTCACTGGTCTCTAGAGACCTGGATGTAGATGCGTAAATACGCTGATAACGCAGGCGTGCTTTGCGATCGGAAGAGGTTTCCACGGAGCAAGTTGCAGCCTGATGTTCTCGAACAGCATCAAGTCTCTCCTGACGCTCTTCGGTAGATTCTTGGGATCTTATGATCCTCAATCTTTTAGCTCCTTTGGAACATTGGGAAAGGTTTGACCTCTTTCTAGGCATGGTTATAGTTTTGTTGTTAAGATACCTGATCAATTAAAATCTAAGTGCTCTGCGTTACCGGGTAGGCTACCGAGTCACGAGGATAATTGGAAAAATAAATTAAACACTCAAATAACATAAGCCCGAAGACATATTTATTCGATAAAATGAGTTTTGGTCAGTAGAGTCAAATTTTCAATGATATACTCGTACCATCGTCATTGAAAATCAGTCCTAAACTGTTACCGCCTTAACCGCGTGGAGGTACTCCCAGTTTTTGCTATTTTATAATTATACAGTGAAATTAGTGATAGCTTTTGCAATAATTTTCACACCAGATGTTTCTGATCTTCGATTTTTTATAAGTCAACAATAAATGCCCATCAGACCGAACAACTTTTGTTAAGACGTCATCATTCCTATATGTGTTATGGTGTAGCTGGACTCTTGGAGTTCCACAACAGGTTTTACAGACCGTCGATTTTTATAAATCAACAGAGAGTGCTTATCAAATTGAACAGCTTTTGCTAAGACGTCATTCCTATATGTGTTATGGTGTAGCTGGGCTCTTGGAGTTCCACAACAGGTGTCCCGGATCTTCGATTTTTATAAGTCAACAGAAGTCATCAGATTGAACAACTTTTGCTAAGACGTCATTTCTATATGTGTTATGGTGTAGCTGGGCTATTGAAGTTTCACGACAGGTGTCCCAGATCTTCAATTTTTATAAATCAACAGAGAGTGCTCATCAGATTGAACAACTTTTGCTAAGACGTCATTCCTATATGTATTATGGTATAACTGGGCTCTTGGAGTTCCACATCAGGTGTTCCAGATCTTCAAATTTATTCCCTCAGCAGAAAATGCTCATCACGTGGAACAATTTTTGCTATGGTGTCATTTTTGTATCTCTTATAGTTTAGCTGGTCTGTTGCGGTTCTACATCAGGTGTTCAGGTTTCCAAGATAAATTATAGCCTATATGTTGCCCAGACATAATATCTATATAACAAAAAAAAAATCATTCAAATCCGTCCAGTACTTCCGAAGATTAGCGTGTACAAACAAACAGACAAACAGACAAACAGACAAACAGACAAACAGACAAACAGACAAACAGACATACTTTTTTTTTTGGATTCGTGTTCTATTATTGTTTCTAAACCCCCTTCAATTATTATTTTTTAAATTTATTCAATGTACAGACACAGCTTTTTTACTCTTTTATTATATGTATATAGATAGATGACGATGGTATATCATTGAAAATTTGACTCTACTGACCAAAACTCATTTTAACGAATAAATATGTCTTCGGGCTTATGTTATTTGAGTGTTTAATTTCCTTTTCCATTTATCTTCGTGACTCGGTAGCCTACCCGGTAACGCAGGGCACTTAGATTTTAATTGATCAGGTATCTTCACAACAAAACTATAACCATGCCTAGAAAGAGGTCAAACCTTTCCCAATGTTCCAAAGGAGCTTAAAGATTGAGGATCATAAGATCCCAAGAATCTACCGAAGAGCGTCAGGAGAGAATTGATGCTGCTCGAGAACATCAGACTGCAACTTGCTCCATGGAAACCTCTTCCGATCGCGAAGCACGCCTGCGTTCTCAGCGAATTTACGCGTCTACATCCAGGGGCCTAATTCTGCTATTTTAATAAATTCGTCACTCCAACACGATTCCATTATCATCCCATTGTCATTTTGCTTAAAGTTCGTAATCTGCTAAATTCACAATGGTCGGTCAATGGTCTCGTAATAAAATTGTGTTTTAATGGCATTGTCGTATTGTCATTATTATAAAACCATTAGTACAAATGGTTTTCGAAATCTACTACTAAATGCGAACATTTATTCATACCAGATTTCATGTACGAGATTAATATTCTATGACATTTCTTTCAATGGAGTGTCAGTGGTTGTTCATTGAGAAGTCATAATGGCACCATTATGATAGTAGAATTAACAAACTTGTTAAAATTTGACAGAACTTGATCATTATGAAATCAATGATCGAATACTCTGACACTATTGTAATAGCAGAATCGAGGCCCTGGTCTCTAGAGACCAGTGAAGAATAGATTCCTGATTGCGTTCACGGATAGAGAATTGCGCCTGAGTTCTCAGCGTATTCGCACCTCTACTAACAGATCTTTTGAAACGAGCGATGAACGTGATGCGCGACTAACTGCTGCTCGAGATTATCATACATTGCCCCAAACACGCACACAACAAAATATTCATAATCTGTTAGAATGTGAGAGAGAAAGAATTGCTGGAGTACGGCATGAAGAGACAGAAGAAGAGCGCAAAGATTTCGACATTCTCTGAACAGAATGTCGATAACATCTGAAGAATAGGGTGTCTCTCAGGGCATGTCGACCTTCCTTGGGTTGATAAGAAACGGAGTTCATTTACGTATACTCCTATGATTGAATACGCCACATATTCCGGAGGTATGGTTCAAGATTATACTTTTTGTGAAGCTGTTAAATGGCAAAAATAACCAAACGGTATGTGTTGCTCAGGTGGGAAAGATCCGTTATTTTCCCGTCCCCGGGCTCTTAGAATTTGACGTTTCAGATCTTCGATTTTGACGAACCCGGTGTCGCTGGCAAAAGCAACAGGATCCGCGTACGAAGTCGCGGGCAGAAGCTAGTTAGGGTAAATAAAAAACAAGACATTATTAAAAAAAAACTCATGTTCTTAATTCTAATCGAATTTGTTTGCTAGTTGCTGGTTTGATTAGAATATCACATTGTGTCGGTATACTGTAGACGTCACCAATAACGCGATATTTTCGAAAGATGTGCGCTAGCATTGTCTTCATCGCCATCATACTGTACAGTCGCCCTGTTAAATAAAGAGAAATGTTAATGTGCTAGAAAATAAAGTCAGTAATTATCCATATTATGTTTTGTATTTCTTCAGCAGTTTCGTCGGCACTTTCAGCCAGCAGAAAACCATGTTCATCATTCTGTACCAATTAGTCGTTCTAGTTTTTACCTATACAGTTTCGTCTTCCAAGGCTAAAGGTGGCGAACGCTTTAGGGTTGTCAGGCAAAGACGTAGGGTCCAGCCATCGCTCCGGCTTGTACTGCTCCGCGTCTGCCCCCCACATGGGGTGACGATTGATTCCATACACCCCTATCAAACAGGTACTTCCAGCTGGTAAAACGTAGTTTTCTGAAATATTAAGAAAATCCATTGTAGTAACGGTCCTTGTGGAAGTAATCATACCAGTTTTTTTTTTGTGTTTTGTGTGTTTCATGATTTTTTTTTGGTTTTTGGTTTGTTGTTGCTTTAGGCATAGGATCTTTTTGAAACGAAGAATACCAAGGTTGATGAATGATGACAAACGCATGAGAAAACATTTTGAGTTTTATTGTGCATTGTTATTCCAAATATTCCATTTAAAATGTACGTTTGCATATCAATAAATTGATGCTGATGAATTTTTGGGAAGAGGGTAACCAAGTAAGGGTGAGTGGGTAGTAGGACAGATGATAATTATGCATACAAGTCAAATGAATGATGTTGTACGTACTTAGTTGTACATCAGATTGAATGCTTCTTGCAACTGTCGGAACTGGAGGGTACAGTCTCAAACTCTCTTTCAAAACTGCTTCTAAATACAGCAACTTGGGTAGGTCTTCTTTTGTGAGATCTCTGTCTTGGTTTCGAAGCACTGTTTGTATCCTGTTTAATAAAACGATGTTCCTTATGATTTTAACTTTGAAACATGGTCAAGGTATAAATAGTCGGCTTCTGAAATTCTTTGTTCAATATTTCCCATTTAATAGAAACTACAGAGTTTGGATTTATCTGCTATTTCCGTAGATGGTTTAAGCCCTACTATACTCACAGGCACAATTATCCGCCCACTTCTATGATTCCTCGCCCTGCTTGCTTATGTTAACTATATGGCTTATTTACTTATGGTTTAAATTAAACACTTATTAATATACCCTTATTTTGTTGCCTTGTGTCATCGACGGTTTTTGGAATTTAGTCCTTGTTTGAGATTATTGCCCTTGCGTTATCGTGCTAACATTTTCTGTTCGTTACTGTTATCTGTGTATTATCAATGGAATATTATGTTATGAATGTTGGTAATAAATACTCTTAGGTTGGTAGCTTTTTTTAAATCTGTTCTGTTCACGCCATCTTTTTCTCTGCACAAATGTAGTAGCTGTGAGCAATGAATCTATTAAAACTATAATTCATTATCAAGAGTTTTACTTAAACAGACACATAATCCTGGTTAAGTAAAACGACACCGGAAACTGTATCGTCAAAAAGTTAATAAAACTGTCGGCGCAACGTTGGTGTCCATTGGCAGGAAGGAAGAAAAATTACTTGCGAAGCAAGGACGGGACGATCAGGAAGATAGCATGCCGATGGAAGAAAATATTAAAATGCCTGGCTTGCACATTAAGCTGGAAGGTGCATCAAATTGGAATATTTGGAAATTCCAATCAGTCATATTACTTCGCAGTCAAGACTTATTGGAAGTAGTAGAAGGAACTTGTATAAAACCTGAGGAGGTGGCAGGTAAGGCAGCATGGGAGAAAAAGGATTCAAAAGCCCAAACATGGCTGGTGACACGAATGTCAGAAAATGCAATGATGCATATAATAACTTGTTCTACGTCTGCTGAAAAGTGGAAGAAATTGGCTAGTGTTTACGGGCAAAAGTCTGAAACGAGCATCCACATCACTCAACAACGTTTCTTTCAATACACATACGAAGAGGGAACTGAAATGTCTACTTTTCTATCTAAAATAGAAGAATTGAAAAACCAGTTGAAGCAGATGGGAGAAGCTATATCAGAAAAATTCGTCATAACAAAAGTGCTTATGTCACCTTCCAGATTGCTATAAGCATTTTGTTTCTGCTTGGGAGTCGGCACCGGACGACAAGCAAACATATGATAATCTCGTGGCTAGATTAATGATAGAAGAGGAGCGGCTGAAACAAAGAGGCGAGGTGGGTCAACAAGTATCGTCGGCTTTCGTTATGAAGAAAGTAAACAAGAATGATATGTTATTGTAAGTGTTTTAAATGTAAAAGGCCGGGACATTTCCAAAGTGAATGTTACAGTAACTTAAATAAACGAAACGGAAATAATTCGGAAAATGACAATAAACAAGTTAAAAAGTGTTATTACGGTAAAAAAACGGGACATATAAAAACTGAGTGTTGGTTCAGAAAGAATAAGGACAAAGACGGTAATGCGTTCGTGATGGTGAATTCAAATGAACAGTTTCAACAATCATATTGGTTAGTGGACACTGGAGCAAGCCAACATATGTGCCGCGACCGTAATTTATTTGCGAAATATTCGCCATTGTCAAATAAATCCGTCGTAGTCGGAAATGGCAGTGTCATTAGTACGCATGGATGCGGGCAGGTGGCGCTTCAAGTTTATGATGGCTACAAATGGATAGACACGACCATAGACAACGTCTTGTACGTTCCAGATTTAAAAATAAATTTATTCTCTGTGAACTGTGTGACAGATAAAGGTTATGTCATGACCGTAAATGAAAACCTGTGTAAATTCTACAAGGGAAATAAAGTGTGTGCGGTAGCGAACCGTAATGGAGATATGTATTATATGAACGTGCGCTACAAATACGAAGAAGTTAACGTGACCCAAGTTAAATCCAGTCTACAAGAATGGCACGAGAAACTAGCACACCAAAACATACAATATGTAAAAACAGTGCTCAAAAACAACAACATCTCTGTGGAGGACGATTCAAACCTGGGGTGTGAAGGCTGCTTGAAAGGCAAAATGCACCGTTTGCCCTTTAGTGCTAGTGAAACGAAGACAACGCGACCTTGCGAAATTATACACGCTGATGTGTGCGGTCCCATGGAGGAACAATCAGTAGGGGGCTCTAAATACTTTTTATTGTTCAAGGATGATTACTCAAACTTTCGAGTGGTCTGTTTTCTTAAAAGGAAGGATGAGGTCAAAGGATGCGTCGAAGATTTTTTAAATAAATCTCGGAATATTACGGGCAACAATATAAAAACATTCAGAAGCGACAATAGGTTAGAGTTTGTTAACAAAGACATGAAAGAAATGTTTCGAAAACGCGGTATTACTCACCAGACTACGGTTGTTTATACCCCTGAGCAAAATGGGAAGGCAGAGCGTGAAAATAGGACTTTAGTCGAGGCGGCAAGGATAATGCTATGTGCTAAAACTTAACCTAAAAATAACAGGTTATGGGCAGAAGCTGTTCATACTGCAGCATATGTGTTGAACAGAACTAGCAAGAGCACTGAAATTGGAAAGACCCCGTATGAGACGTGGACAAACAAACACTTTGACATAAATAACTTGAAAACCTTTGGTACCCCTGTTGTTGTTCATATTCCAAAAGAAAAAAGAAGAAAGTGGGACTCTAAAGGACAGAAAGGAATCATGGTTGGTTATGGAGAAGATGTCAAGGGTTATAGAATATTTTTCCCGGAGAAGAACAATGTTGAAATAAAGAGGGATGTTGTATTCGTAGAAAAGAAACAAGAAGAAGTTGTTATGCTGGAATATGATACTAACACCACAGAGAAGGTCAGTGAAAATAAGGAACAACCCAAATGCAGTAAAGAGAAACCAAATGTAGAAGAGAGACATTCCAATGACAGTGATGGACAAGTAAGCAATAGTGAGGAGCTAAGCAAGGAGATGGAGGATGAGCCTACGGAAAGTGACGATAGTTTATACATACCTTGCTCGAGCGATGAGGGACCAAGTGATGGAGAAGCTGGTGATACATTACCACGCCAAAGAAGTACCCGCGTGAGGAAGCAGACCTAATTTTACACTTGTCATCATGTCTATACGGATGGAAATGAACCTAAAACCTACAAGGAAGCGATGCAAAGGAAAGATACTGATAAATGGCAAGAAGCTGTTGAGAAAGAGCTAGAAACCCTGAAAGAAAACAATACCTGGGACTGGTGTAAGAAACCTGAAAAGTCTGTAAGTAGTAAATGGGTATTTAAAATTAAAAGTACAAATGATGTAGTTCAGTACAAAGCTAGGTTAGTAGCAAGGGGCTTTGAACAAAATGATATAATTGATATGTGTGACATTTATGCTCCTGTTGCAAAATTGGCAACTTTTAGGTTATTTGTCTCAGTAGCTACAAAATTAAATCTACCTATTTTTCAAATGGATGTCACAGGTGCCTTTTTATATGGAGATATTGATGAAACTGTGTATTTAGAATTACCAGAAGGAGCTTATAGCGGTGATAATAAGTTTGTTAAATTAAATAAATCGCTATATGGTTTAAAGAAATCTCCAAAGTATTGGAATGAAAAGATTAACTCTGTAATAATGAAACAAGATTTTATAAGATCTCATAATGATTCTTGCTTATATACAAAGTGTAATGGCAGTTCTAGAACATATGTTTTATTATATGTAGACGACTTGCTAATTTTTGGTAATGATAATTCAGAAATATGTAAACTCAAATCAGTATTAAACAATGAATTTAAAATGAAGGATTTGGGATTGGTGTCAACGTTTTTAGGTAAACATGTTAAACAAGACTTAGAAAAGGGAAAAACTGAATTAAATCAAACAAAATATCTTAAAAGTGTTTTGGAAAAGTTTCAGATGCAAAGTTGTAAAGGAATGGAAAGCTTTGCTTAGTGTGGCGCTAGGTGGCGCTGTGTGTTAATGTCCAGCGATATTTATTTATTTATTTAATGTATACTCCAATGGATGTAAATTTTAATGCTAAAATATTAGATGGAAATAATGATTCTTTGTGTGACAAAAATATTGAAAAAGAATGTAGGAAAATAATAGGTTGTTTGTCTTATGCTGTATCAGGAACAAGACCCGATATTTGTGTAGCTTTGTCTATTTTAAGTAGATTTCAAAATAAAGCAAACAGTGCCCTGTTGTCAGCACTTAAAAGATTATTGAGATATGTAAAAAAAACTATTGATTATAAATTGGTATATAAGTGTAATGATGACATGTTGGTGGGATACTGTGATGCAAATTGGGGTGGAGATTTGCAAGATAGGAAATCCACAACAGGATTTTGTTTTATGTTTGCTAATTGCTTAGTTTCATGGTGCTCAAAGAAACAAGCCAGTGTCAGTTTATCGTCTACAGAATCCGAATATATAGCAATCAGTATGGCCGCAAGTGAAGCCTGCTAGTTTATTAATGTGTTGAAAGATTTTGATATTGCTACTAGATGTCCTGTTAAAATGTATAGTGACAATCAGAGTGCCATTATGGTTGCTAATACTGATAGCACCAAACGACTGAAACATATTGATATTCGTTTCCATTTTATTAAGGAACAGATTAAGAAAGGAAAATTGTTATTGAAGTATATTAAAACAGAAGATCAGACAGCTGATATGTTCACAAAGGCGTTAAACAAAACTTTGTTACTTAGATTTATAAATAAGTGTGGTTTAAGTGAGTAATTAAAGTATTTAAAATAAATAAGTAATATTACATTGAGGGGGGGTGTTATCTGTGTAATATCAATGGAATATTATGTTATGAATGTTGGTAATAAATACTCTTAGGTTGGTAGCTTTTTTTAAATCTGTTCTGTTCACGCCATCTTTTTCTCTGCACAAATGTAGTAGCTGTGTTATAATGAATCTATTAGAACTATAATTCATTATCAAGAGTTTTACATAAAATAACAGTTACTGCTATAGTGTGTGAACATGGTTTAATTTGAGTTTGTAGTGTTCGTTTATTGTTTGTGATTGTAAAAAATGCAACTCGATGCAACTCGTCTAGCTAAGGCAGTGGCTTTAGCTGACACTGGTTACAGCCAACTTCGCATCGCTCGTACCTTGACCCACGGTAAGGGATATCAGACGATTTTGGGAAATAGGCTCACACACCCGCAGGCCAGTTTAAAGCCTTTATCCATGCACTTCAATAACGTGTTGAGAAATCGTACGAGTATTTGCCTCGCTACTGAAGTTTGTACGCAACTTTTTGAGGTGAGAAATGTCAGTGTAAGTGAACTAACCATAATAAGAATACTGGCAGAAAGAAATCGCCCAAATGAAAGGTTTGCTCGGTGCGCTATAACCGAATCAGTGGGTTATCAGGGAGGTTATGTATTGGTTTGGGGAGGTATCTCTTACCAGGCTCGTACCGATCCTGTTGTGTTCTATAGAGGCAGTGTAAACGCCCAAAGATACGTGGAGGAAGTTGTTCAAGACCATGTCATACCTTTCGTAAAAATTTCATATTTATGCATTACAATGAACTTTGACATACCGCAAGCATCGTCGCTGAATACCTTAAGAGCGTACAGAATGAGAGCTAAAATTCAAATTTTGCCCCCGCTTCCTCAGGCTAGATAGTTCTATCTCGCTCGCACTATCAACAAGATTTTTTTAGGGTGAACTACACTATTGATGGAACGATGACAAATATTCATCACCTGCCTGGCCTTTTCCAAATATGTGGAGGCAGCTGAATAAAAGTATTTTATATGGAGCAATTGCCTATCTGCCCTCCAAAATCCAGTTAATACTGGGTAATACGATACCTCTTACTTAGACTGGCTGACAGACTTTCAGGCCACTGACTACCTGTAACGACTGTCAAAGATCTACAAATGACAGACAGCAGATTTCCGAGGCACGTAGGAAACTCGGTATGTAATAGGTGGTCACCCACTTAAGGACACTCCTCATCGATAGCTGGTGTCAATACAAACAAGTTTTTTCTGAGACAAAATCTTCTACAGCGTCACTTTTTCGAGATTTAAGCTATCAAAGCTTGTGCTTATAGCAATCACAACGCAATATATTTCGAAAACGTGTCACTATAGAACATTTTGCGTAATACAAAACTTGTTTGTATTTATACCAGCTATGGATTAATATAGGTTTTATATTATGCGTGGCCGCTACTTAAATAAAAATGGTTGTCTGTAAAGTCGGTTTAACGGACGATAATTTTACGTGATATTGTAATTTTTCATGATATTCGTGAATTTAACATTAAGAACAAAATTTCTTACACCTTTTCACCCACTTAAGGATTGAAATTCTAACAACACCGTTGCGTTAGTTCCAATCATACGCCCTTTTTTTTCGGGTGGGAAATCATCAAATGACTCCTCCTGCTCTGGGCAGAGCGGAAGGGAGTCCCAGACTTTGATTAAAACCCATCCATGTTCCTTCTTAGCCCTTTGTGTTCCAGGGCCATGTTATCTCTTTCGAACAGTCCCACGGCCCCGGCAGGAATCGGCTCTTGTGGACCCCTTCCTTAAGCTGACATCTGAACGCGCGACACCTCATGTTGCCATAAGACAGATGGATGGTAAGCTAGCCCATAGCTCACCATCCACAGGCCCGCGCCTACAGTGGACGGGGGCTACTACGTGGCCCACAACGCTCGGTGTGTTTCCTGCGGCGGCTGAGAAGTGAGGTTCTCTCCCACTCACGTTCCACTACCTCCTTTGCTAGCATGACTGGAGGTAACGGCTTCCCATTCCAGCTCGCTCCAGACCATGAATTGGACCACGACCGGACGCGAGAGATCGCCGCCGCCGATTGCCGCTACGAGGACACGGCGGTGCTCCGCCCAAGCGGGGCAAACATCCACTGTGTGCTCCACTGTGTCCGCCGGTCGATCCTCGCAGTGGTGACACCGGGGCGTTTCCTCCCGCCCGGTTGGATGCAGGAACTTCCCGAAACCACCATGACCGTTGAAGACCTGCGTCAGGCGGAAGGCACTATTTTGGCGTTGTGGTCGCTACTAGCACAACTTTGATAGCTTAAATCACGGAAACGTGACGCTGTAGAAGATTTTATCTCAGAAAAAACTTGTTTGTTTTGATGCCAGCTATCGATTGATACATGCTTTATTCGTGTCTGATCAAATCAAAGTTGTGCTGAAGATGTTATCAGTGATTGTATTTTAACTTCGATAGCTCTCATCTCGGAAATGTGAAAGTTTAGAACGTTTTAATTTGTGCAAAAATTGTTTGCATTGATGCTAGCTATCGATTGATAGACGTTTTATGCGTGTCTGATCAAATCAAAGTTGCGCTGAAGATTCCATCGGTGAATGCACTTAAACTATGATAGCTCATTATCTCGGAAACGTGACACTTTAGAAGATTTTCCCTAATACAAAGTTGTTTGTATTGATACCAGCTATCGATTCATAAAGGTCCTATGCGTGGCTGCTACTATTAAAAAAAAATCCGGCCAAAAAAATCTCAATTAATCTGGATATACAGTTTGGTGTTTCAGCTTCATATCTATCATCTTCATCTTAAATTCAACTACACCATTAGATACATAAGGGTTCATAAAATTAATTACACCAAGTGAGGACCGTGGTGCACCACGCGGGATGGAGGGGTGTGAGTGTGACTACAATTTGGACGAAAAATGTAATTCCTTTGATTTATAATAAACTTGACTAAAACATCTATTCGGGTTAATGATAAAGATCATAATGGTTAATTTTTCAAAATTTTAAGTTCTCAGGCAAAAGTACGAAAGCGTTTGGAACTTTTTTCCACCATTTTTATTTTTTTCAAAGTAGCGGGCACGCATACGACCTATATTAATCCATAGCTGATATCAATACAAACAAGTTTTGTATGAGACAAAATGTCCTAGTGTCATGTTTCCTAGATGTGAGCTATCAGAGTTAAAGTCAATTCACTGATGGAATCTTCAGCACAACTTTGATTTGATTAGACACGCATAAAACACGTATAAATCGATAGCTGGCTTCAATACAAACAAGTTTTGTCGAGACAAAATGTTCTAAAACGTCAAGTTTCCGAAATATATGGCATTGTGATCGCTAGTTCGCCACCAGCACAACTTTGATAGCTTCTTAAATCTCGGAAACGTGACGCTTTAGAAGTTTTTGTCTCGTACATAACTTATTTGATTGATACCAGCTATCGATTATTATAGGTCTTGTGCGTAGCCGCTACTTTAAAAAAAAAATCAAAATGGCGAAAGAATATCCGGCCAAATAGTTCAAACCCCTTAGCACGGGTTAAGTCACGTGCTACTTTATTATAATTTTTAATAAAATGTTTTTCTTGCGAAAAATAAATTTATTTATACAAATATCTCTCTCGATAACAGGCACGTTTACCTACTGAATTTTTTGACGTTGACATAAGATTTCGATTTCAAACCATTTCAAACTTTATTTTATCAATGAAAACTACAATGTTTTGGAAAAATAAAAACACGGGTGCTATATTTTTTAATCTAAACTTCATGTTTCATAAATAAGTAATTTCTTTAGAACATAAATCGGTGTCAATCGGGTTTTCTGCGCGAATACAAAGAAATACATCCCCCACGTCTGAAGGCCGAGGCCGCACTGACAATTTGTGCATCGGGGTCCTAGCGAGTGCCGGGGGGCAGGGCGGTCCTAGCTGTGACTGGTTAGAAAGCTTTAAATTTTAGAGAAAAGGCTATTACGATGATATTAAAGCGTTTAAAAAAAAAAAGAAAACGTATGAACGTTATAATTATATTTTTCGACTATCCTGAAAAGTTTCATGACCTAATTTAATGTTTTTGAATATTTACTTTTCGTTTAATAATGGCGTGTTAATGAAAGGAGTATCCGGAAAAGAAGATTTACTGAAGGCCAGAGAGATCAATTTTGTAAAACGGCTGGCTGATTCCGCTCCCTCATTTCGGCCCACAATCTGGGCTCGTTTCTAATTGTTGTATTATTAAGGCGATGGCTTACAATAACTCAAATTAATAGCAGCCGCTAGTCTGTGATTTATGTTGCTACTTGTACAAAAAGGTTTGAGTGATATGCAAAAGTCAGGAGTCGGTTCTATTGTATTTGTGTTTGGAGATAAACTTTTTGCTATCCCGACATCCTGAGTAGCAGTAGTTTGGTTGAAATATAGCACCGAACTACCGATACTCTTTAGTAGCAACCAACGACCATACAGCCGTTGGTAGCAACAGTTTGGTTTGTAATATTACCTTCGGCATACGCTCCTTATGGCCAGCTAACAAAGTTTTTCGAGACATAAGGAAATTTATAACCTGCTACGATTCCATGACACGCGGTCGCTTCGCTCGCATATTAAATAACACTCTTTGACTTCTGTCCCTGAAGTGCTGGGCCTCCGCCGGCCCGGTAGCCGTGCCGCCCTAGAATTAAAAACTATAACACGGTGGTATCGTTAAACTTTAAGTAACCCACCGTACCACCAGGGGTACGGCCAAGGGTACGGTGGGTCTGTATCCGGTCTGTATTAATATTACAAACCGAACTGTTGCTACTAAAGAATAGTGGTAGTTCGGTGCTATATTTCAACCAAACTAATACTACTGAAAAGTTGCACTAGTTCAACCGGACTAACAACCGGTTTAATATTATTAAAGGAGTTGTGATGGTATCGCACGATGACAATCCGTAGCAACGCATTTGGTACAAGAAAACTTGACACTGACAAGTAATGTTTAGGTATAGTATGAAGACTTAGATTTGAAATTTATTTTAGAGGTAACTTTGAGGTAGTTTTCTATCGAGAAAATTTTATGGAATCGTGTTTCCGAAACGTATGAACCTTAGAAGCAGTCCTCAACTTTGCCATATATTAATCCCAAGGTGAATGCTTTAGTTATATTAACACGAGACCGGTTCAAAAACCACGATTTTGGGTTATACGGGCCCTTAAGAGGCCTGCGGAGCATGCGTTTTTCATACAAACGTAATACCAAAATAATTTGTTAATCAAACATATTATTAAGGTAGTGTGTATTTATTTCGATTGTATTTCAGAATATATAGGTTCCCCAACACATATTTTGCATGGATACTGATTTAAACAAGAGTTATGAGAAAAATGAAATTTTCTATAGAAATTTTAAATTCCTCATAACTCGCCTTTATATTTGTCCTTTCAAAATATTTGTTTGGGAACATAGATATTCTGTAATCCAATCGAAATAAATACACACTACCTTAAGAATAATGTTTGATTTTCATATTATTTTGGTATTACGTTTGTATGAAAAACGCATGCTCCGCCGGCCCCTAAGTTTACCATGGCCAGCACGCGGTCACGAACTTAACCCAATTGAGCACTTTTGGGACAACCTTAAAAGACGTGTTCGAGCAAGAGTACCAGCCCCTACGACCCTAGGAGAGCTCAAGATGGCTGAGGTAGAGTAGTGGCTCAATAAACGTCAATCAAATGTCCAAGATATCATGGATGGATTGCCAAACCGACTCCAGGAAGTCATTAGAGCCCGAGGAGGCAACACCCATTATAATTTTTTTGTTGTCTTTAATGGGACTACTATCTAGGGTTTCGTACCACAAAAGGTTAAGAAAAACCCTTATAAGATCAGTTTCTTGTCTGTCTGTCTGTCGGTGTGTCTGTCCGTCTTTTTGTCACTCTGTCTGCCTGTCCATCTGTCACTACCGATTTTCTCATGAACGGGTGGAGCTAGAAAGTTGAAATTTTATATCAGATACTGAGGTCTATAATAATCCTTATGAGGTGTATAAAAATCAATTTCGCGAGTCAACACAATAAAAAGATATATGGGCCAATTTAGATTTTCGCGAAAACTTGTAAGTACCAACATTTTCCATAATGTACAACTTTTTTTTTTTTTATTTGAAACCAAAATTGACAGCTCCTAGGTCAACCAGAAGTACCCTATAGGTTTTGGGTCGAAAACCTGTATGGTAGTTTCCGGTGACCTGTAATCATAAAATTTGGCGAGAAGCAATATCTTACAGCACATGTAATAGAAAGAAAAACTGAAATCCGATGTAGCTTAGAAACAAAAAAAAAGCTATTTACTCTGGTCAAAATAGACATTTAGGGCTACATTGATTCACTGCGAGGATCGACCGGAGGACACGGTGGAGCACACGGTGGAGGTCTGCCCTGCGTGGGCGGAGCACCGCCGTGTCCTCGTAGAGGCAATCGGCGGCGGCGACCTCTCGCGTCCGGCCCTGGTTCAATCCATGGTCCGCAGCGAGACGGAATGGGAAGCCGTCACCTCCTTCTGCGAAACAGTCATGCTAGCGAAGAAGGTGGCGGAACGAGAGAGGGAGAGAGCCTCTCGCTCCTATGGGCTAGCTAGCCGTCCGTCCACAGGCCCGCGTCAATGGCGCGTTCGTGTTCCACGCGCGACTCAAAGAGATGTCAGCATAAGGGGAGGGGCCCGCAAGGGCCGAAGCCTGCCGGGGTTGCGGGCCTGTTCGAAAGAGATACCGCGGCCCCGGAACAAAGCGCGAGGAAGGAAAATGGATGGGTTTTAGTCAGTAAAAGTCTGACACTCCCTCCCGCTCCGCCCAGAGTGGGAGAAGTCATTTGATGATTTTCCATCCTAAAAAAAAAAAAAAAACTGGGTAGTACAGATTTTCCGATGATAGAGACAGATCTTACATGATCTGATCGACCAGGATCCGGCGCATTACGTCAAACAGCTAACATCACATAGCGGTAACAAGAAAATCTGCAATAAGGAAGACGTACATCGGAAAACCTGTACTACCCAGTTTTATTAAAATACTACCTTCTCATGAACAATCGTTATTTTCTGGTCATTCACTTACTAAAACAGGTTATTGTGGTACCATTTGAGAAATCTAATTAAAAATCAATGTTGGTTCTGTAATTTGCACGACAAAAGTAATACATTTATTTTGAGAAACCGGCCTCGAAAAACAAGAAAACTATCAAGAAATTTTCAGAAGATGACTTTTATGTCACCTATTTTTCAAAGGCAGATGTACTGTTTTGAAAAATTGTTTTTCGGAGGATACATTCGTTCATGAGCTATCAGAAAAGTATCAGTTTAATATCCTGAATGGCGTAAATTTCTCACAATCGGCACTTTATGGTGTAAAGGTGGAACATTTCAAGGAAAACTTCGATTACAACTTTTTCAACTTTTTGAATCGTTATATCTCAAAAACGGTGGCTTTTAGGAAAAAAGTAGTGAAACATTTTTAAAGATAATTGTCTGATCTGCAATTTAGGTCTGAGCTAATCTTATGATAAAACTTACCGTTTTGCTGAAAATCGCGAAAAACCCGTTTTTGTGACCTTTGACCCCGCGTAATTTTTTTTGCTGTATACGATATGGAGTGGCTGGACGACCCTGTTGCGGCGCTACGGGACCCTGGCCATCTAACTTTAGTTCCCGCTACCTACGTCTGGAAGACCTGCAGGACAGTAGTGTTCTATAGGCGGTTCTAACCTACTCGCGTGCTCGATATCAGACCCTCACCCGGCTCAACCGGCTTGTAATTATCTAGTCTTTATAATAAAACTAATTTTGTAACGTATGTTTTTATTTAACTTCTACCTTCCGTTAGGCACTACCTAACGCATCTAACTTTGTAGTTCCACCACTAACGTGGACTACAACTCACTCAATAATAAAAACGTTACAGTGGTTTTAATATCGGAAGGACAGCAGTGTTCTTTAGGTGGAAAAAACACACGCGCGCGCCATATTAAAACCACTTAACAAAAAACGTTACAGTGGCCTATCGATGAGGACTTTTCACATTTCCTTTATAATAGTGTATTGAACCATCCTACCAAATTTTCAGCCTAGTCGGAATTTATGTAACCTCACCCCTGTTTTTTAGTCTAATTTGACCGGACTAATTATATTATTACAACCTTATTATTTACGGTTGCACAATCGTTTCAAAGGATCAAACAGTGAAGTTTAGTTTTTCCTTTAACTAGTTTATACGGAACCCTCGGTGCACGCGTCCAACTCGCTCTTGGTCGGTTTTTTTTATAAAATTGAAGTAGTAAAGTTTTTATCAAAACTTTTCAAAATACACAAAAAGTGGTCTATATATTATGATTCCTGCAAATTGAAAGAAATACAAAGTGGGTGGTTAATTGTGCCTGTGAGCGTACTCAAATTAAAAAATATGCATGGTGGAATTTTTCAATGCCACTTGGAGGGAAAGTACTCGAAATACTAGAGATAGCAAATACTCAAAGGAAACTTTCCTTAATTTTTAAAAAGCAACAAATCTGCATTCACAGATTTTCGAAAATCACTCCATCACGATCACTCCATCATCACCATAATTTCAGCAAAAAGACGTCCACTGCTGGACGAAGTGCCACATTGACCGGTGCCATGCGACTGGCATCCAGCGGATTCCCGCAACATTCACCAGGTCATCGGTACACCTGGTGGGTGGACACGATGTACTAACACACCTCCATCACTTGATCAAACGAAACAGTTTATCAATTATTTTTCAAACTTACTCCTTATAAATTCGTTCTTGCATATCAGGATACGTTCCCATCAGTAATAAAGTGTATGTTATTGCAGTGGCCGTCGTGTCGTAAGCGGCTGCGACAACAGTGTCCACGTGGTTCCTGATCTCATCATCTGTAAAGGCATCCTGTTTATCCGCTAAGTCAAGTAGTTGATCCAGGAGTGGCTTGTATTTGTCTGAAATTAATTATTACAATGTTTTTATTTAAGAATGTGTAATTAATTTATAGTTTATTTTCACGTTTGTGAGTCAATAGGCACATTTTTCCAAATTCATGATTTTTACATCCTGGATTAAATTATTTCGATCGGCGTACACAAGTCATTACTGTTATTAAGGAAAATTTTCTGTCCAGGTCCTCTCTCGGCTGCTGGACTGTTCTGAAGAGATACCATGGCCTGGGACGGAACATTAAGGGCGAGGAAGGAACATGAATGGGTTTGGGTTTTAATCAGTAAAAGTCTGACTCTCCCCCCTCCCCCGCTCCGCACCCAGAGTGGCATTAGTCATTTGATTTTCCATCCGAAAAAAAGAAAACAAAAAAGGGGCCAAGTGTGAGTCGAACTCGCCCATGAGGGTTCCGTAGCAGATTGAATGAAAGGTAAATTGCTGCTTACAATAATTTATGACGTATTAAAAAAAAACTACTTGCTAGATCTCGTTCAAACCAATTTTCGGTGGAAGTTTACATGGTAGGTAATGTACATCATATATTTTTTTTAGTTTTATCATTCTCTTATTTTAGAAGTTACAGGCCCCCCCCCCCCTGTAACTTCTGTACGGTTTACGTACATTCCGTCATGCTGCAAACGCAGCAACCTACTTTTCTCTTTGGTATTTAAAACAATGTTTAATATGATTTTAAGTTAGTTGACAAATTACATACTTACGCGAACACCGCGGATTAGCATCCAACCCACTTTTACTTTGTTGTGATCGGTACTCTAATAAACCTTTAGTGTTACCATATCTGTGTGTGTTTACATCAACTCGCCTAACTCCGAGTACTGACTTACCACTTCTTACTTAAAACTACAAGTGTAAGGTACCAACTACTGCGGGACCTTACATTTAATGGTCCTTCGAGTATTTCACAGTTTGGGGTCGAATCGGCTTGGCTGGCCTTCCACAAGCGGATCTCACCAGTCAAGTTGAGAAAGCGCGCATATTCGTAAAAAGAGTACAAGAGCTCTGAGCAATCAACGAAGAGGGGATACTTTGGAACTTCTTCGTGAATCAAGCGGAAAACAAGACTCAACTGCGGCAACAAGCCAACTACTACTACGACTACTGCTACTACAGCTTCCGGACTACAACGTGAACTGCGGGTAATCCGAGGTCTACAACCTAGAAGACACCGAACTACGTGTTCTTCGATACCATTACTCTACTACTGCAGCTTCCGGACTACGACGTGAACTGCGGGTAATCCGAGGCCTACAAACTAGAAGACACCGAACTACGTGTTCTTCAATACCTACTTTACTACTACATCTTACTACTACTACTACTTTCGATTACCGAAACGACTACATCAAGATGAGCGAAATCACTGTACAAAACGAAGTCTTCGAGTCAATCAAACGTCTCTGTACTAACTACCAAAAGGACAGCGCGTCTCGGAAAGGAAAGGAGTACCTGACTCAAAGGTTAGTGTCATTGGAAAACCTCTGGCAAGACTTTGGCAATAGACACAATGTATTACTGGAACGAGAAGACAAAGAAAACCAATATTTTACTGGGAACATTTATGAAAAGACGAAACATATGTATGAATCCACCAGGATTGATATACTGCAGCGGTTGTTGGTCTGGGAAGGAAAGCAGGCTGAAGTTGTCATTCCTCATCCTACGGGAGTAGATACCAAGACCAAGGAACTGCTTGATCGACAAGAATGTCACATTAAAGCACTAGAACGGGCGATGTCCAAAATAGAAATTGACTCCATAACTGAAAAATGGGAGTTAGAGGATCACCTGAGCGTCCTGAAAACCAAGTGGGACACTGTAGAGAAATGTCACTGGGAGCTAGAAGCTATTTTGAAAGGGTCAAACGAAATATACAACGACTTGTTCGCCAACAAAGAACGTCAGTACGATGTCATGAAAAGATCTCTCAACTCGAAACTATGGACAAGCGTAAACCACCAAAACTATGCACCGAGGATTCAACTACCGGAATTCACTGGAAACTACAGTCAGTGGATTACGTTCAAGGATATGTTTCTGGAGACAATCCACAACAATGCAAATTCTTCGAAAGCGCAGAAAATGCAACACTTAAAATCTAAGCTTAAAGGAGAGCCGGAACGATTAGTTCAACATTTGGTCGGCGCTGAAAACTATGAAACTTGTTGGGATATTCTTATTCAGCGATACGACAACAAGAGACTCCAATTTACGAACTTGATGAATACTTTGATGGAGTTACCATCCATCCAGCAGGTCAATGCTGCTGTCTTGAAGAGAATGCATGACGTAATCAACGAATGCATGAATGGCCTACATAACATCGGTCTAAATACATCAAGCTGGGATCCAATAATCGTGTACTTGATGGCACAGAAGTTGGACTCAACATCATATACTGAATACACTAGAGAATTAGAGCATCCAAAGCAAGTCCCGGAGCTGAGTGAATTTTTGGGGTTCTTGGAGACCAAATTCATGGCGTTGGAAGCAGCAAAGGGTTACCAAAAAGATGCATCTAACCAACATAAACAAATATTCAGCAACAAAACGAAATTTAACTCCAATAAACCATCATATGAACCACATAGAAAAGAAGCATCAAGAATATACCATGCGTCATACGGTAAATGCCTTCTGTGCAGCGGTTTTCACGTGATCATGCAGTGTCCAAAGTTCATTGAAATGGACACACGGCAACGGAATGACACAGTAAGGAAATTACAAATATGCAAAAACTGTTTGTATAAGCATGGAGACACAGAATGCACGTCGAACAAAACTTGCAAAGAGTGCAATAAACCACATCATACGATGTTACACTATTCAGCGCAAAAACTGTCGCCAAGTTCCAATATGAACAATATGGGTCAACGTTCTCAACAACGGGAACATCAACCTTCAACATCAACAAACCAACACAGTTCGAACCACTTATCGAACAACTACATTATGGAAATATTACTTACTACAGTAGAACTTCAAGTAAAGACATCAACAGGAGACTTTATAACGTTACGAGCTTTACTGGACCAAGGATCTCAAGTAAACCTCATCACGGAGAACGCGGCTCAACGACTGAAACTACCTAGAAAAAGGATGAACGCTACAATTTCCGGCGTGGGTACGATTTCGGGAGATTGTCAAGGACGACTAGAATTAGAGTGTAAATCAAGATGCACTGACTTTGCATTTTCAGTCAGCACTCTAATAATGAAAAGGATCACGAACAACTTACCTAACAAAACATTTAAAAAAGAAAACTGGCCTCAGCTACAAGGTCTGAAACTAGCGGATCCTGACTTCAACTTATCAAGGAGCGTGGATTTGCTGCTGGGAGCGGATATCTATTCGCAAGTTATATTAGAGGGGGTCCTAAAGGGAGATGCCCAAACACCGACAGCTCAGCAAACCCGTTTAGGATGGATCTTATGCGGCAAGCTAGAATCTTTTAACTGCCATGTCGCTCTTGTCGACCTGAACGACTTAAAGAGATTCTGGGAGACAGAAGACATCATTCAAAATACTGAGGACACATCTAAAGACGACTGGTGCGAAAACTACTACAAAATGACTACTGAAAGAGATCGCGACGGAAAATACATTGTAAAGATGCCACTGATTCCTCGTTATGAAGAAAAATTGGGAAACTCAAAGTCGATCGCAATCTCTCAATTCATACAACTGGAAAGAAAATTCGACAGAAACCCTAAACTTGCATCAATGTACAAAGATTTCATCCGCGAGTACATTGATTTAGGTCACATGAAGCTTTCAAACACGACACCCGCCAAAGATGCAATCTTCTTACCGCATCATGGAGTACTGAGAGAACAATCAACAACAACAAAACTACGAGCTGTTTTTAATGCTTCCCAGAAGACCATGGGTGGATGTAGCCTAAATGACGTAATGGAAAAAGGTCCTAATCTGCAAAAGGACATCCAAGCATTGATATTACAATGGCGTGGCTATAAATACGTCTACACAGCGGACATTGAAAAAATGTACCGTTCCATATGGTGTCATCCGGATCAACAACATCTACAGAAGATCATATGGAGAAAGCAACCAAAAGACAATCTACAAGAATATCAACTGCAAACATTAACATATGGGACAAAAAGTGCTCCATGGCTAGCAATGCGAACACTCAAACAGCTTGCTATCGATGACGGCCACAAATACCCAAAGGCCGCTGAAATATTGCTAAATCAGTTCTACGTCGATGACCTAATCAGCGGCCACAACTCTACAAAACAAGCAAAGGAAATTCAAACATCGATCATAAAACTACTGAAGGGAGGCGGAATGAATCTGCGAAAATGGTCAAGCAACGATCCTGAGCTTCTACGACACTTAGACGAAGATCAAATATCGAAAAGTACATTTGATTTTAGAGGCGACGAATCAATGAAAACGTTGGGGTTGAGTTGGAATCCAAAAGATGACGTTTTCATATTCAACTGGTCCATAGACGACTACAACAATGAACCACTAACTAAAAGAAACCTGCTATCACAAATATCCAAACTATACGACCCCTTGGGTTGGCTGGCGCCTATAACTGTGTCAGCTAAACTACTATTCCAAAGGGTGTGGCTAACTAAAATAAACTGGGATGCTGAACTACCTACTGAGTTACAAGACGAATGGCGGCATCTAAACAAAGAACTACATCTAATTAAAAACATTAAAATAAACAGATGGATTGGCAGTACGCAGAAAAATATCCAACTACATGGATTTTGTGACGCAAGCGAAAAGGCATACGCTTGCGTCATATACAGCCGAGTAATCAACGAAAAGGGCGACCCAAGGATCACATTACTAGTATCAAAAACTAGGGTAGTGCCGATTACTCAAAAAACTTCATTGCCCAGACTTGAGCTATGCGGAGCACTACTACTCTCCCAACTCATGGAAAAAGTGAAGAAATCACTAACGGAGCATGAGATATCAGCTTATGGTTGGTGTGACTCCAAGGTGGTCCTAGCTTGGATTCAGGGAGACCTCTCAAGATGGGAAAGATACGTAGCTAACAGAGTGGGGAAAATAAAAGACGTAATTCCACCTCAACAATGGTGTTATGTACGATCGGAACTTAATCCAGCTGACTGCGCTTCGAGAGGCTTGCTACCGAGCAAAGTAGTCAAGTTCAACTTATGGTGGAACGGACCTATGTTTCTGAAAAACTTTGCAGAAACAGAAACACCTCATAATGTGAATTGCCACTTTACTACAAGCGAAGCAAACCGGGTCGAACCCAATGACGTCAGTTCGAAAAACTACAACACTGAAAATATTGTTTACAAGTTGTTGAAGAACCACAGTTCGCTGACTTCAGTAATAAGAATTACTGCTCGAATTGTGCGATATATTGCATCACTAAAGCAAAAATTACGACCAAGCGCTACTTACCTAACAACAACTGACCTACAACACGCAGCAGAATATATAATAAAATATGTTCAACAAAGCGAGTTTGCGCAAGAACACAAACAGTTGAAACAAAATAAAACTGTGTCACCAAAAAGCAACATTTACAAACTCAAACCTTATCTGGATAGCAAGGGAATCATTCGCGTAGGCGGAAGACTACAGCACTCTGATCTTCCTGCAAATATGAAGAATCCCGCAGTGGTACCATACTCCAGCCGCTTCACTGAACTACTGATCGACCAAGCACATTCGATGACGCTTCATGGAGGAGCCCGTCTGACCCTTACTTACATACGGCAACGATACTGGATAGTCTCTGGAAATCGGGCGGTAAAGGGAAGAATACGACGCTGTGTGAAATGTCATCGTTACAATTCTACGGACAATGCTCAACTAATGGCCGATCTGCCAAAACAAAGAGTAACACCAAGCCGTCCATTCACTCACACTGGTGTTGACTTTACTGGTCACGTAGACGTGAAACTTAACAAAGGAAGAGGAGTGAAGACCTCAAAAGCATACATCGCGGTCTTCGTCTGTATGGCTACGAAAGCTGTACATATCGAATTAGTCTCAGAACTAAGCACGGAAGCGTTTATTGCGGCCCTTCAGAGAATGTGCGCGAGGCGCGGAACGCCTGCTCACATGTACTCAGACAACGGCACGAACTTCGTTGGAGCATCCAAAGTACTGAGAGAGGATTTCAGTAACTTCAAGAAGCTACTCTCTCCTGAGTTCTTTGACGAGATTGGGAAACTAGAAATTCATTGGCACTTCAACGCCCCTGCTTGGCCTAGTGCGGGGGGGATATTCGAAGCAGCCGTCAAATCATTAAAACACCACTTGAAGCGGGTACTTGGGGATCAAAAACTAACCTGGGAAGAATTCACTACGTTACTAGCGAAAATAGAAGCCTGCCTAAACTCGAGGCCTCTATGTCAGCTAACAGAAGATCCGGAAGAATTTTACAGCACTCTCACTCCTGGCCACTTTCTAACTGGCAGTGCTACGTTGTCTCTACCTCAACCGGAGCCTGACAACAGAAAGATGGATCTGAGAAAACGTTGGCAACTAACGGAGCACATGCTGGATCAATTCTGGAAAGCTTGGTCCAATGACTACCTGAACACCTTACAGTCTAGAAGCAAGTGGAACAGAACTGTACAAAACCTCAAACTAAACGACGTGGTCCTAATCAAGGAAACAAACTTACCTCCTGGCAAATGGGCCATGGGACGAGTGATGGAAACTCATCCCGGTAAGGATGGTCTAGTACGAGTGGCCACCCTTAAAACAAAAACTGGAGTGATAAAACGACCCACTGTTAAACTAACTCCATTACCACAGCAAGAAACACTGCTACCTACCGAAGAAACAACAAATAACAAAAGAGAAGAAGATACAATAACTGAAAACCAAAGAAGAAAAAGGAGCACGCGAACCAACAAGTACAGTTTCCTGACTTTCGCTCTTATAACTTTAATAGGAATGTTAGGAACTGCACAATCGTCACCAGTAACAAACAACTATAAGGTGACCTTTATAACCAACAATCAACCTATTTATTTCGATGAAGCCGGAAAACTGCAACTTATACATGATGAATGGACTCTACTGATCTATTACAACCTAACGTCCTACTGGCAAGCTGCGAATAACATGAACGACTACATAAACCAAATTGATAAACTCTGTCAAAGAATCGCGCACGAGTTCACACCATGCGAAGCAGTTGTCAGACACCTACGTCATGAAATGCATCACCTTGAGAATTATAACACTATGTTACTTTCTCAGCATTCGCGACAAAAACGAGGCTACTTTGAAGGAATCTGAAAATTAGCCAGAACACTTTTCGGGGTTTTGGATGAAGACTTTGCGCAAAGGTACGAGAAGGACATCCAAAACTTGCAAATCAACGATAATTACTTGTTACAGTTGATGAAGAATCAAACTTTGATCATAGAGGCTGAAAACAATGTAATTAAAAACAATACGGAATTTATGGACAAACAATTTCACGCAATACAAACCTACATAAATCAGACTTGCAACATAATCACAAAAATTGAGAACAGAGCACAAATTTTATACACAGCAAATGACGTGAATTCTGCCGCTTTATCATCAACTTTAATTTTGAGCGACTTGCATAGAATTCAAGAAATGCTAATGAACGCTCTCGCCAACATTTATCGAGGTCATTTGGATACACACTTGTTTCCTGCATCTCAAATAATAGAACAGCTGAACATCATCTCTGGAAAACTTCCACAGGGACTAGCCTTACCGATAAAGGACATACAAAAAGATTTCCGTGACATCTACGAACTAATCCATGTCAAGGCTCGGATTACAAACAACTTTCTACTTTTCGAATTGCATATTCCACTTTTGAGCGATGAGGACTACAAAATATACCGGGTAATACCTATACCATTCCAGAAACAAGGACAATTGAGAATCGTGCAGCCTTTCTCCAATTATATCGCCATAAACTTCGTGAAAAATTCGTACATCACTATGGAAGAGCAAGACATGCGCCAATGCACGCCATACGGAGAAGACGAGTACACATGCATTTCACGTCAGCCGGTATTTAGCTTACAAGACAAGGACGCACCTTGCGAGGCCAAGGTATTCAGTCAACAAACTTCATTATCCTGTGTCATCAATGACGTAACTTGCAAAGAAACTTGGATCCAATTACATAAACCTAACTGGTGGTTGTTTACATTATGCGACAGACAGCTGATGCGCGTCATATGTAGCGATCAAGTTACGCCAGCAGTCATCAACGGTACTGGGGTGATTGCCTTGAAACCAAAATGCATACTACAAAAGAAAGATGCGACAATATTCACCTATAACCACTTAGGAAGCAAATTTCACATGGAGGCGGATATTGAAGTACCTACACTTAACACGACTATCAACAATTTATTTGATCTAAGTTGGAAAAACGCACAGCTGAATATGACAGAACTGGATACATCTGCAATAAATATCATAAACATAGATAAGCAAATAATTCAGCAGAAAGAGCAGGAAAGACTACCACAAGGGATAGATATATCGAGTCACGACATATATCTCTACTCTGTGACTTCTCTGCTGTTGGGAGGAGCTGCTTCGTTTGCTGTCTACATTTGGATCAGGAGACTATGGCATAAGAAAACTAAAAGGCCACCTACAAGACAACCTACAGGAATCGACAACAAAGTCGAAATCGAGATGCAAGAAATACGCCATTCGACACCGCCGGAGCCACTATACAGCGACGCGAGGCCGAAACAACTGTTTCACTTTGAGGAGCAGTAAAGCTTATTGTTTTTATGTGTACATGTTTAATTTTACTTACTTACTAATGTTTACTTTACTGTCTTTAGTTTTTATTGTGACGTTCTGGGATGTCTTACTTTTATATTTTTACTTACTTAACCTACTTTTATACGGTCTATACTTTTTATTATTGCGTTTTGGAATTTTTACTTTAAAACGTTTTATGTACTGGATGCTCATCCCGCCTTTTCCCTCGGGAGCATGTACGGTTTACGTACATTCCGTCATGCTGCAAACGCAGCAACCTACTTTTCTCTTTGGTATTTAAAACAATGTTTAATATGATTTTAAGTTAGTTGACAAATTACATACTTACGCGAACACCGCGGATTAGCATCCAACCCACTTTTACTTTGTTGTGATCGGTACTCTAATAAACCTTTAGTGTTACCAAATCTGTGTGTGTTTACATCAACTCGCCTAACTCCGAGTACTGACTTACCACTTCTTACTTAAAACTACAAGTGTAAGGTACCAACTACTGCGGGACCTTACAACTTCTTTTACACAAAACTTATACTGTCACTTACGGGATATCTTCCGTGATTATTTGTTGTTTTGAGCTCCCGATATTTCGACGCTGTTGCAAGCGCCATGATCGCGGATTGACTGGAGACTGCGGGTGGATGGAAAATAAAATTGTTACGAGCAGACAAATCTGTCTACCCTCTTTCTTTGTCTTTTGCTACGCGCACTATTGGAACTCGACACTAAGTCACGACAAAACGCACTCACAGTATCACCAGGTTTTTTTTAGTTTTTTGTATGATGCCGGCTGCTACTTTTGAGCATACTCAAAACTGGATTCCACGTACTCGACAATTTGAAGCCATCCTCGCGATTGAAATTTTTATACTTCTTTATTTCAATTGCTTCTCTTGTCAGCCTTGGTAGGTAATGTTTGTCCTTAGACAAAATACGTGGCTTGTGAAATTCGATCCAGTGATTGGGCCCTGACTGCAGTAGATGCTCAGCTATGGCAGACTTTTGCTCATCCTTATTTTTCACAGCCTTTATGTGTTCTCTGATGCGGCATGAGATGGTTCGCTTAGTTTGACCGATGTATGAACTGCCGCAACTGCAGTCAATTTTATACACGCCAGGATGTTCAAGAGGGATCATTTACATCCACCCGCAGTCTCCAGTCAATCCGCGATCATGGCGCTTGCAACAGCGTCGAAATATCGGGAGCTCAAAACAACAAATAATCACGGAAGATATCCCGTAAGTGACAATATAAGTTTAGTGTTAAACCGTGAAAGCCTAAAACAGTGTTCTTTTACACACTTTAGCACTTTGGAAGTGTGTCTCGCGCAAACTATTCAGTTTAGAAAAAAATGATGTTAGAAACCTCAATATCATTTTTGAAGACCTATCCAAGTATCCATAGATGCCCCACACGTATGGGTTTGACGAAAAAAAAAATTTTTTTTTTTCAGTTTTAAGTAGGGGAACCCCCAAAATTTATTGTTTTTTTTTTCTATTTTTGTGTGAAAATCTTAATGCAGTTCACAGAATACATCAGCTACTTACATTAATGATCTCATCCGTCGTGCTCTTGCCACCGCCGGGGTGCCAGCTGTATTAGAACCTACTGGCTTGGCACGCGTCGATGGCAAGAGACCAGATGGTATGACCATAATGCCATGGAAGTTGGGTAGGCCTTTGGTGTGGGATGCAACTTGCGTCGACACCCTTGCGCCATCCCATCTTCCTAGCACGGTTTGCTGCGCTGGAGCGGCTGCTGCAGGTGCTGAAAACCTCAAACGGCGCAAATACAATAATTTAATTGGTAATTATGTGTTTGAGCCGTTTGGGGTTGAAACACTAGGGCCATGGGGTCCGAGTGCCCACCTGGTATTTCGGGAAATCGCCAAACGGTTGGTCGACTCTTCACGTGACCAGAGGGCGGGCCTATTTTTTGGCCAAAGAATCAGCATTGCCATCCAACGTGGCAATGCTGCCAGCCTTCTGGGCACTTTTCCTGTTGGCAGCGATGTGGACGAATTTTTCGATGCCCTGTAACCCCTTTTTGATACTTGTACATATTTTTATTTCTATTATAGTGTTAGTGTGTATATATTGTAAATAAATAAGGTTTGTAAAAAAGAATTACATGTCGCTACTTACCAAGTTACAACAGCATAGCTCTTATAGTTTCGGAAAAAAGTGGCTGTGACATACGGACGGACAGACAGACAGACAGACAGATAGACCGACAGACAGGCAGACAGACAGACAGACATGACGAATCTATAAGGGTTCCGTTTTTGCCATTTGGCTACGGAACCCTAAAAAGGTTCTTCCTCGTCAAGCGCTCACGCCCGAATGACATGAGACTGAAGAGCGAATTGAATTGACGAATATATACCACTTTAATTTAATTTTTTGTAATTTTGTCTTATTATACCGACAAAAACTAATGAAATTCTTATTCTTATTCTTATTCTTATTCTTTATTGCACACAAAAAATTATAAAGAAAAATATACACAAAATTACAAAAAATTGCTTATGTACAACGGCGAGCTTAACCCAGAATTGGGTTTTCTTACAGCAAACCATCCTTGTGCTGAGAGATTTGCAAGAGAGGATAACATGTGCACAAACAATAGAGTTAACAACTTAAATTAACTTATACACTAAACTAATACATACAATATATATATATATATATATGCAACACTACATATAGAACACTACTTACAAACTAAAATCATGCTGACAGGAAATGTTCCTTTATTCTTTTCTTGAACACTTCTAACGACGGGCTATCCCGCAAGGAGTGTGGAAGCGAATTCCAAAGGCGCACAGCACTAACAGTAAAAGAACCATCATACCGACTTGAAGAGTGGGGAGGGAAACGAAGGAGAAGAGATGATGATGAGCGACAGGGTTTACCTCTAGGAACAAGAAATTCGAAGCGCTCTCGAAGATACGAAGGAGCTTTAGGATTATGAAGAATAGAAAAGAGTAAAGAGAGTGTGTGTAAATCTCGACGCTGCCGAATCGGTAGCCACTTCAGCTGCTTCCGAAATTCCGACACATGGTCGTACTTACGAAGCCCGAATATGAAGCCTATACACAAATTCTGCAGACGTTCGAGTTTATCAAAAAGTTCCTCAGTCGCATCAAGAAAACAGACATCAGCGTAGTCTAGTAGAGGAAGAAGGAGAGACTGAGCTACAGTAATTTTAGTCTGAAATGGCAGGAACTTCTGAAGACGCTTAAGTGACCGATACGAACAAAACACCCTCCTGCTTACTTCAACAATGTGAGCGTGCCAAGATAGGTTGCAGTCCAAGAATACACCTAGGTCTTTAACTTTCTTAGAGTAGGCTATAGCGACACCATCGAAGATAACAGGCGGGAGGGACTGATGATTTAATAAATTGACGAAGTATCTGCCACCAATAATGAGAGCTTGTGATTTAGCTGGGTTAACTAATAGTCCAAAGTTTTTAGCCCACAGACTGATGTTTTGAAGATCACTATTGATGGCTCCTGGAAGCTCTTCGAGTTTAAAATGGCGATAAAGCTGCAGGTCGTCTGCATAGAGATGATAATGGGCAGTTAATATCTTAGTGATAGCGTTGATAAAAACAGAGAAAAGAAGAGGAGAAAGGACGCCACCCTGAGGAACACCCGCAGAAAGATCGCACCAGTTTGAGCAAGCTTCATTCAAGTGTACCGACTGCGAGCGACCCCGAAGATACGAATCAAACCAAGCAGTCACAGAAGGAGATACGTTTAGAGAAGAAAGGATACCTAAGAGGATGTCAAAATCCACTGAATTAAAAGCACTGCTGAAGTCCAATAAAACCAACACCGTAAGGAGCCGGTTTTCCATGGCCAATCGGATGTCGTCAGTTATTTTTAGTAGGGCTGATACAGTGCTATGGCCAGGACGAAATCCAGACTGGTAAGGGCTAAGCAGGCTATTAGTGAAAAAGTAATGAGAAAGCTGATTGTTAACAATGCTCTCAAGGACTTTAGATAGAATCGGAAGTATGGAAATGAGACGAAACTGGGATACTGAAGAGGGATTTGAGACTTTGGGAAGAGGCAAAACGTATGCCTTTTTCCAAGCAGAAGGAAAGGAGCTAGTAAAGAGGGAATAGTTAACAATATGTAGTATAACAGGAATAAGTTCATCAAGGATAGGAAGAAGCATCTGAAGTTGGAGACCATCATCACCCACCGCCTTTTTGGAAATAGCTGTAATGGCTCGTTTAATATCCCCTTCTGTAACTGGGTGAAAAGAGAATGAAGTACATATTGGCCGAGGAAGATTAGAGAGATCGGTAAGAGTGTTAGATTTGACGCAATCATTCAGAGTCACAGGTGACTTGGAGAAATGTAGATTAATTTCATTCAAGTCAATGTCAGGCGTTCTGTCATCCGCGTTTTTGCCTATTCCAAGAGATTTCAGAAATTGCCATACTTGAGCTGTGTTTGAATTTTGAATACTGTTGTGGATATGGCGCCTTTTAGCATCCCTACACATACGACCGCAGCGATTACGCAGTTTCTTATAGAGGGACCAGTTCTCATCAGTAGGGTCCTTTTTGTACCGCCTTTTCGCCTTATCCCTTTTCGACATAGCGTTTTTAATTGTATCAGACAACCAAGGAGCCGGGAGATGCTTCACTCTGACCTTTTTAAGTGGAGCATGTACATCAAAGAGTTTCAACACTATCTTGGTAAATTCGGCCACCTTAGTGTCCAAGTCATTGCTGTCGTAAACAGGAGACCAGTCAATATTGCCCGCATCCTCGCTCAATGTTCTTGAAACTGCGAAGCATAAGGTATTTAGATTTGCGTTTAGGAGGGCGAATTTTGTACGAAATAAACAAAAGGTCGTGGTAGGAGAAGGAAGCAGAAAGTTGCCCATACGTGGCTACTTTGTTTGGGTCAGAAACAAGAATAAGGTCTAGAAGTGAGGGGTTGCAATGAGGGGCATGATGAGTAGCATTAAGGGGAAGGATGTGCATGTTGACAGAAGAGACAAGGGACCGGAGTTTACGGCTGCGCATAATGAAATGAAATGAAATGAAATGAAATGAAATGAAATGAAATGAAATGAAATGAAATGATTTATTTTGCAAATAGGATACTCAATCACTTTTACACGTCAAGAGAACGTTGGCGCCGGCATTTCCTAACTGACTACCCCTGAGAAGAAATGCCGAAACAAACTCAGGGATCGTGGTCTCTTTTAAAGTCCAGACACTATTATTTGCAAATTATAAAATAAAATAAAATGAAAAATAATTAATAATACAATATTTGAGGCAATAAATTCAATGTCAAAAAAAATAAAATAATATTAAAAAATAATAAATGTACCTAATCTAATATATGATATGATATTTCGGCCCAAGCGAGCAGCTCATCCCCAAGCGCGTTTATCATTTAAGTAATCTGATATTTTGTAATAACCTTTTTTTTAAAGTTAGGTTTAATACAATTTTTAAATTTCTTGATGGGTAGATTACGAATTTCAATGGGAAGTTTATTGTAGAAGCGTATACATTGACCCATGAACGAGTTGCTTACTCTGTGGAGACGTGTAGCATGTCCAGCTAAATTGTGTTTATTCCTAGTATTTATGCTGTGAACATCAGACATTTTGACAAAATTTGATATGTTTTTATGAACATACATTAAATTTTCAAATATATATTGAGAGGCTACAGTCAGAATATTTATTTCTTTGAATTTCTCTCTGAGAGAAACCCTTGGACCAAGATTATAAATGGCTCGAACAGCTCTTTTCTGTAAAATGAATATGGTGTTAATATCCGCACAGTTTCCCCAGAGGAGTATACCATATGTCATAAGGCTATGAAAGTAACTGAAGTAAACTATTCTGGCTGTATCCACATCAGTTATTTGTCGGATCTTTTTTATAGCATAGGCGGCTGAACTAAGTCGTCCTGACAATTTGCTTATGTGAGGGCCCCATTGAAGTTTGGCGTCAACGGTTATACCAAGAAATACCGTTGACTCAACAAGGTCCAACTTTACTCCATTTAGTTGTACATTGGTAATACACTGCCGGACATTTGGCGTTGAGAATTTCATTAATTTAGTCTTTGATTCATTTAAAAGAAGATTATTTACATTAAACCAATGAACAACCCTGGAGAGTGCATTGTTAACTTCGTCAAAGTCATCAAGCTCACGCTTGATTTTAAAAATAAGTGAAGTATCATCAGCGAACAACACAATATTCTGATTATCCCTTATGTGATAAGGTAAGTCATTAATATATATTAAAAATAAGAAAGGACCTAGAATTGAACCCTGCGGAACTCCCATGGTGACCGCAGATCCATTAGACCTCTTACCATTGACATCGACCCTCTGAATTCTGTTATGCAAATACGAACTCAGAAGGTCAAGAGCCTTGTTTCTGATACCATAGTGGTGAAGTTTCCTGATGAGTGTATCGTGATGCACGCAATCGAAAGCCTTGGACTTGTCCAAGGCTTTCGATTGCGTGCGTTTGTGACTTGTCACAAAATATGCCGAGCGCATCCTGCGAATCCTCCCAGGCTTGAAATATGTTTTTGAGTAATTCCACACCTGCATCTGTAGTAGAACGACCCTTGGTGAATCCAAATTGTTTACTGTGCAATAAATTATTTTTGTGAAAATGTCTCAACAATTGGCGCAATATTAACTTTTCAAAAATTTTACTTAAGGTGGGTAAAATTGAAATGGGCCGAAAATTCGAGGGATCGGTTGTACTACCAGATTTAAACAATGGGATCACTCTGCTAAGTTTCATCAAGTCGGGAAACACACCAGATGCGATACACGAATTGAACACCGATAACCGATTCAACTGGAGTTACCAGGTGGAATCTGTTTGCGGCAAGTTACGTGCGATACTCACCAAATTTTCAGTTATAAAGCGCAATATACCGTACGGAACCCTCCTTCAAATGTACACAGCACTTGCCGAGTCGATAATCTCATATGGACTCACCAGTTATGGACGCACATTTAAAACCTACCTAGACAAAATACATAATCTGCAAACACGTTTACTGAAACTTATAGTTCCAAAACAGGTAAAAAATAAATACCAAGACAATTACACAGGGTTATTTAAACATTGCAAGGTATTACCTATCCTTGCGCGCGCTGAGTATCTGTTCCTCTTAGAACATTATGATAACAGTGATATTCAAGTTCCAGTGAAATATGACGTGAATACACGACAAGCCAAATCCAAATCCCTTCAAGTGCCACGCAAAAATAACTTCTATGGCAGGCGTACCGCTTCTTTCGCAATACCCAACTTACTAAACCAAATACCTGTTGACATCAGAGACTCATTGAATAGTAGAAACATAAAGCGTAAACTCAAAGAATATTACATCGATTCGATTATAACTTAAACGTTAATAGCGCGTTGATCAAATCTCAGGCCATGGCATGCTAAGACAGACCCAGAGGTCTAATTGTGTGCTTTATATTTAAGTGTGTCAAATGTGATTTATAAATAAATAAAAAAAAAAAAAAAAAAAACACAATTGCTAAATAAGGTGAAATAATTTCAATTATCGAAGAGATAATCTGTACTGACAGTCCCCAAAGGTCAGCAGTTTTTTTAACATCTATGTCCCTGAAAGATTCCATTATATCCCTAGAGTTAACAACCGTGAATTCAAAACCTATGTCACATTCCGCAACACATTCTTTGAGTATAGAGCAAGCCGAACTGGAGGATGACGTCAAAGTTCTTGTTGTTAAAATAGGGATATTGGTGAAGAAATTTTCAAACTGTGATGCCACCTCTACGTCCGCCCGAACGTCTACATCATTTATTTTTAAGTGGAAGTCACGATTCCGTTCTGTGGATCGCCCTAACTCTGAGTTAATTATATTCCACGTAGTTTTTGTTTTATTTCCAGAGGATTTTATCTTATTTTTTAAATATATTGATTTTGCGGAGGTACAGGCTCTTTTAAATATTTTTGAATAGTTTTTCACATAGTCTTTAAATACTTGGTCGTGATTAACTGATTTTTCATGGTATAATTCATACAATTTTTGCCTACTTTTGTAAATACCTGGCGTTGCCCAATCACGAAACACAGCTCGGTCACAAAGGGAAATTGACTTGGATGTAAAAACCTTTTTAAATTCACAATGAATCAAGTTAAATAATAAGTTATAAGCTTGATCCGGGTTGTCATGATAAGGCATTTCAGGCAGTTTCTCCAACAAATTATTTTTATATAGTCCCAACCGGTATTTATTGACAGGAACAACAGTAACAGTTTTTCTTTGAGCTCTAATTGTTTTTATAGGAAAAGTAACTAACTGACCAGAGTGATCAGAGTCTAACACATTAATAACCAGTTTGTAAGAAGGTTTCAAGTTTGTAAAAATGTTATCTATACATGTAGCACTAGAGCTAGTTATTCTAGTTGGCTCAAGGAATGTGCTGTATAAGTTGAATGATTTAAACAAAGTCATAAAGTTATTAACAGTAGCAGTTTTTTCTAGAATATTGACGTTAAAGTCTCCACAGACAACAATTGTTTTGTTGCAATTCGAAATTTTAAATAATATGTCCTCCAAATAACTCTCGAAAACTACATAAGATGCACATGGGGGCCTGTACACGCTTAATACAATGAACTGCTCAAGCTCAACACATGCAATCTCGATTACTCGCTCTCAACAGAAAGGTTCACAATATCCTTTCGTTCTTTGTATTTAATAGTGTTACGAACAATAATTAGGGAACCACCTCGTATCATATTTACTCTGCTGAATGAGCTGCCTACCTGGTGGTTACTAAAGCTGAACATAAACTGATGGTTTTTTAACCAATGAACCATATCATCTTTGATCAGACAGGTGTTGAAGTCTCCGAGTATTATAGTGTGGTCATATAAGGAAGAAAAATATTCAAGTTTTGTCTCGAAAGAAGCGAAATAATCAATGTGACAGGACGGACTATAGTAAACCCCTAAAAGTAGTTTTGTGTGATTAAACGTAATTTCAATAAAAAGGTGTTCAGCGGATTTAGAATAATTACCCGGAGACTGATCAATAACTTTGTAAAGAATGTCTCCACGCAGATAGATGGCGACACCCCCACCCCCCTTGCCTGTTCTGTCATTACGCACAAGCCTATAGCCGGGCAATGAATACTGCGTTGAGGGAAGAGCCGGTTTGAGGAAAGATTCAGAGACCAGCACAGCATGAGTAAGATTTGAGTCAAATGAGGATAGTAAATCGGCATGATGGGCTGGAATGCTTTGCGCATTAATATGAACTGCATTGAAAAATTTTGTGTAGTTAGAAAAAGTAGAAGAAAGTTGTTCCAATAAGTGCACAGAATCATCACTGAATGCCAGTGCATTCAGTGACGAAAGCTATGCCAGTGCATAGCTTTCGTCAGATGAACAAGAAGAAGAACAGGAAATAAAACTGTCATCGATGTTATCCAACATGACAGTTAAACACAATTATATAACAAAATAAGTAAATAAACAATAATACTAATACCTAATTATTCAAAGCTAATCTATACATATAATTCTAAATAAATACTGAATTGACAATTAATTTCATCGAAGATCCTCGATGCACCTAATCATTAAGGCGAGGATTTACTAATTTTGAACTTTTTTGAACATCTATAACGTTTCAACCATAAAACAGAACCCAATGAAAAATTATTTTATTATAATTGAACATATGACCAAGCGCCGGGCAAAAGCCAAAACATGATATCAATAAGTTGGCTCGATAGAAAAAAATCACAAACCTGACTCTAATTTGTGACTTCAAACGTATTTTTTTATATGAGATTATGTCTCAAAAAGTATTGAAAATTACATTAAACAATCAAACATCGTTTATAGAAGCGACTCGCAAAAAAAAAATTGGAAAAAGTGCCATATTTTTTTTAATAAAAATAAAATTGCTTTTGCGGGTCGCGAAAGTCGAGAAATACACCAGCCAGTGCTCGCCGAGGCGTGACCGAGAGCGGACGCATGTCGCTTTTTTCACAGAGCTACCCCTCATAATTGTTACGCAACGTTTTCGTATCTTTTTATTATCTTTTAGCTAAGTTTATTTTGAAATAGTTTTTTTATTAGTTATAGGACTTATAGGTACCTACATTATTAGTTTTAAGAATTTGTTTATTTTATTTAAATTTCCCCGAAAACAGGATGGGTAATAAAAAAAATAAAAGATCTTATAAAAAATTAAAACAAAGGGAATATCGAAAAATGTTACTCGAAAACTGGTAAGTACCTATCTATGTATTTTTTATTATTTTCATATTTTAATTTAGATGTACCTACCTAATGTGTTTAATTACTAATTATAAATCACGGATTTGATTTATGAAACGCTAAGCTAATTTTTCCCGCGCGGTGATATCCCATGTCAAGTGCGTGGACCAAGGGCAACCGACGACGATCTCTCGCGCCGGGCCTCGGTTCAGGCCATGGTCCGGAGCAAGGAAGGGTGGCAGGCGGTCGCGGTGCCTTCTGCGATGCAGTAATGCTCGTAAAGGAGGAAGGCATAAAGCAACAGCGCTAACGTGTCAGGGTTGGCTTGCGGACGGAGAGCAATGGGTAGCTCGCCGTCCGACCGTCCGGTAACCGTCCGGACTGAGCCCAAGTCGCCAACGGCGCGCAGCGTTCTCGCTGTAAGCAATCCAATAGGGGCCCAGCAAGGTCGAAGCCTACTGGGGCTGGACTTGGTTACGAAAATAAGGCCTGGTCCCGGTACGAAAGGCCACGAAGGAACGGGGTGGGTTGTTTAGTCAGTAAGAGTCTGACACGCCCTCTCGACCCGCCTAAGAGCGGGCGAAGTCATGTTGATTACTTTTACCCGACGAAAAAAAAAACCTATAAGATGTAGATATGTATCTCAGGGATTATGTCACTTTCTACTAGTGAGAGAATTATAAAAAAATCACTTCTGTAAGTAGTTCCTGAGATTAGCCCCTACAAACCTACAAACAAACTCACAACTCTACTTTTTTATCAGATTAGTGTAAATGAAGTATGTAGAAGTGTAGATATACCTATACTCGTTCAACTCAACATCGCGCGTAATTATTTTTCTTGCGTTCGTCACAGTGCAGTAAGGATTCAGTAAGTATAGTATCATAAATTGATTTGCTAACGTAGAATAGATACGGAATAAAGATATAATTGCCTTTGTGTTTATCTATACTAAATTTGTTTGTTTGGTTGAATGTGCTAATTTCAGGATCTACTGGTCCGATTGTACCGGAGCTGGACTTGGTTACGAAAGTAAGGCCTGGTCCCGGTACGAAAGGTAACGAAGGAACGGGGTGGTTCTTTATTTAGTCAGTAAGGGTATGACACACCCTCGCGCTTTACCCAAGAGCGGGAGAAGCCATAATGATTATTTTAGCCGACCGAAAAAAAAAACTGGTCTGATTAGAAAAAATCTTTCACTGTTAGATAGCCCATCTATAGAGGAATGTTATAAACTGTATAAAACCAGGCTACGACTAATAGGTACGTAAGACTAACCAAAGATGATAAGTCCTTTCATTTTTGCATGTATTTTTTTTGCAGTATTTCAATGAGGGAAAAGAAAACCACTAAGACTCTCAAAAATTTGAACTCTAGTATTCCTAATTCCACGTAAGTAAAATTATGATAATTGTGCATATATTATAGTTTTTATTCTTTTATTGTGTCTATATTCATCCTAACTGATAAAATGGTATTATGATAGTATCTAGTCTGTGGAATGTATTGCTTGTGACAATAAAAGTTGCGCAAATACTGCCTGCTTTTACAAGGTGTGCTAAGGAACATTACATGTCACAGTGATTCAGTATCATCACTTATTCTCTTGCCTATATATATATTTTATGTGAGGTTTGGGATATGTATCTACATATTTTAATGTTTGTTTACATTTTTATTTGTGCAAAGTGCAACCCCAGTTTGTGTCCTGACAATCCCTATCCATTCTAAGTTACTATACCTTCGACTTCTTCCACAATTGCTTCAAATATAGCGAACGCTGAGTCTAGTGTTATAAGATTTGAAAATTTTTAATTTTTTTTTTAGTTTTTTTTATAGGTACGTGTTTTTCTTGTATACCACAACTCTAAAGCATGAATGAGGCCATATCAAAGAATCAACTGGCATGTGAATTATTTTTTAATTTCTATTTTTTTTTATTAATTTTTCATACAAAATCGTGAATTTATCGAATTATTTTGTATAAAGTAAAAAAAAAATAGTAATTGAAAAATAATTTATATGCCAGTTATATAATTTTTGTCTGTAAGTATATTTTTTTTTGTTTTATAATTTTTGTAAACGATAATACCAATTATAACATTTTATTATACGTTTTAAACATGAAGTGAACTGTTATTTTTCTTCCCAACCCAAAAATAATGAAGTTATACCTTACATACTGCACTACACTACACTGTGACGCTAGGCAAACGCAGACTAAGTACATTCGCCGAAAAAAATTATGTCGCCGGCGCCGGCGCGGCGCCGCAACAAGCCGACTCGCCTTCCCGCGCAATCGACCGCTCGCCCGCTACTCGTCTGCGAAAACGAACTGGCGGGGAACGCGGTACCAAATTCATACCAGCATGCAGCACTACAAGCGCGCCTTAAAACAAAGATCAAAATACTTGTATCCAAGGCATAAAAAAAAACATAAACTAACTGAGTACTATTTCCGAACGAGCACGCTTAAGTCATTTCATTTCATTGTTATGAATTGAAAACGTCAAAACATCAACGTAATAAAATAATGACTGACCGACACACAAAATAAATAAAATGAAAGTATAAAATCATATAAGTTGTGGATGCTAACATTTTGCCTGCCTTCGCGATCTCTTGTCCACATCAGGGTTGCTAATAGGTGACGAAGCAACTTTCGCAGCCGAATCAGTAAATGTAGCCGCCGGGAATCTCGCAATAAGTTGTTGAAGATCATTAGCGGATTCGATTTTTCGGCGCGACTTGTCTGGAAGCAAGATGATAATTTTGCCCTCAGAGGTCCAACACTGCTTCACACTGAAGTGTTTGCGAGTGGCTAGAAACACATCGTGCCTCGGCTTAGTTAGAAACTCCGAGAGGACCAAACCAGAACCCTTTAGTTTTGTTTTGTTGCGCCATACTTCACTGCGCAAGCTGTAGCTATGGAACCTAATAAGAAGAGGACGTGGCTTGCCTGAATCAACTCCCAGGCGATGGCAGGATGTTATGTCCGAAGAAGAGACGTTTTCGAGCTTCATCTCATCCGTCAAAGTTAGGACGGCCTGGGAAGTGCAATCTTCATCCTTCTGCTCAGGAAGACCATGTAGGAGTAGAACTTGCCTGCGAGACGCCATCTCATGCCGGTCCAAACCTACAGTCAGCAACTCCATCTGAGTCTTCAGCGCGCTCATAGTTTTCCAGATGAAGCACTTGAAATCCATGAAGTCCCGAGAGAGGCTGGCTACTGTCTTGTGTGACGCCTCATTACTGCTGACATTCTTCAAGTCCTCCTCATATGTGTCCATCCGTTTAGTGAAAGTGGTTGTTAGCTCCTCCATACAATTTGACAACTTGGCATACAAGTCCATTTTTGATAATTGGTGATTATTCACGTTTGTTGAGAGGAATATGGTGGTTTATAAGTGCAGTGAGTGCATGCGAGGATAAACCGAAGCTTTAGTGCATAAGCAACATGTAAAGATTGAATTAAACTATTTTAAATAATTAAATTTGATGAGAGCTCTTTTTTAGTTGTGTACACCTAAGCTACCCTCACAAAAAAAGGAACGTATTCATTGCAGATTGAAGTTTTATATCATATTAATTTATTTGATACAAGAAAATTAATAACTTTAAAAACCCCCGACACTGACCCTATGTCGTAATTTCAAGGTATTTTTTTGGAACGAAGTTCCTTAACGTGGCTTACGAGTAGTGCGACTTAATAGAAAATAAATCAAGCCACATTTGATACCATATTGAGGAAGTTTTGAAAACAAAAATGTATTTCGCTATTTGTGATGGCAGCTATCTTTGATTTGAAATGTATTATAACGTGCAGTATTCCACTAGTCAAGTCCTTTCATTTGATACCCATATTGAGGGAGTAGTTCAATAAAAATATGTAATCCGCCGTTTTGTAGCGGCGGCCATCTTCCACTGATTTTTATCAAATATAGATAAGAACACGCCCAACTAATTTACCTTTCAAACAAAAAAACCAAATCAAAATCGGTTCATTCGTTCGTCAGCTACGATGCCACAGACAGACACATACACAGACACGTCAAACTTATAACACCCCGTCGTTTTTGCGTCGGGGGTTAAAAGTAGAGCTTACTTGGATTAAATATTTATACTTACAAGAAAGACAATGGCACTATCGTTATTCACAAGTGTTACAACCATTAGAACAATCATATTAATTAAACAACGGTAACACCGTTTATATTATTAAAGGCATGTATTTCTTTTCCTCAAGCATAGGCATACATAGTGTAAGCACGTTTGCACATAATCGCTCAGACACGTGCTCAGATACGCGTTCCAACTTATTTTATGAAAGCACGTGTCATTTTATGCCTCTTAGGTCCATGTTCACCAAAAAGATGACAGTCTGATTATCTAAAACAGCTGTTTAAAACACATTTTTGTTTGGTAATATGTCACAGTGACAGCTGTTTTTAGCTAATCAGGCTGTTATCTTTTCGGTGAACATGGACCTTATTGTGTTACTATAAATCACATTATTTATTGTTAAATAATTAAAGATGGCTCACTACCTAAAATCTTAATTTAAATTCAAAACAATATTAAAATAAGTTTAACTGTTAAGAGCGCGTATCCCAAAAGTTGGCAACGTCGCAAATAGCTGTCAAATATTTACATGTCTTAATTAATTTGGAAATTTTACTGTATGAAAATAAGAAATACGGCTCTGTAGTGCACAAAAAAATTGAATATCAATTGCAATTAAAACCCTAAATTTGATGTTGTAAACGTTTCAGGTGTAAAAAAGGCATTTGGCAAGTTCCCAAATACTTTTTTTACATCTAAAACTATATAATTATTCGGTATTACGATATTAATTATTACATTTCTTAATAATTTTTTTAGTCCAATTGCCAAATTAATTAAAACATGTAAATATTTGACAGCTATTTAAATGCGACGTTGCCAGCTTTTGGGATACGCGCTCATCATGGCGCTATCCCCACCGTATAAAAGCATGACACCATCACTGCGAGCTCAGGGATCACAGGCGTGTGACATATTCACACGCCAACAGGCTGCAGCCTATAATATACTCGTAGGCTATCACAATGGCGGGCCTCTTGTCACAGGCCAAGGTAAAGCCTCCGTGGCCAGGGGGCGAAGCCGCGTGACTGCCTGCCACGCCCCCTTATGCGGGGCGCTGCGACTTCCACTGCCGCGAGCTTAGTTTGAAACTATTTACATAAGCAAACAATATTTTTTTTTACTGCTGCTGAAAATTACAGCGTCAAAATTCATGAATTTGCGTAAAAAATGTAATAGGACTCTAAAGGGAGAAGTTATACAAAGCGGACAGGGCGCGTGCCGTGGTCGCTGTAGATAAAATGTATGGCGCTGTGGAACGAAACTGGCTTTTTTTTTAAGAAATGACCACTCGCAGTTGCAACTCGGTAAGGTTGCTTGACTACTTAACCGGACTATCCTGTGTTACTGTAAGGCCCCCAGCCAGGGCTTACAAACTAAAAATATACACAAAAATTAATGAACTGTCACTAAGGGCACCCCCTGTGGGGTTCAGGCCTCGACTTAGTACGTCATTGAGGGCAGGGCAGCAAGGGGCAGGCTGGGTTGGAATATTATTTGGGGAATTTAAAGCTACATGCTCAGCGCCACGGGCTGGCTCGTCTAGTAAGGGTCGGTCAGTGAACGAAATTGCACTGGGTGTTCTGTTTTTTGCTCCTTACAAAACTGATGGATGCTACTGAAGGTCCCAGCTAAGTTCTGGGTCGACTTATTTAACTTACCATCGACATGCTTAAAAGTAGAAAAAACATGTTTTGCGTATTTCCATCAAATAATATCAAACTGAGAATGCTACAAGTACCTGTCGGCTATTCAATGGAGGTAGTAAACGTGAAAAAAAATGCAGTGCAGTCTTTGGAGACTGCAGATAGAAGTGAAAACGAAGCATACGGTCACGCGAGTTCCATGATTTTTTTTCACTCAAAAAGTGCTCAACGCGCCTAAAGAAGTTTATCCTTCAAAAACGTAAAAATAATTGTTTCTGCTCCAAGTCATGTTGAGATGGGATGACCAAACTAACGAAAAACTACCTTGTAAAAATGAAAACAATGATTACCTGTGACTTTGAAGTTAGAAGTAAATTAACTGAGATCAACTCTGTATTCGAGTCATGAGATTAAGATTTGTAATTAAAATAGTCATCAACGTAGATTTTATTTGGACTAGTAAAATTTATACCTTGTGTAGGTGTCGTATTTTCCTCCATACCATAACTTTCTTCCAACTCCAGTTTTCGTTTTATGATCACCTGAAAAATGATGAATAATTTGTAAAATATAGATTTAGGTAAATATTAAGATTGGATTTTTCTAGGAAATTCTTTTATTTTTAAATTTTATGTATCAAGTTTTAATTTCGCAAACAGGCGTTTCTACCCTTCGTGGATTAAATTTCTTTTCTTGCAACTTCAACAACATTCTACTGTTTAATTTTATCATTTGTGTGTATTATCTTGAATGAGTGAAAGGCGACCCAAATAACACAGAGAGCATTTTAAAAAACGAATAGTATCCTTATGTAGAACTTAAGGCCCGTGTAAACTCTTATAAAAGTTCACCGAGCATCTTGACGCTTTATATTGGTATTTCAAAACCATTATGATGCTTTACGATGTATAACGGTTCGATAAAGGCATATAAAAATGCTTTTGTAAAGCCTTTAGTTTTAGTGCAGCAAACTACAATGCAGCTGTCCTGCTTTCAGCAATTTTTACTGCATTTGGAACTACAATAGCATTTCAAATAGTAAAATAAATGCTACAGGCTGTTTACGACCAAAAACGTGAGCCATTATAATGCCACGTAAATCCAGTTTACAGCTTTCAGCTGTTCTTAGTGCCTTAGGGTTTACAATAGCACGGGCCCCGACTGGGAGGGCTCCTAAGCGCATGCTTGGAGAGAGGCCAGTTCCCGCTTCGTTGGAAGACGGGAAAACCGGTCCTCATCCAGAAGCCGGGGCGCCCTGCGGACTCTCCGTCCGCATTTCGGCCCATTGTGCTGCTCGACGAGGTGGGCAAGCTCTTTGAGAGAGTGATTGCAAACCGCCTCGCCGAGCACCTTGAGGGGATGGGGCCGAATCTTGCGGAAAACCAGTTTGGTTTCCGCAAGGGGCGCTCTACAGTGGACGCCATCATACGCGTGAGAGCCCTCACGACAGGGGATGCAATATCCCGGGGCGGGGTTGTCTTGGCGGTGTCTCTAGACATCGCCAACGCATTCAACTCCCTGCCCTGGAGCTGCATCAGGGAGGCACTCCGGTATCACCGGGTGCCGACCTCGGCCTACGACCCTCGTGTGGTAGGGGACTACCTGACGGACAGGGCTGTCATCTACCCCAGTCGCTGCGGAGAATGGAACCGGCGAGAGATGTCGTGCGGTACATTCACTGTATTGTATTTGTAAAACCATTCGTCGGCCATATTGGGGAGAAGTACATAATTATTGGATGATCAACAAAACAACATCAGCACTTATGCGTACCGGACAATTATGTGTGGAGGCGACGGCCCCCGCCACTGCTGGTCGTACCTCCAGCTAGGACCAACTTGCTGGCGAAAACCCCTCTGACTCGAGCAATTCACACCATCAATTGCATTCAAGTAGAAATTGATATTTTTACATGTCACAAGGGTGAATTCGCAAAAGTACTATTATTTAAACTGTGTTACAAATCTTAATGTTTTGGTGCTATAATTTTAATTTTGGGTGTGTGACTAGACTATTGCATTAGGTTAAAGACCTGTAATGATAGTTTAAGGCAGTTAAATAAATAAATAAATAAATAACACAATTTTTTATTTTCATGACTTCTTGATTCTGAACGGTTGTCCGTGGTGCTACCGTGACTGTGTCATTCGCGTCTATGTCTGATTTTTTTTAAATCATTGGCAATATTCAAATCTACTGGTATACCAGTAAACCCATGTAACACTACTCTATAAACAATGGCACTACAGTGGTTCATCAAAAGTCTTCTCACTGGCCTCTGGCTTAATAAATTTTATAACCAAAAAGTATTATCATTCGGACCTATTTATAAAGGTAATAGACCCATATTATAATGATATACTCGTCACTTAAATGTTAACTGTCCAACCAATACTTTTATGTTAATTATAATTCCTTGCTTCATTTTTCAGATATGATTATTACGATGTAGTTTCCCTACTTACTTGGTAACTTCGCACATATTTTAAAGATTTTTTAAATTTTAAACGGATTAGTGACGTATTTCCAGTATGGCTGCCTTGTGTGGACACTTTGACGTTTAGCTCATTCCTTTTTCGGGCGCGGTAACTATCGCACGCGCTCTGCAAGCAACATGCCAAAAAGAAGCGCACAGTCGAAACTCGAACACTATGCTCGAAAAATACGTAAAATCAAAGAAAAAGAAAAACAAAAACGAAGGATAAGACCTTTACAACTAACATCGTCAGAAGACGAAGGTAAGCAATAGTGCAATAATTTAGTGATCAAAAAGAGAACAGTGAAATTATTATCAGTTTCGTAAGTGCTCTGGTATTGACTGCGAGTCAATAACTTTGACATATTTCGAAACTAAGTTACAAAATAGGTGTTGTTACACCTAATTCATTTACTTTAACTGCATCGGGTTTGACTGCGAGTCTTCAACGATGACAAAATGCACAAATAACGTACAATCTAAAACAGATGTAACGTTTCGTGCAAATATTTTCAATTTTATTTCCACGCTACCATCAATTGGGTTTTCTTCACAACTAAAAATTGCAAATTGTAATTTTAGGTGCTGAAGGTCTTGAAGTGATCTTGGACATCGATAACGAACCCATTACGGAACCAATATCTGTGCCACCCGATATTTCGCACGACGCGGGTCCGGAATCCGGTGATAATCAACGTGACGATCATACGGAACCTTGTCCTCAAGAGGAAACCAATGGTCCCGCAGAACCCGAGCTAGATCCTGATCTACTGTCAGCCCTCGGTGCAGCTTGGTACGGGCATCACTGCCATTAACAGAGGCATGGACCTGCTGCTGAAGAGTGATAACAAGGTTCTGGCTATGAAACACTTGAGAAGTGGTTGCCGCCTACTATGTGATTCACACTACTTGGCAACGCAGGCACGAGTAAAATTGCGTCTAAAGACGACAGGCCGTGTCGACGGCGCGTTCGTGTTCCACGCGCGCCTCAAAGAGATGTCAGCATAAGAGAGGGGCCCGCAAGGGCCGAAGCCTGCCGGGGTTGCGGGCCTGTTCGAAAGAGATACCGCGGCCCCGGAACATAAAGGGCGAGGAAGGAACATGGATGGGTTTTAGTCAGTAAAAGTCTGACACTCCCTCCCGCTCCGCCCAGAGTGGGAGAAGTCACTTGATGATTTCACATCCTAAAAAACAAAAAAAAAAAAAAAAAAGGCACGAGTAAAATTAAGTTTAGACTCCTAGTTTAGACAAGGCCTTTTTAAATATTATTAATGAGTCTGAACGGGACGAATCACTGTCTGGTTCGTTCTTGTCTGAAAAAATCAAGGCCGCAAAGGCCATTGAAAAGCAAGGCCTTTCCATTAAAAAGCAGGCAAAAATTGCAAAGCCGCCTGAACAGGCCAACGCCCGTCCGTCCTACCAGGGAATCTGGAACCAGCCCCCTCGGTATTTGGCGAACAGAGGGGGGCGGGGTGCATACAGGAGGCCGACGACGGCAGGGAGTCGCCGCCCTTCCGTACACGTCGCCAGCGCAGCCGCAACAGCGCGCCGCAGCGCACGACAAACCTCGGGCGCCTTCGCAGACTTATCGTTAACGCAGGTACTACATGCGGGTAGACTTACCCACTTTTATGAGCGATGGCTGAAAATAACTAACAACAAGGTAATTCTTGATTGGTTAAAAAAAATGACTTCTCTCACTCTGGGCGGAGCGGGAGGGAGTGTCAGACTTTTACTGACTAAAACCCATCCATGTTCCTTCCTCGCCCTTTATGTTCCGGGGCCGCGGTATCTCTTTCGAACAGGCCCGCAACCCCGGCAGGCTTCGGCCCTTGCGGGCCCCTCTCTTATGCTGACATCTCTTTGAGGCGCGCGTGGAACACGAACGCGCCGTCGCGTCGGCCTGTCGTCGTTTGACGGACGGACGGCTAGCTAGCCCGTAGCCAACCATCCACAGGCCCGCGTCTACGGTGGCCGGTAGCCACCACGTGGCCCCCGACGCCCGGTGCGTCTCCCGCGGCGGCCGGGAAGGGAGGCTCTCTCCCTCTCTCGTTCCACCACCTCCTTCGCTAGCATGACTGCTTCGCAGAAGGAGGTGACGGCTTCCCATTCCGTCTCGCTCCGGACCATGGATTGAACCAGGGCCGGACGCGAGAGGTCGCCGCTACGAGGACACGGCGGTGCTCCACCCACGCAGGGCAGACTTCCACCGTGTGCTCCACCGGTCGATCCTTGCAGTGGAGACACCCGGGCGTTTCTTCCCGCCCGATTCGGTGCAGGTACATCCCGAAACATCCGTGTCCGGTGAGGACCTGTGTCAGGCGGAAGGTGAGGACGCCGTGACGCCTCTCTAGCCGCTCCTCAAAGAGGGGACTTACCGCCACTATCGTGGCGTGCCCTGCACGGGGTTGCGACAGTCGCTCTCTCCATGTCGCCATGAGATCGCGCCGGAGGTCTGTCCGCTGAGCAGCAATTTGCCGCGGTAGCGGAGTTTCTCCCCGGCGTAGTACCTCCGCGCGCCAGTCGTGCAGGCGCGCGAGGACTATCGCCTCCAGATCCCATGGCGGCAATCCGGCAAGCCGGCCCGCCGCCTCGCGGGAGATCGTGCGGTACCCACGGACCATTTTTACGGCCACCACTTTCTGGGGCGCGTTCAGGTAATGGGCGGCTCGCCGCCTCAAGGAACGCGCCCACACTGGGGCCCCGTAAAGGGCCATGGACCGCACGACCCCCGCATAGAGCCTGCGGCAGGAGGCGTTTGGCCCCCCAAGGTTGGGAAGGAGCCGCCTGAAGGCAGCAAATTAACCTACCTGACATTATATTAGAAGATTTGTTTTGGTGGTTGTCAAAAATATCGATACAACACGCAATTTTATGCGACAGCCAAAATTTGCAATTGAAATTTATACCGACCTAACCAGTTAACCCGCTAAGTTGCAAGCTGAAGTAATGGCGCTTGCAATAGCGTCGAAATATCAGAGGCTTTAAATAAACAATAATCCCGTAAGTGACTGTTTAAGTTTAGTTATGAAGCGTGATTGCATAAAACCGTAAAATTATGTAGTATGTTACTATATCATAATTACCTTATTCATGATATCTTTCGTAAAGTTTATTATTTTGTCTTGTTTGCGCTTCAATGAACTCCAGTTGAATATGCAAGGAAGATGCAACAAAATTTTTTGAAGTCTTTCGAGAAACAGAGCAAATAGTTCTTCAGTTGCATGAGAATAATCTTTCTCTAGCATCCCTTGGTATTGTTCATTTAGTCCTAGCGATGTGTCTGTAAAAATGTAACGAAGGTTTGCATCAGTTTGGAATAGGAACTATCAGTTTAATTTATGGTTGTAATTGGGTTATGCAGAGCAGGTAGTATTTCTTTATAAAATACTGGTATTCAGCTGCAATCGGTTGGATTGGGAACCACACCAAATACATGTAGATGGGAAATGTGCAGTAGATTTAACATTTTAAATTTTGTCATAACACAGAGAGTTCTAAATTAAACAGTGCAATATTCATGTTGGCAAATTTATGTGAAACGGGCATAAGTGACAGAACTACAACTACACACTACTTACGGCAAACAGTCTTTAACAAATGGTTGACCAAGTATCGCTGTACATTGAAAGGGTCCTTTCCAACTTCAGTATCCAGTACAGACACCAAGTTACGAGATTGCGTGTTGAACTCAGCCACAAATGTGTTCAGTACTTGAAGATTGAATGCTGGATTGAGGAGCCTCCGATGCGGCTTCCATTTTGATACTGGAATAGTATAGCATAGCATAATCGGCGTAGATAATACACTATATAATACTAGATAGACTATGCGCAACTCTGGTTTTCGTTTTTAAAACTGTGTACCTCAACTGTTAGGTGGCACTGTTAGTTTCTGTTCAACCAAATAAATACAAAAAGTAATTCTTGACTACGGATTCGAACTTGAGAACTATTATTCACAAGGCAACCGCTGTCACCGCCAGGTTATCTACTTCACTGACAAGCTGTTCTTTTTATGACAGTTGTAAAACAGTCAAACAGTTGAACAGTTTGTGTCCTCAAACACTCAGATGGCAGCACTATCTATGAAAATTTTGTTTGACGCCAATGTATGGAAGTTTCACCCCCCTGAAAATCGGGCCCAGGTGTTTACTGTGGTACGGTGTGTTACGGTGGTTTTTTTGTGTCGGCTCCGTAGTATTTTTCAAATTAAAAATATATAAAGTGAATAAATAAACAATTCAAGTGCTAAAGTCAGTGCAACAAACTTAAAGAACAGTGAACATTATAAAATTCCAAAGAACGGTGCATTAAATAGACTAAATACCGGCGACAAAACATCAAAACAAGATCTGTGTGCATTTTGACAGTCCAAATAATTTTAAAGTGTAAATTAAACTATCGACACCTCAAGACTTTCGTCCTTAATTTTGCAGTTTTCACTCACCACTTGCTGTAACCAGCCCGGTACCGTACATTTCTTTCCCAAAATTGTAGAAATAAGGTTTTCCTAGACATGTGTTTGCTACCGCTATACTGTCATCAGGGTCTGTTAGTACTGAAAAAGAGAGCATTTAGGGCATTTATTAACAATGATACACATCGTTTTCTCTTTACTAAAAATGTTATTTGTTGTTTACTAGATATCTTCAAAATCTCTTATGTAATCTAAGAGGTAACTTAAATATTTCCTAGGAGACTTACTATACAGACTTGACTTTCAGTAAATCATTGAACTGTGAGCATTTTAATTATCGTATCAATCATGGTAGAATTTTTAACACGGCTGCCCTTCGGCGTCTTGATGTAAATCGATAACTTGGACGCCATTAGTAACGTTCATCAGTTCCTGTCATAAACTAATAAGAGGATACGCAAGACACGATCGTATTAATTGTACGATATTTACATTTTAATGAGTCTTGTCGGACTGAAGTCGTCGTTGAGTCATTTATTCGATAATAAGTCTTTACAATATTAATTAAAGATACGAGTATCATAAAAGTTATAATGATACATTGTTATGTGACTTCAACGGCTAAAGGTTAAGTTAACTCAGCTGAGTAAATAATTTAATCTAAATTGGTTGTAGTTTCGTCATTATTGAAATAATTTAAAATCCTTTTAATTTAAGGTAAGACAATTTTGTTTACTTATAAACTCATTGAAATCTCCCACGACCCGCGGATGCTTTTCAAAATAAAGGGGAAAATATACAAGTCCGTGATAAGACCTTGTTCCCTACAATACAAATATGGATCAGAATGTTGGGCTGTGAAGAAAATGGATGACAAAGGATTGTATGTTGCGTAGAGGAGAATGCTCAGATGAATTAGAAGAGTGACAAGAATTAATAAAGTAGAGAAAATCAATTGATTCTTTTTAAGAGCTGTCAAAACGCGGTTTTCCTATAGGTTTCATATGGCAATAGCACGCTCTGACGTCACTGTTTAGTATTCAATGACTCAACTATTTATTGATTTCAAAGTAAGTAAAAATCTTATTTGGCAATTAAATGAAAATAAATCGGGTTTTCAGACCCAAAGTGAGGTTTTTTTGAGATTGGTGTCTTGGAATTATTGTTATACCTAATCCTATTATATAAGGCGACTACATGAGCTAAATTAGCAACTCTATTTGTGGTGGTTCAAACTTTGTCTGAAATACTGTTTAGAATAAAGTTCTAATAAGCTTGCACTACAAAGTGGTTGTTACTTCAGTCACTACGAGCCGAATAGTGCAAAATGAGTGGTTTATTTATTTATTTATTTATTTAACTATTTATGTACACACAGTAAACAACACAGGAAAACACATTATAAAATATGAGTACAAAGGTACTGCTTATTTCTTAAGAAATTTCTGCCAGCAGACCTGCAAAAGGAGAAATGAAAAAAAGAAATGTAGACAATAGTGTGTGAGAAAAGGAAGAGAATATATAGGGATAATGTGCCTTACCTAACTTAACCTATTAAAATATATAAATACACAAATAGGTAGATATTAATAAATACTTATATAAATACATAATGCTAAGATATAAAAACTAATAAATATATATATGTATATAATAAATCATGGTTGAGAGGAAAGGTAATGCTCTTTCACTCTAGATTTGAACAGTGAGATGGTCTGCAAATCACGAATGCTAGGCGGAAGTGCGTTCCACAACCTTACAGCATGGACGGAGAAGGAATATGAGTAGTAGCTGGATTTATGAGGATGGGATTTAAGTAGGGATCTAAGGTGCGATCTACACGGTGCGTCAGTAGGGCGAGCATAAGAAAAACGTTCACGCAGGTAAGAAGGATAGGACGGGTTGTGTAGGATATTGAAAAGGAGACATAGGATCCTAGTGTTCCTGCGAAGGCGGATTGGGAGCCACTTGAGTTCTTTGCGAAGGTGAGAAACGTGGTCATACTTACGGAGACCAAAAATAAAGCGAATACATAAATTTTGCAAGCGCTCAAGCTTATTTAATAGCTCCTCAGTAGCATCCAGGTAGCAGGCATCGGCATAATCTATTATCGGCTGAATAAGTGTTTGTGCCAAAGAAATTTTAGTCTTCAAAGGCAGGAGACTCTGAAGGCATTTCAGCGAATGAAGAGAGAAGTGAACCTTACGGCTTACCTCATTGACTTGAGCTCGCCACGACAGATAAGAGTCAATAGTAACACCCAAATCTTTGGCGGTATCTGTATAATCGATGCGAACACCATCGAGGTACAACGGCATCAGAGATGCAACAACGGCTGCACTACGAACAAATCGGCTGCCTATGACCATGGCCTGAGATTTAGTAGGGTTAATTTGCAATCCAAATGACTTAGCCCAGGCGCTAATACAAACCAGGTCATGATTCATAGCAGCAATGGCAGAATTGGCATCAGCTACTGTAAAGTGCCGGTAGAGCTGCAGGTCATCCGCATAAAGATGGAAATTGGAAGAGATTACACTGGTAACCATGTTAATGAAAATTGAAAAAAGAAGAGGAGAGAGAACGCTACCCTGAGGAACACCCTCAGTAAGGCTACACCAATCAGAGAAAGCCTCATCAAGGCGGACACACTGAGAGCGTCCCCGAAGATAAGAATTGAACCAGGCTAAAGCAGAAGAAGAGAAATTTAAAGATTTGAGGATACCTAGCAAAATGTCGAAATCCACTGAATTGAAGGCACTACTGAAGTCCAGCAATACAAGAACGGTAAGTGACTTACTCTCCATTGCCCAGCGGATATCGTCAGTTACTTTTAACAGTGCAGTGACAGTACTATGACCTGAGCGGAAACCAGATTGGAAAGGGGATATTAAAGAGTTCGACGTTAAGAAAAATGTTAATTGTTTGTGAACTAAGTGCTCAAAAACTTTGGAAAGAAATGGGAGAATAGAAATAGGTCTAAAGTGGGATAGCGAGGATGGATTGTTAGTTTTAGGTAAAGGTATGATGTGAGCTTGCTTCCAAACTGAAGGAAAAGAGCAACAGGACAAAGAGTGGTTAAAGATGTAAGTAAGAACAGGAAGTAGAGATGGAAGGATAAGAGTAACCATTCTTGAGCACAACTTATCGTTACCGACTGCAGAAGATGTAATCGCAAGGACAGATTTTTTAACGTCATCCTCAGAAACATCGCTAAGGTTAAAAGGAGAACATTGTGGCAATGGCCGTCTAGAAAGGTTCTCCAGGGTCACAGCTTTCACAGATGAATCGAGAGAAAAGGGAAGGAAAGAGAAATGTTTATTCAGATCATCGAGGTTCACATCCTTGCACTGGTTGGTAGGTGATTTGCCTATGCCTACAGACTTGAGAAATTTCCAAACATCAGAAGAACTACGGTTGTTGAGTTGGTCGTGGAAATAGCGTCTCTTGGCATCTTGACACAGATGACTGCAGCGATTACGTAATGATTTGTAGTAAGAAAGATTCAGCTCTGAAGGTCTGCGCTTAAATCTGCTCTTAGCTTTATCCCTACGTGCCATAAGCTCTTTAATTTGTGTGGTAATCCAAGGTGCAGGGTTATGTCTCACTTTGACACGTCGGATGGGTGCATGCTGGTCAAACAAGTTGAGAATTAGTGTAGTAAGATAACTCACCTTCTCTTCGATACTTTCCGCCTCGACCAGAGGGGACCAGTCGATATTGTTGGCATCACGCTGCAATGCCTCCAAATCAATGCCTTTGTAGTTACGGAGATATAATAACTGAGGCTTACGCTTAGGGACACGGATTCGATACGACAAATAAATAAGATCGTGGTAGGAGAAAGTAGCAGTAAGTTGACCATGATATTTAACATTATTAGGAGAAGAAACAATCATAAGGTCTAAAAAAGACGGTGTACAATTAGGAAAATAGTGAGTTGCAGAGAGAGGCAAAACTTGAAGATTAAAGGAAGACAAGACGGAGAGGAGTTTGAGAGAGCGAGCGTCGTTTTTAATTAAGCACGTATTAAAATCACCCATTAAAATAACGTGATCGTACAACGGACAAAGATTACTGAGAGTGGAATCAAGGGAATCAAAGTAGTCAACATTTAGATTAGGACTATAGAGCACTGCAAGCAAAACTTTAGTGTGGTGAAAAGAAATTTCTAAAAACAAGTATTCAGCAGATCCAGAATAAAGTGAAGGAGATGAGCTGACCACCCTGTAGGGTAAATCAGCACGCAAGTATATAGCAACACCTCCTCCACCCTTGCCAGTCCTGTCATTGCGGATCAAGACGAAGCCAGGCAAAGAATATTGAGTAGAAAGGAGAGAAGGCTTCAAAAAAGATTCCGAAATCAATAAGGCGTCTAGGTGAGCACTGCTAAAGGATGCCAGAAGATCAGAATAGTGACCAGGAACACTCTGAGCATTGATGTGTGCTATATGTAGATTCTTAGGGTCATTGGAGAAAAGAGAAGAAATTTTATCGTGTAAGGTAAGTGGTGCGGAAGAGTCACTGTCCACACTAACAAAACTAGCAGAGGAAGAGCACGAGAAGAAGCTGTCGTTGAGATCAGCTACATCATCCATATTTAATATAAATATAATATATATCAATATATGTACCTAACTAAAATAAAATTATCTATAAAAAATAAAAAATAAAAAACCTAATGTAGGTTTCCTTCCAATAAGAAACCACCCCAACTTGCTATGTTTATTGGCAGAAATTTTAACAAAATTTTTAAGAAACACTAAAATTAGTTAAACGTTAAAACTGAGAAAACGAAAAGTAAAAAAAAAAAACAATTATTCAACGAAACGAACGTGGAATGAAACGTAACGAATGACAGATGGAATTGAACAATGACAATGACACTAGTCCACAACTGACAACGTCAACATTCCGTCTGTCACACTGACAACACATCAAGTTATCACAATAACATGAACGAATTATCAACATACCGGCTTATTAAATTAAATAAAAGTGAAAAATTTCAACGGTAAACTGACTAAAATAACTTATTTAACCACCGGCACAAGAAACAAAATAATTGTGCTCGTACAAAGCGACCAAGTCGCGAAGTCGTGACGTAAATAAACTGCACAACGGTATCAACAGATACAGAGACGCTGAGTTACTTGCGCAGACGCGTCTTTCTCGATCTCTTAGCCGGTGTAGCTGTCGTCGATGCGATATTTGGAGACTCAGGTTCTACCGACTGTACAGAATCCTCGGTGTCGGCTCCAGTGGACGGGAATTTGGCAATCAGATCGTGAAGTTCGCTTGCAATTTCGATCTTGCGGCGGGATTTGTCTGGGCAGATAATAACAATCTTGCCCTCCATGGACCAGCAGTTTGGCATGCCGAAATGCTTACGAGCAGCCGCAAACACACGGTGCCTAGCTTGAGTCAAGAACTCGGAGATGGTAATTCCAGTACCCTTGAGAGATTTCTTGCCGTCCCAGACAAGTTGCCGGTGCTCCATTTTGAAGAATCGTACTAGTATGGGACGGGCCTTCTGCTGAGAGTATCCGAGTCTGTGACAAACATGGATAATATTCTTGTCCCTATTCACCTCAGGCAATTTAACTTGGTTGGTTAATATGTTGTTGACCACAACAAGTAAATTTTCATTATTCTGCTCTGGAACACCATGGAACAGCAGGACCTTTCTACGCATGGCAGTTTCATGCCTATCATACCCAGCAGCAAGCAGCTCAATTTGAGATTTTAATGCGGAAAGTGCTTTACAGACAAACAGCTTAAACTCGGAGAACTCACGTGCGATGGATGCAATGTCAGGTGAAGCTGGTGTGGTGTTAGTGGAAGCCTGTTCTAGTTTAGCTTCATATTCCTGCATTCGGGAACCAAACAACTGTTGGAGGTCCTCCAGGCTGGCAGCAAGTTTAGTGTCCATGGTGAAGTGTGACTGTGTCCCAGGAGCAGGTGTTACAAACTTGATAACAATAGATAGCAAGTGTGGGGGGGCCTAATGTAAAATGAACTTGTTTATTTCATTAAAAACTTAAGAAAAACTATTTTAAAATAATTATTTAATGAAGAGCCCACAAAAATGATGTTGTTGCTATGTCTACCCACAAAGGAAAAGTGTTGGTTTTGATAAATTTACAAAAAATCCATGGATTGGACAAAAAAAAAACACTATGATGCTAATGAGTTGCTTGTAGAATTATTTGCCAAAAAAACGCATGTATTTTAGTGTGATTTTTACTCGTTAAAAGATTTTTTAGAGAATTTTGAATACAAAAATAAAACCACCAACGTGTTCAACATCGATTTAATAAAACTTGGTTTAAAAATATACCTATTAAAGTTTGCCAGCCAATTAGATTTGTTACCTTGTATAACTTTTGGGTATCTGCGTATGTGTGGCGTTTTCATGTTAACTGATGGGACAAACTATCATTTGAACAATTATTTTTAAGGTTAAGAGTAACATTCTCACCATAAACAGGGTGTGGTCCAAATCGTAACTCGGCGATACCGCCATTTTTTAAGCAGAAGTTGTGTAATTTCTTACAAAATTGCCAGAAATCTGAAAAAATAACAAACTACTTTTTTATCTTTTCCTTTTTTTAACTTATTTGTCTCAAATTATATTGAACCCAGAATCATCGCGCCTTTAGCATCATCATTTCTGCCGCAAGACGTCCACTGGGCCTCCCCCGAGTGTACCTACCCATTTCTGTCTGCAGGGTTTAAAAGAACCTAACTAACCTAACGTCGGGGTTCCCCAAGTCCCGATAACTGGGGCAGAGATACTACCGTCGCATACATTTCACAATATTACGGTTTCACTTCGATAGATATCAATCTCAATCTAACGAGTTTTACAATGTGACGCTGACATTTACACAACCACAAAGAGTCGTCACGCAGATTCTTTGGTACATCATTCTAAATGGTATTGCAAGACTGCAGTAACCTACGGTGTTCCGGTATGAAGAGCCCGTAGCTAAATAATATTACGGTTTCACTTCGATAGATTTCAATCTCAATCTAACGAGTTTTACAATGTGACGCTGACATTTACACAACCACAAAGAGTCGTCACGCAGATTCTTTGGTACATCATTCTAAATGGTATTGCAAGACTGCAGTAACCTACGGTGTTCCGGTATGAAGAGCCCGTAGCTAAATAATATTACGGTTTCACTTCGATAGATTTCAATCTCAATCTAACGAGTTTTACAATGTGACGCTGACATTTACACAACCACAAAGAGTCGTCACGCAGATTCTTTGGTACATCATTCTAAATGGTATTGCAAGACTGCAGTAACCTACGGTGTTCCGGTATGAAGAGCCCGTAGCTAAATAATATTACGGTTTCACTTCGATAGATTTCAATCTCAATCTAACGAGTTTTACAATGTGACGCTGACATTTACACAACCACAAAGAGTCGTCACGCAGATTCTTTGGTACATCATTCTAAATGGTATTGCAAGACTGCAGTAACCTACGGTGTTCCGGTATGAAGAGCCCGTAGCTAAATAATATTACGGTTTCACTTCGATAGATTTCAATCTCAATCTAACGAGTTTTACAATGTGACGCTGACATTTACACAACCACAAAGAGTCGTCACGCAGATTCTTTGGTACATCATTCTAAATGGTATTGCAAGACTGCAGTAACCTACGGTGTTCCGGTATGAAGAGCCCGTAGCTAAATAATAACAGCCACTCGGGTCGATCTTTAGGTTAAGCCGTGCTTGCCTAGGTTGTTCTATGGATAGGTAACCACCCATTATACAGGGTGACTGGCTCGGGACCCGCCATAGCAAATGCGCATATAGAGGAGGTCATTTGCTAATTACTGAACCTTACTTTCCTTTGCCAAAGTTTTATAGTTTAGGAGATATGTCAATTTTTATACTTTATTGAAATTTTTCCGAAATTTGACCTTCAAGCATTCATAACTTTTTTTTTTGCTTTATTTTTGTGGGTTTTTTTTACTATTTGTTGGTAGTCATAAACATTGGTGATTAAAATACCTCGGAACTTCCCTCAAACTGGGGTAAAAAATAAGATGGTACGCTTTTTAAAGATAATAATGCCAAATCAAAATCATTACAATCAAATTTAACTTCAAATTAAAAAAAAGCTACGGTGTTTCAATAATTACTTTTTATCAAAATTCGTTCTCTAGTTTATAGCCTTTCTAAAGGTACCAAAATTGTATTTAAAAAGTTGCTAGTTTAAAAAAAACAATTCAGTATAGGTTTGTTGAAGCTAAGTGTGCAAAGTATTTTTTGCAAATTTATGACTAGGAAGGTAGAAATTCTTAGTGGATTTACATTTTTATTATTCAAAAAAACGCTTTTACAATGTAAAACAGAAAAAACCGGCCAAGAGCGTGTCGGGCCACGCTCACTGTAGGGTTCCGTAGCTTCCCAGACCATTAAAAATACCAACATTTTTCGTCAGCAAAAATAACTTTGTTTTTCATAGTATTTGTATGAAAAACAAAGTTATCATTTGCGTTTTTTTGAAAAAGTGCTATATAACTCAAAAACTATTCAACTCATCAAGTTGAAAATAATTTTCCTAGAAAGTTCATATAAAGGTCTACTTCTGTGATTTTTTTCATATTTTTTAAACTTATGGTTCAAAAGTTAGAGGGGGGGGGACACATTGTTTTTGACTTTCGGAGCGATTATTTCCTAAAATATTAATATTATCAAAAAATGATTTTAGAAAACCCCTATTCATTTTTAAATACCTATCCAACAATATATCACACGTCAGGGTCAAAATTAAAAAAAAAATCGCTCCCCACTTTACGTCTGGGGGAGGTACCCTAATAAAAATGTTTTTTTAAATTTTTATTTTTGCACTTTGTCGGCATGATTGATATACATATTGGTACCAAATTTCAGCTTTCTGGTGCTAACGGTCACTGAGATTATCCGCGGACAGACAGACAGACAGACAGACATGGCGAAACTATAAGGGTTCCGTTTTTTGCCATTTGGCTACGGAACCCTAAAAAAAGGAAAAGATATCGGAAAGAAAAAGCAGAAATTTAAGATTTTGCTGGAATTGCTGCCCGCGATTTCTGAAACATGCCTGATGTCTTTTCCCCATTTCCGTAATGGTAAGACAAGCTTAATATCTTAATAAAAAACTGAACAAGAATTATTTTTGTTTTTTTTTTAGTAAACTTTTCTTTTGTTCTTATTTAATTTTCTTCATTGCACTTGATTATTTTACGTCTGGGGCCGGGCCAAAGAGTTGCCTGCAATGAAAAAATAAGGACAAAGGATTTTAAATTCCCGGTATCATTTCCTATAGGTACTTTTCTGTTTTAAATTGTAAAAGTATTATTTTAAATAATAAAAATGTAAATTTACTAAGAATTTCTACCTTCCTAGTCATAAATTTGCAAAAAAATACTTTGCACAATTAGCTTCAACAAACCTATACTTTTTTTTTTTTAAACTAGCAACTTTTTAAATACAAATTTGGTACCGTTGGAAAGGCTATAAACTAGAGAACCAATTTTGATAAAAAGTAATTATTGAAACGCCGTAGCTTTTCTTTTAATTTGAGGTTGAATTTGATTGTAATGATTTTGATTTGGCATTATTATCTTTAAAAAGCGTACTATCTTATTTTTTTCCCAGTTTGAGGAAAGTTCTGAGGTATTTTAGTCACCGATGTTTATGACTACCAACAAATAGTAAAAAAAAACCCACAAAAATAAAGCAAAAAAAAGTTATGAATGCTTGAAGGTCAAATTTTGGAAAAATTTCAATAAAGTATAAAAATTGACATATCTCCTAAACTATAAAACTTTGGCAAGGGAAAGTAAGGATCAGTAATTAGCAAATGACCTCCTCTATATGCGAATTTGCTATGGCGGGTCCCGCACCAGTCACCCTGTATACCGGTTTTCCTCTGTGCCTCGGAAAGTACGTTAAGCCGTTGGTCCCCACTGTCATTTGCAGATCTTTGACAGTCGTAACAGGTAGTCAGTGGCCAAAAATGTCTGACAACCAGTCTTACCAAGGAGTATCGTATTACCCGGTACTAGCTGGGTTGTGGAGGTCAGCATAGTTATTCACAAACGCTCGATTCGGTTCCAATTCGAAAGAGAGCGAGATACACATACGACTTTGCGAAATACACATACGACTTTGCGAGATACACATACGACTTTCCGAATCGGAATCGAATCGAGCGTTTGTGAATAACTTTGCAGATAGACAGTCGCTCCCTGTAAAATACTGGGGGTCTAAAAAGGCCACTTTGTCAGAATCATAATTTGAATCACGTTAAAATTTAAAATTCTTAAAATGGACTTTATTGCTATGAATTTAAGGTCCATTTTACCAATTTAATTTTTTTAAGATGATTCAAATTATGATTCTTCAAAAGCGGCCATTTTAGGCCCGCTGGTATTCATCTGCATCCGGTTAGACTGGAAGTCAACTCCATCATAGTTAGGAAAACGCTAGGTAGATCCCAATCAATCTTGAACCTCACTAGGTTCAACCTTATTAGGTTCAGGGTAGCAACCGGGTAGGTTGGTAGGTGGTGTAGCGATAAAGATGAAAATCTATTAAAGAAAGTTTATCTTGATTTGGTGGCGTGAGTACGTAGCCTCTTTCAGATTAATAATAATAATAATAGGCATGACGAAAGTATAAAAAATCAAATGCTTTTGACGTGACAACGTCTAATAAATCGTGCCTACAAAGTTGACACTGCTGGGATGAGTCCTAGCCTCTTCTTTCTAAGAAATCACATCAATCATCAGAATCAAATTGAGAAAACTTACTTAGAGGATCTCCTGCTAGCTGATAGGCGTGTCCTATCAACGGCCATGCTCCAGGGTACATTGGGGGCGATTCATGGCGTGGCTTCATCCAGCTCCAAAGGGCGAACACTACACAACATGTTGCTACTAAGACTACTAGCAACATGATAGTAATTCGGTCATACGGAGATCAATGCTAATTTAATCGATACACTTATAAATACACAATGGGTGCTTATAGGTTTCGTCGTGCGATATTTGATTGTCGTCTGTTTGTCAAGGATAACCTGAGATGGTTTTGTTACAGTCAACAGTCATGAAATCAATGCATGGATTTTGAAGTGAGACTGGCGTTATATATGTATTGGTACACGTTCAACTATACCTAACTTTGAGTTATACGATCTACAGCATCAGTTAACCTTACAGACTTTTTTTTGTTTTTTCGTCATCAAATTTTTAGATATCAAAAATTTTAATTACGTTATTAAAACATAGTTTTTGCTACTACTTAAGATCAAATCACAATAAAATAAAGTTAAAAACCCAGACTACGCAAAAAAGCCTTTGTTCTCATATTATTATATTCGCAAAATATTATATTCGCAAAATATTATATTCTCGAATTATTATATTCTCAAAATATTAGAAGTACAATCAAATACAGTGAAAAATAAAAATGAATCTATATGTCACCGTAAAATTGTCAAACACGTTATATTACAATATAACGTGTGTCTCTCTAGCGATATTGTAAACTCTCGAAATATTGTCACCTGAACATACGGAAGTATCTCTGCCCCCATAATCGGGACTTGGGGCACCCCCCCGTTAGGTTAGTTAGGTTCCTTTAAACCCTGCACTCGGAAATAGGGGCACCGCGAATCGGGGCTCCGTCGACTACGCTTTTTATGGAAATATAAAGTGTTTTAAGGTTAATTTATATTTATCGGTATTTCTCAGGAATGGTATATTATCTTTTCATGAGAGTTGTACCACTGGGCAAGGGGGACCCCTCCTTCCCTCCACATCGCGTGAGTTGACTACCATCGCTTGCAGTATGTTCGTTTGACAATATTTCGAGATTTTACAATATCGCTAGAGATATTACAATATAACGTATTTGACAATTTTACGGTGACATATACATATAATAAAATCGTTGAGACCAAAAAATCTGTATATTGAAGATTAAAAAAAAACCGACCAGGGTGACTTAAAATAAGTAACTGAACATATTAAAACCATTTTTAAAATTTTTGTTTGTTTGTTTGACCGCGCATCACGTAAAAACTGCTAGACGAATTTTGATGAAAACTTCACTAATCTATTTAAATGAACTCAGAATAACATTTAGGCTATAGAAATTATTGAAAATTTTGGAAAAAGGGGGTGAAAAGGTAGTGTGCATATTCTGACAGTGTTGCCACAGTGAATAAGATAATTCTACAGTAAAAACTAATATTTTTTAAATCAAATATCGCAAATCACAACATATGTGTGTGTATTTGACATATCGTATTTTATTGTCATTCATTTTGTAAATTATTATTAATTTTATTTTATTTTTGTGAATGTGAGGACCATGTGGGTCACATTTTTTATTTTATTATTTTTTTTACCCCTCAACCGTCTGGCAGTTTGAGTTCTATAAGCGACCTACCCAAATGTCCTTTCTTTGGTATTGTTCGTTGTTTCGTTGGGCTCCTTGTGTTATAAGTCGAGATACACGATAATTGACAAATGCTTGCACTGACTGGACAGGTTCACTCAAATTTGTATGGCTCTTTCTTCAAAAGACCATCGCAGACACTAATATCTACATGATCCTCGTGTGAATTGAGCAAGATTATGTCTGGACTTCAAAAGAGACTATGACCTCTGAGTTTGTTTTGGCTGTTTCTTCTCAGAGTAGTCAGGTACGAAACACCGGCCCCATCTAGTTTGAAAAAAAATTGACGTGTAAAAGTGTTTGTGAAAACCTACTTACATAAAACCGACTTCAAAAAAAAAACAAAAAAGTGAAAAATAACTTTAGCTTCTGAAGTCGGTGACCTTTGTTTGATTGATTTAGTTTTTTTGTCACCGACTTCAGAAGCTAAAGTTATTTTTCACTTTTTTGTTTTTTTTTGAAGTCGGTTTAATTTTTTGCAAAAAAGTTTTTATTTTTCACTTTTTAGTGGTTCTCATGTGCTTGATATACGTGGAAAGTGCATACCGTTACAATTACATCAAGCCCAAACACGACTAGGGTACATTGTCTCATTATGGAGTTCCGTGACTCTTGGCTTCGTCATCAGATCTGATGGTAAAATGGTTCTTATCAAACGCAAATGCTTCACTTGTTGTAGAAAATACCAAAATCGCAACACATTTATAAAATTTGAAGAGTTCCCTCGATTTCGCCAAGATTCCCATTGGATTCCCAAGAAGACCATTTGGAAAGAATACCCTTTCCAACAAAAAAAGATTTTTCCAAATCGGTTGGCAATCGACGGAGTTATATAAAAACAAACATAAAAAAAAACAAAAAAAAAAATAGAAACATCCGAATTGAGAACCTCCTCCTTTTTTAGAAGTCGGTTAAAAATAAAGATCATTTATCATTTAAAGGAACCTAACTAGCCTAACTTCGGGGTGCCCCAAGTGCCGATTATAGAAGTAGAGATACTTCTGTCGCATGCATTTCACAAATTACGGTTTCACTTCGATAGGTTGTAATCTACAGAAAAACAATACGTTATATTGTAAGCAATATGTTCGTTTGACAATCTTTCGAGAGTTTACAATCTCGCTAGATAGATTTTAATCTAACGGGTTTTACAACTTTACGGTGACATATACATTATAGTGATTGTGTATTAACAATGAATAAGTGTTTTTTTGTGATTAAGACGTGTGTTATCGGACAAATAGTGCTCGATTAGTATGGTGATTATGTTGTTAAATTTTTTACATAAAAACAAGTGGTGTCTTAGAGATAAAGTTACGTAAATATTTGTGTTTAAAAATATGCGCCAGCGCCGGCCGTATTAAAACAAACAGTGAGTCATTCATCACATTCCAATTAGATTATTACTGAAATCCATTTAACACGTTACCAAGATTTTGGTCTTATTGGAAATTAAATATAATCTTGTTTCTTATAAGATTTTTTTAATGATGAACAGTTATTAGTCTTTCATCAAATTAATATTTTTATAGCAAAATATCCGTTTTTATCACTGTTTTTCAAGCTCTACATTGTTTTTAGAGTATCGAATTTAAATTATATTTCTTGGTTTTTGAGTAAATAGATTTCTTAATTATTCAGCTTATTCATTAAAAAAAAATATTTTGCGTTAACTCTTGTAGTTTGCGATCGTCAAGTGTTTTTATCTAAGGTGTCAAATTACACGCGAATAATTCGCGAATTCCGCGATTCCGCGCATCCAGGTGTGAGTGCATGTCGTATACCTCTTTTTTTTTTTTTTTTTGGATGGGAAATCATCAAATGACTTCTCCCACTCTGGGCGGAGCGGGAGGGAGTGTCAGACTCTTACTGACTAAAACCCATCCATGTTCCTTCCTCGCCCTTTACGTTCCGGGGCCGCGGTATCTCTTTCGAACAGTCCCGCAACCCGGGGTTGCAGGCTTCGGCCCTTGCGGGCCCCTCTCTTCTGCTGACATCTCTTTGAGGCGCGCGTGGAACACGAACGCGCCGTCGACACGGCCTGTCGTCACTAGACGGACGGACGGCTAGCTAGCCCATAGCTAACCGTCCACAGGCCCGCATCTACGGTGGCCGGTAGCCACCACGTGGCCCCCGACGACGCCCGGTGCGTCTCCCGCGGCGGCCGGGAAGAGAGGCTCTCTCCCTCTCTTGTTCCGCCACCTCCTTCGCCAGCATGACTGCTTCGCAGAAGGAGGTGACGGCTTCCCATTCCGTCTCGCTCCGGACCATGGATTGAACCAGGGCCGGACGCGAGAGGTCGCCGCCGCCGATCGCCGCTACGAGGACACGGCGGTGCTCCGCCCACGCAGGGCAGACTTCCACCGTGTGTATACCTCTAACTATTAGTTTTAATTCTTATTTTAAATATCTTCACACGGTATCGGCCATCTGCGAGCCCATTAAGTTCCTATTTTATGAGCTGACAAGTTGCTGTAATTAATGATGCAACGTCCTTTCCATTTAAGAGTATTGGAAAAAATAATATTGTATAACTTGTAGCAACTTGTAAGGAACATTCAAACTTAAATTATATTTCTTGGTTTTTGAGTAAATAGATTTCTTAATTATTCAGCTTATTCATTAAAAAAAAATATTTTGCGTTAACTCTTGTAGTTTGCGATCGTCAAGTGTTTTTATCTAAGGTGTCAAATTACACGCGAATAATTCGCGAATTCCGCGATTCCGCGCATCCAGGTGTGAGTGCATGTCGTATACCTCTTTTTTTTTTTTTTTTAGGATGGGAAATCATCAAATGACTTCTCCCACTCTGGGCGGAGCGGGAGGGAGTGTCAGACTCTTACTGACTAAAACCCATCCATGTTCCTTCCTCGCCCTTTACGTTCCGGGGCCGCGGTATCTCTTTCGAACAGTCCCGCAACCCCGGCAGGCTTCGGCCCTTGCGGGCCCCTCTCTTCTGCTGACATCTCTTTGAGGCGCGCGTGGAACACGAACGCGCCGTCGACACGGCCTGTCGTCACTAGACGGACGGACGGCTAGCTAGCCCATAGCTAACCGTCCACAGGCCCGCATCTACGGTGGCCGGTAGCCACCACGTGGCCCCCGACGACGCCCGGTGCGTCTCCCGCGGCGGCCGGGAAGAGAGGCTCTCTCCCTCTCTTGTTCCGCCACCTCCTTCGCCAGCATGACTGCTTCGCAGAAGGAGGTGACGGCTTCCCATTCCGTCTCGCTCCGGACCATGGATTGAACCAGGGCCGGACGCGAGAGGTCGCCGCCGCCGATCGCCGCTACGAGGACACGGCGGTGCTCCGCCCACGCAGGGCAGACTTCCACCGTGTGTATACCTCTAACTATTAGTTTTAATTCTTATTTTAAATATCTTCACACGGTATCGGCCATCTGCGAGCCCATTAAGTTCCTATTTTATGAGCTGACAAGTTGCTGTAATTAATGATGCAACGTCCTTTCCATTTAAGAGTATTGGAAAAAATAATATTGTATAACTTGTAGCAACTTGTAAGGAACATTCAAACTCATAAATCCCTTATTTTAATGGGCATAGGCCGACTGACAGGCCTTTCAAAGAAATGCTTATTCTATTTCTACGAGCGACTCATAATAGATAAGCGCACGTGTTTGTAATATAAATTTAAATTTAGGCGATTTGGGGGCTGTATATAGACTTTCAATAGAGTAGATCTCCAACTCTATTGCAAAATGGTTTTTGAGTTTTGATTAATCAACTCTATCATCTGGTAATTCTTGAATTATATATTCAATAGCTCTAAGCAGCAATTCAGCCAACTTGCGTTTTGAGTTTGATTCTCAATTCTATTATGGACAACCATATAGTGATTCGAGAATAATTGTTCTTATCTCTGACAAATGATTCGGTCAGGCTGACACAAGCCCGTGTCTTGCAGATGCACTAGCTGTACAAAACGAGCATATGATCCATGGGGTGGGATTGGAATGGTTTGATACCACATCTATTTTATAACCAGTCTTAGGACTGTTATGGACCATGACTACTGGTTAGCATGATGATTGACGTTCTGCCGCTGAAAATCCGCCTTGTCACGTTCACCAGTTCGAAAGAACTGCTAGGGACAATGCTCACTAGGAGCATGATGTCGACGTTTGCCGCTGAGAAGCCGCCTGCGTCACTTATGGTAGTGTTACTCTGAGTACAATATGTGAAGATGTGAAGTATCGTGTGAGTCACGACTGACCAATTACCTATTACCTACGCTAGCGTTAAGGGTTATTAACAAAAACTATTGGTTGCCATATGAATGTACTTAGCATCTCCTAGTTATGTTTTACACTTTTGAAACCACTTTCAATACATTTGAATAACTATGAATTCCATAGTCTGATTTACTATATCTTTCAATCCTTTCCTTGATCTAATATTGATTCGAGGCATTGGACTGCTATATGTTGAGGAATTCATTTATCATAGTCAGGGGAAGGTGACCAGCCTGGAGACGAGTCCTACCGGATCGCGGCGCGGCGGGGCGGGGCGTGATCCCTTCTCCTTAGGGAGAAGGGATCACCTGTAAATACTAATAAATAGCATGAATTAGGAAAAACGAAAATTTTATCATCCTAGGGTAATTTAGGATCAGTCACACAGGTCACGGGGTCGCGCTGAAGACAGGTCAAAGAATAGAATATAATAATTATTTCAAAATAAACACAGGGTGTAAACCACCTCATCACGAAGCCATCAACCAAGCATTCTGTACATCAAACTAAGTAACTTTACGGAAAAATTATTGCTGGGAAACAACTTGTGTTTTTGGGGTCAAAAATCACGTTTTGGGGTATTAACTCAATGTACCGCACTCAAAACATTGTGCTGATAGATGGATTGAATAGTACGGGGTTCGTGGAAGTATTTAAAGTAAAAATCTTGCAATCAAAACTTGTATTAAAAAAAAAAACTTGTCAAAAAGTTGTAACTGTGTTGTAACGACCCGAATGGCGTGGTGGTAGTGACGCTGCCTTACGTTCTTAGGGTCCTGGGTTCGAATCCCGGTAGGAGCAAATGTTTGTGTGATGAGCATGGACATTTGTTTCCGAGTCATGGATGTTTATATAGGTATATAATAAGTATGTATTTACAAACAAAAAGTATATATGTAGTATATCAACTATCTAGTGTCCACGACACAAGCTTTGCTTAGTGTGGCACTAGGTGGCGCTGTGTGTTAATGTCCAGCGATATTTATTTATTTATTTTAACTTTGAATTGATCTCAGTAACTAGAAGGTTCCCAGGTATGGTGTAGAACAAAAAAATTATCGCAATGACAGGGATTACAACTGCCTTTCAGCTTCGTTAAGAGGTGTTTTACAATAAATAGGTGTCTCAGAGAGTGAATAAATTAGGCAAAAACGATGACAACACTTGACATATGACGCATTTGTGTTCTGCTTTATCTTCTTTGCAGTATTGGTTGTTTGCCGGTAAGTGTGATAGAAAAACAAAACCAGACGAAAGTCAAATCGTCAAGGTCATCAAGCAATATAATACCCGTTGAACGTGTACCTATTTATAACGCCAGTCTAACTTCAAACTGCATGCATTGATTTCATGTTGAATGTTCTCTGATTATCCTTGACAAACAGACGACACTAAAAATATCGCACGACGAATCTTCGCACGCATTTTGTATAAGAGTACCGATCAAATAAGCATTGAAAATCCGTCTGACCGTATAACTATCATGTTTCTAGTAGTCTTAGTAGCAACATGTTGTGTAGTGTTCGCCCTTTGGAGCTGGATGAAGCCACGCCATGAATCGCCCCCAATGTACCCTGGAGCATGGCCGTTGATAGGACACGCCTTTCAGCTAGCAGGAGATCCTTTAGGTAAGTTTAAACCATTTGATCTTAGAAAGAGGAGGCTAAGACTCATTCCAGCAGTATTAACTTTATAAGCTGATTTTGTTATGCATACGCATCGCATAGAAAAAAGTAAAAAGAAGATACTCTCATCTAACTGGACTCGAATTACTCAAGAACTGGGGTGTCACGATCAGTCAGATAGATAGAATCTATCCGTTATCATGGTGCTTGCAACAGCGCCGAAATATCGCGAACTCAAAAAGTGTAAAATTATGAAAATGTTCCATGGAATCTGGTTAGATTGGAAGCCAATCTCAACAATGCACAATATTAGGAAGAGGTTAACTACTGACGTCAGCAGTTCAAGCTAAAATTTCTTTGATAGATTTTCAGCATTATCGCTACAGTTACTTTGAACCTATTGAGGTTCAAGGTTAATTGGAACGGAGAACGAGCAGACTTCTATAGACTCTGTTCCAAGAAGCTTTGTCTATTCTAGGATGCTCAAATCACTTATCGTGCTTGACGCTTTTCAATTACCAAAGATCATGGAAATCGCAAGAAAAAGGTATAAATAGTACTTTTTGTAACTCAAATTCTTAATTTTATTAAAAAAGCAATATAAAGTAGATAATTGTATCATCAGTTTAAGAATATGAAGCCCACATTACTTCATTACTGAAAAACACAAACGTAACCTTCACGACTATAATCCTTAAAGGGGTAAGCAGACAGGTTCATCGTACGCCAGATTTCACAATTGGTTATTTTGAGTTGAAAACGTTCTGCTTGCTAAGTTCTGGGGACGAAATCTTTACTACTATAATCCTTAGAGGGTTAAGCAGACATATCCGTTACTCAATTTCTTGACAAAGCAAACACCTTAGAGCTGCTTGAGAGTAATCTTACTGGACAGTTGTACGCACGACGTAAGGGGCCTTTGGGGTATGAAGAAAAGTCATTTAGAGTTGCTAATAATGGTCTTTTACTCTTTTCTTCCGGCGCTGATGTGCTTGTTACCTTAAGGGGCCGGCGGAGCATGCGTTTTTCATACAAACGTAATATCAAAATAATATGGTTTCCATAAGGCGTGCCTACTTTTACTCCCATTATAGTAAGATTACTTTCAGATGAAAAAACACTTTACAGGAGAAAAAAAATATTTTTGTCAAAGTTCTAATAGTGTGTAGTGTACTGTTTTAGACTTTAACGGTTTTTCACTACACTTAAAATACCTACGGGATTATCCGTGATTTTCTTTAGGTTTTTCGAGCACCCGATATTTCGACGCTGTTGCAAGCATCATGATCGCGGAAATACTGAAGAGGTATGCGGGTGGGACGAAAATTATTAATTATGAGCAGACAAATCTGTCTACCATCTTCCTTAGTCTTTTATTACGCGCACTACTCGGAACTCGATTGTAACTCACGACAGAACGCACTCACAGTGTTAAGTGTGTTGTTGTGTTTATAAGGGGGTGTTGATTCTGGTTTTAATATAATTTAAGGCTAATAATGTTAAGTTGTTGATATTTTTTCAGATTTCTGGCAATTGTCTAAAAATGTACACAACTTCTGCTTAAAAAATGGTGGCATCGCCGAGATACGTTTTGGACCACACTCTGTATATGGTGAGAACGTTACTCTTATTCAAATTATATTTTTTCCAAACAAGGCAACTACAGGAGCTAAACGCGAGTTTTATAATGCCTGAAAGTATATGATTCACTGCAATAAACACAACCAGTAAAAATATTTGATATTCTTTAGGATATATGCTAGTATGATTGTGTTTTAATAACATAATACAATTAATTTTATTCGATAAAAAAATCACAAACTTATCTTTAAAATTTTCTTTTAACGAGTAAAAACCATACAAAAATACATGCGATCATTCTGAATTTTTGGGCAAATAATTCTAATAGCATTATATGAGCATCATAATGTTTCATTTTTTTAGACCAATCATTAGATTTTTTTGTAAATCGATCGAAACCACTCATTTCGTACTATTCGGCCCGCAGTGACTGACGAAAGATCTATTTTGTATTGCAAGCCGATTAGAACTTTATTCTTACAGTAGGTATCTATTACAAATGAAGTTTTAACCACCACCAATAGAACACTGTTTTAAGCTTTCACGGTTTAAAACTAAACTTATATTGTCACTTACGGGAAGTCTTCACGGAAGATATCTCATAAGTGACAATATAAGTTCACCACAAATAGAGTAGCTAATTTATCTCTTGTAGTCCCCTTAATAAGATAATGTTGCGCGTGGCTAATTGACTGGCGAAACCCGACACATGTCATGAACAGAGTGAAAAATAAAACTAAACTATATTTTTAAAACAAGTTTTTATTATAATTATATTGAACACGTTGGTATTATTATTTTTGTCTTCAATACTCAAAAGACTATCTTAATAGATATATAGTCTTTTGAGTATCAGTTTTAGATTTTCAAAGCCTTACGTATATATTTGAGTACATGTCGTCACAGGAAGTCTGCTGAGATTTCAATTCGTATAATCATCTTTCTTCGACACACAATCGATCCAGATCCTTTTTCATTGACCTCTCTCTTTCCATCTATCAACATTCATGTCATAACTCTTTAAATATTTCTAAAATACTCATTCTTTACTTTATTCATTCTTGTCACTCCACAAATTCACCGCAACATTCTCCTCTTCACTGTATGCAATCATTTGTCCTCCATCTTCTTCTCAGCCCAACATTCTAATCCATACCTGACATATAACCGGTCTAATCTCGGTCTTGTATATTTTCCTCTTTAACTTGAAGAGCATCCGTTGGTCGCGTGAGATTTCAGTTGTATAGAAATAAATAAAATTGATTTACATCAAATTAAAACAATTTTAAATTACTTCACTAAAACAAAACTACACACAATTTAGATTAATTTATTCTGTCAGCTGAGTTAACTTAACCTTAAACAGTTGCAGTCACATATCAATGTGTCATTGTAACTTTTATGATATCTTTAATTAATATTGTAAAGACTTATTATCGAATAAAGAACTCAACGATGACTTGATGATATAAACGTAGTTCTAGGCCGACTCAGTCTATATTTCCAACGACACGCTAAGTAAGCCGTGTTGAAAATTCTACCATGATGGATACCGATATAATGCTCACATTTCAATGTGTTACTGAAAGTCAAGTCAGTATAGTAAGCTAAGCCTCCTAAGAAATATTAAAGTTACCTCTGTCATGACATAAGAAATTTTGAATTGATTTAGTAAACAACAAATAACCTTTTTCAATAAAAAAAAACGATGTGTATCATTGCTAGTAAATAGATGCTCTCTTTTTCAGTACTAACAGACCCTGATGACAGTTTAACGGTAGCCAACACATGTCTAGAAAAGCCATATTTCTATAATTTTGGGAAAGAAGTGTACGGTACCGGCCTGGTTACAGCAAGTGGTAAGTGAAAATTGCAAAATTTAGGACGAAAGTCAGTTCTCATTCAGAGAAGATAATAATATGAGCATTTCAGGCTTCTCACTAGGTGGATGACCTGGTGAAGGTTGCGGGAATCCGCTGGATGCGAGTCGCACGGGACCTGTCAATGTGGCGACACTTGGGGGAGGCCTATGTCCAGCAGTGAAAGTCTTTCGATTGAATTGATGATGATGAGCATACTCAACACCCTTGCTCAAGGTGGATTAGTGATATCCGACTTAACAGTAAGTTTGGGTTTTCTCACGATATTTTCCTGTTTCGATGGCCGCCTTCAAGAGTTTATGCTATAGTTTAAATTTGTTGCCGTGAGTCACTGGTGTCAGTCATGTGGAGGACACAAGAATTACACGCTCTTATCATGACGCAAATAACTTTGTATACAGGGTGGAAACGGTTAACGGGCAGTAAGGGGAGCTACCTTTACCATTACAGCTACATGAAAATGGTCTTAAGGAACTATCCATAGTTTTTCGTATCGATATTCGATCGATATTCGATCTATTTTTATTTTTAATCGATATTTGATCCCCATTCACAGATTTAAAATTGAAAATGTATTTATTCTTCACCGGCTGATATTTGGAAGTTTCTAAAATCACTTGGCATAACAAAGTCCTCCTCTAGTATTTTACCTTCTAGTCTGTCCTTAAACGTTCTTAATAAACGTTTCTCTACATCAGCTTCGCTTTCAGTTGATGTTAGAAACCAAACTATTCATGACATTACTTCCAAGCTATTGTTACCTCCTGACTCTTTCTCTTTCTCTCCCGTGACTAACGCTGAGGTCTTAATTTTTTTTTTTATGTCAATTAAGTCTAAGGCTGTGGGCTGTGATGGGATCAGCAGAGCTATGTTATCTTTTATGATTGGTAACTTAATTCCCATTGTTACTCACATTTTAAATTTTTCCTTTTTCACTGGTGTTTCCTGATTTGTGGCGTAAAGCTTATATTATCCCTCTTCCAAAGATTCCCAGTCCTAGTTTGCCAAATCACTTCAGACCTATCTCCATTCTTCCTTTTCTTTCCAAGTTGCTTGAAGCAGCGGCTCTTAGACAAATAACTTCCCACGTTCTTAAGAACAGCCTGTTGTCCGAATTCCAATCTGGTTTTCGACCTGGTCACAGCACAGCCACAGCCTTGCTTAAGGTTACTGAAGATGTTAGGGATGGCTTGGAGAATTCGAGGGTTACGGTGTTGGTTTTAATAGATTTTTCCAACGCTTTTAACACCGTTGACCAAGATATCCTTCTCGCCATACTGTTTCAAATTGGAGTCTCTTCGTTGTCACGTGATTGGTTTTCTTCATATCTTCGTGGTCGCCAGCAGGCGGTGCGTGCCGATCAGGATTACTCCGACTGGTGCGACCTGGTAACTGGTGTTCCACAAGGCGGTATTCTCTCTCCTCTGTTATTTTCGTTATTCATAAATTCTATTACTACTATCCTCAAGTGCTCTTACCATCTGTATGCTGATGACCTGCTTTACGCTCAATCGGATATTGCCAACCTTGACAATTGCATCTCGTCACATAATGCTGATCTCCGAACCATCGGAGAATGGTCTGGCAAATTTGGGGTTGCTCTCAACGTCGGGAAGTGCCAGGCCATCCTCATTGGTAGCTCGTACTACCTGAGAAATTTGGACACTGGCCGGCTGGCGCCGCTTATGTTCGACAACTCCGTAATACCTCTCACCTCACGTAAAAGACTTGGGCCTGTACATTGACGATACTTTCAGTTGGAATAAGCATGTTGCTCAGGTTAGCCAGAAGGTCACTTACTCGCTGCGATCTCTCTATACATTTAAACATTTTCTCCCATCTAGCATTAAAATCACTTTGGTCCAGTCGCTTGTGCTTCCGATTATCGACTATGCTGATGTTTGTTACTCTGATCTGACCCAAGAGCTTCTTAACAAATTGGATCGTCTTCTGAACAATTGCATTCGGTTCATTTTGGACTACGTAAATACGATCACATCTCTTCGCACCGCTCTCAGCTTAAATGGCTGCCTATCAGGCTCAGGAGGTCCCTCAGATCTCTCTGCATGCTTTTCACGATTATGAATGATCCATGTGCTCCCGAGTACCTAAAATCTTATTTCAATTTGTTGGGCAGTTCTCACAGTCGCAGCCTTCGAGCTAACAAAAACCTAATACTTCAAATTCCCTCTCACCGTACTGGTTTTATGTCCTCTTCATATGCTGTCTCCACTATAAAGCTCTGGAACGCGCTACCCCTTGCCATTAAAAAAGCCGAAAGCAAATTGGCTTTCAAAAGTGCAGTTCGGAAGTTCTATTTAAAGTCGGACTAAATTGTTTTCTTCTCAGTCTTCACTAGAGTCATACTAATTAGTATAAGATTTCTCGTTTTTCGGTCTATTTGTATGTTTTTAATATATATTTGTTTATTTTATATGTCTATTATGTGTATTAGTATGTATACCCATTTATGTGTTTTAATTTTATGCTTAAAAATGGTATTTTTATTTTTATTGTACTCTATCACAATGCTGTCTTATTTGACCCAAAGGTTGACTGGTAGAGAATGCCTTGTGGCATTAAGTCCGCCTATGTACCACTCTTGTACATGAAGTTTAAATAAATAAATAAAATTGCCATTTTACACAAAACATTTTTTTGATGCCAATCGATCCTGTTTCTAATACTGATCTAAAAGTTATACTAGACTAGCCCAGGTTGGAGTACTCAAAAAGTCAGTCTGGGTTGGTCAAGAAGAACTTTTTGTGAATGGGGATCAAAATTTTTCGAAAAATTATGGATAGTTTCCTAAGACCACTATCATGTTGCTGCAACGGTTAAAGTAGCTCCCGTAACTGCCCCATTAACCGTTTCCACCCTGTATACTTATCCAGGGAGCAGTGATGTCTTAGTGGTAACGAACCGGACTTCAGGCTACAGGGTGATTAAAATAATTGGATTTTATACTGAACTAATTTGGGCTGTCTAATTGGGCTGTTGTGTGATGTTGTTTTGAATTGATTTTATGTCTTATTGTTGTACTAACATAGCTCCTAAGTACTCGCTACTAACCCATATGGACTCTTGTTCGAAATAATGTTTTTGATTGATTGATTGATTGATTGTTCAATCTCAGTTAGGCGCATTCATCATAATTTCAGCCCAGAATGACCCATTGTTGGGTATAGGCCTCCCCATTTTTCTGCCACTCTTCTTCGTTCTGTGCGGCCCTTACCTTATGTTAGGTGCATAACTTTGTGTAATTTATTTCAACGCGGATCTCTAAAACGGTGAACAAAAACCGGTAGTTTCTAGAGTCAAAGTTCGAATCCATTTGGCATCCACCAACCCGCACAAAGCCCTCGTGGTGGAGTACAACGCATAGAGAGGAGGCTGGTGGCGCAGCAGTTGCAATATTACGGGCTGATTATGCTATGCTATACTTTTCCAGTATTAACATGGAAGCCGCATCGAAGAATCCTCAACCCAGCATTTAACCTTAAAGTGCTGAACACATTTGTGGCTGAGTTCAACACGCGTTCCCATAACTTGGTATCTGTACTGGCTACTGAAGTTGGAAAGGACCCTTTCAATGTACAGCGATACTTGGTCAACCATATGCTGAAGACTATTTGCCGTAAGTACCTACTCGTAGTGTGTAGTTGTGGTTCTGTCACTAATGCCCGTTTCACATAAATTTGCTAATATGAATTTTGCACTGTTTAATTTAGAACTCTTTGTGTTAAACCAAAATTTGAAATGTTCAATCTACTGCACATTACCCATCTACATGTATTTGATGTGGTTCCCAATCCAACCGATAGCAGCAAAATACCAGTATTTTATAAAAACAACTGATAGCCCAATTACAACCATAAATAAAACTGATTAGTTCCATTCCGAACTGATACAATCTTTCGTTACATTTTTACAGACACGTCGTTAGGACTGAATGAACAATACCAAGATATGGTAGATAAAGATTATTCTTATGCAACTAAAGACCTATTTGCTCTGTTTCTCGAAAGAATTCAAAATATCTTGTTACACCTTCCTTGCATATTCAAATGGAGTTCATTGAAGCGCAAACAAGACAAACTGATAAAAGTTAAGAAAGAGATGATGAATAAGGTAATTATGATAATAATAACTTACAAAATTAAATCCATAAACTCACATCATTTGTCATGAAAGAAGGCAGAAACTACAAAAAGGAACAGAAAGGAAGAAAGGAGGAGTAAGGATCGGATCAGGAGGGCTACCGATCCTTAATCCTTTTGCCTCGTCCACATTCATGCATCAGCCGGTCATAACGTGGCGAGTATGATACACTTGACCTTTTTGAAGAACCTTTTCAATAAGGTCATTGTGCATTATAATATAAAATCTGTTCACAGTACCGGTGGACTACAATTTTCGTTCTCAGTACTCAATAATCAAATCTTTATTGCATTCCATATGTATTACATCTCTCATCTCTCTCTCTCTCTCTCTCTCTGTCTCTTGCCCTTATCCCAATTCATTTGGGGTCGGCGCAGCATTTCTTCTTCTTCGATACTTGTTTATTTTTCGTCATTTCATGAGACACTTCTATTCTTGCCATAATAATATCATTCTTAACACAATCTGTTCGCTCCCAAACCAAGGGGAAGTTTGGGACGAGATGTCCGCGATCCGCGGAGACAATTCAATCAAGATGCCCTTTAATTATAAATATATCAACTCACCTAGGCGCTGGTGAAGTCCTGCTCCGAGGCCATGATTCAGGTCCAGGTTTGATGGGTGTCTGTAGGTATGTGTGTGTGTACGTGAATAGTGTTATGATTTTGTAGTCGATTTCAAACCTGACCGGCTATCAACTGGCGACAGGTTCCAACGCGTTAGCAGGTCACAACAACACAATAGTTCCAGTCTGTTCAATTGTTCACACGGCACGCGACGGGTTCGACCTAACCTCAAAGGGCGCGTGGGTGCTTCAACGTTCACAAAATATACACAATTACTCGGTTCCCAAATCAATGGCGAGGCTTTAGTCAATTTATTTCAACCAAATGGTCCCTGTTTATACGGGATTCAAAGGGATTTATCAATATTACGCCCAACAAACAATAGCCGGCGAGTTCACAAGCAATTTTAAAGACAAGATCAATGACAACTAGATGACAGGTCACGTCAAACCAAAGTGACGGCCGCCATGACAGTCAGCGCGTTCCATAGTCCGCGCGGGACGAAACATCTACCCCCCCCGGACGGGCCTACCCGTCCGCTAATCAATTGGCAGTCTCAAAATACCCCCCCAATGGGGGCGGGCTGGTGAGTCAAACAACCAAGTGACTCCTCGGCGAGCCAATTTGTTACCAATGTCAACCTGGCTCTCATTAAGGAAGGCGTATACTTCCTTCAAATAGTTACTTGTACCCTTGTAGTTGGTACCGCAATCAAACTGATCAAAGAAGGTAACCCTAGGCGAGACAAATCTATCCAAGGTCGCTACAAAGGCCTCTGTCGAGAGGGAGGTTAACAGTTCCAAGTGCACTGCCTTCATTGACAGACAGACACATACACAAGTAAGCCTTGACAATTTTAGAATGGCCAACAGCGCATTGCAACCGGCATGCGAGTTCCCAATGTGACGATCGGTCACCAACAAATCAAATCAAATGGCCCTCTTTGGGCAATAAGGGGGGTGACGAGTCCCATAGGAAGGCTAGAGTGCCTCAACCGTCCTCCAACAAGCAAAAGACCCGCATTATCCAAGAAGGGGCTCAACTTACTCACAGCTCCCGAGCTTAACCCTGCCAGACTTCAAGATCTCGATCTCCTTTTCAAAGTGCCCAGCCTGCACAGAGCGGACCCAATGAGGAGTGACTCCTGTTGCTCTTGAGGAGAGAGAATCGGTGATAGGCGCTTGTCCCCTGGATTCCTAGAATTGTGACCAAGACGCCTGATCCACGAGGTAACGTTCAACAATTGTCGAGGGAGCTGTATCTGTTCAACAAACAAATCAAACGGAGGGTCCTTTGTCCCAACAGCGAGCACCTCAAGCCCGGGCAAAAGGACCGACATCAAGACTGGCGTTCGAGGCCAACCATCCTCGAAACTTGCCTGAAAGGTCATTCACCTTCAGGCCCACTTAACCCGCTAACCAAGACGACAAAAGGCAACTCTGGACGCCGTGTCCAAAATAGCACGGACCACAACAGAGTCACCCAGGGGGCCTGTAGCGGGGCAGACGCCAATTTTCTAACAATGCCTGGGCGGCGACTGATCGCCGCATCCAGGCTGCCGTCGTTCACGACGAGGGTAGCACTCAAATGCTTCGTCCGCGCGGTGTCCCGGGCCGCTCGCCATCGCTGGAAGGGCATATCCCACCGGATGCCTGAATGGCGGAGGGCGCGACTCCAACCGGGGGCGTTCCGCCAGCGGAGGTGAAAGGTAGCGGTGCTGATCTGGCCATTGTTGCCCAGCAGCCGCCGTACAATTGTTCATACGAGGGGAGGCCAAATGGCGCGCACGCGGCTCCCGTTTACCATTACGAGGGGAGACCAACTGGCGCGCGCGCGGCTCCCGTTCAACTTGCGCGGGGGGTGGAGTGCAGCCATCAAAATTGCGGGCCTCTACCCGGTTCTCGACCGGCGTACCAGAGGCCCGGTGCTCGTCTCCGTGGTACCCCCCCCTGCGCGAACCCTCATCAGAAGCTGATCTGCCAGAGCGGTTCGCGTTGGCGCACAAAATCTCAAGATGAGCCCCTTCACAAATTCCACACGGGCGGGGCTTGGGGCAGTCCCGGTGAAAGTGAGCCCCCAAACAAGAGAAGCATAGGCGGCGTGCGTTGGCAATTCGGCGGCGGGCACTAACGTGCAACTCCAAAAAAGCCGTGCAACTTGCCATGCTATGCCCCGTGGCCTTACAAAAAACGCAATCAGGACTATTCTGGGTGCCCGCAAAACGGGGGGCGGGGCGACTATCAACCGGCCCCTTAGCCCTAGTCCGTCCCTGGTCTCTTGGCCGAGAAGGTGGTGGGCGCGACCCCATTGCGCCACAAGTGTTGTCCAAAAGGCGACACTCATCCTCCAAAAATTTGATGAGGTCGTCAAAGGGGGGAAGGTGGGTGGCACTGTCCCCACCATACCTCTGCTCGAAGCGGGACCTCAAGTCCGCGGGGAGCAACTGCAGTACAATGTGCACCAACAAGTAGGACCAATGGTCCACCGGCAACTCCAAACGTCGCAAAGCGTTGGTTGCTGAAACCAACGGGTTCAGCAGATTAGTGCGCAACGCCGACGTGTTCTCAATGGCCGGTAACCCCAAAATCTGGCCGATGTGAACATCAGCCAAGCAGCGCTTATTCTGATACCGTCGGGATAGGAGTTCCATAGCGGTAGGGTAGGCGGAGTCCGTCACAGGCAAGTGCTGCACCAAGGCTCGGGCCTCACCATCCAGGACCGACAATAGGTAGGCCAACTTTTGGGCGGGTCCGAGGTCCGAGCGGGAGTCAACCAGACTCTCAAATTGGTTTAGGAAACTCAGCCAGTGGTCCAAGCGACCATCAAAGTGTGGAAGTTCCAACGTGGGAAGCCTACTCAATAGACCGGGGCCTGAAACAACCGAGGTCTCCGGCTTGACCTGGTCAGGCGCTCGGCTCCTCAAAATCTCCCGGGCTCGCTGACTGACTGCGTCCCCCAATTCCAAAATCTGGTCGTAGTCGGCAACGACCTTATCTCGAGCTGCCTGGCCCCAAGCTTCCAATTCCAAATCAACAACAAACTCGTTGAACCGGGTGAACAACTTATCCACATCACCGAGTCTTACATCCAATTGTTCGGACCGAGCAAGTGTGATCTCCTCCAAATCCAAGCGCTCAACCGTGGCCGCAGCTGAGGTGAACCATCTTAGTTGTGAGACCAAACCAGCGGCCGCCTCCTTTACAGCCTTCAGTGAGGCCATTGCAACCAAATTCAACAATAACACTGTATGTCAAAAAGAAACAAATCAAACAAATCAAATCAATAAACTGTTTCAACAAATAACCCATAAATAAATCTCAATTAGAACCTAGAACAATTTACATAAACCTCTAGTTAACCAACAAATACCACTCAATATCAGTAAATATCAATTAATATCAAGTTACAATTAAATGACAACAATAATTTCAATCACACATGTGTCCAATACACAATACAATATTTCACACTGCAAGTACAATCGACAAGGGGACATATGATGCAATTAATTCCAATCAAACAATTATGTTCCAACTTGAGCCCGGCTGACAAATAACAAATTAGCTCTTGTTCAAACTTCCAATTGACCAGGCACTAAGTAAGTTGTTTTTTCAATTTTAACCACGCTCTGCTACCATTGTTCGCTCCCAAACCAAGGGGAAGTTTGGGACGAGATGTCCGCGATCCGCGGAGACAATTCAATCAAGATGCCCTTTAATTATAAATATATCAACTCACCTAGGCGCTGGTGAAGTCCTGCTCCGAGGCCATGATTCAGGTCCAGGTTTGATGGGTGTCTGTAGGTATGTGTGTGTGTACGTGAATAGTGTTATGATTTTGTAGTCGATTTCAAACCTGACCGGCTATCAACTGGCGACAGGTTCCAACGCGTTAGCAGGTCACAACAACACAATAGTTCCAGTCTGTTCAATTGTTCACACGGCACGCGACGGGTTCGACCTAACCTCAAAGGGCGCGTGGGTGCTTCAACGTTCACAAAATATACACAATTACTCGGTTCCCAAATCAATGGCGAGGCTTTAGTCAATTTATTTCAACCAAATGGTCCCTGTTTATACGGGATTCAAAGGGATTTATCAATATTACGCCCAACAAACAATAGCCGGCGAGTTCACAAGCAATTTTAAAGACAAGATCAATGACAACTAGATGACAGGTCACGTCAAACCAAAGTGACGGCCGCCATGACAGTCAGCGCGTTCCATAGTCCGCGCGGGACGAAACACAATCCATCCCTCGTTTCTTTGGTCTTCCTCCACTCATATACCCATCCACATTCACATTCATACTCAAAACTTTCCTCACGACATTTTTCTCATTCTTACGCATCACATGCCCATACCACGACAACCGATTACCACACAACTTTTCAGTCACCGACGCCACTTTAGACTTCGGCCCAGCAGTGCAACTCGATTGGACTCGATAAGATAAATTTGACAGTTGTTTTCGATAAAATGAGGTTTTGACTCCATAAAAACTGATTTTATAGAGAATAACTGTTACAAATTAGCTGGTACCAATTATTCGTCACGACATAGTCGGAACTGCAGTGCAAGTACGTACGACTCGATTGGACACGATTAGATAAATTTGACAGTTATTCATAGTAGTCAAGCTTGCTAAATAGAAAGTTGGTATTCTTTAAGTAATTGCACAAGTTTATAAAAAATACAATTGTTGGTACTTGAAGAGGCGTATCATTCCACCTTGCGCAAGAGTCTGACTAGTTCTGACACGCACAAAGCAAGACGAGTGCGATAGGTGCACGACAGGTGCAGGGGCGCGCGGGCTCGAGCGAGAACGACAGTCGTGGCCACGACAGTTAGTCGCAACAACGACACATGATTTGCCATCACGATTTAGTAGTGACAATTTTTTATCGTTTTAGAACTGTCGTGCTAGCTGTTCCCACTGTCACGACAATCTGTTGTCACCGCAAAAAAAGTTGCAGACGATAGTTGATCGTGTTCGTTCTATATGTGAACACCTCCATTTAAATACTCAAGCCACGACATCTCAAACTACACGATTATCTGTTTTCGCGGCATAATGTTCTTCTAATATACTCATTTCTTACTTTATCCAGTCGCATAACACCACATGCACCGCATATAAAACCCACATGCAAAAGCCTTTCATTAATCCCTTTGTTTAGAAAAAATAAATTAAATCTTGATAGATTACATGAAATTTAAGAATAAAAGAAATTTCCTGTTTTAATCGAATCTTATCTACGTCTATAATTTACAAATTATACATCATTTTTCAGGTGATCTATAAACGAAAACTGGAGTTGAAAGCAAGTTACGGCTTGGAGGAAAAAACGACACCCACACAAGGTATTAATTTTACTAGTCTAAATAAAACCTCCTTTTAAAACTTTTTTTTAAATTAATAATAGCTAGCCTAAGACTCAAATAATTAGTTCATCTCAGTTACTATACCTGCAATTTCAAAGTCACAGGCAATAATTAGTTCATTCAATTTCAATTCAATTTAATTCTTTATTGCATATCACATGTGTTTTACAAGATCTTATCATTTGAATAAAGTTCACATGGACCCTGTCGGGCACAACAATTTATAATATTTGACAGTAAGTAGCATTTAAAAAACATAAATAGTTAAAGATTTGTAAGTTCGAATTTGTAAATAATGACAATGGATAAAATAAAATATGAAATAGAGAATAAAAATCAATCAATCATCTCAGTTATTATACCTCTAATTTCAAAGTCACAGTAATAATTAGTTCATCTCAGTTATTATACCTCTAATTTCAAAGTCACAGGTAATAATTAGTTCATCTCAGTTATTATACCTCTAATTTCAAAGTCACAGGTAATAATTAGTTCATCTCAGTTATTATACCTCTAATTTCAAAGTCACAGGTAATAATTAGTTCATCTCAGTTATTATACCTCTAATTTCAAAGTCACAGGTAATCATTGTTTTCAATTTATAAGGCTGCTTTTGGCTTGCTGCGGTCAGAATTAAAATTACGGGTGCGGGGTTATTATGGGTCTGTGTTTAAAGTTTTTGTTATTTTGGTCATCCCATCTCAACATGACTTAGAACAAGTGATGTAAAAACTTCCTTAGGCGCGTTGAGCACTTTTTGAGTGAACAAAATCATGGAACTCGCGTGACCGTATGCTTCGTTTTCACTTCTATCGGCAGTTCCCAAAGACTGCAATGCATTTTTTTTTCACGTTTACTAGCTCCATTGAATAGCCGACAGGTACGTACTTGTAGCATTCTCAGTTTAAAATTATTTGATGGAAACACGCAAAATATACTTTCTTCTACTTTTACATGTCGATGGTGAGTTAAATAAAAAAAAAATAGGTAAGAAACAAAAAATAAGGCCCCGTTCCCACTATGTAGTGACGACAGAATGATAGTTGTGTAGTTTTAAGTGTAGTGGCGTGTGTATTTAAATAGAGAAGAGAGGTGTTCACATATAGGACGACACCATCAACTGTCGTCTACAACTTTTTATGCAGTGAGAATAGATTGTCGTGACGACAGTTGTAAAACGATAAAAAATTATCACGAAAAACAAACGACAAAGCGACTACCATCAAATTTTTCGCGATTCCATGAAAACAGTATGCAGGACAGTGGTCTGACGACAATCTTCGTAGCCGCGATTTTCTTAGGAAACTGTTTAATGAAATTTACATCGTGACCGTTGTTGGAGATTTTAATTCTTATTTTGCAACACCAACATTAATTGTAAATCCTTTTGTAAACAATGGCAACACTCTCCCCTTTCCATCTGCGACACGGTGCAATACAGACGTGCATTTACCTAATCGTATTATTTTATTTCAACATCTCTTCCTCGGCACCAACCTACCAGCACCTCATAAGCTACCTACCATCTATCACAAGCTACACATTGGTCCTTCGCGGAAGAAACCGTGCTGCGGAAGAAGTTTGGCAAGTTTTACTCTGCCGTGTCGCAGCCATTTTGGTCGGCAACGGGCAACGCATGCGGGCTCTGCATTGTTCTGGACGTCGCGAAACAATCGCAAGTAAATCGATTCGACTCCAGCAGTCCAGCAAGATAGCCCAGAATAGCACATTTCATTCATCGATCGCATTAGCCGCCATCGCCGGGGTCACCTCTGCAGGTGTGAAGAGTACAGCCTGCTGCAAGCACCACAAAAGGTTTAGGTATTCCGCAAGAGCAAGCGAGACGGCACGTTGCGATCAACATCATACACATCATTGTACGAGTTTACGCGCCTGGAACGCGATCTGCGCACGCCGGCGCCGCCGAGCGGAACGCAAACCGAATTTCGTGCGAGCGCAAAAGGGACAGCAAGTGACGCCGCACAACTAAGAAATCGCACCACGCCACCATTTTTGTGTGGCATTCGATCGACTCGTCATCAAAATCAGCCCACGCGCATCAAAACGAAACAATAAAGTGTTGTGTTTAGTATTTAAGTTGTGATAGCATCCAAAAAGTGAGTAATAGTTAAACATGGAGGACGAACTAAAGCGTAAAATTGCCTCACGTGGCTATGTTAAAGGTACGATCACAAGATTACATAATTTCGTAGAAGTTTCTGATTTATGTAAAATAAGTTGTGATGAGCTAGTCACCAAACGTGATCGACTTGTAACTGCTTTCCGTGATTATGAATCTCTGTGTAAAGATATTCTTTATCTTGATACTGCCGACAAAGAAAACGTCGAGCAAATGGAAAATAATTATTACAGTATCTTGGCATCATTGAACGAGCAAATTAAGACCCATGAAAATGCAGGCCCCTCCGGCTCCTCAACGTATTCTGATGCAACCACACATAAAACAAAATTACCACCAATTTGCATTAAAACATTTGATGGTACATTCACAGAATACATACCATTTATTAATTTGTTCGATTCATTGATTCACAATGACAGTAGTCTTGACCATATCCAAAAGTTTTACTACTTGAGATCGTTTTTGAAAGGCGAACCATACAATTTGATAAAAGATTTAAGTTTAACCCCAGAAAGCTATAATGACGCTCGCAAAATATTGAGAGATCGCTACAATAACAAATATAAGATTCTAAACGATCACCTATGTAACATTTTAGATTTAAATAGTATTGTTAAGTCAACAGCTAGTGGTTTGAGGGACTTTGTGTCATGTATTAGGCAACAGTTAGCTGCGATTAAAAATCTTGACTCTAATGTTATTTACTGGGATGCAATTTTGTTATGTGTTCTTTCCCGTAAATTAGATGGAATTACTGCACGAGCTTATCAGCTAGACCGGGATCCCAGTATACAACCTAACCTCGAAGATTTCCTGCAATATATTGAAAAACGAGCTCTGGCATTGGAAAATGCTGGACAGGGTCTTCACTTGCAGCAGCAGTCAACCAAGGTAACAGCAGTCGCCACTGCAGGAGCAACATGCATCTTCTGTAAGTTAAATGACCATAAATTATATAAATGTAAAAAATTTCAGCTATTACCAACGAACGATAGATTGTTGTTTGCCAAAGAACAAAAACTGTGTGCAATTTGTTTAGGTATGCATGGTGGCAAATGTAAGTTTCACTTCCGGTGCTCAGAGTGCAAAAAGTCTCATAACACTCTGCTCCACTGCAATTCAGGTGAAACTCCACCAGCTGTCACATTATCAAGTAATGTTAATAATAATGTGCTTCTACCTACAGCTCGAATCAAAGTTGTAGCAAGGAATGGCACAGAATACATAATCAAGGCATTACTAGACAGCGGATCTCAGGTTTCTTTTATAACTACAAAAGTTGTTCAGCTGTTAGGTTTAACGCCGTTGCAAAATAACACTTGTATTGTTGGAATTACTAATGAAAAAAGTAATGTTAAGTACAGCATTCCCATTGAAATTCATTCATTAAATTCACCATTCAAGACAATGGTAACTTGTCATGTGGTAAAAGAGGTAACATGCAAATTACCTCAGAATAAATTTGATCTCTCTAACTTCATAATACCGCCCAACATTAAGTTGGCAGATGACCAATTTAATGTGCCTAGTGAAATACATATGTTAATAGGTGCTGATGTGTTTTTCCAGACCCTGTTACCGAACGAGCAGTGCACAAGCATCAACCTGCTAAGAAGCAGCGAGCAGTTATCAGCTCCGTCCTGGAATTCTACTCATCCACAGCAGTTGCCTAGTAACACACAACTACACATCTTTAACACTTACTTCGGTCACATTGTAGGAGGAAATCTGCCACCCAAGGTATCTCAACAGACATGTAATAGAGTAGTATTAAAATGTGAATTAGGTCTCAATGAGACACTTGCCCAGTTTTGGACCAACGAAAAAGTTCCAGAAATATTTACTGAGCAAACATCTGAGCAAGAGCTTTGTGAACATATTTTTCAAAGTTCAGTAAAATTAATTAATAATCAGTTTGAGGTTCCTATGCCTTTAAAATTACCTTTATCAGATGTAAATGATACTCTTGGTGAATCATTTCACTTAGCATTAAAAAGGTTTTTACATTTGGAAAAGAGATTGCATACTGATCCTGATTTATTCATGCAATATAAAAATTTCATTCATGAATATCTATCTCTTGGTCATGGTCATTATATTGATATAGAATTGGTTGATGCATTGTATTTTCTACCACACCATGCAGTTATTAATAACAATAGTAAAACCACAAAGCTTCGAACAGTCTTTGATGGTTCAATGAGAACGAACAAGAAGATTTCATTAAATGATTTACAACTCAATGGACCTGTTGTTCAAAAAGATTTATTTGATATAATTTTATTATTCCGCTTAGGTAGATATACATTTACAGCAGACATCAAGCGTATGTTCAGAAACATTAAAGTAGATCCTCAATACACCACCCTTCAAAACATATTGTGGAGGGACAATCCTGACCAGCCAGTCAAGTGTATAAGGTTAGATACGGTTACGTATGGCTTGAAAAGTTCAAGTTATTTAGCAACTCGCTGCATAGATGAGCTAGCAAATAGATATGAAAAATCATACCCACTAGCATCATCTATTATCAAAAATAATCTATATGTTGATGATATTATCTATTGTAATAATAACTTAGAAACTACTATAGCTGCCAGAGACCAACTTCGTGATTTGCTTAAATTTGGTAGTTTCCATACTCATAAATGGTCATCAAATGATGAGAATGTGTTAAACAATATACCATTAAATGATAGACACTTCGATAGTTTAGAATTACAAAAGGGTGATTATAACATGAAAGCCTTAGGACTTCAAATAAATGTTAAGGATGATCACTTTATTATCTCTACTCCAGAACCATTCAATAGGAATAAGGTTACAAAAAGGAGCATACTTAGTTATATAGGTAGATTCTATGACCCAATGGGATTTGTGAGCCCAATTGTGGTCACAGCAAAGGCAATAATGCAAAAATTATGGCTACTGAATACAGATTGGAATGACAGTCCACCTGCAAATGTTCAGCAAGAATGGTTTCAATTTACCAATAATTTAGCTGCAATGCAGCCAATCCTTTTAGATAGGAACATTAGAATTTCAGAAGCAGACTCAGCAGATTTAGTCGGCTTTGCAGATGCTTCCAGTAAGACAGCCTACGGATGCTGTGTGTACCTACGAGTCACAAACCAAACAGGTATGACAAAATTGCATCTACTCTGTTCGAAATCGCGAATCAACCCTATTCAAAAGAAAGGCATGACCGTGCCAAGGCTTGAGCTAAATGCTGCCCTATTGCTATCGAAATTAATTTTGCGGACTCATAATACACTTAGAGTTAAAATTAACATCAGGCATATCTGTTTATTCAGCGACTCACAAATTGTCCTGGCATGGCTAAATACTGAACTAACAAAGCTGCAAGCTTACATATCGAACAGAGTGAGTGTAATTCGTCAAAGCACAGCTGGATGTAGTTGGCATTATGTCAACACAAATGACAATCCTGCTGATCTCATTAGCCGAGGTGTCAACCCGAATGAGCCGAGTAGCTGCGATATTTGGTGGAATGGCCCAAAGTTTCTGCAAAACAGTGAGTACAACTTCCCTGCTTCCAGCACTCGCTCTGATTTGCTCTCAGTGGAACCCTGCTTAGCTCTTTCCAGCAACTTGGTATGCCAAAATCCAAATCCGCTTGATTATGTGTTCAAGCGCTTGTATAATTACTCTAATTTAAATAAAATAGTAAGGCTATTAGCATACATATTGCGATTTTTAAACAATATGAATAAAAATAAAGTTAAAATAAAAACAAACTTTTTGCAAGCTTCTGAGTTGAATCGTGCATTAATGCTAATAATTAAACATGAACAAAATATATATTTTAAATCTGAAATCAAAGCAATAGGCAAAAATAACAATTTGAAAGGTAACCTATCCGAATTGCATCCCTTTCTCGACAGTCAAGGTCTATTGCGCGTTGGGGGTAGACTGCATTATGCTGATATCGCTTATTCACAAAAACATCCTGTCATACTGCCCAAAGGCTCTTCAATTACTAGCTTGCTTATAAGGTGTGAACATGAGAGGCTACTGCACGCAGGGCCTAAGCTTTTACTCTCGCATCTTAACCAAAGGTTTTGGATTGTTAACGGATTATTAGAAGTTAAGAAAATAACTCACAAATGTATTGTGTGTTTCAGACAAAAGGCCTCAGTAGCCAAGCAACTAATGGGCTCCTTGCCGGCTGCACGTGTAACAGCTACCAGCCGTCCATTTGAGAAGGTCGGAGTGGATTTCGCTGGGCCAATCGATGTAAAGCTCTCACGCGTAAGACGATCAGTAATAGGTAAAGGGTACATCTGTGTATACGTATGTTTCACGACAAAAGCCGTGCACTTAGAACTTGCGTCAGACTTGACCACGGAAACTTTTCTTGCGTGCTTGAGGAGATTTATCTCTAGACGAGGGTTGCCCACCGAAATTCACTGCGACAATGCAAGCACATTTAAATGTGCAAGGAGTCAATTAGTCGAACTCTATAAATTGCAAACTTCTCAGAACCACCAAATGCAAGTTCAAAGATTTACCGCCGAGCGTGGCATACAATTTCACTTTATACCATGTTACTCGCCTACATTTGGGGGGCTCTGGGAGGCGGCAGTAAAGAGCACAAAGTTTCACTTAAAAAGAATATTGCAAAAAACTGTTTTAACCTACGAACAACTTAATACAGTATTAATTGAAATAGAAGCAGTGCTTAATTCTCGACCACTCTTACCTTTATCTTCAAACACTGATGATTATTGTTATCTAACACCCGGTCACTTTATTATAGGTACTGCAATGTCAATGTATCCTGAAAATAATGTCTGTAACATTCCACAAAATAGGCTTAAGTTTTGGCAACTGTGTAATTCTCTAAAACAGTCCTTTTGGAAAGTCTGGTATCAATATTATTTAAATTTGTTACAAAATAGACCTAAGTGGCGTGATAATATATGTAATGTCAAAATAGGCGATTTAGTCATTTTGAAAGAGGACAATACTCCTCCCATGTCGTGGCCTATGGCACGAATTGTTAATTTGTTTCCAGGACATGATGGCAAAATTAGGGCAGTGGAGGTTAGGATCCCAAATGGGAAAACTCATTCCCGGGCCATCAATAAAATTTGTCTATTACCTATAGACTACGATAGTTCTTAGATATTTCTCAAACTGTTAATGTTAAATAATAAGTCATAATATTATATATGTAAAACTGTACTAGGTATGTATGGATTGTACTGTACTGTAATAGATATGTTAATTTAAGCTAGTAGTAGTAGTTTTTAAATAATATTTAGTTTTAAATAATATATAAACAAAAATGTAAACTTGTAAGTTTAAATAATTTAATTTCGTGTAACTTTTTGTAAGTTCATTGCTATCTCTGTGAGGCCGCAGCATGTTGGAGATTTTAATTCTTATTTTGCAACACCAACATTAATTGTAAATCCTTTTGTAAACAATGGCAACACTCTCCCCTTTCCATCTGCGACACGGTGCAATACAGACGTGCATTTACCTAATCGTATTATTTTATTTCAACATCTCTTCCTCGGCACCAACCTACCAGCACCTCATAAGCTACCTACCATCTATCACAAGCTACACAACCGTACATAGTCAATACATCTACAAAAACAAAATGTACGCAAGAAAAAATCTAATTACATCTTTTTGGTAAAAGAGGTGACAGACATAATTACAGTAAAATTATTTTACTATAGAATCTCAAACATTACCTATGTTTGTGATGCTGTACCTAATAAAATTCCACAAAGCATTCTTGAACTGAATGAAACCAAATTTAAAACATGCATAAAACCCACACTGTGTAAGCAAGCATATTACAAATTGGACGATTATAACGCTGATAAAAATGCTTGGCTCAATGCTGGTCCTTTTCCACAAGGACAGGGGCGCATGAATAGATAGCACTAATTGTATGGTTGGAGCAGCTGAAGATTGTACAACTATATTGGTATTGTATAAATTCAATATCTTTAGTATTATACAACCTCATATCCCATATTGTTGTACTAGAATGCTATCATTCGCTGGAAACCTACGTCTATTCTTGGCTTGAATATGCCTTGGCGGTTAAAAGTATTTCATGCTAATTCTAATGTCTCGCTGATGGTGGCACGTGTGTCGGGTTCCCTTCAAAAATTTAGTTCCCTTCAAAATGGTTGAGTTGCATGGTGCTGCTACATGCGTTATGTTCGTGAACGAGCGCTGTCGGTTGGGACTGGTCAGCTCTTGCTTGCCACGGCTTTTTTAAATTAATTATTTTATTTTTGAATTGTTTTGTTTTTGTTTTTACTATGGACACTTTTATCGCACACATCTTGCTACATTGTTCTTACATAATATACCATCTCAACATGAATGACCTGGACCTTACCAAAATTTTGTAACAACATTAAGATTTAAAAGAGTGTCCGTGGAGTTTCTTGCCCGTTTTTCTCCATAGAGATTTACGCTAGAGAATGGGCAACTACAGTACTTTCACAGTTTTTATGTCTTGTGACGGGTACGTATCATAATCCCGAAAGTTCTAATACCTATGATTGAAATACCGACGTCCAAAACATCGAAATTCAAAATACCGAAAATAAATGCCGATAGTCGTTATATCGAAACACAAAATACCGATGTTCAAATGCCCAAAAGGACGAAATCCCCAATGGACGAAATACCGAATGGACGAAATATCGATGGATGAAATTCCGAATCGACTAAATCCCGAATGAACGAAATATCGATGGTTCAAATACCAATGGATGAAATCCCGAATGGACGAAATTCCGAATGGACGAAATCCCGAATGGACGAAAACTTTTATTTAATAACGTATTATTTGACAAACAATTCACTATTTTTCGTTTTATGTCATAAAACAACATTTGAAACAAAGACATTACACATATTGATTGTGCCATTCAAAAAATAAAAGAAATAAAAGATTTTGGTTTCCTATAAGCACAAATTTTGTGACAGAAATGAATCGCTGCAGAACCGACTCCACGTAGTCTTTTCTGCACTACCCCTAGAGTGTAATTTAAACCCGCGTAGGCGCGGAGGGGCGAGGCGGGCCGCGAGCTGAGGAGCAGGTGGCTCTGCGACGATAAGCTCGCGTGTGACCGCCGGAGCCCCGCAGCGCCGGAGCCGTGACAGAAACCATGCCTGCTGCATGCTTGCATACTGCATGCTTGCTGCATGCTTGCTACATGCTTGCTGCATGCTTGCTGTATGCTTGCTGCATGCTTGCTGCATGCTTGCTGCATGCCTGCTGCATGCGTGCTGCTGGCTAGGCAACTTTTAAGGGTTTTGAGGTTAGGATTACAAAAAATCGTTTTTTTTTGGAAACGGTGATAATTTCGGGATTTTGAACTACGGGATTTTAAACTTTGGGATTTTAAACTTTTGGGCAAATGAACTTTCGGGATTTTGAACTTCGGGATTTTAAACTGTCGGGCAAACGAACTTTCGGGATTTTGAACTACGGGGTTTTAAACTTCGGGATTTTAAACTTTCGGGCAAAGGAACTTTCGGGATTTTAATCTTTCGATCAAACAACCATTCGGCGTTTTAATTTTCGGGATTTCGTCCATCGTTTTTTTTTAAATTCGGTCTTTTAAAATTCGTAATTATGATACGTACCCCTTGTGACTGGGACTATAGCTAGATTTTATTTTCATCTTTGTTTCGACAATTCAAAAGTATAACTGGCTTACTTGAAATAAAAGCTTTGGTTTTGATTTTTTGATTTTGATAAAAAATGTTGACGACAAATAGTCGTTTTATTGAGAATGGCTGGCGACGACAGTAATCTGACTACAAATTTATCGTCACGACAAAGTGGGAACAGGGCCTTAGTCGACCCAGAACTTGGCTGCAAACCACCTTCAGTAGCTCCACAGATTTTGTAATGAGCAAAAACACCCTTAACACGATATTAAGTGCCCTATTAATATGCCCACGATATTAAGTGCCCATATACATGACACTGAGAGATGAAAAAAAAGAAAGTAAATCGTAAAGAAATGACACATTCTTGATTAGCAACGTTGTAATTAATTCCAGACAAATCCATGCCACTTCTGGATCAACTACTAGACTTAGCGGATAGACAGGATGCCTTTACAGATGATGAGATCAGGGAACACGTGGACACTGTAGTCGCAGGCGCTTACGACTCGACGGGCACTGCAATGACATACACTTTATTACTGATGGGAACCTATCCTGATATGCAAGAACGAATTTATAAGGAGTAAGTTACAAAAATAAATGTAAAACAGTTTCGTTTGAATCTCCATAAAAGTATTTCTAAGTTTAATTATAATTTAATATTAAACAAATAGGTACTTACAATCAATATTCACTTATTATTTTTGTAAAACATTTTTGTGCCTGGCAGTAGACTTGATCAAAAATTTGTTTTAAATTAAATAAATCGAATCGGGGGCGTCGGCCACAGATGCCTCGACCACTGGGGGGCCTAAGCCACGGACCCAAGTGATCAAGGTGTGTACATCGTGTCCACCCACCAGGTGGACCGATGACCTGGTGAAGGTTGCGGGAATCCGTTGAATGCAAGTCGCCGCACGGGACCGGTCAATGTGGCGATACTTGGGGGAGACCTGTGTCCAGCAGTGGACGTCTTTTTACTGCAATGATGATGATGTAGCAATTGCCACTTGTTAACATTTTGTATCTGTGGCAACACTCTGCACAACACTATTTTTAATCTACACTATCTGTACACAACAAAAAAAAGATGGCTAATATAAAATACGTGTGTTTGCGGTGCAATTTATAAATCTAATATTATCTATCAATATACTACCACATATAAAAACAATCACGTGTTTACTTAAAATTCCCGGACCATCCTACATGGTAGCAGAACGGTGGTTCATGGCAAGTGGTTGTAAAAAAGTAAAAAGTGTGTGCCGCAAATCGTGCCTAAAATAAAATTGCTAGAAATCGCAAATAAAATAAAAATAACAACCAGTGCTCTATAAAAATGACTCACCACGAGGAACAACATATAGAAAAGCTAATAGATGCTGAATCTTTTCATCTATGGAAGTTCGAAATAACAATATACCTAAAATCACATGGGCTCGGTGTAATAACAAATGGCCGACAAGCCGAAGATAAAGCCGAAGGAAAGTTCGATGAACAAAAGGACGCCAAAGGGCAAAAGATCATATTACAAACGATAGACAAGAAATTAAAATCTCATATCTTATATTGCAAATCTGCAAAAGAAATGTATAAAAAACTTTGTGACCTGTTTGAAGGAAGCGAGTCAAGAAATAAATCTAAATTGCTACAAGAGTTCTTCAACTACAAATATAATAAACAAACAGTAAATCAGTTAGTAACTGGCATTGAAAATTTAGCTGTGAGACTAAACAATCTTGGACACAAAATTGATGATGACCTGATTATGTCAAAAATACTTACTTGTTTACCAGAGAGTTATAAGTACTTTGCCACTGCGTGGGAATCGACACCTAACGATGAAAAGACCCTAATAAATCTCACAAATAGATTATTATTAGAGGAGACCCGCAATTCTAACTGCGAAGAACAAATTGCATTCAAAGCTGTAAACAATAAAAAATGCTTCAAGTGCAACAAAACAGGACATTTTCAGTCACAGTGTAAAGCGTGTAACATTTGCAAAAAGACAAACCATCAAGAAAAAGACTGCAGATTTAAAAATCAAAACAAACAATGCTCAATTTGCAAGAAAAGAAATCATTTAGAACAAAACTGCTTCTTCAGAACTAAAAACAATAAAAAAGAAAACAATGATACAGCACTTCTAACAAATGAAACAGCAAATAAGAATAACAGATTGAAATTTATAGTGGATTCAGGAAGTACTTCACACATGACAAATAACATCAACATTTTAAGTAAATATGAGAAACAACAGTCCCAAATATCTGTTGCTAACAATGACACCATACAATCTCAAGGAGCTGGAACTGTACAAGGTATGAACTGTCAACTATCAAAAACTTTATATGTTCCTGATCTGGCACAAAACTTATTGTCAGTTAATTCAGTTACAAACAACAATGGAACTGTGTTGTTCACACAAAATAATGTCCAAATATATAAAAAAGGACAGTTAATACTCAAAGGAGAGAAAGAAAATGGATTGTACTACATAAATATAAACCAAGACTATCATGAAAATACTCTGTTCTTAGCCAAAGAGAAAGGAACTGCCTTAGAATGGCACAGAAGACTTGGACATCCCGGAAAAGACATATTAGAGATATTACCAAACATGGCTGATGGAATATTGTTAGAAGGAAATAAAAGAATAGAGCAGTGTGAGATATGTATTAAAGCGAAACAAACAAGGTTACCATTTACTTCAGAAAGAAAACGAGCAGAACGTCCATTACAAATCATTCATACTGACATATGTGGTCCATTTGATAAGCTTACTCATGATGGAAATCGGTATTTCATAACTATCTTGGATGATTACAGCCATATCACAAAAACATATTTAATGAAACATAAAAATGAAGCTTTTACTCTAATAAAGGAGTATGTAGAAGAAAAAGAGAGAGAAAAGAATGAAAAAGTTTCGTGCATAAGATGTGACAATGGAGGAGAATATAGAAGCAACGAACTGAAAACATGGTGTTCAAACAAAGGGATAAAACTAGACTATACTATACCATACACACCTCAGTTGAACGGAAAGGCAGAACGGCTAAACCGCACTATACTTGAGAAAGTCAGAGCATTGCTATTTGACTCAAGCATGAAAGATGAGATGTGGGGAGAAGCTGTTTACTGTGCTACGTACCTACTCAATAGGCTGCCCAGTAAAACACTTAATAACAAAACTCCATATGAGATGTGGTATGAGATAAAACCAGATATTTCAAATATACAAGTATTTGGGTGTACGGTGTTTGCTAAACAATTAGGACCAGTAAGAAAGTTAGATCCAAGAAGTAAAAGACTAACAATGATTGGATATGCAAACAATGGATACCGGCTATGGAACAATGAAAAGAGAAGAGTAGAAATACACAGAGACATAATAATAATCAATGAGAATAAAGAAGATAAAATAGAATCAAATGAGGAAAATAAAATAATACAGAGAATAATAAATACAGAAGAAGATACAATAAATACAGAAGAAAATATAATAAATACAGAAGAAAGTGTAATAAATACAGAAGAAGATAAAATAAATACACAAGAAGATATAATAAATACCGAAGAAGATATAATAAATACCGAAGAAGATATAATAAATACAGAAGAAGATATAATAAATACAGAAGAAGATATAATAAATACAGAAGAAGATATAATAAACACAGAAGAAGCAATAAGTACAGAAGAAGAAAACTTGAACTTAAGAAGACCAGTACAACAGATGGAAGAGCAAAACATATACATACCTAACACAGAACTAGGTACAAGAAGAAGTGAAAGAACAAGAAAATTACCAGAGAAGCTTAAGGATTATGTACTACTTACCTACAAAGAGGCTACCACAGGAATAGAAAAGGAAAATTGGGAGAAGGCAATAGATTCAGAGAAGGAATCATTAATGAAAAATAAAACATGGAATCTAATAGATATATCAGAGGTAGGCAGTAAGAAGATACTCACCAATAAATGGGTATTTCGAGTGAAAGACGATGGTACCTATAAAGCAAGACTGGTGGTAAGAGGATTTGAGCAGAGAGGTATAGACTTTGATGAAATATACAGCCCTGTGGTAAGTCAGTCCGCTCTTAAATCTCTATTTGCTATTGCAGCATCTAAAAATTCTGAAATTGTTACTTTTGATGTTAAAACTGCATTTTTGTATGGCGAATTAGATGATGATATCTATATGTATATACCAGATGGTTATGACAAAGAACCTAACAAAATATGTAAATTGAATAAAGCTTTGTATGGGCTTAAACAAGCACCAATTACATGGAATAAGACTTTTACCAAGACAATGTTAAAACTAGGATTGATTCCTACTAAAACTGACAGATGTGTGTTCACTAATAAAAGTAAAAATGTAATAATTGCTATATATGTAGATGATGGACTTGCTATTTCAACTAATAAAAAAGAATTAGAGGACATTCTGAACTGTCTAGAATTGCAATTTCAAATTAAAATATTCAAAAATCCTAAAAATTTTGTTGGTCTAGAAATTTGTAAAGATGACACAGGTATTTTATTAAAACAAGAAACATATATTGAAAATTTACTTAAAAACTTTAACATGATAGATTCTAAACCTACTAGTATACCTTGTAACATTAATAAAGAAACTGACACACAGACAAACATGACACTACAGCAGATTAATTTTCCTTATAGGGAATGTGTTGGTGGATTGTTATATTTAGCAACACGAACCAGACCAGATATAGCAGAAGCAGTAAATAAAGCTAGTAGAAAAATAGAAAACCCTGGTCAGACAGATGTCATAGCAGTAAAGAAAATTTTAAGATATTTAGCAGGAACTAGAGATAAAGGCATAAAATACTTAAAAGGAGGAAGTATTAATATGTTAAATGCTTATTGTGATTCAGATTATGCAAATGATGTAACTACTAGACGTAGTACCACAGGTTTTGTTATAATGTTATCTGATGGACCTATATCATGGTGTTCCAAACGACAACCAATAGTAACTCTATCATCCACAGAAGCCGAATATATTGCTGCAGCTGATTGCTGTAAAGAAACATTGTATCTAAAATCATTACTTTGTGAATTACTTAATTGTAAAATTAACATAACTCTGAATATAGACAACCAGAGTTCTATACAATTAATAAAGACAGGATCATTCAATAAAAGATCAAAACACATAGATGTTAGATACTACTTTATTCATGAACATTTTATAAAAGGAAATATTATTGTTAACTATTGTCCTACAGATCAGCAAGTAGCTGATATTTTTACCAAACCTCTTGGAAAAATTAAATTTGAAGCTCACTGTAACAGATTAATACAGTAGATAAATTTTAATAATATGTTCTATTAAACTTAATAAGTACAAAGTTTATAGTCTAAGCTAACTAAATAAATAAATACAATATTTGTATTGTAAAACTTATGATTATTTTTAAGAGAACCGCTTACATACATGATAGGAAGTTAGTATTGTTAATTTTGTTCTGAAACACATAATACATACACATTAATAAAAAAAAGAAAATAAATAGATAGTTAAATACATAAATATATTACATACATAATTATGTACTTAGTAATGTAAGTAAAATAAAATAGTAATTGCAGAATATTTGATAAGTAAAATGTAGTGCAGAATCTTGCCATAAAACGCTAAGAGTATTAATATTTTTCAAAATTGTTTAATAATTAAATTTTAAAAAATAGGAGAAGGTGTTAACATTTTGTATCTGTGGCAACACTCTGCACAACACTATTTTTAATCTACACTATCTGTACACAACAAAAAAAAGATGGCTAATATAAAATACGTGTGTTTGCGGTGCAATTTATAAATCTAATATTATCTATCAATATACTACCACATATAAAAACAATCACGTGTTTACTTAAAATTCCCGGACCATCCTACACCACTAACCGTAACCAGTATGATTATTTTTAGTGAAACAATTAATAGGAGAAAATCCAAACCCAGATACATTGGAAAACTTAATGCGTTTTTTTGTGAAAACTATGTTTTAGAAAAATATATTTCTTTTTAATCTAGCAGGACTTAAACTATCTAGTTACATGGAAGATATTCCGAACTAAGAGTAGTTTCTATTAAATGGGATAATATATTGCACAAATTCAGAAGCCGAGTATACTAATGCTATGTTTAAAAAATCTTATGAAACATCGTTTTAATATACAGGATACAAACAGTGCTTGGAAACAAAGACAGAGATCTCACAAAAGAAGACCTACCAAAGTTGCTGTATTTAGAAGCAGTTTTGAAAGAGAGTTTGAGACTGTACCCTCCAGTTCCAACAGTTGCAAGAAGCATTCAATCTGATGTACAACTAAGTACGTACAATATCATTCATTGAACTTGTATGAATATCATCTGTCATACCTACTACCCATCAACCCTTACTTGGTTACACTCTTCCCAAACATTCATCAACATCAATTTATTGCACTTAAAGTACTCACGGGATTATATCCGTGATTTTCTTTCGGTTCCCGTAAGTACTTTAAGTGTAGTAAAAAACCGAAAGTCTAAAACAGTGCATCAATTTATTGATATAAAAGCGTACGTTTAAAGTGTAATATTTAGAATAACAATGCACTATAAACCTCAAATTGTCTCATGCATTTGCCATTTTATCAACCTTGGTATTCTTCGGTTTTAAAAGATATAGGATCTTTTTACAAAAGCAAACTTGTAACGGAAGTAGTCCCTGTATGAATCCTTCTACAAGGACCTTTACAGCAATGGTTTTTTTTTTTAATATTACAGAGAACTACGTATTACCAGCTGGAAGTACCTGTTTGATAGGGGTGTATGGAATCAATCGTCACCCCATGTGGGGGACAGACGCGGAGCAGTACAAGCCGGAGCGATGGCTGGACCCTACGTCTTTGCCTGACAACCCTAACGCGTTCGCCACCTTTAGCCTTGGAAGACGAAACTGTATAGGTAAAAACTAGAACGACTGCCTAGTACACAATGATGACCATGGTTTTCTGGTGGCTGAAAGTGCCGACGAAACTATTTAAGAAACACGAAACATAATGTGGATAATTACTGACTTTATTTTCTAGCACATTAACATTTCTCTTTATTTAACAGGGCGACTGTACGGTATGATGGCGATGAAGACAATGCTAGCGCACATCTTTCGAAAATATCGCGTCATTGCTGACGTCTACAGTATACCGACACAATGTGATATTCTAATCAAACCAGCAACTAGCAAACAAATTCGATTAGAATTAAGAACATGAGTTATTTTTTATATGTCTTGTTTTTCATTTACCCTAATAATGGTTAACAGAAAGAAAGAGTTAACTCATTGTTTTTAAACAATCAGCGAGATACTATTACTATCCCATCAAAAACATGGCATGTACAAAAACTGAAGTCTCGCAAAGCTTCTACTCTAAAAAAGTAGTGAAGATCTGATGTAATTTCTTTAATTAAAAGAAGAGTCGGGTAAATCATGAATCTAAAGCAAAAATAATTAGGGACCTTAAAAAGTCCCTCGTTATACTTATTTAATTTAGAAGAGAATCTGAAGATAGTGGGTTCATAATTCGAATTTAAATTGTTTTGTCACTTCAACACGTTGCTGACGTCTAAGCAGATGATGATGATGCTGCTTTCTGTGCAGCGGATACCCACTTCAAATGTTCTAATTGCCGTTATTTCCTGGTCAGGGACAATGGACCCTTTCCAACAAAAAATGTTTTTTCAAATCGGTTGGCAAGCGACGGAGTTATGCGCGAACAAACATAAAAAAATAAAACCGACTTCAAAAAAAAAACAAAAAAGTGAAAAATAACTTTAGCTTCTGAAGTCGGTGACATTTGTTTGATTGATTTAGTTTTTTTGTCACAGACTTTAGAAGCTAAAGTTATTTTTCACTTTTTTGTTTTTGCAAAAAAGTTTTTATTTTTCACTTTTTAGTGGTTCTCATGTGCTTGATATACATGGAAAGTGCATACCGTTACAATTACATCAAGCCCAAACACGACTAGGGTACATTGTCTCATTATGGAGTTCCGTGACTCTTGGCTTGGGACCATTTGGAAAGAATATAGAAACATCCGAATTGAGAACCTCCTCCTTTTTTAGAAGTCGGTTAAAAAAAAATACAAACATCCGAATTGAGAACCTCCTCCTTTTTAACCGACTTCTAAAAAAGGAGGAGGTTCTCAATTCGGATGTTTCTATTTTTTTTTAATGTTTGTTCGCGCATAACTCCGTCGCTTGCCAACCGATTTGAAAAAATATTTTTTTGTTGGAAAGGGCATACTTTCCAAATGGTCCCATAGCCACCAAGTCTGGATCTGATGATGGAATCTTGGCGAAATCGAGGGAACTCTTCAAATTTTATAGGATAACGTACAGCGATTTTGATATTTTCTACAAGAAGTGAAGCATTTGCGTTTGATAAAAACCATTCCACCATCAGATCTGATGATGAAGCCAAGAGTCATGGAACTCCATAAAGAGACAATGTATCCTAGTCGTGTTTGGGCTTGTTGCAATTGTAACGGTATGCACTTTCCATGTGTATCAAGCACATGTTGTAACGTTACAGTTTCCTGGTGAGGAAAATGTAAGGTTGCATTGTGTAAAGTTTAAAAGAAAAATGGCAAGGGAATGAATTATTGTTTAATAATACATGGGAATAGAAATTTTGTAAATTAGGGAAGCCGAGGTAACGTGGTCAGGGTCCAGGTCGAGGTAAGGGTCCAAAGCTCGCAGCTGGCAGAAACCGCTCGCCGCAGTGATAGGCTCACTCGCAGTCGCCAATCTCCGATGGTTCGAGTGTCGAGGCTCACCCGCTGTCCGTGTCCAGGTTCAAGTAGGAACAGTAGGAGTAACAGCAGTTGTAGCAGCCGCAGTAGTAGCAGCAGTAAGTTTTCAAGGCAGACAGCGTCCAGGGGCTCTCAATTGAGGTAATTGCGGTAGTAGTTGTAGCTTTTCATGATGACGACGCCAGGACTAGATTTCGCCGGCTTAGTGACCACGTCAAATATTTCAGAGTAATTCCCAGCTTGTTGCGAGGACCAAACGCAGACTGAATACTTCAGCTCGGCTTCCCGTCATGATGGAATTATGAATTTCATAATGTTGGTTCTAGAACATAGAAGAATAAAATGGCTAAATAAAGAAAAGGTTTAACATCAAACGTATACAACCTACAATTCTTAGTTACAGGAATAAATTAAAAAGAAAACTAGGCTTGTCATTGTCATTATCTGACATCGTAAAAGTAAACAAAGATTTAAAACACTAAAATATACAGAAATGCTATAAATAATACTAATTAAAAGGCGGAAAAGGCATGCTAAGCCTCCGCATAAAGGCCATACAGAGTTATTCAGAAAGAACGTATGATAAAATTTCGGATCACATTAGTCAAAAACGTTAGTACAAAAACACAAACATTACAATGTGAACCACTAAAAAGTGAAAAATAAAAACTTTTTTTTGCAAAAAATAAAACCGACTTCAAAAAAAAACAAAAAAGTGAAAAATAACTTTAGCTTCTGAAGTCGGTGACAAAAAAATTAAATCAATCAAACAAAGGTCACCGACTTCAGAAGCTAAAGTTATTTTTCAATTTTTTGTTTTTTTTTAAGTCGGTTTTTATGCTAGCCGTTACAAGGTTACGTTGTTGTATTTTGAAGTCTCAAATGTGATCTATTAATTTGGCCCTTCTGTAAACTGCAAAATTGGAATTCTTGAAAGTGGCTTATCAATTTTAGTCAGTGACTGTACGATTCCATGAGATTATTTCCGAAATCCAGGCAAGTGCAATAATAGGGTAAATGACAAAAAAAATCTTATTAGGTCCATGTTCACCGAAAAGGTAACGGTTATCTAAAAACAGCTGTCACTGTGACATGTTCCGATACAAAAATGTATTTTAAACAGCTGTTTTTAGATAATCAGATCGTCATCTTTTTGGTGAACATGGACCTAAGTCCGTCAGATAGATTTACGAAAAAAAAACTTTGTTCACGTGAACAAAAAAATGATGACGTAACACGAGTTTTCTACGCACCACATTTGAGTATATTTTTTTTTCAGTAAGTGTCGTCACAAGCGGGACTCATGATGTTTGATGTTTTAACTTCGGAATTTTTTATTAAATTGAAACAAAAACATGTTTTCAATATTTTTCGTTAATCTAACTGGCGGACTAAACAAAATCATATTTTTTTTCCTCTGGAATCATCCATATTATGAAACAATTGTGCGACTGAGAAAAACAGAGTGAAAAACTATCTATGTACGAGCCAATAATGCTCATACAGCAAAAGTACGTTTCTGCGCACGTAATGAATTACGTTAAACGTACTTTATTAATTATATTATAACATAAATTCAGTCGTCACTAAAACTCAGCCACAAGCGGGTCGATCAATAATAATATTGCATCAAGTGCGGCTCAGATAACTAAACATACGTAACTTAAACGTAATTAAACTATTGAACATAACAGTGGTTTGGTGTGAACTAACTACCTTCCTACAACAACTACCGGGTATCTGTCAACGACGAGAAAACCCCAACAATCTCTAAAAGTATGCAAATTAATCATTGAATTTAAATTTTCTCAGTTCAAAAAATCTCAGTTCAAGTTCAAGTTCAGGTCGCCAATTAAGTAATCAACACAGTATAATGTATTGCAATTAATATGGCTATAATTTATCTTAATTTTATCTGAAATGTTTTATACACATAAGTTATTTTCGTTTATTCATTTCTGTACATATTGATTTACATTTTTAAATATTCTAAAATAAAACTACAACATATAAAAAAAAAACATTTAAAAATATAAAATAGTAGCCCACCAGCGCTAGGAACAGGGTCCGAGCTGACGGTGGTCAGGGCTCTTGAGAGAAGAACCTCCTAACAATACGCGCCGTGTCCAGAAGTACTGCCTTATCAATCAAGCCCTTGATCCAGCTGCCAAGCGAGAGCCTCTTAAGATGTTGGTAGAGGCTTTGGCCGACACGGCTATCGGCGACTATCGGCACAATGACTGCTGTACTCACGTCCTACGTCATGGCGACAACCTCGCGAGCATGATCTAAATGTTTTAATTTTATACCTTTCTCATCTTGCACGAGGTTCTCGTCATGCAGGACCGTTATATAAACAATCATTATGCGACGCTTTTCAAATTCAAATTCTTTTTTATAGACATAATTTATGATACATTAATTGTTTGAAGCCTGTGATCCCCGAACTAGGTTTACCTGTATGTCAGGAGTCAGCGCCCTCTCCCATTTTATTTGGCTTATATACTATGTCAACATAGAAATAGACAAACATGTGCCACAAAAACAATTTTAGAAAAAATACAAATCAGTTTTAAAGAAACAAAAAGTATGAAAAATAAAAATAACAAAATTAAAAATAATATGTAATTCAATCTAATTTAATCTTCAGTTAATATCGCCTTGTGTGTGTGTGTGGGAAGTGTGTACGTGTGCGTGTGGGTGGGTTCCCGTTCGTGGTTGTGTATGGTATGAGTAGGTGTATGAAGGAAAAGTATGTTCAATGTACGAGTTAGAGTGATATTAATTAATTTATTATTATTTTCTCCACATCCTCATAATCAAGAGTAAAGAGCCAGTTCTTTAGTATTGGTTTACATTCATGCAGTGTTAGCGGATACAAATTTAGGATTCTGTTAATTTTGTTGTATAAATATACAGATAGAAAAGTTTGATTTACAAAATTTTTTGGTATTACGTTTTTATGAACGACGCATGCTCCGCAGGCCCCTTAAAGGAACCTGACCAACCTAACGTCGGGGTGCCCCAAGTCCCGATTACGGGGGCAGAGATAGTTCCGTCGCATACATTTCTCAATATTACGGTTTCACTTCGATAGATTATAATACACCGAAAAATAATGCGTTCTAAGCAGTATGTTCGTTTGACAATCTTTCGAGAGTTTACAATCTAACAGGTTTTACCATTTTACGGTGACATAAAGGGTTTTGTTTTGCCCGTGATTGCGATCATTTTTTTGTTCTACACCATACCTGGGGCCTAATTCTGCTATTTTATAACTTCGTCACTCCAACACGATTCCATTCTCATCCCATTGTCATTTTGCTTTGAGTTCGTTATCTGCTAAATTCACAATGGTCGATCATTGGTCGGTCGATGGTCTCGTAATAAAATTGTGTTTTAATGGCATTTTCGTATTGCCATTATTATAAAACCCTTAGTAAAAATGGTTTTCGGAATCTACTACTAAATGCAAACATTTATTTATGCCAGATTTCATGTACGAGATTACTATTCTATGACATTTCCTTCAATGGAGTGTCAGTGGTTGTTCATTGAGAAGTCATAATGGCGGCATTTTATTAGTAGATTAACAAACTTGTCAAAACTTGACAGAACTTGACCATTATGAAATCAATGATCGACTATTCTGACACTATTGTAATAGCAGAATTGAGGCCCTGGGAACTCACGGTGGAAGTCTGCCCTGCGTGGGCGGCGCACCGCCGCCGTGCCCTCGTAGCGGCGATCGGCGGCGGCGACCTCTCGCGTCCGGCCCTGGTTCAATCCATGGTCCGGAGCGAGACGGAATGGGAAGCCGTCAACTCCTTCTGCGAAGCAGTCATGCTAGCGAAGGAGGTGGCGGAACGAGAGAGGGAGAGAGCCTCTCTTCCCGGCCGCCGCGGGAGACGCACCGGGCGTCGGGGGCCACATTTTTTAAATGCATGTAACTTACACAGTACCACTTTTACGTAAACCACCTCTACGGCCGCGTACTATTCAATCCATCCATCACCACAATGTTTTAAGTGCGTTACATTGAGTTCTACCACAAAACATGATTTTTCACCCCAAAAAAAAGTTGTTTCCCAGCAGTAATTTTTGTGTAAAGTTACTTAGATTGATGTACAGAATGCTTGGTTGACGGCTTCGTGATGAGGTTGTTAACACCCTATATAAGAAGATTTCGTATACCAGAAATGGATAATATGAGGATCTTTATTCTTATATTATATAATGTAACATTTATGTACCATCTATTTACCCATATTATGCGAATAGATTATTTGATTTGATTTGATTTGAAGACAATATTTATGGCTTCGCGCTACTCGTTATGACTGTCAAAGATCAAGAAATTATTATAGCTGGGTGGGATCAAAGGCTCCACGTGCTTTTCGAGATGCGGATTTATCCAGATAGCATAACAAAAAAAAAATATATACACAATTGCAAAACCAAAAAATTACGTTCCCAAGACAATTAAAATATAAAAAAACAGACTGGTTAACAATCATTGTAATAAAAATACCTATCTAACTAAAGATTTACTAACGATGTACTCGTACTTACAGAACTACACATAATTATATAACAACCCAACTTTTTTAATGTTCAGTTTCCCCTCCAAAAATCCAATAACTTTGCATTGGAACTGGACCTTATCTTCACCTCTAGAAAATAAAGAAATGTTAGGTACAATTATTGTAAAACTTTTTCTCAATGTACGGTAACTTTTCGATTTACCAGACATCGTTTTCAAGATTTCAGTCGGTAAGACTACATGATGTGAAATCCAAAAAAATAATTATCTTATCTGCGTAGCATGGCGGGTTGCTGCTGATAAACTAAGCTGTTGCTGGTGCTGAAAAAATCAACGGCGGAAATATAGCCTAATACGGGATGCTCCTGACTATTATATTGTATAACGGGCTGGTGTCCGCAACTCCATGTTTAAAGCGCGTATTTTGCGTACGGGTGGGAAATTCACTCGATCCACCCCGACTCTTCGAGAAAAGCCAGCTTAGGTATCCGAAAGGGAGTGGTACGATAGGTTCGGGTCCCACCGCTGCAATGCCCGATCCCCTTCTAGCGAGTTCATCCGCCGCATCATTGCCACGGGAATCGCTGTGTCCTTTGATCCATTGGATGGTTATGTTATTGAGATTACCAACCTGGTTCAGGCGTTGATGCTAAAACTATGATTCTATTTAGTCCGTCAGTTAGATTATCGAAAAATATTTGATACGTATTTTTTAATAAAATTGACGAAGATAAAACGCATCAAATATCTTGAGTGGGGGGCTTGTGACGCCACTTGTGGGTAAAACTAGTACGAAGTGTACATGTCTACATGTGACGTCACGTCTTCATTTTTTGTTTACGAGAAAAAAGAAAAATACGTGTCCAATATTTTTTGGAAAACTATCTGAAGGACTAATAAGATTTTTTTAGGATTATCCCCTATTAATGACATGCAATGTGTTTAAACTGTATCAGGTTTCAACACTATAGTTAGGGTGTGTGAGTGCCTATCTAGTCTGTCGAGACATCGCCAAGAGAAGAATCACGGGAAAATTTTACCATGTTTGGTCAAATTTTCCCGTGATTGTTTAGCAACCGTGGTCAATTGTTTCCACTACCAGAAGGTTCTGGCCATTTTTCCAACAATCTAGTTAGGGTCTTCGGGTGCCCACCTAGTCTTTCGAGACATCGCCAAGTGATCAATCACGGGAAAATTCGACCATGATAGTCAAATTTTCCCGTGATTGTTTACCAACCGTGGTCAACTTTTTCCATTACCAGAAGGCTCAGGCCATTTTTTCAGACTTAAATTTAGCATTGCTATTTAACGTGTCAATGCTGCTTGCGTTGTTACCACCTTTCCCGTTGACAATGACTTGGGCAAGTTTTTTAATGACCTGTAATACTTTTTTGCTTGGTAATTTTTTTATAATACGTCAATAATTTTTCGGGGGTAGGTGTGAAAAAAGTACAGACGTCTTTTTAAATCCGGAATTTTATTTTAATTATAAAAAATTGCAAAACTGATTAAGTTTACATCAGTACTTAGCTTGTAGCTTTTAAATAACTAGTACTCACGTTTGTGGCACATTTATGTGACTTAGACAAGTAATATAAACCACCTGCCAGCTGTTACACTACACCATAGCACAAGATTTGCAAGCACTTCACAACACACATTATGTCTCAATTTGCTGAAGTCCTGGCTGCACAAAAAACTTTGGAGGAAAACTTTTTGAAGAAAATGGGTGAGCTTGAGGCTCAAATACAGTGCGCCGGGCCTGCCAAGGATACGGTGGCAAAGATTGCAGAGGAGTTTCGTGGTTTCCGTGAGCTTGTGTTCTCAATGTTTGGGCTGCTGCGAAGCCAAATTAACGAGTGTGCCAAGCAAATAGATGGCTTAGAGACCAGGCACCGTCGGAAAGCCTTGGTTTTCCAAGGGCTCACTGAAGCGGACAACGAGGACTGCACAGCTGTCATCCTGGATGTCTTAAATACAAAGCTCGCACTGAAAAACATCTCAGCAACTTCAATTAAAGCCTGTCACAGACTGGGGGCCCTCAGCAAGGACCATCACAGGCCTATCCTTGTTCGGTTTGCGAGTGTAGAGCTGAGGTCATCGGTCTGGAAGGCTAAAACTGGCTTGAAGGGTTCCAAAATGGCTGTGAAGGAGTTCTTGACCAGGACGAGACAATCTGTCTTCGGCAAGGCGCGGGAGCACTTCAGCATGCGATCGTGCTGGACTCAAGATGGGGTTATCTTTATTAAGGCTCCTGACGGAAGCAAGCACAAGATAACTTCCTTGGATGAACTGAAGCCCTTGGTAGCCCAGTACCCCAAGGCAGTGGAAGCGGCTCCTTCTGCGCGTGGTAGAGGTGGCGACGCTGCCGGAAATCTGCAAAACATAATGCGAAAATAGGTTAGAGTGTTGATGTTTTGTTAGTGTTTCTCGATTAGTAGTTTTAAGTATATATCATTCGTATTCTTTACTTACCAGTATCTATTTGTCCAGTCTTATAATGCAGTTATCTTCCTTATGTTTCACAACTGTTTACTTTTGCTTCTTTATTTTGAATTGGTATTTGGATACCCCCAACTGTGTTTATTTTTCGTAATAATTGAGATTTGAGTCGTTCGTTGATAATATTTTACTATTTCTTACTATGCTTGTCAAACGTCAGATTGACGTTTAGAAATACTAAACTGACAGTGACGTTTCGAGTCCACGTTTTGTTGTCTGGGGTGCGTTTAAGTCAATTATCCAGTTTAAAATTTAAACGCACTGCTGATGAAATAATAACACACAGATTATATATATATTTTTTTATAACGTTTCGTTCCAAGTGCAACGTCACGTAGTGTGCAGTTGGGTGTCTCCTCCTTCTTTATTTCACTTTTATATTTTATTCTTGCCTTTATGTCTGGGAACTGCGGCTTTCTTTTTTTGCTTTGTATTTTGCTGTGTATAAGTGCCTTATTCTATGCTTGTTTTATTACTTCTTGTGTTGGTGTGAGCTGGCGGGTGGTGCAGAATTGTGCACCTGTTAGTGATAGTTTGTTTTTAGTTATAGCTTAATTGTATTTTTTCTATATAATTGTATTATATATTTATTTACATTTATTAATTCAGTATATATTTATGTCAGACAGTGAAACTTTCTTATCCGCGGATGAATCTGCTGCTTCTTCAAGCGATGAAAGCTTTTGTTCTTTCAATGATACTCTTGCTGATTTTTTGCAACAACAATTTAATGATACGTCTAATCGGTTGGTAAATGTGTGTCATATTAATGCTCAAAGCATTCCGAGCCACTATAGTGAGCTTTACGACGCCTTTAACAATAGTAATGTTCACGCCATCCTGATTTCCGAAACTTGGCTCAAACCACATCTCCCGTCTACAACTTACCCTCTTACTGGTTTCACTCTTATACGTAATGATAGGATCGGTAAGGGAGGGGGTGGTGTTGCCATATACCTCCGTAGTGACTTCCCATACAAAATTCTTGCTACTTCTTCATCACAATATTCTGCTTCTGCAGAATTTATTTTCCTTGAAGTTTGCGTCAAAGGAGCCAAAACTGTTATTGGTGTCGTTTACTGTCCCCCCACTATTGATTACTTCACTGAATTCGAATCAGTACTTGAATCTTTGGGTTCAGAGTATGCACATCACATCATCATGGGTGACTTTAATACTAATCTACTTGTCCGTACCGCCCCTCGATCCCGCAAACTCCTCCATCTTATCGAGTCAGTCAGTCTGCACGTGTTGCCGCTCCAACCTACCCACCATAACACTGCTGGTGATGACACCTGGCTCGATCTGATCCTCACCTCGAATCCTTCCTTTGTATTCTCCCATGGTCAACATGACGCTCCTGGCTTTTCTCATCACGACATGATTTTCCTCTCATATATCCTGAAACCTCCCAAACCCAAACCCAAGGTTCTGTACAGGCGTTGTTTTGCGCGGATGAATGTTGAAGAGCTGAAGAAGGATGCATCCTTGATTGATTGGGAGCCTATGTTGGAAGCCTCTTCGGTTGACGACAAGGTTGCCATATTTAATGATGTTGTGGTCAACCTCTACAATGTCCACGCTCCTATCAAAAAGGTGAAACTTAAACGTCCTCCTGCACCATGGATGACAAGAGGGATACGGATGGCGATGCGTCGCAGGGACCGAGCATTCCGTAAATTTAAGAGGGACCGTACTGAAGAGAACTGGTCATTATATAAGGTTGCAAGGAATAGATGCAACCAGATGATACGCATCGGTAAACGCCGCCACATTCTAGATAATATTACTTCTTCCTCTTCTGCCGATATCTGGAAATTTCTTGGAACTCTGGGTATCGGCAAACCGCGAAATTTAGACCTTCCAAACTCTATTAGCCTGAACGAGCTTAACCGGCATTTTTCTTCTGCTTCATCTATGGATCCCGTAACCAAGCAACAAACTTTATCTTTAATTTCTGGTCTAACGCGTCCTAATATTAACCACTTTTGCTTTGTTCCAGCTGACCCGGGAGAGATAAAAAAAACCATTCTGTCCATCAAGTCGAAAGCAGTGGGTTGTGATAATATCACTCGTGGTATGATCACAACTCTTCTGGATGAGCTTCTACCTGCTATTACCCATATTGTAAATTATTCACTTTTTACCGGAGTTTTTCCTACCTTGTGGCGCAAAGCCTATGTTTGTCCGCTACCCAAGGTCCCTAATCCCTCTCTTCCTGCCCATTTCCGTCCCATTTCGATCCTTCCCTTTCTATCAAAAGTGCTTGAGGCCTGTGTTCACAAACAATTTTCCAATTTTGTTCATCGGAATTCACTTATCAGCCCACTTCAGTCTGGGTTCAGGCCCGGTCACAGCACTGTTTCCGCACTTCTTAAAGTGACTGGCGATATTAGGGCAGGGCTGGAAGACACCAAGGTGACGGCACTGGTGCTGGTTGATTTCTCGAATGCCTTTAATACCGTCAGTCACGAAATCCTTTTAGCTATTTCATCCCATGTTATGGTCTCTCCCGGAGCACTGGAATGGTTCTCCTCTTACCTTCAGGAACGCCAGCAGTCAGTTCACGTTGGGGATTCCTCGTCATGTTGGTGTGATTTGGAAACTGGTGTTCCTCAAGGCGGTATTCTTTCTCCTCTTCTGTTTTCTATCTTTATTAATCTCCTTACTTCTGAGCTTCCGTGTGCGTATCATCTGTATGCGGATGACTTGCAGCTGTACTGTCAGGGGAGGGTTGACGAAATACGAGATTTAGTCGAAAATCTCAATAGGGACCTGATGGCTATAAAAACCTGGTCCGGTAAATTTGGTGTGGCAGTAAATCCAAACAAATGTCAGGCAATAATCATCGGGAGTTCACGAAGCCATTACAAGTTGGATGGAACAACCTTGCCACCAGTTCTTTTCGACGGTACGGTCATCCCTTTTAGCGCCGATGTGAAGGATCTTGGCTTGTACATCGATAGCACTATGAAATGGCAGACCCACGTCGCCCGTGTCAGCCAGAAGGTTACTGGGTCGCTGCGGGCTCTGTACCGTTTGAGAAACTTTTTACCTTCAAATACGAAAACAATGCTTGTACAGTCCTTGATTTTTCCTATCATCGATTATGGTGATGTGTGCTACTTTGACCTGAATGCAGATCTCCTCGACAAACTTGACCGTCTTCTAAATAACTGCATTCGATTCGTTTTTAATCTGCGTAAATATGATCATGTCTCCGAGCACCGGTCTCTTCTTAAATGGTTGCCCATACGTCAGCGTAGGGAGCAAAGGGCGCTTACCACCTTGTTTTCTTTCCTTATTTCTCCCACTTCCCCTAGTTACCTTGCTCCCCACTTTCAGTACATTTGTGCCAACCATAATAGGAGTCTGCGATCATCGCATAACCGTGTTCTCCAATGCCCCTCTCACCGTACTGACTTCATTCACAGATCATTCTTTGTGCAGTGTATTTCTCTTTGGAATGCGCTTCCCCAGGAAATCAGGATGGCAACCAATCGTTTATCTTTCAAGATTAAAGTTCGAGAGTACATTCGCAAGAAACTGGCAGGTTCATCACAACAGTAATGTTTTCTCCATTGTTTGTCTTTTTATTTTAGTATATCCGTGTTAATTTCTATTTACAGTAATATATACCTACTTTGATATTTATTTATAGTATTTATATATATTTATAGTATTTTATATATCCTTGTAGTTTACCATAGTAATTATTATTTTCAGATGTACACCTACCACTGCTTGTCTCTGCATCACCCAAAGGTTGACTGGTAGAGAATGCCTATGGCATTAAGTCCGCCTCTGTACTATGTGCTTGAAGTGTTAAATAAATAAATAAATAAATAATTAAGACAATTTACGTTAATGTTTAATTTTAATATTTAAATTGCTATGAAATATAGCTATTTTTGAAACAAATTGTTATTTTTTTGTATTTTCACGTCTTAATAAGCTGTGTAATGTGAGAAGCTGGTTTGACGAGATTCTTCTAATTTTGTCAATGTCCTTAAAGTCGTAAAGGCTTCTATAGTACTAAGGGAGGCTGGGTTTTCAATTAACCGTCCTAGTGCCAAACCAGAGGGCATGCTGATCGGGAGGCTCTTGCCATGCGGTGATCGCTCCCGGTTTTCACCGAATTGATCACTGAGATATCATTGAACATTTGCTTCTTGGTTGACATGATGCAGTCAATCTCGTTTTTTGTTGCACCATCTGGGCTCTGCCAGGTCCACTTCCTGTGCTCACGCTTTTTGAAGAATGAGTTATCATATAGAGGCCCTCGTTCTCCATGAAACTAGCCAGTTGGTGGCCCCGGTGGTTCCGACGTCCAACTCCAAATTGCCCCACCTGCAGATCATCCCCGTCTTGTTTGCCCAGTTTAGAGATCGCATAGATGAGCGCATATAGTATGTATAGATACAGCGTAAAATATACAACATTTTTGAAAGCACAAATAAAAATATTTGTGTTGTTGCCCCGGTATCTTCTAATTAACCTCTACTAGAGGCTCTAAAACTATACACGGCGATGTTATTTTGGTATCTGATTTAAATATTTTTCGACTGAAAAAAAAAACCATTGTTTCGAATCTAACTTTGACACTCACCTTTACAATGTTCAATCCCAAAAATTAATCACATAATTAACTTAATATTTTCTTACTGTAGATGGACAGGTTAAGTAATACTCCCAGAACAAATTCTCGACACCTAATGTGCCCTTTTTTTTTTTTTTTTAGGATGGGAAATCATCAAATGACTTCTCCCACTCTGGGCGGAGCGGGAGGGAGTGTCAGACTCTTACTGACTAAAACCCATCCATGTTCCTTCCTCGCCCTTTTACGTTCCGGGGCCGCGGTATCTCTTTCGAACAGTCCCGCAACCCCGGCAGGCTTCGGCCCTTCGAACCTTAATGTGCCCTGAGGAAGGTTTTGCCGTTATTGACGATAAGTCTGTAAGTCTGTGAGGCAGTCCCATTTCTGCCTAATCGTAAGTCCATTCCTTGGAAGGATTGGATTTACGACTAAAGAGATACCGAAGCTTTCCACCTGTTTTAATCTTTTTTTTACTTACTATACAATACTATTAAAAATGTGAGTTGATGAGGGTGACTGGAAAATGGTATATGTTTGGATGTGTATTATTCTTTCACGCAAAAATTACTAATTTATGAATGGATTTAGATTAGCACACAAATATTTTATAACCTGGACCTTGTCGTGTTACTTATCCCAAAAAAAAAAGTAATACAAACAATTAATTTAATTAAATGAAATATAGTCCTATCACGCTTCACAGAAAAAAAAAGTTAGAGGAAGGTCACAATACTTGTTGGCAACTTCCTACGGCTTCAGGGCTTGAGCAACCTCCTGGTCCAACTCTGTGAAGGCGAACAGCTTCCTGGTCAGCTTCAGGGCTTGTTTGTGAAGGCGAACAGCTTCCTAGTCAGCTTCAGGGCTTGGGGCGCGACAGGGCGTCAGCGCCACCAAGGTACAGCTCCAACCTCCTGGTCCAGCTCAGTAGAGAGCGTGGAATACTGCTTCCTGGTCAGCTTCAGGGCTTGGGGCGCGTCAGAGCGTCAGCGCCACCAAGGTATAGCTCCTCTGAGGGTGAACTTCACCGTGAAAAAAAGTAGTATCTTGCTTCAGATCCCGTAGTAGACTGACTCGAATGTGTCAGGAATGCCCTTTTATACCCAAAAATTCTTTTTTTGTTCTGTTTTTCCACATCAGCCCGGCTAGCATGGGCAGGGGATAAAAATTTTATCCACCGGTTATTTCCACTTTTGTTTGAATTTTGTCCCTTGTCAGTGGAAATAACCGGTGGATAAAATTTTATCCCCTGCCCATGCTAGCCGGGCAGTTGTTTTATCAACCGACTTCCAAAAAGAGGAGGTTATCAATTCGTCTGTATGTTTTTTTTTTTTTTTTTTTTTTTTTTTTTTTTTTTTTTTTTTTTTTTGTGTTTGTTACCTCATAACTTTCGACTGCGTGAACCGATTTTGATGATTCTTTTTTTATTTGAAAGCTGGTGCTTCCCATGTGGTCCCATTTTAATTTGCTGAAGATCTGATGCTGGTCTTCGGAGATATACAATGGAACTCTTCAAAAATGTACGGCAAATCTGCAGTGATTGCTATTATCGCTTGTAGGTTTATTGTTTATACAACATTATGACGTAATATCACGCCTGTATGCTCTGAGGGGGTACGCAGATGTGTACAATACACCCAGATTTCGACAGTGTTTGTTACCTCAGTACTTTCGACTGGGTGAACCGATTTTGATGATTCTTTTTTAATTTGAAAGCTGGTGCTTTCCGTGTGGTTATATTTTAATTTGCTGAAGATCTGATCCGGATCTTCGGAGATATACAATGGAACTCTTCAAATATACACGGCAAATCTGCAGTAACTGCTGCAATCGCTTGAATGTTTATTGTTTATACAACATCATGACGTAACATCACGCCTGTATGCTCTGAGGGGGTACGCAGATGTGTAAAATATTCCCAGATTTCGACAGTTAGGTGTATTAAGTTCCATTTATTGGGGATAAGTTTTTTTTTTATTTTATTGGCAAGGGCACTTCAAGGGTAGTTTGATGAGAATTAGGTTAGGTTCTGATTATGGGATCCATGACAAAGGAACGGAACTCTTCAATTCTTAGAAGCAAATTACCGATTCTCGGCCAAATCTTTTAAAGGCTATCCGGATATTTGAGTCACGTACCATAACGTCGTTATTAACCGACTTCAAAAAGGAGGAGGTTCTCAATTCAATGTTCCCCGATTACTCGAAGATGACTGGACCGAATTTGTTTTTTAATTGTTTGAAAGGGTATACTTCCCAGAAGGTCCCATAATCATCAAGTCAGGATCCTGATAATGGGATCCTGGAGAAATAGAGAGAACTCTTCAAATTTTATAGGCACACCAGAAGCGATTTGGGTAGTTTTTGAAAGAGTAGTTTCTCGGAGTGATCCCATTTAAATTTGGTAAAGATCTGATGAAGAACTTCGGAGAAAGGCAACGGAACTCCTCATTAAATGTAGCAAATGTGTGTCTCTTACTGGGATTGCTGAAATCTCATGTCTGTCTATTGTTTACACCAGTTTATAACAAAAACCGGCCAAGAGCGTGTCGGGCCACGCTCACTGTAGGGTTCCGTAGCTTCCCAGACCATTAAAAATACCAACATTTTTCGTCAGCAAAAATAACTTTGTTTTTCATAGTATTTGTATGAAAAACAAAGTTATCATTTGCGTTTTTTTGAAAAAGTGCTATATAACTCAAAAACTATTCAACTCATCAAGTTGAAAATAATTTTCCTAGAAAGTTCATATAAAGGTCTACTTCTGTGATTTTTTTCATATTTTTTAAACTTATGGTTCAAAAGTTAGAGGGGGGGGGACACATTGTTTTTGACTTTCGGAGCGATTATTTCCTAAAATATTAATATTATCAAAAAATGATTTTAGAATACCCCTATTCATTTTTAAATACCTATCCAACAATATATCACACGTCAGGGTCAAAATTAAAAAAAAAATCGCTCCCCACTTTACGTCTGGGGGAGGTACCCTAATAAAAATGTTTTTTTAAATTTTTATTTTTGCACTTTGTCGGCATGATTGATATACATATTGGTACCAAATTTCAGCTTTCTGGTGCTAACGGTCACTGAGATTATCCGCGGACAGACAGACAGACAGACAGACAGACAGACATGGCGAAACTATAAGGGTTCCGTTTTTTGCCATTTGGCTACGGAACCCTAAAAATCACGCTGGTACGCTGTGAATGGGTATGCACATATTGTGAACCACTAAAAAGTGAAAAATAAAAACTTTTTTGCAAAAAATAAAACCGACTTCACACAAAAAAGTGAAAAATAACTTTAGCTTCTGAAGTCGGTGACAAAAAAATTAAATCAATCAAACAAAGGTCACCGAATTCAGAAGCTAAAGTTATTTTTCACTTTTTTGTGTGAAGTCGGTTTTATTTTTTGCAAAAAAGTTTTTTTTTAGTTCTTTCATTCTCTCTAGATTATTTTGATTTTAAAATCAAAAATGTGAGTTGCCTGTATTTAAAACGACCAGTATTATTCAGTAAAAAACTTCCTCGAAGAATTCTGTGAGCGTGCTAATTAATTTTATAAAAGTAAGATAAGATACTGTTATTTAGTAAACAATCGTAATTAACTCTAAAATAAATTATTTGAGCTAATATATTGATAAAATAAAATAAAATTATATAAATCAAAAGAAACCTTCATAGGCCTAGGCCAGTAAGAAAATTAAAAGTAGAGGAAAAGTAACTGACAGCTTGACAATTGACGTAATGTCAAAAAAGTAAATATTGAAAAATTCATTTTTATTTCAGCTAAAATCGATGTTAAAACATCGTTCTAGATTGAAACTAACGCGAGCTAAAATAGTTACTGCCAAAGCGCGACTTAGATGTAAAAAGAATGGGCCCGCAAGGGCCGAAGCCTGCCGGGGTTGCGGGCTGTTCGAAAGAGATACCGCGGCCCCGGAACGTAAAGGGCGAGGAAGGAACATGGATGGGTTTTAGTCAGTAAGAGTCTGACACTCCCTCCCGCTCCGCCCAGAGTGGGAGAAGTCATTTGATGATTTCCCATCCCAAAAAAAAAAAAAAAAAAAGATGTAAAAAGAATATACAAGCATAATGAGTAGGTATGAATGATAGTAAAAAGTGTAAGTACCTATAGTGTCTAAATTGGTCTAAATACTATATTTCCTCATAAGTATAGAGTGTCTGAAACTTTGATTATATACATGTCTAGATAGAGTGTTGCGCTGCAATCGCAGCAAAAATAACAGGCCAGATTTGAAGCGGTTGTGTGCGTGTCACGCACACAAGTAAGCGTCTTTTACTGTGTAACAAGCCTACTGAGTATTACCAGCCCTTGAAAATTTCCCATAAAAGAAGGTAATAAAATATTGTTTTGATTTTGAGATTATTATCTTTGGGTATTTTTTTTTTAATTTATATTCTTCTTTATTCTTTCAATTGTGTTTTTTACATATTAGGAGTATGCGCATCTGAATTACTAGGTAAAATATATTTTAATGAAAAAGATATTGCTATTCAAATTATTTATTTTTAATATCCTAGTTCGGAATTATTGAACACAGCACCCAAGGACCCCCGAAATTAAAATTTAACTTAACTACACATTATTAACTAAAATAAACAATGTCCACAACCTTAGATTTAAAGAAATATATCTAAGTAAATAGATACATTATTATGTGGTGATTTTACAGCACCACAGAAAAATGGTGATTTGAAATCTGGAAATATACTTTTTGAATCATGATTAAACAATTTTTAAATTAGAGCTAATGATCAAATGGGAAATTTACTTTCAATAAACAGGCAACCCTGTAAACATGCCGTCAAAATGACGGTCTATGTTATGATAAAATTTTATTTTGTTAATTTAATTGTTTCTCTATATTATGGTTATTAAACTTTACCTACCGATGATAGGTAACATTTTTAGTTGTTTTCAATCGTCCTTTGTAGTTCCTGCACACTTTTATAGCGCAAATCGTCATTTTATATAGCAACTGAAAGCGTGTTTACCGTACAATGACAGTGTCGCCACTGAGTGGGCGGGATTAGCTTATGAGCCAACAGTTGGCTGATATTTTTGTTGACGTTTAGACGCTCGAACTCTCTATCTAGACATGTATATAATCAAAGGTCTGAAACATGAAAATACTATAACCTTAAGTGTCATAGAATACATTTTATCTCAGTAGTACGGTACGATTACTTGGGTCAATGAAACGCTTTTTTTTGAGAATCAAAATAAAATAATTTCCAAGAACTCGGTAGATGGCGTTGAACTGACTACGTTACTAGGCGCCAAAGTAAAAACGCTTGAAAAAACACACATCACATACGCTCGTTGACTGACACTTTCGATAGCTAATAATAAGCTTCCGAATATAACCATTAGGTCCAAGTGAAATTATGTGAAGTTCTGTTCCTTGCAGTAACACACCGAGATCAGCGCCATCTATCCAACAACTGGGGAAGAGTTTAAAAATAAAATTCCTCATTACTGAACTCTACGTGAGTCAAGCCAGGCATAAGTTGGTGATTAATATTAGATCTTTACCTACGCAATTGCCGTTTTTCATCAAATAAGTTAACGCCCTTTTTTCTCTATATTTTTTATTTTTACTAATGTTTGTAATTACCCTTGCAATCAATGCATGTTTGCCAACGTAATGGTAGCTTATTGGTGCCCTTTTTGAAAAAGTCTACTGGACTGGGAGGCAACAAATCCTTCAAAGCTATTTTGAACTGCCTCTTGGTTATTGATTTTTTTCCCCGCCAAGATGTTATCCAAATTCTGGAAAAAGTTGAAGTCCGTAGAGGCAAGGACTGGTGAGTACGGTGGATGACGGAGAACTTCCAACCCCAGTTCTTGTAACTTGGAGACTGTCCATATTTTCTTTATTTTTGGAATGGCACCATCAATAAGTGTAATGTCTTTAATTCAAGCGTTGTTTTATGAGATAAAACGAAAAAATAATGAATTGTTTGTCAAATAATACGTTATTAAATAAAAGTTTATCGGATAATTATTTTGCGAAGTGAATTATTTGTTAAACTTGTTGTTGTATAATGATGAAATGACAAATAATGTGTTTTCTAATCGTTGCTTGTCAAGTAAAAGTTTGTGAATTAATGTTTGGTGAACTGACTGGTCACCCGCTGTGCAGTATGAGGTCGCGCGTTGTAATTCGTGGGGCAGCCATTTGTCAAGGTTTTTACCCTGCCAATTCGACGCAAATGGACCAATATTGTTTTGATGCTAACATCGAAAGCTGCTGCTAATTCAGCTGCAGATTGAGAATCATTAGCTTCCACAATCGCGTTTAATTCGTCATTGTGGACTAAAGTTTTCGGTTGACCACGGGGTTCTTCTTTTCTTAGGTCGAATTTTCCAGAATGAAAGCGGACTAACCAATAGTGGGTGGTGCGATCGTTAGTAGTGTTCGCTACGTATACGTCGTTGATGTTGCGTGTGCGTGCCGCTTCTGCCGCTTTGCAGCAACAGCTTTTTTTTTTCTAAATTCTATTGTAGCTCAAGACTAATTTTTCAATACTTAAGATTAAGGAAACTGATTGTGATCTAGAAGTTATTAAAGACATAAAGAAGTTACATTTATTATCATGTTACTAAACTTTACTGATTTTAATCGAATTTTTAATTTTGTTTTGCTATATAAGAAACGTCCCAACACTAGTACACTGGTTCGTAGGTGCCGAATGTGGAATAAAAGTTAAAATAATAAACTATTCCACTAAGGGCACCTGCAAAAAATATTGATAGGTGCCGAATGTGGAATACCTCAGGTGCCATTACCTCAGGTGCCCTTAAAGCAGGTGCCCAATGTGGCATACGTCTTAAATAATAGTAATACACTTCCTTGGCAGTCGTGTAAAAAACAAAACTTATCTCTTTTCTTATTACCTTTTTTTTTCGGATGGGAAATCATCAAATAACTTCTCCCACTCCGGGCGGAGCGGAAGGGAGTGTCAGACTTTTATTGACTAAAACCCATCCATGTTCCTTCCTCGCCCTTTATGTTCCGGGGGCACGGTATCTCTTTCGAACAGTCCCGCAGTCCCGGCAGGCTTCGGCCCTTGCGGGCTCCTTCATTTTGCTGACATCTCTTTGAGGCGCGTGGAACACGAACATAGCTCACCGCCCACAGGCTCAAAACTTTCTCCCTGACATCAGAATGTATCTTTATGATTATTATTGCCTTAAAATTTATAATATAAGGTGTATGAAGATCTTTCACGAAACCGTCAACCAAAACTTCTGTGCATCAATCTGAGAAACTCTGCGCAAAAATGATTACTGGGAAACCATTTTTTATTTGAGTGAAAAATCCTGTTTTACGGTAGGATTCTGCTGCTAATGCTAATGAGTGCGTGGAATAGTATAGTCGTGGAAGTATTTAAAGTACGAGTACGAAGTATTATAATATCTGTGGTACGAGCTACAACGTTAAAAATAATGCTTAAAAAAAGTGTCAGAAAGTTGTAACTTTATCTTTCAATATATCCGTAACTAGAAGGTTCCCATGTATGGGAAAACAATTTTAGCAATGACGGAGAGAACAAAAGGCGGCGGTCTTTTTACACCCATTTTATCTTCTACCTATTTTTTTTTATTAGTACCGGGTGTTCAACTTGTTTGTAGTAGAGCTCATAGTAACGGCTCGCCCCGGGGAAGTACTACCCCCATTCTTAACTAATATGAACGTAGTTGACATGGTTTTGTTTGAGCTTCTTATGGTTGGACATATAAACAGTAATTTAATTCACTGTTTTAGGCTTTCACGGTTTAAAACTAAACTTATATTGTCACTTACGGGATATCTTCCGTGATTATTTATTTTAACAATAAATAATCACGGAAGATATCCCGTAAGTGACAATATAAGTTTAGTAATTTAATTGTTCGTAAAATGATATAGAGATGTTGTATTTCTGCTTTTGTTATATGGTTTGACTTTTTTATGATTTTAATGCTGTTTACTGCTGACATTCTAATAATTGTTTATATTTTGTTTTGCTTGTACTTGATTACTGCTTCTGTTATGATTTTAAATGTAATTTGTTGTATAATTCCAATACAGTGTAAATTGTTTGATGAATGAATAAATAAAAATAAATAAATTCTTTTAAAGCAGTTTTTGCTGTATGCTGGTTGAAGGGTTTGGGTGCCGGGTTATTACTGGCTAATACCAAAAGACGTTAAGAACATAGTCTTCAGTCGACACTAAGTACTTGTACATTGCTACAATTTTTTTTTAGTAGGTACCTATACAGGGTGTCTGAAACATAATATGCTTCAGATGAAAAATACAATTGTTACAGTATAACGAGGCCATGGTACGACATAATTATACCAAAATTTTATTGAGTTTTTAGCTCAATAACAGCCCATAAGCGTTGCTAAAGTTTGAAACATATCTTTTACCATACACCAACCGACAGTTACCAATATTTTTGTTCAAAAATCTGGGTCGTCCCAAATAGCACCATACAGAGAACGAAATAATAACTTCACCTTATAACATTTCGTCGCAGAAGTGCGATAATCTTTCATAAGGCGCTCAGATTGGAACGAAACGCGCAGACATGTCCTGTAAGTGCGTTTCGCTTCGGAGATGACGATAATAAGACATAGGTAACGTTGTTCGACATTATTTCCGACACGGCTTGTTATTAAGGATGTCTCTTACACAGTGTGTTCGTCAAACCATTTTCTTTTCAACCGACTTCCAAAAAGAGGAGGTTATCAATTCGTCTGTATGTTTTTTTTTTTTTTTTTTTTGTGTTTGTGTTACCTCATAACTTTCGACTGCGTGAACCGATTTTGATGATTCTTTTTTTATTTGAAAGCTGGTGCTTCCCATGTGGTCCCATTTTGATTTGCTGAAGATCTGATGCTGGTCTTCGGAGATATACAATGGAACTCTTCAAAAATGTACGGCAAATCTGCAGTGATTGCTATTATCGCTTGTAGGTTTATTGTTTATACAACATCATGACGTAATATCACGCCTGTATGCTCTGAGGGGGTACGCAGATGTGTACAATACACCCAGATTTCGACAGTGTTTGTTACCTCAGTACTTTCGACTGGGTGAACCGATTTTGATGATTCTTTTTTAATTTGAAAGCTGGTGCTTCCCGTGTGGTTATATTTTAATTTGCTGAAGATCTGATCCGGATCTTCGGAGATATACAATGGAACTCTTCAAATATACACGGCAAATCTGCAGTAACTGCTGCAATCGCTTGAATGTTTATTGTTTATACAACATCATGACGTAACATCACGCCTGTATGCTCTGAGGGGGTACGCAGATGTGTACAATATTCCCAGATTTCGACAGTTAGGTGTATTAAGTTCCATTTATTGGGGATAAGTTTTTTTTTTATTTTATTGGCAAGGGCACTTCAAGGGTAGTTTGATGAGAATTTGGTTAGGTTCTGATTATGGGATCCATGACAAAGGAACGGAACTCTTCAATTCTTAGAATCAAATTACCGATTCTCGGCCAAATCTTTTAAAGGCTATCCGGATATTTGAGTCACGTACCATAACGTCGTTATTAACCGACTTCAAAAAGGAGGAGGTTCTCAATGCAATGTTCCCCGATTACTCGAAGATGACTGGACCGAATTTGTTTTTTAATTGTTTGAAAGGGTATACTTCCCAGAAGGTCCCATAATCATCAAGTCAGGATCCTGATAATGGGATCCTGGAGAAATAGAGAGAACTCTTCAAATTTTATAGGCACACCAGAAGCGATTTGGGTAGTTTTTGAAAGAGTAGTTTCTCGGAGTGATCCCATTTAAATTTGGTAAAGATCTGATGAAGAACTTCGGAGAAAGGCAACGGAACTCCTCATTAAATGTAGCAAATGTGTGTCTCTTACTGGGATTGCTGAAATCTCATGTCTGTCTATCTATTGTTTACACCAGTTCATAACAAAAAATCACGCTGGTACGCTGTGAAAGGGTATGCACATATAATTGTGAACCACTAAAAAGTGAAAAATAAAAACTTTTTTGCAAAAAATAAAACCGACTTCACACAAAAAAGTGAAAAATAACTTTAGCTTCTGAAGTCGGTGACAAAAAAATTAAATCAATCAAACAAAGGTCACCGACTTCAGAAACTAAAGTTATTTTTCACTTTTTTGTGTGAAGTCGGTTTTATTTTTTGCAAAAAAGTTTTTGTTTTATTAAGTAACTAATAAAGTACTACCCAAAGGAGACAATTTTCTTTGTTCGGGGATTAGGCCACCCACATAAATTATAGCATTTAATAATGAAACTTACATTGATTTCTTTCTTATAACCTCTAGATTCCAGTGGTTAAATTAGCTAAGCATTGTCTAACCGGTATAAATGTGAAAAATCTGCAAAAACACTTACGACAACCAAAATAAACAGAAAAAGTAAATGTCAATATAATGAAGTTGTCTGTCAATCACTAAAAAAGTGGGTTTATAACGTTCCGTGCCAAGTTCATTGTTTAGACCATATATGCGATTTTAGTGTAAACCTTTAAAAATAGCATTAGAAATGCTTACAGTTTAATCACCTTAATTTTTATAATAATTAATTTATTTCTGATTCTATAATAATTATAGCAGATATGATTACCAACGGGTAGGTACCGTACTTTTTTTAATTAAACAGAAAAAACGCCCCTATTCACGTAAGTATTTGCTGTCAAATGACATTGACCACAACAGGAATGATTTGACTCGCAAAAAATATCATAACATAGTTTATTTATTATGATTTTATGATTCCGTTTTCATTTCTACGTAATATTTCGTTTAATACCATAGTAAAATGGATACTTTATTTTGGTGTTATTTTGAATAATAAATGCAACGTCCAGGTGGGCCCAAAAAAAATTATCGCCTTTTGTCTTGAAGTAATGTTTCTATTGATTATTGCTCAATTGATTATTGTCCTTCATTTGTTTCCTGATTCTATATTATTAATGATTTTGACATGATCAATGGTGATTTTGACATTTTTATTATTACAAACATTAGAATTAAGAACGGGATATTTACCATGTTTATTGTTTGTTTTGAGTTTCCGATATTTCGGCACTGTTACAAGCGCCATGGTCACGGATGAACTGAAGTTATTGCGGGTGGATGTTTATGAGCAGACGAAACGGTCTACCCTCTTTCTTATTCGTTTTTCGCGCACGACACCGCTACCATTGTCACATAATTCACTCACAACACGATTCCGTTCCCGACACACAAAACTCACTGTGTCCGTTCGTGAACATCTTCCGGCACTTTTCCGGCTTTTACACAGTTGAACCACTGGGTTCCAAGTCCTCGACAGTTGAAACCCATCCTCCCGGTTGAAATTATCATGTTTAGTAATCTCAATGGCTTCTCTTACCAGTCTAGGTATATAATGGCGTTCTGTCGAGATTACTTGAGGGTTGTGTAACTCAATCCAGTGGTTCGGTCCCGACTCCAACAGATGTTGAGCTATGGCCGACTTCTGGATGTCGTTGTTCTTCACGGCTCTTACGTGTTCTGATATTCTGCAGGCTACAGTGCGTTTTGTCTGCCCGATGTACGACTTTCCACAACTACAGTCTACTTTATAAACACCGGGTTTTTCCAACGGGAAGTTGTCCTTCGGCGAACGCAGCATCTGAGAGATTTTCCTGAACGGAGTGAAGATAGTCTTTACGGCATATTTCCGGAGGATGTTTGCAATTTTGTCTGTCACACCCTTCACATACGGCAAAAATGCCGGTTGCCTCTCGACTTCACACTTCCGGTGTTTATGGGTAGTGTCACGTCTATACTGTGTTGTCTTTAGTGTATATCCATTCTTCTGTAGGACCTTCTCTATATGCGCCAGCTCACCTTGTAAATGTTCCTCGTCGCATAGGTCATGCGCGCGGTTAGTGAGTGAAGTCACCACTGAGTTCAGCTGTCTGGGATGGTGGTGTGAATCAGCGTGCAGATAACGATCCGTGTGAGTCGATTTTCGGTATACTGAGTGGGCTAGAGAACCGTCTGCACGGGCCTGCACTAGCACGTCCAAAAACGGAATTTTCCTCTCATTTTCCATCTCGTAGGTAAAATTGATTTTACTATGTATGCTGTTGAGGTGTGCCAAGCATACTTTTGCCTCTTGCTCATCTCCTTCGATTATCCCAAAAACGTCATCGACATACCTCTTCCACAGTTTTATAGGTGTACATGCAGTGGAGATAGCCAACTCTTCAAAATGCTCCATCCAAATGTTAGCTACTACAGAAGCCACTGGGCTGCCCATGGCTACACCATCTATCTGTAGGTAGTACTGACCTTGGTAAACGACCCAGTGGTTCAACTGTGTAAAAGCCGGAAAAGTGCCGGAAGATGTTCACGAACGGACACAGTGAGTTTTGTGTGTCGGGAACGGAATCGTGTTGTGAGTGAATTATGTGACAATGGTAGCGGTGTCGTGCGCGAAAAACGAATAAGAAAGAGGGTAGACCGTTTCGTCTGCTCATAAACATCCACCCGCAATAACTTCAGTTCATCCGTGACCATGGCGCTTGTAACAGTGCCGAAATATCGGAAACTCAAAACAAACAATAAACATGGTAAATATCCCGTTCTTAATTCTAATGTTTGTGTTAGTGACCATGTCAGTCTAAAAACTCATATTTTTATTATTATTCCCAATTTTTTTTTGTTATTATTTACTAACACCAGTGTTTAAGGACAAACACGCCGGTCATTCTTCCATACAAACGTAGTCTGGTGATTACTCCTCTGTTTGACGGTGTAGGTTCAAAATTAAAAGCTGTATCAACTGGTCTTGTTATTATCTATGCTTGTATGGAAGCAGAATTGGAAAAAAGTATTGGTTTGGAAGTTATGAGCGTCGAAACTTTCACATTTTAACACTAATTTTAGCTCATCTTTGAGCTTAAATAAGTAACGTATATAGTATGAAAATTAAAAAAGCAAAACCATACAGTCATAGATTAGTTATTCAAAATTTCAAATAACTTTAGTTTGAACTGATACATTCCATAGATTTTTCATAATATCTAGACTACCAAAGGTCTGCATAGAAAATTTCGCGCGCCCGTTTTAGTTGTAAATCTCATTGCATTTCGCTGCAAGTTGCCTCCCCGGTCAGTGGGGAAGACGGGAGGCACGCAGCGCGTGTGTGTGCGTAGTGTGTGGGTGCACACATGCTTGGTTTCGACGCCTGCGCGTGCTGTGCATGAAACTGGTATTGTTTGCTATCGTAGGTCTGTACGAGTATGGCTTGAACTATGGATTCCGATATTTCTTTATTGATAGTTCGTGTTGAATTTAGAAATTTTTATTTTCGATTTGATATTGATTTACGGGCGGCGTTTGAATTTGGACTTGTTGCGTCAGTAAAGTGATCTTCAGCAATTCAAGAATTGATTGGGTAAGTGGAATGTTTTAATTTACTTTGTAAAATTCATGACGTTTCACGCGCATTTTAGAATTATAAAATACCGGCTGCTGGGTTTGTTTAGGTATAATAAAATGTGCGTTAACACTTTTGTGTAGGACAAAAGTTTGTTGAAGCATGTTTTGATAAAATTTAAAGCAGGTAGTATAACTTACTTCTTACTTTTTACGCAATAACATTATGAAAATTATACATATTATAGTGACCAACTGTTTCGCTGAGAATGATATTTTCAGTCTCGAATAATTTAAATTCTGTGATAACTTCTGAACTATTCATCCAAATGATATGCTGTAAAAGACAATTTTAATCTAAATTGAATTATCAAGATAATGAACATACTTATTTGGATAAGGATTAATACTGAATAGGGGAAAACGGCTTGGCAAATTAGGTCACATTTTTAAATTTTGAAATTAATTATGGTTACTTAGAGTTTACCACAGGAGATAAACATACTTATTATGTTATTACGGACTTTTTTCGGAGCAGCGGTGGCCCAGTGGTGGCGGCCCTGACATACGAACAGTAAGTTGTGGGTTCAAACCCAGACAGGCGCATTACTTTATGTAATTTATTTCATCACCAATGCTCTCAAAACGGTGAAGGAAAGCATCGTGAGGAAACCGGCATGTCCAAGAATAAAAAAATCGAAGACATGTGACATCTATCAATCCGCACTGATTGCTCCTCATTGAGAGGAGGCCGTGCCCCAGCAGTGGGAACATTATAATAGGCTGATGATGATGATGGACTTTTTTCACGCTTTTTATGAGTCTTTATAACATAGTTTTGTTAAATCTAACAAGGGTTAGCATGTGTGTGTAAACACCTTCCTCGTGAATCACTCTGACTATTGTTGAAAACCGCATGAAAATCCGTGCCGCAGTTTTTGAGTTAGTCACGGACAGACAGACAGACAGAAAGACAGATGCGACGGAGACTTTGTTTTATAGAACGCAATAGGCAGTGGTTCTAAAATGGGGTCTAAAATGGGGGTGGTTCTAATAAGGGTCTAAAATGGCCGCTTTAGCAGAATCGTAAATGAATCACGTTAAAAAAATTAAATTCTTAAAATGGTCTTTGTAGCCATTGCAATAAAGTAGATTTTTAAAGAGTTTTAAATTTTGTTCAATAAAATGAATCACGAAAATTAAAAATTCATAAAATGGACTTTATGGTCATGGTTACAAAGACCATTTTAAGAATATTTTTTTTTACGTGATTCATTTACGATTCTACTAAACCGGCCATTTTAGTAATTGATCATTTCTAAATCGGAATTTTCTATTGTGAACGAAAAAAAAATGTTGTGGTAATATTTGCGATAGACTCGCTCCCGACTTTCACAAGCTCGGCCCGGCCGAAGTTACTGGTTTCTTTGTGACATGAAGTAGTATTTTGTAATACTTACCTAGAGGCATTTAGGTAAGTATGACTACTAAATTAAATAGTAGTTAGTAGTTTTGCTATGGCATTATAGTATATTTTAGATAGATTTGATTTCTTACAGAATAATATGAACTACATAGATAGAAACAACCATACAGACTAATCTTTTGTGTTACAGAGGCAGCCTACGGCCAAGTGTCGCTCGCAAAAAGAGGTGCAGAGTAAAAGGGAGATTTTTAAATGCAAATAAAGAAAATATTCCTGCAACAATGACTTTTTCTGAAGTTCTTTTTCTTGTATACCTAATTATACGAAGACACGAATGGCGTAGCGGTAGTGAGACTGCCTTACGTTCTTAGATTATTTACAAACAAAAAGTATCTATGTAGTTTATCAACTATCTGGTGTCCACAACACAAGCCTTGTTGCTTAGCGTGGCACTAGATGGCACTGTGTGTAATGTCCAGCGATATTTATTCATTTATATTATATAAAACTGCAAGACCACTCACTCACTCACTGACTCACTCACTCATTGACATGTCGTTTCTCGGAATGGGTGAGAGATGGGTTAGGGGTATGTTTTAGAAAAATGTACAGTACTTCCGGTCGAGTAGAGGAAAATTATAGAGGAGATTCAAATCCAAGATGGCGGCCGAGTCCATTTCCGGTTTCGGCGAGGAAAGGACTTGGGCCAATTTCGATTAGTCATTTTTGAAGAAGGTTTGAAGTCATTTGAAAAAAAAGTAAAAAAAAAAAAAAAAAAAAGATGGCGGCCGCGCTGGGACGTTTTGAAATTTGCGACTTTTTTCACTCGACTTTGACCAATTGTTTTGTTCTAACGATTTTTCAAGTCGGCAACATTGACCTTGCCAATTTGCAGGTGATTTCAATGGCAATTGAGAAAAATTATGACATTTTGAAAATTTTACATGGCGGACGCTGTGGCGGCCATTTTGTAAAATGGTAGAATTTACGACTTTTTTCAAATCCATTTTTCGTGTAGTTGGCAACATATGACGGGTTCGAGTTGTAGCGAGCGGTTGTGTGTTTTGTTGAGGAGTGTTGCCTGGTGCAAAAATTTACCCCATTTTTAGGGTATTTTCCCAGATTTTCTTCGAAAATATGAAAAGTAGAAATAACGACATTTTGAATGGAGACTTTGTCTAGCTGGCAACTTTGGGGAGCCCCAAATGACATTTAACCATTTTCATCACTTTCAACTGGCAACCCCAAAAAATATTGAACTTTTTCATTTTTGGGACTTTTTCACTTTGGCGAATTACTTTGTTCTACCAAACTCAAAAGTTGGCAACACCGAGTACACCGGTCGGTGGCCTGTATCCTTGATATTTCCAGAAAATTATGACTTTTCAGAAAAACAAAATGGCGGCTGGTGTGGCGGCCATCTTGTAAAAACGACAAAAAATCGGAATTTTTGACACGATTTTTCGGGTAGTTGGCAACATCTGACGGGTTCCAGTTGTACTAAACGGTTGTGTGTTTTGTTGAGGAGTGTTGCCTGCTGCAAAAATTTTCCCCAGTTTCAGGGTATTTTCCCAGATTTTCCCCGAAAACATGAAAAGTAGAAATAACGACATTTTGAATAAAAATTTTACATAATCACCAAGAATGGGATGCTCCAAATGACATTTGACCATTTTCATCACTTTCAACTGGCAACCCCGAAAGCCATTGGGGTTTGAATTTTCGGGTCAGACCTGACTTTGGCGAATTACTTTGTTCTACCAAACTCAAAAGGTGGCAACACCGAGTACACTGGTTGGTGGCCTGTATCCTTGAGATTTTAGGAAAATTATGACTTTACAGAAAAACAAAATGGCGGCTGGTGTGGCGGCCATCTTGTAAAACTGACGAAAAATTCTTATTTTCAACACGATTTTTCGGGCAGTTGGCAACATCCGACGGGTTCGAGTTGTACCGAGCGGTTGTGTGTTTTGTTAAGGAGTGTTGTCTGCTGCAAAAATTTTTCCCATATTAAGGGTATTTTCCCAGATGTTCCCCAAAAACTTGAAAAGTAGAAATAACAATATTTTGAATAAAAGTTTTATATAATCACCAAGAATGGGATGCCTGAAATGACATTTGACCATTTTCATCACTTTCAGCTGGCAACCCCGAAAGACATTGGGGTTTGAATTTTCGGGTCAGACCTGACTTTGGCGAATTACTTTGTTCTACCAAACTCAAAAGTTGGTCACACCAAGTACACCGGTCGGTGGCCTGTATCCCCGAGATTTCCAGAAAATTATGACGTTTCAGAAAAACAAAATGGCGGCGTGTGTGGCGGCCATCTTGTAAAAACGACGAAAAATCTCAATTTTCGACATGATTTTTCGGGTGATTGGCAACATCTGACGGGTTCGAGTTGTACCAAGCGGTTGTGTGTTTTGTCAAGTAGTATTGCCTGGTACAAAACATTTCCCCATTTCTAGGGTATTTTCCCCAAAAACATGAAAAATAGAAATAACGACATTTTGAATTAAATTGTTCCATTACCATCTTGAATCCGGTGCCCCAAATGACAGTTGACCATTTTCATCACTTTCAGTTGGCAACCCCGAGAGCCACTGGGGCTTGAATTTTCGGGTCAGACCGTATTTTGGCGAATTCTTTTGTTCTACCAAAGCCAACGTATAGCCACCGTTTTTTTACTGACAGGTAGCTTTCATTATGGTTAGTTTGGAAAAATTATGACATTTCAGAAATTCAAGATGGCGGCCGTGGCATTTCCGGTTTCTGAAACCTTGTCCGATTGGGGTCGTTCAAGTGGTTCACATCCCACTGATGAGTTTGTGTCGAATTTTAGGTTTTTCAGGGCTTTCAAGGATATCTACTTGACTGAAGACGGCTGTAATTCAAAATGGCGGCCGCGTTACTTCCGGTTTCCCAAAAATTTACCGATTGAGGTCGTTCAAACGATTCATCCAACTGAAGTGTAAGAGTTGTTTTCAAATTTTAGGATATTTAAGGGGTTTCAAGGGATCTTCAATGATTTTAGGGCTTTGCCCCTACAGGAATATTTTGTAGACGCGAGCTGCTCGCGAACCAATAGTTTACGATCCTTCAAACGGTTTCGACCGAATGAGGATTGATTTCGTACATTGAGGGGTTTATTTATTTGGTCGATTTTAGGGTACCTTTGGAGGTGAAATTTGTGTACCCTTCCCACCTCTCCCCAACCTCCCCTAAAATAGAAAGGGCTGTAACTTCATTACGGTAAGAGATAGCCGTTAGGTGTTTGAACAAATTTTATAGTAGGCGTTGGAACCTGTCCGGTGATGGTGGTGGGGAGGTGGCGAGCGAAGCGAGCCGGCGACCCCGTAGCGTGGGGATAAGGTCACGGTAGCATTCCGGTGGTAGGAAGGTCCAGAGTGGAGCAAAGTGAGGAGGTGGCGAGCGTAGCGAGCCGGTGACCGAAAACCAGTCCGGTGGTGGTACCGGTAAAGTGAAGGGGGGAGGTGGCGAGCGAAGCGAGCCGGTGACCCCGTAGCGTGGGGATAAGGTCACGGTAGCTTTCTGTCGGTAGGCAAATCCTGAGTGGAGCGAAGTGGAGAGGTGGCGAGCGTAGCGAGCCGTCGACTGAAAATCTGTCCGGTGGTGGTACCGGTAAAGCGAAGGGGGGAGGTGGTGAGCGAAGCGAGCCGGTGACCCCATAGCGTGAGGATAAGGTCACGGTAGCTTTCCGGTGGTAGGCAGGACTTGAGTGGAGCAAAGTGGGGAGGTGGCGAGCGTAGCGAGCCGTCGACTGAAAACCTGTCCGGTGTTGGTACCGGTAAAGCGAAGGGGGGAGGTGGCGAGCGAAGCGAGCCGGTGACCCCATAGCGTGAGGATAAGATCACGGTAGCTTTCCGGTGGTAGGCAGGTCTTGAGTGGAGCGAAGTGGGGAGGTGGCGAGCGTAGCGAGCCGTTGACTGAAAACCTGCCCGGTGGTGGTACCGGTAAAGCGAAGGGGGGAGGTGGCGAGCGAAGCGAGTCGGCGACCCCGTAGCGTGGCGATGATGTCATGTTAGGTGCCCGGTGGTGATATCAGTAAAGCGAAGCGGAAGGTGGCGAGCGAAGCGAGCTGGCGACCCCGTAGCGTGGGGATGATGTCATGGTAGTTTTCCGGTTGTAGGCAGGTCCTGAGTGGATCGGAGTGGGGAGGTGGCGAGCGTAGCGAGCCGGCGACCAGGATTGGTCCGAAATTGGTTTGGCTATCAGACTATTGTACTGTCCTTGATCTGTTCGTTTTAGCTGTTAGTCTCCCATGTTATTTTAATAAATAATTAAATCAATTTTCAAAACTCCCGTTCTCCCCCCCCCCCCCCCCTCATCGTATCTCGAAAACTAAGAGATCCGTGTTCTGTTTTGTTTTACGGTTTTGTATAGAGGAAGCTCGACAAAGAAAAACAATTTTCAAAGCTGCCCCCTTTGCCCCCCCCCTCTCCCCCCTTAGCCGGTTTTCAGAACTTGAGAGCTTTGGAACATTTTTTTTCACATTCATAAACAGCGACCCCTTCTCCCTTCCCGTCACCCGCCCCCCATCGTATCTCGGAAACTGGCACACATAGTGGTTGATTTTAATTCTCACTTAATACTATTGAGGGGCGTTGAAATTCGTATACCCTCTCCTCCCCTAAACTTGAAAGGACTGTAACTTTATAACGGTTAGGGATAGCCATTAGGTGTTTGAACAAATATTATCTTAGGCGTCGAAACCTGTCTGGTGGTAGAGGACCTTTCCGGTAGCAGGAAGGTCGACAAGCAAATTGTAGGGTAGTGTTTTTTAATAAGAGAAGGTCTGAGTTTTTAAATAAGTTTATAGATTATATTAGGGGTTCTTATGGGGTTTCCAAATCTTTAAATTAATTCTCAAGTTTAATTTTATTTTAATATCTTATTTTTATTGAATTAGTTTTCAGAATGTGTTAGGGGTTCGTAAGTGTTTTCATACTGATTTTAGGATTCCTATTGGTTTTCAAAATGTCATAGGGGTAAGGAAAACAATTAAAATATGGGTAGTTAACGTTATTCGAGTGATTTGAAGATGCTGATTTAGAATGATTAGACCTTAATCAAGTGGAAAACTTTAGTCCTTTTGGGCTTTATTTGGCATTTCACTAGAGTTTGAAAAGTGAAAGACGTCTGTTAGAGTCATGTTTGAGCCTTATTACATATAGGGGTTTTAAAAGTGAAAAGAAAACAAGCTGCCACCACTAGCACGCGAGCTGCTTGCAGCTCGCGCAGCACGCAACAACTAGTTTATTTATATTATATAAAACTACAAGACCACTGACTCACTGACTCATTGACATGCCGTTTCTCGGAATGGGTGAGAGATGGGTTAGGGGTATGTTTTGGAAAAATGACAAGTACTTCCGGTCGAGTAGAGGAAAATTATAGAGGAGATTCAAATCCAAGATGGCGGCCGAGTCCATTTCCGGTTTCGGCGAGGAAAGGACTTGGGCAAATTTCGACTCGTAGGTTTTGAAGAAGGTTTAAAGTCATTTGAAAAAAAAGCAAAAAAAAAAAAAAAAACAAGATGGCGGCCGCGCTGGGACGTTTTGAAATTTGCGACTTTTGTCACTCGACTTTGACGAATTGTTTTGTTCTAACGATTTTTCAAGTCGCAAACCTTGACGTTGCTAATTTGTAGGTTATTTCATTGGCAATTGAGAAAAATTATGACATTTTGAAAATCCAACATGGCGGACGCTGTGGCGGCCATTTTGTGAAATGGTGGAATTTACGACTTTTTTCAAATGGATTTTTCGTGTAGTTGGCAACATCTGACGGGTTCGAGTTGTACCGAGCGGTTGTGTGTTTTGTTGAGGAGTATTGCCTGGTGCAAAATTTTTCCCCATTTTTAGGGTATTTTCCCAGATTTTCCCCGAAAACATGAAAAGTAGAAATAACGACATTTTGAATGGAGACTTTGTCTAGCTGGCAACTATGGGGTGCCCCAAATGACATTTGACCATTTTCATCACTTTCAACTGGCAACCCCAAAAAATATTGAACTTTTTCATTTTTGGGACTTTTTCACTTTGGCGAATTACTTTGTTCTACCAAACTCAAAAGTTGGCAACACCGAGCACACCGGTCGGTGGCCTGTATCCTTGAAATTTCCAGAAAATTATGACTTTTCAGAAAAACAAAATGGCGGCGTGTGTGGCGGCCATCTTGTAAAAACGACTAAAAATCCGAAATTTCGACACGATTTTTCGGGTAGTTGGCAACATCTGACGGGTTCGAGTTGTACCGAGCGGTTGTGTGTTTTGTTGAGTTGTGTTGCATGGTGCAAAAATTTTCCCCATTTTCCGGGTGTTTTTCCAGATTTTCCCCGAAAACATGAAAAGTAGAAATAACGACATTTTGAATAAAAGTTTTACATAATCACCAAGAATGGAATGCCCCAAATGACATTTGACCATTTTCATCACTTTCAGCTGGCAACCCCGAGAGCCATTGGGGTTTGAATTTTCGGGAACGACCTGACTTTGGCGAATTACTTTGTTCTACCAAACTCAAAAGTTGGCAACACCGAGTACACCCGTCGGTGGCTTGTATCCTTGAAATTTCAGGAAAATTATGACTTTACAGAAAAACAAAATGGCGGCTGGTGTGGTGGCCATCTTGTAAAACCGACGAAAAATCCTTATTTTCAACACGATTTTTGGGGCAGTTGGCAACATCCGACGGGTTCGAGTTGTACCGAGCGGTTGTGTGTTTTGTTGAGCAGTATTGCCTGGTGCAAAAATTTACCCCATTTTTAGGGTAATTTTCCAGATTTTTCCCAAAAACATGAAAAGTCGAAATAACGACATTTTGAATGGAAATTTAACATAATCACCAAGGATGGGATGCTCCAAATGACATTTAACCATTTTCATCACTTTCAACTGGCAACCCCGAAAGCGATTGGGGTTTGAATTTTTGGGTCAGACCTGACTTTGGCGAATTACTTTGTTCTACCAAACTCAAAAGTTGGCAACACCAAGTACACCGGTCGGTAGCCAGTATCCTTGAAATTTCAGAAAAATTATGACTTTGCAGAAAAACAAGATGGCGGACAGGTTGGCGGCCATCTTAATAAATACGAAAAATACCACTTAACGACACGATAAACGGGACGGCTTACATCCCCCGACTGGATTGCGTTGTATGAATTGTTTGTGTGTTTTGTCAAGGAGTGTTGCCTGGTGCAAAATTTTTCCCCAGTTTAAAGGTATTTTCCCAAATTTTCCCCAAAAACATGAAAAGTGGAAATAACGACATTTTGAATGAAAATCTTACATAATCACCAAGAATGGGATGCCCCAAATGACATTTGACCATTTTCATCACTTTCACCTGGCAACCCCGAAAGCCATTGGGGTTTGAATTTTCGGGTCAGACCTGACTTTGGCGAATTACTTTGTTCTACCAAACTCAAAAGTTGGCAACACCGAGTACACCGGTCGGTGGCCTGTATCCTTGAGATTTACAGAAAATTATGACTTTTCAGAAAATCAAAATGGTGGCTCGTGCTGCGGCCATCTTGTAAAAATGACTAAAAATCCGAATTCTCGACACGATTTTTCGGGTACTTGGCAACATCTGACGGGTTCGAGTTATACGGAGCGGTTGTGTGTTTTCTTAAGTAGTGTTGCCTGGATTAAAACATTTCCACATTTGTAGAGTAATTTCCCAGATTTTCCCCAAAAACACGAAAAGTAGAAATAACGACATTTAAGAAAGAAAGAAAGAAAGAAAGAAAGAAAGAAAGAAAATTGTATTTATTTGGCATTAAAATACCTATAACATTTTACATAATACATAAACAAACAGCTTATAATGCCAAAAGGGCCTCAGCTCAGCATAATGTCAGATGGCGACACAAGGTGTGCCACCTGACGCTGATTTTCAGCTGCAGCCCACGAGTGCCATACGCTCGCACATAAACATACACATAATAAACTCAAAAAAATTTTTGCACAAATATCAAATAACAATATAATGTTATTATGTTACATAAACACATTAAAAATAATAACAAAAAGTAAAAAATGATGGAATGTTTAAAATAAATAACATTGGGAAAAAAAAACATAACGTAAAATAATTATAAAACAGTGTCTTACAGTTACAGTGTCAGTGTTGTGTTATAAAAACAATTTATAAAGAAAGAGCAAAAAGACATTATAAATAGCAAAAATATGGAAATAATTTAATATTTAGATAAACAATGCTTATATTAAAAAATGCATGACATTGTGTTAATGATATACTTGATATACCTAATTTGTAAAATTGATTAAAACTGATACATCACTAAACAATAAAATTATAGAATTCATAAAATTAATAAAATTGGCAGAGTTGCATATTAATAAAATACCGTGCCCATTAATAATAATAATAAAACAATATATTAAAACGGCAATAATGATAAAAAGCACAAATGATGAAATCGAAAATTGTATTAAATAGAATAGGTAACAAAAATAAATTTGATGACATGCACTAAGAAACAATAACAATAACTAAAAATGGTGGAATGTGTAAAATTAATAACATGGGTAAAATTAAATAAATAAAGTAAAAATTAGATATAATTAAAAATGTGTAAAATTGATAACGAGTCTAAAAATTAAAAATGCATTAGATTGTAAACGATAAATACTTGATGTAAACCGAATTGATAAATATAAACAAAATAATTATGTTTTATATTAAATGGCTGACATGTCGGCTCGAACATCTTGAAATTCATTTTGATGATTTAATAAAAACAACTTCAATTTTGACTTGAATGTCGAGCAACTTTTACTAAACTTAATGGGAGGCGGGATATTGTTCCAACATTTTGTAGCTGCATAACGGAAACTGCCCCATTTTGAATAGAAATTTTACATAATGACCAAAAATGGGATGCTCCAAATGACATTTGACCATTTTCATCACTTTGAACTGGCAACCCCGAAAGCCATTGGGGTTTGAATTTTCAGATCAGACCTGACTTTGGCGAATTACTTTGTTCTGCCAAACTCAAAAGTTGGCTACACCAAGTACCCCGGTTTGTAGCCTATATCCTTGACATTTCAGAAAAATTATGACTTTAGAAAAACAAAATGGCGGACAGTGTGGCCATCTTATAAAAAAGACGAAAATTTCAAATTTTCGATACGATAAATGGGTCAGTTAGTATTCCCCGACTGGATTATCTTGTATGAACCGGTTGTGTTCTGCGTTGACGAGTGTTGCCTGGTCCAATTTTTTTTCCCATTTTTTGGGTATTTTCCCAGATTTTCCCCAAAAACTTGAAAGGTAGAAATAATGACATTTTGAATATAAATGTTGCATAACTACTAAGAATGGGGTGCTTCAAATGACATTTGACCATTTTCATCACTTTCAGCTGGCAACCCCGAGCGCCATTGGGGCTTGAATTTTCGGGTCAGACCCGACTTTGGCGAATTGTTTTGTTCTACCAAACTCAAAAGTTGGCAACGTAAAGTACACCGGTCGGTGGCCTGTATCCTTGAGATATCAGCAAAATTATGACTTTTCAGAAAATCAAGATGGCGGACAGTGTAGCGGCCATCTTGTAAAATTGTCAAAAATCCAAATTTTCGACATGATAAATGGGACCGCTGGCATACCCCGACCGGATTGTGATGTATGAACCGGTTATGTTCTTCATGGACAAGAGTTGATGGGTACAAAAATTCTCCCCACTTTCAGGGTATTTTTTCAGATTTTCCCCGAAAACAAGAAAAGTAGAAATGACGACATTTTAAATGAAAATGTTGCATAACTACCAAGAATGAGGTGCTCCAAATGTCATTTGTCCATTTCCATCACTTTCAGCTGGCAGCCCCGAGAGTCACTGGGGCTTGAATTTTCGGGTCAGACCCTACTTTGGCGAATTGTTTTGTTCTACCAAAGTCAACGTATAGCCACCGTTTGTTTACTGACAGGTAGCTTGTATCCTGGTTAGTTTGGAAAAAATTTTGACACATCAGAAATTCAAGATGGCGGCCGTGTCGTTTCGGTTTCCGAAACCTTGTCCGATTGGGGTCGTTCAAACGGTGTAAGAGTTTTTTTCAAATTTTAAGATATTTATGGGGTTTCGCGGGATCTTTACTGGTTTTAAGGCTTTGCCCCTACAGGAATATTTTGTAGACGCGAGCTGCTCGCGAACGAATAGTAGTAGTAGTTTACGATTGGGTTCCTTCAAACGGTTTCGACCGAATGAGGATTGATTATGTACATAGAGGGGTTTATTTATATGGTCGATTTAAGGGTTCCTTTGGTGGTGAAATTTGTGTATCCTTCCCACCTCTCCCCTTACGGTTATAGATAGCCGATAGGTGTTTGAACAAATATTATAGTAGGCGTTGAAACCCGTAAGGTCACGGTAGCATTCCGGTGGTAGGCAGGTCCTGAGTGGAACGAAGTGAGGAGGTGGCGAGCGTAGTGAGGCGGCGACTATTACCTGTGGTGGTACCGGTAATGTGAAGGGGGGAGGTGGCGAGCGAAGCGAGTCGGCGACCCCATAGCGTGGGGATAAGGTCACGGTAGCTTTCCGTCGGTAGGCAGGTCCTGAGTGGAGCGAAGTGGGGAGGTGGCGAGCGTAGCGAGCCGTCGACTGAAAACCTGTCCGGTGGTGGTACCGGTAAAGCGAAGGGGGGAGGTGGCGAGCGAAGCGAGCCGGTGACCCCATAGCGTGAGGATAAGATCACGGTAGCTTTCCGGCGGTAGGCAGGTCTTGAGTGGAGCAAAGTGAGGAGGTGGCGAGCGTAGCGAGCCAGCGACTATTACCGGTGGTGGTACCGGTGAGGTGAAGGGGGGAGGTGGCGAGCGAAGCGAGCCGGTGACTCCGTAGTGTGTGGATAAGGTCACGGTAGCTTTCCGTCGGTAGGCAGGTCCTGTGTGGAGCGAAGTGGGGAGGTGGCGAGCGTAGCGAGCCGTCGACTGAAAACCTGTCCGATGGTGGTACCGGTAAAGCGAAGGGGGGAGGTGGCGAGCGAAGCGAGCCGGTGACCCCATAGCGTGAGGATAAGGTCACGGTAGCTTTCCGGTGGTAGGCAGGTCTTGAGTGGAGCAAAGTGGGGAGGTGGCGAGCGTAGCGAGCCGAATACTGAAAACCTGTCCGGTGGTGGTACCGGTAAAGCGAAGGGGGGAGGTGGCGAGCGAAGCGAGCCGGTGACCCCATAGCGTGAGGATAAAGTCATGGTAGCATTTCGGTGGTTGGCAGGTCCTTAGTCGAGTGAAAAATAGAAGTCGCGAGCGTAGCGAGCCGTGGACCGAAAACCTGCCCGGTCGTGATATCGGTAAAGCGAAGCAGGAGGTGGCGAGCGAAGCGAGCTGGCGACCCCGTAGCGTGGGGATGAGGTAATGGTAGCTTTCCGGTGGTAGGCAGGTCTTGAGTGGAGCAAAGTGGGGAGGTGGCGAGCGAAGCGAGCCGGTGACCCCATAGCGTGAGGATAAAGTCATGGTAGCATTCCGGTGGTTGACAGGTCCTGAGTGGAGTGAAAAAAGAAAGTCGCGAGCGTAGCGAGCCCTGGACTGAAAACCTGCCCGGTGGTGATATCGGTAAAGCGAAGCGGGAGGTGGCGAGCGAAGCGAGCTGGCGACCCCGTACCGTGGGAATGAGGTCATGGTAGTTTTCCGGTTGTAGGCAGGTCCTGAGTGGATCGGAGTGGGGAGGTGGCGAGTGTAGCGAGCCGGCGACCAGGACCGATCCAAAGTTGGTTTGGCTATCAGACTATTGTGCTGTCCTTGATCTGTTTGTTTTAGGTGTTAGTCTCCCAGGTTATTTTAATAAATAATGAAATCAATTTTCAAAACTCCCGTTCTCCCCCCCCCCCCCCCTCCCGTTTCGGATTCGTATATTTAGCTCGAAAAAGAAAAACAGTTTTCAAAGCTGCCCCCTTTGCCCCCCCCCCTCTCCCCCCTTAGCCGGTTTTCAGAACTTGAGACATTTGGAACATTTTTTTTCACATTCATAAACAGCGACCCCTTCTCCCTTCCCGTCACCCCGCCCCCATAGTATGTCGGAAACTGGCACACATAGTGGTTGTTTTTAATTCTCACTTAATACTATTGAGGGGCGTTGAAATTCGTATGCCCTCTTGTCCCCTCCCCAACCTCCCCTAAACTTGAAAGGACTGTAACTTCATAACGGTTAGGGATAGCCATTAGGTGTTTGAACAAATATTATCATAGGCATCGAAACCTGTCTGGTGGTAGAGGACCTTTCCGGTAGCAGGTAGGTCGACAAGCAAATTGTAGGGTAGTGTTTTTTTAATGAGAGAAGGTCTGAGTTTTTAAATAAATTTATAGATTATATTAGGGGTTCATATGGGGTAAAAATTTTACATAATCACCAAGAATGGGATGCTCCAAATGACATTTGACCATTTTCATCACTTTCAACTGGCAACCCCGAAAGCCATTGGGGTTTGAATTTTCGGGTCAGACCTGACTTTGGCGAATTACTTTGTTCTACCAAACTCAAAAGGTGGCAACACCGAGTACACTGGTTGGTGGCCTGTATCCTTGAGATTTTAGGAAAATTATGACTTTACAGAAAAACAAAATGGCGGCTGGTGTGGCGGCCATCTTGTAAAACTGACGAAAAATTCTTATTTTCAACACGATTTTTCGGGCAGTTGGCAACATCCGACGGGTTCGAGTTGTACCGAGCGGTTGTGTGTTTTGTTAAGGAGTGTTGTCTGCTGCAAAAATTTTTCCCATATTAAGGGTATTTTCCCAGATGTTCCCCAAAAACTTGAAAAGTAGAAATAACAATATTTTGAATAAAAGTTTTATATAATCACCAAGAATGGGATGCCTGAAATGACATTTGACCATTTTCATCACTTTCAGCTGGCAACCCCGAAAGACATTGGGGTTTGAATTTTCGGGTCAGACCTGACTTTGGCGAATTACTTTGTTCTACCAAACTCAAAAGTTGGTCACACCAAGTACACCGGTCGGTGGCCTGTATCCCCGAGATTTCCAGAAAATTATGACGTTTCAGAAAAACAAAATGGCGGCGTGTGTGGCGGCCATCTTGTAAAAACGACGAAAAATCTCAATTTTCGACATGATTTTTCGGGTGATTGGCAACATCTGACGGGTTCGAGTTGTACCAAGCGGTTGTGTGTTTTGTCAAGTAGTATTGCCTGGTACAAAACATTTCCCCATTTCTAGGGTATTTTCCCCAAAAACATGAAAAATAGAAATAACGACATTTTGAATTAAATTGTTCCATTACCATCTTGAATCCGGTGCCCCAAATGACAGTTGACCATTTTCATCACTTTCAGTTGGCAACCCCGAGAGCCACTGGGGCTTGAATTTTCGGGTCAGACCGTATTTTGGCGAATTCTTTTGTTCTACCAAAGCCAACGTATAGCCACCGTTTTTTTACTGACAGGTAGCTTTCATTATGGTTAGTTTGGAAAAATTATGACATTTCAGAAATTCAAGATGGCGGCCGTGGCATTTCCGGTTTCTGAAACCTTGTCCGATTGGGGTCGTTCAAGTGGTTCACATGCCACTGATGAGTTTGTGTCGAATTTTAGGTTTTTCAGGGCTTTCAAGGATATCTACTTGACTGAAGACGGCTGTAATTCAAAATGGCGGCCGCGTTACTTCCGGTTTCCCAAAAATTTACCGATTGAGGTCGTTCAAACGATTCATCCAACTGAAGTGTAAGAGTTGTTTTCAAATTTTAGGATATTTAAGGGGTTTCAAGGGATCTTCAATGATTTTAGGGCTTTGCCCCTACAGGAATATTTTGTAGACGCGAGCTGCTCGCGAACCAATAGTTTACGATCCTTCAAACGGTTTCGACCGAATGAGGATTGATTTCGTACATTGAGGGGTTTATTTATTTGGTCGATTTTAGGGTACCTTTGGAGGTGAAATTTGTGTACCCTTCCCACCTCTCCCCAACCTCCCCTAAAATAGAAAGGGCTGTAACTTCATTACGGTAAGAGATAGCCGTTAGGTGTTTGAACAAATTTTATAGTAGGCGTTGGAACCTGTCCGGTGATGGTGGTGGGGAGGTGGCGAGCGAAGCGAGCCGGCGACCCCGTAGCGTGGGGATAAGGTCACGGTAGCATTCCGGTGGTAGGAAGGTCCAGAGTGGAGCAAAGTGAGGAGGTGGCGAGCGTAGCGAGCCGGTGACCGAAAACCAGTCCGGTGGTGGTACCGGTAAAGTAAAGGGGGGAGGTGGCGAGCGAAGCGAGCCGGTGACCCCGTAGCGTGGGGATAAGGTCACGGTAGCTTTCTGTCGGTAGGCAAATCCTGAGTGGAGCGAAGTGGAGAGGTGGCGAGCGTAGCGAGCCGTCGACTGAAAATCTGTCCGGTGGTGGTACCGGTAAAGCGAAGGGGGGAGGTGGTGAGCGAAGCGAGCCGGTGACCCCATAGCGTGAGGATAAGGTCACGGTAGCTTTCCGGTGGTAGGCAGGACTTGAGTGGAGCAAAGTGGGGAGGTGGCGAGCGTAGCGAGCCGTCGACTGAAAACCTGTCCGGTGTTGGTACCGGTAAAGCGAAGGGGGGAGGTGGCGAGCGAAGCGAGCCGGTGACCCCATAGCGTGAGGATAAGATCACGGTAGCTTTCCGGTGGTAGGCAGGTCTTGAGTGGAGCGAAGTGGGGAGGTGGCGAGCGTAGCGAGCCGTTGACTGAAAACCTGCCCGGTGGTGGTACCGGTAAAGCGAAGGGGGGAGGTGGCGAGCGAAGCGAGTCGGCGACCCCGTAGCGTGGCGATGATGTCATGTTAGGTGCCCGGTGGTGATATCAGTAAAGCGAAGCGGAAGGTGGCGAGCGAAGCGAGCTGGCGACCCCGTAGCGTGGGGATGATGTCATGGTAGTTTTCCGGTTGTAGGCAGGTCCTGAGTGGATCGGAGTGGGGAGGTGGCGAGCGTAGCGAGCCGGCGACCAGGATTGGTCCGAAATTGGTTTGGCTATCAGACTATTGTACTGTCCTTGATCTGTTCGTTTTAGCTGTTAGTCTCCCATGTTATTTTAATAAATAATTAAATCAATTTTCAAAACTCCCGTTCTCCCCCCCCCCCCCCCCCTCATCGTATCTCGAAAACTAAGAGATCCGTGTTCTGTTTTGTTTTACGGTTTTGTATAGAGGAAGCTCGACAAAGAAAAACAATTTTCAAAGCTGCCCCCTTTGCCCCCCCCCCTCTCCCCCCTTAGCCGGTTTTCAGAACTTGAGAGCTTTGGAACATTTTTTTTCACATTCATAAACAGCGACCCCTTCTCCCTTCCCGTCACCCGCCCCCCATCGTATCTCGGAAACTGGCACACATAGTGGTTGATTTTAATTCTCACTTAATACTATTGAGGGGCGTTGAAATTCGTATACCCTCTCCTCCCCTAAACTTGAAAGGACTGTAACTTCATAACGGTTAGGGATAGCCATTAGGTGTTTGAACAAATATTATCATAGGCGTCGAAACCTGTCTGGTGGTAGAGGACCTTTCCGGTAGCAGGTAGGTCGACAAGCAAATTGTAGGGTAGTGTTTTTTTAATGAGAGAAGGTCTGAGTTTTTAAATAAATTTATAGATTATATTAGGGGTTCATATGGGGTATAAAAATCTTTAAATTAATTCTCAAGTTTAATTTTATTTTAATATCTTATTTTTATTGAATTAGTTTTCAGAATGTGTAAGGGGTGCTTAAGTGTTTTTATACTGATTTAAGGATTCCTATGGGTTCTCAAAACGTCCTGGGGGTAAGAAAAAAAAATATGGGTAGGTATCGTTATTCGAGTTAGAAGATGATTTAGAATGATTAGAGCTTAATCAAGTGGAAACCTTTAGTCCTTTTGGGCTTAATTTGGCGGTGCAGTAGACTTTGAAAAGTAGAAAACTTCTTTTAGGGTCATTTTTGAGAATTAATATTACATTTAGGGGTTTTAAAAGTGAATAAAAAAAACAAGCTACCACCACTAGCACGCGAGCTGCTTGCAGCTCGCGCAGCACGCAACAACTAGTTTATATTATATAAAACTACAAGACCACTGACTCACTGACTCATTGACATGCCGTTTCTCGGAATGGGTGAGAGATGGGTTAGGGGTATGTTTTGGAAAAATGACAAGTACTTCCGGTCGAGTAGAGGAAAATTATAGAGGAGATTCAAATCCAAGATGGCGGCCGAGTCCATTTCCGGTTTCGGCGAGGAAAGGACTTGGGCCAATTTCGACTCGTAGGTTTTGAAGAAGGTTTAAAGTCATTTGAAAAAAAAGCAAAAAAAAAAAAAAAAACAAGATGGCGGCCGCGCTGGGACGTTTTGAAATTTGCGACTTTTGTCACTCGACTTTGACGAATTGTTTTGTTCTAACGATTTTTCAAGTCGCAAACCTTGACGTTGCTAATTTGTAGGTTATTTCATTGGCAATTGAGAAAAATTATGACATTTTGAAAATCCAACATGGCGGACGCTGTGGCGGCCATTTTGTGAAATGGTGGAATTTACGACTTTTTTCAAATGGATTTTTCGTGTAGTTGGCAACATCTGACGGGTTCGAGTTGTACCGAGCGGTTGTGTGTTTTGTTGAGGAGTATTGCCTGGTGCAAAATTTTTCCCCATTTTTAGGGTATTTTCCCAGATTTTCCCCGAAAACATGAAAAGTAGAAATAACGACATTTTGAATGGAGACTTTGTCTAGCTGGCAACTATGGGGTGCCCCAAATGACATTTGACCATTTTCATCACTTTCAACTGGCAACCCCAAAAAATATTGAACTTTTTCATTTTTGGGACTTTTTCACTTTGGCGAATTACTTTGTTCTACCAAACTCAAAAGTTGGCAACACCGAGTACACCGGTCAGTGGCTTGTATCCTTGAGATTTCAGGAAAATTATGACTTTACAGAAAAACAAAATGGCGGCTGGTGTGGCGGTCATCTTGTAAAAACGACTAAAAATCCGAATTTTCGACACGATTTTTCGGGTAGTTGGCAACATCTGACGGGTTCGAGTTGTACCGAGCGGTTGTGTGTTTTGTTGAGTAGTGTTGCCTGGTGCAATTTTTTTCCCGATTTTTGGGGTACTTTCCCTGATTTTCCCCGAAAACATGAAAAGTAGAAATAACGACATTTTGAATAAAAGTTTTACATAATCACCAAGAATAAGATGCTCCAAATGACATTTGACCATTTTCATCACTTCCAGCTGGCAACCCCGAGAGCCATTGGGGTTTGAATTTTCGGGTCAGACCTTACTTTGGCGAATTACTTTGTTCTACCAAACTCAAAAGTTGGCTACACCAAGTGCACCCGTCGGTGGCTTGTATCCTTGAGATTTCAGGAAAATTATGACTTTACAGAAAAACAAAATGGCGGCTGGTGTGGCGGCCATCTTGTAAAACTTGACGAAAAACCCTTATTTTCAACACGATTTTTCGGGTCGTTGGCAACATCCGACGGGTTCGTGTTGTACCGAGCGGTTGTGTGTTTTGTTAATTAGTGTTGCCTGGATTAAAACATTACCCCATTTTTAGGGTAATTTCCCAGATTTTCCCCAAAAACATGAAAAGTAGAAATAACGACATTTTGAATGGAAATTTTGCATAATCACCAAGAATAGAATGCCCTTAATGACATTTGACCGTTTTCGTCATTTTCAGCTGGCAACCCCGATAGCCATTGGGTTTTGAATATTTGGGTCAGACCTGACTTTGGCGAATTACTTTGTTCTACCAAACTCAAAAGTTGGCTACACCATGTACACCCGTCTGTGGCTTGTATCCTTGAAATTTCTAAAAAATTATGACTTCTCAGAAAAACAAAATGGCGGCTGGTGTGGCGGCCATCTTGTAAAAACGACGAAAAATCTCAATTTTCGATATGATTTTTCGGGTAATTGGCAACATCTGACGGGTTCGAGTTGTACCAAGCGGTTGTGTGTTTTGTCAAGTAGTGTTGCCTGGCACAAAACATTTCCCCATTTTGAGGGTATTTTCCCCAAAAACATGAAAAGTAGAAATAACGACATTTTGAATGAAATTGATCCATAACCATCTTGAATTGGGTGCTCCAAATGAAATTTGACCATTTTCATCACTTTCAACTGGTAACCCCGAGAGCCATTGGGGCTTGAATTTTCGGGTCAGACCTGATTTTGGCGAATTACTTTGTTCTACCAAACTCAAAAGTTGGCTACACCGAGTACACCGTTCAGTGGCCTGTATCCTTGAGATTTCACGAAAATTATGACTTTACAGAAAAACAAAATGGCGGACAGTGTGGCAGCCATCTTAATAAATACGAAAAATCCCACTTTTGGACACGATAAACGGGAAAGCTGGCATCCCCCGACTGGATTGCGTTGTATGAAACGGTTGTGTGTTTTGTTGAGGAGTATTGCTTGGTCCAAAAAAATTCCCCATTTTTTGGGTATTTTCTCAGATTTTCCCCAAAAACTTGAAAAGTAGAAATAATGATATTTTGAATATAAATGTTGCATAACTACTAAGAATGGGGTGCCTCAAATGACATTTGACCATTTTTATCACTTTCAGCTGGCAACCCCGAGCGCCATTGGGGCTTGAATTTTCGGGTCAGACCCGACTTTGGCGAATTGTTTTGTTCCACCAAACTCAAAAGTTGGCACCATAAAGTACACCGGTTTGTAGCCTATATCCTTGACATTTCAGAAAAATTATGACTTTTATAAAAACAAGATGGCGGACAGTGTGGCGGCCATCTTAATAAATACGAAAAATCCCACTTTTGGACACGATAAATGGGACAGCTGGCATTCCCCGACTGGATTGCGTTGCATGAAACGGTTGTGTGTTTTATCAAGGCGTGTTGCCTGGTGCAATTTTTTTCCCTATTTTTAGGGTATTTTACCAGATTTTCCCCGAAAACAAGAACAGTAGAAATGACGACATTTTGTATGGAAATTTTGCATAACCACCAATAATGGGGTACCCTTAGTGACATTTGTCCATTTTCATCACTTTCATTTGGCAACCCCGAGAGCCATTGGTTCATAAATTTTCTGGTCAGACCCGACTTAGGCGAATTCTTTTGTTCTACCGAAGTCAACGTATAGCCACCGTTTTTTTACTGACATGTAGCTTTTATCCTGGTAAGTTTGGAAAAATTGTGACATTTCAGAAATTCAAGATGGCGGCCGTACCATTTCCGGTTTCCGAAACCTTGTCCAATTGGGGTCGTTCAAACGGTGTAAGAGTTTTTTTCAAATTTAAAGATATTTAAGGGGTTTCGAGGGATCTTTACTGGTTTTAGGGCTTTGCCCCTACAGGAATATTTTGTAAAACGAAAAGAACGAATAGTAGTAGTAGTTTACGATTGGGTTCCTTCAAACGGTTTCGACCGAATGAGAATTGATTTTGTACATAGAGGGGTTTATTTATATGGTCGATGTAAGGTTTCCTTTGGTGGTGAAATTTGTGTATCCTTCCCACCTCTCCCCAACCTCCCCTCAAATAGAAAGGGCTGTAACTTCATTACGATTAGAGATAGCCGATAGGTGTTTGAACAAATATTATATTAGGCGTTGAAACCCGTCCGGTGGTGGTGGGGAGGTGGCGAGGGAAGCGAGCCGGCGACCCCATTTCATAAGTATAAGGTCACGGTAGCATTCTGGTGGTAGGCAGGTCCTGAGTGGAACGAAGTGAGGAGGTAGCGAGCGTAGCGAGCCGGCGACTATTACCAGTGGTGGTACCGGTAAAATGAAGGAAGAGAGGTAGCGAGCGAAGCGAGCCGGTGACTCCGTAGCGTGGGGATAAGGTCACGGTAGCTTTCCGGTGGTAGGCAGGTCTTGAGTGGAGCAAAGTGGGGAGGTGGCGAGCGTAGCGAGCCGTCGACTGAAAACCTGTCCGGTGGTGGTACCGGTAAAGCGAATTGGGGGAGGTGGCGAGCGAAGCGAGTCGGCGACCCCGTAGCATGGGGATAAGATCACGGTAGCTTTCCGGTGGTAGGCAGGTCTTGAGTGGAGCGAAGTGAGAGGTGGCGAGCGTAGCGAGCCGTCCACTGAAAACCTGTCTAATGGTGGTACCGGTAAAGCGAAGGGGGGAGGTGGCGAGCGAAGCGAGCCGGTGACCCCATAGCGTGAGGATCAGGTCACGGTAGCTTTCCGGTGGTAGGCAGGTCTTGAGTGGAGCAAAGTGAGGAGGTGGCGAGCGTAGCGAGCCGGCAACTATTACTGGTGGTGGTACCGGTGAGGTGAAGGGAGGAGGTGGCGAGCGAAGCGAGCCGGTGAATCCGTAGTGTGGGGATAAGGTCACGGTAGCTTTCCGTCGGTAGGCAGGTCTTGAGTGGAGCAAAGTGGGGAGGTGACGAGCGTAGCGAGCCGTCGACTGAAAACCTGTCCGATGGTGGTACCGGTAACGCAAAGGGGGGAGGTGGCGAGCGAAGCGAGCCGGTGACCCCATAGCGTGAGGATAAGTTCACGGTAGCTTTCCGGTGGTAGGCAGGTCCTGAGTGGAGCGAAGTGGGGAGGTGGCGAGCGTAGCGAGCCGTCGTCTGAAAACCTATCCGGTGGTGGTACCGGTAAAGCGAAGGGGGAGGTGGCGAGCGAAGCGAACCGGTGACCCCATAGCGTGAGGATAAGGTTGCGGTAGCTTTCCGGTGGTAGGCAGGTCCTGAGTGGAGTGAAAAAAGGAAGCCGTGGACCGAAAACCTGCCCGGTGGTGATATCGGTAAAGCGAAGCGGGAGGTGGCGAGCGAAGCGAGCTGGCGACCCCGTAGCGTGTGGATGAGGTCATGGTAGTTTTCCGGTGGTTGGCAGGTCCTGAGTGGTGGTGACCAGGACCGGTCCACAGTTGGTTTGGCTATATCAGACTATTGTACCGTCCTTGATCTGTTTGTTTTAGGTGTTAGTCTCCCAGGTTATTTTAATAAATAATAAAATCAATTTTCAAAACTTCCGTTCTTCCCCCCCCTCCGCCCCCTCCCCCTCCCCCTCATCGTATCTCGGAAACTAAGAGATCCGTGTTCTGTTTTTTTTTACGGATTCGTATAGAGGAAGCTCGACAAGGAAAAACCATTTTCAAAGGTGCCACCTTTGCCCCCCCCCCTCTCCCCCCCTACCTGGTTTTCAGAATTTGAAAGATTTGGAACATTTTTTTTCTCATTCTTAAACAGCGACCCCTTCTCCCTTTCCGTCACACCGCCCTCATCGTATCTCGGAAACTGGCACACACATAGTGGTTGTTTTTAATTCTTACTTAATAGTATTGAGGGACGTTGAAATTCGTATACCCTCACCTCCCCCTCCAACCTCCCCTAAACTTGAAGGGACTGTAACTTCATAACGGTTAGGGATAGCCATTAGGTGTTTGAACAAATATTATAATAGGCGTCGAAACCAGTCTGGTGGTAGAGGACCTTTCCGGTAGCAGGTAGGTCGACAAGCAAATTGTAGGGTAATGGTTTTTAACGAGAGAAGGTCTGAGTTTAAATAAGTTTATAGATTATATTAGGATTTCTGGGGTTTCCAAATCTTTAAATTAATTCTCAAGTTAATTTTTTTTTTTATATCTTATTTTCGTTTCTTAAGTGTTAGGTTCTAAAGTGTTTTCATACTGATTTAAGGATTCCTATTGGTTCTCAAAATGTCATAAGGGGAAGGAAAACAATTAAAATATGGGTAGGTTTCGTTATTCGAGTTAGTAGATGATTTCGAATGATTAGAGCCTAATCAAGTGGAAACCTTTAGTCCTTTTGGGCTTAATTTGGCAGTGCACTAGACTTTGAAAAGTAGAAAACTTCTTTTAGGGTCATTTTTGAGAATTAATATTACATTTAGGGGTTTTATAAGTGAAAAAAAAAAAACAAGGTACCATCACTAGCACGCGAGCTGCTTGCAGCTCGCGCAGCACGCAACAACTAGTTTATTTATATTATATAAAACTACAACACCACTCACTCACTGACTCACTCACTGATTGACATGTCGTTTCTCGGAATGGGTGAGAGATGGGTTAGGGGTATGTTTTGGAAAAATGACAAGCACTTCCGGTCGAGTAGAGGAAAATTATAGAGGAGATTCAAATCCAAGATGGCGGCCGAGTCCATTTCCGGTCTCGGCGAGGAAAGGACTTGGACCAATTTCGACTCGTAGGTTTTGAAGAAGGTTTGAAGTCATTTGGAAAAAAAGTAAAAAAAAAAAAATAAACAAGATGGCGGCCGCGCTGGGACGTTTTGAAATTGGCGACTTTTTTCACTCGACTTTGACGAATTGTTTTGTTCTACCGATTTTTAAAGTCGGCAACACTGACCTTGCCAATTTGTAGGTGATGTCAATGGCAATTGAGAAAAATTATTACATTTAGAAAATCCAACATGGCGGACGCTGTGGCGGCCATTTTGTGATATGGTGGAATTTACGACTTTTTTCAAATGGATTTTTCGTGTAGTTGGCAACATCTGACGGGTTCGAGTTGTACCGAGCGGTTGTGTGTTTTGTTGAGGAGTGTTGCCTGGTGCAAAATTTTTTCCAATTTTTCGGGTATTTTTCCAGATTTTCCCCGAAAACATGAAAAGTAGAAATAACGACATTTTGAATGGAGACTTTGTCTAGCTGGCAACTTTGGGGTGCCCCAAATGACATTTGACCATTTTCATCACTTTCGACTGGCAACCCCAAAAAATATTGAACTTTTTCATTTTTGGGACTTTTTCACTTTGGCGAATTACTTTGTTCTACCAAACTCAACAGTTGGCAACACCGAGTACACGGGTCGGTGGCCTGTATCCTTGAGATTTCCAGAAAATTATGACTTTACAGAAAAACAAAATGGCGGCGTGTGTGGCGGCCATCTTGTAAAAACGACGAAAAATCTCAATTTTCGACACGATTTTTCGGGTAGTTGGCAACATCCGACGGGTTCGAGTTGTACCGAGCGGTTGTGTGTTTGGTTGAGTAGTGTTGCCTGGTGCAAAACTTTACCCCATTTTTAGGGTAATTTCCCAGATTTTCCCCAAAAACACGAAAAGTAGAAATAACGACATTTTGGATGAAAATTTTACATAATCACCAAGAATGGGATGCTCTAAATGACATTTGACCATTTTCATCACTTTCAGCTGGCAACCCCGAAAGCCATTGGGGTTTGAATTTTCGGGTCAGACCTGACTTTGGCGAATTACTTTGTTCTACCAAACTCAAAAGTTGGCAATACCGAGTACACTGGTAGGTGGTCTGTATCCTTGAGATTTCCAGAAAATTATGACATTTCGGAAAAACAAAATGGCGTCTGGTGTGGCGGCCATCTTGTAAAAACGACTAAAAATCCGAATTTTCGACACGATTTTTCGGGTAGTTGGCAACATCTGACGGGATCAAGTTGTACGGAGCGGTTGTGTGTTTTACTGAGTAGTGTTGCCTGGTGCAAATTTTTTCCCGATTTTTGGGGTATTTTCCCTGATTTTCCCCGAAAACATGAAAAGTAGAAATAACGACATTTTGAATAAAAGTTTTACATAATCACCAAGAATGGGATGCCCCAAATGACATTTGACCATTTGCATCACTTTCAGCTGGCAACCCCGAGAGCCATTGGGGTTTGAATTTTCGGGTCAGACCTGACTTTGGCGAATTACTTTGTTCTACCAAATTCAAAAGTTGGCAAAACCGAGTACACCGGTCGGTGGCCTGTATCCTTGAGATTTCAGGAAAATTATGACTTTACAGATAAACAAAATGGAGGCTGGTGTGGCGGCCATCTTGTCAAATCGACGAAAAATCTCAATTTTCGACACGAGGTTTCGGGTAGTTGGCAACATCTGACGGGTTCGAGTTGTACCGAGCGGTTGTGTGTTTTGTTGGGTAGTGTTGCCTGGTGCAAAAATTTACCCCATTTTTACGGTAATTTTCCCCAAAAACATGAAAAGTAGAAATAATGACATTTTGAATATAAATGTGGCATAACTATTAAAAATGGAGTGCGTCAAATGACATTTGACCAGTTTCATCGCTTTCAGCTGGCAACCCCGGGCGCTATTGGGGCTTGAATTTTCGGGTCAGACCCTATTTTGGCAAATTGTTTTGTTCTACTAAACTCAAAAGTTGGCAGCTACAAGTACACCGGTTTGTAGTTTATATCCTTGACATTTTAGAAAAATTATAACTTTTTAGAAAAACAAAATGGCGGACAGAGTTGTCCATCTTATAAAAATGACGAAGATTTCGAATTTTCGATACGATAAATGGGTCAGTTAGTATCCCCCGACTGGATTATCTTGTATGAACCGGTTGTGTTCTGTGTTGACGAGTGTTGCCTGGTGCAAAATTTCTCCCCATTTTTTGGGTATTTTCCTAGATTTTCCCCAAAAACTTGAAAAGTAGAAATAATGACATTTTGAATATAAATGTTGCATAACTACTAAGAATGGGGTGCTTAAAATGGCATTTGACCATTTTCATCACTTTCAGCTGGCAACCCCGAGCGCCATTGGGGCTTGAATTTTCGGGTCAGACCTGATTTTGGCGAATTACTTTGTTCTACCAAATTCAAAAGTTGGCAAAACCGAGTACACCGGTCGGTGGCCTGTATCCTTGAGATTTCAGGAAAATTATGACTTTACAGATAAACAAAATGGCGGCTGGTGTGGCGGCCATCTTGTAAAATCGACGAAAAATCTCAATTTTCGACACGAGGTTTCGGGTAGTTGGCAACATCTGACGGGTTCGAGTTGTACCGAGCGGTTGTGTGTTTTGTTGGGTAGTGTTGCCTGGTGCAAAAATTTACCCCATTTTTACGGTAATTTTCCCCAAAAACATGAAAAGTAGAAATAATGACATTTTGAATATAAATGTTGCATAACTATTAAAAATGGAGTGCGTCAAATGACATTTGACCAGTTTCATCGCTTTCAGCTGGCAACCCCGGGCGCTATTGGGGCTTGAATTTTCGGGTCAGACCTGATTTTGGCGAATTACTTTGTTCTACCAAACTCAAAAGTTGGCAACACCGAGTACACTGGTTGGTGGCCTGTATTCTTGAAATTTCCAGAAAATTATGACTATTCAGAAAATCAAGATGGCGGACAGTGTAGCGGCCATCTTGTAAAATTGACAAAAATCCAAATTTTAGACATGATAAATGGGACCGCTGGCATCCCGCGACCGCATTGTGATGTATGATCCGGTTATGTTCTTTAAAGATGAGTGTTGCTGGGTACAAAAATTCTCCCCACTTTTAGGGTATTTTCCCAAATTTTCCCCGAAAACAAGAAAAGTAGAAATGACGACATTTAAAATGAAAGTTTTGCATAACCACCAAGAATGAGGTGCCCGAAATGTCATTTGTCCATTTTCATCACTTTCTGTTGGCAACCCCGAGAGCCATTGGTTCATGAATTTTCGGGTCAGACCCAAATTTGGCGAATTCTTTTGTTCTACAATAGTCAACTTATAGCCACCGTTGTTTTACTGACATGTAGCTTGTATCCTGGTTAGTTTGGAAAAATTGTGACATTTCAGAAATTCAAGATGGCGGCCGTGCCGTTTCGGTTTCCGAAACCTTGTCCGATTGGGGTCGTTCAAGCGGTTCACATCCCACTGATGGGTATGAGTTTGTGTCGAATTTAAGGATTTTTGAGGGTATTTACTTGACTGAAGACGGCTGTCAATTAAAAATGGCGGCCGCGTTACTTCCGGTTTCCCAAAAATTTACCGATTGAGGTTGTTCAAACGATTCATCCGACTGAGGTGTAAGTTTTTTTCTTATTTTAGGGGTTTCAAGGGATCTTCACTGGTTTTAGGGCTTTGCCCCTACAGGAGTAATTTGTAGACGCGAGCTGCTCGCGAATCAATAGTTTCCGATTGGATTGCTTCAAACGGTTTCGACCGAATGAGGATTGATTGAGGAGTTTATTTTTATGGTCGATTTTAGGATTCCTATGGCGGTAAAATTTGTGTAGCTTTCTCACCTCTCCCCAACCTCCCCTAAAATAGAAAGGGCTGTAACTTCATTACGGTAAGAGATAACCGTTAAAAGTTTGAACAAATTTTTTAGCAGGCGTTGGAACCTGTCCGGTAATGGTGGTGGGGAGGTGGCGAGCGAAGCGAGGGATAAGGTCACGATAGCTTTCTGTCGGTAGACAGATCCTGAGTGGAGCGAAGAGGGGAGGTGGCGAGCGCAGCGAGCCGGTGACCTAAAACCTGTCCGGTGGTGGTACCGGTAAAGCGAAGGGGGGAGGTGGCGAGCGAAGCGAGCCGCTGACCCCGTAGCGTGTGGATAAGGTCGCGGTTGCTTTCTGTCGGTAAGCAGATCCTGAGTGGAGCGAAGAGGGGAGGTGGCGAGTGCAGCGAGCCGGTGACCGAAAACCTGTCCGGTGGTGGTACCGGTTAAGTGAAGGGGGGAGGTGGCGAGCGAAGCGAGCCGCTGACCCCGTAGCGTGGAATAAGTTCGCGGTAGCTTTCTGTCGGTAGACAGATCCTGAGTGGAGCGAAGAGGGGCGGTGGCGAGCGCAGCGAGCCGGTGACCGAAAACCTGCCCGGTGGTGGTACCGGTTACGTGAAGGGGGGCGGTGGCGAGCGAAGCGAGCCGCTGACCCCGTAGCGTTGAATAAGTTCGCGGTAGCTTTCTGTCGGTAGACAGATCCTGAGTGGAGCGAAGAGGGGCGGTGGCGAGCGCAGCGAGCCGGTGACCGAAAACCTGCCCGGTGGTGGTACCGGTTACGTGAAGGGGGGAGGTGGCGAGCGAAGCGAGCCGCTGACCCCGTAGCGTGGAATAAGTTCGCGGTAGCTTTCTGTCGGTAGACAGATCCTGAGTGGAGCGAAGAGGGGCGGTGGCGAGCGCAGCGAGCCGGTGACCGAAAACCTGCCCGGTGGTGGTACCGGTTACGTGAAGGGGGGCGGTGGCGAGCGAAGCGAGCCGCTGACCCCGTAGCGTGGAATAAGTTCGCGGTAGCTTTCTGTCGGTAGACAGATCATGAGTGGAGCGAAGAGGGGAGGTGGCGAGCGCAGCGAGCCGGTGACCGAAAACCTGTCCGGTGGTGCTACCGGTAAAGTGAAGGGGGGGAGGAGGCAAGTGAAGCGAGCCGACGACCTCGTAGCGTGGGGATAAGGTCACGGTAGCTTTTCGGTGGTAGGAACGTCCTGAGTGGAGCGAAGTGCGGAGGTGGCGAGCGTAGCGAGTCGGTGATCGAAAATGATTCCGGTGGTGGTACCGGTAAATTGAAGCAGAGAGGTGGCGAGCGAAGCGAGCTGGTGACCCCGTAGCGTGGGGATAAGATCACAGTAGCTTTCCGGTGGTAGGCAGGTCCTGAATAGAGCGAAGCAGGGAGGTGGCGAGCGAAGCGAGCCGGCGCGGCGTCCGGTCCGGAGTTGGTCAATTTTCAATTTTTTTGGTATAATTTTCATTTTTGGTATAATTTTCAAAACTCCCGTTCCTCCCCCATCACCCCTCCCCCACATCGTTTCTCGGAAACTAAGAGACGCGTGTTCGGGTTTTTTACGAATTTGTATAGAGAGGCTCAACAAAGAAAAACAATTAGCAAAGTTATCCTCTTTGCCCCCCTTCTCTCCCCTTTTAGGCGGATCTCGGAACTTGAGAGACTTGGAACATTTGTTCTTCAGATTCATTAACAGGGGCTGAAAGATGGCTAAAATCATTTTTTAAAACCCTTTCTCCCTCCCCTTCACCCCTCTCCCCATCGTATCTCGAAAACTGGGACACATAGCGGTTTTTTTTATTACTCACCTAATACTATTGAGGGGCATTGAAATTGGTATATCCCTCCTCCCCAACCTCCCCTAAAATTGAAAGGGCTGTAACTTCGTAACGGTTAGAGATAGCCATGAAGTATTTTAACAAGTACTAATTAAGGCGTCAAAACCTGTTCCTTGGTGGTACTGTAGACCCCCCCTCTTTTTGCCCCCCTTCCCCCTCCCTGTCGTATCTCGGAAACTAAGAGACCCGTGTTTTGTTTTTTTACGGATTCATATAGAAGAGGCTCGGGGAATTAAAAACCATTTTATAAAATTTGTGCCCCTTGCTCTTCTTCTCTCCCCGTTGAGTTGGATCTAGGAAGTTAAGAGACTTGGATTTTGTTTTTCAGCTTCGTATAAAATCATTTCGAAACTATCTCCTCACCCCCTCTTCACTCCTCTCTCCATATAATATTTTAGGGGTTTTTAAGGGTTTTCATACTGATTTAAGGGGTTTGAAGGGTTTTAGTACTGCTGTAATGGACTTCCAAACCATTTAAGGATTCCTATTGCTTCTCAAAATGTCATAAGGGTATGGAAAACAATTAAAATATAGGTAGGTTTCGTTATTCGAGTTAGAAGATAAGAGAGATAAGTTGGGTTGGGTTGGTTGGTTGGTTGAGTTGTTGGGTTTGGGTTTGTTAGGTTTGGTTAGGTGAGATTTTAAGTTTAATTTAGGATATAATGTAAATGCACATACGTAAGTATTTCCTCTTTTGTAAATCTCGCTTTCAAAATTAGGTTTGCTGTAAGAAAACCCAACTCTGGGTTAAGCTCGCCTTTGTGCATAAGCTATATTATTGCAAGTAATATGTATATTTGTTGTTATTTTTGTGTGCAATAAAGAATAAGAATAAGATGATTATTATGAATGATTAGAGCTTAATCAAGTGGAAACCTTTAGTCCTTTTGGGCTTAATTTGGCAGTGCACTAGACTTTGAAAAGTTGAAAACTTCTTTTAGGGTCATTTTTGAGAATTGATATTACATTTAGGGGTTTTAAAAGTGACAAACAAAAACAAGCTACCACCACTAGCACGCGAGCTGCTTGCAGCTCGCGCAGCACGCAACAACTAGTTTATATTATATAAAACTACAAGACCACTGACTCACTGACTCATTGACATGCCGTTTCTCGGAATGGGTGAGAGATGGGTTAGGGGTATGTTTTGGAAAAATGACAAGTACTTCCGGTCGAGTAGAGGAAAATTATAGAGGAGATTCAAATCCAAGATGGCGGCCGAGTCCATTTCCGGTTTCGGCGAGGAAAGGACTTGGGCAAATTTCGACTCGTAGGTTTTGAAGAAGGTTTAAAGTCATTTGAAAAAAAAGCAAAAAAAAAAAAAAAAACAAGATGGCGGCCGCGCTGGGACGTTTTGAAATTTGCGACTTTTGTCACTCGACTTTGACGAATTGTTTTGTTCTAACGATTTTTCAAGTCGCAAACCTTGACGTTGCTAATTTGTAGGTTATTTCATTGGCAATTGAGAAAAATTATGACATTTTGAAAATCCAACATGGCGGACGCTGTGGCGGCCATTTTGTGAAATGGTGGAATTTACGACTTTTTTCAAATGGATTTTTCGTGTAGTTGGCAACATCTGACGGGTTCGAGTTGTACCGAGCGGTTGTGTGTTTTGTTGAGGAGTATTGCCTGGTGCAAAATTTTTCCCCATTTTTAGGGTATTTTCCCAGATTTTCCCCGAAAACATGAAAAGTAGAAATAACGACATTTTGAATGGAGACTTTGTCTAGCTGGCAACTATGGGGTGCCCCAAATGACATTTGACCATTTTCATCACTTTCAACTGGCAACCCCAAAAAATATTGAACTTTTTCATTTTTGGGACTTTTTCACTTTGGCGAATTACTTTGTTCTACCAAACTCAAAAGTTGGCAACACCGAGCACACCGGTCGGTGGCCTGTATCCTTGAAATTTCCAGAAAATTATGACTTTTCAGAAAAACAAAATGGCGGCGTGTGTGGCGGCCATCTTGTAAAAACGACTAAAAATCCGAAATTTCGACACGATTTTTCGGGTAGTTGGCAACATCTGACGGGTTCGAGTTGTACCGAGCGGTTGTGTGTTTTGTTGAGTTGTGTTGCATGGTGCAAAAATTTTCCCCATTTTCCGGGTGTTTTTCCAGATTTTCCCCGAAAACATGAAAAGTAGAAATAACGACATTTTGAATAAAAGTTTTACATAATCACCAAGAATGGAATGCCCCAAATGACATTTGACCATTTTCATCACTTTCAGCTGGCAACCCCGAGAGCCATTGGGGTTTGAATTTTCGGGAACGACCTGACTTTGGCGAATTACTTTGTTCTACCAAACTCAAAAGTTGGCAACACCGAGTACACCCGTCGGTGGCTTGTATCCTTGAAATTTCAGGAAAATTATGACTTTACAGAAAAACAAAATGGCGGCTGGTGTGGTGGCCATCTTGTAAAACCGACGAAAAATCCTTATTTTCAACACGATTTTTGGGGCAGTTGGCAACATCCGACGGGTTCGAGTTGTACCGAGCGGTTGTGTGTTTTGTTGAGCAGTATTGCCTGGTGCAAAAATTTACCCCATTTTTAGGGTAATTTTCCAGATTTTTCCCAAAAACATGAAAAGTCGAAATAACGACATTTTGAATGGAAATTTAACATAATCACCAAGGATGGGATGCTCCAAATGACATTTAACCATTTTCATCACTTTCAACTGGCAACCCCGAAAGCGATTGGGGTTTGAATTTTTGGGTCAGACCTGACTTTGGCGAATTACTTTGTTCTACCAAACTCAAAAGTTGGCAACACCAAGTACACCGGTCGGTAGCCAGTATCCTTGAAATTTCAGAAAAATTATGACTTTGCAGAAAAACAAGATGGCGGACAGGTTGGCGGCCATCTTAATAAATACGAAAAATACCACTTAACGACACGATAAACGGGACGGCTTACATCCCCCGACTGGATTGCGTTGTATGAATTGTTTGTGTGTTTTGTCAAGGAGTGTTGCCTGGTGCAAAATTTTTCCCCAGTTTAAAGGTATTTTCCCAAATTTTCCCCAAAAACATGAAAAGTGGAAATAACGACATTTTGAATGAAAATCTTACATAATCACCAAGAATGGGATGCCCCAAATGACATTTGACCATTTTCATCACTTTCACCTGGCAACCCCGAAAGCCATTGGGGTTTGAATTTTCGGGTCAGACCTGACTTTGGCGAATTACTTTGTTCTACCAAACTCAAAAGTTGGCAACACCGAGTACACCGGTCGGTGGCCTGTATCCTTGAGATTTACAGAAAATTATGACTTTTCAGAAAATCAAAATGGTGGCTCGTGCTGCGGCCATCTTGTAAAAATGACTAAAAATCCGAATTCTCGACACGATTTTTCGGGTACTTGGCAACATCTGACGGGTTCGAGTTATACGGAGCGGTTGTGTGTTTTCTTAAGTAGTGTTGCCTGGATTAAAACATTTCCACATTTGTAGAGTAATTTCCCAGATTTTCCCCAAAAACACGAAAAGTAGAAATAACGACATTTAAGAAAGAAAGAAAGAAAGAAAGAAAGAAAGAAAGAAAATTGTATTTATTTGGCATTAAAATACCTATAACATTTTACATAATACATAAACAAACAGCTTATAATGCCAAAAGGGCCTCAGCTCAGCATAATGTCAGATGGCGACACAAGGTGTGCCACCTGACGCTGATTTTCAGCTGCAGCCCACGAGTGCCATACGCTCGCACATAAACATACACATAATAAACTCAAAAAAATTTTTGCACAAATATCAAATAACAATATAATGTTATTATGTTACATAAACACATTAAAAATAATAACAAAAAGTAAAAAATGATGGAATGTTTAAAATAAATAACATTGGGAAAAAAAAACATAACGTAAAATAATTATAAAACAGTGTCTTACAGTTACAGTGTCAGTGTTGTGTTATAAAAACAATTTATAAAGAAAGAGCAAAAAGACATTATAAATAGCAAAAATATGGAAATAATTTAATATTTAGATAAACAATGCTTATATTAAAAAATGCATGACATTGTGTTAATGATATACTTGATATACCTAATTTGTAAAATTGATTAAAACTGATACATCACTAAACAATAAAATTATAGAATTCATAAAATTAATAAAATTGGCAGAGTTGCATATTAATAAAATACCGTGCCCATTAATAATAATAATAAAACAATATATTAAAACGGCAATAATGATAAAAAGCACAAATGATGAAATCGAAAATTGTATTAAATAGAATAGGTAACAAAAATAAATTTGATGACATGCACTAAGAAACAATAACAATAACTAAAAATGGTGGAATGTGTAAAATTAATAACATGGGTAAAATTAAATAAATAAAGTAAAAATTAGATATAATTAAAAATGTGTAAAATTGATAACGAGTCTAAAAATTAAAAATGCATTAGATTGTAAACGATAAATACTTGATGTAAACCGAATTGATAAATATAAACAAAATAATTATGTTTTATATTAAATGGCTGACATGTCGGCTCGAACATCTTGAAATTCATTTTGATGATTTAATAAAAACAACTTCAATTTTGACTTGAATGTCGAGCAACTTTTACTAAACTTAATGGGAGGCGGGATATTGTTCCAACATTTTGTAGCTGCATAACGGAAACTGCCCCATTTTGAATAGAAATTTTACATAATGACCAAAAATGGGATGCTCCAAATGACATTTGACCATTTTCATCACTTTGAACTGGCAACCCCGAAAGCCATTGGGGTTTGAATTTTCAGATCAGACCTGACTTTGGCGAATTACTTTGTTCTGCCAAACTCAAAAGTTGGCTACACCAAGTACCCCGGTTTGTAGCCTATATCCTTGACATTTCAGAAAAATTATGACTTTAGAAAAACAAAATGGCGGACAGTGTGGCCATCTTATAAAAAAGACGAAAATTTCAAATTTTCGATACGATAAATGGGTCAGTTAGTATTCCCCGACTGGATTATCTTGTATGAACCGGTTGTGTTCTGCGTTGACGAGTGTTGCCTGGTCCAATTTTTTTTCCCATTTTTTGGGTATTTTCCCAGATTTTCCCCAAAAACTTGAAAGGTAGAAATAATGACATTTTGAATATAAATGTTGCATAACTACTAAGAATGGGGTGCTTCAAATGACATTTGACCATTTTCATCACTTTCAGCTGGCAACCCCGAGCGCCATTGGGGCTTGAATTTTCGGGTCAGACCCGACTTTGGCGAATTGTTTTGTTCTACCAAACTCAAAAGTTGGCAACGTAAAGTACACCGGTCGGTGGCCTGTATCCTTGAGATATCAGCAAAATTATGACTTTTCAGAAAATCAAGATGGCGGACAGTGTAGCGGCCATCTTGTAAAATTGTCAAAAATCCAAATTTTCGACATGATAAATGGGACCGCTGGCATACCCCGACCGGATTGTGATGTATGAACCGGTTATGTTCTTCATGGACAAGAGTTGATGGGTACAAAAATTCTCCCCACTTTCAGGGTATTTTTTCAGATTTTCCCCGAAAACAAGAAAAGTAGAAATGACGACATTTTAAATGAAAATGTTGCATAACTACCAAGAATGAGGTGCTCCAAATGTCATTTGTCCATTTCCATCACTTTCAGCTGGCAGCCCCGAGAGTCACTGGGGCTTGAATTTTCGGGTCAGACCCTACTTTGGCGAATTGTTTTGTTCTACCAAAGTCAACGTATAGCCACCGTTTGTTTACTGACAGGTAGCTTGTATCCTGGTTAGTTTGGAAAAAATTTTGACACATCAGAAATTCAAGATGGCGGCCGTGTCGTTTCGGTTTCCGAAACCTTGTCCGATTGGGGTCGTTCAAACGGTGTAAGAGTTTTTTTCAAATTTTAAGATATTTATGGGGTTTCGCGGGATCTTTACTGGTTTTAAGGCTTTGCCCCTACAGGAATATTTTGTAGACGCGAGCTGCTCGCGAACGAATAGTAGTAGTAGTTTACGATTGGGTTCCTTCAAACGGTTTCGACCGAATGAGGATTGATTATGTACATAGAGGGGTTTATTTATATGGTCGATTTAAGGGTTCCTTTGGTGGTGAAATTTGTGTATCCTTCCCACCTCTCCCCTTACGGTTATAGATAGCCGATAGGTGTTTGAACAAATATTATAGTAGGCGTTGAAACCCGTAAGGTCACGGTAGCATTCCGGTGGTAGGCAGGTCCTGAGTGGAACGAAGTGAGGAGGTGGCGAGCGTAGTGAGGCGGCGACTATTACCTGTGGTGGTACCGGTAATGTGAAGGGGGGAGGTGGCGAGCGAAGCGAGTCGGCGACCCCATAGCGTGGGGATAAGGTCACGGTAGCTTTCCGTCGGTAGGCAGGTCCTGAGTGGAGCGAAGTGGGGAGGTGGCGAGCGTAGCGAGCCGTCGACTGAAAACCTGTCCGGTGGTGGTACCGGTAAAGCGAAGGGGGGAGGTGGCGAGCGAAGCGAGCCGGTGACCCCATAGCGTGAGGATAAGATCACGGTAGCTTTCCGGCGGTAGGCAGGTCTTGAGTGGAGCAAAGTGAGGAGGTGGCGAGCGTAGCGAGCCAGCGACTATTACCGGTGGTGGTACCGGTGAGGTGAAGGGGGGAGGTGGCGAGCGAAGCGAGCCGGTGACTCCGTAGTGTGTGGATAAGGTCACGGTAGCTTTCCGTCGGTAGGCAGGTCCTGTGTGGAGCGAAGTGGGGAGGTGGCGAGCGTAGCGAGCCGTCGACTGAAAACCTGTCCGATGGTGGTACCGGTAAAGCGAAGGGGGGAGGTGGCGAGCGAAGCGAGCCGGTGACCCCATAGCGTGAGGATAAGGTCACGGTAGCTTTCCGGTGGTAGGCAGGTCTTGAGTGGAGCAAAGTGGGGAGGTGGCGAGCGTAGCGAGCCGAATACTGAAAACCTGTCCGGTGGTGGTACCGGTAAAGCGAAGGGGGGAGGTGGCGAGCGAAGCGAGCCGGTGACCCCATAGCGTGAGGATAAAGTCATGGTAGCATTTCGGTGGTTGGCAGGTCCTTAGTCGAGTGAAAAATAGAAGTCGCGAGCGTAGCGAGCCGTGGACCGAAAACCTGCCCGGTCGTGATATCGGTAAAGCGAAGCAGGAGGTGGCGAGCGAAGCGAGCTGGCGACCCCGTAGCGTGGGGATGAGGTAATGGTAGCTTTCCGGTGGTAGGCAGGTCTTGAGTGGAGCAAAGTGGGGAGGTGGCGAGCGAAGCGAGCCGGTGACCCCATAGCGTGAGGATAAAGTCATGGTAGCATTCCGGTGGTTGACAGGTCCTGAGTGGAGTGAAAAAAGAAAGTCGCGAGCGTAGCGAGCCCTGGACTGAAAACCTGCCCGGTGGTGATATCGGTAAAGCGAAGCGGGAGGTGGCGAGCGAAGCGAGCTGGCGACCCCGTACCGTGGGAATGAGGTCATGGTAGTTTTCCGGTTGTAGGCAGGTCCTGAGTGGATCGGAGTGGGGAGGTGGCGAGTGTAGCGAGCCGGCGACCAGGACCGATCCAAAGTTGGTTTGGCTATCAGACTATTGTGCTGTCCTTGATCTGTTTGTTTTAGGTGTTAGTCTCCCAGGTTATTTTAATAAATAATGAAATCAATTTTCAAAACTCCCGTTCTCCCCCCCCCCCCCCCTCCCGTTTCGGATTCGTATATTTAGCTCGAAAAAGAAAAACAGTTTTCAAAGCTGCCCCCTTTGCCCCCCCCCCTCTCCCCCCTTAGCCGGTTTTCAGAACTTGAGACATTTGGAACATTTTTTTTCACATTCATAAACAGCGACCCCTTCTCCCTTCCCGTCACCCCGCCCCCATAGTATGTCGGAAACTGGCACACATAGTGGTTGTTTTTAATTCTCACTTAATACTATTGAGGGGCGTTGAAATTCGTATGCCCTCTTGTCCCCTCCCCAACCTCCCCTAAACTTGAAAGGACTGTAACTTCATAACGGTTAGGGATAGCCATTAGGTGTTTGAACAAATATTATCATAGGCATCGAAACCTGTCTGGTGGTAGAGGACCTTTCCGGTAGCAGGTAGGTCGACAAGCAAATTGTAGGGTAGTGTTTTTTTAATGAGAGAAGGTCTGAGTTTTTAAATAAATTTATAGATTATATTAGGGGTTCATATGGGGTAAAAATTTTACATAATCACCAAGAATGGGATGCTCCAAATGACATTTGACCATTTTCATCACTTTCAACTGGCAACCCCGAAAGCCATTGGGGTTTGAATTTTCGGGTCAGACCTGACTTTGGCGAATTACTTTGTTCTACCAAACTCAAAAGGTGGCAACACCGAGTACACTGGTTGGTGGCCTGTATCCTTGAGATTTTAGGAAAATTATGACTTTACAGAAAAACAAAATGGCGGCTGGTGTGGCGGCCATCTTGTAAAACTGACGAAAAATTCTTATTTTCAACACGATTTTTCGGGCAGTTGGCAACATCCGACGGGTTCGAGTTGTACCGAGCGGTTGTGTGTTTTGTTAAGGAGTGTTGTCTGCTGCAAAAATTTTTCCCATATTAAGGGTATTTTCCCAGATGTTCCCCAAAAACTTGAAAAGTAGAAATAACAATATTTTGAATAAAAGTTTTATATAATCACCAAGAATGGGATGCCTGAAATGACATTTGACCATTTTCATCACTTTCAGCTGGCAACCCCGAAAGACATTGGGGTTTGAATTTTCGGGTCAGACCTGACTTTGGCGAATTACTTTGTTCTACCAAACTCAAAAGTTGGTCACACCAAGTACACCGGTCGGTGGCCTGTATCCCCGAGATTTCCAGAAAATTATGACGTTTCAGAAAAACAAAATGGCGGCGTGTGTGGCGGCCATCTTGTAAAAACGACGAAAAATCTCAATTTTCGACATGATTTTTCGGGTGATTGGCAACATCTGACGGGTTCGAGTTGTACCAAGCGGTTGTGTGTTTTGTCAAGTAGTATTGCCTGGTACAAAACATTTCCCCATTTCTAGGGTATTTTCCCCAAAAACATGAAAAATAGAAATAACGACATTTTGAATTAAATTGTTCCATTACCATCTTGAATCCGGTGCCCCAAATGACAGTTGACCATTTTCATCACTTTCAGTTGGCAACCCCGAGAGCCACTGGGGCTTGAATTTTCGGGTCAGACCGTATTTTGGCGAATTCTTTTGTTCTACCAAAGCCAACGTATAGCCACCGTTTTTTTACTGACAGGTAGCTTTCATTATGGTTAGTTTGGAAAAATTATGACATTTCAGAAATTCAAGATGGCGGCCGTGGCATTTCCGGTTTCTGAAACCTTGTCCGATTGGGGTCGTTCAAGTGGTTCACATGCCACTGATGAGTTTGTGTCGAATTTTAGGTTTTTCAGGGCTTTCAAGGATATCTACTTGACTGAAGACGGCTGTAATTCAAAATGGCGGCCGCGTTACTTCCGGTTTCCCAAAAATTTACCGATTGAGGTCGTTCAAACGATTCATCCAACTGAAGTGTAAGAGTTGTTTTCAAATTTTAGGATATTTAAGGGGTTTCAAGGGATCTTCAATGATTTTAGGGCTTTGCCCCTACAGGAATATTTTGTAGACGCGAGCTGCTCGCGAACCAATAGTTTACGATCCTTCAAACGGTTTCGACCGAATGAGGATTGATTTCGTACATTGAGGGGTTTATTTATTTGGTCGATTTTAGGGTACCTTTGGAGGTGAAATTTGTGTACCCTTCCCACCTCTCCCCAACCTCCCCTAAAATAGAAAGGGCTGTAACTTCATTACGGTAAGAGATAGCCGTTAGGTGTTTGAACAAATTTTATAGTAGGCGTTGGAACCTGTCCGGTGATGGTGGTGGGGAGGTGGCGAGCGAAGCGAGCCGGCGACCCCGTAGCGTGGGGATAAGGTCACGGTAGCATTCCGGTGGTAGGAAGGTCCAGAGTGGAGCAAAGTGAGGAGGTGGCGAGCGTAGCGAGCCGGTGACCGAAAACCAGTCCGGTGGTGGTACCGGTAAAGTAAAGGGGGGAGGTGGCGAGCGAAGCGAGCCGGTGACCCCGTAGCGTGGGGATAAGGTCACGGTAGCTTTCTGTCGGTAGGCAAATCCTGAGTGGAGCGAAGTGGAGAGGTGGCGAGCGTAGCGAGCCGTCGACTGAAAATCTGTCCGGTGGTGGTACCGGTAAAGCGAAGGGGGGAGGTGGTGAGCGAAGCGAGCCGGTGACCCCATAGCGTGAGGATAAGGTCACGGTAGCTTTCCGGTGGTAGGCAGGACTTGAGTGGAGCAAAGTGGGGAGGTGGCGAGCGTAGCGAGCCGTCGACTGAAAACCTGTCCGGTGTTGGTACCGGTAAAGCGAAGGGGGGAGGTGGCGAGCGAAGCGAGCCGGTGACCCCATAGCGTGAGGATAAGATCACGGTAGCTTTCCGGTGGTAGGCAGGTCTTGAGTGGAGCGAAGTGGGGAGGTGGCGAGCGTAGCGAGCCGTTGACTGAAAACCTGCCCGGTGGTGGTACCGGTAAAGCGAAGGGGGGAGGTGGCGAGCGAAGCGAGTCGGCGACCCCGTAGCGTGGCGATGATGTCATGTTAGGTGCCCGGTGGTGATATCAGTAAAGCGAAGCGGAAGGTGGCGAGCGAAGCGAGCTGGCGACCCCGTAGCGTGGGGATGATGTCATGGTAGTTTTCCGGTTGTAGGCAGGTCCTGAGTGGATCGGAGTGGGGAGGTGGCGAGCGTAGCGAGCCGGCGACCAGGATTGGTCCGAAATTGGTTTGGCTATCAGACTATTGTACTGTCCTTGATCTGTTCGTTTTAGCTGTTAGTCTCCCATGTTATTTTAATAAATAATTAAATCAATTTTCAAAACTCCCGTTCTCCCCCCCCCCCCCCCCCTCATCGTATCTCGAAAACTAAGAGATCCGTGTTCTGTTTTGTTTTACGGTTTTGTATAGAGGAAGCTCGACAAAGAAAAACAATTTTCAAAGCTGCCCCCTTTGCCCCCCCCCCTCTCCCCCCTTAGCCGGTTTTCAGAACTTGAGAGCTTTGGAACATTTTTTTTCACATTCATAAACAGCGACCCCTTCTCCCTTCCCGTCACCCGCCCCCCATCGTATCTCGGAAACTGGCACACATAGTGGTTGATTTTAATTCTCACTTAATACTATTGAGGGGCGTTGAAATTCGTATACCCTCTCCTCCCCTAAACTTGAAAGGACTGTAACTTCATAACGGTTAGGGATAGCCATTAGGTGTTTGAACAAATATTATCATAGGCGTCGAAACCTGTCTGGTGGTAGAGGACCTTTCCGGTAGCAGGTAGGTCGACAAGCAAATTGTAGGGTAGTGTTTTTTTAATGAGAGAAGGTCTGAGTTTTTAAATAAATTTATAGATTATATTAGGGGTTCATATGGGGTATAAAAATCTTTAAATTAATTCTCAAGTTTAATTTTATTTTAATATCTTATTTTTATTGAATTAGTTTTCAGAATGTGTAAGGGGTGCTTAAGTGTTTTTATACTGATTTAAGGATTCCTATGGGTTCTCAAAACGTCCTGGGGGTAAGAAAAAAAAATATGGGTAGGTATCGTTATTCGAGTTAGAAGATGATTTAGAATGATTAGAGCTTAATCAAGTGGAAACCTTTAGTCCTTTTGGGCTTAATTTGGCGGTGCAGTAGACTTTGAAAAGTAGAAAACTTCTTTTAGGGTCATTTTTGAGAATTAATATTACATTTAGGGGTTTTAAAAGTGAATAAAAAAAACAAGCTACCACCACTAGCACGCGAGCTGCTTGCAGCTCGCGCAGCACGCAACAACTAGTTTATTTATAATAGACGACCTCGATGGTAAACCTTTTAGCAAGAAAAATGATAACACTAACTACCACAGATCTGGGCCTCGATTCTGCTATTACAATAGTGTCAGAGTATTCGATCATTGATTTCATAATGATCAAGTTATGTCAAATTTTGACAAGTTTGTTAATTCTACTATCATAATGGCGCCATTATGACTTCTCAATGAACAACCACTGACACTCCATTGAAAGAAATGTCATAGAATATTAATCTCGTACATGAAATCTGGCATGAATAAATGTTCGCATTTAGTAGTAGATTTCGAAAACCATTTGTACTAATTGTTTTATAATAATGACAATACGAAAATTCCATTAAAACACAATATTATTACGAGACCATTGACCGACCATTGTGAATTTAGCAGATTACGAACTTTAAGCAAAATGACAATGGGATGAGAATGGAATCGTGTTGGAGTGACGAATTTATTAAAATAGCAGAATTAGGCCCCTGGTCAATACTAATTTTTAATTTCAGACGTGACGTTTACTCGTGACGATCAAAACTAATATCATAAATGAAACAGAAGAGTTTGTTTGTTTGGTTGAACGCGCTAATCTCAGGAACAACCGTCTCGAATTGAAAAATTATTTTTGCGTTAGATAGTCCATTTATTGAGGAAGGCTATAGGCTATATAACATCACGCAAACATCACGCGAACGAAGTTGCGGGCATAAGCTAGTAATATTATAAAGCTGAAGAGTTTGTTTGTTTGTTTGTTTGAACGCGCAAATCTCAGGAACTGTTTGAAATTGAAAAAATCTTTTTGTGTTGTATAGTCCATTTATCGAGGAAGGTTATAAGCTATATAACATCACGCTACAACCAAAAGGAGCGGAGCATAAATGAAAATTGTTGCAAACACGGGGAATATTTATTCCTTTTGTGTTTGTTACCTCAGAGGTGGAGTTGAGAGGAGGTTCAGGTAAGAAACACAAATCACACAAACATCGACTGCGTGAACCGATTTTGATGATTCTTTTTTAGGGTTCCGTAGTCAACTCGGAACCCTTATAGTTTCGCCATGTCTGTCTGTCCGTCCGTCCTCGCTTCATCTCTGTGACCGTTAGCACTAGAAAGCTGAAATTTGGTAACATAATATGTGTATCAATCACGCCGACAAAAAGGTAAAATAAAAATTGGAAAAAAATGTTTTATTAGGGTAGCCCCCCTATATGTAAAGTGGGAAGTGATTTTTTTTTCATTTCAACCCTAATGTGTGATATATTGTTGGAAAGGTATTTAAAAATGAATAGGGGTTCACCAAAATCATTTTTTTTAATAATGTCAATAATTTCGGAAATAATCGCTCCAAAAGTAAAAAACAATGTGTCCCCTCTAACTTTTGAACCATAAGTTTAGAAAATATGAAAAAAATCGGAAAAGTAGAACTTTATAAGGAACTTGGATGGAAACAACAGTTTTTGAACAAAAAAGACAAAAAGTTGTACAAAATAATTTCTAAACTCATAAGTGGGAACACTTATTGTGACGGACGGGAAACTACGGAACCCTACACTGAGTGTGGCCCGACACGCTCTTGGCCGGTTTTTTTTATTTGAATGCTGATGCTTTCCGTATGGTGGAGATAGGCAAATCTGCAGTGATTACTGCAATTGATGGATGTTTATTGTTTATCCAACATCATGACAGAACATCACGCCTGTATGCTCTGAGGGGGGACAATACTCCAAGATTGCGACAGTTAGGTGTGTATTCCATTTATTAGGGATAAGCCTATTACTGTAATATGTACTGTTTTATTTTATTTTATTGGAAAGGGTGACCTAACCAAACACTCTTGAAGGGTAGTTTGATGAGTGTTGGTTTGGTTCTGATTATGGCATACATGACAAAGTAACGGAACTGTTCAATTCTTAGCAGCAAATTTACGATACTCGACCAAATCTTTTATAGGCTACCCGGATATTTGAGTAACCTACCATAATCGTTATTAACCGACTTCAAAGGAGGAAGTTCTCAATTCCATGTTCTCCGATTACTCAAAGATGGCTGGACCGATTTTTTTTTTAATGTTTGAAAGGATATATCCTTCCTACGTGGTTCCATAATCATCAAGTCAGGATACTGATGATGGGATCCTGGAGGGGGGAGAAAATAGAGGGAACTCTTCAAATTTTATAGAAACGATTTGGGTAGTTTTAGGAAGAGTACTTTCTCGGAGTGATCTCGTTTCAATTTGGTACAGATGTGATGAAGAACTTCAGAGATAGGCAACGAAACTCCTCAATAAATGATAGCAAATGTACTGGGATTGTTGAAATCTTATGTCTGTCTTTTGCTTACACCAGTTCATAACAAAAACGTTGTGAAAGGGTAAGTGTAACATATGAACCACTAAAACTAAAAACTAAATCAATCAAATCTCTTTTATGGGACGCAGGCGAAGTTGCGTGGGTAGCTAGTATTATAATAAAAAATATATCTTTTTACCGATCACAATTTATAATCTCTCAAGTTTTAGATATAGATACCTACAACTTTTACATCGAGTTTATAATCTCTATTAGCAAGTTATTTTGTAAGTAGTCGGAGTTTGCTATCGTACATATAACTACCTTTCTTTTTTTAGGTGTTCTGCGGATATATCAATACGTACTGCAAATGTAGAAAATGTCCAAGGCAAAAGTTTAAATAAATAAATGTCGCCAAGAACCTACGTGAACCAAATATTGTGGCGAGTCTTTCGTATAGTCTCTGTGGTTACACAATGCCTATTGTTGATAAATTTATACTAAGAGATTATTGTAAACGCTTATTGTACTATTGACCGCTATTGTAAATAAACAGCCAATAAACACTTTACAAAATAACAGATTTTTTTATTTGATTAACCAACAACAAGCCATTCAAAGAAAAAATCTAATCACAGTCACATCAAAGAAAAAATCTAATCAATGAAATTATTTGTTGATAATAACAATAACTACCTACATTATTCAACATATTATATAATGTTCACACTGTAGCAAGAGAACTCAGTGTCACGTGGGAAAAGTCGCAGGTAAGTATTATGTAGGAGCTTGACCATTCATAATAACAACCAGGTAAATTGGGTACATATTATTACATTTCACACAGTGATAATCCTAAGTTCTAACATCTATTTGTTTGAGTTCATGTCGTCTTTCAAACATGAATCGCCTACGCGCCACCGATAGCACACAATCACACGCCGCCCGCGGTCATCCACTATTCAATGAAGTTGCGCGTGTATGCGTCACTCAGCGTCAGGAATGCGTATGTGTACGAACACTAGCTCCTTACTGCTCATCACAGCGTCTATCCCTTTCGCTCGTGATGTCGGATGAGATAGCATGCATTTTAACCCCGCCCACCAACTAGTTCGTGCCGTCAGAGCGTGTGTTCTTAAGATGAGTATGTATCAACCAACCAATTTGTAGGATTTTTTTCAGTGTCGTGGGTGCGTCAACTTTATAAACAAAAACTCACATATTCGAACACACGTGCCACATTATTGCTTCAAAAAAAAAAAAACGCTCGTACACGCGCTTATTCCAGCGTGTTTGCTCAGACCAGAGGATCAGTCAATAGCAATATGTCAGTTTTTCTCGTGGATCGCGCTGATACGAGCTTGTGAGCGCGTCAACGCCCTTACAAGTTGCGCGTGTGCAAATAATCTCTGTTGCGTTTACACGAAATTATTGTCTCATGAATGTTTTTCCATTATTTGAGTTCATATTCTTTTGATAGTTTAACCAAGTCCAGACCAGACCAGTCTTATCAAGTGGTACGCAGTCGCTCCATGTAAAATACAGGTATTCAGCTGCATCCGGTTAGACTGGAAGCCGACCCCAACATAGTAGGAAAAAGGCAAGGTCTGCCTTGATGATGATTCTTAAGATAGTTTAATTAAATCTTAAAATATTGTTATTGTATTTTTTTTCTGTTCGGTGTAATGGGCGGTGTTAATCTCGATGGCCCCGTTTCAGCCCAATGAAATTAGCAAATTCCATAAATTCTAAACGAAGGCGCTCGCTTGGCTCCGGTGTAAGAACAACTTCAACATAGTGGCATAAATTCTGTTATTTTTATTGATTCAACTAATTTCGTACAAAATGTAATATAAGACGTTCCATTTTAAATACCAATATTTAGCTGAAACTGGAAACCGACACTAACATGGATGGGGAAAAGCCTAGGGAGATGATATCCCTTTCATATCTTCAACTTCGGTAACTAAGTATGGAAGTTTTACATGGGGCAGCTGAAAGTAATTCTAATAGATGATCCACGCATTATTAATACACGCTGTATATCGCTCCATAGAGCTCTGAGTTTGAATTTTTGGGTCACTTTTTGACACCATAATAATGTCAGATGCGGTAAGATGCTCTTAGAACGGGAGGTACCGTTGCAAATAAAAAAGTCATAGCTTTCGTTACCCTTTCGTTATGGGCATGCTCAGCGCAGTTGAGCTGTTTTTAATTAATTGTTAAGCTGTCTGCTGTTATAATGTATCTGTATGTGCTGCTCTTTTGTGTTGTGATGTCCATTAACGAATAAAGGACTATTCTATTCTATTCTTTCTTATTCTGTCTTATAAGTAAACCAACCGTCAGCTGCTCAATTAGCGGTTATAGTACTAATTATTAAGTTATAGTACGCCGGCTAAAACAATTTTCTTAAGGCGCGTCCCCGAGCAAAAGCCGGTTTTTGTGCTTTTTTTGGAGCCAACTACTCTATACTTAACCAAAAGAAATAGTAATAACAAATACATTCAATTTCTACATATTCTTGACTGCAAAATGGTAGTTTTTTTTTTTAAGTCTCATAATATTTAATAAATCCCTCAATCTCCTCACAATGAAACGACAAAAATGAGAAAAAAATATTTATAACATGCTTCTTCTCGTAAAGTTAACATTATTTTGATTTCCTTCTTATACTAATGGATAGGCAACTTAATAATGAACATAATGCTAGTTTTTTTTTTTCTTAAAGATGGAAATTTGATTTTATAAAGAATAAAAACCACTAATTTCGCACTATTCGACCCGCAGTGACTGACGTAATAACGACTTCGTAGTGCAAGCTGATCAGAACTGTATTCTAACAGTGATTCAAACGAAGTTTGAATCACCACAAATAGAGTTGCTAATTTCGCTCGGGGACGCGCCTTAAATAGTTTACATCATAATGATCTTTAATAAAATCGTCAGCTGCATGGTGGAGGGGGGATTATGAGTCGCTCTCATGATCTTGTAAGTGATACAGCAGTGCAAGTAAGGTCGAACAAGCTAATTGGTTTACAGTTTAACCAACTAATTATATTGTAAAGTGTATACCAAATAGCTTGTTCGACCGTACGTAGGACTCGATTAGATAAATTTGACAGTTATTCTCAATAAAATGAGTTTTGATGGAGTCAAAAATTCAATGGAGTCCTACGTACTTGCACTGCAGGTCTGATAAAAACTAAAAGCAATCTGCAACCAAGTAGAAAGTGTGTGATAGATTGCTTTTAAGTTTTTTATCAGGCATGCATCATTTACAAGTTCATGCGAGAGGCTGACGCTTAATCTCTCCGACACTATGCAACTGACGATTTTTTTAAGCTCAGTATGATGTAAGCTATTTATGAAACAAGTTTCAGCTGGCGTTCTATGATTTAATGTTATTTTTTTTCTAACCTAACCTCCCAGTCCTACACCCACCGCGAGTGCGTCAGCTGACGCTGGGTTTACTTATCAGTCATTCGAGATCTATTGAACCAAATGGGAACCGATCGGCGTAAAACACTACCTAAAATGCAACGGTACCTCCCGGACTATCTGGGTTGATTAAAATTTGTTTATTTTGTTTTAATAATTATATTAACGTTAGTACGTAAATGGTAACATGTTACTGCATTTGTTTTTAAAACTCTCTTACTAGCGCGTGTTATTACGAACATCTCTTTTTCGTTTTCAGTAACCCGGTCCTATAAAAAAATAGTGCTAGTTTTTTTGAACAAATAAAAAACAAGAGTTTAAAAAGAATAGTGACAATTTTTGATGTTTGGAGATTATAAACTTAAATTTAGCATATATTAATGAAACGTATAATTATTGATTTCTTTCATATAATCTCTAAATTACAGTGGTTATATTAGCTAAGCCGTATCTTATCGGAATACTGAGAAAATCGAAAATGAAAACGTGAATCCAACAATAACCTCAAAACGAGCAATATTGTCTGACTAGATAGGTTTAACCTTTAATTGCATCAAAATACTTTCAGTAGGAAGTTCCGAAAAAAATCACGGACTGTCAGACAGACAAGGTGTGGAACTTTATATATAGGGCCCCATCACAAACATCATTATAGCCACAATGACTAGAATACCATCAATTATAATTATTTATAGGTATGATTTTATACACTGATAAATAATACCCAAGTAAAATGTTCTAAGCTGACTGTGTATGAAAAAAAGAACACATTTTCAAACGCTGCTAGTTAAAGGCTTTAACCACCTTCATTTTCCAGTTGCACGCTGCTGGTTAAAGCCTTTAACCACTCGCATTTTCAAATACCCGCCTTCAAAAAATGCATTACAACTCGACTGTAGGTACTTACTTTGGCCATGCATTTATGGTCTACACTACATTCTCAACAATATTTCCCAACTCTATAATGATTATCTGTGCCCAAATGCATCGACAGACGTCAAAATAAAATAAACACTTTAGTGTAAACAAATCCGGCCATTTTTTTCCGTGTTGCGCCGGCGCAGTTTCGTATTTAAATTGTTTTATTATCGAAATAGTCGTATTTTAGTATAGTATTATACATCAAAATGAAGGTGAAGAACCGTGCTACAATATAATGGCCAAGCAATTTAGTTTCGGAATCTCAAAGTTGCAGTAATTTTCCTGTGAAAAAGTGATAGGTATTTATACCTAAAGTGTAAACATTGAATATATAATTTTATGTGATTAAAACGTGTATATTATCGGAGAAATATCAATAATTGAGTATGGTGAGTACATTTTAGAATTTTAGAAACAACAAAAAGAGGACTCGTAGAGTTAAAAAGTTACGAAAACATGTGTGTTAAAAAGTACCAGCGGCCCGACCGCTACTGGTGATACCTTGTACCCAGTGTCTTTACATTCTAATAGGATCTACATTCCAATTAGAATCTAATAAGATTTTGGTCTAATTGGAAAGGAAATATAATCTAGTTTCTAATTAGATTTTTTTTATTGATAAGGAGTTAATAGTTTTTCGTAAAAAAAATATTTTTTATCGCGAAATAGCCGTTACGTGACTGTTTTTCAAACTCAACATTTATTTTAGAGTATTAAATTAATATTATATTTCTTGGTTTTTGGTTAAATAGATTCCTTAACTATTCAGCTATTCACTGTAAATTTTATTTTGGTCTCAGTCTTGTAGTTTGCGATCGTCAAGTGTTTTTATATACAAGGGTCAAATTACACGAAATAACCCTTGACCTTGTAGCGTTAGCGGCGTTTTACCCCCGCCCAGTCTAGCGGTCGGACCGTTCGAGAGGCTAAGGTGTTAAAAAATTAACTGCAAGAAACTTGAGTTGTTCCGAATCACAAACAAAAAATAATCACGAAAATATTTGGATTAAGTAACGATCCGTTTCAAAGATATGAAATATTTTCACTGCGCACAAAATTATTACACTTGACTGTACTGTGACTGCACCGTGCAGGGCGCCGCGCGCGTGGTCGTTCACCCCTGCGACAGCGCAAACGTAGACAGCTGATTCTAACTTTCCCATCACATTTTGCAGACTTTGGACTGGAAATGTTTTTTTTTTATGTAAAAACTAAACTTGCTCGAATAATGTTTTTTTTTTGGAATATATTTTATTTGTTTTTTGATACCGAGTACGTACACGAAATTCTTGCAGTTAATTTTTTAACACCTTATATAATAAGAACTTCAAAAAATATTATTGCTTTTAATCATCATCAATAATTTATTAGTAGTAGGATTTCATCCAAATAAATGTAGGTAGTTCGACCTTATCTTGATGCCGTGCCGAAGAAGCCGATAAGAACCACACGACAGACATTATATTATGTGCAAAACATCTGGCATGTCAGGCGAATCTATCTATTCAATTTCTATTAAAATTAAAGCAAAAGCAGATATAATTACCACTGGGTACCGTCCTTTTTTTTGTAAATGTATAAAACACCACTATTCACTTGTTTTCTGACAAATAATATAGACCACTGCAGGAAAAGCAGGAATGATTTGACTCGCAAAAAAATATATCATTAAAATATAACTTATCTATTAAGATTGTAAGATTTCGGTTACATTTTAATGTAATCTTTTGTTTTTTTACTAAGTATAATGGTTACTTTTTTTTTGGTTTAATATGAATAATAAATGGCAACAACCGTGTGGGCCTAAAAAAAATGTGATGTGATGTTGGTAAAAAAAACAACACGAGCTAATAATACAAGTAAGTAGATAAAGATAATCGCATAATTATAGTCATTAATGTTAATAAATATACGTTGTTAAACTAACGAATGCTTATGATGCCTACATTAATTATTAATAGAATGATTAAGGCAGATAATTTACCTTTTTGATACTGTCGTCATGCCTATTCTAGTGAACAAGAAGTTAGTTTTTTAGACATTGTTTTGTACCCTATATATCACTATGTTTTCCTATTTGACCCAAAGGTTGACTGATAGAGAATGTCTTGTGGCATTAAGTCCGCCTATGTACTTACCACAATTGTACATGAGGTTAAAATAAAAAATATATTAAAAGAGTAATTTGATCAAGAGTTAAAGAGTGCTAGACAAAGCACTCTTTAACTAAACAATAATATCAATCATTAAGAGAGCAGCGGTTGCCCAGTGGTGGCGGCCCCGACTTACGAATAGCAAGTCGTGGGTTCGAGCCCAGGCAGGCGCATTCTTTTTTTTTTTTAATAGCCTATCATTTGTCCCACAGCTGGGCAAAGGCCTCCCCTTTTTCCTTCCAAACCTCTCTATCTTATGCGATATCTGGCCATGTTCGCCCCGCAAACAAGATCAGATCGTCATACCACCAGCTTCGCCGCGGTCTACCTCGATGGTGATTCCCTCCGTCAGGCGTCCAGTGAGTGGCAATCTTTCCGGGTGCATTTGCGTTACGTGGCCAGCCCACTTCCACTTCGGCTTGGCTGTTTTTCCCCCGACATCTGCAACCTGAGTTATGGAACGCAGGGTAGTGTTTCTTTCGCGATCTGTACGCTTCACACCGATTATACTGCGTTCCATTGCCCGCTGGCAAATCTGGAGTTTGGACTTCTGTTGTTCAGTAAGTGACCAACTTTGTGCACCGTAGCTTAGGACGGGCAGGATGCACATGTCGATGAGCTTTCTTTTCAGTGTCATTGGAAGACTTCGGGTGTAGAGAAGTAGGGACAAAATCCAGCTTGTTCGGGAGGTTGGTGAAGATCAAGGGTCGAAGCGATACGGCTCTCTATAACTCTAAAGATAGTTTATATAAATGTGAAATTAAACTTATGGGGCGATATTTAGAAATGTCAGCTTTGTCTCCTTTTCTATGGAGTAAAATTATGTTGGAGTGACACATTTCGGAATCCGACCGGAGTAAAAGATGGTGTTGAAAACATAAATAATGTGAGGTTTTAGGATTAGAACGTTTCGTCCTAGCTTTAAAACTTCTGTTGTTATGGCCGTCCGTCCCAGGGCTTTTATTCTATTTCATCTCGTTGAGGGAGATAAGAGCTCGTTGAATCTCATAGGCAATAGTAAGCGAAGTGTCTAGAGTGATTTTGCTGATCCTGGTACAGGTTTTTATAGAATTTGGTGGCTATATCGATTATTTTGCTACTTTGTATTATGCCGTTTTCATCATTCAGGTTAGAAATCCAAGTATTTTCCTTGACGATTCCCTGTTTGACATTTCATAAAGTGGCATAGCTGATTTAATCATGTTTGTATTGCAATCCCTTATATCTTTTCTGGTGCCTCGTTTAACCAATAAATCAACTTTATTGTATTCTTTTGATTATTATTTGACGTTTCTCTCTTCTCTATTAATAAAATTGTTTTACTGCATTTGTTATTGTTTCTTCTTCGACATTTAATTTTCTTGGCTGCTGTTGAAATATTTTCTATGTTCATTAGAATTAAAAACGTAGTAATATCCCGTTTTTAATTCTAATGTTTGTGTTAGTGACCATGTCAGTCTAAAAACTCATTTTCTATGTTGTTACTGTATTGGTTCTGAGGGTTTTTGGTGTGTATCAATCGGCAGTGGGTCAAATGAATTTACTAATTCTAATTTAAACTTCTCCATATAAGTTTTGTGATCCGGTTTTTAAATACTTGCTTGCTTTGCTTTGCTCGGTTTAGTTTTACATTAAGTACAATCTTTGCGCGTACTGGTCTATGATTCAAACTAAATTTAAATTTATTTACAATACTAACATCTTTTACAATATTATTGTGACTGGAGGAGAGGACAAAGACGATTTCGTTTTTTGCTCTCCCATCTGGAGAGACCCATGTCCATCGACGCTGGGGCTTTTTAGGGAAAAAACTGTTCATTATTCTAAACCCTTGTCCAAATGCAAACTGAATTAGAGCATTTCCTTAATCATTTCTAGTTCCTATACCATGTGGACCGAGAATTTCTGGGTTATCTCGGTCTTGCCTAACCCCGATCTTAGCATTGCAGTCACCAGTAAGGTTTTCTTCAGACGCTTTGTTAAGAACATCATAGAAGTCTTCTAATTCATCATCGCTGTGTGAAGATGTAGGTTGATGTAGGTGCGTAAGCTTGGACAATAAAATAACAATAAAAATCTCTAGATTTTAAAGGGCCAATACCATCTTCCACCGCAACCAGGTATATACTTACAGTTATTGATGAATATTCGAGATTCCCATTTGCATACCCCTGCAAAGACACAAGCTCAGACAGTGTTATTTTTCAATGTTTGTAATACCATGTATGATACATACAGATCAAGGAGCCGCGTTTATGTCCAGAGAGCTTAAAGACTTTTTAAACGCTAAAAGAATCGCTACCAGCCGGTCAGCACCGTACAATTCTCAATGCAATGGACAAGTGGAGCGTCTAAATGGAACGCTATGGCAAACAATACGTCATGCACTGAAAACAAATAACATGGCTGTAGAAATGTGGGAGAATGTTTTATAACGGAGTCTGTACACAGCATTCGATCACTTATGTGCACCGCAACTAACATGACTCCACACGAACGGATGTTTGTCCACCCAAGACGATCATCTTCCGGACAATCACTGCCAACATGGTTCAAAGATGATAAAATGCTTTTGAAGAAACATGTTCGTAACAAGTACGATCCACTAGTGGAAGAAGTAGAAATAATCGAACCATATCCAATGAATAGCAGAGTGCAATTTGCAAATGGACGGGAAATTATAGTATCCAACAGGCACTTGGCGCCAAGAGGCGAAGGCGTAGATGTTAGCGAAACTTCAGACTCTGAGGATATCGAGTTTCATGACACAGAAGAATCACCCCACTTCCACCACCTGACCCTCGGCGATCTGAAAGAAGCCGTCGTCCGGCAACTCATTAAAAGGACTACGAAACTAACTTTAAGGGAGGAAGAATGATCCGGGGTTGCGGGCCTGTTCGAAAGAGATACCGCGGCCCCGGAACATAAAGGGCAAGAAAGGAACATGGATGGGTTTTAGTCAGTAAAAGTCTGACACTCCCTCCCGCTCCACCCAGAGTCGGGAAGTCATTTAATGATTTCCCATACTAAAAAAAAAACAAAAAAAAAAAGGGGGAAGAATGATGTAGGTTTATATTGAGAAACCTTCTTAATGTTTGTAACTATAGAAACCATAACATGGTTATTATCTGATAAGTCATGTATATAGATGCTCTGTGATGTCATGTGAAAACCCTAATTCTGAAAGCAGGGCTGTTTTATTATAACAATAAAATAAATAAAAAATTATATTAAATTATATTAATTATTAATCTTAAAATTACTAACAATGGAGATAGAGGCAGTCGCAAGACATCTTCAATAGCTTACAGCATCTATATCGTGTTTGAGACCATTTATTGCACCTTGATGAGAACTTTAGACCTAGATGGAGTTTGACTGTTATTGACCGATCATTCTCAGAAGATCTATTGGCCAGATCTATGATGGATCTAGTGAGAATTAATTTTCTCATTGGATCCTGATTTCAAAACATGGATCTACTGAGAATCGTTCATTCTCAGAAGATCCATTGGCCAAATCCATTATGGATCTAATGGATCTAGTAAGTGTTAGTTTTCTCATTGGATCCTGATTTCAAGATATGGATCTACTGAGAATCGTTCGTTCTCAGAAGATCTATTGGCCAGATCCACGATGGATCCAGTGACAATTTATTTTTTCATTGGATCCGGATTTCAAGATGTGGAGACTACTGAATTTTTTTCTTCAAAAGACCCACGAATCAGACCTCAGAAGATCCATGTTTTGAAATCAGGATCCAATGAGAAAATCAATTCTCACTAGATCTATCATGGATCTGGTCAATGGATCTTCTGAGAATGATCCTTATTGACGGTCTAATGATGGAGACAGAAAGCAGCTGCAAAACGTCCTCAAGAGTTTTTAGCATCTAGATCGTGTTTGCAGTCATTTTATGCACCTTGATGAGAATTCTAGGAGTAGCTCTAGAGTATGATTGTCATCGAAGGTCTAAAGATGGACATGGAAGGCAGTCGCAAGAGGTCTATAAGAGATTGCAGCAGCTTTATTGGGCTCATTTTATGAGAAATTTCGACCTAGCTGGAGTAATGACTGTCATCGAGTGTCTAAGGATGAAGACGGAAGGCTGTCGAGGGAAGACCTTGTTTGGAAAAAATAAGTAGATTACTTATTTATGTACACACAAAATACTTAAAAGGACAATATAGTAACATATAAGAGCACAAAGGTAAATGCAAATATTTCCGAGAAATTAAATTGATACCGTCTTGAATCTACACTAATAATATCATAGAGCTGTAAAGTTTATTTGTTTTGTTGCTTGAACGTGATAATTTCAGGAACTATAGGTTCGAATTGAAAAAATCTTTTAGTGTTGTTTTTCCGCGATATATACACACCTATTGAGTCTATCTTATAAGGTTTACTCACACTCTCTTCTATCTTATGTGACGCAGATGAAGTTGCGCGTGTCAGCTAGCCAAGAAATAAGCATACACGTATAACGGCAAAAAAGCGTCCTCGAATGGATAAAAACAAAAAATATTTTTCTGCCAAATTAAGAAAACGTGAGACTTTTTTAATGTGTCATTCAAATTGATTCTAACACCCTACGACGATCAAATTAAAACTAGTTTACCATAATAATGTGGTAATACTCGTAATTAAAGAATTTACAATTCTAAGAGCCATGTTAAGTTGAAATCAGGCTGTGGGTTCCAGACCCTGATAATTTTTAACCAGCTTTTTTAAACTTTTTCTGCCGGTGTTTTCGGTCCATATCTTTTGTTTTTAGTTTACACAAGTACAGGTCAGTGTACTTCATGTTTTGTCGTCTTATTTTTACATTTTGGTATCAGCCTTTGTTAATAAATTTTGCCCTGATTATAAGGGGTGTAAATAGACTCCTAGCGAAGCTGAAAGGCACTTGTTCTCCCCGTCATTGCGATCATTTTTTTTGTTCTGCACGAAGATATTGGAAGTTCCAATTTTTACACAAGTTTTTTTTCAAATACTAGTTTTTCAGTTCCTTCATTACTTTACATAAAATATCTCTATCACCAGTTTATTATTAAATGCGTTCATCTGCACAATGTTTTGAGTGCATTACATTGAGTTTCACCGTTACACGTGATTTTTAACACCAAAAAACGTCGTTTCTCAGCAATATTTTTTGCGTAGAGTCAATTCGTTTGATGTACAGAATGCTTAATTGACGGTTTCGCGAACAGTATGTTTACACCCTGTAGGTTACCTTTGACATTTTTTAAGAAAAGAGAAATAAAGTTGATAAATCACTATACGTAATCATAGGATGAAACTACAGTTATTATTTTTTATCTACAACCAGGAAAGTACTATCGAACGTCTTAGTTCTCTGACATTTAAAAATAACAGCTGCGACATTTGACATTTATGTTGTTTTCACCAAAACTCAAAGTTAATAAAATAATAGTAGGTGCAGTAGTTATGTAATAAAGTTTTCTATAGACGCCTTTAGACCGAGTGCTCAAACGCACACAAGAGATGAGGATCTTACTCTGTTTACAGCTTTAAAGTACAGAACCCTAAAATCTAAATTTAAATAAATTATATTATCTAAGGACTATAAAAGAAATGTACGCCATTGCTCAGTGTATTTTAATCTTACATTCATGATGTTACCGTTGGTGTTAATTTTAATCTGGTGCGCGGTGTTTGCTATATGGTGGGTTGTGAAACCGCGTTACCCCTCGCCTCCAGTGTACCCTGGGGCATTTCCGATCATTGGACACGCTATTGAAATGTTGGGAGACCCATTAGGTGAGGTTTGAAATTGTAATTGACTGAAAATAGGATATTTAACATGTTTTCTATTTGATTTGAATTCCCGACAAAAAAAAAAAAAATATTATAGTTCCGTTTATTTATTTTAAAACATTGTTTACATTATTAAATATATCTTTTAAAAATTCTAAAAAACATATTTTAAAACATAAAAATATTGATCCACGGGAAAACTACCGGTGGTTAAGGCTGCAGAGACAGGAACCTCCTCACAATGCGAGCCGCATACTCCCTAGTACTGCCTTCTGTATCAGGCTCTTGATCCAGCCGCCTAAAGAGAGCTTCGATGGTCATCGAAGCTCTTGGCAATAAGGCCATTAGCCGTCACGACAATCGGCACAATGATAACCGAGTTCATATTCCACATGTCGCGAACCTCGTGTGCTAAGTCGAGATATTTTATTCTCTTTCTCAGCTTTCACGATGTTCTCGTCATGCGGAATGGTAACATCGATTATCATTACGCGGCGCGCTGATTGGTCTATCACTACTATACTATGTCAGGCTTATTGGCGACAATAGTCCTGTTATTATTATTATTAATTTAAATTTAAATTTTATTAATAAACAAGGTAGGTAGATATCCCGTTTTCAGTACTATTTAAATAAAATATGTTAAACTGATATTATTGACTAAATTTTAATTAATAATTTATATATTAAAACTTTATTCACAATTAAAAACTGTACAAAGGCGGACTTAATGCCTTAGGAATTTTCTACCAGTCTACCTTAGGGTGATGCAGAAATAAAAATAATATGAATAAAATTAATGAAAATATTTAGTTAAAAAGTCGTAAAATGTTATTTTAATACCGTTTTTAAGGTTTTTCTTTATTTTCTAAAAAAATATATTTTTAGTCTACATCGCCGAACTAAATAATATTGTAACGATTCCCAAAAGGTATGTGAAAAAATTTACCAAAATTTGAATAATTAAATCATATAATCGATTCTGAACCGCCTGTTTTGGTTTGTGTTTGAAAATTAACCCTATATTTTCATATTATAAAAAAAAAATTAAAACATGACATCATGTTGGACTCTTTTCATTTCAAGTAAAGATAAGTAATGGTATATCCACACCGCAGTTACTATCTATAGATCCTCTTCTAAATTTAATCCTTATGGCGTACCACAAGGGAGTATTCTGGGGCCCTTGTTATTCCTGATATACATTAATGACTTACCAGATTCATTAAACTACGATAGTGTCCTTTTCGCCGATGATATTTCTGTCACTATGAGAAGGCGTTTATCGTACAAAAAAAATGTATTCGAGCCCGGTGTGGACCCACTAGAATCTTGTAGACCTTTATTTAAAAGACTTAGGCTTTTGACCTTAACCGGTATGTATTTGTTTGAGGTATCGATGTTTGTAAGGAAACATAGTGATTTTTTTAAATTCACAGGTGACAATTACACTAAACAGAGGCCAAGAGATCCAACAAAAATTATGATACCATTTTGCAATACAACACTAATTAAAAAGAATGTGTTTCTTAGGTGTATTTCTATTTTTAATAAATTACCCAGAAATATTAGAGAACTCCCTTTATTTTAGAAGTAAATTGCGCAAATGGTTGACAGAAAATTGTTTTTACAGTTTACAAGAATTTCTGCAAAACAAAATTTAATTTAAGATAATATAAGTATTAATTTCGGGTGCAATATATTATGTGTTAAGATTTTTTCTATTTTAAAATATAGGTAATAGTTTCATTGTGCAATATGTGTTAAGGTTTCTTTTTTTTTACATTTTATTTTTATTTAATAATTATTTTACTTTACTTTTAATAAGCTTAAATTGAAAATACTTATACTTATAAATACGCATTATAAAACAATGTAAAATTATATTTGCATGCCCTAAAAAGGCAAAATATGGTTTGTGCCTAAACCACCGACTTGTAACAACTGGTAACACCTGTATTTTAAGCAAATAAATTATTCTTATTCTTATTTTTGTAGAGCAACATTTCTAAATGTTACAGAGCAACATCCGAAAGCAAAAATGTATTTATAGTTAGAATATGTTGCCATGTTAGTATATCTTAAGTAATTTTGCCCAACTTTTGAAAACAATCTACACGTGGTAACAATAATTATTAACATTGTTAGAGAATGTTACCTCAAAACGGCAACATAAAACTTTTTTGCAAAAAATATAACCGACTTCACACAAAAACTGAAAAATTACTTTAGGTTCAGAAAACGGTGACCTTTGTTTGATTGATTTAGTTTTTTGTCACCGACTTCTACAGCGTACTGGCGTGATTTTTTGTTATGAACTGGTGTAAACAATAGACAGACATGAGATTTCAACAATCCCAGTACATTTGCTATCATTTATTGAGGAGTTCCGTTGCCTATCTTCCGAAGTTCTTCATCAGATCTTTACCAAATTTATCATAGATCCCATTATCAGTAGTAATCAGAACCTAACCAAATTCTCATCAAACTACATCCATTTCAATTAAATAAATAAAAAAACAATACATGTCACGGTAATAGGCTTATCCCCATTAAATGGAACCTAACACACCTAAATGTCAAAATCTGGGTGTATTGTGCACTTCTAAGTACCCCCTCAGAGCATACAGGCGTGATGTTACGTCATGGTGTTGTACTAACAATAAACAAACAAGCGATTGCAGCAATCACTGGAGATTTGCGTCTATTTTTGAAGAGTTCCATTTATATCTCCAAAGTTCAGCGTCAGATCTTAACCAAAAAATGGGACCACGCGGGAAGCACCTGCTTTCAAATAAAAAAAAGAACCATCAAAATCTGTTCACCCAGTCGAAAGTTCTAGGGTAACAAACAAAAAAAAATATTATTATAATTATTATGTAGAGTAAAGAATTTTACCAGACTGGCCACCTTTCATAGTCAATGTCAGTTAGATTCAAATATATTTATGTATATTGAATGTGTTTTGTTTTGTGTAAGACATTAAAAAAGAAAGTAAGAAAAAGCATTTAGCCCGCCAGGACAAATACAAAAAAATAAATGGTAATTACAACTTATTAAAAGTAAACATAGCGAGAAATTAATAAATATCCTTAAAGTTTAGTTTATGTAAAACTAGCCGATACTCGCGTCTTCGCCCGCGTAAAATTATATACTAAAACCTTCCTCTTGAATCAATCTATCCTCGTATTAAAAAAACCCGCATCAAAATCCGTTGCGTAGTTTTAAAGATCTAAGCATACATAGGGACAGACAGACGCGGTGGGAGACTTTATTTTATAATTATGTATGGAATAGTTTTATTCCTACTTTGACGCCGGTGATAGTGCAGAGGTTTAGGAGTGAGAAGGCAACAATGAAACTATAACTTTCGAATTTGCAATATTTGTTAGGAAAACGGCATTTGCCCCATGGTATCATCATCATCATCATCGGCCTATTAATGTTCCCACTGCTGGGACAGGCCTCCTCTCTATGAGAGGGGATGGGCTATAATCCACCACGCGGGCCCAGTGCGGGTTGGTAGATGTCACATGTCTTCGAATTTTTTGGTTCTAGGACATGCCGGTTTCCTCACGATGTTTCCCTTCACCGTTTTGAGAGCAGTGGTGATGAAATAAAGTACACAAAGTAATGCCTGCCTGGATTCGAACCCACGACTTACTGTTCGTAAGTCGGGGCCGCCACCACTGGGCCACCGCTGCTATCATACTACTGGGATAAAAAGTATCCTATGCGTTCATCCAGGTGTTAAACTATGTGGTGGTAATCATCCATAATGGTTTTCATCCATATCTGATGCGTAAGCTTTTCATCCATCCATCCTTCCTCACAAACTTAAACTGCACATTTATCATTTATTAAAAAAAAAAAAGTCAAAGTAATAAAAATACTATGCAACAATAGCAGGGTGCCGCACGTGTAAGATAAAGTGATATGTTGGGCGTAATTGCATCTCTCATATCTATTGTTATAATTTACCCCTATAATTTATAAAGTCGTAACTTAGAAATTAAACTAATTTGTTTTAACTACTTGTAATAAACGTAACCTTAGCGGTCAACGGAAAGACACCACCGAAAGTTGTTACGTTTTCCTTTGGCCCCACCAGTGGGGCAAAGGTAGTGGTGCTTTGCTCTACTGGTGAGGCTAACTAGGCGCATCAAATTAGCTTACCCCGGACATAATTCATAAACTGCAAGTTTTTTCTTTTTTTTCGGATATTGTGTTGAGTATCAAATGTAAATTAATACCGTGTCGTTAAAAGTCCGGGGTGGTCATTTTTTTTATTAGAAATCATACGATTTCATTGATTGCCAAACTTTAACGTAAAAGTAAAATACGTAACCAAAAACCTTGTTAGTATAATTTTCAGCTGTAGTCGAATGCTACCACCTGATATGAAAATTAAACAAAACCTAAATTCGTTTATGTGTTTTTTTTACCAGTATTCATTTTATGCATATATATCGTTAAGCAAAAATAATAACTCAGATGTTATGCTTGTGCTAAGCTTAATGGAGTATTTATAGACACATAACACAAAAATTAAACATTATTTTTTAACGTTTAAAGAAAAACTTATTTCTCAATAGTTAAAAATCGTAACTGTGGAATTTTTGTTTAATTATAATTTTTTGTGCTCTACAATCATGTTTTAATCAAAATTATACAGTTTAATGACACGTTTTTGACATTTTCAAAAATATTGAAAATACGCGCGAGCGACCGGAGTGAACGGGGCGGCGGGCGCAGGAGCGGGGCGGGGAGACACAGCGGCGTCGCGTTCTGCCACCGCCCGCGCGCCGGCGCGACGCTCGATACCTCATCATAACTTCATTTCGTCGTTTGCGTGCGCGTGTGATTTCTATTGAGTGTTGGATGGAGTTCCCTAATTGCAAGATTTGCCAGTGCGCTTTAAACTTCGATCTAGTTAAGTTAGGTGAAAAGGGACAGAAAAAGTTAATTGCTGCCAGTAAAAGGCGTAGGGACGATATATTTTTAATTTTTGAAGAAAATTTAACATTACACAGTAAGTGCAGAGCGGTGTATACCAATGAACGTTCTATAATTTGTGCTGAGAAAAACCAACAAAGGGCCTAGAAGGTCATTCTCCTTCTCGCACAGTTTTAATGTGCACAAGTGAGAGAGAATGACTTTCTAAGCCATTTTTAATAATGTTATTTATTTACATGAGTATACGTAGGTTATTTTATTTGAGACATTGTTAATTGATTTGAAATTTAAATAAATGAGACTGGAAGGCTTGGAAGGACGCGCACATATATTCGCGCATGCGTGGTGGTAGATCTTCACTCAACACGCCTTTTTTTTCATTTTGTCTTTAAAATCTCATTCAGCGAACGCATGCACTCCAATACTGCGCATCATTCAAATACTTCTATAAAAGTTTAACCGGAGACCGGATTCGTGGTTTGTATTTGTGTAGTCTTGTGTGCTTTCTAAGCGTGTTGGTTTCCCTACGACTTTCCTGCAAGAGAGTGATGGGGTCATCGGGTTGGAGGAGGGTGGACCTTAGGCGTCGGATCCTAGATATCGCGGAGGGGACATAACTAGCTGCTGAAACGACTAACGGGTTAGGGTGTTTTTCGGTCCTATCGAAAAAACCCTTAGTGATTCGCTTCATACACTGCTGGATGGTGGGGATATTGAGGTCAACATGAAATTGCTCATTCCTAACGTACCATGGGGCTCCCGTGGCCTTACGTAAAAATACGGTTTTGGAGGGTCTGCATCCTATGAAGGAGATAGGGTTTGGCGTGCGCAAACACGGGGCACGCGTACGTCATGATGGGCCGAATGCACGCGATGTAAATGCGCAATTTGCACTTGTTCGGCTTGCCGAACATGGTTATCGGACTAAGGAATGGGGGGAATCTTACGCGGGGGCTAGAGAACAGAACCGCCTGACTCTTATCGGGGTTGACCTCGATTCTCCATTTCCGGAACCGATAGCCTAATACTTTGGCGGAGTTTTGGAGATTACGGCAGATGTTGGATGGACTCCTACCAGAGTAGTAGATGGCCGTGTCGTCGGCGAACAAGGCTAGCTGGGTTGCTCTACTCTTAGGGATATCGCTGGTGTAAAGCGTGAAGGCTAGTGCGGATATCACCGATCCCTGTGGGACGCCTGCACGTATCGGATGAGGGGATGAGAGTGCACCATCAATACGGTATTGGAATGTGCGGTTCGACAAGAAGTCTCGTAGTATTAGTACGAGACGATCTGGCACACCGAGCTGGTATAGCTTGTATATCAGCCCGTTGTGCCAGACCTTGTCGAATGCCTTCGCGATATCGAAGAACAAGGCACCGGTCATCAGTCCCCGCTGGAAGTGGGCACCGATGTGCTCGACTATGCGTTGCACTTGTTGAACGCAGGAGCGTTGAGGTCTAAAACAAAACTGCTCTGTCGGAATTAAGCTCTTAGCTTCGGCGAAATCTTTGAGTCGCTTATAAATAAGTCTCTCATAGATTTTACCTAACACGTTGAGCAAACTAATGGGCCGGTAACTACTCGGCGAGGACTTGGGCTTACCCGGTTTGGGAATGCCTATTACTGTGGCCTGTTTCCACGCTTGTGGGAACACGTTATTGGCAATGGCGCTATTGAAGATAGCGGTCATTAGCACTATAAGGGCTGGGGAGAAGAGTTTGAATACCCTATTGGTGATTCCGTCTGAGCCGGGGGCTTTCCTATGTTTAAGGCCCTTGATTATATCCTCTACCTCTTCAGGGGTGACTGAGGGTAGGGGATTATCAGGGTCTTCTACGGGGGGTAGCGAGGTCCTGCGTTCGACTTCAGCATCCACCTCGGCGAGGTGGGCTGGGTTTACTGGTTGGGTACTGGAGGAGCATTGCTCTTCAAGACTGTCGGCTAGGCATTCGGCTTTGTCGACGTCGTCGAATGCGACGGTATTATCGGGGCGCGTGAGGAGAGGCATGGAGGCAACTTTAGAGGAAGATTGCATTTTCCTCTGAAGTTCCCAGAATGCCTGGTGGGTCGGTTCGAGTTCGCTGAGCATCTTGTCCCATTGCTCATCACGAAGTTTTTTGATGCTTCTGCTTACTTTGCGTTGTAAACGGCGCATAAAAACTTTGTTACTCGCACAGGGAAAAGAGGTATAAGCACGGATGGCCGCGTTCTTCTCGGTCAGCAGGTCACGTACATCGTCCGGGAGTTTCCAGCGGTGGTCATCCGCTGGAACTTCCCTTGAACAAGCGTTCAGGACAGACTGTACGTGCTCTGTGAACGAGTTGATCGCGGCCTCCGTGTCAGCTACAGTCGCGATATTGTCGGGGATTTTGTCCAAGTGAGGGGATTCGGTGGATTTCAGCAGTTCGCTTACTTTCTTCCAATCCGTGATCACTTTGGTGGGAGGGGCTAAGAAGGGTCAGAGTGACCGTTTCTCGGGGTAAACTCTATTACGACGGGTCTGTGATCCGAATTGAGCTCGTCGATCGTCTCTATAGAATGTAATCGCAAGTTTACATTCTTTAGAAGCGCGACATCTAGTACGTCGGGTCTGTGATCCGGGTTATTAGGATAGTGGGTGGGACTCATCGGAGCGATGACATCGAAGTTGAGAGAACAGCAGAGATTATATAGGGCATTACCTCTGCTGTTTGATACATTACTATTCCACGTGGGGTGTTTAGCATTAAGATCTCCCGCCAGAAGGACGGAGTCACTTAGATCGAAAAGAACTTTTAGGTAATCGCTCGTTTCGTTATTCGCGACCGGGGAGCCGGCTCCTGAGGGCGGGATGTAAGCCGATACGATCGTTAGGGGTTGGTGCCCTGTCATGCCCAGCCGGCAGACGGAGACTTCTAACTTGGAAAGAGAGGGGGGGTCTAAGGGGATGCAGTACAAGCTAGATTTGTAGTAAATCAGAGTACCTCCTCTGTGACAGCGAGTTCTGTCGTTGCGAACTAACCGATAGTTAACAATTCTGGATGTCAGGGTATCTGAGGTAAACTTCTACAAGAAGATCCCAGTTACCTTTACAGGCCATCGTTTCGTCACGCACGCACATTGTAGAGTACGCGGGGATTGGAATATGGCATAGGTGCTACCTAAAACAAATACGGTATCGGTGGGGTCAAAGTTCGGGGGCAACGGGCGGCTTGCCACTGAAGGTGGAGGAGTGGCCGTAAAATTAAAACACGCGGGGGGAACGGGGTGCACCCTGGCTGGCGTGTGCGGGCACCTGGGGTCCCGGGGGTGAGGGCGGCCTGAGAGCGCTCTGCGGGGCGCTGGCGGTGCGGCCTTCTGAGATGCGGGTATGGGGGGTGAGGGCATGGCAGGCAATGCCATCAGTGATGGGATGACCTGTGAAGCAGGTGTTTGGGTAGGCCTCAGAGCCGGGAAATGCGCTTAGTGATTAAGCGCATTCCAGGGGCTGGGGCGTTGGGGTCGGAGTGAGGCAGGGGGGTCAGTAGCGAGAGATGAGCTCTCTCGCTGCTGCTTGAGTTGAGTTGCCGGCTTCTTGGCGGAGCTGCTGGCGGGGGCTTTGCCCTTCTTCCTCTTCCCCTTTCTGACGATTTGGTAATCGTCTTCGGAGGATGAGGTGGGCGACGATATTTCGGAGCAATCCGAATCATTTGAGGCGGAGGTCGCCTCGTTATCAGAGATGTTTGTGTCCATCTCTTCGATCGGGGAAGGAGTTTCCTCGCTGGGAGGGGCCTCTATTGAGGCTTGGGACGCGGACGCGGGGGAATTCAGCGCGTCGCTGAATTCCATAAGAGTCGAGGGTATTTCCTCGACAACGGTTTCCTTGAGTCGATTGCTCTCCTCGCGGAAGGTGGCGAGAATTTTCGCGTATTTCTCATTGTTGTCCTTGAGGAGGATTTCAATGAACGCGTCGAAAAGGACGGCCCACTTATTGGGCTGCGCCATTGCTGGCGGGGACTAGACGAGAGTTAAGCTCATGTCCTAAAAAATCCTAGTCCCGAGGAGGTACGTCGAAACGTGAACCCCTCGGGAAGACAGTTCGCCGAAAAACGAACCCACCCAGTATTTTTCCTAGTGCTATGCTGTGCGAGAAGAAAAACACAAACAAACTCGCCAGCTACACTACTGTCTGATTGGCCAGAGGGGCCTGAAAATAGCTAAAAGCCTATCACCTAACACCTAGCTCCCCGGGTAGGTGCGCCCGGGGATGTGTGGCCTCCCTGAACTAGTGCGAACAGGGAGGTGAGTACCTAAAGTGTGCCCTAAGCTTGTAATCCTGTCGCCAGTCTTATTGTGCGACAGGGCCCTAGCCCCGCAAGGGGCTCTAGCGCGAAGGGGTAGACACTCCCAACCGACACTAGGTGTGTAGCTGTGAACGAAGTCGAAGACTAGGTTTGACGAGGGAAGCCCCCAAGGCCAAGGTCCTAGCTCCTGATGCCAATGGAATGCCTCGCCCTGAAGGGGTCCGGCGGGTTGGATTGGGTCACCACCCTCTTGACTTCGTTAGCACCGTTAGTTTCCCGTCAAGAACCACTATGCACTACGGGACGGCGGGCACGGGGCCTTCGATGCTCGGCGTAGCGGCGCAGCTGCGGTGAACAAGACGGGGGGCGCGGAGTGCGCGGAGAGTCGGTGGTGGGGAGCGGAGCGTACGTGTGCACGCTGCGGCGTCCAGGCGTCGAATGTTTTTTGAAGACAATCTCATGATGTACTTCTTCATTTTTTATGCCTACGCTCGGTTTACACACACTAATAACGGTTCGAGCGGGAACTGTAGGTACGACGCGAGAGCCGCGAGCCCCGTTGAGCCCCGATTTCGTAAAAGTAAACGGTGTCTATGTGTGTGTTGCTCGAGCGCGTTTTGTATGAAAATTGACTTCTGTACCTATATATTTTGTGGTGCGTCCTCGGTGTCCGATCTAAAAACCTAAATAGGTACCTAACTACCTAGATCTTAATCAACAAAGGAAAAGTTACTTTTGATGTACTAGAAACGTTTACAATACCTACAAAACAATAAAAAAACTAACGACGGCTCAATATAAAAATCAAGTAAACAAACAGCTTCTACAAACTGATAAAAAGATGAACCACGGCCGAACCCGAAGCGCACTGCTAGTAGTACCTACCTTTAGTTTTTTGAGGATATTAATTTGGTAAATAAGAGTGATTTTATTTTTCGTATGGAAAGCAGATCATAAAGGTAGGTTTTAGTTAGCACCTCTAAGACCCGAACATTGAATTTCGATTGTTTGTTGTTCCCTTTCATTTAGATTGATTGCTTTTGGAGGTAAGTAAATATTTTAGGTAAAAATACTTATCAGTACCTACGTGCTAATATAAAAGAAGAAAATAAAATAACGAGATACGGTCTTATTCTTCTTCTATAATGAAATACTTCGTTCGTTGTTCGTATCTCAACCAAGTAGTGTAACGAGACGGTAATATTTACGTCATTTTAGGTATAGAAAATGCGAATCGCTCGGGAACGCACACACACGTGACGGCGTTGTGTCTAGCCATCCGCGCGTCGCGTCTCGATACAAACCAATTACGGCTTCATGTCGTACGTAATAACGTCTATATTACAATGCGACTTAATAAATAATTCTATAAATAAATATCCGTGGACTATTATTGTTTAATTTGTTTTCCATAGTATTAGTAATAAATTTTAAGCTTAAATTAAAAACTTTTGAAATAGTTACGTATTTTGTTTTTCCCAAAAATACAAATATTTAGAATTAAAAAAATCCGTAAAAAGAATTTGTTTAATTTTATTAAATGGGTTAAAGAAAATAGCGAACTACCCTAAATAGATTGTTGGGCTGCAGTTATCTATAATGCCTAGTTAAGTAAACCGATAAATATGAAATGTTGCGAACCTCCTTGATTAATGATAGTCACGGATGACTAATTTGTTTAATTTTGTGTTCTATAACTGGAGTTCAAGTAATATAACATAAAATAAGTATTCCGACAAAGTTATCTATTATGCTGTTGACAAGAAATCTTAATTTCTTAAAATTTCGTTTTTCGTTTTTTTTTTATTGACGCGCATCTCAAAAATGTTTAATTTTTATAAATTCCATTATAAATTACACTGCTCTATGTTATAGAAAAAGAAAATTTCAGTTATAGAATTATGTCCGGGTTAAGCTAATTTTATTGGCCTAAACGGCAAAAATAAAAACATTCGTGCAGGAGATTTTTTTTTAGATAAGAGTACATCACTCATAACACTCATAATTATCTGAAGAAAAAATACATATTTGGATCTCCAACAAAGGACACTTACGTACACTATGCACATAGGTCACAGTTTTACAAATGGTTATATAATCTACTCTTCTTTCAATTACACACTTCTAAGTAGGTGTTAAAACAGAAAATATAAATAAATAAAAATATTCCAAAAAACAACACGTTACAGTACAAAACAAATCGTAAAATGATCACAAACTGACAATTCGCTCTTTGAGATCTGCCGCATAATTATAGATCAAATCTGCTTCGGGCAGTCGATGCAGCTTACCATCGATTTGGTGAACTGTCTATGTAGCGTACCGTCAATTAAGTGTACTATCGATAAAGCGTACTATCAATTTGGTGTACTGTCGATGTAGCGTACCGTCGATTTAGTGTACTGTCGATAAATAACCCGTCGATGTAGTTATTATGAAGGTAACTTCGCCGATGTCTGTGATCTCCAAGATAATCTTAGAAACTACATATGAATTGAAAAAGTCACATTGGCCCTTGAACCCACAACCACATGCATGATAGGATACGCCTTAACTTCTGGGCTATTACGACTGTACATGTAAAAACAAAATGTTCTTCATTGAATTCCAGAAACGTGGCGAAAAGAAAAAAAAGCATATCATTACTGTTTAGAGAACGGTGGCATCATTCAGTTAATGTTCGGTCCAACTCCTTTCTATGGTAAGTTTATTAAACTCTATTTTGTAAGGCGCGGGTGAGGTGCTGGCACGGCGTCGGTGCAGCGCAGAACAGGCACCCTAATGGTTTCGGAAAGGCGAGGCGCGGGCGCATTCTGGTGTTTAAAGTCTATTATCGTCACGCATTTTTGCCATCTAGTTCTCTCCTGTGCATGCTACTGCTTACTGCGGTTGCGCCGAGGGCGACGAAGCGGCACCCACGCCACGCCGCCGTCTCAGTATGTCTCGCGCTACAACTCTTCTCTATATACAAAATAATTATGAAATATCAAAGTGGCGCCGCGCCCGCGCTGCAACCGCGCCTCGCCTCCGCCCGATGTCTCTTGTATTTTTCCCGCGCCTTACAGTGCTTTTGCTTAGTAATGTGATCCTGAAGTGGTCATCTGCCTAGCCTTTTCCCAACAAAAGTTGGGGTCGGATTCCGAATGAAGCTGAATACCAGTTTACATGAAGCAACTGCTGCCTATCTGACCTTTACAACCCAGTTAGTACTAGGTAATGCCTCGGTAAACGAAGAGTTGTCAGACTTTTTGGGCTACTGACTACCAGTAATGACTGTCAAAGATCTACAATGACAGCCGGAACCAACTGCTTAACGTGCTTTCCGAGGCACGGAGGACACTCGGTTTGTTATGGGTGGTTCACTATCCACACACCAACCTGGGCAAGCACGGCTTAACCTAAATATATATCGAACCGAGCGGCTGGTATGCAATATGGTACTGAAGTATAAAAATAAATTACCTTCATTTATATAATATAATAATATAATAATAATCTTTATTTCAAAAAGCCAAATACAGTTTGTCCATCTCAATCAAAACAGAGAAAAAACGTTCTTATATGAAGTACAACACTATGCTAATTTGAGATAGAGTGAACGACTGTGTCTGTGCTAGTATAAACTGTGTTACAGACACAGGCTATATAATGTTCTTGGGTAAGGTGTTTGGGAAGATAATTTAAAGGTATAATTTAAAATCAGAAAAACAGAGTTTTTGCTTCATTAATTCCTACAAATTAAGATTTAAAATAAAATTGAGAAAACGGCTAAAATAATGGATGAAACCAAGCTCCAGAAAAGACAACATAAAACATACTTATGAAGAAGACCAATGATACAACTCTTTATTTAAAATTGATGAGATTTTTAATATCTATCAGCAATAAAACACTCTCATCCCATTTTCACGGAAGAAGAGTTTTTAAAATTAATTCCATAGTACTCACTTATAGAAGAAACACTTGTGCAAAATTTCATGCTTCAAGAACCAACGTTATCGATCAGTGAATGGATTTAAGAACTTTATTAAGTAGAAGATTCTGTTTAGTTTACCTTCATTTATTGTTTTCTTTTGTTTGCAGTGATAACTGACCTAGATGACTGTCTAACAGTAGCCAACACTTGCATGGATAAACCATATGTATATAGGTTTGGAAAAGACTTGTATAATAGAGGACTGGTCACAGCAGATGGTATGTTGAAATATCTAGTTTATTTATTTCATATAACAATATGACGTGTAGCAGCTAAGAGTTTATAATATGTTGCCATTTATTTTTGAAGTGAAACTTCTTTAGGCATAGTTCAGCGTACCGGTAAACGGTATCAGGGCACTTGCGTGTAAGACAATTATGCAAATCCAGTTGCGCGAGAAGACACTTACGCGACTGGACACTTTTCTGTAGCGGGCGCAACTAATAAGCTTCCGCTTATATATGTCACCGTAAAATTTTCAAACACGTTATATTGTAATCTCTCTAGCGATATTGTAAACTCTCGAAATATTGTCAAACGAACATACTGCTTACAATAAAACGCATTATTTTTCGTGAAATGCATGCGATGGTAGTCAACTCACGCGGTGTGGAGGGACGGAGGGGTCCCCCTTGCCCAGTGATACCGCTCTCATGAAAAGATAATATACCATTCCTGAGAAATACCGATTAATAAAACCTAACCTTAAAACACTTTATATTCCCCTAAAAAGCGTAGTCGACGGAGCCCCGCTTCGCGGGGCCCCTATTTCCGAGTGCAGGGTTTCGATTAAAGTTTTTCGGGTCCCGATTATGGGGGCAGAGATACTTCCGTAGGTTTAGTTGACAATATTTCGAGAGTTTACAATTTCGCTAGAGAGAAACACGTTATATAATTATTGTAATATAACGTGTTTGACAATTTTAAGTTGACATATACAACGTGTATCGTCGAATGCGCAAAACCTGAAAGTAATTTGATCAGAATCACGAACAGAATCAACTGAACCACTTTTTAATATAGGTCACATTTTTCAAAAAATCTTTATTAAAAATATCGCCCTGCCTATTTATTAATAGGTCAAGCCATCACGTGCGCAAACCCGCCAAAATAGGTAAACAAACAAACACAAATGGTTGTCGTCCAATTTTAATTTTCTCATACGCGGGATAATAATAGTTCATGCCAGTTAATCTAATTTCCAGTAAAAGTAAAACTGCACCTTTAATTTTTTTTTCTCATAATTAGGTCAATTGAAATAAAAATCATTTTTCACAAAATTCATTCTTAAAACTTCTATAAAAAAGCAAGATCAGCTTGACTCAGAAGTAAACAAATACATCGTTGTGTTGTTGTTGAACAATGTGCGTGGAACAACACACCGCAATTAAAACGTAAATATAAGGGATTTATCTATCCTAAGGAAATTGTGGATTTACTACCTGAGAAAAGGAAACAAAGGAAGCAGTGGCAGCAAACAAGGTGCCCGCGAGATAAAACATCATTAAATAACCTAACTAAACGATTAAAGAGGAAAATTCTACAATTTGAGGATGAATCTCTGAATGCCAACCTTCTGCAGCTAACCAATGACAAATCAACGGATTACTCCCTTTGGAAAGCGACAAGAAATCTAAAAAGGCCGATTACACAAATACCGCCCATCAGAACTAGTGACGGAAAATGGGCCATAAATAATGACCAAAAAGCGTTAAGGTTTGCTCAACACTTAGAAGACTTTTCAACCTAATGAAAGCTCGATAGAAATACTTGAGAGTGAAAATGTATCCCAAAACCAAAGAATTAAGCTTGTGACACCAGCAGAAGTAATGAGAGAAATTCAAAATAACATTAGCTCGAAAAAGTCTCCGGGTTACGATCTCATGTTGAAATTTTAAAACACCTCCCGCGCAAAGCCATAGTAAAGCTGACCAAGCTTATCAATACTGCATTTATATTAAAACATGTACCTGAGTCATGGAAGGTTGCTGAAGTCATTATGATTGCAACGCCTGGGAAACCACCCCATGAAGCATCATCATATAGACCTATTTCTCTGTTGCCCGTGTTATCAAAACTATTTGAAAAACTGTTACTGAAACGGTTAAAACCAATAATAGAAGATAAAGACCTTATTCCAAATCATCAATTTGGCTTCAGGGAAAAACACTCAACAATAGAATATCAGGTACATAGAATAACTAACATCATTGAAAAAACGCTTGAAAACAAGGAAGTCTGCGCCACTGTGTTTTTAGATGTCGCGCAAGCATTTGACAAAGTTTGGCATAAGGGTCTAATATTCAAGCTCAGACGCATGCTACCAGAATTCGCAGATATCCTAGAGTCATACATTACTAACAGAATGTTTAGAATACGGCAGGAGGACGCATATTCCGAGCTAAAGGCTATAAAAGCTGGTGTACCTCAAGGAAGTGTGCTAGGCCCAATTTTGTACTTGTTATACACATGTGACATCCCAGAACTGGAAAACAACCCCATTGCAACCTTTGCAGATGATACTGCAATTATGGCTACCGGATCAAGCCACAGAGAAGCAGTACAAAAAGTTCAACTAGCTGTGAACAAAGTTTATGACTGGACACAAAAATGGAAGATCAAACTGAATGAGTCAAAATCAATTCACATTGACTTTACAAACAAACACTTGGACTATCACCCAATCTACATAAATGGTTCGCAAGTACCATAAGCTAATACAGCCAAATACCTTGGCATTACTCTCGACGCCAAGTTGCGTTGGAAAGCTCATGTCAAAAAGAAAAGACAGGAACTCGATATACGATATAAAAGTATGTATTGGTTACTCGGAAGGAAATCTTGTCTATCAATACATACTAAAATAACCCTATACAAGCATATTCTGATGCCAATCTGGACGTATGGCATCCAACTTTGGGGCTGTACTAAACAAAGCAACGTCAAAATAATCCAGCCATTCCAAAATAAAGTACTTAGGGATGCTGTCAATGCACCCTGGTACATAAGAAATGACGACCTTCATCGTGACCTTAAAATGGAATTCGTCACCACCATTATCCAAAAATTTGCTGAAGCCCATGAACACAGACTCCATCGACACGTGAATGTTGAGGCAATCCAGCTGCTAGACAACACAGACTTAGTGCGTAGGCTAAAAAGAACTAAACCTTTTGAAGTAGTGTAGTGTACAAAGTGAATGAGTAATAGTAACAATGTTGTGCTATACATAATAACACATGAACATAGTGTTTTATAAATTATATTAGGCTCTAAGAAAGTGCTACGGACTTGTGTAAAAGTACAAATGAACACTATTCTTAGTTTTAACATATTCTATGACGTAACATATTAAGTTAGAGTTAAATTACTTATTAGTCTTTTAGGCTAGATCGTAATTAATTATTAAGAATTTTGTTCTTAGTAATAAAGCACAAAAAAAAAAAAAAATTGGGGTGTTTGAGGTTTTGCGCATTTAACGTTACACGTTTTATACTCGTTCCTTACCTTAATCCATTCTTGTCACACCCACGGCAACATTGTCATCTCCGCTACATGCAATATTTTGTTATCCATCTTTTTCACAGCCCAGCATTCCAATAGGTCTAATCACAGACTAACTTAAGTTTATTTAGCATAAATTCATTAGCGTCTTTATCACGTTATCTTCGATTAATTTCTATTCATCATTCTAGCAACAATATGGAAGCCTCACCGTAAGCTATTAAATCCAGCTTTCAATCAGCGAATACTGAACACATTTGTGCAAGAACACACTGCACAAGCAAATCGTCTTGTATCTGAACTCGCTGCTGAAGTAGGAAAAGAGCCATTTGATGTGGTACCATACTTGCAAAATACTGTACTTAGATCTGTGTATAGTAAGTAATTTGTTTTTTTTTTACTATACAGGCTGTAAGGGACAGCTCTCCTCATACTGATAGAGTGCATTTAACTCCTTACTTACGTCGTACTCCAACGGAATTTTGTCAGGTTTTTTTTTTCGAATTTAAATTACTATACAAAGCACTCCATTAATATAAATAGAACGACTTAAATAAAAATAAACAATAGCAGATGTTGATGTACCCTGTTCACATCCTGCCTAGCTTCAGAGTTTATCGAACTCGTCGTCGCGCTTGCCGTTCACTGCGTGCCACGGTTATGATACATTGCGTGTAAAATAAATATTTATTGGATTTGCATTACGTTTGTGAAATAATTTATTGTACTGGTAATTGGTATGATAAACTGAATTCACCCCAGCAGTCTGGTCCTTACATCTTGCAAAAAAAAGAAAATACCATCTGCTGGTGGCTTACTGACTATTCAAGATGACGCTAGGCCTTTTTTTTACGGACCCTGCCGGGGTTGCGGGAGCGTTCGAAAGAGATACCGCGGCCCCGGAACGTAAAGGGCGAGGAAGGAACATGGATGGGTTTTAGTCAGTAAAAGTCTGACACTCCCTCCCGCTCCACCCAGAGTGGGAGAAGTCATTTGATGATTTCCCATCCTAAAAAAAAAAGGCCTTTTTTTACGGATGGGAAATCATCAAAATAATAACTTCTCCCACTCAGGGCTGAGCAGGAGGGAGTGTCAGACTTTTACTGGCTAAACTGACTAAAACCCATCTATGTTCCTTCCTCGCCCTTTACGTTACGGAGCCGCGATTTCTCTTTCGGACAGCCCCGCAGCTCCGGCAGGCGCTAGGGCTGAGAAATATTAAAAAAAAAATGCAAATGCTAAGCAGTCTGGTCTATTTACAGAAACAACGATCGGAGTTAAATCTAATGACAGTGAAAAGGAGGAGGCGACTCTCAAAACCTACGCTACTTTTACTGACAAATTTTTCGCTATAATAGAGCACAGGCTGGTAACAGTATGGCTGCATTTGCCACTTCTTTTTAATATAAGTTCTGTGAAGAAGAAACAAAATGAAGTTGTGAAAACTTTGAAAAACATAACGGAAAGGGTAAGGTCATAGTAATGTACGAGTAATAGTTTATTGTGGACCCTTAAATCATGTTTGATTGTTATATTATTTTTGTATTAGATAATTTAATTATTATTGTGTAATTTGTAATGATTTTAATGTAATTGTATTGTGATTTTTATATTTATATTATTTTAACTATGTATATTTTAGACTAAAAATGGTCCATAACCATTTTTAGTCTGAAATAAACGTTTTAATAATAAAAATTTACTTTCTATGTATCTTTTTTCAGATTATCAGTAAACGTAAATCAGAGCGGAAACTTAATGTTTATGAAGACCCTATAAAGGAGACCATACCAGGTATTCAGAATGACTGACTTTATTTGGGGCACGTTGAATACAGATGCCAGCATATCAAGCTACCTTAAATTGTAATTTTTTCCCAATCAACCTTTAACGCTAAAATGATAAAGTTTGAGAGATATTAGTAGCTTGATGACGTATCAGCTGGTGTGCGAGAGGGTATGGGAAGCTGCCATGCTAGCGAAGGAGGTGGCGAAACGTGAGAGGGAGAGGACCTAATGTCCCAGCCGCCGCGGAAGACGCACCGGGCGTCGGGGGCCACGTGGTGGCCATTGGCCACTTTAGACGCGGGCCTGTGGTAGGTGATCAACGATGTAGCTCGCCGTCCGTCCATCTTATGGCGTCAAGGTCGAGTCAACGGCACGTTCGTGTTCCGCGCATGCTTCAAAGAAATGTCAGGTATCGGCATCAGCCCTTGCAAAAAAGAAAGCGGTCCCCCTTCCTTTTAGCAAGGGTTGGTGCATGCCGAGACTGCGGGACTGTTTGAAAGCGATACCGTGGCTCTGGAACACAAAGGGTAAAGAAGGGACATTGACATGTTTTAGTCAGTAATAGTCTGACACTCCGCGGGAGGAGTAATTTGATGATTTTCCATAAAAAAGGGGATACTTAAGATGCAAATTCACAAATCTAGTTCCTCCTTAAATTCATTACTCTTCTTTGTAAATTTCGTTGGTTCAGAGGTCTCAAGTGAGATTGAACGTGGGTACTAATAATTCCAGACCCATTGGCACTGAGTTTGTAGGAAGTATCTATTTAAAAAAAAAAACATTTCAGGTTACAAGTCCCTCCTAGACCAATTGCTGGAAGCAGGCGAAAAAGAAGAAACATTCACGGACGAAGAGATCAGGGAACACTTGGACACAATGATTGGAGCCGCCTATGATTCTTCAACCAGGGCTATGACGTACTGCTTAATTTTGGTTGGAACTTATCCAGATGTTCAAGCAAGAATTTTCAATGAGTATGTATTCATCTATCTGTACTCGCCGCCAGTAGTCGCCGCCAGTACTCGCCGCCAGTGCTCGCCGCCAGTACTCGCCGCCAGTACCCCTACCCTATGACGTCACTAACCGGCACGAAGTCAGTCCTATTCTCAGTTGAAACGCTTAAAATAAACTTTTATTTTTATATATTTTTTTTATATTTTTCAGACTGCAAGAAGTTCTCGATGATGATCCAGACAGAGACTTAACCAAAATCGATCTACCAAAGCTGGTGTATTTGGAAGCAGTATTGAAAGAGACCTTGAGATTGTACCCTCCAGTTCCAAGAATAGCAAAATGCAGTCAAGCACCTGTCAAGCTAAGTATGCACAGCTGTGTAACAGTGTGACTTAACAACATAAAAACCAGGCTTCTGTACGGTATCTCTTAAGGTCAACCTCGGCGGTTGTCGACTGCTAGTCCGCTTAAAGAAAATAAATAAGGCCTCCATCTAGAGCAAACATTTTATAACCTTGCTTCCTAATCGATTACACGCTAATGCGTCGATAACTCTTACGGCTGTTTTCTTTAACTTACTAACGTATGACTGTTAGTTTATTTGCCTACGTCTTGTGGCTATCATGAACAAAGTTAGATTGAAATATTCTATCCGCGTCACCTGCCTGTCACTTGCTTCATAGAAAAATCAAAGAAAACTTTTCAAGCTAAAGATAAATTTTAAACGGACAGAGATAGCAACCGTCATCTGTTAGTAAGTTATTGAAAGTAGCCGTTACAGAGATTTTTCATACTCTTACTGACTAAAAGCTTACGGTATTATTTAAATACCGTCAGCCGGGTTACGCACGCACTGTATTTACTACTAGGGCTCATGTCACAAGCCCTCAACAACTGATGCTGACACCCACGACACATTACTATAAGGCTTGAATTCTTCCTGCGCTGACGTGGATCGCGTACGTCGGTCTCACGTACACGTACAGTATGATGATATTTAAAAAAAATGCATTTTGTTTTAAATAGCATCATACTGCGACGCCGACACCGAGAGCCATATTTTGTTCTCGCTGACGTGATCGACTGAAGGACACGGTGGAGCATACGGTGGAGGTTTGCCCCGCGCGGGCGAAGCACCGCCCTGTCCTCGTAGCGGCGATCGGCGGCGGTGACCTCTCGCGTCCGGTCCTGGTTCAATCCATGGTCCGAAGCGAGATAGAATGGGAAGCCGTCACCTCCTTCAGCGAAGCAGCCATGCTAGCGAAGGAGGTGGCGGAGCGGGAGAGGAAGAGAACTTCTTGTCCCAGCCGCCGCAGGAGATCCTCGGCCACTGTAGGCGCGGGTCTGTGGACGATGAGCTATGGGCTAGCTCGCTGTCCGCCCGTCTTATGACGACATGACGTTATGTTCGTGTTCCACACGCCCTTCAGAGATGTTAGCAAAATGAAGGGGTCGCCTGGGCAAAGGCCGAAGCCTGCTGGGTCTGCGGGACTGTTCAAAAGAGATAGCGCAGCCCCGGAACATAAAGGGCAAGGAAGGAACATGAATGGGTTTTAGTCAGTAAAAGTCTGAGCGGGAGGAGTCAGTTGATGATTTTCCATCCGAAAAAAACAAAAAGGCGCGTAAAGGCTTTCCCTCACCGGTGCATTCACCCTGTACTATAACTATCCCAGATTCGATTCTGTACAGAAAATAAAATGACTGTAAGGGTACACGACAAAAAAAAACGAATTAGTCTGTCAGTTAGATTATTATCAAAACTATTTGACCCGTATTTTGTTACCTAAACCAAAATTGACGAAGATAAGACGCTTTTAAAATTCATAATACGTCACGCCATGGCATAATTTTTAGCGAGTTCTGACGTCAGAGGCCCGTGGGCGGCATAAAACTTTTGACGCCAGGTTAAGCGCCAACCACACGGTAAAGAACGAAGAAGATTATTTTATTTTTAAGCAATTTATGAATGAATAATTTTTATTTTCAGAGGACTACACATTGCCAGCTGGTAGTGTTATTGGGGTTCCACTGTACGCCATAAACCGCCACCCCGTGTGGGGCGGAGACGCGAATGAGTTCAACCCGGAGCGTTGGTTGGATCCCGCCAAACTGCCTGACAACCCTAATGCGTTCGCCAGCTTCAGTATCGGCAAACGAAACTGTCTCGGTATGTTTTATCTTTTAACAACACAGTCTCGACAGAGATAACGACAAAATCGCTAACTTTCGATCGCTGATTTCTAACGAATAAATTCGGTTGCAATAATAATGCATATGAGAAACGCGTCTAGGATGTAGAGACTTTCATTATTCGCAAGCATCATGATTGCAACCGAATTTACTCGTCAGTAATTAGCAACCGAAAGTTAACGATTTTGTCGTTATCTCTGTCGAGACTGCCGGCCCTGCTTGCAGATGGCAATTTGCTATTTTAAGTAAAGGTTAGGTTTACTTAAAATAGCATTTTGCCATCTTTGCAACCGCGTCATTATAGCCATATCTATAAGGTGTACAGAACAGTCCACGGTAGACTGATGGGATGAATTCGGTATACTTATCATTCTGAAATGACCCGAATAAGAAATTAATTCAGGGACATTATGGAATTCCGATAAAAATCTGTTTAAGTCTGCGAACGGCAAGCGCGACAACGAGTTCGATGAACTCTGTAGGTCGGCAGGAAGTGAACAACTAATTTCAAGCGTCGTTCGATAGAGTATTTCAACATTAATAGGATTTTTTTGCCGTATTATTATTTACATAAATAGGGTGCTGCGTACAGAGAATATAATTTTACCTTGAAATAAAGGAATTGTAGAAACTGAAAAACGCTTCAAATGAATTTCTTTCCCGAAAAATGTGATTCAAAATATAGAGCTGAATGCACGGTTGTCAGTTTGCTGAATTTCATAAAAACAGTTTCCCTACATATTTCCATTTTACAATTTCAGGTAGACAATACTCCATGATGGCTATGAAGACCACGTTGGCGCATATTTTGCGGCGATACCGAATCACCGGAGACATCAACAAAGTACAATGTAGATGTGATTTGATTCTCAAACCAGTGGCTGGACACCAAATTAGTATAGAATTAAGAAAATGATCGCGAGCTCTTTGACTAAAAAGTATACTTTGCTGAAATCTAGCTCAGTTGTTAGTTGACTACTCTGTTTGAACTCCTTGGCAAAAGGACTATATTAATAAGAGACCGGATTAATGTAAATAAATATTTTGCCTGTTTTTTGAAGATAATGCATCATCATGGTCACCCTTTCAGCGGCTCCCCCAAGTGACATTGACCAATACCGCGCGGTACGGATCCAGCGAATCCCCGCAACCTTCACTAGGTCATCAGTTATAAGAGTAGAGGAAGACCAAAGAAACGATGGATGGACTGTGTTAATTAAGAATGATATGACCAGAAAAGAAGTGTATGATGAGATGAAGAGTAAAAGAAGAAGATATGCTGCACCAACCCCAAATGAATAGGCTAGTTTCCACCATCAATAAATTGCAAAACTTATTAGTCCGTCAGTTAGAGTATTGGAAAATAATGGACACGTATTTTTTGTTTTTGTAAATCACTGAGTACTGACAAAGGTAAAACGCATCAAAATTCGGGAGTGGGGGCTCGTGACGTCACAACGCACTAAAAACTATAGCACGGCGTGACGTATTGCGAATTTTAAAAGCGTCGTATCTTCGCCAATTTTGGTTTATGTAACAAAAGAAAAAATACGAGACAAATATTTTTTTATAATCTAACTGACGGACTAATTAGATTTTTTTAGGACACAAGCCTATTAGGATAAGGGCAACAGAATGGTGATGTTTTTTTTTTTTTTTGTTTATGATGGGAAGTCATCAAATGACTTCTCCCACTCTTGGCGGAGCGGGAGGGAGTGTCAGACTTTTCAATTCAATTTATTTATTTCAGGCTACAATGACCCATAGATATATACCTTATAAACTAACATATATAAATTTAATACAAAACTTGTGTTAATAAATAAGACTTAAAACTATGTTAGTAACACTTCACTTAGTCACACTTCACTTAGTCACACTTCACTTGTGTACGCTGTCCAGTGGTACTTGTCCGCGGAAGCGACGGAACACCACGTCCTGTGGCCAAAAGTCTTCCTCCATCACCATGGGCAGGTAACAATTCGGTACTCGCACCACGAACGCCTTGAAATTGACGTTGCGGCGCGACTCCAGTAACTGCACCCTCGGTGTGTACCTCGACTTTAGGCGCACGTACTCCACGATGTCCTCCGCTTTAGTGGTGTAATGCAAGCGGGAAATGTACACCGGTGTGTTCGGCTTGGCAGCACGCAGGCTCACCTTAGGGTCTACAGGAGCCTTGCCGCAGAGGTTCTTGGTTGCGCGCGAGCAGCGCTTCCTCCTCCGTACCGTCACGAAACCCTCGCTATCGCCCTTATTTGGCGCCTTTACAGGCACAGGTTTAATAATAGGAGCCTCAGAGGGGCTTGCGGTGACGCTGGCGTAATCCCTCCGTAAGGCTCGGGCCGCGCAGCGCGTAGGAGTCGCCGCGGGGATGCGAGGCGCACGGGCGGAATGCATTGCAAGCTCAGCAATCGACGTATGCGCCGGTGTTGAAACAGCTGACGCGGAATTCACCGACGATACATCGTGGCCGGTTCCACGACCCGTGTCAGCGTTAGGCGCATGAACTGCTGACCTAGATACTGCCACACTGTTGCGCAACTCACTAACTTCCTTGCGCAAATCGGTGACGATGTTCTGGGATGCATCCAATTTTGCGAGCACATCCGCAAGACTGGCCTTCAAAAAGACAATATCCTTGAGTAGGCTCGTTACATCGACATGGTCAAACGTGACAGGAGGAAGCTTGTTTAGCTCCTTCACCACAAACGTCGGTACGTCATCGGGATCGGTCTCCTTGAGCAGCGTGATTATATCCTGCAGGCTTCTCTTGGTCCCGTCACGGCGGCGGGACACCATCTGTTCGCGCTTATTGAGCACAGTGAACAGCAACAGCTTGGCAGCAGCTATGTCTTCTTGTTCTTTTACTGACTAAAACCCATCCATGTTCCTTCCTCGCCCTTTATGTTCCGGGGCCGCGGTATCTCTTTCGAACAGGCCCGCAACCCCGGCAGGAGAATGGTGATGATGCAAATGGTGCCCATTGATCTCTGTGGATAATGAAAAATTGCTTTCAAGTAGTCGATTCACCGATTTTTTTTTTCCACATCAAAAGTCGACGACTTTAAGTCCCGTCGTACCGTTTGCACCATTGACCTGCACCATCAATGGTGCAGATGAGACAAATTAGTTTCGTTTGCACCATTAATGGTGCAAACGAAACCAAGGATTGGGTATGGTCTCATCTGCACCATTGAGATGACACTATATACTATCAAAATGCGGTGATATACGAGTACTTAGATATCCCGTCGAAGCATTTCCTCTTTGCTTGTTCTAATAAGTATTATTTATGTGTTGACATTGACAAGGTAACTATTTTATTTCAATTTTGTCATTTTATGTCAATAATTGTATAATTGGAGCTTTAGAACAAATTACAATGAGCGAAAATAATTTAACTTTTGTTGCACAAAGTCGAGGAAGACTTTTATTGTTCGAAGGGTATCAGTACCATTTTCACACACGGTACAAAAATTTAAATAGCATTTGGAGATGTAGACATTTAAAAAAAACAAAATGCACAGGAACGATAACCATTACAGAGGTACGTCTCAGATCAAATAAAAAAAGTAGATACCGCACGGCCTTTGCCAATAGTGAAGCCACAAAACTCTGCTCATTCAAGTAAACACACGCACTCACGCACACACATGCACCAAACTATGCTCATTTTTGTTATTATCCTACGGGTCGTCGTGCAGTAAGTTTGCCTTAAAAATGCCGTCGTGTGTTATGAAATGGTGTAAAAACAACTCGAAAGTGAACAAAAAGTCTGAAGGAATATCGTTTCACACGTAAGTACTCACAAGACTATCTTTTTTTATATTATTCAAACACAGTTTTGAGGTTATTCCACATAAAAAACGTCAATGTCCCGAAATGACGTTTCGAGAGAGTGTTACCAGGAGTTCGTATTTGTAATACCCAAAAATGTGGGTTAGTAAGTTGTAGGCAAAGTCATAGCAAAATAATTAGGCACAGAGTGGACATAATTATTGTTTTATTTTATAATTACTTCATTTTAATGTAAATACACTCGAGAACAATGAATCCGGGTCACTTAAAGAATCCTAAAAATCTCGGAAACTAAAAATGCTAGGTTAATGCAATAAATTGTATTTAATAGACAATGTAATAGTCCTTAAATGAAGGTATTAAAACTTCTTAGTTATTGTAAAGTTATATCATAAAAAAATCAAATTTGAAAAAGGGCCACTTTCAAAGATGGAACTACGAAATTACAGCATTTGGTTTTGCTTTTGTTTGTAATCTGTCATTTATGTGGGTACATAAACCATGTTGATAGTGCTCTATATTCATTATTCAAGCTGAAATTATATCGCTTACGCCTGAAGAATGCACCAGAATACTTACAATGCTGGAAACCGGCCGGAGTCAGCGCGATACAGCCAGGACTGTCGGTGTGTCGCTGTCAACAGTACAAAGAGTTCTCCGACGTTACGAAGAAACTGGTTCTAACCTACGCAGACCAGGAACGGGCAGAACCAGGTGTACCACAGCATGAGAAGACCGATACTTGGTGAACATCATGCTTCGAAATCGCTTTCTCACAGGAACTGAACTCACAAATCAGTTTCGACGCCTCGGAGGAAGTAACCCAAGTGCATGGACAGTAAGACGTCGGCTTGCTGAATCGAACTTAAAACCCCTTAGACCTGCAAACGGCCCTAAACTGGAGCGTGGGCATCGTATTTCAAGACTAAGATATGCCCAGAGCCACGTAAATTGGAGTATTGAAGATTGGTCAAAAGTTATGTTCTCCGACGAATCAAAATTTATGCTCTACAAGCACGATGGAAGACACAGAGTGTATCGAAGACCAGGGGAAAGATTCAAGCAAGCATGCATCGAAGAAAAAGTAGCCTACGGTGGTGGGTCTGTACTTGTGTGGGCCGGAATTTCTTCTGAAAGTCGCACAGAGCTGGTGATCATAGAAAACGGCTCTTTAACTAGCGTAAGATATGTGGAAGAAATCCTCAATGATCACGTTGGTCCATTTATGGTCAATTTAGGTGAGGATGCTATATTTATGCATGACAATGCCCGACCTCATACAGGTAGGATTGTGAATGACTACCTTCAAGAGATGAACATTACTCGTATGGAGTGGCCAGCGCGCAGCCCGGATATCAACCCGATCGAGCATGCTTGGGACGAGCTAGGCAGATGCGTAAAACAACGAAACCCTCCCCCAATCACGCTTCGTGAGCTCAAAATTGCTCTCACAGAGGAATGGGAGAATATTCCCCAAAATCGTATAAGGAACTTGGTGTACAGCATGCCAAACCGCGTAAACGCAGTAATGGAAGCACGAGGAGGCAATAAGAAGTATTAAAATTCAAGAAAATCGTAATAAAGTTCAAAAATTTCATGTTTCCTATTTTTGTTTTAAGGAGAGATCAGCAGTTTTTTTCTTTATGTAATTTTGTGTTAGTAAAATGTATGGTGACTCATATTTTTTTTACTTTCATTTAAGGAGTATTACATTGTCTATTAAATACAATTTATTGCATTAACCTATCATTTTTAGTTTCCGAGATTTTTAACATTCTTTAAGTGACCCGGATTCATTGCTCTCGAGTGTAGTTATTTTTTTTACTGGTTTCTTTCTGCATTCTCGAGTACTTACCTTCTATTTTTTATTATCAAATATTATTGGTTTTAGGTTGCCAGCAAAGATTTTAATAAGAGATGAATGGGTAGCTGCTATTCGACAGAGTCGAAATGATTCCGTCTTTTTTTTGTTTTATGTTATTTATTTTTAATAAACACTTTACATAACCTTGTTGTATTTTTTTTCGGGACTATCTGTTGAGACCATCTATAAAGTGATCCTACACACCTCCTACATATTTATAATGTTATTGTAATTTATGAGACATTTAGTTTCCCATTGGCATATTACCTATTTTACGCAATTTTAAGGGATTTTTTTTTCAAAACGTGGCAATACTTCATTTACTCACACATAGTTGAAAAAATGGCGACACTTTCTTGTTCTAAGTGCGGTATCTACTTTTTTTATTTGATCTGAGAGGTACGTACCTAGCATTTATGTTTGGTTTCAAAGGCAAAAAAAAAAACAAAATTTATAGACTAGTGGGTATAATACATAGAGGGTCATAATTTTATGGTATTTTTTTTTAAACGAAGTTCCTTAACGCGTCTTACGGGTGTAAGGCCCTTTTATTTGATACCCATATTGAGGGAGTTGTTGAATAATTGTGTGGCGGTGGCCATCTTGGACTGATTTTTATAAAACATAGCTAAGAACACTCCCGACTAATTCACCTTTTAAACAAAAAAATAAACAATATCAAAATCGGTTCATCCGTTCGGCTGCTACGATGCCACAGACAGACACACACACAGACACGTCAAACTTATAACACCCCGTCGTTTTTGCGTCGGGGGTTAAAAATGGTTTCGCACACAAGCAAAATACGGCCTTATATTGTTTTTTTTTATTTTACGATGACAAGCAAAGTAAGGTGAAGTAAGTTGTATTAATATTAATGGTGCAAACGAAACTAATTTGTCTCATCTGCACCATTGATGGTGCAGGTCAATGGTGTAAAATTTCAATACCTCTGGTGTGGACATAACGATATTATAAATAAACAAATAAATGTTTTAATATAAAAATATTTTTGATTTCCGTATGAGTTATGTCCCAACCTCTTTTATTGTCCTTTTTCTATAACTTACTGAGGTGTTAAAACGGTTCCGTGGGACTCGCATACAACGGATTCCAGCAACCTTCACCAGGTCATCGGTCCACCTTGTGGGAGGTCTTCCAATGCATCGTCTTCCGGTTCGCGGTTGCCACTTCAAAACTTTTCGGCCCCATCGGCCATCCGTTCTGCGAGCAATGTGCCCTGCCCACTGCCACTTAAATTTGGTAATTATTCGGGCTACGTCGGCGACCTTGGCTCTCTTGCGGATATCTTCATTTATTTATTTATTTAATGCACAATGTACGTACAACCAATTTTACACGCTAAGCTTAAAACTAGTGAGTACATGACCCTGTTAGGGTGCAGCAAGATAACTTAAAACTAACATTGCAGAGTATCTATTACTTACTGAGATCATTAGGAACTTTACATTTAAATATTATATTTATTAAACTTATATCTAGCATTCCACAATTTATGATTCGATCACGCAAGGAAACTCCGAGCATATCCCTCTCTATTTCCCTTTAGGTGACTTTAAGCCTTTTAATAAGGCCCATTGTGAGCGAACACGTTTCGGTCCCGTATGTAATCACTGGCAACATACCACTGGTCATAGACTTTCGTCTTGAGACACTGCGGTAAGTTGGACGAGAAGATACCGCGCAGCTTTCCGAACGCTGCCCAGCCGAGTCGGATTCGATGATTGACCTCTTTCTCGAAGTTAGACCTAACTGGACCGTTTGTCCTAGGTACACATAATCGTCTATAATTTCGAGTGTAGAGTCTCTGATCTTGATAGGAATGGGTGTGACATGGGCATTCAACATGACCTTCGTCTTGTCCATGTTCATTTTTAGACCCACTCTTTCGGAAGCTCTACTGAGGTCATCGAGCATTGTACTGAGGTCCTCCATGGTCTCAGCCATGACCACAATATCGTCGGCAAACCGAAAGTGAGTGATGTACTCGCCATCGACGTTGATGCCTAGCCCTCTCCAGTCCAGAACCTTGAAGACATCCTCCAGTGCAGCGGTGAACAGTTTCAGAGATATAATGTCTCCCTGTCTTACACTTCGCTGCAGAAGGATAGGTTCCGAGGCTTGGTCCTGAAGTCCGACTGACATGGTGGCGTTTTTGTACAAACACTTCAACACCTCGATGTACCGGTAGTCAATTTGGCACCGTTGGAGAAACTCTCCAGTTCATAGTACAGCAACTATGAACTGACAGATGTCAAATGTGATCTATTAAATTGGCCCTACTATACGTCAAAGTGACGTATATCTGGCGATCACAAGGCCTTCCTCTAATATTTTTATTTTTATTATTCTTTGACCCTAACGCCATCTATGTCTTTCCTGTGTAAGTTATGTCAACTAGTTTGTACTCCACATACCGGTACTCGGCTTTTCACGGTTACAAGTTACAACGTCGAAAAGTTGATAGTTTCTCAAATTTGCGATAGATGGCGTCAAGTGTATTACTGAATAACAAAAATGCTCTCTTCCAACTTTCAATAACATACCTCATTTTTAAGAAATAACATACAACAACTTTATTTTCGTTAAACATAGCCTATGTTTACAATTTCATAACAACATGTAAGTATGTTTATATCGTGTAGAAAAAACAAAACAACTTTGCAATTGATAATGGATGTAAGTATTTGAAACTTATTGGCTAGTTATGTGACAAACAAATTAGGTAACTACCCTCCGTACTGGTTATAAACTGTACGACGGCAGAGTAGTGCGACCAGTTTGCTGTCTCTAATGAATGTACATAGTATTCGCTTACTAAACAGATTAACTGCATGTTATGCCACAATATTACTCAAATCAGGTGTTGCGATAAGTTGTAATTCCTCAACATTACATCATTTTATGCCATACAATGTTATTCAATCAAGTATACAACTAGGTGATAAATAGTCTGACTTGACATTGTAGACGAAAAATGAAAGCAAAACTTAAATGTGTCATTCAACATTACTTTACGCAACGTGTTAGCATTTTACATGTGTTATAAATATTGTACAAAAAAATTAAAAATACAAAGAAAAAAGAAAAAGTACACATTTATAGACCAACCACTTTAAAATTTTAGGATTTCAAAAACATTCCCTAGAATTACGTCAAACTACACTTATTAATAATTTCTCTGTTGCTTCGTAGTCCATATTTTGAGATATTTATCTACAATATTTTTGCACACAAACTTGCTGCATTTTGATATAGATACAAGTATGGTTCAAGTATGGTTTTGCTGTAAGAAAACCCAATTCTGGGTTAAGCTCGCCGTTGTACATAAGCTATATATTTTAATTTTGTGTAAATTTTGTTTGTTAGGTACTTTTTGTGTGTGCAATAAAGAATAAGGAGTAAGGATTATTTCTATTGTATACAAAAGGTCCTAGGTAACGAAAGAATTTCTGCGCCCAACTTATTCTACAAAAGGGAACAGTATAAACCATAAATTGTCGTATTTAATTTGATATTTATAATGGTTTCGTGTGTTGTTTTAGTACGAGTATTATAGTCCTAATGAATAATTGTCTTATGGGAAGTACTGAGTATTCCTTACATAAATCTACAGTAGGGTACCTGAAATTTTTAAAGTTAATTATCTTTATAATAATTGCTAGTTGCGCTCGTTGTACTTTAATTAAGTAAGTTTTTGCCGCACCTCCCCATGCCACTATACCTTATGTAGCGATCGATTGACACAATGCATAATAAACTGCCTTTACAATTTTATTATCATTTTTATGACAAATGTTTTTTAAAAGTGTTATTAGTTTTAGAAGTCGAGAGGTGAGGTAACTAATATGGATTTTCTTGTTTAAATTTTGATCAATCAAGATCCCCAAATATTTTATTGAAGAGAAAGAATTTACAACATGGTAGTTACAGTTTAAAAAGTTTGATTCACATGAAAGGGCTTTTAAAGTAAGACTATTTTGCAGAGGTTGGTCGTTATTTTTATGGTGAAGGTTATATATTTTGTTTTAGCCAGGTTTAATGTTAGAATATTCTTATTAAGCCTTATCATAATAAATGTTAATCCTTCTTCAGCAATAGTTTTTACATCATCCCAGGTAGCAATGTGAAACACAACCACCAATCGTCTGCAAAAAATATAATTTCTTCATTTTTTAACTACATTTTGTATAAATCATTGATGTAAATGACAAAGAGTGTCGGACCTAGCACGGAGCCTTGCGGCACACCAAAGTTAATTGGGGTACTAATACTAGTTAGTAACATCACCAATCTTTACAGCCTGACTTCTATTTGGAAGGTAATCAGTGACAAGGTCAAGTGGCACTCCTCGGATTCCCATGTTTTCAAGTTTATTTTTTTTCACTCCCAAGCATTTTTGTTTCTTATCTAGTTTGGCACTAATATGACTGACAAGTCGTTAAATTGTATCAGATGTAGATTTTTCTGTCTAAATCCATATTGATTACAAGACAGTAGATTTTGAGATTACAAAAAATTTTAGAAGGCGAATATTAATAAATTTTTCAATCACTTTTGAGAGACAAGGTAATAGAGGTCTGTCATTGGAAACACTGTCTCTGTCTCCTGATTTATAAACAGGTACAATTATTGATTGCTATAGTACAGTCGGGAATATTCCGTTCTCAAAACAAATGTTGCTTATTTAAATAATTGGTTTGATTAGACTATCTGTAGCCTGTTTCATGAATATAGAGGAGATGCCATCCCATCCGGTCGATGTTTAGTTTTTAAGTGAGAGTATAATTTTACGTGTTATTGGCAAGAACATTAGAGATGATTGATTGATTTAATGACGTGTAAAAGTATTTGAGAAAACCTACTTACTGAATAAATATCATTTATCATTTATTGAGGAGCATTATCCGGGTTCGCAACAAGACCTCTCGAAGAATGTTCTGCTGGTACCTTTTCTGTACCAACAGAGTATTTCCCTAGTATATCACTTGCTTTTAGTGCTATATTAACGAAATAGTTATTTACACAATTAATAGATTCCAGTCGACTAGATTTTACATTAAGTAGCTCAATAGGTGTTTTAGTTGTAGTAAGTATCTATATTACCTATCTGTTTTTAACCTGATGGGTTTAGGCAAATCACAACTAGTATTTTAGTAATTTACTTTATTTTATAGGAAGAAATAAAATAACACATTCAGTCACTACGATGTCACAGAGCAGAGTAAAAAAAAAAATAGTTGAAATAGTCATAGAGTATTTATACTAGTTCTAGTACTGCAAGGCGTAAATTTCGAAATATACTAAGTATTTTTAATGTCTTTTTTGTTTTCGTTGATTTTTTTTTTTTCATAAATTATTTTTTAACTGACTTCCAAACGGAGGAGGTTCTCAATTCACCGGAACCTTTTTGTATTTATTTTTTATGTTTTTTTATGTATGTTCCCCAATTACTCAAAGATGGCTGGACCAATTTGGATTATTTTTATTTTGTTTGAAAGGGTATACTTCGTCTTCACAGGTTGTCCCATAATCATCAAGTCAGGATGTGAACCACTAAAAACTGAAAATGAAAACTTTTTTGCAAAAAATATAGTTAATAATAAAACCGACTTCAGTAAACACAAAAATAGTTAAAAATAACTTGAGCTTCAGAAGTCGGTGACAAAAAAACTAAACCAATCAATCAAGGTCACCGACTTCTGAAGCTAAACTTATTTTTCACTTTTTTGTGTTTACTGAAGTCGGTTTTATTATTTGTAAATAAGTTTTATATTCTTAAATAAAAACTACTTTACAAAAAATAAAACCGACTTCAGAGAAACAAAAAGTGAAAAATAACTTCAGAAAAACGCTTCAGAAGTCGGTGACCTTTGTTTGATTGATTTAGTGTTTTGTCACCGACTTATGAAGCGTTTTTTCTGAAGTTATTTTTCACTTTTTTGTTTTCTCTGAAGTCGGTTTTATTTTTTGTAAAAACGTTTTTATTTTACACTTTTTAGTGGTTCACATGTGCTTACCCCTTCACAGCGTACCGACGTGATTTTAGGTTATGAACTGGTGTAAACAATAGAAAGATATGAGATTTCAGCAATCCCAGTACATTTGCTATAATTTATTGAGGAGTTCCGTTGCCTATCTCCAAAGTTCTTCATCAGATCTTCATCAACTTGAAATGGGATCACTTTGAGAAAGTACACTTATTAAAACTACCCAAATCGCTTCTAGTGTGCCTATAAAATGTGAAGAGTTCTCTCTATTTCTCCAGGATTCCATCACCAGATCCTGATTTGATGATTATGGGACAACCTGAGAAGTATACCCTTTCAAACAATTTAAAAAAAAAACAACATCGGTCCAGCCATCTTCGAGTAATCGGGGAACATTGAATTGAGAACCTCCTTATTTTTGAAGTCGGTTAATAACGACGTTATCGCAGGTGACTCAAATATCCGGATAGCCTTTATAAGATTCGGCCGAGTATCGTTAATTTGCTCTTAAGAATTTAAGAGTTCCGTTCCTTTGTCATAGATCCCATAATCAGAAGTAATCAGGACCTAACCAAATTCTCATCAATGTACCCTTGAAGTACATCCATTCCAATAAAAAAAAACAATACATGTCACGGTAATAGGGCTTATCCCCAATAAATGGAACTTAACACACCTAACTGTCGAAGTCTGGGTGTATTATACACTTCTGACTACCCCCTCAAAGCATGCAGGCGTGATGTTCCATCGTGATATTGTATAAACGATAAACAACCAACCGTTTGCAGCAATCACTCGACTTTGCCGTGTATTTTTGAAGAGTTCCATTTATATCTCCGAAGATCAGCATCAGATCTTCAGCAAATTAAAATGGGACCGCACGAGAAGCACCAGCTTTCGAATAAAAAAAAAACCATCAAAATCGGTTCACACAGTCGAAAGTTCTGAGGTAACAAACACTGTCGAAATCCGGGTGCATTGTACACATCTGCGTACCCCCTCAGAGCATACAGGCGTGATGTTCCATCGTGATATTGTATATACAATAAACAACCAACCGTTTGCTGCAATCACTGCAGCTTTGCCGTGTATTTTTGAAGAGTTCCATTTATATCTCCGAAGATCAGCGTCAGATTCAGCAAATTAAAATGGGACCACACGAGAAGCACCAGCTTTCGATTAAAAAAAGAATCATCAAAATCGGTTCACACAGTCGAAAGTTCTGAGGTAACAAACACTGTCGAAATCTGGGTGCATTGTACACATCTGCGTACCCCCTTAGAGCATACAGGCGTGATTTTACGTCACGATATGGTACAAACAATGAACCTACAAGCGATTGCAGCAATCACTGCAGATTTGCTGTGTATTTTTGAAGAGTTCCATTGCATATCTCCGAAGATCAGCATCAGGTCTTCAGCAAATTAAAATGGGACCACACGGGAAGCACCAGCTTTCAAACAAAAAAGAACCATCAAAATCGGTTCACCCAGTCGAAAGTTCTGAGGTAACAACACACAAAAAAAAAAATAGACGAATTGAGAACCTCCTCTTTTTGGAAGTCGGTTGAAAAGTCATCAACTTCCAGCCCGTGCCTCCTTCAGTTACTTGGGGTCGTCGCAACTGGTTTTTTTCTAATATTCTTCCCTGTCAATCGTCACGCTATCATTTACTAACTTTTCTTATAAAAAGTACCTAACGGAGATGATGGGTCCTAATAAAATTTATTTAATGAAATATTGATTCCTAATGTTTTTGTCGTTATCATGACATTTGAATCCGTTGGATGCGAGTCACACGGGACTGGTCAATGTGGCGACACTTGGGGGAGGCCTATGTACAGCAGTGGACGTTTTTCGGCTAAAATGATGATGATGATGATGACATTTGAACGTCATTTTACCTAACATTAATGCAGGAAAGAACAAACCCGAAGCATCTTTGTATGTTTTGTTTTGGTTAAGTTAACATAGTTAATATTCTTATTAACCCAGTTGTTACTGAAACTTTTTTTATCTCGAATCACAGTATTTTTTTAGTATAGTTACCTTGATGCATATGGTAAACATGGAAAAATACCAAAAAAAAACAAAGTTTTCAGGAAAGCTCGGAAAATGCGGATCGTTTTAACGATCAGTCGTAACAGGCAGGTAGGTTAACGCTCATAGAACTACCACTTTATCGATTGTCCATCGCTAAAGTGTTATATCCCTATTTTAAATGAAAGAAACAAAGTTATAATTAATCTGAAAATCTAATTGAAAAACGTTAATTAACAAACAAGTCTATGTCGTAGGAGTATAGTAAGTAACAAAACAAGTTTTGAGGTGCTCCCTCACTTGGAGCATTTGCCTGTAATATAAAGTTACAGAGTCGAGCATTACATAAGTGGGGGAAGAAAACCGAGCATTATAACGCGCAACCTGTAATGTTACAGATTCGAGCATAACATTGATAAGAAAAGAAAACTGAGTATTACAGTGCAGTGCACTGATGATACAATGTGTAAAATTAATATTGCCACGCTCAGCACAAAGTCCACTTCGTCTGACATTGTGGAATCAACTAAATGCTTAAAATCTAATCTGGTGTGTTACATTACAGGCGAATGCTTGTTAAATCAGGGAGGTAGTACTGTAATGTAATGCTCAACATCGAATCTGAAATGTTACCTTACAGGCGAACGCTCCAAGTGACGGAGCAGCTTTAGGGGCAAATTAATTTTACATTTATGACAGGCAAAGTTGGTATTTTTTTATAAAGCGAACATTGTATATTTTGTACGTTCCTCTCGAATTACTTCAGTGGCTTTGAGCCCTCTGTTACTCAATTCGTGGAAGAGCAGCATAGAAGAAAAGAAATTGACAAAGAATAAGTGACAAGGCACATCTGGGTGACGAAATTGTAAATGGTCAGATATAAGTCGGTGTAATAATTGCTGCAAGGCCTTGGTACGGATCAAACCATAGTACGTATCCCAATCTAGTCGCTCCAACCCAGAACTTATATCCCCATCTAATCGATTTACCACGTATAAATCGTTTACAGCAGCTGTGTCCTCCATAATAAGGTACCATAGCCTCGTTAGTGCTGTACACCTCATCACCAGAATCTCCATCTATGACATCAGCATTCGCGTATCCGGTGGTACAGTAGTTATATTTGTTGGAAATAGGGCACCATCATCTAATTGTTCCAAATCGTCAACAATTTCGTCAAGAGACAATGGTTTATTGGTATTGGGTCTGAAAGTCCAAATACATCCCCAAATTACGACCGATCGTTAAAACGATCATCAAAAATAACATCATTTCTTTTTTATAAAAGATGTGACAAGACCAAATTTGAATTCACAGTTTTGTTAGACAGGACGGTTATAAATTTATAAAAAACGTGCATTAAATTAATTTCAATCACAAGCTAATTTGTAAAAACTTACCGTTTTGAATACATAGTGAAAGTTGATTTCGGTAATACGAACTAAAACACAAAAGTTCTTCAAAATAATGATCATAAGATAATTTTCTATGCACCGAAATACAGTCCAACAATCACTGCGACGATTGGTACACAATAAGCAAAAGTTATCCCCTCGTTATTAATTTTAAATTGCGGGTATTTTCAAAGTATTTTTTGATCTTAATAACGATCGGTCGTTTTATATGGGTTAATAGTAGGTATATTTTAAAACAAGGTCAAAAAACAAAAACGGAATTGATTCGATACTTTTGAGGTTTTAAACAGTCGGTAAAAATGGAATCCCTTTAAGATAAGCGGACAAACGGACAACATAGTGATGTTGTCCGTTTGCCCGCTTATATGTCTGTCCATGACCCTCATTTTCTCAGGAACGTGTGGAGGTTTCAAACAAAACATAAATGCACGTTTTCAGTGTGAAAGAAACATAATTATTTAAAATTCACAAATATTGGTTCGCGATGTAGTACCTACCTAAAATCACAGTAGAAATAAATCTGAATCCATCATATGACATAGTCATACCAAAATGTAATATGCAATTACAACGTTACTTTTACAGTTCATACAATTTTTCGCCACGTTATTATTATAGGTCTCAGACTTTTGGGCCACTGACTACCTATAACGACTGTTAAAGATGACAAATGACAGCCGGGACCAACGGGTTAACGTGCTTTCCGAGGCACGGAGAGAACTCGGTATGTAAGGGTGTTCACCCATCCACAGTCCAACCTAGGCAAGCACTGCTTCCACATAAAGAGCGACCCGAGCGGTTGTTATTATTTAGCCACAAGTTCCAAATTTTGCGTAAACTGTTTTTATGATAACATCTTGTATATTGGGCTGGTAGCATGAGTGTACTACAAAAAATATGAAAACCGGTACTTTGACCTTGGCTACATAGTAAACAAAATATAAAATACGAGTAGCATCACAAAATTTCCATTACGTACTCGTAACTTTTTTATCTTCATACATAGAATCCTATTTTATTGGTGGGAACATTATTTGAAATTTTAATGGTAATAGTGTACCTAAGTTGTGAGTTAGGGAAAACTTGATCAGTCTATTTTGACTGACCTGTTAGGTAGTTTTGATAGAAGTTTCAGTAATTAGATTCTAAATAATATGATCAATTTAGACATTTTTTTATGGGATTTATTATGTCATGTAGTCACCTTATGGAAGACCTTTGTTTGATTGATTTAATTTTTCTGTCACCGACTTCAGAAGCTAAAGTTATTTTTCACTTTTTTTTTTTGAAGTCGGTTTTATTTTTTGCAAAAAAGTTTTTATTTTTCACTTTTTAGTGGTTCACATGTGCTTGGTATACATGGAAAGTGCATACCGTTACAATTACAACAAGCCCAAACACGACTAGGATACGTTGTCTCATTATTGAGTTCCGTGACTCTTGGCTTCATCATCAAATGTGATGGTAGAATGGTTCTTATCGAACGCAAATGCTTCACTTGTTGTTGAAAATACCATAATCGCTGTACGTTATCCTATACAATTTGAAGAGTTCCCTTGATTTCGCCAAGATTCCATCATCAGATCCCGACTTGGTGACTATGGGACCATTTGGAAAGGATACCCTTTCCAACAAAAAAAGAATTTTACAAATCGGTTGGCAAGTGACGGAGTTATGCGCGAACAAAGATAAAAAAAAAAATAGAAACATCTGAAGAGAACCTCCTCCTTTTTTAGAAGTCGGTTAAAAAGAGGAAGTATAGGAAAAATCTGCATTTATTCAGTAAAACTGGTGACAGACACCACTATAATACTAGAAATAGGGACCAACTAGTTCAGCCAGATTTCAGGCTTGCTAAAGTAGATTCCTCTTTCATGGGGTACTGTTTAAAATGTTACAATAAAATACCTCCCCACATTCTACAACTGAATGAGACGAAATTTAAATCTTGTGTAAAACGCACACTATGTAGTCAAGCATTCATAAGTTGGGGGATTACATTGATGATAAAAATGCTTGGCTCAATGCCGGTCCTGCTCCACAACCATAGGAGCAAACTAATTGATTCCCAGTCAAGTTATTGTGGAAGCTGCAGAAGATTGTAAAAATATCCTTGCATTGTATCGATTCCATCGTGTGAGTTCTATGTATTGTAAAGCCACCATTTACATTTAGTTATCTTTTTTTTCTTTTTTTGACTTGAATATGGCCCTGGCGGCTGTGAGAATTTCATGCTCACTCAAAGGGTCTCGGTGATGGTGGCGGGTGTGTCGGGTCATTTTCCTAGTAGCAATTGCCGTTGGCTTCCTTATGCCAACAGTTGGGAATGTATTGGCAGACGGTTAGTTGTTCCGCCAACCTAAACTTAAAATAGGCCCATTGTCATAAACATGCACTATTTGCCCAACGAATAGCCAACAAAGGGCCTTCTGTTGCTATTCCTACTGTTGGGTGATTTTTGCAGGGATTTCAGTTATTATAACAACATTGGGCCAACTAACGACGGGCCTGCTGCATCTATTCCTACTGTTGGGAGATTTTTGTAGGGATTTAAATTACTAAAACAACATTGGGTCAACTAACGACGGGCCTGCTGCTTCTATTCCTACTGTTGGGAGTTTTTTGTAGGGATTTAAGTTATGATAACAATTTACATCGGTCGAACTTAAACCTTTCAATGGGCCTGTTAGGGATGATACGTATACAGTATGTTAGTTTAAACGAGGGACTTATTCAAACCCGCAATAGTCCATGCTTACATGATAAGAAACATATGAACAAAAAGAAAACATTAATACATAACAGATAGATCCATACCAAAAACTTCGCCTAAGTTTCGCAACGTGTGCGCCATGCGCTTATCGCAGAACATGTGTGCGGGTCAATGACCTTTCTAGGTATAATCCATTTTCCCTTCATACTTTAAATCTGGCTTTGGACAGGCAAATATCTAGGTAACTAGGTACTGACCGAATGTTCGCAGTCGTTGATTGGCACCTTGCATAATAATTAACGGTCTCCCCGCGACCACGGCTGGTGCAATCCGGTCGAAACGTCGGGATAAAATTAAAGGTAAATTCGCGATAAATACCCGGATGTCATATGTTTTATAATTAACGGTTCCTCGCACAATATCACTAGATAACACTTAAGCACGAACCATAATCCCAATATTCTTCACTGGATAAGACGAAATTTTTGGTTATTCAAGAACATGTTTACAGGACACTCTTAATCGCGAAGTAAGCGGGGTTGTTTGTTAAATGCGATACGCGGAAACACAATATTAGACATGCGGAAGTAACGTCGCTCGCGCATACACTGAGGTCAGCGCGGGGTGGCGCGGGTGTGTGCCCTGTCGGCTGTCGGTGCATCGGCGACAAATACAAAGGAATGGGGCGGAGTTTGCGCACGGAGCTCAGGACCGGCACGTGTTTTGCTGCGTGACACCTACTTGCGCGTTCAGTGTCCATGAGTAATGTACTTAATTAGACAATTATGTCAAAAATTAAGGTTATAGGTTTTTTACATATTTGGGTTGACAATCGAATACTGAATACCTTCCCTCAATATGTCCCTCGTTTAACCTTATAGGCTGTATACTGGTACAGGTATAATTACCCAGTATGAGCTTACTAGTACTCTCTTAACTCTTAGGAACTCTTAGATTTACGAAACATATTTTTTATATTTTTGTTTATTATTTGAGATTTATGGTTTATACTGTAAACAAAGTGCAAAACTGAAAATTAAGGATAATTTAAGAAGGACATTCCGTCACTAAATGTCCTTGGTGGGCGGTATGTTCATGCCGAAACCGTAATGATAATATCGTAAAGGTTCAAAAGTTGTACCCCAACCTCGATAGATGGCGCTGTAGTCCAATTAGAAGTCGTTGTTGAAGTTGTCGAAGTTACCACGATTTGGTTGGGTTCGAGTGTATTTTAGTAAATATATCACCACCTTAGGCGCGGGACATGCACGAGTGGCGTATGGCGTATGGCGATGGCGCGGGTGCGCGGGAGGGCGAGTAAGTGGCGCCACTAATTACCTCGCCCCCCGCACACGCGCCACCGCCATACGCCACTTGTATACGACCCGCGCCTTAGATCAGAAAGCAATTTGGTTTTATTTCAACCCTATTAGTGTTCACACAAGGTTGTTAGTTCAACACTACTAGCTCGGTAGTAAACATTGGTAGTAGTAGGCAAATCCACGTTGGCCCCATCGCAAGTTGGGTCTTCGTAGGCAAATCCACGTAGGCCATCAGTTTTGGGCCCAACCCGCAAACTGCCCGCCAATTGTATGCACTTGCCAACTAACCAGAGGTATGTGGCCCAACTTAATGCCAACAAAAAATGCTACTAGGGTTAATTCCCTTCAATATGGTCGAGTTAAATGATGCTGATAGGTACATGCGTCATGTTCGTGAACGGGCGCTGTCAATTGAGACTGGTCAACTCTCAGCTGCCACGGTTAATTTTAGTTCATTTATTTTTTAAGTTGTTGATTTAATCTTTTCTACATCGTTCTCGTCATAATGTATAATCACAACATGAATGATTGTGACTGTAGCTTTGATTTAGTTTTGTATTTTTGACATTCAAAAGTGCCGTAATGGTCTAATTGAAATAAATGATTTGAGTTTGAGTTTACCTAAAGAAAAGGAGGTTGTTTTTTTTTCTCAAAAATGCTTACTATGACGTCCGCTGAATATGACGTGTTTGTAAATTCCCTTCGATGTCATTGTAAACGGATTCCACTGTATGTAAATCTGTTGATATTTTTGTCAAGGTAAAATTAACAACTGATTTAAATAATTATTGCATTTTTAATGCACACGCTGATTTTTGCATAAGTTTAAGAGTTAATTTTCGTTTTTGAACAGTTACTATTTTGAAACAGTAATCAATCAAGAGTGGATTGAGGAAGATCATATTATGCATTTGGTTAAGAGAAAAACTGGGTCATTATTTAAATATTTGACTGTCTCTTGAATAAACTATAACTGGATTCGAAAATACGTAACGGTCTGGGACACAATAACTGATCGGCATTGTTGTTTACAGTGCAACCACACTGACTAAATTGGCATAATCGTGAAAACAAAAGACAATCTGCACGCAATTTATGATTTTCACGACATAAAACACAGGGTGTGAACTATCTTCAGAAGGACTGTTCGAAAGAGATACCGAGGCTCCGGAACATATAGGGCTAAGAAGAAACATTAATGGGTTTTAGTCGGTAAAAGTCTCTCCCTCCCGCTCCGCCTAGAGTGGGAGGAGTCATTTGATGATTTCCCATCCGAAAAAAAGGGTGTAAACAACCTCATCACGAAGCCGTCAACTAAGCGTTCTATGCATCAAACTATGTAACTTTACGCAAAAATTATTGCTGGGAAACGCCTTTTTTTTTGGGATGCAAAATCATGTTTAGTGGTAATGCAATGCAATCAATGTAATGCTTTCAAAACATTCGTGATGGATGTATTGAATAGTTCAGGAGTCTTGGAAGTGTTTAAAGCAAAAATCTTACTTTAGTGTAAAAATACTTTTCATAAAGTTGGAACAAACCCCACCATCTCAATAACCAGAAGGTATGGTATGGTGTTAAGGCGATTACATGAGCTAAACGCGAGTTTTATAATTACCAAAAGTATATAATTCACTGCTATAAACAAGACCAGAAAAATGTATGATATTCTTCAGGATATAATTATGCTAGCATGATACTGTTTTGAAAACATAATACAATTAATTTGGCTCCATAAAAAGAAATCACAAACTTACCTCTAAAAATATCTTTCAAACAATAAAAAACATACTAATATGCATGCGATCATTCTGATTTTTTGGCAAATAATTGTACAAGCAATATATTAGCATGATACTGTTTTAGTTTTTTAATCCAATCAATAGTTTTTTTTGTAAATCGATCGAAACCACTCATTTCGCGCTATTTGGCCCGCAGTGGCTGACGTAACAACCACTTTGTGGTGCAAGCTGATTAGAACTTTATTCTAACAGCATTTCAAACGAAGTTTGAACCACCACAAATAGAGTTGCTAATTTAGCTCGTCTAAGCGCCATCATAAAAAAAAATCGCATGCGGAGGGAATAAAGTGCCTATCGGCTTCGTTAAGAGGTTTTTTTTATGATTTTAGAAAAAAACGTAGTAGAATCGACTGGATCATAATTATTAACAGTGTGGTATTTTATGGCTGTTATAGAATATTATTATAATCAATCATGTTTAAGCCAGTAACAAATTCGGCAGTGAGGAAGGTTAAAAATCAAGTTTTTTTTAATAATTTTATTCATGATTACTTCACAGCATGTAAAGACAAGTCTCATGAGCGACATAAAAACTCTGACACCAGTTTGGTTACCAACCACACGATATAGAAAAAAACAGTATCGAATAAGTTATGTTAACTTATAAGATTTTTTAACACATCATTAAAACAAGTAATTTTAATAAAAAAATCAAAAAACCCGTCTACCAATTATATTATTTATCTATATATAAAAAGGATGAATTTATAGAGCGGGCGTGGATCGTGAACTGCCAAATTTGAAACTATGAGACATAGCGAACAATGCTAAACGGAGTCTCGAGCCCGATTTTGTTGAAAACTAAAACTGTGTTATTGAATTTTTTGAATATCAATAAATCCGATGATTATGCAAAAAAATATTACACCATTTCATAGCGTCGCTATTTACGATCAAAATCTGAGAAGAAATGACATACTTACCGCAGACTACAGGAACCAATTCATTTTTCGTAAAATACGTAACAGTATGCAAATCTTCTTCAAATGATGAAATCAAATTGTGTTAGACCAGTATGTAGCCACCTGCACAGCTATAACATTTTAGCTTCGATTAGTTCTTGATAGGTGCAAGTGGTTGTGCAGTATGGGCAGGACAGGAGGTGGAGCATATCCTTCAGAGGGGCTCCAATCTGGCAATCTGTTTGGGATGGATCGAGGATACGCTCAGCCAGATTATATCTACAGCGGACTACCTGGGCTCGCAATCGGTTAAAGGACTTCCAGACTGTCCGGGCGGCAGGTGTTCTTACGGGTTAATGAAATGTGGAGGGATGGGATGTTCGCATTTCTCGTTTGACGCACTGTCTTCTAAGGTCCATGTTCACCGAGAAGATAACAGTCTGATTATCGAAAAACAGCTGTCAATGTGACATGTTCCCATACTAAGGTCCATGTTCACCGAAAAGATAACAGTCTGATTATCTAAAAACAGCTGTCACTGTCACATATTACCATACAAAAATGTGTTTTAAACAGCTGTTTTAGATAATGAGTCTGTCATCTTTTTGGTGAACATGGACCTAAAATGTGTTTTAAACAGCTGTTTTAGATAATCAGACTGTTATCTTCTCGGTGAACATGGACCTTAGTAGGTCGTATGTGATAGATAAACATGGGTAAAGTAGTACATTTAGGCAAGGGATAGAGAAAATATATTAAAAGGGATATGACAAGTTAATAATGTTGAAAACAGTAAGTCTTTTAATTAGATAAAAGTAAAATAGTAGTTTAAGTTTGTTAGTAGGAAAGAAACCGAATATTGGAAAAAATAGTACAAATAAATAAGAACTTTATTGCGGATCCTAACAAAAGTAAGAGTGTGGTCTCCTCGGCCTCCTATCAACCAGTCGCAAGATAAGAGAAAACCCTTGATAAAAAGGGCTCTGATCACGTCAGAGGGACACTGGCTAGGCAGGAGTGGTTTTTAGCCGGTTCGAGTCCGGCACTACCTCGACTGTCTCACAAGAGAAATTCCTGTGAGATAGTCGAGGTGTCCGCGGGGATTTCCCACTCCTGCCCAAACAAAAAAAAAAAAAAAAAAAAGTAGGTCGTATGTCTTTAAAAGCTTTTACGTCTCTTATGTACAGGGGGTGGCAGTGGTCTCGTTCCTGTTTCCCCTTCTCTATGCGACTTGCTATTTTGCGGCGTACATCTACTGGAAAATACCTGACCACAGGAACAAAATTGCAAGGGGGGTAAGTCTTAGCACCCCGTGACATTGCGACAGGATTCGTTAAGTGCTTCGCCACCTATTTAGCGTGGGTGGATCAATGCAACACTGAACATGCAAACTCCCCAGCATAAAAGGAAATAGAGTGGACTTCAAGCGACGAAGAATGTTATTCCTTGTCCCGAATTTCTAAGGGGTCTTTAATTAGTGGTTTAGGAGGGATCGGTCTTTTAGGGTCTTTCGGGCATTTTTCTGGCTTAAAAAGAGCAATAACTTTAGCACGCCTCCAGAATTTCGGAATTTTGTCATCTTGAAGACAAGAAAAGAGATAATATCCCGGATACTGCTACCCGTCCAAAGTGTTTTATTTGATCGACCGTAATATCATCAAAACCAGAAGTTTTAGGTCAATAGATAGGTTGTTAGATTTTTATCCCGTACATTGTGTTTGATAAATTAAAAGGGTTGCTTATGTTGGTGACATTGTCATTTAGCACGTCAGACAGCTTTTTAATTTTTGCTGAGCGATGCGGTGGTTTACCACTAAGGGTCAACTTGATTGGCGACCTGGCCCAGGTTCGCAGCTTGTAGAGCTTGTTTAGCTGTTGTTGGTCATTTCTGTGTCTGTAACTAGTGACGTTATTTATTTCTGTGGCCATCGCTTACTACACGCATACTCGTAAGTTGTTCACCGAGTTCTAATGTTTGTTCAGAAAACTGCTCTGTAATTAATGAATTTTCATAATCTGTATGCAAATAGTTACTAGTAATCAACGAAACGTCTAACAAAATCACTACTGCCGCCAACTTACTTGTAAATTCTGATTATTATTTTTAAACCTCGACGCAATAACGACGGGGTGTTATAAGTTCGATTCCACAGACAGACACACACACATGATCACACATCAAGTGTGTGTGTCTGTCTGTGGAATCGTAGCTCCCGAACGGATGAACCGATTTTGATTTTGTTTTTTTTTTTGTTTGAAAGGTGAATAAGTCGGGAGTGTTCATAGCTATGTTTGATGAAAATCGGTCTATGGCCGCCGCCACAAAATTTTCGGATTACATATTTATTTAACAACTCCCTCAATATGGGTATCAAATGAAAGGGCTTGACTAGTACGATAATGTATACTATATTAAAGGGAATGAGGAATACTGACTAACTAAATGAGACGAGTTAAGTGAATTGATTACTTGTAGGAACTAACGATTAACGAATTATTTTCTATTTAACTCTTAGACATTATGTGTCGGGATTTTCTTAATTTTTTAATTTAATTTTACTTGTTTCTTTTACTTTTCTACTCATTGGTGGCGCCTTACACCAGTTACTTGGGCGGAAATATAATTTGTTGGCATTTATCCCAGACGCAGGGAGCTGGTTTGATTGATATAGTGGACTGTATTTTGCGGGGGCTGAAAAGTACGTAGGTGGTCTGAGCTTGCAAATGCGACATGAACTAGGACGACGAACTTGAGAATATGGACAGAGGAGTATGTTCTTAGTAAGTTAATTAGTAAGGTATGTTTGATTGATATAGTATGTTGGTATTTGGCAACACTGCCCGAGTGACATGTCTAATCTTTGTTCCGTATTTTAAAATTAAATTTAATTAGTAATTATGTTATAATAAGGTGTAATAATGTATAAATACGTATCATAAATGCGTAAATACTCAGGAAAATTGTTATCCTGAAAATTGATAAAGTTTTCGGTAATACAACGACACCGGTAACCTAGAAACAACAGCTGACGTTCTAACTACGAACTTAAACGGATTATTCGGGGGAAGTATTGTCTACTTTTATTTAATAATAGCACACAATCGTCACTTTAACTCTCTAGCACATCCATGCCAATTTCTAGTATGTTTATTTTTGCTGAATCATTACCCTGCACTGGTTACAAATCTCTTTGTTGAGAACCGGTCATAAAACAACAAAGACAATAATTCCATTAAGTACTTTGTTTTTATTTTCAAATCGATCTTTTCAATACAAATTCATAAATATATCGTTTATGATCATTTATTGTGCATTATTAACTTTAATTAGGTAATTTCATAGGATAAGTTTAAATTTTCTTGTAAGCAACCTACCCACACAAGTAAAAGTAAATCCCTAAGACAATAAAACCATTGAAATTGAACACTCATTTCAATTTGACACATTAAATTGGATAAACTTTTAAAGCTATTATATACTAAACCTCATTCATTACAAAACTAAAGGCTCTTTCTTGTCATTTTTTTTTTTTTTTTTTTTTTTTCCCCTCTCTTTGCTAACTTTATTTTATTAGTCTATTCTATTAGTTCTCACCGTTTCTTTATTTCTAATTTTCAGTAACCCATCCTTAAACCATGCCTGTGATGACCCGTAAGGCTACTGCTCTGGATATGGAGTTAAAATTGAGAACGGCCTTCCAAGAACTTAAAGAATCAAACCTCCAAGTCCAACAACTGTTACAGGAGAGAGAGGAGAGTGAGGTGGAAGTCGATAAGATTAACGGCAAAAACTCCAGCTTAAAACGGGAGCTAGTAGACCTTCATCAGCAATACTTGGACGTTGTGGATGAACGGGATCAACTGAAGGTGGTCATGGATGGTTTCAGTAATTGTAGTGATTTATATGAGCAGGCTTTATTTAAAATTAGGGACTTAGAAGATAAGTTAATTCATGCCAATAGTTGTATAATAAAGTTACAGAAAGAAAGAGCATGTTCACAAGCTAAAGAAACAAACCTCTTATATAATGAATTATTAAACAATAATAATAATTTAAACCCCCCTTCCTTAATAACTATTGATCTGACAGAGGATTCATTAATGAAACAAAATTATTCAGTTAGCAAAAACAAATTAAAAAAATATGCTAAGTTGAATAGAATAATAAAAAAATGTAATCAATTTAGGAAACAACAAAAACGCTTTTCCAAATATATTCCACTGAGGAAAGAGCGTGTTGATTTAGTAAATAAGTTAAACAACTATCAAATAAAATTGGAAGACAGTGTAAAAATTTATCAAATTGATACTCAGCAATTACAGTCTGAAATACAGGTACTTCAGGATTCACTAAGTTCCCTTTCTAGTAGGTATATGATATCTCAGAACCAAATTAGGGAACATATTTTTGCAGCAAATGAGTTGGTAATGGGTCAATTTAGTTGTCAGACGGTTACCAACCATGACAATATCCAGCCTGAGGTAATGGAGGACCCATCCCAGGTTGAGAATTTGTCTCAGGACAGTTTACCGAACCGACAATCAAATAATTTTACACATGATAGTCTGCCTGAGAGTGGTAATTTTATTTCTCATAATAATCATGATTGTAATCTTTCAGTTATGTTCTCTGACAATATAGGTAAGGGGCTAGGTAAATTAATTAGTAATAACCTGAATTATTGTACTCAAAACAATTGTATGCCAGGGTCTACCTACAAACAGGTTATGGCATCTGCGACAAAAACCGTTTGTGATCCTAGTACCACCATAACTATATGTGTAGGCAATAGTTCTAAGATTAAAAAGGAAGATATCACTGACTGTGTATCCGAGTTGTTAAAGTTAAAATGTAGTAAAATCATATTGTGTGCTTTTCCCTATTTTGAAAATTTGGGTAATAGGAAAAACAATTATATACATATGTTAAATAACCATATTCATTTTCTAGTAGGTCACTATAGTGACAGACTTATATATCTGGATATCAACACTATTGTTGGTAAACTAAAGTCGACAGGGGGTAAGGTGTATCTACCTATTGTATGTAGACACAAAATAGCTCGGCTATTATCTTATAGTATTCACACAGACATAAATAGTATGTCTAAGTTTAGTTATATTATTAATACATCGACAATTAGTAATTCTACTAATGTTCAGGTGACTGGCACGAATGAATATAGCACTAGTGCTATAAATGTTTACACACATTGTACTGGAGAGGATCCATCCGTCCACCGTGGAAAATTCTCAATTAGGGTTTATTAGTGATAGGGTCTTGTTGTCAGAGGATGGCACGGGAGTCTCCGGCCTCACTCCATATATTAATTTAAACTAGAAAGTGAGACAACAGAAGGTACCATTAACAATATTATTGTTAATCCTACCAACACCAAGGTATCTTCTTGCACTCAACTAGTTAGTAAAAAAGGCCCTCAGCAGAACACCTTAAAATGATTCCACCAAAATATCCAAGGCATTTCTTCCAAATTATTAGAAATTGAATTGTTTTTAGAAAGTAGTAAGTTTGACATTATTTGTTTTACTGAACATTGGCTAAAGGATTACCAAATGCTTATTAATTATGAGAACTATATGGTGGGTAGCTGCTTTAACCGTAAAACTATGCTTCGTGGAGGTTCCCTAATATTAATAAAAAATAGTTTTAAATATAAGCAACGTAATGACATAGTAGGTCTCTCGGTTGAACATTGCGTCGAACTGTCCTGTGTTGAGCTAGATAAGCATGTAGTTGTGTGTGTGTACAGACCCCCAAACTATCAAAACTTTTCCTTATTCGAATCAATAATGGAAGATGTCCTGGCAAAACTTGCAGCCAAAAATAAGTCTACAATTATTTGTGGTGATTTCAATATCAATATTTTAGAAGAGAATCCAAATAGCAGTCGGTTATTAAATCTTTTTAAGTCATTTGACTTGACCAACACTTTTATAGAACCTACTAGAGTAACATCATCTTCTGCTACTTGTATAGATAATGTTTAATATTTCCCTACAGAACAAGTTAAGTGAAATGAGCCAAGAGGATATTAATATAAATCAATTGTATGACCGTTTCTTTTCATTAGTTCACACGGAATTCAACAAAACTTTTGAAAAGAAGACAAAGAGTATTTGCCCTAAATTTATATTTAGTGATTGGGCAACTAGAGGTATCAGAAAAACTAGGGAAAGGCTATTTGAGCTCTACAGCCTTAAGACTTTTATAAACACAGAATCTTTTAGCAAGTATGTTGCTAAGTATTCAAAGATTTTTAGAAATACTTGCAAGGTTGCTAAAGCCCTGCACATTAGCAACAAGATCAAAACAGCAGAAAATAAAATAAAGACCGTTTGGAAAGTCATAAAAAACGAGACGAACAGAAAGAAAATACGTAATAATAGCTATACATTAGATACAGAATGTGGTCCTAAAAGCTCTAATCAGGAAGTAGCTCAAGAATTTGTAAATTTCTTTACCGATATACCAATAAAAACTACGGAGGCCCTTAATTCCTCACCTGAAATCTCAATTGGCTTATTAAAGGCGAATGTATCTGGCTGCCTGGCTGAATTTAAATTTAAACACATTAACCCTATGACAGTTATTAAAGCTTTCCGGCAAATTAAAATAAAACTGACCGAAGATCTATGGGGAATGTCTATCAAAGTTTGTACATCTATACTTGAGACCATAGCCCCGTACTTAGCTTTAATTTTTAATTCATGTGTAGACCAAGGAGTGTTCCCTGATTTAATGAAATACAGTAAAGTCATACCTCTTTTCAAATCCGGGGACAGTAAAGATGCCAATAATTATAGACCTGTATCCGTGTTACCAGTTTTTAGCAAGGTTTTTGAAAAAGTAATGCTTAATCAAATGCTCTATCATTTTAACACCAACAGAATCTTACATGATCAACAGTATGGTTTCACCAAGGGACGTTGTACAACTGACGCCGGTGTAACCTTATTAAAGCACGTTTTTGCTGCGTGGGAAGAGTCCCAAGACGCAATAGGAATTTTCTGTGACCTCTCCAAATCTTTTGACTGCGTAAATCACGACACATTACTTTTGAAACTGGAGCATTACGGACTAGGTAAACTTGCACTTAGCCTGGTAAAATCTTATTTGAGTGATAGAAAACAACATGTTCAAATAAATGGTGTCAATTCACAGGGTTTGAAAGTAAAAATGGGGGTTCCGCAAGGCTCAATATTGGGTCCTTTCCTTTTTCTAGTCTATATAAATGATCTACCCTATTTATTGAAAAACCAACCACAAAATATGGTGCTATTTGCTGATGACACTTCCCTAATTTTTAAGATAAATAGACGGGCCCAAAATCTAGATGAAGTGAATAATGCCCTACTTCAGGTCCAAAATTGGTTCACAGCAAACAATTTGGTATTGAATGAAAAGAAAACTAAATGCATAAGATTTTCATTACCGAATGTTAAAAGTAGTGATTGTGAGATAATATTGATTAAAGAGAAACTCGAATTCGTAGATAAAACTGTTTTCCTGGGGCTTACGCTCGATTCAAGGCTACAATGGGGTTCTCATTTAACATCGCTTGCGGGGCGCTTAAGTTCAGCAGCATATGCCATTAGAAAAATCCGTCAATTCACTGATGTAGATACCGCTAGACTGGTCTATTTTAGTTACTTCCATAGTATAATGTCTTACGGTATTTTGCTATGGGGACGGGCTGCTGATGTTGAGTCTATATTTATTTTGCAGAAAAGAGCCATCAGAGCCATATATAATCTTCGTAGGCGCGATTCTCTAAGGGAACTATTTAAGGATATTGGCATCATGACGGTTCATTGCCAATACATCTACGAAAACATAATGTACGTCAGAAAAAATCTGCATCTTTTTGGTAAAAGAGGTGACAGACACAATTACAGTACTTGAAATAGGGACCAACTAGTTCAGCCAGGCTTTAGACTCGCTAAAGTAGACTCATCTTTCATGGGGTACTGTTTGAGATGCTATAATAAAATTCCACAAAGTATTCTTGAACTGAATGAGACGAAATTTAAATCATGCGTTAAACGCACACTATGTAAACAAGCATATTACAAGTTGAGCGATTATATCGCTGATAAAAATGCTTGGCTTAATGGTGGTCCTGCTCCACATGGACAGGGGCGCAAAAATTGATTGCATTAAATGGTATTGTTGGAGCTGCTGAAGATTGTACAAACTTATCTTTGCATTGTATAGATTCAATGTTAGTATTATATAATCGCATAGCCTATATTGTGTGAGTACTATGTACTAGTAAGCTATCATTCACTGGAAACCTACGGCAGTTCTTGACTTGAATGTGCCCTGGCGGTTGAGAGTATGTCATGCTCTCTCAAATGTCTCGCTGATGGTGGCGCGTGTGTCGGACCATTTAGTTTCCTTCAAAATGGTTGAGCTGAATGGTGCTGATCCATGCGTCATGTTCGTGAACGGGCGCTGTCAGTTGTGACTGGTCATCTCTTAGTCGCCATGGTTTATTTGAATTATTTTGTTTTTGAGTTGTGTTTTATTTTTGTTTTGCTATGGACACTTTTAACGTGCACATCTTGCTACATTGTTCTCACATAATATACCATCTCAACATGAATGATGTAACCAAGATTTTGTAACAATATTTTGTAACAATATTTTGATTTAAAAGAGTGTCCATGGAGTTTCTTGCCCGTTCTTCTCCATAGAGATCTACGCTAGGGAATGGGCAACTACAATACTTTCACAGATTTTATGTCTTGTGACTGGGACTGTAGCTACTTTAAATGTTCATTTTTGTTTCGACAATTCAAAAGTGCCTGTAACTGGCCTACTTGAAATAAATGCTTTGATTTGATTTGATTTGATTTGAGTAAGGCTACTCTCGTTCAAGTGGACGATAGTCTTCAATTTTTCACACAGTCACCGTCGGTGGTGACAAGGACAGCGATAGTCCAGGTGTGCATGTGGGAAAAGGATGGGATACCATAGGATAGTGACGCAGTTTGCAAGTCATTTTTACTTCTACCCTACAGTGAAAAATATGTTTAAATACGAAATCCAACACTCATAGTTTCGGATTTGGCAATCCATGCCCACTTCAAAAATTAATCCTGTATATTTGTAATCTCCTTCAAATTCTCTTCATTTTGATACCCTACTCGATAGATTTGGTTGAAAAAAAAATACTACTCACAATTTAGCGCCAAAAATCCGCCCTTTTTTATTTTTTTTTCGTTAACACCCCTCTAAGGACACTTGGGTTTTTGAGAGATACCTTAATCGTCGAAATCGATCCAGCCATTTGGAAGATACGAGGTGACAAAGAAATCTGGTTTTATTTCCTTAAATCACACAGCTACTTTTTGATATTTAGTTCGTACCTCTCAGGAAGACTGTTCCAGGTCAAAGAAGGTGAAACTACATCAATTTTTTTTGAAATACAAGCGGGTGTACCGCAGGGGTCAGTGTTGGGCCCTATACTATACACTATTTTCACAGCTGACCTCCCATGCTCGAATACCGTAACCACAGCTACATTCGCTGATGATACCGCTATTTTGGTGAGTCACAAGGACCCAGTAATAGCCTCCAAAATCCTACAAGAAGGCCTAGACGAGACAACCAAATGGCTTGGAAACTGGCAGATTAAAGCTAGTACCTCAAAATCAGTGCAGGTTACTTATACCCTACGCAAAGGCAATTGCCCCTCGGTGAAACTAGAAAACGCCACCCTTCCTCACCAGAACTCTGTCAGATACCTTGGTCTTCATCTTGATAGGCGTATGACATGGAATGAGCACATCAAGAAGAAACGAGATGAACTGAATATTAAATACAAAAGCTTCCTGTGGTTGCTGGGTCGAAACAGCAAACTGTCAGTAGACAATAAATTACTAGTGTACAAGTCGATCCTGAAGCCTGTATGGATGTATGGCCTTCAGCTGTGGGGTAGTGCTTGTAACTCCTCCATCATACGAATCCAAAGAATGCAGAACATAATCCTCCGAACAATCAGTAATGTCCCCTGGTATGTGACTAATGCTGAAATACACGAACACCTGGAAATGCTCACAGTGAGAGAAGAAATTACCAACGTCAAGACTCGATACAGGAAACGGCTAGAAGCCCACCCCAATACTGTTGCTACACACACATGGTAAACAGTAAATTCATGCGGACTAATCTTTATTTTGTTCAAATCTTCATTGTATTAATAATGTTACAGTTAAAATAGCGCCACAGTCTATGAAATATGAAAGGTAATTTATGAATTTATAGTAGGCAAGTAAAGATTAAAATTACAAAGTATAGTTTTCAGTAGAACGTTATTTATGCTGGTAGAAAAGTATTACAGCAATAAACAATTGTAATAAACTACTGCACTCCAGTATAAAAGGTTTATTACGTTGTTACAAAATGTTAGGGTTTCAAACAACTAGTATGCATAATAATATTTTACTTTAGTTTAGTACTTTATAACAGACATTGCTATCTAATGCAAACGACGAATTGTGCGTCCGACCTCGACAAGCGCCAAAACGAAATAGGACGTTTTAAAAAATGGTCGCCCGCCATTACGGCACACTGACAGCTTTACCACAGACAATCACACAAATTTAACCGTCAGTGTTGCTAGCACATTTAGGTCCATGTTCACCGAAAAGATAACAGCCTGATTAGCTAAAAACAGCTGTCACTGTGACATATTACCATACAAAAATGTGCTTTAAACAGCTGTTTTAGCTAATCAGGCTGTTATCTTTTCGGTGAACATGGACCTTAGTCGATTGTAATAATCGATTACAAAAATAAATTAAAATCTTATTCGCGATAATTTGCAATAAATCGTATTAAATAATTATTATTCACATCGAAACCTTACACAATCATGTTTATTTTTTCGAAGATTTCAGTATCTCATTCGGTCGTTTCGTCATTTTTAATCGGAGAAAAGTAGTCGGGAAGTTAGTAGTTTAGGCAGTAAATTTTAATATATTGAGTAAGGACAATTCTTTTTTTTTGTCGGAGCTTTTATTACTACCCTATTTTAAGTGGCATAAATATAGTAACCTTAATGATAGCTATATAGGGTGACTGGTAATTAGTGTACGATACTTAAACACGTGATTGTGTTCATGATAACAAACAACTTTTACTATGGGACCAAACCTGAAACGCGAAAAAAAGCAGCTTTTCAGTACATTTATGTTCGTCTAACTAAAGTACAGAAGTATTCTATTCGGAAGTTTAGTTTTGTTATTCGAAGATCCAATTTTTTTAGGAGAAAATATACTTTGAACATGCTCTTATTTGTTTGTTAAATTTGATATTTTTGTTCGTTTATGTTTTGGGTGGGTTTGGACCGGTCAATGTGGCGACACTTGGGGGAGGCCTATGTCCAGCAGTGGGCGTCTTTCGGCTGAGATGATGATGATGATGTTTTGGGTTTTTTGTAGGTAATTCATTATAACGCTGGTTAATTAGAAAAATAGTCGGCCACAGATCGCTGGAGATTAATTTGTTTTTCGGAACCATTATTATTTCCCCTTAAAATACTCCATAGCAGCAGCGGCTGGACAGCACGATGAACTAAGAAGATGGAAAGGCACAAGAGTATTGACACAAGTTGCATCCCATAATAAAGGCCTACCCATCTTCCATGGAAACAATGACATGCCGTCCGGTCTCTTGCCATCGCATCGTAGCGTGCCAGCCCTACAAGGGTAGAACCCGTATAGCTGGAACGCTGAAGGCGAAAAGAGATCGACGGATGATGTCATTTAAGTTCGCGTCCCGTGCGACTCGCATCCAACGGTTTCCAGCAACCTTCACCAGGTCATCGGTCCACCTAGTGGGAGGTCTTCTAACGCATCGTCTTCCCGCGGCTTCGCTCGCGTGAAAATTATATACATTAAGTATTCCTTCCTCCTCCAGAACCACTGTATCCAATGGTGAAAATAACATGAAGATCGGTGTTGTAGTTTTTGAGATTATCGCGAACAGACAGACAGACACATGCGGCGGAGAACTTTGTTTTATAATATGTAGTGATTTATAATGTGTTTTTTAATGTTTTCTGATCGTGAAAGTTTAAAAAAGTCAATGAAGTACTTAAAAGTTTTCGCGTAAACCTAAATTTGCCCATTTGATCTTTTTATCGTGTAGACTCAGGATCTTGATTTAGGCTTTAAACAAAAATAAATAAATAAAAGAGTCCATGAACGACTTTGACTTTGAAAAATTCATTCATCGACTCTTCTGCACTTTTTTATATATTTTTATTTATTACTAGCTGACCCGCGCAACTTCGTCTGCGTAAGATGAACCAATAGTTCCTAAAATTAGCGCGTTCAACCAACCAAACAAACAAACTGCAGCTTTATAATATTAGTACAGATTCAAGCAAGTAATAATTTATTTTTTCACGAATAGTAGACATTAATCGCCAAAATATTATGCTTTTGTTTTTTCAATTATGGGTTCTTCCTTCGACTGTCTTACGTTTCTATCCTTGGGCACTCGACGATTTCATACTCCAGCTAAGTCGAAAGTCTTCATCAAGTGGCATGGCATGAGCCGCGACACGTTAAAGCAGCTTTAACGTGTCGCCGACCTCCCGCATCTGCCTTCCTTCTCCAAAGTCAGACCTATGATGTTAGTCATACTCCAAGCAGGTCAAAACAACACGTAAATGTAGATGCTGTAAACTCTTGAAAACCTTTTGCAAATGTTTTCGTTTCCTAGCCGAGCCGAGCCGATGAGACCTTCGATGACAGTAATACTCCAGCTATTACTAAAGTTCTCATCAAGGTGCGTTAAGTGAGCCCAATGACGATATAGCTGATGTAAACTGTTGAGGATCTCTTGCAACTGCCTTCAATCTCCATCGTTAGACCATCGATGACAGTCATACTCCAGCTAGGTTTAAAAGTTCTCATCAAGGTGTACGAAATGAACCTTAAACACGATAGAGCAGATTTGAAGTGTTGCGGACCTCTGTGACTGCCTTTCGTGTCCATCGTTAGACCTTCGATGATACTCATACTCCAGCTAGGTCTCAAGTTTATATCAAGGTGCATGAAATGAGCCGACACACGATATAGCTGCTGTAAACTGTTTCGGACGTCTTGTGACTGTTTACGTCTCCATCGCTAGACCTTCGATCACAGTTAAACTTCAGCCAGGTCTAAAGTTGACAAAAAGGTTTATGAAATAAGCCCCAACACGATCTTCTTCTTTATCGTGTGGTTAGTGCCTAACCTGGTGTGAGAGTTTTTATGCCGCCCAAGGTAATCAGTCTTGGCTTTACATGCCGTCGATCAAATATCTCTCAGGCATGCTGGTTTCCTCACGATGTTTCAGCATGCGATGATCATACAATACGCACATGAATCTGAAAAATCAGAAGTGCGTGACTTTGATTTGAACACGACTATTTTCAATATAAAATGAGACAAACTTTGCGATGCACGCTTTTCAATACAAAATAATCATGAAAATCGGACTTCTCTGGAAAAAGTTATGCGTCATAATCATCATCATCCATAGTCCGACTTCACCGACTGCTGGGTACAGGCCTCTCTTTGTTTGTGCCAAGCTCCACGCTCGTGTGCCAGTCTCATCCAGGATATCCCCGTAATGGCAACAATATAGAAGAAAGAAAGAAAGAAAAAATATTTATTCGTCGCAAAGTCATGACGTGCATACAATATTAATAAGGTAAACATAGAACGCATTAATACAAACACAAACATTTAACCTAAAACCGAAAATTAACACAACAACATTAGCATAATTATTGTAAGACTAAACAGACAAAAAATAAAAAATTGCACGCCGTGAGTGCGACAAATAGGTTACCACTCAGCATGATGCTGTGCTATGGGGAACCCACAGAACAGCGCTGGTTTTCAGTGGTCAGCTGTGAAAAACGTACATATCGTCTGCTTATCTCACCTCTGGACGACCAAAACTTCTGTTTCGATTTCTAGAACGCCACTTGGTCACAGCTTTACTCCACCTGTAATCACCGCATCCTGCTAGGTGACCTGCCCTACTCCATTTGAATTATCATCATTCATCATTATTTCAGCCGAAAGACGTCTAATGCTGGACATGTGTAGCCACATTGACCGGTCTCGTGCGACTCACATCCAGGGGATTCTTACAACTTTCATCACGTCATTCAAGTATTGCTCAGCCATAATATAGTTACCTATACATAAAGAAAAACAGGCGTTGGATTGAAAACCTCTTCCAAAAAACCATACTTGAGACATCTGAAACGGGCGAATGTCAGTATCATTCTTTCACGGAAAATTATAACACCGTGATTCAGAAAATTGAGTCAAATGAACAACGCCATTAACTATAGAGCACGAAGTTAAACTGCTAGAACATAATAAAATGCATGGAAAGCGGTCGAACAGATACTCTACCGGCTATGCAGATTTTTAAAGCAGGGTCATGTTGACTATTCTCTTCTTCTGTAAATTGTGAATTTTATTCATTAGTACCATTTTGATTCAATAGATGCCACTGCATGTATCCTTAGATCATGATGATAAGTTCTCCTTAAAAACTTTAAAGTCACAATATATCTTTTGATGGAGAGCACCGATTACAAAGAAACAAAAATGAAAACCTTGTCTAAGTTACGCATAATATCAATTTGTGCATTGAATCGAACCACATTGGTTTTATAATTTACACATGATGCTATAACAAAAGGGCTACGTAGAGACACACAGACATAGACGAAAATTTATGAAATAGTAGAAAAAGGGTTCCGTGTGTGAACCTTTAACAGCTTAAGTGCCATATTTACAGATTTATTATTTGAAATAAGTGATTCCCAAACTGTCGTTTAAGTGTTAAAAAAAGTATTTGTTTAAACAATGATTTGGAAATCTTAAAGCTTTAAAAAAAAACAAAATACTTTGGTACAAAAAGTGAAAACCGTGTGGGTTTTGAACGTGCGAACCAACCAAAGTTACTATCGGAAATCTTACAGCATTAAACAAAATCAAAATGTATTGCATGTCTTTACTGAGGCTTGATCTTGCGACTCATTGCTCGAAAGGCGGCAGCCGTCACCGATGGGCTATTTGTTCTAATGACAATTGGTTAAAAATAGTTATTCTATTACAGTGCATGTTATGACGGTTGTCAGTTGTCAAACAGTTGACAAATATAAACGAAATACATATTGCTCACCCCCGTAAGTAATTAGCGTGATAATATATAGCCTATGTCCTTCCCTAGGTTGAAATACATCTCCGTGCCAATTTTCATTACGATCCGATCAGCCGTTTTGTCGTGAAAAGGTAGCAGACAGACAGACAAACAGAGTTACTTTCGCATTTATATTATGGTATTATGGTATGGATTATCACATGTTTCCTTTGCCATCACAGATAATAAATCTAATGCGACAAAGTAACATAATGATATGCTTAAAAATAACTTAAATTGGAGGGTTGTATTGATGATTTTGATGGTTATAATTCTGTAACTACATACGTCTTACAGTCGCGAACAATATTTAAATATACAACATAGAACCTAGCACTGCCCTGCAAATTGCAAAAAACGTAAGAAAATTTGAATTTTGCTGGCCACCCTGACGTTTTCACCTTAATCCCCTATTTCCTTTTCTAGAAGTGAAACTTTTAATTTATATCGTCACGTCTACTGTAGAAAAGCATCACAGGCATCAAAACTACTTCAAATTACATCATCAAACGGTCGGAAACGGATACTGTAGCTGTATGCTTGCGCAACAATCAAAACCTGAACCATCGCAACCTTTGCGCCTTAGTAGAACAACCGGTTCAGTATAGGTACAGTCAACCAAAAAGTTGGATATGCAGGTGCTAGCTTGCATACAACTTTTTTCTACTGTTAAATACGAAAAAAAAAACCAAAACCGTTCAGTAGTTTCTGCGTGAAAAATAACAAAAATCGATCCACACACAACTTTCGCATTTATAATAATAGTGGTAGCTAGCATGTATACCTAACTCTTTTGTTGACTGTACTTTTAATTGATTACGCGTAACCAGGACTTAAACCCGGTTTTAATACACGTGCACATACCTAACCACGACGTCATGCTCGTCGATTACATAATTAAACAAAAATAAAATTAAAACATTATATTTCATTATAATTAAAAATTGAAACAAATTTTGAGTTTCCCATATAAAACTTTTTTTGTCGAAATACACGTCCGCTGTGCGTACCAATCAGGTATCTACTTCTAATTTGAGCAAAGTACCTTGCATCAAAGAAGGTTTATATTATTATGTTGTCTTACCGTCACAAGCCATCGCCAACCATTCTTGTGAAATGGGTTTGAACTTTTTGGCCGGATTTTCTTCCGCCATTTTGATTTGTTTTTGTCTGATCGAGTCAATGTTGTGCTGAAGATACTATCAGTTAAGGGATTTTAGCTTTAATAGGTCATATCTCGTAAACGTGACACTTAAGAACGTTTTTTTTATACAAAACTTGTTTGTCCGATCAAATCCAAGTTGTATTGAAAATGCTATCAATAAATGGACTCAAATCTTGATAGCTCATGTCTCAAAAACGTGACATTTTAGAACATTTTGCCTCATAAAAAACTTGTTTGTATTGATACCAGCTAATGATTAATATAGGTCTTATGCGTGGCTGCTACTTTGAAAAAATGGCGGAAGAAAATCCGGCCATGCTTCATACAAAAATGCTCAAAGCCCTTTATCTGTTCGCACATTCGGCAAAGGCGGCCTTATAGATACTTTACATTTTATACATATCAAGCTTGCAAATCGATATTTTGTGGTTCTTTTAGCAGATAACATATATTATACGAGACGATAGATAACACTGTTTTCTACGATTATCTACATAATAGTAGATAAAAGTGGAATAGAAAACGGTGGGAGATAGGGTGACCATATTATGGTAGCAAACTATTGCTGGTAATTGATTGTCCAAACTGAAATCTATCTATACTAATATTACGAAGATGAAAGATTTGTATTTTTCTGTTTGTAAAGATAATCGTAAACAACTGAACCGATATCAACAATATTTTTTTACCATTAGAATGCTATATTATCCCTGAGTAACATAGGCGTCCCTGCTAAGCCGGTACAGACCTCTAGTCACTTAATAAAACTACAGCAAAAAAAAATTTGTGCAATACAGCTATTTTTCTTTAAATCCATTTTTATTTTTACTTTCTTAAAAAAAATGACCTCGGTTTTGTAATCACGATCAATAGATATTTATTTCAAGGAGATCATTCATGTATGTATTTTTAACGACCTTTAATAATAATTTACACAATATTTTACAGCACTCGCGTAACGCAATGTTGTTTACTATAGCGTCAAAGTTGTAAACTATTTGGGTTCGGAGATAAATATACAGAATATTTTTTTTCAAGTGGGTTTGGATTGCCAAATCCCAAAACTATGAGGAGTAGGGAAAATTTATCAAAGGAGTCCCGAGCCTGACTTTGATGAAAACTAAAACTGCATCAACATAAATTAAAAAAAAAATGTTATTCCAAGCAAGAAATCAAACCTCTTGATTTTGTAAAAAAACACAAGCTGTATGTTGTACACCATTCGATAGTATCCTTGAAATGAATCAAATTCTGGGAAGCAATGACTTAATAAAAATTAAAGGAAAGAGTTCAATTTTGATAAAATACTTAACGGGCAAAAATTTGTATTAGGGTCTTAAAAATTATGTCGTTGCATATCTTTGTTCCTGAATTCATTACAACGTACAACAAAGTTTTTCTACTCCTGCCACCCATTTAAATAAAATATAATTCATTCGTTAATTTTACGTAAAGTTGCTAAATTTATTGTACAAAATGCTTGGTTGACGGCTTCGTGATGAGTTTGTTTACACCCTGTATTAAGTATGAAGTAGGAAGTAGTATTTATTTGCTAAATTTGTGCTTGCTAACTCTACTGGCTACTACAGACAATTAAAAACTATAAATATATACGAAACTTCTATTGACAAGGTCTAAATTAATTGAATATGCAAAATACGCAGACGTCACAGGCCTTTTTATTTTTTGTACATACATAAACTATAAATTTATACGAAAATTCTATTGACAAGGTCTAAATTAATTGAATATGCAAAATAAGCAGACGTCACAGGCCTTTAATTTTTCATTGGGTTACAAGTTCACGACCATTGGCAGTTTAACATGTAAATTAACTTTGAGTTGAAAAAAAACTTTACTTTCGTTTTATTATGTGCCAGTATTCTATTATTCGAGTATATTCTATTATGATATATTTATGCCGAATTTGGATGTTCCGATTTTCAAAAGTCCGAATTTCATAATGTCTAAGAATTACAATGTCTATTATTAAAAATAACGAAATGTATTTTATTGAAAGTCATAAAATAATGTGATTTGTTAATTTTACGATTTTCATACGTTCGAAGAATCAAATGCTCGAAGGGTTTCGGACTCTTGAAAATCGGGACATCTAAATTCCGCATAAAATATTTCGGAGTATTTAGGTGTTCCCGTGAAAAGGTAACAATCAAACAAACAAACTTACTTTCACATTTATAACAATATCAAATAGGGAGATATCAATAACATAGATAATATTAAAAAAAAAAACATAAATAAAAGAGTCACTATTTGTTCGTCTTCTCACAGAACCACTCACGACATACCTCTACCCATCTCGAGGCACATAAATCACTCATTATATTTTCTCTATGTTACATCCTCTCCTCAATGCTGATGCCATAGCCTGAGAATGGCTTTAATATAACATCGATACTGGTCTGTAGCTTGGTGACATCAGCTTTGATCCTGTAGCGTCGCACCAGGTGGGTAAGGGTCGTCTTCATCGACATCAAGGAGTACGTTTTACCTTGAACACACACAATTGTTAAATGAGCCTCGAGATCACCTAGTCGATTTTGAATTTGTATCGATAAATTGTAGTGACAAATCATTGTCATTATCAATCAAGTCATCGTATGCTTGCTCTTTCCCAATTATGTTGGGGTCGGCTTCCAGTCTAACCGGATGCAGCTGATAACCAGTATTTAGCATGGAGCCACTTAGATTTTACCTCTACAACCCAGTTAGTACTGTATAATACGATACCACTTGGTAGGACTGGCTGTCAGACTTTTGAGTCACTGATGACCTGTAATGACTGACTTTTCGAGGCACGGAAGGAACAAACTCGTTATTTAATGGGTAGTCACCCATCCACCGGTTAACCTAGGCAAGCGCGGCATAACCTGAAGATCGACTAAAGTGGCTGTTATTAGTTAGCCACGAATTCCTGCCACGAGGAAGGATGAACCACCGCCGCCGCCGCTCGCCGTTGTACATAAGCCATATATTTTAACTAGTTTTTGCGTGGTGCGTGAGCTGCGCGCAGCTTGCGTTTTAGGTTTCGTGTTTTTGAGAAGTATTCACCCTCATAAAAATTTGAAAATTCAGTGGAATCGTTAAAAGATTTTTAAAATCCATTAAGCACTTTAAAGATTTAGAAACCCCTCAAGAACCCCCAAAACATTTTAAAAACGAATTCAATGAAACATGGGAATTTAAATAAAAACAAAATTCTCAGACATTTTCTTATTAAAAAAAATATTAAACCTAAAGTTTGCTCGTCACCGCCCTACCACCGGAAGCTATCGTGACCTTATCCCCACGTTATGGCGGTCGCCGGCTCGCTTCGCACACCACCTCCACCCTTACCACCGCGGTTAGGTTTTGACGCCTATTTTTATATTTGTTCAAACACCTAATGGCTATCCCTAACCGTTAAGAAGCTACAGCCCTTTCGTTTTAGGGGAAGATGGGGAAGGGAGGGTAAGGTATACAAATTTCAACGCCCCTCAGCAATAAAGTATAGTCAAATCAAAAAGCCTCTACGTGTCCTAATTTCCGAGATACGATGGGGAGAGGAGTGAAGGGGAGGAGAGGGGGGAGTTTTGAAAAATAATTTGTCTGCCTCGGGGCCCCTTAGTATGAATCTGAAAAAAAAATGTTCCAATTCCCTTAACTTCCGAGATCGGCCTAAAGGGGGGGAGAAGGGGGGCAAGGGGGGCGACTTTGATAATGGCTGTTTTCTTTTCCGAGTTACGTTTCACCCACTCAACCTTCGTTGCGCTACGGAGGTCACCGGCTCGCTCTACTCGCCACCTCCCCACTTCGCTCCACTGAGGACCTACCTACCACCGGAAAGCTATCTTGACCCTATCCCTACGCTACGGGGGTCGCCGCCCTTACCACCACCGGACAGGTTTCGACGCCTACTATAATATTTCTTCAAACACCCAATGGCTATCCCTAACCGTTATATATACGATGGGTATAGAAATTTCAACGCCCCTCAATAATAAAGTGTAGTCAAATCAAAAGGCCTCTACGTGTCCTAGTTTCCGAGATACGATGGGGGGAGGAGTGAAGAGGGGGAGAGGGGGGAGTTTTAAAAAATGAGTTTGACAAACTGATTGCCCCTTGAAACGAATCTGAAAAAAAAATGATCCAAATCTCTTAACTTCCGAGATCCGCCTAAAGTGGGGGAGAATGGGGGCAAGGGGACCAACTTTGAAAAATGGTTTTTACTTTTCCAAGCCTCGGGACTATACAAATCCGAAAAATATCAGAGCACTCATCTCTCTGTTTCCGAGATACGATAGGGAGGGGGAGGAAGGGGGGTGAAAAGGGGAGGTTTGGCACTTTTCCCATACTCGCGGGAGTTACTTGTTTACGAATCTGTTAAAATATACCCACCTTCCCCTTCACCATCTAGGAGAACAATTATGTCAGTGAGTCAGTCAGTGGTAATCGAGCTTTATACAGGGTGACTGGCTCGGGACCCGCCATAGCCAATTCGCATATAGAGGAGGTCATTTGCTAATTACTGAACCTTACTTTCCATAACCGAAGTTTTATAGTCTAGGAGATATGTAAATTTTTATACTTTATTGAAATTTTTCCAAAATTTGCCCTTCAAGCATTCATAACTTTTTTTTTGCTTGATTTTTGTGGTTTTTTTTACTATTTGTTGGTAGTCATAAACATTGGTGATTAAAATACCTCGGAACTTCCCTCAAACTAGGGTAAAAAAATAAGATAGTACGCTATTTAAAGAAAATAATGAGAAATCAAAATCATTACGATCAAATTCAACCTCAAATAAATAAAAAAGCTACGGAGCTTGAAGGTCAAATTTTGGAAAAATTTCAATAAAGTATAAAAATTGACATATCTCCTAAACTACAAAACTTCGGTTAGGGAAAGTAAGGTTCAGTAATTAGCAAATGACCTCCTCTTTATGCGAATTTGCTATGGCGGGTCCCGAGCCAGTCACCCTGTATAGCATGATTTTGTGTATACTTTTCTTTATAATTTTTGTGTGCACTAAAGAATAAGAATGAGGTTTATTTATATGTGCAGGAGATTAATTATTTTGACAAGGCAGTTTCGTTTTTCACAATCTGAGGTTGAGACTACTTGCGACATACCGATACAATTTCGTTTTCCCAAACTGAAGGCAGCAAACGCGCTGGGGTTATCAGGCAGTCTACCAGGCTCCATCCAACGCTCAGGGTGGAACTCGTGCGCATCTGGGCCCCAGATCGGATGCTTGTGAAGACCGAACAAAAATAAGACGCAGGTCCGACCGGCCGATAGGGTATAGTTCTCTGAAAAGTGAAAAATTGGAAAAGATTAAAATGGAAGTTCTTCAGAGGGCTTAGAATGGCCGCTTTAGCAGAACATAATATGAATCACGTTAAAAATTCTTAAATTCTAGAAATGGACTTTATAGTACTAACAATACATACCGAGTTTCCTCCGTGCCTTGGAAAGCACGATAAGCTGTTGGTCCCGGCTGTCATTTGTCCATCATTGGCAGTCGTTACAGGTAGTCAGTGGCCCAAAAAGTCTGACAACCAGTCTTACCAAGTGGTATCGTATTACCCAGTATTAACTGGGTTGTGGAGGTCAGATAAGCAGTCGCTCCATGTAAAATACTGGTATTCAGCTGCACCCAGTTAGACTGGAAGCCGACCCCAACATAGTTGGGAAATGGCTAGGCAGATGATGATAGTCATAACAATAAAATCCATTTTAAGAATTAGGTCTCGTGCGTCTTGCATCCATCGGGAGCGGTTAGTGTGGCGACACTTAAGGGAGGCCTATACAGGGTGTAAACAACCTCATCACGAAACCGTCAACCAAGCAATCTGTCCATCAAACTATATAACATAACGCAAAAAAAAAATCCTGGTTTTTTTTTTGTGTGTAAAACCATATTTTGTGGTAGAACTCAATGTAACGCACTGAAAACATTGTGCTGATGGATGGATTAAAAAGTGCGGGGGTTGTGGAGGTGTCTAAAGTAAAAACTTGTATTTGAAAAAAAATGTCAAGTAATTGAAACTTTGACCCCTGACATCTTCGGTTTCCAGGTATGGTGTAGAACAAAAACATCATAACGACGGGGAGAACAACTTCTTGTCGGTTTCTATAAGAGTTTTACACCATAAATACATCAATTAATATAAGTTATGGAATCAGGCGTTACTTTGCGGAAATCCATGACATTAAATGCTATGAAAAATATTTAGTTTTAATACCGCAAGATAAATATCCAGGTCTGAAAGCAGGACACAAATCCCACCGTCATGCATATGCACATGCATATGCATGACGGTGGGATTCTCAGGAGGATCCTCAGGAGTTGTTGACTCGTCGAGCGTTGGCATTCGAGCTCGAACGCTCGACGAGTCAACAAGTGAGGTTTGGTTGCATGGCATGCTAATTATTTCTCACTTGTTTTGTATGCATATGCATGAGGGCGGGAGGGTGGGCCCATATGTGCATGTGCATATGCATGACGGTGGGATTTGTGTCCTGCTTTCAGACCTGGATATTTATCTTGCGGTATTAAAACTAAATATTTTTCATAGCATTTTTTTTTACAGCAATCAATGTCTTTCAGCTGAAATGATGATGATTATAGGGAAAGTTAAGTATTTAGTATACTAACCTAGGCCTTAAAACATCATCATCATCATCATTTGCCTAGCCTTTCCCAACTATGCTGGAGTTGGCTTTCGGATGATGTTGCATATCTGAGGTTACTAGCGGATTATTATTAACGTTACTAGATTATTAGCGGTATTGTCCAAGATTACGAACTTACTAAGTTTTAAATCTCTATCGAGTTTCCTTGCCAGGAGAGGCACGATCGTGAAGATCCTCATGCTCTCCTTTAGAACAGCCTCCAAGTACACCAGTTTCGGTAAGTCCGTCTTTTCCACGTCTTTGTCGCCTCCCATGACCTCTTGTATTCTGTTATGAAGATGAGTGATAACTATTCCATAAATTGTTTTTTTATTATTACACACAATTTTACTTGTGATTTCTGTTTTTATAACTACCTCAGAGTAGGTGGTGAAAGGTGTTTCCTATCCACCTACTATAGAGAAAGGCTAAAGCAAACTCAGAGACAGTTTCTTTTAAAGTTCTGACAATGGTGATCTCGATCAGGGTAATAAATGAGGACAATGCAGATTAATGTTAAAGATGGACTTTAGGGAGAACAGACACATAGATTTGAGAGGAACTATCCAGTTAGTGCACACATTCGAACGTTATCGTAACTGCAACAATATAAAAAAAGCTTTACAAAGTAACTTTTCATGTAATTGTATTTATTTTCATCACCAATGTTTAAGTGAACAACAAGTAAAATTAAATTTAAAAAACCCCCGACGCAATGTACTAAAAGTTAAATAGAAAATAATTCGTTAATTCGCCATTTTGTGGTGGCGGCCATCTTGTATTTTTAACCGACTTCCAAAAAGGAGGAGGTTCTCTATTCGACTGTATGTATTTTTTTTTTTTATGTATGTTCACCGATTACTCGAAGACGCCTAAACCGATTTGAAAAATTCTTTTTTTGTTTGAAAGGGTATACTTCCAAGTTGGTCCCATAGTCGCCAAGTCGGGATCTGATGATGGAATCTTGGCGAAATCGAGGGAACTCTTCAAATTTTATAGGATAACGTACAGCAATTTTGGTATTTTCTACAACAAGTGAAGCATTTGCGTTTGATAAGAACCATTCTACCATCAGATCTGATGATGGAGCCAAGAGTCACGGAACTCCATAATGAGACAATGTATCCTAGTCGTGTTTGGGCTTGTTGTAATTGTAACGGTATGCACTTTCCATGTGAACCACTAAAAAGGGAAAAAAAAAACTTTTTTGCAAAAAATAAAACCGACTTCAAAAAGAAAAAGTGAAAAATAACTTTAGCTTCTGAAGTCGGTGACAAAAAAATTAAATCAATCATACAAACGTCACCGACTTCAGAAGCTAAAGTTATTTTTCACTTTTTCTTTTTGAAGTCGGTTTTATTTTTTGCAAAAAAGTTTTTAATTTATCATAGTGTATAGTATTCTACTAGTCAAGCCCTTTCATTTGATATCCATAATGAGGAAGTTGTTGAACAAAAACATAACTGATTTTTATAAAACCTAGCTAAGAACACTCCCGACTAATTCTCCTTTCAAGCAAAAAAAAAAAACAATTTCGAAATCGGTTCATCTGTTTGGCCGCTACGATGCCACAGATAGACACACATACACACAGAGACACGTCAAACTCCCCGTCGTTTTCGCGTCGGGGGTTAAAAAGGCATCAACCAATATTTCATTGTCAATATGTCATTGTAATGATATCATTGTCAACATATATTGAGTAATGTTGGAGCAGCTTAATCCCATGCAAACATTGTAATCTTCAAAATAGTTTTACCCATTGTAAAAGGCTTGAGGCAGTTGTACTCACGGCGCTATTTTTATCGACAACTGCTAAATTTGAGTCATAATAAAGGTGTCGTGTTATAAAAAACGTACCAATATTTGAGCCCTTGGGGATTTCTACCTATCAAAATATCCGGAAGATCTTTTTCCTATGACACCAACACTCTGATTTCTTAGAGGTAAGTATAAATTGAGAAAATCTAAAGAAGTGTTCCGAATTCTGTAGTGGCACGGTCTCTTGATCAATGTTTCATGAAGGTCGTATCTGTGGTCGTAATCGCTTACCTAAACAAGTCAAGTGGGTACTTACTCAGCAAATACTTTTTCCTGAACTTCCGGATGGGAACCCAACAATATCAAGGTAAACAGAAGTACATTAGATGTTGTGTCATGACCGGCAGCTATCATAGTGTCCACATGCTCTCTGATTTCTTTGTCGGTAAGCGCTCCTTTCTCAATTGCCAGCTCTAGGAGTAGGTCCATGAAGGGTTTGAATTTGGCTCCTAAATAAAAGTTCCAAATTGGTATCACAAAATCTTGTTGATTGATATCAACAAGTGTGTGTCTGTGTGAACAATATTTACCTGTAATATTGATTTCAGCGCATTTACTTCCATTGAAATTGGATTTTCTGTTTTGTATTACCTAAAAACAAATTTTTACATTCACAACATAATCACCTTTGTATCATGTAAGACAACTCCGTTCGAAAGAGATGCCGCATCCCTTTTAAACCCATAAATTTTCCTTCTTCAGGAAAATGTATGGGTTTTAGTCAGTAAAAGTCTGACAATCCCTTCCGCTCCGCTCAGAGCGGGTGGAGTCATTTTTTCATTTTTTCATTACTAAATTTGAAATCGTGTAAATTGGTTTTTTAGTCAACCCCTGCGAAACCCTGAAAGACACGCAGTCTGGGATTCTGCACATTCTTGCACTGTTTTGGTGAGAGACAGATTAAAACTACTTGGGCAACAAGAGGTGGCGACTGAGTGATAACTGAGGTCAAAGCTAACAGAAATGAAAAGGAAAAACATAATGCTCTTACTGTCTTTAAATAATTTATTTGGAGTAAGAGCTAGAAGTGATGGTGATTTAGTTTTAGAGAGTTCTATTAGTTTCACTAGACAAATAAGACTAAAATGTACTGTCACATGACTAAGTAAACTCATGTGGTACTGTACACTTACCGTATTTGACATATTGTGGAATATCTTCAAATAAAAGTCCTGCTTCTTCTTCAGTTTGCTCCATGCGAAGAGAGAGTACTTGTGCCACCAGAACTTTGTGAACCGTTCCACTAGCGTTTTAAGGATCATTTCAAAAGCATGAAAGTATTCGGCGTTTAAATTTGAATCTGTGAAATCTATTCCTAGCAATGTCACTGTGAACAATATACAAAATAACACTTAATAAAATCAATGCCATGTATTTATTTCGGGTAATTGGTACAGAGATGGTTTTTCCTTCCTCTACCTCTATATTCTACGGTCGCATGGATATAAAACTAATATTCAATGACAAAATTGAAGTGAAAGCCTACAACATGGTGGCTTGTGACTTAAGTTATTTATGTAACATTTTAGTTATATCGAATGTCTTCTATCTGCCTCCTCACTAGAGGAACAGTTCTTACCTGACAATAACCCCTACAAAAAATTTGCTAAGGGCATATACAGCCGATCGCAAGATGACACGTGGAAAAAAAAATCAGTGTCAAACGTTAATAATAATTAACACACCTGCCTTGGACTCGCAACTCAAGAATATATTCGAGAGCAGCGAGGACCTCGTTGATACACATTCGATTCTGTTCTGTGGTGCTGTTGCGGCATGTCGAGAAGCTAATGTCAAGTTCCCAAATTGTGACGTAGTTACTCGATCTTAACCAGCCGTACCAGCCTGGTAGCGCAGGATCGAGCGACGTATCGACGATGTCAGGGTACTCATCGGCAAACAATACTGCTTCAGGGAGGGCAATACACGACCACGAGTGATGCGCTTTGTGAGGCGAGCATTCTCCGGGACTGAAATTAGTCCTCAAGAATACATGTCTCGTGTTCTGTGACACGCGCATCGACTTCCTGAAGCGGAAAGTTTATGCATGGGCGAACCGTATTCGGCGGTATAAGCGGCGGGTTGATCGGTACTCGCAGAATCGCATATTCCAGAGCGATTAAAGGTAGGTATACAGAGCTTGGGATCGACCTCAGCAAAATATGACAGATGTGTGACGCCCAGATGATGCTGCCACGAGTTATTTCTGGCGCAGCATATGGTCGGTAGAATAGAATAGAATAGAATACTATTTATTATGTACACCATATAAAAATAGAAATACAAAAATTTTAAACATTTTACAAGGGGTGACACAATGGGCGGTCTTATCGCTAAAAGCGATCTTTTAAAGACAACCTTTGGATGGGTTTAAAGCGGAAAGGAGATACAATACTGCAGGTAGCCTGTGGTGTACCATTTACATATCTTCTATATATATAAATAAAAATTTCTATATATAAAATATAAAAATATATATAAAAATGAATCCCTATTTCCCTTGGTCACGGCATCACGCGTGAACGGCTGGACCGATTTCACTAATTCTTTTTTTGTTGTGTCTGTTATTGTCAGGAGAAGGTTCTTATGAAAAAAAAAATATGATATTTAAAAAAAAACACGATTAACCCAGCATGTCCAAAGTCTTCAATTGTTTCACCGCATGCATGCCAATAGCTATTTTAGGCAAACTGTCAGTGGAACAGATATCCTAATAGATTCAAGGCCGCCTACGACCCACCGATCGAAGGTTCAAAACCCCTTTAGATTACTTTTTGTGATTTATTTTGATTTTTTATTGGTCTAAGATTTTATTCGATCCCCAACCGCTTTTTACTTTTAGTGTTTGTAACCATGTATTTTATTGATAGCTGTAAGATTTTAAACATGTTTAAATACATACTTTTCATTTATATAGTTTGCTTATCTTCACATTTTGTTGACGTTGAACGAAGTTGCCATTATTTATGGTCGCTGGCGAGAATTTAGAGTCTTGCGATAATTTGATTCTGCGTGTCAGGAAAACTCATTGTGCGTATGATGCATTACTACCTGCTGATATTTTGATAAACGAAATAATCTAAATGATAATAGCTTTCGTCACGACATTGCAGCACGAGTATTCAAGCAGAAACTCAATGCACTCAAGAACTTCATTGTAATGTATGATTTCGGAGACGTGTGATGTCCATACCTGTTGTGTTGTGATGTGTGTACCATTATAAATGCGAAAGTAACTCTGTTTGTCTGTCTGTTTGCTACCTTTTCACAACAAAATGGCTGATCGGATGGCAAAGAAATTTGGCAAGGAGATGCATTTCAACCTAGGGAAGGACATAGGCTATATATTATCACGCTAATTACTTACGGGGGTGAGCAATATTTCATTTCGTCTATATTTTTCAACTGTAACAACTGACAACTGTCTTATCATGCTTTGTTATAGAATAACTATTTTTAAACCTATTGGCATTAGAACAAATAGCCCGTCGGTGACGGCTACCGCCTTTCGAACACTGTATCGCAAGTTCAAGCTTCAGTAAAGACATTTAATTCTTTTTGATTTTGTTTAATTCTGTAAGATTGCCGATGGTTTTCACTTTGTGTAACAAAGTATTTTTTTTTTTTTAAGTTTAAGATTTCTAAATCATTGTTTTAAACGTACTTTTTTTTTAACACCTAAACGACAGTTTGGGAATCACTTATTTCAAATAATAAATCTGTAAACATGGCGCTTAAGCTGTTAAAGAATTTCTTAAATTTTCATCTGTCTCTACGTAGCCCTTTTGTTATAGCATCACGTGTAAATTATAAAACCAATGTGGTTTGATTCATTAATATTGTGCATAAAATTAAAAACTTAGAGAAGGTTTTGTTTCTTTGTAATCGGTGCTCTCCATCAAAAGATATATGACTTTAAAGTTTTTAAGGAGAACTTATCATCATGATTTAAGGATTCATGCAATGACATCTATTGAACCAAATGGTACTAATGAATAAAAATCACAAGATAGAGAAGAAGAGAATAGTCAACATGACCCTGCTTTAAAAATCTACATAGCCAGTAGAGTCTCTGTTCGACCGCTTTCCATGCATAATGTTTTAGCAGTTTAACTTCGTGCTCTATAAATGGCGTTGTTCATTTGACTCCATTTTCTGAATCGCGGTGTTATGATTTTCCGTGAAAGAATGATACTGACATTCGCCCGTGTCAGATGGCTCATGTTTGGTTTTTTGGAAGAGATTCGCAATTCAACGACTGTTTTCTTTATGTAGGTGAGCAATACTCGAATGACCTGATGAAAGTTGCAAGAATCCGTTGGATGCGAGTCCCACGAGACCGGTCAATGTGGCGACACTTGATGGGCCTATGTCCAGCAGTGGACGTCTTTCGGCTGAAATAATGATGAATGATGATAATTCAAATGGAGTAGGCCAGGACACCTAGCAAGGCGCAGTGCTGTCATGTGGAGTAAAGCTGTGACCAAGTGGTTCTAGAAATCGAAACAGAAGTTTTGGTCGTCCAGCGGTGAGATGAGCAGACGATATTGTTGCCATTGCGGGAATATCCTGGATGAGACTGGCACAAGAGCGTAGAGCTTGGCACAAACAAAGAGAGGCCTGTACCCAGCAGTGGGTGAAGTCGGACTATGGATGATGATGATGATGACGCATAACTTTTTCCAGAGAAGTCCGATTTTCATGATTATTTTTTATTGAAAACCGTGTATCGCAAAGTTTGTCCCATTTTATGTTGAAAATAGTCGTGTTCGAATCAAAGTCACGCACTTCTGATTTTTCGGATTCATGTGCGTATTGTATAATTATCGCTTGCTGAAACAGCGTGAGGAAATCAGCATGCCTGAGATATATTTTCTAAGAGGCCCTTGGGCGGCATAAGAACTCTGACACCAGGTTAGGCACTAACCACACGATAAAGAAGAAGATTGTGTTGGGGCTTATTTCATAAACCTTTTTGACAACTTTAGACCTGGCTGAAGTTTGACTGTGATCGAAGGTCTAGCGATGGAGACGGAAGACAGTCACAAGAGGTCCGAAACAGTTTACAGCAGGTATATCGCGTGTCGGCTCATTTCATGCACCTTGATATAAACCTTAGACCTAGCTGGAGTATGAGTATCATCGAAGGTCTAACGGTGGAAATAACGGCAGTCAAAACAGGTCCGCAACACTTCAAATCTGCTCTATCGTGTTTAAGGCTCATTTCGTGCACCTTGATGAGAACTTTAAACCTAGCTGGAGTAAGACTATCATCGATGGTCTAACGATGGAGACTGAAGGCAGTTGCAAGAGATCCTCAACAGTTTACAGCAGCTATATCGTCATTGGGCTCACTTAATGCACATTAATGAGAACTTGAGAAATAGCTGGAGTATGACTGTCATAGAAGGTCTCATGATGGAGGCTTGGAGACGAAAAGAATTTGCAATAGGTTTTCAAGAGTTTACAGCATCAACATCATGTTGTGTTGACCTGCGTGGAGTATGACTACCATCGAAGGTCTGTCTTTGGAAAAGGAAGGCAGATGCGAGAGGGCCGCAACAGTTTGAAGCAGCTTTAACGTGTCGCCGCTCCGTCATGCCACTTGATGAGAACTTTCGACCTAGCTGGAGTATGATATCGTCGAGTACCCAAGGATAGAAACGTAAGGCAGTCGAGGGAAGAGAACTTATTTGGAAAAACATAAGTAGAATGTTTGGCGATTAATGTAACCTATTCGAGAAAAAATAAATTGTTACTTACTTGAATCTGTACTAATATTATAAAGCTGCAGAGTATGTTTGTTTGGTTGATTGAACGCGCTAATTTTAGGAACTGTTGGTTCGTCTTACGCAAACGAAGTTGCGCGGGTCAGCTAGTAATATTTATATAATATACATGTCACCGTAAAATTGTCAAATACGTTATATTGTAATATCACTAGCGATATTGTAAAGTCTCGAATTATTGTAAAATGAACATACTGCTTACAATAAAACGCATTATTTTTCGTGAAATGCATGTGATGGTAGTCAACTCACGCGGTGTGGAGAGAAGGAGGGGTCCTCCTTGCCCAGTGGTACCACTCTCATGAAAAGATACTGTACCATTCCTGAGAAATATCGATTAATAATAACCTAACCTTAAAACACTTCATATTCCCCTAAAAAGCGTAGTCGACGGAGCCCCGCTTCGCGGGGCCCCTATTTCCGAGTGCAGGGTTTAAAGGAACCTAACTAACCTAACGGGGGGGTGCCCCAAGTCCCGTTTATGGGGGCAAGAGATACTTCCCTAAGTTCAGTTGACAATAATTCGAGACTTTACAATATCGCTAGAGAGATACACGTTATATTGTAATATAACGTATTTGACAATTTTACGGTGACATACATACTTTTTTAATTATCTTTTAATTATCATGAAACAAGTGCGAACGAGTTATATAGTAAGAGAAGTCGGTACCCGTTTGTCATACTGAGGCTGCCTGGATGCGTGATGTCGAGCGAGTGTGTGAACCTATTCCAGCAATGGAGACAACTGTTTTAACACCGTTAGATAAAGCCAAAGCAGTTCGTCCGTTACCGAACTGGAAGTTCGACAAAAAACTTGAGAGGTGTCAAGGGACACCCGGATGGAACGAAGTTCTGGCTTGCTATAAGAGAGAGAGAGACAGACAGAGAAACATGCGACGCCGCAGAGCTTACAATAGCTTACTATAGCAAAAAGTGTCGTGCCAACTTTTCGTAAGAATTTTTTCCGTCTAGCCCCCTTTCACAACGCGCGGTAAGGAACTTCAATATTTCATCGGCGCCATCTTGGATTTTCATTTTGACCTCATTTTCATCATCAGCGACCCCAAAAACCACGAAAACGACACCCATGAAGAGAAAACCGAAAATTTTTCGTCGGCACCATCTTTGATTTTCATTTTGACCTCTTTTTTATTATCAGCGACCCCAAAAACCACGAAAACGACACCCATGAAGAGAAAACCGAAATTTTTCGTCGGCGCCATATTTGATTTTCATTTTGTTATATATGTGTAAATAGGTTTTAGTCTGTGTAGGTTGCAACCTCACGGAGATGTCACTTTTTTATAATAAACTGTCAGTGCTAAGCAACTCGCTGTTTGATTCACACGTACGTAACAGTGGCGACGAGGAAAAAAACAATACAACGCGTGCAAAATGGCGGCCAATTTTTTTGGTATTCTTAGTACTTTTGACCATCTATCTCAGGATTGGGAGTCGTTTAAAAATCGTCTTCAACAATGGTTTATCGCCAACGACCTTGTGATTACGGATAAAGCGGGTCTGAAACGAAAAGCGATTTTGCTTACAACACTCAGTGAGTCCACCTACAAACTCACAAGCGACCTTGTGCTGCCCAAAAAATTGGAGGAAGAAGAGTTTCAGAACATTTTGGACGTCTTAGATAAACATTTTACACCTAAGCGTCTTGGATTCGCCGAACGATCAAAGTTTTACGCGGCGTCTCAGAGGGCAGATGAAGGTCCCGCACAATGGGCAGCCCGTTTAAGAGGGCTAGCGGCTCACTGCGGCTTTGGGAACTTGGAGGAGTCGTTGCTAGACCGGTTCGTCATGGGAATGATGAGCGGACCCGAGCGCGACTAGCTGTTCTCGAAGAACGTCAAAGAGCTGACGTTGGCGAAGGCAGTGGAGTTGGCGGAAAGCGTGCGCTGTGCGCGCGCGGCCGCCGCTATTGTTCCTGCGGTACCAGCGGCAGCGTTGGCGTCTAGTGCGGTGTTCAAAATTGCGGATAGGAATGTGAATGAGGTGGCTAAATGTGCAGTATGTGGTTTTAAAAATCACAAATCGGATGATTGTCGTTTTAAAAAATTTACGTGTCGAAAGTGTGGCCAAAAGGGTCATTTACGGCGAATGTGTTCCGATAAAACGTCTAGTTTGGTAAAATACGTTGAGGAGAATTCTGGAGGGGAAGGCAATCCAGGTAAAGTCAAATGCATAAGTAATATTCGGTGTGAGTCCGAGTCGAAGCCAATGACTGACCGCATTCATCTTAACGGATTGTATTTACAATTTGAAATTGATAGTGGAGCGGCCGTTTCAGCTATTTCTAATCAAACTTATTATAAATATTTTTCTAACATTCCGTTATCGCCGACAACTAAAACCTTAAAAAGTTATGGTGGAGGTAAGATTGTTGTCTTAGGCGTAATGCCAGTGCCGGTGACGTATCAAGGTCACACACACACGCTTTATGTTTATGTGGTGCGCGATGGTGGACCCCCATTGTTGGGGAGGGATTTTATGAGGCTTTTTGGATTGGAAATATCCTCTATTAAATATTGTGCCATGGAGAATGACAATATTCTATTACACAATCTCAGTAATGACTTCCCAGCGGTGTTTTCAGAAAAACTAGGTAGTTTCACTAAATACAAAATAAGATTATCGTTAAGACCCGACGCCAAACCGGTTTTTCGCAAGGCTCGGCCGATAGCGTACGCACTCCGTAATAAAATAGAAAACGAGTTAGATCGCTTATTGTCTTTAGGCATAATTACACCGGTGCAGTATTCCGATCATGCTTCGCCGATATTTCCTGTCCTTAAAAAGAACGGGGAAATCAGAATCTGCGCAGATTATTCGGCAACTATAAATAAACAACTTATAATTGAAAAATATCCGTTGCCAACGGTCGATGACCTCTTTGCAAAGTTACACGGAGGTGAGCAGTTCTCCAAACTAGACTTGTCGAGTGCTTACAATCAATTATTACTAGCGGACGATGATAATACACAATTAATAACATGTATTAACACGCATAAAGGGCTTTTCAAGTATACACGGTTAGTATTTGGTTTGTCTAGTGCTCCTGCCATGTTTCAAAAGGCAATGCAAGGTATTATTTCGGGTTTAGATGGAGTTCTCTGTCTCATGGATGACATTTTAGTGACCGGTAAAAACAGATCGGAGCACCTAGAGTGATTGAGAACAGTGTTAGCAAGGTTAGCAGAAGCTGGGTTAACTTTAAGGAAGGATAAGTGTGTTTTCTTTCAAAACGAAGTTAATTATTTAGGACACATAATTGACAAGAATGGTGTACGTAAATCACCAGAAAAAATAAAAGCAATTCGTGACGCCCCAATACCAACAAATGTAACCGAGTTGCAATCTTTCTTAGGATTCATTAATTATTATAGGAATTTTGTACCTAGGACTTCGACAATACTTAGTCCATTGTACCAATTGTTAAATAAAAATAGTAAATGGTCATGGACAGACGTACACCAACAAGCGTTTAACGAAATAAAACGACATTTAATCTCAGATAATGTATTAGCTCACTTCAATCAGAACGCAACTATAATTTTGACAGTCGATGCGTCACCGTATGGTCTCGGGGCGGTGTTATCGCAGGTTGACAGGGACGGACTTGAAAGGCCAGTGGCTTTTGCGTCACGCACATTGATACCAGCTGAGAAGAGATATTCTCAAATTCAGAAAGAAGCGACTGCGATTATATTTGGCGTTAAACGGTTTCACCAATATTTATATGGCAGGGAGGATCCGTTTATATTACGCACCGATCATAAACCCCTTCTGTCGATATTCGGGTCGCAGAAGGGGATTCCGGAAGTAACAGCAAACAGGTTACAGCGCTACGCAATATTTTTAGCGGCTTATAATTACAATATAACCTACGTTCGCAGTGCCGATAATATAGCAGATTTCGTGTCACGTTCAATTGCAAGCACAGATGAACCAAGGACGGGCCTGGGCTTACACGAAGAGGTAAAAGAATGTGGGGATCGGTCGGCCTTTTTTATTGTCTTTTTTATTGTTGATGGAGATTTACCGGTCACTCTGGATCAACTTCGTGCGTCTACGGACCGTGATATAGTTTTGCAAAAGGTAGTGGGGTACACGCAGCGCGGCTGGCCGCGAAAGGTAACGGACTCAGATTTAAAACCTTACTTTCTTTGCAAGACGCAACTATCTGTAGAGGATGGGTGTCTGATGAAAGGACATAAAATTGTAATTCCGGCTGAATTACACGGCAAGGTGATTAAGGAGTTACATAGTTCGCACTTAGGTGTTGTGAAAATGAAGTCCGAAGCGCGCGCGCGGCTGTGGTTTCCAGGAATCGACGCAACGATCGAGAGCGCGGCGCGCGCATGCACTGTGTGCGCTCAGTTGCGACCGGCTCCGCCGCGCGCCCCGCTCGCGCCATGGCCGTTCCCACCACATGCTTTCTATAGGTTACACATCGACTTCTTAGGTCCGTTAAATGATCGCATGTATCTCATAGTTGTCGATGCTTATTCAAAATGGGTTGAATGTTTTCCGATGAGGTCCACCATCACGTCGGATGCGGTAATTGAGCGTTTATATGAGTTGATGTCTAGGACGGGAGTACCGGCAATTATAGTAAGCGATAACGGTACATCCTTCACGTCGCAAAGATTCAGTGAGTTTTGTAGATTGAATGGTATACGTCAACTTTTTTCGGCCGCACAGCAGTAACGGCCAAGTCGAGAGTTCCGTCAAAATAGTAAAAAAAGGTATCAAAAGTTTATTATTAACATGCCATGATAAGAAAAACCTAGATAATAGAATAAACAAGTTTTTGTTTGACTATCGGAACTCAACTCATAGCTTGACAAACAAGTCACCGGCACAGTTGTTATATGGCCGCTCACTCAGGTGTAGATTAGATTTATTAAAACCGACTCCTGTGCCTTCCTCACCGGAGCTCTCCGCATCGGTTAAACGTAAACAATCATTACAGAGTAAATACTACGGCGGTAAAAAGAGTAAAGACTTTAATATAAGTGAAGAAGTGTTGATCAAAAAATATGTCAATAAGAAAAAACATTTTTGGATACGAGCAACTATAGTAGAACAGATTGGCAGGGTGGTATACAAAGTTTTTGTTCCTGAATTGAACTCTCATGTAACAAGACACAAGAATCAGATAAGAAAATATCATAGTAGCCAATGTGAGCGCACGACTTCAACATGGGATACCGACAGTGTTTCAGACGTGACAGAAATTGAACCTGTTTCAGAAATCGTATCACAATCGGAACCAGACAGCTCAACTACCACCGCACATCTTACTAGGGCTGTGGAAGAGGAGACGGAGACTAATCACAGCGAAGAATCGTACACATCTGCCATAGACGAAGGGATTGTGTCAACGGAATCTAGAGAACTGGGACTTGATATACCATCTACTGCCGCACAAGACAGGGCGAAACGTAATCGTCCTCATGTAGATTATAAACAGTTTTTTTAGAATTAAGTCAATACTTGTAAGGGAGGGGTGTTTTATATGTGTAAATAGGTTTTAGTCTGTGTAGGTTGCAACCTCAGGGAGATGTCACTTTTTTATAACAAACTGTCAGTGCTAAGCAACTCGCTGTTTGATTCACACGTACGTAACACATTTTGACCTCTTTTTTATTATCAGCGACCCCTATAACCACGAAAACGACACCCATGACAAAAAAAATGAAATTTTTCATCGGCGCCATCTTGGATTATCATTTTGACCTCATTTTCAGTATCAGCGACCCCAAAAACCACGAAAACGACACCCATGAAGAGAAAACCGAAATTTTTCGTCGGTGCCATCTTTGATTTTTATTTTGACCTCTTTTTTATTATCAGCGACCCCAAAAAACACGAAAACGACACCCATGACGAAAAAACTGAAATTTTTCATCGGCGCCATCTTGGATTTCATTTCGACCTCATTTTCATTATCAGCGACCCCAAAAACCACGAAAACGACACCCATGAAGAAAAAACCGAAATTTTTCGTCGGCGCCATCTTTGATTTTCATTTTGACCTCTTTTTTATTATCAGCGACCCCTAAAACCACGAAAACGACACCCATGACGAAAAAACTGAATTTTTTCATCGGTGCCAACATAATTTCATCGTGATGGGAAGCCCAGCCTGAACATTCAGTCTGCGTTTGGTCCTCGAGCCGACAACAAGCGGAAAAATAAAATACATAAATAATTATAATGGGGATGCACACTGTGGAACTAATGGCGCTAGCATAGCTGGTTCCAAGCATCGTCATTGGTTAAAAACCAAGGAATGTCATTTCATATTTTAAAATACCTTAACCTCATTGGTCAGATTGAGACCAGCTATGGTGGCGCCATCTACAATTAGCTTTTAACGTTCCTCCCCATTGCATAAGTTGATAAAAAATGGTTACAAAGAAGGTCTAACATCAAATGTATACAACCTACAACTCCTAGTTACTGTAATATATTAAAAAGAAAACTAGCTTGTCAAAAAGTTTCGTGACAACTTTTCGTAAGAATTTTTTCCGTCTGGCCCCCTTTCACAACGCGCGATATGGAACTTCGTTCCAAAAACTCTACTATGTGTGCCTCTAAAAATGGATGTAGGAATGTGTCCCGTGGTACTAAGGAGCTACTCCTCATCGAGATGGCCATTAGCCAACAGGTCTGTCGATTCCGCAAGGATCTGTCAACATGTTGGATAGATTATAAGAAGGCTAAGAAGGCCTACGACTCGGTGCCACATTCATGGCTTATGAGGGTACTGGAGTTGTACAAGTTCGATGCAACTCTACGCGCCTTCCTTGAGTCATGTATGGGGCACTGGACGACGATCCTTCGATATCCAGGATGTCGACAGATCCAGGGGAACGATGAACCTGTATGGATTAAACGGGGAATATTCCAGGGTTACAGTCTGAGTCCGCTTTGGTTCTGTTGAGCCCTGAATACTCTAAGCACATTGCTGGAGAATTCAGGGCTAGGCTACCGGTTGAGGAAAGATGGTCCGGTCATATCTCACCTGCTTTACATGGATAATCTGAAACTCTTTGCCCCCAACAAATTGCAACTGATGGTGCTATTGCAAGTAACCGAAATCTTTAGTAGCACCATTGGGATGTAATTTGGTGAGAACAAATGTGCAGTCATGTATGTAAAGCGAAGGGAGATTATGGGATCCGAGGGACTTCAGATCTCGGATTCTATACACCTAAGATCCCTTTCCTCATCCGAGAGCTATAAGTATTTAGGTATGTCGGAAGCGTTAGGCATTAACGTAACTGACATGAAGCAATCGTTGAGGGAGCACTTCTTCGGTCGCCTAAAGAAGGTATTAAATAGCCTTCTTTCAGGTGGGGACAAGGTGCGCGCCGTCAACGGTTGGGTCATGCCGGTTTTAATGTACTCTTTCTGCATACTCAATTGGACTCAGACCGAACTTGACGCCTTGTATAGAAGAGTTCGTACACTGCTGACCGAAAACCGGATGCATCACCCACGGTCATCGATGATGAGACTGTACATCCCGCGGAAGTGCGGGGGTCAAGGCTTTTTAAATGCGAAGATCCTCCACAACCGCGAGGTGTACAGCCTCAGAGAATATTTCCTAAAAGCCGAGGTGAGTATGCACAGAGAGATGACGTCGCAGAGATGTGGTCGCAGTGCACAAGGGACTCACCCCGTTGTCCATGGCTAAAGAGAACTGGCGCAAACTTGTGGTACTTACTACTGATGACAGCAAGAAAGAATGGCAGGGCAAGTACCTTCACGGGCGCCTCTACCGGGCTCTTCATGGGCCCGATGTAGATTTTTTAGCGTTCGTGTCCTGGCTACGTTTTGGCGACCTCTTTGGGGAAACTAAATGTTTTGTCTGTGCGATTATGGACGAAGTTATGTTGTCGTACAACTACCGGAAATACATTATGAAGGACGGGGCAGTTGACGTGTCTAGGGCATGCTACCTTCCGGGTGAGTCCATCAGACATAATATTTCTGGTTGTTCTCATCTGGCTAACGGCGAGTACTTGCACAGGCACAATCAAGTAGCCAGGATTATTCACCAGTAACTTGCCTCGAAATGTAATCTTGTGAAATCAGAAGTACCGTACGGTACTACAAGTATGTACCCGACCCAGTTCTCGTGAAAGACCATGTCACGTTGTACTAAGATCAGTCTATCATTACTGACAGGACTATTGTTGGATTTCGTATTTAAACATATTTTTCACTGTAGGGTAGAAGTAAAACTGACTTGCAAACTGCGTCACTATCCTATGGTATCCCATCCTTTTCCCACATGCACACCTGGACTATCGCTGTCCTTGTCACCGCCGACGGTGACTGTGTGAAAAATTGAAGACTATATCGGCACTTGAACGAGAGTAGCCTTACTAAGAACATACTTACTCCCTTATTAATTTGCCGCGAATGCAATTACAAACTATTATCTAAAACACTGAAAAGTGCGTGCTTATTTGTGGTGAAAGGCATCTGTGCGCCCCCTCGTGCGCTGCCCCTAAATACAGCAAGGACTCGAACCCCCTGCCGACCGACGCGGAGGACAGATTGAAGACGGCGAATCTACAGGTCAGTGGTGCTGCATGTTTCCTGCCAAATTCCTGTCCATATTTACAGCTCGTCGTCCTAATTTCGTGTCGCATTTGCAAGCTCAGACCACCTACGTAGGTACTTTTCAACCCCCGCAAAATACAGTCCACTATTTTATCAAACCAGCTCCCTGCGTCTGGGATAAACGCTAAAAATTTACATTTCCGCCAAGTAACTGGTGTAAGGCGCCACCATTATTTTATGGTCACTTCGATCCGAATTATTTTTGTTCTAGATTCAAACCGCATGGTCAGGTATAACTAAACAGTCACTGTACTAGGTAATTAAATAGATTGTCGTTTATTCTTTGTATTTTCCCGCACCGACAACTATTTTATTTTATTTCCGCACCCGCATTGCATAGTACAACACAACGTTAAAGTTATTTCTTTCCAAATTCATTCCATTTTGTGGTCCGCCATTTTATATCATTTCCTATATGATCGTGTTTTAGAAAACTTGTTCGTAATTGTTCGGTAAACTTCGGCTCGCCTGGCGCTCGTTCGCATACCATTCGTTCGTTCTTTTGATATTTTCACTCACCCGCAATAATTATATTTTATTTTCGCTTAATCGTTTTTACGATAATAACCGCTTCTATATACTTTGTTCAAATATTCGTGTTACATACTTATCGCCGCTATACTATACACAGTTATTCACAATGGTTAAGCCTAAGAGGAAGAGTAGTGATGCGGATCTGTTCTTCGACTCTTCGAGTACTAATAAAAATCAGTTATCATTATACGCAGTCAAACGTGATGTTATTTACAAACGCGTCGAAAATATTTTCGAACTTGCACAAAAAACAAATAATGATCGACAATATTTTAAGTCGTTTTGTGCTAGTGCTTCAAATATTGATACATTGCGTGATGATTATCAACAAGTTTTAGATTCCTATAATATATTAAATTTACAGTTGAACCCCGATTCCGAGGTCGAATATGATTCCTGGTTATCGTTTGAAGAAATGTTTTGTTTTATAAAACAGGTTTTACTCGATAACAAACCCGAGTGTCCTGAACCTGAACATCAGCCTTCATTACAAAAATCTTATTCACGCCTTCCGCCCATTGATTTGATGTCATTTGATGGTAATGTCAAGAAATGGCCATTGTTTTATCAACAATATAAAAGTATGATACACGATAACGCATCGCTCACTAATAGTGAAAAAGTATTTTACTTAGTAGGTAAATTAACTGGGCAGGCGTCGTGCGTCTGCGCAGGGTTGGCTCCAACCGCAGATAATTATATTATTATTTGGGAGGCACTCGTGCAAAAGTATGACGATCCTCGCTCACTCGCATCCGCTTATTTAAACCAATTGTTACAGTTTAAACCGCTATCCATGGCTAGTTCTGATGGGCTAGATTCATTTATAAATAATTTTGATTCATCTGTAGCAGCGCTTAAGCAATTAAAGCTTATTGATTTAACCGAATTTATTTTCTTGCATTTGGCTCTGCAAAAGTTAGACGCAGACACAATAAAATTATTTGAAATTACCTATCGCAAAGATAGAATACCTTCTTACCATAATTTAATTGAATTTATAAAGGAACAAAGTAAAGTTTTGTCTCGTTCTTCGAACCTGAGTAAATCGATAGAAAATAATCATTCTCAGTCTAAACAGCAGCGTCAAACTAAGCACATCCCTAAACCGTCCAAGTCTTTTGTGAATACAGACACAGGGTGTGGTCCAAGTGTAAGCGATAAATGCGCTTTATGCAATGACAAACAACATGAACATGTATATTCTTGTTCATCGTTTAATAAATTAACCCCGCGAGAAAGACATAATTTTATAAAACTTAATAATTTCTGTAATAATTGTTTAAGTATAAAACACAAGACTTTTTCTTGTACTTCGAAACATACTTGTTCTCATTGTTCAAAGCGACACCACACTTTATTACATTTCAATTCAACTCAAAATGATAAAACAAATTGTAACGTTGGCTCCGTGGTGTCCAACACCGCTAATCCTATTCCCGCTACCGCTCATGACGCGCCGCGCCCTACCCCGGCTAGCAGTCATGCAGAGTCCGCTATGACTCATTTGTTCGCCGCTTCTACTAATGACCCTACAACTATTGTAAATAATGCATCGGTCTGTACAGTTTCGTACGATCGAACAGCTCGTTATCAAACGACTACGTTGTTAGGGACCGCAAAAGTAAAGTTTGTTGATTCTATATACCGCACTCACTTTTTGAGATGTCTAGTGGATCCTGGCTCTCAAAGTGATTATATTTCCGCATCTTGTTGTAAGCGACTATCGCTTCCTATTTATACTCAAACCCGCTATTCGGAAGTTCAAGGCATTGGAGGTGCTTCACAAAAAATTCTCGGTGTTACTTCAGTTAAATTCACGTCTCGCTTTGATAATAAGTGCGAATATTCTATAAAGCCGATGGTAGTAGGACAGATTACGTCACAGTTGCCGAACACCTGTGTTGATACCGCGTCCATTGAATTTATTCGTAACTTACCGCTCGCTGATGACGAGTTTTCGCAACCGGGAATTATAGATATGCTTTTAGGTGTTAAATTTTATTGTGAAATTTTACTTTCTGGTCAAATTAAAGGTTCACATGATGACATGCCCTCTGCCCTTGAAACGACATTAGGTTACCAAATTTTAGGTGACGCTCCTATTATTTCTCCGCAACCCGCTACCCGCACATTGTGTGCTTTTACTTCTGACTCGCTACACCAAATTGTCGAAAGATTTTGGGCAGTCGAGGAATTACCTTCGCAGTCATTTTTAAATCCCGACGATCAGCAGTGTGAAAATATTTATACTTCGACCACTATTCGTAACTCCGACGGCAGTTATTCAGTTGACCTTCCTTTTAAAGAAGACCCAAATAATCTAGGCAATTCTTATACTACGGCTAAAAAACGCTTTCTACTTTTAGAAAAGAAATTTTCTAAGGATCCCAGTTTAAAGTTAAAATATGACGATGTTATTCTTGATTACCTAAATAAAGGTATACTATCCCGCACCGCACCTGAGGCATTAGCTGCTCCAGGCTTTTATCTACCGCACCATCCTGTAGTTCGCAATGACAAGGCGACAACCAAGGTTCGTCCTGTGCTAGATGGCAGCGCCAAGACCGATACAGGCTTATCACTAAATGATGTCCTATATACGGGTTGCAATCTACAGGCTGATATATTTCATATACTTTTGAATGTTCGTGTTTACTACATTGCCTTTTGTGCAGATGTGAAACAAATGTATTTATGCATTTATACCAATGCTCCGCACCGCAAATATCAACGAATCTTATATAGATTTTCAGAAACCGACCCGCTCGAGGTTTTTGAGTTCACTCGAGTCACATTTGGGCTTCGGTCTTCACCATTTTTGGCGCTCCGCACGCTACGTCAACTCGCTAGCGATGAACGGCATAACTGGCCAACTGCGGCAGCCGTATTAGAAAGGGACATTTATATGGATGACGTAGCTTCATCTACTTCTTCTCTCGAGGAAGCAGTCCAGACAGCTACCGATCTGATCCAGATCTTCAAAACTGGCGGGTTTGATTTAGTTAAATGGACCTCCAACTCGCTGGAACTGTTAGAACATATTCCCGAATCGCACCGTCAATCTGAATGCATTTCCTTCGACGATGGAAATACATTTAAGATAATTATTAGGTTTGCGTTGGTTACCCGCTCAGGATACTTTTATTTTCGAAATATCAAGTCCCCCACCTATTTGTACTAAACGCGCCATTTTATCCGCTACCGCTCGGTTGTACGACGTCTTAGGACTCGTCGGCCCTATAATTCTTTACGCTAAATTAATCATTAAAGAACTCTGGCTTTTGAATCTCGATTGGGACGATATGCCCCCTTCTCGTATTGTTAAAATATGGCAACAATACTTAATAGAATTACCGCACATATCTAATTTATCATTTCCACGCCATCTTGGTATATAAACCAATTCTATGGTTTCCTTAGTCGCATTTTCAGATGCGAGCGAATCCGCCTTCGGCTGTGTAATTTATTTGCACGTCGTAAATGGCGATCAATCGCCTATTATTTCACTCGTGTGCTCCAAATCGCGTGTTGCATCCGCTAAACCTAAAATCACTCTCGCACGCTTGGAGTTAAACGGAATACTTTTAATGTCGCGACTTCTTAAAACCGTTTATGACACTTTATCTAAACGACTTAAAATCGAAAATATTTATGCTTTCTCGGACTCTGAAGTAGCACTCTGTTGGTCTGTTGCTTTGCCACACAGATTTAACACTTATATTGCCAACCGCATTTCTCAAATTCAGGAAAATATTTCACCTGAAAACTTGTATCATATTGCTGGCTTAAATAACCCCGCAGACTGTGTATCTCGTGGGCTCACGCCTTCGCAGCTCATTCAACATGAGCTATGGTTTAAGGGTCCATCCTGGCTTTCCTTGCCAAGACAAGACTGGCCTATACAGCGATTTTTACCCAACCGGTCTTCATTACCGGAAGAAAAAACCGTTTCGCACGTGACTAAAGACACAGATAATGATAACCCGCTTTTAAAATTAGCTTCAGAGTGTTCCACTTGGGAAAAGCTGCTGGAAGCTACTGTTTATTCGCTTCGATTTATAAAAAAATTGCCGCAAAACGATACAATCACCGCTGAAGATTTAAACACAGCTGAATTGGAAATAATTCGCGTGCTCCAGTCTAAACACTTTTCAGAAGACATTAAGAATATTTCTAAAGGTCAACCGTGTTCGGCCAAGTTACGGAAATTGTTTCCATTTTTGTGTAACGGACTTTTACGTGTCGGAGGTCGCTTATCGAATTCGACACTAGAATATTCTTCTAAACATCCGATTTTATTTCCCCGAGAAGGACATATTGTTAAATTATTAATTGAATTTTATCACCGCGACAATTGTCACGCCGGGCCGCAGCTATTAATTTCGATATTAAGATCCAAATATTTTATTATTTCCGCTAGAAGTGTGGTTCGACAGTACATACACAAATGCAATGATTGTTTTCGAGTTAATCCTAAGCCTACGTATCCGCCTATGGCCGATTTGCCTAAATGCAGATTAGAGCAATGCAAAGCGTTTTTACATGCGGGCGTCGATTATGCAGGGCCGCTTTATATTACTCCTTACCGCAAACGGGGCATACGAAGTGTAAAAGCTTATATTTGTATTTTTATTTGTCTTGTAACAAAAGCGGTGCATATCGAATTAGTTTCTAACTTAACTTCTGCTTCGTTCATCGACGCATTTAAACGATTCATATCGCGAATATGAATATGCATATCCTTGTAATTTCTTATATAGCGATAACGGGACTAATTTTGTCGCTTCAAAAAAATATTTTAATGAACTTCATGAGTTTTTACAAACTGCTGATTACTATCAAAGTTTTAGTCATGAACTCGCGAAGAACCGTATCACGTGGCGAATGAACCCTCCTACAGCAAGTCACTTCGGAGGGATATGGGAAGCGAACGTTAAGAGCACCGAGTCGCTTTTATTTCGTACAATTGGCAATCAAGTTCTCACCTTTGAGGAGATGTCGACCATTCTTATACAAATTGAGGCAGTGCTAAATAGCCGTCCTCTCTATGTTTTGAGCTCTGACCCATCAGAGCCATTAGCACTTACTCCCGCGCATTTTCTATCTACTTCTCCGCTAGAATGTTTACCCGCAGCCGACTTATCCGAAGAACGAACAGATCTGTTGACTCGTTTCTCCTTAATGGATTCGATAGTTCAATCATATTGGAAACGATTTAAGTCTGAATACTTACATAATTTGCAACAACGCGAGAAATGGAATACTCCGTGTAACCCGATCACAGTCGGTACCGTAGTGTTGTTAAATGTAGATAACGCTCCACCCTTGCAGTGGCCATTAGGAATTGTTACCAATGTCTACCCTGGTAAGGACGGTGTTGTGCGCGTAGCGGAAGTAAAAACTAAGACCGGTACTTATAAACCCAGTACCCAGCAACCAGTAGTGCGGTTATGCCCGCTTCCGACTCAATAGTCAATATTTTTATATGTACATATTTTTTCGCTCATAAGTATTAATTAGTTTACTTTATATAAGTTTAGTTTAGAAATTTCATTAGATATATTTATCCGCTCTACCAAATACCCGCTAAGTACTTGAAGTTGCTGTATATAGCGATTTTCTTCCATTTTTAACCTTCTTTTTTGAAGGGTTTCTTCAAGGCTGGGGGGATGTTGGATTTCGTATTTAAACATATTTTTCACTGTAGGGTAGAAGTAAAACTGACTTGCAAACTGCGTCACTATCCTATGGTATCCCATCCTTTTCCCACATGCACACCTGGACTATCGCTGTCCTTGTCACCGCCGACGGTGACTGTGTGAAAAATTGAAGACTGTATCGGCACTTGAACGAGAGTAGCCTTACTAAGAACATACTCCCTTATTAATTTGCCGCGAGTGCAATTACAAACTATTATCTAAAACACTGAAAAGTGCGTGCTTATTTGTGGTGAAAGGCGTCTGTGCGCCCCCTCGTGCGCTGCCCCTAAATACAGCAAGGACTCGAACCCCCTGCCGACCGACGCGGAGGACAGATTGAAGACGGCGAATCTACAGGTCAGTGGTGCTGCATGTTTCCTGCCAAATTCCTCTGTCCATATTTACAGCTCGTCGTCCTAATTTCGTGTCGCATTTGCAAGCTCAGACCACCTACGTAGGTACTTTTCAACCCCCGCAAAATACAGTCCACTATTTTATCAAACCAGCTCCCTGCGTCTGGGATAAACGCTAAAAATTTACATTTCCGCCAAGTAACTGGTGTAAGGCGCCACCAACTATTGTCGCCAATAAGCCTGACATAGTGGTGATAGACCGATCAGCGCGCCGCGCCGCGTAATGATAATCGATTTTACCATTCCCAATGACGAGAATCTCGTGAAAACTGAGAAAGAGAAATAAATAAAATATCTCGACTTGGCACACGAGGTTCGCGACATGTGGAATATGAACTCGGTTATCACTGTGCCGATTGTCGTGATGGCCAATGGCCTTGTTGCCAAGAGCTTCGATGACCATCTATCAAAGCTCTCTTCAGGCGGCTGGATCAAGAGCCTGATAATAAAATTATTATTATTATTAATACTCCTCGATAGGGCTCGCATTGTGAGGAGGTTCCTGTCTCTGCAGTCCTAACCACCGCCGGTAGCTTGGACCCTTTTTTTTTTTTTTTTTTTAGGATGGGAAATCATCAAATGACTTCTCCCACTCTGGGCGGAGCGGGAGGGAGTGTCAGACTCTTACTGACTAAAACCCATCCATGTTCCTTCCTCGCCCTTTATGTTCTGGGGCCGCGGTATCTCTTTCGAACAGTCCCGCAACCCCGGCAGGCTTCGGCCCTTGCGGGCCCCTCTCTTCTGCTGACATCTCTTTGAGGCGCGCGTGGAACACGAACGCGCCGTCGACACGGCCTGTCGTCACTAGACGGACGGACGGCTAGCTAGCCCATAGCTTACCGTCCACAGGCCCGCATCTACGGTGGCCGGTAGCCACCACGTGGCCCCCGACGCCCGGTGCGTCTCCCGCGGCGGCCGGGAAGAGAGGCTCTCTCCCTCTCTTGTTCCGCCACCTCCTTCGCCAGCATGACTGCTTCGCAGAAGGAGGTGACGGCTTCCCATTCCGTCTCGCTCCGGACCATGGATTGAACCAGGGCCGAACGCGAGAGGTCGCCGCCGCCGATCGCCGCTACGAGGACACGGCGGTGCTCCGCCCACGCAGGGCAGACTTCCACCGTGTGCTCCACCGTGTCCTCCGGTCGATCCTCACAGTGGAAACACCCGGGCGTTTCCTCCCGCCCGATTCGGTGCAGGTACCTCCCGAAACATCCGTGTCCGGTGAGGACCTGCGTCAGGCGGAAGGTGAGGGCGCCGTGGCGCCTCTCAAGCCACTCCTCAAAGAGGGGACTTACCGCCACTATCGTGGCGTGCCCTGGTAGCTTGGACCCTGCTCCCGATAACGGTAGATCACTAATTTTTATTTTTTTTTAATGTCAATAATATGTTTTAAAATGAATATTTACACACTTACAACAAATAGTCTCCAAAGCGTTGTGTCGCGTGTATGTCCAGTGGTCAAAGAGTCCTTTTCCAACCTCTTTCTCGAGGTCTTTCACCAGCTTCCTGGACTGACTGTTGAAGACACCCATGAATGTGTCCAAGAGTGTCTGACTGAACGCAGGGTTTAGGAGCTTTCGGTGAGGCTTCCATGTCAAATCTGGAGAATTCAACATATTTTAGAACGCATTCGGGACTTTGTTTTATAGAAAATTCTTTTTTTTTTTAAAGAACGCGTGTACTCATCGCGATAACCTTCGAACAGGAGCGATTAATATGTTAAAATATAAATGTTTATAGGTTAAAATTATTAATGGCATGAATACAACTTACATCTCGCACTGATCAAACCACAGCCTAAGAAGTCTTTAGCGAAGCTGTAATAATAGGAGGACTTCTCCAAGCACTGGGTGACCACTGTGTTACAGTCATCTGGATCGGTTACAACTGGCAAATAATAAGTACTTAATCAGTTTTAAAAAGTTGTTGGGAGCGGTAAAGCAGAGAACATACATACGACAGTATTACAAAACCCTTGAAAATAAAAAAATATAATCGTCTTCGTTTTCGACAACACAAATAAGTAGGACGACTTGCACTCATAAAATTGCGTTCATGAGCAGTTTTTTTTTAATATTTCATAGTTTCAATCTCACAGCTTATGAAAGAAAGTTAAAATGCACTGATCATGTTAAGTTTCGTTGCTGAAAGCCCTTTTGCTTCTGTCGTATCGATAGTATGACTAGGTAATGAAACTTTAGTCCAGTTTCAAAGGTCATTCAAGGTCTTACATGTTCACCTTTGTGAACATGTAGGGTTGTATTTATGATTTTGAGGATTATAACGCTGTAGCTACATACGTCTTACAGCCGCAAATTATATTTTCATGAACAAACACCAGCCCCACAAAGCAATGGCCTGCAAATTGCAGAAAAACGTAAGAAAATTTGAATTTCGCAGGCTACCGTGGAGCATCCACCTTTAGCATTTTAAGACTACTTATGTGTAGCAAGCGGGCCATGATTATCGGAAGCGCAGCATTTACACGATGGAACGCTCTCTCAATTGCTTCTATTTGTTGTTACGGTCAATTTAGACATATTTTGGTGTTACATAAATTTACTACAAGTTGATAATTGGTACAATTGTTCATTCATCATTTCTGTGTAGGGAAAATTTGTTCCTGACCTTTAGGGCGCCTATTTTTAAAATGCAGATGTACTGTTTTGATAAATTGGTTTTCGGAGGATACATTTGTTCATGAGCTATCAGAAAAGTATCAGTTTAGTATCCTGAATGGCGTAGATTTCTCATTATCGGCACTTTATGATGTAAAGGTGGAATTTCAAGGATAACTACGATTGCAACTTTTTCAACTTTTTGAATCGGTAAATCTCAAAAACGGTGGCTCAAAAAAGTCCGAAGAAATTTTTACTGATAATATCTGATTATTTTATACAATTTTTGTCGGAACAATTTTTATGATAAAACTTACTATTTTGCTGAAAATCGCGAAAAACCCGTTTTTGTGAACTTTAACCCATTGTAAAATTTTTGGCACGTGACGAGACTTTTCACATTTCCTTTATAATAGTGTATTGAACAATTCTACCAATTTTCTGCCTAGTCGGAATTTATGTAACCTCACTACTATTTTTTTTAGTCTCAGTCTCTTAGTTTGATTAATGAAATACAGTACCATAAACAAGGAATTGTTGTCGTCGGTCAGAAACAGAGAAGCTACTGTGTGACTGTCATTAGAGAAATGCCTCTGCTATTAATTTGCCAAGAGTGTAGGCTACGAGTTAGAAGGTTCTTTTTTTCTGGTTTTCATTGTAGAATACTTACAATACACAGTTTGTGTCATAAGGTCACATGAGATGACTCCTCCCAAGTCGTTGCAGTATTTGGCCGTATCGTTTAATCGCTCCCATAATGCTACAAACAGAAAAAGAAATAACATCTTTAATATTAAGTTAATCCTTTGTGTTGCTAGATAAGCACACAAAAAGTACGGAGGGGGATTTATTATCTGCCAGTCAACCAATGGTTGATGCAGACTAAAACTGGTTAGATGTTTGATCTGTTAATGGAACATCAAATCTTCAATTTCACCATCTGAGTTCTCGATCAAAGAAGATTGCATTAGAAGCAAACAGTTGAAACTCAACAGTCTGGTTGCACCGTGTATGTCTGTATTTGGACGGTATTGTAGGATATTTAATTCATCACCACTGCTCTCAAACTGGTGAAGAAAAACATGGTGAGTGAATTAAGAAGAAATTACTAACACAATTGACGTCTACCAATCCACACTGGTTCCCCGTGATGCAATATATTTCAAGACTACTACTACTACCTTTTAAAGAGATGAGGCTAATGTCCCAGCAACAGTATAGGCCGACTCTGATGACAATGATCTTGGGGCAGATAAGTCTTTTGTTTTTGGGACAAGCCCGCCACACACGCCCAACCACTGTAACTCCTGAAAGCCAGAATCAACAGTGGCGACCACCAGAAAAGCGCCAAGACAATGAAGCTTGACGAAGTCCCAGAGAATGAATTTAACTGTCTTGGATCCCGCAACGAAATTAATCAGAAAGTAAAGCGGAGGAGTAGGAAAAAAAAACAATAATTTTCACTTCCCTTCATATCAGCAGGAGACAGAACGAAACAAGGCCAATAGGCACAAAAGGACGTTTACAAATGGGATAGGCCCAGTTGCCTAGCACCACGGATAAATATATGTATTTAGATAACATTAATGGGTCTTAAGTTGTGTGCTGTTATATTTGATTCCTATAATAGGTTTATAGGCTTGAACGCGCGGAAATGTACTCTAGTTTCAACAAGGTCCGTATAGTAAATAACTCCGGATGTAACCTGTACACTATCCAACATAATATAAATAAAATATAAATATAAATATCGCTGGACATTAACACACAGCGCCACCTAGCGCCACACTAAGCAAAGCTTGTGTCGTGGACACTAGATAGTTGACATACTACATGTATACTTTTTTGTTTGTAAATACTAGTAAGTATAACTATACTTATTATACATATAAACATCCATGACTCGGAAACAAATGTCCATGCTCATCACACAAACATTGCTCCTACCGGGATTCGAACCCAGGACCCTAAGAACGTAAGGCAGCGTCACTACCACTACGCCATTCGGGTCGTCATAATATTGCGTTCATTTTGCCAAAGACTACACTCCCACAAAATGTAATGTACAGATTGTTCATATTCGCAGTCAGATGTGGAACATTGACAAAAAGGCGAGTCAACAAGCTTGAAGGAAAATAATGTTAGTATTTATTATTATTATTAATTTACTCTTAAAGTTACCATGACCCGTGAGAAATTGGGCAACACAGTGATCAACCTCCAGCCATGTCCTGTCCAGCCGCTCACGAACGGATGGAAAGAACTGGTGGAGGTGTCTGCCCTTGATGGAATTATCCCACCTACATTGCCATTCAAATAAAAGTTCCTCCCAGACGTCGGTCTGTGATTTGAATAATCTAGAAATCCTAGCACGACCACGTATGGTTAAAAAGTCTGCGTCCGTGGTCTCACGCGAGTTATAGTACATTGCAGCCCGCCGCTGCACCTCAAGATTGACTGGAAGTACTCCCGCAAGTACCGGTAAGGCTTCAGTACTAACCGTCCTATACGCTTTGCATAAGAATATCAAAGCCCCGTAGCACATAAAACCCAAGTAAGTAGCCAAATGGATGGTCTGTAAAGTTAAAAAATGACAGACCCCACGTAGATTTGGATATTCTCGTTAAGGCATAAAAGTTCTTTTTAGCTTTTTCACCGACAGTTTTTATGTGATCAATGAATGAAAAATTCCTCTCTAAGACCAGACCAAGGTAGTACACGGACTGCTTTCTTTTCAAGGGAACGTTAATTTGATACTCGGCCACGATTTAAGATCACCTTTTAAAATTAGTTGAAAAGTTTTATGCGGTGCAAAGGTCAGACGGTTTCGATCGACCCACTGAGATATTAATCGTAGGCAAGTGTCAGCTAAATTCTTGAGTCCAGCCCGGGTACTTGACTGAATGAGCAGCAGGCCGTCGTCAGCGTAACCGGTTAATAAACAGCTGGGTGGAAGGGGAATCGCAAGGAAATCATCAAAACCTAAATTCCATACATACGGAGAGATTACCGAACCCTGAGGACATCCCATGGTAAGGGACTTTGACATAGAATGATGTCCGAGTTTGAGTTTCGCGGGACCAAGTGACGGGACGGGACGGGACGTACATGTGTTCCGAGTTATTTTCAATTTTTCTAACAGAAAGTGCCGCGTCAACGGTAGATTTTCCCACGGTGAAACCGAATTGGTTGCTATGAAACGTTGGTCCGTCCGGTAGCACACGCGGAACGATAAGGCGCTCCAGGAGTTTTCCCAATGATGGTAGTAGGGTTAAGGGCCTGTACGACTTAGGGTCGTCCGGTGGCTTATCGCCACTTTTTGGAATATTTGTATAAAGCCACGTCGCCATACGCGAGGGAAAACGCCTTCCGCAATACATCGCTTAAAAACAGATAGAATGGCGTCGCCTGCTGTTTTACACGCTTCATCCGATTAGATATTTTAGCTTCACCTGACGATTTTTTAAGAGGCAGTTTCCTGACAACATTAATGAATTCGTCAATGGATGGAAGGTCTGACGCTGGTGATTCAGGTGGCACTGCAGCCCACACTCTGATCTGTTGATGGTAGTCATTGTCATTTTCCGGCGAATCATCAGGTATCAGAGTATTTAATAGAACTTCGGTCGTTTCCTCAATACCGGTGGGTGTGTTTATTATTTACTTTAATGTTCTGGACAAACGCTAAGTCGACCGATCGTTTAGCCTTGAACTCGTGATACAAAGGAGACCACGGACCTTCTTTATCTAATTTTTCTACAATTTTTCGGAGTAAGTAACCCTTAGATATTTCCATCGATGGAATGGACCTGGCAACTCTAAACGCATTTAAGCCAATGGTAAGTGGGTCTCCAGTAACCTTTTGTTTTTAAGCTTGTTGGCAGATTAGTCGGTCTAACTTCTAAATATATCCAAAAGTACATACTGCAACTGTCCGTAACCATCAACGGCAGATGTCCAAAAATAGGCCATGCCCCCGGAAATAGTGGTGGCTCCGTAAACTTCGGTTTCCTTCTGACCCACAACCAGTATACCATGCAAGCAATCCAGATTAGTATTACAGCGAACATTCTCGATGTTCTTACCTCGTCACTGAAATGAGAATTAAAAATCAAGATGACATTAGCAACTGCCACTGAGGGGATTGAAGTCGTGTATTAAGCCGTTGGAGCGACAGTGTTTCAGAAGGTACTGGGTTGGAAGAGCCCCCGCCTTGCTAAGCCTGCAGAAATACACTGCATGAGAAGCACAGCCGATTGATGTGACGCTCAGGGAGGCGTATGTTCAGTAGAGGACTTATTTCGTCCAAAATGATGATGATGATTTTATTGGTACTAATCGTTGTAGATTTTAAAATCCCATAGCTTGGATCACACCACTGTGCACTGTTGTGTGATAACGTGTCATAGAGAGGTTAGAGGGTTTTGTACTTTTTTGTCTCGCTTTCTTCTTTAACATCATCATCATCATTCAGCTTATGGAGTTCCACTGATGACATAGGTTTCTGCGAAGCATCGACACTATAACCAATCCCGGGTACAGTGTTTCTTCTAGTATCCCGTTTATAACAAGTACATCTAGACTAGTTCCCCCTTTTTTATCAATCACTTTACTTACTCGTACATTGGGTTTGGAGTTTTGGACGTGTCTTTCAAACACTGTTTGTTAGTATTTCTTTCACTATCGTTATTTTTATAAACTTAAAGAAGGTCTATTACACAATACGTACTTTTACTTAATAGGTACGTACTGGCTGACCTCTTTTGGTCAAATAACTAAAATAGCTCACAACAAACCATTCATATGTATTTTATACGAACAATATACAATGACAAACACCGGGTAGGTACTATCTGTACAAGGGACCTAGGGTTCCTTACTGATTTTTTTTTCAGGGATCGCAAATGAGTATTTTTTGAGAATTATTTTGGTGGTATAAAAAAAACAACGTGGGTTAGTAGAGTTGTACTTACCAGACCTACCAAATACATACACAGATTTTAAGAAATCGGACAAGCCGTTGCAGAGGAGTTCGATGACGTAAATAGTGACACAAGATTTTTATATCATAGTTTAGATTACTCCAAGATCGAGGGGATTATCAATTAGACTGTATGTCTGGTACCTAGATTTTTCACAAAAATACTGATTTATATTATTTGTCTTTCTTAACTTTAGTGATACGTTGAAAGCAACAACATCTCCTCAAAAGCCCTTACCCAAAAATAACTGAGCCTCGAATGGGTTCAATTACTTTTGGGTTGAGTGTTGATTATTATTATCATATATGTTTATTATGTATAGTAATATTAAAAACGGACGAGTTTGTTTGTTTATTTGGGCAAGGAACTACTAGTACTTCGATTAAAAAAAAATATATATATGCATTGGATAGCCCATTTATCGAGGAAGGCTATATGCTATATAACATCACGATGCAACTAACAGGAGCGGAGCATCAACCTAAAATGTTGCAAAATGTCAGCTAGTTTTATATTTATGTTTATTTATTTACTAAAACTTTGTGCATTTATATGTACAAAGGCGGACTCAATGCCTTGGGCATTTTCTACCAGTCTAATATATAGTGATTAAGAGATAATTTAATTTATATTTAATGTCAGATTACAAAGATCCATAATGGTTAGTAACAATTGGAACTTATAAACTATGTTAGTAGAGTTACAAAATAAAAATAAATAAAAAACAAACAATTACAAAACACATTCACAACTTATTATTAACAACATAAATTACATTTATTTTACTACTCCTACCACAATTTCACCCAGAGCGAGTATATTGGACACTGATATTTATCAGAAATGATCCTCAGAATGCCGTTGCTGCTGCCGCGTACTCTGCCTAACAGTGACGACACACGCATGCGTCTTATTGCATAGAAATCATTCGTATGCGCTTCAGCAAACATCGCGGAAGCACTGCAGAACCGCGGCAACCGCAACAACATTCTGAAGACATTATTGTATTGTACCCGCAGAGCGCTGTATGCCCTTTGAGTATAATTGATCCACAGGCTGCTCGTGTAGAAGGATTGACCATAGGCTTTGAACAATGCTAACTTGACCTTAGCTGAGCAACGAGCAAACCTGCGAACCAACATATTACCCCGGACAGCCAGCGCTCTGCGTTCACTTTCGATGTCCTCATTGTCCTTCAGATCATCGGTGACAATATGTCCTAGATATTTAAATTTTTTCACTCTAGTGAGAGGAGAACCATTCAAAAAAATGGGTGGAGTTGCATGAGGGGTTTTATCACCCAAGCCGAAAAACATACACTCGCTCTTGGCCGCATTGTACACCAGTCCATGTCTCTCCGCATACCCCTCACAAACCTTCAGTAGGTTGCGAAGGGCCCCTATTGATGGGCTCAGCAGCACCATATCGTCAGCGTAGCTTATATTATTGACTGCGACCCCATAAAGAGAGAGAGAGAGAGATAGTGTTTACACGTGTACGAATGTTAAATTAAACGAATAGATTTTAATTTATTTGTTAATCAAGGTTAACCGGAAAATTACCTTACCCAAATTGATACATTGAATTAAAAGTATTTATTTAAAGGAAATGTAGTAAGTTGAGGGTACTCCCTTGCTTGTCCTAAAATTTTTTGTCCGAAAATCATTATCCATAACACGTTTGCTATAATCTTCAGTAGCCATAATGTTCAAAATATCGAAATTTTGTTTTACATAACTAACTTTACTTCAAATACTATTTTGTCATAATATCGAATACTATAATAATTGAAGCTTCTAATTTTACATGACATAAAGTCGTATGTCCTAAGTATTGAATCACATAATGTGTATGATTCCGAATGGTCATTTATAAATTGTTAGTCGCTAAAAACTTTCCTAAAAGTTTGGTTTTAGTGACAGAAAGGAATCGCTGTAAAAAGTCTTGTCTGCCCTACCCCAATACTTAATTAAAATCGCGTAGGCGCGGAGGGGCGAAGCGGGCCGCGAGTTAAGGAGCAGGTGGTTGTAACACGCGCCAACATGGCTGCGACTGGCCGACGAAGCCGGCCAGCAAGCCGAAGCTGCGATGGTGAGCGTTAAACCCATCTGCGACGATAACCTCGCGTGAGGCCGCCGGAGCCCCGCAGCGCCGGAACCGTGACAAAAACCATGCCTGTTGCATGATGCTTGCTCGTTTGCATGCTGCATGCTTGCTTGCTGCATGCTTGCTTGGTGCATGCTTGCTAATAAAGCTATTATTACGTATTTTCTTTCTGTTATTCTCATTATTTATGACTTTCCAAACGGTCTTTATTTTATTTTCTGCTGTTTTGATCTTGTTGCTCCTCACTTTGCCAGCAACTTTTGGCATGATAAGTGTTGTGTATAAAGGTCTCGTCTAAATATACTACAAGTTTTTTCCCCACATTGCGATTTCTTCGGATTCTCTCCAAATATCTTGAACGCCATGCAGTAATATCATAACGTTCCATTAGTAATTTACGTTTCGATTGGCATCGCTTATGCTTGAAACCGATGCTATGCAATATACGGCGCAATGTTGTGATGCTTCCTTGATAATTTATGTGTTCTCTCAAAGATGCACGTAATTTAGCCAATCTATGTAATTCCTTCTTCACATCATAAAACTGTGAATTTTTTGCCGTATAGCGCACAAATCGGATCCATCCAAGTCGAACTTTTTGGTATGCGGGCGACTCTTCCCTGGGGTGACGATAACTTTAATTTTGTAACTCTCGTTACAGGTTTCTCTGACACACCTGCAATATGCATCGTGCATCATGCGTCATGCTCTCTCAAATGTCTCGCTGATGGTGACGCGTGTGTCGGACCATTTAGTTCCCTTCAAAATGGTTGAGCTGAATGGTGCTGATCCATGCGTCATGTTTGTGAACGGGCGCTGTCAGTTGTGACTGGTCATCTCTTAGTCGCCATGGTTTATTTGAATTATTTTGTTTTTGAGTTGTATTTTATTTTTGTTTTGCTATGGACACTTTTAACGTGCACATCTTGCTACATTGTTCTCATATAATATACCATCTCAACATGAATGATGTAACCAAGATTTTGTAACAATATTTTGATTTAAAAGAGTGTCCATGGAGTTTCTTGCCCGTTCTTCTCCATAGAGATCTACGCTAGGGAATGGGCAACTACAGTACTTTCACAGTTTTTATGTCTTGTGACTGGGACTGTAGCTACTTTAAATGTTCATTTTTTGTTTCGACAATTCAAAAGTGCCTGTAACTGGCCTACTTGAAATAAATGCTTTGATTTTTTGATTTTGATAAAATGAACAATTTAAAAAACAAAAAAACCCAAACAATGATTATTTTCGTATTTAATTACATTATTGTTGAATATAACTTCACAATTTTTTCTTGTGTTGTGTTAATTCCTTTTCAAATTTTCCTTAATAAAAATCGTGCATTAAAATAAAACTTAATTCCAATCTGTAAATCAATCGGGAAAAAATCTGTATATGGCAGCCCCAAAATTTACCTGTCATGGCGGCGACTCTTTTGCGAACATTGTTTATTTTTTAGAATAGAATAGAATAGAATATATTTATTGTAAAAACATGAGTATACATCAAATAATATGTGCAAGGTATTATTATTGGTATTAAAACACCGCGATTCTTGTGTTCCGCTTCACAGAACTCCTTCGCCTTTAATATCATTTCTCGACCTGCACTTTTTACAACTTTTGGCCTTGTAAATAAACCTTATAACGCACTAATCCAATAATAAACTCGAATTGGAAATCTTCAAATCGCTGACCCCATTTGCAGATTTCCAATTCGCGCTCTGAACGGAAGGGAGTGTTGGATTTTTACTGACTAAAACCCATCCATGTTCCTTCCTCGTCCTTTGCGTTCCGGGGCCACGGTATCTCTTTCGAACAGTCCCGCAGCCCCCGGCAGGCATCGGCCCTTGCGGACACCTTCCTTTCTGTTGACATCTCTTTGAGGCGCGCGTGGAACACAAACGCACCGTCGACACGGCCTGTCGTCATATGGCTAGCATGACTGCTTCACAGAAGGAGTGACAGCTTCCCATTCCCACTCACTCCAGACCGGTCGCCAGCGCCGTCCCTCGACAACCTAGATGGAAATTTCTCTTGAAGGTGCATGAGATGAGCCAAGACACGACAAAGATGCTGTTGATGCTGTCTTGAGGACCTCTTGCAAATGGCTTCCGTCTTCATTGTTAGACCATCAATGACAGTCATACTTACTCCAGCTAGGTCTAAAGTTTGTAAACGCCTTGCAACTACCTTCTATCTCCATCGTCAGACTTTTGATGAAAGTCATACTCTACTTGGTCTAAAATTCTCATCAAAGTGCATGAAAAGAACCCAAATATGATTGATGGATGCTGTAAACTCGAGAGGGGTGACCAATCAGTTCACCAAACCTTAATTCACAAACTTTTACTTTACAAGCAATGATTAGCAAACACATTATTTGTCATTCCATCATTATACAACAACAAGTTTAATAAATAATTCACTTCGTAAAATAATTATCCGATAAACTGTTATTTAACAACGTATTATTTGACAAACAATTCATTATTTCTTTCAATTTATCTCATAAAACAACGTTTGAAATAAAGACATAGCACAATCATATTGATTGTGTTATTCCAAAAAAAAAAAAAACAAATGAATTTTAATGTCATGGATTTCCGCAAAGTAACGCCTGATTCCATAACTTATCAAAGGAATTTGGTTTCCTCACATTAATTTTGTGACAGAAATGAATTCATCAATTCAGCAATTCATTACCTACCTACATTACATTAACTACATTAGCTACCCCTAGAGTGTAATTTAAGCCTGCGTAGGCGCGGAGGGGCGAGGCGGGCCACGAGCTGAGGAGCAGGTGGCTTTAACACTAACGAATATTTTTAAGATAAAACATTTGAGGAATAAGTTGTTTGCGAAATAAATAGTATACGAAACGTTGGTTATAAAATGAAAATTTGTCAATGGACTTTTGGTGAAACATTAGTGAACCCTCTAGAGGACCTCCTGCAACTGCCGGTCGTCTCTATCGTCAGACCATCGATGATATCATACTCGAGCTAGGTCTAAAGTTCTCATCTTAGTAGATTAAATCAGCATAAACACGATTTCATTTTAAAGGAACCCACTTTGAGATATACGCTTTTCATTAAAAAAAGAATCTTGCAAATCGGACTTCTCATCCTCTTTGATATGTGTAATATGTAGATAGAGAGCACAGTTTATAATGAAAAAAAAACTTTAAGCTTCTAGTTAATATTTGCGCATTGAATCTTACCACATCGGTTTTTTTTTTATTTATACGTGATGTTTACTACAACGGTTTCATATTTTGCAAAAAAGTTTTTATTTTTCACTTTTTAGTGTTTCACATGACGTGCTGTGCTGTGTTACCCCTTCACAGCGTACCGCGTGATGTTATGTTATGAACTGGTGTAAACAATAGACAGACATAAGATTTCAGTAGTCCATTTGCTATCGCTAAAGTAGACTCATCTTTCATGGGGTACTGTTTGAGATGCTATAATAAAATTCCACAAAGTATTCTTGAACTGAATGAGACGAAATTTAAAACATGCATTAAACGCACACTATTTAACCCGCCCACTATGTATGCCCGCGACTTCGTCCGCGTAAACCACCCTTGTCACTTAAGGGTATAAAAGTAGCCTTCGACTTGTTCTCTGACCTACCAAATATACACAAAAAAAATATTAAATCGGTGAAGTCGTTTCGGAGGACTTCGATAACAAACAATGTGACACGAGATTTTTATGTATTAGATAGCTTTGTCTGCGGCTTTGCTCGCGTTGAATTCGGGGTAATTTTAATAAAAAAGTGGAAGAATTTCATTGCGCAAAACAAAGAGTAAGTAAAATTCAAGATCCAGCAGACTTTTAAAGATATACATATCTGGGTTGCTCATAAATTAGTTGGTTTCAAAGCAAAACAGAGGAACTTTGCAGAAGTATTGTGTAAAATCTTGAATTATTATCTAGGATGGAATTGCTATAGCCGGTAAATTACATAACGATACGCTACGAAGGCAAACAAAAATTAAAGAAAAATTAGATTTGTGTTCAGTGAAAACCATGAAAACGACACTCATGAAGGAAAAACGAAAAAAAATTCCTGGGTGCCTTCTTGGATTTTCATTTTGACCTCATTTTTGTTATCAACGACTCCGAAAACCACGCAAACGACACCCATGACGGAAATATTAAAAAAAAAACCCTAGACGGCATCTTGGATTTTCATTTTGACCTCATTGTCGATATCAGCGACCCCAAAAAACATGAAAACGACACATATGACGAAAAATTTACTTCAACGCCATTTCGATTTTCATTTCGATCTCATTTTTGTAATCAGCGACCTCAAAAACCATGTAAACGACACCCGAGATGGAAAAACAAATACTTTTCCTGGGCGCTATCTTATATTTATCAATAGGAGTACTCTTGTTAGGTTTCGAATGAAATAGTCTTACCAATCTTGATTCCCCTTACAAACTTTTGAGGCCCGTTTCACCTATTGGAGGGTGAATATTGAAAAATCCTTTCTTAGCGCACCCCTAGACCACATAAGAAACCTTCGTGCCAAATTTGGAATCTGTAGACCCAGCGGTTTGGGCTGTGCGTTGATATATCACCCAGTCAGTCAGTCAGTCAGTCAGTTTACCATTTTATATATATAGATTTGTAGCAGCTATTTAAATATTCTATACATTTTCTTAAAGTTCAATTAATATACCATAAGAATTCAACTACACATATTAAAAACAAAACAAAAAAAATGAGGACCTTCATATTAACTTAGGTACACTTTTAAAAAAATCCGCCCAGCTATCAAACAATTGAAACTGTTCTATGAGGGATTTTTTCCGCCTGGCTAGACAAAAATGGTAATAGCTCGGTTAATATGCATGATATCAATAGAATTTATAGCCTATAAGCACTCACGATTAATGTAGCTTTCTTTCAGTGAAAGGATTTTTAGAATTGGATCACGAATTCCGGACATTCCCCCTACATACAAACGAACTTTACCTCTTTATAATATTAGTATAGATTTATTTAGCATGCAACTGCAACGATAACATTTTCAGTACTTATCTCTATATATAAAAATGAATCCCTATTTCCCTTGGTCACGGCATCACGCGTGAACGGCTGGACCGATTTCACTAATTCTTTTTTTGTTGTATCTGTTATTGCCAGGAGAAGGTTCTTATGAAAAAAAAATGATATTTAAAAAAAAAACACGAAATTAACCCAGCATGTCCAAAGTCTTCAATTGTTTCACCGCATGCATGTCAATAGCTATTTTAGGCAAACTGTCAGTGGAACAGATATCCTAATAGATTCAAGGCCGCCTATGACCCACTGGTCGAAGGTTCAAACCCTGACCCCTTTAGATTACTTTTTGTGATTTATTTCGGTTTTTTATTTGTCTCTTATCTTCACATTTTGTTGACGTTGAACGAAGTTGCCATTATTTATGGTCGCTGGCGAGAATTTAGAGTCTTGCGATAATTTGATTCTGCGTGTCAGGGAAACTCATTGTGCGTATGATGCATTACTACCTGCTGATATTTGGTAAACGAAATAATCTAAATGATAATAGCTTTCATCACCACATTACAGCACGAGTATTCAAGCAGAAACTCAATGCACTCAAGAACTTCATTGTAATGTATGATTTCGGAGACGTGTGATGTCCATATTATAAATGCGACAGTAACTCTGTTTGTCTGTCTGTTTGCTACCTTTTCACAACAAAATGGCTGATCGGATCGCAAAGAAATTTGGCAAGGAGATGTATTTACTTACTTTTAATTATTGTGCTGTGTCAATTACTATTTGAACCAAAATGTATTAAGACGAGCGCTAATCCCGCCGACAAACTGTTACGCAGTTTGGTGGGTACATAAAATGTACAAAATGTTTGGTCGTAAAATATTTCGTCTATATTTTTCAACTGTTTAACAACTGACAACTGTCATAACATGCTTTGTTATAGAATAACTATTTTAAACCTATTGTCATTAGAACAACTATCCCGTCGGTGACGGCTACCGCCTTTTGAACATTGTGTCGCAAGTTCAAGCCTCAGTAAAGACATTGAATTCTTTTTGATTGTGTTTAATTCTGTAAGATTGCCGATAGTAACTTTGGTTCGCACGTTCAAAACCCACCCGGTTTTCACTTTTTGTGACAAAGTATTTTTGTTTTTTTTTTAAAGCTTAAGATTTCCAAATCATTGTTTTAAACATACTTTTTTTAACACTTAAACGACAGTTTGGGAATCATTTATTTCAAATAATAAATCTGCAAACATGGCGATTTCTTAAATTTTCATCTGTCTCTACGTAGCCCTTTTGTTATAGCATCACGTGTAAATTATAAAACCAATGTGGTTTGATTCAATGCTCAAATTAATATTGTGCATAAAATTAAAAACTTAGAGAAGGTTTCGTTTCTTTGTAATCGGTGCTCTCCATCAAAAGATATATGACTTTAAAGTTTTTAAGGAGAACTTATCATCATGATTTAAGGATTCATGCAATGACATCTGTTGAACCAAAATGGTACTAATGAATAAAAATCACACGATAGAGAAGAAGAGAATAGTCAACATGACCCTGCTTTTAAAATCTACATAGCCGGTAGAGTCTCTGTTCGACCGCTTTCCATGCATATGTTTTAGCAGTTTAACTTCGTGCTCTATAAATGGCGTTGTTCATTTGACTCCATTTTCTGAATCGCGGTGTTATGACTTTCCGTGAAAGAATGATACTGACATTCGCCCGTGTCAGATGGCTCATGTTTGGTTTTTTGGAAGAGGTTCGCAATTCAACGCCTGTTTTCTTTATGTAGGGGAGCAATACTCAAATGACCTGATGAAAGTTGCAAGAATCCGTTGGATGCGAGTCCCACGAGACCGGTCAATGTGGCGACACTTGATGGGCCTATGTCCAGCAGTGGACATCTTTCGGCTGAAATAATGATGAATGATGATAATTCAAATGGAGTAGGGCAGGACACCTAGCAAGGCGCGGTGCTGTCAGGTGGAGTAAAGCTGTGACCAAGTGGCGTTCTAAAAATCGAAACAGAAGTTTTGGTCGTCCAGCGGTGAGATAAGCAGACGAAATTGTTGCCATGGCGGGAATATCCTGGATGAGACTGGCACAAGAGCGTAGAGCTTGGCACAAATAAAGAGAGGCCTGTACCCAGCAGTGGGTGAAGTCGGACTATGGATGATGATGATGATGACGCATAACTTTTTCCAGAGAAGTCCGATTTTCATGATTATTTTTTATTGAAAAGCGTGTATCGCAAAGTTTGTCCCATTTTATGTTGAAAATAGTCGTGTTCGAATCAAAGTCACGCACTTCTGATTTTTCGGATTCATGTGCGTATTGTATAATCATCGCTTGCTGAAACATCGTGAGGAAATCAGCATGCCTGAGAGTTATTTCTCGACGGCATGTAAAGCCAAGACGGAGGACCTTGGGCGGCATAAAAACTCTGACACCAGGTTAGGCACTAACCACACGATAAAGAAGAAGATTGTGTTGGGGTTTATTTCATAAACCTTTTTGACAACTTTAGACCTGTCTGTAGTTTGACTGTGATCGAAGGTCTGTCTTTGGAGAAGGAAGGCAGATGCGAGAGGTCCGCAACAGTTTGAAGCAGCTTTAACGTGTCGCCGCTCAGTCATGCCACTTGATGAGAACTTTCGACCTAGCTTGAGTATGATATCGTCGAGTGCCCAAGGATAGAAACGTAAGGCAGTCGAGGGAAGAGCCCTTATTTGGAAAAACATAAGTAGAATATTTGGCGATTAATGTAAACCTATTCGAAAAAAAAAAATTGTTACTTACCTGAATCTGTACCTACTAATATTATAAAGCTGCAGAGTATGTTTGTTTGGTTGGTTGAATGCGCTAATTTTAGGAACTGTTGGTTCGTCTTACGCAGACGAAGTTGCGCGGGTCAGCTAGTAACTTATAAAATTAAATAAGTTTTGCTATTGAGTGTAAATTGACCTTTGAACGAGCATTCAAAACATTTTTTTAATTTTGTTTGGTACTACGGAACCCTTTTTGCGCGAGTCCAATACGCAGTTGGCCAGTTGTATGATATTACGCTCATGAACAAGGATTTCAAAAAACATAATTATGGAACAATCTTTTGCCATCATTTATTTGGTTGCCTCTCCTCAACTCTCACTAAATGTCCTGCGCAAGGTTTTATAAACAAATTACATGTTATTTTCATCTTCGTATGATCGGCTGCAAATTTGAACCTGCGCATTATCGGGGCCATGGTTGCCTTTAAGTACATCACTGCATATGTTCTACCTGAAAAAGAAACAGAATATAGTCTTAAGAACAAACGGTTTGGGCCACACTGTAACATACTGAGGGAGGACCCCGTTTTTTGTGCTGCAGAACTAAAGATATTACAGGTTGTTTATTAAAAATTACAACTTATTTTTTGTCCATCAGTATCGAATAAGTATCACAAATCCTTGAATAAACAAAGATCTAAGATTTAAGTGCTAAAAGCATTATGATCAAAATTTCCGTCCCGATAAGAGCGTCGCTTTTGACGACTCTGAAAAAGCAGAATGTCTGGCCGACAGTTTGGAATCCCAATGTTCACCGAGCACTCTACCAGTAGACAAGCAGCACCTTGATGAGGTGGATGCAGAAGTCGAACGTAGAGCATCGCTTCCCCCTGTAGAAGACCCCGATGACCCTCTCCCCGTCATCACCCCGGAAGAGGTCAAAGATATCATAGATAGGTTACAGCCTCGGAAAGCCCCAGGCGCCGATGGCTTCACTAATAGAGTTTTTAAAGTCCTCCCCGCCCGGCTCATAGTCCTTTTGGCTGCCATCTTCAATGGCGCCCTGAGCAACAATATGTTCCCCCAAGCGTGGAAAGAGGCCACTGTTATAGGTATTCCCAAACCTGGGAAACCGAAAGCCCAGCCTTCGAGCTACAGGCCGATCAGTCTCCTGAGTGCTCTCGGCAAAATCTATGAAAGGCTTATTTATAAGCGTCTCAGAGATTATGCCGAGACAAAGGGCCTCATCCCTAAAGAACAGTTCGGCTTCAGGACCGAACATTCTTGCATACATCAAGTCCACCGCATCGTTGAACACGTTAGCGCTGGTTTCCAGCGCGGAGCGATGACGGGCGTGATGTATTTCGATATAGCGAAAGCCTTTGACAAGGTCTGGCACAATGGCTTATTATATAAGCTATACCAACTCGGTGTGCCTGACCGTCTCGTGCTCATCTTACGAGACTTTCTGTCCAACCGTACCTACCGCTACCGTGTGGGTAAGACGTTATCCTCTCCCCATCCTATCCGTGCCGGAGTCCCTCAGGGCTCCGTTATCTCTCCCCTCGCGTTCACGTTGTATACTAGTGACATCCCCAAGAACAAGAAGGTTCAGTTAGCCCTATTTGCCGACGACACGGCAATTTACTACACCGGCCGTTCTCAGACTAACATCCGTCGCATCCTCCAAACAGCTGTCGACTCGCTCGGCGCTTGGTTCCGTAAGTGGAGGATTGAGGTTAACCCTGATAAGAGCCAGGCAGTTCTGTATTACAAGGCACGCCTTAAGCGTTCGCCAGGTCCCCCCGTCACTATGTTTGGCAAGCCTATCCCTTGGGAGAAGCAAGCCAAATATCTTGGAGTTATTCTTGACGACCATCTGTCATTCAAGGCTCATATCAAAGCAGCTCGTGACCGAGCTGCCTTTGCTATGGGCCGACTCCATTTCATGATCACTAGGAAGAGCAAGTTGTCACTCAAGTGCAAGTTGCGTCTTTACACCGCAGTCATCCGTCCCATCATGACATACGCTTGTATCGTATTCGCTCATGCCCACCCGCGTCATATCCACACGATGCAGACCTTGCAGAACCGATTCCTCCGTAAAATCACCGGTGCCCCCCCGTACGTCCGTAATGACAGTCTACACGTAGACCTTAGAATCCCCACCGTTAAGCAGTTCATGAAACGCCTTTCCAAGCGTTACTTCGACACTGCCATCAAACATAGGAACCCCCTAATCGCATCGGCCGCCCGGTACGACCCATCGCGTATTAGCTCAGTCCAACGTCCGCGTCACACCTTAGTCACCCCCGACGATCCGATCACTATCTTGCAAGAGAGTAGGAAAGATACCAGTACAGTTCGTAGATTGTACAAATACAAACCGAAGACATTCCGACCTCGCCGCCGAGGTCCGGCGCGTAATCCCAAGTCAATCCCTCCCCGACCCTTGCCCGAGCCAGCCCGCGATGCTGAGCCTTTAGCAATAAAACAGTCCCTAAATAAAGACAATCAGATCCAGCCTGTCCCTTTGCTGCCCCCAGCGACGCCCTAAGCCGAGGTCCGTACCCCACAGGGGGTGCCCTTAGAGCGCTGTCGCTTAGTTTTTAGTCATTTTGCCCTGGCTGGAGGCCTTACATTCAAGGCATCCACAGGACTTGCCCGGTTAAGCAGAAGCCAGTCTTCGTAGACTGAACTGCGAGATGCCCTATCCAAATAAAAAAAAAAAAAAAAAAAAAATGATCAAATTTTTTTTTTAAATCTTAGGTTCCTGATGTGGACTATCATTATCTAACCGGCTGATGTCGTAATGTTAGAAGATAGAAAGCTTACCAATACATCCTCTCAGTCCCGGTGAAAAGGTTGCAAAAGCGCCTTTATGACTCGGAGCAGTATCAGGATTCAGCCATCTTTCTGGTTTAAAGTCATCGGCATCTGCGCCCCAATATTCGGGGTTTCTGTTAACACTCCATATATGGACTACTACGCTGCTGCCGGCGGGAATTGTCACATTACCTTTACAAACAAAATGCGTTATTTCATGAACGAAAATTAATATGACAAGTTGTTACATTGTTTATTACTTACGTAATTTTGTATCCTCAGTAGCTTCGCGACCCACAATCCCTCCAGCTGGGTATAACCTCAGGGATTCCTTGATTGCTGCTTCTAAATATACCAGTTGAGATATATTCTGTTTTGTTACTCTTCCGTCTTCTCCCAAAACTTGGATTACTCTACGAATTTGAAGAAATAGTTTTAGAAGTTTATCCAACTTTTTTTGAGGTCGGTTTAAAAATGTATTCCGAATTTGAGTTAAAATAAAATCAACCGCACGGTAAGTGGACTTACTCTTGATAAATCTTCTCCTGCACCTCAGGGTAGCTGCCGATGCAGATAAATGAGTACAGCATCTCAGTGATAGTGGTGTCAAAGCCAGCTACCAGAGTGTTATCTATGAGATTTATCATTTCAACATCCGTTAAGATGCTACTGGTCTCAGTCACTGTGTTCTCAATGAAGACGTCTAAGATGCTTCGGAATTTACCATCTGTAGGGACAAAATATAATTTCAACTGAACAAAGAATTGACAGCTAAGAGCCTTAAGAAACGATTGAGAGATTATTAGAGCACAAATGTCTTAGACAAACTGTTATTCAATGTTACGCTTTTACGTACAAGGACAAATTTTTTTAAGAAACACTTAAAACCTGTTTCTAAATAATAATACAATAAACCTGTTTCTAAATAATAATACAATATGTTGTTTTATATATCAAGGGCCATTTTAATGGTAGACTTTCGTTGTAATAACGAAGTATTTTAAAATGTTATTAACTATACAACAAAAGTAGGCCTCCTCTCACCACATCTTATTCCTTTAACTCTTTATAGGCTATTTCCAATTTTCGCTAAACAGGAAAGGATCACAATAATATTAAGCTCCTTGACGTGGAGTTGCGGACACCAGCCCGTTATACAATACAATACAATACAATATTAAGCTCCATAAAAATAAGCTATTAACGAAAAATGAGGAACCGCCATGACGATGAATCCATCCTATTATCAATTTTTATATTTTTTTTATATTGTGGGTTATTTGATTCTTACCTTCGTTTACAGAGTCTTCTTTGTTTTTCAACCGTTGCAAATGTTCTGACTTTCGTAGTTTCACCATCTACAAAACGACGTTATTTGAAATGTATATAGTTATATTTTTTAAATTGTATTATTAATTTATAATATTGTTTCAATACTTATGAAGATAACAAATCATTAATAATTAACTAGCATAAACATTTTTAAAACAATACTAGATGATAATTATTATTATTGTATGTTTATTTCTATGAATATTTTATTTTTCGTAGGTTTTTTTTTTGAGTCATGTCATGGGTATACCTATACGCCCCATTCGGATTGGATAGAGTTTATCTAGAGCCTTATCACACTAGCGAGTTGCGAGCGAGTGGAAAGCGGGGCGAGCGCGCAGCGAGCTCGCCGCGAGTTCGCAACGTGTGTGCGGCGAACAGTGCGAAGTGCAGTGCTCTTCATAAAAACATATTGAAAGTATTTGTTTTATTTAACTGACCTTATATCTACCGTATTCTGCAAATACGATATGAATTTTTGATTATAACAACATAGACCACTCGAAGCATTCTGTATCTACAGACGTCTCTCTAGATTATCATTTTAATTTTTGTATTTGTCTCAGAACCTTTAGAACACCGAAACAATACCCATATAATTATTTTCTGACTGAATTTTTAATACTCACTTTATCGGTTAGCCCAGAAGATGTTGCAAGCGCTTTATTCAGTACCTTTCTGTAACTGGACAAGTTGAAGATAAAATCAAGCATAAGCCAAGGCTTATAAATCCTGATTACGGGAATGTCTAGCAATTCGTTGATAGCCACGATGTAATTGTTGTCTACAAGATCTTTGCCATCAACACTAGCTCCAAGTGTAGTTCCTGAAATATACATAACATTAGAATTCAAATAAAGAAAACTTTTCTGGGCAAAGGCTTTCCTCATTCCTTCTCACAATAGTGTGCTTCTTCTTCGTACAGATGTCTCAATACTCCAGTCTTGCGTTAATAAAGCCCACTGAATATGTGCCGGTATTTCCGGGCAGACATGGCGTTTCCAGTCCCATTTTAGTCTAGCACAATATTCATCTAGCTGCGGGAATTACAGGCTACGCAGCCTGATACGTAGCCTTCACTCTAGCTGGTATGATCAGCTCACTCGGGTCTCCTTTGACAAGCATGACCACCTATGCCACTTTAGCTGGCAAACTGTGCAAGCTATGTCGGAATCCGCTGAACCAGATCATTCACAATCTCAATATTTTTAAAACGTAACATCCGTTTCAATAATTCTCTTCTAAAGACTGTCGAGAAATATTTGTACTCTATATTATTACTGGAGTTAAGAGTGATGCTAAACTGTTCCACCTCGTATAGGAAAAGGAAATAAAACGCAGTTGGCAAAAGAATGAACATCAAAAGGAAGAACTACTTACGGCATGCGGTTTCCAAAACACTCCTGGTGATCTTCTCAGTGAGGTCCACTTCACCTTTGCCGACATCATCGGCGATCAGTTCAACGAATTTTCCAGCTCGATCATTGAACAACTCCAGAAATTCATCCAAGAGGTGCTGTTTGAAGGATAGGTCTAGTATCCGACGATTACGCTTCCATATTGGTACTGAAATATTTGGAATACCATGGAACCGGTTTTGAGCCGATGTGTGCTCGTTGATTAAGATGGCTCTTAAAATATTCAATTGTGAGATGGAACACGCGTTGAGTATTTGGTATAGGTTTGTGTTGCATATTAAAATATAATTACGATATTCAATGGGAATAATGTGTTTAAATCAACTTACAAGTATTAGTGTGAGTATTAGTGGGATTTTCCTTTGGTTAAATTTTTACTTGGAAGAATATCAAGGATAATGTCATTAAGGCATTTGGTCTTTTAATGAAATGATTTATTACAGCAAGCAATCTTTAAACAATAAAAAGTAAGTCTAATAACTAGTTATGACAAAATATATAAAGACCATCTTAATCAATGACTTTTATGATTCCAGAGAAGCAGTCTTGTGAACATGGTAAAAATATAACATTAAATAAGAAAGATGAATGGGAAAGTTACCTTCAGCGGCGATCAACATTTTGCCCACCATTGGTTCGATGAATCTATACACAAACATTTTCTTCAGGCATTTGTTTAGGACTGTGACCACGTCAACGGGATCTGCTACAACTGTAAAATACGATAAACAAATTCATAAAATTCCCACTGCTGTTAGGCAAGGGTCCCACGGGTCTCCTTTTTAAGAGAGCTAATCAAATATTTTTGACTTTGTAAATACACAGAGTGGGGCCAAGTATTTTATTCTAACTTATTAATCAATATAATTATCTACATGATATCATTATTTTTATAAACTCACGCAGAATCTAATAGATTTAAAGAAATGTAATATTTCAATGAATGTTTTAACTTACCATAAATGGGCAGTGGTCCCATAAAGAATTTGGTCACACCTCCAACTTTTAAAGCATATTCTCCAAATGAAATCACACTTCGAACCATTGCTGAAAAAAGTAATAATTTGTAGAAAGCATTTATCAAGCTAACATCAAATTGTCGTGTTAGCTATTTACAGTCATACAACGGCTGAAAGATTCCAGTTGTAATCGAAATATATGAACAATTTAAGCGAGTAGTCTACAGAGTGTATCAGACATCTTTTTTTCCCAAAATCACAAAGTTCCCTTCTGAAAAAGTTTAAGTGTTAATCCATAACATTTTTGCCTACTCTATAACTGGTGTAACAAGATGCATAAAGAAGCTGAAAGTCACCTTGTCTTTGTGACTTCGTTTTTGTACTCTTTTTTGTGTTTAGTATTGAAGATCAAAGTTTCTTATTTTTTTCCATGTTCTTTGACGAATACCAGTTTGTTATGAAATGTTTATTTAGAATAATTTTCATGTGACTTTTAACATGGAAGCTGTTAATATAAGACTTCTGCCATTGTTCTTTGTACATTTGGTAATGGCGATAATTTGCTAAACCACATTAACGTAGTCAGTTTTGGAGTTATTTATATAGCTTAAGTCTTAAAACTATTCTATTATTGCGTGATTTCAGTTGGCTCTATAATGAAATATAATTGTTACTTAGGCTGTTTACTCAGCTCCACAGTCAGTTTAGTTTATACACATCACGTATGGGCCGTCGCTCGATGTAAAACACTAGACATCATCATCCGCCTAGCATTTTTCTGGTTATGTTGGGGTCGGCTTCCAGTCTAACCGGATGCAGCTGAATACTAATGTTTTACATCGAGCGACTGCATATCTGACCTCCACAACCCAGCCCGGAAATATAATGCCACTTGGTAAGACTGGTTGTCAGACTTTTTGGGCCACTGACTACCTGTACTGTAACGACTGTCAAAGATGGACAAATGACAGCTGGGACCAACATCTTAGCATGCTTGAGGCACGGAGGAAACTCGGTATGTAAGAGTGGTCACCCATCCACAGACCAATCTAGGCAAGCACGGTTTAACTTGACGATCGAAGCCACGAGAGATTAGAATAAACGAAAAAAAAAATATTAGTGCCCCCTGTCTACCTATTTTGGAAATATAGAACATTTTATATCAATAAAATTCGGAGGTCTATAACACGGAAACGGTACGTTTTAGGGCCAAGTTTCTTTGAACTTAACTGGTTTCTGTGGTCAAGGTCAACCTGATACTGCAATGTTTAAAAATATCCGGAAAAAAATGTACTCGCGCCACAGCGCCCCTAAGGTTACTTGACTTACTTATTTTGTTTTTATAGCGGCAACAGAAATACAGAATCTGTGAAAACTTTAAAAACTGTCTAGCTATCATGGTTCATGACATATAGCTTGGTGACAGACAGACATCCGAACAGACAGACGGACAATAGAGGCTTAGTAATAAGTTCCGTGTTTACCCTTTGGGTACAGAACCCTAAAAAGACTTTACATTTAAAAAAAATGTTAAATTACATAAAATTCCATAATTGTCAATCAGACGAATAATTTTCCCTACTAAGATTATCTCATAATTTACACCGCTTGCGTCATTTACAATAGTATTCTTATTTATTTATTGTCAATAAACTGGGCCACAATAGACTGTAAGATAGACTTACCGGGGCAACCAGTAGTAACCACGTTAAAAAATGGGCCAAGTACACTCATCTCCGCACCAGTGCGCAGAAATGTTCGCATATTATGAAGAACACAACTTTTTCAACCTTTTGATAAATCTCTTGGAAATTAAAATGTAATCTATAATATCTCAGAAATGGTGAATCTTAGAAAAAAATGTAAAAAAAATATTTTTTATGCTTGCATCATGTAAACAATATTTTTTTACACTATTGTCCGAAATTCTTTTTAAGATAAAATTTACCATTTGGCATGAAAAGGCAAAAAAAAAACCATTTACGCCAACAGTGACATGGACCTTGAATTTTTTTTGCATATTCGAGTCGTTTGGGCTTTTTTCCGTTTTTTTTAAATGGTGGATCCCAACATTCAAACCAATTTTAACTCTGCGATTTTTTCTAAGCTTGCCTCTATTTTTTGGGCTAACTTGACCGGGCTAATACGAATAAGTTCTTTTTTTACCAAACTACGGGTGAGACACAAATAAATTTTAAGAATTTAGAAATGATTACATTTATTTCACCATAGCGCATCCACTACTGAGCCGATTTTGATGACCGAGTTGTTTAATAAACAGGAACTTACTTTCATTGTTGAGCCACATATGGGTATGTCCAATGAGGGGCAACCTCCCTGGAAATGTGGGCACCTCTTCATTTATTCGAGGCAAGAAGTGTCGACACAATATCACATATCCCAAATACACACATACTAACGAAATTATTATTGTTAAAAACATTTTAAAACCAACCACCCGGGTAAAATGAAGAGATGTTACTGTCCGATCAAATTTAAATGAATTTCAATACGTGTAGACACAAGCACCGCTTAAGAACTATTGCGGCCTTCACACATATTTACAATTTTATAACTCAACCAGTTTCACAAGAATCTAACTCAATGATTGCTCTTTAGCCTGTTAAAACGTGTTATTAAAAAAGGTTGGAACTTCCGTGACTTGAAGGTTCCCAGTGTATTATTAAGTTAATGTTGTTGTGGTAATTTTCTGTTGTAGTATAAATGTTAGGTATGTTTTGTTTAATAACATTCTATGTATGTCCAGTATAAAAACGCGTTCAGGGGCTTGTTGGCCCCAACAAGACCCTGAACGCGTTGTTATACTGGACATGCATATGCTCCCATGGCGATGTAGTGCCTCCCCGCATGTTTGCTGACCACAGCACGTACGGTTTCCAGGCGGTGCTTCGCAAAAGAATAGCCTCCCTGCGGTCTTGGGTAAAGGGTAGCACCAACACGTTTCTGAGCGTGGTGTCGGACAGAGTGGACAGCCAAATCCTGAGGCACTGGTCGCTCATGCATGTCCAAAATAATAATTGTTTTAAATTTAACTAACATAGCTATAAGTATCTACTAACGTGGACTTGTATCAATAATTAATGTGTGCATAGTCTGAAATAAATACTTTAATTTCACTTTTTATAATTTTTTTTTTTCCTTCTCCAGTGCCAAAAAATATCAAAATTACGACAACAAGTGCCCTTCGTCTTCACATTGGATGTTTTGGAGAAATGTGGGTGTACGATTAGGTACGGACGAACAAGCTATTTGGTTTAGATTTTACAATGTAATTTGTGGGTTAAAATGTAAACCAAATATCTTGTTCGATCGTACAACTTGGCCTAATCGTTCTGGGACTACTGACCTTTTTTTTTTTTTTTTTTAGGATGGGAAATCATCAAATGACTTCTCCCACTCTGGGCGGAGCGGGAGGGAGTGTCAGACTCTTACTGACTAAAACCCATCCATGTTCCTTCCTCGCCCTTTACGTTCCGGGGCCGCGGTATCTCTTTCGAACAGTCCCGCAACCCCGGCAGGCTTCGGCCCTTGCGGGCCCCTCTCTGCTGCTGACATCTCTTTGAGGCGCGCGTGGAACACGAACGCGCCGTCGGCACGGCCTGTCGTCACTAGACGGACGGACGGCTAGCTAGCCCATAGCTTACCGTCCACAGGCCCGCATCTACGGTGGCCGGTAGCCACCACGTGGCCCCCGACGCCCGGTGCGTCTCCCGCGGCGGCCGGGAAGAGAGGCTCTCTCCCTCTCTTGTTCCGCCACCTCCTTCGCCAGCATGACTGCTTCGCAGAAGGAGGTGACGGCTTCCCATTCCGTCTCGCTCCGGAGGGACTACTGACCTGATGTCATGTTATGTGTGAGAACTTCGCCTCATTAAAATGTGATAACGTGGGTGATGACTACAAGAGCGTCCTTTTGGACGCTGTAATTCTGGCCGGCAAAGATCCGCTAAAAAAGAATGTCTAGTTTTGTTATGTAGGTACGTCTTGGGATGCGCGGGAGGTATCGCGAGGACGAACCCGTTCAACAAACGCCGGCCCGCAGAGCCGCCGCCAGCCGAGCAGTCGTGTTTAGGCTGTTCAGAGAGAATATATGTATATCGCTTTGGGTCCAGTCTAGTGCTTAAGCAGACACGACCGTTGAATTTAAATAGTAAAGCTTAATGCTATGATAAATATTTAGTTTTAATACCGCTAGACAAAAATATTCAGGTCTGAAAGCAGGACACAAATCCCACCGTCATGCATATGCACATGCACATATGGGCCCACCCTCCCGCCCTCATGCATATGCACACATACAAAACAAGTGAGAAATAATTAGCATGCCATGCAACCAAACCTTTACTCGACACGTGTTTCGCCCCTCCACGGGGCATCCTCAGGAGTTGTTGACTCGTCGAGCGTTTGAGCTCGAATGAGCTAGACGCACCGCTGTCGGCCCTTTATATACCGTTTCGATGACGCTATAATAACGGTCGATACAACGTCACAAAGACATCTGTGCCGAACTACGTGCAATCATACTTAGAAGTGGTGATGGAATTAAATTTGTTTGGTCATTCAACAGTGTATATGCATTGTTATTGTTATGTTTTGATATTTCTAGCTGTTCCAACACACTCAACCGGAAACCCTTATCGCAAACATGCAAAATGTTATAGGAATTGTTGTCGCTCAAGGAGTGGCCGGTGTCAATTAAATGTTTTGCGAAATGTGATTTATCTGGATGGCCATTCCTGTAAGCGGCAACATGTTCCCTGTACCTAATTTCGAAACCACGGCCTGTCTGACCTACATAGACCCCGTTGCAATCATTGCACACTAATTTGTAAACTCCGGACTTTTTTGAATTCTCTAATTTATCTTTACCGTTACATAGTTTACACAAGTTATGATCCGATCGAAATGCTACGTAAACATTGTGTTTTCTAAGAATATTCGCGATTCTATCTGAAATTGGGCCTATGTAAGTGAGACTTCCGATATTCTTGTTAATTCTTTCGGGGGGACATGCATAAAGTGCTGAGCGTGCCCGGTCATTCTGCTTTTTCTTAATTATATTATCAATAACTTGTTTGGTGTAACCGTTTGAAGTCGCGATTTGATACAATATTTTGAGTTCTTTGACGTAACTATCTGTGGACAGTGGGAGTGTCATTAAACGGTGGACATAGCTGCGGAAGGCTGCTAGTTTATGCTGTAGTGGGTGACAGGAAGATGCGGGAATCGTTGTGTCAGTGTGCGTGGGCTTTCGATAAATTTGGAAATCGAGTTTGTTGTTGACTCTTGTGATTGTTAGATCCAAAAAATTAAGGGACTGATTTGTTTCTAATTCTATTTTGAACTTAATTTTGGGGTGGTGAGTGTTGAGCTTATTTACGAAAATATCTAATTGACGATTAGTTCCTGTCCAACAGATAATTATGTCATCTACATATCTATAATAAAACAGATTTTTGGGCTCGCCCACCACATATTTACACTCAAAGTAGTCCATAAATATTTCCGCCATTAAAGGACTTAAAGCTGACCCCATTGCTAGACCCTCTTTTTGGCGGTAATATTCGTTATTGAACCGGAAGTAATTTTGTTCCATGCAAATACGTGTGAGGTTGAGTAGGTCATATATTTCTCCTGGATGTAAACGTTGCCTCTCCAAATGGTTCCCCAAAATACGTAGGCACTCTTCAAATTGAATATTTGTAAATAAACTTTCTACATCCAGTGATAATAATTTCGAATTGTGGGGGATGTTAATATTTTGTATTTTTTTAGTTAAATCTAAACTATTTTTTAAACTGTACTGTGGTTTAAAAGATGCCTTTGCCTTTAATAAATTGTTAAGATATTTAGCCAAGTCGTATGTTGGGGCACCAATGTAAGAGACAACGGGACGAATTGGGATATTGTCTTTATGAGTTTTTGGTAAACCATACAAAAAAGGAGATCGTGGGTTCATTGGAATTTTATATTTTAACTGGCCTGGAGAAATGTATGACGTGTTATTAATTGCATTCTTTATTTCTAGAGTGAATTTTTTGGTTGGGTCGGTAGTAAGACGTTCAAAATCTTCCCCCTGGACAACGTCGTTAACCTTCTGGTGGTAAGCAGTTTTATCCAAAATGACTACTGTATTGCCTTTGTCGGCTTTAGTAATTATTAAATCATTTTGAGTAATTGTGTTTCGTAATGTCCGATGTACTTGTATTTCGGAATTATTTTGGGTAATGGTGGTTGTTGACGCTGTCGTGTATGTAGGCACCATTATATTATAATTACATATGTAAGTATGTTACAGTATAAAACAGGTAACAATATCTCAATAAAGACAGTATTTACTCATCATTCGCCTTAGTATCATTTCGCTCCAATTCCCAACATCACATGGCGACCGTGACGTAAGAGTCCCCCGGACTTTGTTTGGAATTCCTTTCTCCGTATTAGGACACCATTGCACGATGGTTAGTCGCAAACAAAGTCTAGTCAGAAACAGTGTTTTTTGTGGCATCAATAATAATCAATATTATCATGGGGAAAAGTCAGAGTAAGGAAGAAGTTATTATTGCTCAAACAGCTTCCGGTGGAAATAACAACACAGATTTGGAGCAGTTAAAATACCATACCAGCACAACGAATGTGTTTCTGTTGGTGATTTTGTTGTTGCTGTTGCTCGGATTCCTGTACCTTATACTCAGGATATACAAGAACTGTCACACCAAGTGGATGACCAATGAAATAAATCGACACGCTTTGCGAAGATCGATTTCATACTTCCGGCGAGACCCAAAAATTGATGCGCGAACGGAAAACGTATAGCAGAAACTTTTAAAACTATCAAACTAATAAAAAGACATGGACAACGACACATAACATTTATCATGAAAACATACAAATAAAACGACATATTTGGCGAAATATTCATGAGTACGAGCTGGATATAAGAAGACAACTGCATGCGGATGGCATCCTTCAAGCACCGAAGTGAAGTGGAAAAAGTGAAGTGAAAAAGTGAAGTTTAAAATATCAAAAATAAAAACGTGAAACGACCAATTTCACAACCGCGTAAGTGCCCGCAATTTCTATAAACATTAGTTCGGTTCGACGGCATCCAAAAGTGGAACTTTAGACAATATTAATAAACCCAAATTAATAAATCTCGAGGACACTAAGATGTATTAAACACGCCTAGATAAGTATAATATCAAATATTACTTTAATAGTGCAAATTGAAATGAATCCACATTGTTTAGTAGGAACAAACTAAGACAAAAAAAAAAAAAAAAAAAAACAAAAGAAAAACGCCTCAGGATTGTAAAGGCATAGATACATCATAAGAATAATAATTTTGCCATATGGCTCAAGATCTATCAGAATTACTTGTGGAGATAAAAAAATTGAGAACATATTTAGTGAAGATAGGTGCCACGAGACGAGTAGGTAGAATAATTGAAGTAAAGTTACGGGAAGCGAACCACTTGTATGAAGGCTATCAAAGCATTTTGGGAAATATAGTAGCAATTAAGGGTAGCATTAAGGAAGAAGAATACCTGTTTGTAAAAAAAAATTGTGAACAATTTGATATAATATATAAGGAAATATTAACCTTGTGTTCTGTGAAAACCGAGGAAAGCCAAAAAATGGCAGAGTTTGATTTAAAGATAGCTATGAATTTATTGCCTTTTTCAGCCGACGATGAATCCAGTATTAATCGTCTTATAGATGGTATTGAATATTACAGCTCAGAGCTCGACGACGACTCCCAGAAAAGGTTAGTAAACTTTGTTTTGAAAAATAGACTAACTCGGGGCGCGAAATTAAAATTATCTCCAAAATATTCTAGTACTGATGCACTTATTAACGATATAAAAATACAGCTGTTACCGAAAAAATCAGCGACTGCTATTCAACGCAAATTGCAAAGTTTTAAACAGGATAATCTGTCAATTGATGAGTTTGGTAATAAAATTACAGAAATGTTCGTTGACCTGACCATTTCTCAGTCCGAAGGTAAGGACCAAGCATACGAGGTATTACGCCCACTGAACGAAAAACTCGCTATAAAATGTTTTGCAGATGGATTGAGGAATCGTAGACTCAGTACAGTGATCACAGCAAGAAACTATACCTCATTAAAGGATGCCGTCCAAGCGGCATTAGATGAAGAAATATCACGACCCACCGATCCTGAAGTTTTGTATTTCAATCGCAATAACTATCATAATAACAATTACAGGGGTTTCGGGAATCGCCGAGCCAGCATGAGGGCCAGAGGTACGTCACACGCAGCTGCGGAAGAGCAGAACAGCGAGAACTCTGGTTACCAGCAGGGTAGAGGGCGCGGTTGGCGAGGTCAACGGAACTCAGCGCGCGGTGCAAGGCGGTCATCCTTCAGGAGTAGAGGTAGATCTAATTATAGTCGCCAAGCACAATTAAATACTTTGACAAACTCAGACTCGACGCAGACAACCGAAGCAACTTTGCAAACGGCCGAATCTTATTTACCATCCGACGAAAACAATGAGTTTTTTCGTGACTAAAAGAGCAATTCTTTTTACAAATAAAAATACTAGTACCATTTATTTAAATGGTCGTAATGGTTATTCATATAACTGGTTAATTGACACCGGCGCTTCCATATCGGCAATAAAATATAAACATGTAATGAAACAAAACATGCCAATCCATAAACAGAACATCGACGTATCTGGAATGGGGGGCAAAGTTCAATCTATTGGATATGTTTATCTAAATCTAAGTTCTAAGAATCAGATACTCAAACATAAATTCTATGTTTTTAATTCCTTACCTTGTAAGACCAGTGGCATAATAGGGCATGATTTCTTAAACAAATACAAATCAATTCTAAACCTAGGTAACAATACTTTGTTGCTATGGAATAATAATGTTGAAATTTCTTTTCCTCTGTGTTTTCCACGCAAAAACATAAAGATACCCGCGAGGTGTGAATCAATACATTTCATTAGTGTCCAGCCAAAGTATGCATTTGAAGAAATTGTTATTAGTGCATCAGAAGTGCAAAACGGGGTTTTTATAGCTAGCGCATTGGTTAAACCCAAAAACGGAATGCTTCCCATCCGAGTCCTTAACACAACGAATAATGATATAACCTTAGACGAAATTAATCCTTCTATACAAAAATCGTCGGAATACAATATTTGTGTATTTGAGAAAACAATTAGCAATGCGGAAAGGGTTAAGAAACTATTTTCAACTCTAGACTTAAAGCACCTTAACAAAGAGGAACAATTATCGATAGAAAAAATTTGTGCAAAGTATTCCGACATTTTTTGTCTTGCAGGTGACAAAATGACGACAACAGACTTATACACACACAAAATTAACTTGAAACCTAACGTAGCACCCGTATATTCAAAGCCATACAGACTTCCACACTCCCAGAAAGCAGAAATAAACAAACAAATAGAAAATTTACTTCAGCAAGGTATCATAGAAAAATGCAATAGTGAATGGTCAAGCCCAGTATTACTAGTTCCAAAAAAACCAGACTCAGCTGGAAATAAAAAATGGCGATTAGTTATTGACTATCGCAGACTAAACAGCAGTATTCAAGACGACAAGTTTCCCCTACCAAATATAAATGAAATTTTAGACTCATTATCGGGCTGCATTTACTTCAGTCATTTAGATTTAAACCAAGGTTTCTATAATGTTGATCTACACGAAGACAGCCGCAAATACACAGCATTTGCATCAGGGCAGTACCAGATGACGCGTATGCCCATGGGTTTAAAAACCAGCCCCAGTTCATTCTCACGCATGATGACAATGGCTATGGCCGGCCTAACATATGACAAGTGCTTAGTATATCTCGATGATTTGATAGTCCTAGGAAAGTCTCTTTCTCAACACAATAAAAACCTCATAGACATATTTGAACGCCTCCGAAAAGTAAATTTGAAACTAAACCCAACAAAGTGCAATTTTCTAAGGAAAGAGATGCTATATTTAGGCCATATAGTATCCAGTGAAGGAGTTCTGCCAGATCCCGCAAAAACAAGTGTTATTTTGGAATACCCAACTCCCAAAAATGTAGACGATGTAAAACGTTTTGTCGCTTTTGCGAACTACTATCGCAAATTTATTCCAAATTTTGCAGATAAAGCGTATTATCTAAATTTATTGTGTAGGAAAAATGTAATATTCAATTGGGATGACAACTGTCAGAAATCATTTGACATACTAAAAGAGACTATGATAACACCGCCAATACTGCAATATCCTAATTTTTCACTAGAAAACAAATTCGTATTACAAACAGACGCATCAGGCTATGCACTTGGAGCTATATTATCAAATGCGGATGGGCGCCCAGTTGCTTACGCTAGCAGAGGCCTAAATAAATCAGAGAAAAACTACCCCACCATAGAAAAGGAACTATTAGCTATAGTGTGGGGGGTGAAACATTTCAGACCATATCTATTTGGCCGTCATTTTAAAATTAAAACAGATCACAAACCATTGATTTACTTATTTAATCTCAAAGATCCATCCAGCAGACTACTGAAGTTTAAATTGATACTTGAGGAATACGATTACGAAATTGAGTACGTCAAAGGACGAGACAATGCAGCTGCGGACGCACTATCTCGATTAACTTCCAAAGATTTGCAGGACATGAACAATAACTTATGTGTTATGACACGGGCACAGAAACTAAAGTTGATTTCCAACCCATCGTCAGCCGAGCCAGCCCGGCCAAGTGAATATATAGAAAAACCAAAAATAGTTGAGACACAGAATAGACCAAAAGAAGTGGTAGAATTAAGATTTATAGACAATTCAGGGATAGGAAAACTAAGAAAAGATAACGAAGTAAACAAAGAAAACAATGTTTTTATCTATTCAAAAAATAAAAGGTCACTATTTATAAAACCAGTGGCTCACTCACAAATAACTCGAGCAGAATTTGTGAAAGCCCTGAGTAATTTTTGTAGTGAGATATATGTAGAGGAAGTGTACTTCATAAAAAGTAAGAATAATAGAATATTTGTTGAAAAATTAATCAGTCAAATCAAAGACAGCGAAAATTGGTATGGGCCAAGATTAATCATAATACAAGACGTAGAACGCGTAGACAATAAGGACGACAGGAAGGTAATACTTAATGATTTTCATCTTTTACCAACAAGTGGTCACGCGGGTATAAGACGAATGGTAAATAAAATTCGGCAATATTATTATTGGCCTGGCCTAGACACAGACGTTACTAATTACGTGAAAAAATGCCCAGATTGCCAGAAACAAAAGTACACAGTACAAGTAAAGGAACCAATGGCCATCACCTCAACGGCACACACTGCTTTCGAAAAGATTTTCCTAGATTTAGTTGGACCTTTAGATAAGGATAATAATGGATATTCATATATTCTAACAATACAGTGCGAGTTGTCAAAATATCTGTGTGCTTTGCCACTTAATACAAAAACAGCAGCAGAAGTTGCGCGTACTTTTGTGGACAACTTCGTGCTTCATCATGGTGTGCCGAAGGAAATCGCTACCGACAGAGGTACCGAGTTTATGGCAGATACGGTAAAAGAGGTATGTGTATTGCTTAATATTAAAAAACTTAACTCAACTGCTTATCACCATCAAAGCATAGGAGCTTTAGAAAACTCACATAAAGGTTTGTCCACGTTTCTTCGTATTCAAACAGAACTTAAATCAGAATCCTGGAGTACTTGGCTACCCTATTGGTGTTTCGCTTATAATACTTCCGTAAATACGTCTACTAAATTCACTCCGTTTGAATTAGTTTACGGTAAAAAGTGCATTTTGCCAAGCAATCTCACTCAAAAAGTTGAGCCGCTATATAACTATGACAGTTACCCACTAGAACTAAAATACAGGTTACAGGTTTCACAAACGCAAGCTCGCAAAAATTTAATAAACAGTAAGTTAGAAACAAAACGTAGGTATGACACTTATGTTAACCCCACACATTATAACCCAAATGACAAAGTATTGGTAAAAAACGAAACTGGCAATAAACTCACAAGCTTATACTCAGGACCCTACAACGTTATCAGGGACATTTCACCAAATGTAGAAATCGAAATCAATGGTAAAACAGATGTTGTACATAAAAACAGAACAAAGCCCTATTATGATTAATGTACTGCAATTGTACAATAAACAATGTCACCAATAAATTGTATTGTATAATAAAAACAACCTGTCGTTGTCATGTCTAGTTACTAAGCTAAATGTAACCTAATACTAGTAATAAGCGTCCAAAATAATGTACTTAACCAACTTATATTACCATTTATATTGCTAACATAAAATTAAAACAAAAAAAAAAAAACCTAGGTCATATTTTTAATTTTTTTTTTTTTTCTCCCCCCGGGGAGGTGTCGTGTATGTAGGCACCATTATATTATAATTACATATGTAAGTATGTTACAGTATAAAACAGGTTACAATATCTCAATAAAGACAGTATTTACTCATCATTCGCCTTAGTATCATTTCGCTCCAATTCCCAACATCACAACGCTGCCTTTATCTGAACTGCCACCTGATGTTTAACGGCGCTACCCATTTTACTTCTAACACAAGCCATTTCTGAGTCCACCACCAAAGTTTCGAGCGATTTCTGGGATAACCGTGGCCTGATGTTATATTTAAGGCCTTTCTCCAGTAAAGAAATCTCTGAATTGGAAAATTGGGTATTTGTATATTTTTTTACGCGTGGATAGAAAGAATGAACTGCATCTGATCCATTATTTTCTAGGTTGGTGATATTATTATTTCGGTTATCCCGAGTCAATCGCTCCAACTTCCCACGCTGTGTTAAATATTTTTCATGCGCTACTTGGGAGGCGAAGTCCCGGGCTTTGCTATCTAAAATATCAAACTCCACACTATGTAGTTTGTAACTTAACTCTGAGTACAGAACTTTGAGGTGGAGCTTGATATTGTCCCTAACTGTAAACCAATGCCTGCATTCTTCATTCAACCACACTTGTTTTGCCTTCACCAAAGCTAAGCTACTTGACCGGCTGTGTGTGTTAGTATGTATATTAATATAATGGGGAAATACTTTTAAGTGTTTACACTGTTGATTGAACCAAACGTTTTGGGCTGCTAAGCGATGTAGTTTTGTCAACTTGATGTATAATTTTGCCTGCTCAGCCATACTTGCTGACTTAAGATAAGTTATGGAATCAAGCGTTACTTTGCGGAAATCCATGGCATTTAATGCTATGATAAATATTTAGTTTTAATACCGCTAGACAAAAATATTCAGGTCTGAAAGCAGGACACAAATCCCACCGTCATGCATATGCCCATATGTGCATGTGCACATATGGGCCCACCCTCCCGCCCTCATGCATATGCACACATACAAAACAAGTGAGAAATAATTAGCATGCCATGCAACCAAACCTTTACTCGACACGTGTTTCGCCCCTCCACGGGGCATCCTCAGGAGTTGTTGACTCGTCGAGCGTTTGAGCTCGAATGAGCTAGACCCTCGTGAGAATTCGCTGTACCCCCGCAGGGGGGCACGGCAGGCGGGTTTTGGGCTTCGCCCTTAGTCCCGCGGGATCAGTTGCGCCCGTAAACATACGGGCGCCGTCATTAGGTTGGCCGATATAGGCCGCAGCCAGTGGCGAGCGCGCTTGCGCCGCTCGCCTGTGGGTTAGTGTCGCATAGTGTGTGTAGAGGGCGCCACGGTGTTAACCGTATCTTCACGCCGCCTCGGCGGTCTGTCACCGCCAGGTGGAACTCCCGGTGCCCCGGGAGAAGCCTAGCGGGTGATGACCAGCCAGAGGCGGCTAGGGCTGCCCCCTACCGGAAGAGGGGCCCCCGCCCACAACGTTATCGAAGCTAGCCGATGCGCTCCGGGCTAAGGGGCCATGTAGTATGTGTGGACGGTATTGTATTATAGTAACACCGCCCATGTTTGCGAATAGATAGCGCGCCCGCGCCGCTATGTATCGCGTGTGTTTATTCGTGTGTGGAGTCGTGCGGGTATGAGGTGGGGGGTGGACGTCGTGCCTATATTAACTTAGAACACGACGTTTCACCAGGTGTGAGTAGTGGGTGTGGAGTCTTATTGTAGAGTGTGTCGCAAGCTATAAATAAATATATAATAGCGACACACTCTGGGGTCAGTCCGGTAGTGTGGTGTCGTCACGCACGTCCGCCACGAGATCGCGCGGTAGGCGCCGTGGCGGGCGCCCCGCGTCGGGTGGCCGTGTGTGCATGGCGCTATTTCCTTTATGTGGGGCCAGGCAGAGGCATCGGCGCGCGCGAACATGTTGGACGCGAGGCGGCCGCAGAAGCCTTCTAGGCTTTCGATGTCCAGGTCCCGCTGTATCACTGCGTTCCTCACGAAGCGCGGAGCAGCGGTGACTTTCCTTAGGCTGATGTTTTGCTGTCTTTGGAGGAGTTCCTTGTTGTGTTCGCTCGTGAGGGCGTACCAAGCTGGCGCGGCGTACGTGAGCAGTGGACGAAGGTACGTTTTGTACACGCCCAGCTTGGCACGCAGCGGGAGGCGGGACCGGAGCACTGGGAGGAGCAGGAAGCGGGCGCTCCTGCTCTTTGCGATGATTGTGCGGACGTGCGGCACCATGGTCAGGTTGCTATCGAGCGTGACGCCGAGGTACTTGGCCTGCGACGACCACTCGATATCCGTGTCCTGTAGTTTCAAGGGTGGTGGCCTTTTGAGGCCTCCTACGGTCAGTGCTTGGGTTTTACCCACGTTCACCGACAACCTCCATTTGGACAGCCATTCCGGCAGAAGATCTAGCACGCGCTGCATTTTGATGGCCGCGTGCTGCACGTTCAGCGATGTTGCTATGTACGCGGCGTCGTCGGCGTACAGCGCGAGCGTGGTGTCCTGTGTGCTGGGGATGTCGTCGGTGTAACATGAGTAGCACCACGGAGAGACGCAGCTTCCTTGAGGCACTCCGGCCGCGATGGGACGCGCGCTGGATAGCGCGCCGTCGACCACCACCCTGAAGGTCCTGTCCGTGAGAAAGGAGGAAACCACTTGTACTAAGCGACGAGGCGCGTCTGTCTTCGACAACTTGTATAGCAGACCGGCGTGCCATACTTTGTCGAACGCTTTTTCCATGTCGAGGAATACTGCAACCGCGCGCTCTTTCTTATTCACTGCTGCTGTGAGCAGGTGCAGTACCCTCGACAGCTGGAGCGTCGTTGAATGTTCCGAGCGAAACCCAAACTGTTCGGGGCGTGGCTTGATGTGTTGGTGCAGGTGTCGCAGCAGGAGTTGTTCAAACACCTTGGAGATGCAGGACAGGAGCGTGATGGGCCGGTAGCTCGCCGGCTTCAGGACGTCCTTGTGCGGCTTGGGCAGCATTGTGACGCGCCCCTCCTTCCACGCAGCCGGGAAAACCCCGGTGCGTAGGATTCCGGTGAACAGGCGCGCCAGTGCCGCTACTGTTCTGTACGGCAGGTGGCGCAGCGCTGTGTTGGTTATTCCATCCGCGCCTGGGGCCTTTCTCGGCTTTGTCCTGAGGATGGCGCGTCTGACTGCACAAGGGGAAAAGAAAATGGGCTCATCATCGGGAGCAACCGGCGAGGCGAAGTACTCTCCAAGGTGCCTCTCGACTGCTGCGATGTGGTCGGCTTCGTTGGTTGGGTTTGGCTGGAAATGACGCTCCAAATGAGCTAGACGCACCGCTGTCGGCCCTTTATATACCGTTTCGATGACGCTATAATAACGGTCGATACAACGTCACAAAGACATCTGTGCCGAACTACCTGCAATCATACTTAGAAGTGGTGATGGAATTAAATTTGTTTGGTCATTCAACAGTGTATATGCATTGTTATTGTTATGTTTTGATATTTCTAGCTGTTCCAACACACTCAACCGGAAACCCTTATCGCAAACATGCAAAATGTTATAGGAATTGTTGTCGCTCAAGGAGTGGCCGGTGTCAATTAAAAGTTTTGCGAAATGTGATTTATCTGGATGGCCATTCCTGTAAGCGGCAACATGTTTCCGGTACCTAATTTCGAAACCAACATACGACTTGGCTAAATATCTTAACAATTTATTAAAGGCAAAGGCATCTTTTAAACCACAGTACAGTTTAAAAAATAGTTTAGATTTAACTAAAAAAATACAAAATATTAACATCCCCCACAATTCGAAATTATTATCACTGGATGTAGAAAGTTTATTTACAAATATTCAATTTGAAGAGTGCCTACGTATTTTGGGGAACCATTTGGAGAGGCAACGTTTACATCCAGGAGAAATATATGACCTACTCAACCTCACACGTATTTGCATGGAACAAAATTACTTCCGGTTCAATAACGAATATTATCGCCAAAAAGAGGGTCTAGCAATGGGGTCACCTTTAAGTCCTTTAATGGCGGAAATATTTATGGACTACTTTGAGTGTAAATATGTGGTGGGCGAGCCCAAAAATCTGTTTTATTATAGATATGTAGATGACATAATTATCTGTTGGACAGGAACTAATCGTCAATTAGATATTTTCGTAAATAAGCTCAACACTCACCACCCCAAAATTAAGTTCAAAATAGAATTAGAAACAAATCAGTCCCTTAATTTTTTGGATCTAACAATCACAAGAGTCAACAACAAACTCGATTTCCAAATTTATCGAAAGCCCACGCACACTGACATAACGATTCCCGCATCTTCCTGTCACCCACTACAGCATAAACTAGCAGCCTTCCGCAGCTATGTCCACCGTTTAATGACACTCCCACTGTCCACAGATAGTTACGTCAAAGAACTCAAAATATTGTATCAAATCGCGACTTCAAACGGTTACACCAAGCAAGTTATTAATAATATAATTAAGAAAAAGCAGAATGACCGGGCACGCTCAGCACTTTATGCATACAGTCCCCCCGAAAGAATTAACAAGAATATCGGAAGTCTCACTTACATAGGCCCAATTTCAGATAGAATCGCGAATATTCTTAGAAAACACAATGTTTACGTAGCATTTCGATCGGATCATAACTTGCGTAAACTATGTAACGGTAAAGATAAATTAGAGAATTCAAAAAAGTCCGGAGTTTACAAATTAGTGTGCAATGATTGCAACGGGGTCTATGTAGGTCAGACAGGCCGTGGTTTCGAAATTAGGTACAGGGAACATGTTGCCGCTTACAGGAATGGCCATCCAGATAAATCACATTTCGCAAAACATTTAATTGACACCGGCCACTCCTTGAGCGACAACAATTCCTATAACATTTTGCATGTTTGCGATAAGGGTTTCCGGTTGAGTGTGTTGGAACAGCTAGAAATATCAAAACATAACAATAACAATGCATATACACTGTTGAATGACCAAACAAATTTAATTCCATCACCACTTCTAAGTATGATTGCAGGTAGTTCGGCACAGATGTCTTTGTGACGTTGTATCGACCGTTATTATAGCGTCATCGAAACGGTATATAAAGGGCCGACAGCGGTGCGTCTAGCTCATTCGAGCTCAAACGCTCGACGAGTCAACAACTCCTGAGGATGCCCCGTGGAGGGGCGAAACACGTGTCGAGTAAAGGTTTGGTTGCATGGCATGCTAATTATTTCTCACTTGTTTTGTATGTGTGCATATGCATGAGGGCGGGAGGGTGGGCCCATATGTGCATGTGCATATGCATGACGGTGGGATTTGTGTCCTGCTTTCAGACCTGAATATTTTTGTCTAGCGGTATTAAAACTAAATATTCATCATAGCATTAAATGCCATGGATTTCCGCAAAGTAACGCCTGATTCTATAACTTAATAGTAAAGCTCTCTGGAAATTTCCATCCGATTGGATACATGCCAACTTACTTTATTTGAATTTAAACTCAGTGTTAATCCCGATTAAGGGTAAGTTTTGAATAGCTCACGAAAATTACGCATATCATAATCATTTTCTTGCTAAACATTATTCTGTGTCCTAGATATTTCATGTGTAACTCATTTTCTGTTGCTTATTTCATAACTATAAAAAAAGCACCATTTACCAATGCTATAATGCCATTGTAACAAGTTGTAACAGTATCTTGCTATTAAATTTCCTTCCACTCTCAAGTTTTATAATAATTTTACATTCAAAATTCTAAACGCCTAACCGTTTCGTAATCGCAATTTTACTGTTACTTTTCTTTGCTCGGCTGTTTTTAATGTAAACTCCGTTCTGGTTACGTACCTATACATATATATCATCATCATCATCATCTCAGCCGAAAGACGTCCACTGCTGGACATAGGCCTCCTCCAAGTGTCGCCAGATTGACCGGTCCCTTGCGATTCACATCCACCGGATTCCCGCAACCTTCACCAGGTCATCGGTCCACCTAGTAGGAGGTCTCCCAACGCATCGTCTTCCGGTTCGCGGTCGCCACTCCAGAACTTTTCGGCCCCAACGGCCTTCCGTTCTGCGAGCAATGTGCCCTGCCCACTGCCACTTAAGTTTAGCAATTCTTCGGGCTACGTCGGTGACCTTGGTTCTCTTGCGGATGTCTTCATTTCTGATTCGATCACGCAAGGAAACTCCGAGCATAGCCCTCTCCATTGCCCTTTGGGTGACTTTAAGCCTTTTGATAAGGCTCATTGTGAGCGACCACGTTTCGGTCCCGTACGTAATCACTGGCAACACACACTGGTCATAGACTTTCGTCTTGAGACACTGCGGTAAGTTAGACGAGAAGATACCGCGCAGTTTCCCGAACGCTGCCCAGCCGAGTCGGATTCGACGATTGACCTCTTTCTCGAAATTAGACCTACCTAACTGGACCGTTTGTCCTAGGTATACATAATCGTCTACAATTTCGAGTGTAGAGCCTCCGATCTTGATAGGAATGGGTGTGACATGGGCATTCAACATGACCTTCGTCTTGTCCATGTTCATTTTTAAACCCTTGTTGTTTCTACTGAGGTCATCGAGCATTGTACTGAGGTCCTCCATGGTCTCAGCCATGACAACTATATCGTCGGCAAACCGAAGGTGAGTGATGTACTCGCCATTGACGTTGATGCCTAGCCCTCTCCAGTTCAAAACCTTGAAGACATCCTCCAGTGCAGCGGTGAACAGTTTCGGAGATATTACGTCTCCCTGTCTTACACCTCGCTGCAGAAGGATAGGTTCCGAGGCTTGGTCCTGAAGTCGGACTGACATGGTGGCGTTTTTGTACAAACACTTCAACACCTCGATGTACCGGTAGTCAATTTGGCACCGTTGGAGAGACTGCAGTACAGCCCAGGTCTCGATCGAATCAAAGGCTTTCTCGTAGTCCACAAACGCTAAACAGAGAGGCAAGTTGTACTCTTCGGTCTTCGGTATAACCTGCCGAAGCGTATGTATGTGGTCCACGGTGCTAAAGCCTTTTCGGAAACCGGCTTGTTCGGGTGGCTGGAAATCGTCAAACTTGCGCGCGAGACGATTCGTGATGACTCTTGAAAAAAACTTGTAGACATGGCTTAGAAGTGAGATGGGCCTGTAATTCTTCAACCGGGCATTGTCACCCTTCTTGAAGAAGAGCACCACCACACCCCTGCACCATGCCTGTGGCGTTTTCCCCTCGAGTATGACGGAATTAAACAGCTTCTGAAGGGCCTTAAGTACCAGTTTTCCACCCGCCTTCAGGAGTTCGGCCGTAATTCCGTCATCACCCGGTGCCTTGTTGTTTTTGAGCTGTTTCAGAGCCATCCTAATCTCGTACAGGCTGACGTCCGGGATGTCTTCGGTATAGTGTCGGGTTAGTCTAGCTCTTGGGTCGTTTGCTAGGTCGACAATGGGTTTGCTGGTTGACGTGTACAACTGTCCATAGAAGCTCTCGATCTCCCTCAGTAGCTCCGGTTTGGCGGATAAGATCCTGCCATCGTCGGTCTTCAGTTTCGTGAGCTGGCTCTGCCCAATAGCCAGATCTCTTGAAAATACCTTGGAGCCTTTGTTCCGTTCGATTGCGTCTTTAATGCGCTCGGTATTATAGCGGCGGAGGTCGCTCTTCAAGGATTTAGATCTGTCTATTGAGCTGCCGGTATTTCAACGCCTCGTCTGAAGACTGCAGGATCATCTCACGCAGCTCTTTCATGAGCTTGAGAGTTTGATCGGAGAACCATACATACATGTACATATATATACAGGTGAATATTTGAAGTGTGCGTGGAGCGTGGATGGCCGAATCCGAAAGTATGAGAAATAGCAAAAAATGCTCAATGGAGTCTCAAACCCGATTTTGATGACAACTAAAACTCATCATTGGATTTTTAAAAATCAATATCCCTAGCCAGTAATCGAACCCGTTGATCATGGAAAAAAAACACACACTATTTTATTACACCATTCAATAGCGTTGCTATTAAGGATTAAATTCTAAGAAGAAATTACCTGCTGCAAACTAAAGGAACCAATTCATTCTTGATAAAATACTTAACAGTTAGGGATTGCAATTGCTGGATCCAGCATACAGCAATCCAGCTGGATCCAGCGCCTTTTTAAATATGCTGGATCCAGCATACAGTGCTGGATCCAGCGATGCGGATCCGCAAACGTATCAATTTCGTTTATGAGACGGAAGGAGTGCTAGTTGAGGTCTATGGTTTATGACTATTTAATGACCCTAAAACCGACCAGTGTATAGGCCAAAACGGCCATGCATTCTCATCAGCCGGCTACATATGCAGTTCTGTACGAAGCAGGTTGGGAGATAAGACTATAGATAAAAGGACATTGTAAAAAATGGCCTATGAATCAACACGCATGAAACATTTACTATAATTACTAGTTCTGATAATAATATACATTACAAATATTTCAATAGAACGGACACTTTTTAATTTCGAAAACATTTTAAAAAGTATTCACTTCCGTCATAATCCCGCGTGTTATTATTTTTTGGTTCAATTTGAGGTTTTTAATAGGCAAAGGTATTATAGCTCATACAGCCAAGTCTTTGTAACAGCACTCTCAATAAGAGTTTGATACAGACAAGCGTCAGTATTCTCAACACTTGATATACGATAATGGTTTTACAAGCAGTCCGCTATGATTTCGCGGAATAATACGGCTTATCAAAAACTCGATTGAAAGCGCTGTTTGAAACGAGCAATAATATCGACACTGACAGTTAAGGAATTGACAGATGACAACGTTTGACATTTGGTAGTAATGTCACTTGGCGCGCGCATTCATTCAGGATGCAAGCCTTTAAAACTCAGCATTAGCGGGATATGACGAGAATTATAGCAGCAAACCTGTTTTCGAAACAGAAGTTCAGAGTATTATGACTGACCTAGCAGTGTGGCAATAAAACGTTACCTACAATTTATAATCCAATGTAAGTACGTACTACTAACATTCAGTCATAAATGCTAAGTTACTGCTACATACCGAATGTTTGTATTGACGTAATTATAACCTCAAAATCCAAAAGTGTTTTGATTTTTTCTGAATTCTCAAAAGTGACCATTGTTTTAATTTAGGTTCAATCGAATATATATGTCTCCGTAAAATTGTCAAAAACGTTATATTGTAATATATCTAGCGATATTGTAAACTCTCGAATTATTGTCAAACGAACATACTGCTTACAATAAAACGCATTGTTTTTCGTGAAATGCATGCGATGGTACTCAACACACGCGGAGTGGAGGGAAAGAGGAGTCCCCCTTGCCCAGTGGTACCACTCTCATGAAAAGATACTGTACCATACCTGAGAAATATCGATTAATATAACCTAACCTTAAAACACTTTATATTCCCCTAAAAAGCGTAGTCGACGGAGCCCCGCTTCGCGGGGCCCCTATTTCCGAGTGCATGGTTTAAAGGAACCTAACTAACCTAACGGGGGGTGCCCCAAGTCCCAAATATGGGGGTAGAGATACTTCCGTATACTCAGTTGACAATAATTCGAGACTTTACAATATCGCTAGAGAGACACACGTTATATTGTAATAATATAACGTGTTTGACAATTTTACGGTGACATATACATTATCAACCCATAAAGTAAATTGTCCCTGTTGGATCTTAGGCGAGCTATGTATGGACGACGAGCAATGTCCGTTGTTTTCTAAGGTCTTACTTCCAGAGGATTCAAAAAAAGAAATAGTCAGTCTCTTGTCGTCAGATTTTAAACTGCCTAATTATCAGCTTTCGATTTTCATAACATATATTAACGAGTGCGGAGAAGATTATTTCGGATTCGGAACTTCTTTCGATACAAAAAATAGACTAACGGTCCTTTTTGTAGTTCATTTTAAAAGAATTTGTAAGACTGATTGCTACTGATTAGCCGTCCTATAATTAAACATAAACGTAAGTTAATAAATAAACAATAAACGTAAGTTAGTAAATAATAATAATAAGTAGGTACATAAGTAGAGACCGGATTATATGCAACATAAAGAGCTTGTTATATGCATGCAAATATGCACGAAAATTGGCAGAATATGCGAAATTAAGTGATAGATTTTAGGAACACCCAAATTTTTCTATTTCAAAATCAGCATACAATGAGTAAATTATTTTTTGATAGGAGATAATAAGTCCATTAACATTACATGACATTAAAATTATTTAAATTTTTGTTAACGTTAACGATCAAGTATTTTTCCAAATTTTCAGTGGTAAGATTGTCTGTAGAGTTTCGTCAGCTGAAATTCAAATGAAGTTATCTTTGAGTTCATTTCGTATTTCGTCCATTACATGTTGGTATCGTTTTGAATTTGTTATTTTTACAATCTTTACATGTTTTTTTTATCCGACTGTTATGTTTTTATGGTTTCATTTTATAAAATTTCTACACAATGTATTTTGTTATGAAATAAATGACTTATGATAAATTGTCGGTATATAATTTCAGTTATCCACAAAGAAGACACACTTTTTATTTAGGAGGTATGGTACGCTTCAAATTTCACACAAATATACAGGGTGACTGGCTCGGGACCCGCCATAGCAAAATCGCATATAGAGGAGGTCATTTGCTAATTACTGAACCTTACTTTCCTTAGCCAAAGTTTTATAGTTTAGGAGATATGGCAATTTTTATACTTTAATGAAATTTTTCCAAAATTTGCCCTTCAAGCAACCATAACTTTTTTTTTGCTTGATTTTTGTGGGTTTTCTAAATATTTGTTGGTAGTCATAAACATTGGTGATTAAAATACCTCGGAACCTTCGTCAAACCAGGGTAAAAAAATAAGATAGTACGCTTTTTAAAGAAAATAATGAGAAATCCAAATCATTACGATCAAATTCAACCTCAAATAAAAAAAAAAGCTGCGGTGTTTCAATAATTACTTTTTATCAAAATTTGTTCTCTAGTTTATAACCTTTCGAACGATATCAAATTTGTATTGAAAAAGTAGCTAGATTAAAAAAAAAACAATTAAGTATAGGTTTGATGAAGCTAATTGTGCAAAGAATTTTTGCAAATTTATAACTAGGTAGGTAAAAATTCTTAGTGGATTTACGTTTTTATTATTTAAAATAATACTTTTACAATGTAAAACAGAAAAGTACCAACAGGAAATGATACCGGGAACTTAAAATCCTTTGTCCTTATTTTTTCATTGCAGGCAACTCTTTGGCCCCAGACGTAAAAGAATCAAGTGCAATGAAGAAAATTAAATAAGGACAAAAGAATAGTTTATTAAAAAAAAACAACAGTAATTCTTGTTCAGTTATTTATTAAGATATTAAGCTTGTCTTACCATTACGGAAATGAAGAAAAAAATATCAGGCATGTGGCAAGAAATCGCGGGCAGCATTTCCAGCAAAATCTTAAATTTTTGCATTTGCTTTCCGATATCTTTTCCTTTTTTTCTGTTTTACATTGTAAAAGTATTTTTTGTATAATAAAAAATGTAAATCCACTAATAATTTCTACCTTCCTAGTCATAAATTTGTAAAAAATACTTTGCACAATTAGCTTCAACAAACCTATACTGAATTATTTTTTTAAAACTAGCAACTTTTTAAATACAAATTTAGTACCGTTGGAAAGGCTATAAACAACAAAGTAATACACCAGCCAGCCACCAGTTACTACATATTATATAATGTTAATATAAGTTACCATAAAGGTAACTTTTTGTTTAATTATTGTCTAAGTGAAACAAGCAAACTTTTAAGAAAATGAATTTTTGTTCAGTTATATTTAGAATGGTGCAATAATATAGTGCGTTTCTATTATATAGTGGATATGGTTAATATTGTAATTCAGACTTTTATTTGTTTAAAGAGCAATAATGTACAGTGTTTATTTGCCTGGCGTGGCAGTATGTTTATGGCAACACAAAGTTTTGTCTTTGGTAAAAATGTCTTTTGTTTTTTTCTCTCCCTTCGATTAGCTTTAAAACGTGGTGTATGCACGTCAGTGATTAATAAAGTGTTTTATAAAGCAAGTGGTTTCAATCGTGTAAAACCAGTAAAAATACAGTCCACACGAACGAAGGTAGCCACAGAGCTTACACCGAGGTGAAACTGCCACAGTCACCTCCTTCTGCGAAGCAGTAATGCTAACGAAGGAGGTGGCGGAACGCGAGAGGGAGAGAGCCTCTCGCCCCAGCCGCCGCGGGAGACGCACCGGGCGTCGGGGGCCACGTGGTGGCTACCGGCCACCGTAGACGCTGGCCTGTGGACGGCTAGCTATGGGCTAGCTAGCCGTCCGTCCATCTAATGACGACAGGCCGTGTCGACGGCGCGTTCGTGTTCCACGCGCGCCTCAAAGAGATGTCAGCATTAGGGAGGGGCCCGCAAGGGCCAAAGCCTGCCGGGGTTGCGGGCCTGTTCGAAAGAGATACCGCGGCCCCGGAACATAAAGGGTGAGGAAGGAACATGGATGGGTTTTAGTCAATAAACATCTGACACTCCCTCCCGCTCCGCCCAGAGTGGGAGAAGTTATTTGATGATTTCCCCAACCTAAAAAAAAAAAAATCTGACAAAAATAAAACAATCTGAAAAAAAAAACACGCCAGGATGGGTACCCTGTGCAGTTTGACGACAAAAAAAAATCGAAGTAGTCCGTCAGTTAGATGATCAAAAAATATCTAAACTCAAAAACCACCCCTTCGGCCGCATTCGAAACCAAGGTTCGAAACTGGTTTCTAAATAAGAATATTGTTTCTTCTTTCGAAACTAGTTTCGATATAAGAATTATATTTCGTATCTCGAAACTTGTTTCGACAAAAGAATTATATTTCTTCATTCGAAACCGACAAATGAAAATCAAAACCTCTTTAGAATTAATAATCTATAAATTATAATAATATTATATATAAAAAAAAAAATGAAAATGAAAATCAAAACCTCTTTAGAATTAATAATCTATAAAAAATATTGCTGGCCGCTTACACATAAGCAAATGATTTTAAAATTAACTAGAATGACATAATATTGTCATGTAGGTACTATAGGTAAGTGCAACGAGGAAATTTAAAAATGAATAGCATTTTTTGACTAGATTCGGTGTTAACAATATTTGCCATGAATACAACACAAGTTGAGTTTATAAGCACAAAAAGAGGAGGTGTGGCAGCTCTATATCAGGGACGTAAGTACCATAGAAAAAAAATCTACAAATCCGGCAACACATTTTTTTATTGCGAGAATGAAAATTTTGGATGTAATGGCAACTTTACTATTAATTCTAAGAATGAAGTTATAAAACAAAACCAACACGAGATACATTGCAAAGGGGACATTATAAATACAGAATTTCTTAAAAAAATGGATACTTTAAAACAAAAAGTAAGTACTAATTTTGTCTCAATAAAAAAACAATATGGCGATATGAAATCTGAAATGGAAAATGAAGGAGTTGGTTTGATCAATAAATTGCCAAATTTTAATAATATTAAAAGCGGACTATACAACGAACGGAACAAAGTATTGGGTGTTACAAAACAAAGATTTACATTACCCAGCGAAGTAATTGTACCAAAAAAATTTGAAAATATGCTCTTAGCTGATTTCATTGATGAAGGCAATCGAATTTTATTATTTTGCACAAAAAGTTCTAGACAAAAAATCACAAATTACAAACACATTTACTGCGACGGTACCTTTAAGTCTTGCCCACGATGTTTCAAACAGTTATATTCGATACACGGTTATGATAAAGACACTCATTCAGTAACCCCTTTAATTTTTGCCTTTCTTGAAAACAAAAATAGAAAAACCTACGAAATATTGTACAGATTAATTAAATCGCAGATTCCATCATTTAAACCTCAGAAGGTTACTTTGGATTTTGAAAAAGCAGCAATGCAAGGTATTAGAGATGTCTTTCCGTTGATCAAAATAAAGTTATGCTACTTCCATTACAACAGGGCATTATTCCGAAAGGCAAAAAACCTGGGTTTAAAATCAAGCGTCAAAAAGAGACACGTAGCCCGCTGTGCTGGTTTAGCACGCTTACCACAAGAGTATATTAATAAAGGTTATAAATATGTAATGAATAAAAGCCCAGTCGCCATAGAAGTACAAAAATTTAACAAATATTTTAAAAAGCAATGGTTTGAACACAACGATTTTGCCAAACTTTGCTGCTGCAGTACAGAAGAAATAAGAACAACAAACCACTTGGAGGGATGGCATTCCAAAATAAACAGATTTATTGGGCGTACGAATCCAACATTAGCTCAAGTCCTGGATGTTTTAAAAAATGAAACAAGTGTAAGCAAGAAAACTACAAAAAAGAACAAACACTACATGGAAATAGATGAAGAAATTAAATTAGCAATCCAGCAACTACAAAAGAAAGAAATCTCCGTTGGCCATTGCGTTGAAATTATCGCCCCCTTTTCACTGCATTATTAAGTCTTACTTGTTAAATTATTTCAATTAAATATAAGTGTATGGAAACGCACCGGATTTTATTTCCAAATAGTTTCATAAAATTATTTTATTTGACACTCACACTGTTTATATATTTGTAACTTCCTAAAAAGTAACGCTAATAGCTCAGTTAAAAAAAACATATGCATGGATTGCCTAGTGGAATCCATTATATATTATAATAATTTATATAATATTATATAAATTATATAATATTATATAATTATATTATATAATATTATATTATATATTATATATATAATATTATTATAATTTATAGATTATTAATTCTAAAGAGGTTTTGATTTTCATTTGTCGGTTTCGAATGAAGAAATATAATTCTTTTGTCGAAACAAGTTTCGAGATACGAAATATAATTCTTATATCGAAACTAGTTTCGAAAGAAGAAACAATATTCTTATTTAGAAACCAGTTTCGAACCTTGGTTTCGAATGCGGCCGAAGGGAAAACCACTGCACCGATTTTCATGCAGTTTTCACCAATGGATAGTTGAATAAATAATTTGTCAGGATTTTTGTACACATTGCCTTAAATAAATTGATATTTGTTGAAGGTATCGGAAAAAAATAAGCAAGCCATGTGGGAGCCTTTCAGACCAAAATGATGTATGGTGGTATTGTGTATCTTATATAGGTCTACAGAAAAGTCCGCAATGTTATATGTCTATCATTAAGGCGATTACACGAGCTAAACGCGAGTTTTATAATTACTAAAAGTATATAATTCACTCTATAAACAATACCAGAAAAATATATGATATTCTTTAGGATATATGCTAGCATGATACTGTTTTGAAAAAATAATACAATTAATTTGGCTCGATAAAAAGAAATCACGAACTTACCTCTAAAAATTTCTTTCAAACTATAAAAAACATACTAATGTGCATGCGATCATTCTGATTTTTTGGTAAATAATTCTACAAGCAATATATTAGCATGATACTGTTTTAGTTTTTTAATCCATTCAATAGTTTTTTTGTAAATCGATCGAAACCACTCATTTCGCGCAATTTGGCCCGCAGTGGCTGACGTAACAACCACTTTGTAGTGCAAGCTGATTAGAACTTTATTCTAACAGCATTTCAAACGAAGATTGAACCACCACAAATAGAGTTGCTAATTTAGCTCGTCTAAGCGCCTTAAGAATAATACTATATCCATTTTAACACTTAAAAAAATGGGCAATTACAAATCGGTAAATGGAAAGCTATTTACACAAATACGGTATTAATCCATATCATTTTAAATAAGTTAGTCTACTTATTAGACTATGGTTTTGATCCTCTCTCTAATAAGTGACGCAGATGAATTATTGAATATTTATGACATGACAGAATGTCAATCATTTTATTGTTACCTTATCAATAATTCAGTTGTGTCTGCGTGACCGTATTTTTGATTAGAATTGGTCAGTTTAAGGTTTGTGCTTACTAACTTGTGCTTTTCTTCTTATTTGCATATCGATAAACTCAAATAATTCCCGACCAGTATGTTGCCACCTGCACAGCTCTGTCGTTGACTGCGTTTAAACCTTAGGTTGTGTTTTATCTTAATAGCGCGTATCCAGAAAATTGGCAACCTCGCAAATACCTGTCAAATGTTTACCTGTTTCAATTAATTTGGAAATATTACTGTATGGAAATAAGAAATGTGGCTAACTAGTGAAATGGCTAACTATAACACTGAATAATCAGTGTATTTGGAACCTTTTCAAATGTCTTTTCTACACCTAAAACGGTTACAACATAAAATTCAGTGTTTTAATTGCAGTAAATATTTGACAGGTATTTGCGAGGTTGCCAACTATTAAATACACATTTTCATTATGTACAAATATATAATTTTCTAAGTTAGACAATCAATGAACAACGTCACCAGTCGTCAACATGACAGGTCAGGATCTTAGGTGGCCAGTATATAACAGTCCTCCACCGCGATTCCTAGCTGCCGCACTCCCGGGGCCGGCAGCAGCTGTTCCAGGTGTCTGCGCCATATATCGCCAACGTCAGTTCGCACTTCATAGTGCAGATTACCAAGTCGACGCATTATCGTGCCAAACTCCCATCTTCTTCTCTGGTCGGAGTAGGCTCTGGCCTGCACTCGATCACCTACGGAATAAGCTCTGACAAGAGGCGGTGTGTTCTCTGATCTGAACGCTGTCGTCGCAGTTGAGTCTCTGAACATCACGTGCAGCTTTGTTCTAACGTCCCGACTGAACATCAGTCCATAGGCAGTATGCCCCTCCTGGTTTGGTGTGCGTCTGAGCCGAGTTTTTAGCACAAGGAGCTTATCCGTAAGATTGCCCCTCTCCCCCTCCATTGCACGTAGTGCTTTCTTAATAGTTTGCACGTAACGTTCAGCCTGACCGTTAGTTGCTGGGTGGTACGGAGCTGACGTCAAATGTGTAACTCCACAGTTGGTAAGGTAGGTTTTAAATTCTTGGGATACAAACTGGCGTGCGTTGTCTGATACCAGTGTGTACGGTGTGCCAAATGTGCAAAATAACTCCTTAAACTTAGCAATGCACCATGCACTCGTTTGTAAGTTCGTTTTTGTGGGGAAAACTTCAACCCACTTTGTGAATGCATCTACAACTATTAGAAGTTGGTGTCCTAGAACAGGTCCTGCAAAGTCTATATGAATTCTTTTCTCTGTTTTGTAATATGAGAAGTTTCGTCTTTATGATGACACATTTTGCTTCAAAATCGTACCTGGTCTCTATCTCTTGGTCTAGTAGTTCGTCTGGTGTTTCTAATTCTATTTCATGTTGTATTTCCTGTAATTTCTGTAACGTTTCTTGAAGCGATTGTAGTCTCGAGTCTGTTTCTTCGTATGGAAGAGTTTCTTTGGTGTTTACGTAGTTTTCAAGCTTTGTGATTAAACCTCGCAATGACGCGCGGGTTTTCTTTAATTTTTTAATATCATTAGTCGACATCCTCGTCGCCAATTATTAAATACACATTTTCATTATGTACAAATATATAATTTTCTAAGTTAGACAATCAATGAACAACGTCACCAGTCGTCAACATGACAGGTCAGGATCCTAGGTGGCCAGTATATAACACCAACTTTCTGAAACAATCATGCGGCGATGCGTTGGACTCATCGTTTTCGTTTTTCCAGATTGCCGCATACACCTCGTTTTAGCCTGTTCGAACGCTGACAGCGTATCTTCCGGCGACAAAATTTGTATCCCTTTGAGTTGATTTTCAGGGCTGAAAGAAGATGACCCAGAAGCTTGACCGCATACTGTCCAGAAAGTCCCTCGTTTTGAGCGCGGTGTGCGAACTCGCGTGGTCGTGGTGGAGCAGTAGCCCGCGTAGTCCCGTGTTTGGTCGCTTGTTGCTCACGACATAGAAAACTTCTGACAAGTATTATTTTGGTAGTATACGATTCAGCGTTGATGCTTCTTTGGTTCCCTAAAGGAATTGACACCAAACACGGCTAGTCAAATTGAAAAAGCTCGCTATCAAAAGGTTCCCCCCCGCTTCTAAATCGCTTCACTTTGGTAGGCGTTGATTCGTTTTGATACACCCAAACCGTCGACTGGCGTTTCGTTTCTGGACCGCATTGATAAATCCATAACTCATCTCCAGTAATGATGTTAGAAACGCGCATCATATCACGTCACCATTCCACCGGGGCCTGCTTTTAAGCATCGCATCGGTGCGGTTGTGCGGCACCCAGCGTAAAACTGTCGTCCTCACGCGGAGATACACGTGTAGAATTTTGTGATGGCTTCCCGATCCTACCTGCAGTATGTGCTGAATCTTTTGATACGTTACTCGCCTATAGTCTTGGATTACATTTTTCACTGCTAGCATGTTTCTTCCGTAACTGCCGTCAAAAGACGACCCCTTCTTTTTTCGTCCCCCAAAGTTAGTCGACCACACTCGATTTCATTATGCGACGATACACGGTTGCCTTAGAAGGGCCTTCATCCATGAATGCCATTTGAAGTCTATCGTACGATTCGCCCGGTTTCAGGCAATACTTGACATTGTAAAAAATCATAGCGCGAAAATGTTCCCGGCGCAGATACATATTTTAATGACACACGACAGTTTTTAGCACGCAAACAATGTGGAGGGCATTTTTGAAATTGGAACGTTCCTATTATCACTTAGAAATAATCAGATTTTCAAAATAGTCTATATCTGGCCAGTCTCTCATAAATAGTGTTTTATTGCAGGCAAACATAACAATATCATACATAACAAACTTTTTCATTCCCCCATCTAGGAAAGCATATTTTTGCTCTTCGATATCTGCAAAAGCCGTTTTTATCCGCTAGAGGACAAAGTAAATTGAATTTAGAACATCGTGTGCACTAAGTTTGTGAATTCAAAACATTATTACCTAAACCTATTTATTTCTTCCTCCATGGTGCCGAATTTATCATACTCACAACCTTTTTTAATTTGTTAAAAACTCAGACTCGGCACCTTCTTGGGATACTTTTATTTAATTTTTACGTCATATTGTTAAAACCTTAGATTAAAACAAGAAACTTGAAAACAAGTAAAAAACCTAAAAACTTTTTTGCAAAAAATAAAACCGACTTCAAAAAAAAACAAAAAAGTGAAAAATAACTTTAGCTTCTGAAGTCGGTGACCTTTGTTTGATTGATTTAGTTTTTTTGTCACCGACTTCAGAAGCTAAAGTTATTTTTCACTTTTTTGTTTTTTTTTGAAGTCGGTTTTATATTTTGCAAAAAAGTTTTTATTTTTAACTTTTTAGTGGTTCTCATGTGCTTGATATACATGGAAAGTGCATACCGTTACAATTACATCAAGCCCAAACACGACTAGGGTACATTGTCTCATTATGGAGTTCCGTGACTTTTGGCTTCATCATCAGATCTGATAGTAGAATGGTTCTTATCAAACGCAAATGCTTCACTTGTTGTAGAAAATACCAAAATCGCAACACGTTTTCATATAAAATTTGAAGAGTTCCCTCGATTTCGCCAAGATTCCATCATCAGATCCCGACTTGGCTATGGGACCATTTGGAAAGAATACCCTTTCCAACAAAAAAATAATTTTCCAAATCGGTTGTCAAGCGACGGAGTTATGCCCGAACAAACATAAAAAAAAAAAAATTGAAACATCCGAATTGAGAATCTCCTCCTTTTTTAGAAGTCGGTTAAAAATGAGTGGTTCTAGCGACGAGGAAGTGTATTTGACGCCAACTGTTAATAATGCGCAAATGTTGTTTTTTTGCACTTAGTCATTCCCTCGCTGATCCTCAGGATTCTTATATTAGAATCCTTCGCTTGCTCGGTCATCAAAATAGAGCACGTGGTTGAAAAGCAACTTTGAACTCTTGTATAACAAATAACCATTATTCGCAATACTTTCTGAGTGGCGTGGTATTAGGTAACTAATTCTTATTATTTTCACATAACTCTTTAGTTAGTTTAGTAAGTCAAAGATTCCATATGTGAACATTGACTTGTATAGCGCTGTAACGATCTAGTGGACACCAAATACTTGTAAACGTGCCTCGTTTTCTAAGGGTGTTCGCCATTATAAAACAAGACATCAATAATTGCAAGTTATAATTTCACTTGAACGGTGCTTGTGTCAACACATTTCACATTTTATTTTTAATTTATCAAATATTAGAACTCTTAATTTTGTATGGGTTTTAAAATGTTCTTAACAATAATAATTTCGTTGGTATGTGTGTATTTGGGATATGTGATAGTGTGTCGACACTTCTTGCCTCGAGTGAATGAGGAGGTGCCCACATTTCCAGGGAAGTTGCCCATCGTTGGGCACTGTCATATTTTGGTGAAAGTTGAAGGTAAGTGTTTGTTGAAGGTTACTGAATAGGCATGACGATGGTATCAACAAATTACAAATCTATTTAGTCCGTCAGTTAGATTATTGAAAAATAATGGACACGTATTTTTTGTTTTTGTAAATCAATGAATATTGACAAAGAAAAAACTCGGGAGAGAGGGGCTCGTGACGTCAGAACTAGCTAAAAATTATACCTAGGCGTACTAGTACTGTACGGTTCAAATATGTTTTAATAATCTACCTGACGGACTAATTACATTTTTTTATCGTCTACCCTATTATGATAATTGTAATCAATCAGTTAGCTGATGCCAATGGTCAGTTTTTGTGCTTTTTTGTGTTAATTGCCTACCATGGTATCGTGCAAATATTATTATATGTTATTTCTTTCCTTCTTTTTAAATTGAAAATTATTCTAAGTATTATTGATTATTATCGAATTATTATAATTCATTAACATACTTACTTTTACTTACTTTTTCCAGCACTGTTTCAATCGTTTGTTTCATTTGGAGAATATTCTTTAAAAGTTGGAGGTTTGGCCAAAATCTTTATAGGACCAATGCCGATTTATGGTAAGTCAAAACTTCATTATTATACCTAACATCTACACTACTAGTAATAAAGAAAATAAACTTTACCAATTTATAAGTTTGGATGTAAGGGGTGGGGTGATGTTAAGAAATACTGAACGGATTTTGAAAATTCTTTCACCATAGGATGTGATGTTTGACCATAAAGCGAGGGAAGTCTAGTAATCTAAAAAGCTGCAATAATAAAATATAGAAATACGGAATGATGAAAGTTATTTCTTCAAGATTGTCATAACAATGACAAATCCTTGACTCAGATAATTTTTGAAGTCAAAGTTATTATTAATATAAAAGTTAAACGTCCTTAATGATAGAGTAGGCGACCTCCTGCCGTACAGTTGCGCAAGCTTGCGGCCATTAGACTAGCGAGATATCATGAAATTACACTTCTATCAACATTTTGTCTATACTCTTCTAATCTTTACTATTACGAGAATATACTTTTTGTGAAGCTGTTAAATGGCAAAAGAACCAAACGGTATGTGTTGCCCAGGTGGGAAAGATCCGTTATTTTCCCGTCCCCGGGCTCTTAGAATTCGACGTTTCAGATCTTCGATTTTGACGAACCCGGTGTCGCTGGCAAAAGCAACAGGATCCGCGTACGAAGTCGCGGGCAGAAGCTAGTCTTTACTATTATGATAAAAAGGAATGATTTGTATTTTGTATTTATAAAATAAACTTAAAAAAATTCCTGATTTGAAAAATTCTTTTGGCAAAATAACATAGGCTATATTTTATCCCCGTACTCAAATATAAATGCATCGTACATACGTCAAATATAAATGCATGAATACACATAAAGAAATAAATTTTACAGTTGTAACAGATCCTGAAGACGTATCCACGGTCCTAAACAAATGCCTGAAGAAAATGTTTGTGTATAGATTCGTGGAACCAATGCTGGGCAAAACGTTGGTTGCTGCTGAAGGTAGCTTATTCATATAATTCTTATTCTTTCCATGGTAAATCTTCTGCCTAGCCTCTTCCAAACTGTTGGCATCTGCCATCTGAACTGTATTTTGCATGGAACGACTGCCTATCTGACCTCCACAACCCAGTTAGTACCGGGTAATACCCCGATGACTGATGACAATACCCCTTTGCCCTTTCACGGGCAGGGCATCCTTTGAATCTATTGTCTCATCGATCATAATCAACGTATGAAATGACATTGAATGCGTTGTTTAGATAGAAAATAAACGTTTGATGATGGTTAAAACATTTCAGTGCCTGAGTGGAAACGTAATCGTCGGATATTAGACCTGTGCTTCAAGCAGCACATCTTGGATGAATTTCTGGAGTTGTTCAATGATCGAGCTGATCAATTTGTTGAGCTGATCGCCGAGGATGTCGGCAAAGGTGAAGTAGACCTCACTGAAAAGATCACTAGGAGTGTTCTGGAAACCGCTTGCCGTGAGTATTTCGTATTCTTTTGGTGAATCTCCGATGACTTCAATGTTTCTCCTGAGTGTTCAGAAAAATATTTTTGTAAAGTATTTATCAGTTAGCATACCGATACCGAGGTAGACAAAATTGCTGGTGGGCGCGGAAAAAAAAAATGGTTTCTCTATTGGTTGATTCTACGATTGGATTGGATCCTCATTTTCATTTTATTCTTATGTCTATAAACTACGTGTTCAAACACACTTAAACAAAGTACACAATTAGAACTCTGGGGTCGGTCTTAGCATGCCATGGCCTGAGATTTATTTAACGCGCTATTGACAGTTAAATTATCGTCGACTTGATGTAATGTTCTTTTTGCTTATGTTTTTTATTATTAATTATTGAGTCTGGACTTTTAAGGAGACAGTGAGCAGACCTCTGAGTTTGTTTCAGATTTTTTTCCCAGAGTAGTCAGGTACGAAACACCGGCCCCATCTAGTTTTAAAACATAAGTGACGTGTAAAATTGTTATGTTAAACCAATTTACAGAAATGAATACGATTTATGATGCCCTTAAAACGACGACCCGAATGGCGAGCGGTAGTTAGGCTGCCTTACGCTCTTAGGGTCCCGGTTTCGAATCCCGGTAGGAGCAAATGTTCGTGTGAAGAGCATGGACATTTGTTTCCGAGTCATGGATGTTTATATGTATATTAAGTATGTATTTACAAAAAGAAAAGTATCTACAGGTTGTAGACAACCTCATCATTAAGCATTCTGTACATGAAACTAAGTAACTTAGCAAATAATTATGCTGAGAAACAATTTTGTATTTCCCCCCCCCCCCCGGGTACCCCCCGGGTAAACCCCGGGTTGGTGTTTTGTGGTAGAACTCCATTTAAAGTACTCAAAACATTGTGCTGATGGATGGATTGAATAGTGAGAGGGTCGTAAACGTGTTGAAAGTAAAGTTCTTCCTATAAAAATTTGTATTAAAAAAAAAAAATAAAAAAAGCTGGAATTTTGACCCCCATTACCTCCGTAACTAGAAGGTTCCCAGGTATGGTGTAGAACAAAAAAATCTATCACAATGACGGGGAAAACAGGTGCCTTTCGGCTTCGTTAAGAGGTTTTTACTCCCTATATGTTGTATATCAACTATCTGGTGTCCAAGACATAAGCCTCGTTGCTCAGTGTGGCCTAGTGCCAAACTAAGCAAGGATGGCGCTGTGTGTAAATTATTTATTTATTTATTTGAATAATATTATTTCAGAAACTACACTTGGAGCTAGACTCAAGGGTAAGGCCCTGGTTAGCGACAATTACAGCGCGGCTGTACACGAATGTCTAGATATTCTTACGACAAGGATTTACAAGCCTTGGCTAATGTTTGATTTTATCTTCAACTTATCGAGTTACAAGAATAAACTGTCTAAGGCGCTTGATACCATGTTCAGTCTTTCTGAGCAAGTAAGTGTGTAAAGATTATCCGTGACTCACTTTTTAGTCAGTGAAAATAGAACCTAAACAATTACATATAGGGTGTAAACAACCTCATCACGAAGCCGTCAACCAAGCATTCTGTACATCAAACTAAGTAACTGTACGCAAAAATTATTGCTGGGATTTTTTTTTGGGGTGAAGAATCAAGTTTTATTTAGAACTCAGTGTAACTAAGCGCTGTGCTGATGGATGGATTGAAAAGTACGGGGGTCGTGGAGGAGTTTAAAGTAAAAATCTTACATTAAAAACTTGTGTTTAAAAAATACTTGTCCAAAAGTTGGAACTTTGACCCCCAATATCCCCGTAACTAGAAGGTTCCCAGGTATGGTGCAGAACAAAAAATGATGGCAATGACAGGGAAAACAAGTGCGTGTTGGCTTCGTTAAGAGGTTTTTTACACTCTTTATATGCAGTACCTGCTTACCTAACGTAGGTATACGACGCGCAAAAAGTCCGGCGCACAAAAGATCCGTGTCATTCTGACGTTTAATATAACGTTTGCTCTATAACGTGCTAACGCAGAAGGCGCACACTTTTAATATGCAATCTGCATTCGTTAGTGGACAAAGCACGATGACGATGTGCGTCGTGTGCGTTGACTCTGCGTAAAATTCGTGATGGACTTTTATATCCCATGCAGATATGTTGTGCGCCACAGACTCATCCGCACAAAAGTCGGTCGTCTGTGCAGGCCTTTAAGTGACGGGCAATAACTGGCAATAAATGTCGTAAGATAATTTTATAATAATTGTTCGATCATATCTAAATAATCATGAGTATAATTAATGCTGATTAGCTCTTATATGTTGTGCTTTGACGGATGCGCTGATTGATTAACCATGTTCAAAATGAATAGATTTGATGATATTGAGTTAACTCTTAAATGCGCCAATTAGAAATTTAGTTACCGATCATCTAAACAGACCTGAGATTTTGCGAAAACTATTTTGTCATTTTAATCTTAACATTTAAATGACGTTGTTTTGTAGATGGTGCAACTACGAAAATCAGAACATTTACATCGGTTAAAAAACAAGAGAGACTTTGACTACGAAGGTAAGAAACGAGACGTCTTCCAAAGAATAATTTAATCTAATGACATGGATGAAAAAATCTAATAAAAAATTTGATGGACTGTTTTCTAAGGATGATTTGTTGTTCTTGTAAGTTTACGTCATAGTGTAATGTATTGTGAGGTATTTTAATAGACTATAAATAGTCTTTTAACTTTTGATAGAGAACTTGGTAATGAACAGCTGTATGAAACATGACGTAACTTTTTAAATTTTAAATATTGTAATTTATTTGTTGTAATATACAAATTATGATTTACATTGTATACAGACTACAACTACAACTCTATACAATTACAAAAATAAAATAAGTATAAAAATCAGTACCTACCTACTTTTATACTATATACAATGACGTCAATTTATAGGCGTCAGAGTATTCTCATAATTTTGTTGTTGTAGGTCGTAAACCACAAAGCGCTTTAGGTGTTGTAATGGAGAACACTGTGACTGAGACCAGTAGCCTCTTCACTGATGTTGAACTGAGGAATATTGCAGATAACTTGCTGGTAGCTACCTTTGACACCACTGTCTATGAGATGTTATACATCCTCGTTTGCATCGGCAGTTACCCTGAGGTACAGGAGAAGATTTATGAGGAGTAAGTCAAATTAACGTTTTTAGATGACTTTTATTGCTGTATGATTTTACTGCACTCGGTTCTAAGAATTCTTCACTAGATCAAATTGAGGAGTAAGAAAATGTATTTCAAACAAAGGACCTATTTCTTTGTTTGAAGTTTGGGGTCTAAAAGTTTTTTTTCTTTTCGTAGAATAATTCAAGTATTGGCTGAAAATGGAAGGCTATCAAAAGATAGTCTATCTCAACTAGTCTATTTAGAGGCAGTGATCAAAGAATCCATTAGGTTGTACCCAGTCGGACCAATTGTGGGACGCCAGGCTACGACGGATACAAGGCTGCGTAAGTAACAAAAAAATGTAGCCCACTCAAATTTCATTGTCCAATCCTACCTCAATTTTAGTTTAAACAAATATCGATTTATACTTCCCGTGTCAATTAAGTAAAGTAAATTCAAATTCCAAAAAAATACCCAGTTATCATCATGATCATCACCCGATTAATGTTCCCACTGCTGGAACACAGGCCTCCTCTATAGGAGAGGGAAAAAACCCAGTAAACTCCAAATAAATTCCAATTTCTGCAGTGGTTGGGTCTCGGCATCGGTAAAATATTGGAAATATTGTAGTCCGGCTTACATAATCAGATTTTTAATCTATACAAGTCGCTAAAAATAAAATTGTAAGTCAAGTCCGCTGACGCAAATAGGCAACCGCCAATACGTCAGCGCAGGGAGCAAAGACCTATAAACCAATTTTACACTATTAGTACATTTGTGCCAACTATGATAGGAGTCTGGTCTCATTCCAAAACCTGTTCTTAAGGTGAAAGCGTCAGGGTATTACGTTTTTTTTTCAATTTGCAGACCAGTGGTAGGTTGTAAGAAGTTAAAAATATCGTTCGAATTTCGCTGGCTACCCTTACGCTTCCATTCAGAATGTTGGCAACCTCGCAAATACCTGTCAAATATTTACATGTTTTAATTGATTTCAAAATATTTCTGTATGGAAATAGCAAATGTGGCTAACTAGCAAACTAGAATATTAACTATGAAATGTAATGATTAGAATCGTAACACCGAATAATAAGTGTGAGATGCAAAAAACTATTTGGAAATTCCTTTACACGCAAAGCGGTTCTATTAAAATTTTGCGTTAAAATTACCGGCTTTTTTAACAACATCAAATTCAGTGTTTTAATTGCAATTCATTATTAATATTATGGTTCGCTAGTTAGCCACATTTCTTATTTCCATACAGTAATATTTTCAAATTAATTAAAACAGGTAAATTTTTGACAGGTATTTGCGAGGTTGCCAAGTTTCTTGTAAAACGCGCTCTTAATGAGGGATTTTCTTTTTCAACTCTTCCCTAAATCAAAATCAAAATCAAAGCATTTATTTCAAGTAGGCCACACAGGCACTTTTGAATTGTCGAAACAAAGATGAAAATGAAATGTATCTACAGTCTCAGTCACAAGACATAAAAACTGTGAAAGTACTGTAGTTGCCCATTCCCTAGCGTAGATCTCTATGGAGAAGAACGGGCAAGAAACTCCATGGACACTCTTTTAAACCTAGTCGCTAGATAGATGGCGTTGGTCTAACTACGTTACTGCAAGGAACAGAACGTCACATAATTTCACTTGGACCTAATGGTTATATTCGGAAGCTCATGCAAACGAAAGTGTCAGTCAACGAGCGTATGTGACGTGTGTTTTTTCAAGCGTTTTGGCTTTGGCACCTAATAACGTAGTCGGATCAACGCCATCTATCAAGTTCATGGAAACTTTTTTTTTAATCTCAAAAATAAAACCTCTCATTGTTCTCACAGCACTGACTTTTGTCATTCATCGATAATTCTTTGTCTAGTCTATTTTTCTGTGGTATGCGTTTACCCAGGAAACAAAACAAGCACACCATTTTATTAAAATGTTCTTTGACAATATTGAATTTTCGATTAAAAAATCGATGTATTCACGTTACGTTCACTTCATTTTTTATTACACCACGTGCTCGTGCTCGGGTCTCTGTGTATGGATTTTTAATCACTCTGCCCGTTTTTTAAAACAAATTCTTGTAACAACGTATTACCGATGGTGTGTAAAAAATATAAATACGCAACTAGAACCTGCTTTAATAATTTATTCCACGTTTGAGAGGGACTAGATTTGTCGGCTGTTGAATAAATTATAATTTATTAGTGTTGCTGCTTAAAACTAAGTGTAAGCCACTTCACGAATGTGTAACAAAAAACGATAAACTTAAAAGATGTGTCATCTGACTATCCATTTTCCATCTTCATTGGGATTAGCTGCCAGTGTTACTGGATATAGCTGAATACCATGAGTACTTGGTAATAAGGTATCTATTGCAGCATTGGTAGGACTGGTTGTGAGACAATCGGGCGAATGATTATCTGTAACGACCGTTAAAGATTCACAAATGTGATCAACCTTTACCCATCTGCAGGTCAATCTTGGTATTGGATTTTTGAAAGATGTAGACTATTTTACTAATTGGCACGCAAAATTTCGTATCCCGTATTTTTCGTTCTTTTTTTACTTATTTATTTTTTCTAACGTTTTAATTTATTTAGGCAACGCGACGATTCCTGCCGGTAGCAGCATAATAGTCCATGTGTGGAGTGTAAACCGGAATAGCAAATATTGGGGCCCGGATGCCGAGGAGTTTAAACCACAAAGATGGCTCTGTTCTAAGACTGTACCGGATCATCACGCAGCTTATGCTAGCTTTTCACCGGGTCGGAGAAATTGTATTGGTAAGCTTTCGATCTCTTTTCATCCCGACAGTAGTTGATAATCCAACGAATCATTTCCTACAAATACACATCACTGGAAAATAATTAACTAGTTTTTAGAAGAAGGGTCCCTCAGGGTTGTACATTGCGGCCCATACCGTTTGTTCTTAAGAATATTTTATGGCATTTAAATCTGTTGTACAGCGATTGTATATTATTTCAGGTAAAACGTATGCATTTATGTATTTAATGGCAACGTTGGTCCCGTTACTACGCAAATTCAAACTGTCAGCCGACCATACGAAGATGAAACTGGACCTCAAAGTCATGTTGAAACCTGTATCCGGACATTTATTGTCAATTGAGGAGAGGCGACCTAAGAAATATTAAATAAAGATCTTACATTTTATTACTTTTCCTTTTCTTCGTATTTGAAAGACCTTGTTCGTGGATATGCGTACCTATGTAGCATAACATTGAAAAAGTACAAAACGAACACGCAACTACGACACAAATCTCAACTAAAAATGTGTAAACAAGACATCATTTTTGTTCGGCTTGTCGTAGTCAGAATGGTCATGCGCAGGCAGTCATGCATCATTTTATATCTTTAAAAAGAATGACAAGAAAGTATTGTTCACATTATTTTTATTCGTCAAAACACATTCAGTAGGTATTTTTTACAAATTGATCGAATCAAAATCAAGAAATATTTATTGTTCTGAGAAGCGTAGTTACAATTATTATATTGTCATATAATCAAAAACCAGAAAAAAGTTTGAACATCATAAATAGCAAATAGAAAAATAAAAACAAAATAATATTATATTGCTTGCAAAATTACTGAAATGCCAACCACATGTTTATGATCGAACATAATTATATAATAATATTTTAAATGAAATACGAAGGAATTATGATAATAAAAGTCATAATATGAAAAACCAACTTTAAATCTTCATAGCATCCTAATACTCAATTTTATTATCATTTACAACATTAACATTTAAGTTTGGTTGGCATTAACAAAACCAATCAAATAGGACGTAGGTACAGAAATGAGCAAAAGTATCTCTTAAAAATTAAACAAATAATAAAGATACACTAAGGTCCATGTTCACCGAAAAGATAACCGTCTGATTATCTAAAAACAGCTGTCACTGTGACATATTCCCATACAAAAATGTGTTTTAAACAGCCGTTTTAGGTAATCAGACTGTCATCTTTTTGGTGAACATGGACCTTAGAGTACTTACGGGACCGTCCATCCGTGATTTTCTTTTGGTTTTTCGAGCACCCGATATTTCGACGCCGCCGCAAGCATCATGATCGCGGGAATACTCATAGTATTCCCCCGAAAATCACGGATATAATCCCGTAAGTACTTTAAGTGTAGTGAAAAATCGTGAAAGTCTAAAACAAATAATAAAGATATTTTGAACTGATAAAAAATAATTAACCTATTTTTTAGCTAAAATAATTTCGACAGAACTTGACAGTTTTGTAAGTTCAAGCAACTAGCTAGGTACTTTTTTTTGAAAATAATAATTGAATAAAAAAATATGAATACTAAAAGGAGTTCAAAAGATTACTATTACGAAAATAAAAGATTTTTTTTTCATATCAAGTTAATAAAGAACAGTCGTTATTCTATTTATTATTATTAAGTATAGTCTATTTCACAACATCTGGACTATGAGGCTCTACATTAGCAAAATAAAAATATACATAACGAAGAAACATCACTTCATAAATAAATACATTTTTTAAATTTATGTTTCATATTGAATAACATCACTCATCTACAGAATATTTCAGAGTTCATTACTATTGACCAACACAGCAAAAAAAAACCTGTTAAAAGGGGTTTGAATTTTTGTCCGGATTTTTTTTCCGCCATTTTGATTTTTTTTTTCAAAGTAGTGGCCACGCATAAGACATGTTAATCGATAGCTGGTATCAATACAAACAAGTTTTGTATTGGGAATAATGTTCTAAAGTGTCACGTTTCCGAGATATGAACTATCAAAATTAAAGCCCATTCACCGATGGAATCATCAGCACAACTTTGACTTGATCGGATACGCATAAAACGTGTATTAATCGATAGCTGGAATTAATACAAACGAAACTAAATAGGAAATAGTTGTGGAAATAAGCTAAAATAACAGCTGTCATGAAAACAGACGAAAATTAGCAGCTCAAACACAAAAGTATAGAATACGACAAAGCATCACTATAGAAAAAATTATAATGACTTTGAACACACACAAACTATTTTCATTTTGCTAATGTCAAAGCAGATTTCTAAACTATTTTAACAACAGTAAAAATTGCACAATATTTGACATCAATATCTTGTTTTAAAGGTCTTTTATATATTTTTTTTTCATTCTAAAATAGAAGTCAATACAGGATATCAAACAAACATCTAGTTTTTGTTTACAATAATGACATAATTATATTCATTACAACATTCGAACTACTTCATTGGTAGAAGACAAAAATGTATGACGTATCGTTATATTTATTCTGTAATACTAAAACTGTAATCCAAAAAGATTAAAAATCGAATTTAAAATCTTGCGGCTCTTGCACACAATGACTCATTTAACCGTCCACTAATTGTGAAGGTAAGCTCCATCAAAATGATCTAACTCATCGATTGATACTACTTTATAACGGATCACTTACAAGTATAACACTGTAGGGTATACTTTTCCACCAAATGCAGGTTTAAAAAATGGTCGACCATAAACTTTACGAACAGTGCATGATCAATTACAACGGTAGCTCATATATCTTGTCCCTTTACACATTAAAAATCCTAAAATATTGCTAACACGTTAAAGTAGTGGTAATAAAAATAATCTCAAAATATTTTAAGACTGAATCAAATCAGCAATACATATTGCACAAAACAAGCTTCATAAGCAAATTGGACGTAATATTACGTTCGACAGTAACATTAATAAATATCTATATAACATAACTCACGACTAGCATCATAATACTTTTAGCTCCAATAAATAAAAAAATAATTTAATTGAACGTTTATAATGTAAAATATGAAAACATCCTCCCTTACACACTTAGTAGTTATATCGTACACCTTATTTCACAGGCCAAGAAACGATCATTCTATTTTAAAATTTAAACAGTCGATAGATCTTATAATATATTAGATTTTTTTTATAAATATAGCTGTTACGCTGTATCGGAGTACAGAAGAATCAGTGGCGAAAATAGTCCAACTGCTGAAAAAGACTAGCGATAGAAAATACAATCGCAACTTGCATTCGATGAAAGAATTCAGTGGATTGTACAAACTTTAAATATCGCACCTTAAAAATACCCAAAAACCATGACTGTCAAAATAACTCGGAGTTCCGAGTTACAAAACCCGAAAAATTGATCTAATCTGTTGTTTTTAAAATAGAACATCGTGAAGTAATACTAGATCACAGTCTATGTAAATAATACATTTAATTAGATAAACATTTACCTAGAGTTTGCTTTACAGGAAACATGTTATCGTCAAAAAGACGCAGAGATTTAAATACTAAAAATTATTTTTAGTTTTTTTTTTGTTCTCTAAAAATTATTTGGCTGAACAAAATTACTTGATGATTTGAATACGAGTATTACATGATCTTGAATATAATCATAACATGTCGTAACCAATCTTACCTATATTATTTTCTGTTATTGCATTACATACATTATTACAATGACATAACTATGTTTTTATTCAGTACTCTAACTTTATGTTCACATACATATTTTTTGACGAAACTCATAACTTTGTTCAGCCACAACAAAAAAACAAGTTCCACGTAATTTACTTAATACGAAGTCTCTAACAGTAGAAATGTACAACGGTAACGACTATTAATAAAACGACATTTTGACTCACAAGAGTCGAAGTAGAGAGTACGACCCAGTCCTCTCACGTCACTTTGTAGAATTCACGTCCACTTTTCCGACGTCAAATTAAGACAACTTTGAAATGTCAAATAATTTTGACGTCACTTTTGCTTTAAAATTATTTGCTGTCATAGAAAGTTTTCATCTCAGTTTTTCGATTTTAAACTTTAGACTGAAAGTTGAACAATAATGTGACTCATACAAAATGACGTTGTAGCGACGACCCCCTTTTATCTAATCAATCGATTTGGACGGCTTCACTCTGTCCAGCTTATCAGGTTTTTCTGTACTATTCTGGCTACCCCTGAAACAAAAAACGAGCAAGTATAAGTAACAGTGAAATGAGGATCGGTTTCCACCAAAGTTAAGACGAGTGAAGCGATTGGTCAACGTGCAAGATCCGACCAATCACAGGAGAAACGAGATACTCCATGTCAATTTCAATCAATGTGATTTGTCGATGCCCGTACGTCCTATTCGCTCGACTCTCCTCTGATGGAAACTAGGCCTCTTCAATGGGCAATGTATCTTTCTTATAAAATCCGACTGAATCTTCATAAAAGAGCCTTACCAGGGAAATACTACCACGATGCCTATCTGGATTAAATGAATAAATAAATATCGCTGAACATTTCACACAGCGCCATCTAGTGCCACATTGAGCAACGAGGCTTGTATCGTGAACACCAGATAGTTGATATACTACAGACGAATTTTTTATTTGTACATACTTATTACACATTATAAACATCCATGACTCGGAAACAAAATTAAATGCTCATCACACAAACATTTGCTCCTACCGGGATTTGAACCCGGGACCCTAAGAAAGTAAGGCAACCTTACTAGGTCGTCAAAATTTAAATGGGTGTGGCACAGATAGTTTTTTCTTGTTTTGCAGAAACCCAATTGCGACATTGACTTCTAAGAATAAAGTGACTCAAACTCAAATCATTTATTTCAACTAGACCATTACGGCACTTTTGAATGTCAAAATACAAAGAAAAATCAAAGCTACAGTCACAGACACAAGGCATAATAACTTGAGAAAGTACTGTAGTTGCCCATTCCCTAGCGTAGATCTCTATGGAGAAGAACGGGCAAGAAACTCCATGGACACTCTTTTCAATCAAAAATGTTGTTACAAAATCTTGGTTACATCTTGTTGCTAGCAACACAAGTTGTCTATTATAATATTAATAGTCTGTATTGATGAGTTTTTTTTGTCTTTGAATGGTTCACTCTTTCTTCCTAATAATACGCTGCGATAGCTAAGACGTGTCCGTGTATAAAATAAATAGTTTTGATTGTGCCAAGCTTGGACTCCTTATTTAAACCGACCTACAAACAGTCCACACAACATAGAAGAACCCAACACATCTTTCATGTTGAGATTATACATTTAAGTGAGAACGATGTAGAAAGACGTGCACAATAACAATGTCTGCTTCAGGAAGTCTATACGCTCTGTGACGCGGGACAAGTAATCTCGAAAACTAATATCAGTTCCCGAGAACGCCCGCCTCACAAAGCGCAATACTCGCCCTAGATGTGCCTGAGATGTGGATTTAACAGGTTTGTCCATTTTTATGGAATTCTTCGGTTGAGGTTCTTTTTTTTCCTTCTTTTGATAATTATATGTATAAAATGACGGTTTCTGATGTAAATTGTTGTTTATGAAAATAAAATTCGGATCGGAAAAAAAATACGTGTTGTCAATTTGACACTCGGGCCACAGATTATTATTATTATGTCGTTTATTCATTTATCTTCTTATGTTATTACATTTTTAAGTATTTCTTAAAAATAAAAGGATACAAAAAAAAACACTTAAAAATATAAAAAAATGGAGTTCCGCCGGTGTCAGGAGCAGGGTCCAAGCCACCGGTGGTTAGGGCTGCAGAGACAGGAACCTCCTCACAATGCGAGCCGTATCGAGGAGTACTGCCTTCTGAATCAGGCTCTTGATCCAACCGCCTAATGAGAGCTTCGAGAGATGGTCGTCGAGGCTCTTGGCTATCAGGCCGTTGGCCGTCACGACAATCGGCACAATGATAACCGAGTTCATATTCCACATGTCGCGAACCTCGTGTGCCAAGTCGAGATATTTTATTTGTTTCTCTTTCTCAGCTTTCACGAGGTTCTCGTCATGCGGAATGGTAACATCGATTATCATTACGCGGCGCGCTGATCGGTCTATCACCACTATGTCAGGCTTATTGGCGACAATAGTCCTGTCAGTAATGATAGACTGATCCCAATACAACGTGACATGGTCTTTCCCGAGAACTGGGTCGGGCACATACTTGTAGTACGGTACTTCTGATTCCACAAGATTATATTTCAAGGCAAGTTGCTGGTGAATAATCCTGGCTACTTGATTGTGTCTGTGCAAGTACTCGCCGTTAGCTAGACGAGAACAACCAGAAATAATATGTCTGATGGACTCACCCGGAAGGTGGCATGCCCGACACACGTCAACCGTCCCGTCCTTCATAATATATTTCCGGTAGTTGTTCGTCAACATAACTTCGTCCATAATCGCACAGACAAAACCTTCAGTTTTCCCAAAGAGGTCGCCAAAACGTAGCCAGGACACGGATGCTAGAAAATCTACATCGGGCCCATGAAGAGCCCGGTAGAAGCGCCCGTGAAGCTCCTTGCCCTGCCATTCTTTCTTGCGGTCATCAGTAGTAAGTACCACAGGTTTGCGCCAGTTCTCTTTAGCCATGGACAACGGGGTGAGTCCCTTGTCCACTGTGACCACATCCTGATGCATACCCACCTCGACTTTTAAAAAATATTCTCTGAGGCTGCACACCTCACGGTTGTGGAGGGTCTTCGCATTTAAAAAGCCTCGACCCCCGCACTTCCGCGGGATGTACAGTCTCATCACCGATGATCGTGGGTGATGCATCCGGTTTTCGGTCAACAGTGTACGGACTCTTCTATCCAGAGCGTCGAGCTCGGTCTGAGTCCATTTGAGTATGCCGAAAGAGTACATTAAAACCGGCATGACCCAACCGTTGAAGGCACGCACCTTGTTCCCACCTGAAAGAAGGCTATTTAATACCTTCTTTAGGCGACCGAAGAAGCGCTCCCTCAACGATTGCTTCATGTCAGTTACGTTAATGCCTAACGCTTCCGACATACCCAAATACTTATAGCTCTCGGATGAGGAAAGGGATCTTAGGTGTATGGAATCCGAGAGCTGAAGTCCCTCGGATCCCATAATCTCCCCTCGCTTTACATACATGACTGCACATTTGTCCACACCAAATTCCATCCTGATGGCGTTACTAAAAGTTTCAGTTACTTTTAGTTACTTTTTTTCTTTGCATCGATCTTGTACAACTCCAGCACCCTCATGAGCCATGCATGTGGCACCGAGTCGTAGGCCTTCTTGTAATCTATCCAGCATGTTGACAGATCCTTGCGGGATCGACGGACCTGTTGGCTAATGGCCATGTCGATGAGGAGTAGCTCCTTAGTACCGCGGGACCCATTCCTACATCCATTTTGAGAGGCAGACATGATAGAGTTTTTGTCAATATGTGTATTAATTTTCACTCTCAAAATGGATGTAAGAAGTTTATAAACCGTCGACAAACACGTGATTGGTCTATAATTCTTGGGTTCCGCGGGACTACCTGACTTATGGAGCAGGTGGGTAACGCCTGTTGTTAAAAACTGCGGAAGAGACCCAGACTCTAAGGATGACTGGAATTGGGATGCCAGACAAGTGTGCGAACTACTAAGCCACTTGAGCCAGAAGTTGTGCAGTCCGTCCGGTCCCGGTGACTTCCAGTTCGGTAACGGACGAACTGCATTGGCTACATCTAATGGTGTTATAAAAATTGGCTCCATTTCTGGAATAGGTTCACACACTCGTTCGACATCACGCATCCAGTCAGCCTCAGTATGACAAACGGGTACCGACCATATGCTGCGCCAGAAAGAACTCGTGGCGGCATCATCTGGGCGGCACACATCTGTCATATTTTGCTGAGGTTGCTCCCAAGTTCTGTATACCCACCTCTCATCGCTCTGGAACATGCGATTCTGCGAGTACCGATCAACCCGCCGCTTATACCGCCGAATACGGTTCGCCCATGCATAAACTTTCTGCTTCAGGAAGTCAATTCGCTCTGTGACACGGGACATGTATTCTTGCGGACTGATTTCGGTCCCCGAGAATGCCCGCCTCACAAAGCGCATCACACGTGGTCGTGTATTGCCCTCCCTGAAGCAGTATAGTTTGCCGATGAGTACCCTGGCCCCGTCGATACGTCGCTCGATCCTGCGCTGCCAGGCTGGTACGGCTGGTTTTGGTCGAATAGCTATGTCACAATTTGGGAACTTGACATTAGCTACTCGACATGCCGCAACAGCCCCACAGAACAGAATCGAATGTGTATCAACGAGGTCCTCGCTACTCTCGAATACATTCTTGAGTTGCGAGTCCAAGGCACACACCAACGCCCTATTTTTCTTATGCATGGGTAAACGTGGTAATCGGGGCCTAAGTTCGGTAGGAGTGGACCTATACTCACGAAGCGCATCTTCCAGAGCGCTCCTCAATCGGTCGTTGCACTGGCTACTTACCAAGGCAACTGTATCATCCTCCTCTACAACAACAGGATTCGACCGCGGTAAGGTTGCGTTGACAACTGACACTTGCACCGCGGTTTGTGTCGGAGTTATGATGATAAGGTTGCTCAGTACTTCTGAGCGCAGCCTATCAAGCGTGGCATCATCCAACCTGTGACTGCGTTGAATGACCCGCACCTGATCCGACAGTCGTTGGGCCGAGACGTTGACGGCTGGTTCCAGATCCTGAAACAGAGACAGCATCCTATCACGGTACGCAGTGAGGTTAATTCCCCCCTCTGTAGACCCGTAGTATGCGCGCATGACGTTCTCGTTCATGGACTGAGTCCATCTCATGCGCTGCACACAACCACCGGTAGCGGGGACCCGGCTCAGGGCCTGTTGGCCCCTAAGTCCCTAGCTCCTCGGTGGCCGGCCTCTCCCCGCACGACGTACAGGTGTTGGCGACGTCGGCGGAGAGAAATATTCGTCGCTAGAGCTCGACGCAACTGCCGCAACCGGTGACACTGGTGATCCGGGGTCCGGCGGCGGCGAGGCGGAGCTGAGCGACGAGTCCGGGGTTGGTGGGCGTGCGCGTCGTCGGGAGGCAGCTCTCGTGATCATTTTTGTAAAATCATCTTATTAATCTCGTTTTTCCAAATTATTGTATTGACGTCTTTGACAGATGTCATTGGTCGTAGTATTACAGTTTTTCATCTTTTCTGTTTTGGTTTTCTTCCGGTTTTTTTTTTTCAATGAATTAAATGTGTGTGGTTTCAATACTTTATTAAAAGAACTATTGTAAATTGTTTTGTATTAAAACCAATATTTTTATGCAAATAAAATGATGATGATTTTTTTTGACTTATAAGCTCACGGTGTTATTATTATTATTATTAGAGCTCACGAGACCATGTGAGGTCTCTAGTGTTATGTCATTACTTGGTTTTTTAGATATGTTGATAATTTTCCAAACCGTCTTTATTTTGTTGTCGGCTGATTTTATCTTTTTGCTAATGAAAAAAGACTTTTGAAAAAATTTCGAGTAAGTAGCCACATCTAAAAGTTTCTGTGGCTTAAGGCCGTACAGCTCAAACAATCGTTCCCTACTTTGCCTAATACCCTGTGTTGCCCAGTCACTGAAAATAAACTTGGGGGAATAGTCTTAGTTTTCTGTTTTAAAGTATTATTGAACTCTGTGTGCACTACCGAAAAGAATTCTTCATACAATTCATTTACATTGTTTCCAATATGGCTTGGTATATTTAACTTGCTAATTAAATTATTATTAAACTTTTCTAAATTGCTGGGTGTTATTTGTCTAGTTTGTTTGACCATATCTAAGCCATAATCACACATCTAAATTTTCAGTTTTGATATGTGTTACTGGTTTAGGAATGGCCACAAAATTAAAAAAAATATATGCTCGAGAGAGTTTGATTAGTTCTGGAGTGCTCAAAATAAATATCACAATTTTTCTTGTATTATAGTGTTATTCTTAAAATACTTAAATACATACACACATACATGAAAAATTGTGATAGCCCTCTTAATAATAAAGTATTGATGAATCTCACCAGTTCAAGCTCAACCGTCACAACATGTGGCACAAGCGCCCCTTGTGCTTACCGCGCGCGGGCAGCTCGTCAGGCAGCACGCTGGTGAGCTTGCTGTCGTGCACTATTGTGCTCTTCTTCACTACTGGAGGCGGCTTCTCGCTTTCCCGAGAGCTTGCTGCCGCGTACATTGATCTGAAACATACTTTAGTTTTACTTTGATTTTACAACTGTTTCTTTTGGTGTTGTGTCTAAGAAGGTTTTTATTTTAGTAGCCACTGTTGGATATGACTGTTTTGTATTGTAACAGCGGCGAATCATTAGGGAAAAAGTGGTTGTTTCAAACGAATTGGAATCGAGTTGAATGGACGCCGCGCCACTGGTAGACAACTTGCGAGCTATTTAAATAGTAGCTGAATTTGAGTGTTCTCATGATTTATTTTGTTTTTAGAAAAACTTGGCCAATGTAGAATTATTAATCTAAAACAAGAGTAGCGGCAAAATGAACGTTGATATATAAAAAAAACTGGCATTTGGTTGGCTAAAAAGAATAAAGAAAAAACGCTTAAAGGAAAAATATTGTAATAGTTTGAGCAGCAAAACATTAACGATAAAATCATTCAAAAATCTACTCCACAAATAAATTACATTGCTTAAGCATTTAAGCAAAGTAATCCCATCGACAGCACAAGAGGCCTACCTCGTCAGCTTACTCCTCGCGGGCCTCGTTGTGAAGTTGGTAGTCTTGCCCCTCCTCAGCGAGTGGAAGGAGGTCTTCAGAGGTTTCACCAGTGCCATGCTACTGCTGCTCTCAGGAATTGGCTTCGTGCAGTTCAGGGTTTGGACTGTTAACTCCACGTCTTTAATAGGCTCGTTTAGTGCTGGAATGAGAAAGTAGAATTCATTATTTGTCATTACTTTTACCAAAATCGACGATAATAGTTATTTGATAAACAAGAGTGCAAAGTTGCTTTTTAACCGCGTGCTCGATTCTGATGACCGAGCAAGCGAAAGAGCGAGTGTATCAAAACTTAGAATCTTGAGCGTTAGCAAGGAAACCAAAAGAGCACGAGGTGACAAATCTTTGCACTCGAGTGCAACCCGTAACTTTTCATCCCACCTCAGCGAGGAAATGACTTAAGGCAAAAAAAACTGCGCATTATTAACAATTTCAGTTAATTCTGTTGGCGTCAAATAAACTTCCTCGTCGCTAGAACCACTTATTTTAGGGTTTTCACTTGTTTTCAAGTTCCTTGTTTTTAACCAAAGGTGTTAACAATATGACGTGAAAAGAAAATGACGCGTGCAAAACAAATTAAAAAAGTACACCATGAACTGCCATGAAGGTTCCGAGTCTGAGATATTAACAAGAGAGATAGAAGTAAAGAGGTTTAATTACGTTTTGAATTCACATACATAGTGCACACAATGTTCTAAATTCAAATTTACTTTATCCTCTAGACGATAAAAACGGCTTTTGCACTCAGATATCGAAGAGCAAAAATACTCTTTCCCAGATGGGGGGATGAAAACGTTATTTTAAGCAGTTTATCAGAATGCCCGCTCTTCGCCACTGCCCAGTATTTAAGTAGGAAAGAAAATATGGGGAATAAACTCCTCAGGAATATTTTTGACTGATCGTCTACATGACTGACTAGAGGGCCTAGATAAAGTGGTATTCTAGTTGTAATGTTTGAAAGCGATTGTCAATTGTTTAGGCCTTCGTGTTCTTGAGGAAATAGCACTGCCGCTTTTCCATACAAACGTAATCCCCTGTTTTCTCCCTGGCCCAGTAGAGCAATATTTTTTCAAAAAAATCTATGACCACTATTTTGGCATGGCCCTATGTTTTCTTTTTTTTTCATAACTACATAATTATAAAACACAGTCTCCCGCCGCGTCTGTCTGTCCCTGTGTATGCTTAGATCTTTAAAACTACGCAACGGATTTTGATGCGGGTTTTTTTAATAGATAGAGTGATTCAAGAGGAAGGTTTTTGTATGTAATTTTACGCGGGCAAAGCCGCGGGCATCGGCTAGTAAATTATAACCATAACCTTCAAAAACTTAAAAAATGGCCAGATTTTCCGTTGTGTTCAAACATCCAGAAAACAAATTGTGCTAGATTAAAACAAAAAGAAAACATAGGAACACGGTCAAAACCTTTCTTTGGCGTTGTGCAGTGACGTCATCTGTTATCCAAAAACGATACTAAACTAATGACAAAGGTTGGTTTAAACTAAACTTAAACAGATTAGACAAATTTTTAAATAAAACAAGTATTTAAATTAGTCAATTTTAGGAAAAGTAATCAAGGGAAATCAGAAATCAGAAATCATTTATTTGCCAATAATGTAGGTGTACACATAATTATGATGGTAATTTAATATGAAACGTGTTTTTTTTGTACTGTTAATTGATATTTTCTGCTGTGGACACTGCGCGATAGCAATACATTTTACAAATACCTAGTTTTCAATTCTCTCACTCTGACTATGTACTCTTAAAGTTGCGATAAAACTTTATCTAGAGACTCACGTTGAAGTCATCTCGCAAAATAATAAATGTTGGGTGTCCATCCATTACATAATGAGACCCCTTGCCTTGGAAAACACGTAATGTAGGGTTTTCCTTACCAGTGAACTCCTCAATAGGCTTATCAATGGTATCATGATCGATCCACGTGAGGCCCATCTCCACTTTCTCCGCCAGGTCCTGCCAGCGCTGACGGTTGTCCGCGGTCCCGGAGTACAGAGGCAGGATCCACGGGAATGTGTCGGATAGCACCTTGTACAGCGGAAGGCAGATCATGTCGATGAAGCCCACTTGCATTTGGGGCAGCTCGTCTTTCTTTTCTCTGGGAACAGAAATTAGTTTACAGAATAATGCACACTAGTGACGATTGATTGGGAAGAATACAAGGAAAAATGTGTAGCTATCTGAACTAAAATGGGACAAAGACAAGAAGAGACAACGAAAACCATTTCAGAAACTACTTTTACTGAATGCACATTACTGTTATTGCAGTTGATCGTGGCTAAGAAGCAACGGTCCCAACAGATTAATCGTCATAAGAGCAATTCTTAACACTCTTCTATAAATAATGTATGTCATCACCAGTGCTCCCGAAACGAGGAAGGAAAAACTAGTGTGGAAACTGGCATGCCCTATATTTGTTTCGTCTTAGGCATTCTAGCGTTATTAACTAGATAGTTACGAACTGCCAATTAAATGCTACTTAGTACTGTGATTGCTGATTGTAACTTACTGGTTATTTTACTGCCGTTGATGCGTAATTTTTCTTCGCTATCGATAGTGTCACATACTGAAAACGTTCTACGGTAAAATTAAAATCTTAGTACCTGTCCATCATTGCAATAGGCTGTTGGTTCAGCTGCAGTTTCTCCAGGTCTCCTTGGTCAAAGAACTCGTCAGCCACGAGCTTGGCGACCTTGTGCTGCACCTCCCAGGGCTTCGCAATCGCTGACACGTCGCAAGCTGTCATCATCATTCCACATAATACTGGAAAGCGGACACAACAAAACCATTATTCGAATTGCGAAGTCATGGCGATTAATCTTAGCAGAGACTACCCATCATCATTATCATCATTCTCTTGCATTCATTTGGGGCTGGCACAGCATGTCTTCTTCCTGCCACTTCTGCATGCCATATTATTTCTAACACAGTCCATCCATCGTTTCTTTGGTCTTCCTCTACGTATAACCCATCCACATTCATACTCAGAACTTTTTTCACAACATTTTCCTCATTCCTACGCATCACATGCCCATACCACGACAATCGATTACCACACAACTTTTGAGTCTACCCATCAACGAAGGAAATACGAATGAACTCTTCCCTTTCTGACATACTCCGACGGAACGGTAATACTTTGCTCCACCTCCTATCCTGCCCTTATGCCCACGACTGACGACTCGGTGGAAGTGGCGAAGTTCTGAGCTAATAAAATATAAAAGTTGTCGTTCTAGCGACACGAAGAAAAAGAAGGTATGGTGATAGGACACGACCGGATCGGCTGCAAAGGCTTTAAGAGGGATAGGGTATCATATCAACTGCTACTGCTGAGGACCATCAATATAGATCACAAGAACCCTGGAGAACCCACTCATCAGAATGTGCTTCAGTTCCTCTTTAAGATTATACATTTCAAACAGTTGTTGTTGGACTTACAGCCGTAAAGCCAACCAGCTAGGTTGAAGTGGAACTGAGCTGGTCACATCTGCCGCATGTCGGAGGAGCTATGGGCAAAAATTACAACTCAGTTGATACCAAATTCTCAAGACGAAAGTCTATGACCAGTGTGTGTTACCAGTGATAACATACGGGACCGAAACGTGGTCGCCCACAATGGGCCTTATTAAAAGGCTTAAAGTCACCCAAAGGGCAATGGAGAGGGCTATGCTCGGAGTTTCCTTGCGTGATCGAATCAGAAATGAAGACATCCGCAAGAGAACCAAGGTCAGCCACGTAGCCCGAAGAATTGCCAAACTTAAGTGGCAGTGGGCAGGGCACATTGCTCGCAGAACGGATGGCTGATGGGGCCGAAAAGTTCTGAAGTGCCGACCGCGAACCGGAAGACGATGCGTTGGAAGACCTCCCACTAGGTGGACCGATGACCTGGTGAAGGTTGCGGGAATCCGCTGGATGCGAGTCGCAAGGGACCGGTCAACGTGGCGATACTTGGGGGAGGCCTATGTCCAGCATGCAATCGCATAAGATCACGATGTGGAATGAGGGAAGGGAGGCCTTTGCCCTGCAGTGGGACCATAATAATATAATCTTATAATAATTAGAATAATAAAGATTTACAACAAAATGAAAAAAAAGATAAATATTTATCTCACATTCTTTTTTCTCCGGACTCTGCCAGTCGAACTCCCCGTTCTCGACGAGCTCGTGGAACTTAGCTCGCTTCTTGAAGTACATTGCCAAATCTGTGGAAAGGATGGCTGTCTCTACAACCCGCATCACGTCTTTGTAGTCATATGGTGATAGTGCCTGGAACATAATTTATTACACTTATTTTAACAAGTTCGGATTTAAAAAACTTTAATAATTTTATTTATTAAAGTGAGTGGTGGACTCTTTAAGTAATCATTTATCATTCTTCTGCGTTTATCCCAATTTATATGACGGTCAGCGCAGCATGTCTTCTTCTTCCATATTCTTGTCCTACATTAATATATAACGTTTTTCCGTACCAATTTGATTAGGTACTCCTCAGATCAAAGATGTTTTTCCGTACCAATTTGATTAGGTACTCCTCAGATCAAAGAATCTGAGAGGTACTCTTATAGTTGTTATTTATTTTATTTTATTTTATAACTTTTACTGTCGTCATTAATTAGTGCTATGTAATGTGATGGCCTGAAACACACGTTATAATAAACCTAGTTCGGGCAGGTCGCTACCAAACCTTTGGATTCTACAATGTGCAATCACAGAAACAAAAAATGAAAAAAAAAAAGAAATAAATATCTGTATATATAAAAATGAACCCCTATTTCCCTTGGTCACGGCATCACACGTGAACGGCTGGACCGATTTCACTAATTCTTTTTTTGTTGTGTTTGTTATTGTCAGGAGAAGGTTCTTATGAAAAAAAAAAATGAAATTTAAAAAAAAGAACACGAAATTAACCCAGCATGTCCAAAGTCTTCAATTGTTTCACCGCATGCGTGTCAATAGCTATTTTGGTCAAACTGTCAGTGGAACAGATAGCCTAATAGATTCAAGGCCGCCTATGACCCACTGATCGAAGGTTCAAACGCCGACCCCTTTAGATTACTTTTTGTGATTTATTTCGATTTTTATTGGTCTAAGATTTTATTCGATCCCCAACCGCTTTTTACTTTTAGTGTTTGTATCCATATATTTTTTTGATAGCTGTAAGATTTTAAACATTTTTAAATACATACTTTTCATTTATATAGTTTACATAACTTCACATTTTGTTGACGTTGAACGAAGTTGCCATTATTTATGGTCGCTGGCGAGAATTTAGTCTTGCGATAATTTGATTCTGCGTGTCAGGGAAACTCATAGTGCGTATGATGCATTACTACCTGCTGATATTTTGATAAACGAAGTAGTCTAAATGATAATAGCTTTCGTCACGACATTACAGCACGAGTATTCAAGCAGAAACTCAATGCACTCAAGAACTTCATTGTAATGTATGATTTCGGAGACGTGATGTCCATACCAATATTATAAATGCGAAAGTAACTCTGTTTGTCTGTCTGTTTGCTACCTTTTCACAACAAAATGGCTGATCGTATCGCAAAGAAATTTGGCAAGGAGATGTATTTCAACCTAGGACATAGGCTATATATTATCACGCTAATTACTTACGGGGGTGAGCAATATTGCATTTCGTCTATATTTTTCAACTGTTTAACAACTGACAACTGTCATAACATGCTTTGATAAAGAATAACTATTTTAAACCTATTGTCATAAGAACAAAAATAGCCCGTCGGTGACGGCTACCGCCTTGCGAACATTGTGTCGCAAGTTCAAGCCTCAGTAAAGACATGGAATTCTTTTTGATTTTGTTTAATTCTGTAAGATTGCCGATAGTAACTTTGGTTCGCACGTTCAAAACCCACCCGGTTTTCACTTTTTGTAACAAAGTATTTTTGTTTTTTTTTTAAAGTTTAAGATTTCCAAATCATTGTTTTAAACATACTTTTTTTTAACACTTAAACGACATTTTGGGAATCATTTATTTCAAATAATAAATCTGTAAACATGGCGCTTAAGCCGTTAAAGAATTTCTTAAATTTTCATCTGTCTCTACGTAGCCCTTTTGTTATAGCATCACGTGTAAATTATAAAACCAATGTGGTTTGATTCAATGCTCAAATTACTATTGTGCAAAAAATTAAAAACTTAGAGAAGGTTTTATTTCTTTGTAATCGATGCTCTCCATCAAAAGATATATGACTTTATCATCATGATTTAAGGATAAAAAAAAAAAAAAAAAAAAAAAAAATGGTACTAATGAATAAAAATCACACGATAGAGAAGAAGAGAATAGTCAACATGACCCTGCTTTAAAAATCTACATAGCCGGTAGAGTCTCTGTTCGACCGCTTTCCATGCATATGTTTTAGCAGTTTAACTTCGTGCTTTATAAATGGCGTTGTTCATTTGACTCCATTTTCTGAATCGTGGTGTTATGATATTCCGTGAAAGAATGATACTGACATTCGCCCGTGTCAGATGGCTCATGTTTGGTTTTTGGGAAGAGGTTTGCAATTCAACGCCTGTTTTCTTTATGTAGGTGAGCAATACTCAAATGACCTGATGAAAGTTGCAAGAATCCGTTGGATGCGAGTCCCACGAGACCGGTCAGGCGGTCAATGTGGCGACACTTGATGGGCCTATGTCCAGCAGTGGACGTCTTTCGGCTGAAATAATAATGAATGATAATAATTCAAATGGAGTAGGGCAGGACACCTAGCAAGGTGCGGTGCTGTCAGGTGGAGTAAAGCTGTGACCAAGTGGTGTTCTAGAAATCGAAACAGAAGTTTTGGTCGTCCAGCGGTGAGATAAGCAGACGATATTGTTGCCATTGCGGGAATATCCTGGATGAGACTGGCACAAGAGCGTAGAGCTTGGCACAAACAAAGAGAGGCCTGTACCCAGCAGTGGGTGAAGTCGGACTATGGATGATGATGATGATGATGATGACGCATAAATTTTTCCAGAGAAGTCCGATTTTCATGATTATTTTTTATTGAAAAGCGTGTATCGCAAAGTTTGTCCCATTTTATGTTGAAAATAGTCGTATTCGAATCAAAGTCACGCACTTCTGATTTTTCGGATTCATGTGCGTATTGTATAATCATCGCTTGCTGAAACATCGTGAGGAAATCAGCATGCCTGAGATATATTTTCTAAGAGACCCATGGGCGGCATAAAAACTCTGACACCAGGTTAGGCAACTAACCACACGATAAGGAAGGAAGGATCGCTTGCTTCTAGGTCTAGCGGTGGAAATAAAGGCAGTCAAAAGAGGTCCGCAACACTTCAAATCTGCTCTATCGTGTTTAAAGCTCATTTCGTGCACCTTGATGAGAACTTTAAACCTAGCTGGAGTAAGACTGTCATCGATGGTCTAACGATGGAGACTGAAGGCACTTGCAAGGGATCCTCAACAGTTTACAGCAGCTATATCGTCATTGGGCTCACTTAATGCACCTTGATGAGAACTTGAGAAATAGCTGGAGTATGACTGTCATAGAAGGTCTCATGATGGAGGCTTGGAGACGAAAAGAATTTGCAATAGGTTTTGAAGAGTTTACAGCATCTACATCATGTTGTGTTGACCTGCGTGGAGTATGACTACCATCGAAGGTCTGTCTTTGGAGAAGGAAGGCAGATGTGAGAGGTCCGCAACAGTTTGAAGCAGCTTTAACGTGTCGCCGCTCAGTCATGCCACTTGATGAGAACTTTCGACCTAGCTGGAGTATGATATCGTCGAGTACCCAAGGATAGAAACGTAAGGCAGTCGAGGGAAGAGCCCTTATTTGGAAAAACATAAGTAGAATATTTGGCGATTAATGTAAATTGTTACTTACTTGAATCTGTACTAATATTATAAAGCTGCAGAGTATGTTTGTTTGGTTGGTTGAACGCGCTAATTTTAGGAACTGTTGGTTGTTGGGATTTGTGTCCTGCTTTCAGACCTGGATATTTTTGTCTAGCGGTATTAAAACTAAATATTTTTCATAGCGTTTGACTGTTGGTTCGTCTTACGCAGACGAAGTTGCGCGGGTCAGCTAGTAAAATATATATTTTAGTTGTACTTTAATTTATGGGCATTCTTTGAGAAACAACACTATACTACTGCACTTAAATGTACACTTTTTGTAAAAAAAAAAATTATAAATATGTTTTCTTATTGTTGTTCCATATTTCTCTATTACTCGTCATCTTATCGAACACCTCTTTTCTTACCAAATAATCCTTTACACTATGGACTCCTAAAGTACCGGTTTATAAAAGCTTGCATGGTAACTTCTATCATCATTCTAAGATGGTATTATTAGGCACTATTTAATTTTTTTGATCGAAAAATCTTTATAAAACATCTAACTAGAACGAGTCATCAACTTGGTTGATATAAACTGAGAATCCATACCACACCACGCCACGCCACAACACAACACACCACATCACACTACACAGCACACCAAACTACACCACATCCTACTCACACAGCCATACTCCCTTTCCAACGTTCTCAAACATTCGTATAGTTAAAACAAGTCATTATAGGTTAACACACAAATAAAGGTTTATTTTTGTACACGAACACATTAGAACACTGACTCCTAGGTCACAGGGTCCCCCTAGTTTAGGAGGCAGGGTTTTTAACTATTTGTACAGCCTTTTTCTAAGATCAGCTTTTATGGATTTTATCTGTATTGTATACTACCTGTTTGTGTCAATAAACTTATTTTTATTAGTTTATTATACATTTTAATTCATGTCAGTTCACTGACGGTCGACCAATTTTCAATCTTATAACTTATGGCGTAAGTGTGCCAGACCGTCAGTGAACACGGTAGTACATACTTTTAAATTGTAATGAAGTCGGTCATAATGTCGATAGATAAAAATCTCGATAGAATTAACTAATCCAAAACCCAAAAAAAAATAAGTAAAATGAAAAATTAGATCTCTATGGAGGACAACCCCACTCCGATCTAATTGAATGATAACAGCAAGTAACTGGCAATTATATTATGACAACGGGCGTTTATTGTAACTGCAGTTTTTATACTGACGCTACCCATCAGTAGAATTTTTAATAATTTCCATTCATGTGCGTTTACAGTGAACCCAAAGGTTTACAGAAATCTTTAGCTAAACTCACCTGAAAGATGTTATTACTTTCGCTATTCAAAATCATGACACACTGATCGAAATGGTGGTGTTCCATCGTGGAAGTCGAGTACAGTATCGCGAGTGGACTCTCTGTCTTCGTCTGAAAGGCGTTGTTGGTCCCTCGGTGATCCAGGTCGTGGCATAGACAGGCTACTAACAAGCCCAGGATCTCCAGGTCAGACATGAATCGCTCCATCTTGCCAGTCTTCAGCATTGCGAACATGGTTTGGGCGACGTTGAGGGCATGCCTCCAGTTGTGATACTTTACAGGACGGTAGTTCTTTTTAACGCTGAGTATCCAGCGGCAGAGTACCTGAAACGAGTGTTGATAGCATTATTATGACAGAATATTATCATGCAGAGGTGTACTTAATAGTACACTCACATTTGGCTAGGTTTTATTTCAGTCATATGTATTAGGGGTGAGGTGATTCCCATCGACCGAGCGCGAATCTAGACTCCGTGGCTCCTACTAAGAAATTCGTAAGCGTCAGTTCAAACAGAGACGCGACGCAACGTGGCAAGACGGCACTGAAAGAGGCCAGTGATTTCGCGCTGCACCGCACGCCACCGCAAGACGCAACGCAATGAAATGTGAATCTTATTGTGTAGTAAATAAAGTTATATTTTGAGTCGCTCGATAATACATATCCAGACCTGTGAATCGAACCCAGGACCAGCAGACGCGCTTGCGACCACTCGACCAACGAAGCAGTTTATGAATGAGTTAATTTATTTGCATATAACACAATAAGAAATGGATAGTATTTTTGTGTTCACCAAAAATCTTTTCTTCCCCGATAAATACTGATCGTGCACCAAATAATACTGATCGTGCACCAAATATTAAAGTATCTCTGCCCCCATAATCGGGACTTAGGGCACCCCCCCGTTTGGTTAGTTAGGTTCCTTTAAACCCTGCACTCGGAAATAGGGGCCCGCGTAGCGGGGCTCCGTCGACTACGCTTTAAGGAGAATATACAGTGTTTAATTGTTAAATAGATGCTCGTTATGACATATTTTAATTAACATATTTTGGTGCACATTCAGTATATTTGGTGGAACACAGGCAAAATTAGGTAAATGAAATGGGAATAAATTGAAGTACTTTTAAATACCATCCATAAGAAATGACATTTATGATACCTACTACAGGGGCTACCAAAACAATATAAAATGTTGTTTTCATCCCATGTCGCCCTTGATAATCGCCTAAAAAGAAACTGAATTGACAGTAACTTTACTAATACCCAATGCCTCCGACGCTACTCAAAAGTATGTAACTCATTGATCATTTGAGTATATTATAACACTTTTACTTTTGAGCACGACATGGATATTGGATAGGTCTTACTCTCTTAATATTCAACTGACGTACAAGGATACTCCTTGTATTTTTAGTAGTTATTTGAGTGAACTTACATCGTAAGGTATGTGGAACTTCTCAACCAGGTTACACTGTAGGAACATGCGCAATGTGGCTCGACACGTGTCCTCGTCTGATAGGTCGAAATCTGAAACAGACGATAAAGATATGGTAAGCTTTATTTAAATGTACAAAGAAGATACTTAGATCGTGTAGAATAATTCAAGCTTGTAAAACAAGTGAATGTGAACTGGTACCAAAAAAATCGCAATTAAAATTGATGGCTATCGCTACCCATACTAACTGTCGCAAAATATCATTTCGAATGCATATCATAATACTGAGGTACTGTATTGCGTGCGATACAAACGTGCGATTTTTGGGAAGGTTGATCTTCACTTGTTTTGTCATGAGAGGCCAACAAAAGGTCTGTTTGTAATTACAAATTTGAATTTCTATGGTTTAGGTATAAAGAACATTTTACAATGATTGGCTTACCGTGGAACTGAAAACTGTACAAGTTGTAAATCTCTGCGGAGGGGATATTGTCTTGGCTCAGTTTGCTGGTATCCTCTGTCGATGCAGTCGCATGGTATGAGAGGCATTCTAACGCCACCTGATATACAATGTTTTTTGAGTTACTTCAGGAGGTATTTTTAAAATGTATTGCTGTCGCTCTGTGGCCAAACGACTGCGTATAGACCACGAAAGAGACAACAGCAGAAAAACCAGTTAAAAGTATACAAAAATAACGTTTCGTAGTCCCCTGATTAATTCTCCAAAACTTGACCGATTTAACTACCTTTTGCCTTAAAAATTAAAGAAGGTTTTGGCCGTGCTCCTATGTTGTCGTGTTTTTTTTATATGGTCTAATTTGTTTTCTGAACGTTCGAACACAGCGGATAATGTTTCCATTTTGTTAGGTGTTTGAAGGTATTTTATTAGGTGTTTGAAGGTTCACATCTCTTTTAAAAAATAGGAACGTGCAAATAGTGGTAATAGATTTTTTGAAAAAGAAAATATTGCTGTACTGGCATTATCCAGGGAGGAAACAGGGGACTACGTTTGTATGGAAAAACTGCCGTGCTGCTCTTAAGTTCACTATTATTGTTTTAGCAGTTTCAACATAATGTTCATTTTACTTAATTTTCTTTATCAAACTGCATTGGCTATGGGTGTTTGTCATCATCATCATCAGCCTTTAATGTTCCCACTGCTGGGACAGGCCTCTTTTCTATGAGAGGGAATGGGCTATAATCCACCACGCGGGCCCAGTGCGGGTTGGTAAATGTCACATGTCTTCGAATTTTTGGTTCTAGGACATACCGGTTTCCTCACGATGTTTTCCTTCACCGTTTTGAGAGCAGTGGTGATGGTATAAATTACACAAAGTAATGCACCTGTCTGGGTTCGAAGCCACGACTTACTGCTCGTAAGTCGGGGCCGCCACCACTAGGCCACCGCTGCTCTAATGGGTGTTTGTCTTAAAGTTTCAATATTTGAATATGAGGTTAATTTAATGAAGTTCCATAGACGTAGTAATTAAGATACCTTTTGTTTTGCCATCAGCTTGCAAGCGTTTTCATACATCTGTGTATTGTGAATGCCGAGGCCGCAGAAAATGGCGAACGCTTCGAATATCGAAATATCACCTTCCGTGAACTGACACCCGTTCTCCTGGACATGAAAACAGTAATAAAAATGTTAGTTTGGTTGCTTAAACAGTTGCCTTAACGAAGTGAAAGTCAAATGAACAGAGCAAGAATTTCACTGCATCAGTTCGATTGCAACAGAATTAGAAAACTACTAACAATAATGAAGCTGCAAATTCTCCAACCAGAAACAGGTCTTAAGCAAAATCCAAGGGTATTGCATGCCCATTTGAAACTGTCATACATAACCTATCGTCTATTGGTCGCCTAAACATTTCGCCTAGAATTGATCGAACAAAATTTCTTCAGGAAAATACATTTCTGAGAGCCCTTTTGCATTTTGGTGTTACGCTAATTGTACAATTTACTTAAAAAGGCATACATCGAAAAAAGTATTCTATTATTATGGAAGTCTATGATATTTGTGAGATGAATAAAAAATGTTGATTGTCCATACATTCAACAGGATCTACAAATTAGAGGTCTCAAATGATGAAATCAGGTTTCTGTGAGTTTTTGCTTAAACATGCATTGGGGAAATGATTATTACTAAATGAATAAATAAGTTATCTAGAATACGTTCTGCGATTATTGTAGTAGACAAACTATTTGTAACAAGTAATTGTTATTCAAGCAACGAACAGAAAACATATAATTTCGACGAGTAAATCTCGCAATTTTCGCGTTTTATTGTAACAGGCCTCTCACTTAGAGCCTTATCACACTAGCGAGTTGCGAGCAAGCGGAAAGCGAGGCGAGCGCGCAGCGAGCTCGCCGCGAGTTCGCAACGTATCTGCGGCGAACGTGCCGCAAAGAAAAGCAAAATGAATGATTGTACAAAACGAGGATCGCACACTGCGACCCGCGGCGTCTTCGCGACCACCTACAACTTTCCACTCGCTCGCACCTCGCTAGTGTGATAAAGCCCTTAAGTATCCCACTAATCTTTTCCACTTCTTCTGGTATAAAATATTCTTCGTATTCCCCTGATACTTCTACTGTCATCTTGTTGTCTTACCTTATTGATAAGCTGCGCTACTCCGATGACGTCTTTGTTAGCGTTGACGATGGGCATGCACAGCATGGTTCTCACATTAGCAGCATCATCCAGATTCACGTCTGCCACGAACATGCCGTTTTCTCTCCGCCACTCCACCACGTCAGAGATATTCAAGGCTTTGTTTGATTGGGCCACCTGGAAGATGCGAAAGGTATGGAGATGAAATTAAAATACTAAATCAAGCACAGAATCCTTTAGGACAGTGTTTCTCAAACATTCTTCTGCCATGGCCCGGTAATTTTCACAATGCGCCCCATCGCGACCACTCAATACATTTTTAAAACTACGTTTAAGTAATATTTCGGTAATGGTGTCGATTCTGTTGTGCACAAACTAAACTTAATTTAGACTATTGCTATCTTTTACTAAAAAGCAGGGCGAGAAAAGGACGGCTATAGCTATGCACTAAGTTAGAAATGTCAAACTAGTTTATGCCTTGCGCTTCACCGTGTTATTAGTCGACATGTTTTTACGTGCACCCTTCATTTGTATGGAAATATTAGTTCGAATTAAATTTGACAGCTCTAAATTACGTCCGTCTCTTTCTCGTTTTATTGGTGAGAAAATGATAGTAATAGCCTAAATTAAGTTTAGTTTGTGCACATCAGAATCGGTACCAATGTCGCGATTTAGTGCGAAATATGGAGCTGCTACTGCTTTTTGCTTTGCTATGCTGCTGCATATGAATTGTCTTTGATCTTGATTCAATTTATATTATTATTCTTTTCCAATGAATCCAAGATTGCGGGAAATTATGAAAGTTTTATAATGAGATCTGGTTCCACTTCAAGTCGGTTTATATAAGGTGTTAAAAAATTTACTGCAAGAATTTCGTGTACGTACTTGGTATCGAAAAACAAACATATTCCAACAAAAAAAACTTTTTTCAAGCATTTTTAGTTTTTACATAAAAAAAAATTGCCAGTCCAGAGTCTGCAAAATGTGATGGGAAAAGTTAGAATCAGCTGTCTACGTTTGCGCTGTCGCAGGGGTGAGTGACCACGCGTGCGGCGCCTGCACGGTGCACTCACAGTACAGTCAAGTGCGCATATTCAATCATTTTGTGGGCAGTGAAAATATTGCATATCTTTGAAACGGATCGTTACTTAATGTAATTTTTTTTCGTGATTATTTGTTATTTGTGATTCTAAACAACTCCTCAAACTTGCAGTTAATTTTTTTAACACCTTATATAAGGGTGTAAAACACCTCTTCACGAAGCCGGAAGGCATTTGTTCTCTCCATCATTGCGATCATTTTTTTGTTCTACACCATACCTATTTGACAAGTTTTTTTTTTAAATACAAGTATTTTTTGTAAGGTTTTAACTTTTAACACCTCCACGACCCCCGTACTATTCAATCCATCCATCAGCACAATGTTTTAAGTGCGTTACATTGAGTTAGAACTCAATGTAACGTGCGTGTGGTAGACCACAAAACATGATTTATAACCTCAAAAAAAAAAGTAATTTCCCAGCAATATTTTTTGCGTAAAGTTACTTAGTTTGATGTACAGAATGCTTGGTTAACGGCTTTGTGATGAGGTGGTTTACACCCTGTATTTATTCTAAGGTAAACTAGATGTTGATAACTCAGCTTCACATTTTATGCTAAAAGTTATGACAATAATAATTTTAATGAATAATCTTGTGTATTCTTCACGACAAGAATCTATCAATGGTCTTGAATTGAATAATATCCTACATTATTGTTAAAACAAGGCAGGAATGCTAGACCTGTTATTTTATTTGGATGGGAAACGCTGCTTTAGGAAACAGTCAGTTTGGCACGGAAAAAAAACACGGACTGGCGGCAGTTACCGGACAATAACAGTACCTTTAGTTAATATTTTGATTGGAGGTGTCTGTTTCTGGAGCGGTATCCGTACCGGTATAACAGAAGAAGCTCTCAGAAAAAAAAACAGGTTGATAGCATTAAACTTTCCTCTTATTACAGGGGTCTTAAACATAACTGGCGAAATGTGGGTTAAGTTCATCCCTTCTTAATTCTTTGGTGCCGCCGCCGTACAGTCTGGGATTCAAGAGTATAAAGTGGCGGGCTTTTAACCCTTTCGGGATTTATAGTCAGTATATACAATCCTCACCGCAATTGCAATATTAGCGAGTGTAGACCTGTGGTCATGTCTGTGCGTGAGCGTGGTCCTGGACTGATGGGCTCCGAGCTCGAACAGCGTGTGGAAGCGCGTGGGAGCAGGCGGCGGGAGCGCCGGCATGGCTGACTTCTGTCCGCCTGGACGCTGCACTATGCGCTCTAAGTGACTCTGGAAAAAGAAGGGGTAATTTCAACTTTAAACCAATAACAGTATAGTCGCTGCCCTTGTCCCATGTAACTTGGGGTCGGTGAAATACATTTTTTTCTTCCTTTCTCCCCGCTTGCGGTCTGGTATCGATTCCTACATTGTTATTTTTTTTTTAATTAACTATTTTCTAAATGATTTCGTTTCTTGCTGGTCCTTTATTCGTTTTATCTTAACCCACAACTCCTTAAAGTAAATCGATGGAGCAGTTTCATTTACCAGACTTAACACAAGTCTGGTAAATGAAACTGGTTTCACGACACGTGTACGGGAGCAACCAGGACTTGGGTAAAATAAAATGAGGAGAATTTGGGATTACTTAAAATGTGTACTAATCAAGTAAAGACACAAGCAGTAATGACTGCGCAATTATAACATAAAAAAACTTAAAACTAAAACAGGACGCATCGTCGCTCGCTGCTAAGACGAATCCATCAGGCGCTCCAACATGCCCCCGGACGTTGAAAGATTCTCTTTCAACAAGCATCAGAAGAGACGGGTAATGGGCAAATTCTGTTGAAGGCTCGTCTTATAACTCCAGCAGTAGTCCGGATGTCAGCCACACGAACGATGCCGTCTGATCCTGGATGGACGGCGACAATTCTACCCAGCTTCCACTTGAGGGGGGGTAGGTTCTCCTCCTTTATCACTACCAAGGAATCCAGCTTCAATGCATCTTTGCAGGAACGCCATTTTGTTCTCTGCTGCAACTCGGAAACAAACTCCTTACTCCACCGAACCCAGAAATGCTGGCGGAGTTGCTCGATCCTTTGAAAACGAGTTAAATGATGAATGGAGTGTTCCTGAATATCTCGCTGTGGCAGTGAAGTAAGCGGTCGACCGACGAGGAAGTGTCCTGGAGTCAGAGGTGTAAGGTCAGCAGGATCAGCGGACAGCGGCGTCAATGGACGAGAGTTCAAAATCGCCTCAATTTGGATCAGCGTGGTGTTAAGTTCTTCGAACGTGAGGTTACAATTTCCCAACACTCGCTTTAAATGGTATTTGGTCGACTTAACACCCGCTTCCCAGAGTCCGCCAAAATGAGGAGTATAAGCGGGAATAAAGTGCATCTTAACTCCATCATTTGCCAAACTTTCACCTAAGGAATCGCAATTTGATTTTAAAAATTTCGATAAATCGTTGTACGCGCCAACGAATGAGGTACCGTTGTCGGAATAAATGTTAACGGGCTTTCCCCTTCGCGAAATAAACCTATACAACGCCAGTAAATATTTGTTACTAGTAAGGTCACCTACTAGCTCCAAGTGAATAGCTTTGGTGGTGAAGCAAATAAATATCGCCACGTACACCTTTACTAGCCTGCAACCACGGCCTTGCCTACTGGCACACATGATAGGGCCGGCATAATCTACACCAACACTTTCGAAGGGGTAACCTCCCAGACGGAGACGCTGCTGCGGCAAATTCCCCATTAAGGGTGTAACTACATTACCCTTCATACGACAACAGCGAACACAGTTATGATAGCACGCCTTAGCTAAATTTCGGCCGCCTATAGGCCAATACGATTCCCTTATCGACGCTAATAATAACTGTGGGCCTGCGTGCATCAATCTCTTGTGCTCGAAATTAAACAATAGCTTTGTAAATACATGTGTGGACTGTAAAATAATAGGGTGTTTTTTATCATATGAGAAGTCAGAATTCTCTAAGCGTCCTCCGACACGCATTATATTGTTACTATCTAAATAAACATTAAATTTAAGAAGGGTGCTTTTCGAAGGTAAGCTTTGTTTGTTTGCAAGTAATTTGTGCTCTGGAAACGAATCGATTTGACAATTTAAAATAATAACATTTAATGCTTCCTGTAGTTCTTCTTCTGATAGAAAGTTACTATTAACAGGAAGTTTTTTACAAATTCTAACAAATCTCAACACATATGCTACTGAACGAACAAGTCTTAAATAATTAGAGAAACGCTTAAAATCTATAAATAAATTGCAAGAACTACTTTCTACAACAGCGCTCAAAGAAACTTGAGGTCGCGTTTCAGGCAATGTCTCGAATTCTAAACATTTAAGGTGAGATGGCCAGTTGGACTGATCTTCTTTCAAAAAGTCGGGACCACACCACCACAGACGTAACCCTTGCAGAGCATCAATATCCACGCCACGAGATATGAGATCTGCGGGGTTCTTGGCAGTTGGAACATGACGCCAAGTACAGTTTCCTGTCTTATCTAAAATTTCAGCAACGCGATTGCGTACGAATGGCTGAAGTTTAGTCGGCAACATTTGTAACCATCCTAACACAATGGTCGAGTCTGTCCAACAGTAAACCCGATCGAACTTTACTCGAAGAGATTTGACCACCTTCTCACACACGCGAGCTCCCACTACAGCACCACACAGTTCCAACCTCGGAATCGTGGTGGGTTTGATCGGCGCCACACGACTTTTGCCTATCAATAAGTGGACCATGCATTCACCATCACCGCGGACACTACGGACATAGGCACACGCACCGTACGCGCGCTCAGATGCATCCGTGAATACATGGAGTTCTAACGTGTGGTACGACTCAGACATAACAAAACGTGGGACACGCAAGTTATTTAGAAGAGGGAGATCTTTAACAATAGCATTAAAAGTAGTGTTGAGTTCCAGAGTCAACGGCTCGTCCCATGAAAGGTTGTCCAACCACATTTTTTGCAACAACATTTTCATGGTCACTACAAACGGAGATAAAAGACCTAATGGGTCAAAAATGCGTGCAATTGCTGAAAGCAAATCACGCTTTGTACTGCCCTTAGAAGGCATATCTGAACTAATCAAGAAACCTAGTTCGTCAGAGTGAGCAAACCAGTCAAGCCCCAACAGTTTATTGGGCTCACTGGATCCTATACCTAAATCTAAGGAAGACTGAGAAGTCCCTGAGACTAAAACAGGTTCATTCGACTTCCACTTTCGAAGTGGCATGCAAGCTGATTTGAGTGCATTGGTGACTTCACGGCGAATTTCCATTACTTCACTTAAATCATTGCCACCCGTGAGTAGATCATCTACGTAAAAATCATGCTTGATAATGGTGGCAATCTTATCATCAGTGCACTCAATACCTAATTGCTTAAGGCAGCGTGTCGCGAGAAACGGCGCACTCGCCGTACCGTATGTGACGGTGTTTAGTTTAAATACCTTAACAGGACTACACGTGTCTTCACGCCAAACTACCTGTTGCAAGTGCCTATCAGATGGATGGACTACTATCTGTCTATACATCTTTTCAACGTCGGCTGACAAGACATACCTATACTGTCGAAACCGAAGAAGTATAGACAGGAGGTCATCCTGAACCGTAGGACCCACCATCTGTAAATCATTCAAGGATACTCCTGATGAAGTAGGGCAACTTGCATTGAACACTACACGTAGTTTGGTAGTGGTACTACATTCGCGTAGTACCCCGTGATGAGGTATGTAATAGGCATTTAAGTCTAATTCCTTGTTTACGGTCATATGACCTAACGACTCGTATTCTGCCATAAACTCGTGATACAACTTACCGAAATCAGGTTTAGCCTTAAGTCTGCGTTCCAGAGAATATAAACATTTTGTAGCCCTATGAAATGAGTCACCAAGAACAGAAGGGTTCTGCTTCATTGGTATACGGACACAAAAACGACCGTCCTCTAAACGAGTCGTGTTTTTAACAAAATGCTCCTCACACAATTTTTCCTCTGGCAAATAATTAGACTGCTGCGAGGTAACCTCTTCCAGGTTCCAAAATCGCATCAAATCATCACGAATTGATCTTGAGTCATGACCATTACAGGAACTAGTTTGAGTGAAATGACAACTTACACTATTACTTAATTTACTATTATTATTATAGACAATGGGACCAGAGACGATCCACCCTAACCTAGTTTCACATAACACTGGCTTCCCAATCCCTAGCTTTACTCTTTGTGAACCTAACAGGTCCCAGAATAGATCAGCACCAATTAAAAGATCTACATCGGAGGGCTTGTAAAAGGTAGGATCTGCCAGGCAAATATCAGTGGGAATATTTAGGTTAGATAAATCTAATTCACGACATGGCATTTCATTTGTTATTAATGGCAAAACAAAACAAAACAACTTAGCAACATAACTGTTATTGAGTGACGTCATTTTTACGTGACAAGTATTGCCTACGCGAGAGGTCGCGTTATTTATGCCATAGATTGAGCCATCTATCGGACTTGTATTCAATTTAAGTTTCTTACATAGTCGCTCCGTCATGAAGCATGATGTACTACCTGAATCGAGTGTCGCTCGCACAATATGCTCACGATCATTATGATCATAAACTTTAATTAAAGCTGTTGACAACAACACGCCGCGCTCCTTCCTACTGTCGCCATAAGAAGGTGAACAGTTCACAGACAAAGCTACGTTATTAGCGTGAGCGTCAGTGTTAGCAGAGTGCGCGGGCGACGCAGACGTTGACGGAGACGATTTTGTATTATCACTACGAGTTGGGCTAGCTTCCGCAGTATGAAGCAAAATGTTATGCCTGCGATTACATAACTTACAACCCGGTTTTTTACATTTGTTGGAGAAGTGACCTGACCGAAAACAGTTGTAACACAATTTAAAACTAGGCACTAATTTACGACGGGCTTCGTTACTCAAAGAAAGGAACTGTGAACAATTAGATAGACTATGATCACCTTTACAATTGGGACATTGCCTTGTGACAGATTCAGTGCTTACATTATTAGAATGTTGTGTCGACACCATAGATTTAATTTTACTCGTGGAACCTGATTTAGCGACGCCTGACACGTTGTGTCTTGGCAGTTCTAAGGTTTCAACTAAATCAGCGCGTGTGCGAATAAATTTGAGGAATGCATCGAAAGTAATCTTGCTGTCTTTGTCAGTGTGACCTATAAATTCCTCCCATTCGCGATAAGACTTCTGATCCAACTTACGAGTAACTAAATATATCAACCAAGTATCCCAATGCTTGACTGGTTCACCTAACGATTCTAACGCTCGTAAGTTTTTATTTAATACATCTATTAAACCTTTCAAAGCGGCTGAGGATTCCTTTGTGATAATTTCCATATTAAATAATGCTGACAAATGATTCTGCACCAATAACCTTTTATTGTCAAATCGATCGCAAATTAAATTCCAAGCCACATCATAGTTGCTAGCGGAGAACTCAATCGATTGAACAACCACAGCAGCAGATCCCTCCAGAGAAGCACGTAAATAATGAAATTTGTTGATTTCATCAATTTCGTCATTATTATGGATGAGGCTAGTAAAGGTGTCACGAAACTCCAACCAATGAGTATATAATCCATTAAATTTCGGAAGTTGTATGGTAGGCAACTTAATATTATGTTTGTAAACACTACCACGAGTACTTTTATCACATACCGAATTATTTTCTTTATTAAATTTACTCAGTAGCTGTTGAGCCCTCGACAATGCCTTAAAGTACAATGTCTCGAACTCACAACGCTCAGACAACTGGGCCTTCGCATCATCAACCATGCATTCTAACTGCAACTGTACCTCATCGTATTGCTCGTACAACGATTCAAGTTTGCCCATGCGTAGCTGTAATTCCGTGACGTCACAACTACTTAGTTGTTTATCAATAATTGCGTCCAGGTAACTGATGAATATAGTTAAGCGGCCCTTATAACTGCCTCGCTTCTTTACTAATTCCTTTTCCTCGGACATACTGGGACTCGAGTGTTGTCGACCTGAAATGTATACAGTAACAAATACGTTTATATACTTATACAAGAAGTTATGTAGCAACTAAGTTATACGGTTGATTTTAATGTGATGCAACAATGTAATTAGATGATTTTTAAATATCTGTATATAATAATAAATCTGATTACCAATGTGAATGCAAAATTTAATTATATCTTCCTCAATAACTAATCTTTAAGTTATATTAATTAGGATATAAAAGCAACACATCTGAAGTACACTACGGTTTAATAAACTGACACTGTAGTCAATAATTGGAACTAATATCTAACACTAATAAAAATAAACTATGGCTTACGAATACCTACGCATCAACTAACACTTAACTGAATAGTTATCGCTTTAATGCAACAATACAAATTATATAAATGTAGTTCTAATTCCTACTATACTTTAAAGTATTATATAATAACAATTGTCGCTAATTGTACACGTACCATACAAAAATAATGAAACTATTCAAAATGCAAAAAGGTACCTACTCAATGAACATAATTTATTTTACTTAATACAAGTTAAAAAATGCACTAACCTTTGATAACTTATAATTAAGTTAAATACAACCTGTACGAGTGTTGGGTGACGATATTATCCAAAATAACACCGTGAAAATAATATGTCCAAATTCCACGCTGGCGGCACCGGCGCATAACCTCTCAAGTCCAGGTTAATTAAATCCGTCGTTAATATCGCTGATTTCCTTAATCTTCGAATTAACTTGGTGAAAATCACAATCCGGCTCGAAAATGGACCATGTACGGGAGCAACCAGGACTTGGGTAAAATAAAATGAGGAGAATTTGGGATTACTTAAAATGTGTACTAATCAAGTAAAGACACAAGCAGTAATGACTGCGCAATTATAACATAAAAAAACTTAAAACTAAAACAGGACGCATCGTCGCTCGCTGCTAAGACGAATCCATCAGGCGCTCCAACAACACGATATATATATATTTTTTTTAAGTATCAAATTAGGAAACAAACTTGTGAACTAAGTATTTATAAATTGTGTTAACTAATTCCATAGAATAGACTAGACGTTTTACCTGAACGACCAGCTTACCGATTCACAATGGTCCGTGTCTGAAATAAACACCGCACATCGTTCACACTTCAGCAGCTCCCTCGCCTCCGTCATGATCTTGGTCACCAGGCACTCCAAGTTGCTCTGCTCCTCGAAAATACTCCTGGCCAGCGCCAACAGGATCTGGTTCCTCTTGTACTCCAGCACTGAAGACTCGAAGAGCTGCGCGTTCTGGATGCCGATGCCGCAGAATGTGAGGTACCGGCGGAAGACTTCCACGTCACGCGGGGAGAATTCTTTGGATCCTGGAAGAGTTATAATAACAGACATATTTACTAAACTTTACGCCTGCTATTACTGAACAGTTAGTCAAATTCAACCGCATTTTGCCTTGCCACCAACAGGCTCAAATCCAAAACCAAAAATGGTAGTAGTAAATTTTTGTAAAACTGTTTTCAACCCCTACTGGGATTCTTAAAAAGTCTGAAAGGTTAAAAGATAAGTGATGTTTATTTGCAAATAGGTATTTACAAACACTTTTTCACGTCATTTTTTTTTATACAAGATGGTTCCGGTGTTTAGTACCTGACTACTCTGATAAGAAACAGGTAAAACAAATTCATGTTGAATGAAGTTGGTTAAAAATGGTTAAAACAATAAAAAGTCTAGCTAGATGTTGGAAGATTGAAATGTGTGTATTTTAGTTAGTGGATTTAATATGAGATTTTTGATCTAGTCACAAAATGATAGACAGCTGATGAAAAAAGAAAAAAAAATGAAAACAAAACAGTTCATCATTACGTTCCTCAATAAGCGTCCGACATAACTATGCTCTCAATAATCCACAGCACCAACTTTAAAACTAGCAAAATGAACACAACAAACTTTAAAATCCAAGAAAATAAAACTCTTTTCCTTTAAAATGAAGTACGAAGCGCGTCTCAGTCGAGAGTCTATCATAAATTTAGTTATATCAGTTAGGACCCAACAAAGGCTTAGCAAGTTGCGAACGGCGGAAAGTTGTCGAAACGTCGATGCCGCAAAATCTGCACCGAATTGAATTATGATTTACAGAGAAATGTAGATAAAGATGTATCTATACGAGGATGTATCTTAAAGGAATTTTATTTTGAGTCTCAAAATGGTTGGTTTAGTATTCATAAACCAATATTGAGGAATTTATGGAGCGATTTAAACTTGGAGTGGTTTTGGTTTGGTTTTTGTTTTTGGAGTTAATTATTTGAATACTGAAATAGTGTACGGTGAGACAGGTCTTTGTCCAGCAGTTGACAATCTGAAGCCACAATACAGATTTCTGTATCATCATAATCTTTTTCCTGCCCCTGTCTTAATTTACTTAATTTATGTGGGGTCATCGCAATATCTAGTATCGCATTATTATTGAGTTGATCGAAACCATCCGCCTCGCCGCGGTCTATAGAAGTTTTGCACTTTTGACGTTGCGGTTTCGAGATGCGGTCTCCATTGTGCTTTAACGGCCGTTTTCTATGTATATCTTACTTACGTATTGTTAGTTAATATGCCTATGTCTCGGTGTATCGGTGTTTCTATAAACAAAGTTAGCTTGGAATATCCTATCCGCGTCACTTGCCTGTCACTCGGAGGACTGTGATCCATTAGAAAAAACAAAGAAATTTTCTCTGTGCTTTTTTTTTTAACAGTAAGCTACAAACAGTTAGAGATAGTAACCTTCCGTTACCTGTTAGTAAGTTATTGAAAATGGCCGTAAGTAAATCTAGTAAAGCAATGAATAAGAACGCACCATCAGTCTTGTTAATAATCTGCGCCACTCCGACCACGTCGCCCTCATAGTTACAGATGGGCATGCACAAGATCAGGTCAGTCTTGTAGCCGGTGCGGGCGTCGATCTCGCTGTTGAACCTGTAACGGTATCACGAAAAATTGAGAGTTTTTCTTAACTGTGATTAATCTAACGGTTCGAAGGCAGTGCAGGCGTTGCGGTCCCATACGGGTCTTATAAAAGTAACTAGTTTCTTTGTACTTTTATGAATTCGTCTTTCGTATATTCTACTGTTGTCATAGAAACCAGTACTGTCGCTTCTGTCATCGATCAGAGTCGTAGGTTCCGTATGTGGAATCCCTCAGGTGCCGTTAAAACGGGTGCCAATGTGGCATACGTCTTCTTTTCTTTATATGCTTTGCAATTTATGTTTAGGCCTGTGTTTGTTTAATTGGTTTGACTCTGCTAAATTGCTATCATAAAATTTCGGGTAGCTTACAATTTTTTTGCTATTTGTTTTATTTCATTAGATGATGTACTTTGAACCCCCGTAGTTGCTATTCTCATTACAGTTGATATAATCTTGACGTAGTTCATCCATGACTCTAGGTATATTAAAATGGAATTTCCAAAATACCGATACTATCGTGGGAATACATACCTGGGGTCAGAGTAAGCGTTTTTGATGTTAATCGGGTGTTTGGTCTGTGCAGCGAGGCCTGCCACTCCTACGCCGAAAGGGATCTTGATCTCTTGCGAGCGCGCAGTCCGAAGGGCCTCGTTTAGTTCTGGAAGAAGCACAAATATTACATTTAAGGACAGTTTTACAATAATTGGTCTTGAAACTGGATAAGTGACAATTTGTTTCTTTATAAGGATAGTTTAAAAAGAAAGATGATATACTTTATATTCAAATAGATGTCTAACTGAATGTCACTTTCTACCTACTTGTAATTATTAGAACAATCTATGTAGAATCCACAAATGGATCATACGATCATAACATAGACCCGGATTTTTACATTTTAAACCAAGAGAGATAAATTAGCCTATAGGTGTGTATAATGGCAATCTTCTTCTCCGTGTGTTGATGTCAATTCAAATTGAGTCAGGCCAAAATTTGGTGACGAGTTTGGCACTTTCAGTAGCGTCCAGCTCCTGATGTGCAAATAACAGGACAAGTAGGACACAATTTCAAAAATGTCCCATCGTTTGTGGGGCAACACCACATTTACGCTCCCGGGCAGAGTCATCTATAAATTTCCATTTGAACAAGTTTACCTTGATTCGGCCAACCTGTGTCCAATGTGAATGTGAGATTTTCCATTATGTTTTTTTTTAGAAATCCGGAGTTCACTCTGTTGATAACAGTCAGGGTCACGCCACACATGGATTTCACATTTCTGACGAGTGTACCATAAGAACTCCTTTATACAGGGAGTAAACAGACTTGTATTAAAAAAAAACTTATGGAAAAGTCACCTACTTAGGTCCATAACTCCGAACCAACGACCCTCCGAACGGACTAAGAATTGTTACAAAAAGTTAGAGAAGCATATGTTCTCGTTAAAATACTCTTTTAAATGGTATATATCATATGTCTATTTCAGGGCAAATACCTATATATCGGCGCCCATTCTCCTTTTGCCTCAATATCTCCGTAACTAGAAGGTTCCCAGGTATGGTCTAGAAAAAAATAGATTCGCAGTGACGAGAAGATCAAGTGCCATTCGGCTTCGTTAAGAGTTTTTTACACCCTATAGAGACATGAAGGTATGTGAGTGCCACTGTTACAAAGGGTACAAACAAAATTAGAACAACATAGTTCTGACCCAAAATAATTTCCTACAAAAACTGTAAGGTCGTCGATCCCATTAGTTTCAGGTTTCAGCAGTTTAGCAAACAATTAGCCTGATAAGTGCTCACTTGGAAGTATGTACATTGGAGTATGTGTCGGTGACCTTAATGGGGTAACTAAAGAGAGTTAAATGAGGTTGAATTGAATAGGTGACAAAAAAAATTGTCATCTTGTAGTCCATTTTTTTTTTTTAGGATGGTAAATCATCAAATAACTTCTCCCACTCTGGGCGGAGCGGGAGTGTTAGACTTTTACTGACTAAAACCCATTCATGTTCCTTCCTCGCACTTTATGTTCCGGGGCCGCGGTATCTCTTTCGAACAGGCCCGCAACCCCGGCAGGATCTTGTAGTCCATCAGTTAGATTATCAAAAATAGTAGACCCGTATTTTTTCTTTTGTTACGTAAACCAAAATTGACGAGGATACGACGCTTTTAAATTTCTCCAAACGCGTAAACGTCACGCCGCGCCGGCGTTTTATAGTGCGTTCTGACGTCACGAGCCCTTATTCTCGAGTTTTGATGCGTTTTATCTTTGTTAATATTCATTTATTTACAAAACCAAAACATACGGATGGAATAAAAAAAATTGCAATTTATTGATAGTGGATACTACGAGTAGCCTATTAAATAATAATGACGTCATTGCGTGCTACCTGTTATTAGGTTTGTTTGCATTGTCATATAATGCTCTCGAACCCTGGCAGGCGTATTACTTTGTGTAATTTATTTCATCACCACTGGTCTCAAAAACGGTGAAGGAAAACATCGTGAGGAAACCGGCATGTCCTAGAACCAAAAATTCGGAGACATGTGACATCTACCAACCCGCACTGGGCCCGCGTGGTGGAAGCCCATACGCAAAATACCCGCTTCGACGTGGAGTTGCGGACACCAGCCCGATTGTAAAATACAATACAATACAATTGTCATATAATGTCTAAGAACACAAAATGTAAACACGTGCAAACTCTTTCCATTTCCATTTCTACACCATACCTGGGAACCTTCTACTCGTAGTTACGGAGATATTGGGGTCAAAGTTCCAACTTTCTGCCAAGTTTTTTTTTTTTTAAATACAAGTTGTTATTCTAATATTAGACATATAAACTTTAAACACCTCCACGATTCCCGTGCTATTTAATCCATTCATCAGCTCAATGTTTTGAGTGCATTACATTGAATTGTACCACAAAACATGATGTTATGCCCCAAAAAAAAGTCGTTTCACAGCAATAACTTATTTTGATGTACGGAATGCTTGGCTTCGTGATGAGGTTTGTTTACACTCTGCATAGTAACTGTGAGATTGCACGTCGATGTATTATAAATTCTTCACAAGAATAACACCGACATCTATTTTATCGCAAAAAAAACAGATTGCCCATACACTAAATCCCCCAATTTATACTGTTCTAGCAATATCTTTGCTTCAGGATATCGAAATATGAAACCAATCATAGAGAGCCTATCAATCTGTGACGCAGAACATCTTGATCGGAAAACACCTCCGTATCTAAACGGGATTCGATTCGACGCGCCAACAGGGAAAGGCTATTTTTAGACCAGCCGTATATTAATATATTTGTCCCTGATCTTGCACAAATTACGTCAGTTTATCTAAAAACTTTTTTAGAGTTCTGCAGCCAAATGGCGATAACGGAACCCCTATAGATTTGCACAATCTGCCTGTCGTATTCACAGCCATTTTACTCCGAGACTGTTGGCATCACACAATTGGAACTTGGAGAGTAGGGAGAGTGATGAATATAAATGTTGATGGATGAATAAGAAGAGGAAGACCAAAGAAAGGATGTATGGATTGTGTGTGGAGTGATATGAAAGAAAAAGGAGTAAATGATAGCGAGACGGTTGACAGAGGAGAATGGAACAAGAAACGTGTTGCGCAGACCCCGAGTAACATGGGACAAGGGCAGGAAAATGATTTGACCCGTATTTTTTCTTTTGTTACGTAAATTAAAATTGACGAAGATACGACGCTTTTAAAATTCCAAATACGTCACGCCTAGGAATAACTTTTAGCTAGTTCTGACGTCACAAGCTCACTCCCGAGTTTTGATGCGTTTTATCTTTGATAAGGGTGCGTTTCCACAGAAGCGGAGCTGCGCGGAGTTCAGCGGAGCAGAGCCGTGTAAATAGGTAGGTGTTTCCACTATAGCTGCACAGAGATGAGCGGTGCAGGGGTGAGCTGTGTAGCTGGGTGAAGTGGAGCCGAGCGGAGCTGAGACGACCGGAGCGGACCAGAGCTGAGACTAGCGGAGCGGAGCTGTGAAGTGGAGATGAGATGTACGTGGCTGTCAATACATTTTGTTTTCAGATGATGGTACAGGTCAAACTGCAACAAACAAACTCCCGCGCCTGACGTCGCGTTACCCCTCTCAGCCCTACTCCACCCCGCGCAACCCCAGTCTTCCGCGCGCATCCCCGCTCTACACCGCACAGCCCCGCTTCACCCGGCACAGCTCCACTAAGCTAGACACCGCTGTGCCCCGCTTATTTCCGCGCACCATACATTTTAATGTACCTAAATCTTCTCTGCAACTCCGCTAACACTGTTTCCACTGAATCAGAGCGGAGATGAGATGTGTATTTTGAGCAATGTGATTGGTCAATTTTTATAAGTCTCTGCTCAGCTCTGCGCAGCTCAGCTTCTGTGGAAGCGCAGCCATTAGGCTGCGTTTCATTGATTTACAAAAACAAAAAAATACGTGTCCATTATTTTTCAATAATCCAACTGACGGACTAATTAGATTTGCAATTTATTGATGGTGGAAACTAGCCTATTGCGTATCAATTTAGACTGCCTCGATGGTCGAGTAGCCTGGGTTCGATTCCCTGGTCGGGAAGAGTGTTATTGGGTTTTTACATCAGGAACCAAGTATCACCCACGGAGTTTTAATTTGCGCCCGGATGATGGCAATAGGGTCGCCCCCTATTACATGAGACTTAAACATAATTGGTAAAATGTGTAGTTGATGCTTGTCCTTGAAGTGGGTGGTTTACCATCCACAGACCAACCTAGGTAAGCGCGGTTTAACTTATAAATCGACACGAATGGCGGTTACAACAAAAAAAAAGTAATAAATAACCGATTAATTAAAAATTCACGACAACACAGACAGCAAGATTCAAAACAGCTTAATTACATATGAACAATGACCAGACACATCAATATAAACTTTATCGTCTATTCAAAGTTTTATTGCGATTCAATGGAGGACAATAGCGCAGCAATATGACGTTAAAATTACCCTCTTATGGCGACCACACGCTGATGGTTTTATTGCCATTGTGGGATGGTAGGTCAGCTGGAGGACCCAGGTTCAATGCCTTGGTAAAGTTACTTTTAAATGATAAATGATGATTATTGCTGCTCTCAAAACGGTGAAGGAAAACATCGTGAGGAAACCGGCATGGCCTAGAACCGTAAATTTGAAGATATGTGACATGTGCGCTGGGTCCCCGTGGTGGATTATAGCCTGTTCCCAGCATTGGGAACATTAATAGGCTGATGATGATGATGTTTATTCACAAGGTTTTAATAAACACTTAAATACGTCATTTTTATAACAAGATGTGGCCGGTGTTTCGTATCTGACTACTCTGAGAAGAAACAGCCGAAACAAACTCAGAGGTCATAGTCTCTTTTGAAGTCCAGACATAGGTAATCTTATTCAATTCACATGAAGACTATATGCAGATTCTTTGGTAGGGTAATGGATCTCCAGATAAACATGACAAAGGCACGTTAACAATCGATACTAATAAACTAAACAATCACAACATGAATCTATCTAAACTAATTAATAAAGCTGATGAGTTTGTTGGTTTGTTTGGTTGAACACGCTAATCTCAGGAAGTCCAGTTGAAAAACCCGTCATATATTTGTTTATTATTGTTTAGAGCCTGCTGTCTGTATTTTTTGTACCTTTATATATTTTATTTGAAATGTTTTTGTTTTTTTGCTGATAATGTTTTAATCTAAGTCCTATCTGTTTTATTTTAGTTACATACTCATTTAATCAAATATAGCTGTATTGGCTTCCGTACGTTCTCACAGGTGACCACTGAAATACAGCGCTCTGTTTTGTGGGTTCCCCATAGCACAGCATTTTGCTTAGTCGTAACCTATTTGTCGCACTCACGACGTGCAATTTTTGTTTTGTCCGTTTTGTCTTGCAATTATTATAATGTTAATGTTGTTGTGTTAATTTTCGGTTTTAGTCCAAATGTTTGTGTTTGTATTAATGCGTTCTATGTTTACTTTATTAATATTGCGACGAATAAATATTTTTTCAGTTATGTTTAAGTCCTATGTACTAAAGAGTGAGTCTATTGCCTTCACCCGGGTACAAATATACACTTCGTGGCTGCTACTAAGAAATTACTGTTCGAAAAACCCAATAACACTTCGCCCGACCCGGTAATTGAACCCAGGACCTCAAGATCAGTAGCCACGCTAGCGATCACTCAATCAACGAGACCGTCAAGTATTAAATTAACAAGTAATTAAGAATGGTTCATTATGAAGACTACATCATCTGCCTAGCCTTTTCCTAACTATATTTGAGTCGGCTTCCAGTCTAACCGGATGCAGATGAATACCAGTATTTTATAGGTAGCGACTGCCTATCTGACCTCCACAACCCAGTCAGGTAATCTGGAGAATACGATACCACTAGTTAAGACTGGTTGTCAGACTTTTGGGCCACTGACTACCTGTAACGACTGTCAAAGATGGAAAAATGACAGCCGGGACCAACAGCCTCGGTATCTAAGTATGGTCACCCATCCACAGACCAACCTAGTCAAGCATGGCTTTACTTAAAGATCGACCCGAGCGGCTGTTATTATTTAACCACGAGTTCCTCCATTATAAAGACTACCTGTAATTTAAATTACCCAAGAAATGTCGTAAAATTAACACTCTCCTCACTTTACCATCGGAATTGACACCAACGTCAATTTGGAACTGACGTGAGCCTATACGTAAATGATTCCCTCTAAAAGTATCGCCCCTACACACCCAATTTCCATACATACTCCACGTAAAGTAATTTTCACTTAAACGAACGAAGGAAAAACGTGAATATCTTCAGATGCCTCTCTTTTCACAGAATTGGCGACGCTGGGTTATGGCCTTGACTTAACCTAATTTTGAGCCGTATTCTGTTTTTTTAGCCCAAAGTAAGTGCTTGGGGGGAATTTTCAGGTTCATATTTACTATAAAAGTTTACATACTATGTGAAGCTGTTTGGTTGGGTTAGATGACATTTTTCTGCTTGTAAATAATGGGTGTAAAAAACCTCTTAACGAAGCCGAAAGGCACTTGTTCTCCCCGTCACTGCGATCATTTTTAGGGTTCCGTAGCCAAATGGCAAAAAACGGAACCCTTATAGTTTCGCCATGTCTGTCTGTCTGTCTGTCTGTCTGTCTGTCTGTCTGTCTGTCCGCGGATAATCTCAGTGACCGTTAGCACCAGAAAGCTGAAATTTGGTACCAATATGTATATCAATCATGCCGACAAAGTGCAAAAATAAAAATTTAAAAAAACATTTTTATTAGGGTACCTTCCCCAGACGTAAAGTGGGGAGCGATTTTTTTTTTAATTTTGACCCTGACGTGTGATATATTGTTGGATAGGTATTTAAAAATGAATAGGGGTTTTCTAAAATCATTTTTTGATAATATTAATATTTTAGGAAATAATCGCTCCGAAAGTCAAAAACAATGTGTCCCCCCCCCCTCTAACTTTTGAACCATAAGTTTAAAAAATATGAAAAAAATCACAGAAGTAGACCTTTATATGAACTTTCTAGGAAAATTATTTTCAACTTGATGAGTTGAATAGTTTTTGAGTTATATAGCACTTTTTCAAAAAAACGCAAATGATAACTTTGTTTTTCATACAAATACTATGAAAAACAAAGTTATTTTTGCTGACGAAAAATGTTGGTATTTTTAATGGTCTGGGAAGCTACGGAACCCTACAGTGAGCGTGGCCCGACACGCTCTTGGCCGGTTTTATGTTCTACATCGTATTGAACGTAGCATTCTAAATACTAGACTCTCCGATCGAATGTGCATACCTTAATACGGTCAAAGACAGGCATCGCCGATGTGGGCAATAAGTCTGCGAAGCTGAAATAGGACTGGGCGGGTCACGTCTCTAGGATGCGGCCGGACAGATGGGCGAAGATAGTCACACAGTGGGTGCCTCAAGACGGCCGGCGTAACCCCGGCAGGCCCAAAACACGCTGGCGTGACATAAAAAAAATAAAAACCTTCAAGTTACGGAGATATTGGGGTCTAAATTCCAACTTATTGACAAGTTATTTCTAAATACAAGTTTTAATGTAATATTTTTGACCTGCACGATGACTATATTCATCCATCAGCACAATGTTTTGAGTGCGCATCATTGAGTTCTACCACAACCCATTATTTTTCACCGTAAGAAATTGTCGTTTCCCAGATTTTTGTGCGTAAAGTTAGTTAGTCAAGGAAGATGTACAGAACGCTTGGTTGATGCCTTCGTGATGAGTCTGTTTACACTCTGTCCTATAAGCAGAGGCCCACACTTCTTCTTTTTTGTGCGGTTAGTGTTTAACCTGCTGTCAGAGTTTTTATGCCCCCTCTCCCCGTGGGCCTCTGAATTAGCTTAACATGCAGTTTCTTCCTTCACTGAATCATAATAATATGACAATTGTACAATACGCACATGAATCCGAATAAGTGCAAACAAAACTCGCGCACGAAGGTTTCCGTACCCTATTCTATACAACATTAGACAAAACAGCAAAAAAACTCGTTTGTTGAATGGGAGCTATTAAAAGTAAATACGACCAAATATTCTGTGAATATGTCAAGCGTCTACTTGTTGCAGTTATTATTATAATATCGAGCAAAAACCTGCAAAAACATCACGTTTGTAATATGGAAACCCCCTTTAAATATTTGTTTTATTCTGGTTTTAGTCACACATACGGACGTGACATACAGACGTACGGATGGACAGTGGAGTCTTAGTAAAAGGGTTCCGTTTTTACCCATTGGGTACAGAACTCTAAAAATCAGAGGTGGGTTCGAACTCAAGATCTATGACTTGAACACACCACCAACGGACATACCATTTAGCTATCCCTCGTAGGATGAGAGGCCCATTCAAACCAAAAAACACCTCTTCACGAAGCCGAAAGTCACTTGTTCTCCTCATTATTGCGGCCATTTTTTTGTTCTACACCATGCCTGGGAACCTTCTTACGGAGATATTGGGGGTCAAAGTTCTAACTGTTTGACAAATTTCGTTTTTAGGGTTCCGTAGTCAACTAGGAACCCTTATAGTTTCGCCATGTCTGTCTGTCCGTCCGTCCTCGCTTAATCTCTGTGACCGTTAGCACTAGAAAGCTGAAATTTGGTACCAATATGTGTATCAATCACGCCGACAAAGTGGTAAAATAAAAATTGAAAAAAAATGTTTTATTAGGGTAGGTATTTATAAATTAATAGGGGTTTACTAAAATCATTTTTTGATTATGTCAATAATTTCGGAAATAATCGCTCCAAAAGTCAAAAACAATGTCCCCCCCCCCCCTCTAACTTTTGAACCATAAGTTTAGAAAATATGAAAAAAATCTGAAAAGTAGACCTTTATAAGGAATTTCTAGGAAAATCATTTTGAACTTGGAAACAACAGTTTTTGTACAAAACAGACAAAAAGTTGTACAAAATAATTTCTGGACTAAGTTTGTAGTAAAATCGTATATGCAAGCTGTCTACTCGAGACACTGGAGCTTGGTGCTCAATAAAACGACGATGTCTTCACGTAAACAATGATTTTAATGTTAAATGACAATGAGACAACGTTATTGCGTTCTATTATAAATTTTAACAATGCCAAGCTCATATATTAAGAAATATATTGTGGACTGATGTTCGTCCGTTTAAGAATCAAGATGAATTGATTTTTAAAAGTCAGGTAGAAGGTTTTTGCTAACAATTTATTTTGTGCGCAAACTACCGACATTTCTAAGCGCCTGATCAAAACAATTAGCAATGTTTGCCTTTGAATAACGTCAGGCGTAGACATCTTCCCCGGGGTTAAAAGTCTCCGGCTTTTAACTCTCACTCGATTAAATGCTCCGTCGCTGGCAGCGGACAGAGTCGCTTAAAGGACCTCCGGTAAGTTCCCTGTGTCGTTTGAACGTCTGCCACGCGACATACTCCATCTGGACCAGGAAAGAGTTTGCTGATTCGGCCCATACGCCAGCACAATGGTGGCAAGTTGTCCTCCTGAAGCAGCACTAGGTCGCCAACGTCCAGTGGAGTGTCGTTGGTGCGCCATTTTGATCTTTGCTGCAGCTCAGCCAAGTACTCCCTCTGCCATCTCTTCCAAAAGTGCTGTCGGATTTGTTCGAGTCGTTGATAGCTCTTCAGGCGAGTGAGTTTGCAGTTTTCTAGGCTCGGTGAAGGCAGCGCGGTTAGCGGCCGTCCAAGCAGGAAGTGCCCTGGGGTGAGGAAAAGGAGATCATTCGGAGACGAGGACATGGGGTAAAGAGGGCGACTATTTAATATAGCTTCCACTTGTGCGAACAACGTGGATATCTCTTCGAAATTTAGATGCGTGTTGCCCATTACACGTCTTAAATGATACTTGGCCGATTTTACCCCGGCCTCCCAGATACCACCAAAATGGGGAGCGTAAGCAGGTGAAAACAAAAATTTAATTTCTTCCTCTATAGAGAAATCTGTTAATGCTTGGCGATTACATTTCAAAAAGTCGCCAATTTCCTTTGCAGCGGCCACAAAATTGCGACCGTTGTCACTAAAAATTTCAGTAGGCTTACCCCGACGGGATATAAACCTACGCAGGGTAAGGATGAAAGCGTCCTTCGAAAGATCGCTTACCGCTTCAAGGTGTACACATTTGTACCTTAAGCAAACAAAAATGCATAAATAGCATTTTGTGACCCTTGATCCGCGCCCTTTCCTATTTGAGACATAAAAGGGTCCGGCAAAGTCTATACCAACACTACGAAACGGGAAGTCCACCGTAACGCGCTGTGAGGGCAAGTTCCCCATTAAGGGTGTTAAAGTCTTACCCTGTACCTTTCTACAAATGATGCAGTTGCGCACAGTTCTCCGAGCGAGGTGTCGCCCACTGATAGGCCACACGTATTGCCTGACACTCGCGAGGAGAAGCTGTGGCCCAGCGTGTAATTTGTGTAGGTGTTCCCGCTCAAAGATTAATTTTGTGAGATGGTGTGACGAATGTAGTAGGATAGGGTGTTTGCTACCAAATGAAATAGCTGAAGCATCCAGCCGGCCCCCTACTCGTATCAACCCATTTACGTCCATGAAAGGTGTTAGCCCTATGATGGGTGAATTTGTACTAATTGATTTGTCTTTGGATAGCAAATCGTACTCTACAGGAAAGGATTCCTGTTGCGCCTTACGGCATAAAAGATTAAAGGAATCTTGTAATTCTTCTAAATTAAGGGCGCCGAAACGCCTAGATTTAGGATTGCGTAAATTATAAAAATATCTTAGTACGTACGCATAATCTTGTTTTATTTTATGTAGTTTACTATATTTATGAAATGTGATGATTGAAGAAGTGTCCATATTGGGAACAACGTTCGACTTTATTTCGGGAATTTCAGACTCGCCTTGGAGTTTGTTTGATAAGGTAGGCCAAGAGGATTCGCCTTGAAGTAGGAATTCGGGTCCTGACCACCACAAACTACGATCCTTAAGCTCTTCGGGGTAAACGCCGCGCGAAACGAGATCAGCTGGATTATCTGAGGTAGGTACGTAACGCCAACAAGAAACATCTGACAGTTCCAGTATTTCTGCTATTCTATTAGCCACGAAGGTCTTTAATCTTCTAGGGCTAGTATGCATCCAAGCAAGGACTACGCTGGAGTCACACCAATACAGTTTACGTGTTACTGGGGACCTCAAGGAATCGACGGCGGCCTTGCAGAGTCTGACAGCTAGTAATGCTGCACATAGCTCCAAACGAGGTATAGTACAGGCCTTGATTGGTGCCACCTTTGATTTAGAACACAAAAGGTTGACATGCACGATACCTGTTTCATCAATGGACCTTACATAGACGCAAGCGCCGTAAGCCCTTTGGGAGGCGTCGCTGAACACATGTAGTTCTGTAACAACAGGTGAGTCACATAAAACCTGCCTCGGCAGTGTAAACGTAGATAGACAAGATAGATTATTAGAAAACTTACGCCACTCTCTTTCTATTTTCTCTGAAAGAGGTTCATCCCAGCCAACCTTGTCGAGCCAAAGTTGCTGCATTATTAATTTAGGAATAATAATACAGGGGCTGACAAAACCGAGTGGGTCAAAGATTTTAAACGATGTTGATAAAATATAGCGCTTCGTTATTTTATCATTGACAGGGGGAATTTCGAAAGAATAATGTAAACTGTCAGTTTTGGGATTCCAACCTAAACCGAGAGCATTGGAGGACTCACTAATGATAAGTGAGTCTGTAGAGTTTTCAGAGCAGGCTTCGAGTACGCCAGACGAATTAGATTTATATTTTCGTAGATTAAAACATGCTGCCTTAAGGGCTTCTGATACAGATTTTTGAATATGTATTAGTTCCTTCTCAGAATTACAGCCGGTAATTAGGTCGTCTACATATAGATCGTGTTGTATAATCGTTCTAATGAGGGGATCCTCGCACTCCTCGCCCGATTGCCAAAGACACCTAGTACTTAAATAACTTGCGCTTGTGAACCCATAAGTCACCGTATTTAAACGTAACGTCTTAAGAGGCTGACGCTCGTCTTCTCTCCATAAAATAAGTTGAAGATTTCGATCTGACTCGTCCACTAATATTTGACGAAATAGTTTTTCTACGTCTGCTGCTAAAAGATATTTATAGAAACGAGCTCGAATTAAAATGGAAAAAAGAGAGTCTTGAATTTGAGGCCCAACCATTTGTATGTCGTTGACAGAGAGGCCTGAGGAAGTGCGAGCCGACGCATCGAAGACGACGCGAATTTTTGTAGATTCGCTGTTTTCTTTAAATACAGGATGATGTGGTAAGAAGTAGCATAAATTAGATTTTAAATTATTTGATGCAATTTCAGAGAGATGACCTAATTCTGCATATTCTCTGATAAATTCAATATATTGCGACTTAACTTCAGGTTGTTTTCTAAATCGCCGTTCTAAATTGTAAAACCTTTTCTTAGCCATGTGGTAGGAGTCACCGAGACAATCCGGTGAGTCGATAAGGGGTAACTTGACAGAGAATCTGCCGTTTTCTAAGCGGCAGGTGTGCTGCAAAAAATGCGTTTCACATGCCTGCTCGCTTTCACTAAGGTAAGACTTAGATGGAATTTCTTCCAGCTCCCAAAATCTATTTAATTTTAATTCTATGTTTTCATTATTAGAAAAAGGAGTAAGTACATGATTGCATTTAATGTTCTTAGGTTGTTTATGTTGCAGGGGACCTCCAATCAACCAGCCCAGCCGTGAGCTATGTAGTTTGGGAAGATTAGGGCCTAATGACCTCTGCTCACAACATATTATGTCCCAAAATAAATCTGAGCCTATGAGAATATCTACGAAAGAAGGCTGAAAGAATTTAGGGTCTGCTAAGACAATATCATTAGGAATATTAAACGATCTAATATCAATTACCATGTTGGGAATTAATGATGTTAATTCCTTCATAACATAAAAGTTAGAAATAACATTGAATGGTGTATTTAAGGATTTTAATTGGGCAATGCAATATTCGGTGATCGTACCTGCATCATTGTTGCCAAAACCCACTACCTTTGTGGCATTGATAGGGCAGTCCTCTAATGATAACCTTTGTTTCAGGCTTAAACTTATGAAAGAGGATTGGCTGCCACAATCAAGCAGAGCGCGTACTGTTTCACATTTATTAGTCTTGGGATTTACTATATCAATCAAGGCAGTACAAAGAAGAGCATACTTGTTACCTTGATTGTTGCAGTTAGCCAGCGTCCCAGGAGAACTATCGATGCTTGTACAAAATGAATTGTCAGATGTACCAGTGGGAAGGTGCAACATAGAATTGTGTCTTTTGTTGCATTCACGACAACGACCAAAACGACATCTAAATGTAGGGTGACCTGACCTTAAACAATTAAGACACAATTTTAATTTGGTTGCCTCAGCTATACGCTCGCTTATGCCCTTTGCCTTGAACGATGGACAATCAAATATTTTATGATCAGCATTACAGCATGGACAGAGGTATGATGAGGATGATTGTGTTTGTGGCTGGTTACCACTACTAATGTAGGCATATGCTTTAGTATGACGTGTATGGTCCGGTTGTTTCTTTGAATGGCCTTCTGGATGGTGTTTATCATGACTGGATCTAAAGGCGTTGTCTAACTTGCTGCGATGCAAGGACTCAAGCACGGCTGCACGATCGTTTAAAAATTTATAGAATTCTTTGAGTGTAGATGTGTCTGTTGACAACGCGTTACTGTGTTCCTCCCACTTTACGAAAGTGTTATTGTCCAATTTCGAAGCTACTATGTGAATGATAAGGGGATCCCAATTATCCGTAACTTGTCCTAAATTGGAGAGGGCGCGTAAATTCTTAGCCACGTGGTCAACCAAGAAGCGCAACGATTTTTCAGACTCCTTATTTACAGGATTAATGTTGGTTATTGCAGTGAGATGATGATTTATCAATAAACGCTTCTTGTCGTATCGTTCGAGCAATAGGTTCCAAGCTTCCCGATAATTATCAGCCGAAACTTCTAGATTTGACACGGTTCGTGCTGCTTCTCCTTCTAAATATGAAATTAAATAATGAAACTTGTTCACTGAACTAATTCTACTATTTTCATGTATTAAAGATCGAAACGTGTCGCGAAATTCCATCCATCGAAAGTATGACCCGTCGAATTTAGATACCTGTATCATAGGTAGCTTGAAACCCATTTCATTATGATCGACAGCACAATGAGTTATACTGTGAGGAGTGCTTGAGTCGTGGATGCCTTCATCCCTAGCGTGCATTTGTAATAACTCTTGAGCCATAACAATATTACTAATAAATTCCTTTTCGATATTTTCTCGTTCTTCAAGTTCATCCTCCAACCCACTAGCATTAAGAATTTCAATTTGACTTTGTAAGTCATCAAACCTTGAAGATAAAGTTTCAAATTTACTTAGTTTAAGTGTAAGTTCCGCCCTATGTGTTGTATTGAAACTGTCTAAACGTGATATTTTTTCTAGATAGTTTTTAAACTTCGTAACTTGGCCCTTGACAGAACTACGTCTAACGTTTAATTCCGCCAAGTTCTTGGCTTCGTCACCTAAACCCATTGTAACGGTTTACTTCAAACAAAATTCTCACGAGAAAGAAATCAAAGAAATGTAGTTGAAATAAACACAAGAAAAAGTAACGTTAAAATAAAAAATAAAATGAAAGAATACGCTCACGCCCCTGGTTGGTGGTCTCTGCCGCACAGGAGGCCGAAGTCGCTGGCACCGGTTTGCGGGCTGCCTCTGCACGGACGCTGCGCGTGCGCTGCGGCAACGACGCTCAGCGATGCACGGGAAACTTGGGCAAATCTGAAATGTTCGGCGGAATAATCACTAAACGGAACTAAAATAGGCACACTGCAGCCTGTGGAATTAATTTGCTATAAGAAATTCTTCAAAAAACAACAAGAAAAAGGTTTGATTGTACTATTGACTTTACGTGGGTATGTAGGTACTTTGAGATGTGAAATGTTCTCGAAAAAACCGCTTGAAAATTCACCAAAACGGAAAAGAAATTAAAGATATAACGTAGAAATATCCTTGCGAGTTGTCACTGATACTGAATATTAGTGAACTCGTGGAAATTTAAAGAAATAAAAGCAAAAGGTATGACGCAATTCTGTAACCTTGACAAAGGTGAAACTATGTAGGTAAGGTAAGAACTTTGAAATTGCACAAGTGGAAAACTATACATAAATTGGATTAGGACGTAGGTTACTTGGTTTAAACGGAAGTTTAGGAATTAAGGAAGGGCACTTAGCTGCAGAAATGCTGCTGCGCTGCGGTGTGACGCCGTTTTGGCATCAATGTCCGGCGGTGCTAAGTGCTGCTTGTATTCTTCCGATGTACATTCTTCTCCCAAGGGCTGGATGAGGCGCGGTGCTGACCGGCTGATGGCTACGGTGCGGTGCTGGCCTACTCCAGTTAGGCCCCGGTGTCCTCTTGAAGGCAGGTGTGTTCGTTCTTCTCCCAAGGGCTGAATGAGGCGCGGTGCTGACCGACTGATAGCTGCGGTGCGGTGCTGGCCTACTCCAGTTAGGCCCCGGTGTCCTCTTGAAGGCAGGTGTCTTCGGTCTTCTCCCAAGGGCTGGATGAGGCGCGGTGCTGACCGACTGATAGCTGCGGTGCGGTGCTGGCCTACTCCAGTTAGGCCCCGGTGTCCTCTTGAAGGCATGTGTCTTCGGTCTTCTCCCAAGGGCTGGATGAGGCGCGGTGCTGACCGACTGATAACTGCGGTGCGGTGCTGGCCTACTCCAGTTAGGCCCCGGTGTCCTCTTGAAGGCAGGTGTCTTCGGTTTTCTCCCAAGGGCTGGATGAGGCGCGGTGCTGACCGACTGATAGTTGCGGTGCGGTGCTGGCCTACTTCAGCTAGACCTTGGTACTCCGATTTTTTCTTCGGAACGTGTCCTGTCACGGTCGCCAGTTATGTCTACTCGAGACACTGGAGCTTGGTGCTCAATAAAACGACGATGTCTTCACGATAATAATGAATTTAATTTGAAATAACAATGAGACAACGTTATTGCGTTCTATTATAAATTTAAACAATGCCAAGCTCATATATTAAGAAATATATTGTGGACTGATGTTCGTCCGTTTAAGAATCAAGATGAATTGATTTTTAAAAGTCAGGTAGAAGGTTTTTGCTAACAATTTATTTTGTGCGCAAACTACCGACATTTCTAAGCGCCTGATCAAAACAATTAGCAATGTTTGCCTTTGAATAACGTCAGGCGTAGACACAAGCATTTTTTTTAACTTCGTTTACATAATTTATTATCCTGAACGTATCTTTTTTCAAACAAAAAAAGAATTATTAAAATCGGATTGGATTGAACACTTATTGTGACTGACGGGAAACTACGGAACCCTATACTGAGCGTGGTCAGACACGCTCTTGGCCGGTTTTTAAATACAAGTTTTTATTGTAAGGTTTTACACCTCTACGACCCCCGTACTATGCAATCCATCCACCAGCACAATGTTTTAAGTGCGTTACATTGAGTTTTACCACAAAATATGATTTTTCATTCCAAAAAAAGTCGTTTCCCAGCAATAATTTTTGCGTAAAGTTACTTAGTTTAATGTACAGATTGCTTGGTTTACGGCTTCGTGATGAGGTGATTTATACCCTGTATAGCATTCAGACATAGAAAACGATCCTCGCATACATAACCAATCTTAAACTGACTGACTGACTGACTGACTGACTGACTGACTGGGTGATATATCAACGCACAGCCCAAACCGCTAGGTCTACAGATTCCAAATTTGGCATGAAAGTTCCTTATGTGGTGTAGGGGTGCACTAAGAAAGGATTTTTCAAAATTCACCCTCTAAGGGGGTGAAACGGGCCCCCAAAGTTTGTATGGGGAAACAAGATTAGTTAGACTATTTTATTCGAAACTTCACAAGAGTACTCCTATTGATAAATGAGTAGAAACGGGTTTCAGGTTTTTTCAAAATCCACCCCCTAAGAGGGGTAAATGGGGTGACAAAGTGTAATAATCAACGCACAGCCCAAACCGCTGGGTCTACAGATTTCAAATTCGGCAAGTAGCTTCCTTATGTGGTCTAGGAGTGCACTAAGATTTTTTTTTTCAAAATTCACCCTCTAAGGGGGTGAAACGGGCCCCCAAAGTTTGTATGGGGAAACAAGATTAGTTTTTCATTCGAAACTTCACAAGAGTACTCCTATTGATAAATGAGTAGAAACGGGTTTCAGATTTTTGAAAATTCAACCCCTAAGAGGGGTAAATGGGGTGACAAATTCTAAAAATCAACGCACAGCCCAAACCGCTGGGTCTACTGATTCCAAATTTGGCAAGTAGGTTCCTTATGTAGTCTAGGGGTGCACTAAGAAATATTTTTTCTAAATGTACCCTCCAAAGGGTGAAACGGGCCTCAAATGTTTGTAAGGGGAAACAAGATTGGTAAGACTATTTCATTCGAAACCTCACAAGAGTACTCCTATTGATAAATACAAGATGGCGCCCAGGAAAAGTATTTGTTTTTCCATCTCGGGTGTCGTTTACATGGTTTTCGAGGTCGCTGATTACAAAAGTCGAAATGAAAATCGAAATGGCGTTGAAGTAAATTTTTCGTCATGTGTGTCATTTTCATGTTTTTTGGGGTCGCTGATATCGAAAATGAGGTCAAAATGAAAATCCAAGATGCCGTCTAGGGTTTTTTTTAATATTTCCGTCATGGGTGTCGTTTGCGTGGTTTTCTCTGAACACAAATCTAATTTTTCTTTAACTTTTGTTTGTTTTCGTAGCTACGTATCGTTATGTAATTTACCGGCCACAGTAATTCCATCCTAGGCAAAAATTTAAGATTTTACACAATACTTCTGCAAAGTTCCTCTGTTCTGGTTTGAAACCAACTAATTTATGAGCAACCCAGATATGTTTATCTTTAAAAGTCTGCTGGATCTTGAATTTTACTTACTCTTTGTTTTGCGCAATGAAATTCTCTCATTTTTTAATTACAATTACTCCGAATTCAACGCGAGCAAAGCCGCAGACAAAGCTATCTAATACATAAAAATCTCGTGTCACATTGTTTGTTATCGAAGTTCTCCGAAACGACTTCACCGATTTAACATTTTTTTTGTGTATATTTGGTAGTTTAGAGAACAAGTCGAAGGCTACTTTTATACCCCTATGTGACAAGGGTGGTTTACGCGGACGAAGTCGCGGGCAACAGCTAGTACAGTGTAAAATTGCTTGGACTTAAAAAAGAGACTATTTTTATCAGTTTTTCATCTACATAAATTAGTAATACACTAGTATTTTATCAAGTTCAGATGAAATATAATCGTGGTCTACCAGTCTAACTGGGCGCAGCTGAATGTGAGTATTTATCATAGAGCGAATGCTATCTTACCTTCAGAACCCAGATAGTACTGGATAATGAGATACCCATTCGGTAGACTGTTTGTCCGGCTTTCGAGACACGGACTATCCGTAGCGATTGTCAACGATCTACAAATGACAGCCGGGACCATCAGTTTAGCGTGCTTTCCGAGGCACGGACGAGGCCCGGTATGAGATGGATGTTCACCCATCCACGGACCCACATAAGCAAGTGCGGCTTAACCTTAAACGTCGATCGGTGCGGCTGTTATGAGGTATTTAGCCACGACCCGCGACCCACTATGTAGCGAATTATATGTAAAACAAGCACTAAAATCAACATTATGATTAATAATTATTATGATTACCAATTTCACTCCCACCGTTGTCATTATGGCAGTAATCTATGATTATCTAACTTTTATAGCTGTCAATTTCAGTAAGTGGTGGGACTCACGCATAATCCCTTGCCTGTAGTTGTAGGTTAATCATTTCAGGATAACAATGGCAAATAAAAGCCGTAGGTCAAGAGTAGGCTTTCTGTCATAACAATTTTAGTTTTTTTTAATTAGCTGTGCCAAGTACCTAAAGGTTTATAGGTTATTTATTTTTGATTTATTTATTTATTTATTTTATTTGCTTACATGTAAAACACTGTATATTAGGCATGCATTAAAATTTCATGACACAGTATTAAGACATGCACCCTGTAAGGGCACTGCAATTCTTTTATAAGAAATTGTTAAGTTACATAATTGATTCTAAATATTAACATTATATTTCATTAAAATGGTTTACATTTCAAATATTATACAAAACATTAATCAATCATTTATTACATATTATATTAAAATTAATCATTATTATCAGTTCATTTAATCATTTTTGTCAAAGGTATAGGAAAGTGTCGCATTTATTATTATTCTTTTACATATATGTCGTATTAATATTAGGTATTACAGGATCGATCGATTTACAATTTATCAGTTTTAAATTCCTCAACGGTATAGTAGCCTTTCCTTATCAACAAAGATTTTACCTCTTTACTGAAAATTTTTTTTTTGTTTAAAAGGGTGTCCATGGAGTTTCTTACCTATTCTCCATATAAATCTACGCCTCGGAAACCAAGTTAAGCAGTTGGTCCCGGCTTTCATTTGTTGATCTTTGACAGTCGTTACAGGTAGTCAGAGGCCCAAAAAGTCTGAGAATCCGTCTTACCAAGGGTTTTGTATTACCCAGTACTAAATGGGTTGTGGAGGTCATTGCAGATAAGCAGTCGATCCATGTTAAATAGGTACTGGGATTCAGCTGCATCCTGTTAGACTGGAAGCCGACCTCAACATGGCTGGGAATATAATGCTTTGAGGTTGATCTTTTGCTCATTGGACCAAATTTTATTGTACTTTTTGAACGTCAAACTTGCGTATGCTGGTACTCCAAAACGCTCTTCATCCCTTCTTAGTACCTATTATATCTGTGGCGGAACGACTTCGCCATCAAAACCTGCATCTGTTCCAGAGATGTAACGGATGTGATGATATCGGAACCGGAATCGGAATCGGAGGTTTTGGATTTGATATATCGGAATCGGAACAGGAATCGGAATCGGAGGCGGATGCTGAAGAGAATGTGTGAGAAAGTAGGGCTAGTTAATGAAATAAAATAATACATACATTGCTAATCAGTCTTTTTCATTTCAAATGCAAAGAATGGAAAGCCTGACGAGGTGTTGAAAAAAAATCAATCTTTATTAATAAAATAATTATGCATTGTAGTTCGACAGAAAGCACGTTACAAGGGGCTATCCCCGTGGGACAAGTATAAACAGGTTTATACGCGTTGACCGCGGCCGTATGCCGCCGCCCGCCGCAAGGCATCGACCTCCGAATACCTCCGATTGAAAAGTTTCGGAACAGGTATCGGAATCGGAGGTTCAAAAACAATCGGAAATTCCGACTAATCGGAATCGGAATCGGAGCTCCGTAACATCCCTGATCTGTTCATTTCATTCCAACATTATTTTTAAGATTTAACTTGTATTTGTCGTGCGAATATTAAGAATAAATAAAATAATTATAAAAGAAATTGATTTCATACAATAATTTAGAGAAGGTTGGCTTCGAAAAGGTTCAACCAGAGCATAGACCACAATATTTTTAAACTTTTTATGTCACCAAAACGATTCTGCTCCACGGGCGTTATTAACATTTATTTTCAGCAATTCCACAGACACCGCGTTCGAGGGTGCGACGAAATCGATTGCCATGTAATTTTCCGGCGTATAGGGTAGGAATTCATGAATCATAACAATTTGGGAGCGCCACCCCTTACGGAATTATCTGTTTATTTGGACAAATATTTTTCAGGTTATGTAAGCACCTGGACTATTGATTTTTTGAGTGAAACTGCGGTTGATTATGTGTGTTTCAAGGGCAATAGTTAATCAGAAGTTAAGCAATTCAAATAGTTCGTTGGCTTTGAGCGAATCTTATTTTGAGTCACGAGCGAGCGAATCGCGACGATTCAACGTATTTGTACACGAATAAGTACATCGCCACGATTCGCTCACTCGTGGAGACGGCCCATTAGGAACTTTTTAATCGGTGGAACTTATAACGACGATACCATCACGTCATTTTCGTCATTTCTACGTCTCATTATTTTCACGCAATCCAAAGTATGATATAATCAAAATTTTGGTTCCTCGTGCTTTCCTTTACAATTTCAAGAGCAGTGTTGATGAAAATATACTTGCAAACCCTGCAAACTAAAGCCATATGTCGGAGCATTTGCAACTGAATGCATACGAATATCGCTGACATGTCCACTGGCTTTCATGTGTAGTGTCTATTAGGTAAGAAGCTACTCACAGCATGTAAGACTCTGGTAGCCGCTACCTCTAAGGCACTATTGCTTCTCTGGAAACCTTAATTGAAAGCATAATGATGTACTCGTATAACACCAACCTGTGTCTCTAGTGACATCAAAAAGTTTGGCCTGCAGGTATCTGTGGGGTGGTATTCCCTTAGCCAGGAACAAGCTGCCTCGGTCTGCCGATGTTAGTAGGCAGACGTTTACCAGGATCTGTGAACAAGAGCATTGTGATGAATAAAAATAATGGGTGTAAACGAACTCTTCACAAAGCCGCTAACCACAAGCATTCTGTACATCAAAGTAAGTAACCCTAAGCAAAAATTATTGCTGGGAAATTACTTTTTTTTTGGGTGAAAAGTCACGTTTTACGGTAAACTCAATGTAAGGCACTCAAAACATTATTTTGACGGATTGATTGAATAATATGGGGGTCGTGGAGGCGAATAAAGAACAGTTATAGTATTAAAACATGTATTCAAAAAACTTGTGAAAAAGTTGGAATTTTGACCCCCAATATCTCCGTAACTCGAAGGTTCCCCCAGGTACTGTCTAGGACAAAATACTCGTATGATCGCAGTGATGGGGAGAATAAGTACCTTTCGGCTTCCTTAAGAGTCTTTTTACATCATTTAGGTACAGAGATAACAATAAGGACAGGATATTCATCTGCATTCAAGACTGCTCATAAATCTAAATTCGATAACTGTATGTAGGGTGCAGTACTTTAAAGGCGAAATTAATATTCGGTAAAATCAGGTCAATCCATTGCAATATACTGCAGGACACAGGGCCGTTAGTACTATTAGTTGGATTGGTTTAATTGGATGTAAGAAGTCTGTCAAAATCTTTCGGCTTTCACAGACAATTCGAATACGTATGTGACATCTAAAAACTCACATTGGGTCCGTATTTTGGATAGGAGCAAACTCCATCTACCAGGAAGCAAAAATTGTACTACAGCAGTGACTATTCTATACCTATGTTATACACCCAGCAACAGAATGACTGCAAAAGCTTTAAAACTTTGTTTTAGACGACAATCGTTTTCTATTAAGGCATGGGACCGTCCCATAACCGAATTGATTGTCTTCTCAGCCGACACCTCCTTTGTATCATCCTTCACACAGTTAAACTATCGTTCCTTTGGTCTTCCTCTACTCTCATAACTCACATACTCACAATTTTCCTCACTACATTTTCCTCATTCCTCCGCATCACATGTTCATATCATATTAAGACATGGAAAATAGAGCCAAATACGCCATGTGTCTACGCCATATCTACGCCTGATGCCTTTCTAATAGCATCACTGCGCCATATAGTTCGTTGCCTCCCACCAAAATTGCGATACACCATCTACAATTCCCTTGTGAAGCCGCATTTACTTTATTTGATTGAAATTTGGAGCAGTGCCGCAAAAACTAAATTGTCAGAACTTCAAATTACTCAAAATAAACTCATAAAAATACTATTTAACTATCCATATTTAACATCAACCAGTAAAAGAACACCGGCCACAGCGCGAACAATTTTTTGTTGAAATTTTATTTTAGCGTCTGCCCATGAGAAATATGTAAAAGTATAGAGTTTGAATTCCTGAACAATTCTGTCTTTTGTTATACTTTTATACGAAGTCAGGAATTAAAGATATTTTAGTTTGAAGTTGTAAAGGTTATGTATGTGCAGTCAACATCAGATAAATGTAAAAATAAGTACTTACTTAGCACACACACGCAAAGTAAGGGTAGATCCCTTATTAGCGTGTCAAATACGCAATGGCGAATCAAATATATCTATTGATTTTAAAAGTCACCCCTGGGTTTAACTTTAATAGACATTTTGTAACTTGATTATATACTTTTTTCTGTAAACTATACCACTGATTCCTCAAATAATTAAAAAAGCATTTTATTTGTCAACTCATTTCAATCAATTTCAATGTCAAATTGTAAATAATTCGCTATTTCATCTCTTATTTATTGTTTTTTTTAAACTGAAATCTTCATTTTGATCTTCAGTTGGACTTCGATTAATTCAGTTACTGAACAGCAAGTTTTGTGTTTTATTAATGAAGTACGAGTGCCTTCGGATTTTGTTTGGTGTTTGTTGATATCATTTCCATTAGAGATTTTCAAATGATGGTACGAGTACATCCCAACCGAAGCCAATGAGTTACAAGAAACCTGCCGACTGAGATCGGTCAGGACAAATCGCCAGTCAGAATATTATCGTATTTAACTACTTACGAGAGGGAAAAATAGGCAATCATTTTGTATTGAACTTCCAACTAAGTAGCTACGTGCCACGATCTTGAGTAACGGAATGTGTGTAATATAATCATAATAAATAAATAATAAATTATTAGTATCTCCTTTCTTGACTTCTTATTTGTGCACCTTCCTTAAGCATTGCATTTGTAAGTATCACCTACATTACTTTAGCAGAAGGCGAGCCTATTGCCACAGACCGTACGAGCACAATGTTCCAGGCTTCAGGATACTAGAATTACAGAATCAGTACAAAAAGTGTTTCCCTCTAAAGATATATCTTCCTATTATACTACATACATACTATTATTTCATTAGGCCAGTTGACAAAATAAATGTCATGGGTTTTTGTTTGGAGGTGACATTATAGTTAGAGAGCCCATGACACTAGACCTAGTTTGAAAAGAATCTCGATACATATTATAATAGTATTTCTTTCATAATGGGGTCACACAAAATGGCGATGCTACAATGCAAAACACCTGGCGGCGCTATCAAAAAAACTATTTTTAGGTATCTAGTATGATCGACCTCCTGAAAAAACCACCGCTCATTTGAAATGTCATCAATTTCTTTGTAAGAAAAACCACTGCTGCATCTTCCAAACAGTGAAGAAAGTGGTTGCTGCAGCGATTGAACGTCGCCCTCCGCGCAGCTGGATTCGGCATTTTGTCAGCACCCGGTTCCTTTCGATTTATACTAATTGAATACGCGTGCCACGGTCACGTATGAATAATTTTACGAAACTTGGGAGTCATATCATACTAGAAATCGTTTTGTTCGCCAGGCTTTTTGCATTGTAGCATCGCCATTTCGTGTTCCCCTAATAATAACGTTACGAATTATTTATATTTCGCCTGGGAGTGTCATAGGCTCTCTAACTATTAAAAGTATAGCTTAGCCAAAAGTCATGAAGTCAAGCCAGAAAGAAAAAAACTAATCCATGATTATTTCTTAATCTTATCATCATTATTCTAGTCAATCAAGCTTTTAATTATTACGATTTTTTTTCCTGACTTCGATAGGCCTTAAGCTTGATTTGATAAATCTTAGTAAATTATTTCGTCGGTATCTATAACGGTGACGTTTGTAGACGCTTAATAATTTCATCAGCAATTGTAGGGCCGGTGTTCTTTATAAAGATACAAATATAGTGAATATCAAACAACTATATATTTATCACACATGTATTATCATCAAAAAAATTCTTACAAAAACTATTCACACAAACATAACACTCACCCAATATAAACAAATTAGTCAACGTAGCACACGGCGAGCTAGCTTGGTAGTTTTACCCAAAACTAGAACTAACTACGGCAAAAAAATGCTTACTTTTGAAGGAGCACAGCTTTTTAATAGATTACCCTCTAGTATAAGAAATCTGCACTCATTCGGTGCATTCAAAAATCAACTTAGTGAGTACATAATGGCGGATCGAGCACTTCTAGAGAAATGAAGGCATTGAATGGGTGTAGTCTAGTTTGTAAGTTGTAATTAATGACGACGAACAATGTGTAATTTATATGTATGCTTTGGTATAAATTGTTCTCAAGTGAGCGACTCTTGTCTTTATTGAGAATAAAGTTTCTTTAAACCTAAACCTAATAGCATCAAGTTGCAAAAGCATGTGGTGCCATAGCTTTTTTCTGCTGTTCGTGATTTTCACACTTATCCACACTTGCACAATTGGATTACGTTGGATACTCGGCTGCGTCGATTTCTAATTAAAAACGTAATGCGTTGTGATCATTAAAATAATCCAATATTAAAGCTGTTTATGAAGAAACTGAGGTTTCAATTGTAAAACTTCCAAATGTCCACCATTGGACATACCTACTGTCTTCGCCAAATAAAGCCAAAGGAACGGATACACACACACACCACTCTACGAGTTTACAGTCCCAAGACAAATCGATACAAGTCTCATCTGACTAAATCAGCCAGTAATTTATATGCAATAGGATAAGAAAAGCTTTTTTCTTTTGTTTCCTAGCTTATTGTCGGTGCCCGCTTCGAAACGAGCGCTTATTTGCATCCAAAGACTTAAGATGGGATCTATTAGAGATTATAGTTTTTGTACTGGAATAGCGTCGTCTGGTATAAGGAGACTTTGAGAAAATGATTTCGTACAGTTTTAGTGCTGGTAAATTAAAAATATATTTTATTAAATTATTGTTAGACCAACGCCCTTTGTTTGGGAGTAGGACTACTTTGCTCTGGCTAATCTAAGGTAGGTAATTAGGCATCAATGTTATGTTGATGATGTTCTAATTGACACTCTGTTATTTTTTGTTCTTGTTGTAATTTTTTTGCGAAATGTGGGTGTACTGCTCTGCCAGATCTTTCGTTACAACCGTGATATTAAATGTTGATTAATTTATTCTTATTAAACGATGGATGGACTGTGTGTTGGATGATAATGACAAGAAAAGGGGTGTCTGATGAGATGACGAGTAATAAAGAAATATGGAAGAAGAAGACATGAAGACAAACCAACAGGACAAACTAACAGGTAATCCTTCCAATCCACAATACAGGGAAAAAGGAAATCATAATGTATACTTTCCGAGAGCCAGTCGCAGTTTCTTGTGAAGCTGGTATTGACCTATTCTGCACCAATGCAAACACAGTAAGGATACTCGTAGCGAAGCCATTTTTTTGCACAGGAGGCACCTGCTTAAATTAACAATAGGATAAAGTTAACCCACTTTCTTGTTATATGTAAATACTAGTAATAAACTTTTGTGAAAGTTACAAAAGTTTAGTAGTTTTTTTTTTTTCTAACGTTTTGACGTTTTTGTCAACATACCTTCTAACGCTAAACACTGGTACCAGGCGCAGTATCCTGCAGAAGAAATCTACATAAAGTTAACGCACTACCGCTGTTAGCTTTGAAAAGTTCCCAGAAGTTCTTGTTGCACTTTCTAACTAGTAGAATATTCGATCAATATCGTGGTTGCCTGGTACTTGAAGTTTCTATTCTCATAAACAAACTTGACTGTAAGCCTGAATTTCCCGAAGGAGTTTCTACCTAAGTTAAAGTGGCATACCCACATTGAGCCAGTTACTTTTAAGTCAGGTAACAAAAATATGGAGTTCATGGCTAAATAAAACAGCTGCTTAGGTCGGTTTGTGGATGGGTGAACATGCCGAATTTTCTCCGTGCCTCAGAAAGCACGTTAAGCCATTGGTCCTGGCTATCATTTTTGTAAATCTTTGACAGTGGTTACAAGTAGTCAGTGGCAGTGGTCAGTGAATGTTCTGACAGCCAGTCTTACCATTTTTGTATTGCCAATAGATAACAACACAAAAAGGACAAAATTATTTTTGAGCCTAGCCTTACCTGCCCCAATTAACAAAAAAGAGGATTAAAATAATTTTAAAAAACAGTACCTACATACAAGAATTACAACAAAGGTACCTAACCTAAATCATCCTTCTACAGGATGTCCCACTAAAGGGTCCCGTATTTCACTTTACGTACAAAAACCTCACATTATGTGGAATAAAAATACCCTAGCTTGAGTTATAGCGGGAAATTAAGGGATTTTACGGGCACTTACTTTTTCCTTAATAACTCCATCTATCGGTGTGAAGAGTAAATTGGGTCGTTTGTTTACTTGATTTAGTTTACTGGTTGCCGATAGATGGCGTTAATAGGTGTTCATTGAATGCGACTGTATTTCATATCCTATTACGGCGAAGCTATTTTTTTTTTCGTATGGTAAATCATCAAATGACCCCTCCCACTCTGGACGGAGCTGGAAGGAGTGTCAGACTTTTACTGACCAAAAACCATCCATGTTCCTTTCTCGCCCATTATGTTCCGGGGCCGAAGTATCTCTTTCGAACAGTCCCGCAGCCCCGGCAGGCTTCGGCCGTTGCGGGCCCCTTCCTTTATGCTGACATCTCTTTGAGGCGCGCGTGGAACACGAACGCACCGTCGACATGGCCTGTCGTCATAAGACGGACGGACGGCTAGCTAGCCCATAGCTCACCGTCCACAGGCCCGCGTCTACGGTGGCCGGTAGCCACCACGTGCACGGCCCCTGACGTGACGCCCGGTGCGTCTCTCGTGGCGGCTGGGGCGAGAGGTTCTCTCCCTCTCGCGTTCCGCCACCTCTTTTGCTAGCATGACTGCTTCGCAGAAGGAGGTGGCAGCTTCCCATTCCGTCTCGCTTCGGACCACGGATAGAACCATTACGGCGAAGCCAAAAGTAAGGGTTATGGTTTTAGCAATCTATGTATATTATGTATGTTTGTATATTTATATGCCTCCATTGCGCCTAAACTATTCGTTCATTTTTTTATAAATAAGGTGGCAATCGATTTCTTTTTAATGGCCTGGGTAACATAAGCTCAATTACATTTAATTTTACCTTGTAAACCCTGAATTTCATTATAGCGTGATATTTCTATAATCAGGTTTTAGTTGTAGTATTCCACACAAATTCTTGTTATTGATTAAGAACACTCGATATCAGCTGAGGATGAATTGCAATGGTTTCTCCAAAGACCTACCGAAAAATCTTGAACACTGAATGGAAATTAATAATGTTTCAACATTTTGATACTTTTACGTAGTCTGTAAAAAGGAAGTAATATTCAAAAAGTTAACAAATCACTTTGAAAACTAAAAAGAAATAGAGAAAATACAAAACGTTTAGTAATCATTCACGCCTTTTTCCTTTTTTTCCGGATGGGAAATCATCAAATGACTCCTCCCGCCCTGGGCGGAGCGGGAGGGAGTGTCAGACCTTTACTGACTTAAGCCCATACATGTTCCTTCCTCGCCCTTTATGTTCCGGGGCCACGGTATCTCTTTCGAAGAGTCCCGCAGCCTAATCATTCACGCCTGAGACAACATTCAAGGAAGACCTCATAACTTTTCTACTTACAAATCCAAAACATTGAATAAAATCATCCCCCTTGGCAGCCAGCAACATTTTCAAAGCTTCTTAACTACATAATCCCAGGACGACTTTACGGGAGAAAAACTTCAAGTCCAACCGTTTTATTTAAAAAACTCCATCAAGACAAGTACGGATTATATAGGACAACGATGAACGGAACATTTTGTTGAAGGAACATCCTAATACCGAATCAGGGATGGAGGGCGAAATAAGTTCTTTTTTACTTTTAATTAAAAAAGGAGCTGTGTCTGAAAGTTTGCGGTTTATTGTTAGGAAAAGCAGAGTTTGATAAATAATGATAAGATGAGATGATAAAACAAAAGATAAAAATATTTAAGGAAACCAGGTCACAGTGGGGCTTTTCGTACCAGGACCACGGTACCGGATTCCACCTTATTATTTTTCAGTGGTATTTAAAGACCACAAAAAAAAACAAACTCTCTCCACCAGTTTGTCGCTGAGCGACAAAAGTGCTATCAAATATAAAATAGTATATAATCCTCGCTCAGCGTCAGCGATGCTCGCTTGGCGGTCAGAACTCACAGCGAAAGACCAACCAGCGATAATTTCTATACAGAATGCGGATCTGAGTGCAAATAATTATTATGAATTCAGAACAATTAATAGTACTATCATTGTTATCCAGTACTGACGACGCCGATGTATTTTATAGTGTGCGAGTGGTGCGAGTAATCGCCCGTCGCACTCGCACTCTCGTTTATAGCACAGCGAGAAAACTATCAAAACTACACACTCGCTTCTCGCCCTCCTCGTTGCTCGTGTACTAACAAACAGTAAAAGCTAAACAGCCGCTCGGGTGAAATCGACCCGAGCGGCTGTTATTATTGAGCCAGGAGCAACGATACGCTTACCTATTTGATGATAATAGGTACTCAACCAATAGGTATGGTAAAAAGATATGATAGTGGAGATGTCCATTTTACCGAAACTAAAAACAGCAAACATTGCCAAAAAGCTTTTTTTTTACTATCTCTTAGAAGGCACGAATATTAAATTAAATCGAACAACACAACGAAAGATAGACACAATCTTTCCTGACAGTTCAGATATATATCGATATGTTGTCTCTTGCCAAAAAACCAACTGTAGAGAACAACAATTTGTAGCTACTCTGTCAGCACAAACTTTCAACTAGACTTCTGGCGTTTGCGTTATATTAAATAGAAATAAAAAACCGTGTGTATTGTTAGGTAAGAATTTTCACAAGCGTATATTTTATAGATGATTATGAGAATGCAGTGTTTATTGATTTAAACTTTATGTGGTACACAGGTGGACTTTATACTACAAAGCATTCTCTACCCGTTTTGTGATAAGTGTTCGATACTTACTGTTTGATTAAAAAATTGTAAAGGTCGATTTTAAGGGTTCCGTAGTCTTGACAAGGAACCTTTATAGTTTCGTCATGTCCGTCTGTTCGTCCGTCTGTCAGATGTTTTGCTCAGAGACGGTTAGTACTAGAAAGCTGTAATTTTTAGATGTGTGTATATTAATTATGCCAACAATTGGGTAAAATAAAATTTTGGAAAATACATTTTTTATGGTAGCTCCCCTACATGTGAAGTGGGGGAAAATTTTTTTCGTCGTCTATCCCATCGTGTTCAAAATCGTTGAATATCTTTTAAAATGACTTAGGGGTTGTTAATACCATTTTTCGATTTAATGCTCCATTTACGAAATATTAAACTCTCCCCCTACCCCCCTATAAAAGCAAAAGTGCTGGCTTGAACAATCTGAAAAAAATCATGATGATAGTACAATAGCAGTTGGTTTTATTGTTTTTAATTATAATTTTGACTGACGTCATGTAGTTTTACTCGATTTATAACTTAAACTAATAACTCGTATGGCTACACATACAAGATTTTAGTTGTAAACTGTAAATATACGTTGGTTGTAAATAAATAAATTATACTTAAAATGCTTACGGGATATCTTCCGTCAGTGTTATTGATTTTGAGCTCCCGATATTTCGAAGCTATGGTAAGCGCCATAATCGCGGTTTAGTTGTTATTATAAACCAACCAAATATCAGACAGACGCACAGATAAAACTGTCATACGCTAACATCTAATCGTAATAATACTGTATGAGATGTTCCCTCATATCGCCTCATATCGTTGGCGGTCATAACTGTTAACGTTTGGCGTCATGTGGTGCAGACATATTGCTGGGACGTTACGCGGGTATTATGGCCTTTTATAGGGTTCCGTACGCGAAGGGTCACCAACGGGACCCTATTACTAAGCCTCCGTTGTCCGTCCGTCTGTCTGTCAGCGGGCTACATCTCATGATCCGTGATAGGTTGGCAGTTTCCACCAATCGACCACACTAAGGTTGGTGAAGCCGCAAAAAGCTATAGCTCCTTAAACATCCCTCTCCAGCTCACTATTTTGAGCCTGCAGAAAAACTCCCCGCGGGTCACCAACTGCCATGGCCCACCTGGTAGACTCTAAACCGACTTAGAAGCCAAGTGGGCCGCTGCAGGTTCAACTTGGTCCAGTGGGGGTATTCCGATACAGCTGAGTGCGACTGCGAGCCTCGTCTCAAACCATGGCCCACCTCCTGACATGCTCTTTGTCTAACTCCACCTGCACTCTAAGGGACCTGTCCGAAGCCACCACCAGCGCTGTCGACGTGGCTGAGTTCTGGTCGAAACAAATTTAACACAACATCAATGGGAATCGTCGACACGAAGAAGAAGAAGTTGAAACTGTCACAGAATATATATTTCTGATGCCGCTATTACAACAAATACTAGAAGGAGAATACAATTAATATTCAAGGGCTCCCATACAACAAATTTGACTTTTTTGCCGTTTTTTGCTCGAAATTAATAATGGCAACAGGTAGACACTTGAAATATTCACAGAATATTTAGTTGTACATTCACTTTAGAAAATAATTATTAAATGAAAATAAAATAAATATTTAAGGGGGCTCCCATAGAACAAACGTGACTTTTTTGCCGGTTTTTGCTTGATATAATGGACGAAAAATAGAGGAGTATGGAAGAAGAAGACATGCTGCGTCGACTCCAAATAAATTGGGATAAGGGCAAGAGAATGATGATGATGATTAATAATGGCAACAGGTAGATGATTGAAATATTCACAAAATATTTAATTGTGTATGCACTTTAAAAATAACTTAATATTAAATTAAATTTTAATATTAAATTAATATTGTTGTATGTTGTATGGGAAGCCCTTGTTCCCAAACAACAAACGTGATTCCCGATAGTGTCCATAATTGTTTCTATTATTTTATTTAACACATTATGGTCAAAGCAATAAACGATTTGTTTAGATAATGGTACGGAACCTTCGTGAGTCCGACTCACACTTGACCGTTTCTTTGTGTTTCCTTGCTTTTACCTTTCTTTCTTCATCGTGTGGTTAGTACCTAACCTGGTGTCAGAGTTTTTTGTGTTTCCTTGCTTATACCTTTCTTTCTTCATCGTGTGGTCAGTAACTAACCTGGTATCAGAGATTTTATGCCGCCTATGGGTCTCTGACTTGTAGAGAGATATCTCTTAATACCTGCAAACGGGGTTGGTTGTAGAGGTTTCAGATAACTTAGTTTGGATGACCGTTTCTAAGCGCTCTGTCGGAATTTTCAACTCTTGGTGCTGGATTTTCATGGGTTGGTGAGTGTAGTAGCTACTTGAGTTACATAAACTATCAATTGGTACTAAGGAAGAAGTGACGGAGATTTAACGAACTTAAAGGGGTTGTACTGATATTTTACACATGACGTGCATACAAAAATCATGAGATAAATCAAGATTTTTTTCGTTCTTTCTTTAAATTCATTCGTCATCCGTCATATCATGCACATGGCAATAGAATTCCATGCAACATTTCAGTCACAATGCTTTCTTTCAGGTTTCCTTTTAAATTCTATGTAACACAACAAATATGGTTTCCAGAATTTTCCAAAAATACCTATCTAAAGAAAAACTTGACGCATGACGTGTAGAAAATTGTTCTTTGAAAGAACAGTTTTAAGGTAACTACTTACCAGACAATACACGAACATTCTCAAAGTTGTCAGTAACAATTAAGTGAGATGACATGCACTTAAAGTTTCTCTCTCTTGCAACACTGACAAGGGATAGTAAGTACCTATCTCAAGAGTACGTGGTGCGCATTTATCGCAGAATCCTTGTGAGAGATATTTTTCTTTGTTTCTTTGTAGCTTGCGTTATAAACGGTAAATGGTGAGTGGAATTTTAAAGAGGACGTTGCAAAGAAATGGCTTTGGTTTTCTGTGTGAAGATTCGAGTTTGAATTAGGTATATTTATCTAAAGTCCAAGGAAGTAAGGACAATGTTGAAAATACTTCCTACTTATTAAACAGGTCTTGATTTAAATGGGGTGGAATACTTTGAGAACATTTTAATATTATGGAGTAGAATGAAACCTAATTAAAAATATTATATTTTTCATGGAGTAGTTTGGGAACTCTTTTTGGACTACTTCGGGAATAACCCCTTTTTACGCAACCTTTTTTTTTTAGGATGGGAAATCATCAAATGACTTCTCCCTCTCTGGGCGGAGCGGGAGGGAGCGTCAGACTCTTACTGACTAAAACCCATCCATGTTCCTTCCTCGCCCTTTACGTTCCGGGGCCGCGGTATCTCTTTCGAACAGTCCCGCAACCCCGGCAGGTTTTTACGCAACCTTAAGTTATTTCGCAACTTAAGAAGGAGGTATTATACCACATGTCACTTTACTGTATGGAAGTTTAATCAATTTAGGCACTACAGCAACATAGTACGAAAAGTACTAACGAAGTAACCTGTTTGTTCCCACTGCTGGGATACAGGCTTCCTCTCCAAGAGCACAGAACAGGTTGGTAAATGTCGTTTTTTTTTGGTTCTAGGGCATGCCGGTTTCCTCACGATATTTTCTTTTACCGTTTTCACAGCAGTGATAAAATAAAATACGCAAAGAAATGCGCCTGACCCCGCGACTTACTGCTCATAAGCTCCACTGGGAAACCGCTGCTCTGTGCGTAAGTAGGAACCTCTTAAATCACGGCACGGCATTAAAGTCTTGTCCTAAACAAAATACAGACATTCCGTAAGCATCTTAAACAATCTATTCCCTCCTAAATTACACTCAACTCTAAACCCTCTACAGCCCAGAGAAACAGTTTGACCCATATTTGTTTAATAAGCAAAACAAAACGAAAGAAGGTTCAATACCAGCCTTCCAGCTAACCGATTTAGCTGAATTGACTTCCCGAGGGTGCAATATTCCCTATGAACGGGACAGGGTAATAATTTATCATTGGGTTTGAGACCAATAGTCACTAACTTGGGTCCCAGAGGGTAAGTTTTGGCAGGAAGTTATTTTTGTTTTATAGTTTGCCAAAGTGTTTTGAGGAAATGGAGCGGAGGGTTGAAAGATGGAAAGATAATAAAATTGAAGTGTATACTCGATTACTACCGTATAACATGGCGATACGCTGAAAATTTACCCGGAAGGTTTCGGCAAAAGTGAGGTAGTATTTGGTTCCTGACTACTATCTTTTAATATCCAATGATCCAGTAGGTTACATCTGCTAAACTGGAAACCGAGCTGCATTTCTTCGGGTCAAGAATTTTTTATCAAAATAATGTTCGATTATTTTGATAAAAAATTTCTTAACCCGAAGAAGTGCCACTAATTTTAACATAAAACGTTAACCGAAGAGCCTGTAATCACCAAATAGTTAAGCAGAAGTGTACCAAGAATGTTCCTAGATGACCCACATTTCACCAGTACCTAATATTGAAGTCCCATGTATCAGGAAGCGAGCTTACTGCTGTTAAGCATGGACTTGTTTATAATATTAAGAAGAGTCAGTACATGGTCTTTGAGGCCGGTGGTGCTAGATGCCCGGACTATGTACCTCCTTTAGGTATAATAGTGTGCCCTTAGGTAGGGTTTATCAGTTTTAATACCTAGGGCATATAGTCACGGCTGACCTCAGGGATCATGCTGACCTAGAACGAGAGCGGAGGGCTTTATCCAAAAGAGCTTAATATGCTGGCTCGCAGGTTCGCGCGTTGTTCGGATGACGTGAAAATAACTCTTTTCCGAGCATATTGCACGTCCATGTACACCTGTAGCCTGTGGGCGAATTACACGCAAAAGAGCTTCAGCACCCTACGCGTTCAGTTTAACAACGCTTTCAAAGCGGTATTGGGACTGCCTCGCTACTGCAGCGCTTCCAGGATGTTCGCGTGGGCACGCACCGACTGCTTTTATGCGACCATGCGAAAGCGCTGCGCGTCTCTTGTATGCAGAGTGTGGGCCAGCTCCAATACCGTTCTGAGTATGATAGCAAACAGGTTGGTCTGTCCTTATGTGCGGCACTGTTGTGACAGACAAGTTACATACAGTGTCGCACGTAAGAGACTACTGTAATTAATTGATTATTTAAATTATTTTGAATTACGATTGTCTTGTATCTCTGTTGATGTGAATTAGAATTATTGATTTATTATATTTGTATGTGTGTTGATGGTGTATTTATTTGTGTGTGATGTTATTTGTAATATGGGTTATGAGCCTGAAATAAAAGATTTTGTTTTTTTTTTTTGAATTGCCATCAACTGGGCACAAATCCAGACGCCATGGCTGCTACTGAGAAATTCCAGCTGGAAAATCAAATAACACTTGCACGACCTTGAAATCGAACGCAAGACCTCATGCTCTGCCTTAGAACTTGTAACCACAAAACCAACGGCAGTATAATTGCATTTGTTTTTCATTTCTCATACTCGGAAAGTAGTGTTTGCTTGATTCGAGAAACGGGTGGAAAGTGCTACTTCCCACCTTTGGGCGGGAAAGACTCACAGTAATTGCTTCCCTCTCTAGGGTGGGAATAAATTTTAAAAATAGAACTAAAGGTCCGGCTGCAGGAAATCTATCATAGTTAAAAAAAAAGCTGTGGACTTGTGAGTTTATAAACAGCCAGTTTGAATTAAAAACAAAAACTAAGCGGGTCCGCCCGCGGCAGTGACGCGGTGTGTTCCATATTTAAAATTTTAAATAGAATAGATCTGTAGGATCTAAGTATCCATGTTGTAACAATGTTAAATGTTGAATTTATGATAGATTTCTTGGTACTTATCTTGTTTTCAATTTATTATTTCTGACATGCACTTTGCTATAATAATTAAAATGTAATTGGTCTTTGTCATAAAATTAATAATTTTTTTCCTATTTCTCATTACTATTTAAATTGACATGCTTGTATTGTATCCATTGACATACCTACTTTTTATTGTATCCATTGACATACTTATTATTGTAACCTTGTGACATTTGATGTAATATTATGACATTTCTCTTATTGTATTTCATTGATTTGATAAAGTTGTAAAATGGAATTATTACTAATGTTCTAATTCCTTATATTTAAAATTAAATTATGTGATTACGATTTGCATGCCCATGTGACGGCAGAGCATGGAGAACTAACTTCTATGACAACATCTATAACCAATTTGAATACCCATGTTTGCAAAGAAATAAATGATTTGATTTGATTTGATTTGATTAGACAATTTGGCGAGATACTAACTCCGTAAGCTGTATCGATATTTGGGTTTTTTTTCCAACATTTTAATAAAAATGATTCAAGTGATTCTGAAATGCTGACCCCAGATTCTGTTTAAGACGAGGCAAATACGATATCGAAAATCTTTTGCCAGAAAATTAAAATACATACAATGACTTTATTAAGTGGCGAGCAGATAAGAACATAAAACTACTATTTTTTAATTTCCTTATATTCGAAATGAAAAGAAGAATGCTTAACTCGGGTGAAAGACATCAATTCCTTTCGACCCTCGTGTAACAATCTACTATTTCTCCCTCTTCTGGGCTAAGGCATCCCCACATTCTTTCCACTTTCTCGCCAATTAAGGAGAAAGCCATCAAAATGTAAAAATATCTATTTACGACGATAAAAAACATCAAACCTAATTGAACGAAACATAACTGCCAACAAACAAGATGGAACCTAAACCGTGTCCCATTTTGCACCGACGCCATAATTTCGTTATAACACAAGTCATTTCAACAAAATTGTACGACAATGTAAATTGACGTTTTCATCTCCATTGCCTGAAGGAAACAGCTCTAAAAGATAATAAGTCAATTTGAAACCTTACCGTTTCACCAATAAAAGATACGTAACGCTGATGAACAGGCAAACAGGATGTTGTTTTTGTAATTTAAACTGCGTTTTAATGGCAGACAGTAAACTGAAGGAAGCTGTTTTTATTTTGTAAGACTAGTTCTGAAAGCGGGTTCGCTTGATAAGATGTTGAGTTTATTTTTCGTTATTACTGGGAGTTTTTTTTGTCAGTGGAAAGGTGACCATCCTTACATACCGAGTTTCCTCCGTGCCTCGGAAAGCACGTTAAGCTGTTGCAAATTGTTGAGAAAATTAGTTCTCACTAGATCCATTAGATCCATCATGGATCTGGCCAATGGATCTTCCGAGAATTAACAATTTTCAGTAGATCCTTAATTATCTTTAAATCAGGATCAATGAGAAAATTAATTCTCACTAAATCCATCATGGATCTGGCCAAAGTTATGGATCTTCTGAGAATTGACCATTTTTGCGAGGACCTACCTGCTTATGCAGATAACTGCTTTAAACTAGAGAACTTTTCTTTCCATGCTTTTAGTAAGATCCACCCTTTCTTATTTAAGACTTTAGTAAAATATCTAATATCGTGATAAGCCTTAAATCTCTGAGCAACCACATGACAACCATGGGCGCAGGTAGCTACCCCATTGTCCACTAAAACCTACCCTTACTAACATCCCCTAAATAATTCCTCCAAGGCATGTAAGCCAATTTAAAACTTCCCCAATTACGAAGAAGGCATTCGTTTTGCAAGTAACAGCGTAGAAACTAAAACAAGTTTTTATTCAGTCAAAAACTTCGTGTGTACTCGTAACTTGTTTCTATAATAAAATATTCGCCTGAAATAAAAGAAAGAATTCAACAGTTTTTATTTATTTAAAACTTGTTTTTTTTTTCTACTAGTTTTATGCTCGCTGTTTTATACCGATTTTAAATGTAAATGTTAGGTGAGGGTCCCATCGCGGAGGGTCGAAGTTTTCTTTGGTGAGAAAACTGAGCTATTATTTTACCTACTTACGAAAACAATAATGAAAGAAGTGTATGTAGGAATTCTAGATTCTTAGTAAGTGAAATTCCATTGATTTGTAACATTATTAGAAATGTAGTGACTAGTCGCCGACAAGGTCAAACCCGACCTTCCGGCCATATAGTATGTAGTCGGCGACTAGTTGGCAAAAAGTCAGCCATTTCTTTGGTTGTCAATAATAGTGAACTAAGAAAAACAATATAATTTTATCAGTTAACAGAAATAAAGCACAGAATTTGAGACTTTTATGACCCCGCGGTCGGTGCGAGCGATTGCATTATAAAATACGTACTCAATGCGAGCCACATGAAACACTACGGACATTTGCCGATTCCATCTACACTCCACCGATAGCAATGATAGATTTGGCCGACTAGTCGGCCTTTTTTACAACTGACTAGTCGACCAGCCGACCTTTTTTACAACCGACTAGTCGACCAGCCGGCCTTTTTTACAACCGACTAGTCGACCAGCCGACCTTTTTTTACAACCGTCTAGTCGGTCAATCGGCTACTCGGCCAGAGTCATAGTCGATACATGTAATATTATACGTAATTGCATTGTTAGTTTCTACAATCGACTAACATTCGGAACACTTAGTTTTAGCCACTATTGTTAATGTTTCTAGAGTGCAATTTGTTTGAACAAGTAAACTTTCGCAATAAAACTGGCAATGCATTTCATGCTTTTTACTACGAGCTCAACTTACAACCAAGCTGGTGTTATTTTGCCAGTCTCCTAGCATTCTGTGTGACAAGAACTAAATCTCCGAAGTTTGTTTGCGAAGAACTCAGATTAAATATAAAATCTAAAGTCCCTCGTTGCCACTACAAGTTTGTGCATAAAAATAACAAACAACGCCATTTTGTACTCGGTAACATTTACAAAGAAAAGTGATAAAAGCACCTTTTGTTGTGAAGTGCTTTGTTGAAATTTAAATAGTAGATAATCGGATAAACTATGATGATATAAACCTGACCATCTACTAAGCCTTAACTTATCAGAAAAGTACCAGAGTCTCGAAAAAAAGGAGTCTCATACCTTGAACGGTTACAAATGTACAAGTCTCTTGTAGCAGAAGATGATCAGCCTTTTTCCAACAACCGCACATAAATCCAGATTCCGTAGGTGCTTCTGAGAATTCCTTATGGAAAAATTCAATTACACATTCTGCCTTACCTGGCAATCAAATCAAAGACACCATTTTGCTCAGCATTTGCGCTTTCGACCGCTATATCAATGAGAAGAAAACTAAAGATTAAGACGCCTGCGGAGCATGCGTATTTCATACAAACGTAATACCAAAATAATTTGTAAATTATACATATTCCTAAGGTAGTGTGTATTTATTTCGATTGAATTACAGAATATCTAGGTTCCCAAATATATATTTTGATTGGACACTGATTTTAACAAGAGTTATAAGAGAAATAAGTTTTCTATAGAAATTTTAAATTCCTCATATCTCGTATTTGTATCATTGTCCTGTCTGAAAATATATTTGGGAACATAGATACTATGTAATCCAATCGAAATAAATACACACTACCTTAAGAATATGTTTGATTTACAAATAATCGTGGTATTACGTTTGTATGAAATAAGTATGCACCTTAAGATCAATCATTACCATCGGTTGCTGAACTACATAAATGGTAATCCTTCATGAAATACCAGTACTGAAAGCTTAATTTGTACGAACAAACACTTTTCCGGTATTATTTTCTATGAGTTGTTCAACCAGTGGGGGTGCCTCGTAAACCGAAGTTTAAATTAACGCCCGCTCTGCGTAGGTTTTGTTTGATATATTTAACTTTTTACTAGTACTGAAGTTAAAGTAATCGTCCGAGTGGGCGTGTAAAGATATAAAAAGAAGAAGTGTTAACTAGGGAGGTTGAGTGGAAAAACGTGGCGGAATTCTGCTCATCATGGTGACAAAATAAATAAAATGTTCTTTCCACCAAAATTATGACACTTTCCAAAATTGTTATAAGTCTTTTTTTTCTCAGGTAGATCGTACTTTTCAGTCGAGTTGGGCCCACTATGTGGCCACGTTTATATTTGCTGTATAAAAGCCGGTTTATCAATATGATAACATGTGAATGTCAGTAGGTCGTCGTACCGTTTGCACCATTGACCTGCACCATCAATGGTGCAGATGAGACAAATTAGTTTCGTTTGCACCATTAATATTAATACAACTTACTTCACCCTACTTTGCTTGTCATCGTAAAATAAAAAAACCAATCTACGGCCGTATTTTGCTTGTGTGCGAAACCATTTTTAACCCCCGACGCAAAAACGACGGGGTGTTAGTTCCGTGGCTTTCAAATGATTGCAATCCTCATTGGATTGTGAAGTAATTTTTTTCTTTTTTTATTCAGTACATATCAAGTAAAAAGACGGGGCATTTTTTTGCTTTCGACTGTAAAACTGTTTTTTAGAGACAGAGAACTTTAGCTGCGGTGGCCAAATACCCGAAATCATATTAAAACATAATCAGCCAATCATTGAATTGATTGAAAGTTAAAAGAGCACCCTTGCATAAAAGATGGATTGTACAATAAACACGTCATATTATGTAGTTACTAACTCAGAAATCATAACACTAATCAAAGTTCTCTAATTTATATTTGACAAGGTTTACAAATTTTGACAACCCATCAGTCGAGCTCATTCCATTGTTTGGCCAGCTAAACCTCTAGGTAGCAAGCATGGATGTATAATAATATGTTTGTGTGGGAGCCAAATATAGGTTTCCACAAATGACGCTATTTTAAGCGGAGAGCTAGGGTTCAAATGAATCATTCATAAAGCCTGCTGACCGTGATTTTCTATGCTCAAATTTCGGGGTCAATCTTAAGTTTGGTATGTATGTTGCTGGAAATCTAATGAGAGTCAACATCGACACACAAACTGTTACCATACATACGCGTGTATCATACATACGCGTGTATCATCATCATTATTGATTTATTATTTGTTTATCTATTTATTCAACTTACCTACAACTATCATTACAGGTAATCATAAAAAGGCTATATATCTTTATAAAATCAGAATACCTTAATAAAAAGCTAAAAATATTAAATTTAAAGTGCTATTTACATATTATAATAAACTAAGTTTAGCCGACCCCGACGTAGTTGAGAAAAGGCTAGGCAGATGATGATGATGATGATGAAGAAACAAAGTTTAAAACAACTTAAAAAAAAAATATTAAAAAAAAAAAAAAAAAAAATATCAATTCGCTCGTAAACCTCGTTCGAGGGGTGATTATCATCAAATTATAAGCCCGGCATCGCCGACTGCTGAGTAGTAGGTCTCCCCTTTTTTCATACATAAGTACGTATACAGCACATAAATCTCAACCTCCAAACATAGAAAATTTTCAGCGGTTATTTAAAAAAAAATACAGCTTTTTCCACAGCACTCTACACGGCTAAAACGAAAATCGTTTTTTTTTTTAATAGTGTTAATAATTTTTACTTCAGGAGTCCAGAATCATGGTGCTGAATTAATGACAGATGTCAGTTTGCACGTCGATGTCTCTTACACCCTATATAGCTATTCAAGTATCATTGCATGGACAACTTAGTGCGGCGACTGGTATGTACAGCTTCATTATGATGATGAATTCATCATCATCATCATTTCAACCGAAAGACTGAACATAGGCCTCCCCCAAGTGTCGCCACATTGACCGATCTCGTGGGAATCGCATCCAGCGGACTCCGGCAACCTTAACCAGGTAATCGGTCTCCCTAGTGGGATGTCTTCCAACGCAACGTCTTTCGATTCGCGGTGGCCACTCCATCTTCATTATTATTTTTTATTTATTTATTATTGTGAGCGACCACATTTCGAATCGTCGAATCCGACTCGGCTGGGCAGAGTTGGGAAGTTGCGCGGTATCTTTTTGTCCAACTTACCGCAGGGTCTTAAAACGAAAGTTTATGACCAGTGTGCGTTGCCAGTGATTACATACGGAAGAATTGATGAATTAAGTCACAAAGAAGAAAAAACACATAGGATACCTTTTATCCTGGTGAACTCTACGCGTGTAAAGCGAGCATTACCTACATAGTTTATTTAAGCAATGCCGTTGAAAGAAGAAGTGCTTACCTTATGGCACAGCACGTCGATGTCCAGTTCGTTGGCGACATCTTTGATGAGGTCCATAAACAGGTCCGCCTCATCCAGCTGCTTCTGTGCCGAGCCACTTGGTGACCTGGATCGCTGCAACAAGGAAATTAAGAAATTAGAACATTTTGCAGGAGCTCGTCGCATTTCATTATATTACTAGTATCCCAGGTTGGCAGACGTTATCTGCCAGGTCCAACTTTAGCAAAGAACCATTCAGGTGACCCCTACTACAAAAAGACGCATACAGGAATTTTATAGATAAGGATGTGGAAGGTGTCTGAAGGAACTGGATGCAGAAGGACAGGTTCAGCAGTGGACTGCGCGAGGCTAAACTAATTTCTGATTGATGAAGAATAAATAAGAATGAATGATACACTTATTTGCAAGAATAACAAACAACACAATTTAACATAAGTTCTTATACATGTAGTTGCTCATTTAAATTGGTTTTTTTCATTACCCTCTTCTACTTTTCTAGGACTTGTGATTTAAATGACTTAAACAGTTGTTTTAGAGGTTTTATTGATTAGAGCTGGTTTGCAAACACTTGATTACAAAGAGTGAGTGGTATAAACTGTTAATAAATAAACTGATTTTATTTCATTAAGGACCAAGTACATAAAATGCATGTAGACGACAAAGCCTTGTGCTTATCACAATAGCTTTCTACAAGAATAGAGGATGCAGCGTCGCTTGAGTTATAATAAGGAACATTTTCTTTGTGCAAGAAATATACAAGCTATTTTCCAATCTCCGTATAAGACGAGCACATTCTACTGAATAATAAGTACCTAGTTGTTCCAGGATAGTACAGTTTTACATGGAAATATTATAGAAAAGAGTTTATAAAATACCGTGATGATCTTGACCTAAAAGTTTTATTCTATCCAACATCATCTGCCTAGCCTTTTCCCAATTATGGTGGGGTCAGCTTCCAGTCTAACCGGATACAGCTGAATAACAGTACTTTACATGGAGCGAATGCCTATCTAACCTCCACGACCCAGTTAGTACTGGGTAATACGATACCATTTGGTGAGACAGGTTGTCAGACATTTTGGGCTTCGTGACTATCTGTAACGATTGTCAAAAATCGACAATTTCAAATGCATTCCCATGTATCAAATAAAACTCAAACTCAAACCATTTATTTCAACTAGACCATTACGGCACTTTTGAATGTCAAAAATACAAAGAAAAATCAAAGCTACGGTCACAGACACAAGGCATAATAACTTGAGAAAGTAGTGTAGTTGCCCATTCCCTAGCGTAGATCTCTATGGAGAAGAACGGGCAAGAAACTCCATGGACTCCATCAAAAGAGTTTGCTTAGAAGAATACTATGTATAATATTATTTTACTTCCATTTGTTTGATTCATTTTGATTGAAACTGTCAGACATAATGAAGCCTCGCAGATGATACAAACAAGAAACAGGCCAGAGACAGAGAGAAATGAACCTTTTTTCAGTTTTGTAAACGCTCAAAGAATCAAAGGGACCAGCTGCTTATACAATAGAGGCGTCGCTCCAGAACAAAAACCGCTTTGCAGCGGTTACAACCGTTTTTTTCAGTTAAACATTCAGTAAACTAAATAAAATATAGGCGAGGAATGAAAATGTTTAGTTTTTCTTTTCAAATTGGGTTTATCATACCATACTGGATGCAGAGATGAGTTGTTTTTTTTCTATTTCAGTTTATTAAAAGCAAAGGGGCTTTGATGTAACAACGCCCACATGGTTGCTTTTATGAAAATATAAAATAGGATTGCTATTTTGGTATACTTAGTTACTTTTCTGTGATGATTTAAATGAAATATAGTCACAATTTCGGTTTATATGATTTGGGTTTATATGATGTTAATTTTTAAGCTGCCTCGACGGTGTATACATTATATATGCTTTCATTTGTAGTGCCATAAACGGTTCCCATTTTCAAGTCATGGAAAATTAAGCTGTCTTACTTAAATACTCGATTGATTTTACGGTACGTGATAATAACTTGCATAATACGTTCGCAAACAAAAACTTTCAGTAAATGATTCTCCTCCTTGTCGTGTCATATTCTTTATTAGGTACTGAGGGTCGTGAATAAAGTCATTTTGGTCGTCTAAGGCCCCACTTCTCTAATTACGAGTCACAAAACTCCATGACGCTTTCACAATGCCAAGGATAGGCAGGCACAGATGAGGAAACATTGACGAACAAAAATGATCCTCGACCTATTCAACTTTTTCGAAGTTTAAAAACAACCCTTACATGGTGTATTTCATTTTTAGACCTCATTATCTGCTTAGCCTTTTCTCAACTATGTTGGGGTCGGCTTCCAGTCCAACCGGATGTTTTACATGGAGCGACTGCCAATCTGACCTCCACAACTCAGTTAGTACTGGATAAAACCATACCCCTTGGTAAGACTGGCTGTCAGACTTTTTGGACCACTGACTACCTGTAACAACTGAAAGACCTTCAAAAGACAGCCGGGACCAAAGACTTTAAGTGCTTTCCAAGGCACGGAGGAAACTCTGTAATGGGTGGTCATCCATCCACAGACCAACCTAGGCAAGCACTGCTTAACCTAAAGATCGACCCGAGCAGCTGATAACATTTAGCCACGAGCTTCATTTTTAGACCTACTAAGGAATATTATCCATCCAAAACTTTATAACCGCAAGTGATAAAGCATTACTTTAAAATGTTCAGAGATGCACAACCCGCGGTCCCTGGCAGGTTGCCAACCCACCGCTGCACCTAAGTGTACCTTAGGCCACTACTTCTGATATTAGGTGTTCCATTTTAGTGCGGAATTTAAGGAAATTGGAAAATGCAGTGTAGCTGATATGAAATGTTGGCGCCGGCTTTTGGTTTAGCCAGATGTGGATGATGTTTTTAGGTATTATAAATAATAGGCAGGGTGTAAACAGACTTTTAATGAACCCATCAATAGTTTAGTTTATTTTAATTTATAATTGTATGTAGCATTTTTACAAATAAATGGTCTTCACACCCATCAACCACCAACATTCTGTACTGTATCATACTAAGTAACCTTATGCAAAAATTTGATAGGAAGCGACTTTTCTTTTTGGGAGAGAATCATGTTTTACGGTAAAAGTCAATGTACCGCACTCAAAACATTACGCTGATGGATGGATTGAATAGTACGGAGCTCGTGGAGGTGTTTAAAGTAAAAGTGTGTCATTAAAAACATGAATTGAAAAAAAAATTGGAACTTTGACCCCCAATATCTCCGTAACTAGAAGGTTCCCAGGTATAGTGTAGAACAAAAAAGTGATCGCAATGATGGGGAGAACAAGTGCCTTTCGGCTTCGTAAAGAGTTTTTTTTACACCCTTTGTTTTATCAGGGAATGCCTCGTTAGTCCAGTCTATGCCTAGTACTGAGCAATAGACCATAGTTAACGCTCGGGAATTTGTCAGAAGTCTTAGTTTTCGCCCGGTTGATGGCAATAGCTTCGGCAACCATTTGGGATTACCAGGTGTGATGTAAAGTCAGGGGTGTATCACATTGATCGTAACGTTTCTGGAGTACCTTTACACGTTGTATTTGACGTTTACATTTCATAAATAATATCGATGTAAAAGAGGAAACAAACAATAAGCATGACGACAGTATAAAAATAAATGCAAATCTATTTAGTCCGCCAGTATTCAAATATAATGGACACGTATTTTTTGTTCTTGTAAATCAATGAATATTTACAAAGATAAAACGCATCAAAACTCGGGAGTGAGGGCTCGTGACGTCAGAATTCAATAAAAATATAACTAGGCGTGACGTATTGAGAATTTTAAAAGAATCATATCTTCGTCAATTTTGGTTTATGAAACAAAAGACAAAATACGGGTCAAATATTTTTTTATAATCTAACTGACGATTAATTATTACTTTCTTGTCGTCACCCTATTGGAAATGTAGTAGTTAGTACTTCCCTACAATACTTTCTGTTACTATTATACTTGAATGAACTATTAATTTTAAACAAAAGAAAGTAGTTTTTTTGTTAATCACTGAGCGGAAAAGCTTTTGTCGAATGAAAACGACCATTCTGCTTCTATCTTATTAATATTATCTATTTCGACTATGTAACTGTATTTTATTATCTATTCAACCAGGTTCATTCATCCGTTGAAAGGTTGAATAAAATATTACAGACATGTATTTTTACGAACACACTAAAAAGGCAACTTGATAGGTATTTTAATAATATCAATATTAAATAAAGATATATCTTAATACTGAGGGATCTGACTAAAAGGTTCAGTTTGATTATTATTAAAAAAAAATACACGTTGGATAAAACTAAGAGCTCCCGTACCCATCCAAGCAAAAATGGACTTAATGTGCACAGAAACTGAAACGCTTTTCTAAATGAATGATTCCTTTCAGATATTTTATTTTTACTAGAACGGAGTCTTATTGGAATTGATTTATTTTCGGACAAAGTTCTTTGAGAAATAAATTGGACGTAGTTCTGTCACAATGAGCCAACCCACAATCTCTTGTCAGTTAAAAACTTCAATCTAGTCTAATATTCATTTTAAATTCATTTATGGAAAAAATGTATTGGTTTTACGAAAATTTAGTACCTACGAGTAATATCTCTAACAATTGGCCGTCGGCACTAGTAGCAGGTATACATGCATTTACAGTACATAATAAAACTACTTGAAGCCACACATTTTGTTACTGAAAAAATAACTATGGCCCTGGGATCTTGGACTATATATTATAGCCTTTTCCCAACTACATAATATGTTGGGGTCGGCTTCCAGTCGCACCGGATGCAGTTAAATTAGAGTATTTTACATGGAGTCACCTATCCTACCCCCATAACCCAGTTAGTACTGGGCGATACGATATCCTCTTTAGGATAACTGTTACTGACTGACTGTAACGACTGTCAAAGATCCATCAACGGATCAATTTAGGCATAGGCAGGCGTGGCTTAACCTCATAATTGACCCAAGTGGTTATTATTTAGCTACTAGCTCTTCAGAGGAGCTAGCCAGTAAAATCAATCTCGAAACCTATGCTTAGAACAGATTTACACTCACTTCGAAAAAAGGAAGAAATATTGATGTGGGTTGGCACTTTTTGGCAGAACTACGCTCAACATTCAACGTTGGCCGCCATTACAGAAGTTGATATAATCTTGAGAAATATCTGTGGATATCCATTGTTAAGTATTAAGTTTAGCCCTCATAATGGGTCCGGGACTTTGTGTCTTATTTCAAAGTTACAATTTACGGAGCTGAAGTTTTTGACACTTGCGTAATATTCAAGTTTGTTGAACCTTTGTCGCAGGTCAAGTTTTGTAAAGGAGATTTGTGAGGAGATGAAGCTGTTAGATTGTAAGACTTTTATATTTATTTGAAAATTAATGATCTTACCTCAAGTGAGGGACTTGGCTATGACGTTTAAATACTTAAACCGCGATATATAGAAACATCAATGGAATTAATGTTTTTTTTCCTGGTCACAACAACAGCCCAAGTGCGTGAGGAAGGGTGAAACGCATGTGACTAAAAGAGTGATTTGCATGAATTTTCATGAATGGAGAGGCAGAGGAAGGCCAAAGAAAAGATGGATGGATTGTGGGCGAAATGATATGAACGAAAAAGGAGTAAATTACGCGGTAACGTCTGATAGGAGAGAACGGAAAAGGAAAACGTATAACGTTGACTCCAAATAGAATGAAACAAGGGCGGGAAGATAATGATGAACAACAGCCTAAATGCAATGTTATAACTTAATATAATGTTTTTTATAATGTTATAACTTAACGTAAAAACTGCATGGTTCAAATGCTGTGTAAGCTAAATACGAAAACAAATCATAAATTTTCAAAATCACGTTAAAAGTTGCAATAGTTTTAAATAAAATACCACTACATATACAAATAGTAAGTCTATCAAGAACTGTACAAAATGGGATATTTGGGCTATTGCCACCTCGCAGTAGCCGAACCAATTTAGCTACTGGAGCTGGGGTGACCAGGCCGGATTTTATTAATAGGGACGCCATTGAAAATATGGTTTATTTATGGTAAAAATAAAAATGGTCGTGTATTTTTGGATTCTGAAGCTCTAAAAATGCATTGAAAGGGTTATTTCCTCCTGTTTTGGCCCGGAACTGTTTACTAATATGATAATGGTGATTTTAACTTATCTACTCTCAGGTAAGCTTGTTGATAAGAGCAAGTGATCATACCATGAAAACCGATTACTATACAACTTTTCAGTCGCCAGTGCTTCAAGACTTCCTCTTAGATACTATTTCTTATTCCTTGCATTTGCATTATACACTTACATAAGTTATTTTTCCACCAAAAATCGATATTTCAACGTCAAAACAAGAAAGTTTCAAAATCGGGATAGTCCAATAAAACAGTAGATGTCTGGTCAATCTATTCGAATCGCAATCTGCAGTAGTGCTGACGAAATTGCATTTCACTTGAAATTGATGGCGAGTCCAATTAATTGCATTCCCGTATTATCAATATTTAATATCGGGAATGTTAGGTTATTTTAGTGATTGAATCTGTACAAGACTTATCAGTAATTGGTTCGTTTGGTACACTCAGGTGTAACAACATTGATGAACATTTTAATCGTTAAAATTGGTTTGATTACTTTCTGTAAATCGGTACTTGATTGTTTGTCGTTTCAAATTTTCTTTGAAATAAAAAATAGTTACAAAGGTAGGGTATGTTTTTTTTTGCACTTCAATATTATCAAGCCCCTGGGACTGTATTAAGAATTTAAGAGAACTTCATTTTGGTGGTTTAAACCTAAAACTTAACATAATCTACAGCAATAACATGATAATACTTTTTTTAGGGTATGAAGAACAGTGTGTAATTTTTTTTTAGGGTGTTTTATCTGATGGGCTACTGCCACAGTTGTAGTCACGTTTTTCTGTATACGGCCGCGAATAACTTCAAACGCGTGATTAAGAAACGTGATGTTAGTTCTTTATTTGTGTCATAGACGGCGCTGTTGTAGTAATTTTCTTCCTATGTTGCTTAGTACTTTTTGTAGTACCGCTACGTTTTTTCACATTTTTCCATTACGTTTCTATCTCTGTTAGGACGGTTGCAGTAACTACGTAGTTAGATATGGTTTAATCCAAATAAAATCATAACATTCAGATTGCGCAAATCTGATTACTAACCGGCTCTATTATGAAAAGCACGTACTATCCGAAATTTCTTGGAAAAAATGTGATTCAATCTGTTGTGGGATTCATTTGGATGGCCGGGACGTCCGACGCTAACTGAGAATATTATGTACTATGTATGTTAAAATGGAGATTAGAGGAATACTTTTGGACGTTGGACTTGGACGTGAAGAGTTTTCTGTGTGAATTAGGTTCATATTTATTGGTTTTTTCTATTAATGTTTAATAGGGATGATTCCGGAATTTAAAAAAAAACATAGTTCTGTTTAGTCCGTCAGTTAGATTATCTATATATAATAGAAGATAAAGACCTTATTCCAAATCATCAATTTGGCTTCAGGGAAAACATTCAACAATAGATCAGGTACATAGAATAACTAACATCATTGAAAAAACGCTTGAAAACAAGGAAGTCTGCGCCACCGTGTTTTTAGATGTTGCGCAAGCATTTGACAAAGTTTGGCATAAGGGTCTAAATATTCAAGCTCAGACGCATGCTACCAGAATTCGCAGATATCCTAGAGTCATACATTACTAACAGAATGTTTAGAATACGGCAGGAGGACGCATATTCCGAGCTAAAAGCTATAAAAGCTGGTGTACCTCAAGGAAGTGTGCTAGGCCCAATTTTGTACTTGTTATACACATGTGACATCCCAGAACTGGAAAACAACACCATTGCAACCTTTGCAGATGATACTGCAATTATGGCTACCGGATCAAGCCACAGAGAAGCAGTAGAAAAAGTTCAACTAGCTGTGAACAAAGTTTATGACTGGACACAAAAATGTAAGATCAAACTGAATGATTCAAAATCAATTCACATTGACTTTACAAACAAACACTTGGACTATCACCCAATCTACATAAATGGTTCGCAAGTACCTTATGCTAATACAGCCAAATACCTTGGCATTACTCTCGACGCCAAGTTGCGTTGGTAAGCTCATGTCAAAAAGAAAAGACAGGAACTCGATATACGATATAAAAGTATGTATTGGTTACTCGGAAAGAAATCTTGTCTATCGATACATAATAAAATAACCCTATACAAGCATATTCTGATGCCAATCTGGACGTATGGCATCCAACTTTGGGGCTGTACTAAACAAAGCAACGTCAAAATAATCCAGCAATTCCAAAATAAAGTACTTAGGGATGCTGTCAATGCACCCTGGTACATAAGAAATAACGACCTTCATCGTGACCTTAAAATGGAATTCGTCACCACCATTATCCAAAAATTTGCTGAAGCCCACGAACACAGACTCCATCGACACGTGAATGTTGAGGCAATCCAGCTGCTAGACAACACAGACTTAGTGCGTAGGCTAAAAAGGACTAAACATTTTGAATTAGTGTAGTGTACAAAGTGAATGAGTAATAGTAACAATGTTGTGCTATACATAATAACACATGAACATAGTGTTTTATAAATTATATTAGACTCTAAGAAAGTGCTACGGACTTGTGTAAAAGTGCAAATGACCACTATTCTTAGTTTTAACATATTCTATCACGTAACATATAAGTTAGAGTTAAATTACTTATTGGTCTTTTAGGCTAGATCGTAATTAATTATTAAGAATTTTGTTCTTAGTAATAAAGCACAAAAAAAAAGTTAGATTATCTAAAAATATCGGAAAAGTACTTGTTTTGTATTTTATCAAATTAACAAAAATTGTCAAGATAAAACGCGTCAAAGATCATGAGTCCGACTTGTGACGTCATTTTCCGGTATTTTTTTCTCAAATGTGACGTCACTCGTAGTTTTCGACGCACTGTATCTTCATTAATTGTTTTCATGAAAAAAAAAAACAAAAGTGTCAAATATTTTTTTGGAAATCTTTCTGACGCACTAATTTTATATTATTGTCAGCTGCCCTATAAATTGCGGTGTTTTATGACAGTCTAACCAATAAGAAGCCTGAAACTTATTCCATTTATTTATTTCTAGTAATCTAGGCTACCTATGGAATGTTGCGGAGATCCGCTGGATGCCAGTACCACGGAACCTTCCGGCTGAAATTATGATTTTCATGATGAACCTAATCTAACCAGTCAGGAACGGCCCAACGGGGTAAACAACAGTAGAAATGCAAACAACATTACGTAATTTCGACGCGTTTCCGAACACCTGCAAGTATCAAAGGACCTATGTTTAAACACACAACTTCAATGCAAAAAGAAAATAAGAAAGAGAAATTAGAAACAGTGCCTTTCATTTTAAAAGTAAGAAAAATACTTTTCAATAACAACCTTTTATATACCTACCTGAAGCCTGAAAAAGCAACCTTTGTAGTAACACAAAAGCTTGGACCTACGGGTGCTCACTTGCTCAGGTATAAAAGAAAATAGCAATTTATTGTTAATTCTATAACAATGCACGAAAACCCCTTTTGAAATGGACATTCATGTTAAATGTTATTTTAATTTTGTAATTAAGCTGGCTGTAAGTACTGGCAATATCTTCAGTGTTGTACTACGAGTATTGATAAAACTTAATGGGATGAAGTGAGCATTCAAAACTTACAGCTGCTTCCTTGCAGTTTTTTTAAAACCTGATTGGGTTTCGTCATCAATATTTTATTTATCTGCCGAGCCTTTTCCCAACTATGTTGAAGTCGGCTTCCAGTCTAACCGGATGCAGCTGAATACCAGTATTTTACATGGAGTGACTACCTATCAGACCTCCACAACACAGCTAGTGCCGGGTAATACGATACCGGTAAGAATAGTTGTCAGACTTCTTGGGCCACTGACTACCTAACAACTGTCAAAAATCTACAAATGACAGCCGGGACCAACGACTTAGCGTTCCGAGATACGAAGGAAGCTGGGTATGTAATGAGTGGTCACCCATCCACAGACCCACCTAGGCAAGCACGGCTTAACCTGAATATCGACCGGAGCCGCTGTTTTTATTTAGCCACGAGCTCCTCAAAATATGTTGATGTAATTAATCATTATTTAGGTATATTGTTTAGTGTATCATTCACGTTTTAAATTGAATTAAATGACAATTTACGAAATGTCCATACTTTCGTATTTTGACCGCCTTGTACAAAAAAGCGTTTCTATTTTTGACACTTCTGCAAGCTTTTTATGCGAGATTGATATTTATTTTATCCGCAGCACTCAACCTTCAATCACACTAAATAGGTAGCACAAATAAAATGCCGCTTAGGCTGTGTCCTCAGTAGCCTTATTCATCCGTAACTGGAATGCATGTAGAGCCTTCCCGAATCGCTCGCAGCTGTCCGATCCGAATCCGATATCCGAGTAGGTACTCTCGATATCGAGATTCCGTACCGGATCGCGCCGGGACACATTTTTGTGTGTCCGACCGATATTTGAAGAGTCTCGCTCTATATTTGGCCATGTGATTTGTATGTTGACGCTGTTTTGTAGGGTTATCAATAAAAGTACTCGTACATTAGGCAAACATAAATGTACTGAACAGCAGATTTTTTTTCCCGATTTTTTTTTTCCATAGTAAAAGTTGTTTGTAAGCATGAGCATAATCACATGTTTATGTATCGTACACTAGTTGCCAGTCACCCTATACATATATTATTATGAAAATAAGAAGCGATGTGCAGTTTTTAGGGTTCCGTAGCCAAATGGCAAAAAACGGAACCCTTATAGTTTCGCCATGTCTGTCTGTCTGTCTGTCCGCGGATAATCTCAGTGACCGTTAGCACCAGAAAGCTGAAATTTGGTACCAATATGTATATCAATCATGCCGACAAAGTGCAAAAATAAAAATTTAAAAAAACATTTTTATTAGGGTACCTCCCCCAGACGTAAAGTGGGGAGCGATTTTTTTTTTAATTTTGACCCTGACGTGTGATATATTGTTGGATAGGTATTTAAAAATTAATAGGGGTTTTCTAAAATCATTTTTTGATAATATTAATATTTTAGGAAATAATCGCTCCGAAAGTCAAAAACAATGTGTCCCCCCCCCTCTAACTTTTGAACCATAAGTTTAAAAAATATGAAAAAAATCATAGAAGTAGACCTTTATATGAACTTTCTAGGAAAATTATTTTCAACTTGATGAGTTGAATAGTTTTTGAGTTATATAGCACTTTTTCAAAAAAACGCAAATGATAACTTTGTTTTTCATACAAATACTATGAAAAACAAAGTTATTTTTGCTGACGAAAAATGTTGGTATTTTTAATGGTCTGGGAAGCTACGGAACCCTACAGTGAGCGTGGCCCGACACGCTCTTGGCCGGTTTTTTTTTCAGTCATCGGGTCGGCTGACTTTCGATTTATATTTATTTTGTTGAAAAACAAAGCTCGGAATAGATCGGAAAAACTCGTTTGGGCGTCGCTGAATAGGCTAGTTTTCACCATCAATAAATTGTCAGTTAGAGTATTGGAAAACAATGGACACGTATTTTTTGCTTGTGTTAATGAATGAATACCGACAAACATAAAACGCATCAAAACTGGGCGTGAAGTATTGCGAATTTTAAAAACGTCATGTCTTCGTCAATTTTGGTTTACTTAACAAAAGAAAAAATACAGGTCAAATATTTTTTGTGAAATCTAGAAAGGGTGTAAAATACCTCTTCACGAAGCCGAAAGGCACTTGTTTTCCCTATCATTGCGATATTTTTTTTGTTCTACACCATACCTGGGAACCTTCTAGTTACGGAGATATGGGGGGTCAAAGTTACAAGTTTTTGACAAGTTTTTTTTTTGTAAGATTTTAACTTTTAACACCTCCACGACCCCCGTACTATTCAATCCATCCATCACCACAATGTTTTAAGTGCGTTACATTGAGTTCTACCACAAAACATGATTTATAACCTCAAAAAAAAAGTTGTTTCCCAGCAATATTTTTTGCGTAAAGTTACTTAGTTTGATGTACAGAATGCCTGGTTAACAGCTTCGTGATGAGGTGGCTTACATCCTGTATATCTGCTAAAGGTTGTGCCCCGCGCACGTTAAGTGGTGCCATGCTGTAGCGGATCGGCTACGAGTGCTACGAAGCGTTAGGTGACGGTCATGCAAGTTCCATGATTTTTGTTTATCCAAAAAGTGCTCAACGCGCCTAGAAGTTTTCACTTTAAACATCCCAAAATACACTGCTCGACTTGGGAATTGAATCCAAGATTGCTTGCGACCACTAGAGCGAATAAGCAGTCAAGCGGCTTTATTTTTGAATGTATTATGTTGACATTTTATCATCCCTGCTGTGTCAAAGAATGCCAAACCGAACACACGCGTAGCACCCCTGACTGAAATAAAACTCTTCCCAAGATTTTTTAGTTCGAATTCTTTACTTTTACGCGAACATGAACAAGTTAGAGGAAAAACTATTAAGTATATAAAAGGCTTGTTTATTTATGTTTTCCTATATTTTTCCTCGTCATATCAAAGAAAAGCGAGCGAAAGATTTTCCTCAAAGGAATTAGTAGCGTTTAAGTGATAGAGAGTAATGGCTGCTAAAACGAGGTTAACGTGAACTTAATATTTTGTTGTTTGGTAAACGAAGACTGAGAATTAAAATTCGTAACAAAATTAAAGGAAAATATAAGGTCCCATTGAAAGAAAGCTCCTGGCGCAGCATGTGATGATAAAAGTTTTGAGTATGACTTTGGATGAGTATTTGAGTAGAGGAAGACCAAAGAAACGAAGGATGGACTGTGTTAAATTCGCATGCTCCGCCGGCCCCTTAAGAAAGATATGGCAAGAAAAGAAGCGTCTGATAAGATGATGACAAATAGAGGAGTATGGAAGAAGAAGACACATGCTGCGCCGACCACTAATAAATTGGGATAAGGGCAAGAGAATGATGATGCTGAAATAGATGGACAAATGTTAACACAGCGTATAGTACTCGTACGTTTAACCAATGATATCCAAGCAAAAAAAAACACCGGTTAAAGTGACTTTATTTTGACCTAAAATAATAATTTACCAGCATTTTAGAATAAACACATTCAATATGGGCGCGTTCTTGTAAGTAGGTACCTACCTATAATTCTGTATTTAACAAAGTAACAGACTTTCAACTATCATCAAGAAGTTAGAATGTAACGGTAAAATATAGAAACGCTACATTGTATTATCTCGTCGGTGCAATGGTCGCGAGCGTCATGAGTCCGATTCCCAGATCGAGAAAAGAGATATTGGGTTGTTCCTATCAGTAATTTCTAAGCAATAGCTACGGAGTCCAAGATTTATTAACGGCTGATGGCAATTTATCATGGCACGTAAACACGAAAACAGTAACAAAAGGTTTTCCAAAACGGCAGTCTTAATAGCAAATTCTTACCCAAATCAAATCTCTATTACACCTGTCAATATTAATAAACCTGAGACATATCCACAGAAATATAAAAAAACAGGACATATCTTATTAGAATTGACGGCAGGAATCTTCCGATTGTATCCCTATCGAACATAGGTTAAGTTGACGACATTCAATTATTAGGAAATTGACGATAATATGATTTATTTGACTGTTTTCTGTTGATAAATAATTTGTTTGATGTTGTATTGAAAAGTTATCCGTTGCCTCTGATAAACTTTTACTGTCCCTACTGGTAGTCTGAAGACCCCAACTTTTTTCTCATTGGATCAAGCCCGCGACACTATTCCCGAACTACTGTATCTCCTGAATGCCAGAATCAAAAGAGGCAACCATTGAAAAGCGCCGAGACAATGAAGGTCGACGAAGTCCCAGATAATGAATTGAACAGTCTTGGATCGAGCAACGAAATTAATCAGAAAGTACAGCGGAGGAGTAGGAAAATACCGTAATTCACACTGAACACCTCAACTCTGATAAACAGTCTGCCAAAGGGTATCTATCATATTACCCAGACCATAGCTGGAATGTGGAAATCAGACACCATTTAGATCTACTACGAAGAAGATCAATGAGTATCAGGTACCAAAATACCTACGTCGTTACAAACTATACTCATCATTCTCTTGACCTTATCCTAATTCATTTAAGGTCGGCGCAGCATGGTCTTCTTGTTCCATACGTCTCTATTACTCGTCATCTCATCAGACACCGCCTTTCTCGCTAATATATCATCCTTCACACAGACCACAAAACTTTCCTCACGACATTTTTCTCATTCGTCCGCATCACTTACGACGACGACCGATTACGTAGTTACAAATCCACTCACCATTTAATCAGAACTATTTCAAACCATTAAACATAATGTCATGTCTACACCTGCTATCTCTCCCACATCTTCATCGTCGGCGTATCGCCACAGCTGCGGAAAAGTTGTCTGATAACGATCCATGTAATTAGACCGCGTTCATTAGTAGTCGCTCGTCAACTGGTCTTTGGGAACAACTGCCGTTCTTTAGCAGGAACTTGTGTTATTTTGTCACGTTCCCGTTTAATTCTTATTTTATTCAGAAAACCGTCAAGTAATTACATATTTGGAGGGTAAGGTAGAAGTCTTCTGTTGTATTTTTTTTTAAATTTGATTGAATTAGAATTTATATCTTAATAAATTTATATCAAAATGTATTTCACTGAAGTACCAGTTTACGTAGGCCTTTCATTTCGATCTAATAGGTATAGTTTCCAAAGAATAACGAAAAAAGTTTATGCGTTTTATCCATTAAGTAAATGTATTTACCATTAAGACATACTACGCCACAATTTTTTCTGTCTTCGTCAAAACGATTTAATATAATATTGTCAAAGTTTGACCGTTTGTTGGTTTTGCTTGTCACATACGTAAAAACTGGCGACAATGCCTACATGAACAACAGAAAAAAACTATTTGACAAAGAGAAGCCCTCCATTTGCAACATTCCACTAAAAGTTTATGCAGAGCCGTTCACAAAAAATGACGCAACCTATTTCAATACACCAAAAATACACGCCTACAAAATCACGTATCCAATATGGAAAAACAGCATAAAATCCGTCAGCTTCCCCCCGGGGGCTACAAGAAACAATATAGGAAGGTAATCGAAAACGTAACTCCCTGCGTACGCTGTAAAACGGTAGAAGCCATAAAATTTGTATCGACTGACGTCATTGTGTTCACTACACGCCATCGTAAGCCATAATGCGGTAACTGAACAAATGTATGTTTTGAGAAAACATGGATATGCGAGGATTTTCTCTTCTTTGATGGATAGAATAAGAAATGAGTACAGAAGTGAAAGTGGCTTCGGTAACTGAAAAAAAGTCTAAGTCAAAACATTTATTGCGAACTAAGTGTGTGTTTGTGTGTAGTGTAGTGTGTCTGTATGTGGTTGTCATGATAATGGGATGTCATGCTAAGGAATGAGAAAACAGTCGTAAGGAAAGAATGAAATATGCATGTTGATAGACAATAGAGTATCGAAAGATTAAATAAACGGTGGATGAACGGCGTCAAAGACAATAATAATATGGCGTTGACTACCGAGATGACGAGTTTAAGAGAAGTATGGAAAGAGACATCTGGCTTCGACCTTGAATAACTCGGGATAAACACAGGAGAATGATGAGTCTTCTCTTTTAGTACACAAATTTAATTATTCTGACTTAGCATTTTTAACTTGCACATCTTGCTACATTTTTCTCACATGTCCTTGGCGTTTCTTGCCGTTCTTGTCCATAGAGATCTACGCTAGGGAATGGGCAACTACAGTACTTTCACAGTGTTTTTTATGTCTTGTGACTGGGACTGTAGCTATATTTAATGTTAATCTTTGTTTTGATTCTGTTGTTTTTTCAAAAGTGCCTTTAACTGGCCTAGTTAAAATGAATGCTTTGATTTTTGTTTTGATCGAAAAAAAAAACAGAATTGTCAATATTTCTGGGATGTCCCTTTTTACTCGCGAGGGTAGTTTACTTGTTCACTATTGCTACAAATTTGTTGACACGATGCTGTGAAGGGATCGATCGAACGCTATTTGTCGAAGAGTTTGCGCGAGTTCTGATTGAGTGATTGGTTGGCATCGGTTTCAGCGCAGTGATTATAGTGAGAGATACCTGTATTTAAGCGACCGTTTGGACTGAAATTAAAATTACTTACTCAAGGTGAGCTACAGAGCCTGTGTTAAACGATTTTTTTCACTGTAACTAACTTGTTCAAATTCTCTTAACGATGTTCACGATATAATGTGAACTATTTAGAAATCTTTATCTTTGGTTTTGTTTTGCTTTTATTGTCTATTTTTTTTTGTTTTTTGCTTACTTCAGTGATTATAATTTTTCTTTACCGAATGGCTGTGTTTTTCTGCTATAATATTAAGAAATCCAACCTGCAGCCTAAGCAGTCGGTAAGATGATGAATTATGTTAATATTCAGACTTGGAAGCACGCGCAAAAAGATTACGCACTGTGTTCTATGTGCGTTCTTATTGGAAGACGTTGGTCATGAGACAAGCCCCACTTGTGAGAGATGCGGAAAGTACGTCCATTTCCCATGCTCACGACTTATGGTAGTGGGATTTAAGTCAGACTCGGCATTTAATGCATCAAGTGAAGATTTCCACACAGAACACAGATTCAAAGAGCTTGTGACGTAGTGAAAGAGCTTGTGTCGTAGTGAAAGAGCTTGTGTCGTAGTGAAAGAGCTTGTGTCGTAGTGAAAGACTCATAAAAGAACATAAATCCGAAGGGTTGGGAAGATAGACACTAATAAAAAACCCACAATTCACCAGATAAGTTTATGTCCCATACAATAAAAGAATACATTATTAAAACCATCATTCGTAATGGAAAGTACCTTGGAGAGCAGAATTTGAACATAATAGGCATACCTGCCTACTTACCAACGTCATACCTGAACGAAATCCTCAGACAATTATGTATCAACATCATCTGCCTAGCCTTTTCCCAACTATGTTAGGGTCGGCTTCCAGTCTAACTGGATGCAGCTGAATATCAGTATTTTACATGGAGCGACTGCCTATCTGACCTCCACAACCCAGTTAATACTGGGAAATACGATACCCTTTGGTAAGACTGGTTGTCAGACTTTTTGGGCCACTGACTACATGTAACGACTGTCAAAGATCTACAAATGACCAAGATTCGCGAGGACATCCTGGGAACGCAAAGATCACTTGCAGATGTCCTGAGGAGACCGGGAAGTTTAATCTGCTTCTGGAGGGAGGTGGGCTGGTTGGAGTAATCGGCCACCATGGCTCACGCACAATGGTCCACTTCAAGGACTAAGTGCGGAAACCTAAACCCCCATGATGATGATGATGATGAATGATCTACAAATGACAGCCGGGACCAACGGCTTAACGTGTTTTTCGAGGCACGGAGGAAATTCGGTATGTAGTAAATGATCACCCATCTACAGACCAACCTAGGCCAGCAAAGCTTAACCTAAACATCGACCCGAGCGGCTATGATTATTTGGCCACGATCTCCTCCGTCAGTGAAATACTCAGGTTTGTCAATTAAACTATGCAATAATAAAAAAAAAAACGTAATTTGTAAGGAGGAGGACTTTTGAGAGGGTAACTTGAAGAAAACAGGCCCACTTAAGTAGGTACCTACCAACTTGATACTGGATAATATAAGTAATACATGCCTCCGAGCCACCGTTCTCTCGTGCTTATATCGAATGGTCTGTCGAAACACGTCCAAAGTCAGAACAACTCTCCTGGTATATTTCTGGTCACGTCTTCAATATTTGTTTTTGTCAATATCCCAATAAATGTGCGTGTGAGGTTCTGGCCCAGATTGGAATACTTATGGTCCTAAGAATAGCAGGCTAGCTAGGGTTTCTTTCTTTTTATTATGTACGAGCTGGTGCCCGCAGCTTTGTTCGCGTACAAATTATATACTAAAAACTTCCTTGAGAACCACTCTATTCATTGGTGAAAACAGCATGAAGATCGGTGTAGTAGTTTGTGAAGTTATTACGAACATACAGACAGACGGACATACAGACGCGGCGGAGGACTTTGTTGTATAATATGTTGTGAAGTACTTTCCTAGATTCATTTCCTTCTATTTTATCAGTAACACTAGCATTTGCAATTATTTGCATTTTGATAATTTATGGAACAATGTTCATTGCAATTTGCAATAAAAGAGTGTAAGTAAAGTCTTAACGAAGCCGAGAGGCACGTGCTCTCCTACATTGCGATCATTTGTTTTGTTCTAGACCAGGCCTGGGAACTGGCTACGGAGATATTGGGAGTCAAACTTAAACTATTTTACAAGTTTTTTTTTTCAGTTTCAGTTTTCAGATACAAGTTTTCAAACAATTCATCAGCACAATGTTTTGAGAGAGTTACATTGAGTTTTACCGTAAAATGTTATATTTCACCCCAAATAATACATTGTTTACTAGCAATAGTTTGTGCGTCAAGTCAATACCAATATTTTACATGTAGTGACTGCCTGTCTGACCTCCACAACCCAGTTAGTTTACATTTTGTAGTCTGTAAGAAGGCAATACTGCATTTTGGGTCAATGTCAAGCTTTCTCACAGTTAGATTTTATTCAATTCTGAATAAGTAGAAATAAATAAATCACCAAATTCTATATGATTGAGTTTAGACAGCTACCAAGAAACATATTTTCCCCAAGATGACCCGGAACGTATCGAAAACCGGTTAGTTTGACTCCTACCACCTATTTGCGGCTGTCAAATTGGTTAACGTAGTGTGTGTGCTCCCGGCTACCGGCTGGCCCGCTACCCAATTACTATCAAACATGGCTTCCAAGTGCTGAAGGGAGTTTATTTTCGAAGAAAATTCGATCAGAAGCTCTCGGCTATTTTATTGGGGACCTCGCAATTTTTTAAGGGTATTTTGGAAGTCCGTTCACTGAAGGCATCTTCAGCACGACTTTGGTAGGTTCTATCTAGGAAACGTGATACTTTATAACATTTTATCTCATACAAAACTTGTTAGTATTGATACCAGTTATCGATTGATGTAGGTTGCATGCCTAGCTGCAACTTTGAAAAAATACAAAAAATACGGAGGTTTGGCCGGCCAGGCTTCATACAAAAATCTTCCAAGCCGTTTGCCTGATAAAATTCCGGAACAACATTTCTTTTTTCATGTTCCTAACCTAACCTGCGACCGGGTTAGGATTTCCAGTCAGGTTCGGAATAAACCGTTTTGTGTGCACTGCACTTAAGACACGTCCACTGCTGGTCATAGGCCTCCCCCAAGTGTCGCTTCATTGATCGGTCCCGTGCGACTCGCATCCAACGGATTCCCACTTCCCGCAACCTTTACCAGGTCATCGATCCACCTAGTGGGGGGTCTTCCAACTCATCGTCTTCCGGTTCGCGGTCGCTACTCCAGAACTTTTCGGCCCCATCGGCCATCCGTTCTGCGAGCAATGTGCCCTGCCCACTGCCACTTAAGTTTGGCAATTCTCCGGGCTACGTCGGTGACCTTGTTTTGTAGGTGGTTTTGTTAGATTTATACATTACTAGCGGACGTCCCGCGGTTTCACCCGCATAGTTCCCGTTCCCGTGGGAGTACGGGGATAAAATATATCCTATGTTACTCGTGGATAATGTAGCTTTCGAATGGTGAAAGAATTTTTAAAAACGGTCCAGTAGTTTTTAAGCCTATTCATTACAACCAAACAAACAAACAAACAAAGTTTTCCTCTTTATAATATTAGTGTAGAAAATGGATTTATTTTGAGCCTGAAATTAAAAGCTCAAGCAAGCAAGTCTTATTCAAACTCAAGTATACAAGGTGTAAAAGAACCTTTCACAAGACTGTCAACAAAGCATCTGAACAAGAAACGAAATAACTGCGCAAAAAATATTGCTACGACTTTTTTTTGAATGAAAAATTACGGTTTGTTTGACGTAGGTAGCCATAGCGTAGCACTCAAAGTAAGGCACTCAAAACATTCGACTGATAGATGTATTGAACAGATCAGGGGACTTCGAGACATTTTAAATAAAGCTACCACATGAAACTTATATTTATAAAGAAACTTGTGTAAAAGTTGCAACATTGACCTCCAATATCTACGTAACTAGAATGTTCCCAGGTACTGTCCAGACAACAACAGCAATCATAATGACGGGGACAAAAACTGCCTTTCAAATTCATGAAGAGTCTTTTTTTCACCCCATTTAGGTAGCCAACACCACCTGTATTATTTTGCAAGATAAGATACTGCTGTTTACAGCCAGACACAAGTAAAAAGCGTATGCTGGTATCAGAATAACTGTGGCTAAACTCCAAGAATTCACCTTCACATAAATATATACCAACCACTGATTCTGCGGTAAAATAATAGGTACCTGCTCAAGATAAAGAAATGTCACGACCAATACCAGTAAGCAATTCTCAAAATGAAATCCAACTATCTATCTTTCCTATCATAGATGCAAATAAACCATTGCATCGAAGCATCGAACAAACTTCCCGAATTGGAACAAATTCGTGCTCCGACACGGGAACACGGCGACACGGCGACACGACTTTCATCCCTCTAACGCGAAGCTATCGATTCAACTGCTGGATTTTATGTTCCACTAGATTTGCACGCTTCACAGAACACCTTGTACGCGGGGAAGCCTTAGATTGGCAGCCAAAGTCGGTGGGAAATATTCGCTCGTTTGGGATTTTGGATTATCTGGTCAGTTGTGACTGGTCATCTCTTAGTTGCCATGGCTTATTTGAATGAATTATTAATGTTTTATTACACAAAAATAGAAAAAGTTCACAATAAAATAAATATTGGGGGTTCCTATACTTAGAACTGAAACTTGTTTTTTTTTTTCATCAAACCCATACGGGGGTATTTATGGATAGGTCTTTAAAATCGATATTGAGGTTCCTAGTATATTTTTTTTCTAAACTGAATAGTTTGCGCGAGAGACACTTCCAAAGTGGTAAAATGTGTGCCGCCCCCCCCCCCCCCCCCCCTAACTTCTAAAATAAGAGAATGATAAATTAACCATTTCATTTTTATTTTTTGTGTGTTTTGTCCTGTCGGGCTAGTACCTAACAGCTTTTTCTTACTTTCTTTCTTTCTTTCTAACATAAACACATAAACTGATAATTGGCCCCTTACACCTTCCGGGCCTCGAAAAGCTTAGCATATTCAAGTAGATTTTTTTTTTTTTTTTTTTATTAATATTCGTGCGCAACCAAACTGTGAACAGGTACATTGAGATTATATACAGACTAGCACATAAGCCTGCTGCAACCTAAGCTGAATAATCCAGGTGTAATGTTTGTACATATGAACTGAAATTAGTTTGGAATAACTATGCAAGGTGTTCCCTTGCAACCTGGTCAAATTCAAGGAGGTTTCTATACTTATGATTCTTAATCCAAATTGATAATAAAATGGGTAGGTTTTTTCTTATTTACGGAAATCAGTAGCAGTGAAACCACCCTTATTAAAACGCAGCCCGTTCGTAACTGGCCCTATAAACGCGCCTTAACACACATTATACTACGGCCAGACTTGTAGCCGAAGATTTGTGTTCGCGTTGTCGCGATAAAAGTTCGTGTTCGATCTATGACGAAGTGCTTGACCACACCAAAAAAAAAACTTCTCTACTGTCGCGATAATCTAGAACGTCGCGATAATTCATTTCGCGGAAAACATGGAAGAGGCGGTTGCGCTGCATCACATGGCGGCTAATATTTATTTCCTGCATCTTTCCTTATCCTCTCATTATTAAAATCTGTGATTAACAAGTTCAATCAAACACGTTCAAACCGCTCGGAGTATCGCAGTCAACTAGAGCGCGCGAAGAGTAGCCCAACGCACGAACTTTGTCGCGACAAAACCCATTGATGTGCGACAATTAACCGACAGCGGCGCAAAGAGCATTCGTATTCGCGAAGATGATTCGCGAAAGGAAGAATTCTTTTTTTTTTCATATTTCATTTTTTTACTTTCGTGTTATTCTGAAATACTGTCAAATTTAAGCAATTTGAAATCCCAGCTTTATTAATTGCTAGCGGACGTCACGCGGTTTCACCCGCGTAGTTTCCGTTCCCGTGGGGGTACGGGGACAAAATATAGCCTATGTTACTCAGGGTGAATGTAGCTTTCCAATGGAGAAAGGTTTTTTGAAATCGGCACAGTAGTTTTTGAGCTTATTCATTACAAATATACCCACACACATAAATACAAATCTTTCCTCTTTATAATATTAATAAAATAATAGTGTAGATGTAGAAGTGTAGATAGTGCATATTTGACCGGGTAGGTATCGTAATTTAAATTGATTATTTAATGTCGTTTGTGACAAGCTCTTGAATTTTGACTAGGATGCAAAAATACAGCTTGTATAGCATACTATACATATAATTGGCTCACCTAAAGTTCTTTACCCGAAATTGTTCTTCCTAATGATTTGTAATACGAATGATCACTCTTCCTAAAATTTTTCATCCTAAAGTTTCCATTCATACTATTTGTAGTGCTACCGGCGATGTTCATAACACTCATGTTTCCGAAAATTGTAATTAATAATATCATTAATGTAAATATATTTAAACTCCTACTGTTTTTTATCATAACGCTTTTATCTCTAAACATAATTACCATAATATTTTCACTCATGCTCAGAAAGAAACCTTTACCAAGTGTAATAAAAAATATATGTGGGTAGAAGATGATATTTATAGTTTTTTTTTGTTTTAGATTAAAGGTCGTTTCACTGATTTTTGTCTTAAATGAATGAAATTCAGGTCAGAATGGCGCCTTGGGGGCACTATGAAAAAACATACTTAGAAAAATTTCGCGACCAATTTCGAGGTAGCGCTCGCCGGCCGCTGCCGCGGCACCGCACAGTGGATCGTCCCCATACAAGAGGGCGGACATAGAATTAAAAATTGAAAAAGTATTTAATTGAAAAAAATTAAATATACAGTTGCATTACTCTATTAAGGAACTACAAAAAATGTTACTACAATTTTTTTATTTGACCAGTACTTTATGAGCAATTCGATGAAAACTGTTATTTTTCTATGGAAATGGTCACAAAAATGTCTGTAGCTCACGATTCCCTCCTTGTTTCAATTTGCGGTTTTCACTACTGTTATTTACCCATTTTATGCCACATTTTCTTCAAGGACACATGGTGCCCCCAGCGACCCCCTTCCGAGATATTTTGCTTTTAATAACTATACTTTTTATTGTATAACTGATGAAATGGAGGTACATTAAGTATATTCATTACTGAGAATAAGTCATCCCTAAGTAGTTCCTTAAATAACAGGTGCATTTGCGATTACTTTAATGACTTATGAACGCTTCTGTTGCCATACAACAAAAGCGTTAATGAGTCCTTAAGTAAAGATTACCAGTACTTGCTTAATCTAATTAGTTATTGTAATTACTATGTTAACAGCCCTTAATCTCTGCACTGTGATTGTCTAATGTCATCATTAGCTTAGTAATGACTGAGTCGCATTTACAATAACACATTGAAAAGATTAAATGCTATGAAATATATTTAGTTTAAAAGAAATAGAGTTTTATGATCAATAAGAAAATATGTAGTATAAATATATTTTTATTTATATAATATAACACTGTAAAAATAATTTAAAAATAAAACAACTATGTACCCTAAAACAAACTAAAAATTTAAACAACTACTAAGAACTAAATTATAATAGGAAATTAATTAATTAACACGACCATGTAGTTACTAACAATAATAGAAAAGAAAGAAAAAAAAACATTTATTGGCTGATGGGTGGCATAACACAAAACAAAAAAAGAACAGAATAAAAAAAAATACACAAAAACAAGAAATTAACAAAGAAACTGCTTGTTAATAATAATACTAGGTACTATAAGACTTAAACTATATTTTCTTCATCTTCATCAATAACGACATCATGATCATTATTATCGTCATCATCTTCTTCAACGTCACTACATGCAGCAAGTGTATCAGTTGAAACGTCAATGAACTCCAATTCACTCTGATCACGTATGAGTAAATCGTCTAGTTCTCCAAATGAAGACTTTTTGGCTTTATTTGTCATCTTCGGTCGTAAGCTGGTGAGAAGAGGATCGGAAGATAATAGCAGATTATGAAGAATGTCTTCATTAGTGGCGATGCTACTCTGCTTTCGTGTATGACATTCTCTAAATTTACGAAAATCCTTGTTTCTTGCTTCAGATGCTTCTTCAGACAAAAAACCTATAGGCACTACTGATAAGTGGTCCACTATCTGTGATCCATGAATCAGCAATTTGTGTAAACTTGCTGGCATGTTATACCATGGATATAATTCCACGAATAAATTTGCTGTTTCATCACAATATGATTTGAATTTTTGGACTTGAATTTTTTCGCCTGAGGAAATGCATTGCAAAATAACGGCGAGTCTTCTAATTAAATTAACGTCTAATTTAGTAATTTCCGCAGTCGTTTCAGGGTTTGCAAAAAACCTTCTTGCAGCATTTCCAGTGTTTGTATTGCCACTACCCTGCTTAACAACATCTAGAAGTAAGCCTGTACTTCTTCGGAAAGCTTCTTGAATGGCTTCTTTCTTATCTTTAACTTTTTTTTTATTTTCGTCACCTTTTGCTTGTCATGATTTTATGTCCATTCTGTAAGCAATGTGTAATAAACACTCCATAGACCGAATCCAAGCATGCAATGAACTGAATCCATGCTTGTATAAATCTGTATTCACGGGTTTAGCTCTCACTTCTTCCAAGTTATTCATTTCGCTTGGGCGAGCTTTGCACAAATCACACACTGCTGCCGATGTACCAGATATGATTGAATGTATCTTACCATCAATCATGGTTAGCCATAGATTGTGAGTAACAGTAGCATTGCCGCAATCAGTCGGGTTCCGTTCACGAATCTCGGTCTCAAATATTTCCATTTCAGCCTTAACATTCGCTTCCGTTTCTTTCATAAATGTAAATGAAATGGGGCGACAATATGTGGTTGACGATGGCCGATCATTCTGCCACACTATACTTCCACTAGAAGTCACTAACTTAAGCGGTACAAGACTTGCCATAAATACACTGGATAAGTCTTGTTCACTTGTTGTTGTCGTTTGATGGTAAATGCTTTGACTTGAAGCTCCATCAAAACCCCATTTACTGTGAAGCACAAGTTGTTCACCAGCATCAAAATTTGATTCAAGTGAATCGATCAACCTCCTAACTGTGAGATCAAGGACTTGGATCCGTATCTTTGCGGAAGTTTCAGTCACAGTTATGTCTTCTTTTGCCGGGTAGCATTTAAGCTTTTCTTTAACTAACATTTCGCATGACCTTCTTTTAAACTAAAGTCCCGAAGTGTGATGTAACGCCACTTGGATAACTGCAAGTAAACGTAAAGAGCAAGTGCTTTGTGAGTAGGAACTTCACGAAGCGAAGGATTCTGCTTAGTTTCCAGGGCATTTAAAACTGTTGAGACGTGTTCAGGATTTTCCAGCAAATTTTTCATTATTCTGGCCATATCATTTTTTCCGGCAGACTTAAGTATACTTTCAACAGTATGCAAAAGCTCATCCGGACGACTGCAACTAGCAACATTTTCATTAAAACGTCTTCTTTTCTGTCTAGTTGATAAATCTTCAAAGCGTTTGCGAGGAGATGTATATGTTGAAGTTATGCATCTGATTTTGATGGACTGACTACCTCTTCTGCGTCATTTTCATTTGCTTCTTCAGTGTCAACAACGTTTTCTTTAAAGCAATCTGGCCAAACGATATCGGAATTTAACCACTCTTCGTTCTTGTTAATGAACCTGTCGACTGTCCTTCTTGATTGCACCCATTTGGTGTAAACCCTATAGCAAAATCGTCGACACCAGTTCTTGAGATCCGTCACATCACTTTCACTTAACTGGACGTTAGTATTTGACTTCAATGTGTTAAACAAATGGTCATAATCACGAAGATCTTTATGATTACAAAGAGCAACGTAAAGATCTAGATAAGCAGAAAACCCACGGAAAGCCATAATGACAAAACTTGGTAGAAGTTATAATTACAACTGAATTACATTTGCTAAACACACTCAAATATATAGGGCAGCAAGTAGGCAACTAGCAATGAATTTGATAAGCAAATGATGACATTAGACAATCACAATGCAGAGATTAAGGGCTGTTAACATAGTAATTACAATATCTAATTAGATTTAGCAAGTACTGGTAATCTTTACTTAAGGATTCATTAACGCTTTTGTTGTATGGCAATAGAAGCGTTCATAAGTCATTAAAGTAATCGCAAATGCACCTGTTATTTAAGGAACTACTTAGGGATGACTTATTCTCAGTAATGAATATACTTAATGTACCTCCATTTCATCAGTTATACAATAAAAAGTATAGTTATTGAAAGCAAAATATCTCGGAAGGGGGTCGCTGGGGGCACCATGTGTCCTTGAAGAAAATGTGTCATAAAATGGGTAAATAACAGTAGTGAAAACCGCAAATCGAAACCAGGAGGGAATCGTGAGCTACAGACATTTTTGTGACCATTTCCATAGAAAAATATCAGTTTTCATCGAATTGCTCATAAAGTACTGGTCAAATAAATTTTTTGTAGTTCCTTAATAGAGTAATGCAACTGTATATTTCATTTTTTTCAATTAAATACTTTTTCAATTTTTAATTCTATGTCCGCCCTCTTGTATGGGGACGATCCACTGTGCACCGCTCACAGTTCTAACCTAACCTAACCTATGGATCCCTCCCACATCGTTTTTACGACAAACGGTTAGTCGGAGACAAAAACACCAAGACACTTTTCTTTTCTTTTTTTTTTTTTTTTTTTTTTGTTATGTGAAAATAAAGTTACGCAAAATTAATGTACTTATATAATACTGATTATTATGAATAAAAAGAAATCTAAACAAAAAACTTATATGACTTTGAATAATAGTGTAAAAGATGGATAGGTTGAGAAAATATAGGAAAACAAATAAAAGTATAATAGATGTGTATTGCTACTGACATTATGAAGTTGAATGCTTCGGAATTATGAACATTAGAGACAGAGTAGTTAGGAATTGTGATTGTTATGATGAAAAATGTTAGGAAGAACATTTTCGGATTTCCAATTATCGGAGTTGAAAATTTAGGTGAACTTTGGCACACCCAGCTACTTATATTATCATTGGTTACCTACTACAATGACATTATAGTCTGCTACGAAGACGAACTCATGGCGTAATAATAACGGCTGCATTGTTCGATCTGCAGGTTAAGCAGCGCTTGCCGAGGTTGGGCCGTGGATGGGTGGTCCGAGTTTCAAGAAAGAACTTTAAGTTGGACGTGGCTGTCATTTGTAAATCATTGACTGTCGGTTTAGGGAGTCAGTGGCCCGAAAGTCTGACAAAGGGTATCGTTTTATCCAGTGCTAAATGGGCTGTGGGGGTCTATATCGACGTAGGAAAACGTATTTGCTGTAAGCCTCAAAAAATCGAAATTACGTTTTTTACATCATTTTTATCAGATAAAAATACTGCGTCGATTGGTCTGGGTCTCATATTTTTACGACGAAAAAAATATCACTTACGTCATCAGTTTCTTGAACAATATTAGTGCCTTTTTTGTCGTAAGTCTACCAAAATCGAGTATTTTTGGTGCATTTGTTGCTTACGCCATTCTTGCCGTCAGCAAATCTTTTAAACAGAGGCTTACGCTATTTTGGCAGGATAAGTTTTTTTGAATGCCAACACTTACATCATTTTAGTGGTTTATCTATTAGACGACAGAGATATTTACTACTTTTATCAGTAAGTATTTCATAACTAATAGTCAGTTACTACAAATAAACAGCATTTATTTTTCAAACAATTCAAAATAACACATTTTTGACGGAAATTAAATCGCAATTACGTTATACTTACAACGTTTTAATTGGAATAAATACTTGTCAACGAATACTGATACGCTATTGGTTGCAACCCAGTGTTCGCTGCACCGCCATGTTTACATCAAGTCACAGCCCGCATTCGGTCCACGCGCGTCATTAGATACTGTTGTTTGTTGCAATCTGTGCTGGTTTTAGCGGTTATTGTGTATTAGTTAGTGATTTATAGTACAAGGTATGTATAATTTGTGTTTCTATAAATTATTGCTGTACCGCCAATCATAGAATGAGACGGATCTTGAGGTTGTGGGCTGACAGGTTCAATCCTTTCCCCGTTTTCGCCAATAGGGGCTAAATGTCTATTTGAGACTGTAGTTTCTCTTCCGTCCCTTAGTCTTACGAAAGAATAGTCAGGGTTTGCTTCCAGCAATTCAACTTCTTCGACCACTGGTTGATATTTATTCGATCGGTCATGTGTGCGCATCAAAACCTGATCCGAATTAACAAGCCACGTTGGAATGCTATGGCCGTTTAGCGATCTACGCGAGTGTGTAAACATTCTCTCATGCGGCGTACAGTTAGTGGCTGTGCATAAGAGCGATCTTATAGAATGTAGGGCCACGGGTAAAACGTGTTCCCAGTTCTCAATGGGCATATTATGGGAATGTAGCGCAAGTTGGATCGTCTTCCGGAGCGTGGAATTCAGTTTCTCGACCTGGCCATTGCCCTGCGGGTTAAAGGCTGTTGTTCTGCTCGTAGCTATTCCACGTGAATTTAGAAATTCTTTCACTTCAGATGACAAGAATGAAGACCCTCTATCTGAGTGAATATAAGACGGAAAACCGAAAATCATGAAAATACTAAAATATAAGGCGCAAGCTCTAGCCGCCATCGTTGGATCTTCTCGTTTTTTATTTTGCTTGCATGCTTGGCATTAAACATGAAGGACACAGACCTTTGATCGGTATTCAATTTAAAGGGTTTGCCTATTAAAAAATGGCGCCATTTCTTGAGAGCTTCAACTATAGCGTATGCCTCCTTTTCAATAGCTGAGTGGTTGAGCTCACTTTGATTGAGTGTCCTTGAGTAAAAAGCAACCGGCCTTGAGTCTTGAGACAGCGTTGCAGCTATAGAGTGCTCAGAGGCATCGGTTTCGACTGTAAATGGTTTTGTGTCATCTATTGCATGTACTGATGACTTGGCAATCAGGGATTTTATATTTTCAAAACATTGTATTGCTCTAGGTGTCAGAAGGAATTCATTATAATGGGCGAGTGGGTGTACCGTTTCGGAAAAGTTCGGGATCCATTTTGAATAATGGGCGAACATCCCTAGGGTCCTTCTCATAGAGGCGATATCGTTCGGTGCAGGCATGTTCAACAAAGGTTTTAGTCGATCGGTGTCTGGTTTTATAATGTAATTTTCAATCGTGTAGCCTAGTATATTGATTACTTCTCGACAAAATTTACTCTTTTCTTTATTCAGAGTCAAGTTATACTTCTCGGCTGCTTTGAGAAATCTTTCTAGATTTTCATCATGCTCCTTCTTTGTCTTGCCGCAGACAGTTATGTCATCCAAATAGGCGTTGGTTCCGTTTAGATTTTCTGTTCTTAGCCAGTCAATCGTCCTTTGGAAACTTGAGACACCATTGGTGACTCCGAACGGGATCCGGCAAAACTGATACAAGTTTCCAGCTGCTTCAAATGCAGTGAAGACTCTTTCGTGAGGAAGGATGGGCACTTGGTGATATGCGTTCTGGAGATCTATCGCACTAAAGACTGTGTATTTGGCTATCTTTGTCACCATTTCTTCGATGTTGGGTAACGGGTAGGCATCGAGTTCAGTGTATCTATTTATTGTCTGCGAATAATCTATCACCATACGCTTCTTATGGTTCGCATTTTTCGTTATAGGCACTTGGGCCCGCCATGGAGATTGGCTTTCTTCGACTACTCCTTCTGCGATCAGCTTCTTAACTTCATTCTCGATAAAAGCACGATCATCAGCACTGTGTTTTCTTGATTTTACCGCTATAGGTTTGCAGTCAGCACTTACATTTGAAAATAGTGGAACAGCTGGTACGGACGCTTCGGCCACTCTACAGATTTTAAGGGTGTTTTTCGCCCCACCAAATACAAATTCGAGTGTTGAGTGTGACGACAGGACATCATGACCTATTATGAGGTCAGCGCAGAGGTTTTTCACTATTAGGAGATTTACATTCTCGTATACGTTATCACTGATATTTACATTCTGGCGTGTAAGGCCATTAACTTGAGACGTCAGTGAAAGCGATGCCATTGATATGGTTTGATCGCATCTATTCTTCTTTAGTTGGCACAGATTGGCAAACTCTTCGTTGATAAAGCTCAAAGAGCTACCAGTGTCAATAAGGGCTTCAGCTCGGATTCCTTTTATAAAAGCGGTGACCATAGCTTTCTTTAGAGAAGTTGGTGCTGCAGCCGTGATGCCGCTACAATGGCCACATGTATTAGACGAAGCTACTGAAGCAGAAGTTTGACTTTTGGAGCGACAAACCTTTCCATAGTGTCCTTTCTTGTTGCATCTGACTCATACTGCATCTCTAGCAGGGCAGTCTTTACGTGGATGATAAGGTGCACCGCAGAAAAAACATTTGCGTCGGGGAAAAGGAGCCGTGGCGGTTTATTCGCAATGTTTTACGAATAAAACTAACTGCCTTTTATTCGTAAAACATTTTTCCCACTCTATTCAGTTAAATCAATAACATCAATGCAAGATAATTCTTCACTATGGCTTACGTCTTTATAGCTTTACTTAAAAAAATAAGTATGTCATTTACATTATTTTATAGTTATTAACATAATTTAAATATTTTGTTGCCATAGAAAATTCCCTAAGGTTACAGCGTTTTAGAGATCTGTAAAAAATAATTTGTTTGTTGTAAGCCACAATAACACTGGTAATAATTGAGTTAGAGAGATATCTTTATAGCCAACATGTAATATGAAGAAAAATAAAAATACGTTTTTAAAATCATGTTTCTACGATGTATAGTCTATGAGTAATGAATTTTTTTCTAATTTCAAAAAAGTTTTTTGGCTCTGGTGAACATTTCATGTTTTGAGGCTTACAGCAAATACGTTTTCCTACGTCGATATACAGGGTGTAAACCACCTCATCACGAAGCCGTTAAAAAATATTGCTGGGAAACAACTTTTTTTTTGAGGTTATAAATTATGTTTTGTGGTAGAACTCAATGTAACGCACTTAAAACATTATGCTGATGGATGGATTGAATAGTACGGGGCTCGTGGAGGTGTTAAAAGTCAAAATCTTACAAAAAAAAACTTGCATTTAAAAAAAAAACTTGTCATAAAGTTGTAACTTTGACCCCCATATCTCCGTAACTAGAAGGTTCCCAGGTATGGTGTGGAACAAAAAATTATCGCAATGATGGGGAGAACAAGTGCCTTTCAACTTCGTGAATAGGTGTCTTAAACCCTATAAATAACTGGTATTCAGCCACATCCAGTCAGACTGGAAACCAACCAGAAACATAATTGAGAAAAGGCTAAGCAGGTGATGAGTCTGCCCTGAAAGGTACGTGGCTAATGTGAATTCAATCCAAATAACATTTCTTAGTGGGTTTCTGATTATTTAATGTTCATCAAAAACTACAGATGATAAAATAAAATATGTACTTTAAAGTGATTCAAAAACAGTGAAATTCATTAACAGGACACGGGAGTAATTTTCCGGCTGATTACCATTGAAAAACATTCACAGAATTTGCTGCCATACAAAGTATTTCATTTTGTTAATATTGTAAAGAGCTTCGCAATAATTTCCACTCCAAATGTTTTTCAGCTTTTGCGCAAATTAACGTTGAAATTACTTTTTCAGCGGTTTTGTTACTTAAATAACGCTATAAGTTTTTAACCTGGGTAATTATTGCTTCATTTTTTTAGTCCTTAGAAAGTCAGGTGCGTAAGGAAGGCCGTAAACGCAAGCCGGAAGACGTTGCGTTGGAAGGCCTCTCACTAGGTGGACCGATGACCTGGTGAAAGTTGAAGGGATCCACTGGGTGCGAGTTGCAAGGGACTGGTCAATGTAGCATCACTTAGGGGAGGCCTTTGTACAGCAGTGAATGTCTCTTCGGCTGAAATGATGATGAATGACTGTAGCAGGTCCGTTCTTTCACCCTCTGTTATAGGCCTCCCCTTTCTTGCACACCTCCCGGTTCTGTGCGTACCTTATCCAGGTGTTTACCGTGACTTTGACGATATCGTCGACCCAACAAGCCTTGGTTTCTCTGGCTTAATCTTGGCCACCACTCAGTCAGAGCCTTGGCATCGGTCATCTCCGCGTCTAGCCACATGTCCTGCTCAGGTCCACTTAGCAGTAGCCCGGTACACGACTTCGTTGTAGACTTTCGTTCTTTAGTTTTTGCCGACCCATGTAAAAAGGACTTTGCTTATGTTTCTGATTTTTTTAAACCCCGACGAAAATCGACGGGGTGTTATAAGTTTGACGTGTCTGTGGGTGTGTGTGTGTGTGTGTGTGTGTTTTTATTGCTTGAAAGGTAAAAATAAATTAGTCGGGAGTGTTCTTGGTTACGTTTGATAAAAATCAGTCCAAAATGGCCGCCGCCGCCACAAAATGGTGGATTACATTTTTAGTCAACAACACCCTCAATATGGGTTTCAAATGAAAGTGCTTGACTAGTAGAATACTGTACACTACGATAAGTTAAAAATCCAAGATGGCCGCCACCGCAACATGGCGAATTAACGAATTATTATCGACTTACCTTTTAGTACATTTTGTCGGGGGTTTTTTTAAATTTTAATTTAATTGTTCTTGTTTCTCAGTTATCCTGTATTGTCCCACTTCTGAGCAGAGGCCTCCCACCATTGCTTTCACATCTCACGATGGTGTGCTTCTTCGCGCCAATTCACGAGGAAGCCATCCAAGACGTCCCGCCATCTTCTCCTCATCTGCCGCGACCCCGTCTAGCTGTCTTAGGGCTCCAGTCTTGCGACTGCTCAGTCTCATTTGAGTCGGGTTTATAAGCTACGTCGGCAATTTGCATTCTGGAGCGCAATGTGGTATATCTATGTTTGTTTTATAAATTACACCCAGTTGTCAGAACACCGCCACAGACAACACTGAACAACTTTGTATGCAATTAATTATTAAAACAACGTTTAACAACGCGTTGCACTAATTAGAAGCTGGCAGCTAGGGGTTCGGGCACACAGTTGTAACGCTGACCACTAAGGGCTTGACACACGAGCGGTTTTCATTTGTAAAGTTAGCAGCGTTCATTGTTGTATGCATCTTGTGCTAGTGTGCACATGAAACGACACTTTAATTAAATGCTATATATTTTTGCACTCATGAAGGTGCAATACAGTCGAATCATCATCATCATCATTTCAGCCGAAAGATGTCCACTGCTGGACATAGGCCTCCCCCAAGTGGCACTTCATTGACCGGTCCCATGCGACTCGCATCCAACGGACTCCCACACCCTTCACCAGGTCATCGACCGACCTTGTGGGAGGTCTTCCAACGCATCGTCTTCCGCTTCGGGGTCACCACTCCAGAACCTTCAGCCCGATCGGCCATTCAGTACGAACAACTTAGTTTCCTAATTATTTATAACTAATGCAAATAGACTTACTTAAATATTTAATTCACTGACATTATAACACAGCCTTAATGTTTGCCGTTCATTTTCCTATAATGAAAGCGGCATTTTTAAACATTCACCCCCTGAAGGGTTCAAATAGGGGAAATTTGTAATTATTTGAAATTCCTTTCAGAAACAACACGGCCATTACTCTAACAAATACATAAAAAACTACAAATAGTCACAATAGCTATCCGATAAAACAACAGCGACTTACATTAACGAAACAAAAGGTTTTGGCAGCGAAGCGCTCATCACTGACTAATTTTGCGTAATAGGCACTATTGGCCGTAGGGTGTTGAAGGTAATTAGGGATTCTTTGGGGCAAGTTGTCTAATTAAGGTAGGATTCTTGTTGTAATCTATTGAATTAACGATCGATGACCTAATCGATATACGGTTAGAGTCATTGGTAAAAAGTCCCATCTAACAGGGACGAGCCCGTTGCCACTAACTGGGCGCAAAACCAGACGACATTGCTACTGAGAAATTATTGATGGGAACACCTTATAACACTTTGCACAAGCCGGGAATCAAACCGGACCAATAAATAAAAGCTAGCAATCATATACCATGGGCTAGGTATAATGGTTTTTAAAAGCCCCTGAAATTAGTCCATGGTTTTATTTTTTCTGAAATTCTTAAGAAGGTGTTTGGTTTCCTATCAAGATACAGTAATATGGACTGCGGGACTGTTCGAAAGAAATTCCGTGGCCCCGCAACATAAAGGGCTAGGAAGGAACATGGATGAGTTTTAGTCAGTAAAAGTCTGACACTCCTTTCCGCTAAGCCCAAAGTAGGAGAAGTTACTTGATGATTTCCCATACGAAAAAAATTATAACAATGAAAAATAGGGCAGTAATATCACATAGAATAAACCGCTATCCCTCCAGGAAAATGCACCAATTTAGGTAAGTCAAAACAGCAATGAGGAAAACGAAGTACGAAGATGCATAACATCCCTCTCATCAAACAGTCAGACAACAATTCCCAACAATTCTTAATAACACACGTACAAGAAATACATTTCCATCCCTCTTCAGGGGATGAATGGGGTGAAGAATGATGACAACCGCACATTGTTGGCATCTTATTGTACTGTTCCTGAGTCCCAGAGGAAATCTCAAATAAATTTAAAGTAGCGAACAAAAGTGTGAAGACGCGGGGGAAATAGGGATGTTTTGGGGGTGAAATTATGTGTTTTATTGAATGCAAGCAAAACTAAATGTTTAAAGTTCTCCTTACCAAATGTACCACAACGTGATCTTAATTTAAATCTTGACCGCAATAAACTTGATGTTATAGCGGAAACTGTATTCTTAGGGATTACTATAGATTCAAAATTGCAGTGGGGCGCTCACATTAGAACTCTTTCGGGTAGGTTAAGCTCAGCTGCATATGCAGTCAGGAAAATAAGGCAGTTAACGGATGCAACCACAGCTAGGTTAGTTTACTATGCTTATTTTCTTACGGCATCCTGCTGTGGGGATCAGCAGCAGACGTTGACTCGATTTTTATACTACAATTAGGCAGTCCGCGCGATCTATAAAATGAGTCCTCGCGAGTCACTCAGAGAAAAAATCAAAGAGGTCGAAATACTAACTTTGCCCTCACTTTATATCTTTGAATGTATTTTATATGTCCGCAAAAATCAAGGGCTTTTCAAAATTAGAAGTGACTTCCACGATAAAAATACATTTCAGATTAACAAAAACTAGCAAGTATTTTATTATAAACAGTATACGCTTTTATAACAAGTTGCCAAAGTCAGTTATAGAACTGACCGATGGAAAGTTCAAAAACTATATTAAACGTGTCCTTATGAAAAAAGCATATTACGAAATCAAGGACTACGTTGATGACAAAGAAGTTTGGCTATAATTCCCCCTGCGCACGCGGCTTGCCTGGTAGCTCATAAACAGCACAGATTTGTTATATTCTATTGTTATATTATTCTTTATGTCATTATTCTTTTTCTTTTGATTCAGATTATTACAATAGTTTTCAAATCATTTTTTCTCATATTTTGCTCAGAATAGTTACAGCACTGATTTCAATATTTGTGTCACTTGTTTAATTTAGTTCTTTAATTAAATATTCTTTATTTTAAAAGGAATTGACGTGGGAATTATCTTACAGAATGCCACTTCATAAGGGTGGCGCTTTTGTAAATTTGAATTATCAACCGAGTTTTTAGAATGCCAACATTGATATTTTTTTATATATCAATGAATGCCAATCAAGAAACTCACAGCGGGGTCAGATTTCAAGTTTAGAATGAGGTCTTACAGAATCACAGCAGATAAAAAAAACAGTAGCTATATCTTATCGACATTGATATAAAGCTCCCATCCCTAAACAAGGTATACTTCATTAAAAGCACAGTACACACTCGTGTTCAACACTTGCTACAAAGAAACGAGAAGAAAGCGTGAAGTCTGTAATGAATTCCTAATGGCCGCACGATAGCACCCCTCTTCACCCCCTTGTACCCCCTCTCCTCATTTAGAAGATAATGGCGAAGAAATTGTTTCCGCAAGATGTAGTCAGATATTATGGAAATGCGGTGCGGATTACATTTAGATTAGGATGTAATTATTATGGTTTTGTCAAGGATTGCTATCGTTTGAAGTGCTGTTAAGCTGAAATGGAGTAAGTTTATATTCAAGTAGGTAACCCGTCTCGCCTGTCGCCTCCAATCGGGTTCATAACTAATAGGAACCATTTGTAATTTTTTGAAAACGATTACGCTGTCTCAAAGATTAACGTATACGAAGAAACCACATTTATCAAGATAGTCTTAATACAAATGTTATAAAAAAATTACTTACAGTGTGGCTGAGCATGTGATCTCGAGTTCGAACAGTGTTACGGATTAGAATTTTCCGGCAGCCCAGCTAGCTCCCTTCCTATTACATGACTTGAGATTACTAGCGAAATGTAGGTGTCTATAATTAGATGCACCTCTGCCTGAGGGCCCGTTCCCACAATGTCGTCACAGATAATCGTGTAGTTTTAAGTGTCGTGGCTTGTGGATTTAATCACACATAGGACGATGCGATTTCTGTCATCCACGAATTTCGTCAACTAAAATCCAATAATAAATTAATCGACACGACATAGTGGCAACGGGGACTAACATTACACTTCTTTGATAATGTGATATTTTTTGTTTCCTAAAGCATTTACTCATTCAGAGGTACGAACAAGTATTGATGACTGAACTTGCTCAAGACACGTTAGTGATTTCTAACCATTTCCTTTGTCCGAGTTTTCTCACCGCGTTTTCCTCTACCATTAACCGTTAGCCAGTAACGTCAGTGCGAAAAGTGTAAAAGTCATAATGGCACTTGCCAGATTTTGTACCCTCTCCTTTTGAAACCTTGGTTATGAGACCGAACTGAGTATGAATGTGGATGGGTAGATGAGTATAGAAAGACCAAAGAAATCATGGATGGACTGTGTAAAGAAAGATATGCCAAGAAACGAGGTGTCTGATGATATGACGAGTACTAAAAGACACGCTGCGCCAAACGCAAATGAAATGGCATAAGGACAAGAAAATGATGATAGTTATAAGTACGAATCCGTAAGTCACACAGCTGTTGCAGACTCTCGTATTTTTAAACAGGACGCGCTTTCGTTTGTGACTAAAAGAGTAATCGATATGAATGTTGACAGGGAGAGGAAGGCCAAAGAAAACATGTATGGATTGTGTGAGGAATGATATGAAATAGAAAGAAGTAAATGATGCCGTGACGTCTGACAGGGGAGAATGGAAGAAGAAAACGTGTTGCGCCGACCCGATTGTTGGACACGATTTGCAGGGCACGATCGGCAGTGCGGCAGTGAAGTGAGGCGGTCGAGACCACCCGATTTCTTATTACACTTCCCTTTCCCTGCAGGCAGGGCCCGATAAATAGTGTAGGCGCTTTACCATTCGTTGTTTTGATCAATGATCATTTTAATAAAAGAGTGGTTTTAAATGGGAGTTAGTAGGTATCAACTAATCGTTTGCTGTGGCATAGGACATACGTCCTCCTCTCTCTGACAGGGAATGGACTATTATCGACCACGCACACCCAGTGCAGGTTGGCAGATGTCACATGTCTTGGTTTTTATTTGTTTTATGACATGTTGGTTTCCTCACTATATTTTCCTTCACTGTTTTGAGAGCAATATATGCGATAAATAAAATACTCAACGTTAATATCTCACCTTCATTTTCTCCTGTTCGAAAAACACGTTGACAAAATGACTCCGAAATAACTCAATGAAAGGGCTTGCCTTTCAAATTGAAATGGCTCGTAGCTAAAAAGCCGGGCTTTCAAAAAGATGATTGTACAGAATACGGGTTATAGGCAACCCCTTTTGTGCAGTAACGAAGTTTATTTCGTGTTGAATAGCTTTTGATCGTTGATCTGAGCAAGCACATGGTGTCGGGAGAAGTTATTGTGGATTGTAAAGATTGGATGACTTTGTAAGGTATTGTGATTGTGAAGAGCTAATTTGGGGAAAGTTACGTTTTTAATAATGTTACATGTTGCCTTTAGTAGTTTTCATTCTAGTCTTAAATTGTTTAAAGACGTCATCAGTATTAATTTTGGATCTAGCACGTCTGTGCGGAATATCTACGTACATTCGTAGGAATTAAAAAAACATTGTTTAGCATGTTATTCTTCCTTGGTTGTAACAGTTTATTACATAATTGGTGGTATTAATCATGCGTTTCTCAATAATCTGAAATTCTCTAGTTGATGTAAGTATTTTTGATTAAATCTTTGTTTGTTTCCGTCAAGTGTACGTGCTAAGGACCTCAGTAGTGATTGATCCTACGCTGAAATATTTTTGTTTTGTGTTAGAAATTATCGACTTATTCAGTGAAACGTCATCCATTTTTAACCGACTTCTAAAAAAGGAGGAGGTTCTCAATTCGGATGTTTCTATTTTTTTTTTTTTATGTTTGTTCGGGCATAACTCCGTCGCTTACCAACCGATTTGGAAAATTCTTTTTTTGTTGGAAAGGGTATTCTTTCCAAATGGTCGCATAGCCACCAAGTCGGGATCTGATGATGGAATCTTGGCGAAATCGAGGGAACTCTTCAAATTTTATATGAAAATGTGTTGCGATTTTGGTATTTTCTACAACAAGTGAAGCATTTGCGTTTGATAAGAACCATTCTACCATCAGATCTGATGATGAAGCCAAGAGTCACGGAACTCCATAATGAGACAATGTACCCTAGTCGTGTTTGGGCTTGTTGTAATTGTAACGGTATGCACTTTCCATGTATATCAAGCACATGAGAACCACTAAAAAGTGAAAAAAAACTAAATCAATCAAACAAAGGTCACCGACTTCAGAAGCTAAAGTTATTTTTCACTTTTTTGTTTTTTTTTTTGAAGTCGGTTTTATTTTTTGTTAATACAAAAATCAACAACAGTGTTTTGCCTAAAATGAACATAAATGTAGTTTAACACATACACGACAATACTTAAAAACATGCAAATAACGTGATACAAAGCAATATTCACATAACGCTCATTTTAAGTGCGTAACTACATTATTACCAACAGAATTAAATGTAGAAGAACAACTGCTTACAACGTTCACATCAAACTTGTGTAGTAATCGGAATCAAAGAGGAGCTCGTAGCTTAATAATACAAGCCGGTCCGTTCGATCTTCGGGTTAAGGATGACGCACGCTGCACCATGCCGGGTCAGAGGCCCTACTCTCTAACGCTTCGTCCGTATATTCGAATCCATCCGTCTCTCTCACTCGCACTCATCTGCAGACGTGCGCGATAGAGACGGATAGATCCAAAAAACGGACGAAGCGTTAGGGAGAGGCGTCAGAGCCGAGCGTCGGCCGTAGCGGCTCGGAAGCGTGAGTGTGTCCATACAAAATTGCACGGTCGACACTCGACTCGACCCGACTCGGTCTAGCGTGAGTCAAGCAATAAGGCCAACGCAGACCGGTACGGCATGGCAAGGGATTTAATTTTTTACCAACGGACATTCAAACGTATTCAAATAGAAATACGACATAAATTGCTATGCTTTAAAATTATGCCGTGACATGCCGTGGCATCTAAAGGGATTTGCATTGAAAGACGAGCCACGGTCGTATTTCTCTATAAATACGTTTGAATGTCCATTGGCAAACATTTAAATTCCTTGCCATGCCGTCCCGGTCTGCGTAGGCCTTTAAGCTGCTCTTGTTTGTTCCGCTGATGGATGACCGCCCCATTCCTCCGTGACACAGGCCCCTTTTCTATGAGAGGGAATGGGCTATAATCCACCAGGAGCCCAGTGCGGAATAGATTTCACAATGTAACACGTCATGTCACACATGTCTCACATGTTTTTGGTTCTAGGACATGCCGATTTCCTCACGATGTATTCCTTTACCGTTTTAAGATCACCGAAATAAATTACACAAAGTAATGCGCCAGCCTGGGTTCGAACGGCTCGAAAGTTGGGGCCGCCACTACTGGGCGACCGCTGCTCTCGGGCACTGACTTTACTGTAAATCTCGCATAATCTTTCGTGGTCCTTCTGTCCATTTTACAGGCTCTCACTACTTAGGCACTCCCTAAATGTATTTAAATCTAACCTTCAGAATTCAAATGAGGTTTGTAAGTGCGACTGTCAATACATTTTGCTGGGAGTCTAGACCGGGAGGCAACTGAGATTTCAATTATGTAATGTGATAGGAAAAACGTTCTCTTTTAGACTGATTATCTTTTGATAGCCTTTTATGAACTAATTTTATTATTTCTAAAAACAGTTTCAAGAAGTTTTTTTTGTAGAAAACAAGATGTGGAAATTGTATGTATGACTTCGATGCGCCCTTTAAATCCTAAGCACTATAAAGTGCGATATTCATATCTGGTATTTCAATTTAACTAACGGTTACGTTGAAGTATACGAGAACCTATTGTGAATATACTTTTTGCTAATCATACGAATTAGAGTCACATAAAACAGAAGCGACCTAATTGCCACCAACCGGGCATAAATCCAGAATCAGGATTTTTTGGTGGAATAACCGATAGGTAACACTTACCCTTATCCGAGAATCAAACACACCGACCTCAACCTCAGCTTTAAATGTTTGCTTCTTTTAGATCAACTATACTCTATCTAGAAATAACTTAGCGATCAAAAGAAAATTTTGGATAGAAAATACAGCCAAAAATAACTTAAACGATACCTTTCAAGAACCAAAATAATCGACATTTAATTTCAGACCTCTCAGAAATATCTTTCATGAAACAAACTTAAACATCTTGTACTTATCAACATCACTAGCTCCTTGTCTATAAAAACCGCAGGTTTATGGAAATTTTGATGAATTAGCATTTTTAGGCTGTGGTCTATGCCCCTTTGTATCGTTACCCGTCTGTATGTTTATAACAGTTCCTCTAGAAAATCACTCGGCGGCTTTTCAAGGAGATTATTTTGAAAGCTTTCAGGAATTTCCTCGGGAAAGAAAAATCATTTACCATTTTTTTTAGAATCTTGGGGATGTTTCCAAGCGGTGGTTTGCTCTATGAGAATATTTTAAAAATCTTTGTATTTTTTAGTGGAGTGTCTTTTGGTCGTGGTGTTCTTATTTAATCTGTTTACAGCATAGAACTATGGAATATAACTAGGTCGATTGTGGTGATGGCTAGATTTTAGTTTATGTGAATGGTTTGATGATAACAGTTCAAGGGCAAAACAAGAATCCGTGAGATTTTATAATAGATAAGAATTAAATACTATTTATGTAGGCAGAAAAGCATACTATATGAATAACTAGCTGACCCACGCAACTTCGTCTGCGTCACATAAGAGAGAAAAAGCTCGTAAAGGGAATCCATCCATCCATCCATCATTTACCGAGTTTTTGCAACATTTTTCATTTATGCACCGCTCCTATTGGTCATAGCGTGATTTTATATAGCCTAAAGCCTTCCTCGATAAATGAACTATTCAACCCAAAAATATTTCTTCAATTCGCACCAGTATAGTAGTTCCTGAGAGTACCGCGTTCAAACAAACAAACAAGCAAACAAACTCTTCAGCTTCATAATATTAATAATAATGTAGATATTTATGTTGTTTAATACTTCCACACAACGGACAGTCATATATTAACAAAAATATTTTAATAAACTTTACTGTCAAAAGACAGGTATTTCCTGACGTAAAGTTTTTAGCATCGAGTTACCACAAACTATCAAATTTTCTCATTCGATTTTGAACTTCACTAACAACTTTTTATGGTTTAAAATCATTTGTGGTAACTTGATATGCCATACTAATAAAATCAAACCTCCAATGTTCAATCACGCAAAAACATTAAATGGGATCTTGAGAAGAAAATTATAGGCGAGAAAACGATGATTTATTTCTTATTTCTCACTTATTAATAAAGTTGGAGCTGTTCCCCGCTTCGCAACAAATTAATTGAAGTATTTTGAATATTCATTTAGTTACCAAAAGCTATTTAAAGACGGAGGAAACATTGTTACCAAGTTTTGTTTATTTGCAAAGTTGCCACCAGAAAATAATAGAAATATTCTGTTTTGAGTATGCTAATTTGCTGTGTTGCTACTGCAAAAATAATATTTCATTGAAACTTTTATATCACTTCATTTGTTTTGCAATGCGTCATGGAAATGTCAATGTCCTTTAGGATAGTTGCTGATAATACAAAAGTAGATGCTTAAAAGCTTACCTACGTTAATGACTGTACTAAACACTAGCTGACGCACGCAACTTCATCTGCGTCACATAGGAGAGAAAAAGCTCCCAAAAGTAAAATATTTTCCCCGTTTAGGCAACAAATTAATGCTCCGCTCCCTTTGATCGAAGCGTGATTTTATATAGCCTAGAACCTTCCTCATTAAATGGACTATCCAACACAAAATATTTTTTTTAATTCCATTCAGCAGTTCCTGAGATAAGTGCGTCCAAACAAATAATTCAGATTTATAATATTAGTATAAAGAGTGTAAAACACCTCGTCACGAAGCCGAAAGGTACTTGTTTTCCCATCAGTGCGATCATTTTTTTGTTCTACAACATACCTGGGAACCTTCTAGTTACGGAGATATGGAGGGTCAAGGTTACAACTTTTTGACAGTTTTTTTTAAATACAAGTTTTTTTTGTAAGATTTTGACTTTTAACACCTCCACGACCCCCGTACTATTCAATCCATCCATCAGCACAATGTTTTAAGTGCGTTACATAGAGTTCTACCACAAAACGTGATTTATAACCTCAAAAAAAAAGTCGTTTCCCAGCAATATTTTTTGCGTAAAGTTACTCAGTTTGATGTACAGAATGCTTGGTTAACGGCTTTGTAATGAGGTGGTTTACACCCTGTAGATAGGCCCGATAGATCCAGGTAGGTCATGTTCCATGTTACTTGAGGTCGGCGCAACACGTTTTCTTCTTCCATTCTCCTCTGTCAACAGTCACGCTATCATTTACTCCTTTTTCTCTCATATCATTCTTCACACAATCCATACATCGTTTCTTTGGTGTTCCTCTCCCCCTCCGTAGATCCGTAGGTACAATACTTATAAAATTACTAATTAGTGTCCCAGACATTCGACGACACGCTGTTTCGCATCGCATCCGGTTCCTGTTGTCTATTTTTATTCTCAAAGTCCACATAGACGCAACCCTTAGCCCCTTCGTACACAAGGCAACAAAAATCTTCGCTAATCTGCCGTGTGTATGAAGGGTGTTACTTGTTGCTTTAATCAGCTAGATGACTATTTTGTTGTCACTGTTATAAGAATTCTGCATGTTGAAATGTGTCAATGTTTCAAAACCTGTAAATGATAAAGGATGTTCATTTTGCAGAAACACAGAACAAGCAGAACAGAACAAACATCACAGAACAAACACAGTTCAAACTTTATGGCGGCTCGGAAGTTAGCTGCGAGTGATGATCTGCGCAAGTATAACGGCTCAAACTTTATGGCGGCTCGGAAGTTAGCTGCGAGTGATGATCTGCGCAAGTATAACGGCTCAAACTTTATGGCGGCTCTGAAGTTAGCTGCGAGTGATCATCTGCGCAAGTATAACGGCTCAAACTTTATGGCGGCTCGGAAGTTAGCTGCGAGTGATGATCTGCGCAAGTATAACGGCTCAAACTTTATGGCGGCTCGGAAGTTAGCTGCGAGTGATGATCTGCGCAAGTATAACGGCTCAAACTTTATGGCGGCTCGGAAGTTAGCTGCGAGTGATGATCTGCGCAAGTATAACGGCTCAAACTTTATGGCGGCCCGGAAGTTAGCTGCGAGTGATGATCTGCGCAAGTATAACGGCTCAAACTTTATGGCGGCTCGGATCATCCAACGTAAAGACACATCTTTAGGTACCAGCGGAGCGCAGAGGCCACATCGTCTTGACTGTATAATGCGCAGATCGTCACTCGCAGCTAACTTCCGAGCCGCCATAAAGTTTGAACGGAACTATACAAACAATTTTTCACGTCAATTTCTTTAAACTATTATTAGGCCATTATTTCTCTCTCTCTAACTCAGAGGTCTCATTTAAAGTTCAGCCATAATGTTGGTCAACTTACTTGAAGACTATGCAGATTAGTGCCAAACATGGACAAATGACAGCCGGACAGCTTAACGTGCTTTCCGAGACACGGAGGAAACTCGGTATGTAAGGGTGGTCACTCATCCACAGACCAACCTAAGCAAGCACGGCTTAACTTAAAGATCAGCCCGAGCGGCTGTTATTATGTAGCCACGATTCGCACGTGTTAAAAACCAAGTGAAGATCAGCTCCATCGTATGTTGTTCCGTCAACACCGTCACATCATTGACAAGTGGAGATAAGAGCTGGATTCTATTCAATTTAACGCGACTATCTTATCAGATAATGATAGTGTTTTACCTCGCTAAAGTGTTGTATATTAACTTACTATGTGATTGGGATGTGCGAATAAAAGGACATGGGAAAATGTAAATTGGAGATCAAAAATCTCAATAGTCGTTAGTCTAATGCTAGTCCAATCGGCAGGTACATTTTATCGGGACACAATTCCGTAGTTAAAGTTTTGGGATATTGTTCCAGGAGATGTGGCGTGTGGGATTTGAGTTTTCGACCTCGATAAAACCTATGTTAACTTGGTGGGGAGCAAAAAACTACAAAATTTTCGGACTATTTTCGGTTTTTAACTAATATTTTCTAAACTATGTATTTTCTAGGAAAACAGGGACGGATAAAGTTGCATGGCATTAAATTTCCTATGATTTTCACCTTCATGGTTTCATGGTACCCAGAAACTGAATTAGGAGATCGTATGGGCAAATGCTCCAATCTACATTCTGGTACTTAGCTTAGACTGGAACTGGAAGCTGACCACAACATTACGAAAACAGTAGACAGATAATGATATAACAAAATATCTGTAAAAGTAGCTCGAAAGTTCGAAAACAATGACATTTTCATGACTGGACGCTCCGTTTCACACAAACGCGCTCCGTCTATCCACGTTACGGTCAGTTTGTATCGACGCTATCAAACAGAAACAGTCCGTCCAGAACACAGCAGAAATATTTACCCAATTCAGAAACAAAGCTTTTGATCGTGATGGTGATAAATAATAATATAAATATATTACCAGCCTATTACTGTCCCACTACAGGGCAAAGGCCTCTTCTCAACATAAAGGCACGAGCATTGATCACCACGCTTGCTCAAGACGGTTGGCAATTTCAGACTCATATTAATAATGAGTCGACCCCAGCATCGTTGGTAAAAGGCTAGGCAAATGATGATGATGATTAATAATGACTCGATAACTTGATGAAATCTGACGAATCCACACTTATTAATAAGCCGGAAAAAATATTAATTGAGTTACCTTCATAACAAAACATCACGCCGAAGAGTTAGGCAGAGGTGACTTAATAAAACACTAACATCTCGCCAGGTATGTTTTAGTACCCTGTAATGAAGAATGAGCCTATTGCCATCAAAAGCGCACAAACCCAGTCTCTGCGGCTGCTACTGAGATATTCCAGATGGAAAAACCCCAAAAACACTTCGCTCGACTCGAGAATTAAACCCAGACCCAGCAGTCGAGTTTGCGCCCACTTTCATAAAGGTGTAAAAAACCTCTTAACGAAGCCGAAAGGTATACTTGTTCTTCCCGTCATTGCGATCATTTTTTATACTACACCATACCTGAGCACCTTCTAGTTACGGAGATATTGGGGGTCAAAGTTCCAACTTTTTTTTTTATTCAATTTTATTTTGTAAGATTATTACTTCAAAACATCTCCACGTCCCCCGTACTACTAAATCCATCCATCAGCACAATATTTTGAGTGCGTTAAAATGAGTTCTACCACAAAACATGTTTTTTTACCCAAAAAAATAAGTGGTTTACCAGCAATAATTTATGCATAAAGTTACTTAGTTTGATGTCCAGATTGTCCAGAATGCTTGGTTGACAGCTTCGTGATGAGGTTGTTTACACCTTGTTTTGAGCATAGCTCTAAAAAGCACGTCGTATTTTCCAATTAGACCCAGAAACTAGGAGTTTGTCAGCGAAAAAAACCAAGTGAAATGTGGTGTAAAAAATTCCATTGTGAACCAGTTTATGAGAAAAAATGATTTTACAGCATAAGTTAAAAAAAACGTCAATATTTTATGCATAACATTATTTTGTGGACAAACTTTTACAGTTCCTAAACACAAACAAAGCATTCTATAGTCCTCCAATTTCCTCAGATACGTCTGGACCGGTGACCAGTCAGATCACCAAACATTAATTCACAAACTTTTACTTGACAAGCAACGATTAGAAAACACATTATTTGTCATTTCATCAGTATACAACAACAAGTTTAACAAATAATTCACTTCGCAAAATAATTATCACATAAACTTTTATTCGATAACGTATTATTTGACAAACAATTCATTATTTTTTCGTTTTATCTCATAAAACAACGTTTGAAATAAAGACGTTACACAAATTGATTGTGCCATTAAAAAAAAAAGAAAATAAATGAATTTGGTTTCCTCTATGCATAAATTTTGTGACAGAAATGAATCGCTGCAGAACCGACTCCACGTAGTCTTTTCTGCCCTACCCCTAGAGTGTAATTTAAGCCCGCGTAGGCGCGGAGGGGCGAGGCGGGCCGCGAGCTGAGGAGCAGGTGGCTTTAAAACTCGCCGCCGCGGCTGAGGCTGGCCGGCTTCAGCCGGCCAGCAAGCCGAAGCTGCGGTGGTGAGCGTTAAAACCCTCTGCGACGATAAGCTCGCGTGTGACCGCCGGAGCCCCGCAGCACCGGAGCCGTGACAGAAACCATGCCTGCTGCATGTTGCATACTGCATGTTTGCATACTGCATGCTTGCTGCATGCTTGCTGCATGCTTGCTGCATGCTTGCTGCTCGCTTGCTGCATGCTTGCTGCTCGCTTGCTGCATGCTTGCTGCTCGCTTGCTGCATGCTTGCTGCTCGCTTGCTGCATGCTTTCTAAATGCCTGCTGCTTGCTTGCTGCTTTCTTGCTGCTTGCTTGCTGCATGCATGGAGTATGACTGTTTGCATGTTATGCAAAAACTATGCATTTCCTTATTTTTTTCTTAAAAAAGAGTAATATAAAAAATACTAGCCTGTAAATTATTTTGTTGAAACGTGATTTGTCCAAACGTATCTAAGTAAAAAATGAAAAATTTATAAATGAATAAATATAAAAACGAATATTTTTAAAATAAAACATTTGCGGAATAAGTTGTTTGCGAAATAAATAGTATACGAAACGTTGGTTGTAAAATGAAAATTTGTCAATGGACTTTTGGTAAAACATTAGTGAACCGTCTGGACCATTTGAAACTATCTGCTCATCATCCATTACTACACTTAATGGTAATCCAACTACTGAAGTACAAATACACCCTCCTGATTGGCTACCTGTGGTTCTATCAAATCGACAGTAATTTCCTAACGAGTACGTTCATAGGGAACCATTACTGATCCCTTGCTTACATTGAATGGCATTAGTTGGTACTGATTGAACGCAGGATCCAAGGCTTACCACAATTAGACCTAAACACTATGTAATGAATAGAAAGGTCAGTCAGTTGCTTCCAGTGTCTATTTAGTACTATCATTTGCATCTTGCTTATAAACTTTATACCGAGAATTAAGTTTTAAACCGGGTTTTACGCTGTTTGGGGTATATTACAGGGTTATATATTATGTACTATTAGACCAGTTTTTTGGATCCGTATAATACAACATTCCGTTTCAGATCAATATTTTACAGGCAATTAAAATTGTTCGGCTGAAATATCTACGGATTGGGCTTCAAACAGAAAGAAAGAAAGAAAAAGTCTTTATTTATCACAGGGACATGATGTGCATTCAAAATTAGAAACAAAAACAATAAGCATAACAACCATTCAGAATATCGGTAACTAAACCGAACATAAACAAAGCTTACACGTCGTGACTACGACAAATACGTTACCAATCAGCATGATGCTTTACTATGAGGTAAAACGTACGGAAGCCGATAAAAACAGCATAATGAAACAGACAAATATAACAGCAGGAACCGGCGATACAGTAGACCCCGAGGAGCCGTCGTGATGAGCTGAACTGCTACTTAAAGGAATGGGCTGAAATAGCTCTAGTAAGAGAATGATGGAAAAACGGAAGATAAGGCGTTGCCTTGCAATGGGAGACAACAGACATATAAACTTAAAACAACAACACACCTTCTAAAACTACTCCAAGCCTTGTCAAACAAGCGAATCAAATTAATAATATCGAGTAGTTTTAGCGGTACGCAAAGTAAACACGGCCGCGGTGGAAAGAAACTTTGTTTGCCAGACTGAAATGGTTAGCCGAGAGAGCTCGCGGGCATTGGTCAGATCGATCTACTGGGTTAACCGCTGGTTGGAGGGATGATAGTTCTTTTTGGGATAAAGTCCGTCGTTGGTTTCAACTGAAAATATTTAGGCGGTAACCTATCTTGGTAGATACAGACAAACGAGGACGCAAATTTCTTTTCAGTGTGAAGAGCGTTTCAAGCGGCTTTCAGACTACGCTATAATATAATAGCATATAGTATATAGCTCATAGCACAACAATATCGCGCACCATATATTTGTAATGGACACGTTCACACTGTACTTTACTATATATTGTTGGCTTACTATACGCTATAAAATGGTGCGATACGCTGAGTTCATGTTATGCTATATCACGCGCCGCCCTCTTCCTCCTCCCTCACCCCCGGCCGTCCCGCAAGCGAATGTTTTCCCCACTTATTTGAACTCTTTCTGAGCTTGCTATATACTTTAAATGCTTGCGATAACATCGCGTAATGTGAACGCCATGCTATATAGTATAGCATCAGGTCCTGCTTTGCTATACTATATAGCAGAATAGTATAGCGTGGTCTGAAAGCCGATTTAATCTTCCGGCGTTTTATATAAACTGAAAGACTTATTACACATATAAACATCCATGATTTGGAAAAAAATGTCCGTGTTCATCACACAAACATTTGCTCCTACCGGGATTCGAACCCTAAGAACGTAAGGCAGCCTCACTATCGCTACACCATTCGGGTCGTCGACCTAAAAGGTATGTACGTCATTAACATAACTTCATTAACGACGTACGTATCCTACCTTGTCCATAGACGTAGGTTATCAGTGTAGGTACTTACTTATTCCATGAATGGGAAAATGTATAGGAATTTACGCACGTACAGAAGCTTAGTAATTTATGTAAATTTATTTATGCGTATTTCAATTGTTTGTCTAACATTGTTAAATAGTAAATTGTTTTTAACCCCCGACGCAAAAACGACGGGGTGTTATAAGTTTGACGTGTCTGTGTGTGTCTGTCTGTGGCATCGTAGCTAATAAACGGATGAACCGATTTTGATTTTGTTTTTTTTTGTGTTTGAAAGATTAATTAGTCGGGAGTACTCTTAGCTATGTTTGATGAAAATCAGTCCAAGATGGCCACCGCCACAAAATGGCGGATTACATATTTATTTGTTTAACAACTCCCTCAATATGGATATCAAATGAAAGGGCAATTTAAAATCCAAGATGGCCACCACCACAAAATGGTGAATATTTTTTATTTTTTCGTTACTCCCTCGTTATGGGTATCAAATGAAAGGGCTTGACTAGTAGAATAATGTACACTATATTGAACGGGGATGAGAAAATAATTTTAATTTGTGGTTAAGGAAATATCAACAACTGTAAAGCCTAACGGAAAAAAAAATGGATGGACTCACGTAGATCTGAAGTTACTAATAATAAGTTTAGTTGAATGTAACGTGTCCAATGATGGAGCACGACCGTAGTTTTTTTTTTTTTTTTAAACAAGCAAACAATCAATAAATGTAAATAAGAGCGTGGACCACCACGTCTGCGGTAGAAAACTCATTTAAAAAAACTAGATTATAAAAAAAAAACTTTGTTCCAAAACCTTTACCTTGTAATTATGACTGTAAGTGTCGGGGGTTGTATACATTTTTAATTAAATGTAACTTGTTTTGAATATGTTTTTACGTTCCACGTAATTAGTGTATCAAGCAACAACAGCTACTGTTAGTACTTCTTTGAAATTATTTCCAGTTGATTTGTTTTTTTTAATTCAATTGGAAATAATTAATGAAAAATAAAACGTAATAATAAAATAAAATATTGAAAAGAATAAATATTGTTTCTATTACAACCTAGTTCTTGAGATTAGCGCGTTCAACCAAACAAACCAACTCTTCAGCTTTTTAAAATAGATAGTTTTAAAAACCTTTAGACCGAAACTATTGTTTCTAATTCTATAAAAAATTAATAAGCTACTCTCGGTCCTCAAAAAAACTGCCATATCAACTCCGACCCACCTCGACGCCGCATGACAGGCGCTTCAAAGTGGACAAAACACTCGAAATGCTTTTACCATATTATCTTTATTGAGGGCGAGCTTCACGACGCGATTGATATTGATGCCCTTCGCTACCTGACTCCGTACTACCGACGTACCAAGAACCAATGATAGATAGATGTGACCAATGATTTTCAAATGCTTCGTGATTTAAACCGATGGTAAAGTTTCTCTTTTTGTTGGCTCCTATAGGCTGAAGTAATTGGGCCATCAAATGCAAAAAAAAAAACTGGAACACGGGTGTACTTAACCGGACTTGACGAAACCGCCGACAAAGCATTCTGTACATGAAACTAAGTAACTCAACGCAAACCTTTTTGCTGGAAAATGGATTCAATGTAACGCAGCAAACACATTGTATTGTATGAATTGAATATTTCGGGGGTCGTCAGCGCCTTCTATTTAGTGACTAGGAAAGAGTTGAAAAAGAAAATCCCTCAATCTTGAATTTCAATAATGATTGCGCTTAAATGATTGCATTCAATTATTTCACTTGTATGTTCAAGAAAATAGCATCATTTAAATGAGGCAGTACAGCTATTTTGACTCTGTGACAGCAGGCCGCCATCTTGGATCAAGGTATACTGGCCATTGTTTATATGGTAATGGAGGGATGAAAGTGTGACGTCGATAAAATAAATTTAAATATCGTTACGCACGAGTGTTGGGGCAGGTATTCACGTACTTAAGTACCGTATCTGATTTTCGGCTGGAATGTGAATAGGGCTGTACCTTACCTTACCTTGCCGTTGATCGAATCGAGTTTGGGTAAAAAATTGTCTTTAGGTTCAGTCAAACCGACCGAATCGAACAGTGGACTCGCTACGGACACCGTATTTTGGCAGATATTGGTACACTGGTACATGGCTTGCGACTTCATTCGTAAAAATTGTGATAGCTCAACTAATTTGCATGATATCAACATAACTTAAATCCCATGTTACTCGGTAAAGATGTAGCTTTATAATGGTGAAAGAATTTTTAAAATCTGTTGAGTAGTTCTTAAGTTAGCTTGTAACAAACAAACAATCAAATAATCAAATTTTTCCTCTTTATAATATCAGTTTAGACAACCTCAAGCTTGTAATCCCCAAAGGGGTACCAAAAAAAACGAATAAAAAAAAAAAATTGGATGGACTCACGTAGATCTTAAGTTTTAATTTTTTCTTTTAAATCAAGCAAACAATTAATAAAATGTAAATAAGAGCGCGGACCCCCACGTCTGCGGTAGAAAAGAAATTATAAAAAAAAAAAAAAAAACAAAGGGGTGTGCAGAGGTTTACATAATAGTAGACCCGTATGTCACCAGTTATGTTAAAGCCCTGATGTTATAGGGGGAGAGTCTATTGCCATCAACCGACTACAAATCTGGACTCTGTGGCTGCTACTGAGGAATTCCTCGTGGAAAAAGCCTGAGAACACTTTGCCCGACCTGAGAATTGAACCTAGGACCTAACGCTCACTAGACCAACGAGGCAGTCTCTCAGCGTCGTCTCTGTCACTTTTGACAGTCTCTTACCAAAACTTAAAGTCAAAGGCAAACTATTGCAATAAGACCATAGGAATGCACTTTTAAACGTCACAACTTTGAACATAAATAGAATAGGGTAGACGAAAATATAAATCTAATTAGTCCGTCAGTTAGATTATCAAAAAATATTTGACCCGTATTTTTTCTTTTGTTACGTAAATCAAAATTGACGAAGAAACGATGCTTTTAAAATTCTCAAAACGTCAGGCCTAAGTATATTTTTTAGAGCATAAAGACGTCATGAGCCTCCACTCTCGAGTTTTGATGTGTTTTATCTTTTTCAATATTCATAGATTTACAAAAACAAAAAATACGTGTCCATTAATTCCAATACTCTAATTAACGGACTAAATATAAATAAATAAATTTGTAATTTTTTGACAGTGTCGTCATGCCTATAGATTCCAGTTGCTTATCCGAAAGCGTCGTTTCATAATATGGAAAAAATGAGCGAAAAATCTCCAATTACACGTTACTCTTAAAACTAATACCCGGGAACTAAATATTATGAACTTACCTGACGAAGGAAAATGGCGGTATTGTTATCACAGCGCCATTCCAGCACAAACGCCAAAGCACTCTTTTGTAATCGGTGAATTAAGTTTAGAGGCATTGTAATTATGGTATACTACTTTTTAACATTAAACAAGAAATATTATTTATCTGTTCGAAACGTAAAAAATATTATGAAACTATTATTATTTTATACTTCAAAACGGTACTCTTGGTAGCTAGCATTATAGTCTTTGTTTTCATTCGCTCTTCCCCTTTTGTTCACTTCACCGTATTATTATATTTTTTTCACTTATGCCTTTTTCATAACAGAGACGGTTTCCTAACACTCTTTTACTTGAACATACGACACATTGTTTATTCACCGTTTTATATTTGCTTTTCGAACTTGAACAGAGCTCATCACGCGACAAAGTCACAATTCAAACTGACATAATCAATCACAAGCATATGCATTTTCATTGTTATCATTTTCCGCGAAGAAGTACCTACTTACCAAAATGTCGCTCATCTAACTGTATACATACAAATGTCAGAAGTATGACCGCATGGTATGGTATAGTAACGTTACATCATTTATTATACTCGTTCAGTATGGTTGGAGCATCCATTGTTTTTCCCAATTACTCTTTGTTCTTAAACGTAGAGTTTAATGCGCGGAACTTCCAACAATGGTTTAGTGGGTATTTTGATGAAATACTACTTCATTATCATTTTGATTTTCCTGTACATATATACCTTTTGGTTCTCTGGAATTTTGTCATGCTTTCTCTGACTGAGGGTGTGACTAACTTGGTATACGATGCTTGCATAAGGTTTTCCGGTCCGGACAATTCGAGACCGGGATAAATTCATCTGTCTACGTACTAGGTAGAATGCTATAACTCTATGTAGACATCCAAAGGTACCAAAGTGTTACAGGTTTTCTAGATATAAAAACGTATATAATGGTTTCTTTAGAAAAAAATAAACGAAACGTTAGAAATAACAGTATAATTTGATTCTGTGAACAATTTCAGAATAATAAGTTTCTTATAAAGATAATAAGAATACTTAATGTAGCCAAGTAATCAAATAGAATATTTATAAAACGTTGAACAACTTAAATGTCAAGGAGCTCAAAGGAAAATATGAAAATAAAGTTGTTTCAATCTCATTCTAGGAATGTTGAATGTTTGTGGAACCAGATTGAAACTGCGTACCAGAGAGAAATGGAAGAAAAGCATTTAATGTAACTAATTACTTATCAAGGAAAAAAGAAACACAAGAGGCTGACAGTAGGATTAAGATTGCATTTTCGGATTTAACATCTTGGAAGATGCAATAGCTGTTTTGTTTAACATTTTAAATAAAAGTTAAGAATCTGGAAATAGAAAACCAATAAATGAAATGCCACGGACTTACAAATCAAACTGAAATATAATAATTTTTCACCTTAAAAAATATTTTTCTGTTAAAGAATTACATCAAAACATTTTCCTCAACGACCTTACCTTATAAATATTTCCGTCTGCCCAAAACCGATCCGCTAAACATCGATATTAAAAACACATTAATTACAAATTCAATCATGACGAACATTAGCACCTCATATACGTCATAAAACATTAAAAATTATCACTAACCTTAACTGGAGACGATGACAGCCATAACTGGAACAGATCTGATGTCACCGATGTACTTCTTGCCTCGTGGTGCGGCCTTGGAGAGAGAGGACCAGACGATGTTAAACTATGCAGCCTAGTCACTTCGTCCGTCGTCGCACACTCCCGTATATACCTATCCAAAACCCTCGGCTTCCCTTCCAATAACTTCTTCAACTCTATCAACTCTTCGTCAGTACAATCATCAGGTGACGATCTGTCTATAACCTCTTTGAATTCTTCTGCACAGTGCATTATCAGTTCATTAGTAGCTAGTACGTCGTATACCACCTTATTGCCTAAGTCCTTGGGACTGCCGTCTACGTTAAAATAATCGTTATCACATTGAGTAGCATTTAACTCGGCACAACCATTCTGTTCAGTGATCTCCACAATGGTGATCGGTGGGTTCTCTTTCAACATATTGTTATTTTCTATTATTTCTGGGTTCTTAATTTCGTCTGGTAATTCGTAAACTAGTCTCATTAGTTCGTGGGAACGGTTTTGTTTTTGATCAACAACACTTTTGTCCTTTTTCGTTTCTGGTATCGCGAAGTTGGCGCACTCATCTGTCTTTTTGGCGTCTTTTTTGGCGACGACATCGATAGGTTCCTCGGATGTCATGGCAGTTTAATGTTGGGACACTTTCGTTTCGTTTCCCAGTTCGGGCACGTCCGTCATCTCTCGGCTATGTTCGATTACCTGAAACAAACAGCACAAATGAGGGTCGGATCCAACTAGACTAGACAAATAGTCGGTATTGTTTCAAGTTGTTTGTGGATACGAAGTTCCGTTGGCTATTCTGTTCGCTTGGACTGTTAACAAAATACAGAGAATAATAAACTTTATGTGGTTTTCTGTTAGTAATGTAAATTCTAGAAATTATTGTTGTGTTATTGAATGTTTTCATTAAAAGATACGTTGCTCTAAAATCCCTTGAATTAACTATCATAATTCACAGCCGTTTAACGTAATAAATTATGGACCAGATTCCGGAGATAATTCAAATATAAACTAAAACATACAGTCGGACATCCTGCCTCTATAAATATATTCATTGCCAAAGACAACATGCGTGTATGACGTAAATAGTGAAGACTATTATCCTAAAGTAACTAACACATGAATTGAACGGCATATTCACACGCAAGTGCGGAATGCATCAGACAAAAGTGGTCAATTACACCGATATGTGGTATTTCTACATTTTTCCTTACATTTGCTGGACTATTTAATTGTAGCGCGTTTTTATTCATTTACACTGGAAGAAATAATATCACAATCCATTGCCGGCAAAGTGTAATAAAGTTTCAGAAGGTTATAACTGTAATGTCAAGATCTTTATACATGTGAAGGGCCGAAGCCTGCCGGGGTTGCGGGCCTGTTCGAAAGAGATACCGCGGCTCCGGAACATAAAGGGCGAGGAAGGAACACGGATGGGTTTTAGTCAGTAAAAGTCTGACACATCCTCGCACTCCGCCCAGAGTGGGAGAAGTTATTTGATGATTTCCCATCTTATAAAAAAAAAAAGGGCGTGGAGCATATTCTGCGAATTTCCAGGTCCAGGTCAGCAAAATCTAAACTATTAAGTCTATCCATCAGTTCATGATTATTTTGTTCTTTAATACTAAATAAGGCCCCGGTAAAATGTTTTTTTACATCTCTAAACTATCCTTCTTGGAATACACCGGGTACAACTGACACCGTAGTACAATGTCCATAATATGTTTAGTTGTATGGTGTCTTTTAGATGCCTAAATGTACAGGATGTAAACGACCTCATCACGAAGCCGTCAACCAAGCATTCTGCACACCAAACTAAGTAACTTTCCGCAAAAAATATTGCTGGGAAACGACTTTTGTTTGGGGTGAAAAATCATGTTTTGTGGTAGAACTCAATGTAACGCACTCAAAACATTGTGCTGATGGATGGATTGAATAGGACGAGAGTCATGTAGGTGATTAAAGTTAAAATCTCACATCGTAAACTTGTTTAAAAAAAAAAGAAATTCAAAAAGTTGGAATTTTGACCCCCAACATTTCCGCAACTAGAACGTTCCCAGTTATGGTAATATCGCAATCTTGCGGAATAGAGAATACGTGCCTTTTAGCTTCGTTAAGAGGTTTTTTGCACCCTTTACGAGTAGGTGTGGTGTTAACCATATAAAAGCAATTTACAGGCCTCCTGCCCTTATTTAATTTTTACCGCGAGTAAGAGACATAATTCCACGCACCCCATTTGGGTTGGGCGTGCAGCCCAACCCAAATGGGGTGCGTGGTAACCATAATATGGGAAGGCGATGAATAGTCTCGTTATGAGGTAACTATGGGAGTTTTATTTAAATTCTAAAGGGTTTTGGTGAGGATAGGTAATGTCGTGGAGTGCATTATTGGGATTTTATACAGGGTGATAATGTAAAGGAAATGAGGTACATATTTTAGCCCAAATAAGCACGGGCGCTTTTTCGCAACGGTTTTTGAACTTTGTTTTGTTATGGGACAAGCCCGCCACACCATTCCCAAACCGCTGTAGCTCCTGAAAGCCAGAATCAACAGTGGCGAACACCAGAAAAGCACCGCGACAATGAAACTCGACGAAGTCTCAGAAAATGAATAATTTAACTGTCTTGGATCCCGCGACGAAATTAATCAAAAAGTATAACGCGTAAGTAGGTATAGTAGAAAACCGTAATTTCCACTTCCCTCCATATCAGCAGGCGACAGAACAAAATAAGCGCAATAGGCACAAAGAGAAGTTGATAACTAGGATAGGCCCAGTTGCCAAGCACCACGAATATGGGGTCCTAAGTTGTGAGCTGTTATATTTTATTTCAATAATAGGTACCTATAGCCTGTTATTATGGTGTCTGATGAGATGACCAGTAATAGAGGAGTATGGAAGAAGGGGACATGCTGCGCCGACCACAAATATATTGGGATAATGGCAAGAGAATGATGAATATTCAGGTATGGCAAAAACGCTTCAACTCACGAAAATTTGTTTATTTTGATTGAACAACAGACAACGAACAAAGTTCGTAAACAAACCTAGGCTACTTAGATTATTCAAACAAGAACAATCCATTCCACTAAATTACTAAACACACTCAATTCCCTGAACACGTGTACATCCCTATTTTGTGTCAGTTTTTTTTGCCTTATAAGTACGCACGGGTCCAATTAATCGTAATTTATCGATCATGGTGAAGAATGGGTTAGTATCCATACTATGCCGAATTCAATACCGCCGTTGGTCACGGCTGCCATTTTCTTGATCTTTGACAGTTTTTACGCAGTCAGAAACCCGAAAGTTTGGTCAGACTTTCAGGCAGATAGCAGTTGCTCCCTGTGAAATACTGGCGAATCAGCCGCGCGCTTTCAGACTGTTTGTGATTGTTTCATACTATGAGTCAGATTGAAACCACAGTTTGTTCAATGAAAGAGGTCAGATAGATAGTCGTTCCATGGAATAAAAAAAACACTATCGGTTTTCGGTATATTTGCTACAAAATCCTAAATACGACTATACGTTAGCATCTGCCTAGCCTTTTCCCAACTATGTTGGGATCGGCTTGAAGTCTTACCGGATTCAACTGAATACCAGTATTTTACATGAACGGCGACTACCTATTTGACGTCCACAAGTATCCACCACCCAGTTAGCACTGGGTAATACGATGCCCCTTGGTAAAACCATAAGACCGATAGTCAGACTTTCCGGCCACTGACTACCTGTAACGACTGTCAAAGATCTAAAAATATCAGTCGAGACCGACGGTTTACGTGCTTTCCGAGACACGGGGGAAGCTCGATATATAATGATGGTCACCACCCATCCACAGACCGACCTTGGCAAGCACGGTTTAACCTTGAAGACCGACCCTTGCGGCTGTCAGTACGATTATAAGTACGTACATATTATATTTAGGTCACTTTACTAGAAAACCGGATCTGTATATGTACTAAAAGGCTTCATGTAACCTAATACCCCGTCAGTTTGGTGACACTACTGACACTCCTAGAGCGGTAGTACATTAGTGTCTTCTATTGTTATAGTACCCGTTAAGGTACAGTCAGCAAAACAGTTAGGTGTGCAGGCTAGCAATCTTAAAAGTCTGTAAAGATCGATTTTTGTTATTTTTTCACGCAGAAACTACTGAAAGGATTTGGATGAAATTGCGAACAGATTGATTATAACCCTTTTCCATTTACAATAGTTGAAAGAAGATTCAAATTCGAATTTAAATTCAAATTCTTTATTGACAAAAATTATGTTACATAAACAAGCATTCTACAGTGATTGCAGTTATTATTCCTCTTTGTTTTAAAAACATCGAGTTTTAAAATTCAATGACCAATAAACACGCAACTACAAACATAATCACCATCGGTGATCGTGTTTGTTGTAACCAGTAATAACAATCTATCTCAAACACGCCATACACCTCAAATTGAATGCGGTAATAATATGTCAATTAAATTAATGGTGTAATCATAATTGACAATTAATCTTAGTAATATCCCTTAGAAGCGTGCGTTGTGTGATCAACTGACAGTCTGGTATAATGTATTACCTAATATAATTGATGTATTAGGTGCAGGATGATATAATGGCAGTAATCGGTGTTGAGAACTTTCCTCCTCATAAATACAAGGTCCCATTAAAATACAAGGACAAATTTTAACACAACGTTTAGGTATGTCTTACCAAATCGTCTTTCATTTCAGCCGATAAACGTGTACTGCTGGATATAGGCCTCCCCCAAGTGTCGCCATATTGATCGGTCTAGTGCGACTCGCCTCCAGCGGATTCCCGCAACCTTCACCAGGTCATCGGTCCACCTGGTGGGAGGTCTTCCAAGTCCAACGCAACGTCTTCCAGTTTGCGGTCGCCACTCTAGAACTTTTCGGCCCCATCGGCCATCCGTTCTGCGAGCAATGTGCCCTGCCACTTTAGTTTGGCAATTCTTAGGGCCACGTCGGTAACCTTCTTATTCCAATTTAGAGACCAATTTTAACCTCTGAGTCTTATCGCCAACATCGGCGATCCTTATGATGCGATAGATCTTAATGATTTTTTTTTTACTGGGACAGGTGTAGAATAATTAGAATTTTAGCGATCCAACAGCTGGAAGACATGCCTCTGTGACAGGAAGTCGGTCATAATCCACCATGAGCTCAGTACTATACGGGTAGGTGGAAGTCTTTAAAGTTTTGGTTCTAGGTCTTGCCCAGTTCCCTCACGATGTTTTTACCTTTACCGTGTTGAGAGCAGTAGTCATGGAACATTTTGGGAAATGCCCTTTTTTCATTTCACTCAAAGAACGACCAGTGATCACAATTTCCATGCAGTTTAATGAACGGTAACTTTTAAAGACCTTTGTCTATTGTTCCAGTCGTTTCAATAATCAGATTTATAAAATAATAGCGGACGTCACGCGGTTTCACCCGCATAGTTCCCGTTTCCGTGGGAGTACGGGAATAAAATGTAGCCTATATTACTCGCTGATAATGTAGCTATCCATTGCTGAAAGAATCTTTTAAATCGGTAAAGTAGTTCTTAAGTTTATACGTTACATACAAAAAGACAAATATTTCCTCTTTATAATATTACTAGCTTCTGCCCGCGACTTTGTACGCGGATCCTGTTGCTTATGCCAGCGACAACGGGGTCGTCGAAGATCTGAAACGTCTGATGTCGAATTCTTAGAACCCGGGGACGGGAAAATAACGGATCTTTCCCACCTGAGCAACACATACCATTTGTTTCTTTTTGCCATTTAACAGCTTCACAAAAAGTACAATTTTTAGCCATGCCTCCGATGGCGGAATATGTGGCGTATTCAATCATAGGAGACGTAAATGCACTCCGTGCCTTATCAACCCAAGGAAGGTCGCCATGCCCTTTTTTTTCGGTTGGGAAATAATCAAATAACTTCTCCAACTCTGGGCGGAGCGGGAGGGAGTGTCAGATTTTTACTGACTAAAACCCATCCATGTTCCTTCCGCGCCCTTTACGTTCCAGGGCCACGGTATCTCTTTCGAACAGTCCCGCAGCCCCGGCAGGCTTCGACCTTTGCGGGCCCCTCCCTTTATGCTGACATCTCTTTGAGGCGCACGTGGAACACGAACGCGCCGTCGACACGGCAGGTCGCCATGCCCTACGGCTATATCTTGAGACACATCCGGTTTTTCAGATGATATCGACATTCTGTTCAGAGAATGTCGACGTCGATCAGAATTCAAACGTTCGTTCAATGAACGTGCATCGCGCATCACGCATCACGTTCATCACTCGTTTCAAAAGACCTGTTAGTAGATGTGCGAATACGCTGAAAACTCAAGCCTGATTCTGTATCGGTAAAAATTTCTAATTCGCTCACGATCAGCGGACAGTCGCGCATCACGTTCCGCACTTGTCTCTAAAGACCTAGAAGAAGCTATGCGTAGATACGCTGAGAATTCAAGCGCAATTCTCTATCCGTGAACGTCTCCGACTCGCGAGACAATGCGTGACGTTCACGATCAGCGGTCAGTCACGCATCACGTTCCCTACTTGTCTCTAGAGATCTAGTAGTCGATGCGTAGATAGGCTTGAAACTCAAGCGCAATTCTCTATCCGTGAACGGCTCCGACTCGCAAGACAATGCATGACGTTCACGATTAGCGGTCAGTCGCGCATCTATTCTTCACTGGTCTCTAGAGACCTGGATGTAGAAATACGCTGAGAACGCAGGCGTGCTTCGCGATCCGAAGAGGTTTCCACGGAGCAAGTTGCAGCCTGATGTTCTCGAACAGCATCAAGTCTCTCCTGACGCTCTTCGATAGATTCTTGGGATCCTATGATCCTCAATCTTTTAGCTCCTTTGGAACATTGGGAAAGATTTGACCTCTTTCTAGGCATGGTTATAGTTTTGTTGTGAAGATACCTGATCAATTGAAATCTAAGTAACTGCTCCCCTGCGTTACCGGGTAGGCTACCGAGTCACGAAGATAACTGGAAAAGGAAATTAATTCTACAACAGGTGTCCGAGATCTTCGATTTTTATAAGTCAATAGAGAGTGCTCATCAGATTGAACAACTTTTGCTAAGACGTCATTCCTATATGTGTTATGGTGTAGCTGGGCTCTTGGAGTTCCACAACAGGTGTTCCAGATCTTCGATTTTTATAAACCAACAGAGAGTGCTCATAAAATTGAACCACTTTTGCTAAGACGTCATTCCTATATGTGTTATGGTGTAGCTAGGCTCTTGGAGTTCCACATCAGATGTTCCAGATCTTCAAACTTATACTCTTAGCAGAAAATGCTCATCATGTAGAACAATTTTTGCTATGGTGGCATTTTTGTATCTCTTATAGTTTAGCTGGTCTGTTGCGGTTCTGCATCAGGTGTTCAAGTTTCCAAGATAAATTATAGCCTCATAGCTTCTGCCCGCGACTTCGTTCGCGTGAAGTTTTGATATCGCAACGCATCGCCTACTCAACGGAAGTTTTAACTGCTTTGTTCCCGCTTGCAACATTTCTTATTGCTGCTCCGCTCCTATTGGTCATAGCGTGATGTTATATAGCCTATAGCCTTCCTCGATACATGGACTATCCAATGCAAAAAGAATTTTTCAATTCGAGCCAGTAGTTCCGGAGATTAGCGCGTTCAACCAAGCAAACAAACAAACAAACAAACAAACTCTTCTGCTTTATAATATTATATAGTATAGATTAGTGTAAAGAAGATTCACTTAGTTTTACAACCACTAATTAAATCAACGTTAGCGTTACCTCAATATTTACAAGCTGCGTCTTACGTAACAAATAATTAATTTTCACCACACATTCAATTTTTATTGGGAACAGAACCTCAATAGCGATGAGCTCATTTAATGAAACATTTAACCAAAACACATTATATCTTAATTTGTCAAACAGTTTCGGTCATTACAACGTCATCGGCCAACAAGACTGGCTACTTGTACTTGCTGGGAATATTAAGTGCCCTCTTAGTGTTAAATAGACGAGTAATGGATTACTCCTATAATGATATGCAAGCCTGGTACTTTGTTAAAAGTTATGAGGGTGTTAAAGATCATCCTAATGTGGCCGATGCCTAGTTTGTTCATCCGGTGCTTTTTGGGTAGTCAGACCTCCTACCTAGACTGAGAGAGGAGATTGGAAGAAAAAAACCTGTTCCGCCGACCTCCAATATCATGGGACAAGGGCAGGAGGTGGTTCAGCAGAAAGATCACGCTGGATAAAAAATATTGAGCATCACGAGTAGAACATTGAAGATTGAAACGAAGTTACTTGTAATCAGCGATAGTGACAGTGAAAAAGTAATAACTGGTGCTCTGAGACAGAGAGACGGAGTTGCGGCTGGGTCGGTTCCGTCAGAACTGGAAGGAGCATTGAGATATTATGACCGTTTTCAGGTCCCATCTCTTCCTTAATTAATCATTTGACTACAACAAAGACTATGTGGCACAGTCTCATCTCATCGTCATCTACCAGGCCTTGTTCCTGGGGGTCGGCGTTACGCGTTTCTTCCAATTCTCCTTTGTCATCCGTCACGCTATAATTTACTCCTTTTTCTTTAATTGCTCACACAATCCAGCCATCGTTTCTTAAGTCATCCTTTCCTGTTTATCCATCAACATTCCTATTCTTTACCCTTTTAATCACAAGCGATTCACATAGTCTGATCAACGAGTTAATTTAAAGGCAATTATTACCAATGCAATTAGCGTACTACAAGTCAAGTAACCTAATTTGTTATTCAGCAACAGTACATCGTTTAACTAGAACGGCGCCTATTATGACATTTTTTCCTTCAATTATGCAAATCGTTTCTAGTATTACGGTTTTTATGATCCAATCATAGTGCAATCATACATATTTAGCTGTTATGACCAGAGTTTCACACGTGCCAGTTGCTAGTTTTCTTATGTCGGGTCTAGAAAGATGCTTCTTCTGCCTTTTTTTGTGCGGTTACTGTGGTTAGCGCCTAACCTAGTGTCAGAGTTTTTATGCCGCCCATCCATGCCATGGGCCTCAGACTTGCCTGTACATGCAGTCGACAAATATCTCTCAGGCTTGTTGGTCCTTACGAGTTTTTCCTTTACTGAAAACAAGTGATGAATTATACGATACACACTTGAATCTTGAGTTGATGAATTGGCAGTCTGACAGACATGCTATTGTATTCTATCTATCACTGCCTAGAAAGATGCTTTACGAAGCACACACGAATCACAGCGTTACTTCTCATCATTGTAATTATTGTTTTCTACTGGACCAAACCTGGCCCCATCTTTACGGAGATCCATGAAAATCATATGGATCTTTAAGTGCAACGTTTTGTGTGCAATACGTTACACCACACGTACTACACACTATCGTAAACAGCTTTTTTACACTAAAATAAAATTTGTTTCTCAGGAATTAGTTTTGCTCCAAAATTATACGGATTTACCTACTCCTAGAAAGTGAAGCTTCTGATTTCGGCCTTATTTTCACTCATAGAATACGTAGAAGACGGCTATATGATAGATCTTTTGATACCCTATATTTTACCATGTTTTTCATCGCTCGCCCTACATTCCACCTTGTTTGCTTCCCCAGCGATGAATAGTAACCGCCTCTTTAACCAAAAGATCACTAATGCCTGTTATTTAGACTAAAGCGTCATTTGATGTTGCAGGGGTGTCATTTGTCATCGCAATAGTATAAAGATGTGTCGTTAATTTGAGGGTAGTGTGAAACGAGATTATAATGGGCGGTGTTTTAGTGAGTGTGGATTTAATAAAAGTATTTTCACATAGTAAAACATCGCGCTTGTTATCGTGAAAATGTAAACCAGCGGTGTAGCCTATTCATTCACATTTCAAATTGGTAACATGGGTGTAGAAGAGTTGTAGTTTTATTGACGTTGAGTCATTGGTCCCGGCTGTCATTTGTAGATCTTTGACAGTCGATTGAGATAGTCAGTAGCACAAATGTCTGACAAGTAGTCTTACCAAGAGGATGTTCCATAGGAAATATTACTTAGCACTGGTTGGGTTGTGGAGGTCAGTTAGGCAATGGCTGCAGCAAAGGGTGTAAATAGAATCTCCTGAAGCCGAAAAGCACTTGTTACCCCGTCATTACTTTTTTTTTTTGTTCTAGACCATACCTGGAAACCTTCTAGTTACGTAGATATTGGAGGTCAAAGTTCCAACTTTTTCACAAGTTTTTTTTTATACTAGTTTTTAAGGTCGTAAATTAACTTTAATTACCTCCATTAACCCTTTGCAAATGCGTTCATCAGCACCATGTTTTGAGGGCGTACTTTGAGTTCTACCACAAAACATGATTTTTCAGCCCAAAAAAAAAAGTCGTTCCCCAGCAATAGTTTTTGCGGAAAGTCACTTAGTATGATGTACAGAATGCTTGGTTGACGGCTTCGTGCTGAGTGTGGTACAGCCTGCTCTAGGCACTAAACATGTCATGTTATGGTCGTACAATGCCCATGCATTGTACGACGGTATCCGTATCACTTTCCCCATTAGCCGTTGTGTGGAGATTGCGTAACGACCACACAATTGCTTTATTACTTTGTATGTAAGGTTGTCGCGCATCAGATACGTGCAAAACCAGCAAACTTCTTTGTGGAATTGTCTAGGCAATAAGGACTCGAGGAAATGGAGAGTTTATTCCGAAATCATAACCCGGCCGCAGGTTAAATAAAATAACATCAATTTAATGAAGGTCATTGACCCATATTAGACACAAAACAATAATACTTATACAAAACTTTTGTCAATTTCACAGTTAGCTGATTGATTAATTAATAAAGTTCCATTCAAAAATAATTAAAATATCCGAAATAAATGTCAGATTATATCAATAAATGTCAATGGTACAAAACAAAATAAAATAAAAACATTAAATTAAATGAAAATTACTCTATGTGTGTATAGCTACTAGGAATGGCCATATTATGAAAGATTGAAGGATTATTATCTTGGTTACCGATTGATAACATCGCCTTAGAAACCACACATAACAATCACAAGATCTTCTCTTCGGAAAAGTGGAAGGAGGAAGCTCAGGCTAACTAAAAAAAAAACGATATTTCCTTTATTGGGATCAATATTGATACATTATAAAACATATTGAAACGGGTATTTATCGCGAACTTTACCTTTAATTTAAGCCCGACGGTCGAAACCGACCGGATTGCACCAGCCGTGGTCGCGGGGAGACTGAAGTATTGGAGGTACTGCGACAGCAAAGCGAAGGCGTTTATTCAACCACCCTCACTTGATCTTCATAAATGTTAATTACCCGTTTCAATATGTTTTAATGATGTGTTCTGATCGTGAAAGTTTAAAAAAGTCAATTGATACATATTTTGTGATTTTTTTTTAAATATTTGAATATTAAACCTTTTTGAATAGTACTGTACTGTCCCACTGTTGGACAAAGACCTCCCCCAATTCCTTCCATGTGTTGTTATCCCAGGCCTTCTAGGATAAGCCCTCGAAGTCCAGATCGTCTCGCCACCTTTTTCTAGGCCGGCCTCGGCGGCGCCACTAAAACTATTTTAAAACAAAAAAAAAAACATGGAGCAGTCATTGGAGACAGCCGATAGAAGTTTAAACTAAGTCATCTATATCTGCTACGGGTTGTGCCCCGCGCACGCGTAGTGCTGCTACGCCGTAGCGGATCGGCTACGAGTGCTAAGAAGCGTTAGGTGACGGTCACGCGAGTTCCATGATTTTTGTTCACCCAAAAACTGCTCAAAGCGCAAAAAATAATTCAAAAAATCACCACAAATATCGAACACAGAGAGGCGGTCAGGGCTGAGAGAGAGAAATCTCCTAATGCGCGCCGTGTCAAGAAATACTGGTTTCTCAGTAAGGCCACCGATCAACCTGCCTAACGAGAGCCTCCTCAGGTGTTGGTCGAGACTCATTATCACAGCAATAAACCATTAGCTGTAAAGTAAAATAGTATGAATAAATAAAGCTTGTGACCCAATTTTAGTTCAAAATTATAGTATCAGTTTATACAATTTCCCGCAACAAAGTATTTAATTTTCAAGCTAAATCAACGAATTACTCGAACATGAACAATTTAAACATGGTACGTAATTCCTGGAACTAGGATATAGTTTACACAGCTAGGTAGGTTCATATTTGTAAATTAAATTTCCCAACGGGAATGGAAATTAGAGGCAATTTCGTACCTACTTTAATTTGTTAAAGCAAACATGTACTTACTGCTTTTATAACGAAATACTACTAATCACAAAAAAAAACATTATTTTTACGTGCAGCGGAACACAAGTATTCTACAGGGTGTAAACCACCTCATCACGAAGCCGTCAACCAAGCATTCTGTACATCAAACTAAGTAACTTTACGCAAAAATGATTGGATTGAATAACTTTTTATTTTGGGGTCAAAAATCACGTTTTGTGGTATAACTCAATGTAACGCACTCAAAACATTGTGCTGATGGATGGATTGAATAGTACGGGGGTTGTGTAGGTGTTTAAAGTAAAAAATAAAACTTGTTTTAAAAAAAAAACTTGTCAAAAATTTGTAATTTTGACCCCCAATATCTCCGTAACTAGAAGGATCCCAGGTATGGTGTAGAACAAAAAAATGATCGCAATGACGGGGAGAACAAGAGCCTTTCGGCTTCGCTATGTGACTGGACAAACATTGTATAAATCACCAAACGATAGTTCAATAAGCGGATGCATCGCGTAGTGCAGCCGCTGCTTCTTACGAGTTAGTGATGTGCTTGTGTACCGATGTTTTTGTGTGGGTAAGTTGTATAATAATAATAATAATAATAATAAAATAGTTTATTGGTATAACAAGTGTAGGTATTAACAAAAATTTTTGTGATTGGATCCTCCTTTTAGGCAGATAGTGCCTGTGTTAGGAGAGTCCGCTCTTCCATAGCAAGTCGTGTTAAATAAAGAGCGAATCGTATCATTCATGCTAAAACTATTTAAATTACAAGTTAAGTTAAATTAGATTAAATTAAGACTAACTTACAATAAATTAAATATGTGTGTGAGTAGGTTTGTGTGTGAGTGAGTGAGTGAGTGAGTGAGTGGGTGAGTGAGTGAGTGAGTGAGTGTGTGAATGCCTGTATGTGTCAAGGTTTCAGAAGTGTTTCGGTATCATCGTAGGTAAGGGTTTGTATCCATTCAGTTATCTTTTTTTTAGTTTCATAGAAGTTTTTGGGATAAATATAGATGTATTTATTTATTTTGTTATAAAGCGCAGCAGATCGTTTGCTAAATTGCATACTGGCAAATAAAGTCCTTGTCCTAGGGACATTTAATATCATATCTTTCCTTCTTTTTGTCAGTATGCTAGCATCATAGGAAAGCGACTTATGTTTTTTTAATATTATTTGTGTTATGTAAAGTTTCCTGACTGAGAGCAGTTTACTTAGTTTGAATAAGTCTTCAGTAGGATATCTCTTTTTTTTAAAATACATGCACTTGATAAGAGCGCGTTGTGCCCTTTCCAGTGCTAGAAATTTTGTTTTGGCAGCACCTCCCCAGACAGGTATGCAATAGGAAAGCACTGACTGGACTAGGGCAACATAAATCATTTTAAGGAAATCTTTTTGATGGCCTGTATGATTACCGACAGTCCTTGGAACAACGTATCTAAGAGTCCTGAACATCCAGCTTAATTTCCTGATTCTATTTGCAACCTGCTCAATGTGTGGGTACCATGACAGTCTCTGGTCCACAATTACACCTAGGTACTTAATATGGGGTACTTTGTTGATGGTAGCGCAGTCACATCTATTGCGGTTACTGGTATTGCAACTATGAATTCTCACACTAAAATCTTCCCCTGGTTGTGTACGTTGGCAGACACTGAAGCAAATATAATTTGTTTTTGCTATGTTTAATGTGAGCAAATTTGTTGTTAACCACTTGGCGATTGTTGCCAAGCCTGTTTCAGTGCTAAGGTTAACATTCTGCCAAGTATCCCCGGTGAAAACTACAGCAGTGTCATCCGCGTAACAAAATACTTGTGCGTTTTCAATATTAATGTTACATAGTTCGTTGACGTAAATAAGGAACAAGGTTGGCCCCAATACACTTCCCTGAGGGACGCCATATGACGTATATGCATCTTCACTAGTATACTGACCCACTCTAACCCTCTGTTTCCTATTTTCGAGATAATCCTTGAAGAGGCCAAGAGGCACTCCACGAATTCCGATACCTTCCAGCTTTCTTACAAGGATTGGGACAGAGACGGTGTCAAAGGCTTTTTTTAAATCTAAGAATGCAGTTACACATTTTTTACCTTTGTCAAGCTGTTCGGTTATATGATTACTTAGTGCAGTAACTGCATCCTCGGTGGATAGACCTCGACGAAAACCAAATTGTGCCTCAGATAGTACGTTGAAATCTTTTAGGTACGTTAAAAGCCTCATATTCATAAGTTTTTCTAATATTTTAGAAATAGAGGGTAGTACAGATATGGGCCTGAAGTTGGAGACGTCGTCGCTGTCCCCACCCTTGTGCACTGGTGTGATAATGGCTAGCTTCAAGGAAGTCGGGAAAATGCCCTTACTAAAGCAAAGATTGGCAAGATGCGTAATTATTGGGACAATCTCTCCCCTTACATGTTTTAGAAATGCGGTAGAAACATTATCCCAACCAGACGCACTGTCAGATCTAAGACTCATCAGGATATGATTCACTTCAACATCGTCAGTATCTAACATTACGAATGAGTTGGGTTGAGTTCGTTGTAATACGTGTGGGCCATTTTCATGTTTTAAAGTTGGCTGGTTTTTTTGAGCAAGGCTCTTACCAATGTTCGCGAAGTATTCATTAATATGATTAACTGATTCTAGAGGAGTTGATCTAATGTTAAGTAATTCTGAATTGCAGTTGTTAGGTTTATTTGTGTAAGTTATAGTTTTAATATTTTTCCAAAGTAATTTGTTGTTGGCAACTGATTTTGTAATTAATTCTCTTTCATATTTTCTTTTTAATTTTTTGATAAGATTGTTACAGTGATTTCTGTATCTAACGTATGTAATTTTTAATATGTCATTATATGGATCTCTTCTATTATCTTTTTGTAGCTTATTGCGATTTTTAATACAGCGCAAAATTCCTGGGGTTACCCATGGTTTTATAATGCGCTTACTGTTGGGAATATTAGTAATAGTAGTATGTTTATGGATGGATTCCGATAGTTTGTTTACTAGATGGTTACACAGAGTTTCCGGATCATTACAAAAAAGTAAGTCTGCTAGATTACTTTCTTGTATGTACTTAAGTGCTAGCTCAAAATCCACCGTAGATCTAGTTTTATTAGCTAATGTGATATTTTTTAATTTTGATAGGGAGAGAAGTGTGGTATAGTGGTCAGTAACACTAGTGTGTAAGATAGCGATCGATGCTGAAGTTTTCTGTTTGTTTATTTTCAGCATGAAATGGTCTAAACAGTTTTCACTTCTCGTAGGTAGAGTATGCCCAGGTAATATTCCGTACAGAGATAGGGTGTCAAGGTAATTAGTTCTATTTCTATGTTCACAGGAAGATTCTACCTCTTTGGGTCTAATGTTTATATTAATGTCTCCTGCTATAATAATATTTTTCTGAGTTTGTAGAGTATCTAGATGGGAACTTAAGGAATTTATAAAAGCCTCTGTGTTCTGGCTTGAAGGGGATCTATAAATGCACAATACAATATTATTCAGTATGTCCAGCTGCAAACAAGACGCTTGAGATAATTTTATTTCCTTAACTTTAGACTTTAAGTTATTTTTTATATAGACAACCACCCCATCATTTTGATTCAACTGGTGGGACGTATTATAGGACGAGTAATTATTCAGTTGAGGGATGATTTTTCCAGGAGTTAGTCGACATTCGGTTAGTATAATAACATCAGTTTCGAACTTAAAGTTCGAAAGAGTTAGTATGAAATCGTCAAAGTTACAAGAAATACTCCTAATATTTTGGGCGACAACAGTAAAATCATTTCTTTTTATATTAATACATTTAGCTAACTCCAAACAGTCACATTCAATACTACGCGCAATATCAATGCTGTCTATCTCATTAAGTGTTTGCAATGAATCACCCATTAAATACATGAATCGATAGAAAGGACATGCCATCAAGTTGTGTTCTTGTTAATAAATAAGTATTATTGTTTTCTTCAGTTTTATACAGAATTTGAAACCGTTTTTTTGTAGTGTATATAGGGGGGAGATAAATGTCATCGGTATGTTTTTGAGTAAGTAAAGGCATGTGAATGTGTGTGGTGAGTGAGAATGAATAATTGTTGTGATCATTATGTACGCGGAACAAGTTTGTAGTAACCAAAGAACAAGCTAAGTAAGTATATAAACAATATGTTTGTAAGTGGTTATAGTATTTAAGATAATATGAAAAAGTGTATACACAATCAAAGCAAAAAGTTTGAGAGCAATTAATTAAGTAGTAACAAAACAGAGGTCTTAGCAAATTACGTAAAGTAGGTAAATACATCAAAAAATACAATAATAAATCGTTATAATATCTTAGTCATTTAGTGTTTTTCAGCTGCTGAATCTGTTGCTCATTTCTCACAGTTATGGTCGGCGAATGTTCGTCTTTCTTTAATAAAACCTTCCCGTAGGCGGTCCAGCAAAATTTAAATTCACCTGATTTGGTTAAGTCCCGAGCAAGGAAATGCAAGCGGGAACCCTTCGGAGTGAGATGCTCAGAGAGGAAGATAGGAGTATCTTCTTGCGTTTTAAAGCCTAGATGCTTGCAGCATAGCTTGGATTTATATTTAATAATAAAAGCCTTACCCATTTTCATAATTTCTGACTTAATTAGGGTCGAGCCGGTTTCAACAACTATTGGCGTGTTAATTATCTCACTGTTTTTCGCACGTGTTCTATATATGTCTTTTATGTCGTGTTTTGTGAAAGTGCAGTTTAGGTTTTTAGCGAGATACATAGCCATTTCAATTAGGTCTTCCTTAGTTTCATTAGCTCTTCTAGGTACATTCTTTAGTACAAAATTGGTCTTCTGATTGCTCATTTGCATCATTTCAACTTTATCCTCTAGAATTTTGATCAGATTTTTGTCTTCTTTAGCCTGGCCTTCTAATTGCTCAATTTTCTTTCTAAATTCTTCATTTTGGGCAGTAAGATAAGCAATTGAGCTCTCTATTTTGCTATTCGATTTCTGGATTTCACTTAAAGTAGTAGTAATGCGCTGAGTCTCTGCTTCATGTTTTTCGGAGAATAGGCCCAGCATCTTTCTTATCTCTTCCTTGAAACTCTCTAATTGCTTATCAATTGAGTCCTCCATGTCACCTCGGCTTCTCTTCACCCGCTTGTACACAAAGTTGGGGGGTGTATGTAGCTCCATCTGGTTAATGTCCGTTTCCGACAGCGACTTGTTCATTGTTGAGTCCATAAGTATTAGGACAGCAGGAGTAAAAAGATCTAATTAGCGCTGCTTAATGAGTGGGTGGGGCTGGCGCGAAGTGTCGTCCAGTAGCGTGATATATGGGAGTGGCTAGTGCGCGAGCCAAGATGGCGAACGTGCGTAGACGCACAGGGGCGGGATTAACTACGGCGAGTGAGGTACCAGGCGCGCACGTACACGCTGTCGTACGTTGAGATTGACGTAGATTTAACGTAGTACCGATACCTCCAAGGTGTTTATGCACTCCTATTTTTTTTAACTGAATTTAAACATACAACTTTTTTAAATAATATTTTATAAATAATAACGACAACACTGAGAACACGTTAGCACTTTACGGCGGTCCGGGGGAATTGGGGGGGTTGTACGGTGCATGTTAAATACGCGATGTGCTTGATGGCATAAGGTTTATAATTGATTGTGTACTACGTCCTATATTGCGTTTACTGAACTGCATGTGTAGTAGTTGATGTGTGGTTAGGGCAAAGCGGAGACACAGGGTTCCGTTACATTTTTGTCTAACGGGCATATCTCCTTCTTTATTACATCTATGGCCAGTATCCATGATAGCGGCGTGCTGTCACAGAAGAAACGTCAATGAGTGATGATCAAAATGGACGTAAGTTCAACTTTTGATATCTATCTCCACGAGCATATTATACTAGGTATAAACAGACTCATCACAAAGTCGTCAACCAAGCATTCTGTACATCAAACTGTGACGTGATGGGTGCAGATGATGAAATAATAAACGTTTCTTATGTGACTTGGTGGTTTATTATTGTAGAAATCGTATGATTAAAAATAAAAAAAAACTGAAACAATAAATAAAAAATACATGGTTAAAAAAACAGTCCTAGTATGACGAAATTTTTAATAGGCGGCGAGGAGCCGCAGTTACAAGATAGTATTTTATAATCAAAAACTTACCCCGTGCGTCGGGTTTTTTTTAAAACATCATTAAATAGAAACCAGCTGTGCTAGTTAGAGCAAACACTCAATACTCTGGTAGTAGGAAGAAACTTAGGAAGATGTATATCGTTACATAATTTTGGTAGGACTGATGATAAAAATGGCTGTGCAGTCAATGCGACAAGCCAATTTTAAATTCGAATTTTGAAAGGACTGTTACATTTCTTTCTTTAGTACGTAAGCACTATGGAGGTTTTTTAGTCGTCGTGGAGGTTTTACGTCCACGAGACTGTAAATGAAACGACATCGTTACAATACCGGGGTGGCCGGCGCAAAAAAAAAATCTTTAAGGATTTTTTTTTTTTTTTTGCAAAGGGAGAATTGGTATGAAGAGGTGAAAGTTAAAGAAAAAGTTAGTTGAAAGTTAGAAAAGAGAAAAAAAAAAATTAGTTAAGTTGAAGTTAAGTTGTTATTAAGTCAGAGTTAAATTAAAGTTTAAAATAAATACGGGAATGATAACGATGTCATTTTCACAATTACATTAAATTTGGTAGGTAAGTAGTTACAAAACAAGTCATTTTTATATAAAAATAATAATATAGGTAATAACATATTTGTTAATTAATGGAAGTGCATGATAGAATTTGAATGTAAGAATGTTAATTACAGTGACAAATTTACACTAGGTTGGTTCCGGTTCCATTCAAATACTAACATTCATAATACTAACATTCATCGTATCTAACAAAGTCTTAATCAATAAGTCTGAATTAAGGCAACAGTTAAAAAGAGAAATCTTATATAATAGAAGATGTTTCTCAAGGAACTAACCCAGATTAGTGCAGGCTTATTGAATTATTGCCAGTCACCACCCGCTGGCGTTTGGTGATCGTGGTCAGTGTTTTTGTGTGTGATGAATGTCATGTGTAAGTGTGTGTGTTAAATGTTCTAAAAATTTACAAGTTTACCAACCCTAATAATGGTCAGGAAAAATCTTAATCTGCTTAGAGATTATAATAAGTAGGTACTTGTTATGAGTACATAATATTTTAGGTTTACGATGGCTTATTTTTTTAATTAGGTGTCGTAACCCGCACCTTTTAAATAACCCACTTAAAATTCAGGTTCAAGGATATAAAATTACTATCTAACTTAAAAGTAAGGTTCACAAAGGCTTATTTTACGAGTTATGAAAACCGCTCGACACCATGGCTTATTTTAGGAGTCGTGTACCGCTCCATAATAAAAAAAGAAAAACAAAATCAAGAAATAAAATATGGTATTAACAAGCCAAATGTTTCATGAGGTATTCCTTGTGGAGTATTTACAACTAAATAGTTTTTACAAGAATAGTAAATAAAATTATATAACGAAATGAGTCTATGCCTTTTTTTTAATAAAACCATTTAAAAAAAATAACAAGTAAAATTAAATGATAGCAAAAGAATACAATATTTAAAAGAGTGATAAATTAAAGTACAATAGTCCGTGCAGGGTTAAATATTGAGTTTGAGAGAGGACTCGAAGAGGGTATGAGAAGTGAGGGTATGAGAGGTAAGAGGGTATGAGAGGTAAGAGGGTATGAGAGGTAAGAGGGTATGAGAGGTAAGAGGGACTCGTCACTCAAGTAAGAGGGTAACTCAGTATGAGAGGGACTCGTCACTCAAGTGTAAGAGAGGACTTGGCACTCAAGTCAAGTGAGTGAAAGAGGTTCAAGTGAGTGAAAGAGGTTCAAGTGAGTGACATACAGAATAAAGGTAAGAGAGGGACTAAAGAGTGTCTAAAGATGGTTTAAATGATAATATGCTTAGGATTAAAAAAATCGTTCACATTGGAAACCGTTTTGGTGGTCAAATACGGAACTAACTTTACTAATACTCCATGAAGCGAGTTCAAAGACTATAAAACTATGGCCTGTTACCTAGCAACTACCTATGTATAGTAACTAGTTAATCATAAATAACAAAAAATGAAAATTTATACAATTTTCTTCAAAATGAGGTTGAGGTATGATTTCAGGTTTGTTAAGTTGTGAAATATCCATATTGTATATATGGCTTTTAAATTGAACAAAAGGTATAAAACCTTTTCAGTTAAATAAAGAAAATTGTTGAAAATAAAGTGACAACGTCTGAGTATGACAGTTTATGTATTTAAATATTCAGATTATGATGATAATTTCAGATTATGTATTTTATTATATTATATTATTGTATAGTTGTGTATTTAGTGTTAAAAATATATTCTGTTAGCTGCATGTAATGTTTGTAAGAACTTAGCTTACGTATTCTCGAGTCGGCTTCGAAGGCCTAGAGAAATACGGGCTAAGCGTGTAGTAACTTGGATAAGGGTACTCCCCAAAGCCAAGGGTGAGGTAACCAACGTGTTTTGGAATAACTGCGAGGGTTTAAACTCCAAGAACTCGAGGGTTTATGTAGCTGTCGTTAGACAAGCCGTAGGTGTGAGTAGGTGATGTCTGTAAGGCTGTGTTGTAATAAGTATTGAGTTTTGTAAGTATTTGGTATATGAGTAATAGGTAGGTAATTAGTTTGTGTATGAATGCCTCCGGTACTAAGACAATCGGGAACCGATTACATTTGTAACCTGCCTTAGTAGCGTCGAGCGTGTTATTGTCTGTAAAATGTGTGTATAGTGATTGTAGTTTAGATAGTTGTGATACGTTCTGTTTTGTGTTATGAAAAATGGGGATGAAGTTTGACTGTAGTACTTACATAGGGTAGAATATGGTATAACACTAAAAAGTAATCACTATTACGCCGTTGTTATATACGCGCTGTAAATATTAATAATATTCCCTAATCTTCATTTTTTGATCCAATTAGGGTGGTCAGTGTCCTCGGCGCAGTCACGTAAAATGTAGCGGGAGATGGTGTAAAACGCTTCTGGTAGCTGGCGTGTCGGCCTCGTCTGGCGTGTCAGCGCTTTCTCGCCAAGCCTCTACAACCTCATCCCGGGGTAGTTCTTCCGGAGAGCCAGTGTGACGTGATGGGTGCAGATGATGAAATAATAAACGTTTCTTATGTGACTTGGTGGTTTATTATTGTAGAAATCGTATGATTAAAAATAAAAAAAAACTGAAACAATAAATAAAAAATACATGGTTAAAAAAACAGTCCTAGTATGACGAAATTTTTAATAGGCGGCGAGGAGCCGCAGTTACAAGATAGTATTTTATAATCAAAAACTTACCCCGTGCGTCGGGTTTTTTTTAAAACATCATTAAATAGAAACCAGCTGTGCTAGTTAGAGCAAACACTCAATACTCTGGTAGTAGGAAGAAACTTAGGAAGATGTATATCGTTACATAATTTTGGTAGGACTGATGATAAAAATGGCTGTGCAGTCAATGCGACAAGCCAATTTTAAATTCGAATTTTGAAAGGACTGTTACATTTCTTTCTTTAGTACGTAAGCACTATGGAGGTTTTTTAGTCGTCGTGGAGGTTTTACGTCCACGAGACTGTAAATGAAACGACATCGTTACAAAACTAAGTAACTTTACGCAAAAATTATCGCTGAGAAACGACTTTTTTGGGTGTAAAATCACGTTGTACGAGTACTTGGCCCACAGGATCGCACTAACAAAATAAAAAGTATCCTATGTGTTTGTCCAGTTTATGAACTATCTGGGTGCCTAACTTCATTTAAATCCGTTCAATCGTTTTTTGAAGAAAGAGTAATAAACATCCATTTATCTTCACAAACTTTCGCATTTGTCAGAGTAGTAAGAATTATCCCAAAAGTTTTTGGGATAATTCTTTCTGCTTGAGTAGAAACTTTGACCCACAAGAACTATCTTCAAAACTAATCAATATAATATATACAAAATGGGTTAGTAGAACCTCCCAGGTTGCTAACCTATCACGGCCTTACACAACAGTATCATATTCCCCACACGATGCTCGCACGTGTAGCTCAAGTGTTAAATAATACTGACTCCGAATACTAACGAACTCTTCCGAATTCTGAGCGCCTGGTAGCTCGTGTGATGTAATGTTCGGTGCTGTGAGTTTTACCCTTGTACATACGTGAACTGTGGCGAATACTTCTACAGAATTATGGGGCCTTGGTAATTTTAAAGACAATGAGTGAGTGACTGATTATCATCTGCCTAGCCTTTTCCCAACTATGTTGGGGTCGGCTTCCAGTTTAAACAGATGCAGCTAAATACCAGTATTTTACATGGAGCCTATCTAGGTACCTTTCTAGTGAGTGAAAGAAAGAAAGAAAAAGCAACTATTAGCCCGCACAAGACCAAACACATCAAAATTAACGTATTTAGAACTAGTACCTAAAATTAAACATAAATAAAAAATATATAAAATGAAAGAAACGAAACTTGTCCTGTAGGAGGCCAAAAGGCATCTCAGCATGGTGCTGTAACATTAAAAAACGTCTCAGCGCTGGTATTCTGACAGACTGATGATAATAAGTAAGCTCCTCAAAGTTCCGCGGGCCTGGTAGCTCATGTGATGTAATTTTCGGTGCTGTAAGTTTTAGTTTTGTACGTGAATTGCAAACACATGCGATATCATGGGGACCAAAAATAAGTAAATAAATGTTTTTTTAATCTCTGTAATTTCATCCATTAGTGATGAAGTAAGTATGCTATTGCCCCATTTGATATTATATTGTATTACCTGACCACAAGCAGATTAAGGTCGCCAATTCCTTGTATGTCACTTTACAGTCGTTATTACTTGACTCACTTGATACGAGTACGTCTATACCTAATACCTTTGAAATTGAGACCGCACTTACTTTGTGACTAACTGCTTATTGCTAGTAAATAAACATTAATTTATTTTAATAATTTAATAAACATAACTATAATAATATAATAAACCATGTATCGTTTTTCATTAGAAACAATGTTGAACGATAGATAACGATTCAAGACTTGATCAGGCTTATTTTAGTATTTCAAAATTAAGAACTTAAAAAAATGTAGGTCAATGACCGCATTTGCGATCTTTACTGGCAGCAACTATAGAAAGGCTAAAAAACCGAACTTAGGTGAAATAAACATCTTTAACATCATAAGTTGGAACGAATATAATCGGTTAATAAATAAAAAACAACCCTACTACGACTTACCTCGAGTCATATCAAAAGAAATTCAAGTAAGAAGTCAAACAGCATGAAATGGGTTAATTTTTTTCATCAAAGGATAACTTACTATCGTACCTTTTACCCACATCGTCCCTGATAAGCACCCTAAACCTATTGTTATCCACCTGATAAGCCCTACTGAACCCAAACTAACGACACGTCAATTAGAACCCGTCTTAGAGATCCCTAACAGGATAGAAAAACCCTTTGAAAACAGATTTACAAGCTAAACCAATTTTGTTACCTACAGCGAGCAATTTTCTAAAGGAAGGTAATTCCTTTTTTCTCGTTTAGACGTTAATATTTTATGTGATGGAAAAATGTTGAGCTCGCCTGGAAATAAGTACTTCTTTATGTTTAATATTTTTCATGATAAGAGCTATTACTAAAGTTGATGAGTATACAATCGTGAGACGAAAAAATGCTTTCTACGACTTATTTTTTTGCGACAGATTTTTTCTAAAGTAAATATGCTACGCTTATTTTTTTAATCCTAATTTTATTGTTGAGACAAAAAATATTTCTGATTAGATGATAATGTTACAAAAAAGTGACAATGTAAATGGACTTTAATTACTCAACTACCAAACTATATTTATACGAATATTATAAAGAGGAAAGATTCGATTTTTCGTTTGTTTGTTACGATTTAACTCTACTACTCGATCGATTTTAAACTACAACTGAGTACATAGGCTATAATATATCCCCGTACACTCAGGGGAACGGGAACGACGCGGGTGAAAACACATGACGTCCGCCAGTTGTTCAATAAAGGGTGTAAAAAACCTCTAAAGGTGAATGCGTCAGGGCGGCCCGCGAAATTCAAATTTTCTTAGGTTTTTTGCAATTTCCAGGGCAGTGCTAAGTTTTATGTTGATAAACATATCGGTTGGGAATGTAAGACGTATTAAGTTACAGAATTATAATCATCAAAATCATCAATACAACCCTCCTCCACACAAGTTCATAAGACTCGAAGAAGAACTTTGAGCGTGAAAAATTCGTTCATCGAGTCTTATGAACTGGGAGAGTTGTATTGATGATTTTGATGATTATAGTTCTGTAACTTAATACGTCTTACATTCGCGACCGATATGTTTATCAACATACAACTTAGCACTGCCCTGCAAATTGCAAAAAACGTGAGAAATTTGAATTTCGCGGGCTACCTTGAAGCATCCCCCTTAACGAAGCCGAAAATCAGTGTGTTCTACGAGTACATATTACCTGGGAACCTTCTAGTTACGGAGATATTGGGGACCAAAGTTCCAGCTTTTTGACAAGTTTTTTTCCAAATAAGTCCAAGTTTTGATTGTAAGATTTGTACTTTAAACACCTACACAACTTCTGTACTATTCAATCCATCCATCAGCGCAATGTTTTGAGTGCGTTACATTGAGTTCTTCTAGCACATAACGTGATTTTTCACCACAAAAATAAATTTCGTTTCCCAGCGAACATTTTTGCGTAAAGTTACGTTTGATGTACAGAATGCTTAGTTTGCGGGTTTATGATGAGGTTGTTTACACCCTGTATAAAGATAAATCCAAGAATAAGATTTTAAAAGCACTAACGAGCACAAATAGAAAATCGAATGAATAAATCTTAACTCAGACGAAGCTAACAAAAACAGGATGAAAGTGAACATAAGAACGTGCGGGGGGCGGGGGCAAAGGAAACTGACGTCACTTAAATCAGTTGAAAAACACATTAAAAGACAAGATAATGTGATAGGTGCTTTGTGTGAAGACGCCATGTTTCTGTGAGAAGTTCGTCGGGTCGATTTTCTTTTGTTTATTTAAAATAGATTGATTGAATTGATTGTTTGTTTTTTTTTTATTATTTTTTTTAATTTTTATGGCCATAAGGTTACGAGCTACGCAAAATAACTGACGTCACCAAAATCCTTCATCGAGCCATTCGAGCAAAGTTTATTAAAAAATCAGCTTTCGTCGCTTAATATAAGTGTTAACTCACTTTTTCAGTAGGAAACTACTCACCGGGTTGTTTTCTCCAAAAAAACCCCCCAAAAAAAATTAAAAAAGGTGTACGGGTCAAGTTCTTCGTTTCCTTCTTCGTTTTCGAACCGGCAAGAAACTTCATGGTAGTAACCATGAAGTTTCTTGCCGGATTTTAAAATCTTTAGTTTTTTTACTATACTTATGCTTATTGTTTTTTTACTTACCTATACTTGTCGACTGCGGTTATTGTCCCACGGGATGGTATTTTCCTGTGTGTTACATCAGGTTATAAACTATTTGTGTGCCTAATTTCGTTCAAATCCGTTTAGCAGTTTTTGCGTAAAAAAGTAACAAACATCCTCACAAGCTTTCGCAAAAAATCATGATCCACACTTCCTTTCGAATCCCAATTAATAGAAATAGATCCGTTTTTCTTTTAATATTTACGCCCAAGAAAGATAAATATATCTTATGATAAAGGAAATAACAATACGGAGGCTTATAAATAGACTAATTGTGTGGGGTAAGGTGCAATATGATATTGTTAGTTCAGGTAACGTAATTATGGAACGATGGAGCTTCCTTCGGTAAGTGACCCTTTCATTATAACAATGTGAACATTTATTCTGCTCTTTAATAATTCGGGGTAAAATCAATAATATAGAATTTATGTCTTCTTACGCGGGGTCAAATGGCACTTAATTATTCCAAAATCATCATCTTTATTCTACAAACACTAGTCTATTAGTCACAAACAATTATATAAAAAAAAAAATGAAAAAAAAAACAAGTATTTCAGGTCCCCACATATTAAAAATTAAGTACACGTTACGAGACTCGAGATGAATACCTACAAATCACAATTTAACATAATAAATTAAAAATAAGAATAAAATGATAGAATAGAATAGAATAGAATACTCTTTATTATGTACTTACACCATAAAAAAAATAAAAAACCGGCCAAGAGCGTGTCGGGCCACGCTCACTGTAGGGTTCCGTAGCTTCCCAGACCATTAAAAATACCAACATTTTTCGTCAGCAAAAATAACTTTGTTTTTCATAGTATTTGTATGAAAAACAAAGTTATCATTTGCGTTTTTTTGAAAAAGTGCTATATAACTCAAAAACTATTCAACTCATCAAGTTGAAAATAATTTTCCTAGAAAGTTCATATAAAGGTCTACTTCTGTGATTTTTTTCATATTTTTTAAACTTATGGTTCAAAAGTTAGAGGGGGGGGGGACACATTGTTTTTGACTTTCGGAGCGATTATTTCCTAAAATATTAATATTATCAAAAAATGATTTTAGAAAACCCCTATTCATTTTTAAATACCTATCCAACAATATATCACACGTCAGGGTCAAAATTAAAAAAAAAATCGCTCCCCACTTTACGTCTGGGGGAGATACCCTAATAAAAATGTTTTTTTAAATTTTTATTTTTGCACTTTGTCGGCATGATTGATATACATATTGGTACCAAATTTCAGCTTTCTGGTGCTAACGGTCACTGAGATTATCCGCGGACAGACAGACAGACAGACATGGCGAAACTATAAGGGTTCCGTTTTTTGCCATTTGGCTACGGAACCCTAAAAAGAATACAATACAATACAACAAATCATAAATACCATGTCAACAAATCAGAAATACAATGTCTAGGAAATCAAATCAAAGTACTTAATATAAAAAATATCATCATTATTCTCCTGCCCATAATCCCAAATTATTTGGAGTCGCGCATCGTGTCTTCTTCTTCTATTACTTCTCTATTACTCCTCATCGCATCAGTCACCACCTTTCTAGCCATCCTTCACACAGTCCATCCATTGTGTCTTTGGTATTCTTCTACTCTCCCATTCCCTCTCATACAGAGGCCTGTTCTCAGCACACGCCTCTCTCTAGGAGAGGGAATGGGCTATAATCCACTACGCGGACCCGGTGTGGATTGGTATTATATAGATATGTCACATGCCTTCGAAGTTTTTGGTCCTAGGTCATGCCGGTTTCCTCACCGTTTTGAGAGCAGTGGTGATGAAATAAATTACAGAAAGTAATGCGCCTGTCTAGAAAGCCATTAGCACTGGATAGAAAAAATGGAAGTCATGGGGAGACGCTTTTGCCCAGTATCACTAATGCGCCTGTCTGGGTTCGAACCCAAGACTTACTGTTTGTAAGTCGGGGCCGCCGCCACGGGGCCACCTCTGCTCCATTCTTATAGCCACTAACACTCATCATATCATGCCAAAGATGTTAACAGCTTGAGACAAGCTAATCCCAAGCATCGCTTACATGTTAACAGCTTGAGACAAGCTAATCCCAAGCATCGCCAAACATAGTTCAATCTTCACGGCATTGTGTGAGCAATGGAGCCGTTTGTAAGGAAACAGCATCTTCCATTTACTACAGATTGCGTGCTGCCACCGCGCTGATGGTCTTAGGTCCATGTTCACCGAAAAGATAACCGTCTGATTACCTAAAAACAGCTGTCACTGTGACATGTTCCCATACAAAAATGCGTTTTAAACAGCTGTTTTAGATAATCAGTCTGTCATCTTCTTGGTGAACATGAACCTTAGTAACGACTAATTACTTAAACTGGCGATACTGGGCCTTAGTAGTATTATTTATGTTCTGATCAATGTAGGGTCTACTGCTGGATATATACTTCCAGTGTCAAAGCCGCCAGTGGACCTGACATTATCTTTGTATTTCGACTGAAGTGGTAATAACGATGGTGTGGAGACGATCTAGAGATATTTACAGTCAGAAAAGTTCAAGAGTTTCGTTACATTAAAGGGACCTCATTGTCCAGCTGTGGCACATAGGTAATTATCAAACACAAAATATTGGACATACGTACACAGCAACTGAATCTTACGTCGTGTCTAAAGCTTCGTAGATGACCAAACACAAGAAGAAAATTCCAGATATAACAGTATTTACCTTTAGTAAGTGATTAAAATACCCTCATCTAGTAGTGACACTTGTAAAGGGTGTAAAACACCTCTTCACGAAACCGAAACGCACTTGTTCTCCCCGTCATTGCAATTTTTTTTTTGTTCTACACCATTCCTGGGAACCTTCTAGTTACGGAGATACGGGGGGTCAAAGTTACAACTTTTGACAAGTTTTTTTTTTTAACACAAGCTTTTTTTTGTAAAATTTTGAATTTTAGCACCTCCGCGACCCCCGTACTATTCAATCCATCCATCAGCACAATGTTTTAAGTGCGTTACATTGAGTTCTACCACAAAACATGGTTTATAACCTCAAAAAAATAAGTTGTTTCCCAGCAATAATTTTTGCGTAAAAAAGAAAAAGTGAAAAATAACTTTAGCTTCTGAAGTCGGTGACGTTTGTATGATTGATTTAATTTTTTTGTCACCGACTTCAGAAGCTAAAGTTATTTTTCACTTTTTCTTTTTGAAGTCGGTTTTATTTTTTGCAAAAAAGTTTTTATTTTTCACTTTTTAGTGGTTCACATGGAAAGTGCATACCGTTACAATTACAACAAGCCCAAACACGACTAGGATACATTGTCTCATTATGGAGTTCCGTGACTCTTGGCTTCATCATCAGATCTGATGGTAGAATGGTTCTTATCAAACGCAAATGCTTCACTTGTTGTAGAAAATATAAAAATTGCTGTACGTTATCCTATAAAATTTGAAGAGTTCCCTCGATTTCGCCAAGATTCCATCATCAGATCCCGACTTGGCGACTATGGGACCAACTTGGAAGTATACCCTTTCAAACAAAAAAAGAATTTTTCAAATCGGTTTAGGCGTCTTCGAGTAATCGGGTAACATACATAAAAAAAAAAAAAAAAAAAATACATACAGTCGAATAGAGAACCTCCTCCTTTTTGGAAGTCGGTTAAAAATACATAGTTTGATGTACAGAATGCTTGGTTGACGGCTTTGTGATGAGGTGGTTTACACCCTGTATTATACCAAAGAAGAGTAATTCCAAGTTACCCTGGACAGACTGGTAAACTGAAATACCTGTGACTGCTAGACCAAATTAAAAGGGGCTCAAATAAGAAGGAGTACACCAAAGGGAGATGAAGATTTTAATCAATGTGGTTGGTCGGTTCGCTCCGTCTCCGTATTAGTGGAGTTCAGGCCTTACACTATGTTGGTTGCCACTAAATTGTTACCATGGCAAACGAGAGAAGAATGAAACGATGGCGTTCATCCATGTATTACCGGCACTATACAATACTAATTACCCATCACGGAAGCCCTACAAGGAAACGTGCCTCATTAACACTAGATCGCGTGCCTCACAGACAGACTTGAGTGTCTCTTGATTGCCTCATTGCCTCTTCAGATAACAATGTTGAAGTAGGTACTGTTGTGGTCTTGTATAGTATTGTTATCTAGGGATGCACCATACCTACTTGCATTGCAATCGATAAAAAATATCGATTCGGATTGTCGATTGATGGATCGGTTCTAGGATCGTCGGGCTTTGAAGTAATTCACCAAATATTGGTAAGTAAAGCGAGGCCGTTGACAGGAAAGGGAACTTAGAGTAAAAATCAACGTGTTGCGCCGACCTCAAGTAATATGGTACAAAGACAAGAAAGTCTTTGTTTCTGCATTGAAGAAAGAAAAAAAGAAAGAAAAAGTATTTATTAGCCCGCACAGGACAAAACTAGGTATATCAGTATTTAAAACTTCTTAATAAAAATTAAACAGATAAGAAAAAGCAAGCAAAAGCATAGATGCAGAAGTTAATTAAGGTTAGATGGTACGTATAAATAAGTGACGTTTTAGAAACGCACAAATAAAAATGACGACATTATTTATTTAAATTGGTGTCTATGTCGCCGTAAAATTGTAAAACACGTTAGATTATAATCTATGTAGCGAGATTGTAAAATCTCGAAAGGTTGTAAAACGAACATACTGCTTACAATCTATCGCATTATTTTCGGTAGTTTATAATCTATCGAAGTAAAACCGCAATATTGTGAAATGCATGTAACGGAAGTATCTCTACCCATATAGTCGGGACTTGGGTCACCCCGACGTTAGGTTAGTTAGGTTCCTATAAGCCCTGCAGACAGAAATAGGAGCTTCGCATAGCGGGGCTCCGTCGCCTACGCTTTTTCGGCGAACATAAAGAGTGTTGCAAGGGGGACCCCCCTTCCCTTCCCTCCCCCCTTCCACACCCTGCGAGTTAAGTTCCGTTGCATACATTTCACAATATTACGATTTCACTTTGACAGATTATAATCTACCGGAAAATGTAAGTAGTGTGTTTAGTTGACAATATTTTGACAGTTTACAATATCGCTAGTTATATTACAATCTAATGGCGCTGACAAATATCTGTGAGATATACCTATACACTATTTATCTATACGCAATCTAACTCCCACTAAGCCAGGTAAACATTAATGCTAGGAATAGATATGTCAATACTACCACCGAGATACATTCACATGAAAACCTTGGTTTCATAGAAATGGAAATGGCGCTCATTTCCATTTCAATGAAGAGGTTTAATCCATATACAGTGAACTGGGTCTATGGAACATCGGGTTATAGAAAAAGTTTGGGTCTATACAGCGTCGTCTCTTTTACTCATAGTGGTGTGTCGCACTCATACCCTGTGACATTTGCATCAGGCACGAATCAGCGTTTTCGAGGATCTCTATAGATACTCGTACCTCATTCTGTCACGTTAGGTCGTAAATTGATGGAGCGAGAAGTCCGACCGGTTCTTTCGCATCGGAAGCACTTTAACGTGCAATTGCATTTTATTGGGTTGCAAGTTTAAGTGACATAAAGGATTTCAGTTGCGTAACGCACTTTCTCATCATAATCTGCCTAGCCTTTTCCCAACTATGTTTATGTCGGCTTCCAATCTAATCGGACGCAGCTGAATAACAGTGGAACACAACATTTTACATGGAGTGACATGCCTATCTCCACAACCCAGTTAGTACTGGACAATACGATACCACTTGTAAGACTGGTTGTCAGACTATTTGGGCCACTGACTACCTGTAAAAACTGCCAAAGATCTACAAATGACAGCCGGGACCAACTGCTTAACGTGCTTTCCGAGGCACGGAGAAAACTCGGTATGTAGTGGGTGGTCACCCATTGACAGAACAACCTAGGCAAGCATGGCTTAACCTAAAGATCGACCCGAGCGGCTGTTATTATTTTGCTACGTTATCATCGTAACGCAATTTCTATCACAAAAAAAATCTTTAACTTAATATTCGGAAAAAACGTCCAACGAATGCTATGAATTGTTGAAAAAGTTAAATTAATGCCATTTTGTTTTAAGTACGCATTTATGTCACGTGTATAGCTGTAGAACCTTTTTGAAACTAGCGAAGCCATATTGTTCAAAATCAATGTCACCAAACAAGAGTGTTTAAAAAAAAAATGTTTACCAACAATCAAAAAGTTCTAAATTCAAATGACAGACCTGACCACATCAGCTTTTGAAATTGGAATCTGAAACCTGAATTGATGGATAGCTCTGATTTTGATGAAGCCGTGACGTCACACTTTGATTGTGTCTGCTTCGAGTAGGAAACTGATTGGCTTCCAGCTTAACCAATGCAACGTACCTGTATGGGGAAATGTATATTTTTTTAAACAAAACTAGCTTTTGCTTGCGGCTTCGCTACTGTTATATACGGAAATTAACCCACGGAAATCTCAACGTGGTTTGTTTTAAATGTGCACTACCCAGTAAAACAATGCAAATAAATTATTTCTATTTCAGGATATCAACCACCTTAAAGCAGATATTTTCAACGTCGGAAATCTTTAAACATCTTATGAGGAGTGGAGGAGTGTTCCGTAAAAACTGTCAGTTGTCAATTTTATTCCACAGAAAAAAATACGTTCTGTCATTTGTTTTGTTTGGAAACGTCAACATTTACTAAAACACCCCTATTTCCCATGTCGAAACAATTTTCTACACGACACGTGTCAGCACCCACTAAAAGATCTATGTATATTCCCAACAAGTTAGGTCCGCTTTTAAAATTAATGTGTTTTTAAGTACTTATGGCTCCTCTAGAATTTCATATCATGAAAGCTCTATTTTAATAATACAGAGTTTCATAAAACGATGTACCTACTCACTTTCATAATAACTACATGCACAGAATATGAAAATATTCAACGAAGAAGATTGCTTGAAAAGCTCAAATGAAAAAGCAGAATCTATCAAGTACATATGACCAGTGTGCAATTCATGGTGGCGCTTCTTGTCAAGAAAATTTGAATCGATATATGTCAAACTTTGTACATTTATTTTAGTTCTGTGTTTTCCCGCCTGCACAGATAAGTTGGTTAAAGTATAACATCTTGGCCACGAGCTACGCGATCAAGCCACAGCGACAAGCGATGGAGAAAACAAATGAAAGAGCGTGGCTCGAGTTACCACGAGGTAAGAAACCTCGTGGTGACTCGGGCCACGCTCTTTCCTTCCTCCTCGTGCGAAGAAAACAAGAGATGCGCGCGCGCGGGCACTTGACGCAAGTTGGATGCCCGCTAAGGTCGTGACTTAGAGTCGTAGCACACGTATCGGATCGGAAAGGGATCGTCACCGCCTCGTCTTTCCCCTTGGCGTCAAAAAGGCGTCCAAGTTACGCAACCACGTAACGTAAGCGGATCAGAAGCTCCGGAACGTCGACTCGGCTACAGCTAGGCGACGCGACGCCGACGCCGCGCTTACGGCTCTCCGACCGCTGGTTGACGGCTGGGCGGCACTAGTTTAATCACTTTGAATCCAAACGTTAACGTAAGCTAGGTTACGGAGAGCCGTAAGCTAGGGTACGGAGAACCGTAAGCGCGGGGACTGCAAGTCGACCACGCACCGCACTGCGGTGCGTGAGCTTGTCCCAAGGCTAGGCGATTACGTTACGATTCCGATTAGTGTGCGTTGCAGTAGGGAGTTTCATACAAATAATACTGAACGGCTCGAGTTGATACGGTGACGATCCCTTTCCGATCCGATTCGTGTGCTACGACCCTTAGACGTAAAGAAGTATCTAGATAAACTTATATTGTCACTTACGGGATATCTTCCGTGATTTGGTATTATTTTGAGCTCCCGATATTTCGACGCTGTTGCAAGCGCCATGATCGCGGGTCCGGTAAGTGACAATATAAGTTTAGTTTTAAAGCGTGAAAGCTTAAAACAGTGTTTAGTATCTAAATAGGCAGAATCGAGACCAATCAGCGCGGGAAACGGTCGCCACTTAATTGTCAAACGCAGCGTTAAGTGCTGTGATATGTTGACTGCATTACCAACAGCCTACAGCCTAAAGAATCACTAGCTTTGCAAGTAATTTTGACTTATGGTCTTTCATGCGTTTTATTTTCGTCATTTTTAGGGTTCCGCTGCCAAATGGCAAAAAACGGAACCCTTATAGATTCGTCATGTCTGTCTGTCTGTCTGTCTGTCCGTCCGTATGTCACAGCCACTTTTTTCCGAAACTATAAGAACTATGCTGTTGAAACTTAGTAAGTAAATGTATTCTGTGAACCGCATTAAGATTTTTACACAAAAATAGATAAAAAACCATACAATTTTTGGGGTTCCCGATACTTTGAACTGAAACTCAAAATTTTTTTTTCGTCATACCCATACGTGTGGGGTATCTATGGATACGTCTTTAAAAATGATATAGAGGTTTCTAATATCATTTTTTTCTAAACTGAATAGTTTGCGCGAGAGACACTTCCAAAGTGGTAAAATGCATGTCCCCCCCCCCTCCCCCCAAAATGTCTGACGTACATTATTATATAAACTTCCACCGAAAATTAGTTCGAACGAGATCTAGTAAGTAGTTTTTTTTTTATACGTCATGTATCGTAAAATCGTAACTTTTATATTATGTTACTCTCTGCTACGGAACCCTTCATGGGCGAGTCCGACTCGCACTTGGCCGCTTTTTTATTGATAAAACAAAAAATACGTATCCGATATTTTTTAGAAAATCTAACTGATGGACGAAATAAATTCAGTTGTTTAGTCCAAGTTAACATTTAATTATTATAACAAGTTGTTACTTGATCGAATCGCTTTTCTACAGATTGAAGAGTTGGTTAATACAATATTGACATTAAAATATTGCCAACAGTTTTATTGAATTTCACAGCCTCGTGATTTTCCATTAACAATACCCTCAAATATTGCTTATTCCTCAACATAAATTCAAAACAACTTTAATACCAAAATTCGTACGTAAGACAACCCTAACTTCTAAGTATACATGTTTCATTTGAGTACAAGTAAACCTGAATGTACGGTACCTCATAAGGAAATGTTCGCACGAGTAAACTTCGAGAATTAAGTACTTTTACTTGACATGGGAGGGCTTGAGCGATGTTTTTGAAGTTACCGAGAAATTGCCATGTTCGGAAACTCGACAAAATCATTAATTATGGTAATTTGACTTGTCTTTGAAGGGTTCAGGAATTCGTGGCTAATTAGCTGACGAATCAGTGATTTTGAGACGTAAAGCTGAGTTCTGTTTTTAGATGGTTGATTTGTATGTGGGAACGTACCGTGTTTTGAAGAAGATTTTAAGCAGTCGATTCTGATTTCCTCGTGTCTAAAACAGGTCAATTTTTAGGTTAAGCCGTGATTGCTTAGGTTCGTCTGTGGATGGGTGACCACCACTCTTATATAACGAGTTTCCTCCGTGCCTCGGAAAGCACGTTAAGCTGTTGGTCCCGACAGGTAGTCAATGGCCCAAAAACTCTGACAAATACTCTAACCAAGGGGTATCATATTACCCAAGTACTAACTGGGTTGTGGAAGTCGGATAGACAGTCGGTCCATGTAAAATACTGGTATTTCAGCTGTATTCGGTAATACTGGAAGCCGACCCCAACATAGTTGGAAAAAGGCTACGCAGATGATGACACACTAAACGTATTACTATTGCGTGAAAATCTATACTTATCTATACTTATAATAATATTTTAAAGCAGAAGAGTTTGTTTGTTTGTTTGTTTGTTTGGTTGAACGCGCTAATCTCCGGAACTACAGGCTCGAATTGAAAAATTATTTTTGCGTTGGATAGTCCATGTATCGAGGAAGGCTATAGGCTATATAACATCACGCTATGACCAATAGGAGCGGAGCAGCAATAAGAAATGTTGCAAGCGGGAACAAAGCAGTTTAAACTTCCGTTGAGTAGGCGATGCGTTGCGATATCAAAACTTCACGCGAATGAAGTCGCGGGCAAAAGCTATGAGGCTATAATTTATCTTGGAAACTTGAACACCTGATGCAGAACCGCAACAGACCAGCTAAATTATAAGAGATACAAAAATGCCACCATAGCAAAAATTGTTCTACATGATGATCATTTTCTGCTGAGAGTATAAGTTTGAAGATCTGGAACATCTGATGTGGAACTCCAAGAGCCCAGCTACACCATAACACATATAGGAATGACGTCTTAGCAAAAGTTGTTCAATTTTATGAGCACTCTCTGTTGATTTATAAAAATCGAAGATCTGGAACACCTGTTGTGAAACTCCAAGAGCCCAGCTACACCATAACACATATATAAATGACGTCTTAGCAAAAGTTGTTCAATCTGATGAGCACTCTCTGTTGACTTATAAAAATCGAAGATCTCGGACACCTGTTGTAGAATTAATTTCCTTTTCCAGTTATCTTCGTGACTCGGTAGCCTACCCGGTAACGCAGGGGAGCAGTTACTTAGATTTCAATTGATCAGGTATCTTCACAACAAAACTATAACCATGCCTAGAAAGAGGTCAAATCTTTCCCAATGTTCCAAAGGAGCTAAAAGATGGAGGATCATAAGATCCCAAGAATCTATCGAAGAGCGTCAGGAGAGACTTGATGCTGTTCGAGAACATCAGGCTGCAACTTGCTCCGTGGAAACCTCTTCGGATCGCGAAGCACGCCTGCGTTCTCAGCGTATTTCTACATCCAGGTCTCTAGAGACCAGTGAAGAATAGATGCGCGACTGACCGCTAATCGTGAACGTCATGCATTGTCTTGCGAGTCGGAGCCGTTCACGGATAGAGAATTGCGCTTGAGTTTCAAGCGTATCTACGCATCGACTACTAGATCTCTAGAGACAAGTAGGGAACGTGACGCGCGACTGACCGCTGATCGTGAACGTCACGCATTGTCTCGCGTGTCGGAGACGTTCACGGATAGAGAATTGCGCTTGAGTTCTCAGCGTATCTACGCATAGCTTCTTCTAGGTCTTTAGAGACAAGTGCGGAACGTGGTGCGCGACTGTCCACTGATCGTGAGCGAATCCGAAATGTTTACCGATACAGAATCAGGCTTGAGTTTTCAGCGTATTCGCACATCTACTAACAGGTCTTTTGAAACGAGTGATGAACGTGATGCGTGATGCGCGATGCACGTTCATTGAACGAACGTTTGAATTCTGATCGACGTCGACATTCTCTGAACAGAATGTCGATATCATCTGAAAAATCGGATGTGTCTCAAGATATAGCCGTAGGGCATGGCGACCTGCCGTGTCGACGGCGCGTTCGTGTTCCACGTGCGCCTCAAGAGATGTCAGCATAAAGGGAGGGGCCCGCAAAGGTCGAAGCCTGTCGGGGCTGCGGGACTGTTCGAAAAAGATACCGTGGCCCTGGAACGTAAAGGGCGAGGAAGGAACATGGATGGGTTTTAGTCAGTAAAAATCTGACACTCCCTCCCGCTCCACCCAGAGTTGGAGAAGTTATTTGATTATTTCCCAACCGAAAAAAAGGGCATGGCGACCTTCCTTGGGTTGATAAGGCACGGAGTGCATTTACGTCTCCTATGTCAAAAAGAAGCTGTTAAATGGCAAAAAGAAACAAATGGTATGTGTTGCTCAGGTGGGAAAGATCCGTTATTTTCCCGTCCCCGGGTTCTTAGAATTCGACATCAGACGTTTCAGATCTTCGACGACCCCGTTGTCGCTGGCATAAGCAACAGGATCCGCGTACGAAGTCGCGGGCAGAAGCTAGTCTTTAGATAACACAAGTGGCACGATCGAAATCAAAATCAAAGCATTTATTTCAAGTAGGCCAGTTACAGGCACTTTTGAATGGTCGAATCAAAGATGAACATTAAATAATGTAGCTACAGTCACAGTCACAAGACATAAAACTGTGAAAGTACTGTAGTTGCCCATTCCCTAGCGTAGATCTCTATGAAAACCAAGAAGCGTGCTTTTTCTTTACTACTTACTCGCTCTACTCTTGCGTCATAAGCACTGTTTATTTAATATACAGAATAGACTACGTTTTGTTCTTTAAATGTCCAGAACTTTTTTTTTGAGTTTTATATAATGTAGTTGTTTTAAATAACCGATACTTAGCGTTAAAATATGTAATGCCACGTTAAGGTATTGTACTTATTTATCACTAGCTTATCACTAGCTGTTGCCCGCGACTTCGTTCGCGTGAAAATATTGATGGGTCATGTGTGAGACTGCATCGTTGGTCAAGTTGTCGCAAGCGCTACTGAGCATGAGATCCTGGGTTCGATTTCCGGGACGGGCAAAGTGTTATTGTATTTTTGTGCCCGGTTGATGGAAATAAGCTAAATGTGCGAAATGTAGGTGTAGGATTAGATACACCTCTACTAACAGCGAAGGGTGAAAATAGTGTCAGGGGAAGCCTAAGAAAAAAATAGAGAACTGTTTTTTTTTTGCTTCTGTTAACTTTTTTTACCATGTTAATTTTGAACTGATTTTCATTATCAGCGACACCAAAAACCACGGAAACGACACCATGATGAAAAATCCAAAAATATTCGTTTATCTTCATTCATCAAAAGTAAGATCAGAAGAGTTAGAAAAAAATCCCTCCGGCAAGCCGCAGGAGGAGGTAGATTTCGGAGAAGGTGCTGGAGCGTCCGACTATTGAAAATTTGTATAAAGAGTTGTACTTATGTGTACAATCTACAAATAAAAATATGATTTCAAAATCGTTGTCCTGTAATGGAAATTTACCCTTTTTAAATCCTATCATAAGAGTTTAGCATGGAAACGCCCTCAAATTTTTAGTTATGTTTTTTTATTTCGAAAACTAAGTTTTATAGCTAAACTTCAAAGGTAACAACTGTAGAGTAAACAATTTTCTTTCAAAAAAAAAAATATTTGCGACGCTCAAAATGTTTACTGTTTCGGAGATATGATATTTTTTCGCAAAAATTTTGGAAATTTCAACCCCCTCCCTAATTTAGGGGTTGCATCAAAAAAGTTTTATTTTAAAGTTGTCCGTACTTTTACTCAGAATGATAAAAATGAAAAACGGTACAAAATTTTTTCATCATAGGATAATAAAGTTATGGCCAAAAAACTGATTTTAGAAAAACCGCCCCCCGCCGCCCCCCATGGACGAATTCCGCCCATTCACGAACATAGCCTAAGTTTTGACCTTTTCGATTTTTTGGCCAAGTTTGAAAGCACTCGGTTCATAATTGCGACCTGTAGAGTGTGGCAAAATTTTGCTTGTCACCCTTAAACATACGTATACATATAAATCTCCGTAAGTGAGAGACCAATAGGTAGATTTTTTTTTTAAAAAAAAAAGGAAATCTACCTAAAAACAGAAAACAACAAAATAAAAAAATCTAGTTGGTATCAAATACGACATCGACAATTACTCATTCTATCTTGCTCTACTATACATACTTTCTTTTTCTGCCCCTGCCGTAACTCCATAATCTTCGGCTTACCTAGGTCCCTACAAAACGGTAAGTACTGCCAGCCACGTGTGCGCGTCCATACGATTGGTACCTACCTGTACTATTAACTTGTGTACGGCCTATACTATTAACTTGCACTGCTGCAAAAGGTCTCTCCTGCTGCCGTTATTGGTGAACGAATGAACAAATACAATGCAAAACTTCATCCCCTTTTCCCTTTGTGGGTTGAAATAAAAAAAAACCAACGACTTACTAACTTTGATACTATTTAGTAACTCAAAAATAAATACTTTAATTAAAAACAAAATGATGGTCTTTTTTCACCCCTCAAGGGTTGAAATTCTAATAAAGCCGTTGCGTTAGCTTCCAATCATAAGCCCAGATAACAAATTTTGTACTTTTTACGTCGAAAATTAAAGATTTTTCACACACAATTTCATCCCCTTTTTAAGCCTTCGGGTTGGAATTATCAAAAACGCTGAAACACGTATAAATTAATTTTCAATCGTCAGCCTACACACAAAATTAAAAGATCCTAACTTTAAAACTGACGGACTTTCATATAAACTTCCATCCCCTATTTTATTCCCTTGGGGGTAGAATTGATCAAAATCCTTTCTTAGCGGATGCCTACGTCATAACATCTATCTGCATGCCAAATTTCAGCCCGATCCGTCCAGTGGTTTGGGCTGTGCGTCGAAAATCTAAGAAGATTTATACAAACTTTCATCCCCTATTTTATCCCCTAAGGGGTGGAATTTATCAAAACCCTTTCTTAGGGGATGCCTACGTCATATTAGCTTTATGCAAGCAAAGTCTCAGCCTGATCGGTTTAAAATTGACCAAGTTTCATACAAACTTTCATCCCCTATTTTATCCCCTTGGGGGTAGAATTGATCAAAATCCTTTCTTAGCGGATGCCTACGTCATAACATCTACCTGCATGCCAAATTTCAGCCCGATCCGTCCAGTGGTTTGGGCTGTGCGTTGATAGATCACTATGTCAGTCAGTCACCTTTGAGTTTTATATATTTAAAGATAAGTATAGATGTTTTGCGGTAGAACTCAATGTAACGCACTTAAAATAGTGTGCTGATGGATGGATTGAATAGTACGGGGGTTGTGGAAGTGTTAAAAATCTTACAAAAAAAAACTTGTCAAAAAGTTGTAACTTTGACCCCCCATATCTCCGTAACTAGAAGGTTCCCAGGTGTGGTGTATAACAAAAAAAATATCGCAGTCGGCTTCCTGAAGAGATTTCTAACACCCTTTATTTGTGGTTCTACCCTACAGCTTAACCTAAAATCTGTAACATTCTAATTGACTATTATTGAAAGGTCATCGCCCGATTCAGCATCCTCGATTCTAACAAGGCATTTCAATATAATTCTATCTAAGTAAGTAGTAACCCTTATCCGATCTTGAGACAATACTCATTATACTTAATTTTACCCTATCTGTCCTCTCACTACAAACCCTGAACAAATAACCTCCTAACTTTAATTATAGTAATACCATTTAAGGGGTATGCTCCGTCGTAGGTTGAGTAGCTCGCGGCTTAATAATAACAGCCACTCGGTTCGATCTTTAGGTAAAGCCGTGCTTGCCTAGGTTGGTCCGTGGATGGGTAACCACCCTTACATATCGAGTCCCCCTGTGCGGAAAGCACGTTAAGCTGTTGGTCCCCGCTGTCATTTGTCCATCTTTGACCGTCGTTGCAGGTAGTCAGTGGGTCTAAAAGTCTAACACCAGTCTTACCAAGTGGTATCGTATTACCTAGTATTGACTGGGGTGTGGAGGTCAGATATGCAGTCTCTCCTTGAAAAATAATGGTATTCAGCTGTACTCAGTTAGACTGGAAGCCGAGCCCAACATAATTGGGAAATGGCTAAGCAGATGATGTTCTCCGTCGTAGGTGCAGTGGTAACAAGCGTGACTGTTGTTCGATTCCCAGGTAGAACAAAGTTTTTGAATACATTTTCTCGAAAACTGGTTCTTATCGCACTACGGTTAGGTTCAACATGCAATGTATATTTCACACGCGTGAGTTTTTTGTCAGTTTTCCAACACGTGTGCGGGAATGAAAATTGAATTAGTCATAGTTTCATAGTAATTCATGACAGAAATATTTTTCATTCTTTTATTTTATTTCTTCAAAAGTTTATGTTGCAAAAACGTCGTTTGATACACCTGGACATTTGATATTGGAGTTCTCGGCTCAAACATCCTCACCTACGGCTCGTGTGTTAATTCCGCTTCGAATACAATAAAAAACTTTCTCCACTTGTATCAAAATGTACTAATACGTGTTTGGAATATTTCTGGCTATTAGTAAAACAAAATATTTATGAAGAAATATTACGGAGAAAAACGGTCGTTTGAGATGAAAAAGTAATTGAATTTTAAGATAATTTGCGAAGTAATTTAGCGAGGTAATGTAGCGAAATAATTTCGTTGTAAAGCTTTATGAGTGCTACTTATTTTCTTGTGTTTTACCCTCTAGTTTAAAAGGCAAAACGGAATAAATGTAACGTTCAAATCGGCTACATTAAGGTGTAAAAAACGTCAGAGTAGCCCACGAAATTCGAATTTTCATACGTTTTTTGCTATTGGCAAATCATCAATAATTCATCAATACAATCCTCCAAGTTCACTAAGGTCGAAGAACTCGACCTTGATGAACTTGGAGGGGTTGACTTGATAATTTTGATGATTACATTCTGTAACTACTCGTACATACGTCTTACAGTCGCGGACGAAATTTTAATCAACATATAATCTAGCAATCGCCTGAAAATTGCAAAAAAAACTTTTTTGCAAAAAATATAACCGACTTCACACAAAAAAGTGAAAAATAACTTCAGCTTCAGAAGTCGGTGACCTTTGTTTGATTGATTTAGTTTTTTTGTCACCGACTTCTGAAGCTGAAGTTATTTTTCACTTTTTTGTGTGAAGTCGGTTATATTTTTTGCAAAAAAGTTTTTATTTTTCACTTTTTAGTGGTTCACAGGTGCTTACCCTTTCACAGCGTATCGGTGTGATTTTTTGTTATGAACTGGTGTAAACAATAGACAGAAGTGAGTCTTCAGCGATCCCAGTACATTTGCTATCATATTTTATTAAGAAGTTCAGTTGCCTATCTTCCGAAGTCACCAGATCTTTATCAAATCGAAATGGGATCACTCCGAGATTGTACTCTGCCTAAAACTACCCAAACCGCTTCTGGTGTGCCTATAAAGTTAAGGAGTTACCTCTATTTCTCCAGGATCCCATTGAATGGAACTTTACACGTCTAACTGTCGAAATCTGGGTGTATTTTATACTTCTGCGTACTCCCTCAGAGCATAGGTGTGATGTTACGTCATGATGTTGCATAAACAATAAACAAAATTGACATGGAACCAGACGGAAAGCACCAGCTTTCAAATAAAAGAAGAATCATCAAAATCGGTTCACCCAGTCGAAAGTTCTGAGGTAACAAACATTGTCGAAATCTGGGTATATTATACACATCTGCGTACCCCCTCAGAGCATAAAGGCGTGATGTTACGTCATGATGTAGCATAAACAATGAACCTACAAGCGGATGCAGCAATCACTGCAGATTTGCCGTCTATTTTTGAAGAGTTCCATTGTATATCTCCGAAGATCAGCATCAGATCTTCAATAAATTAAAATGGGACCCAACGGGAAGCACCAGCTTTCGAACAAAAAAAGAATCATCAAAATCGGTTCACCCAGTCGAAAGTTCTGAGGTAACAAACACAAAAAAAAAAAAAAAGAAATACAGACGAATTGAGAACCTCCTCTTTTTAGAAGTCGGTTGAAAAGTAAGAAAATTTGAATTTCGCGGGCTATCCTGGATCATGTAGATAGCCTTAAGAGTCTCATCTTTCTCTATTTCTTACATAATAGTGTACCAGAAAGATGTTATTAAGTCTGTTATTCAGTCTGACTTCCGAGTCTTCTGCCTAGCCTTTTCCCAACTATTCTGTGGTCGGCTTCCAGTCTAAACGGATGCAGCTGAATACCAGTATTTTACATGCCTATCTGCCCTCCACAACCTAGTTAGTACTGGGTAATAATCCTTTGGTAAGACTGGTTGTCGGACTTTTGGACTACGGACCACCTGTAAAGATTGACAAAGATCTTCAAATGACAGCCGGGACCAACGGCTTAACGTGCTTTCGAAGGCACGCAGAAACCAATGCATGCGTCTGCGTATGCAAGTAACATTTTCATTTTTTTTTTTTTTCATTTTCATTTATTCAATAACAATTTACACTGTGTCTGAATTGATACATAAAAAATAGATAAATATACAACAAAAAACAAAATTAAATACACACAAAACACACAAAATCCATAAAAATAAAAACATTAAAAACATTAAAAAACAGATTACATTTAAATTCATTTCATGTCAAAATCATTTACATTTCATCTATTGAATAAAGGCATCTATCTAGTAGAAATGCCTTGAGCCTTCCCTTGAATGCGCCTGTGTAGAGTATGCTTTTAAGCTCTAGCGGTAATTTATTAAATATTTTAACTGCCTGATATTGTGGACTATTTTTGACTATGCCAAGAGCAGGGGTGATTTTGTTTGCAAAGTCTTGCCTACGCGTTTTTTCCCTAACCAACCTGCCCTCGTCTGTTTCGTAGTCATAAATATATTTTTTAAAGGTGTTTAACAGTACCACCACATAAAGGCTAGGCACTGTGAGTATGCCAAGTTCTTTAAAGTATGGTCGACAGGAATCTTGTTGAGCGATGCGGACAATGGTTCGAATCGCTCTTTTTTGGAGAACGAAAGCCCTATGCCAATTGTAGTGGTAGCTATTTCCCCAAAACTGTACGCTATACCTCAGTTTGGACTCAATCAGCGCATAATATACCATTTTTAAATGATTTATGCTCACTTCATCCCTAAGAGTTCTTAAGGCATAGCAAGCAGATGATATTGATGAGTCCAATGCTGCTAATTCTTTCTTCCAATTTAAAAAATCGTCGATATAAACTCCTAAAAACTTTACTTCCTTGACAAGCTCAATTCTAACTTTATCCAGTTCAATATCCATAATATCTTTGCTACGCGCAGTTGTTTTAAATAATATAATATTGGTTTTAGACGTGTTTATTATCAGCATATTTGCCTTAAACCAAGACTGAAAAGCCTCCAAAGCTGCATTCACTTTCACAGAAAGGTCATGGATATCATTAGCTGCAACTATAGCATTTGTATCATCCGCAAATACTACTAGTTGTATGTCTGGCAAAAGTTTATGGATGAAATTAATTAGATCATTAGTAAATAGTATGTATAACAGGGGGCCTAAAATTGATCCTTGAGGCACTCCGGCTGTAATGTTAATCATAGATGACCTATAGCTATTTTTACACCCGTTCGGTTTTGTAGAATCAAGTTCGACAAACATTTTTCTATTAGTGAGATATGATGAGAATAGCTGTAAGGCTTTACCTCTTACGCCATAATGCTCTAATTTTGTGATGAGTAGTTTATGGTCAATAGTGTCAAAAGCCGCGCTTAAGTCCAAGAAAATACCCGCTACCCTCAATTTACAGTTTAATTTATTTACTACGTCATTTAGCAAGGCATAAATAGCATCTCCAGTACCCACATTTTTCTGGTATCCAAATTGTCTTTGATTAATTACTTTGTTCAAATTCAGATGTCTACTTAAACGGTTTTTTAAAACTTTTTCGAAAATTTTTGCCAACATGGGCAACAAAGAAACAGGTCTATAGTTGGTTGGATCAGTTTTTGTGCCTTTTTTATGAATTGGGATGATCTTAGCAATTTTTAGCTGTTCCGGGAAAATCCCTTCTACAATGCACTTATTATAAAATGTCGAAAGCGGTTCAGATAAAACTGGTAAATTGTCCTTAATTACTGATATTGGAATTTCATCATAGCCACAGGATTTCTTATTTTGCATACCATTCACTATTTTAGAAATTTCACTTGGAGTAGTAAGTGAGATATCCATATCGCTTCTCACTATCTCCGTACTTTGTTGAAGGAAAATAACAGCATCTTCACCATTATTTCCAGGCATGCTGTACTTGTGATCAAACTGCTTTACTAGAAGGTCGGCTACGTTCTCTGGGTTATCTATTATTTGGTTATTTATTTTAAGTCGAATTTCCGCCCTCCTTGCTTTTACCCTGTTTGTACTCTTATTTATAACTTTCCAGATTTCCCTACTTGAATTTTTTGATTGAATAATTTTTTCACTTACTGTAAGTTTTTTGGCATTTGAAATTACCCTTTTATAAATTCTAACATAGTTTTTTTTGTAGTTATGGACACTAGCATCAAGTTTATTTCCACTAGAACACAAGAATCGTTTCATTTTACTCGATGTTTTCACACCTCTTGTGACCCAGTGTAATTGAAAACTACGACTTATTTTAATTTTTTGTTGACGTTTTCTAAAACTATACTGAAATACCTTACTAAAAGTCTTTAAAAATGTATTAATTCCCATAGCAGTCCAGTTATGTTCAAGCATTCGCTGTCCAAAATTTACACCATTCTTATAATTAAAAACTCTCTTATTTACAGTAATATGATTGTTGTTACCAAAATTGCAATTAGAATTATCCAAAGTGAATGTACCCAATAGAGCCCCGTGACCATCTGCCAAGCCATTGTGGTCCACTACACACCCCTCTACACAGTCATCAGGCAAGTTAGTCAAGATGTTATCTATACAGGAATATGAGTTATTGCGCATAAACGTATGAGTTGTTATAAGATATCTAAAGTTATAGCATGACAACAGGCTAACGAACTCAGTTCGTTTTTTGCTCTCTGTGAGCATGTCAATATTAAAATCTCCACAAATTACACACTTCTTGTTATATAAATGCTCCAATAGTTTTTCCAAGCTCTTCATAAAATTATCAAAATTCTTACCATTAGGATTACGATAACAACAACACAGATAAAGACCTGTATTAATATCCTTTATACAACAAATTTCAAAGCTCTCAACCCTATACAGTTTATTTATTACGTCTATAACTTCAACTTTTCGATCTGTGTGTGCTAAGATTAAAGTTCCCCCCCTCATCTTTTTATTTCTAGTATTATAAGATGCAAGATAATAATTCTCCAGATTTAATAAGTTTACATTTATGTCATTTAAGAAATGTTCACTTAAGCAAACATAGTCTATCTTACATTCAAGCGCTTCTAAATAAATTGATAATTCACATTTCTTATTGTTAATTCCACACACATTCTGATGACATATATACATGTTAAATTTAATATGAGATGAGTCTGAAAGCACACTTGTATTTGATGCAATAGCATTGTCTTTCTCACTCACGAAAAAAATCAGACTGTTGGGTCTGGAGTGAGACGTCATCAGTCTGTGACGCCGAATTTGCAAAACCACTTTGTGTGAGGATACTATCCTCAGTTTGAGTAGCAGCATTCTTAAAATACTTAACTCTACTTTGATTTTCATCATCTGCCATTTTGGTAATATAATTTTGGTAAGTAATTTTGTAATTTTTATGCAAAATTTCTCTATGAATTAGTCTACATGCTTGCAATTTATTTACATATTTTGGTTGTCTATAATCATAATTTAAATCTAAAGAAATAAACATTGAATTTTCACAGTTATTACACACAAGTTTTACTGAATTATTTAATACATTTGAGTTTAAGAATATGTTATTATAAATTTTACCCACCAATACGTTTGTAGACTTTAATTGGCTTAGGGTGTAGTGTAAATATGTCTGAACCAACATCGGATTTCTATCATTAGAGCCTGCCAGTATCAGTACAAAATCCGATTTAGTGTAATCAGTGCACATAGTTACACAAGACTTCAGTACACAACAACACTCAAAACCTAAGTTAAAATATCTCAAAATAGTTGTTTTGAGATAAAGTACAAGCTGGAGTGGAGTATGATTCATAATATTATGTCCTTTACTTCCTCTCACTGTGACCAAGACACCTTTCTTTACCCATCATCGGTCCTATGAGTCTGTGGGATCGGCAGTGAGAAAAGCATTTCCTGTGTATATTGCACGACGTACATTAACCCCTGTTCCTACCCAACTTCCGTCTGTGACCGTTGGTCTCCTTGTAACAGATTTACCACACGTAAAACCAACGTAACTTCCGTTTGGTAAGGTTAAAGTACGTGAGTCCAGGTGTGTACATCATCATCATCAGCCTATAGGCCTCCTTTCTTTTATAAGGTTCTAGGACATACCGGTTTCCTCACGATGATTTCCTTCTTCGTTTTGAGAACAATGGTGATGAAATAAAGCGCCTATCTGAGTTCGAACCCACGACTTACTGTTCTTAAGTCGGGGTTGCCACCACCACGACCACCGCTCCTACACATTAAATTAGGTTTTGAGTACTGGGCACCCATTTTCATTCATACTTGGCACCAGAAATGACTAACACGGTACATAATTTTCGTTAAACTATTTTTCCTCAAACAAAACCTAAAACGTGCTTCTTCATAAAAATAAGGTAGGTACATGACCTTTTGTATTGTTAATTGGACACCTTAAACAGTAGACATTTTGACATGAACTATGTGACCACGGTTTTCCTCAAACGCGTGTGGTCAATGCGTCAGACGGGGCATTAGTTACGGGAACTACGGTACAGTTAGTCATTGCATACCTCTTTAAGTGTATGTTAGCCTGGTAGCTGTAGGTGTTTCGTGGGTAAGGAAGTACAAAGGATCTGTTAATTAGTGACATAGGTGCCATGACTACGATAGGACGTGTAGGTGTCATGTATAAGCGCTTATAAAGTAAATCTTCCTACTTTGTCCCATATCACTCTAGATTCACGCTAGTTTAGAAGTAAATGACTGAAAAATATAAAGGAAATTGTGTTTTTGTTTCAAAGGATCAGCATGTTCTCTTTTTAGACCAAATTCTAGTAAGCTAATCTTTCGCTTTGGTAGTTTGTTTCAACTGCCATAATTCTCCAAAACATGGGTAAAGTTCATAGTAATACCGACGAACAACTACAACATCCAGACAAAAGGGAAAAACATATCCCAACTTCTACAAATTAATGTACTTAAAGTTGCACTAGTGCATAAAAATACTTACAGACTGCAGGGCGGTTTCCTCGAGGCATATTAAGAAAGCAATTCTTATTTTGTAATGTAAGATTTTTTAATATAAACGCCTCCACAGCCCCCGTAGGTACTATTCAATCCATCTATCCGCACAATGTTTTGAGTGCGTTACATTGAGTTCTACCACAAAACTTGAGTTTTCACCCCAAAAAGAAAAGTCGTTTCCCAACAATAATTTTTGCGTAAAGTTACTTAGTTTGATGTACAGAATGCTTGGTTAACGGCTTCATGATGAGGCTGTTTACACCCTGTATATCAAAGAGCCAGCTGTTTAGGATGAACAATCGAGTCATGAGTCGCTTTGTTTGGTAATGTAGGGAACTATGCGGCTGGCGCTTACTCATAGAATATCGCTCTTGTTATATGAACGCCTGGTACTTCATTTTCCGGGTAAAGAAATGTATCGGTTAGTTGAATAAACCTTATTTGTCATAGTTTACAAATTATTTTTGCTGAAGGTTAAAATATATTTTACATTTATGAAAACAACTTTATTGAAAAATTACATTTTCAATACACTTCCTCGAAAACTGGTTCTTTTCGCACTACGATTAGGATCAAAATGCAGTGTATTTTACACACGTGCGTTTTTCATGTTTTTTCCACATATGTTTTAAAAAAACATTCACATCTAACTATAGAGTCAGAGGTGAATGTTTTTTTAAATTATGCATTGACCAGTTTGGACTAAGTATAGGTATTTATCTGTGGCAATTTTGCTTTCTGCACATGTGTGGAAAAAACATGTCGAAGATCTCTTTAGGCAGTTGAATCAAGGGCCTGATTCAGAGGGCAGTACTCCTTGATACGGCTCGCACTGAGAGGAGGTCTCTAGTCTGGAGCCCTCACTACCGGTAGCTTGGACCCTGCTATTGACACAATTTTTTCATATTTTATAATGCTTTTTCAAATCGTTTTCGTTTTGGTTTTTCGTTTTTTTGTTAAATAAAATTACAAATTGACAGGAAATGTCATGAGTATTCTGATTTGCAAAAAAATGTCTCAATCTTTTAATAATTGGTGACAAAATGTCGTTTTGTAAATATTTTTTTTGATAGAGTATATCAACAAAGAATATTTACAAAACGTAAGAATTTTGTCTTTGTTTGATTTTGTTGTTTTGGCCTCTTCACTCCATAGTACTCGTACATTCGTATTTTTCCTCTACGTATCAATTTAAATGTATGAAGAATCAATTTGCTGATGTTGTTATCTTCAAAAGATATCTCCCTCAATTCTTAGTCCTCCACAAAACAAGTTTACATCGTGATCTTTGCGTTTAAGTCCAGGTTTTATCCAATTTCCCAGCAAACTGACCTTCTGAGATATACAAGTACTAGGGTATCATAGCGGTGCAGCATCTGGGGGCTATTGATTCAATTACCGCACCCTCTGCATATTCAAAGGAATTAGCTGCATGCGACTAGCGCTTTAATGGGATTTTTGATTTAGTTACTTCGCTGGTTTATGCTTACCTGGTAGCTTTTAAGTCGTTTACAGGAAGAAAATGTTCGTTACTTATATATTTTTTCTTAAGTTTCCCCAATGTGGCAAACCGAACTCATTTTCATTCCGTAAAGATATTATTTCTTTTTAAACTGTCATGTTCATAAATCATCGCTTCTTCTTTTTGGCATCTGTCTTGTACTCTTGGTACATTACGTTTGCTCAAAATATAATTAATTATTAAAAACTACAACGCGTTTTGCTCCTCATCTTCCCGATCCCTCTACGTCCGCAATATTTTGGTCCACTTTATGTTATAAAGTAAGAGCTAATTAATGTAACTCTGATAAACTTTTCATATGAAAAACTAATACCACAAAAGTTGGGCATTTTTTCCATACAAAGGTACCCCCGCAACATTTATTCCTCGGATTTCATAAAGCGTTGGAAAATGAGCTCTAATCTGCTCAAATTATTAATTATACTTATCAGGTACAACCAGCAAAATGATGACATAATAATATCTTGCCGGCGATTCACGGAAATTAAAATGTACCTCGCTTCTCTCCATTTTATCATTACTGATGACAGAGAAAGCAGTGAGGTTACAATGTGTGCGATTTCCATATACTTTTCACAAGAACCGCAGCTCATCAACGAAAAATACCCACCATTTCATTCGACGCCTTTCAAAAAAACAATTTCACCATTTTAAATTATAATAATGAAAGTCAAATTTTACACAATTCCGGATAACCACATCCGTTGAACGCCACGTATCACGGTACAACCACACCCGGATTTTAATTAAGTCCGTGTGAGGTAATTTAAAACTTAAATGACGTTATTCGCCTCCAAATTAACTGGGTTTCCAAAACCTTTGCGTGTATTTTAGTGAAATTTTCATAAGAGGATCACGCGTTGGAAATGGGATGCGGTTACATGGGCTCGGTATGGGTCTTAGCAGCTTATTTCTAAGTACGTTGTTATTTGTTAAATGTTCAGACAGTGTAAATAGGGTAAGAAACAATTATCATTAGTGAATTTTTTATTTGGCTTATCGAAACAGTGATAAAATAGAGAATAGTAAGAGAGAGTAGGATCTCGTGGCTAAATGACAGCCGCTCGGGTCGATCCTAATCCGCATTTTTCTAGTTTGTTCCGTGGATGTGTGACCCCATGACATACCGAGATTCATCCGTGCATCGATAGATCTTTGGCAGTTCTTACAGGTAGTCAGTGGCCCGAACATCAGACAACCAGTCTTAGCCAGGAATATCGTATTACGTAGTACTTAATGGATTGAGGTCGACTGGTATTCAGCAGCTGCATGCTGGTTAGACTCGAAGCCGTCCCCAACATAGTTGGAAAAAGGCTCGGCAGATGATTATCGAAATAGTGAGCAGTGAGTCGTGGTACTTACGACATCAACCCGATCTTACGAGCTGTAGCTGTAGATTGTGGGTGGGTTCGAACCCAGGGAAGCACTTATTTCTAATATTCTATTCTAGTTATAACATCTATGGAGAACAGGACGATTTTAAACACGCAGTAAGTACTTTTGTTACGTAAGAAGCAATTTTTCAAAACAGAAATGTTGTTTTTTATCAAATAGTACCTGTAATGTTCTTTTCGTTTATCTTCAGAGTTATAAATCGTAGCAGTTACCTACACTGCGATACTTTCAGCTGTTCTCGCTGAAACTTTGGGAAATCTGCCAAGATTGCCAAGATGAGAGTAAAGCCGTAGGCCAAGCAAAATACCTACGGTTACTTTTAAGAGGTAAGGAAGTTGGAGAATTAATAATTAAGTCGCTACCAGTACAAACAATAACTACATTTCTATTTTGACGAAAAAATAAAAGAAGCAAAGTAAATTATAATTTAAATTGAAAGCAAAATAAGTTCTTTTAGCCTATTGCCGTAAACTGGGCAGTCTCCGTTGGCTAGGCTCCGGTTAAAGTAACTATATAAAAAATCTTAGAAGTTAAAATTGACCCACTTCCCGATTTCCGATTGTAGGTACTGAAAAATGCAATGTGTAATTTGGATGACAATTCATGGTTACCTAAGTGATTTATTAACAGTAATATTTTTTACTTTTAGTGATGCTTGGACGGAAGTCTATGATGTCAGGGATTGGGCGGTGCACCTAAAGTGGACCTTGGTAGGACATGTGGCTAGACACCGAGATGGTCGATGAAGCAAGGCTTTGACTGAGTGGTGGCCAAGGCTTGGCCAAAGAAACCAGGGCTTTCCTAAAGCTCGTTGGGTCCACAATGTCATCAAAGTCCGTGACTTAAGAACGAGGAAGTGTGGCAGAAGAAAGATGAGGCATGTACCCCAGTAGTGGGTTATTTCGGGCTGATATGACGATAATGATGATGATGAATGCTTAGCCACGACCTAAACGCTCAAGTGACGCCTGTTGCGGCAGAGATTGTGGAGAGAACACGTGAAAGAATTTCTCCAGGGACCGACACGATTCACTGCAACGCGACTTGCGATTCGACGGTACTCTCGCGAAGGATGGCATGGGTGTGTCGCATCGTCTGATATCGAGAGACGTTGGTAACGCCAAACCCGAGTTGATTAAACATATTCCCCACTTAGGTCCATGTTCACCGAAAAGATAACTGTCTGATTATCTAAAAACAGCTGTCACTGTGACATGTTCCCATACAAAAATGTGTTTTAAACAGCTGTTTTTAGATCATCAGACCGTCATCTTTTTGGTGAACATGGACCTTAGTAGTCTCGCTGCTGAACAAAAACCAATATCCATTCAAAACAAAAAAAGATACACCGGGAATTAAAATGAAAATAAACCTACGAGTCAATAAAAAGTATTCAACCAAAAAAAATATTCGTGTAATACCTATTGAAATAGTTTTCAATGGATATTATTTTAAGCCTGAATCCTTTTCGATACATATTTTGTGGGTGCATTATTTATTTAACTTTACGAACAAAGATTCCGTGTGACTGTTGAATTGGTATTAGTACATGTCGTACCACATCTTTTGAGAACGAATGGTACCACCAGAAGGTCGCTGTAAGTAATCATCTTCTAGCTAACATTTCCGCAACTATGTCGGCATTCCAACATTTTCGGTCAGTCTAACAAGCTGCAGCTAACATGGAGTGACTGCCAGTCTGACCTTCACAACACAGATAGTACTTATTGGATAATACGGTACCCCTTGGTAGGACTGGTTGACAGTCTAACATCCTGGCCACAGCTCAGAGCGGCGCGCGCGGTGTCATCGATGGACGGACTCGGCATCGCGCGACCGAAATAAGTAATTTTGTTTTTATCGCGCGTTCAGCTAATGCAAACAAAAAAACCTTGAAATTAACATGGGCTTTCAAGTCTTCATATGTATGGCCGAGTATAATAAACTACTAGATTATAATTATTATAATCTAAAGTTTCTATGCTTGCCCTCGTATATTAAAAAAAACTTATCGGGATAGTTCCTACATTCATGGTACAGAGTGTGAAATTCGCAATGTTCTTTTGTTTTCTGGTTAACTGGGTGCGCTCCTATTGTCAACTGAATGATATTTTGAGGTAACAGACTTATTCCAAGGCGCCTGCCACTTTTGATAGGGCCATTTTAATAATGTTTTCTAAATACGTCCACCGCTGGCGCCCCGCTGGCCGCGGTCCGGTCTCTACTAGTCGCGCTGTAGCATACCATCGCGAATCGCGCCGCGGTTCGTGCCGCGATTCGTGCAGACCGTTAGCTGTGGCCAGGACGTAACAACTACAGTTTGGATTCCAAAAAGAAGAGAGGGGACAACCTATCTATATCGCAATTCAGATTATGTTAGGAACGATACGTGTCGGCTCAGGTTAGGAAGAAGGTTACGTTTGGAACAATTTTTTTTTCAAAGTCTAACAACATGAAAAAATAAGAAAATCCTAATCCGCGACCGGATTATGATTTTGGTTCAGGTTCGGAATAAATCGTGAATCACGGGAGACTTAAAAACAGTTGCAAGCGAAAGGTATAGGTACCTACTACTTAGTTCATCATGTGTTAGTAATGACTGGACCAGGCAAGTTAGTCGACCAATGTAAATGCTCACGTCATGTAGAGGGCTGCGCAGGTGACCACATGTAGCAAATTGTGGCGATTTATAACTCATAACAAGATAGTATGCAGTTTATACTAACTGTCATTGTAATTCATTACGTACATTATGAGTTACGATCATAATTATCGTGGTCACAATAATCATAATTATTGTAAACTAGCGGATGTCACGCGGTTTCACCCACGTAGTTCCCGTTCCCGTGGGAGTACGAGGATAAAATGTAGCCTATGTTACTCGCTGATAATGTAGCTATCCACTGCTGAAAGAATTTTTCAAATCGGCACAGTAGTTTTTGAGTTTATTCATTATAAACATTCACACACAAAAACACAAATTTTTCCTCTTAATAATATTAGTGTGGACTAGCATATCAAGCTCGCGGCTTCGTTCACGTGGAGTTTGGTAACTGTCCCACAGGTGGGATTGTATTACCAGGATAAAAAGTATACAGATACTGTATGCTTAGTGCGAGTTTCATACTAAAATTCGAGTAACGTCTGTATCGTGTAGATCGAGTTTACGTCGTCGATAGTGACAATCCAGTGCCTCTAAGAAAGTAAGGACCGTTTCGAGCACATTGCTAACATTTGCATGTATAACGCGAGTGCAAGTTACAATTTCGACAGTTTTGACAGCTTGAATACGAAACACAGTCACTTGCGAGCGTGAAAGTTGTCACTTAAGATTTTGTGGTGAGAGCATCGTGAGAGTGGTCATATAACAAAGTAATTTAATTTAATTTCTTCTTTTTTTTTTACTAGTCGCGCTGTAGCATACCATCGCGAATCGCGCCGCGGTTCGTGCCGCGATTCGTGCAGACCGTTAGCTGTGGCCAGGACGTAACAACTACAGTTTGGATTCCAAAAAGAAGAGAGGGGACAACCTATCTATATCGCAATTCAGATTATGTTAGGAACGATACGTGTCGGCTCAGGTTAGGAAGAAGGTTACGTTTGGAACAATTTTTTTTTCAAAGTCTAACAACATGAAAAAAAAAGAAAATCCTAATCCGCGACCGGATTATGATTTTGGTTCAGGTTCGGAATAAATCGTGAATCACGGGAGACTTAAAAACAGTTGCAAGCGAAAGGTATAGGTACCTACTACTTAGTTCATCATGTGTTAGTAATGACTGGACCAGGCAAGTTAGTCGACCAATGTAAATGCTCACGTCATGTAGAGGGCTGCGCAGGTGACCACATGTAGCAAATTGTGGCGATTTATAACTCATAACAAGATAGTATGCAGTTTATACTAACTGTCATTGTAATTCATTACGTACATTATGAGTTACGATCATAATTATCGTGGTCACAATAATCATAATTATTGTAAACTAGCGGATGTCACGCGGTTTCACCCACGTAGTTCCCGTTCCCGTGGGAGTACGAGGATAAAATGTAGCCTATGTTACTCGCTGATAATGTAGCTATCCACTGCTGAAAGAATTTTTCAAATCGGCACAGTAGTTTTTGAGTTTATTCATTATAAACATTCACACACAAAAACACAAATTTTTCCTCTTAATAATATTAGTGTGGACTAGCATATCAAGCTCGCGGCTTCGTTCACGTGGAGTTTGGTAACTGTCCCACAGGTGGGATTGTATTACCAGGATAAAAAGTATACAGATACTGTATGCTTAGTGCGAGTTTCATACTAAAATTCGAGTAACGTCTGTATCGTGTAGATCGAGTTTACGTCGTCGATAGTGACAATCCAGTGCCTCTAAGAAAGTAAGGACCGTTTCGAGCACATTGCTAACATTTGCATGTATAACGCGAGTGCAAGTTACAATTTCGACAGTTTTGACAGCTTGAATACGAAACACAGTCACTTGCGAGCGTGAAAGTTGTCACTTAAGATTTTGTGGTGAGAGCATCGTGAGAGTGGTCATATAACAAAGTAATTTAATTTAATTTCATATTGTGAATAAAACTTACAATGGAATCTCGTATTATTTCGTTTGGAGAATGTTTGAGACCGCCAAAGCACAAGATAAGCGTAATTTAACGCCACAAAAAAAAACACGTTCACGTAAACACGGTCACGTAAACAATGATAGAGTGCTCCACTACAAGCCACTCGGGCATTATTAGATCATTTGCAAATCCCCATGCCTAAAAAGTAACAAACTTAGTTTTACAAACTTCACAGATGGATCAAGGTCACTCTCTACACACCAAAAGATATAAATTACACTAACTGCTCCGTTTATGTTACCAATAATATTCTAATGTATCTTTATTTTTAACAATAATATTCAAAACTGTATGCAAATCATAACACAAACTTTCGTAAACACAAACAAAACTAATGACCATTGACCACAGATAAATGACGTCTAACTTCGTTGTATAACCACAACTAGTTGAATAGGCAGTCGCTTCTGTTATGAACACAAAATACGACTGTCAATTTATTTTGGCCGGTTACTAATGTACGCGCCACAAGAACGTATTCTAGAATTTCATACTCGCAAGTTAACAATTGTCGATGCGTTTAGAAATAACACTCACAATAATGTATTACGCTAGGTGGCGCTTACTCAGCGCCATACATATTTGCGTTAAACGTCGACACGGTCGATACGTACAAAAAACTGGCACTAAGCATCTGCTGATAATGTTAGCCTGCGTCATACCACTGTTGGTCAATAGGCCTCTTCTCATGACTTCCATTAGAAGATGGCGGGACAAGCTGGATAAAACCAACGACCAGTGGTCCACATTGGCCCTGGATAAAAAGTATAAAGGGTGTAAATTTGACCCTCAACAAAGCCGAAAGGCACTTTTTTTCCCCGTCATTGCGGTCATTTTGTTGTTCAAGACCATACCTTTAAGTTTAGGAGATATTGGAGGACAATTTTCAACTAATAATAGCTTTAAAAGTAGTATCTTTAATTTTAAATACCTCCGTAACCCGTTTACTATACAGTTCATTCATTAGCACAATGTTTTGAGTGCGTTACATTGAGTTCTATCGTAAAACATTATGTTTCACCCCAAAAAAAAATCGTTTCCCAGTATTTTTGCGTAAAGTATGATGTATAAACATCTTTACGAAGCCATCAACCAACCATTCAACCACAGCTCTGTATAGACTGTCTCTGAGAGAAAATACAAAAAAAAATCAGGTAAATACCGACATACAGTTTAAAACAAAAAAAAAACGTATTACAAAATAAAATATCTTTTAAGGTGAAACGAACAGATCAGCATTTTCATGCATTCTTCCCTTTCTGTCATTTAAAATAATTGTAACTTACAAGAAGCACGATAATTGCGCGTTAAAGCGCTTCCGAGTGACTGCCTATCTGACTTCCACAACCCAGCTTAATACTGGGTAAAACGATACCCTTTGGTAAGACTGGTTGTCAGACTTTTTGGGCCACTGAGTACTTGTAACAACTGTCATCAAAAAATTACAAATGACAGCCGGGACCAACTGCTTAATGTGCTTTCCACCACTACCCATCCACAAACTAATCTAGTCAAGCACGGCTTAACCTAAAGATCGACCCGAACGGCTAGTTGGTAGTAACAAAACCGGCCAAGAGCGTGTCGGGCCACGCTCACTGTAGGGTTCCGTAGCTTCCCAGACCATTAAAAATACCAACATTTTTCGTCAGCAAAAATAACTTTGTTTTTCATAGTATTTGTATGAAAAACAAAGTTATCATTTGCGTTTTTTTGAAAAAGTGCTATATAACTCAAAAACTATTCAACTCATCAAGTTGAAAATAATTTTCCTAGAAAGTTCATATAAAGGTCTACTTCTGTGATTTTTTTCATATTTTTTAAACTTATGGTTCAAAAGTTAGAGGGGGGGGGGACACATTGTTTTTGACTTTCGGAGCGATTATTTCCTAAAATATTAATATTATCAAAAAATGATTTTAGAAAACCCCTATTCATTTTTAAATACCTATCCAACAATATATCACACGTCAGGGTCAAAATTAAAAAAAAAATCGCTCCCCACTTTACGTCTGGGGGAGGTACCCTAATAAAAATGTTTTTTTAAATTTTTATTTTTGCACTTTGTCGGCATGATTGATATACATATTGGTACCAAATTTCAGCTTTCTGGTGCTAACGGTCACTGAGATTATCCGCGGACAGACAGACAGACAGACAGACATGGCGAAACTATAAGGGTTCCGTTTTTTGCCATTTGGCTACGGAACCCTAAAAACGGGATATTTACCGATTTACTATTTATTTTGAGTTCCCGATATTTCGGCGCTATTGCAAGCACTATAATCACGGACAAACTGCACCATTTTCAGTATTGATGATAGTCCTGTGCTAGTGACCACTGACCATGCCATTTGAAAAATGCATTACATTTGGTGTGTAAAGGACTTCATGATGTCACATGGTGCTAATATTTTCTTAGGATCGGCTACCAGTCTAATCGAATGCAGCTATCTAAAATTAGCAACTTATAATTATGTTATTAGTCGTTACAGGTAGTTAGTGGCCCAAAATGACTGACAACCAGTGTTACCACGGGCTACCCAGTACTAACTGTGTTGTGGAGGTCAGATAAGCAGTCGCTCCATGTAAAATACAGGTATTCAGCTGCATCCGATTAGACTGGAAGCCGACCCCAACATAGTTGAGAAAAGGCTAGGCAGATGATGATTATGAATAATATTATCGCACAAAACTTAATCAATGAACTTCCTATTTCCATCGAGACCTCCCGTTTATTATCGCAAGCCCGTTCACAAATATTTCGTGTCCACTCTCAATCACCCGTTAATACGTTGAATCCACAACCATTAATGTCGTTTTATTGTAAATATTGTTTCAAGCGAAATATGGAATTGCATTAAAATCATTGGATGTGCAATAAAACGACATCAAAGGGAATATTTACGTCAGCGAAGAGTTTTGTGTTTTGTTCGGCTGTTTTTGGGTCAAGAATGTAACGATAGGGCTGGTACGGACGTATTTGGACTTTATATTTATACCTATTCTTTTAATGTCACAATTTACTAATTAAATAAACTATATAGTTTACCACTACTCTCTTGCCCTTATTTATCCGTATTAATTTGGGGTCGGCACAGCATGCGGCAGCTTCTCCTTCTCTCAGGCTAATTTCCACCATCAATAAATTGCAAATCTTTTTAGTCCGTCAGTTAGTATTGGAAAATAATGGACTGGTATTTTTTTTTTGTAAATCAATGAATATTGACAAAGATAAAACGCATCAAAACTCGGGAGAGGAGGCTCGTGACGTCAGAACGCACACAAATTATACCACGGCACGACGTATTGAGAATTTTAAAAGCGTCGTATTGGTCAATTTTGGTTTACGCCACAAAAGAAAAAATACGAGTCAATTTTTTTTTCTGACGGACTAATTAGATTTTTTAAGTTTCCAAGCTTAAACTTAAACTTCATACTTATTCCGAAAAGAAGATACAAAATAACTTCATACTTATTCCGAAAAGAAGATACAAAATATGTATTTCCTCTTCAAAAATATTTTCTATTACTTATTTCTCTCAAAAGAAACATTTATTCCGTCTGTTTACTTAACTTAATGGGATGTGAACGATTCATTTCATATTTATCTTTTACATAAAAAGTATCGAACAAAACATACAATACTACATTATCTTCGTATTCTACTTGATATTATATTATCGATATATTATTTTTTTTGTGTGTAAATACTTCAGTTTTGTTTGATCAAAAGTCGTCTATACAAATCCATTAAAGTTAACCAATATCTTTTTTTATGAAAATATTTTTTTTGTGCTTCTACAATTATGTATTTGCATTAAAAGTACCTAATATCAGCAATATATGCTTTATAATATTAGTATAGATGAAGACTAAAACTTTCCCAAGAAATGCAGCCCAACCCTAACCAAGATGCAAACGGACGCAGATTGTCAACAAGAATAATGTGTCAGTTAAATGTAGGTCCGACTCACGCACACACCCGCAATAACATTCACATTACAGATACACCCAGATACAAATATAAGTGTGGGAAAGTTATGTTTGTGTGTATAGATAAACACAATATACACATAGATGGTGTGTAATAGCAGGAATAGTTATGTTGTGTGCGTTGGGATTAACTTCACCTGGATTAAGCAGTTTTGCGTCTTAAAATTTCTAGGCAATGGTATACCCGGAATAAATTATGCTATTTATAGACTATGCTTTCCTACACTATGGCGAATGAGAGGATGGGTGAGAATGTGACATCCATACGTGATGCATATGGCAATAACAAAATAATTAAAGAAAAAAACTACCAAACTTATTAGCTACCTTTAAAATGTCATAAAATCAGACATTTTAAGGCCCATGTTTAGCAGTTAACCATCATTCATTTGTCGTCGTTCGTACCAACCAGCGTCCAGGCACTAGCTGCTCGGCAGTTTGCTGAACTGGGCCTATTTGGCGCAGCCGTGAGACACACAATATTTTCTCTTCTTTTGCTCTCTAGTTTTTAGTTTTTACTGTGTAGATTTCGTTTTTTTTTGTTTTAATGGCATATGCCGAATAAATATGTTTTATTTCTTTCGTTCTTTGGTCTGAGAAAAATTCTTGTCACGACATTTTCCCCATTCTTTCATTTATGAAATAAGTTGTAAGTATGTTATTTATTGGATCGAAAAAAAGAAATATAGCTGATCTGCTTTTTTATTATTGCCACCTATTTTATTATTACCAACGGCATGCTACTAACTTAATTATTCTTTATTTATTTACTGATTACCTATTTAAGTTATTACAGCATGTACGTAAATTATTATTAAAACTTGTGTAATACGAGTACTTTAGAATACAACTTCACCACTGAATACAGCAACAAAGCAATACTCTAAGTAGAAAGTTCCGAGTTCTTTCAACTTGTAATAAGAGAGCATCAAATATTCCGAGTTGCCTCATTGTGGTAGGATCAATACCTACTTATTAGGTGCCACTAGATAGACGTCATACAGAAGTCCTACAAGTAAATTATCTCTTGAATATGGTGATTACTGAGGAGGGATGAAACGCAAGTGATTTCAAGAATGTCCATGGAGCTTTTTGCCCAGTTTTCTTCATGACATCCCTAGTAGCATTTTTTGTTGGCATTTAGTTGGGCCACATACCTCTGGTTAGTTGGCAAATGCATACAATTGGCGGGCAGTTTGCGGGTTGGGCCCAAAACTGATGGCCTACGTGGATTTGCCTACGAAGGCCCAACTTGCGATGGGGCCAACGTGGATTTGCCTACGAATGTTTAAACCGAGCTGGTAGTGTTGAACTAACAACCTTGCGTGAATACTATTAGGGTTGAAATAAAACCAAATTGCTTTCTCAAGAAGAAGGCAGAGGGTAAAGATTGAAGAATATGTCAGTGAACACACTGAGGTGACATATGGTGTCCCACAGGGTAGCATACTGGGTCCTACCCTTTTTCTTTTGTATATTAATGACCTGTGCAACATGAACATCGACCATGCAAAAATCTTCTCGTACGCCGATGACACCTCTGTCGTTTTTACTGGGAACTCATGGCACGACGTAAAACTAAAAACAGAAATGGGCATGGCCCAAATTGCCAGCTGGCTGAGTAATAACTTGCTCACGCTAAACACATCCAAGACAAATTACGTATGCTTTAGCGTGAGTAACAGGACACAGCCAAGTGACGATTTTAACATAAAAATACATGTCTGCGGAAATCCAATAAATAACTGTTGTGCCTGTCTATGTATTTCCAAAATTGCACAGACTAAGTACCTGGGAGTAGTAATTGACCAACGCCTATCATGGTACCAGCATATAGAACAGGTTACAAGCAGAGTTAGGAGATTAAGCTGGATTTTTAAATCACTACGTCACATTGCTCCAAAAGACATAATCAGTAAACGTGAATGTACTAGAAACATCCTGAATGAGGTATACTTGGCTCTGGTTCAATCGGTTTTACTGTACTGTATCACGGTTTGGGGAGGTGCAACCAAAACCAAACTTATATACTTAGAGCGAGCCCAGCGAGCTCTTATTAAGATTATGTACTTCAAAAACATATACCCTACAAATAGCCTTTATACTATCAGCAATATAATCTCAATTAGAAAGTTGTACATAATCCAAACCGTCTTGAAAAAACATAAAACCCTACCATTTGATTCGGAAAAATTAACTAAAAGAAGGAAAGACTTGGTAGCACCAGTTTCCCAAACTAAAACCGTGTTTGCTAGCAGACAATTTAATAAACGCTCAGCCGAACTATACAATAAAGTAAACAAAAAAGTATTCATATACACCAAAAACACATATAACTGTAAGAAAACCATAACCAACTGGATCAAAAAACTCACGTATGAAGAGACTGAGGCACTTCTACAGTACACCAAATAGCAAGATACAAAATAACAATATGTTATTCAATTTCACAAAAACTGGCACTTAAAAATCAAATAGAACCGCACACACACACGCACACTCACTCTCACACACACACCCACGCTCACTCTTATACACATACACACTCACACTCATCAATCACACACTTTTACTCTATTTTTCTTGTTTTACATCTTATTGTTACCCTGTTTTAAATTAAATTAAAATAAAATATATAATAAGTTAGAAATTAAAATTAAGTATAAGATTAATAATCCACATTTTTGTTACTGCTGTAATTATTGTGCTATGGAAGAGCGGGGTCTCCTAACACAGGCAAAATTTGCTTAAAAGGAGTCCCTAAACACAACCACCCATTTTTGTAACAAATTTTGTGAATAAAACTTTTTGTATTTTTGTATTTTGTATTTCTGATCTAAGGCGCGGGTCATATACAAGTGGCGTATGGCGGTGGCACGGCGCTGGCGCGTGTGCGGGGGGCGAGGTAGTGGCGCCACTTACTCGCCCTCCCGCGCAACCTGCGCCACCGCCACACGCCAGTCGCCACTCGTGTTCACAGAACACATGTTACCCTTACGAGCTCGTTTATGTGCCGCGCCTATACTGGTAATATATTTACTAAAAATCACTCGAACCCAACCAAATCGTGGTAACACAACGATAGCGACTTCTAATTGGACTACAACGCCATCTATCGAGGTTGGGGTACAACTTTTGAACCTTTACGATATTATCATTACGGTTTCGGCATGAACATACCGCCCACCAAGGACATTTAGTGACTGAATGTCCTTCTTAAATTATCCTTAATTTTCAATTTTGCACTTTGTTTACAGTATAAACCATAAATCTCAAATATAAACAAAAATATAAAAAATATGTTTCGTAAATCTAAGAGTTACTAAGAGTTAAGAGAGTACTAGTAAGCTCAACATACTGGGTAATTATACCTGTACCAGTATAAATACGTATCATCCCTACAGGCCCATTGAAAGGTTTAAGTTGGACCGATGCACGATGTAAGTTGTTATTATAACTTAAATCCCTACAAAAAACTCCCAACAGTAGGAATAAAAGCAGCAGGCCCGTCGTTAGTTGGCCCAATGTTGTTTTAGTAATTTAAATCCCTACAAAAATTTCCCAACAGTAGGAATAGATGCAGCAGGCTCGTCGTTAGTTGGCCCAATGTTGTTATAATAACTGAAATCCCTGCAATAATCACCCACCAGTAGGAATAGTAAAAGAAGGCCCTTTGTTGGCTATTCGTTGGGCAAATAGTGCATGTTTATGACAATGGGCCTATTTTAAGTTTAGGTTGGCGGGACAACTAACCGTCTGCCAATACATTCCCAACTGTTGGCATAAGGAAGCCAACGGCAATTGCTACTAGGGATCTACGAATTTGGAATGTGCAATTATAGTCCATTCACAGATATATGCCTTTGGCTCGATTGTAGGTAGCTAAACTATGTAAAAGTGCCTGTCACGGGGGTCTATTCGAAATGAATACTTTGAGATGAGTTTGATGAATATACTTACTTGCTGAAGAATGGATTGGCAGATGAAGGCTAAAAAAATATTGTACCAAAATACTTTATTTTGGCGACCCAAAAGATCAAGGACAAAGGCAGGAAGATGATAGTGACCAAAACATATTTTGAAAAATGATATGTAAATCTCTAGCTCCACGGTAGCCCGCGAATTTCAAATTTTCTCACGTGTTTTGCAATTTGCAAGCTAGTGCTAGGTTGTTTGTTGATTAAAATATTGTTTGCGACTGTAAGACGTACGTTGTTATAGAATTATAATCATCAAAATCGTCAATACAACTCTCCATGTTTTTTTTTAACTTTTACCAAGAAACTTTTCAATCAATCAATCATGATGGAAAGCAGAAAAAACAATAATTATTATGACAGCAATTATTGAAATGATCTCTTAAGATATCAGATCCTGAAAGATCATGGCAATAATGGTCCCAGTGTAACAAAACTTTTTGATACGGTCTGGCGTACTTTAAAAAGGTGAGTAGCTACAAACTGGATATCCATGCCACAACCCCGTCAAAAAATGACCTACAATCATTCATGATTGGGTCGCCAAGGGTTGAAGAAGAAGAAGAAAAATAAGAAAGTGAGTTCTCCTTTACGAAATTTTAGGCTAAAATCAATTATACTTCTTTTGCATAAAGTAGGTACTTTTAGACATTTTGGATTGATTTGGTAAAATGGTAAGGTTGAGTTAAATTAACCCTCTGCTCGTCATTGCTATGGTAACAGTAAGCGTTGCCAATAAAGACGGAATGCTACCTTTGATATTTTAAGAAAAACGCCGAAATGAGAAAAACTTTGCATTTTATTCACGAAATGGAGAAAACGAGAAGAAATCTCTGGAGTGTTACGATTTAAAGTCGGTTAAACCAGTGTACTATACGTATAATAATATGAGTATTCTTAAATTGTACCTTTTAAATGTGTGATAGAACTTTTTTTATTAAAAATGTGTTGCTGTTTTTCTTTTCAGGGTTTTAATGGGTTCTTTTTGTTTGTGTTCCGTTCTGTTATATTTTAAATGTCTGTTATGCGTTGTATCTTTTTTGTTTATTTTCTCTAAGTTTGCATGCACGTCATGTGCCTGCGACAAATAAATATTTTTTCATTCTTTCTTTTGGTCAGAACCCTAAATTTCAGTGCCTTTCATGTTGTCAAATTCAATATTTGGTTTCATTTCCTTCAAGGAAACATCATTTTCTGGCCTATTTTTGTCAACATCTACCTAGCCTTTTCCAAAATGTATTGGGGTGGCTCCCAGTCTTACCGGATGCAGCTGAATACCAATACTTCACATGAAGCGACTGCCTATCTGACCTCCATAACCCAGTAAGTACTAGTCGGTAATACGGTACCGTATGTAAGACTGCTTGCCAGTCTTTCGGGCCACGAACTACTTGTAACGACTGTCAAAGATCTTCAAATAACAGCCAAGACGGAAACTCAATAAGAATATTGATGATGATAATGATGATGATGTTATTGTAATGATGGTCTCCCATCCACAGACTGACTCAGGCAAGCGCGGCTTAATCTTGAAGATCAACACGTGTGGTGATGGTTATGCCAGAAATTTGTATTTGGAATAAATCTTTCCATTCTGTCCTCAGCATATTCTGTCTGTCGTTAGAAATTTTATAAATACGATAGTAAATAACACTTCTGACACATTTAACAAATTCTATTGAATAATTTTATAAGTCCCTTCAGCGGGAAAACCTATAACAGCTGAGAATTATTCTGAAAAAGAGCCTTACAGGTTCTGAAGAGATTTACTCGTCACTATTTTCACGAACATCCTTTTAGGGATTCGCCACAGCAAAGCCCCATCGATCTGACAGCTTAAACGTTCTTTGTGTACCTTTGTAAAGGAAGTCTTGTCAATGCTGTAATGTCCTTTTTGAAGTAAAAAGTTGCCAGACGGAAATATGTTTGAGAAATTGGGCCCTTTTACCCGAATATCGCGAAGCCCAAAAAGCAGAGAAGAGTTTTCGACGAAAACATTTTTCTGCGCTTCACTGATAGTTTTTTGTCGTTGATTTTCGTCATATTTACTGTGGTGGTTTTACTTTGAGCTCAGTCATAATAAATGCTAACAGTTTTTTTATTGTTTAGTCTCACAACGAGTAGCTCACACTCTCTTGTGGTGCAGTGTTGCCACATTTGATGTTCTGGGGCTTTAAGGGGCAGATACATGACTTTTAGTGATTTTAAATTGATCATCACGTCTTAACTTCTAGTCTAATTTATTTGAAAAAAATATATGTTATACAAGACCATTTCTTTCATAATTTGATATGTGAAAATGTGAAGAAATATTTTTATAACTTAGTGTAATTAATTTGTAAAGTAATGTCTAACGCGGCAAAAAAAACGATCATCACGCAAAAACTATCGGGCGTATTTGCATGAAACTTAAATCATCTCAAAGACAATTTAATGCCCTTTATATTAGTATACGGCTTTTATCCGTATTGTGTTTGATAAATCAAGGTGGGTTTTTTTTCGAATAATCTTGGTGCGCATTGAAGCGGGGCTCCTCGGGGCGACGGGCGGAAGTGTATCGCTGACCACTCTCACGCACGGGTATATGCTATTTCTAAACTTCTCCCACTCGCTCAAGGTCGTTGGCGTGAGGTAGCCCCTTAATATTATAATTTTCAATTTTCAAATTTTTCAAATTTATTTATTTTTTCCCACAGATGATACCTATTATAAATGTACACAGTATAATATTCACAATCATTTTGAAGATGGGAGACAGGAGCCCATACTTAGTAAAAACCTGTGCTACGGGTCTCCTGGTCTCCTTATCTCGGATTCACATTATTGATAGCCAATCTAAAGATATAAATAACAGTAACAGGGAGCCTAGTGCTACAGCTAATTAACAATCAAATGAAATGTAATAAAATAAAATGAAATACAAATTAAATTAAATTAAAATTAAGTACTAAGAATAGGACGTGGACGTAATATTTCATAGTTATGTAGTGTACTGCTCAGAAGAATATTTGCAAAGCGATCGGTTGCACGAATACACCATGGTCGTGTCGCTCATATTTTCATATTTTTTTCGGAAAACCAAAACGCAACATCTGTGCAAGGGCGAGACCACGCTTTCGGGCTTGCCGAACTAAATAAAACTCGGGAACAACCCAAGACCTCATATGCTGCAGTTGCAATTAATAAAAAATATCGCTGGACATTACACACAGCGCCATCTAGTGCCACACTGAGCAAGGCTTGTGTCGTGGACACCAGATAGTTGATTTACTACATATACATAAATACTTTTTGTTTGTAAATACATACTTATTATACATAAGTTTACACATCTCTGACTCGGAAATAAATGTCCATGCTCATCACACAAACATCTGCTCCTACCGGGATTCGATTCTGGGACCATAAGAACGGTAGGCAGCCTCACTACCGGCTTATTCCACAATCCCCCTTAAGAGAATTCCCCTCAGGGGGGAAAACTGGACCCTAATGTAAGACTAATCCAGAAAGTCCCCTTTTCATTATGAGTTATTCCACTATTCCCCCCTGAGAGAATCCTCCCCAAAAACTCCAAAAACTCGCTGCGCCATTCGGTTCGTCAATTGCAACTAGATTAACGAGGCAGTTAACTGTCGGTCATTATATTTAATTAACGGTACAGTTAAACTACCAACACTTTAAACACCACTGATAAACAAGATCTTCAACAAAAAAAAAAACAAAGCACTTAATTTAATAGTCATCTTACTAAATCTCTGAGAGACTTAGTGCGGCAGGTCAACAGGTGGGCCCTTAACCTGGCCTTTTGTTTTAACGTGCTATGACTCGACTTAGCGTTGCTCTCATATTCACTTAAGTGAGGTTTGTTTTGAAAAGTCGGTGTACCTTTTTATGCAGGTTTAATACCTACGAGTACGTTAGTTCATCATCTGCCTGCGTTTTCTCAACTATGTTGAGGTCAGCTTCCAGTCTAACCGGATGTAGCTGAATACCAGTATTTTACATGGAGCGACTGCCTATCTGACCTCCACAACCCAGTTAATTCTGGGAAATGCGATACCGCTTGATAAGACTGGTTGTCAGTCTTTTCATGCCACTGATGACCTGTAACGACTGTCAAAGATGGACAAATGACTTTCGGGCCACCTGTAATGACTGACATAGATCTACAAATTTTAATGGAAGAGAAGAACGGCCTCACGTCCTTTCCGAGACGCGGAGGAAACTTGACAAGTAATGGGCGATCACCCAGCCACAGACCAACTTAGGCAAACGCAGCTTAACCTTAATATCGACCCAAGCCGCTGTTATTATTAAGCCGCGAGCCACTTCATTACCTACATAAGGTACTTCTTAAGAGTGCTTACATATACCTTATTATAGATGTCCTCCATGAAGGTCATAGTGTAGTGGTATTTCTACAGCGAATTTAATCATTAAGTTAAACTTGTCTTAGTTAATTTTCAACATAATAAAAAAAATCAATCTAGGCATTTTACCTGTATCGTAGGGGCGTTAGCAAACATTTCACTCTAAAATAAGCACACCCGAAACAACAAGCTGTGGGCCATACAATACAACACAGCCACTCCATCAAATCATTCAAATAACAAACAAAATACATGTGGGGCACTGCCGATAAAAGTGAAAACGAAGTAATCTACATCTGCTACGGATTGTGCCGTGGTGCTACGCCGTAGCGGATTGGCTACGAGTGCTACGAATGCTAGTTGACGGTTACGAATTCCATGATTTTTGTTCACCCAAAAAGTGGTCAACGTGCCTACAGAAGTTTTCACTCCGAAAAACTTGCAATAAGAAATCCCTCAAAAACATTCGCAGCAAAGCTTTTGGCTTACTAAATATCACAGTATAGGTCACCCATAAATTTAAATATCGGTTGATAACTAAATAATTTTATTTTTGAAGCGAGTATTTCCATTTTAAAATCGTTCATATTTACGTAATGATAACTGTAGGATGTCGTGATTGGCCTACAGAAAAACGATTCTCATTATGTTTTTTATTGTCCTGAAAATTTTGTTTTTTTTTCACTCTCTTACCGAATTTATCAGTTTATAAGAAATGGATAGAACTTTTTGTAATAGGATAAAATAAATAAAGATATGTCAAAATAATAACACATTTCACGTTTTCAACGATTCCCGGAAAATGTACAATTCCTCATTTCACATTGCCATTCGTCTGAAATATAAGTTAAACTGTTACGCAACAGTTTTCAGTTGTACAGTTGTTATAATTTCAAACGTGATTTATTTCATCACCATTGAAACCGTTATGTCCAAGAAATAAAAATTCGAAGACATGTGACTACAAACCCCGCTAGGACCACGTAGCTTACAGCCGGTTTTTTGCTAGACTTAAGTAAGGCCCGGCTTCCACCAAAGCGGAGAAGAGATGTGCAAGATTCGACCAATTACATCGGTTGAAGTCTCCATCGTTTCTCTCGTCTTTTCTGTGATTGCACGTCTAAGGTAGCAAGAGCAGCGGTGGCCAGTGGTGGCGGTCTTAACTTACGAGCAGTATGTCGTGGGTTCTGTTGTGGGCATAACTTCGTGAAAATTATTTCATTACCACTGCTCATAAAAACGATGAAGGAAAACCTTGTGACGAAACCTTCATGTCCTACTAGAACCAAAAATTCGAAGACATGTGACCTCTACCAACTCGCACTGAGCTTGCGTAGTACATAATAGCCCTTTCCCAGCAGTGGGAACACTATAGGCTGATCATGGTATGCTATGTTATGCTGAGGAGCGCGTGGCTAAATAATATCAGCCGCTCGGGTCGATCTTTAGATTAAGCCGTACTTGCCTAGGTTGAACTGTGGATGGAAACCAGTACCCATTACATAGTAATACCAAGTTTCCTCCGTGCCTCGAAAAGTACGTTAAGTGGTCTCGGCTGTCATTTGTAGATCTTGACTGTCGTTACAGGTATTCAGTGGCCCAAATGTCTGAAAGTCTGACAACCACTCTTACCAAGAGGTATTGTATTACCCAGTAGGTACTAACTGGGTTGTGGAGGTCAGATAGGCAGTCGCTCCATGTAAAGTACTGGTATGCAACTGCATCAGCTGTTTAGACTGCTGGAAGCCAACCCCAACATAGTTGGAAAAAGTAAATTAATAAATATCGCTGGACATTACACACAGCGCCATCTAGTGGTCACCAGACAGTTGATATACTACATATATACTTTTTGTTACGTATTATACATATAAACATCCATGACTCAGAAACAAATGCCCATGCTCATCAGTGATCACACAAACATTTGCTCCTACCGGGATCCGAACCCGGGACCCTAAGAACGTCAGGCAGCTTCACTACCGCTGCGCCATTCGGGTCGTCGAACTAAAGACGCCAGGCAGATGATGACAAAATAAATGCTATGCCAAGTAAGGTTTTCAAGCACATCCATGATTTAAATATTTATGCTTGTCCTGCCGTAATACGACAAACATGTGTGCATTAACATGAAACTCCCGAACACACACATTCATTCACTAAGTGATGTAAGTTTGTTCGTTAATTAGAGGAAGCTTGTTAGTTAGCTACTAATCAGGCTCTCGCCATACAGCCGGATTACGGATGTTACCTAATACCAGCAGGGTGAACTAAGGGTCTATACGGGTAATACGATGTGTTTTCGATTACGGAAATGCTTTTTGCAAGGAATTTTATTGTACAACGGGCTGGTGTCCGCAACTCCACGTCAAAGCGCGTATTTTGCGTATTGGCTATTATAATCCACCACGCAGGCCCAGTGCGGGTTGGTAGATGTCACATGTATTCGATTTTTTTATTCTAGGACATGCCGGTTTCCTCACGATGTTTTCCTTCACCGTTTTGTAAGGAATAATTGTTGTATCGAAATTCGAGATTGATTGTGGGCTTACTTCTTACATTGACTGTTGTTTAAAAGTATCCAAAAATATTTTATTCGTTTGAATGTGAATCGAATGAACTGCTTCGTTTTGTCTAGAGGTTGTAAGATGTCCTGGTTACGATTCCCGGGTCAAGCAAAGTGTTGTTGGGTTTTTCCGTCGGAAATTCCTCAGCCACGGATTTTGGATTACTGCCCGCTTGATGTCAATTAGCTCGCCCCTATAACAAGGCTACAGTTATGCATGTGTTTGTTTAGAAACAATTAAGTCAATAATTATAAATACTAACTCTAAGCATATTATTAATTCAACTTCTAATACATATTCTAAGAACCTGGAAAGAGGAAAGAAATGGCTTTGTGCAACCCATACAAACTTTATGTAAAAAGAAAAAAACCTAAAGTTATGAAACATTCGCCAACGTTGAATAAACCTTTAATTTATTAACTGCCCATTTCCCAGCATTTTGAAAACAGGGTAAAACATAAAAAGAATTGTAAGGATTGCAGCCATACAAAAATTCAAACTTAACACAGTGGTTAACAAACTTTTATTTTTTAAAGCAAAACCAGATTTTTTTTTCAATTTCCCTCACGTTTGTGAACTAAACGTAAAGTTTTTAAAATAACAAAAGCATTTCTTATCTTAATATGACGTCACCAAAGAAAGCTATTCCTTACTTTGTAACCTATTCTATGTATTCCTTGCGCTTCTAAACCCTATTTATTAGATCAGATCTATTCTCGAAGCGACTGTACAGTCAACAGCAGAAATATTATATATTCTCCAATTCAAATTCTATTTTGCATCTTGTTCTTTTTTTATTATATTTTGACGACCCGAATGGCGCAGTGGTAGAGAGGTTGCCTGACGTTCTTAGGGTCCCGGATTCGAATCCCGGTAGGAGCAAAAATGTTTGTGTGATGAGCATGGACATTTGTTTCCGAGTCATGGATGTTTATATGTATAATAAGTATGTATTGCATTGTATTGTACAACGGGCTGGTGTCCGCAACTCCACATCAAAGCGCGTATTTTGCGTAGGTATGGGCTATAATCCACCACGCGGGCCCAGTGCGGTTTGGTAGATGTCACATGTCTTCGAATTTTTTGGTTCCAGGACATGCCGGTTTCCTCACGATGTTTTCCTTCACTTTTGAGAGCAGTGGTGATGAAATAAATTACACAAAGTAATGCGCCTAACTGGGTTCCAACCCACGACTTACTGTTTGTAAGTCGGGGCCGCCACCACTGGGCCACCGCTGCTCTCTTGTATAATAAGTATGTATTTACAAACAAAACGTATATATGTAATATTTCAACGGTCTGGTGACCACGACACAAGCCTTGCTTAGTGTAGCACTAGATGGCGCTGTGTGTAATGTCCAGCGATATTTATATTTATTGTAGCGGATTTTAAGTGAGATACTTTTACAAAAGTATGGATGGATTGTATGGATGATATGGCAAGAAACGGAGTGACTGATGAGATGACAAGTACTAAATAGAAAAGGACATTATGCGCTGAGACGAATCATGAATTTCAAAAAAAAAATTGACGTTTTGAGTCTAACCGTCTGTAAGCAAAATGTCAAACAGACAGAGATAGCAACCTACCGAAACCGAACAGTAAGTTAATGAAAATGGCCGTTAAACCGTGAAAGCTTAAAGCCAGGGTTTGTAGATGTTTCTCCCTTCGACTGTACATAGTCAGGAATGGTTTTAAGTCAGGGTTTATCTCCGCGTTGTGTAAGACGGTATTACTAGCGGTTCACTGACGGGGTCACTGTACAGATGAACTTTAGCTTTCCATGTTTTCTTCAAGATGGTTTTCGAGAAGTTTAGATGGTGCAGTTTTTATACTTACAGGGTGTAAACAACCTCATCACGAAGCCGTCAACCAAACATTCAGTACCTAACTAAGTAACTTAACGCAAAAAACATTGCTGGGAAACGACTTGTGTTTTTGGGTGAAAAATCATGTTTTGACGTAGAACTAAATGTAACGCACTCAAATCATTGTGCTGATGAGTTTAAAGTAAAAATCTTACAGTAAAAATTGTCAAAAAGTAGGAACTTTGACCCCTAATATCTCCGTAACTAGTAGGTTCCCAAGTATGGTGTAGAACAAAAAAATGATTGCAATGGCGTGGAAAATAAGCGCCTTTCGGCTTTGTTAAGTCTTTTTACACCCTTTATGATAATCAAAAGGTATACATTTATACATTTTAATCTAAAATGTTCACTTACTATTATTCAAACTTATTTTTTTCAGCTGTTGTTCTTGATCCTTTTAAAAGACTTGCTTACCCTGTAAACAAAGAAAATAATGTATTAGAACAAAGAGATGCATTTCTAACACAATTCAATTCAGATAGACACACTGATACATGCAGTATAATTTAATTCTCCTAATCACCAACTTCTAAATACAATCATCAAAACGGTTGTAAGACCTAACACCTAAAATCATAACCTCCTCATTTACATTTCAATTAATTTAAACCCTCTAGGATTGTTTCGCATATTCTACAATAATCTGGAGGCTCATACGACCCCTTTTCATATTTACGCTAAGCACCTCTCACTTCGCGGGACACAGGTATACAAGAGGCGGATGGCTTGGCAACGAGACGGAATTAGATTAAGCGCTACTGTAGCAAATATATATGTTTCACAATGGAAGAAATGCTATGTAGAATGTAATGTTATTGGAAGAGCCTGTGACTAAATAATAACAGCTACTCGAGTCGATCTGTAGGTTCACCCGTGCTAGCCTAGGTCAGTCTGTGGATGGGTGATGACCACCCATTACATACCCATGTGGTCCCGGATGTCATTTGTAGATCTTTGACAGTCGATACATGTAGTCAGTGGCCCAAAAATCTGACAACCAGTCTTCGTATTACCCAGTACTTACAGGGTTATGAAGTTCAGATGGGCAGTCTCCATGTAAAGTAATGGTATTCAGCTACATCCATTTAGACTGGAAGCCGAGCCCAATGTCATTGGGAAAAGGCAAGCTAATGATGATGATGTTATAGAAGACGTCCCTACTCGTATTTCACCTGGATGACTGTCTAATACAAAACTGCTTTATCTCCACAAAACTGTTTTATGTCCGTGACATCACCATCTCAGGTCCAGTTGAAAACCAGCGTCGGGCACTAGCTGCTCGGCAATATGCTGAACTGGGCCTTTTTGGCGCAGCCGTGAGACACAATATTATCTCTTTTGTTTTCTGTACAGTTTTAAGTTTCTTTATTTACTTTTTATTGTTTAGTTTTAAGTTTTTACTTTATTTAACTCCTATTTTTGTTATGTTGTGTTCACTTGCGGCATAAGCCAAATAAATATCTTTTCTTTTCTTTTCTTAATCATCCAGACTTCATGCAAAATCATGATAGAAATATACATACTTTACTTCATCATCATAATCTGCCTAGCCTTTTCCCAACTACGTTGGGGTCGGCTTCCAGTTTATCCGGATGCAGCTAAATACCAGTATTTTACATGGACATACATACTTGACACATGTAAAATGTCTCATTCTCAACAGTTAAACCAACTAAGCAGAACTGAGGCACAAAATCTCCAGATAACATAACATCTGCCTGCAGATGTGGATTATCCGCCATCATAACAAATTCAGGTCCTAAAAATTTGCATCTATTTTAATCTGACTGCCTCATCAAGTTACATCCGTACCATCCCTCCAAACCGAACCAGCTACCCCGTTTCCTCTCCGAAAGCTTATCTCAGTCCACTGTTGGGCCATTTCCCCACGCATTAACACAGAAACCTTCATGATTATGCTAAGCCACATTCGCGTACAATGGCGAGATTGTACGGCTCCAGAATTATATTAACCTTTAAGGTAACAAGAGTCATTGAATAGATATGTACAGAAGGTGCAGAACCACTTTACGAGCGAAAACATACGATCATAGAAAACATGCTTCAGGGCCGGCGCCAGTCTTGACATAGGTAGCGACAAAATCGCTGAATTTCGATCGCTAATCTGAACTTACGAAAAAAATCGATTGCAATAGGTAACGATACTTCCGAGAAACGCAGGTCCTATATCCAAGATCGGTTTATCGCAAGCGCCGTTATTGCAACCGAATTCATTCCTTAGTAATTAGCAACAATCGAATACATGTGACATCTACCAATCCGCACTAAACCCGCGTGGTGGATTATAGCCCATTCCCTCTCATAGACAGGAGACCTGTGTCCCAGCAGTGGGGACATTAATAGGCTGATGATGATGAATTAGCAATCGAAAGTTAGCGATTTTTTCGCTATCTATGTCGAGACTAGGTGCTGGAGCCCAAGGGTGCTTGGCGCTGTTTGGATTGGCACGAAATTGGAAAACCGGGCGGAAAAATCGGATATTTTGTAAAAAAATTGCCGATTGTCACGAGCCGAATAACATCTGGTAACATCATAACATCATGCCTATAATACCTGAAGGGTTAGGCAGAGGTGTACCTAATAGTACACCCACGTTTCGCCAGTTATGTTTAAGTCCCATCTAATAGGGAGCGAGCCTATTACCATCAAATCTAGACTAGATGGCTGCTTCTGAGCAATTTCCACTGAAAAAACTTTGCCCGACCCTGAAATCGAATCCTGGACCTCATACTCTGCAGTCGTGCTTCCGACCACAAGACCAACGAGGAGGAAGTAAAAGCAAGGTGTTCAGGAATAATGCGCTTTGTTGCTAAACAAATACTGTCGAATCAAACGTGACCCGAACATGACGAGTACTCGCGACTGGCATCTGTTCAAAATATGTACGTAGTTTGGTCAACGACGTAGCCCGAAGAATTGCTTAGCTTAATCGGCAGTGGGCAGGCATTGCTCGCAGAACGGGTGGCCGATGGGGCCGAAAAGTTCTGGAGTGGCGACCGCGAACCAGAAGACGATGCGTTGGATGAACTCTCACTAGGTGGACCGATGACCTGGTGAAGGTTGTGGGAATCCGTGGGATGCGAGTCGCACGAGACCAGTCAATGTGGCGACACTTGGGGGAGGCCTATGTCCAGCAGTAGATGTCTTTCGGCTAAAATGATGATGATGTAGGTAGTTTGAGTTTTCTATGTTCAGGTGCGCCGGTTTTCGCTAGTTGTATGTAGCTAACCTTCTGTATCTACCTTTTGTAGAACAAGAGTGGACTTGCCAAAGTGGCCGCCATTTTGTTTAAAATGGTGAGCAGTCATAAGTGGGATTATAATTAAGTCTCACGGATTTAACGCGGGTTCTGGGATTAAATATTACAACTGTGGAAAATACAAACTGCGCAAAAGTCTACCTACAGTTTTGCTGTGTTTTTTTTTGCCGTGAAGTAATCTTCCTTCCTTCGGATTTGTGAAAAAATGCTCACATGGGACGGCTTTAGACGATTTTCTTCGGGGAAGCCAATTTTCAAGAAAGACATTGAAAATTTAAAAACAAATAAGTATTTGTTGTTTTTTTTTCATATCAAGCAGGACATTGATAACCATGTCAAAAATAAAGCATACGAAGTGAAACACATTCTTAGACAAGATTCTGGCCATTTTTAGGTCTATGTTCACAGAAAAGATGACGCTCTGATTATCTAAAATCAGCTGTTTAAAACACATTTTTTGTATGGGAACACGTCACAGTGACAGCTGTTTTTAGATAATCAGACTGTTATCTTTTCAGTGAACATGGACCTTAGTAACTTATAAAAAGATTGCTGTCTCTGTCTGTTTGACATTAAGCTTACGGACGGTGAGTAACAAAACGTCACAGAAAAGCTTTCTTTGATTTTTCTATGAATCAAGTGATATACAGTAGGTGACGCGGATAGGATATTTCTGCAAGTTTTCTTTGTTTATAGAAACACCGAGAGCTACGGACGTAAGCATATTAACTAACAGTTATACGTAAGTTAGTTATAGAAAACGGCCCTAATTTCGTTTTACGCTAAGCTTGTCTATTTTTGTGACATAAGTGCATAAAATACTTTCCACATTTTCGACACCAAAGCTAATTACAGTAATTTTAATTCAATATGGCTGCCTATTCAATTAAAATATTCGGACATCCCTAGCAATAGACCACAGTTCACACGATCTGTCGGCACGTGACCAAACGTGATTCAATAATAAACGACCCTGCGGTAATAGTTTCACCGAAAATCATTGTTGGCTTTGGACATTGTTTTGTGGACCTTTAGCCCCTGTAGGTTGATGGAACCGAATATGGCACAATAATAAACTTTTTTAATTAGCCAGAATGGATATGCGTCAAGAGACAGAATAGACATGACTTGAGTCTGGTAAATGAAAGTAGAGACTGAAAAAGCGCGGCAAATTTAAAAAAATTGAGTCTAGTAACCCCAAAATCTGTATGAAGTACCCGGAATAACCTGACTTGATACTTTACAGTTACATCATCATCATACTCATCGGCCTATTAATGTTCCCACTGCTGGGACAGGCCTCCTCTCTATGAGAGGGAATGGGCTATATAATCCACCACGCGGGCCCAGTGCGGATTGGTAGATGTCACATGTCTTCAAATTTATGGTTCTAGGTCTCGGTTTCCTCACGATGTTTTCCTTCACCGTTTTGAGAGCAGTGGTGATGTAATAAATTACACAAAGTAATGCGCCTGTCTGCCTAGGTTGGAACCCACGACTTACTGAACGTAAGTCGGGACCGCCACCACTGGGCCACCGCTGCTGAGTTACAGTTACAGTTGGTCCAAAAATGGGAACCCATGGTACTTATTGTATGGAAAGTCGTATTTTAAGGTGAACGCACACTTATCAGAGCCGAAAAAAGCGAAAAAGCCGAAAGAATCGAATTTTAGAATAACTTTAATGAAATCCTACAAAAAAACCTCGCACACTTTCCGCGTCGAATCGGACGAATCGATGACGTTATACGGATGAGAAAAAATTCTTTCGGCGCGGATAAGTGTGCGTCCAGAGGATGCAAACTGAAGTTTCGAGATGTAAAATCATGTGTACCCATTAAGATAACCAAAGAGGCATTTCGTGCATGACAATTCGAAAATCATGAATATTCCATATTATTTTTTATAATTACGAATACAAACAAAGTATCAACATCAAAGCGTCATACTAACTTATGAAATCCAACAACACACGTAACAATCTTGTTTCTGATGGAATGGGGCGTCTTTCTCCTGTTATTTTTCTCCATACTTCGAAATCATGCGAAACAACATCTCCCGCGCTCCACTTTTAATTTATTCTTGTTTAAGTTGAAAAAAGGTCCCAAAACACGTCATCCTAATTTGACAAATTGTGATTGACGTAAATTAAACATTGTCATTTAGAAGTTTGCAAATAATTCGAGTGTCTAATTTCATGTGCCAGAGTCTACACAATCATTCAATTGTAAATCTATTGAGTCCGTCAGTTAGAGTATTGGAAAATGAAGGACACGTATTTTTTTGTTTTTTGTAAATCAATGACTATTGACACAAAGATAAAACGCATTTAACTCGAGAGTCAGTACGCTCTAAAAATTATACCTAAGCGTGATGTATTGAGAATTTTTAAAGCGTCGTATCTTGGTCAATTTTGATTCACGCAACAACAGAAAAAATACTGGTCAAACATTTTTAAATATTCCAACTGACGGACTAATTAGACTTTTTTATGTCATCTGCCCTATTAAGACAACAAGAAGATATTGACGCGCGATATTGTTGTGTGTTGTTGTTGTTTGATTGATGCGCTTCCCCAGGAAATCAGGATGGCAACCAATCGTTCATCTTCTTTGGTTTGGACACTTTTAACGTGCACATCTTGCTACATTGTTCTCACATAGTATAACATCTCAACATGAATGATGTAACCAAGATTTTGTAACAATATTTTGATTTAAAAGAGTGTCCATGGAGTTTCTTCTCCATAGAGATCTACGCTAGGGAATGGGCAACTACAGTACTTTCACAGTTTTTATGTCTTGTGACTGGGACTGTAGCTACATTTAATTTACATCTTTGTTTCGACAATTCAAAAGTGCCTGTTATTGGCCTACTTGAAATAAATGCTTTGATTTTGATTTTGACTTCTATAATTAAAGTTCAAGAAAAAAGCTGGCAGTTTCGTCACAACGGTCCATTGTTTGTCTTTTCGTATTTTAGTATATTCGTGTTTGAGCAGTATATTTTTATTAATAAACAAAGTGTCGTTTTGCATTATGGTCTAATTCAAGAGTGTGCTATAGACCATCGAACAAAACCACTTTCTCAGTCTCCTACATTTTGTCAAGTATTGGGATTTTGTATGGGGCCGTTGATTATTTTTTCGCGATTACGATGGTAGTCCCATGCAGAAAGTTGTTCAGTTTGATGGTCTGTTTCACACACTTGAACTTGACCAGTATGCAAAGCGACACCATGTATGTATATCTACGTAGTTTACCTTAATATTCGTTAATTATTTACACATGTATTTATTTTCATAAATACTAGGTGTATTTGCCAATGCTAGTCTCCGGATCACCGAAGGTTGACTGATTTAAAATGCCTATGGCATTTAGGCCGCCTCTGAGCTTTGTGCTTCAAGTGTTAAATAACAATTCATTATTTAACACTTCAAGTACAAAGCCGATAACAGACGGTATATTTATTTACGGCATGCTCTTTCCCCCTCCAGGTCAAAGGCCTCCCTTCACTCCTTCCATTTCTGGCAAACCCGCGCATCGTCCTTTCAGTTCTGACGGAACTCCGCTGCAAACATGCTGCAAACATAATCTGGCAAAATGGGGTATTATTGGTTCCTCCAACACCGAGTGCGAGTGCTCTGGACCAAACTATGCCCCATCTGCTGGAGTGTCCCCTGGTATCAGTCTACCTGCACTCATGACGACTTGAATAACGCCACAGCCGCTGCAATAAATGTGGTCACCTACTGGGCCCGAACCATCTTATAAAGAAGTACATTGATACGAGAAGAAGAAGAAGTTCTGACGGAACCTGCCCAGTTCTTCCCGCCATCTCTATTAATAGATCTAAATTAGGGTAATTAAAAGTTCTCAGCAATACGACCTAGTACCGTACACCAGCACTCACCGTCAAGTCCTGCAAACGAGTGCCAATTAGTGAGAATTTAGTTCCTCATTCATTAAGCTTTTTAACCGACTTCTAAAAAAGGAGGAGGTTCTCAATTCGGATGTTTCTATTTTTTTTTTTTTTTTTTTTTTTTTTTTTTATGTTTGTTCGGGCATAACTCCGTCGCTTGCCAACCGATTTGGAAAATTCTTTTTTTGTTGGAAAGGGTATTCTTTCCAAATGGTCCCATAGCCACCAAGTCGGGATCTGATGATGGAATCTTTGCGAAATCGAGGGAACTCTTCAAATTTTATATGAAAATGTGTTGCGATTTTGGTATTTTCTACAACAAGTGAAGCATCTGCGTTTGATAAGAACCATTCTACCATCAGATCTGATGATGAAGCCAAGAGTCACGGAACTCCATAATGAGACAATGTACCCTAGTCGTGTTTGGGCTTGATGTAATTGTAACGGTATGCACTTTCCATGTATATCAAGCACATGAGAACCACTAAAAAGTGAAAAATAAAAACTTTTTTGCAAAAAATAAAACCGACTTCAAAAAAAAATCAAAAAAAAGTGAAAAATAACTTTAGCTTCTGAAGTCGGTGACAAAAAAACTAAATCAATCAAACAAAGGTCACCGACTTCAGAAGCTAAAGTTATTTTTCACTTTTTTTTGATTTTTTTTTGAAGTCGGTTTTTTACAAGTCTGGAGTTGATTCAAGTGCCTGCCATTTGAACGTAAGTAATCGAGTTATTTGAGCGAGCGGGAATCGAATTATAGCGTATTTTTAGAGGGCTGCGAAGAAATTTAGGGCCCGGTAATTAGCGCAGGCACTTGAGAGCTTGATATAATAATAATTTAGAGCCTAAGGCTTGTTTTAAAAGATCTGGTGAAAATAAAACAACCTTTTTTAACCCGACTCAGGCAGAGCCAAAAGGAAGGGACATGATTTTAGCAGTGTATATCCATACACTGCTAAAATCATGTCCCTACGTCGTCGCGTCGTCGTCGTGTGTCGTGTCATTTTAATACGTATGTACATTTGTTTGTAATTACGTAGCGGCTATACTGTTCATCCGATTTTGATGAATAAAGTGTCAATCGATTCGTTTTATAGGCCTAACGTAGGCTTTGTTTTAACCGACTTCAACAACATAAGGAGTCGATTTTACCTAGTAAAGCGCTTTAACAGGAATTAGGGCTTTTTTAAGTAGTCGGGTTTTTTATTTATTTATTTATTTAACACTTCAAGCACAAAAGTACAGAGTTATTATTCTTACGTAATCTCGCACTAAATGGAATTAGTGCCCAGATCCTACGTTTCAACTGTGTAATTTATCTCATTGCTTTCTAAGTTTCAGTTGGCAAATGGCTACAAACGGAACCCTTGTAGATTCGACATTTCCGTCTGTATGTCAGTATGCCACAACCATTTTACGACTACAATTTAGTCAAAAAGTCATTAAATGGTTTTTAAATTCACTTTGAGGGTTTTATTTATGATTTTAATGGTTATAATTCTGTAACTAAATACGTGTTACGGACGCAAATTATATTTTCATCAACTACTATTATCTATTTATCAGGAAACAGTAAAAAAAAAAAAAAAAAAAAAAAAAAAAAAATTACATGGCGCCAAAACAAGGTATGTTGGTACATACCTTGTTTTTACAAGGTATGTTGGTTTAGCTTTAGGTATTATCTATTCTAAATCTCCCAACTGTACTACATATCACAAGCTACCAACTTTACGAATCAAAACACGACATTTTGGCGCCATTATCAAAGAACAAGGTCCACGCCAAACAAAAGTGGAAAACCAAGATAACAAATTAAAGTTCAAAAAAGTCTTCTTCTATAAAACAAGCCGTATTTCAGACTTACGCAAACAACGTCTTTGATACAATGCGAACTGGGGTTTGTTTTGTAATAAATGTCTGAACGAGAATGACTACAGGAATTGGTTTATCTCTTTTACTGAATCTGTGAAGCATTCGTAAAAGTTGAAGAGAGTTTTTGAGCTATAAATTAAACGGTGTAAACATGTTCTTTAAGAAATAAGAGCTAACCGATCTATTTTATTGAAGTCCGAAGCAGAAATGAAGTCAATACTATACTAACATGATTATTTGTGTTTTTTAAACCATAAAAATAGTCAAGTAGGTGTCGTACTCGCACACGAGGGGTTCCGTAAAATACGCCGAAATAAATAAGCTTCCTCTACCCCATTTTTACCTTGGTGTTACTTTTCGTCATTATAAAGGCCATAGTACCGTTTAAACGTTGCTTGCCTAGTTTGGTCTGTAGGTGGGTGACCACCCTTACATACAGTGTTTCCTGTTCCGTGCCTCGGAAAGCACGTTAAGCTGTTGGTGCCGGCTGTCATTTATAGATCTTTGACAGTCGTTTCAGATAGTCAGTGGCCTAAACAGTCTGACAACCAGGCTTACCAAGGGGTATCGTATTACCCAGTTCTAACTGGGTTGTGGAGGTCAGATCGGCAGTCGCTCCATGTACAATAAAAGTATTCCGCTGCATCCGGTTAGACTGGAAGCCGAACCCAACATATGATGATACATACAGATGATGATGATAAAGGCCATAGTACTCCACACGTTGTGTTTAAGGATCAAGTATTACGGCTGAAAAGATACAGCCATGTAGCAGATAAGACGGACGGACGGACGGACGGACGGATAGACAGCGGTCTCTGATAATCATAAAACTATAAAAAAACGTGCATAAATATTGAATTTCCCTAGCAAACTTTATTCAAGCTTACGTGTTTTTATTATAACAAATACATATTATAATTCTAGGAAACAGCAGCTTTTATGTACATAAACCATTATATTATTAAACCAAGCTACCAGTAGAACATAACTCTCATAGAGAAACGGTGGGCTACCAGGAATCACCTACATATAAATACGGTCGAACCTATCGAGGTCGCAAGTTCGCAACAAATAATTTCCGATGGTGAATTTATGAACGTTCGTACGTGCCATCCTCTGGGGTTGCTACATGATATATTATGTATGTATTAAGGCTTCATGTATGGGTTAGCTACGTCAGCGGGGAAAAGATGGATAGTTTTGGGAAAATATCGGATTAGAAGGGCATAGGTCTAAAGGAGTTAAGTTAAAGGAGAAAATATACAAATCCGAGATCAGACCTGTTGTGCTGTTTGGATCGGAATGCGGTGAAGAAGATGGATGAAAAAAGACTGCATGTAGCGGAGATGAGAATGTTGAGGTGGATTATTGTGTGGTGTGACAAGAATCGATATTCGATATAGTATGGAATGAGTTTGAGGAAGTTTGAAAAGTGGCACTAGTTGCAGAAAAGTTGAAAGGGAATCGACATTTTGTGATGAGGAGGGAGGAATCGCATGTGACTAAAATAGTGATGAATAAAAGTAAATGTTCATAAATTGCGAGGGAGAGGAAGACCAAGGAAACTATGGATGGGTTTTATGAGTAATGTTATGAAAGAAAAAGAAGTTACGGCTGACAGTGGAGGATGGAACGAAAAGACGTGTTGCGGCGACCTCAAGTTATATGGGATAAAGGAAGAAAGAGGATGATGAGGTGTAAAGGAGTCGTGTAGGTTTTGGTGAAATAACTAACAGCCACTAACAGGTCCTTTAAAGTAGCCCTCGGAGGCATAAAAGCCTAGACAGAGTGTCATAATATTAGCAGCGATAACCATGGAGGACCTCTGTACAATGCTTGATGATCTCAGTAGAGCTGGGCTGGGCTGGGCTGGGCAGCGTTCGGGAAGCTGCGCGGTATTTTCTCATCCAACTTACCGCAGTGTCTCAAGACGAAAGTCTATGACCAGTGTGTGTTGCCAGTGATTACTTATGGGACGGAAACGTGGTCGCTCACAATGGGCCTTAACAAAAGGCTAAGGTCCATGTTCACCGAATAGATAACAGTCTGATTATCTAAAAACAGCTGTCACTGTGACATATTATTGTAGAAAAATGTGTTATGAACAGCTATTTTAGATAATCAGACTGTCATTTTTTTGGTGAACATGGGCCTTAGTCACCCAACGATGATCGAAAAGTCAGAAATAAATTCTATTGACAGCTACTGTAAAGCTTTTGTAAATACGGTTGAAAGTCACTGTAGAAACACGAATCACTTTCAAAGCGATTGTCAGCTAGTCTCTCTAGTTGACGATTAGACATGAAATTACGATGCGTCGATTTTCGTTGAATAAACGAGTAGTACCGCGTCTAAAGATGTTTAGACTTAAACAGGTCCATTTTTCGGAAAAATGGAAAATGTTTTAAGTAAATCTGAAAACGCAATCACAGAGTAACTGAGTAATTTCTTTTCGGTCTCAAACAAAACACTTCGTTATAAAAAGCAATTGAATGAAAACTAAAATCTCAGTTAACTAAAACTTAATTACTTATTCCATCTGACACTTAACAATTATTTTGACTTAATAAACTCAGCTTTTCCTTTGAACCCAAAACGCTGATATAATTAACAACCTTAATTTATCTTGCTTTAATTAAATTTACGATGTTAAAGAAAAATCAATTTTGGGGTCATGTGGCACGGCAAGCGAGTAGCGGGGCGGAAAATCCTTGCTTAACTCTGTATTTCCGTCCGTATTTTCTTGACAAACGAGGGAACCCTGATGATGACCGTCCCATTGGTTCGTCACATGGTTCGTCCCATTGGTGGGGTCAACGGTAAAAATAAAAAAGTCGTTTCGTTGACCCCACTAGCCTACCTTACTGGTGGGGTCAACGAAAATTCCGTGGGACAATTATCGAAAACCACGCGGGCGTAGCCGCGGGCATATAAAAATGTTAAATTCGGTTTTCAGTAAAGCGAGGACCATGCGAGCTCCGCGATCAAGTCCCCCCGCTTCCGCTACGGTTTCTATATAGCATTGGGTTTACCCGCCTGTTTGCCGCCATGGTTATCAATTCGCTTTCAATTCAACATTGAAAAGAGGCGATAATTAATTATCAGTATCTGAAGACATTTATTGCTTTTCTTAATAAAATTTATTAAGACGTAAAAGTGTTGAATAGACTCATTAAAAGCGCCTCTTATTTGGGGAAGGGAAAAATTTAACTTTTGTGTCCAGAATTTTATTTAAAATCTCTGTAAAATTGCGGCAAGGTTCGACGTCCACGATAGGGTTGCCAACATTTCTTCAGCAAAATATAGTATTTTTCAAAATAACCTATACAAAATATAGTACACCCCAAAAAAATATAGTATTTCATGGAAAAAGCCATTTAAGTATAGAAAAATATTCATTTGTTCTAAAGGTTTGGTTTTATAAAAAAACCCGTTTTGTTGCACTTCTTGCATCAAAATGTAAAAAAGAAGTGTCATATTGTATGCTTTCTTTTTATTTTTTTACATTCAATTAATAAAAAAAAAAACAATTTTATTTCTTACCTACTACAATACATATAGGTAACTATTTGTATTGTATACCTACTATGTACTTCTATTTCTTACTTCTCGCCATTTCGAATTCATGACCAAAAATGTCCTTTCTGAGAATGCCGAAATGGCGGGAATAGAGAGCGGGACTGAAATTACTCTTTTGGTAAGTTTTTGGTATTTTTTTTTAAATATGTCACCATTTTTGGCCTGTACCTACTTTTTTAGAAGTAAACTCGAATCACTACAATCTTTTACTTTTGACATATGTTTGTTGATGAATTATGATGGCATCAGTCAAAAGTTAATGTTATATTTTTTTGGGCGTTCTATTTTTTATTTAATGAAGTTGATAATATAGTATTTTTGCGTACTACATATTTCTTCAACAGTATATAGTACGTAGACCCGAAATATAGTACAATACTATATATTATAGTACGGTTGGCAACCCTAGTCCACGATGCTGCTTAACTGACGAAATGAGACTCAATTTATAAAGATCAAAATGGTGACGAAATGGGACTTTTGTGATGCTATTTTGTTTAGTTGTCGAAATGGGAAAGTTACAAGATGGGACGTACCCCTTAAAAAAACGCGGTACAAACTCTAATCATCAATGAGTAGCTTGAATACACAACCTAGTCATAACTTATCTTACTTCTAGTCTAACTTGTTTATCATTATAAATGTGAAATTTATGAGGATGCATAAAATAATGGCTGAGTGAGTTTTCGTTACTATTTTACGTATATGGATTTGGCTGAAATTTTGCTCACACAAAATGACTTCACTTTCATTGTGACTGAGAAATCATCAAATGACTCCTCCCTCTCTGAGCGGAGCGAGAGGCAGTGTCAGACTTTTACTGACTAAAACCCATCCATGTTCCTTCCTCGCCCTTTATGTTCCGGGGCCACGGTATCTCTTTCGAACAGTCCCGCAGCCCCGGCAGGCTTCGGCCCTTGCAGGCCCCTCCATTATGCTGACATCTCTTTGAGGCGCGCGTGAGACACGAACGCACCGTCGACACGGCTTGTCGTCATAAGACGGATGGACGGCGAGTTAGCCCATAGCTCACCGTCCACAGGCCTGCGCCTACGGTGGAACGGGGGCCACGTGGCTCTCGACGCCCGGTGCGTCTCCTGCGGCGACTGGGGCGAGAGGTTCTCTCCCTCTCGCGTTCCACCACCTCCTCCGCTAGCATGACTGCTTCGGAGAAGGAGGTGACGGCTTCCCAATCCGTCTTGCTCCGGACCATGGATTGAACCAGGGCCGGACGATATTTTATAACCTGGATACTAACCCGAACACCCGAAACCCGAATTTCCGAGGTATTAAGCAGAAAAGGGTTAAGAAAAAAAACGAAGAGAAAGGAAAGAAAAGAGAGAAAGGAAGAGAAAGAGAGAAGAGGGGGAGAGGAGAGAAAGGAGGAAGGGAGTTATGTTTGAGTCCTACGTAACAGGAGGTGAGCTTCTGATCTATTCATAATACTCTGAAATAAAAACCATTCATTGCTGTCGGAAACTACACGGATCGAAATAAACACAGCTTATTTATTAATCTGAAGCTCGTACATTTTCTACTAGGACTGCGGTGTTTAACATTAATGCATTTCCAACGACGTTGCCTGTCGATCGATCGCCTCGCTGCGGGTGGGTGCACAGAATGTACCAATTTGTTGAAACTACACTACCTACATGGGCAGGGATTGAAAACGGTTCCAAAATACCGGTATAATACCGGTATTTAGGGGTTCCGGTATCTGTACCGGAACAGGAACCAGAACCTAAATTGGAACCTTTAAGAACCTTTATTTTACCGGTATTTAGGGGTTCCGGTACCAATAGGTACCAATACCAGAACAGGAACAGAACCTAAATTGGCACCTTTATTTTACCGGGTGACAAGGAGCCGGTATAATATCATCCGATTTAAAGGTTCTAGGAACCGGTATTTAGAACCGGTACATCAGTACCCAAACCGGGACCGGAACTGTACCGAAAAAAGGAACCTTTATAAGAACCTATATAAATGAATAACCAGAACTAAAATTGGTACCGGTTTTCAATCCCTGTACATGGGTTTCATTTAATTGTAGTTAGTTTTGTATCTTGAGCTTGAGTAAATGACAACATAACATAACATTACATAACGCCTATAATCCCCGAAGAGTTAGGCAGAGATGTACGTAAATAGTACATTCATATTTTGCACGTAATGGGGAGCGGAAGCAAGCCTATATAGGGTGGAAACGGTTAATGGGGCAGTAAGGATTTTACGTTTTCTGACTTTTTAGTTCTCCAAACCAGGTTGGTCCCATAGAACTTTTTGATCAGTATTAGAAACAGTATCGACTAACAAAAAAAATGGTTAAAATTTCAAACAAAATGAATGGGAAAAGTTTTTTTGCAATTTCTGACTTTTTGAGTACTCCAACCTGGGTTGGTTCGGAAGAACTTTTTGATCAGTGTTAGAAACAGGATTGATTGGAAAAAAAAATGTCTTGTGCAAAATGGCAATTTTTTTGCTTACTGTAATCTGCAACTGTAAACTGTAATAAAAATTTCACGAAAAATCATGGATGGTTTCTTAAGACCATTTTCGTGTAGCTGCAACAGTTAAGGTAGCTCCCCTTACTGTCCCGTTAACCGTTTCCACCCCCAATACATACATATACATTTATTATTTTCTAGAGTTTACGTTTAGAAAATAGTAGAACTACCTACTAACAATAACTGGTGTAATGCCTGAAGTCCCTGTAGAACATTTTGAAAGTAGTAAATTAGCTATTCTGTCGTTCGAGTTTTTTTTTTTTGTATAAAGATAGATAAAATAAAAACTATCACTACGTTTTCACTATTTTCAATCTTATAATAACACAAACGCTACTATATTCAATAGAAAAACATGTCGAATTTCTCGTAATAAATCAACAGCAAATAACCACAAAAAAAAAACATTTCTACAATTAGTAATATTCATATGTGTTGTGTTTATGTCGCTATGTCGTGTCGACCCAGTATAACGTTATCCGCCCACTAATTATTATCATCTCAACTATGTGACCGCAAACCTCCGACCTACGGCAACATCGGAGCTACAAAAACATGTAGTTACTAACAAAAACGACGGCCAGGCGAGTGCTGGCTACGATCAGGATGGATTCTGAAAAAACAGCGTAAACTTAAGTTATTTCTGCGTTAGTAAACAAACACATTCCATATTTTACAAACTGCTGTCTATATCAATATCTGCCTAGTCTTTTCCCAACTATGTTGGGGTCGGCTTCAAGTCTAACCGGATGCAGCTGTATACCAGTATTTTACCTGGAGCGACTGCCTATCTGACCTCCACAACCCAGCTAGTTCTGGCCGGGTAATACAATACCCCTTGGTAAGACGAAATAGATCTACAAACTGTTGTCTAAACTGATATCATAAAGAGGTCATATTAATTTGTTTGTAAGTTTTTATGTAGGGGTTAATTTTCGGAACTAAGGATCCGATACTTTTTTTCTTTTCAATAATTCAAAGCTACTTTATTTCCGAGCGTTATAGTATTATTTATGACTTTTACGACGAGCAATGCCGTGGGCATAAGCTACGCTTCAATAAAAAGTCACTTTTAAATATTAGCATCTTTTTACCCGACTACGGCAAAGCCAAAAGGAAGCGTTATGATTTTAGCAGTCTATGTATGTATGTATGTTTGTTTGTATTTACGTCTACAGTTCCATCGTAGCACCTAAACTATTCATCCAATTTTGATGAATATAATGCCAATCGATTCGTTATTATGACACGGGTAACATAGGCATACATTTTAATCGCTTTCATTCAGTAGAAACGGGTTTTTTGTTTTAGAACTGCTTGTTAATTTATTTATGCAATATTAGTAGTTTAAAACCACGCCTAATGTTTTTTTTTCAGAACACCTTTTTCCAGCAGTGTTTAGGATGAAGCATTTTTGCCATTTTGTAATCGTCATAGAGGAAATAGGTTTTTTTTGTAATATTATGGCTTTGTGACATACAAATCTGGTGGAAGGTTGCGGGAATCCGCTGGATGCGAATCGCACGGGACCGGTCAATATGGCGACACTTGGGGGAGGCCTATGTCCAGCTGTGGACGTCTTTCGGCTGAAATTATGATGATGAGGATGATTGACATTCAAACCGGCGGAGAGGTTTCGTTTTGCTATTTAGCCACAGAACCCTAAAAACGGTTGTCTATCAATCTTTCTTAGCAATTTACTTAATACGTGTTTATCTGTTGTTTACTGGATAAATGGTAATGAAGAGAAGTATTGATTGTTAGGACGGAAATATCGTCGCATGAATTAAAGCCTGGTGTTGCGTTAGAAACTCTTAGCTAAACACAACAGCTACTCGGTCGTGCTCATGTGCACCTAGACTGGACTGCAAGTTTCCTCCGTGCCTCATAAAGCACGTTAAGCCATTGATCCCTGATGCCATTTGACAAACGGCATAATCTCTGAGACGCTTATTTATGTAAGCCTTTCATAGATTTTGCCGAGAGCACTTAGGAGACTGATCGGCCTGTAGCTCGAAGGCTGGGCTTTCGGTTTCCCAGGTTTGGGAATACATAACAGTGGCCTCTTTCCACACTTGGGGGAACATATTGTTGCTCAGGGCGCCATTGGAGATGGCAGCCAAAAGGACTATGAGCCGGGCGGAGGGCTTTACCCTATTAGTGAAGCCGTCGGCGCCTGGGGCTTTCCGAGGCTGTAGCTTATCGATACTATCTTTGACCTCTTCCGGGGTGATAGCAGGGGGGGTCATCGGGGTCTTCTACGGGGGAAGAGGGAAAAGGCTGGCAGATGATGATGATGAGAATCAGGCTCCGCTGTCTATCCTTCCGTCCGTCCGTCTTATCTGCTACATGACTGCATCTTTTCAGCCGTAATAAATACTAGACCATTAAACGTAAAGTGTAGAGTACCTACTATGGCTTTTATAATAACGAACACTAACACCAAGGTAAATATGGGTACCAAGAAGCTTGTTTATTTCGACGTATTTCACGGAACCCTTCGTGTCTTGACCAATTTTTATGGTTCCACAAACACAAATATGGTAGTACTGACTTCATTTATGCTTCGGACATCAATAAAATAGATCGGTTAACTCTTATTTCACGGAGATATTTACAAACTGATTTTTTTTTTCAGTAAGTACCTAGGTTTTTTCAAACAATTTCACACGTCTTTTTTTAACTAGATGGGGCCGGTGTTTCGTACCTGACTGCTCTGAGAAGAAACAGCCGAAACAAACTCAGAGGTCACTTTTGAAGTCCAGAGGTTTGTGTATGAGGTCTTTTGAAGAAAGAACCACACATGATTTGACTGGACCTGTCCAGTCAATGCAAGCATTTGTCAGTAATCGTGTAGCTCGACTTATGCTATGCCACTGCTGGGACACAGGCCTCCTCTCTATGAGAGAGAATGGGCTATTATCCACCACGCGGGCCCAGTGCAGATTGGTACCTAGATATCACATGTCTTCGATTTTTTGGTTCTAGGACATGCCGGTTTCCTCACGATCTTTTCCTTAACCGTTTTGTGAGCAGTTGTGATGAAATAAAAAACACAAAGTAATGCACCTGTCTGGGTTCGAACACACGACTTACTGTTTGTAAGTCGGGGCCGCCATCACTGGGCCACCGCTGCTCCTGAACCGATCTTCCCGAGTCCGATTCATTCTTAGTAAAATAAGTAAAGCATTAACGATTCTCAAGATCGTATTGGAAATCTCACCATTCCTGTTTTATTAAGGAAAACTGTGTTTCCATCGGATGCAAGATTGAGGGCCGCGCAGATAATGTTTATTTTCCTTGATTGCATGCGTAATGCATTATTGATGAGATTACCGGCAGCTTCTTGTATTGCAAAATGATTGTGTATTAGGATAATCAACATCTGCCTAGCCTTTTCCCAACTATGCCGGGGTCGGCTTCCAGTCCAGCCGAATGCAGCTAAATACCAGTATTTTACGTCGAGCGACTGCCTATCTGACCTCTGCAACTCAACTCAGTAGGTACTGGGTAATGCAACACCCTTTGGTAAGACTGGTTGTCAGACTTTTTGAGCCACCTGTAACGACTGTCAAAGATCTACAAATAACAGGTCCTGACCTACGGTCTATCGTGCTTTCCGAGGCAGGGACGAAACTCGGTATGTAATAAATAATAGATAATCACATAACTTTTATTGAAAACATTTATAAGTAGTGGTTTTAAAGTTTCTCTTATCCGAAGGGAAACTTTGCTTTTGTACAGCTTTGTTTGAATTGTGAATTTTAAAGTTTAAGATCTCCAGTCCCACGTATCGATTAGTGTTATGCACGAACACTGAAATAGAGAAGATGTGTTAACTTAATACAGGTCGTGGTCTAACTGTGATGTGCCTAATTTTATCTAAACCCGCTCAGCCGCTGTGGTGTGAAAAGTAGTAGATTATAATCACTTTTGTTATAATCAAATACTAGATTCTACCCGCGACGTCATGTGCTTGGACTACAAAATTGCTATTAACAGTTTTCTACGTATTAATCCCTATAAATTTGTGGTCGGCGCACAATGTCTGTTTGTTCCATACTTCCCTATTACTTGTCATCTCATCAAACACCTCCTTTCTTGACCTAATATCATTCACAACAATTCATCCGTCGTTTCTTTGGTCTTCTCTAGCTATTCCTCCGCATCACATGCCCATACCACGACAACCGATTAACGCACAACTTTTCTGTCACCGCGGCACCATTTTGAACTTCCTTTTATGTTTTCATTTCTTTTTTATAATCCTTGATGAGGAAAATGTCGTATGGAAAGTTTTGAGTATAAATTCCATCCAAATCCGTTTCCAATTCATCATTATTTCAACCGATAGACGTCGACTCCTGGCTTATAGGCCTCCCCAAGTGTCGCCACATTGACCGGCCCTGTGCGATTCGTACGTTTCTAGATAATTGAGTTACAAATATCTAAACTTTCACATTTTATACAGGGTGTGAACAACCTCATCACGAAACCGTCAACCAAGTATTCTGTACGTCACGTTTTTCGCATTGACGGGAAATTCCGATGAACGCACGCCGAATAAGCTCAATATAAATGTAACGTTTGTGTAAAGCATGAACATTTAACTGTGGATCCTCTGTTTTAGGTTAGTAATTATTTTACTTTCTTTATTTTTTTCGTTAGTTGATATTTGGTACATAAGTTAAACTTATTTTGATTTACTAAATAAAACTCTGTTTTAGATGAATCACATTGAGTTATGCTTTAAAAAGAAAATAACTCCCGATCTTATATACTCGTAAATAATCGGATTAATTAATTAAGCTCCGTATTAAGTTCGTGCCTGTAATTACATCACATGTAATAATTACAGATTTCTCCATGTAACCCTATGTTTAACTTAATTGCGACCCAAGTTGAGTTCTAATTGAGACGTGTTGAGTTACTTGGAGGGCGCGCGGTTAACTTGTTATTTTTACCCGGACTAAAAAATGGTGGTTGTGTGTTTGAGGCGTATGTATGTTTGTTCGATATTTTATCATAAATTAATTAAAATTAATTGATACGGTAGCCAATTTTAATGTATCTTTGTCACTGTCAGATCGTATAAACAGATAGTTTAATAGGTCTATTACAATACTACGCATTCATTTTCGGTAGTTTATAAACTATCAATTTAAAATCGTCTAATATGACCGAACCTGCACTCTATCCACTGTATCTACAGGGTTCATAATCTGTCCAATCTGTCACCCGTAAAATTGTCAACCGTCCCTGATTGGTCAGTCGTGGGTGGCGGTATAGCTCGGCACAAAACACGCGATGTCCTACTAATCAGCGCACAAGGTGCATTCGATCGCATGCAAATTTGATAGTATATATAATCTCGCAAGATAGATGATAATCTAACGATATCCACAATCATATGGTCTTCTTCGTCGTTTCGATGATTTCCCCCTTTTTTTAATTCAATTATTTTTTAACAGTACTCTGCCATCTCGACAGAGTTGGTGGTCACCTCGAAGAGGTCCCTCAGAGTGCAGGTAGAACCACACGTCATGGTGCAGGACAGGAGGTGAGCCATAGTTTGTGTTGAGGCTCCGCAGTCACACAAGGCTTCATCGGAATATCCCCACTGGACCAGGTTGTATCTACAGTAGTCCACCTGACTTCGCAAACGGAACTACGATAATTATGTGGTGAATTGGTGATATTAACATTATTTTATCAACACAAGCGGCTTTTATAGAGTCTGATGCTACTGGGACGCAAGGTCTGAGAGTTCGCGAGTTTATAATTTTATCGAAATATCGTGAATTACAAAATATTTAGTATACTGCTCTTATTTAGTCACGATTCACTCCACATTTAACATTTTGGAAGCGTGTTTTTTGTTAACAACTGTGTGTGAAATCAGAATTACACAAATTATAACACAGCTGCTAAATAAATTGAAGTTTTTTCATAGCAAATTATATTGACGATAATTTTGAGGTTCTGGGTCAACTACACACACTCAAATGGAACCGAGTGAAAACCTAAATGCAACAAATGGGGATACGGGATGGGCCCAAATCGACTCCATATCAACACAAGACAAGTATGGTACCTCCATCATCTGCCTGCCATTTCCCAACTATGTATTTTGGCGTCAGCTTCCAATCTAACCGGATGCAACTGATAATGAGCTGATATGAGCATGGATGTCTATCTGACCTCCACAACCCAGTCATTACTGAGTAACAAGTAGGATAACTGGTTGTGCGATTTTCTGCTTCTACCTACCTGTTACGTTTGGCAACAAAAATAATTACAGTAAAATATTTTTCCGAAGAGCAATAACTTATCAGAACTAATCAGTAATGACTTAACCGAAAGCTACAAGATTGACCTATAGCCGTAGTTCAATTAATTGGTCTGTAACACAACACGTTCAGATGTTCACATGTCAACATGTCTTTTCGGCCATTAGCAGGGTTTTCCTCTATTTATTAACAAAATCAGGGCAGTGAGCGATGTGTGGGATGTGACTTTTGTTACCATTAGCTGTATGGGAATTTTGATTTGGCATTTCAGGGTTAAGTGTCACTGGGGCTTCGGGACTGTTCGAAAGAGATACCGTGGCTCCGGAACATAAAGGGAGAGGAAGGAACATGGATGTGTTTCAGTCAGTAAAAGTCTGACACTCCCTCCCACTCCGCCCAGAGTGGGAGAAGTCATTTGATGATTTACCACCAGAAAAAAAAGTGTTAAGTGTCAAGGGTTAAATAGCATACTCTACAGTATAATCAGCTGAAAATGTTCCCACTACTGGGACCCAGGCCTTCTCTCTATAAGAGGGGGTAAGGCTATAATGCTTTTCGCGGTTCTAGGACATGCCGATTCCGTCACGATGTTTTCCTTCACCGTTTTGATGCAATAAATTACACAATGTACCGCACCTGTTTGGGTGGGAACCCACGATCGAAAACTCGTACGTTGGTGCCAGCACCACTGGGCTTCGGCTGGGCTTGGGCTTGTGCAGTGGAAATTACGGTTTTTCATACTCCTTCGCTATACTTTCTGATTAAATTTGTTGTGATGATCCAAGACAGTTAATAAATTCATTCTCTTGGACTTCGTCGAGCTTCATTGTCTCGGCGCTTTTCTGATAGTCGCCACGGTTGATTCTGGCTTTCAAGAGTTACAGTGGTTTGGGAATAGTGTGGCGGGTTTGTCGCCGTATATACGGCGTAAAATACAGTTTGAAATGAAAACCGACGCACAAACACTTATCAAGCATTCCGTTCACTTTTAGTTTGGGCCCTATCAGAACACCAGCGCTGTGAAGTTTTTTCGTTGAGGACCTTTCGTTTCTTTTTATTTTTTTCATGTTTAGTTTTCAATAGTTGTAAATAATGTTAATTTTAATGTGTTTTGTCCTGTATGGTCTAGTAAATGCTTTTTCTTTCTTTCTTTCTTTGTACATCATTCTGAACACAAAAAATGTTCATGGTACCTTTACCGTTTCCTACAAAAGTGCAATCCCTACACGGTAAAAATGTATGGAATGGCATTTATTTTCTGCTAAGTTGGATGTACGTGGAAAAAACGATGAAGAAAACCAGCAAGCAGGAGGTGTTCTGTAGTTAGTCCCATGAAGAAAAACAGTCTCTGGGGACTGCTGTGTGCCATTTTTTAAATTACGTGTTCCTTTTCCCCCTCCCACTCCCCCTTCCCCTCCTCTCCCCCCTCTGGCCCCACTCTAGTCGTAGCACTGCTACGGGTTGTGCCCCGCGCACGCTAATCCGGTGCTACGCCGTAGCGGATCGGCTACGAGTGCTACGAAAAGCGTACGTGACGGTCACGCGAGTGCCATGATTTTTGTTCACCCAAAAAGTGTTCAACGAGCTGAAAAAAGTTTTCACTTCAAAAATTGCGTGAATTTTATTTATCTACGTAAAAGCCACCTACCTGTAAAACCTTCAACTCACCACATTTCTTGTAACAAATAATAAAACACCTCACTATAATCTGAAAGCTTTTCTAGTCACCGTGAAAGGTGAGTGACAGATTGTCGCCATGTCGACGCCATATTGTCTTTTGTTAAAGCTTCCGTTTCCGGCTTCTTACAAAGGTGACGGCGCTGACATCACAGTGGGTAGTCTTCACGCCTGATTTATTTTACTTTTATTTTTACTTTTTATTGAAGGGATATTTGGACAGGTATTTTCCTGTATTTATCGGTTGCTAAGGGTATCTACCCTTCTGTATCTTATCTATTCTCACAGGTTGTGAAGGCGATAAAAGTATTTGAGCAAATAAGCCCGGGGCTTCGTCTTCTTGGAAACTAAAAATGATGCCATATGTTAGTACCGATCAGTTTTCCAATTTTGATCTTTCATTTCTTATCGGTAAGTTCAAAAGTTGCATGATCATCAAGCACTTGATATGTTGTGGTCTACTGAAAAGTCATCGTTAGTTAGTTTTCAATCAACACAGTTACATAAATCGGCACAATTTTAATCCAAAGGATCTTGAAAAAGCCTTCAAATCCGTGCTTCTTTTGTTGAAAAAATGTGTAGGCTCAAAAACGGAAATACCGCAATTGATGTTGTTGAACAATAAAAATCTAATCAGAAATTATAATTTAAGTGCGTTAAAACGAAACAAGAAGTGCTGCTCTGCCTTTAATTCTACAACTTTTTTCGAACATCGAAAAATCTGGGTTTATTGATCATGTTGACAAGAAAATAAACATTCTCTTAATCTTTTCTTGAACACATCTTACGAAGGGATATCCCGCAAAGTGTGTGGAAGTGATTTCCAAAGGCGCCACAAACAATAAAATACCCATTATACCGACTTGAGGAATGAATGTTTGATGACCCGAATGGCGCAGCGGTAGTGAGAATGCTTTACGTTCGTAGGTGTCCGGGTTCGAATCCCGGTAGGAGCAAATGATTTTGATGAGCATGGGCATATTTTATTTCCTAGTCAAAGATGTTTTATGTATAGTAAGTATGTTTTTACAAAAAAAAATGACACACGCCTACCTAACACCTAGCTAACACAGCGTCATCAAGTGTTCCAGCGATATTTAATATTATTTTTATTATTTAATGGGGACGGGGAGGGAATCGAAGGTGACCAAGTGGTATCGTATTACCCAATATTAACTGGGCTGTGGATATTGGTTGTGGAGGTCAGATAAGCAGTCGCTCCATGTAAAATACTGGTTTTCACCTTCATCCGGTTAGACTGGAAGCCGAAAAGCTGCTGTAGGCTAGGCAGATGATGGGGAGGGAATCGAAGGAGAAGAGATGATGATGAGCGACAAGGTTTACCTCTAGGAACAAGATACTCAAGAATCGATTGTCTAACGTAGATGAACCCTGCACAATATGATAATGATGGTTTACCCTATAAAACTAAAGTACGGCGCGCAGACGGTCCGAAGCCAATCAAATGTCGAATCAATACAAATACCTCTATCTAATAAGATTGTCCGTCATTATGTTATTAAACATAGTAAATATGTGCATGGTAGGTACTAGTGATGAGCGTTGAATTAACGAACTAGTTAATTCGACCGTCTGTGAAATGGACGGTTCACCAACAATCCAAGAACTAATCGAATCCGTAGACGTCTCAACGGCAGTCAACGGCTAAACTGAATGCATTTACTGACACAAGAACGTGCGCAAGTCGTTGATCGTCCTTAAAAATAAAATAAACTCAACTCAAAGTAATTTTAACTCTTAATCTAGGAACAGTGACTCAGTGAGTTCATATCTGTATACCACGACGAATTAATTTGTGTTATTTGCCTACGTTCTTAAGTTTTACATCAGTCCCGTACAAATCCACCATTAACCAACCAACACCATTACCAATCAACTCTCTCTTGCTAGAGTTAAAATTTGTTTAAGCGATTATTTTGGAGTATCTAGTCTACTGCCTACGTCGCCGTCACCGTAGTAGACTTCCTTGTAAAGTTTATTTAAACGTCTGCATAACCAAGTCGACGAATTCAATTAGTTGATGGACTAGTCGATGAACAAAAATGGACGGTCTAGTTTCGTTAACGCTAAATGCGTCGACGACCCATCTCTAGTAGGCACGTCAGTGGTTACAAAAAAAATATTAGAGGTGCTTATAATGAGCCATTGCACCTGTTAAAGGACACAATAACGTTTGCGCAACTTTTTTTTTATTTCCTAAAATGTCCCCCTAATTTAAAATATATATTTATTTACTTTGCACTTTTGTGTTTGGGTCATAGGATTACACCATCCTACCAAATTTATTATGATTTCGTCCAGTTAGGGGCAAACTGACCGTGACAGACAGACAGACGCACGAGTGATCCTATAAGGGTTCCGTTTTTTTTATTTTTTTTTGCATGCATCCTTATAAAGGCGTGTGAAACCGCGGCTCAAAACTTGTAACACCTTTAAATAAAGCATGCATGTATATTCTAAAGACTCTATAGCCACGGCAGTCAGTCACGGCCTTGTCCAAATGCGTTGCTCGCGGCTGCATGCAAATCCATACCTTTACCTATTCGGTCATCACACGGTCTGATTTGCATACAGACGATCATTGTGTCTTTACTGCTGCACTTCCATAGCTCTTGTGGGCTAGGTGTTCGGTCAGTTGTGTGGTCCGATTAAGAGTTGATGCGAAAGGGGACCTGAGACTTTACTGTTATTTTTTTCCTTGTTGCTGATTTTGTACCTGATTTATGTGACTAGTTTCTGCTCCTGACTTCGTTCGCGCTGAAAGAACATACCCTATAGCACTCGGTTATATGCCAGCTTTAAATCAGTGTTTTTTTTTTTTTGGTTTAGTGTTTTCCGAGATTACCTCCTACATCCAAACTCACAATCTTACCTTTAATGTACGTTTTATGTTGAACTCAAACTCAAAGCGTTTATTTCAAATAGACCACTAGGCACAAGCAGGTAGTACTTTCAGGAACAAGGCAAGAAGTTGTATTGACAATCATTTCTGCTTCCTGCTACAATAAAGGTGGACTTCAGGTATTCAATAATATAATGTTTATCAGCCTCTTGTTCATTTCCTAACTAAAAGCTTATCGTAGCGAATCTTCCGTCCTACCTTACGAGCCATTATCCAATGTTTTTGCTACACCTCCATCCATCAATTTTCAACAATCCATCCATCGTACCAAATAGGCTACCATCAATAAATTGCAAAACTAATTAGTCCGTCAGTTAGAGTATTGGAAAATAATGGACACGTATTTTTTTGATTTTGTAAATCACTGAGCACTGACAAAGATAAAACGCATCAAAACTCAGGAGTGGGGGCTCGTGACGTCACAACGCACTAAAAACTATAGCACGGCGTGACGTATTGCGAATTTTAAAAGCGTCGTGTTTTCGTCAATTTTGGTTTATGTAACAAAAGAAAAAAAACGGGTCAAATATTTTTTTATAATCTAACTGACGGACTAATTATTTTTTTTTAGGACACAAGCCTATTCTACCCTTTCACAAAGTCATCCATCCTATCTTATATGAATGTATTACGTACAACAGCGCTATGCACACCAACATTCCACCAACATAGTAAGCCAACCCCAACATAGTTGGGGGACAACTATAAATTATGATAAATAGAGAGAACTCCTCAGGCAGGGGTACTATCCGAACATTTTCATGCTCGGTTCGGTCACAGTGTTAATATTTTAGTTATTATTAACCACTTAGCACTCTCCTGCGCTAATTGAAAATACATTTAACAGACACGGTTGGAAAGCTTTCAATAATAACGCCAGCTGAACTTTGTTATTTCAATGCAGCATCAGTAGGTGCGTGTTATTTTAAGTTTGCGTGGTAATTAAATTGTGAGGCACCTATGTTATATGTCCATTAAAGAAAAGAAAACAACAATAAAAAAAATTGAAAGGTGCCAGCTCGCGAGCACTCGCGAGTTTTACAGTCGCCAGTTGACGAATAAGCCAGTAAACGGGTCATGGAGGTATTTAATGTAAAGTTTTAACATTTAAATCTTGTATTTAAAAAAAACTTCTGGAAAAGTTGGGACTTTGACCTCTAATATATGCGTAACTAGAAGGTTCCCAGGTACGGTCTAGAACAAAAAAACTGATCGCAGTGACGAGGAGAACAAGTGAGTTTCGGGAGTTTATGAAGACACTGGAAGAAGCTCACTCAAAAAAGGTAGCTTTTGAAATTCTTACTATCTACTACAGTTGTTGAAGTTCATTGTTTACCACTTCACAATGACTTAAGTATAACATGCAAAAGCAATAGGTACTTATACGACATCAAAGTATTTAAAAGTAATGCTCAACACAATTAAGTACTGTGAAGAGTCGACAATCGTTTATCTTATCTTTATATGCAACGATTGATTGCATTCGATCCTCGCCCTGATACGGTCACAGTGATATTGTTTAGTGACCTGTGAGTTACGTTATAATAACCTATAGTCACCAGCAAATCTATGGTAACAATAGGGGATGCTCCTGACTAAAAAATACTATGATTCTATTAATAATACTGTCAATTTAGATATTTAATGCTACATAAATTTACAACAAGCTGATAATTGGTACAATTGTTCAAAATATAACTATAAATAAAATGTTACAGTTCCCTATCATTCCTGTGTATGTGTGTATTTTTTTATTCAAGGTCAAAGGTCAAAAAATGAGTTTTTCGCGATTTTCAGCGAAACGGTAAGTTTTATCATAAAAATACCCCAGACAAAAATTGTAGATGTTCGGTCCAAACCCAGGGCAAGCTGTGACCGAACCGTCCGCGATTCGCGGAGACAATCAAATTAAATTGCCCTTATGAAAGTAACTTACCTGGTGCCGGTGGGCTGAAGGGGATGACCAGTCCTTGATCAAGCCGGCTCTGGTACTGTATGTCTGTGTGTGTATACGTGAAAAGTGATGTGTGGTCGAGTGATTTGCCAGATCCGACTATGTTTCAACAGACGCTGCCCCAGCAGCGTATAACAGGTCGGGATGAAGCACAATAATAGTTCAAACGACACTTAACACCATGATAAATTGTTCTCTTCAATTTTTAATCTCACACGCGGGCTAAGTTAACCTCAAAATCGGAGTGGACAATTATAATAATAAACCCGTTTTTTGGCTCAAATGGGGTTGTTTAGTCCAATTACAACTGAATTATAACCAAAATCTTGCAAACAAAAGGGATCCACTTGGATTTCTCAATTATAAATATAAATATTGCTGGACATTAACACACAGCGCCACCTAGTGCCACACTAAGTAAGGCTTGTGTCGTGGACACCAGATAGTTGATATACTACATACATACTCTGTTTGTTTGTAAATACATACTTATTATACCTACATATAAACATCCATGACTCGGAAACAAATGACCATGCAATTATCTCAATCAATTAACAAATTCGATGTGATCTCGTAATGAATCACGACAAGTGACAAAACGTCAAGCGATGACAGTTGATGTCAGTGACAGTCCAAACGTCAAGTTGCGTTTCGATACACGTACGGCACGAAACAGTAGATAATAAAATTTTCTACAAGAAATATATACCAATACTTTTTTTTCCTACGAGCCACCGTTTCTGTTTCATTTCGTTTATATTTCGATTCAAAAAGTTGTAATCGAAGTTTTCCTTGATATGTTCCACCTTTAAACCATAAAGTGCCGATTGTGAGAAATCTACGCCATTCAGGATATTGAACTGATACTTTTCTGATAGCTCATGAACGAATGTATCCTCCCAAAACCAATTTATCAAAACAGTACATCTGCCTTTGAAAAATAGGCGCCAAAAAGGTTATCTTCTGAAAATTTCTTGAATTTTTTCTTGTTTTTCGAGAACGGTTTCTCAAAATAATTGTATGACACTTGTCGTGCAGATTACAGAACCGACTTTGTTCTCTCATTAGTTTTCCCAAATGGTACCACAATATCCTCTTTTAGTAAGCGAATGACCAGAAAACAACGATTGTTCATGAAAAGTTAGTATTTTAATAAAACTGGGTAATACATGTTTTCCGATATACGTCTTCCTTACTGCAGATTTTCTTGTTACCGCTATGTGATGATTTATTAGTGATAAGAAATAAATGATAGATAATTAGCTCATTGACATATCGCGAATGGGTTGCCTAGTTAAACTGCGTACGGAAAAAAACTCTACTTCCCCCTTTAGTTATTTAGAATTATCGTACACTAGTTATAAAAAAAAAAAATTGCCCCGTCTGGGTGATCCGCTACCTAACATTTGTTTTGACAATTTCGTTACCAGCAACGGCAGCAACTGTTTTATATATTGTAATTGTAGTTTAATTATAAGCACTAATTATACAATTGTTAAAAATAACTCTACTGCACTTAAATGTATACTTTTGTAAACCTTCTTCTTTTAAATAAATTATTCTTATTCTTCTTATTCTTATTTACACCTTTTTCCTTAATATCATTTCTCACTCAAGCCATCCTTCTTTTCTTTAGTCTTCCTCTCCCTCTCCCTCTCCATCTCCCTCTCCATCCATCATTTATACTGATCACGCTTTTATTCACATGTGTTCCATGTTAGTCAAGCCAATAAATAAGCTTTGATGAATTTACATAATTATTATACCATCTCAATCATATCTCAGTAACAAGTAAAAGTAATAAACATCGACAAAAAATGAACACAGCCTTAAGACTTAAACCAAAAGGACCTCAAGCAAAGGTGAGCAGGCTTCAAGCTGTTATTGCATCACAATTTATTTATACACTAGTGACCGGACCCTGCTTCGTTCGGTTGACACATGGAGATTTCTATGTACTTAACATGTAAGATGAATAAATAAATAAATATCGCTGGACATTACACACAGCGCCATCTAGTGCCACACTAAGCAAGGCTTGTGTGGTGGTCACCAGACAGTTGATATACTACATGATAATATATACTTTTGATTGTAAATACATACATATTATACATATAAACATCCATGACTCGGAAACAAATAATGTTAATGAGTAATCCTAAAAAAATTATCAGCTGTCTCATACGGTCGAGTAGGTATTGTGATTTTGTATGAGGCCGTTGATTATATTTTTTTCGCGATTACGATGGTGGTCTCATGGAGAAAGTTGTTCAGTTTGATGATTTGTAGCACACCATTGAATTTGACTAGGATGCAATGCGACAACTTGTATACTTAACCTGTAAGAAGAATATTAGTATATAATATATGTCACCGTAAAATTGTCAAATACGTTATATTACAATATAACGTGTATCTCTCTAGCGATATTGTAAAGTCTCGAATTATTGTCAACTGAACATACGGAAGTATCTCTTGCCCCCATAAACGGGACTTGGGGCACCGCCCCCCGTTAGGTTAGTTAGGTTCCTTTAAACCCTGCACTCGGAAATAGGGGCCCCGCGAAGCGGGGCTCCGTCGACTACGCTTTTTAGGGGAATATGAAGTGTTTTAAGGTTAGATTATATTAATCGATATTTCTCAGGAATGGTACTCTCTTATACTCTTATTCTTTATTGCACACAAAAAATTATAAAGAAAAATATACACAAAATTACAAAAAAATAGCTTATGTACAACGGCGAGCTTAACCCAGAATTGGGTTTTCTTACAGCAAACCATACTTGTGCTGAGAGATTTGCAGGAGAGGATAACATGTGCACAAACCATAGCGTTAACAACTTAAATTAACTTATACACTAAACTAATACATACAATATATATATATATGCAACACTACATATTATAGAACACTACTTACAAACTAAAATCATGCTGACAGGAAATGTTCCTTTGTTCTTTTCTTGAACACTTCTAACGACGGGCTATCCCGCAAGGAGTGTGGAAGCGAATTCCAAAGGCGCACAGCACTAACAGTAAAAGAACCATCATACCGACTTGAGGAGTGGGGAGGGAAACGAAGGAGAAGAGATGATGATGAGCGACAGGGTTTACCTCTAGGAACAAGAAATTCGAAGCGCTCTCGAAGATACGAAGGAGCTTTAGGATTATGAAGAATAGAAAAGAGTAAAGAGAGAGTGTGTAAATCTCGACGCTGCCGAATCGGTAGCCACTTCAGCTGCTTCCGAAATTCCGACACATGGTCGTACTTACGAAGCCCGAATATGAAGCGTATACACAAATTCTGCAGACGTTCGAGTTTATCAAAAAGTTCCTCAGTCGCATCAAGAAAACAGACATCAGCGTAGTCTAGTAGAGGAAGAAGGAGAGACTGAGCTAGAGTAATTTTAGTCTGAAATGGCAGGATCTTTTCATGAGAGTGGTACCACTGGGCAAGGGGGACCCCTCCTTCACTCCATACCGCGTGAGTTGACTACCATCGCATGCATTTCACGAAAAATAATGCGTTTTATTGTAAGCTGTATGTTCATTTGACAATAATTCGAGACTTTACAATATCGCTAGAGATATTACAATATAACGTTTTTGACAATTTTACGGTGACATATAGGTTCCGTAAGCCATGACACCGTAAGCGCGAATGCTGAACAAGAGTTACTGGGTTAGAATCCCAGATCGGGAAAAGATGTCGTTGGGTTTATCCAACAAGAACTTTTCAGTAACAGTCACGGAGTGTATATGTCACCGTAAAATTGTCAAATACGTTATATTACAATATAACGTGTATCTCTCTAGCGATATTGTAAAGTCTCGAATTATTGTCAACTGAACATACGGAAGTATCTCTTGCCCCATAAAAGGGACTTGGGGCACCCCCCCGTTAGGTTAGTTAGGTTTCTTTAAACCCTGCACTCGGAAATAGGGGCCCCGCGAAGCGGGGCTCTCCGTCGACTACGCTTTTTAGGGGAATATGAAGTGTTTTAAGGTTAGGTTATATTAATCGATATTTCTCAGGAATGGTACAGTATCTTTTCATGAGAGTGGTACCACTGGGCAAGGAGGACCCCTCCTTCTCTCCACACCGCGTGAGTTGACTACCATCGCATGCATTTCACGAAAAATAATGCGTTTTATTGCAAGCAGTATATTCATTTGACAATAATTCGAGACTTTACAATATCGCTAGTGATATTACAATATAACGTATTTGACAATTTTACGGTGACATATATCTGTGTCCGGTTGATGGCAATAAGCTCATCCTTATTACATAGGACTTTAACATGACGGACAAAATGTGGGTGTACTGATAAGTCCACGTCAGCCTAACCCATTTTTTTTATTTTTTTTTAGGGTGGGAAATCATCAAATAACTTCTCCCACTCTGGGTCGGGTACGTTGGCATCCCCGTTGGAACCTTCTGGAATAAATTCTCTAAATGATAGCGGAAACAGTGTCAAAATCCGTAGCGTAGTTTATAACACGTGTAAAATGCTAACGCACGTTGCGTAAAGTAATGATGTAAGACGCATTTATCACCTAGTTGTATTCTTGATTGAAAAACAAAAAACCAACAAAGACAAAAATAAATAAGAATTTATAACGAGTTTAGTCTAGTAAACTTATCGCAACACCTGATTTGAGTACCTAATATTGTTATAAAAATAACATGCAGTTTAATCTGTTTAGTTTGCGTATACTATGTACATTCATTAGAGACAGCAAACTGGTCGCACTGCCGTCGTACAGTTTATAACCAGTACGGAGGGTAGTTACCTAATTTGTTTGTCACATAACTAGCCAATAAGTTTCAAATACCTACATCCATCATCAATTGCAAAATTGTTTTGTTTTTTATACATTAACGCGGCCACACAGACTGAAACTTAAAGCGAGTTTACTGTACAGTAACTATGTATAGACATTGCACTTGGCACTGTTATGCTCGCAATGCGAGATTCTCACCGGATTCGTTGATTTAAGTGTGTCATTATCATTATCGTTAACTTGTTTTATTGCTCTCAGTACTTATATGGAAAAACTTGTGGTTATTTTTGAGATACTTTTATACAGTTACATTTTTTGCAGGTCTTGTGCCAAAATTAATTGATAAAGCTTGTATGAACACTTGCACTTATACCGTCATTTCATCATTTAAAGTTATGTCTAAGCACATAGCAGATATATTTACATTGAGTCATCATCATTTATTTATTATTATTTATTTCCCAACTATGTTGAGGTCGGCTTCCAGTCTAACCGGGTACAGCTGAATACCAGTATTTTACATGGAGCGACTGTCTACCTGACCTCCACAACCTAAAATTAGTACTGGGTAATACGATACCCCCAGAACACATTATAAAACATATGACATACGGGTATTTATCGCGAAAAAAAAAAATTCGCGATAAATACCCGTATGTCATATGTTTTATAATACGATACCCCTTGGTAAAACTGGTTGTCAGACTGTTTGGGCCACTGACTACCTGTAACGACTATCAAAGATCTGCAAATGACAGCCAGGATCCACAGCTTAACGTGCTTTCCGCACGGGGGGAACTCGGTATGTAAGGATGATCACCAATCCATAGACCAACCTAGGCTAGCACGGCTTAACCTAAAGATTGATACGAGCCGCTGTTGTTACTTATCCACGAGTGTCACGTTGTATAATGATAATGTAAATACATTTAAACAAATATAGCTGACGTGGCTCAAAAGGCTGCTCAACTCGAATGGGACTTGGCAAGACATGTCTGCCGCATGCCGAACAAACTGTGGGCCAAAATAGCAGGAAACTGGTTTCCTGACACCGTGATCCCGGAGAATGGAATGGAAAGGAATGGGAACACGAAGAAGATAGTGAGATGGAAAGACCCTTCGCCCAAGAGTGGGAAAAAGCAGGATAGGAAAAAAAGAAGTAAGTTGGGTGGACCATGGAAGAGGCCAAGCTGCTTTACATATATATGTTTATGTGTGTTTTCCTTCTGCATAGTATTAGGAATATGTCAATAACTAAGCTTTTTAATAGTTGGCCTTCAAAGGAGCGTGGTTTTCCATGTTCCACCCACCTTAAATAGTAGATACCAAACACCACTCTTTCTACAGAAACACTCCAGCAGATTATAAATAAATAAATAAATAAATATCGCTGGACATTAACACACAGCGCCACCTAGTCCCACACTAAGCAAAGCTTGTGTCGTGGACACTAGATAGTTGATATACTACATATATAATTTTTTGTTTGTAAATACATACTTATTATACATATAAACATCCATGACTCGGAAACAAATGTCCATGCTCAGATTAGATATCCTTTTACTAAAGCTCAAAGTAATCCTTAAATTCAATTTCACAAGATCTAGGAAATGCTCGTGTAGCACTAGGCAGCTTGGCTGTTGAAGTCCGACAGGCGGGGCCGAATTCAATTAGCCAATGTGCTATCCGACCTTTACTGTAGTACGCACTATGTGTCGGATTGCTGGCAGCAGCGGCGATGGGCTTAGGGGACCGTAGTGAATGAGTGTAGGGACAATCTGGTTTTAGTTTAGACCAGCATATCATCATCATTTCAGCCGGAACACGTCCACTGCTGGACATAGGTCTCCCCCAAGTGTCGCCACATTGACCAGTCCCATGCGATTCGCATCCAGTGGGTTCCCGCAGCCCTCACCAGATCATCTGTCCATCTAGTGGGAGGCCTTCCAACACAACGTCTTCCGGTTCGCGGTCCCCACTTCGGAACTTTTCGGGCCCATCGACCATCAGTTCTGCGAGCAATGTGTCCTGCCCATTGCCATTTAAGTTATCAAGCATAAGCATAAAGTTACCACAAACTGTCAAATTTCTCCAAATGATTGGAACCATAAAATGTTGATGGTTAAGTTCTAAATCGAATGAGAAAATTTGTCAGTTCTAGTAATTTGATGCGTGGCGACTGTAAATCGTTCCAACGTGTGTCCAAAATCACAACGTCAGACCTAACCTAATAGAATTTTGAGTTTTTGAATCCCTTGAAATCAGTAGATTTATACAATTTTAATTATTACACGACTGCCTAGGAAGTGTAATGTTTTTTTTATATTTTCAATCATACTGGGGTGTAACAAAATCTTGTGAAAATTCCAAGTAAAATGTTGTCTTGTTCTGAGTTCCTAGATTAGGATTTGTTACGGAACCCTTCTTTTGATTTCATCTTATCCCACTTGGTCAGCTTATTATTCATCTCAAGCTCTCCAATATCTACTACGAACACATTTTTCTTTTATTACTAGAAATTTAAGTCATTCATTCTGATTTAATTTAATATCTATCTTAACTCCAATGAATAAAGTTCCATTTATTTAAGCGTCTAGACGTTTGAATATCTTGTTTTATGTGCAATAACAGAGCTAAAAAAGTTCCCAAATTTTGTCTTTATGTACATTGTCTTTATGTATATTGGTTGGATTAGTTCCAGTTCAAATTTTTGTCACTTTCCCTTTCATGCCCTCTTATCTTTCTCGGCATGTGTATTATTTGATTGTAGTTCTTTTTAAATCGATACTACTTTTTAGCTCCGCTGAGCTTAGATTAGTTGACACTATTAACATGAACATAATTTTTCAAAAACCTTTCATTCATCAACTCAAAGATTGATAGCTTGATTTTCATGTTAACTGCAGTCAATTTTATACTACAGTCTACCTTGAGCTAGGGGCTAAATAATAACAGCCCTGAGGGCACCATTATAAGGTTGCTAATAAAGTAGCAACTACTTTCACAGGCAAAATATTGTGAAAGGACTGGACACTCATTTCCCACAATCTGTCATCTGCAGACACATCAGAGTATGTAAGGGCGAGTCGCAACGCAAAAATGTACGAGCATTTCACAAACACACGCTTCCAGTGACATTTGCACGGTGACGTCACATCGCTTTGGAATTTGATTCATTTCAATCCTTTTGGTTGAATTATTATTGTGTACTGACTTACTAATTGGGTGTCTGACCTTTTAGCTTCATAGAAAATAAGTACAAGTGATAATTTTTTTGTAAGGTTGTTATTCTTTTGGCAAACTAAAGATTATGACATAATAGGCATTACGACAGTATCAAAGTATTGCATATCTATTTAGTCCGGCAGTTAGAGTTTTGGAAAATAATGGACACGTATTATTTCTTTTTGTGAATCAATGAATATTGACAATGATAAAACGTATCAAAACTAAACACTCCTCGGGACAACACACACGACAAACAAGGCTCATGACGTCAGAACGCACAAAAAATTAAACCAAGGCAGTTAAAAAGCGTCGTATCTTCGTCAATTTTGGTTTACGTGAAAAAAGAAAAAATACGAATCAAATATTTTTTGATAACGTAAATGACAGAACATGTAATTAGTTTTTTTTGTCGTCTACCCAACGATCATTACTACAGAAGTGGGTACGTTGTAGGAAAGCGATTATTCAATATGGACTTGCACAGATAAGGAGCCCAAACATTTTAGAACAACACTATTGCCAGGAGTTTAATGCTCTAACACGGCAACATGACGCCTATTAAAACCGCCTATAGATGTGTACCTAATATTTAAGTACTGTTTAAGGACAAACTGTGGACACGACTCACGCGACACTGGACATTGACAGAAACTTCACTAAGGATTTGCATGGAGGTTTCAGAGTCCGTGCCTTGTGTTGCGTGAACATTACCTTCTTCTGGCAATATTGCAGAAATTATACAAGTCCGTGATTAGACCTGTTGTACAGTATGGATCGGAATGCTGGGCTGTGAAGAAGGTGAATAAAAAAAGATTGCATGTAGCGGAGATAAGAATGTTGAGGTAGATGTGTGATGTGACTAGAATGGAGAAGGTAAGGAACGAGTATAAAAGTTGCACCAGTTACAGAAAAGTTGTAAGGGAATCACGACAGTCGCGGTATGGACATGTGATCATGAGGGATGAATCGCATGTGACAAAAAGCGTGATGAATATAAAATGTTGATAGATGGAGGGGGAGATGAAGACCAAAGTAACGATGGATGGATCGTGTGAGGAATGATATGAAAGATAAAGGAGTAAATGACAGCGTGACGGTTGACAGAGGAGAATGGAAGAAAGAAACGTGTTGCGCCGACCCCGAGTAACATGGGACAAGAGAAGGAAGACGATGATGATGATACAAAAAATCAAGATTTTATCAATCTGCGCCAATCTTAACAACCCCAAAGACAAAACTGTACACGCAGAACCACCATCACTAAACTCCCCCCAATTTAGCTTAACAAAGCGTTGTTTGCCCCCAGCGATGAACGCCACAACTTGATCGCATTAATACAACGCATTTTTTTTTTTTTTTTGGGACAAGCCCGCCACACACGCCCAAACCACTGTAACTCCTGAAAGCCAGAATCAACAGTGGCGACCACCAGAAAAGCGCCGAGACAATGAAGCTCGACGAAGTCCCAGAGAATGAATTTAACTGTCTTGGATCCCGCAACGAAATTAATCAGAAAGTATAGCGGAGGAGTAGGAAAAAAACTGTAATTTCCACTTCCCTCCATATCAGCAATAATACAACGCATAGCCATTTAAAACTTGAAAGTTCTGTGAACGATTTTCATGAACCTTTCTATTTAATCTATGAATTTGTGCCGCAGCCCAAGGGATCCCATATTGAGGTAGGGAAGGTTGAAAGTAAAATTTTGTAGTTAAATTATTTAAGGTTAAAGTAAAAAGTTGCGTTAAAAAGTTGGCGTAATAAAACGTGAAATCGAGAGTGTAAAAGATGATGTTTTTCACAATAACGTCTTCGGTGATATTATAGACAAGATGAGCTAAGACGAAGTGACTTTATATCAGCGTTATTGATAATGAAAAGTCATTTTGAAGAACATAACAATAATGACATAATCACTAACGTGGATGTCGCTACAACATAATTAAAATTATGGTCATCGCCTTTCTTTTCCCAACTATGTTGGAGTCGGCGAGTCCAGTCTAACTGGATGCAGAGAAATACAACAATTATGGTTTTATAAAAATAAAAATAAAATGTTAATAGTGATATTAGTAATACACAGTACTTCTAAGCTACATTAGTAACAAACGTAATAAAAGATTTTAATTCTTACAGGCTTTATAAGATTTTTATTATTAAAAGTAAAAAAAATGAAAACGACTAAAAATATTGACAATAAAATGGGTCACAGTCCATTCTTAGGCTGCACTCCCATGATTGCAATTCAAAGGTGACCTAAATTCAACAATAGGTAGCGTCTCTGTGATTAAGGTTGCAGGCTGTACTCCTGGATTGGAACCAGATTACATCTGAAACGGGTCTTTTATCTAGCTGACCCTTAAAATTTGGGAAAATATTCTTCAATAAGTAAATAAAGCGTCTACTCAATTAACAAGCCAAAATAGACACTCGTTTTGTGTTGCGGCTTTTTTTAGAAACAACATAATTATCTTGTAAACATAACTATTATGACGATTAATAGAAAAATGGAAGAAGCTGGCATTCTGCGCCGGCTTCAAATAGATCGGGATGATGATGATGATGATGATGATCCCGTCTGTTTAAACCTATAGGATACTGGACAGTATAAGTACACCTACATTTCACCAATAATGTTTATATGTAATAAGTAATAGGGTTAAACCTATGCCATCTACCGAGCACAAATCCGTATTTCAGACTGTAACAATTGAACTGCGGGGCTGTTCGAAAGAGATACCGTGGCCCCGGAACATAAATGGCGAGGAAGGAACATGGATGAGTTTAAATCAGTAAAAGTCTGATACTCCGTTCCGCTTCGCCCAGATCGGAAGGAGTCATTTGAAATTGCTAATGGAAAAACCCGATTTCATTCGACTTGGGAATCAAACCCATGGTTCGGAGGCATACTTGCATTCCGTACTAGCGACCACCTATTTCAGTTTTTAGAGTTTTGACAGGCGAAATGTGAGTAAGGAACTATCAATATCTTCTACTTGTTCTTTGCGTAATAAAATAAAGTAACAACAAGAAACATTAAAAATTACCCAGGCTTTAAGATAAACACGTTTTTCTTTTTCGCTTTGTTGAACAGTAATCCAGTACACAACTATAAGGGCATGAATAATTGAATATGCTTCTAAATGTGTGACTAAATTTGGCCCCAACTTTTTCCGGGCTACCGGCTGGTCTCCTGAGAATGGCCTATCGGGATAAATAGCAAACATAGATATTCCATATCCTAGCCATGAACATGGGATACCTAAGTGCCCAACATCGAAATCCTCTGAGTCGTTAAGACGTGAAATAGTAACTGGCAGACCACTGTTGCTTCCACATTCAAAATATCACCATCACCATCATTTCAGCCGAAAGACGTTCACTGCTGAACATAGGCCCCGGTTTTGCTATAATCGTCACGCTTGGCACTTTGGCTTAGCAGTTGGGTTGGCAATCGAGCGCTACAGTTAGGCTTGGCAGTTGGGTTGGCGATCGAGCGACACAGTTGTTCGAAAGAAAACAGAGATCGCTGCTGCCCATTCTCTGGTTGGTTCTTACGACACCCACAGGAAGAAATTGGATGTGTTTTTCATTTCTTTTTATAATTATTGTTATTAGTTGTTGTTAATAATTATAAGCTATTTGATGCTGATCGTAAAAATTCTCGACATTTCCCGGGTGATACATTCCATTCCATTTCCATTGTCATAACTTTGAGGATCTCACGAACTTTTGGAATGTGGTCACGTCCGATATCGTACAGCACTGGCATCCGTGCATGACTATAAGTTGACGTTAGCGACGTGATGTTCACGGAAAACTTTCGGTCGTCCTTCGGGTATCCGTTTTATTGAGTTCAGATATCTCCGCTACGTGTATGTAACAGTTTTTCAGTGGTTATGAAACTCTCCTGCGATAACATTTTAGACCTAATATTTTATAACTCGTTTTTGCCTTCGGTGTCGCTCGTGTGGAGAACAGAAATTATCCTACAGACTCGTCCCACCGCGATCAAAAGTATGTCCTAACTCATGTCATGATTGTGCCGCCTTAGCATGAGAAACACACCTAATTTTCACATCAACTTTCACATCAAAACAGTGCCCATGGAGTTTCTTGACCGTTTTTCTTCATAGAGATCTACGCTAGGAAATGGGCAACTACAGTGCTTTCACAGTTTTTATGTCTTGTGACTGGGACTGTGGCTACATTTAATGTTGACCTACTTGAAATAAATGCTTTGATTTTGGTTGATTTTTTATTTTGAACAATAATTAGAAAGAAGGCAGGTAGTTTAGTTATGATATTAGAATGGATATAATTTTACTTACTTAGTTATTTACTTAGTTTATTGCAAGACTCACCTTGGATTCGTGATTTTCTACTTCAATATCATGTCAAAAAAAGGTATTCCAAAATTTCTGAGCACCAGCTGATTGCAAATTATTTTCTTATTTATTTTCATAATGCATCAAAAATATTATCACTTTCCTAAACACATCGCCTCATAGAAACAGTCTCACTTCGAGTTCTTCAAGTGTTTACGTCGTTTTACGAAGCACTTGAGATTAGATAAAGGTTTCATTATACTATTGTATGATTGACATGTTTGTTGTAGGTACTTGACAGATCGGTTTCCGTGTTCTGTGTCACGCAATGTTTGAGGGTCTGAGGAGCTTTAAAATATTCCACATAATAACTAATGTTAATTAGTTTATAAATATACGTCTACTGGATGTATTAATTACCAAAAATGTATGAACAATATAAATGTAGTAGGGTTGCCAACATTTCTTCAGCAAAATATAGTATTTTTTCAAAATAAGCTACAAAAAATATAGTACACCCCAAAATATATAGTATTTTGAGGAAAAAGCCAAAACTAGACGATTTATTTGTTCTTTATTTTTTTTAATTAAAATAAATATTCTGTTGCACTTCTTGCATTAAGAAAAAGTGTATGTCATATATACCTACATTCAATTTACAAAAAAATATACTTTTGTTTCTTTCTTCTCTCCATTTCCAATTCGGTATGTAAAGTATTTTTCAGGTATTTTTTTTACATTTTTATTTCGTAAAACATTTAATTTTAAGCAACTAATTTTAAGCTTTTTTTATTCCAAGTTACAGTTTCTTTTTTATTATTTTTTAAAGTATTATTCGTGATGACGTCATTTCATAGCCTGAATAGCTTTAAGTCTTTGCCACGTTTTCAGTACATACAAAAAACACTAAATAACTTCAAAGTTGACATTGATGACAGTTGACGCTTGACAGATACGTGTTTTTATTTTGTTGTGAAATGTGAATGCTGTGATCGTGACTGTGATGTGAACTTTTTGTTTGAGTTTCTTTTCCTACGATTTTTAGCAAATTTTAATTTCTATCCATTATCCGTGCTGCGTATCCGTTCAATGAATCTGTCATCGACAACTAGTGCTAAATGCTTCGTACCGTCATGTAAAAACACTACAACAAATAGCCGACACAAATTGTTTGTAAATGTGAAAGAAACGCTAAAAAAGAAGTGGTGCAAGGAAGTAAATATGGAATACAAGCCTGGGCGTCGTCTTTTTTGTTGCGAAGATCATCTGAACGCGAAATTATCAGCGCGCGATGCATTCAAATAAATAACACAGTAACTAGCATTGACAGTTTTGATTTGACACTGACGGTATGACAAACAAAAGTATTTTTTTTTAATTTATCTTGAAAAGCACGAAGGAAGTAGTCTATTCAGGCTACGTTATGACGTAATTTAGAGGTCAAATGAAAGTCAAATGATTACAAGTATTATTGTGAAAATAAACACAATCTTGTGATATAGAAAGCTAAAAATAGAAAAATAAGGCATAGGACCCTAAAATCTCCAAATGGTTTTGGAATCAGCGTAGGTTAATTTTTACTTTACATACCGAATTCATGACTCGAAAATGTCCTTTCTGTGAATGCCGAAGTGGCGGGTAGTAATTTTTTTTACATGTCGCCATTTTTGGCCTGTGGTTTGTTGATGAATGATGATGGCATCAGTCAAAAGTTAATATTTTTTGTTAGATTTTGGTGTTGAAAATATAGTATTTTTGCTAACTATATATTTCTTCAACAGTATATACATAGTACGTAGACCCAAAATATAGTACAATACTATATAATAGTACGGTTGGCAACCCTAAACGTAGACGAAGTAAAGTAGTATATTCGGATCGGAGTAGGATGCGTTCTGTAGTTTTTGACTAAATGGGAAAAAGATTATCAGAGTAGAAGGATAAGAAGCCTTTTATTGTGTCGTGTAGTAAAAAAAGGGTTTATTTGAAGTGAGTGTTGCATTTAAAATTATATTCTGACGCGTCTCATTACTTCCAAAACATAAAAGATAATAATAAAAATATTAATGGCTTTACTTTTGGCCACAAGTTTCTTATTTGTATTCCACTAGGAACCATTTTAGGACCAGTTTTGTGTCTCAACGAAACAAATGACTTACACTATCTCACACAGATAATCGCGTAGTATTGTTATTTGCACACGAGATGTCATTCTAGTTACGAAAAAACAAAGTTACGAACGAATAGTGCTGCTGCCACGAAATTTATGAGCAGGAGCGTTAGTGTCTAGATTTAACATCACGCTAGTTTGTACTCGCCAAAAGGAAGGCAGACATTCAAGTTGACATTTTGTAATGTGTGTTCAAGAATGCCTTATCTTTCATGCACAATATAATGAATGAATGAATGAATGAATGAATGAATGAATGAATGAATGATGAATGAATGAATGAATGAATGAATGATGCATTTATTTGCAAGAATATAGGTAGAACTTACACCAAAAGCGGTCTATAGATGGAAGACCATCCATTACGTACAGGGTTTTCTGCGTAGTCGTTGGCCCCGTCTGTCATGTCTGACTCAGTGGCCCAAAATTCTGACAATCAGTCTTATCAGAGGGTATCGTATCACCCAGGACTAACTTGTTTTTGGAGGTCAGAGTCGTTTCATTAAAATACTGGTATTCAGCTGCATCCGGTTCGACTGGCAGACTACCTCAACATAGTTGGGAAAAGGCAAGCAGATGATGAGTTTGCTTGTGATTCATGTGATCACCAATCAGAAGTAGTTTTCACACAATGACAAGCAAACTATTTGCGTAATATTCTGCTCGTTACTGGCACCTGTATTCCTAGCGATAGTTTTCTTTTAACGAAGATACGTCCTAAATATCAGACCTTGCACGTGTCTTCAAACTGAAGTTAACCAGGGCTTGTCTAAAGTTCGCTAGCCGAAAAAGTTTTCTTATTTCCTCTCCCAAGTTTTGGATGAAGTAAATTTTGAGAAAAACGAGTACGCTTTGTAGGTTAACTTTTGCGCATGAGCAAATAAAAAGAATATCTTATGAACAACAGCACCTGGTGAATAAGACATGATGACAACAAGATAGAATGAGATATTTGTTATTATTTAAAAACACGATAGCCTGCCAAAATGCTAACTTAACATAACACCATTTTCCCATGCACTTTGTAAAAACTACAGAATACCACGAATGAATTTACGCAATTCGTTTATCAAGCAATTAATTTGTTAAGCGATCCTAACAAGATAGCCTTTAATTGTAACATTCCAGTTTTTCAGTCCAACTAACTTATCTCTGTCCGCCGTCTGATTGATTACTTCATAAAGTTAATTCTTGTCTTATAAAGAATCCTTTAATAACTCAATCTGCTTTTACAAAACAAAAGTAATTACAGTTTCATTGTCACTAGTTTTTTACTCTTCATTAACGCAAAGTATTCTTTGTAGTAATTTCCTGGAGCGCTGAGATGGATGAAATGTAGAGATGGGCCGAGTAGCCGACTATTAAGTCAAGCCGATAGTTGCATTTGATGAAGTTTAGAAGGCATCCGCAATGTTCATCTCATGGCGTTTAATGTACAGTTGAGTCGCTCACATTGAGTACATCATTACTCACTCGCTTGAATCTACCGAAATTCTAAAATTTAAGTTGCAATTTTATTTTCATGCTTTAAATACTAGGTATTATTGGATTCCAAAGGAAGAGTTGCAATTCCTAGATGGTTTAACAAACTGTTAGTCTGCATATAAAATAAAAAATAATAAAATATTGATGGTTAAAATGACATTTTAATTAATTAGCCGACTACTCAGCGCTTTTCGCTGGCTGACGAAAATATGGTCGGATAGTCGGTTTTCCTGACTATTCGGCTATTAGTCGGTACATCTCTATTTTAACGCCATCTGTTTGAAGTAATTAGCTTTTTTATTAAAAACAGTACCCGGCAGTCTTTGTAGTACCATCTGTACTTGACGTTACATTGTTGGAAAATATCTAAAGCTGGAATTATAGTCGTTGCCAAATAAATGATTTATGATGTTCTACCTAAACTTAGTCGTTGTTTTGGAGCAATATTTTGTGTTACGTAAACTGTCACATGAAGAATTGGATGTAGTTATTGTAGCTGAAGTTATAGCTATTCTTATAGTGGAACGGTAAATCAAGATAATATTGAGAAAAAAAATCAAGACTTTAGTAATAAGCTGTAAATAGTAATAAGCTGCTTTAGTTAATAACTGTTGTGTGATTTAGTAAGACCTAACTTGACGTCCCTGTCAATTTTGACAGATAAAGTATGAGATGACGCAAGAAGTGGAATTCTGTAAGGTAATTCCTCCGTCACTTCCCGTGACTAGGTGATGCTTACAGAATGCAAAATTAAGGTCATTTTGAACCTTGTGCGAAGTGAGAGTGAATAGCCATGTGAGATGCGAGTTGTTGTTTGAATTTTACAGAATTACAGAATTTACGTGGGACTTACATAACGAATAACTGGCGGAACGAGGGAGTAACTGCAAGTACACCTTTGCTTAACTATTTTGGGAATACATGCATGATGGTTACGTTACAACTTATCAAGTAGTCTCAAACCATAATTACCCTTTCTTGAATTTGCTATCCCACATTTTTATCAACCAGATTACCAGAACTAGCCTAAAATTCGTAGAAATCCGATACAAAACAGAAGCTGAATGTGCTGACAACATATTCCTATAAGCAAATTACACAAAGCTGCAAAGACGTTAGGATTAGACCGAAGACTTTCACGTCCTTCACATCAAATTATGCAGGTCTTAGCAAGTTAATCTGCAACAATAACCTACTTACTGTAATACAAGGATGGCTAGCTGACGAAATATGCCACAAAAGGCTAGTAGCCAGACCAGACAGGTAATTCCAATCATTCAATATAACACAAATAACCGATAAGCTTTTCCCGCGGCGTTGCTTGCATTCTTCTTCGTCTACGTGGCCTTTTCCCAACTATATTGGAGTCAACTTCCAATCTAACCGAAGTCAGCTGAATACTTCTATTTTACATAGAGCGACTGCTTATCTGATCTCCACAACCCAGTTCATACTACGTTACGGTTGATAATAATTATCCCACTAGAAACGCTTCGGATTTAGTGAGAATTTCCGTAATCCGATCAGTATTTCCAACTTACAAACTTTACCTCTTTAGGTATACAATTTGTTACGATGATGGGTCCGTTTCTTTAGCATACTTCACTTAACGTGTAGTATAGTGTAGCAGATTCAAATTCGATCGAATAGACGCAATCAACGATACGCCCGATATAATATTCTTCTGTCAGATGTGTGATAACCCTAAACCCTAAAGTGTGTCAGTGTGTTCCTCATTTCAGTTCAAAAGCTAACGGTATGTGACCCACTTGGGTGACATCCTTATACTTTCATAAATTCATTGTCTTATGCGACGTCTAATTTTTCATTATTTCCTTTGATGTACGTTGGAATGCTTTAATTGCTGCTTCGAGGAATATATTATAGGTTTTCATTAGATAATTTATTATTTCTTTTAGTATTCTTCTTCAAGACTGGGTCTCTTACTTATAAACTATCATCTATAAGTTTTGCCCGTCGGATGGTCGGAATAATCCCATGGAAAAATACTACCGGGATGTATCAGTTCATGATCTACGTGCGTGGAAAGGTTTAAGTAAAAACAAGTAGCAGACAGCCAGAGATGATTTCACAAACATATTATTAGTATGGCTTAATAACTAAATTAAGGTAATACCGTACACCTTGGCAAGACTGGCTGTCAGACTTTCGGGCTAACTACTTGTAACTAAGCCGGGACCAACGGCTTGATGTGCTTTCCGAAGCACAGGGGGAACTCAGTATGTAATGAATAGTCATCCATCCACGCTACGACCTTTAGCCGTCGTGGCTTAACCTGAAGATTGACCCGTGCGACTGTTATTATTTTACACTAGACCCTCATTATATATTTCTACATTGTCATCTAATCCTTCGATCTCCTCTTTTCTACTACAATCTAACAAGTGCATAAATTGTAAATCTTTAAGACGTTCCCAGTGCACATTCTTCAATAATCGCAGTAAAACTAACAACTACTGCATTTCCATTTATATAACTGTCGGTTTTCCGTTTATCTTCAGCAAATACACCGTAGTTCACCGTACGTGTGTTTATATTTATCTACATACTATGTATGTGTAGCTTTATTTGCACACGCACCTCCATTCATGTTTGTCCTTATAACTGCTGTATCATTGGTTATCTTCCGACCTTATCTGAGATCTTCATCTCGATAAGATTCCGTTCAGTTTTATGCAACTGTTCTGTTTTCCTTGACTTTTGTAAATATATTATTGCTTCCATCGTTATAGTCACCATTACATACGAAATTTCGTGACTACAGCATCTTCCATGTTTTGTCATCTACAGGGTCCTTTTTATTTTGAGTTCGTTTTGCACTTCAAATGTTCCCCTCTGTATAATGAGTGTAAGTACGCCTAACGAAGTCGGAAGGCACTTGTTCTCACCATCATTACGTGTTTTTTTGCTCTAGACCACACCTGGGAACCTACGAGTTACGGAGAATTTGGGGGTCAAACTTCAGGCTTAGTCACAAGAAGACTTTAATCTGAATGGCGTAGCGGTAGTGCTGCATGCTGGCTGCATTATGTTCTTAGGGACCTGGGTTCGAATCCCGGTAGGAGCAAATTTTATGTTTGTGTGATGAGCATGGACATTTGGTTCCGAGTCATGGATGTTTATATGTACAATTACTAATAATAAGTATGTATTTTATGTAGTACGAGTATATCAACTATTTGGTGTCCACGACACAAGCCTTGCTTAGTGTGGCAATGTCCAGTGATATTTATTTATTTAATGCATTAATCAGCACAGTGTTTTGACTGCGTTACATTGAGTCTTGCCGTATAACGTAATTTTTAACACCAAATAAAAATGCGTTTCCCAGTAATAACATTTGCGTAGCCTATCTCACGTTGGTACTGAATGCTTGGTTGATGGCTTCGTGAAGGGTCTGTTTACACCTCATTCAACATGGAATAGACTAAGATCCATGTTCACCGAAGAGATAACGGTCTGATTATCTAAAAACAGCTGTCACTCTGACATGTTCCTATAAAAAATGTGTTTTAAACAGCCGTTTTTAGATAATCAGACCGTCATCTTTTTGGTGAACATGGACCTAAGAATAAAACTTTCAAGCAGCTTAATCTAACAAAATATGAATGGGATCTATTACATAGGCCTAACCATTCGGAAGCTGCAGTCACAATTTTTATTCAGTAATAAACAAGATCATCGAAATTTGGCTGAAGGTCATTTACAGCTGGATATTATAGGTTATAGATAGGAAGAGGCCGATTTCATTTCCAAGCATTGTCATCATCAGCCAAAATTATTGCTTGCTTGCTAACCGGGGATTACCATGATTTTCACCAGGTTATACGTTCAATAGAGATAGAAATATTCGCCTTCATCTCTAGAACTGTAACTCACTCTTACTTTAAATAAACTTAACTACTTAGTGCATCTTAGTGGAACATGTTTCTCCTAACTTACAAACCTTCATGACAAATCCGTGTACGGAGTTAACTGCTACATCCCGTACATGTATGGTCCTTCGAGCCGGATGTACGCTAAAATTAATCTGGCACGAAGATTTATTTATATTAGTTATGGCTGCCAAAAACTTAAAAGTAACATCTACGTACGTATTATCGATGTTATTGTAAGAATTAATTAGAATCTCTCAATTCCGAAGTTTCGAGATTAGTTTTAGAACTGTCAAAAACAATAATATTGAAATTGGAAACTCACAAATGTCTTTAGGAAGTTCACCACTGAAAATATCCGAGTGGTTTGAAAAGATAAATTTGTTCAATGGCAATATTTTAATTAAATATAGAGATGGGTCTTTCTCATCCTTTCTATAAAAATGCGAAAGTAGAAGTCTTTAAGTTTGTTTGTAACCTTTTCATGCTTAAAAGATTGAACCGATCCTGAAATTCTGCATGTACGTTGTCAGGAGTACAGAAACGGACATACGTTTGAAAAAGTACTAAACAAAATAGAAAACAACAATTCTTATGATAAAAGATGGTGCCACGTGTCTATAATTCCGACCCGATGATTGATGTTCAAATTCTAAATTAACGCAAGCAAAGCTGCGGGCAAATACTAGTTTAATATAAAGTTAGTGATTTTTATATTAGTGAAAAGCTAACACAAAAATGGCAGAGTCAGATCTGAAAACTCGAGTACGAACAACTTTTCCGTTCGGTAGCTTCGAATGCGTAAACTTTTAATTATCCGAGTTGGACTAAATATCCTTATCTAGGTTAAAAGTTACTTCTCTGTTCCGGTAAAAATATCAGAATTTTGTTTCGAACAGAGAACTTTTACAAAAATTAAACAAGTTCGTAGGTGTTCGAGCCGTTCGGGGTATGACAAACACTTGCGCTATGGGGTCTGAGTGTTCATTGCGTATTTCAGGATATCGCCAGGCGATTGGTCAATATTACTCCTCATTTGACCCTGGTAGCATTCCCAAACAACGGTAATGCTGCCAGTCCTTTGGGAAAATATTCTGATGAATTTTCGAAACCCAATGAGCTGTATGTCTCTATTTTGATTTTTCTGTACTTACCTTGTAACTTGTTTTATGAAAATAGCAATAACACACACACTAAAGTTCAAATTGTTATCAACTGTATAAAATTAAAACGACTTCCTCCACCCCCATCCTCCTAATACGTAGATAAAACAAAAGTGCCAAAAGCTACAAATGCTTTTACAAAGTAATCAGATATCATACTCAGTCCTATAGCTGTCAATTCGTTCGCTGAAAGTTAGCGAGGTCGTGAACGTTCGCGCGTCTGACTGTCAATGCGACTGACCGACCTGCAACTAGGTGACTGACCTCTTTGAACTTGCTGTTAGCCTGGTAGCTCTTTAGTAATAGTTCAGTTTTGGGTGTCAGTTTTTACTTGTATAACAAGGGTGTCAAGGACATGATTGGGATCATTAGTATTTTACTGGGGCTAAAATAATTTGCTTACTGTTTTATTTTAACTGACTCCATATTAAATTGGTAATCGAATCGGTGAACGGAAACGTTGTGCGTAAATCGATATCCTAGAACCAAAAATTCGAGAACATAAAACAATCGAAGCCGCACTGAGTCATGTTGAATTACGTTCCACACCACCAAAGAGAGAAGCCCTGTGGTCCAACTGTGGATCTTTAAAGGCTGGTCATTTAGAGATCAATATCACAGTTCGTTTACATTTTTGAAAATAAAAGCTTTCAGTCTCAATAGTTTCAGCTGATTACAGTTTTATCAGGCTTATTATCACAGTACTCAATTACGGTCTAGATTTAGAATAATGGCCGATAAGAATTATCACAATTAGTAATTCCTACCGAGCTTACTGTCGACCACTATCGATTGTTTTTGCCTGTCAATAAACTTTGATTCAACTTTTTTGTTTCTGGGCAATCCTATTAAAAGCGGACTATCATTCTCGGTAGCTTAGGCGGTGATCACACGACACCGTTCGTCCGCGCAGTCGGACGGGGTTTAGGTTGGAAGACGTAACTCCAACATTGTTAAGTGGGCTACCTCAATGAAACGGCAGCGGGGTGAGGGTGTGCGTAAAAATGTTCAGCCGAAGTAAACTCTGCGCTGTCACGACGAACTTCTGAGCCTACAAAATATAAAACCTGTCGTGCTAGCGATACGAAGTATAAGAAGAAACATTATACAAGTCGATGCGACGTGAGATTTGCTTCAACAGTTTTTAAGTTCATCCATCAGGAATTTCTTTGTAGCAGCCATGAAATTTGGATTTGTGCATAGTTTATGGCAATAAGCACGCCCCCTAGGATTTAAAACCATTTATGTTCCTTGATAGGTACACTTTAACAGGTACACCTCAGACTGAACCTTTGGGGATTAAAGGCGTTATGATATGGGGGTGTACTACCGGTACAACACTGCCTTACCGACTTTAATCCATATGCGTGATGTTATGTTGTCATCATTATAAAAATCTTCCAATCATATAAATCTCTAGACAAACATTTTCACACATCCAAATTCAATGATATGATTATCAGCGGAAAATTTAGATATCTTTGCAGTTAAATGACACAATCTCGAAGATAATATGTTAGTCGATACATTTCCGTATTGAAGAAGATGAGGAAAGACATAAATTATGAGACGACGAGGAGGAAGAGGTGTTATCTCGATCAAGGTGGCTGTGGCTTCAGCTTTGTTGTGATTAGTGCGAAATGATTTTAGTCATGATAGTCTGCGCTCAGTTGTAACTGTGGTTGCAGTAGGAGCTATACAATACAATTATTCAGGAGGTAACATTCTTAAATTTGTTTAGAGATTCGGCAGCATTCGTTGAACAACAAAGTCTGCCCGAAGCAATAACATACACATGTCATCATAATATGTGGTCATATTTATTTGGTTATATCAATAAGCTAGTGCCGATCTTTAGGCCTAGGCAAAAGAGCATGCTATCGGAGATAATGATATTGAAAAAGTAAAATATATATAATAAGTTACCGAAATCTTTTCCGCTTGTGGCACACCTAGCAAGTGCATTAGGTGTAGCTTTAAATTACAATGCTTTCAACTCTTTAGACTGAACATCAAATAATAGCATCATTATCATTATTCTTTTGCCCTTATTCAAATGTATTAGGAGTTGGCGCAGCAAGATTTCTTCTTCTATACGTCTCTATTACTCGTCAACTCATCAGACACCTCCTTTCTTGCCATGTATTCCTTTCCACAGTCCATCCATCGTTTATTTGGTTAAAATAGCATACGTTCTGACTTGGTCATCAAGATCGCTGATTTTGTACTCCATCTTTCCTCACACCAAAAAAACAACGTGAGGGATTTCCTCCACTAATCCGGGAAGAAATGTATACGGCTATATCAGTCTATACAAGGCTATACGCAGCTATATCAAGCGCTTATCTTCCCGGCCGTTGCTAAGAGTCAATGGACGGGAATAAGTTATTGGGTAGCTCAGAGAGTTATGCTGAAACAGCGGCCTGGCTGCGGCTTCGTCCTTATTAACGTGATTACTTTGATGTGCTGAGAGGTGGAGACGAATGCTAAAAGACCGGAGAACAGTACTGGAAGCCATTAATCTATCTATAAGTAAGACAAAGATAATATTTGACAGTTTCCAAAGCGTCTGCTAAACCATTGGTAATTGCTTGCAAAGCATTTTGTGATTCTGTAACGAGTTTCGACAAGATCCACATAGACATAGAAATTGGGTAGCTTATTACAATCCGGAACAATTTTAACCAGTTTCCATCAACATCTGATACAATGTCCCTCGGTCCTCTTCTACTTTCTATCGGAAATATGAAAAAACTAGAAGTATTGAAAGAAGTATAAAATTACCTGTTAATGCACGGAATCTATTCGGAAATAACAAATTTTACAATTCATGCAATGATTTCAGTTCAAAATAGGTACCTAGACCATTTGTTAACGTAATCATTGAGGCTGCATTTATTGTAAAATTGATGTTTCTAACGATGGGAGTTCTTGTTGGTGCATCATAATCTACTACAACATTTTCAGTGTCATTTCTACAAGCCTTGCTTTTCGATGTCGTAAACAAAACAACAATACCTCTGAGAACTACACAGACGCCCCCTAGGATTTAAAACCATTTATGTTTCTTGATAGGTACACTTTAACAGGTACACCTCAGACTGAACCTTTGGGGATTAAAGGCGTACCGGTACAACACTGCCTTACCGACTTTAATCCATATGCGTGATGTTATGTTGTCATCATTATTAAAATCTTCCAACCATGTAAATCTCTCGACAAACACTTTCACACATCCAAATTCAACGATATGATTATCAGCGGAAAATTTAGATATCTTTGCAGTAAAATGACACAATCTCGAAGATAATATGTTATTCGATACATTTCCGTATTGAAGAGGATGAGGAAAGACATAAATTATGAGACGACGAGGAGAAAGAGGTGTTATCTCGATCAAGGTGGCTGTGACTTCAGCTTTGTTGTGGTTAGTGCGAAATGATTTTAGTCATGATAGTCTGCGCTCAGTTGTAACTGTGGTTACAGAGGAGCTATACAATACAATTATTCAGGAGGTAACATTCTTAAATTTGTTTAGAGATTCGGCAGCATTCGTTGAACAACAAAGTCTGCCCGAAGCAATAACATACACATGTCATCATAATATGTGGTCATATTTATTTGGTTATATCAATAAGCTAGTGCCGATCTTTAGGCCTAGGCAAAAGAGCATGCTATCGGAGATAATGATATTGAAAAAGTAAAATATATATAATAAGTTACCGAAATCTTAACTTAAATTTAAAAAAATACAGTATAACAAAACGGTTAAAAAGAGTTTTCCGCTTGTGGCACACCTAGCAAGTGCATTAGGTGTAGCTTTAAATTACAATGCTTTCAACTCTTTAGACTGAACATCAAATAATAGCATCATTATCATTATTCTTTTGCCCTTATTCAAATGTATTAGGAGTTGGCGCAGCAAGATTTCTTCTTCTATACGTCTCTATTACTCGTCAACTCATCAGACACCTCCTTTCTTGCCATATATTCCTTTCCACAGTCCATCCATCGTTTATTTGGTTAAAATAGCATACGTTCTGACTTGGTCATCAAGATCGCTGATTTTGTACTCCATCTTTCCTCACACCAAAAAAACAACGTGAGGGATTTCCTCCACTAATCCGGGAAGAAATGTATACGGCTATATCAGTCTATACAAGGCTATACGCAGCTATATCAAGCGCTTATCTTCCCGGCCGTTGCTAAGAGTCAATGGACGGGAATAAGTTATTGGGTAGCTCAGAGAGTTATGCTGAAACAGCGGCCTGGCTGCGGCTTCGTCCATAGTAAAGTGATTACTTTGATGTGCTGAGAGGTGGAGACGAATGCTGAAAGACCGGAGAACAGTACTGGAAGCCATTAATCTATCTATAAGTAAGGCAAAGATAATATTTGACAGTTTCCAAAGCGTCTGCTAAACCATTGGTAATTGCTTGCAAAGCATTTTGTGATTCTGTAACGAGTTTCGACAAGATTCACATAGACATAGAAATTGGATAGCTTATTACAATCCGAAACAATTTTAACGTTTCCATCAACATCTGATACAATGTCCCGCGGTCCTCTGCTACTTTCTATCGGAAAAATGAAAAAACTAGAAGTATTGAACGAAGTATAAAATTACCTGTTAATGCACGGAATCTATTCGGAAATAACGAATTTTACACTTCATGCAATGATTTCAGTTCAAAATAGGTACCTCGACTATTTGTTAACGTAATCATTGAGGCTGCATTTATTGTAAAATTGATGTTTCTAACGATGGGAGTTCTTGTTGGTGCATCATAATCTACTACAACATTTTCAGTGTCATTTCTACAAGCCTTGCTTTTCGATGTCCTAAACAAAACAACAATACCTCTGAGAACTACACAGACTAGGTACAAAGCAGACAGACATAGTAGAAACCAATACTACAAATCTTGTCAGCCCTGATTGGATCTGTATGAATCTGAACGTACCGTACAATCGGATTACATACAGACTTACGAGTCTTGCGAGCAACCATGCGAACTAGAGCAGTAGATAGACGTGGTGGTGCTCGTATAAAATATCTATGTTATCTGCGGAACAAAGTCTAGTTCTTAAAGACCGAAACTATACATGAGCGTGACATGAGAGTAAAGGATTCAATTTGCAAAAAAATAGATGGACGTAGGCATGCGTGTATTTAAATAAGCATTCATTGAATTTAAATATCTTTGGCATCAAATAATGATTTTCGTCATTATTATCATCGGCATCGTCATTCTTGCCTTAACATAAATTTCAAAGTTGGTAGAGCATTGTCTTTCAAAATAGCCATCATAGTAATTTACTTTAAAATATTCTGACATAAATCTAGTAATATTGTTGCTCTCGAAGGCTACAATATCTCAAACTTATCAGTTACCGCTTTATCATTCCGAGAAGATGAGATATATTTTCAGAATCTCGAAGATCACAGTAATGCGATAACATTGAAAACGCGGCACTTTATTGACAAATATCAACGTATCAAGGATTTAGCGTCGGTAAATACTGTATTGAAACATAATGATGATGATACTCGGTAAATGTGATATTTTTAAAGGATAAACATCGGGAAACCGATTAAGCTGTTGGTCCGGGTTCTCATTCGTAAATCTTTGACAATCGGGTAATCAGAAGTCTGAAAATCTGAAAACCAACATTACTGGCATTACTAGGCGGTAGAGTAATTTTATTGAGACCTGCCGGGGCTGCGGAACTGTTTGAAAGAGATACCTTGGCCCCGGAACACAAAGAGCTAAGAAAGAACATGAAGTAAGAACAAGAAGTAGCTGTAGTTGAAAACTTAAAGGCAGATTACGATTGAATAAACACGTGAGAATAAATTTGGGACCTCTAAGAAACAATGGATAAACTGAGAAAAGATCATAATTATGATTAGAAAGGAGGTAACTTCTAAGACGACGACTAATAGAAAAGTATGGAATAAGAAGACAGAAATTGGAAGCAGGAGAATGGTGATGAATAGAACACACGAAATTGAGAAAGAGATACCGCCCTGGAACACAAAGGGCTAAGAAGTAACATGGATGGGTTTCAGTCATTAAAAGTCTGACACTTCCTTCCGTGCGGGAGCGGGAGCGGGACCGATCCCGCTCTGGGCGAAGCGGATTTGATGATTTCCCATCCAAGGAATGGGTTAAAAGACATTTTGTTTGCATAAATTATTTAGAAACCTTCAACAGCTTCAAGAATTTTCCCCAAAAATCCCACGAGAATTAAAAACTATTCTGATTCAGTTACCCTAAGTTCTCCATTTTCACTTCATGCAAAGGTAACTTTTATTCTAAATAACCTCAGAAGCCCTCAGACAAGCAACACTATTCACTTTCACAATAATAAAACTTCTATCTCAAAAAGTTTCCCTTACCGAGACATGATTTATGTTGTGAAGGAAAAAACTCAAAAGTTAGAAAACATCGCGTAATCTTTTCGTCATGCCTTGGATGGCGGAGCAATTGTTTTATTATTTTGGCTCGTGGATTGGCTTTTTACCAGAAGGTAAGTGTTTTAGTATATTGTATACTGAAATCGTAAGAAAACAGCCGAGGGTAGTGAACGTCGGACTCCCTTGCAGGTCTCAAGTTTGAACCCTTAGACACCAACCTCAAATTTTTCGGATTCGTACCTATGCGTATCGTATAATTATCACTTACTTCGGTGAAGGAAACAAACAAAAAGTACTTATAACGGCGAACGGCTGAGCAATAATATTGTTGAAAGGTAAATAAAAATAGCAACACAATGTACAATTTCATTTATAACGTCATTGGTAATGATGACGAACAATATTATAGTCCAATAGGTATTTGATCAAACCGTTTTCCTTAAACATATAATAAATAAAGGTTACGGCCTAATCTGAATAACATATATAACAATATATACGAAAATGGTTTAAATATTTTACAAAATATTCAGAGCAAATAAATCTGATGTAATTAAGCGCACGGTTGATTATGGCCCAAAATTTTCCTCACTAAGCCATCCCAAATGAACTTAGTTCATTACCGTAAACATTCCTTCATATACGCTCAAGTTATTTAATTTCTGTATCCTTACTTTTATTTCTTGTTAAAAATAAATCAGTACTTACGTACAGAGCGTCAGTAATTTCGTTTTCAAAGTAACTTGGTTACGAGGAAGTGACTGAATGGGCTGCAGAAGTATTTTCCTCTTACACCGTTTATCAACTAAGTTCACTCCAAACTCGTCCATTAAATGAACGGAAACTAGCTTATTTATCCTTATTTCTTCTGCTCTTAGTATGTCAACACAATGTTACTGGGATGTTGTGACAATCAAGATTTATATTTCTGCGACGATAAACAAAGACTGGAAACGCTTTTGCTTGAAGTGGGATATAGATCATTTCGCGAATTGTTGTTTTGATTTCCGAAGTAGGTATGTTTCTTAAAACAGTGTCTTTGTATTCGGGTAAGGTAGAAAATGGGTCAAAAATACCATCATAAACTGTCTTTTCTCACCAATGTTGTGGTTGACTACCAGTCTTCCCGGTTGTAGCCTGAAAATCAGATTTCATGTGGTGACTACCATCTAACTCGACAACTTAGTTTTTGGGAGACCCTTTGGTATGACTAGTTGTCATGCTTAAAATAAAAAAAAATAAAAAAATATTTTATTTTATTTTATTTGGAACAACAAACAATTACATAATAAAGCTTACAGACAGAAAACTTAAATCTAACAATTATGCAATCAGCAGCGTTATTCACAGAATACAATTAAAAATATTAAATTAACGCTTCAAAGAGAAGTTAAAAGTAACAAAGATATTGGTCAACATAAAACAGTGATGTTAATAAATGTTTTATAATTTGGATCCTGACACACTGAAGATTTAATCCTTACAACATTTTATATAACCGTGTTCTTGCTTAGATTTTTAAGGGCTTCCCAAAATATATAGAAAATTGTTCAAAAAAAACCCTAATAGTCACATAATATAACAGTTATAGTTTCCTTATGTTAAAGTCCTATCTACTAAACGCCACGCCCTATGGCGTAATAATAACATATAAGCCGTAATATTTACATGCAGTAACCATGTGTTATGATAGTCAATTAACGCGTTCCCTTCTAATCAATTCAGGGTATCCTTGTTGATAGCGGTCGTCCAATGTTGCGGTTTTCCCAAGCCATTGTCTCTAGCCCACTCAGATGTGACACAAGAACCGTACATTGGGTTCTAGTGAATTGAAGCAGGATTTATTGGAATCGTTCTTTGTAACGGGTCAATAAGGTTTAGTAAAGGATAAAGTTGATTTTTTTAATGAATGAAGCTTTAAACATTTTACGTGAATACTTATAGCTGATTTACATTAGTTAAGTAGAGTTAAGTTCAAGTAGTTGTCTTTTTTAAACTTTCACGATCAGAACACATTATAAAACATATGAAAACGGGTATTTATCGCGAATTTACCTTTAATTTAATCCCGACGTTTCGACCGGATTGCACCAGCCGTGGTCGCGGGGAGACTGAAGTATTGGAGGTACCGCGACAGCAAAGTGAAGGCGTTTATTCAACCACCCTCACTTGATCTTCATAAATTTTAATTAGGGCCGGTTCACACTAGGACAGCACACTACACTAACAGTGTCCGTATATTGAGGCGATTTCACTTGACGAGTACACTTAGTGATCACTGGATTCCAAGCTGAAGAGAGTTTGAAGCCGTCTTAAAAATGCCTTCACTTTGCTGTCGCGGTACCTCCAATACTACAGTTACCCGCGACCACGGCTGGTGCAATCCGGTCGAAACGTCGGGATTAAATTAAAGGTAAATTCGCGATAAATACCCGTTTTCATATGTTTTATAATAAGTCCAAGTAGGAAGAGGTATGTCAAAACGTCGTCGGTTCATCAGTGACAGGATTTCATTAAGAACTGTCACTTATAAACGTCAAGTGACTTAACTAATGGAAATGTTGAGTCAAGACATTGATTGAACCAAAACAAACACATCCGTATGAAACATAATTATTAACTTCAAGCTATAAGAGAGTAAGGAAATGAAAATTAGTTCCCTATTGTGGAAATAGGAATCAATCAGATCAGGAATGCAGCAGTTTGCAGTTATTTATTGACGATATATTACATGATTATTGAAAAATCTTCGGAATGATCGGTATTCTTTCTGATTTGTAATATAAAGCAATAAATTCCGAAGTGAAACCCCCAACAAAATTCAAGCCAACTTAGTTTTCACATCAGGACAACGATCGTTACGGTTAGCAGATATTTGTTCTGTTGGTGTACGTGACATTAGTGTAATAGCAGACATCCACGACATCGGGAATCCCATGGGGGATAATATGCGTGAAGCAGTTTATTTGTTTACTCGTCTGGTGCGTTCAGACGAAACGCGTTATGGTGTTTGAGAAATATCTAAGACAATCGGAAGCCCTAAAACGTAAGACAATAGTGAAAATGTAAACGGTTCAGTTGACATGTCTAAAAGTCTGAATGATTTTGTTATAGGTACTGTAATTTAAGCTGAAATAGATACACTAAACTTCGTAGAAATAAATTTAAGAGACAATGATTAATTTCAATTAATAAAAAGAACAGGGTCAAACACAACAAAAGGTTACTAGTATGAATTGTCAAGAAAAACATACAGTGTCTGTAGCTGGTGATACCGCAAGTAGTATGAGTCAACTAAAGGAAATTGGTCATTGTGGTCACTACGTATTTACGCTCAGCGATCTAGCCAACACGTTAACTTGCCTTCGAGCCACTTACAGATTGTACAAACATGTGATGAAAATATAGTCAAATGTCTCAATATCACGAATAGACGAACAGAATTTTTCGAAGATAGAAAATTTTAGCCTGCAACCGTTACCTGAATTACGAATTTTATAGGTAAAAAAATCCTCAAAAACAGTTTTGATACAGACGATTTTCTGCCTTGCTATAGAATTCATGAAACCGTTGAATTGAATAAGATAAGACCTGAAAATGTAATACAGAAAAAATGACATATAAAACATAAAGAAAGAAAGAAAAATAAAAGCAGACTTCTTCAAGCTGTCGTCCCACAGTGTGACAAGGGTCAAACAGAGAAGTTGGTTATTGTGATCCTTGGTAACCGCTGGGCTAACAATTTGTCATAATTCATTCAAGTGGTTGTGGCCTTTAACCATAGTTCCATAAGATTTAAATCTTTATAGAAATAAATCTGACAGTTGATATAACGAGAATCATAACTTTATATGTAGTGTCCTTATCAAAATGTAAATAAGAACAGATAGTAATTACCTATAGTAATCTTGAACGCAAATACATAAATCAATTTTTGATGATCGTTAACATTTGAAAGTAGGGCATCATCCAGATATTAATACCAAAACACAAAAAATAAGTAAACAGATATTTGATAAAACCCAAAGAATTTGACCCAAATTTAGAATTTGTTTTGTTCGCGCAAATTGTATACCCAAATCCCTTTTTTATAAGTACCCGAATTTCCAAACAATAATTCAGAATCGTTTGACACTTTCAGCTGACTAGAAATAATAAATGATGTTACATTGTTTGACCGGCATTGACAAGGCTGAAAACAGGATCCCGCTGAAGCGTAACAAAGAAAATTTTAGGAGAATCACTGACCTTCAATAATTTGACAGAAAAGGACGATTTCTGACAATACGGCCTATACAAATATAGCTCCATTGGGTTTCTTTTTACCGTCAGATATTTTATAATTGTTTTCTTAGTCTCTAAATAGCAAAACACGGGTTTAAGGGCTCAAAATAAACGCCACTCTTCCATATTTGTCAAAGAGATTTGCTATGGCCTTAGTAGTTAGTTACTTGGCTGCTCTTTGTGTAATTAAACGCGAATCTACAGTAAAATCCCTTTGACCTCGTAAATTAAAGATTACACATCAGATTCAAGCCTTAATAAGTGTTGGGAATCATCCAATTTTAGAACTGCTAGTAAATAAACAACAAATCAATATTTCTGTAGACGGTTCAATATTCTTCACATAAAAGTTAATGTCTTGAGTAGCACTCATCCTGATGACATACAATACGAGCCCCTACTGACCCAAGGAACCAAATACCTAAAAGCAACAGTCAATAAGTACTACCAATCATATAATAACATCTACGATCCGTCTACTTACTTCCACTGAAAATACTGTTTAGCCCTCGAACATTTAGATACGATCGCCTCCGAACTTAAGCCCTCGCTTATGACGTCACTGAGCAAGGAACCAAACACTACCCACAAAATAGGTTTACACTAGCAATTTAATTTAGCAATCTTTATTTTCAACACGCGGTTTGGACGTGAGAGATGTTTGGACGGGCGACGTACGTTCGAGGTCGCGTCCCGCGCCAGACTGAAGGCTCCGAGGTGAGCTGGGCCAATAGAGCCCGGCGAACCCGCACCCCGCGCCCCCCGCCCGCCCAGGCACACGCGCTGCTCTACGACCGCGCATAGACTAGATAATGCAGATGAGATAAGTGCTGAAAGACCTTGGTGGTCAGAACTGATACCGTATTGATGTTCAATAGTTTTCTTGGAATTTTGATGACAGATTGTATCAGCTCATTTACCTTTAGATCCGGGCGTGTCCTCTCTAGGCAAGGTGAACCTATGGCCCGTTGAAGGTAGTAGGAATCTGCTGGATTTAGGAGGCACAACATGAGAGGATCAGCCTTAGAGGATGTCTATGTTCACTTGTTACGACTATGTTCATTTGATGCTCTCAAAGGAAAACATGCATTGACACGAAGATAAATGTGACGTCTACAAACTCGCACTGCACCCGTGTGGTGGATTACCAATACCTCCCATAGAGAGGTGGCCTGTGTCCCAGCAACGGGAATTAGAACATTAAAGGCTGGTTATGCATATGCTATGACCAGTAGTTGTCGTCTCTTGGTTAAACAACTATGATGATCAGCCAGCAAGGTCAGTGGAAAAGATGAGCAGCTAAATGATTAAAGTGACAGAAACCATGGAATGTTCATAGGATTATCCATGATTGTATGATTGATGATCTCAAAGTCGTAATCCTCTAATCTTGGGATTAAAGATATGATGATAGAAGTTTATGTAGATACGAACTAATGCGTAGTAGTGTGAAGATCTAATATAATGTTATGTTTATAAGGATGTGTGGCTTCAAGAAACGTGATTGTAGTTTTAATTGTTTGATTAGAGATTTTATGTCATTTTAATGGGTAGATTGAATGTTTTAACATGTCATGTTTCTGAACCTCTTCGCGGAAAATTTTTCTATTGAAATCCTATCTATTTCTGCGTGGTTTATTGTATTTACCTCTGATTTCAGACACCCTAAACTTCTGTAAAAATCTTACAGTCGAGAACTTTAATTGATGATGAGCCACTTGCCACTATTCGTAGTTATACAAATCGGGTTTAGTTGGTAATATTCATACTCGTGAATGTATAAAAGTACAAAATTGAAAAGTAGTGAAAGTGGCTTACCAAATTAAAGTCCTCGACTCTACATTCGATATTTCAAACGTTGTTTTAAGGACATGTATTTAATTAAAAGTCTCTTACATCATTTGCCACTGTCAAATGTTCATAATGATAGTCTGTAACGAACAGTGACTGAACAAAGATCACAATTTCATCTTTAGCTCATTCCTGATAAACTAATCTTGAAGAAGAAAGTACCTAGTATTAACCTGGCTTTTTGTACCATTTCCAAAACCATTATAAACTAAGAACAAATCAAATTATCACAAATAAGACTAACAAGTTCTTTCATCATTATCATCATCTCAGCCGAAAGACGTCCACTGCTGGACATAGGCCTCCCCCAAGTGTCGCCACATTGACCGGTTTCATGCGACTTGCATCCAGCGGATTCCCGCATCCTTCACCAGGTCATCGGTCCACCTAGTGAGAGGTCTTCCAAAGCCCACGTCTTCCAGCTCGCGGTCGCCACTCCAGAACTTTTCAAAACCAGGTCATGTTGAATGCCTATGTCACACCCACTCTTTTCAAGATCGGAGACTCTACATTCGAAGTTGTAGACGATTATGTGTACCTGGCACAAACGGTCCAGTTAGGTAAGTCTAACTTCGAGAAAGAGGTCTATCGTGGAATCCAACACAATCTTTGTTATTACATAATCCTTTATAGACTTTTACCCTTACTGAAGCGCGTCCCCCTCTGCGTTCCCTTAATCTTTGACGTCTTTAAACTCCCACTGTTTTTGATCAGACTCGAAAGAATGTTACATTCATGAAACAATTAGCTTCATGTGATAGTTTTCAAGAAAACTCCTTCTATCACATTCCAAGATAGCGTTGAGGTATAATTCAATATGTGATGGGCACGATATAACTCCATGTTGGTGTACGTTTGTGGGTGTTTCATGTCTAAGTGTATGTGTGGAATAAAAATAGTATCAACTTATTACTTGACCCTATAGAGGGCAAAAGCTTCAGCTGATATAGAGGAAAATTAGTCTAAAGTAATAATCACGAATGTTAATAGTTGATGCAGTCGATGATTTGAAATCACCCGACTTAGATTTGCCTAATAGAACTGCCTCGTTGGATCAGTAGACGTAAGTGCTACGAGTACTTGTGAACCGACCCTGGTTTTGATCCCCAGACTGGGCAAACTGTGGTTGGGTTTATCAGGTTTTTTGTCAACCGTAATCTGTAGTCTGAATTTCTGCTTGGTTGAAGGCAATAGACTGCTACTACAAACATCACCATTCTTCTACCCATATTATGCCGATTTATTTATAGTCAGTTCAGCATGTCTTTTTCTTCCTTACTTCTCTATTACTCCTCATATCATCAGACACCTCCTTTCTACCCATAATATCATCTTTCACACAGTCCATCCATCGTTTCTTTGGTCTTTCTCTACTCTTATCATCCATCCCTCCTACTACATACATGAGACTAAATCATAACTGGTAAAATACGGGTGTACTGAAGGCACTCCTCTGCCAATGCTTTCGCGGATTTGGCGTGATATTATGTTAAACTATGTCTAGACGGGTACGTATCATAATCCCGAAAGTTCAAAATACCTATGATTGAAATACCGACGTCCAAAACATCGAAATTACAAATACCGAAAGTTTTATATACCGATAGTCGTTATATCGAAACACAAAATACCGCTGTTCAAATGCCCGAAAGGACGAAATCCCTAATCGACGAAATACCGAATGGACGAAAACCCGAATGGACGAAATATCGATGGATGAAATCCCGAATCGACGAAATCCCGAATGAACGAAATACCGATGGATGAAATCCCGAATGGACGAAATCCCGAATGGACGAAAACTTTTATTTAATAGCCGTATTATATGCCCCTAAAAAGCGTAGTCGACGGAGCCCCGCTTCGCGGGGCCCCTATTTCCGAGTGCAGGGTTTAAAGGGAACCTAACTAACCTAACGGGGAGGTGCCCCAAGTCCCGATTATGGGGGCAGAGATACTTGTTCAGTTGACAATAATACGAGAGTTTACAATATCGCTAGAGAGTAACATCATTGACAATTTTACGGTGACATATATAAGCACAAATTTTGTGACAGAAATGAATCGCTGCAGAACCGACTCCACGTGGTCTTTTCTGCCCTACCCCTAGAGTGTAATTTAAGCCCGCGTAGGCGCGGAGGGGCGAGGCGGCCCGCGAGCTGAGGAGCAGGTGGCCCCGCAGCGCCGGAGCCGTGACAGAAACCATGCCTGCTGCATGCTTGCTGTATGCTTGCTGCATGCCTGCTGCGTGCTTGCTGCATGATTGCTGCATGTTTGCTGCATGCTTGCTGCATGCTTGCTGCATGCTTGCTGCATGCTTGCTGCATGCTTGCTGCATGCTTGCTGTATGCTTGCTGCATGCCTGCTGCATGCGTTGTAGTAATATTATTACGTACTAACCGACTGAACGTCCTCAATGGTTGACATTTTATTGTCAATAATCTGGTCGTCATAGTTACCTTTTAATCGTTCTGGCCTTCTACTTTACACACTCTTTTCGTCTAATTTTCAAACATTTTGCAAATTCCACTTTTGATTTCGAAATCGGCTATATAAGACAGGGCCGCTCTAGACATTCATTCATTTCATCGCTAGCTTTCGAGCGAAGAAAATTATATAGGCCTTGTCCCGGGGCCGACTGCTCCGGGACTCAAGAAAAGACCTCAAACCTCTTGACTTCTCCACCAGTCACCTCAACTAAAACCTGCCTCTGCACTGGGCTTCAGAGGAGGACTGCTGCATCTGCTGTCAACCTTCATCCGGGGCTGGAGTCCTGTGCTGCGAAGCCTGCCTACTGCTGTCAACCTTCATCCGGGGCTGGAGTCCTGTGCTGCGAAGCCTGCCTACTGCTGTCAACCTTCATCCGGGGCTGGAGTCCTGTGCTGCGAAGCCAGCCTACTGCTGTCAACCTTCATCCGGGGCTGAAGTCCTGTGCTGTGAAGCCAGCCTACTGCTGTCAACCTTCATCCGGGGCTGGAGTCAGCGGTTGGACCGTTTTTGGCTGACTCGCCCCGGACTGCCGTCGACCCTCTCCTGCGACCCTCTCCTGCTCGTCTTCATCCCGTGATCATCCCTTCACTCCATCCTCATCTTCACTATCATCTTCATTTTGTTACTTTCAGATTTTATTACTAAAATAAATTGTATTACGTTTATCCTTTTTTTTTTTATTTATTCTATTTTTTTTTCATATCTGTCGCTTCACGACAGTTTGGCGCCCAATTGTCTTCAGGTTCTACACTTCTACATAACACTACACATTTCCATCATCACAAAATTCTAAAGAAAACACTTTGTCTAGTGTCCATAAATCAGAGGGAAAATAAGTACCCATTTTAAAAACATTATTTCTGGTGGTCATACACGTAATACTTTTAAGATTGTGGTATCTTACCTTTACATAGTGTGACTCATTATATAAACTAAAGAGGTCATTACTCTTCACTAAACCTTAAAACCTTTATACAGACTTGGTTTATAAAAATTGTTTCTGTTTCACCTTAACTACAATTTTCCTCTGATTTAATATAAACCTTTTTGGCAGTCTCTCTTGGCAACTTCACTTTAGATCATTAGTTCATTGTCATACTACAGACATCATTAAACATTTTCATATAGCTATCATTGTAACTATTTTTTCTTTTAGAAGGAAAATAATTTTTCTTTAATCTTTTACTAACTTAATACTTCTAATTTTTTTTTTTCTTCTAGAAGGAAACAAGGTATTTTCTTTGAAACTTATCTTTATTTTACCAATATGTATAGAACAATTAAGTTTGAATTTCTTAATAAACCTGAACTCGAATACGAAATTAAGATCAGACTTGAGGAACCAGTAGACACTGTCGTACGGTTAAGAAAGCAAATTCTTCGACTTTCTTCAATTACCTCCTCGGAGGAAATTTTAATCTCACCAATTCCAATTGAGGAAGAGCTCCCTCAAATTAATACCACTATTAATTACTTAGACTTAAAAGTAGATAAACTTCTACACGGTGATTCCAAATACACTCGTCTTATAGAAACTTATCTTAATCATTTATTTTTTAGACTCGAGCGTATAGACGTTGACGTACTGAACTCTGAACAGAAAATTGAGTTTGACGCTTTACGGTCCAAATTTGATAGCCTCAACAACAAATTTGAACCATTCACTTTTCTTCCAGCGGAAAATACTTCCCCTCCTCTCTACGATTTACCTACCTCTCATGACAACTCGGAAACTCCTCCTTCAAATATCCCTCCGTCACAGACCATTCTTGAGGCCCTCCTTCAACAAATTAACTCTACAGTTCCTCCTCAACAAGTGAAGCCTCATATTTTTAAAGATTTAAAAAGATACACTTATAATGGAAAGTCATGTCCTAGGTCGTTCCTTCAAAAACTAGAAGAATATTGCATTTCACGTAGCTTTGACAAAAAACTTTTGATTAATCAAGCGTACGAAATTTTTACAGACAATGCTTTACACTGGTTTAGATTTCAGATTAATTGTAATCCAAATCTGACCTGGCATGAAACTTCTGAGCTTCTTATAAAAGATTTTGGTGTTTTCGATTACGATTACAAATTACTAGAAGACATCAGAAAGCGAACTCAAGGTCTGGACGAAACTATATCGGTCTACATTTCAATTATGTCCGGAATGTTTTCACGCTTGACTAAAAAATTGTCTGAGTCAGAACAATTAGAGATTTTACTGAGAAATATCAGACCGTGCTATTCAGTTTTTGTGGCATTAAGAGATTGTACTACTATTGACTCTCTCTTAGCTGTTTGCCAGATTTACGAAAAATTCTTGGACAAAGATAAAAACTTTAAAGAACCATCTTTGCAACAAAATACTTTAACAGCTGAATTTAGCTACAAACCTCGTATACCAGTTACTAATTCTCCCTCTGTAAATTTTCAGAAACCTCCTCCTCAGTACCTCCAAAAACCAAAACAAATTAACACTCTGACTCGATCTGATCCTCCTCAACAGAGTAGCTTTTGCGTTCGTTGTCGTGTGCATGGACACACCTTAAACACTTGTAAGAAACCTCACTTCATTATTTGCTTCAAATGTGGTTTGAAGGACTTTAAAACTGCTGATTGCCCTAAATGCAATCCTAAGCCTGGTACTAGCTCAAAAAAACTAACAACTGACTTGAAAAGTGAAAATTTCGACGTTAATGATTGGAATAATTGGATCAAAACTCTTAAAAATTTCTTTTCTTACTACAAAATTTCTTCAACCCTTTACTCTAATGACAATGATTCCAAACGCCCTTTCATTAACGTGCGAATTATTAACTTAAACATTTCTGCCTTACTTGATTCAGGTAGTTCTGTTACCATACTTGGCAACAATTCTCACCTGGAAATTCTTAAATTAGGTTTCAAGCTTTTCAAGTCAGACTTAATTACTGTCTCAACTGCTAGTAACCAAAAAATTAAATCTTTAGGATATTTTGAATTACCTATTTTCTTTAATGACCAGACTCATTTAATTAAAGCTTATGTTTTTCCAGAATTATTCCCCTCTCTTATTCTTGGTATTGATTTCTGGAAAAAATTTAATCTTCTTCCTACTATTTTATCTTCTGTTTGTCAGTCGAACCTTAAATGTTCATCTATTCAAGATGCGGAGAAAAAGATACTACCTTATGAACATCTTAGTACAAATCAAAAGGATATTGCAGATAACATTATCCAACGCTTCAAGAGTATCTCATTTGAAGAAAAAGGCATTTTGGGACGTACTCATTTAATTACACACAAGATCGACACAGGTGATTCTCTCCCCATCAAGCAAAGATGTTATCGATTGTCCCCTGAAAAACAAAAAGCTTTAATCAACGAAGTGGATAAAATGTTGAAATGGAATGTCATTGAACAATGCGAAAGTCCATGGCTATCTCCGGTGCTTATAACTCCGAAGAAGAATGGAGAATGGCGTTTCTGCGTCGACAGCAGGAAACTTAACTCAATCACTCGTCGTGATGCCTACAGCCTCCCACTTATAAGTGAGATTCTTGACAATCTTAAAAACGCCAAATATCTCTCAAGTATCGACATTGCGAAGGCCTTCTGGGAAATTTCTCTCAACCCTGCGGACAAAGACAAGACTGCCTTTTATGTACCCGGAAGAGGCATGTACAGATTTAAAGTAATGCCCTTCGGCTTAACTAACTCTCCTGCTACTCAACAGAGACTAATGGATATGCTGTTTACTCCAGATTTTGACAACAAAGTATTCTGTTATCTCGACGATATCGTAATTATAAGCGATACCTTCGAAGAACATATTTCTCTTCTCTTAAAAGTTCATGAAAAACTCTCTTTTGCCAATTTAACTATAAATTTTGAAAAAAGTCAATTCTTCAGGAAAGAACTCAAGTACCTCGGTTTTGTTGTAGGTGAATATGGCCTGAGAGCTGATCCTGACAAAATTCGAGCCATTTTGGAATATCCTACACCATCCTCTAGAAAAGAAGTACGTAGATTCATCGGTACTTGCAGCTGGTTCCGAAGATTCATTGCAAACTTCAGCACAATTGCTTCTCCACTTAACAGGCTAACTTGCTCTGGGAAGAATGCCCCTAAATTCGTTTGGAATCCTGAAGCAGAATCGGCATTCGTGAAACTTAAAGAAGCTTTGGTTACTACTCCTGTTCTCGCTTGCCCAGACTTCAACCTCCCATTCTCTGTACATTGCGATGCATCAAATTTTGGCATAGGAGCAATGCTTACACAACATCAAAACGACAAGGAAGTTGTTATTGCTTACATGAGTAAAGCTCTTAATAAAAACCAGCAGAACTATTCTACAACAGAAAGAGAAACTCTAGCCGTAATAACTGCTCTAGAACACTGGCGTTGTTACCTAGATAATGGTAAACAATTTACAATTTACACAGATCACGCTGCTCTTAAATGGTTCCAGAACTTATCCAATCCTTCAGGAAGACTGGCTCGTTGGACGCTACGCCTATCTTGCTTCAACTTCATTCTAAAACATAAAAAGGGTAAAGATAATGTTGTCCCTGACCTACTATCCAGATCAAAAACTCATGACTCTGAAGATTCTCAACGTCAAGGTGTAAATCCTATTTTAACGGACGAATCAGTTCCTAATCGTGACTTGGAACACTACAACAAGATTTTACTTGGCTGTCAGAACAATCCTGATTCTTATCCAAACTATACGGTTAAAGAAAACAAGCTCTATCGTTGCATTCACTCTCCTCATGCTCTGAACGATGACTTCACTTGGAAAGAAGTTCCACTTCCACATGAAAGACAGGCTATTATCGAAAGGAATCACAGTCCTTCTCAAGAACCTCATCTCGGAATTTTCAAAACCTACAAGAAGCTTTCGTTACGATATTACTGGTCTGGCATGTTTAAAGATATCGCTAAATTTATCTCTACTTGCGACATTTGTCTTGCTTATAAACATCCAAATCATTCTCCTTATGGCCCTATGGGTAAACCAAAAATTTGCTCGAGACCTTTTCAATCTATATCGCTTGATCTTATGGGTCCTTTTCCCATGACCAGAAGACGTAATCAACATATTTTAGTTATTAATTGTACCTTTACTAAATATACTTTTATCTTTCCCTTAAAACGTGCTACTGCGTCTAACATAATTAATATTTTAGAGAATTCCGTATTTCTCATCCATGGTGTTCCACAAACCATTATCATGGATAACGGTCCCCAATTTCAATCCCGTGAATTTACTACATTTCTTAATAAATATAAAGTCCCTTTTATATTCTACTCTCCATTTTACTGTCCCCAAGTCAATCCTACAGAAAGGTATAATAGGACCATCATCACGGCTCTAGCTACTTTGGTAGGTGATGATCATCGAACCTGGGATATTTATCTCCCAAAAATTCAACACGCGATAAACAGTTGTGTTAATGCTATAACTGGTTTTTCTCCAAACTTTTTAGTATTTGGTCGGGAAACAGTTCCTTGTGGTTCATTCTACACTCCAACTCAAAATCTTGAGGAAGTTGTTTTTCTACCTCGCGATGTCTACGCTACAAATATTGGTTTCCTCTCGTCAATTTTTGATAAGGTTCAAACTAATTTATACATAGCACACGCTAAGAATAGCGCTCGCTATGACCTACGTCGGTCATTTAAAGAATTTAATGTCGGTGATACAGTTTGGCGTAAGAATTACGTACAAAGCAACGCGGGTTCGTACTTCAGCGCAAAACTGGCCCCTAAATTTCTAAGATGCAAAGTCTTTAAGAAACTCTCGCCCTTAGTATACATATTAGAAGATACTAATGGAACGAAAAATAAATGGCACATCAAAGACATTAAAATCTAAACCTCGTCTTCATCGAATCATCTTATTTAGATAGTTAATCTCTCATTAGCTCATTTATCAATCGCTTAAAATTAATCTTTATTTTTGTTTTGGATACGAGTTTTTAAACTCACTATTCAACGTCCTATGCGGCGTTACCTTTAACTTGTCTTTATTTTGTGATTTAGAGCTTACTGCTCTTATTCTTCACTTCTACAAATGAGGTCAGAAGATCACTAGTTCAGATACCTTTACTTTAGAGCCCTACCGCTCGAATCTATCTTAGACTAAACTAAATAGTCATCTTAATAATTATATAATTATTCCTTTATAGGGTTTTCTTCGAGCGGCTGACTACTCGTAAAATAAGCCTTAGGTCAATATATTTTTCACCCAGGGAGCGGTTGATTACTCCCTAAATAAGCCTTAGGTCAATATATTTTCCACCCATGGAGCGGTTGATTACTCCCTAAATAAGCCTTAGGTCATATTTAGGAACATACTTCTAGAGTGGTAGTCATTGACTGTGAACTCCACCCTTACCATTATGTAGATGATAGTATACCTGAGGAAGAATGAATGTCTGTTAGATGATTTCTGTTTGGACGAAGTAATGTTTCAAGGATTTCTCTCGAACTTTAAACATAAAATTTTCTCTGAGTCGAAAATTTTCTGGGGTTGTCGGGGAAATGTAGTAATATTATTACGTACTAACCGACTGAACGTCCTCAATGGTTGACATTTTATTGTCAATAATCTGGTCGTCATAGTTACCTTTTAATCGTTCTGGCCTTCTACTTTACACACTCTTTTCGTCTAATTTTCAAACATTTTGCAAATTCCACTTTTGATTTCGAAATCGGCTATATAAGACAGGGCCGCTCTAGACATTCATTCATTTCATCGCTAGCTTTCGAGCGAAGAAAATTATATAGGCCTTGTCCCGGGGCCGACTGCTCCGGGACTCAAGAAAAGACCTCAAACCTCTTGACTTCTCCACCAGTCACCTCAACTAAAACCTGCCTCTGCACTGGGCTTCAGAGGAGGACTGCTGCATCTGCTGTCAACCTTCATCCGGGGCTGGAGTCCTGTGCTGCGAAGCCTGCCTACTGCTGTCAACCTTCATCCGGGGCTGGAGTCCTGTGCTGCGAAGCCTGCCTACTGCTGTCAACCTTCATCCGGGGCTGGAGTCCTGTGCTGCGAAGCCAGCCTACTGCTGTCAACCTTCATCCGGGGCTGAAGTCCTGTGCTGTGAAGCCAGCCTACTGCTGTCAACCTTCATCCGGGGCTGGAGTCAGCGGTTGGACCGTTTTTGGCTGACTCGCCCCGGACTGCCGTCGACCCTCTCCTGCGACCCTCTCCTGCTCGTCTTCATCCCGTGATCATCCCTTCACTCCATCCTCATCTTCACTATCATCTTCATTTTGTTACTTTCAGATTTTATTACTAAAATAAATTGTATTACGTTTATCCTTTTTTTTTTTATTTATTCTATTTTTTTTTCATATCTGTCGCTTCACGACAGCGTGCTGCTTGCTAGGCAACTTTTAAGTGTTTTTACGTTAGGTTTACAAAAAATCGTTTTTCTCGGAAACGGTGACAATTTCGGGATTTTGAACTTCGGGATTTTAAATTTCGGGCAAATGATCTTTCGGGATTTCGAACTTCGGGATTTTAAACTATCGGGCAAATGAACTTTCGGGTATTTGAACTACGGGATTTTAAACTTCGGGATTTTAAACTTAGGGTTTATAAACTTCGGGATTTAAACTTTCGGGCATATGTACTTTCGGTATTTTAAACTTTCGATCAAACAACCATTCGGCGTTTCAATTTTCGGGATTTCGTCCATCGGTATTTTAAAATTCGGTATTTTAAAATTCGGGATTATGATACGTACCCGTCTAGACATACTGAGTAGTATTGCAGAATACTCCAATTTATCTTTAAAATCTTACATAGGTACCAGGCTTTCCAGCCATTCCTCCGATCAGAGATATAAATTCGTTTAGTTCACGACTAGAGAATAAATTATCTGATTGGTACTGTTGCCAAGAAGTGTCGGTATTACTGAGCTTGGTTCACTGGGCTTGGTTCACTGGGCTTGATTTAGTAAGTCTGAGAAACTGGCCACTAAAATTGTCGCTCTAAATAACATAACTTCAACGCTGCAAACCCAGAAGGGCTAGGCTGAAGTGTACTTATTGTCCACTCACATTCTAACCACGTTCAGGTTACTGATATTTTATTTTATTTTTATTTTATTTCTATAATTCGATATCTAAATAGATCTAGCTTTTGCTATTATCATCAGCCTTTTCCTAGCTATGTTGTGGTGGGCTTTCAGTCTAACCAGATTCAGCTGAATGGTAGTATCTTATTTAGAGCTACTATCTATCTGACCACCCCTGCCGAGTTACTACTGGGTAATAAGATAGGTACCCATTGGCAAAACTGGTCAGACGATTTACAGCCAGGCTTTTGGGTTACGGGCTGCCTGTTACGAGTGGCAAAGATCTACAAACGACAGCCGGGACCAACGGCTTAACGTGCTTCCTGAGGAACTAAGGTAATTCGGTACGTAAAATGGATAGTCATCCATCCACGAACTGTGAGGCTGTTAATAGTTAGTTAGACGCTCTATTGTTGCTAGTAATTTGGGAACAAATGAATATTCCAATAACACTTTCCCGGTATGGAAATCCCAACCGGCTTCTTTTACTTGTGTCCACTACACCACCGAGGTAGATACTCGTTAACTTTCGCGAAAATTAACAAAAGGTTGGTGACCATAAATGACTGGCTGGCCACTTTGCAAGGCGCGGTGATAGATCGAGTAAAACTGTGGCCCAGTAGCGTCTATTACACCAGCAGTTGAATAGAAATGATTCCTAACTAAAAAATATGATTTTGTTTAGGCCGTCAGTTAGATATTCGAAAAATATTAGATACGTGTATTTTGTTTCATTAAATTAATGAAAACTGACGAATCATGAGTGGTGGCTTATGACGTCACTTACCGGTAAAAAAATTACTGAAATGTGACGTCACACGAATTTTCAACACAATGTGTCGTCTTCGCTGTTTGTTCATGAAAAAAGAAAATAATTGTGTCCTTTTTTTTTTTTTTGGAAATCTATTTGACGATCACTTTTGTCATCTACCCTATTATACTATTCCACTAATGACACCTGTAAAAATAGTGATAGGTGCCGTATGTGGAATACCTCAGGTGCCATTATCTCAGGTGCCGTTAAAGCGGGTGCCCAATGTGGCATACGTCTATTCAAGCTGTGGTTGATGATGATGATGACTTTAATGTCATGAGACATTATTATTATTATCAATAACCAATTTCGCCTTTTATCAAATGGAAAATTTCAGCATTAACCATTCAAAGATTTTCCTGAACACTCTCTAATGTCATCGTCAAAACAATCTCCCAACACGTCGATCTCAACGGAATGGTTGCGTGACAAAATAATTTTTCCCTACAAATCTCATTTCTGTTGCCCCCAGGGGAGAAATAAGTGATACATAGTTGATATGAGGGAAAGTTTTTCGAAGTCATTATAATCTGCGTGCCTTGGGGAGGAGATGAGTTAACACTTCTATGATGTGGGTGGAAGTTTTTAAATTATGAGGCTGGTTAAGAGGGCGCATTCAGAAAGTTGGCAACCTCGCAAATACTTGTCAAATATTTACCTGTTTTAATTAATTTTGAAATATTATTGAATGGAAATAAGAAATGTGGCTAACTAACGAAATAAATTATTGATTATGAAATGTTATAATTATATAACATATAAAAACCGGTATTTATCGCGAATTTACCTATAACTTAAGCTCGACGTTTCGACCGGATTGCACCAGCCGTGGTTGGGTCGGGGGGAGACTGAAGACTGATGAGATGTGTTCTGATCGTGAAAGTTTAAAAAAGACAGTTGCAATCATTAGTATCGTAACACCGAAAAATCAGTGTTAGATGTAAAAAAAAAACTATTTGAAAACTTTCAAAATGTCTCTTTTCTATAACTAAAACGGTTACAACATCAAATTCAGTGATTTAATTGCAATTCAATATTAATTCTAGTTCTCTAGTTAGCCACATTTCTTAATTCCAACAGGTAAATATTTGACAGGTATTTGCGAGGTTGCCAACTTTCTGGATACGCGCTCTTAAGAGTTCGAGGAAAACCGAATCGCTTGATGAGGACCAGAACAGTATCATGCTAATATATTGCTTGTAGAATTATTTGCCAAAAAATCAGAATGATCGCATGCATATTAGTATGTTTTTTATTGTTTGAAAGATATTTTTAGAGGTAAGTTCGTGATTTCTTTTTATCGAGCCAAATTAATTGTATTATGTTTTCAAAACAGTATCATGCTAGCATATATCCTGAAGAATATCATATGTTTTTCTGGTCTTGTTTATAGCAGTGAATCATATACTTTTAGTAATTATAAAACTCGCGTTTAGATCATGTAATCGCCTTAATCCAGGTTCTAAACCAGCCTTTCCCAAAGTGGGCGATAACGCCCCCTTGTGGGCGCTGCAGGCTATAACCAGGCCTTACTGCCCCCCGTAAGAAACCCAGAAAAAAAATGGGGGCGTTGTGTAGAGGCTTAGGGGCGATTTGTTATTTCATCTGGGAGGACTCTTAGACACCGACTGAGCTCTTGACTCTCGACTACAACTTGTGATAATCAACTAATATTAATTAAATTTAGAGATTTCTCAAACTAACTCGGTTCGATATTTCTCTCCGTGTAGTTCATATATCTGTTCTTTTATTTAATAAATTAAAGTAAATTGCATAAGGAACAAAATTACGAATATTATTTAAAAAAAAAAACTAAAATAGCTAGCTAAGCTAACATAACAGTTGTTAGTTTTTAGCAGCTTGTTAGCTATTAGTTATTATTATTTTTTTTTTAATTTAAATGATTAATAATTTATTTATTTTTGAAATTTTTAAGGAATTTTAATTTTAATAGTAGGTGAAAAAAAGGAGGCGCTTAAAAATAATTTATTCTCACAGTGGGCAGTAGACAAAATTAAATAAGTTTGGAAACCTCTGTTCTAAACGATGCGATGTGTGTGAAAAATTTCATTCAAATCCGTTCAGTAGTTTTTGCGTGAATGAGTAACAAACATCCATACTCACAAACATTCGCATTTATAATATTAGTAGGAAGTTGGATGAAGCAGCTGCCCAAGCACTGACATGCTCTGCGTGATTTCGAGATGGCTTAAATAAAGCGACTGCTGAGTATGAAGTCCTGGAATCGATTCCCAAAGTTTTTATTGCATCAATTTCTTAGTCGCAGTCACGAAGTCTGGATTCGACCCCGTTTTAAGGCAAAAGCGTCACCCCCTTTTATGTGCGACTTTAAAATTACTGGCGCAATATGGGTCCACAACAAATTATAACTTTTTCTATAGGCGTGACCCTTATTATAGGCGTGACGTATGTTAAATTCATCATCATTCATCATTCTTTCATCATTTGAGCCGCAAGACGTTCACTGCTGGACATAGGCCTCCCCCAAAAGGGGGGTTATGCCATAATCGCCACGCTTGGCAGGCGGGTAGGCGATCACAGTACGGTTGTTACAAAAGCACACTCTCTGGTAAGTCCCTCAGTCCTTACATTAAGTAAGAAAGTAAAAATACCATCTTAAAAATAAACAGGCAAAAAGACTCCCAAATTCCCGCACAAATATGTAAACTAAGAACGAAACTGTGCGGTCTAATGTTAGTTCCGTGGTTATCGAACCCCACGGTCGCAAACAAAAGGCGGCCACTTCACCGCAACTCTTTGACCGCGAAATTATACCTTTACTACCTTTACTCTAAAAGGTATAGTTTCGGAGCGAGAGGAAATTGAAATGTCAATCCGACCCAAGCTTAAGAATTTCATACGAAAATCTTGCCGTTTCCAGGATACCTTTGTTCTGGTGAATTTATAATCAAGAGCTAGGAGAATTACTTTACTTGACAAATTTTCAGAACAATGAGTTTAATTTCTTCTCAGAATTGTCGGTTAGGAGGCATCGACCCCATTTTTTTTTAAAACACAATAACGTGTATTTTTTTTGGAAAATAAAAATTACTAATTAGAGGTTTAAAAGACGACATTCTATCAATGAAAACGAAAAGAGCAACAAGCAAGGGGTCGACACAAGCAACCTACCATCTTAATATCAGTTCATCGGGACTCGTTGTAGAATTGCTATTATGCTTTGAATGCGATTTCCACAAACAGCCATGTTCAATAACTTTCCAAAATTAATTAGGTCAACTGATCCTGCGGGATCCACCTGTGTGAATTGAGTTTACTAAAAGACCCAGCCTAGCCGGTTTCTGTAGGTTGCTATGTCTGTCTGTTTGACATTTTGTTTACTGGACGATTGGAAACAAAACGTCAAAGAAAAGCTTACTTTGATTTTTCTATAAATCAAGTGACAAGTGTGACACGTATAGGATATTCTTTGTAGAAACATCGATAGCTACGGAAGGAGGCATTATTATTTATCAATTATTTAATTGTTCTAAGTAAGTAAGTTATGGAAAACGGACATTAGAGGCATACTTGAAATAAAAGCAATCAGTTGGTAGTTAACTAGAATCACCACCACTAGCTTTAAAATTTTACTAATAGGCGGCGCACATAATTATAAATACAAATGACAATATTTCACGCAATGTCAAAAAAAAATGAGAAGGTGCGTCCATTTTCAAAGATTTTTCTCTGACTTTTCTAGGATCTATATTGCCTGGCCGTTGCGGCCGCGTCGTCACTGAGCTATGACTTCAATGCACTAAGTGCCACAGAAGCAACGCAACGTAAGAGCGGTGTCGCAACACTCGCAACACAAGCACGGCGTATTGCGTTGCAACTTTTAAAAACTCAATAACACTTGGCCCGACGGGGCCTAGGCCACTATTAGTCCAGTTGGCAGGTAGATTTTACCTGGATACAATTCCGAAGTTAACGAAATTTTGGGATATTGTTGCGGGGTAGTGTGGCGTATGGGATCAACCAATTTTGACCTCGAGGAGCCTGTGCTAATTTGGTGGGGAGCAAAAAACTTGTTTTTAACTTAAATAGAAGATCTTTAGGCTTAAATTTCGTTAACTTCGGAATGGGGTCCAGCTAAGGCCCCTAATTTTACCTGCCGACTGGACTATATAGGTACCGAATAGGTCCGAACCAATACCCACAATTATTGACTGTCCGTCGTAAAGCGCTTGATACATACAATCCAAAGCCTTTCTTTAAACTTTATACCCCATCCGCTGCAGCGCTTTATTGCCATAGCCGAGAGAATTTATATTGATGCAGGTTCAGGGCACAATGCTTTACGACTGCTTTTATTTAGCTTTTTAGATTGGTCTAGGACTCTAGGTTATCTATAATAATGCTTTTAAACTTTAGTCTAGGATATTGAGAGCCGGGAACGACGGTTTTGGAGACTGTTTTTCGAATTTCTCGCCTGTGATCCCGAAGAATTAGGCAGGTCTACCTAATAGTTCACCACCGAGACAGCTTTTTTAAAAAGATTACCTTTCTCTAGGAAATTCTCCTGTATCGTGGAATCGGTTACAATCATCTAAATGTAACTAACTTAGGTCCATGTTCACCGAAAAAATAAAAGTCTGATTATCTAAAAACAGCTGTCACAGTGACATTTCCTATACAAAAACCGGCCAAGTGCGAGTCAGACTCGCGCACCGAGGGTTCCGTACAAACCTGTAGGTATATAAGTAAAAGTTATGGTAATTTAAGATTTTCGGAATTTTTCCTATATGTGTACTTTATAACGTTGCTTCATGCCAAATTTCAAGATTCCAGGTCGTCTGGAAGTATCCTTTAGGTTTTGATTCCCTTGCGAGTAGTTGCGAGTTTCAAAATATGCGGCTTTAATTGCTGTATCTTTTGATTGCGTTGACGTAGAAGTTTGATTTTGTTACAGCTTAAAGATATTATAGACTTGAGTATTTGTTAAGAATTTCAATATAATACCACTACGCGTTCATGAGTAAAGGGGTAATAAGTTTAAAATTATTAAAAATATTTTTATTATATGATGTAACTAAAAATTTATGCTTTTCGCAATTTATCCTTTATCTGTGTTATAAGACGTTGCTTCGTACCAAATTTCAAGATTCTGAGTTCACGGGAAGTACCCTGTAGGTTTTGATTCCCTTGCGAGTGTCGAAAATTTGCGGCATAAACGGGAGTATCTTTTGATCGCGTTGACTTAGAAAATTGATTTTTTCACAGCTCCAAGAGACCATAGACTTGAGTATTTGATATGAATTTCAGCTTGATACCTCCACGCGTTCCTGAGAAAAAAGGTCTTGACAGACAGACAGACAGACAGACAGACAGACAGACGTTCCGTTTTTACCTTTTGAGGTACGGAACCCTAAAAATGTGTTTTAAACAGCTGTTTTAGATAATCAGAGCGTCATCTTATTGGTGAACATAGACCTTAGGCTGAGAATGAGCACTTTTAAACGCTGAAGTCACAATTCCCGTCATTCGTACAAGAATTAACTCAATATTCATAAGCATTGAAATTTAGGACTAGGTAATTCTCGGTAGCAGCTGTACGAGGATTTTCCTCCTCGGACTTAGCCCAATTGTTTTCAATAGGCTTGCAGGAGCAAGCCTATTGACACCGGTTCCCACACAAACGGAACATTTCACGGTATGTTTTATACCCATATTTAGCCTATATATACAAATTACATGGGTATAATAAACATACCGTAAAATGTCGGTATGCTGTAAGTAATACATCATCATCTGCTTGCCTTTTCCCAACTATGTTGTGGTCGGCTTCCAGTCTAACCGGATGCAGCTGAATACCAATATTTTACATGGAGCGACTGCCTATCTGACCTCCACGACCCAGTTAATACTGGGCAATACGATACAACTTGGTAAGACTGGTTGTCAGACTTCTCGGGTCACTGACTTATACCTGTAACGACTATCGAAGATGGGCAAATGACCAACAGCTTTACGTGCTTTCCGAGGCATGGAGGAAACTCGGAATGTAAGGGTGGTCACCCATCCACAGATCAACCTAGGCAAGCGCGGCTTAACCTAAAGATCGACCCGAGCGGCTGTTATTATTTAGCCATATGAAATATAAATACTATCCTAAAAGAGTAAAAACCGGCCAAGAGCGTGTCGGGCCACGCTCACTGTAGGGTTCCGTAGCTTCCCAGACCATTAAAAATACCAACATTTTTCGTCAGCAAAAATAACTTTGTTTTTCATAGTATTTGTATGAAAAACAAAGTTATCATTTGCGTTTTTTTGAAAAAGTGCTATACAACTCAAAAACTATTCAACTCATCAAGTTGAAAATAATTTTCCTAGAAAGTTCATATAAAGGTCTACTTCTGTGATTTTTTTCATATTTTTTAAACTTATGGTTCAAAAGTTAGAGGGGGGGGGACACATTGTTTTTGACTTTCGGAGCGATTATTTCCTAAAATATTAATATTATCAAAAAATGATTTTAGAAAACCCCTATTCATTTTTAAATACCTATCCAACAATATATCACACGTCAGGGTCAAAATTAAAAAAAAAATCGCTCCCCACTTTACGTCTGGGGGAGGTACCCTAATAAAAATGTTTTTTTAAATTTTTATTTTTGCACTTTGTCGGCATGATTGATATACATATTGGTACCAAATTTCAGCTTTCTGGTGCTAACGGTCACTGAGATTATCCGCGGACAGACAGACAGACAGACAGACATGGCGAAACTATAAGGGTTCCGTTTTTTGCCATTTGGCTACGGAACCCTAAAAATAGGTCTTGGGACACTTGTAAGCTAAAATTTTGCTGTTGCGACATGGTGTAATAAACTAACAGATCAATATGGACCCCGTCAGGCACAGCAACATAGGGAAGAGGAAGAGGGTACATTTCTACCTAACTCTTCTGGGGTAACAAGCATGATGTTTTTACATTTGATGATTCAACGTTCAGACTTAAGGGAAGAGAAAGGAGTCCCTGCTCCAAGCTCATGCAAATTTTAACTTGGCAACTCTCCAGCCAAGTTTTATGTGAAGAGACAAATAATTTGGTACATTTGCTTTATTGCTATAAGGGTAATTTAGGAGGCGAGCAGTGAATTATTAAATTCAAGGGTAAGTGGAACATCTTAGTGCGGAATGGAGAAGTAATCGGTTCGTTTGATCTTTTGAACATAATGCTGCTGTGATGAGCATTTCTGAAACTGCAAAAAAATGCTTTTTCCCATCCAATCAACCTACTTACCTTCAACCTACAACGGTCTAGTGGTCTCAAACGATACTGCTGAATGTGAAGTTCTGGCTTCGTTTACGGGCAAATTAAAGTGAATTTTATTTGAGACTACATTTCATTGTTTTGTTAAATTTTTAGTATGTTATTGGGTTTCTGGGTAGGCACGGAGTCTTCTTCACAGTTTTGAGAGCCGTGGTGATGAAATATATTCCTCAAAGTTACTTAACTGCCTGGGATCATAAGTACTCAAGAAAGTTTATTACTAACACAATAAAGGTTAGGTAGTGATATACCTGTTACTGTAAAATTGTAAAACGCGTTAAGGTGCTTTCAGACTACGACTATAATATACAGCATATTGTTGTGCTATGAGCGCGATATTGTTATGGACACGTTCACACTCAGTACTGCACTATATATTATTGGCTTACTATCGCTATAAAATTGGTGCGCTGCACTGAGTTCATGTTGTGCTATGTTGCGCGCCGCCCTCTTCCTCCTCCCTCACCCCCGGCCGTACCGCAAGACTCTTCCAAGATTGCGGTCAACTGAGCTTGCTATATACTATAAACTGCTTGCGATAATATCGCGTAATGTGAACGCCATGCTAGAAAGTATAGCATTAGGTCCTTCTTTGCTATACTATATAGCACAATAGTATAGCGTAGTCTGAAAGCAGCTATAGATTGTAATTTATATAACGAGATTGTAAACTCTCCGAACATATTGCACACAATTGAATGGTTTCTCTTCGATAGATATAATCTACAAAAAATAATGCGTTAATTTGTGAGCAGCATAGCTAGATAGATTACAATCTAACGGGTTTTACAATTTTACGGTGACATACCCATAGCAACTTACCAAATTCATCATTAGTTCTTAACTGACTAAATGTGGCTGTTCTGAACACATCTGCCGAACTCTTTACGAGTTTCAGGCGTGATGTTGTTTTGTTAAAATAACCTTAAAAATGTTCTAAGTATAATGCGTGCGGTCCCCAAAGTGCGTTACAGAAAAATATGTTTATCGCTGTGTTCTTAGAACCGTAGCTTCTAGAGTAGTTACAAAACCTACGCAATATAAAAGTCGTGGAAAGGGAAGATTGTTTTCATCGTCTAGCAAAGGTAAATCATACTGCGCACTGGAGTTATATTACACTCTAGATTTATATCGTACAGAGTGTAAGCTGCCTCTTCACGAAGCCGTTAATCAAGCATTCCGTATATCAAACTAAGTGCAACCCTTAGTAAAATTATTGAAAGAAAGAGCATGAAGAAAAAGCATTTATTAGCCCGCACAGGACAAAACACATCAAAATTATCAGTACTTATTTAAAACTTACTAATAAAAATTAAACAGATAAAAAAAAAGAATCGAAACTCGTCCTGTACGAGGCCAAAAGGCTCCTATCTCAGCATGGTGCTATAACATTAAATAAAACGCCACAGCGCTGGTATTCTGATAGGGCCCAAAGTGAAGGTGATACCACGGTCAGGCCAGATACGGATAAAAATAAAAATAAAGTGTAGACGAATACACAATACAAATAAATTAATGTGTGAAGTATAAATAAATAAATGAAGAAATTAATAATAACACCTACACCCCACGTAATGAATACTGTTCGCTAATCTGTGCCATGACTTTCACTGGCAACACTGACGAACATAGACGCGGGCGCAGACATATTTGTTTACACCCTGCTATTATTGCTGGGAAACGACTTTTTTTGGGGTGAAAAATCACGTTTTACAGTAAAACTGAAATGGATTGAAAAGTGTGGGGGTATTGGAGGTGTTTAGAGTAAAGTTCTAAAATTAAAAACATGTATTTCATAAAAGTTGGAACTTTTACCCCCAATATCTCCGTAACTTGTTTCCTTCTCAAGCACGTAAACTGTGGGTCCCGGCTGTCATTAGTCTATCTTTGACAGTCGTTACAGGTACTCAGTGGCCCAAAAAGTTTGACAACTAGTCTACTAGTCTTACCAAGTGGTATGGTATTACACAGTACTAACTGGGTTGTGTGGAGGTCAGATAGGCAGTCGCTCCATGTAAAATACTGATATTCAGCTGCATCCGGTTAGACTGGAAGCCGACCCCAATATAGTTGGGAAAAGGCAAGCAGATGAAGATGATCTCCTTAACTTGAAGGTTCCCAGGTAAGGTCTACCTAGAGCAAAAAATAATCGCAATGATGGGTACAATAAGCGCCTTTCGGCTTCGTTAGGAGTCTTTTTACACCCTTTATAATATTCTGTAGTTAGGGGCGATCTTCGAGGTTAAGCAGCGTTTCCTAGTTCTGTCCGTGAATGGGTAACCTAGCCAATATTACACAAATAGAAACTTCTCCGTGCTTTGGAAATCACGCTAAGCCGTTAGTCCCGGTTGTCATTTGGCTTGAAAGTCACACAGCCAGTCTTACTGATACTACTTAAATTAAAGAAAATTAATAATAATTTACAAAATGAATTTCAATAAAAATACGATACTTATGTCAAAAACACACATCTAAAACGATAAAAATAAAAGCAAAAAAAAAAACTGAACTTAGTATTCATGTCAAGTCACAAGTAGCCCCGGAACATAAATGGCGAGGAAGAAACATGGATGGGTTTTAGTCAGTAAAAGTCTGACACTCCCTCCCGCTCCGCCCAGAGTGGGAGGAAGTGTCAGACTTTTACTGATTCGTTTGATGATTTCACATCCAAAAAAAAAAAGTATAGAATTTAATACAGCGTATTTTTGAGTACTATGCTCCTATAAAAAGTTAATCCAAAAATTCATACATCAGAATCCACAAACTACAACTAAGTACATAATGCTCGATTGGACCCCGAACAATTCACATTCATACATAGCTTCACATTGAAGTTCAACCCAAAACTTTTCAGCTATCGATGACTTGCGTCACGTGCTAACGACGCCTTAACTTTTGTTCGGAAAACTTTGTAGTGCGAGCGATTATCGGCTGTCATTACAGGCCATCCGTGGAGGCCATAGTGGAGGCTGTTTTACGTATGTTTGTATTGGGTGTTCCATGTATGAGAAATTAGAAGCATGACACATGACAGATGTCGACTTTGATTATAACATCATTGCTTGAGGACGTTAAAATGCATCGCAATAAGTGCGACGGTAAAAAAATCAGCTGTTCTAAATATAATAGGATTGTGTACTGATAGAATCTAATTAGTCCCGTAGGTTTTGTTTCGTAAACTAAAATTGACGAAGATACTACGACGCTTTTAAAATTCTCAAACGTCACGCCGTGGTATAATTTTAAGTGCGTTCTGACGTCACGACACCTGCAATGAGTTTTGATGCGTTTTATCTTTGTCAATATTCATTGATGACAAAAACAAAAAAATACGTGTCCATTATTTTCCAATACTCTAACTGACGGACTAAATAGATTTGCAAATTAATGTTGATGGAAACTGCAGTCGTCGTGGCTACTCTAGCAAGTGGGCAGACCAGACTGATGATGCTATATGCATAAAACTTCAGTTGACTGAATTGTGTGGGATAAAATATAGCTAAAACATTCCGTGGTAGATTTTATTACAGACTAGCTTTTGCCGAGGCGCCATCTACAGGGTGTAAACCACCTCATCACGAAGCCGTCAACCAAGCATTTTGTACATCAAACTAAGTAACTTTACGCAAAAATGATTGCTGGGAAACAACTTTTTTTTGGGGTGAAAAATCACTTTTTGTGTTACAATAACGCACTCGAAACATTGTGCTGATGGATGGGTTGAATAGTACGGGGGTCGTAAATCTTATAATGAAAACTTGTACTTATTTAAAAAAAAACTTGTCAAAATGTTGCAACTTTGACCCCCCATATCTCCGTAACTAGAAGGTTCCCAGGTATGGTGTGGAGCAAAAAATGATTGTAATGACGAGGAGAACAAGTTGTTTTCGACTTCGTGAAGAGGTGTTTTACTCCCTTTATAATCATAAGCATTTTCTTGTTGTTTTCCTCGGGAACAGTAGTATTCTCGGGTTGTTGGAAGGTATCCTATGCCCGTTTCTGTACACCTGACAATGTATATGCACAATTTCAGGATCATCGGTTCAGTGGTTTAGGCGTGAAAAGGTAACAAACAAACTTACTTTCACATTTATAATATTTACTTAGTTAGTTAGTTAATACTACTTTTCTTAATACTCGTACTACGACATACCTATTAGGCCCCTCGCCCACGGCGACTATTATTTTGTAGCGATGCTGTCAGCATCAGCATCGCTACTAACGCGTGTTAGTCGCATTTGCAACGTGCTACAATAGCGATGCCAACGAGCTACCAACGCGCTACTGCATCGCGACTGTATCTATGCAACCGTGTCGGACGACATCGGGGAGAGAACGGAGGGAGGGTGGCGCTTGAGTGGAGAACCGAGCATCAGTGCAACACAGAATCGCGTTTGCATCGCGACAGAAGCGAGACAGTATCGCGTTTGCATCGCGACTGAATCTGGGCCCGTGGGCGGGGCCAGAATCAGTCTAGCTGGGGCTAGCTGGGCTAGCGACCGCTTCGCGACTGTATCGATGCGGACGCGTGACAGCATCACTACTGCATCGCTACAAAAAGTCACCGTGGGCGATGGCCCCAAGGCGCAAATAAACTGTGATCGCAAACGCTATTGCCAAGCATGAGGTCCTGGATTCAATTCCTAGGTCAGGCTATTGGGTTTTTCCATCAGGAATTTCTAAGTAGAAATTCGTAGACATTTAGTGTCCCTGTAGATGGCAATTAGCACCCTTTTACAAGGGACTTAAACAAAACTGGTGATTTGTAGGTGTACCTAATAGGTACTTACATCTCTACCTAACCATTGGGGGATTTAAGGCGTGATGTTAAATCCTATTGTTTATTCTTAAATTTAGATAATTCAACGTTCTGAAGAAGACAGAAGAGTCTCTGCTCCAAGCTCATGCAAAAAGCTTGGCGATAATCCGGCCAAGTTTTACGTGAAGAGACACATTTCGCCAGTTAATAGGCACACTTCTACCTCAACCTTAGGATAGATAGATAGATAGATAGATGACATGCACCATTACCATACCATTTACATCATCATTATCGACCCAGCCTTTTCCCAACTATGTTGGGGTCGGCTTCCAGTCTAACCGGATGCAGCTGAATACCAGTATTTTACATAGATGCGAGTCGCAACGGACCGGTCAATGTGGCGACACTTAGGGGAGGCCTATGTCCAGCAGTGGACGTCTTTCGGCTGCAATGATGATGATGATGATGATGACATAGAGCGACTGCCTATCTGACCTCCACAACCTAATTGGTACTGGGTAACAAGATACCCCTTGGTAAGATTGGTTGTCAGACTTTTTGGGCAACTGTAATGTTTTACCATTTACAATTCCAAATAAATTTGATGATTAAAACCTCTTATCTAGATTAAGCAGTGTCTCCAAGAACAGCCGATCGAGGCCACAAATTCCAATCATCTTCAGCCCCATCAGGCCATAGGCCATGAATCCATTGACGTCGTGAGATGTGACGTAAGCGCCACGCCCTCGTAACAGGGTGTTAGTAGCAAAAAGTCTATATTTAGAGTACAAACAATGGTTACGCGGAAACTGGCCTTGAGGACTGAGCGAAATTGAACGCCTAATTTGATAGGTTTAGTGTATTAGTTAACATAAGTACATAATACAAAACGGTGAAGGGAGTCGTGAGGAAACTGGCATGTCCTAGAACCAAAAATTCGAAGACATGTGACATCTACCAAACCGCACTGGGCCCGCGTGGTGGCCCATTCCCTCTCATAGAGAGGAGGCCTAGTGTGTCCCAGCAGTGGGAACATTAATAGGCTGATGAAGATGAAGATGATGATGATGACTCCTGTAATCCGTGAAGGTGAGCCAGAGCTGTACCTAATAGTACACCCACATTTCGGCAGTTATGATAAAGTTCTATGTAATGGGGGCGACCCTATTGCCATCATCTTTTCTTAAGAACATAGAACTTCACCCAATTACATCAAGGTCTAAATTCGAACGGATAGCTAGTTTTATCATCATCCTCATCATCATTATCTTGCCCTTACCTTGATTTTTTTTCGATTGGGAAATCATCAAATGAACCCCTCCCGCTCTGGGTGGAGTGGAAGGGAGTGTCATACTTTTACTGACTAAAACCCATCCATATTCCCTCTTAACCCTTTGTGTTCCAGGCCCGCAGCATCGCTTTCGAAAAGTCCCACAGGGGGTTCGCTTGCGAACCCCCTTTCCTTATTGCTGGCGTCTCTTTGAGGCGCTTGACCAACACAAACGTGCTCGCGGCTACTGGGACGTGAAGTTCTCGCCCTCTCACGTTCCGCCAACTCCTTCTCTACCATGACTGCTTCAATGAAGCAGGTGACGGCTTCCCATTCCCTCTCGCTACGAAATAAACCTTTAACGAAAATGTAAACCTGGGTAATTTTTAAAGATTCCGGCGACAACTTACCTATACTTTGACCTCAAGTATGAAAATATATTCAAGGGTTCATCTTATCTATACTTGCTTTGTTTCCAGTAAGGGTTACACTTCATTACTATCACAAATACAAACATTTAAACTATAACCTACAAACTTCACCAATCATTACGAACCATTTATTAATTGCTCCGACCGACGACGCCGCGCAAAGAGGGGAACGTCATTTAGGCTCCCCTAAAATTGTCAAACGATCAAAATTAAACTCGGAAGAGCGGCAAAACACCTGGCCTGTCTACTGACAATAGCGCAGCCTTTGAAAGGCCGCATCAAAGACTAGGCCATAATTCATCGCACTGGACGTATAATGATAGTGACAGCCGATATCATCCGCCCTTTGTTCGAATTTAAATTCATAGAAACAGGGAATTTGGTCGAATATTGTATTTGTCGTGCACGGTTTTATTTCTACTAGAATCTTGTTAACCCAGGTTGTTTGTAACGCCCTGCGGACTCTCCGTCCGCATTTCGGCCCATTGTGCTGCTCGACGAGGTGGGCAAGCTCAGAGAGTGATTGCAAACCGCCTCGCCGAGCACCTTGAGGGGATGGGGCCGAATCTTGCGGAGAACCAGTTTGGTTTCCGCAAGGGGCGCTCTACTGTGGACCCAATCATGCGCGTGAGAGCCCTCACGACGGGGGATGCGATATCCCGGGGCGGGGTTGTCTTGGCGGTGTCTCTCGACATCGCCAACGCCTTCAACTCCCTGCCCTGGAGCTGCATAAGGGAGCCACTCCGGTATCACCGGGTGCCGACCTACCTCCGTCGTGTGGTCGGGGACTACCTGACGGACAGGGCCGTCATCTACCCCAGTCGCTGCGGAGATTGGAACCGATGAGAGATGTCGTGCAGTGTCCCACAGGGATCGGTTCTGGGACCACCCCCGTGGAACATCGGTTACGACTGGGTGCTGCGCGCGGACCTCCCTAGTGGTGTCAGCGTCGTTTGCTACGCAGACGACACCCTGGTGCTGGCACAGGGGAGGTCACACGAGGCGGCGGCCGAAGCTATGACACGCGGGGTTGCGATAGTCGCTGAGAGGATCCGGCAACTGGGTCTCGAGGTGGCGCTGCACAAGTCCGAGGCCATGTGCTTTCATGGGCATCGGAATGCGCCACCGTCGGGATCCACACTGACGGTAGGAGGGGTTTCCATCGGCGTCGAGTCGACGTTGAAGTACCTAGGACTCGTCCTCGACAGCCGGTGGAATTTCGTGGAGCACTTCCGACGTTTGGCCCCCAGGCTGGAACGGACCGGGGCTGCCTTCAGGCGGCTCCTGCCCAACCTTGGGGGGCCAAACGCCTCCTGCCGCAGGCTCTATGCGGGGGTCGTGCGGTCCATGGCCCTTTACGGGGCCCCAGTGTAGGCGCGTTCCTTGAGGCGGCGAGCCGCCCATTACCTGAACGCGCCCCAGAAAGTGGTGGCCGTAAAAATGGTCCGTGGGTACCGCACGATCTCCCGCGAGGCGGTGGGCCTGCTTGCCGGATTGCCGCCATGGGATCTGGAGGCGATAGTCCTCGCGCGCCTACACGAATGGCGGACACGGATGTTTCGGGAGGTACCTGCACCGAATCGGGCGGGAAGAAACGCCCGGGTGTTTCCACTGTGAGGATCGACCGGAGGACACGGTGGAGCACTCAGTGGAAGTCTGCCCTGCGTGGGCGGAGCACCGCCGTGTCCTCGTAGTGGCGATCGACGGCGGCGACCTCTCACGTCCGGCCCTGGTTCAATCCATGGTCCGGAGCGAGACGGAATGGGAAGCCGTCACCTCCTTCTGCGAAGCAGTCATGCTAGCGAAGGAAGTGGCGGAACGAGAGAGGGAGAGAGCCTCTCTTCCCGGCCGCCTCGGGAGAAGCACCGGGCGTCGGGGGCCACGTGGTGGCTACCGGCCACCGTAGATGCGGGCCTGTGGACGGTTAGCTATGGGCTAGCTAGCCGCCCGTCCGTCTAATGACGACAGGCCGTGTCGACGGCGCGTTCGTGTTCCACGCGCGCCTCAAAGAGATGTCAGCATAAAGGGAGGGGCCCGCAAGGACCGAAGCCTGCCGGGGTTGCGGGACTGTTCGAAAGAGATACCGTGGCCCCGGAATTACGTTCCGGGGCCGAGGAAGGAACATGGATGGTTTTTAGTCAGTAAAAGTCTGACACTCCCTCCCGCTCCGCCCAGAGTGGGAGAAGTCATTTGATGATTTCCCATCCTAAAAAAAAAAAGTTGTTTGTAACCGATTTCGAAAGTCGTGACTAAATAATAACAGCCGCTCGGGTTAATCTCTGTCGGTGGATAGGTGACGACTCGTTATATACCGAGTTTCCTCCGTGCGTCAGAGAGCACGTTAAGCTGTTGGTCCCGGCTGTCAATTCTAGATCTCTGACAGTCGTCACAGGTAGTCACAGTCGTTACAAGTCTTACCGAGGGGTATCGTATTACCCAGTGCTAAATGGGTGGTTGAGGTCAGATAGGCAGTCTCTACACGTAAAATACTGGTATTCAGTTGTATCCGGTTAGATTGGAAGCCGACCCCAACATAGTTGGGTAGTTCCCAACTTGGGGTCGACTTTTCACTGCCCACGTATAGGTTTCAGAGTTTCAGTAAAGAATGAACCTAGCTCATACCCCAGACTCATTTGATTTAGGCCCGTATTAGTAAACGTCCCTCAACACCGTACTCAAGTACGTTATCAGTTGATACGCCATTATGACGTCATCAGCACCTCAAGATTGTTGCTATTAATAGACGCATAAGTACAGTATCTCAGTTACCAAGATCAGCTCCTCATCTAGCTGTACTTGAGGGCTTGATCTCTTGAACGATGACGTCACATTGACCGAAGTTTTGAATGATTTCGTTGTCACTCTTCAGAAATAGACGGCAAATCTGTCGTGATTGGTGCAATCGCTTGGATGTTTATTGTTTATACAATATCATGAATTAATATCAAGCCTGTATGCTTTGAGGGGGTACGCAAATGTGTACAATACACCCAGATTGCGACAGTTAGGTATGTTAAGTTCCATGTATTACGGATAAGCTTATTACGCATGACACGTATTGTCAACAATGTAAAATGAATTCATGGCAAATATTTTTTTGGAAAAACTGAAAATGGAAGAATACTTACTTAAAAACTTTTTTGCAAAAAATAAAACCGACTTCAAAAAACACAAAAAAGTGCAAAGTAACTTTAGCTTCTGAAGTCGGTGACCTTTGTTTGATTGATTTAGTTTTTCTTTATTTTTTTGTCGTACTAGGTTCATAACTCACAACATAACGCAATGTAGCGTCAGTGTCAAAAAAAAGGAATGCCATACATGAACAATATCTCGCATTTGTAAAATTGTACTATGTAGTTAATTACCAACAATATTACATAACCTAAACCTACCACCCCAACCCCCCCCCCCCCTCCCTCTAACCTATTATCATCATTCAAAACTCAAAAGGATTTGAAGCATCCCATGGATAAACTTTTGATAAACGAAATCCCAAAGACCACAAAATTTTGTCATAGGAACCTATTTCATCGTAATAATTAATGTCACTCAAAACATTTCCAAAATTCATGTTTCGCGCCACGCTAATCACTCCTCAAGTCACGGACTATCTGCACTCACGATATAGCATCTCAGGGAGCCGCGCTCAATGTGTACTTGAGGGCCGAGTTTCGTTCCACTGCGAGGATCGACCGGAGGACACGGTGGAGCACACGGTGGAGGTCTGCCCTGCGTGGGCGGAGCACCGCCGTGTCCTCGTAGCGGCGATCGGCGGCGGCGACCTCTCGCGTCCGGCCCTGGTTCAATCCATGGTCCGGAGCGAGACGGAATGGGAAGCCGTCACCTCCTTCTGCGAAGCAGTCATGCTGGCGAAGGAGGTGGCGGAACGAGAGAGGGAGAGAGCCTCTCTTCCCGGCCGCCGCGGGAGACGCACCGGGCGTCGGGGGCCACGTGGTGGCTAACGGTGGCCGTAGATGCGGGCCTGTGGACGGTTAGCTATGGGCTAGCTAGCCGTCCGTCCGTCTAGTGACGACAGGCCGTGTCGACGGCGCGTTCGTGTTCCACGCGCGCCTCAAAGAGATGTCAGCAGAAGAGAGGGGCCCGCAAGGGCCGAAGCCTGCCGGGGTTGCGGGACTGTTCGAAAGAGATACCCCGGAACATAAAGGGCGAGGAAGGAACATGGATGGGTTTTAGTCAGTAAAAGTCTGACGCGCGAAACGCGCGTGTCGCCGGACGTGGCTGTGAATGCCACCTTCGGGCTCAGTTGTCAGCAAATTACTTCACCAGATTCGACAAAGAGCTATTATCCCGACAACGTAGGGAACACCAGTGTTACTGGATGCAGCTAATGTATTATGTTGTGTAATATTATGTACCATGGAACCGATCTGTCATCCAAAACCCAATTTCGGGGTAGCACCTGCTGATATCAGTTGAAATTCTCAAGGTATTCACACCAAAAAGTAAGTTACATTTACCAAAAACTTTATCGTATTACCGACATAGATTTATAGTATTCCGTTGTGAACTCGAATAGGCCTCAACTTAAACTTGAAGATTACTCGCAAACACACCGGTTGAGTAGGGTAACCCACTGTGGGCCACTCCAGTCCACAAAACCTGTGCACACACTGAGAGAGACCTCGATTGAGGCCATTATCGTGTTCGTTTGGGGAGAATGAGAGAAGTTATCGTAGCTTTTCGTAGTATTTAATTTTTTTTCTTGCCAAGAAAACTGAGAGACCACACTGAAGGTACCACCACTTCTATTGATAATTATATTGCAGCGGATATCAGTGTGCTCAGTAAATACAAAAGTTAGAAACAAAATTGTTTAATAGATCGTTAGGAACATTAAACACGCATCGAGGACATTACACTAATTTAATTAGCTTAAATGTATGAAGTATTAATATCACTATCACTACATACTCGTATTATAAAACAAAATCCCCCGCCGCGTCTGTCTGTCCACATGCATGCTTAGATCTTTAAAACTACGTAACGGATTTTGATGCGGGTTTTTTTAATAGATAAAGTGATTCAAGAGGAAGGTTTTAGACTAGTATTTTACAAAACACAATTATGGTTGTTTTTCTGAAGCGTTAGAGACAGCGTACACGTCTCCATACATGTATCCATAGTTAGTGAGAGTTATGTTTAAGCTTCTTGCAATAAGGGACGAGTCCATTGCCACCAACCGGGCACAAATCTAGACTACGGGTTAAATCCTTTTGGAAAAGCCAAAGAATATTAATTTAATATTGTTCAAAAAGAAATGAAAAATAAAAGGGTGCTTGTGTGTACTTACTGCCAATACGCACATAACATGCAACGCTCAACGACGCCTGCCAGCAATGTAAAAGCAATTTGCTTACAGCGTGTTATTTGATATAAAATAAAATAACAGGGGAAACATTTGTTTCCTTTAGTAATAGTTTCCTTTCCTATAATAACCTTACTTTCAACGTGTTAACATGCATCATTTGAGTTTCTTGGTATAACTTCTCATTTATTTTGTACTTGCCTTCTGCCGGTCCAAAAGGCTGTGCTAAGTCCAAGCAAATAAAATAAAGAAATTACTTGGACTATCGTTCTTATGCCCGTTGTCACTAACACTAAATGAATGTGTCAATAAAAGAGTGGAATTTTCAACACTCCTTTTAAGCACTTTAGAGTTTAAATTGGAACAGTGCTATGATATTTAAGCTTCCATTATAGGAGCAAAGTGATGCTAGTCCCCATCTAAAACAAACTTACGGTAGTCATCATCTAGCCTTTTTCCAACTATGTTATGGTCTGCTTCCATTCTAACTGGAAGCAGCTGAATACCAATATTTTGCATAAAGCTCTGCAAATGACAGCCGGGACCAACGGCTTAACGCGCTTTCCGAGGCACGGAGACAACTCTGTATGTAAATATATCTGACCAACAGAAGATTCATCCAAGCGGCTGTTATTATTTAGCAAAACTCCTCAAACAAACTCACGGTAGAATTAAGATCAAAATACAGTCTCTAAACTTATCTTTAACAACACAGGTTACAGTCGAAACCTACCTCGAAATACAAAGTACAACCATTTAATTCTGTCACAGACAAACCGTTGGGCTTTAATCAACTCTGTCCGCATTCTGTTAGGAACAGTAACTAGGCTAAACTCAAATGGACCCCGCGTTGGAATACACAAGTTATTTATATTGTTAGAAGGTTGCAAGTGAGTTTGTCCTGAGTCGACATTGAATGGGTGCTTTTTGAGTTTTAGATAAAGTTGTTGAGTGGTTTGAGCTGCACACATCACAACTCTGAGATTATAACTTCCATACATTTGAGCCGACATTGTGCAGCATTGTGCATTAACCTGAAAGGTTTTCCAATACCCTTTTGGGGCAGGTGTGTTATTACTTATACCACCACACAGAGAGGGTGAAGACTTAAAGAGTTACTAGGAGTTAGCAAAAGTGGTAACAAATAAAATTGGAAGTGGTCGGGCCATATTAGGTATATGCCGTGGACTGGATGGAAGATCGGCGAGGAAAGTGATGGATCGGAGGCGACGGGCAGGACAGATTCTAATGGGGACACTAGTTGAACAGAAGATCTTACAAAGTGGCTGGATTAAAAGGGATCGAAATGACACAAAACCGCAAAAAATTGAGAGATTTGGAAGAGACCTCCACTCGACATTGGGCTGCCAAGGATTGAAGGTGAAGAAGATAGAGGATGGTTTCGTAGTGATCTTAACATTCTATTAAATAACTGGTAAATTCGGGGCCACATTCCGTAGTAATCATCATTTCGCTAAGAAAACTGACAGAATAAATGAATGAATTATGAAGAAGTAAAGTTTGGGAGTTGAAAAGTTTGGATCTACTAGTAATCTTCGGAAGTACTAATCCAAATACGAATATTATTTCCAACGGAAAACTATTTTATCCCCGATTGTCGTAAGCTATATTTAAAAAGTTTCCGTGGAAAAATTTCCGGCCATAGGTAACACGAGCGAATTCGCGAACAACATAATAAAGTTATTTGATTGTTTCCAAGAAACCGGCTTCCCCTAACAGTGTTATAAGCGTAAAGGCCTCTATCTACCGACGCATGCAAGGTTACGTCTGATGCACATAACGCAGTTAGGACTGAGAAGTTCAAAGGTATCTATAATTAACTACCCTGCTTGGGGTGCTAATTAATGATTGTGGACTACATTACCTAGCTAGTTTACATGGGTTTACCCGAGCTATATTATAATGTACTAGTTTGTGGAAGTTTGTTAGGGTTCAGGGAAAGTCGATATAGCCGCTGGTAGTCCATAACTTGTGTTAGGCTAAAAGGTATTTTAAATTCTCGGTAATAAGTATTTCACGATATAAATTATGATTTTTCCTACTCAGACATCCAAGACAGTTAAATTCTTTCTCTGGGACTTCGTCGAGCTTTATTGTTTCGGCGCTTTTCTGTTGGGCGCCACTGCTGATTCTGGCTTTCAGGAGTTACAGTGGTTTGAGAATAGTGTGGCAGGCTTGTCCCATAAAACCACGATACACAGCTGATCAAGAAGACTGTTGGAGGCAGCCTAAGTCGAGAGGTCCACAAATCCATATTACGCTATTATGATGTCGGTGTCATCTTACGTGGTCGCAATCTTCAGCATTTAGAGAACAACGAAGAAAAGAATAAGTAAGCATGTTCCCGTCAGCTAACTTTCGAACTCCACGAAGGATTCTTAAAAGTCAAGAAAGATGAAGAAAGATCATAATAGCAGTCATTGCCCTTTCCCTAATATCTCGTACGAACAAAAACAAATGAACCATGTATCGTTTGTCATTAGAAAAAAATGTTGAAGATCACGATAAATGACGATTCAAGACTTGAACAGGCTGATAGTGCTGCTGGGCTACTTTGATGCCATAATTATGTTTAAAAATTCTAAAGTTGCTTATTTCTTGCCTGTGGATACAGTCGTACCTATGAAGAATATTATTGCGTTTTGTATAACATCTGTCTACCTACCTATTGCATTTTCAGTAATTCGATGTTTGTGGTTGGTTATTTTTATTCAAATCAAAACTGGTAAAATTGATTTAAAGTGAAAAATAATTATTAGGTATATCTTCTATGTATAGGATAGCCTGCGGAGTGTGCAAACCGCAGTTTGTGTCATTCTCGTCCAGAGTGCCAACTAGCAATAGGATCAGTAAGAATATACAAGGATTCCCGTGGAGAGAGATGACACAAAATGCCTATGTATATCAGGTACTAACTTCGTTATTATTATGAAAATAAAATTTACCACTATAATTTTCTTTTCGTGTAATAGTGATCGAAAAGACAAATAGCCAAACTTCTCCATAAGCAAGTTCCTAAAATGACACAAATTAATCAAATAGGTCGGGGGCAAATGGTCTGGAAACTATATGCAAAAAACAAACACCTTTAATATTTTTGAAACCTCAAAACCTAGCGTTACCGGACTATAGGCGACTAGATGAGCTAAATTAGCAACTCTATTTGTGGTGGTTCAAACTTCGTTTGAAATGCTGTTAGAATAAAGTTCTAATCAGCTTGGTTGTTACGTCAGTCACTGCCGGCCAAATAGTGCGAAATGAGTGGTTTCGATCGATTTACAATAAATCTATTTATTGGACTAAAAAGCTAAAACACTGTAATGCTAATATATTGCTTGTAGAATTATTTGCCAAAATATCAGACTGATCGCAAGTACTCGTATATTGTATGTTTTTTTTTTGGATGAAAGAAATTTTTAGAGATAGAATAGAATAGAATAGAATAGAATAATTTATTTAAAAAGTAGATATTACAAAAGTGTACATTTAGGTGCAGTAGTGTTATTTCTTAAACAATCATATAGTTAGTGCTAGTAAGTAAAATTATAACTAAAATATAATATTTAACAGTTGCAAGTAACGAAAATTACGAATTCAAATGTTAGATAGCGACCTGCCTGATTTAGGTTTATTTAAACCTGTGTTTCAGGCCATCACTTACAGTACATAGTTTAATTAGGACAGTAAAAGTTTTAAAATAAAATAAATCTATTAACAATTATAACAACAATAAAACTGGTACTAAAACATTAAACATTAAAACTAATTAAGGTATACAGTACAATTAAATACGAGGGGATAACAAAATTATACTATGACTTCTAGAAGTTTTTCTGTGTCCGTGTAGTTAAGTGCCGCTAAATAATCTGATATTACAAGACTACATTTCCTATAACTGAGACTATAGAAGTTTAGTTTCTTGTTGAAACTATTATACAGAAAAGGTCCTAAAAACACATAAAATCGATGAGCAAAAGCATGTTTCGTTTGAGGTTTTGTACAAACCAGGTCCTTCCTTCTCCTATCGAAAGGTACTGGGACATAGGGGAGAGTGGAGTGCTGCTGTAGTATAACGTGAAGAATAAATAATTGCCGTACTGTGAGCACATTACATGCCTTGTAGAGCAGCTGTGTCGGAAATCTAAACGGACGAAAGGTTGCCTTCAGAATTGCTCTTTGAGCACGTTCTAGAGGGAGAAGAACCGAATTTCCCGCGCCACCCCAGGACGTTATGCAATAGGTTAGAATAGATTGACACAATGCTTAATAAACCTGTTTAATTAATTTAAAATCGGCTACATTACGTAAATACTTTAAAACATATATTAGTTTGCGAACTCTAGTGCATAGTAACTCGATATGTTGACGGAAATTTAGATTGGAGTCAATTGTGACACCAAGATATTTCAAATGGTCAGCTTTTTCAAAAGTAGGGCAAGAACATGCAGTGTCAGCGTACGAGGTACAGGTATGCGCGTTAATGACTAGGTTAGTAAGCGGTGTGTTAGTATTTCTCATTGTAAATGAAATGTATTTGGTTTTATCAGCATTCAGTGTTAGAAAATTATTTTGGAGCCAATTAGACACAACGTTGAAACCATTTTGAGCAACTTCATAGGCCTCAGCTCTTGATTTAGCTGCAAACAACAGAGCAGTATCATCTGCATAAGACATAACAACACCATTTTCGAGTGGCAGGTTGCACAGGTCATTAATATAGATTAAAAATAAGGTAGGCCCTAATATACTGCCTTGTGGAATTCCAAAACGAGTATTAGAAAGATCAGAACTTGTATTTGGACCAATTTTTACACATTGCTGTCGATCGTTAAGATAATCAGATAATAGTAGAAGCTGCGGTCCTCTTATTCCAAGTCTTTCAAGCTTCTGCAAAAGACTAGTGCAAGAAATAGTGTCAAATGCCTTGGCAAGGTCAAGAAAGATACCAACTGTATGCATTCCTCTATCCAGATTTGTGGAAATGTAATTAATCAATTTGTTTACTGCTTGGCTAGTTGATTTTTTGGGCCTAAAACCAAATTGATTGTCTGAAAGAAGTTTGTTATCTTCCAGATATTTTATCAGTCTACTGTTTATGATTTTTTCTAGAATTTTAGATAGACCCGTTAGTACTGAAATGGGTCTGTAGTTATTCACACTCATTTTGTCACCAGACTTAAAAATAGGTGTCACCACAGACTTTTTTAGCAATTTTGGAAATATCCCTTTAGATAAACATAGCTGGAAGATGTGGGTAAGCGGAGGGGCTAGTAGGTGTTGAATTCTTTTAAGTACGTTATTGGGTATTTCATCCCAACCCGTTGCGCAGACATCCTTTAACCCGTTTATTATTCTAACTACTTCGTTTACGTCCGTATCTAATAAAACAAAGGAATTTAACGAAGATGTCCTAGTTGGGTTTTGAGTAAGAGGAATGGTAATATTTGTGAATTTTTCAGCCAAGTTTTTACCAACGTTAACAAAATACTTGTTAACTTTAGTTGTTGCTTCGGATGGGTTTATTTCTGTTGAAAGTAAATCTAGCGGAGGTTCGGAATTTTTGGACCTCAATGTATTAGTTTTTATAAATTTCCACACAAGTTTACTATTTTTTCCCGCTTTCTCGAGTTCATTTTTATCGTACTGGTTTTTTATTTTTTTTTAAAAGGTTATTACAGAAATTACGATATCTTTTATATGTTACAGAGAGTATTACGTCATTGGGTGCAAGTTTGGATTTTTGGTGAAGTTTGTCTCTGTGTCTTATACAACGAACGAGACCGGGTGTGATCCACGGTTTAATGCAACTATACTTTCTAGGGATTATTTTAGTAAAAGTGTTTTTCCTTATTACATATTGTAAGGAATGTATGAAATATTCTAACGAAATATTTGCATCAACAGAATCGTAAATGGGGTTAAAATTAATGCTGCGTATGTCTTTTTCAAGGTTTGTCATATTGACTTTAGTGTAGCTACGCGCGCAGTTTTTTCTAGGTGAATTTATTTGCATTGTTAGTAAAACAGCTTGATGATCGGTAAGCGCAGAGTTAGTAACCAATGTTTTAGATGGATTTTTGGATTTTAGAATGATATGGTCTAAGCAAGACCCGCTTTGATGAGTGGGGTAATAGTGAGCTGGTAAAAGTCCATGGAATGCACAAATATTTAGGTAATTGTGTGTATAGGTATCGGGTTTCCCGGAGGAAATGTTTATGTTTATATCTCCTACAAGTATAATATTTTTGAAAGTTTTTATGGTTGCTAAGTTTGTGTCTAGTGAGTCTAAAAAACTGTTGATATTATGAGACGGCGGCCTATAAATTGCCATGACCACTGTATCGGGGATAATTTTAATTAATAAGCAATTACTGTCTTGGGATAGTGGTTCTTCTTTGATAGTTCGTAAATTATTTTTAACATAAACTACAACTCCGTCGTTTTGATTGATATTTCTGTTTGTTTTATATGAATAAAAACCGTTCAGAGATGGTAAGTTGACTGTCTGTTTTGACAACCAACATTCTGTTAGTACTATAATATCACAGTTTATATCAAGACTTTGTAAAAACACTTCAAAACCGTCCATATTTCGGTTAATGCTGCGAATATTTTGTGTCAGCAAGGTAAGCGATTTGTCGCCCGAGCGAAGAAGGTATTTACAGTCCTCAACATTGCAGATTTTGGATTCAGACACAGTAAAACTATCTAGATCACTAATTAGTTGATTGCTCATGACAATTACAAACTAAAATGAAATACAAACAAAGGATAAGCTACCTGTGTGTAAGCCTACTAAAAATCAGATCCACATAGGTGTTCAACATCACCTAAAAAAAAAAAAAAAAAAAAAAAAAGATACTGTGGCGCTCTTAGGCGCCTTCATAGTCTATTGAATTGATGTAGTTGGTCTCTGCATATTTACGTGCCGGGCAACTTACATCACCGGTGGGATGGTCACATTTTCTCTTGAATCTTTTGCACGTCGCACACTGGGGAGAAGAAGTTTTGCTACTGCATTCCTTCACGGAGTGTCCCGTCTCTGCACAGTGATTGCAAGTAGGACTCGTTTCACGGCAAAACTTAGCTGCGTGGCCAAACTGCTGACAATTGTAACACCTGGTGACTATTGTAAAATCCCTCACGGGGCATGAGGTCCAATTTATAAAAATTCTGCTTTGGTTAACAAGCATTTTTCTAATGCCAGCGGGTACCTCCAGAATGTAGTTGCAGGTAGGAAGGCCTTTCTTGCCCGATTTATGGCTCAGTTTGATGTTCTCAAGGAAGGATTCACGAGTTGTATTCGGCATTTTGTCGGATACGTTTTGCTCGAAAATACAGTCGAAAACCTCCTTCTCAGAAAGGGCTACGGGAACACCAATAATAGTAACCCTAGGACGTCGTTTAGAAGGTTCTTCTATTGTAAGGCCCGAGGTGAATATCTTCTCTGAATTCTTCAATTTGTCTATGTCGCCTTTATTTTCCGTGCTTATCAGTACTCCCCCATTTTTTACTTTTTTCAGGCCACGTACTTGGAGCTTCAGTTGCTCGGGAGATATGAGCTTTTGAACAAGTGACTTGGTGTCGTCACTCGTTTTAGTTTTATCGCTAGGATAAATGGCGATTGCACTCAAATTTGCTGGACGGACGAAATTGTCAGAGCCTTTCTTCACCATGCTGGCATAAGAATTGTTGCACATATTCAGCTTTGAGTCTATAACCTCTTTGACCTGGTCCAGAGAGTTTGCCATGTTCTTCTGAAGCTGTAGGTGCTGAACGGTGCTGTGGGACTGGAGCATTTTTTGCTTCACCGACTGATAAAGGACAGCCATCTGAGAAGTCCCACTTTGGACCTTCCGACAAAGATTCACGACGCGTTGCTTCTGGTCAGAGTTCATTTTCCCTTCACCAACAATACTGCAGACTTCGGTCAAAATGCCATCAATAGACAACAACCATTTCTGAATCTCTGGTGTGCTGACAACATCACTCGGCAAAAAATTCTCCTCAGGTACTGGTGGTGGATTTGGTGCACTCGGGGGCAATTGTTCGGTAGGCGTTGGCGGAGGACTTCGCCGCAGTAATTGGCTACGACCAAATGGGCTCGATCCTGGGTTCGATCCCGGGTTCGATCCTGGGTTCGATCCTGGGTGCGATCCTGGGTTAGACATACTAACCGCTACACTTTATTGATTGTCAATAGAATAACAAATATCATTCAGTTCATCTTGCACATAAAAGTTGCATTGGCACTTGTCACAGTTGACACACTTTATTATAACTGACGCCGCAAATAATTATTGAAATGTTCGTCGTAATTGTTTATAGATAATTATTTCATTTAAGCAAGTACAGAAAAACACGTCCGCTTAGTCTCACGTCTCGTAAGCGATGAGTAGATAAGATCGTGATATTTTTTTATCGAGTGAAATTAATTGTGTTATGTTTTCAAAACACTATCATTCTAGCATATATCCTAAAGAATATCATATTTTTCTGGTTTTGTTTATAGGATTGATTCATATACTTTTAGTCATTATAAAACTCGCGTTTAGTTCATGTAATTGTCTAAAGAGCTTTGATAAATGTAGGTGTGTCAATGACTGCTATTGTGATAACTATAGCCGATCTGCTTGGTGCACATTCAAGTCAGGCAAGGTTCTCACAGATTTTTCGGTTAGATGATCATCTCTGGGCCGGAGTTTCCAGTCAGAAAACTTTCAGGAACAGCCTGTAGCCTGTATTCGTTGAAGGACATGTTGGACGGAATGTGTTCCACAAACTCCTGCCTACCCATTCGGGGAAATACAGGCATGACGTCATGTTTTTTTGGCAGTTCCAACCCTCCACAAGCGTGGCTGAAATGACTTCCAATAAAACCGCCCACAAATTCAACTAATCCTATTTTACTAACTCAGTTTACGCATCAAAGCAATCAACTAATGGCCAGAATTATTCAGTCCAGTCCAGTCCTCAATGAACGACAAAGGACAGTCCCTAATCAAGGACAAAGGACTAAACAAACAATGCTAGACGAATTAATTTGCACTGGACTCGAACCCGCGCCTCTCGCTTTGCATAGAAAATTATAATCAGCTGTATTGTTCGTCGATTCGGTGTGGGTGGTCGAAAATGGAGTTCGGAACTTAGAGAGCTTTAATTTGGTGGTTTTAAATTATCTCCTTTCTTGTTGGGAAATTGAACTTTTAATTATTATTTAGCAATTTTAAAAGATCAGCCCAGATTGTCCAGAAGTTGGTTTTTATTTTAATTACTTCTTTAAAATATTATATCCTATTGGAGGTTCGTCGTGCTATCTAACAGGGGACGAACCTATTGCCACCAAACGAGCACTTTATCCAAACTGTCGGCTACTATAGCATGACCTCAATGTTATTTTTTAAGCAGTTTTTTAAGAAGAACTAGTTCTAGCTAGCACATCAAAAAATATATTTATTTATTTATTTATTTATTCATGTACACACAAAATACATAAAAGGACAAAGACCGTAGACGGACTCGATCGTCACATAATTGGACGAAATCGGCTCGATAGAAAATAATTACAGAGTGGTCTTAAAATCATCAGTAAACGGTTCCATGTCATTATTTTTTGACATAATACTCCGGGTTACCTCTTACAAAAATTTACCCTTCGCTACTGGTACATTGTCAAATGAATTAAGTATCCAATTATGTAGCGTCAGGTATGCGTAGTTTCTTCTAATGCAAACAAATCGCACTGCGTTTAAGATCTGTTTCAGAACCATCAGCTACAAAACTTAAATAAAATTCACAGAATAAACTTCTCCAAATTATTTAAGTTCTCTAAACGTGTCAAAGCCTAAAACATTTATCTTGTTCACTTCAGTCATCTATTTTTAGAACATTTAGCTTCGCCAATTTTATCAACGGAATATTGATTTGTAATAATCAAAACGGTTGAAATATTGTGTGATAGGGGTAGGCCCCTTTTTTTTTTTTTTTTTTTTTTTTTTTTTTTTTTTTTTTTTTTTTAGGATGGGAAATCATCAAATGACTTCTCCCACTCTGGGCGGAGCGGGAGGGAGTGTCAGACTCTTACTGACTAAAACCCATCCATGTTCCTTCCTCGCCCTTTACGTTCCGGGGCCGCGGTATCTCTTTCGAACAGTCCCGCAACCCCGGCAGGCTTCGGCCCTTGCGGGCCCCTCTCTTCTGCTGACATCTCTTTGAGGCGCGCGTGGAACACGAACGCGCCGTCGACACGGCCTGTCGTCACTAGACGGACGGACGGCTAGCTAGCCCATAGCTAACCGTCCACAGGCCCGCATCTACGGTGGCCGGTAGCCACCACGTGGCCCCCGACGCCCGGTGCGTCTCCCGCGGCGGCCGGGAAGAGAGGCTCTCTCCCTCTCTCGTTCCGCCACCTCCTTCGCTAGCATGACTGCTTCGCAGAAGGAGGTGACGGCTTCCCATTCCGTCTCGCTCCGGACCATGGATTGAACCAGGGCCGGACGCGAGAGGTCGCCGCCGCCGATCGCCGCTACGAGGACACGGCGGTGCTCCGCCCACGCAGGGCAGACTTCCACCGTGTGCTCCACCGTGTCCTCCGGTCGATCCTCGCAGTGGAGGCACCCGGGCGTTTCCTCCCGCCCGATTCGGTGCAGGTACCTCCCGAAACATCCGTGTCCGGTGAGGACCTGCGTCAGGCGGAAGGTGAGGACGCCGTGGCGCCTCTCCAGCCACTCCTCAAAGAGGGGACTTACCGCCACTATCGTGGCGTGCCCAGGGGTAGGCCCCTAGGGTAGAAACTTACAAGCCGCTGATGATTGTGAGAGGCTTATGTCAGGTCAATTTCGATTTAGGACCCTGCCCGTCAGAACTCAAATTGCTGACGTAGGTCATAAAGATGCCGAACTAAAATGGGAATTTCGGCAAAGCTATGGGCCCACACATCGCAAATGCATTTCATTTATTTTTTCATGTTTGTTATAGAGATTTGATCCATATGGTTGGCCCTATCGATTGATGTCAAAAAAGTGCAGGATGTTATTTTTTGATGATCGATAAATACATAACAGTACGCAAATCTTCTTCATTACTTCTCTGAACTCAATTGTGTGTGCAGGATGGGCAGAACAGGAGCTGGAGCATATCCTGCAGAGGGGCTACAATCTGTTTGGGATAGATCGAGGATACCCTTTCAGCCAGATTATATCTACAGCGGCCAACCTGGGCTCGCAATCGGTTAAGGGACTTCCAGATTGCCCACTGCAGTTTCTGTCCGGGCAGCAGGTGTTCTTACGGGTTTAAGTCGGTAAATGTCGAGGGACGTTATGTTCGTTTCTTGATAGTTTTGACGAACCGTTTTTCTAAAGAGGTCATATATCTTATAAAGCTTTTACTGCTTGTGTGCCCGTACAGGGGGTGGCGGTGGTCTCGTTCCTGTTTTCCCATTTCTATGTGACTTGCTATTTCGCGACGTATGTACATCTGGTGGAGCAATACCTGACAACAGGAACAACATTGCAAGTGGGGTCAGTCGTAGCACCCCGTGACGATGTTCCAGTTCTAGTGTTTGTTCGGAAAACGGGACAGTATTGAATGATTTTTCATTCATAATCAGTATGCAAATAAGTAATTACTAGTTACCAACGAAACGTCGAACAAACATAAATGTGATTTATTCTATAATTATTGATACATTGATTTCCAATGTCAACAGTGTTTTAGCTGGGACGAAAAACGCAGTATAGGACCTCTGATTTTTCGGATTGATTTGCGTATACTACTTGCTTCGTTAAAGGAAAACACCGTAAGGAAACCAGCACGCCTGAGAGGTATTTTGCGACGACATGTAAAGCCAAATCAGGGGCCCATAAAAGGGTTGGCATAAAAACTCTGACACCAGGTTAAGCACTATTAACAACACGGCAAAGAAGCATAAAACTGGGAGCAAGGAAGCGATGCAACAAACATTCCAGCTCATCCATGGGCAATGGGCTCATATCGCTCATTTCATCTCTCAATAAAAATTAAACTCAGTAATTTGCCATTCCTTAAAATATTACGGATCTTAAGGAAGTCGCCATAAAAGCAGGCGATCGTAAACCAATAGACTTTTACTCCACTTTAGATTTATACGTCACTAGTAAGTGCAAATAAAGACGCATACTCAATTGCTGGTAAATCACTTTAACGGCCCTCTTTCGTTGTTTGACATTTACTGTTTATTTGTTAAGAATGGGACCTTTAAAGGTGGTTCGGGAAGGTAAGGACTTTGAGATCTATCTATAGAAATAATTAAACACAGGTATAGTATACAATTATTTGTGTATTTGTACAGGTCATTTGTGTTGTGTAGGCGTAAAAGCCGATTCCGATGAGGCTTGGGATGAAAGGGATTAAAGAAATGAATGAAGAAAACATAAATTAATAAGAAGTTTTTATTAAGCTTTATTTATGTTGAAAGATTTCGACCAATTGCCTGGTCACAAGGTTAATTATAAATTAATAATTTTGATGACCCGAATAGCGCAGCGGCCTAGCGGTAGTGAGGCTGCCTGACGTTCGTAGGGACCTGGGTTCTAGTTCCGGTATGAGCAAATGTTTGTGTGATAATCATGGATTGTTTTCGAGTCATGGATATTTGTATGTATAATAACTTGTATGTATTTACAAACAAAAAGTATCTATGTAGTGAATCAACTATCTTGTGTCCACGACACAAGCCTCGTTGCTGAGTGTGGCACTACCTAGATGGCGTTGTCTGTAATGTCCAGCGATATTTATTTATTTGAGTAATGCAATTTAAAGCTTCCAAACACAGAGTTTGCAATTCAAGTTTTTTGTAGGTACCTCGTTGCTTTAGTGATCGTGGTCGCATGCTCGACAGCTCAGCATGAGGCATAGGTTCGAATATATGTTTTTTACCCCATTTTTTTCTGGTGGTAAATCATCGAATGACCCCTCCTGCTCTGGGCGGAGTGGAAGGGAGTGTCAGAGTTTTACTGACTAAACCCATCCATTAGTTATTTACCTAAGTAACTAACACAATATTTCGTGCCGACATAGGAGAAGTAGCATTGCCTAGCAACACGTGTAAGTACCAAAGTCCATAAAACCAATCATATTTTAAATGGATTCCCCAAACGAGTCTGTAACTGCACTTCTGAAATCTTAATGTCCTATCTTTAATTAATTGACAATTATACGGTCTCCCAACAAACACTACCCCATAATTGGATTTTGACATCCAGGTTTGAGCAGTTATTGTACTTGCTTTTAGTTAATGGACAGTATTTTTCATTGACTTAAGGTACTTTGGAACTTTTTTTTGCCTGTAATGTCCCCTATATCTCTACTCCTTATAAAGAGAGAGAGAGAGTGAGACTGCCTCGTTGGTCCAGTAGTCGCGAGCGCGACTTCTGAGTGTGAGGTCCTGGGTTCAATTTCCGGATATGGCAAATTATTATTGGGTTTTTCAAAGGAATTTCTCAGTATCTTTTTTATATTTTCTCCCAATGGGTAACAGTGTAACACAACATGGTGTAACCGAAGGTATGAGGACACTTGCGCGAAAAGACATATGCGTGTATGGACTTAAGTGCGAAAAGACATTTGCGCGCTTGGACTCTTGCGCGAATGGTACCTGCGTGACTTGCTTTTTTTTTTTTTTTTTTTATTTAGCCTGTACTGTCCCACTGCTGGGCAAAGGCCTCCCCCAATTCCTTCCATGTGCTCTTCTCCTGTGCCGCCTCGGACCAACCCTCGTGATGCGCGTCCAAATCGTCTCGCCACCTTTTTCTGGGTCGGCCTCGGCGGCGCTGTCCGTCTTCCGGCAACCATCGTGTGGAGACTTTTGCCCAGCGGTCATCGTGCATGCGACTGACGTGACCCGCCCAATCCCATTTTAGCCTAGCAGCCTTCATGCCAACGTCCACTATGCCCGTTTTGGAACGCAGCGTGGTGTTTCGAACCCTATCTTGTCTTTTGACACCCAAAATGCTGCGTTCCATTGCTCTTTGGCAAACTCCAAGGCGGAGCTTCTGAGACTCGGTGAGCGACCAGGTCTGAGCACCGTAGGTTAGGACGGGCAGGATGCACATGTCAATGAGTTTGCGTTTCAGGGAGATTGGAAGATCACCCTTCATTAGCGTCTTCATGGACCAGTAGCTTTTCCAGGCATTTTCGACTCGGCGATCGATTTCTCTTTCTTGCCTGTTTTCGAAAGATACTAACTGGCCCAAGTAGATATACTCATCGACATACTGTATTTCCTGCCCATCTAACTCGACCCTACGCTTAGTGCTGTTGGTCATGAGCTGGGTTTTGGAACGATTCATTACGAGTCCCACCTTGAAGCTGGCTGTGCTCAGTTCTTGGAGCATGGTCTGTAATTCCAAGGCTGTGGGGGCAAAAAGGACTATGTCGTCAGCAAATCGCAGGTTTGATAATCTCTTATTACCGACTGTAATGCCTTTGGTTGCCCATGAGGCTGCTAGCGATCTAAATATCTCCTCAAGAGTGCTTGTAAACAACTTCGGAGAGAGCGGGTCACCCTGTTTAACACCTTTTTGTATTCTAAACGAAGGTCCTAGAGTAATCAGCTTAATGACTTGCTTTGGTGCGAAAAAAAAGAAAATTTTCCACGGTGCCATCTTGAATTTTCATTTTGATTATCATCTCATTCTCGTTATCAGCGACCCCGAAAACCACGAAAACAACAATCATGACGGTAAATACACCACGGGTAAAGACTCAAACTTTCCATCTTTTAGTAATAACAGACGTGATGTTATGTTTACAGAGTTAACGTCATTGGCCATTCAGTCGCGTGGAAGTCCAGTCGCGCAAGTGTCCTTTCGCGCAAAAGTTCATGCGCGCAAATTTCTTTCGCGCTAAAGTCCGAAATCCGTAACTGAATTGAAACAAACCAAGTAAATAATATAATCTCTGCGATCAAATGTGGCCCACCTCCTGAACTCATAAAAATCAACCTGGAAGATATTTTACTATCCGTTGGTTGTTAATGATCACCATACTAATAATTCCATAAAAAGAAACTATAAAACTCCGTCACTTTAATTTTTTTTTTCATAAAACCAGTGCATTAATATTTCAGTTACAAAAACAGAATTTTACCTTTATGTCTCGAGTTATCCCTTGTCTTATGATTCGAGTCTCGTGGCTGTGCTAATAAAGGCAACGTACCATAGCAGTCTGCAGCTAAGCTATGCATGAGTACCTACATGGCTTCACCGCACACCGTTCAATTTTCTTCTCGTATCCGCTGGCAATCTAATCCATCTCTTTTCTCCTCTCTATTAAAAGTTTCCATTGAAGCGAGAAGAGTGAATAAAAGAGTTCTGTTAGTGGTTTACAACTCACCTCATCTGCTCTCGTCTTGTCTGCACTTTGGTGGAGTCCGGCCCTACAGTAGGGCCAATTTAATAGATCACATAAGACATAAATATCAGTTCATAGTAAAGGTCATGGTAAAAGTCGCCCTTTTTTGCCATTCATCATTTTTCATCATTCTCCTGCCCTTATCCCAATCCATTTGGGGTCGGCGCAGCATGTCTTCTTCTTCCATACTGCTCTATTTTTCGTCATCTCATCAGACGCTTCTTTTCTTACCATATCCTTCTTAACACAGTCCATCCATCGTTTCTTTGGTCTTCCTCTACTCAAATACCCATCCACATTCATACCCAAAACTTTTTTCACGACATTTTCCTCATTCCTCCGCATCACATGCCCATACCACGACAACCGAGTACCACACAACTTTTCAGTCACCGGCGCCACTTTCAGACTTCCTCTAATATACTCATTCCTTACTTTATCCATTCGCGTAACACCACACATCCCCCTTAGCATTCTCATCTCCGCGACATGCAGATGCCTTTCATTCATCCCTTTTGTGGCCCAACAATAAATAATATGTAATCGTTACTGAAAAAAATTAAGCAATTGTGCAGTTCTAACTGCTAAAAAATATTAAATACTTTACGTCAGCCGTTACAAGGTTACGTTATTGTATTTTGATGTGTCAAATGTGATCGATTAAGCCAGGTCCATGTTCACCGAAAAGATAACGGTCTGATTATCTAAAAACAGCTGTTACCGCAACATATTCCCATACAAAAATGTGTTTTAAACAGCTGTTTTTAGATAATCAGACTGTCATCTTTTTGGTGAAGATGGACCTAAATTGACCCTACTGCATGTGGTAAACGTTGCGTAGTTAATTTTTTTTCCAGCCATGAATCTGGATTTGTATCTATGTGGCATCAAATATAAATTTAAAAAAATGCGGGGCGGTCTTAGGGGACTGTCGATAAAAGTGAATACGCCGTAGCGGATCCAGCTACGAGTGCTACGAAAAGCGTACGTGACGGTCACGCGAGTACCATAATTTTTGTTCAAAAGTGCTCAACGCGTCTAAAGAAGTTTTCACTTCAAAAATTAATCACGTTACGCAGCAAACCTGGCAAGCCTCTCCGTGCATATTCTACATGCCAGTGGACGGCAGACCGAAAGCTGACTACGTTTGTGTGGCAATGTAAATAGTTCTGTGCCATTTTATGTTTCCGCGCCAGTTGATATTGGGTAGTGGTTTTATAGCTTTCGGATCTTGGGGATAGTTTTCACTGATGCATAATGGATTCGGAGAGAGGTACTTAGGTAGGTAGTACCTAAAGGCACTGAAGGTATATAATATGTCACCGTAAAATTGTCAAACACGTTATATTACTTACAATATCACATGTTACTCTCTAGCGATATTGTAAACTCTCGAAATATTGTCAACTGAACATACGGAAGTATCTCTGCCCCCATAATCGGGACTTGGGGCACCCCCCGTTAGGTTAGTTAGGTTCCTTTAAACCCTGCACCCGGAAATAGGGGCCCCGCGAAGCGGGGCTCCGTCTACTACGCTTTTTAGGGGAATATAGTGTTTTAAGGTTAGGTTATAATAATCGGTATTTCTCAGGAATGGAACATTATCTTTTCATGAGAGTGGTACCACTGGGCAAGGGGGACTCCTCCTTCCCTCCACACCGCGTGAGTTGACTACCATCGCATGCATTTCACGAAAAATAATGCGTTTTGTTGTAAGCAGTATGTTCATTTGACAATATTTCGAGATTTTACAATATCGCTAGAGATATTACAATAACGTATTTGACAATTTTTAACAAAACAAAGATTCATTGCAATGGAGAAAGTTAGCTTATCATAATATATCACACCTGTTCCCCCAAAAGGTTAGGCAAAGGTTGTACCTGTTGTTATCACTTATCACCCAATAGTGGTTAAACAATCCCCAGGTTATAGCCGACCCCATAGCCTTATTATCCATCGACCTATTAGCTACACATCCGGCGAACTCGCAGGATGTGTAGCTCAGCAAGTTCTTGCGACCATTATATTAGATATCAACACATGTGCACACCCTCCCGCCGCGAGACGCTCAGACGCACCGGGCGTGCACCGTAGGCGCGAGTCTGTAGGGCTAGCTCGCCGTCCGTCCGTCTTATGACGACAGGCCGTGTTGACGGCGTCAGAGTGTTCCACACGCGCCTCCAAGTGATGTCAGCATAATGAAGGGGCCTGCAAGGGCCGAAGCCTGCCAGGGCTGCGGCACTATTCGAAAGAGATACCGTGGCCCCTGAACATAAAGGGCGAGGAAGGAACATTGATGGATTTAGTCAGTAAAAGTCTGACACTCCCTCCCGCTCCGTCCAGAGTGGGAGGAGTCATTTGATGATTTCTCATCGGAAGAAAAAAAAGAGCTGCACACTCTACTCCCTCATTTCCATCATCCGATAGCATAGCAATTCAACGGTGGCACCATCGGGGCGAGGTCAGCCGCTATTAATAATCTAATGTCTATAATCGAATAACTAGGCCAAATAGTCAAGGATTCAATTTTCATAAACTAAAATTAAAAAAAAAAAAACTGGAAAGACCATTAATGTTAGAACCAGCTCCCCTCTCCCTTCATTGCGCATTGTCTCAAAGAATTATAAAGAAAACAGTACCGAGCGAGCGAATGGCCGCAACTTATTAATATTAATATCTGGAGTTTGAGAAACAGTCTCTTTTGTGAAGAAATTGAAGTATGAATTAGTTATAGAGTGCGTAGAGATCAAAACTTATATTATTTCACGGGATATCTTACGTGATTATCTATTGTTTTGAGCTCCCGATATTTCGACGCTGTTGCAAGCGCCATGACCGCGGGTTGACTGGAGCATGCCGTGCTCTCTTAGAACATTGGAGCCTGCTCGAAAATTTTGTACGGAAACTAGCGCTAGCTATCCTTGAGGATGAAATTATTTACTGGTTGGGTTGCCACTTTATAACAGTGATAAGATTTAATTGAAAATAACAATTTTGATAAATTAGATAGAGAAACCATATTTATTTAATCTACACCAATCTAAGCAAATATAAAAAAATTAAATCAATCAATGATAGAGACGTATTTTATTCATGGTTACACTATCAACCATCTGTCACCAACTGACAACTGTCATAGCATGCAATAGAACAGCTATTTTGGGCAGGTTGTCAATAGAACGTGTAGCCCGTTGAGGACTACCTCTGACTTAGGAGCTGCAGATCGTAAGATCAAACCTCGGTCACGACATACTTTTTGTATTTATTTTGTTAGATTTTGATTTAACCACCACGGATAGAGAGCGCTGCTTGTATGATGACGGAAATACGGTTGAGAGTACCGTCTATCTCATTATATATATTGTAGTCTTTGGACTGGAGAATGCGGGTGGATGGGAAATAAATTAATAGGAGCAGACAATCTGTCTACCTTCTTTCTTTGTCTTTTGCTGCGCGCACTATTGGAACTTGACACTAAGTCACGGCAAAACACACTCACAGTATCGCCAGAATAGGCATGACGACAGTATCAAAAATCTATTTAGTCCGTTAGTTAGATTATTGAAAAATAATGGACTCGTGTTTTTTTTTGTAAATCAATGAAATATTGACAAAGATAAAACGCATCAAAATCGAGACTTCGGGTTCGTGACGTTTTTTTTTTTTTTCGTGACGTCAGAACTAGCTAAAAATTATACCTAGGCGTGACGTATTGGGAATTTTAAAAGCGTCCTATCTTCGTCAATTTTGATTTACGTAACAAAAGAAAAAATACGGGGCAAATATTTTGATTGATCTACCTGACGGACTAATTAGGTTTTTTTTGTCATCTTCAATTGTGGAGTCCTTTCTGTGATGTTAAAACAATAGATAATCACAGAAGATATCCCGTAAGTGACCATACACCGTGATTTTTTAATCATTTTAATTACTTTATGGGCGGATAGTACTCATGAAAATGAACAACTTTTACTATGGGACCGACTATGAAATCTCGAAAAAAATATCAGCTGCTGTCTACATTTTTTCGAGTTACGAGGCCAGTAATGTATGAAGCAGCTGATATTTTTACCTATCGCTACCGCTGTGTTCGCTGAGTCAACCGCCTGGATGGCTAACGGTTATTAGAAAGTTGACAGTGTCTGTTCAATCAGTTGATAATGGCTGCTCGAGTGGTCCGTGTAAGATATTCAATGCTCAAGCTGCAACTGTATGGCTGCTTTTACAAAAAACAGATGTAGGACCGCCAAAGCATAAACGCTACACGGGCGTGCCCTCCACGCTAATTTACCATTTCGCCTACCATTTTGTCAGACATTTGGTGTCATTAGGCGTAAAGGGCACGCGCTTGCTTGTCACGTGTATGTGACAATGACCACCAGACCCTATATTCACAACGCTTCGATTCGATTTCGATTCGGTAAGTCGTATGTCTATCTCGCTCGTTTTCGTAATGCCAAAAAAGTATAGACATACCTACGACTTACCGAATCGAAATTCGGATGTGAATACGAGGGCAGGTCAAAAGGTTAATATCAGAATATTTGAAAGCTACATGCAGGAAACTGAAAGTCTGAAAAAGTCTCTGTAGACGGGGTTTAAGCTTTTCTAATTCATACTCAAAAGCTTCCCATTTTCTTTGACGTAATAACTTTTTCATAATCATACCTTTCGCCCACTTGCTGCTTAAATATTAAAAGTTGGAGACGCAAGAACGGCGGTTATTGTTACTTTTTATTTTATTTGAGTACCTAAGTAGGTAAAGTACCTAGGTAATAATTTTACGTACAGATTAATGAGAACTTCTTGTGCAAGATTCAATTTCAAAATGCTGATTTCTCAGTGTAGTGTAGAAGTTCAAAACTGCTAAGCGTAAGTTCCTAGTAGGTCCGACTAAGTTTCCTCATGTTTTTCTGTAAAAGATTTTTTGACACTTTAAAGGATGACGCACGCTAAACCGTGCCGGAGTGTCAGCCGTAACATAGTCCATTAATCTGTTGCTCGGTGGCGGCTCGGAACCGAGTGTGTCCATACAAAATTGCACGGTCAACACTCGACACTCGGCTCGGAACCGGCACGGCTGGTATTCTTTACTGACCTAAAATTCTGACGATCGTATTATTTTATGGTAGATACAAGTCCTCACTTTGGGCACATTGATAATGACAAACCCAACGACATGTTCCCAGAAAGGGGGAGATTGTAGGTACAGGGAGTCAAGAAGCGGCAGCGGTGATAACGCGTTCATTCAGGCGGCGCGTTCGTGTTCAACGTGCGCCTCAAAGAGATGTCAGCAAAAAGGTAGGGGTCCGCAAGGGCCGATGCCTGCGGGGGTTGCGGGACTGTTCGAAAGAGATACCGCGGCCCTGGAACACAACTTTAAAGGGCCAAAAAGGAACATGGATGGGTTTTAATCAGTAAAACTCTGACACTCCCTTCCACTCCGCCCAGAGCGGGTCATTTGATGATTTACCATCAGAAAAAAAACAGGGTAAATAACATATATTCGAACCTATGCCTCATGCTGAGCTGTCGAGCATGCAACCACGATCACTAAAGCAACGAGGTACCTAAACAAAACTTGAATTGCTAACTCTGTGTTGGGTTACTTCTAAATTGCATTACTTGTTACTTATAGCTCAAAGGAGCGGCTGGAAGGATCCGGTTCACCTATTTCATGTTTATTCTTGTGGATAAACAGAAAAATCTAATAAATGTCGTCGTTTTATTTTATCATCTGCTTGTTGATTGCTGCACATAAAAGTAAACCAGCTCTCCGCCTACGAGGGGGATTTGTGGATGCACGGAAGGACATAAAAGTTGATGTGAGGTCTCGTGCCTGTATAGGTAAATAAGTAGTAACCATGTAAATGTTCCGAGGTAGGTAGGTGCTAACCTAGCATTATTAGGTTACCTATCTTTATTTATTAAAAACACCTACGAAACCTCCCTGCCCTCTGATTTCGAATGAAATGGTATGTATGGTCTGTATGGTTGGTTCCAGTCTCGAAGACTGGAACCAACCATACAGACCAGTTCCAGGTGCGAAGCAGAGGTGGGTCGCAAACTGAAATAAATATAAATATCGCTAGGTATACATAACACGCAGCGCCATCAAGTGCCACACTAAGCAACGAGGTTTGTGTCGTGGACACCAGCTACATAGATACTTTTTGTTTGTAAATACATCAACTTCAATGTTTGATCGGATTCGCACAGGGAATAATTATATTCTTTCGCACCGGAACGGGCTGTCTCATTGACTTACCGCTATTTCGTCAATGTATCGCTATTCTTTTCTAACACATGTGACAGTGTAAACAGTTATTTCCAACATTTATTATTTGTGGAAGTCTAACACGTTTGTCTTTTGTTATATTTTTTTCTTTGACCACTATCAAAATATTCAAAATTGTTGATTGTTCTATTCGGAACTGTAAGAGCCTTAGCACACTAGCGAGTTACGAGCGAATTGAAAGCGGGGCGAGTGCGCGGCGTGTGCGCGGCGGACACGCCGCGCGCCGCGTGTTGGCAGCCAGTTCGCGGTGTGCGATTCGTGTTTTGTCCAATCATTAATTTTATTTTTCTTAGCGGCGGGTTCGCTGGGCACGCGTTGCGAACTCGCGGCGAGCTCGCTGCGCACTCGCCCCGCATTCAATTCGCTCGCAACTAGCTAGTGTGATAAGGCTCTAAGAGTAGAAGTTTAAAAGGCACATAAGGTACAATAAGGTTTTTAATTTCCGCGAAATGAAAAGTGGCCAATGAATATTATAATTGGTAGTGATACTATGCTGCATTATCGAATGTTAAATCGTTAATCGTGGTAAGGTTAAGGTTTGATAACCTTTGTACCTTTTTTGGTACCTACCTTTGTTCTCATAAACTACCGAACCTTGGCTTGTAATTTGAAGCTTGGCACCCTAGGATACAGGATTCTTTTTGTCACCGAAAACCTACAATGCGGGTAGAGCTAAAGGGAAAATTTACTGTTTGTTTACTAAATCGAATTTCCGCAGATTATGAGAACCATTGATAGCGGTGATGACGTAGACTTGTGTCACCCACGTGACTTCTGTGTCTCGGAATGCTATACCTGACGAAGTATATTATTGTACCATGGTCAAATGAATCCAATATGCAATACCTACGTATGTAAAAATGGTGTATAAGAAGACCAAAGAAACGACGGATGGACTGTGGAACATGGAGGAGGTGCCTGATGAAATGACAAGTAGGTACTTATTAGAGAAGTATGGAAAAAGACATGCTGCGCCCACCCCAAGTGAATTAGGATAAGAGCAAGAGAATAGGCGGTGGTCCTATTTTTTCTTTTGTTACGTAAACTAAAATTGACGAAGATACGACGCTATTAAAATTCTCAATACGTCACGCCGTGCTATAATTTTTAGTGCGTTGTGACGTCACAAGCCCCCACTCCCGAGTTTTGATGCGTTCTAACTTTGTCAATATTCATTGTTTTACAAAAACAAAGAATATGTGTCTATTATTTTCCAATACTCTCTAACTGACGGACTAAATGGATTGCAATTTATTGGTGGTGGAAACTAGCCTATTATTATGGATGAATTATTTTAATAAAAACTGAGCCGTTTCATACAAAAGTGCAATATCTTCTATGGAACTAATCTCTTACTGACAAAAACAATTCGATGCTTTTGGGTCTACAATCCATGCCCTACCTACTTACATGATTGTAGATCCTAAATCTATTATATCAAAGATAATGCCCGATGTCTATTAGATACACCGTGTATTTCTTCACCGAAAGCCTTCAGAGATCTCAAAGAGCCAATACCAATACCCCCAATCTTTACCCCAAAACCGTGGACAACCCCGCCAGCCCACCAAGTAATAACCGATGTAATTAGGTACATAAACCGAATGTTTACGGCCCCTCCAAGAATAACGCGTCAGATCGCATTCCCGAAAGTCGTAAAGACTCAATTGTTTTAGTTTACGATCCCTGTAATTACTTTAGCTTTCCCGTTGTTTGAGATGTTTCCGTTCTAAGGGTTTTGAGATACTTATTTGTGTAGTTATAGAGTATCTTTACCGACGTTTTTGGGTCGCGAGATTTTACAATAGGCAGATAACCACAGAACATAAAAACAGTATTCTGTGCAGATAACTACAGTAAAAAGATTTATACCGGATGCAGCTGAATACCAGTATTTTACATAGAGCGACTGCCTATCTGACCTCCACAACCCAGTTAGTACTGTGGAATAAGACACCTCTTGGTAAGACTGTTTGGGCTACTGACTACCTGTCAAGACTGTCAAAGATCTAAAAATGGCAGCCGAGACCAACTGATTAACGTGCTTTCCGAGGCACGGAGGAAACTCGGTATGTAATGGGCGGCCACCTATTCAAAGACCAACCTAGGCAAGCAAGGCTTAACCTAAATGTCGATCCGAGCGACTTTTTATATCACGAGCTCCTCCTATATTAGGTATTATACTATATAAATTATATTATATTTTGGACTTTTAAACATTAACACATAATATTATTTTACAATAGTTTTATTACGAAAAGAAATATTCACATACATAATTCCAATTATTTAATAATAGTCATAGTCAATTTTACAATATAGGTACTCTATAACTTAAATCTAACACATAACTTTGTCGGATTTCCAATTTAGTTTTTTTTTGTTTGCAACATTTTTTAATCTAATATCATTTTTTATCTGTGCATTTTATACATAAACCTAGTTACATGCAAAATTATGTGATATTGATATTATACACTATAGGTACTAATATAAATTATTTTGCTTAGTATATTTACTACATCTACAGGACTTTTGAAAAAAGAAAATGGCGGAAGATGGAATCAAAATTAAAAAATAACCGTTACAGTCACGATTTCAACAAATTAGCTTACGATACTTAGCTGAATTTTGAAAAATCGTAAATTCAGTAACTTGTTGGCTAAATTGATAGATGGGCCACAGTAATTATTTACACATAAAACAGACTAAAAATCTATCTTATGTTTCTATACACTAAAGCTAAAAGTCCTGTAGATGTATTACACACTAACAAATCATTTTTTTTGTATAAAAATGTCAAAATGCTTCCATTGAACACTAAATTAATGGTGAAAATGGAGGTGAAATTACGTACAGTCTATATAATTACAGATTTATTTTATACACATTTATGCGAAAAAGAAAATGTCTCCATAGTAAATTATACTAATGACAGAGGATTTTTATTGTTTTTAAATAAAATGGTGTGAATTAATGGATGTTCAATTTGATACCGATGATATTAAGTCATTATACATTGTTATTGAAATTGGAAGCCTAGCTAGGAGGTGACAGTTGGTCAGTCTAAAGTTTGGGTTTTTTTAAACCAGATTAAAAAATATTGACCGGCTTTTTCGGGCTTGGGTCTTGCTACTTTTACCCAGATCTGTAAATATTTTACAGACCCCTACACAATACCTTTTCCATTGTTTAATTTAACACAAATTTCGCAGACTTGATTACAAGTAAAGAGAAATAAAAAATGTCTCTATTAAATAATTATAAATAATTGTGAACTCTATGCTAAGGAAAAATAAATATGAAGTAAATGCTTAACTACACAAGTCATTCATCATTGAGGCTCGTCCGTTAAAAACATGACAGTTTTTGCTGTCATTATTTTATTTTAACATTTTTTTTAAATTGTTAAAACCAAAGCGCTTAGTGGCTGTCATTCAAAACAAGTTAGGTTTTTGGATTTGTAGCTGACAACGCCTGTTGGTTGTTGTCAGCGAACCATAAAATCCATTTTAATATTTTTGGAAATTTCAGATTTCAAATCTTATAAACATTTCTTGTTATAATATGGAAGTAATTGAAATACATATAAACTGTGATTTTAGTCTTAGTTTCATTCGTGCTGCGTTTTAATTAGAACACAACATTGTCACATTTCAAATCCCACACTGGTTTCATTTTAAACTACATTTTCTTAATCGGTACATTAGCCAACAGCTACATTTCAAATCAATGTTCGTTCGTAGTCATATTACCTTTGGAACTGTTACATCTGGATGGAGTGGACGGCCCAGATTTAAAGATAATGAAGGATTTTCTTTTTCAACTCTTCCCTAGTCGCTGGATAGATGGCGTTGATCTGGGACTGGACAGAACGTCACATAATTACACTTGGACCTAATGGTTGTATTCGGAAGCTTATGCAAACGAAAGTGTCAGTCAACGAGCGTATGTGACGTGTGTTTTTCCAAGCGTTTTGGCTTTGGCACTTTAACGTAGTCAGTTCAACGCCATCTACCGAGTTCTTGGAAACCATTTTTTATTTTAATTCTCAAAAAGAATACCTCTCATTGGCAAACTGCGGATATACCTGTAAACCTCTGTTTCAACCTTTTCAACTAAAAGCGCGTCGTTGTTATAAAGAAGAACTGCTACGTGAAAATGCAGCTTAATATAAAACCAACTAATCTGTCTTATGTCATACATTTTGTTCGTTATACAGTGTGATGTTTCGTTAAGTCGGTAACCAGTCTTACTAATCTAAGTTTAAGGGGAAAGCGTCAAGGTAGCCCGCGAAATTCAAATTTTCTTACGTTTTTTGCAATTTGCAGGCCAGTGGTAGGTTGTATGTTTATGAAAATATGATTCGCGGCTGTAATACGTATTTAATTACCAAATTATAATCATTAAAATCAATACAACCCTCCAAGTTCGTATAACCCGATTGAAGGACTATTTCGCGGGCTACCGCTTTCACCATAATACGCAGGTTGAAAAGGATATGAACATACGAGTACAATTGATTACCATGTTTTCAGTACTTCATTTCGATACACAGTCACAGATTATTTTTCTTCGGTAATTAAAAAAAAACAGCTGTTCCAATCATTTTGTTGTGTTGTGCCATACATTTTGACCGTGTTGTTTTTTTTTTAATTACCGATTAAATATTTCTATGTGGCCCGTTTAGAATGATGTAAGTACTTATACCGGGTTCACACACGATCGCAATCTTATTTCTTGAGGCATAAGGGTGAAAACTGGTAGAAAGACTGAGAGGGACCGAACACGTGGTAATGAGGGATTTTCTTTTTCAACTCTTCCCTAGTCGCTGGATAGATGGCGCTGTTTTCGGTATGTTACTGCAAGGAACATAACGTCACATAATTTTACTTGGATCTAATGGTTATATTTGGAAGCTTATGCAAATGAGTGTCAGTCAACGAGCGTAAGTGACGTGTGTTTTTTCAAGCGTTTTGGCTTTGGCACCAAGTAACGTAGTCGCTTCAACGCCATCTGCCGAGTTCTTGGAAATCTATTTGTTTTTAAAATTCTCAAAAAGAAAATCTCTTATGCAAACGAAGGTGTCAGTCAACGAGCGCACTCCTTGACTCACTTTCGTTTGCATAAGCTTCCGAATATAACCCTTAGGTCCAAGGGAAATTATGTGACGTTCTGTTCCTTGCAGTAACGTACCGAGATCAGAGCCATCTATCCAGCGACTAGGGAAGAGTTGAAAAAGAAAATCGTTCATTGCATTATCGTTAAATAGTCGATTCAGTACAATTTGTCAGCGATTGAGGCTCATTTGCCGCCACAGTTCACTGTTGTCAACGTCAAAACACGAAGTGCAGCAAAAAGTGAATTCGGTGATATTGTGCACCTTACATGTAACACACTGCACACTGAAATTGATTAAACTATAACTTTTTTATACGTTAAGGCGGACAGTCACAGCTCAATAGATAACATTATTACAGAAAAGTATACACGACCATTTTGAAGTCACAAGAATGCTACATTTGTTTGTATCGCCGCCGTCCTCCAAAAAACCGTCATTGTACTGTTGCTTGTGCCATTCGGTCACTTAGGTCCATGGTCACCAAAAAGATGACGGTCTGATTATCTAAAAACAGCTGTTTAAAACACATTTTTGTATGGGAACATGTCACAGTGACAGCTGTTTTTAGATAATCTGACCGTTACCTTTTCGGTGAACATGAACCTTATTTTCGTAGTAAACTTAGGGTGGTTTTCACAGAAAGCGACACGTAGGCTTGAGTTCCTGTCGGGCTGACGTCGGTCGCGCGTACGTGTATATATTGTGTTCTTTATAGCACCATATTGGGACGCTGACGTCAGCGGCACGTTTTTACTGACGTTTTTCTCGCTGACGTACGCGACCGACCATCAGCGTGACAGGAATTCAGGCCTTAGGGTGAGACTAAACGTGCGTAATTTTGTGAGTCACTCATAAATTTATAATACGTTCGTTTTTTGATAAAGCAAGGAAAAATTTAAGTTCAGTGGGGTATTATCTAAAAACCTAATATTTTATGTTACTTATAACAGATTTTTAGAGGATATGCGGTAAGTAATAATTGTTTCGGGACGGTTTTGTTGTTCAAAAACTACAGCCGAACAAAAGTGTAGCAAGTCTGATACACCGCTGAAATGACTACAATATCAATGTCATTTAGATTATTTTAAAATATTGCAATAAATGTTTAACAATTTTTTTTCTAAAACATGGCTTTCTATGTACGAGTAATCACGCAAAAATCTAATATATTTACTGAAAAACACCAAAACATTATATTATAACTTTGTGGTTTCATACTATGTGTTAAAACGCCCTTTAGAGCTTACATTTTATATTATGTACAAAATTGATACATAATTACAAACATTTTGTCCGTTTTCACCAATACTAAGATCAAACACCTAAGTACATGAATGCCGAAATATAATGGTTTTGTTGGAATTTAAACTCTCGGCTTACCATCTAAAGTTCAAAATCCAATAGCACGTTTGTATTTAAGCATTACTTTAAGTGATGTTTAGTAAACTTAAAAACGGTCAAAAGTCCGATTTTTCGCTTTACACATACCTTTAGCCAATTATAAATAGTATTAAAATTCAATTTACACATACAATTATTAAATTAGTGAATATTTTTATAATTAGTACTAAAAAAATAAGATATAATAAAGTATAATAATAGGTTCCCATTGTAGTTCGTTTCTATACAATGATAATTTAATGTGTTACAATTATTCACAATTTCTTCGGCTACTATGACTCCTACTACTGAATCACGATTTTGCGTCTTAGTTCATGTGGTTTAGAGATCAAACTAGGTTTTATGCTTTTCAGGAAGTACCTACTGGGAAAATATTTTAAATTACTATTTGACTTAATAAATCTAAAACGAAATCTTAATATCAAAAGGATTTGTAACGGTAAAATGTTAAAACAATACTAACTAAGTATAGAAAACACATTTTACATAAATAGGCATAACGACAGTATCAAAAAATTCAAATATATTTAGTCCGTCAGTTAGAGTATTGAAAAATAATGGACACGTATTTTTTGTTTTTGTAAATCAATGAATATTGACAAAGATAAAACGCATCAAAACTCGGGAGTGGGTACTCGTGACGTCAGAACTAGCTAAAAATACCCAGGCGTGACGTATTGAGTATTTTAAAAGCGTCGTATCTCCGTCAATTTTGATTTACGTAACAAAAGAAAAAATACAGGTCAAATATTTTTTAATAATCTACCTGACGAACTAATTAGTTTTGTTTTTTTTTTGTCGTCTCCCCTATTGTAACTAAATCGTTAAAATTAATTATTGCACATAACTTACATGGAATGGTGATTACAGTACGAAAAAGTATTTATAGGTACATAAAACAAAGAAATAAAATACTTTGTAAGAGATATACCGGGTGTAAACAGACGTTTCACGAATCCGTCAACCAAGCATTCATTAGGTACTCGTACATCATTATCTGTGTCTTGTCTATGAATGTCGACACTTCCCTAATGGACGTCTCACTGTGAAGCCCGTCTGTGATACTCTTACTATGTGACCCTCGTGATGATAAACCAAGTCATCTCAACGGTATCTTTTATTCAACTAACCAATGAACACAACATGGTGGCAGAAGTGGGCTTCGAAGCCACGCCCTCAAAGAGGAACGCAAAAATTATTTGAAATATGTAGATGATTCACCAATCAATTGACATTCTTCTTAAGAGCTGTCAAAACGCGTTTCTCTCATAGATTTTGTATGGCAATAGCACGCTGTGACGTCACTGTTTAGTCAATACAATGACTCAACTATTTCTTGGTTTCAAAGCAACTAAAAATCTAATTTGGCATTTATTTGAAAATAAGTCGGGTTTTCAGGCTCAAAAATTAACGTTTTTTCTTTTGAGATTGATGTCTTGGAATTATTGTTTTAAGGTGCCATCTTCCCCTTTTTATTGTGACCCAGTTTTACCATGGCTCCCATCATGACAGAAAAATAATGCAGGACATTCTTGATCTCTAATCAAAAGCGTTTTCCTTGCATATCGGGTCCACGATCAGTCTCACGGATTATACCTCATATGGCAGCATGCTCTGTTTCTCACTCTAGCAAATGACGGTTTTGAGTGACAGAATAGGATAGGAGCATGGAAAACTGCGATGCCATACGCACAGATGAGGTTCAACCTTAAACTAACGGCATTTTACATGGATCAACTGCCTATCTGACCTCTTGGTAAGACTGGTTGTCAGATTCTGTAGGCGATTTGTAGATTCGATAGAAATTCCGACAGCGGTAAGTCTACAAACAATAGGGATGATTCCTGACTAAAAAAATATGATTCTGTTTAGTCCGTCAGTAACATTTTCAAAAAATATTGGATACGTGTTTTATAAACATTAGAATTAAGAACGGGATATTTACCATGTTTATTGTTTTGAGTTTCCGACATTTCGGCACTGTTACAAGCGCCATGGTCACGGATGAACTGAAGTTATTGCGGGTGGATGTTTATGAGCAGACGAAACGGTCTACCCTCTTTCTTATTCGTTTTTCGCGCACGACACCGCTACCATTGTCACATAATTCACTCACAACACGATCCCGTTCTTAATTCTAATGTTTGTGTTAGTGACCATGTCAGTCTAAAAACTCATATTACGTGTTTTATGTTTTATCAAATTAATAAAAATAAAACGGGCCAAAGATCAAGAGTGGGGCCTTGTGACTTCACTTTCCAGTAAAAATGTACTTAAATGTGACGTCACACGAGTTTTCGACGCATTGTATCGTCTTCATATTTTGTTTACTTACGTGAAAAAAGAAAAAAAAAATTGTCGATTATTTTTTGGAAATCTATCTGACGGACGATGTTCACCGAAAAGATAACGGTCTGATTATCTAAAAACAGCTGTTTAAGGGACATGTTCCCCTACAAGAATGTGTTTTAAACAGCTGTTTTTAGATAATCAGACCGTCATCTTTTGGGTGAACATGGTCTTAATTAGATATGCTTTGTCATCTACCCTGTTATGTACAGTATGACCATTTTTAGTGTGCAGTTCAAGATGGCGTTGCTTTTCAAGCAAATCCGCATCGATTTGTCAAACTAGGTACATTTATTGTAGTTCTGTGTTTTCCCGCATAGATAAGTTGGTAGAAAGCTCACAAAGGTCGAGGCAAATTTTGACCTTGAAAAAGTCGTTCCTCAACCTTTATGAACTTGGACGGTTGTATTGATGATTTTGATGATTATAATTCTGTAACTACATACGTCTTACAGTCGCGAACAATATTTTAATCAACATGCAACCTAGCACTGGCCTGCAAATTGCAAAAAACGTAAGAAAATTTGAATTTCGCGGGCTACCTTGGAACATCAGCCTTAAGTATACTGAATGTTTGGTGAAAGTTTCAGAGACGATGTTCTCATACACCTTGTATATCTGTCGTAGTTAATTTGTATAAGCCCCTTCGTACACAAGGCAACAAAAATCTTCGATACTCGACGATTTTAGTCTCCAAGTGACTGCCGCCATACATTGAAGCTCCCACATGAACTAAGACTATGTACTAGCAATGATAAACTCATAGATAAAGTGAAGAGGCGATATTTTCGGTATTAACCTGTATGTTACAGTTTTGTTACATCGTTTAACACTTCACCTAGTTTTGTTATCGATTCGAGTTATCTTGCTGTGTTTGGGTATACAAACTTTTTGCAAAAAATGTTTTTTTTTTAAGTCTCTTAGCCGATCCGCTACGGCGTAGCATCACTTAGCCGTGAATGGGGCACAACACAACCCGTAGCAGATATAGATTATTTAGTTTTCACGTCTATCGCCAGTCCCCAAGGACTTTTTTATACTGTTCTAGATACACAGTTTGTGGATGACTTGTCACATAAAACCTTAATTTAATTAAATACCTACTAGTTTTACATATGACAACGATGTTAAATTCAACACATAATTATACAGTTGCCAGCGCAAACAAATTACCACAAACAGTAAAATTTTCTCATCCGATTTTGAACTTAACAAGCAACATTTTACGGTTTAAAATAATTTGGAGTAATTTGATAGTTTGTGGAACCTAGATGTGCTGGCTACTGTATAAGGATATTTTGGCGCGTGGCCTCATGTGGAACGGCGCCATTTTGTTTCATAATACAATTTAACGGCTACTGTCAGTGTCACTCATATCCTGAATGATCCTTGTAGCACTCTAGAACAGGTTAATTCAAATTTTCTTATTTTTTTTGCAATTTGCAGGCCAGTGCTAGATTGTATGTTGATTAAAATATTGTTCGAGGAACGACTTTTTCAAGGTCAAAGACATTCCTCGACCTTCATGAACTTGAGGAGGGTTGTATTGATGATTTTGATGATTATTATTCTGTAACTACATACGTCTTACAGTCTCAATATCTCAATATTTTAATCAACAAACAACCTGGCCTGCAAATTGCAAAAAAACTTAAGAAAAATTGAATTTCGCGGGCTACCCTGACACATCCACCTGAATCTCTTAAAAAAATTAACACAGCAAGATACTAAAATCACACAAATACTAGTACATTTCCCTATCATAGATTTATAAGCCACCGATTCTTACATACATTCATAATATATTAATAAAATAATGTACAACATTCTTCGTTCACATTGGAAGAACAATTTGGCAAAAGGAGTCCTGTCATGCTAACGAAAATTAAATTAAAATCAGTCATTAGATCAAAAATTGAGTCACTTTTAGTCTTGATGTACTTAATTTATTTGGAGTGATCTACTAATGGAAATGGGAATTAAAGAGTAATGGCGACCTTGTATTTTAAAGTAAGTTATATTTTTTCAGCATGTTTTCAACTTTATCTCTAAAGCATTAGGTTCAAGATTGATTGGGATAATTGGATTGTCTTTCAACCGTCCATCAGTCAGTCAGTCAATATTTGAACTACAAAAATCACCCTTACTGCTACGACGTAAGATTGCTGTCGATTTCAAATTGTTTTCATTTACGTTCGGTTGTCGGCATAACAAAGACTGACAGCAAACGTCACATGAATGAATTTTGACAGATGTCTGTTCGTCAGTCATAGGTGATTTTCTCAAATTCGTCTAATTATGTTAGTCATTTAAAAATAATCCTAATAGAGAAGTAAGGAAGAGAATGACATGCTGGGGTAAGGGCAGGCGGGAGAATTATGATAATAATTTGAAAATTCAAAATATTTATTCCAATTATACATGTCAACTTTTAGAATTTACTTTTACGAACTTGACAAAAGCTATGCCATTACTTTTTAATCCCTCTTTGAAGCGACCGTGGAAGTTTTAAAACAATTCAACTCAGCTAGGTACAAAAGTTACGTTCATTTATATAGAAAACCACACAGTGGTCCTATCTACACATTTACACAATAAACTATGACTCGAAGAAAACTTTTTATTGGAAAGAGACAGTCTATTTATATAAACTTTTTGTAAAAAATCCGAATCTCGTTGACATACGAATTTAGCTCAAATTTTTATTTCTTCACACTAACCCCAAAAATTAAAAAAAAAAAAACAAAAATCTTTCACAGTTATTGTCCATCTGACTTTGGGTCAATGTTCAAATGACATTGATCTTTACTGTTCGTCAAATAAGATTACTATTTGCTTGGCTGCCACTGATCCGTCTATGAATATGACAGTGACCTTTATTGGTGTTCCAATAAGGTTGAGTTTGATTTCGGCCACTGACAAGTCAATTAAAATAAATTATAAAGATCTTTATTCACTTTCTTATAAGGTTGCTTTTGGCATGACGTAAAATAACTGTGAAAGTACGGTAATTTTATTTCAATTACGTGTCTGATATCTTATCTGACTGATTTGTCAAAATGTGTGTTGAAAATTTTAAATGAATGCGTCACTGAGGAAACGATTTTATTATCTTCATCTGATTATATATTTACTGTTCTTTATGTAATTCTATGTTATCACATATCGTGTTTTATCATTAGAATGCTCAACTAATTTGAAACGGAAGTTTTGTCAAATTATGCAAGTTTGGTTGGTTGGGAACGAAAAGGACGTTGTCCCGTTCCGGTTAGTACGCGACTCGATAGTGTATCAGATCATTCGCTTATCGGTTCCGATTCTACGTCGAGAAGTGTGGTTACTCGTTATGTTAAAGTTGACAAGGCCGATAGTAGTCGCTGATGCATTGTCAATTATAATTGTTCGGATATTTCCGTTTCTTTCGCACACGTCTGCAGATGAGTGCGAGTGAGAGAGACGGATAGATCCGAATCGGGAATAGGGCCTCTGCTCTTGATGAGGACGCGTCCATCTTCTTTGTAATTTGTACAAGTTTGTTTCAAACGTTCAACAAGCTACTTAGCAAGTACAAGCTCTATAAAGTTTTTTAAAATACGTGCTATATTCGGTTGGGTCAATTCTTTAGTTGCCTAGTATTTGGCCAGCTTGAGAAACATAAAATTACATAAAGATACTTTACTTGGCTGTTAATCAAACGAATATTTCTTATGAGTGCCCAGTTTATCATAGCAACGCTACCTCAAAAGGCTAAAAATGACAAATTCACACCAACTCCAACTATAATCCTTATTTACATTAAGTAAATATGTAACTATTCGATTGCCAAAATAAACTAGACACCAGCTGATAAAAGAAAAAAAAACTATCAAAAATCTTGCCCAATCATTCACTCAAAAAACAAATGACTGCGCAAAACGTTCGACACGAACACCCCCAAAAAAACACAGAAAAACAAACCGTATCCCCCATCACAATAAGAGCCAAATCCTTACATCAAGAAGAGTCTTGTTGGTTACATGAAGAACTCCCTATTCTCCTGTGGTGGTCATGTGTGCCTCATTTGGTTGTTAGTGTTCCCAGTCGGACTCGTGCAGTTCGGGACGTCGATGACTGTGATCTCTATGACTCGTAGACCCCGTAGTATAGGATCCGTGATGTGTATCCCGCGAGGATTATAAACTCTTTCGTTTTGCGTCGCTATGAATTTTGATACTTTTCTTAGGTGCTGTGGAGAGGAAAAAATTGAGTTGAAAATAGTATAAAAGCTCTCACAAACAGTAAAAAAGGTACTACAGTTTCATACCGACATTGCAGGTGCAGCACACCGAATATAGCATTAAGACCCCGGTCTCACTATGTCGTGACGACAGATAATCGTGTAGTTTTAAGTGTCGTGGCTTGTGTATTTAAATGGACGACACGATAACTGTCGTCCATGGTTTTCGCCAACTAAAATGATAAATTCATTGTCACGATATAGTGGCAACGGGGCCTAAGTCTGTCTTTGTAACTTTCATGTTCCAAAAAGTACCAAAAAATAGAGAAAATAGATATATAATTTTATATGCGTCTAATATTACGCATGGAACTAATAATAATCCACAAAAATGAGTCATTTCCTTGCAATTCCACAGCCAATTTAGTTTGCAAGAATTTTTACTAGGTATTATTTAATTCGTTATATCTCTCCCGAGGCGAGGATGGGTTTTAGTCAGTAAAAGTCTGACACTCCCCCCTCCCGCTCCGCTCAGAGTGGGACAAGTTATTTGATGACTTCCCATCCGAAAAGAAACAGGCCAGCTGAAACTGGTTTTGTTAAAACTGATAGCAACGTCAAGAAAAAATACACCACGAAATTAATTTCAGAGACCAAATTATAGAACAAACGTTTGTATAACTACGACGACTTCACCATAGAAAACAAACAAACTAGGCACATTGTATTCACAACGACTAATGACTTGTTTTTGTCCCCGTAATTACCCAGCAATGCCATGTTCTAGCTCAATTACCAACCGAAGCTATTGTATTACACTACTGTAGTTCACTGATGGTCGACTAGTTTTCTACTTTATTCATCATCTGCCTGGGGTCAGTATCCAGTCTAACCGTATGCAGCTGAATACTAGAATTTTACATGGAGCGACTGCCTATCTGACCTCCGCAACCAAGTTAGTACTGGGTAATACGATACCCCTATTGTCAGACTTTTAGGGCCACTGACTATCTGTAACGACTTTCAAAGATCTTCAAATGACATCAGGGACCATCGGCTTAACGTGCTTTCCGAGGCACGGAGGAAACTCGGGCAGTAATGGGTCCATCCACAGGCCAATCTAGGCAAGCACGGATTAACCTAAAGATCGACCTGAGCGGCGCCACGAGCTTTTCCACTTCATTATTTAGGGCATATGGATGAAAATTGGCAGTCAGTGGCCCCGGTAGTACATACAATACTTTTATTTTATGCGAGAATCGATCTCTGACTCGTTTTGTTCTCAACGGCATGTGAAGCAAAGTCCCATGGGCGGCATGAAACACCGACAACCATTTAAAAAAAAAAATGCACGCACCTTTTCGTAATGCGTTTCCGTGCAGATATAAATGAAGTAGGCAGTGAGGCAGGCGAGGCAGCCCTCGCAGTATGTGCTGCAGTCCGCCGTCTCCGCCATCTCAAAGTGTTCGTTCAGCCGCTCCATCGTGTACTCGAACGTTTGTCGATCTATCTGGAATTATTAAATGAGGAACAAGTTACTAGGGTTAAGGGGATAGATTTGCAGTGGAGGCAGCCTAGCAAGGTTGACCGACGAGCTTAAAAAGTGGCAAGGTCAAACTGGATGCGGACAGGAAGTTTGGGAGTGAGAGATATCTAGTTTTAATTAATTAACCAAGTTTCTTGTTTTCCAGCCTCACTGTGAATGTGTCTGTTAACACAGAGAAGAGTGAGCTCATCATACCGGAAAATCAAAATATTGTTATTTCTGAAAGGATGAGTGTGGTAAGGCAACAAGGCAGAAACATATATAACATCACACACATGTAATCCCCGAAGATTTAAGCAGAAGTGGTACCCTATTAGCACACCTACATTTCGTCAGTTTTTTTTTTGGGAAAAGCCCGCCACCCTATTCCAAAACCACTGTAACTCCTGAAAGCCAGAATCAACAGTAGCGACCACCAGAAAAGCGCACACACAATGAAGCTCGACGAACAGAGAATGAATTTAACTGTCCTGGATCCCGCAACGAAATTAATCAGAAAGTATAGCGGAGGAGTAAGAAAAACCTTTCGTCAGTTATGTGTATGACAATAGGAGGCGGGCCTATTGCCATCAACCGGGCACAAATCTAGCCTACGTGGCTGTTACTAAGGAATTTCTGATGGAAAAACCCAATATGGATAAACCCCGTCGAGTGCCTACAGGACTTGAGACTCCACCAAGGAGGCAGTCAAGCAAAATCCATACCATAGTTTCATACTATCATCATAATTCTCTTGCCCTTCTCCCAATATATTTGCGGTCGGCGCAGCATGTCTTCTTCTTCCATACTCCTCTATTTTTCGTCATCTCATCAGACACTTCTTTTCTTACCATATCCTTCTTAACACAGTCCATCCATCGTTTCTTTGGTCTTCCTCTACTTAAATACCCATCCACATTCATACTCAGAACTTTTTTCACGACATTTTCCTCATTCCTCCGCATCACATCTCCATACCACGACAACCGATTACCACACAACTTTTCAGTCACCGGCGCCACTTTTAGACTTCCTCTAATATATATATAAAATACCCATCCACATTCATACTCAGAACTTTTTTCACGACATTTTCCTCATTCCTCCGCATCACATCTCCATACCACGACAACCGATTACCACACAACTTTTCAGTCACCGGCGCCACTTTTAGACTTCCTCTAATATACTCATTCTTTACTTTATCCATGCGTGTAACACTAACACCACACATCCCCCTTAGCATTCTCATCTCCGCGACATGCAGATGCCTTTCACATACTAATTTATAATAATGCTTTGTATCTATGTTCCAGTGGGATAATTCACGACATAAACGCGTGCGACATCAGCAAGCTAGCCCAAAATAAAATAAGTAAATAAATAATAATAAAAATATCGCTGGACATTACACACAGCGCCATTTAGTGCCACACTAAGCATGGCTTGTATCGTGGACACCAGATATTTGATATACTTCATATATACTTTTTGTTTGTAAATACATACTTATTATACAATAAACATCCATGAGTCGGAAACAAATGTCCATGCTCATCACACAAACATTTGCTCCTATCGGAATTCGAACCCGGGACCCAAAGAACGTAAGGCAGCCTCACTACCGCTGCGCCATTCGGGTCGTCAATTATCAATCAATCAATTATCAAGTAATCTAACAAAGAAAAAAAAGCAAACAGATTTATAAACTTCCAGAGAATAGAATGTATGAATACATTGTCTATTTCTTTACAATCAAACTTTGATTGCTGTTTATGATTCATAGTTCCACCAACACACAGTGAATGAACGGCCGTAATTAATTAATTGATTATTCCAGTTATTAGTGCAGTGTGAATCAGAATGGCTACCTTTTATTTTACAGTAGTTAAATTGTTATTAAGTATCGCATGATTAATAAACTGATAGGAACGGTTAGTCTGTTGTCTCACTTTGAACCAATGAGAGGGACAAAGATGGGTAGTACTAATTAGTAGTAATTTCAAAGAAACAAGTAAAAAAAAAAAATCGCTGGACATTACACACAGCACCATCTAGTACCACACTAAGCAAGGCCTGTGTTGTGGTCACCAGATAGTTGATATATACTACATATTTACTTTTTGTTTGTAAATAACTTACTATACATATAAACAAAGGTTTTAAAGAAGTCAAAACTAAAAAGAAAGGTTTAGGTGAAGATTTTTACTAACCGCATAAGTAATATAGCATAGTTAAAACAAAAATCTGTTTGTTCCGGCTCCTCTCCAAAACGGTTGGACCCATTTGGACTTTTATTCGTAGATAGCTGATGTTAAAAGGAGTAACTTAGGTTACTTTTATTTTAGAAAAAGAAGTACATACTTAACTTGCAGTCTCGGGCAAAAAAACTAAAACCCTTGAAATTGTTAACAAAATCTGATTCAAACAGTAAATTAATATTTTTATTTCATTTCAAGCCAAAGAAGGTTGTGGGCAACAGCTAGTCTGGAAATACAATTTCATTTTTATTTCATTATTCATTTTTCAGCAGCAGTGGCCCAGTGGTGGCGGCCCCGACTTATGAACAGTAAGTCGTGGGGAACCTAGGCAGGCGCATCACTTGGTGTAATTTATTTCATCAGAGCAGTGGTGTTCTGAAAATGGTGAAGGAAAACTTGCATGTCCTAGAACCAAAAATTCGAAGACATCTACCAATCTGCACTGAGCCCACGTAATCTATACTAATATTATAAAGCAGAAGAGTTTGTTTGTTTGTTTGTTTGGTTGAACGCGCTAATCTCCGGAACTACGGGCTCGAATTGAAAAATTCTTTTTGCGTTGGATAGTCCATGTATCGAGGAAGGCTATAGGCTATATAACATCACGCTATGACCAATAGGAGCGGAGCAGCAATAAGAAATGTTGCAAGCGGGAACAAAGCAGTTTAAACTTCCGTTGAGTAGGCGATGCGTTGCGATATCAAAACTTCACACGAACGAAGTCGCGGGCAGAAACTATGAGGCTATAATTTATCTTGGAAACTTGAACACCTGATGCAGAACCGCAACAGACCAGCTAAACTATAAGAGATACAAAAATGCCACCATAGCAAAAATTGTTCTACATGATGAGCATTTTCTGCTGAGAGTATAAGTTTGAAGATCTGGAACATCTGATGTGGAACTCCAAGAGCCCAGCTACACCATAACACATATAGGAATGACGTCTTAGCAAAAGTTGTTCAATCTGATGAGCACTCTCTGTTGACTTATAAAAATCGAAGATCTCGGACACCTGTTGTAGAATTAATTTCCTTTTCCAGTTATCTTTGTGACTCAGTAGCCTACCCGGTAACGCAGGGGAGCAGTTACTTAGATTTCAATTGATCAGGTATCTTCAAAACAAAACTATAACCATGCCTAGAAAGAGGTCAAATCTTTCCCAATGTTCCAAAGGAGCTAAAAGATTGAGGATCATAAGATCCCAAGAATCTATCGAAGAGCGTCAGGAGAGACTTGATGCTGTTCGAGAACATCAGGCTGCAACTTGCTCCGTGGAAACCTCTTCGGATCGCGAAGCACGCCTGCGTTCTCAGCGTTTTTACGCATCTACATCCAGGTCTCTAGAGACCAGTGAAGAATAGATGCGCGACTGACCGCTAATCGTGAACGTAATGCTTTGTCTTGCGAGTCGGAGCCGTTCACGGATAGAGAATTGCGCTTGAGTTCTCAGCGTATCTACGCATAGCTTCTTCTAGGTCTTTAGAGACAAGTGCGGAACGTGATGCGCGACTGTCCGCTGATCGTGAGCGAATCCGAAATTTTTACCGATACAGAATCAGGCTTGAGTTTTCAGCGTATTCGCACATCTACTAACAGGTCTTTTGAAACGAGTGATGAACGTGATGCGTGATGCACGTTCATTGAACGAACGTTTGAATTCTGATCGACGTCGACATTCACTGAACAGAATGTCGATATCATCTGAAAAACCGGATGTGTCTCAAGATATAGCCGTAGGGCATGGCGACCTGCCGTGTCGACGGCGCGTTCGTGTTCCACGTGCGCCTCAAAGAGATGTCAGCATAAAGGGAGGGGCCCGCAAAGGTCGAAGCCTGCCGGGGCTGCGGGACTGTTCGAAAGAGATACCGTGGCCCTGGAACGTAAAGGGCGAGGAAGGAACATGGATGGGTTTTAGTCAGTAAAAATCTGACACTCCCTCCCGCTCCGCCCAGAGTTGGAGAAGTTATTTGATTATTTCCCAACCGAAAAAAAGGGCATGGCGACCTTCCTTGGGTTGATAAGGCACGGAGTGCATTTACGTCTCCTATGATTGAATACGCCACATATTCCGCCATCGGAGGTATGGCTAAAAATTGTACTTTTTGTGAAGCTGTTAAATGGCAAAAAGAAACAAATGGTATGTGTTGCTCAGGTGGGAAAGATCCGTTATTTTCCCGTCCCCGGGTTCTTAGAATTCGACATCAGACGTTTCAGATCTTCGACGACCCCGTTGTCGCTGGCATAAGCAACAGGATCCGCGTACGAAGTCGCGGGCAGAAGCTAGTGGATTATAAGCTCATTCCCTCTCATAGAGAACCTGTGTCCCAGCAGTGGGAACATGAATAGGCTGATGATGATGATTCATTTTACTTATTTCAATACATTGCTAGTAAGTAACATTAAACTAAGTTAGTTCAGTGAAGCCATTCATAATGGGATGTGAGTAATTACTTGTTACCAGGTGTTATTATTCAAATTACTGTTATTGTTTTCATACCAACATTGTTGAACATGTTAGGAGCAAATATGTTGAAAAAGTAATTTAACCTGAAGGTCTTCAGTTTCAAAATAAGAATCAACAGGTTAAAATAAATTATTGTTATTTTTTTGATGTAATATGTAGAAGAGAGGCCTGTGTCCCAGCAGTGGGAACATTAATAGGCTGATGATGATAATGATGATGATTTATTTAGTACAGCATAAACACATTCAACCACAAACATTCTAACATTTTTGTCTACCGTTCATCAGCTAACAAGTTCAATCCATGGTTGGTCTCTATGAGCACATTAAGCATCCTAAGCATACGTGGTATAGGGGAAATGGACTGAGCTACAGTGCAACTAAATGGTACATTAAACAATTTATGTTTCATATAGCGAATATAATTATTTGGAATGTAGCGGCACTACAAAAAGTACTTGAGCTACATTGAACAAAAAGTACTACAGCGACATCTATGACATAGGTGATGAACTATCAAACGAAATACGTCAGAATTCCTACATCGCGCAAGCAACATTCTCCGCGACTTAAGAGCATATAGGAGATCCCGACTACAACCGTCAGGCAGTAGCCCACCAGACATAACACCCGTGTGGTCGGAGGATCCTCCCTTTTCTATGGGGGATGAAGACCTTTACATCCTGTTCTCATACCCCCAAAGGAACAAACAATTGACACAGGCTGTATGTAATTCCAACAACTATGGCTATATCGTAGATCTAGCTTTTTGCACACTAGCACCCTGCCCCACACTTCACACAGGTAGCAGTTACAGTAGCACATTATTATTTTCTGTTAAAATCTATGTGCATTCAACATTTTGTCTACCCTATGCATAACCTCAGTACATTAGTTACAACAATGATGTTAGAATAATAGCCTTTGTTTTCTTCTTAGTTTTTACTCATTGTTTGTAAATACATTGTAGGTCTTGTAAATTCTTTGATACTCCATTTGTTATCTTTTTCGATCTTGCTTTTACGTTTTCGTGATGTAGGTAAATAGGTAATATAATTATGAATAAAAGTAACCACTTGTCACTTTGTCAAGCCTACACTTTCCTCCCATACTTAAAATTGTAACAGAATAACATTTTAAAAACCATTATACTTAAGTAATGGAGTTTCCTGTCTGAGAAAACTGTGAGGAAAGTTTTGTGTATGAATGTGGATGGGTTTAAGAGTAGAGGAAGACTAACAAAACAATGGATTGACTGTGTGAGGGATGATTGTGGCAAGAAAGGAGGTATCTGATGAGACAACAAATAATAGATATGGAAGAAGAAGACATAACACAATCTACACTAATATTATAAAAGGGAAAAATTTATATTTTTGTGTGTGTAATGAATAAACTCAAAAACTACTGTGCCAATTTCAAAAATTCTTTCACCATTGGAAAGCTACATTCACCCTGAGTAACATAGGCTACATTTTATCCCCATACTCCCACAGGAACGGGTAAACCGTGTGACGTCCGCTAGTCCCACATAAATTGGTATAAAGCACGATAATGATAAGGAAACAACCTATCTTTCACGTAATAAAGTACCCATGCAGGATATTATTATTCAGTTAAAGCACTTTCAGGTGTTAGTTAACATGATCATTGTTTTCAATCCTGTAAAACATTCCTGTTAGGGAACTCTTGATGTCCACTATTGCCATGCTAAAACACACATCTGTAACTGTTGCCGCTACATTATTTGTATATTTTAATTTTATGTTATAACTCTTATAAGTAGCTCTAGTTTAGTTACTGTTATTGGTAACGAAATACAGCCGTTGCAATTAAACAAATAAATATGTTCATTACTATACCTGTTTGTATTTCAGTATTCTTTTTTATACATTCAGGGTGCAAAGTCTGTTCACATGTAGACAACTTCATTAGCCAAGTGACCTCTACACCTCAGCTTCAACCAGTTGATTAAATATGATTATTTTATGTTTTAGTAGGTCATGCTGAGTTCATGTCTTATTGGCTTATTTATTAATGAGGTCAGTCATTAATATTTGAGTTTAGGTATCAGGTTTGAGTAATGGCTACTTTTGCATTGATATTGTGTAGACTTTAAAAAGAAAATTTAAAATTACGAATGAAATTGTCATCAAAAACACAGCGATTTTTTTTATCTTGATTAAGGAAACAGAATTTCATAACTTTCCTATTGATTAAGTAGATTTTAACTGAAACTTCGGCAACTACTACCTACAGAAAACAGGTAAAAAAGGCACTCATCACGTTAAAACTTGAGACGGAACAAGGATAAATACAAGTTGACATCATTTCTTAGGCGTCACATAGTCGGAAAGTTGACGATCGCGCCCATGACCCAAGGTCCAGAAACATCGTGTAAACAATCAACTTTCACTTACTCGATCTTCCAGTTCTGGCGGGAAACGAGTCTGGAACTTCACCGCAGTCCCTTCAGAATAGTCCCTCTGTATGAATATCTTTATTCCTTGCTGTGTAGGAGTCTGTTGACTCCCAGGCGTATTCGGCCCCGAAGGTATACGATTATTTGCCATCATCAAGAACTCACAAACTAAAGTCTATTAACACAGAAATAAGTCTAAAGGAATGCTTTGTGTTATGAATGTATCATAGTTTCAGTATAATAGTAAAGCAGATAGAAATACGAGGAAAATTCTGTTTTCTAGCGATATTTCGATAAAAGTACAATGACGTGCGTCAGAGACTGACATAAACTGTCAGGCAGACATTTTTTGCCATAGACTAGATGTAAACTAATTCGTTCTGAAACGTGTTTGAAATCTCATTGACTATGTGTAAATATATGAATGTTTTTAATTGATTTAACAATCATGATCAAAATACAACTGAGCAATGCTAACGCACATACACAAATGCGATTAGTGAGATTCATGTTTTTTACATCGTTCCCGAAGTAATTTATTCCAATTACAACAGATGGCGCTGGCGCTTTCTACAGTTTTGTCGAAAGATGAAGGTACAATGGTACAATGAAGGCTCCTCACCTCAAATAGACACACGTATGCTAGCTAGCTACTAATATCTAATCTGTGACACATGCGTGCTTGTAATTATGACCAAAACACCAAACAAAATATTAAACCAAACAAAAAAAAATATGGAGAAAAATACGGTTTTCTAAAAATGGTAGACTCAAAAGTCAAAACTACTATTTAATTCTAGATTTGATGAAATAATTATATTTTAAGCTAATGCTAATACGGTTGCGGACAAGGTCAAATAAACAGATTGCGGTAGGCCGCATGGGATTTTGCCGCACACCGAATTTACACACCAAATACAGGTACCTAGGTACTATTTCCTGCTTTTTGTGTTACAAGACATTAGTTAAATAGATAGCATCTAAATAAATAAATATAGCAGGACATTACACACAGCGCCATCTAGTGCCACACTAAGCAAGGCTTGTGTCGCGGTCACCAGAAAGTTGTTACATTTGAGTATATTATACTTTTTGTTTGTAAATACATACTTAATATACAATACATCCATGACTGGGAAACAAATGTACATGCTCATCACACAAGCATTTTCTCCAACCGGGATTCGAACCCGGGACCCTAATAACGTAAGGCAGATCTGAGGCGTAGCTGCATAATCGTGTTTCTGTAATTAATTAAAGGCGGTAGTATTGTATTACCAACCAAAATCATCATCATTCTCAATATGCCCTGATCCGGGGATATCTCGGTCCACCGCCTTCCCCCTTATGACGCAATCACTCTGGGATTCTCTACTATTCCAGCGTCGACGTTTGGTGGAGCATTAGGACAGCTGGGAAGTTGACGATCTCAGGTCGGAACAGCTAGTTTGTCATTTCTTCCACTCAGATATGTACTCCTTGCGGGCCTGTGGACGGTGAGCTATGGGCTAGCAGAACTACTAGGCTAGCTAGAAAAACTAGGCTAGCAGGACATAAAGGATGAGGAAAGAACATGGATGGGTTTTAGTTGGTAAAAGTCTGATATTCCCTCCCGCTCCACCCAGAGTGGGAGAAGTCATTTGATGATTTTCCATCCGAAAAAAAAAGGTAGGTACTCCTTTGTGCTATTTTTTAAACATTGCCCCACACTATTAAATTCACATCAAACTGCCATACCCGGAACAACTACCTATAGGCCATGCAAATTGTTCCGTGCGGAGATCGAGCACAGCAGCCAGTCGCTCAGCCACTGGGCCAGCCATGCCTTCCTGGTCTACGTGAGTCTCTGGTACTGCCTTTATACGACTAGTAACTGTAGCCGTAACACCACGTCGTACTTCCGACACGTTGTAAGACAAAGTAATCATATTAAAATACTCCATTGATTAGCGGCCCGACACTCCGCAGCTATTCAGGACGATTTCGCTAGGCGCGCTCTCTGCATACAAAGAGGGCGACGCGATAGTTTGACGCCTCCAACTTATATCAATTAGACTCATGCGTACACCAACTGGGTTTAATTTCTAATTTCATTTTGTGACATGTGTTTATAATCATAATCAGCATGTGGTTGTGCTGTTGTGTTGCTACAGGGTTCTGAATGGGCATTCAGAACCCTGTAGTAGCACAACCACAGGCTCGTGGAAAGGAGGCCCTTTCCATGAGTTTCTCAGTGTTTTTACAAGTTAAATTAGCACATCAGGAGCTTGAAAGTCATGTCGACCCAATTTTTTCCGGTTATACACAATTATTTTTAGGTCGTTCTGAAACCGAAAGCCATGAACTCGATCATAGAACTCAAATCGATTGGTACTGTTTTTTTTTTTGAAATGACAATAAATAAAAATAAATTTAATTAACAATGAAATTCGTGAAGGAAAAACCCAGTACAATAGCAGTTTAACTGACCTAGGAATCCAACCATGTACCTCATGTTCAGGTAGTTGTTACCAATGTATATGTATGTACCTACAAACCAACGGGGTGTGATTTTATAATTTTCTTAACATCTGGTTGTCAAATGATTTCTTAGAACGGTCGTACAGAAATATTATTCCGTCTGCTTTTATTAACATTCCTTGAACATAACCAACCATTCTTTCCAATTTATTACAAACATTATAGCAACATTACAGTGTAATCCGTAACCAGTACGATGCTCTATGTCACAAAAGAAACAAGATAAAAAAATAACAAATTAGTAAAATTGCAATACATTAAGGCTACAAAAAAAAATTGTAAATCACACAGGCTAAATGGATAACACAAAAACCACGTTTTTTTACTTATTTTTACCACTTTTCTAAACAACGTTTTTTCCACGACTGTCCAAAAAAGTATTGTTTTTCTCCTCTAAAATTACTTAGACCTGCGTGACATTTGAAAATTGTTTTAAAATCTTCTCTCATTTCAGCAAAATTCAAGGCCACTAACAAAATAATTAGTAAAATAAAAAAAACATTTCGCATTATCATCTATTCAACTCCATAAATCAAGCTAATGTCCCACTTAAATGCAGACACTGCGATGTCCGTATGACCATAGACACAGTCAATGAAAGTGTGAAGCGATCCTTCTTTTGGAACTAGGTAACTCAGTTTCGTGGTCGCGACATATTTGTTGAGTCAAATTAATTAAATAATCTATTATTAGGCTTGATTATGGTGTTGGAATGTGTGTGACGTCCTTGCAGTTGACTTTCCTATTATCTACCTACTTATCTGAGAGTCTACAGTATGATTAGGAATCACAGCGGGAGTGAGAAGGGTTCGATTCCAAAAAAAAATAAAAAGTAACGTATTTAGTAGTTTTGCTTCAAAATCTAAGAGGCAACTCAGACGTCAGACTGAAGACATCAGTAGATTCTTAGAGTGGACAAAAAAGTAGTCAAACACATCAATCACGCAAAAATTGACGCAGTTTTGTCTAGCTTCAGCCAGCGAGTTTAATAATTGTCTCACGGCATCTACTAGCTAGCTACTAGCGGGATAAAAAGTATCCTATTTGTTCATTCAGGTTATTAACTTTATCATTTAAATGTCATTTTGCTAAATAGTAACAACTATTAACTACCTGTGTGTAAAATTTATCAAAATCCGTTCATTAGTTGTGGCGTGAAAGAGTAACAAACTTTCGCATATATAATATTAGTAGGATTAGTAGAATTAGTAGTATAAGTAGGATTAGTAGCATTAGTAGGAAAAGTAGGATTAGTAGGATTAGTAGGATTAGTAGAATTAGTAGGATTGTCTTTGACTGCTTTGACTAAGTACCTACCTACAGTTTGCAATTTAGACTGTTAAGACTTCCAGAATCCCAAATTCATTTACGCAGCTGACGTACATAATATATCTTTCACATTCAAGCATCTAACTCTTTTAGGTCTCTGACCTTCATTTGGATGATCAATACATTAAAACACTAGATATGATTTTCATTCGTCACTTTGCTCGCAAAAAGGAAGGAATTAGGATAGGATTTGGGATTAGGGGATTTTGGGGGTTTTGGGTTTAGGGGGGAGGGATTTTTGGGTTTAGGATTATGAATTAGATAAATAGTATTATACAAATATTGGTTTGGCCTGCAGCCCTGCAGGTAGTTGTTCCGGGTGTGTATGTGAGTTTAAATGTGTATAAAACGCACCCACGCACGACACAGGAGAAATTTCCAGAGTGTGTAACGTTTAAAAAAAAACAGAACAGTTCAATTTTAAAGAAGAATGCTAAAGTCTCTTATGTGGAGGAAGGTGCAATTACATAACATTTTAAAGATAAAGGTACGAGACGAACATTCGCACCCGTCCAAAAACATACAAGAAACAGAAATGACGAAGACGATAAAGTTTCGCCTCCATGAAGGACAAGCCATGCCTTGTTGACAAACACCTACAAACATAGAGACCTACTAACGTACTCCCTACTTAAAGCTCGATTTATTTATAGCTAAGAGTAAAAGGACTGAACGTCTATGACCTCCTAGTTGACTACGTTAGAAATTATACGTTTCTTGCCAGAGTGTAATAAATACCCAAAGTTATACGAGGCAAGAAAATTGCCCGATTCTCCGTCTTAAATATAAATTTTGTAAAAAAATAAAGATAACCATAATAATTATCACAAGTTGAATCACCAGCTATATACCAATATACCCTTTCAAACGCTGCTAGTTAAAGGCTTTAACCACGTTCATTTTCCAGTTGCACGAAAGAACCTTCTTACAGTTGTAAGTACTACTTCTACTCATAAACCTTTTCGGCCCACCTAGTAGGAGGCCTGCCAACGTAACGTCTTCCGGTTTGCGGCAGGTGAAGGTTGGAATCCGCTGGATGAGACTCGCACGGAACCGGTTAATATGGCGACACTTGGGGGAGGCCTATGTCCAGCAGTGGACGTCTTTCGGCTGAAATGATGATCCTTTTTTTGTTAACACCCAAATCCATATTAATCCTTTGGTTTGTCAATGGCTTATGTTAAATCTGTATTTTATAAAAGCATTTGTATAAGTTCAAGATAAACCTTAACCTTAGTAATAAATTAAATTAAAAATCTGCAAAATAATGTTCCAGTACCTCAATATAACAGGACCTGAACAAATGAAACTCGATAAGGCCAGTACCTCAACCTAAATTTTATTGACGTAACATATATCAAAAATCAGCTGTTCATAGTATCATGTGGCCCCACACCGGATAGCAACGCGTGTTTGTCAAATTAACGGTCTTCTCACGTAGCCATGCATCCGTTTTGCACCAACATCTTTCACTTAGGCGTACGACCAGAATGAAGAACATTTGAAACTGTTGCCTGTTACGTAATTGATGCTATCAGATCATCTATTGCTTCACTTTCTTTTATTGCCTTTGCTGGTTTGAGCTTTGGCTTTGTGGCTAGTTTATTAGCATCTGTTGTTTTGTTACCTACATTATTTTTTTCGTGTCGTTAATGCCTAACCTGGTGTTAACCTATATTTAAATCTATGCTTAGGTATTGCTTGCTGTAATTACGATTTTGGCTTAACTTGTAACAAACTTAGGCATTCTTCCATTGGCACGGTTCACTATGCTTTCGTCACTGTTGGACATAAGCTATTCACAAAATCACAAGCCATATCGTCTGGATTTATGCTTCCGTACTTGACGTATTTTTGGAAACGAAAGACTTAATCAAATACAAGCTGGTGTTTTTTTTATTGTTTAGATTTTCCTGATATCACTAACGCGTAATGTTTTGTTGTAAAAACTAAAAAAGAAGAAACGATCCTATTAAGTTAGGTAGTTTACGGCAAATAAATTGAATGAACAATGCTCTGTGAATTTCAATGAGCTTGTTTCTGTATCGGTTTTGGCATTTCCTGGCTGTTCGACTACATCAGCAGCTTTTCGCAAGCTTCTGATATTAGAATCACAATATTGATTTATTAAGGTTCTGACTACATGAAGTTTTTTTTAAAACGCAGAAGAAGTTAGGTACTTGGTAAATCCAATGGAAAAAAATGATGTAACAAAAATAGTACCTAAGTCTCAGCTTTAAAGCATAGCACGTGTGTTATAAGGCAGTTGGAGGTCAAGTTGACCCATCTATCACTAGTTACGCGCACTGAATCGTTGTAGAAACATTATCAAAAGATTTACTTTCATTCTAGGTTAATACTTGAAAGAACATAAAAGCCACGTTGGACTATCTGAGAGCTTATAGACATAGTGCAGTCAACCAATGAACGTTACTTGAGAAACAGAAGTCAAACATGTAATGGATCAATAGGCTTGTTAACTGAAAAAATCTAATTAGTCCGTCACTTAGATTATCAAAAAATATTTGACCCGTATTTTTTCTTTTTTCACATAAACCAAAATTGACGAAGATACGACGCTTTTAAAATTCCCAATACGTCATTGTTCGGTATCATTCTTATGTGAGTTGATACCGAACAGTGACGTCACGAGCCCCCACTCCGAGTTATGATGCGTTTTATCTTTGTCAATATTCGTTGATTTACAAAAACAAAGAATACGTGTCCATTATTTTCCAATACTCTAATTGACGGACTAAATAGATTTGCAATTTATTGATGGTGGAAACAAGCCTATTGTATTGAAAGCCTTTCTGTAAATTTTGTAAATCCCCTTTCTGGTCTTTTTGAAAGTCATTGTAGATTGATCCTCTGAACTTTAGCACAATAGGCATGACGAAACTATCAAAAAATTACAAATCTATTTAGTCTATCAGTTCGAGAAGTGAAACATAATTGACACGTATTTTTTGTTTTTGTAAATCATAGAATATTGACAAAGATAAATAAAACGCATCTAACCGCTCACCTGCGAACGCCAACAATGTGAGCGATTTTTTTTTGTCGTCTCACATTACTTTTAACACACCAATAGGGGATTGGTGTGTTAAAAGTAATGTGAGTTGTATTTATAAATCAAGCCTGTTTTTGACTGCCTTGTCGGTCTAGCAGACGCAAGCGCAACTGCTGGGAATGAGGTCTTGAGTTTGATTTTCAGGTTGGGGAAAATGGTATAGGTTTTTTCGCTAGAAATTTCTCTGTTTTTTTTTTAAACTAAACTAGCGAAATCTAGGTTAAACCTATTCTCAGCCTTTGTAGATCTACATATATTCATATTTTTATTTAAGTAGGTAATAATTATTTACAATACCTATAATACACACTAACACTATAATAGAAATAAAAATCAAGTATCAAAAAGGGTTACAGGGCATCGAAAAATTCGCCCACTTCGCTGCATGCCAACAGGAAAAGGGCCCAGAAGGCTGACAGCATTGCCACGTTGGATGGCAATGCTGATTCTTTGGCCAAAAAATAGGCCCGCCTTCTGGTCACGTGAAGAGTCGACCGTTTGGCGATTTCCCGAAATACTAGGTGGGCACTCGGACCCCATGGCCCTTGTGTTTTAACCCCAAACGGCTCAAACACATAATTACCAATTAATTTATTGTATTTGCGCCATTTGAGGTTTTCAGCACCTGCGGCAGCCGCCCCAGCGCAGCAAACCGTGCTAAGAAGATGGGATGGCGCAAGGGTGTCGACGCACTTTGCATCTCACACCAAAGGCCTATCCAACTTCCATGGCATTATGGTCATACCATCTGGTCATCCATCTGCCATCGACGCGTGCAAAGCCAGTAGGTTCTAATACAGCTTGCACCCCGGCGGTGGCAAGAGCACGACGGATGAGATCATTAATGCTGGCGTGCCGCGCTATCCGACCTGCACTCTTAATGCAAGAAAGGCCATGGTGTCCGAGGCAGTCGACTGCTTCACCACATCGGATCTACATTGAGTTTAAAACCCCTCTTCATTTGAGCGTGGAAATGAACTAAAAGACTAGTGGAGTAGAGTAGCGTCCTCATGTCTCCTAGTAGCAGCGTCGCTTGTCTATCCGAAGATTAAGGGTCTTGTGCCCATAGATAGCTTCTATGTGAATCTTGGGGGTGGTATACCATTAAAATCACGTCATTTACATTCATTTAAAAATATTGTTATCAAGATCATCTTGTCGTCCATTGTACACCAAGCAGCTTTCAGTATCTTTCATGAAAGTACGTTTCTGTAAAAGTATCTAATATTACGATATATTTTCAGACATTATAGAGCATTTCCTTCCTGAAAAAATTGAAAAAAATATTGTTTGTATTTCTAAAAATCTTTTCAATTGTAATTATTTAAGTTTTCTTACCCCTATGATATACGCATTGAATTTTCTTTCGATTTCCCTTGGCAAATTTCAAGTCCAGGACCATCGTTGAGGCAACAAAGTGATAGTTTTCCAATACAGTGTATCCTCACACACACCAATGCAGCCAAAGTGTACCACAAGCTTACGTTCGCGAGTGTCGCCGAAGATAGTACCATTGCGCATTCTGATAACACGTCACGTATTAATGCTCGTATATAAACCAAGCCCAGGAGTACCCTGGCATACATTGTGATCGTTCATCGGATGGCAGTAAGTCGTCTGCCATCAAATAATTAAAAAATAAAAATTAAAGTGAAAAGTGCAACATGGCTAAACTATTAGTGCTCCTAACTCTCGCGGCAGTCGCCAGTGCAAACTCATATACCGCCTCCAAATTAGTAAAGAACATTTATAACGAATGTTTGAGCCAATATTCGGTGGAATGTGTGAAACCGAGGACCCTGCAGTGGATTTCGAAAGTGTCGAACGATGACGAGATCAAGATCACCGATGACCTGTCCATTGTCAAGACTGGAACCTTAGAGGATGATATGGGAGTGGACCCTAGAATGGCACAGGACCCTGCTTACCAAATCGTGGATAGAGTAGACCGGTTTCTTCAGACACATACGCTCAGAGTGAAAGTTCCTGAGGAAATCTCGAACAGTGCTGCGTCTGAGTATGTGCCAAGGTCCCTGCTCACCGACCTGCCTTCCGAACTGGAGATGCCTTTGGATGGTGAAGAAGATAGCCATGTCTTCGAAGGCAGGAAGAAGAAGATCAAGCTCCCCAAGCCTTTGAGGATTAAGAGCAGTTAGTAGACTAACAAGCTTTGCTACTACGAATAAAACTTAATGACCAAGATTTTAATGGATTGTTTCTTTTTCAGAGCACGGCTTCATCAAGAAGGTGCTGCTGCCCTTCCTCCTCGGTTTGAAGTTCAAGGCGTCAGTGCTGGTCCCGTTGGCTCTTGCTCTCATCGCTCTCAAGACCTGGAAAGCTCTGACCCTGGGACTCATCTCTCTTGTTCTCTCTGGTAGGACCATTTATTCAAAAAATCATCTTGTCTAATTGTGACTTTACTTTTCTCAATTGGTTTCGACGAACGAATTAACAAACGAACCCATTAACGCATTTTCATTTAGTTTGGAACAAAGATTTTTATTTAAAATTCTTGCAAGCAAGCAAACTTTGAGTCTAATTAAATCGTAGAACACGACACTACTCTCCATCGAACTAGCTTGAAAATGACGCAAAAATGGCAACTTTTTGATGAGTTTACGATACAAGAAAGTTACAAACAGGAATATTATAAAAAGAACATCTAACAGTATGTTTTTCTGTCCTCAGGTGCCATGGTCATCTTCAAATTCACGAAGCCCAAGGTCGTGAACTACGAAGTCATCCACTACCCACAACACCACGTTGAACACCATGTAGACCATCACGCACCAGCCTGGGACGCCCATGGCCCATACCAAGCCAGGTCCTACGAAGACGCCCATGAAATGGCATACTCCGCACAATTGTAAAATGAAACAAATAGCTTTAAAACTACGGACCTCTGACTAAATTATTTAATTTATTATTTATTTATTAATTTAATGTAAATAAAATTCTGTATAAAGTAAGTTTCACATTCGATCGAGAGTTGTTTATTTCTCCCAAAGTGTTTTAGAACACAATCACGTTCCTCATGTCTCCATGTCTCATTGGAACCTCTTTTGGATTTTTGTCATGGAATTCACCCTGCGTGCCGATGCGATTGACAGATCTACTTTTACTTTCTGTTAACTGACTTAACACTGCCTCATTTTGATTTGACACCTGTGAAAAACGAGTAATGGGATCGTTGACAGGTTTTAGTTTTGTAACAGGCACATCGGTATCAATTTCATGGCTTCCAATATGTTCAAATAACGCGCCGAAGTCTTCCCTAGTATGATGATTTCCAAGAAAAGCTTCTTGAATTGCTTCCTTTGTTAACACTACATCGTCAAGCACGAGATCTGCCTTAAAATTTTCAGTACTCACGCCGTCTAGATCATATCTTGGTTCTTCAAAATGGATTGGTTTCTTATTCTTTGTGTGTATTATATTTTCTATTTCATTAAGATTCATTTTCACTTGCTCATTTATTTTTACACTTTCACCTTGTTCAAAATTCAAGTCAAGTTTGTTTTTACTGCTGCGGCCCATACCCATGAGCAAATTGTCAGAAAATTGTTGGAACACCGGGGATCCTTTCAGAGGATTGATTTTATATAACCCTAACAAGAGTTTAAACACATTTGCATTAGCGTCGCTTTTTCTGGTTAAGGGCGCTGATTTGCTGAGACTGCAGTATATTATCTAGAAATAAAAGAAAAAAAATTTTTGTTTAAGAAAATTCAGTGTTTTGCATTAAGTAAAAACTATTCCATGAATAAAAAAAAACGCGACCTAAAGTGAGTATTTTGACGCCACACTTTATGTTGGGAAAATTTTACTTCACTTGCATTCAGCAAACCTGATTTTTTATCTAAGAAGTTAATTATATTCAAATATGATCAATAAAGAACTTTAATCCAACAACGATACGTTACAATTCAGCTTGGAATGTAGCAGGAAGTAAAAATGAGATCATGATCCCTTAAAAATGAAATTCGTACGCCTACAATACATTTATATTAATGCATGATAGTATGACTGCAGAATAAATAATGAGAGAAAAACAGAATCTGATAGCTACTTGGTATGCAGTTGATGCTACTGATATTCAAAGAGGGAAAAGTGTCACTGAATGCCAACTATTGGCACAATGACTGACGCCTGATTAGGTACACCTGCCTCAAGGCGGAAGGACATGTGCGTGGGGAAAAGTTTTGGTCGTAGAATAGAAAGAATATTTTAGGCCAACGAAAGCCAACGAAAGATTATTACAAAATCCTTAAGTTGTGTACTAAAGTTTACATTAGAAAAAGACCTATTTAGATATTAAACATAGTTGCTAACCAAAAGCGCTTTAATTATGAACAGCCTCTAAATGACATAATAATATATGTTTATGTTGCGAATCAAAGGATAGGAGATAGCTTGATGAAGATTGTTATCAACGAAGGATTAAGTAATTCTATGCTAGTCTAGATCCGGAAGATAGAACTTCTCGCTATCGAGATGCGTGTGAGGATTGAGATGATACACACAGGATCAAAGTACTGACGAGTGAAACTTATAATAAAAAACACTTCAAGTGATGAATGTACCGTGTGAAAGATGATATGGGTGGAAAGGAAGTGCCTCATAAGATGACGACTAATAGAAGAATACATTCTGCACCAACCCCAAACAAACCGGTAGATGAAGAATAAAAAACTTATAAAGAATTCTCACCAAGCTAACAGTAAGGAGCGACATGAAATCGAAATGGTTATGCATTATCAACATCTAAGAGCAGGTAAACTGTTGACGCTAAAACGCATAACAAGAACCGTTATCAAAATGTTGTTTACTAAATACTCATAATTACTGAATTACTAAACTTTGAACCAACTGATGTTTGCACAAGGAAATGCCAACTAACCGTGGATGATGTTTTTACCCATGATACCTGGTAGTGTACCCTGTTTTAGAAACGAACGACCCGCCCCGGATTCGTGTGTGTGCAACAATTTTTCACCCTTCATCATCATCATCATCTCAGCCTAAAGACATCCACTGCTGGACATATGGCCCCCAAGTGTTGCCACATTGACCGGTCCCGTGCGACTCGCATCCAGCGGATTCCTGCAACCTTTACTCGTCAGTTACTAATGCTAAGTGTGTGTGAGTGCCTATACGGCGCTCGTGGCTATAATATTAACAGCCGCTCAAGTCGACATTCAGGTTGAGCCGCGCTTACCTAAATTGGTCCATGGATTAGCGACCTGACCACCCATTACATACCGAGTTTCCGAGTTTTTCTCCGTGCCTCGGGAAATACGACAAGCCGTTGGTCCCGGCTGTCATTTGTAGATCTTTGACAGCCGTTACAGGAAGTCTGTGGTCCGAAAGTGCGACAGCCAGTCTTACCAAGAGGTCTGGTGGGTGAGGTGTCAGATAGGCAGCCGCTCCATGTACAATACTGGTTTTCAGCTGCATCCGGTTATATTGAAGCCACCCCCAAAGTATGTAGTTAGGAAAAGATGACGGTCCGAATAAGTTTCGTCAAACTGCAGCAGTAACTTTGTTTTTCATTAAAATACTATGAAATACAAATTTAGTTTTGTTGTTGTTATTATATTGTCTGGTGCTACAGAACCCGACTTGTTACGGGCCGGCTTTTTATTATAAACTAGACGACATCGACAGTTTGAAACAAGTTAAAAGTTAAATCCTTCGAAACCTATAAGCATAACTAATAATAGCGACCAGAATGGAGATGAAACAGCTAGTTTAATAAGTTTTAAAAGAATAGGCTTGACGACAGTATCAAAAAAATGCAAATCTATTTAGTCCGTCAGTTAGATTATTGGAAAATAATGGACACGTATTTTTTGTTTTTGTAAATCAATGAATATTGACAAAGATAAAACACATCAAACCGCGGGAGTGGGGGCTCGTGACGTCATAACTCGCTAAAAATTATAGCTAGGCGTGACTTATTGAGAATTTTAAAAGCGTCGTGTCTTCGTCAATTTTGGTTTATAGAAATATAACCCGACCAAATGAAATTGCTCGTTAGTATTACACGCATGATAATTTGAGTAGATTGAATTTGGAAGTATTTTCACTCAAATTTCTTTATTTTTAAAAAGAAACAAATCTGCATTCAAAGTTTTTCAAAAATTATTTTGCCACACTCGGGCATCGAACCTGGGATGGATCGACTAAAGTTCGACAAAATAACATTTTGTACCTTTTTTGACATCAATCGATAGGGTCAATCATTTGGATCGAGTCTCTCTAACAAACATGATAAATTAAATAAAAAGAATACCATGAATAAAAGTGCTTTCTTTATCTTGTTGAATTTATACCATTGAATTTATAACTGTTCTTTAGATTTCATGGTTTTTCTTTCATTTAATTTATCATGTTTGTTAGAGAGATTTGGTCCATATGGTTGGCCCTATAGATTGATGTCAAAAAGTACAGGATGTTATTTTTTCTAACTTTAATGGGTTCGATTCCCGAGTGTGGCAAGCGAATTTTTGAAAATCTGTGAATGCAGATTTATTTCTTTTTAAAAATAAAGGAATGTTTCCTTTGAGTAATATTTGATATCTTCAGTATTTAGAGCAACCCCTCCAGATGGCATTGAAATATTCCATCCTGTTTTACCATATTTATTTACCCGCCCCACCTCACCTATCCACGACTGTAGACCACATCAAAAGCGTGTTTTATTTAAAAGAGGTCACTTTGTATTTCTTTTGGCCGGCTATCGTTATGAAAATACTAAACTTGGGCCTTCATAAAATTATGTTGAAGACCCTCGGGCCGGTTTCGGATTCGGTTGCAATATCAATGCTTGCGAGAAGCGCAAGTCTCAACATCCAAGATGGGTTTCAGGATTTCTCGCAAGCATCGATATTGCAGCCTTACTTTTTTGCAAGTAAATTAGTGATCGAAAGTTTGCGATTTTGTCGTTATCTATGGCAAGACGGCCGGCCGGCCGGCTTAGAGGATGCCACGCGATGCGACTTCCGACGCGATGGTACTAACGCGAAGGAAGCAAGTGTTTTTAAGCTATTGCATATCTTTTACCGCGGGCCTTGAGCGTGGAGACCGAATCCAGAAATTCCGTAACGAAAACACAGAGTATATAATCACTACGTTTAAACGAAAATAACCTAACACCCCATGTCAGATAATGACAATGACAAGCTAGTTTTCTTCTTTTTAATATATTGCCGTAACTAGGAGTTGTAGGTTGTATTAATGTCACCGTAAAATTGTCAAACACGTTATATTACAATATAACGTGTTTCTCTCTAGCGATATTGTAAACTCTCGAAGTATAGTCAACTGAACATACGAAAGTATTTCTGCCCCCATAATCAGGACTTGGGGCACCCCCCCGTTAGGTTAGTTAGGTTCCTTTAAACCCTGCACCCGGAAATAGGGGCCCCGTCGCCTACGCTTTTTAGGGGAATATAAAGTGTTTTAAGGTTAGGTTATAATAATCGGTATTTCTCAGGAATGGTACAATATCTTTTCATGAGAGTTGTACGACTGGGCAAGGGGGACCCCTCCTTCCCTCCACACCGCGTGAATTGAGTACCATCGCATGCATTTCACGAAAAATAATACATTTTGTTGTAAGCAGTATGTTCATTTGACAATATTTCGAGATTTTACAATATCGCTAGAGATATTACAATATAATGTATTTGACAATTTTACGGTGACATATACATTTGATGTTAGACCTTTGTAACCATTTTATTCTTCTATGTTCTAGAACCATCATTATAAAATTCATAATTTCATCGTGATGGGAAGCCGAGCCTGAACATTCAGTCTGCGTTTGGTCCTCGAGCCGGCAACAAGCGGAAAAATAAAATAAACAAATAATTATAATTGCATAAGTTGATAAAAAATGCTATGCAATAGCTTTACCGCGGCAGTCCCCGAGTGCCACACGTCTTTTTTTTATCTTTACTTAGGAAAAGGCAAACCCGTTTTGACGGTTTATCTGTGGGAACGGAACAAACAGTTTTTAACTATTTTTTTATTAGTACCTGACTGACCTCGTTGTTAGTGGTCAAGTAAAGTGTCTTTGGGATTTTTCCACAAGGAATTTCTCAGTAGCCGCCACAGAGTTTGGATTTGTGCCCGGTCGATAGCCTAAAGATCGCCTCTTTTAGCAATATGGTACTTAAAATCTTACTAGAATAGAATAATTTTATTTAAAAAGTAGATATTGCAAAAGTGTATGGTTGAACAAGCTATTTGGTTTACATTTTACATTGCAATTTGTGGGTTACACTGTAAACCAAATAGTTTGTTCGACCGTACATTTAGGTGCAATAGTATTACTTCTTATACAAGTAAAACTGTAACTACAATATTTAACAGTTGCAAGTACCTACCAAGTATAGTCAACTGAACATACGAAAGTATTTCTGCCCCCATAATCAGGACTTGGGGCACCCCCCCGTTAGGTTAGTTAGGTTCCTTTAAACCCTGCACCCGGAAATAGGGGCCCCGTCGCCTACGCTTTTTAGGGGAATATAAAGTGTTTTAAGGTTAGGTTATAATAATCGGTATTTCTCAGGAATGGTACAATATCTTTTCATGAGAGTTGTACGACTGGGCAAGGGGGACCCCTCCTTCCCTCCACACCGCGTGAATTGAGTACCATCGCATGCATTTCACGAAAAATAATACATTTTGTTGTAAGCAGTATGTTCATTTGACAATATTTCGAGATTTTACAATATCGCTAGAGATATTACAATATAATGTATTTGACAATTTTACGGTGACATATACATTTGATGTTAGACCTTTGTAACCATTTTATTCTTCTATGTTCTAGAACCATCATTATAAAATTCATAATTTCATCGTGATGGGAAGCCGAGCCTGAACATTCAGTCTGCGTTTGGTCCTCGAGCCGGCAACAAGCGGAAAAATAAAATAAACAAATAATTATAATTGCATAAGTTGATAAAAAATGCTATGCAATAGCTTTACCGCGGCAGTCCCCGAGTGCCACACGTCTTTTTTTTATCTTTACTTAGGAAAAGGCAAACCCGTTTTGACGGTTTATCTGTGGGAACGGAACAAACAGTTTTTAACTATTTTTTTATTAGTACCTGACTGACCTCGTTGTTAGTGGTCAAGTAAAGTGTTTTTGGGATTTTTCCACAAGGAATTTCTCAGTAGCCGCCACAGAGTTTGGATTTGTGCCCGGTCGATAGCCTAAAGATCGCCTCTTTTAGCAATATGGTACTTAAAATCTTACTAGAATAGAATAATTTTATTTAAAAAGTAGATATTGCAAAAGTGTATGGTTGAACAAGCTATTTGGTTTACATTTTACATTGCAATTTGTGGGTTACACTGTAAACCAAATAGTTTGTTCGACCGTACATTTAGGTGCAATAGTATTACTTCTTATACAAGTAAAACTGTAACTACAATATTTAACAGTTGCAAGTACCTACCAAAAAAGTCGAATTCGAATGTCGTAACTGACGAGGGTGTACTAATAGGTAAAGAAAGAAAAGAAAACAGATTAATTTGGCACATGCCACAAGAGCACACAGCAATCAAAAATAGGAATAAAAAAAAACGAAAAAAAAAAAGAAATATTATTGTGTGTCTCACGGCTGCGCCAAATATTGTACTGTTTATTACACCGCTGCTTGAACCTTCGAGGATTACAGGTGTGATGTTATGTTATGTTATTCCGATCTTCTCTTTTTCGTGAGGTTGCGTGGGTGCCCCTATATTTCTATGTTACTGCCTAACCTGGTGTCAGGGTTTTATGCCGCCCATGGGCTAGGACTTGACTTTACATGCCGTCGAGAAATATCTCTCAGGCATGCTTATTTCTTTAGCGATGTTATCCTTCACCGAAGCAAGTGGTAATTATACAATACGCAGATGACTCCGAAAAATCAGAATTTCATATTTTTTTTTTTTAGTATGGGAAATCATCAAATAACTTCTCCCACTCTGGGCGGAGCGGGAGGGAGTGTCAGACTTTTGCTGACTAAACCCATCCATGTTCCTTCCTCGCCCTTTATGTTAATTAGCAATAAAATAGCAACAAATTTTGCCGTTTTTTTTTTAATTCCGCTGATTTTACTTACATCGCCAATTTTTAGACCTATGTTCCGGGGCCGCGGTATCTCTTTCAAACAGGCCAGCAACCCCGGAAGGAGAATTGCATGTCTTGGGTTCGAACTGAAACTGGCGACCTATGACCTGTCAGTCCTGCGGTCACACCACTGGATTATCACTGCTTATCGAGCTCTGATGATGATGGATGATTGTGTTTACAATAAAAAGCGGCTTTTGACCCGAGACAACATAACTTACAGAAATAATGACTTTTTACTACATCTAGGACCATTCCATCGTTTTTCTTGTACAAATGTGAATTGTAATAACAACCTTTGGCGTTTTAATGACGTCTTTGTATCCATTCCAAGATAATTATAAAAAATATGGAGACGTCGCAAAATGATTATTACCTGACACGTTTCTATGACTGTGACTTACTATTGCATTGGCTTTGACCTACTGCCTTTATTTAAACCAAATTAATGGCATCATCTTCCTGTCCTAATCCATGTTACCTAAGGTCGGCGTCAAATTGTAATACCTACCCGTTAGTTTCACCAAAAGTCCATTGACAAAGAAGAAAGGCAGGGCTCCATGCAATCTGGGGACCACACTTGGAGTTCACGTGCATTCACAAAAATACCTACTCTCAAAAGATAGATCTCTGTGAAATTAAGAGATAAGTTTATCACAGAATATTTGACAGAAGACCAAAAAGTATAATATGTAACAGTGGAACACATACAAAGATGGCGGAAATGAATAGTTCCAAAAATTATCAATATAGGGAAAAATGGCACTAGTAGTCGACTCAGTATATTAAGCTCTCAACACATTAGCCATCTTGAAAATCATCATTTCGCATAAATATGCAAAACTATGCTTATTGATGATTTGATGAGGGATGAAAAAAAAATTATCGATAGACACGTCTGTAAACGTGTCTATTGTTTGACAATATTAATGAAACCTATATGTGATGGAAACGATTTTCGTTGTAGAAAATAAAAAGCGACCTTGATCAACACGTATAAAACATGCCAATTGCTTTGCTCATAGTTTGCTGCCGTGTAAATCTTTGCACTTTTATTTACATCGTGCATCCAGAACCTTGCCTAATAGGCACAGATGGACTATGTATACAGTGTGTAAACCACCTCATCACGAAGCCGTCAACCTAGCATTCTGTACATCAAACTAAGTAACTTTACGCAAAAATTATTGCTGGGAAACAACTTTTTTTTTGAGGTTATAAATCATGTTTTGTGGTAGAACTCAATATAACGCACTTAAAACATTGGCTGATGGATGGATTGAATAGTACGGAGGCCGTGAAGGTTTTAAAAGTCAAAATCTTACAAAAAAATCTTGTATAAATTTAAAAAAAACTTGTCAAAAAGTTGGAACTTTGACTCCCAATATCTCCGTAACTAGAAGGCTCCCTGGTATTGTGTAGAAAAAAAAATGATCGCAATAACGGGGAGAACAAGTGCCTTTCGGCTTCGTTAAGAGGTGTTTTACACCCTTTAAGAGCTTTATTATAGTCCACTGTCAGTTTTGAAGTCATCCGCTATTGTCAGGTACGGGTATGTTATTAGATGAGAGGGTTACATAAATCTTTTGGCGCCAATGATGTTGCGCTGTTTTTGAAATTAATGAAATAAGTAAAAAAAGGCGTAGATATGTTCCCTACACAAAATTCGATCTTCAAAAACGGCTCACTAACGCACACATGAATAAGTACCTAAATATTGTCATAGCACACTACATAACAAGTCAAAGTAGGATGGCATAATGATTCAATTATCGCGAGCGAAATAGAGACATAAATAATTTGCGATAATGCTTTGTCTCGTGTAGTAGAAACGCAGAATAAATTAATCAGATATGACACTCTTCAAATTTTATAGGCACGCATGAAGTAGTTTTCGGAAGAGAACCTTCTCGGAGTAGTCTCACTTCAATTTAGTGAAGATTTGATGAAGAACTTCGGAGATAGGCAACGGAACTTCTCAATAAATGATAGCAAATGGACTGGGATTGCTGAAATCTGATGTCTGTCTATTGTTTACTTTACACCAGTTTATAACATAACATCACGCCAGTACGCTGTGAAGGGGTAAGCGCATGTGAACCACTAAAAAGTGAAAAATGAAAACTTTTTTGCAAAAAATAAAATCGACTTCTAAAAACACAAAAAGTGAAAAATAACTTTAGCTTGGAAAGTCGGTGACAATAAAACTAAACCAATCAAACAAAGGTCACCGACTTCTGAAGCTAAAGTTATTTTTCACTTTTTTGTGGTTTTGGTTACAATAGTACCTACCTACTTACCTACTCAAGACTGTGAGGCGCTACAGAGGTACATCGATATGGTGGTGTATAGTAGAGTGAAGACAATCATCATCATCAGCCTATTAATGTTCCCACTGCTGGGACACAGGCCGCCTCTCTATTCCACGACGCGGGCCCAGAGAATCACATTTATTTATCACTTAAAAGTGCAACACTATTTCTTTTACTCGGTAGCGTTCGCCCATGAAGGACTAACTTTTTTTTTTTTTTTTAGGATGGGAAATCATCAAATGACTTCTCCCACTCTGGGCGGAGCGGGAGGGAGTGTCAGACTCTTACTGACTAAAACCCATCCATGTTCCTGCCTCACCCTTTACGTTCCGGGGCATGAAGCACTAACTACCACGTTTCTGGTGTCCCTCTGGGCCGTGTCAATCACCCTCTTTCAAAACATATTTCATACAGTCCATCCATTGTTTTTTTTGTTTATTCAAAGTGCGACACTAAAATTGCTGGAAAGCCATCATTATTATAATTTGTTTACTAATGACATAGAATGGTTTTCTACCAAAAGCTTTTTTGCAACAACACAATTTATTCTTGTCACAGATTCAAAAGGATCTGATGGCGACTAACTCACTTAGCCAAAAATTATAATAAGTTAGTTATGACGTACGTTTCCTTAATTATATCCTATTTTTTGTTACCGTATCGGCTCAGCAGTGCTTGTTAAAAAAAAATGGAAATAAAAAAATAATACAAAAGAAAGGAAGAAAAATAGATAAGTAAAAAGTAAGAAAAAAAGAAAAGATAAGTAATTGGAGTAAAATTTTAGTTTGTATTTAATTTCTATGAATAACGACGTAAGTAAGGAATGCCCGAGAATGGCAAATGGCTCGGGCAACTATGCGTTAAGCTCTACACGACAGAATTATACCGTAAATCTGACACATTAGTGATGCCTCAAATATGGTATATATTACTGTCAACATCTTGGCGTCGGTTAGACCTAATACTGCTACCGTGCAATGTTGAGCTTAGTGTTACTAGTATGTGTGTTGTGTTCTGTGTGTCTGTGGTTGAAGCATGGTCGTGTCAAGTCCAGCTCGCATGCATTACCACCGGCTGTGCCAGGAAAGTTACCTGTCGTTGGACACACCCTCATGCTGTTCAAGTACTTTACAAGTTAGTATATTATTTCTTATACTACAGCAGCACTCTACCTTTCCCTGTGACCCAGTTCCTTCAAAAAGAAGAAGGAAGGACCTAGTTTGCTCAAAGCCCCAAACTAAACATGCTTTTGCTAATCGATTCTTTGTGTTTTTAGGACCTTAAAGAAAAACTTCTAGAAGTCCTAGTTTGATTTTGTTAATCCCTCGTATCTAATTACATACTTTACTTAAATTGGTTTTAATGTTTTATGTTTTTTTACAAATTTTATTTTATTGTTATACATAATTGATAATATATTTATTTTATTTTAAAACTTTTACTGTCCTAATTAAATTATGAAATGTAAAGTGATGGCCTGAAACACAGGTTTAAATAAACCTAGATCAGGCAGCCCGGCTAGCATGGGCAGGGGATAAAATTTTATCCACCGGTTATTTCCACTGACAAGGGACAAAATGTTAAAAAATGGCAGGTCGTTACCTAACATTTGAATTCGACATTTTCGTTACTTGCAACTGTTACATATTGTAGTTATAGTTTTTTATAGTTTTAAAAGCACTAATTATACAATTGTTTAAGAAATAACACTTTAAAAGCCGATGCAAGCTGAAGTGAGGAGCTCGTGGCTCAATAATAACTGTCGTTCGGGTCGATCTTTAGGTTAAGCCGGTCTTGCCTAGGTTGGTCTGTGGATGGGTGACCGGGTGGTGACGGAGAAAACTCGGTATTTAATGGGTATTAAATACCGAGTTTTCTCCGTGCCTCGGAAAGTACGTTAAGCAGTTGGTCCCGGCTGCCATTTGTAGATCTTTGACAGTCGCTACAGGTAATCAGTGGACCAAAAAGTCTGACGAAGCAGTCTTACCAAGAGGCATCGTGTTACCGTACTAACTGGGCCAGATATTGAGTCGCTCCATGTAAAATATTGGTATTCAGCTACATCCGGTTAGACTGGAAGCTGACGAAAAGGCTAGGCAGATGATGAAGCTGAAGTAACAGTTTGCCTCTTAGTTTGGAGTAGGAACTATAGCCGATATGGAACAACCGAGTTCCGGAGTTGTGACCGCGTTTCCAAGGTGAGAAGCCCTTCAGGAAGCTGTCAACCATAAATTCTGAACGTCAAACTTAACTAACTTTACGCAAAAAGTATTACTGGAAAACCACTTTTATTTTGAAAGGCGGAAGGCAGAAATAATAGCGTTCATTTATTTATTTATTGGCCTAACTGCTGTTGTTACTTAGGTACACTAATTATCATAATAACACAAGTAATATCATGATACAAGCATAGCGTACAATATGATGCGATAAACACCAATTGATTCGTTGCGACGCAAATTGGAGAATATCTGAGAACAGAGATTATTTTGTCTTATTTCAATCAACAATCAACTTTGTCCGAATTGACTGTTAATTACTACAAAGAGAGATCGCCAAGTCATAAACAAAACCCACTTCTCGAAGGCCTAGTTTAGTGCCTTGGTAAATGTCACATAATTTTTTCCTGCCTTTATCCCAATTAATTGAAATGAAATGAAATTTATTTATTTGCCAGAATATAGGTGCTTACAATACATGGTAAAATAATTTTAGTCTCACTATATTCGACTTATCAGTCGTGCAAATATTTCTAGCAGGTACATGCAATAATTGGTCATACACATCATAGTCATGATAGAATTTACAATCTTGCTTCGTTAATATTATTTAGGAATATTAAAATCAATAAATTCATTAGATTTATGAAAAATATCTACAATTTTAATTTAAATAAGTCATCACTAAAATACATCAAGTCTGTTTAAAATTTAAATAATCATCTATTGAATAAAAACATCTGTTACACAGCCAACTGGTTAAATTTCTATTAAATTCTAAGTTATTTAGTTTTCTTATTTTTTCAGGTAGTTTAAATTTTCACCGCCATGGTGTAGCAGTTTCTGTCACATAACTCTAATCTGTTTCGAGGTACTACCAGAGGTTTTTGTACTATTTTCCTTTTAAATTGTGCTTTCTCATCTTGCTCAAAAAGTAAAAGGTGGTTTCTAACGAATTTACTGATTTCAAAAACGTATAGGGATGGAAGTGTAAGTAGACGTTTATCAGTGAAAACTGGCCGACACGAATCAGACCATTTGAGACCATAGATTGACCTTATGCATTTTTTCTGGGCTATAAAAGCTCTCTGGGCGTCTGTAGAGTTTCCCCATATGATTAACCCATACCTCAAAACTGAACATACATGACTGTGATAAACCATTAAAGCTGTTTCTTTATTAGTAATTTGGAGTCGGCGCCGAATGACTTCTTTCACCCTTATCTATTACTCGTCATTTTAGCAGCTTCACGTCTTTTCCACCCTTACCGTCCTTCAAACAGTCTGCCCATCGTTTCTTTGATCTTAGCCTACTTACAGCCAATCCACATTCACACTCATCATAGTAGATATCACAGTATCTTTTATTACTAACTTTGCATGTTGGCCGCCATAATTATGGTTATAGTATATTTCTCCGACAATATCAACCAGGGTCGAACCTAGTTAGTTAATAGGGATCATTTCCGCGACATCGATTCTTATGACCGAGCAAGCGAAAGATTCTAAAATTGAGTCACGAGCGAAGCGAGTGATTTAAAACTTAAAATCTTGATCTGTTGGCGTCAAATAAACTTCCTCGTCGCTAGATAATGAGTGGTCATTTTAGGTATTTCACTTGTTTTCAAGTTGGATTCCTTGTTTTTAACCTAAGGTGTTAACAACATGACGTGAAAAGAAAATGGCGCGCGCAAAACATTTTAAAAAAAGTACACCAAGAAGGTTCCGAGTCTGAGTTCTTAACAAATAAAAAAAAAATGTATGATAAATTCGGCACCATAGAAGTAGAAGTAAATAGGTTTAATGATGTTTTGAATTCACATGCTTAGTGCACACGATGTTCTAAATTCAAATTTACTTTACCCTCAAGACGATAAAAACGGCTTTTGCACTCAGATATCGAAGAGCAAAAATACTCTTTCCGAGATGGGGGGATGAAAAAACTTTTTTGCTGGTACTCTATGAAGGAGTACCTAAGCACATGTGAACCACTAAAAAGTGAAAAATAAAATAATAAAAATAAACACAAAAATAACTTTAGCTTCTGAAGTCGGTGACCTTTGTTTGATTGATTTAGTTTTTTTTGGTCACCGACTTCCCAAGCTAAAGTTATTTTTCACTTGAATTATGTATAAAGTTACTAACGTTAGTTGATTGATAACCTACCAAAAAGTACTAGGCAAGCAGAAATTCAAGTTGTTGTTGGCCTGTTATTTAGCAGTGCGTGGAACAATGCTGATAATGATGGTGATGATTTCCCCGGACGAGCTACTTCACTATTATAACACTAGTTATGTCAGCCGGCGACCTGCGATAAGTATACCTCAGGCAGTAAACTGCTGGGTAAGGTGATACTTATGTCTAGTTAACAATCAAACAAATTGTTTAGAGGATAGGTACTCTATGCCTACATGATATTTAAGTAATGTGCGATCTCTATGTACAGTCAGCAAAACAGTTAGGTATGCAGGCTATCAAACTTCTTACGACTATTATAAATGTAAAAGTCTATAAAGATCGATTTTTGTTATACTTTCACGCAGAAACTATTGAAAGGATTTGGATGAAATTGCAAACAGATTGATTATAACCCTTTTCCACTTATAATAGTAGTAAGAAGATTGCTAGCCTGTAAACCTAACTGTCTTGCTGACTAATATGTATATTACATTAATTGATCCGTGGTCCAGCGAGTGGTTTGAACTATGGGCTGCATGGTCAGTTAGCACAAACAATATAAAGGGTGTATTTACCCTTGCCGAAAGGCGCTTGTTCTCTCCGTCATTGCGATCATTTTTTTGTTCTACACCATACCTGGGAACCTACTAGTTATGAAGAAATTTGGGGGTCAAAGTTAAATTTTTTCACCAGTTTTTTTTTCAAATACTAGTTTTTAAGGTCATAACTTGATTTAAAATACCTCCATAATCCATTTACTTTCAAATGGGTCCATAAACACAATGTTTTCAGTGCATTACATTGAGTTATATTGTAAAACGTGATTTTTCACCCCAAAAAATAATCGTTTCCCAGCAACAATTTTTGCCGTAGAGTTACTTAGTTAGATTTACAGAATGCTTAGTTGACGGCTTCGGTTTGGGAAGCATTAGGAATTGGGAATACTTGCCGCGCCCGCCGCCATTTCCTGCGGAATTTTCATCGCGGGTCAAGCCCCGCACATCGCCTAAGATTTGTATTTAGAAATAATTTCACGCCAAGTTACCTTGATGCGTATCCATGTTTTATTTTGTTGGATGATTGTTGGTACTTCTTAGACTGGCTTTTTCATACGACCGCCCGATGAAGGGATGTTAATTTATCTAAAGCCTCATTTACATGATGCATGAGGCCGGCGCGGAGCATGTATTTTTCATACAAACGTAATACCAAAATAATTAGTATGAAAATCAAACATATTCTTAAGGTAGTGTGTATATATTTCGATTGGGTTACAAAATATCTATGTTTTCAAATAAATATTTTGAAAGGATAATGATATAAAGACGATGTATGAGGAATTTAAACATTTCTATAGAAAAATATTTTCATCTCTTTTTTAAATCAGTGTACATTCAAAACATGTGTTTGGGAACCTATATAATCTGTAATTCAATCGAAATAAATACACACTACCAGAATATGTTTCATTTACAGATTATTTTGGCATTACGTTTGTATGAACTTCGTATGCTGCGCAGGCCTCTTAATTAAAACGCAATTGACCTTCAAGAATTGCAAGCAACTGCAACACGCGGATACTACTTAAAAACTTGAAAGCAAATATTATATACTAGCTGTTGCCCGCGACTTCGTCCGCGTAAACCACCTTTGTCACCTAGGGGTTTAAAAGTAGCCTACGACTTGTTCACTGACCTACCAAATAAACACAAAAAAAAAATATCGGTGAAGTCGTTTCGGAGGACTTCGATAACAAACAATGTGACACGAGATTTTTATATATTAGTAGATAGCTTTGTCTGCGGCTTTGCTCGCGTTGAATTCGGGGTAATTTTAATTCAAAAACTATTTTTGCAAAAAATATAACTGACTTCAAAAAGAAAACAAAAAAGTTAAAAATAACTTTAGCTTCTGAAGTCGGTGACCTTTGTTTGATTGATTTAATTTTTTTGTCACCGACTTCAGAAGCTAAAGTTATTTTTAACTTTATTGTTTTTTTTTTTTGAAGTCGGTTTTATTTTTTGCAAAAAAAGTTTTTATTTTTCACTTTTTAGTGGTTCACATGTGCTTGGTACTACACATGGAAAGTGCATACCGTTACAATTACAACAAGCCCAAACACGACTAGGATACATTGTCTCATTATAGAGTTCCGTGACTCTTGGCTTCATCATCCGATCTGATGGTAGAATGGTCGAATCGAACGCAAATGCTTCATTTGTTGCAGAAAATACCAAAATCGCTGTACGTTATCCTATAAAATTTGAAGAGTTCCCTCGATTTCGCCAAGATTCCATCATCAGATCCCGACTTAGTGGCTATGGGACCATTTGGAAAGTATACCCTTTCCAACAAAAAAATAATTTTTCAAATCGGTTGGCAAGCGACGAAGTTATGCGCGAACAAACATAAAAAAAAAAAAAAAAAAAAATAGAAACATCCGAATTGAGAACCTCCTCCTTTTTTAGAAGTCGGTTAAAAATAAGGGAATTTCACTGCCCAAACAAAGAGTAAGTAAACATCAAGATCCAGCAGAATTTTAAAGATATAATATGTGGGTTGCTCATAAATTAGTTGGTTTCAAAGCAGAACAGAGGAACTTTGCAGAAGTATTGAGTAAAATCTTAAATTATTGTCTAGGTTGGAATTACTATAGCCGGTAAATTACATAACGATACGTAGCTACGAAGACAATCAAAAATTAAAGAAAAATTAGATTTGTGTTCAGTGAAAACCATGAAAACCAAACCCATGAAGGAAAAAGCAAAAAATAAAAGCCCCAGGTGCCTTCTTGGATCTTCATTTTGACCTCACTTTTGTTATCAGCGACTCCAAATACCACGCAAACGACGCTCATGACGGAAATATAAAAAAAAACCCTAGACGCCATCTTGGATTTTCATTTTGACCTCATTTTCCGTTTTCAGCGACCCCAAAAACCATGAATATGACAAAAAAATTCCTTGAACGCCTCATTTTTGTAAACAGCGACCCCAAAAACCACCAAAACCATGATGGAAAAACAAAAAAAAAATGCTATGTTTTGATTTTCATTTTGACCTCATTTTTGTAATAAGCGACCCCGAAAACCATGAAAACGACACCCATGACGAAAAACCCAAGAATTTTCTTCAGCGCCATCTTGGATTTTCATTTTCGTAATCAGCGACCCCAAAAACCATGAAAACGATACCCATGACGGAAAAACCAAAAAAAATAAACCACAGTGGCCATTAAGTCGCGCATTTGTCCTGATACCCCAATAGTATTGTACAGAAGTCGAATCTTCTGGATCTCAAACTAAATACCATATTCGTACTTTATAGACTTTGTGGTGACAAAGTCTAGAAATCAACGTAGAGCCCAAACTGCGCTGGGTCTATTGATAAATAAGTAGAAATGGGTTACAAGTTTTTCAAAATTCAACCTCTAAAATGGAGAAATGGCGTGGAGTTATAATTAAAAATTAAAAATCAATGTGGGTGTCGCTTCAGAGATTATCATGGGTGCTGAAGACGAATATGGTATTTAGTTTGAGATCCAGAAGATTCGATTTTTCAAAATTCAACCCCTATGAGGGGTAAATGAGGTGTCATTTACCCCTCATAGGGGTTGAATTTTGAAAAAAACCTGAAACCCGTTTCTACTCATTTATCAATAGGAGTACTCTTGTGAAGTTTTGAATAAAATAGTCTTACTAATCTTGTTTCCCCATACAAACTTTGGGGGCCCGTTTCACCCCCTTAGAGGGTCAATTTTGAAAAATCCTTTCCTAGTGCATCCTTAGACCACATAAGGAACCTTCTTGCCAAATTTGGAATCTGTAGACCCAGCGGTTTGGGCTGTGCGTTTATATATCACCCAGTCAGTCAGTTTATTATTTTACTAGCTTCTGCCCGCGACTTCGTACGCGGATCCTGTTGCTTATGCCAGCGACAAATGGTTCGTCAAAATCGAAGATCTGAAACGTCTGATGTCGAATTTTAAGAGCCCGGGGAAGGGAAAATAACAGATCTTTCCCATCTGAGCAACACATACCGTTTGTTTCTTTTTGCCATTTAACATCTTCACAAAAAGTACATTTTTGAACCATACCTCCGATGGCGGAATACGTGGCGTATTCAATCATAGGAGTATACATAAATGCAAGGAACGGAGGTTCCTTATCAACCCAAGAAAGGTCGCCATGCCCTACGGCTATATCTTGAGACTCATCAGATTCTTCAGATGATATTGACATTCTGTTCAGAGAATGTCGAAGTCGATCAGAATTCAAACGTTCGTTACGCTCTTCTTCTGTCTCTTCATGCCGTACTCCAGCAATTCTTTCTCTCTCATATTTTCTAACTGAATATGAATATTTTGTTGTGTGCGTGTTCGGGGCAATGTATGATAATCTCGAGTAGCAGTTAGTCGCGCATCACGTTCATCACTTGTTTCAAAAGACCTGTTAGTAGATGTGCGAATACGCTGAGAACTCAAGCGTGATTCTGTATCGGTAAATGTTTCCGATTCGCGAGACAATGCATGGCGCTCACGATCAGCGGACAGTCGTGCATCACGTTCCGCACTTGTATCTAGAGACCTAGAAGCAGATGCGTAAATACGCTGAGAACGCAGGCGTGCTTCGCGATCCGAAGAGGTTTCCACGGAGCAAGTTGCAGCCTGATGTTCTCGAACAGCATCAAATCTCTCCTGCCGCTCTTCGGTAGATTCTTGGGATCTTATGATCCTCAATCTTTTTAGCTCCTTTTGAATATTGGGAATGATTTGACCTCTTTCTAGGCATGGTTATAGTTTTGTTGTGAAGATACCTGATCAATAAAATATTAGTGACTGCTCCCCTGCGTTACCGGGTAGGCTACCGAGTCACGAAGATAAATGGAAAAGGAAATTAAACACTCAAATAACATAAGCCCGAAGACATATTGATTCGATAAAATAAAATAATAAATGGGAGTTTTGGCCAGTAGAGTCAAATTTTCAATGATATACCATCGTCATCGAAAATCAGTCCTAAACTATTACCACCTTCACCGCGTGGAGGTACTCCCAGCTTATGTTATTTTATACAGTGAAATTAGTGATAGCTTTGCAATAATTTTCAGATCAGATGTTTCTGATCTTCGATATTTTATAAATCAACAGGAAATGCCCATCAGACCGAACAACTTTTGCTAAGACGTTATTCTTATATGTGTTATGGTGTAGCTGGGCTATTGGAGTTCCACAACAGGTGTCCCAGATCTTCGATTTTTATAAATCAACAGAGAGTGCTCATCAGATTGAACAACTTTTGCTAAGACGTCATTCCTATATGTGCTATGGTGTAGCTGGGCTCTTCGAGTTCCACATCAGGTGTTCCAGATCTTCAAATTTATTCTCTCAACAGAAAATGCTCATCACGTGGAACAATTTTTGCTATGGTGTCATATTTGTATCTTTTATAGTTTAGCTGGTCTGTTGCGGTTCTGCATCAGGTATTCAAGTTTCCAAGATAAATTATAGCCTATAGCTGACCCACGCAACTTTGTCTGTGTCACATAAGAGAGAAAACGAAAGGAAAAAGAATCCCCGTTTTTGCAACATTTTTTAGTCCTGCTCCGCTCCTAATGGCCGTAGCGTGATGTTATATATCCTAACGCCTTCCTCAATATTTTTTTCAATTTGAACCCGTAGTTCCTGAGATTAGCGCGTTCAACCAAACAAACAAACTCTTCTGCTTTATAATATTAGTATAGATTAGCAACAATCAACACACCCTCACTCACTGCACTCATATTTGCAAATGAAGAGAGAATCCAATTGAATACAAAAAATTGCATAAGAAATGATTGTAAGTGCTGTCTAATCTGAATGGAAAAATTGTCTAACAGAAGCAGGAATGTGACATGTTGTTTAGACGATGCCAGTCATTGTCAAGGGTGTAAAACGCCTCTTAACGAAGCCGAAAGGCACTTGTTCTCCCCGTCAATGCGATCGTTTTTTTGTTCTGCACCATACTTTTTGACAAGTTTTTTATTTTTATTTTAAGATTTTCGCTTTAAACACATCTACGACCCCTGCACTATTCAATCCATCCATCAGCACAATGTTTTGAGTGCGTAACATTGAGTTCTACGACAAAACGTGACAAAAAAAAGTCGTTTCCCAGCAATATTATTTGCATAAAAGTTACTTACTTTGATGTACAGAATGCTTGGTTGACGGCTTCGTGATGAGGTTGTTTGTATACAGGGTGAAATTGAATAGATGCGACAAATTTAAATATACAATAATAGAAGTATTCCCGTTTGAGCACCTATTTATTGAGCACCGATGCATTCAGCACCAAAGGTATTCCCTTTTGAGCACCAATCAAAATATTAACTTGGTGCTCAATGGGGAACAATAAAAAATATTCAACTTTATTCCCTTTTGAGCACCTACGGTACAGTAGCTTCTAGTGATGGGCTGTATAATAAATCATATCGATAAAAATCGGCAGTTTTATTGCAGAATGTAATCATTTAATAAAAATATATAATCATTAACATTAACATGAAAGTTTACTTAATCATTTATTGTTAACTAGCGACCCGCCCCGGCTTCGCACGGGTACAATGCTGATACTAAATACACTACAGAAAAACTGTGAACGTTGTATATAAAAACACAGCGGCGGTATATAAGAGCACTACTGGCCTAGTGACGTCATCTCGTCAAAACGCTGAATAACTAGACAATTCCTCGAACAAATGACGTTTTGCGTGACAAGGATAGAGAATTCCCTCTCCAAAAAATTCTAAAGCGTTTATCTTCCTTATTTATTCATTGATTGAATTTAAATTTCCACAGTTCGTTGTTTTTTAAGGAATCTTTATAACAAGATAGAATTTTATTATTTATTCCTTGGTAGTGTAATACCCTATTATATTATTATACAGTTCATATTTTTCCAAAACGACTAAAAAAATTACTTGCAAAATATACACACATCAAAAGTGTCTAGGGATCAAGCATTTTTATGCGGATTTCTTGAGATTGAGATGTGGCTTTGTAATAAATTTATGATTTTATAAATTTATATGGATCCTTTTTGGTGCATTTCATAATTTGAAACAGGAACTGTCAATCAAATTCGAGTAAAAGATGAAAATCAGCTGTCAATATTTTCCCTATAAAAACATACAACGCATTGAAGACATTATTAGTGCTACTGTTTGCCTACTACTGATTAAAACCAACGTTATTATGGAGTGGCGACGTCATTTAAGCAGGGAAGAAATGCTCAGAGCCGTGGGAATGATAGAAGCTGGTTCCCGGCAACGTACTGTGGCTTTAGCTCTGAATACAAGTCAGAGTGTTATCAGTCGACTTTGGACACGTTACCGAAGCACTGGTACCGTGGCTGAGCGCCATGGAGGACGGTATCGCTGCACCACACGGAGACAAGACCGATACATTCTAATCTTAACTCGAAGAGCTCCAACAATAACCGCCATGATGTTAGCCGTGAGGCTTCATCACTCTTCAGGGAACTTAATTAGCGACCAAACAGTCAGAAACCGCTTGCATGAAGTGAACCTTCATTCCCGAAGACCACTACGGGTACCACGCAATGCACAATCGTAGGATTCCATATCAATGGGCTCTTGAACACAGAAATTGGGCAGAAGAACAATGGCGTTTCGTGTGCTTTTCTGATGAGTCTCGTTTGTGTATGAGACCGGATACAAGACGTATACGACACTGGAGAACCCCTGGACGCCAACAGCGATTAAAATCCTGCCAGGAAGTCCATCCTTATAGTGGTGGAACCATCATGGTATGGGCGGGTATTTGGATCGGCGGAAGAACTGAGTTGATTTGGATCAGAGGCAACCTCAACGCTCAAATTTATGCTGAGACGATTGTATCAGACGTCATCGTTCCTCTACAAGTGCAAATCGGTCCCTTATTTCAGTTAATGCATGATAATGCACGACCGCACACCGCAAGAGTTGTAAGACAGACTCTCGCCGCAGCTAACATCAATGTCCTGCCCTGGCCTGCTCAGTCGCCAGACTTGAACCCGATTGAGCATGCATGGGATATGCTACAGAGAAGAGCTCTGCCGAATATGGAGGGTATCCAGTCGCAAGAAGACCTTTTTTTGTTGTTGCAACGAACATGGGCGGCCATTCCACAGCGTGATTTGGATGAACTCATTTTGAGTATGCCAAACCGATGTTCTTGTGTTGTTAGTGTTCGCGGTAGAAACACGGATTATTAATTGTTTAAGTTACCCAATAAAATTTTAAAGAAAACTGTTATTTCAGTCTTTTTTTCGAACTTTAATGTTAGTGGTTCAAATGTCAAAAATCCCTTTATTAGGAAAATGGCAAATTTCTTTATTAATGCAAAGGTGACTTGGTTAATCGTTACTGTGACAAACGAAAACATTTTATTTGATGAATCCTTAAAGAAAATTTTAATTAATATCAATCAGGAGAAAAGTTATTGCAAAAATATATGTTGATCCCAAGACACTTTTGATGTGTGTATGTTAGTATTTATAAGAAATTTTATTTAATTAAAACAATAAGCATGAAGACTCTATACTGTTGTTACGAGGAATGTGATTTCTTTTATTTGCCTTAAGTAAGTAAGGTACATAGAAAATAACATGAGGCTGATAGTGATATTAATAATAAATACTTAATTTTACTAAAATTAATATGCTAATAAAAGTACTGCCAATTTTTATCGATATGTTTTATTATACAGCCCATCACTAGAAGCTACTGCACCGTAGGTGCTCAAAAGGGAATAAAGTCGAATATTTTTTATTGTTCCCCATTGAGCACCAAGTTAATATTTTGATTGGTGCTCAAAAGGGAATACCATTGGTGCTCAATGTATCGGTGCTCAAAAAATAGGTGCTCAAACGGGAATACTTCCAATAATACGTGTTGTCAAGAAAAGGTATAAAATATCAAATGTAAACTTGTAATGAACGAAGGAGGGTAGTGGGCGGCGCGCGGTCGCGTCGCCGGGAAGGGATTTCAGCGCTGGCGCACATGCGAGGTTTGGCAACGTCGCGCGATACTTACATTAGAAACTAGGCTACATTAGGTAAATGACCGCTATGAACGGGAATACCGATAATTCGTACTTAAATAAAGATAATAACATCAATGGACCTTTTGAAAACGATAATCGCGTAATTTTTTTTAACGATTTAGATAGTAGAAAAAACAGTTTATAATTACTATGTTACTGTAACTGAAGCTCCCATTTCATTTTGTCGCATTTATTCAAATTCACCCTGTATGTATAAGTAAGTCTTACCAAGGGGTATTATATTACCCAGTAATAGTGGTTGTGGAGGTCAGATAGACAGTCGCTCCATGTAAAATACTGGTATTCAGCTACATCCGTTTAGACTGGAAGCCGAGCCAACATAGTCGGGAAAAGGCAGTCAGATGATAAGGTACAAGAGCAGTTAACGATATTGTTAGTAGTGGGTATTCGAAGACGGTAAAATCTCAGAGGACCCACTAGTAGGTCTTGGGAGGCTCATCAGTATTCGGAGACCAACTGATGGGTCTGCTTGGGTCCTTGAAGACGAAGCGTAAAAAGTGACTTTAAAAATAAATTAGTGAATCATTCAAAAGGTATATGCATGTATTGCTGTTCTTTTTTGCGGGTAAAGGCATGGGTGACATTAAACGTGGTTTTTTCATCATCCTCAGATCTTGAGGAGTTACTGACGTCCATAGCTGAACACTGCACCAAACAGGGAGGAGTGACTCATTTCAAGTTTGGGAGTGAGCTTTATTATTGTAAGTAAATACCTAATATAAGCAGTTACGATTTCTTTTAAATTTTATAAATACTAGCATGTCAGTAATACCAGAGGGTAAATGAAATAATAAGCATTATTATGCATTATTTCATTTGTTAATCCTAGTTATCTATAAGTACTATAGTATTATTAATAGGAAAGATTTGTATGAAACGAAGAAACTAAAAAACAACTGAACCAATTTGAAAAATTCTTTCAGCAATGTATAGCTACATTATCAGGGAGTTATATAAGCTATGTTTTATCCCCGTAATCTCACGGGTACGGGGACTACACGGTGGGTGAAACCGCGTGACGTCCGCTAGTAATATTATAAATTAATGCGAAAGTTTGTGAAGTTATGGATGATAGTTACTTTTTGCTCGCAGTAGTCTTACACCCACATTCAACCCGCCTGCCTTCAAAGCAAGAGTAAACAGGATTCTTCTGGGCACGCTAGTTCCATCATAGAACTCCTACATCGATTTCCATTAGGCGTGGTCGAGGTCAAAAAAGAAATGTTGTATTGTACTATAATTGTACAACAGGCTGGTGTCAGCAACTCCACATCAAAGCGCCTATTTTGCGTATGGGCTATTATAATCCACCACGCGGGCCCAGTGTGCGGGTTGGTAGATGTCACATGTCTTCAAATTTTTGATTCTAGGACATGCCGGTTTCCTCACGATGTTTTCCTTCACCGGTTTTGAGAGCAGCGGTGATGAAATAAACAAAAAAAAAAATTTATATTTATCAAATCAAAAATGAAATCAATTACTTATTTTTTATTTTTTTCAGTAATAAACGATCCTCAGGATGCATTCACAGCAGCAAATGTTTGCTTAAAAAAACATTATGTATTTGAACTTGGTAAACATTGGATGGGAGATGGACTTTTAATATCATCAGGTTAGTAATGACATACCAAATCAGTTAATACTGTTACCACTGAACCTACATGATCAATGATCTCTTGAAATTCAGGCCTCCTACAATAAATCTAGGTTGTAAGATACATCACTTTAAAATTACTTGAAATTTATTTTTATTTCATTTATTAATTTTTTCACAATACAAATTATTACTATTATTTTTTTAATAAAAATAAAACCCTTCTTTAAAATACATATGTCACTAAACCTCCCCTAGACAAACCCACGCTACGTCACTAACTAACGTTAACCAACAATGCGAGAATGCAAATTTTCTTTCGCAGGCGACATTTGGAAGCGTCACCGCAAGTTGCTGACTCCTGCGTTTACACTGCCAGTGATTCACGGGTTCCTCGACGTGTTTAACAGCATGTCCAGGAAGCTGATTAGTTCTATGGAACCCCATGTAGGAAAAGGACCATTCGATCAGTTTCCATATTTGAAAAAGAATGCATTGGAAACGCTTTGTGGTAAGGGTTATTTAATTCAGCTTTTCTTTCTTTACTACACCTTACTTCAATGTTTTCTTCTTTGTCGTCGCACTCTTAGCAGAGAGGTCATCATAATTTTCTTGCCTCATTTGTGGTCGGCGCAGCATGTCTTCTTCTTCCATACTCCTCTATTTTTCGTCATCTCATCAGACACTTCTTTTCTTACCATATCCTTCTTAACACAGTCCATCCATCGTTTCTTTGGTCTTCCTGTACCTACTCTAATACACATCCACATTCTTACTCAAAACTTTTCTCTTGGCAGAGGTCGTGGTTGTTATAATGAGGGGTGGTGGCAAACTTGCTTTTCTTGTGCATTCGTGGAGTGTACCACTGAGTTCAATGTATTGACTACTAAATAATCCGTGTGTTAAGGGGCCGGCGGAGGATGCGTATTTCATACAAACGTAATACCAAAATTATTTGTAAATCAAACATATTCTTAAGGTAGTCTGTATTTATTTCGATTGAATTACAGAATATCTATGTTCCCAAATATGTTTTTTGAGAGAATAGTGATGCAAAAACGAGATATGAGGAATTTAAATTTTCTATAGAAAATTTATTTTTCTTATAACTCTTGTTAAAATCAGTGTCCAATCAAAATATATATTTGGGAACCTAGATATTCTGTAATTCAATCGAAATAAATACACACTACCTTAGGAAAATGTTTAATTTACAAATTATTTTGGTATTACGTTTGTATGAAATACGCATGCTCCGCAGGCGTCTTAACAATAAGTGTTACGAACTGTAACGCTGATTTATTTAAGCAATTAAGGTTTTAATTTAATTTCAATCACTTTATTCAAGGAGAAGACGTCAGAGGGTCTGACAATGAGCGCTCTTTGCCGGTTAGTTGCCGCATATTCGCGGACTTCCAATCCGGATAGTTGGCTTTCTCGACTAGTAGGCGACTATTCGGTACATCTCTATTAATAATATCATTGCGTAATGCCCATGAATGCTTTCTCAGTATGACATTATGAATATATTCTGTAGGTAGACAATCAATGTAATGGGCGAGTATTATGACAAATTACAGAGAGCATAAAAACAATGTGACAAGATTTAAGTGATCTAACAATGAGTGATGGTGTCATTTATATTTTCAGTTGTCAGTTACTTTTTGTGGCGTTTTTTCTTCAGTGCCGTTTTTACCGCTTTTTAAGACAGCGTTTTATACAGTGGTGTAAAACGAGGTACTTAGTCATGCGTCAATCGTTTCCAAATTAAGGTTATCAGTTATTTTCCGTTTTCAGTCGGTACGTTTGGAATAGACCCTATTAAAGACGCGGAGTTTACGCAAAAGTACATGGAATCAGTCGAAGTAATGATAAAGCTTGGAATCACAAGGGCAATCCAGTTCTGGTTGCAGAATGATTTCATATACAGGCTGGTTGGACTGAAGAAGAAGGAAGAGGAAGTAGTAGGGAATTTACACGCAATGGCCATCAAAGTAAGTGAGATGATGAAGACGTCATATTTATTTATTTATTTATTCATTCATCAAACAATTTACACTGTGTTGGAATTATACAACAAATTACATTTAAAATCATAACAGAAGCAGTAATCAAGTACAAGCAAAACAAAATATAAACAATTATTAGAATGTCATCAGTAAAACAGCATTAAAATCATAAAAAAGTCAAACCATATAACAAAAGCAGAAATACAACATCTCTATAATATTTTACGAACAATTAAATTACTGTTTATATGTCCAACCATAAGAAGCTCAAACAAAACCATGTCAACTACGTTCATATTAGTTAAACTTCATAAGAATTAAATGTAAATTAAATGCCTGTCAAATGAGAATTAAATGTCAATTAAATTAAATTTAATTAAAAATAAAAAAATTAAATGAAAAATAAACCAAGCGAAACAGATATAAATTAAAAGTCAATTACATTACCCAACTACCTAAGCTCAAAACCAGCCATGTCTATTCCATGTTGTGAATTAAATAAAAGAGAATTAGATATAAATTAAATGTCAGTTAAAATCAAATAAATGTCAATCAAAAACAATTTATATGTCAATCAAATCAAATGTCAATCAAATTAAATGTCAAATAATTAATATTATGTCAATTAAAATAAAGGCCAACTGAATCAAAAGTCACATAGACTAAAAATTTAAATATCATATCAAGTTATTCATACACTAATTATCTGGAATCATTCAACATCAAATCGGATACAGAATATAAACATTTTTCTAATAGGAAGGCTTTTAGTTTTGCCTTAAATAAGTTTGTGTTATAGACCAAAGTTTTTAAATTAGTAGGTAGCTTATTAAATAATTCTACTGCTTGGTAACGTGAACAATGCTTTGCTATGTTTAATTTAGGCACTACTTTATTTTTAATGACTTTCCTTCGTGTGCTCTCTCTCAGCTCTCTTTCTTTTTGTGATTCATATTGATGTATATATTTTGCGAACTTGCTTAACAGAACTAGGATATACAAACTTGGAACTGTAAGAATTCCTAGTTTCTTAAAGTATTCTTTGCATGAATCCCGCTGTGAAATTTTAACGATGGTTCTGATGGCACGCTTCTGAAGGATGAATGCTCTTTGGTAGTTGTAGTTATAGCTATTACCCCAATACATGATGCTGTACCTTAACCTGGATTCAACCAGAGCATGATAACATGCTTTAAGTTGCTTCAAATCTATTTCATCCCTGAGGCTCCTAAGTGCATAACATGCAGAGGATATAGAGGAATCAATAGCAGCAAGCTCCTGTTTCCAGTTTAGATTTGAATCAATGTTAATACCTAAGAATTTTACCTCATTTACCAATCCTATCTTGTCTCCTTTCAATGTCACGTCTATAGTGTCGGTGTTACGAGATGTAGTCTTAAATAACATAATATTTGTTTTATTTGTATTAATTAGTAAATTATTAGCTGTAAACCATTCAGAAAGATTAGCTAGACTTTTATTTACTTTTGCAGACAATTCATTTAAATCATGTGCTCCAATTACTACGTTTGTGTCATCAGCAAAAACAACACACGAAGTATCAGGCTGAGCGGTGTTCATAAAATTTAACAAATCGTTTGTGAAGATAATATACAATATTGGACCTAAAATTGAGCCTTGAGGTACCCCGCGTCTCAAGTATATCATCTTTGATTTATAGGTTTTTTCGTGATTGTTTGCATCAATGTTTTTTATTTCGACATACAGTCGTCTGTTTTGTAAATAAGATGTCATAAGTTTTAAAGCATCACCTCTTATACCATAATGTTCCAGTTTCGCAAGTAGTAATTGATGATCTATAGTGTCAAATGCAGAACTCAGGTCAATAAATAGTCCAGCCACTTTCATTTTGTCATTTAATTTACTAACTACGTCATCAATGAGAGTGTCTATGGCATCTGAAGTGCCAATGCCCTTTTGGTACCCAAATTGCCTTAAATTGATTACTTTATTTAAATTCAAATGTACTATCAGTCTAAATTTAATTATCTTTTCAAAAAGTTTCGACAAAGTTGGTAGCAAGGATATTGGTCGGTAATTTTTTGGGTCAGTCTTTGTGCCCTTTTTATACATCGGAATTACCTTAGCCAGTTTGAGTTGATCAGCATATAGCAAACAGCGAATTGCTGACATTGGTAAATTATGTCAGTTTGAAAATAATAGTTATGATTTTACAGGTTTTACAAGAGAAAAAAGCATCCATTAAAAACGAAGATCTGAACAAAATTTCTGAGTTTGATAATACAGGTATGACATTTTTAAATTAAGTACAAGGTGGATGGGACAAAGGACGCTAAAACGCTTACCACGTCTTCAGTATATCATTCTGAACCACCCCACAATTCTGATAAAAACCAGTTGTTTTCTACAAAAGTGCAATACCTACACACGGTCAAAATGTGTGGAACAGCTGATGTTTGTTTAAAATTATTTATAGTGCGGACCCCTTCCTTTCTGCTGACATAATTATCTTTGAGGCCCGCGTGGAAAACTCACTCGAACAGGAGACGGATGGCGACGTAGAAATGTTCATGGGGCCTTCCACCAGGATGATATACGCACGGGACCGGTCCATGTGGTGACCCTTTGTCAAGGACTTGGTCTTGGACTTGGGACAAGTCCACACTGCTGCTGGACAGTAGTGGACGTCTTCCGGCTGAAATGATGAATGATGATGATGTAAATCTTATCTGTTTTAATTTACAGGGATCAAATATAAACCCTTTCTGGATCTACTAATAGATCTATCAAAAAACGGAGCGTTGACAGATTCGGAAATTAGAGAAGAAATGGACACAATCATAGTAGCGGGTTATGAAACGACATCTACCCAGCTGACATACATTTTGCTGCAACTTGGAACACATTCTGACGTTCAAGAAAAAATATATAAAGAGTAAGTTGGAATTAGTCTTAATTATAATAGGGAATAGGCAAGAAATACAAAACTCTTCTTATTTATTAAAAATACATGAAAACATTGTGGTACACTTGTTTAAGTTTCTAAAACATCAATTATTTTACAATTGGTGAAACGGAACGCACTCTCAAAAAACGTCGTCCTCGATAACGCCGGTAGTGACGTCAGAGTTTATGTGTCGAAAAAACACTTTTATTTGAAAAGGTAGTTAAACTTTTTTCAATATGATTTCATTAATATCATTATCGCAATTTTGGCTTGATTATAGCACATACATTTAGTAAAATAACTTTATTCAGGCCAAAAAATTAGATGTAAATAAGGCAGATTGGGTAAATAACGTCAGATCATGGCCACGACAGTTAAAGACGTTGAAACTGTCCTAGAAAATGGCAGGAGTATAATATAATTTTTGAGCGACAAGCAGCAGTAGTTTGGGATGAAAATAGTGCATTTTATTGATTTATGTAAAGAAAAAAAAAAACATGCATATTACCTTTTATCTACTAGCGGTAACCAAAAATGGAAAAATCCACTCTCACTTTTTGTTAGATCCGGGATTCGAATACAGAACCCCACGTTCAGAAGTCCATGTATCCTGCCTGTGGACACTGTTGGGTAGAGGCCTATCGTCTCAACCATAAATAAATCAAATAAAAAACAAATCAAAATCAATATAGATAAATCTGTTTGCTATTTTCAGATTACTAGATGTACTGGGACCAAACAGAGACGTAGAAAAGGACGATGTGAACAAGTTAGTTTATACAAATGCTGTGATTATGGAATCCCTTCGAATAATTCCCACAGTTCCTGTTTTGTTTAGAAATGTGGATAAAGATGTTAGATTAAGTAAGTTTTTTCATAATACTTAAGTTCTTACGGTGGATATCTAAGAACTGCCGAGGCAGGCATTGAAGGTACTGGTAAGAGGAGGTCTCAAAAAGTGACGCGTACCCAATGGTATGGTTTGAGGTGTTCTAGGAAATGGATAGCTGCAAAAATCTGGGGGAGACCTTTGCTTAGCAGATATACAGTATAGTTCAGTTGCATCCTATAAGTCTGAAAGCCGACACAAACATACTTTGCAAAAGGCTTGACGGATAATGATGATGTTGTTCGGATGCGTGAATGAAAATCGCAGGATCCTACTGAACCTCAGGTAGAGCAAATTACTGTTTAGTTTATCCATAGTATCTTTTTCAGTAGTAACTGTATTAGGGCAGGAGATACAGGTTACTTGAGGTAACGTAATCTATACTTCTATACTTATATTATAAGGAGGAAGGTGCTTGTTACGATTTTACTCAAAAACTACACCACCGCTTTAAAAAAATTTCACCATTAGAAAGCTACATCGGTAACCGAGTAGGATATACTAAATTATATTGATATCATGCAAATTAGCCGAGTTTTCACTATTTTCGCGGGCGAAGTCGTGGGCAAAGTGCTAGTTAGAAATAAATTGCGATAAGGGCAGAAAAATGACGATAATCATTAATTTCAGAAAACTACACTATGCGAGCTGGCAGTTATTGCGTAATTTTTCCACTAGCGACTCATCTCGACCCATCGTGGGGAGCTGACAGTGACCAATTTAGACCAGAGAGATGGCTGGATGGTGATTTTAGAAACAACAAGGAATTTGCAGCATTTGGATTGGGGAAGCGAGCTTGTATAGGTAATAAAATGAAAATAGTATTTATTGAATTCACAGCAATAGACTGTTGAAAAAACAATACAATGCGGTTTCTCTCACAGGTAGAACATACGCCATGATATCAATGAAGGTTACTCTAGCGCACTTCATACGACAGTACCGAGTGACAGCGGACTTGAGCAAGTTGAAGATGAAATACGAGTTTATAATGAGACCGGTATCAGGATACGAGATCAGTATAGAACGAAGGACGTAATATCTTCTACGTGGGCTAATTCAGATTCAGATATTTGCAAAATATTAGTTTAAAACCCGTAAATACAGGGTGTTAACAACCTCATCACGAATCTGTCAACCAAGCATCCTGTACATCAAACTAAGTAACTTTACGTATAAATTATTGCTGCGAAACGACTTTTTTTTTGAGGTGCAAAATCATGTATTGTGGTAGAACTCAATGTAACGTACTTAAAACGTTGAGCTGATGGATTTATTGAATAGTACGGGGGCCGTAGAGATGTTTAACGTGAAAATCTTGCTATAAAAACTTGTATTAAAAAAAAACTTGTCAAAAAGTTTATTATCTCCGTAACTAGAAGGTTCCCAGGTATGGTGTAAAACACAAAAGTGATCGCAATGACGAAGAAAACAAGTACCTTTCGGCTTCCTTTTGAAGTGTTTTAAACCCTAGCACATGCAGGAAGTGCTTGCAAACTGGATATGGTCGTGTGTCAACCTCTTAGGAACATCCTCAGGAGATCATCATCTTCCTGCCCCCACCTATGTTGGTTGGAGTCGGCGCAACACGTTTTTGTCAGGACAAGCGATCTCTACATCAACGCGTTTCTCTTCACAGCATTTATCTAAAAACTACTGTCATTTTTGAGGATGTTATAAACCATCAAACAGTACATTTTTTTTCATGTAACCAACAAAATAGCTGATATTTTTTTTCACGATTACGATTTTGCTCTCATGAAGAATGTCGTTCAGTTTGACGATCTGTGGCCCTACCTCAATTAGGACGCCACTTTGATTTTTGTAAGTATTACGCCTTGCAAGAATCACCACTGCAGATTTATCAAAGAGTAGACCTCTTCTTGAATCTTTCAATCTTTCAATATGTACGAGTAAGATAACTTTTTTTGTGTAAAGCTAGGCTGAAAACGGGTTTAACATGAATCCCATGGCTTTGTCATCAGTTTGACTAAATCATAATAAAAATGTATGTACTAACCACATTGCTGTATTTTAATATAAAACATAATTATACTGCTAAAAGAGTTGTTTTTTTTTCTTTTACCGTCTTCGTACTCGGTCAACTGGGAACAAACTCAACAAAAAATAAACTGGAATCCATCAAATTTTCAGATATCTTTAGTGTCAGATCATTTGGTGTTGTTTTTGTTTTTTGGGAGCTCGTGGCTAAATAATAACAGCCACTCGGGCTGATCTTTAGGTTAAGCCGTGCTTGTCTAGGTTTGTCGGTAGATGGGCGACCACCCTTACATATCGAGTTTCCTCCGTGATTAGAAAAGCACGTTAAGCAGCTGCAGCTTGGTGTGGTCCCGGCTGTCATTTGTCCATCTTTGGCAGTCGTTACAGGTATTCAGTGGCCCAAAAAGTCTGACAACCAGTCTTACCAAGTAGTATCGTATAACTGGGTTGTGGAGGTCAGATAGGCAGTCGCTCCATGTAAAATACTGGTATTCAGCTGCATCCGGTTAGACTAGAAGCCAACCCCTGTAACGTTACAGTTTCCTGGTCAGGAAAATGTAAGGTCGCATTGGGTAAAGTGTAAAAGAAAAATGGCAAGAGATGAGATGGATGGTTTATTATGACTAGGGAAGCCGATACGAAGCCGGTATGATAGTGATCCAGGTCCAGGTCCAAAGCTCGCAGCTGGCAGTCTTGCGAGGGTTCGAGGGTCGTGGCTCACCCGCTGTCAGTGTCCAGGTTCTCAGAAATAATAGTAAATGCCTTTTCAAGGCCGACAGCGTCCAAGCTCTCAGTAGTAGTATAGTAGATGTAGCAGTGTAGTAGCAGCAGCTTTTCAAGGATGTTAGGGCTTCAATAGGACGCCAGGGCTAGATTTTGCCGACTTAGCGATCACATCATAATTATAGTTCAGAGCACCGTCAAACTTCTTACTCGCTCGAGGACCAAGGATAGACTGAATATTCAGGCTCGGCTTCCCGTCATCATGAAGTTATGATTATTTGTAATATTCTAGAACATAGAAGAATAAAATGGTTCCAAAGAAGGTCTAACATCAAATGTATAAAACCTACAACTCCAAGTTACAGCAATAAATTAAAAGAAAAACTAGCTTGTCATTGTCATTATCTGACATCGCAAAAGTAAACGTAGTGATTTTTGTTTAATTTAATTTTTTGTGACATAGTTTTTTTTTTTAAAGTTGTTTTACTATCACGCATTATGGACTAATGTCTGAAATAAAAGGATTTTATTTTATTTTTTATTACAGTCAATCGGCTACCTACTTAAGTACAAGAAACAGCTGTAAATTTTTTGCACAGAAATAACTTCGGTAATAGACTTAAAGTTCATAATCGAATTAAAGAGCGACCTTAACTTCTTTCAAGATTATATTGGGTTCCGTTGATCCTACGTTGCTGCAAGCTGATTTCGTGTCCCGACACCGCTTTAATAGTGATGTCGATTTTGAACCGCAGCTTGGTGTGATCTGCAGTGATGATGTACTGACGCACCATGTGAGCTATCGTTACCTTCATCGATGTCATCGCGTATGTTTTACCTGTGACAATAATAGATTAATTTATTAGAACTCTCGTGACTACACCTGCAACGGTTACCATCATCATCATCATTAGTCTAATGTTCCCACGGCTGGGACACGATATGGCAAGAAAAGAAGTGTCTGATAAAATGATGACAAATAGAGGAGTATGGAAAAAGAAGATATGCTGCGCCGACCACAAATATATTGGGATAAGGGCAAGAGAATGATGAGTACAAAATAGAAACTCACCAAGACAAGATCGTTTGCCAAAACTAAAAGCAGCATCAGTTACAATGTTGGCTGGTAACGTGGCGGTATCTAGCCATCTTTCTGGTCTAAATACCTCAGCGTCAGGCCCCCAACACGGATGACGAAGCAAACCGAGATGTGATATGATGCACTGACTACCAGCGTGTAATGTGTAGTTTTCTAAAACAAAAAAAAGGCTTTACGATACAAACAAAACTAAGAAAAATAATGTTAAACGGCCGTATAAATTGACCGGTGAAAATTAGTCAAAACTACTTTTAACCGCAGAAACTAAAATTTACTTGGAAACTTATTAGGTTGTGAGGTTTTTTTAGTGACCCTTTGAAAAGAAAATCTGTAATTCTAGGACAACTGAGGCGTTCTAAAACAAAATATTTTTTTTAATGCAGAAAACGTATTATAATTTCATAAGGATTTTGACTGACACCAGTCAAAAGTGGTTTTGACCGATTAACAGTTTTCACTGTACTGTAATTGGTTTGCAAGTATATTGTGTTAAGATAAACTGCTAATTTCGCTCGCTCGGTTCGCGTGTGTTTGCTCGCCTTATTGTTATGAGCTCTACTTCGGCTTAGGATAAACCAGACGCGGGCCTGTGGACGGTGAGCTATGGACTAGCTCACCGGGTCATTCGTCAACTGGCGACTGTGACAATCACGAGTGCGCGCGAGTTGGCACCTTCCAATTTTAATCAAAAAAAGTGTCGTCATTTCGCACTGTACAGTCAAATGAAAACAGATTGAAACCAATATCTATAAATAACTAACTATTGCCTGGTGCCGGTTTGGTTATAATGTTATTTGTTCATTTAAAGCGACGTAGGGAGAGAAAGGCTGGCGGCGGTGTACGGGAGTGTGGGGTTGTTTTTCAACCGACTTCGAAAAGAGGAGGTTCTCAATTCGATTTCTTTTTTCTCGGATGGAAAATCCACTCCAGACTATGGATTGAATCAGGCCGGACGCGAAAGGTAGCCGCCGCCGATCGCCGCTGCGAAGACACGGCTGTGCTCCGCCCAAGCGAGGCAGACCTCCAACGTGTGCTCCTCCGTGTCCTCCGGTCGATCCTCGCAGTGGGAACACCCGGGCGTTTCGATGCAAGAACCTCCCAAAACATCCGTGTTCGGTGAGGACCTACGTCAGGCGGAAGGTGAGGACGCCATGGCGCCTCTCAAGTCATTCCTCAATGAGGGGACTTATCGCCAATATCGTGGCGTCCCCTGCACGTGGTTGCGACAGTCGCTCTCTCCATGTCACCTTAAGATCGCGCCGAAGGTCTGTCCGCTGAGCGGCGGTTTGCCGCGGCAGCGGAATTTCTCCCCGGCGTAGTGCCTCCACGCGCCATTCGTGCAGGCGCGCGAGAACTATCGCCTCCAGATCCCATGGCGGAAATCCGGCAAGCACTTATAGCAAAAAAAAATTAAATACCAGCTTTGATCGTGTGAAGGTATTATTAGATTTTACATTATAAAAGAAGTTTACGTAGTTGACTGTACATCTGCCGTAATTTACGTTATATTTACAAAATCGAGAGAGTTGACGACGAAAAAATAAAATAAAATTGAAAGGTGCCAACTCGCGCACACGCGTGAATTTCACAGTCGCCAGTTGATGAATGTCCCAGCTCACCGTCCGTCCATCTTCTGACGACAAGCCGTGTTCCACGCGCGCCTCAAAGAGATGTTAGCATAATGGAGGGGCCCGCAAGGGCCGAAGCCTGCCGGGGCTGCAGGGCTGTTCGAAAGAGATACTGTGGCCCCGGAACATAAAGGGCCAGGAAGGAACATGGATGGGTTTTAGTCAGTAAAAGTCTGACACTCCCTCCCGCTCCGCCCAGAGTGGTAGAAGTTATTTGATGATTGTCCATTCGAAAAAAAAAACAAATTTACTTTGTTTTTTTTTCGAATGGACAATCAGGTTAAAATAGACGAACCACATTTGGCCTGGGGCCTAATTCTGCTATTTGTATTAAATTCATCACTCCAACACGATTCCATTCCCATCCCATTGTCATTTTGCCTAAAGTTCGTAATCAGCTAAATTCACAATGGTCGATCAATGGTCGGTCGATGATCTCATAATAAAATTGTGTTTTAATGGCATTTTCGTATTGCCATTATTATAAAACCCTTAGTACAAATGGTTTTCGAAATTTACTACTAAATGCGAACATTTATTCATGCTAGATTTCATGTACGAGATTACTATTCTATGACATTTCTTTCAATGGAGTGTCAGTGGTTGTTCATTGAGAAGTCATAATGGCGGCATTTTATTAGTAGATTAACAAACTTGTCAAAACTTGACAGAACTCGACCATTATGAAATCAATGATCGACTATTCTGACACTATTGTAATAGCAGAATTGAGGCCCTGATGTCGGGTTTGGCCTGTTCCATATTTATCTATTTAGTTTGTAATGCCCCAATAGGCATGACATGAAAATTGCAAATCCATTTAATCCGTCACTTAGAGTAAGCATTGGAAAACAAAGATAAAACGCATCAGAACTCGGGAGCCCCCAGGCTCGTGACGTCGCGCGTCGTGATGTCGACCTAAATTTTAAAAAGGTCATAGGTATCTTCATCAATTTTGATTTACGTAACAAAAGAAAAAATATGGGTCAAATATTTTTGATAATCCAACTGACGAACTAATTTTTTTTGTCGTCTACCCTATACAGGGTGAATTTGAATAAATGCGACAAAATGAAATGGGAGCTTCAGTTACAGTAACATAGTAATTATTATAAACTGTTTTTTTACTATCTAAATCGTTAAAAAAAATTACGCGATTATCGTTTTCAAAAGGTCCATTGATGATATCTTTATTTAAGTACGAATTATCGGTATTCCAGTAATATGCAAAATGAATAAGAAAAATTTAAGTATCAAAAAATCTCGTCCGACTCATCGCAGTGCTCAATAATCGTCGTGGAGTACTCATGTTATTAATCGTTGCCGTTCATAGCGGTCATTTACCTAATTTTGCCTAGTTTCTAATGTAAGTATCGCGCGACGTTGCCAAACCTCGCATGTGCGCCAGCGCTGACATCCCTTCCCGGCGACCGCGCGCCGACCACCACCCATCCTTCGTTCATTAGAATTTTACATTTGATATTTTATACATTTTCTTGACAACACGTATTATTTTATATTTAAATTTGTCGCATCTATTCAATTTCACCCTGTATGTATAGATCAATGCCTGATTTTTCCTTTTCCTGGCACAAACTTTCTTGTAGTGCCGTCACTGGATGTCATTGAATGTCACTCACAGAGCAACTTTCAAGAAATTGAAGAGCAATATAATATTGTTGTCGAAGTTATGATATAGCATTTGAATAAGGGGTGTAAAAACACTTTTAACGAAGCCGAAAGACACTCTCTGTCTGGTTCTCCCCGCTCTCTCACTTTTTTTTTACGGGTGGGATATCATCAAATAACTTCTCCCACTCTGGGCGGAGCGGAAGGGAGTGTCAGACTTTTACTGACTAAAACCTATCCATGTTCCTTCTTCGCCCTTTATGTTCCGAGGCCACGGTATCTCTTTCGAATAGTCCCGCAACACCATATATACCTGGGTTCCAAGTCTATCACAAGTTTTATAATACCGTAAAATGGGGTTATTTGAGTTTTCGGGACTATAAAAAAAAGTCTAAAAAAACTATAATTTGATCGGTGATTTTGTTTGTGTTTGTACTTTTTGTTTGTTTTTTTTATTTTTTTTTTATACCCTTTATATTTGTTCATACAAATTCTTGTCATGAAACAACCACGCGTGCGTCTTCTACCATGTAAAAATAATCACAAAAATCGACCCAGTAATCAAAATCATAACAAAAAAAATATGCTGATGAAATCATCTACTTACTCAGTTTAACATCTCTGTCTATATATCTTAATGTAACTGCGACTGTCGGTAGCACTCTAAGACTTTCCTTAATTACTGCATCTGTGTATACTAACTTCCGTAAATCATCTTTGTCAATATCTCCATCTGAACCTACAACTTGCATTATTCTGAAAATTAAAAAAAAACATTCACGTCTTTTTTTTTTCTATAAATGCAATCTTTCTTTCCTCAACAAAAAAAAAACAACGTACTCTTTATACATCTTCTGTTGAACTTTTGGGTATGATCCTATCATAACCAATATAGTTTCTAGTGAATGCGTTGTAGTCTCGTATGCAGCCATAACAGCAGTATGTAGTTCTTCTGTGATCTCCTGGTCAGTGAATTTGTTTCTATAGTGCTGTTGCAGCATTAGATCTATCAGAGACTGGTATGATACATCTGAAACATTATAATTATAAAATATTACTTGTTCTCCTTGTTTAATCACATTAAAAATTAACTTTCATTTCATCTCTTAAGAGACAATTAGTCGTCTACGACGAAAAAAAACATTTAATTAGTCCGTCATTTAGATTATTATAAACAATATTGTATATTTTTTAATAATCTAAATAAAAAAATCTCAATACGTCACGCCTCGGTATAATGTTTAGTGAGTTCTGACGTGACGAGCCCCCCACTCCCGAGTTTTGATGCGTTTTATATATATCAATATTCATCGATTTACAATAACAAAAAATACGTATTTTCCAATACTCTAACTGACGGACTAAATAGATTCGCATTTTTTTGATACTGGCCTGAGTTACATAACAAAAAAATAAACTTACATGTGGATGAAGAATATACATTGGTTCCATTTAAAAATGATCTCTTTGTTTGTAATACCTGAAAAACAAGATAGTTTTATTCTGAAAAATGTTTTTGAATTTTTGCCAAGAATAACGATACCAACCAATCTCGTTACTCTGCTTGCATCTATATTTGGAAAATAAATATCTTATCTCTTAAACCCTGTTCAACATCATCATCATCACCATCAATGTTCCCACTGCTGGGACACGGCCTCCTCTCAATGAGAGGCAACTCTGATAATGACTTGAAATTAACTCATTCACTCCGTCCACGAAACGAGACAATAGTTAAACAATCGCTCTGAACCATATGTGGCTCATGGGACAAGAAAAGGGTTAAGCATTAAAAGTAACGTTTGTAAACATAAATCATGATGATGATGATGATATTTTAATAAGCGTATAAGGCGATTACACGAGCTAAACGCGAGTTTTATAATGACTAAAAGTATATGATTAACTGCTATAAACAAAACCAGAAAAATATATGATATTCTTCAGGATATATGCTAGTCATGATAGTGTTTTGAAAACATGATACAATTAATTTGACTTGATAAAAAAAATCACGAATTTATCTCTAAAAATTACTTACAACCAAAAAAAAAACATACTAATATACATGCGATCATTCCGATTTTTTTGGCAAATAATTCTACAAGCAATATATTAGAATTAAAGTGTTTTAGTTTTTTAGTCCAATCAATTGATTTTTTGCAAATCGATCGAAACCACTCATTTCGCATTATTTGGCCCGCAGTGACTGACGTAACAACCACTTTGTAGTGCAAGCTGATTAGAAATTTATTCTAACAGCGTTGCTAATTTAGCTTATCTAGTCGCCTTAAAATATCAAATCAAAAAACATACCTCATTTGATATTTCATTGGCAGTTCTCACCAATTCAGATTCGATCTTTTTCTCTCCTAACAGCCTGTATATGAAATCATTTTGCAGCCAGAATTTTTGAAATCTACGCATTACAAGGGCCAGCACCTTATCAACCGCTTTCATGTATTTTGGATAAAAATTCTCATTTCCGACCTTTCCAAACGTAGTCACTAAAATTAAAAACTTAATCAATCATCAATAGTTAGTGTGTTTAGGACCATAATCCTTCCTATTCTAACCCCCATCATGAAATTTTGCATACATACGTTTTATAGAAGTGGACATGACTTTCATCCCGTTCCCGAGGAAAACCACAACATCTTTCTTATGATAATACATGCAGATGAACCCACCTTTAACCACGTCATCTTCATCAACCAATGATGACCGCCTATCACGTCATGAAGAGTCAATCGCGTTGCTTTTGTGTATATCCAATCCTAATGCTCCATGTATACGTTTAGCTTTAAGTTTTAACTACCATTTTTACTTACTTCACTTTACGCATTGTTAACGAATAGACCATTTTAGATACCTCCGATTTCATTGAAATAAAGAAGAAGTCACCCTGAATCCAATTATTGCTAGAAATAGCACACAACATATATGGCAACACGTGTCTTTCCAATCATGATTGAATTATATTATTACAAGTAGAGTACAACCCGAATTGATTGCCATAAGACAACGAAGAATTCTGCTACATAAGCCGCCCCTCAAGGCAGAGGAAGTGACTAGCTACCGAATATTACCTCGCTCAATGAAAATACGAAACATGTATGTTTTATGGCAGCAAAAGAGATACCTGACATAAATATGTGTATAAAGGGTGTCAGCAACCTCGTCATGAAGCTGTCAACCAATTTTACGCAAAATTATTGCTGGCAAACAACTTTTTTTGATAAATCATGTTTTGTGGTAGGACTCAATGTAACGCATTCAAAACATTGTGCTGATGGATGTGTTGAATACTATGGGGGTCGTAGAGGTGTTTAAATTAAACATCTTACGTTAAAAACTTGAATAAAAAAAAACTTGTCAATAGGGAACTTTGACCCCTAATATTTCCGTAACTGGAAGGTTCCCAGGCAGGTAAAAAATGATCGCAACGACGGGGAGAACAAGTACTTTTCGGCTTCGTTAAGAGGTCTTTACACCTTTTATTAATAAATTGATCGCTGAATGCTGTAGTGACATTACCAGCGAGAACTATCTATTAATTCGTTTGTCGCAGCGACAAAAGATATCAATGAAAAACTAGTTCAGTGACGCCCTTTTGGCGGGCTTAACACTTGCCTGGTGCCTACGCATACCAGCAGGCCACGACCACGAGTAATTGCTCATTGCACTCAGTACTTGCTCTGAATCTAGCGAACGAGCTATCCGGCTCCTTTCTAGTTACTGTCGCTAGTCGTCGGCGGTAGGCAGGTGTCTTACGGCCGTTTTCTATCTATTGGTTAATGTCCTACTTCCGTCCGTAGCTATCGGTGTTTTTATTTACAAAGAAAATCTTATCCGCGTCTCTTTCACTTGGTTTATAGAAAAATTAAGGAAGCTTTTCTGAGACGTTTTGTATCTAACCGGTCAGTAAGCAAGATGTCAAATAGACAGAGATTGCAAGCTACGAGTACCAAAATCGGCTAGTAAGTTACTGAAAATGGCCTTTTCAATACACTTCCTCGCAAACTGGTTCTTTTCGCACTACGATTAGGTTCAAAATGCAGTGTATTTCACACACGTGCGTGTGTCATGTTTTTTCCACACATGTGCAGAAAGCAAAATTGCCACAGATACTACAACTATACTTAGTCCAAACTGGTCAATGCATAATTAAAACAAACATTCACATCTGACTATAGAGTCAGAGGTGATTTTTTTTTTTAAATTTCGGATAAGCGATCTACGTATTTACGGCGGCGTAATCATTTTTTTAATATTCAAATTGTGTTTATAAATTCAATATCATAGTTAAACATGATTCTTTAAAACTAATATTTTCTTTTATAAACTTATTAACATTTATTTGTGTTCTAAATTCTAAAACATATAAAAAAAAACTATTTTTTATATTAGGTTGTATAATAGCTTCATACCTTTGCTTCTCCTTCAACCTGGTGAAAGCAAAGCGCGGAAAAAAAAATTAAATCACAGTCTCTTAATGAGGGATTTTCTTTTTCAACTCTTCGCTAGTCGCTGGATAGATGGCGCTGGTCTGACTACGTTACTGCAAGGAGCAGAACGTCACATAATATCACTTGGACCTAATGATTATATTCTGAAGCTTATGCAAACGAAAGTGTCAGTCAACGAGCGTATGTGACGTGTGTTTTTTCAAGCGTTTTGGCTTTGGCACCCAGTAACGTAGTCGGATCAACGCCATCTATCGAGTTCATGGAAACTATTTGTTTTTTAATTGTCAAAATGAAATTCCTCTCATTCATGACACAAATATTTTAAGCCCATTCTTTCATTTTATTTCTTCAGAAGATTGAAAAACGTCGTTTGACACACGTGGACATTTGTATCAAACAAAATGTACTGTTACACACTTACAGTAAGATGTTCCAAGGGTTAATTGTTTCAGATGTGGCGAAGGATCAAATTGACCTTTTCCAACGTTACATTCTACATCATTCAGCAATGCTCTTGATAGGCTGTTAAACACTTCGAGGTACCCGTTTACTATTGGTAGGCTAAAGTTTGATTTCAGCAGTTCTCTGTGCCGGTGCCAATGGTCTCCTGAATTTGAAAAAAATAAATAGTGTATTTTATATCCAGAGACTAAACGAAGCCATAATATAGCAGAGGTGATTTGACAAGAAGTTTGAAGTCAATGAAACCGAGGGTATATTAAGTTAGCGTTTAGTCTCGAGGTGCAAACCGTACTTTTCACTTTGAGTGCGAGAAAAATAGTCACTTTAGTACAAAAACATTTTATTTGTTTCTGATTCCTCCAGTAGACTGGAGGAATCAGAAACAAATAAAATGTTTAATAGATAATTTTTTACCGCCAACATCGCGGAAAGCTTCATAGATGAAACTTTCGTAAGATGTTATGTAAATCTTCCGCGATGTTGGCGGTAAAAAGTTATCTATTATGTCGTTTGCTCTTTGCTCGACGTCAAACTCTTCACTGTCACTAGACATTCTTAATAAATTTATTTAAATTCGAACAAGTTTACACTCGACAAAAATTCTGTTTTCGCGGTCAGTTTTTTCTTCTAAACCAGTCAAAGATTAATTTAAAACACATGGCGCCACCTTCTTTGCGAAAAAACTGGAATGGAACTAAAACTCTCAACATTTTGGCAATGAAGATACACTCCACAGATAATAATATATTTACTGACTGTTTGAGTTTGTCTCGTCTAGAGACTAAAACGGTCACTTTAGTCCCGCTTCGTAGGGCGTATAGGTATTGGCATACTTTTAGAGCATGAGAAGTGAAAACGTTATTAGATCATTGATTGATGTTGGTATTAAGTCTTAGCTGTTACATTATTTGTTTGTCGTGTGTATCTGTTGAAAATATTATAGTCGAGTTGGTCAAGCGGTGTGATTTGATCTAATTTTATAGTATGCAGTTGTTGCTGATGATCTATATAATAATATAATATGATTGTCTTGTGGGTTTTTTATTACCTCTTGTCTGTACCTGTAATAGAGATAATTTCTCCATCTTGTGGCACTACAGAGAAAACTACAGCAACATGGAAATAATAATCCCAAGGCGCGCAAATTTTTACTGTTTTTTTTTTATCATGAATATTGTGACCGCTGTAGACTTTGGATTCATGCTGAGTATGGTTTTAAAAGGCGAAATGTAGGTGACCGGTGGTTTACCGAATAGTGATTCGGTAAACTTTGCCGAACATTTGGAGACCACAAGATGTGCTACTTACCAGATCCTGTTATTAATCCTTCGCCAACCATACTTTTTGCAAATGAGTACATAAAATGTTTGTCCAAGCAAGTATTGGCCACCAAAAGAGCATCTTCAGGATCCGTTATAACTGTAAAACAAAGAATAATATTCGTAGTCCAGCTAATGAAACAGACGCCGCATTTACGTGGCCAGAAACAAGGCCAAAAAAAGTCTTACCGTCAACGCAAAAGAAGGAGTCATGGGTTAAGGAGCAACTCATCCACTTCGAAACTGGGACCAGAGACTTTTTAAAATTGTTACAATATTAATGTGTCTAACAAAATGTTGAGGAGGCGCCTCTCTTTGAAGTAGTCAGATCAAGAAACAGGCATACAGGTCTAGCGATCTAAACTAGGTGTAAACGAGAAAAATCGGGTGAAAAATCTCATTTTCTTGTAGGACTAAATGTCTCAAGATATTTACAAAACTCAAGATTATTTACTGATGGGGTCGTAGAGATATTTTAAGTTAAGTAGGTACATTAAAAACTTAAAAAATTGTCAATGGTATTGAGCTGAGCTGTTTGTTACGGGTAAGCCTCAATCTTTATAAATAAAAATGAAATCCCCAGGACAAGGTTTGAATGTCAGAAAATTTACGGAAAAAAAATCCACCGGGAAGGTCTAAAATTTAAACCCGTACGAAGCCGGAGCGCGCCGTAATACCATTGACAATGACAACTTAATTTGGTCTGGTTTTACGCGGAGATTTAGTATGGAAAAGTAATGAAAGCTAATTTCTCAATCTGAATTTTTGGTCACTATAACTTCTTTATGGGTACAAATTTTTGTATCAATTTGGGAAGAAATCACAGAGTTTTTAATAGGGAAATCTTGAAATGAAAATTTAACACCGTGACTACCGCCACCCCACCAATGGCCTGGTATATCTCGTAAACTACTGAGGAACGCATTTTGAATTTTCAACCGACTACTAAAAAGAGGAGGTTCTCAATTCGTCTGTATTTTTTTTTTTTTTTTTTGTGTTTGTTACCTCAGAAGTTTCGACTGGGTGAACCGATTTTGATTATTCTTTTTTTATTTGAAAGCTGGTGCTTCCCGTTGGGTCCCATTTTAATTTGTTGAAGATCTGATGCTGATCTTCGGAGATATACAATGGAACTCTTCAAAAATAGACGGCAAATCTGCAGTGATTGCTGCATCCGCTTGTAGGTTCATTGTTTATACTACATCATGACGTAACATCACGCCTGTATGCTCTGAGGAGGTACGCAGATGTGTATAATATACCCAGATTTCGACAATGTTTGTTACCTCAGAACTTTCGACTGGGTGAACCGATTTTGATGATTCTTCTTTTATTTGAAAGCTGGTGCTTTCCGTTTGGTCCCATTTTAATTTGCTGAAGATCTGATGCTGATCTTCGGAGATATACAATGGAACTCTTCAAAAATAGATGGCAAATCTGCAGTAATTGCTGCATTCGCTTGCAGGTTCATTGTTTATACTACATCATGACGTAACATCACGCCTGTATGCTCTGAGGAGGTACGCAGATGTGTATAATATACCCAGATTTCGACAATGTTTGTTACCTCAGAACTTTCGACTGGGTGAACCGATTTTGATGATTCTTTTTTTATTTGAAAGCTGGTGCTTCCCGTTGGGTCCCATTTTAATTTGTTGAAGATCTGATGCTGATCTTCGGAGATATACAACGGAACTCTTCAAAAATAGACGGCAAATCTGCAGTGATTGCTGCATCCGCTTGTAGGTTCATTGTTTATACTACATCATGACGTAACATCACGCCTGTATGCTCTGAGGAGGTACGCAGATGTGTATAATATACCCAGATTTCGACAATGTTTGTTACCTCAGAACTTTCGACTGGGTGAACCGATTTTGATGATTCTTTTTTTATTTGAAAGCTGGTGCTTCCCGTTGGGTCCCATTTTAATTTGTTGAAGATCTGATGCTGATCTTCGGAGATATACAACGGAACTCTTCCAAAATAGACAGCAAATCTGCAGTGATTGCTGCATCCGCTTGTAGGTTCATTGTTTATACTACATCATGACGTAACATCACGCCTGTATGCTCTGAGGAGGTACGCAGATGTGTATAATATACCCAGATTTCGACAATGTTTGTTACCTCAGAACTTTCGACTGGGTGCACCGATTTTGATGATTCTTTTTTTATTTGAAAGCTGGTGCTTCCCGTTGGGTCCCATTTTAATTTGTTGAAGATCTGATGCTGATCTTCGGAGATATACAACGGAACTCTTCAAAAATAGACAGCAAATCTGCAGTGATTGCTGCATCCGCTTGTAGGTTCATTGTTTATACTACATCATGACGTAACATCACGCCTGTATGCTCTGAAGAGGTACGCAGATGTGTATAATATACCCAGATTTCGACAATGTTTGTTACCTCAGAACTTTCGACTGGGTGAACCGATTTTGATGATTCTTCTTTTATTTGAAAGCTGGTGCTTTCCGTGTGGTTCCATGTCAATTTGGTTAAGATCTTAAGCTGATCTTCGGAGATATAAATGGAAATCTTCAAAAATATACGGCAAAGCTGCAGTAATTGCTGCAATCGCTTGGTTGTTTATTGTTTATACAACATCATGACGTAACATCACGCCTGTATGCTCTGAGGGGGTACGCAGATGTGTACAATATACCCAGATTTCGACAATGTTTGTTACCTCAGAACTTTCGACTGGGTGAACCGATTTTGATGATTCTTCTTTTATTTGAAAGCTGGTGCTTTCCGTGTGGTTACATGTCAATTTGGTTAAGATCTTAAGCTGATCTTCGGAGATATAAATGGAACTCTTCAAAAATATACGGCAAAGCTGCAGTAATTGCTGCAATCGCTTGGTTGTTTATTGTTTATACAACATCATGACTTAACATCACACCTGTATGCTCTGAGGGAGTACGCAGAAGTATACAATACACCCAGATTTCGACAGTTAGACGTGTAAAGTTCCATTCAATGGGATCCCGGAGAAATAGAGGTAACTCCTTAACTTTATAGGCACACCAGAAGCGGTTTGGGTAGTTTTAGGCAGAGTACTTTCTCGGAGTGGTCCCATTTCGATTTGATAAAGATCTGGTGACTTCGGAAGATAGGCAACTGAACTCCTTAATAAATGATAGCAAATGTACTGGGATCGCTGAAGACTCACGTCTGTCTATTGTTTACACCAGTTCATAACAAAAAATCACACCGATACGCTGTGAAAGAGTAAGCACATGTGAACCACTAAAAAGTGACAAATAAAAACTTTTTTACAAAAAATATAACCGACTTCACACAAAAAAGTGAAAAATAACTTTAGCTCCAGAAGTCGGTGACAAAAACACTAAATCAATCAAACAAAGGTCACCGACTTCTGGAGCTAAAGTTATTTTTCACTTTTTTGTGTGAAGTCGGTTATATTTTTTGCAAAAAAGTTTTGGGCACTAATTTTATGTTCCTGGGTACAAATTTTCTATGTAGGTATGAGGAAAGCGACAAGTGCCTTTTTTTTTTTTTTTTTAGGATGGGAAATCATCAAATGACTTCTCCCACTCTGGGCGGAGCGGGAGGGAGTGTCAGACTCTTACTGACTAAAACCCATCCATGTTCCTTCCTCGCCCTTTACGTTCCGGGGCCGCGGTATCTCTTTCGAACAGTCCCGCAACCCCGGCAGGCTTCGGCCCTTGCGGGCCCCTCTCTTCTGCTGACATCTCTTTGAGGCGCGCGTGGAACACGAACGCGCCGTCGACACGGCCTGTCGTCACTAGACGGACGGACGGCTAGCTAGCCCATAGCTAACCGTCCACAGGCCCGCATCTACGGTGGCCGGTAGCCATCACGTGGCTTCCGACGCCCGGTGCGTCTCCCGCGGCGGCCGGGAAGAGAGGCTCTCTCCCTCTCTTGTTCCGCCACCTCCTTCGCCAGCATGACTGCTTCGCAGAAGGAGCGACAAGTGCCTGAAACTTGGAATTAACATTCAAATTTGTGGTCCTGCTGAACGAGCGCACGAAGTTATCATCGTTGATTTTTCGGTAAATACAAATGTTTCAGTTATTTTTTTTTACAAAATGAATCACATTTATGGGTACAAATTATTTGTATACTTAGAATAGCTTTAAAATGCCCCATTTTCGGCGCTCATGGTGGTCCTGCTGAAGGGATCGTGACTACCGCCGGACCACCTTCAATGTCGATTTTCTCGATAACTGCTAAGGTACCAATTTAGTTGTTCGGGCACTAATTGGTACCAATTGAGTACAAATTATTGACCAAATATGGAAGGGATTGGCGTTGGTGGTCTGCAAAATATATATTTGGGAACCTAGATATTCTGTAATCCAGTCGAAATAAATACACACTACCATAGGAATATGTTTGATTTACAAATTATTTTGGTACTACGTTTATATGAACTTCGCATGCTCCGCAGGCCTCTTAAGTACATTCCATACACAACTTCACCCCTTTTTATCCCTTTGGAGGTGAAGTTATCAAAAACGCTGAGACACGTACAAATTAATTTTCAATCGTCAGTATAAACACAAATTTTAAGATCCTAACTTTAAAACTGACAGACTTTCATACAAACCATCATCCCATGTATGTACCTAACTTGGGGTTGAATTTCAGAAAATCCTTCCTTATTCCTAATCTACATTATAAAGGAAACCACTGAGCAAAAATCCAGTTTTCTAGTTACTTTACTTTTTATTTGTTATACCTAATCATAATTAAACCATTTTATTTTTATTTTTGTGTGTTTTCTGTCGGGCTAATATATGCTTTTACTTTCTTTCAAAGGGTTTGAGCTGGGCGTTGGTCGCTGGATCGGAACGATGTGTATTTTTTGTGCGTGCAGCCGGTGTTCATCGATTTATAAGACGATCAATATCGACAACATCGATATCACGTCAAAAAAGAACAAGAAACACTTACCGTAATAAATTTGAGATACAAATTTCATGTAGATAACGCCCCCTTGCTGTAATGACCATTTAGTAATACCTTTGACTAGCTGCCATGTTTCTGAAAAATAACTGGACTGTGACTGGGAGTTTAACCTATCTTTTTACACAACTGCCATTAAGGAAGTGTTTATACAGGGTGTAAACAACCTCATCACGAAACCGTCAACCAAGCATTCTGTACATCAAACTACCAAACGACTTTTTTTTTGTGGTGAAAAATCATACTTTGTGGTACAACTCAATGTAACGCACTTAAAACATTGTGCTGATGGGTGGATTGAATAGTACGGGATCGTGGACGTGTTTAAAGTAGAAATCTTCCAGTAAAAACTTGTTTAAAAAAAAAAAACCTTTTGAATAATTCGGAACTTTGACTCCCAACATCTCCGTAACTAGAAGGTTCCCAGGTATGATGTAGAACAAAAAACTGATCGTAATAACGTGGAGAACAAAGTGTCTTTCAGCTTTGTTAAGAGGTGTTTTACACCCTTTATTTTTTGTCTTTGACAGTGCACGTAGTGGTCTAATTGAAATGAATGCTTTGACCTTGAGTTTTATACATAATTACGTACATCATATACATAAAACTGGCCTAGGTTAGTCTGTGGATGGGTGACCACCCTTACATACCGGGTTTCCTCCGTGCCTCGGAAAGCACGTTAAGCTGTTGATCCCGGCTGTCATTTGTCTATCTTTGACACTAGTTACAGGTAGTCAGTGGCCCAAAAAGTCTTACAACCAGTCTTACCAAGTGGTATCGTATTACCCAGTATTAATTGGGTTGTGGAGGTCAGATAGGCAGTCGCTCCATGTAAAATACTGGTATTCAGCTGCATCCGGTTAGACTGGAAGCCGACCCCAACATAGTTGGGAAAAGGCTAGGTAGATGATGATGATGTACATGAATTATGCAGTTACTTACACATTGCACATTATTATTTATATCTTTTTTAAGGCTTTTTTAAATGGAAATGCTCTTACTTGATGTATCAGCAAGCTGCATAAAAATATGAGTATGTCCAATGATGGGCAGATAGTTTGGATAAACCGGAGGGAGCGGGTGGGAATGGGACTCCACAAGTCGCGTGCGCCGGTATGTTAGTGCACAGATCCATATCAATAAAGACACTGTCACTAGAACCAACATGGTTACTGTAGAGTTCTATTCTTACTGATCGTTTTAAACACAAGCAAGCCCAGTAGTTTTCAAGTTTCTACTCAAAAATAGCGTCATATATTTTTTAATCATGACTTTTTTGGGTAGCCGTGTGACCGGAACAAAGCACTGTTCTATTGATAATTTTAGGGTATTTTTATTATAGGTACATTAATTACATTATAATGATTTATGTTGGGAATTAAAAAAAAAAACAACTTGTATACAAGATTATAATTATTAACATTGTCATTATACAAAGGCTCAAAACACATTTACGTAAAATTAATTAGTGGTGTAGACTTCTTGGTACAAGTGGGTTGAAAAAACTTAAAAAAAAAAAACCATTAAAATATTGTAATGCGAAAAAATAGGTAGATGTTACAGAAATGATAATAACAGGGTGACTAGTTTGACCACACATTACATACCAAGTTTCCTCCATGCCTCGGAAATCACGTTACGCAGGTTGGTCCCGGTTGTCATTTTTAGAATTATCAAAAAATCAGTATTTACCTATATTAATCAAATCAAATAATTATTTATTTAAACACACACCACAATAGAATAAAGAACGACGTGACATGGCTTAGTCTTCTTACAACTTTTTGTTTTTATTTTAGACGCCCAACTTTTTTCTATTAGCTGTAATTGGTACCTACGTAGGTACTCTAACCTGTTTACCTTGATTGTTTAAATAAATTATCTTAATTAATGTTTAACAGCATAAATCGTGCTTACGAGGTATTTTTGGCGGGTACATAAATCGGTTCACCTTTAGAAGGCGACTAAAAAGTCACGGTGTACGAATACATAATTATTGTAAACGGATCCTTAACGAAACAGTCTACCAAGCATTCTGTGCATCAAAGTAACTTTACGCACGAATTATCGCTGGGAAAGTGGGAAACGACTTTTTTGTTGGGGTGAAAAATCATATTTAGACGGTAGGACTCTATGTACCGCACTCAAAGAATCGTGCTAATAGATGGATTGTCGTGTGAACATAAAAAAAAGCATGAAAGTAATAAAAAAAACTTAAAGTTGAAACTGACCCGAAATATCTCCGTAACTAGTAGGTTCCCAGGTAGGTATGTATGGGCTAGAACACAAGTAAAATTAAATTAAAAATATAAAAAAACCCACACAATGTACTAAAAGTTAAATGGAATATAATTCGTTAATTCGCCACTTTGTGGTGGCGGCCATCTTGGATTTTTAATTTATCATAGTGATCATAGTGTATAGTATTCTACTAGTCAAGCCCTTTCATTTGATATCCATATTGAGGGAGTTGTTGAACCAAAATATAATCCGCCATTTTGTGGCGGCGGCGGCCATCTTCGACTGATTTTTACCAAACATAGCTAAAAACACTCCCGACTAATTCTCCTTTCAAAGAAAAACAAACAAAATCAAAATCGGTTAATCCGTTTGGGCGCTACGATGCTACAGACAGACACACACACACACACATACACAAACACAGACACGTCACTTCTAACACACCGTCGTTTTCGCGGGTCCGTGGCTTAGGCCCCCAGTGGTCGAGGCACCTGTGGCCGACGCCCCCGTTTCGATTTATTTTTAAAACAATGTTTGATCAAATGTACTGTCAGGCACAAAAATGTTTTACAAAAATAAGTAAGTATTTGTCTAATATTAAATTATAATTAATCATAGAAATACATTTAAATTGGATATGTGTTTTTTTAATGTATACGATAAGATGTTGAAATGAATAGAGGAGATAATAGTTATGGTGAAACACTGTTCTCATTTGCTGTACTAACTGAAAAAGCACAAAAGCAAAAGAAAATTAAATTAATCTAATAATTGGGGGCGTCGGCCACAGGTGCTTCGACCACTGGGGGCCTAAGCCACGGACCTGTTTTCGCGTCGGGGGTTAAAAACCAAAATGATCGCAATGACGACAGGAAGATCAATATCTTTCGGCTTCATCAAGGGGTTTTTCACATTATATATACCTACTTAACTAGCATTTGGCGACAATTGTCAACTAATTGTGACAAACGTTTTACATAGTCGTGTCAATGACCAAATAAAAGCGATTGTAAAAATTTAACTGCATTTAAAACACAATTTTATTGTAATTCTCAGCACCATTCTCACATACAAGCTAGAGCTTCAAACTTCAACGAAGTAGATCAAAATAGGAATGACGACAGTATCAAAAAATTGCAAATCAATTTTTTTTTATCTATCTAGTTCGTCAGTTATAGTATTGGAAAATTGAAACTGAAATTGTTTATTGAAATAATTGAAATCAAAAATATTTACAATATGGCCTTAAAAACTATAGGTTAATAATGGACACGTATTTTTTTTGTAAATCAATGCATCTTGATAAAGATAGATCGCATCAAAACTCGGGAGTGGGGGCTCAAGACGTCTGAACGCACTAAAAAATATAAAAAGGCGTGACGTATTGAAAATTTTAAAAGCGTTGTATCTTTGTCAATAATGGTTTACGTAACAAAAAAAAAAAATACGGGTCAAATTATTTTTGATTATCTAACTGACGGACTAATTAGATTTTTGTTTGTCGTCTACCGCTACACAGATCTATACTATCAAGATCACCATTCAGAGCTTCAGTAAACGTATTTTTCTTATAAAACTTTTCCTCTTGGCAGTTGTTGTTGTATATTCTTCTTTCGAGGGTAATCTCGTGGCCGCTCGCAGACCTGAGGGTCACGTCAATGGTGAGCTGCATCTGTGCGTGATCTGACGTCCATTGTAAGTGACGCACAAGGTGTGCTAATATGATCTTCATTGATATCATTGCGTAGGCTTTTCCTGAAAATCATTGCTTATTAGAAAATCATTGCTTATTACTTACATATTAAGGTGAAAGCGTCTGGGTAGCCTGCGAAATGCAAATTTTGTATCGTTTTGTGCATTTCACAAAGGTCGAGGAACGATTTTTTCAGGGTCAAAGACATTTCTTTAAGAACTTGGAGGGTTGTATTGACGATTTTGATGATTATAATTCCGTAACTAATACGTCTTACAGTCACGATTTTAATCAACATACAACCTACCACTGGCCTGCAAAAAACGCAAGGAAATTTGAATTTTGCGGGCTACCCTGGACTATCCACCATTCCACCTTAAGAAATATTTTTAATATCTCAGTACTAGATTTAATAAATAATGTTGATTGTGTGAAATGCGTGGGGAATGACAATAAGGGGCCGGCGGAGCATGCGTATTTCATACAAACGTAATACCAAAATAAATTTTGTAAATCAAACATATTCTTAATGTATTTATTTCGATTCGATTACAGAATATCTATGTTCTCAAATATATATTTTGAAAGGACAATGATACAAAGACGAGATATGATGAAATTAAAATTTCTATAAAAACTTTTTTAACTCATAACTCTTGTTTAAATCAGTGTCCAATCAAAATATATATTTGGGAACCTAGATAATAATATTCTGTAATCCAATCGAAATAAATACAGACTACCGAATATGTTTGATTTACTAATTATTTTGGTATTACGTTTGTATGAACTACGCATGCTCCGCAGGCCTCTTAAAGAAAAAGTTGTAAATGATTGCGTGACGGTTGACCGGAGAGAATGGATACACGGGACACGGGTAAGATGTTGATGATCTCAGAACTAGATTTAAAGACAAAGCGGAAGTTAGATCTCTGCTTTGGTTTTGAGTTTTCTTCTAACTTTGTACACATTGTAGCAATGCTATGAGATGTTTGCCATAAGTATTATTACAGGAGTGAACTGCTCAAAAAGTCGTTGATTTAGGATAAGAAAATAATGTGATAGCATCAAAACAGTAAACAAAAGTGTTTTCATAATTCCCGTTCATACGGACGTTAATTTTAAAACTATTACTGAAAACAACGTCGCCAACCAGCGGGTAAGGGATACCTGCACTACTACGCCAAAAACACAATTGAAGTACATAAAACACAATTTACCTATACACGATCTCTTTCCCAAACTAAATGCTGCAAAAGATTTGTTCATCTGTGGCAGTTTGTCACTGTCAAACCATCTCTCCGGTCTGAACTCCTCAGGGTCGTCTCCCCATACTTTACTGCGATGCAAGCCATGAGGCATGAAGAAGACTTGACTGCCAGCACGCAAGGTGTAGTTTTCTGCAAAATTGATTGGTGTTAGTTTTTTAGACAACTAGCGACTTCGCATTAGGGGATAATCCTAATAAAATCTAATTAGTCCATCAGATAGATTTCCAAAAATATTAGACACGTACTTTTTTCTTTTTCGTAAAAATAATTGAAGATAAATACACTTTGTACTAGTTTTTACTTACAAGTGACGTCACAAGCGCCCACTTTATTCATATAGGGTGTAAAACACCAAGCCGAAAGGCACTTATTCTCCCCGTTATTGCGATCATTTCTTTGTTCTACGCCATACCAGGGAACCTTCTAGTTACGGAGAGATTGGGGGTCAAAGTTACAACTTTTTGACAAGTTTTTTCTTAAATACAAGTTTTTATTGCCAGATTTTTACTTTAAATTCCTCCACAAACCCCGTACTATTCAATCCATCCATCATCACAATGTTTTGAGTGCGTTATATTGAGTTATACCCCAAAACGTGATTTTCGACCCCAAAATAAAAGTTGTTTCCCAGCAATAATTTTTGCGTAAAGTTACTCAGTTTGATGTACAGAATGCTTGGATATTTATTTATTTAAACTTCATGTACAATAGTGGTACTGCCACAAGGCATACTCTACCAGTCAACCATTGGGTCAAATAACAGCATTGTGATAGAGTACAATAAAAGTAAAAAGAAACATACCCTTTAGCCAGAATAATAAAACACATAAATTGATACCTACATACTAATACATAAATAAGCATTTAAAATAAACTAATATACATATATTAACATACATACAAATAGTCCGAAATACGAGAAACCTTATAATAATTATTACGACTCTAATTAAGGCTAGTTGGTAAACAATTTAGACCGACTTTAAATAAAACTTCCGAACTGCTCTTTTGAAAGCCAATTTGGTTTCGGCTTTTTTAATGCCAAGGGTTAGCGCGTTCCAGAGCTTTATAGTGGAGATAGCATAAGAAGAGGACATAAAACCAGTACGGTGAGAGGGAATTTGAAGTATTAGGTTTTTGGAACTTCGACTGTGAGAACTACCCAACACCTTAAAATAAGTTTTTATGTATTCAGGAGCACATGGATCATTCATAGTGGTGAAAAGCACGCAGAGATCTGAGGGACCTCCTGAGTCTTATAGGCAGCCATTTAAGCTGAGAGCGGTAAGAATCTCGATGTGATCGTATCCAAAAAAAAGTCGTTTCCCAGCGTATTTTTGCGTAAAGTTACTTGGTATGATGTACAGAATGATTGGTGGACGGCTTCGTGATTAGTCTGCTTACACCCTGTTAGTTGGGATGGTTTCTTTTACTTTTATTGGAATAATGCAAATAACTGCATAGTATCGGTCCAATCCGTTTTATCTATATGAAATACTCACCAAATTATTTTCATGTGCTACATCTGTCTGTTAAAAAAATCTCAACTTACTAAGTTTAACATCTTGGTCGACATATCTTGGGATGAGTGGCGCTACTGCTAGCAAACGTAGAACTTCTTTGATCACAGCTTCCATGTATACTAGCTTTGGTAAATCTTCTCTTTCCACGTCTCTTTCTCCACCTATCACTTCCATTACCCTAGAAATTGAAACCGTGTGTTTTTAAATCCGTGTTCTATGTTTTATAGGAGCACTATTCTCGACCTGAGACGCATTAAGTCTGATGTAGAATTTGACAAGTTTCGAGGAGAGCCAAAAGAAAGATATTGACAAAATCGAGTCAAAACTTTTGTTTATTATCGAATAGGCTAACAAAAATAGGGTTATATTTTAGATAAATCGTGTGCCCTTGTATGAGTACAGTAATAAAACCATTCACAGTAAAATAATAACATTTATTAATCAAAAACTACTTTTTTGGTGACATCCAACCTTATGCTTGTACAGAGTTATTAAACAACAAATCCTTTTAATTCTTTTTACTGATCCAACTTTATGCCTGCAATTCTTTGGTAAATTCAATGCGTATTGTAAGCTTTTTTAAAACATGTAACATTATGTTTCACCAAAAATGGAAATTAAGTAACGTCCGATCTTGTTACATATCTATTTATGAGGCATTTAAATTAATTATTATTAAGTACCTAACAATAGGAGCCGTGTCCAGAAGTACCGCTTTCTGAATCAAGCCCTTGATCCAGCTGCCTAACGAGATCCTCCTCGGGTATTGGTCGAGGCTCTTAGTAATTAGACCGTAGGCTGATACGATTATTGGCACAATGATTGCTGAGTCTACTTCCCACTTGTCAACAACCTCGCGAGCCCAGTCATTCTTGATTTGTTTATCTTTCTCGGATTTCACAAGTTTCTCATCATGTGGCACCGTTATGTCAACAATCATTGCGCGCTGGTTTGATCAATCCACCACCACTATATCAGACCTATTGGCTACAATAGTTCTGTCAGTGATGATGGATTGATCCCAGTACCATGTGGCACTGCCACTATCGAGAACTGGGTTGGGCACGTACCTACTGTAGGGCACTTCCGATTCCACAAGGTTGTATTTTAGAGGAAGTTGCTGATGGATAATCATAGCTACAAGATAGTGTCTATGCAAATAGTCACCATTAGTTAGACGAGACAATGTAACGGATTGATTCGCCTGGACGGTGGCATGCCCGACATAATATCAACCATGCCGTCCTTCACAATAGATCTCCGGTACTAACTCGTCATCATAACTTCATCCATTATTGCACACACAAAACCCTCGGGTTTCTCCGTATAGGTCCCCGGAACGGAGCCGGGCTACGGACGCTGATAAGTCTACCTACATCGGGTCCATGCAGGGCCCAGAAAAACCGTCCGTGAAGTTCCTTACTCTGCGGTCGTTAGTGGCAAGAACTGGAGGTTTGCGTCAGTTATCTTTAGCCAAGGAGAGGAGAGAGGTGAGGCCCTTGTCCATTGCAACCACATTTCGATGCATCTCCACATCGGTTTCTAGGAAATATTCCCTGAGGCTGCATAACTCGTAATTTTGGAGAGTCTTAGCGTTTAAGCCTCGACCCACTTCCGCGGGATATACAGTCTCATAACCGAAGAACGTGGGTGATGCATTCGATATGCCATCAACAATTTACGGACATTCGTATTAAAGGCCTCTAGTTCTGTTTGAGTCCATTTGAGTATGCCGAAAGAGTACTTACATCAAATCCGGCATGACCCAACCGTTGAAGGCACGCAACTTATTTCCACTTGATAAAAGACTATGATATACTTTTTTCAGGCGGCCAGAGAAGCGCTCATTATAATAATAATTGTGAGGAGGTTCCTGTCTCTGCAACCCTAACCACCGGTGACTTGGACCCTGCTCCCGACACCGGCGGATCCCTATTTTTTATATTTTTAAATGTTTTTACATCTTTTTATATTGTATAAAGTAAGATGTATAATGAATAAAGGAGATAATAATAATAATAATATTCCACAACTATCACACAACGCCATCTAGTCCCAAGCTAAGCAGAGCTTGTGTTATGGGTACTAGACAACTGATAAACATACTTATATATTTCTAAATACATACATATTATAGATAAATTACACCCAGACACAGAACAAATGATCGTGCTCATCACACAAACATTTGTCCTGGGTGGGAATCGAACCCACGACCTCCGGCATAGCAGTCAGGGTCACTAACCACTAGACCAACAGGCCTGTCAAAACGCCTGTCATTCAACGGTTGCGGTTGCGGTTGCCAGCAACATTGATGCCCAGCGCTTCCGACGTACCCAAATATTTATAGGTTTCTGTTGCTGAGAGGGTCTAAGATTTATGAAATCTGAGAGCTGGGTTTTCACAGATTCCACAATTTCCTCCTACTCTTATTTATGACCGCACATTTGTCCACACCAAATCCCATCGTGATAGCGCTACTGAAATTTTCAGTTACCTTCAGTAGCTCCATCAGTTGCAAATCGTTACGGGCAAAGAGTTTCAAGTCATCCATGTAAAGGAGCTGAGATATAACCGAACCATCTTTCTGCAAGCGAAACCTAGACCGAATCCTCCAGCAGTGTGCTAAGAGTATTCAAGACTTGACGACATCCTGGATAGTGCGCAGAGTTGCATCAACTTTATACAACTCTAGCACCCTCTTGAACCATTTTATGTGGCACCGAGTCATGGGCCTTCTTATAGTCTATCCAACGGGTCGACAGATCCTTTCGGGAACAGCGAACCTGTTGACTAATGGCTATATCAATCAGTAGGTCGGTCCTTAGAACCACGGGGCCCATTTCTACATCCATTTTGAGAAACGGACATGACAGAAATGTCATCTATATGTTTGCTAATTTTAGTTCTCTAAATGGATTTTAGAATTTTATCGACTGTCCGATACTACCCGACTTATAGAGCAGGTTAGTTATACCCGTTGTCAGGAACTCTGGCGGCGCCCCTGACTTTAATGGAATAGGGTCGCCAGGCGAGCGTGTGACCTTGTGAACCATTTTAGCCAGAAGTTGTGCAGTCCCTCCAGCCCTGGAGATTTCCAGTTAGGCAACGGACGGTCTAAAATAAATAAAATATTATTAATTTCAATCAACTTCAGGAAATAACTTGTAAACATAAAGCACGTGGCACAAGCCCGGTGCTGTGCTCTGATAGGTCAAGCCACCGTGGCGCCGAAAAACGGCTGAGTGTCCGGCGATAATGTCCGATATCATTGTATCGCGTCGGTGTGCGGTCACGAAGTCAATGGAATAGTGCTTCTTCTTCACATAGGCATTTCTGTACAACGATAAAATAGCACTTCTTAAAGGCATAAGGGCGAATTATGTTTGTAGACCCTAACCAAACAAATAAAACTTTCGAGGCATAACACTATATCTCAAGGTCCGACATCTGATTATGTAATTTCAGGAGGCATAAAGTTCTATCTGACAATACGTATTATTTTTACCAACAATCTTTGTAGCATAAAGTCGAATGACAAAATAGTCCCTTCCTTACGCGTAAAATAATTTACAAGCATAAAAACTGAATCAATGTTCGACCTTCTAATTAAACCCATATTTTAAGCATAAATACTGTACTCGCTATCAAGCCTTATTCCACGATATAAATTAAAAAATTAGACAAATTCGACCTTATGCATTTGTATAACATCAGAACAAAAAGAGATAAAATTATGATTGTTATATGCTTAGAAAGAGCGCGAGATACTGGTTTCAGCTGGCTATTAAAGTTATTTGGGTCTGATCTCGATATTCAACCTTATGCGTCTCAGGTCGAGTATTATTATTTTATCTGTTTTTATTTCAGATAGATCTTTGATTTATTCTTCGTTCATCCGAAGTTTTGTTCCACATTCCAAAAACAACTTAGTTAGTTCCACATCACATTTGAATTCTTGCTTCGTCTCAAATTACAAGTAATTTAAAAGTACAATCTACTAGATTTCGTCTCTACGTATATTAATCAGTTTTTTAATTAATCATTGTTAACCTATCTTGTACTACGAGTATGTCTAGGCAAAGAGTTCCTTCTGTTTTCTTCAGTTATTTCTTTCTACTTCTTAAGAAGTCCATCTTGTCGTCCTGTCATTCCCATTGTCATAGTTCTACTTACTAAGAACAAGCATAATCAGCCTAATACTGTCAGTGTCCCACTGCTGGGTCACAACTGCAGCTACAGCTTCTGGAGCCCTGATAAGGCGTCGCGGCAGACTGGTGAGGCAGGACGAGCTGGACCAAACCAACGACCAGTAGCCTACAGTTGCCTCTAGCTTGGATCGAAACAACTGGAAGTCAAAGGGAGAGGCCTTGCCTAGCAACGGGATGACGCAGGCATTACAGCATCAGTAATGTTACTCCCTGGCTTCGAACCCATAACCTAGAACTTATAAGTAAGAGCTATTGAGACACCGCAGCGAGTATTGTACCGCTACAGTTATACTCACTCTTCGTAAATCCGTTCCTGCACTTGAGGGTATGATCCTATCATGGTTAGAATAAACACCAGCTGCTGGGAGGTAGTTTCAAATGCTGCTGCTACCATTGTATTCAATTCCTGTCTCATCTCATCTTTAGTAAAGTTTCCATCTGCTGTCAATTCTAGAACTAAGTCCAGAAATGATCTGAAATCTGAAAAAGTTTTTATGTTTATTGTTGTGTTTAATCGAGTTTCATAGTATCACTTCTTTACCTTTCTTTCCGATTTATTTTCTTGACATAAAAGGTGTAAACAGACTCTTCACGAATCCGTCTACCAAGCATTCTGTACGTCAAACAACTCTACGCTAAAAATTTGTCACTTTTTAAAATATTATTACTTTTTCGTTGGGACTCAATATGGCTTCGTAACACCCATCAGTAGGCAGCGAGTTTCAATAGCTTGGCCGTATATTTCACTCTAATTTAGCAAATGACATACTTACTCGGTGCCTCTGATCCAGTTTCCTTTATTCCATTATCTACTGAAGAAATTTTTCTATGTATTACCTGAAACAAGAGTGCACACGTGTGTTCCTTTATAAGAATAATATGATTTGAAATAATATGTTTAGAAAATAAATATCCTGCAAAATTTGGATGTGATATGATTCCGAATCTTTAAGTCATGAGAAGCTACGTCATTGCATACCGTCAGAGACTGTATTTGAAAACAAAACAGGACGTTCTCTTGGGATAATTTCCAGCCATAACGCAAGCAAAGATGCTCAAAAGTGTTTTCTGTATGGCGCCAATTCTTTATAATAAGTTGCCAAAACATTGGAGGGAATTAACCACTGAAAAATTAAGAACTAGATTAAAAACCTACTGTTACAGAACATTTATTACAGCACTGACGAATTTTTGTATGACACTATTTGATTGTTTGTATTGTATGTTTTAATTTTAAGTTATGGTTAATTGCTATTTTGCTGTGTGTAATGAACCAATTTAAAATCATTTGATGCTTTGTAGCGTCCGACATCTCATATTTGTACGCCGTTCAGGCAAAAAATGACTACAACAATTATAATTTAATGTACCATCTTGCATGCTATGTGTAACTCATGTTTTGAACAAATAAAAAAATATCTTATATTATCTTATCTTATCTTATCTTAAAAGATATGGGCAAAAGTCATCACCTTTCAGCCCTTGTCCCATTCTTTGGGGTAAGTGCAACACGTTTTCTTTTTCAATTCTCCCTTGTCAAACTTCACGGCATCATTTACCCCTTTCTCTTTCATAATTATCATTCCTAGTCACACAATCCATCCATCTTTTGTTTGGCCTTCTTCTCCCTCTCCATCCATCGACATTCATGTCCAGAAGATACGGGCAAAAATGCAAGTCACGTAATAATTATAAATCAAATAATAATTGTTACTTTTTCCAACGGTGCACCCTCATGAGAGTTATCTTTACCTCAAAACTTTAACATTCTAATTCATGAAACTTACCTCGTCAGTTATTTGGTTCAAGAAGTTGACCAGGTCATCCTCCCTTTGCTTCAGGCCAGCCAATTTGTATATCAAGTCACTTTGATACCAAACCTTATTAAGTCTGTTCATCAAAACATGTACCAGATCATCTACTGCATTGACATAGTTCTTCACAAAATCTTTGTCTTGGTCATTTGTGTCTCCGAATGCTGTTACTGGAATGAATACAAACTAAAATTTTACAAAATAGTAAGATTGTCAATTGGTTGGTATAAGCAATCAAGGCAAATAGGTCTCAAGTTCAAACCCAAGACAAGCGCCTCTGATTTTCGGATTCATGTGCGTATTGTATAATTATCAGTAGTGCGGTGTAAGAAAAAATCGATGATCATGCCTGGGAGAGGAACTTACTGTAGTATAATAAAAATAATGTAAGTAGGTACAGTCTTAGGTACAGACTTTAATTGATGCGCCACTTGCCACTTTACGTATTTTAGCAGTGTAATACAAATCGGGTTTGGTCGGTAATATTCGAAAGTTGTGAAAGTGGTTTTTCAATTATAGTCCTTGACTCTGCATGTACCAAAAGCTGAAAACATTTAAAGAGCCTCAAAAAGTTCGTCAGCATCCCTGTCAACGGGGAAATTGTCTAGAAGGCTGACAGCATTACCACGTTGTATCGCAATGCTAATTCTTTGACTGAAAAATGGGCCAGCCCTTCGGTCACGAGAAGAGTATGGACAACTCCAGTACTTTTACAGTTTTTATGTCTTGTGACTGGGACTGTAGCTATATTTCATGTTCATCTTTGTTTCGACAATTCAAAATGCCTGTAACTGACAGGAAATGAATGCTTTGTTTTTTGATTTTGAGTCGGCGAACCGTATAACGAAATCCAGAACTACTAGGTGGGTTTAAAAAAATTAAATTAATTTATGAAAATCCAATCCATTTTAGACTTTTTCATTGTCGACCTTCTCTCTCATCAACTTCATCACCCCTTTAGTTCACGATTAAAAACCATTCCAAAAAGGTTTTCTTCAATAGTTTATTTTAAAAAGGTATGTGTCATAATCTATAATAATAATAATAAAATTTATTTCAGACCATCCAGTCCATATTTAAAACATTACAATTTTTACCGTACATACATAAAACACACACATAATAGAACAGAATCTGCCTGCCTGCCTTTTCCCAACTATGTTGCGGTCGGCTTCCAGTAACCAGATGCAGCTACCAGTATTTTACATAGAGCGACTGCCTATCTGACCTCCACAACCCAGTTAGAACTAAGTAATTCGATGCCTCTTGGTAAGACTGGTTGTAAAACTGTAACCAATAAAAACCCTGCTACAGAGCTTTCGCTTGGAAATTACTATTTGACAATACAATAAACTTACTGCAAGAAATCCTTAGAATACTGCCCCTCATCATCATGACATGGTCAAAAGGCCCTTCACCGACATGTGCCTCCAACTCCCTGACCATCCGTCTGGACTGACTGTTGAACACGTCGAAGAAGCCGTTCACCACTGGTATGCTAAATGCAGGGCTTAGTACTTTACGATGATGCTTCCATACTGGTCCTGAAGAAAAATATTATGTTCTAGAATTTCAAACAATAAAACGAACTATCGTATAAAACAAAGTCACTTTTTGTGTCGGAGTGTTTACAACATATGTTTTTGTCTTAGCCTTTCTCCTTCAAAACTTGTCTGTCTTGTGCGATATCTGGCCATGTTTGCTCCGCAAACAAGATAGATAATCGCTCACTGGACGCCTGCCGGGGGTCATCGCAACATAAATAAAATGCCATATTGACTTTCATTAGAAAATAATCCATCAATTCTGAAAACAGCAGCCATATCTACTATCCAGACATTCATTCAGCTCAGATAACAGTACAAAATTCTCGATGTTTTGAGAACAAGTTTTTATATTTGAAGACAAGACTCGCTCGAAAAGGTATAAGGTCATTACAAGCTTATATAAAGTAAGTAGTATTTGCTTTCAGGTATTGTTTTATTTACTTTGATGTTCAGATAACACAAAGGGCAGTTTATGAAGAACAGGATGTAAAGTTCTTAATCCCCCATAGAAAAGAGTAAATCCTCCGACCAGACGGGTGTTATATCTGATGGGCTAACTGCCAGTTGAGGTCAGGATTTCTATATAGTCTTCTGTCGCAGATAACTTTAATTAAGCGGGATTCAGAATTTTGATATAAGTTCTTCATTTATATCACAGATGGCGCTGTAGTACATTTTGTAATGCTACTAAAATGTAAAAGAAGCCTTGTAATTACAGTAGGGCCAATCAGATCACATTTGACACTTCATCAAAATACAACAACGTACATAATCTTGTAACGGCTGGCATAAAATTTTATTTTTCATTCGAAGTTCTTTTGAAGTTATAACTGCACAATTGCTCAACTTTTTTTTATTATAATAATGGCAAAAGAAGGTAACGTTTACTTTGAAAGGACAGATGTCAAATGTGATCTATTAAATTGGCCCTACTATAAGGCCCATTACTCATAGAACAAATTTAATAAAAAATGAATTCAAGTTTAAAACCGTCTTACCAGATGCTGTGAATAATCCTTGCCCAAGCCATGGAACGGCAACTTTGTATAAAAAATGTTTCTGTAGACAGGCGTTTGCCACCGTATTGGCATCATCTGGATCTGCGATACCTGAAAATATACTACTAACATCAAAATAAATGATTGCGAAAGTTAAAAGAACGAATGTCCCTTGATCCCCTTTGGTCTTGGTCCAAAGAGCCAAACAATAATGTGTTGAATAACTTAATGCAACAACATTATCATGATCTGCCTAGTTTTTTTCCGAATTACATATTATAATGCTTATTGGGGTCGGCTTCCAGTCTTACCGGATGCAGCTGAATACCAGTATTTTACATGGACCTCCACAACCCAGTTAGTAGTGGGTAATACAATACCTCTGGGTAAGACTGGTTGTCAGATTTTTTGGGTCACTGACAACCGGTAACAATTGTCAAAGATCTACAAATGACAGCCGGGGCCAACTGCTTAACGTGCTTTCCGAGGCACGGAGAAAACTTGGTGGTGGTCACCCATCTACAGATCAACCTAGGCAAACACGGCTTAACCTAAAGATTGACCCGCAACAACAACAAACAATATTATATAATGACTAGCTGATCCGACAGACGTTGTTCTGTCGAAAAGTATTGGACTGGGGCAGACCTCCGAACTTATCTTTTTGGTCAAGTTCTGGTGATGGTGTTGCTTTGGTTATGCACAATAGCTCGTGGTGACAACTTTAGTTTAAGTTATGGTCAGCAGAACAGATTTTGTGACACTATACGCTACAGCTCTTATGTGTAATTTAAACAAAACAAAAAAAATATACGGACTTTTTTTTTATTTTTTTTTTTTTAAAGGGGGTTTTTGTCCATACGGATATGCCAACCCCATCGTTCCTTATTACCTAGTTACATAAATATTAGGAATACTTACTTACTATGTTTGTACTTAATAGAAAGGGAATCATTGATTAAATACCTTCACCAAGCCACAAAACTTCTCTGCAATCGTTGATGTGGGGGACGTCCAGAATGTTTAAAATACGGACTTAAGAGTAAGCACTTTAACTATCAAATAATTACCGTAATACTGATATTATGCTGCATCCGCTTAGATTGGAAGCCGACCCCAACACAGTTGGGAAACGGCAAGCTAATGATGAAAATGAATTACGGTTTTAAATTAAAAAAAAAACTACGTACCTATTTAAGGTGCGTCCATTAATTACGTGAGGTGTTCTAGGGGGGGGGATCAAGCTAAATCTTTCCAAATCTCACTTATGGGGGAGGAGGGGTCTTGGCAAATATCACGTAATTATTTTTCTCTTTTGTAATTCAGAGCAAAGTTGAAGGAGGAGATGATTTGATTGAAAAACACTTGGATGTGTTGGTTCCAGTAGTCACTCTTGAGGCCGTGCATGAGTCTCCATTACTCTCCATGGACTGAATTAGAATAAATATTTTCTTAATTTTTGTTTCATATTCATTATTTAATTTTATGATTGTGGTTTTAAATTACGTTAACATTAAAAAATACTAGTCTTTGCTAGTCTTCAATAAAAGTAATAGAACAATTTTTTTTTTCTCAATAATCCAAAACGTTTACAGTCCATTAATAGAAGTTTTGAAGAATCTCGCGTGAGATTAGGGGAGGAGGAAGGAGTTGAGGAAAATCTTACAATATCTCACCAAGGGGGGGGGGGGTCGAAAAATCTTCAAAAACGCCTCATGTAATTAATGAACGCCCCCTTATCTATGTATATTAGGTATACATAGATAAGGGGGCGTCCACAGTCAACCAAGTTGCATAATGAAAATATACTCTTCTAAATTTTTTTTTATAAAACAAAGCTCTTGATTCTAAAAAGAAAACTACTGTGGTTGAAATTCAAAAATGGTATGCCACGCTATTCGGAATTACTGGGATACGTGTTATCAAAACGTCTTCCGTATACTTTACCTCCAGGATTTTTTTAATCGTTTATTTTTATATTACAATCAAGCCTAATAAGGCTAATAAGCAATTTTAATTTAACTTAATTTGCTAAAAGTAAGTAGTAGTATTATATCTAAGAGCACGTCCATTGCGTTTACTTAGCGTCTACTATGGCGAAGTCATTTTGTCCTTGTGTTCGTAAAGTCCGGTCGCGGAGCACGAAGAATTTCGTACAATGACCTGTTATTACCTGTCTCTGTCACTCCCGTGTAAATGTAATGTGTATCGCTCGCACAGATGCAATGGCCGCCGTCCTCAGGGATTGTAAACCTTTTGACACACACTGAATGACACACACACACACTATTCACTTACATGAGAATATTAATACTAGACACTTAAAAAGAGCAAAAAGTTGAGGTATTACCAAAAATTAGACGTCGATTTTATAAATATTTTGAAGGTAGATTACAAATCATTGCGGGCAAAATATTCGTTTAATACAAATGTAAACATGTATCTGTGAAACAGATAAAGGGTGACTGGATGTGGCTTTTACCTAACACTGTAAGGTTTGTTCTTGTTTGCATGTGGTTTTTTGGTTGGCATTGAGTCACGACAAAATATCTAGACATAAGTAATTTTTATTTCTGCCAAATTAGTAATTGTAACTCAATTTTTATAACTTATACTAAATATACCATCTTAATAAATAATTTACATAACAATAATAATTTATTTAATAAGTTGGTAAATTGTCTTTCTCCTTCAAATATTTCATGTAAACCACACTTAATAGAAAAATGTTTGTGACCACTGTCAGTAGGTAAAGAGGTTCGCGACCGGACTTTAGGGCTACCGCACACTACAGACAAGACTGTCTTGAGACAGACTTTCGCTATACAAAATATATGAAGATGCGCACACTTGAGACAAAACGTCTTGCAGACAAATCTGTCTCATACCTACAAAAACTGCACAGCGACAAGTCTGACTACCGATTGTCGGCTTCCCTTTTGGATGTACGCGGGCGCGCACATCTACGACAAAACAGTCTAGCGATAGGGCATCGAAAAGTGGCTATTATCAAACCCGGGTTTTCGGTTTCGGGTTTTTTTGTCCAAAACTGGGTACCCGAGTTTTTCGTTTTTTTTTTTTTATCAAATGATAAGATGTTTATTTTGCAAATAGGTTTTGTTGTAACATCACTATTTAGTATGTTATTATTATACACATCACTATGCATTATCTGTCTTGTCTCTGGTTGTCTTCACTTGCCTAATGGCTGTCTGACTGTAAACCCCGTCTCTGATACTCCTACTATGTAACCTGTAATAAACCAAGTCTTCCCAACGGTGTCTTTAATTCAGTAACCAACGAACACAACATGGTGTCGAAGTGGGTCAGTTAAAATGAAAAAGGAAGAACGCACGTAAAAATGCCGAATCCTCCTGGCAGCGCACGCGGTGGCGACGAAGATGGCGCCGACACAACAGGTCTGCGCACGAGTCTGAAACAACTCCACATCTCGTCGGATCCAGCCAACAATAATGCGGAGGCGTGGAAGAAATGGTGGCAACAATTAGACCTATATTTGTTAGCCACAGGCCTGGACAAGTCAACCGAAAAACGGAAAATAGCAATTCTTCTACACTTAATCGGAGAACGTGGTCTCAATATATTTAACACGTTCAACCTGCAAATTGATGCGAGCACACTCAACGAGGTCAAGTCCAAATTCGACAATTTTTTCGAGCCGAGGAGAAATGTGACGATGTGCAGATACCTATTCTTCACACGGAAGCAAGAGAAATCGGAAAACATCCACGATTTCCTCACGGATTTAGAAATAAAAAGCAAAGAATGTGAGTTTGGCACGCTCAGGGAATCGCTCATCAAAGATATTTTCATTGCAAACCTCAACATTGATTTGTCACATGTACGTCAGAGGTTACTGCAAGAACCAGATTTGACATATCAGAGAATGCAAGAGCTGGCGATGACACTCATAGTCGCACAGCAGGACGCAGAGAAAATGGTCAAAGTGAGCGGCGTCGCCAGTGAAAACGTCATGCATCTCAGTCGAAGGAGCCGTGGTCGAGGTGAAGGCCGACAGCGAGCTTCCAGTCGCAAGTCAGCTTCGAGCAAACGCCAGTCAGCTTCGAGCAGTCGTGGTCCAGCTCCAAGCAGCGACCACACCAGCAACTCGAAGACATGCAGCCGCTGTGGACAGTCACATCGCTACAAGTGCCCAGCTAAAGGCATGCAATGCAGGTCATGTAAATCTTTTGGTCATTTTGCTAAATATTGCTTTAAAAATAAAAAAGTCAGTCAGTTGCAATCGTTTAATTCAGATGGTAGTCAAGAATATTTTGTTGGAATGTTGAACAGTCAATTAAAGTCAAGTCAAAAACATAAAAGACACAGTCAATCAAAGTCGAGTCAAAGTCATAACAGTCATTTACATAGCAGTCAGTCAAACAGTCACACCACACAGGCACACATAATAAAGTCACCAGTCAGTCAGTCATCACAGTCAAAGCAGTCACCGTCACAATGGTCATATTTAGACCAGTCACAGTCACAGTCACCGTATCCCAATGATGAGAACAGTGACAAGTCAAAGAGATCTCACGGAGACTCATATAGTCAAAAGTCCCAAAGTCAACGTCCTCATTCACATTATCTCTGTGAGAGAAATGGTGAAATGTCTGAGAGGTGTGAAAAAGATATTTCACATCTCAATGATGAATACAGTCACAGGTCAGAGAGATTCACTCAATTAAATAGTCAAAATATAAAATGTCAGTGTCCGTGTTTACATCTCAAAGATGAAAATGGTCACAAGAATCAAAATCAATCAAAATCAAAGCATTTATTTCAAGTAGGCCAGTTACAGGCACTTTTGAATTGTCGAAACAAAAATGAACATTTAATGTAGCTACAGTCCCAGTCACAAGACATAAAAACTGTGAAAGTACTGTAGTTGCCCATTCCCTAGCGTAGATCTCTATGGAGAAGAACGGGCAAGAAACTCCATGGACACTCTTTTAAATCAAAATATTGTTACAAAATCTTGGTTACATCAATCATGTTGAGATGGTATATTATGTGAGAACAATGTAGCAAGATTTGCACGATAAGTGTCCATAGCAAAACAAAAACAAAATACAACCCAAAAACAAAATAATTAATTCAAATAAACCATGGCGACTAAGACATGACCAGTCACAACTGACAGCGCCCGTTCACGAACATGACGCATGGATCAGCACCATTCAGCTCAACCATTTTGAAGGGAACTAAATGGTCCGACACACGCGCCACCATCAGCGAGACATTTGAGTGAGCATGACATACTCATAACCGCCAGGGCACATTCAAGTCAAAAAAATAAATAAAATAAAAACGTAGGTTTCCAGCGAATGATAGCATTCTAGTACATAGCACTCACACAATATGGAATATGAGGTTATATAATACTAAAGATATTGAATTTATACAATGCAAAGATAGTTGTACAATCTTCAGCAGCTCCAACAACACAAATTAGCGCTATCCCTTTATGCGCCCCTGTCCTTGTGGAGCAGGACCGGCATTGACCCAAGCATTTTTATCAGCGATATAATCGTCCAATTTGTAATATGCTTGCTTACACAGTGTGCGTTTAATGCATGTTTTAAATTTGGTTTCATTTAGTTCAAGAATGCTTTGTGGAATTTTATTATAGCATTTCAAACAGTACCCCATGAAAGACGAGTCTACTTTAGCGAGTCTGAAGCCTGGCTGAACTAATTGGTCTCTATTTCTAGTACTGTAATTGTGTCTGTCACCTCTTTTACCAAAAAGATGCAGATTTTTCCTGACATACATTATGTTTTCATAGATGTATTGACAATATACAGTCATGATGTTAATTTCCTTAAACAGTTCCCTTAGAGAATCGCGCCTACGAAGATTGTATATGGCTCTGATGGCTCTTTTCTGCAGAATAAATATAGACTCAATATCAGCAGCCCGTCCCCACAGCAAAATGCCGTAAGACATTATGCTATGGAAGTAACTAAAATAGACTAGTCTAGCGGTATCTACATCAGTGAATTGACGGATTTTCCTAATGGCATATGCTGCTGAACTTAAGCGCCCCGCAAGAGATGTTAAATGAGAACCCCATTGAAGCCTTGAATCAAGCGTAAGCCCCAGGAAAACAGTTTTATCTACGAATTCGAGTTTCTCTTTATTCAATATTATCTCACAATCACTACTTTTAACATTCGGTAAAGCAAATCTTATGCATTTAGTTTTTTTTTCATTTAATACCAAATTGTTTGCTGTGAACCAATTATGGACTTCAAGTAAGGCATTATTCACGTCATCTAGATTTTGGGCTCGTCTATTTATCTTAAAAATTAAGGAAGTGTCATCGGCAAATAATACCATATTTTGTGGTTGGTTTTTCAGTAAATAGGGTAGATCATTTATATATACTAAAAAGAGGAAAGGACCCAATATTGAGCCTTGCGGAACCCCCATTTTTACTTTCAAGCCCTGTGAATTAACACCATTTATTTGAACATATTGCAGTCTATCACTTAAATAAGATTTTACCAAACTAAGTGCAAGTTTACCTAGTCCGTAATGCTCAAGTTTCAAAAGCAATGTGTCGTGATTTACACAATCAAATGCTTTGGAGAGGTCACAAAATATTCCTACAGCGTCTTGGGACTCTTCCCACGCCATGAATATGTGCTTTAATAAGGTTACACCGGCGTCAGTTGTACAACGTCCCTTGGTGAAGCCATACTGTTGATCGTGTAAGATTCCGTTGGTGTTGAAATGATTGAGCATCTGATTAAGCATTACCTTTTCGAACACCTTACTAAAAACTGGCAACACGGATACAGGTCTATAATTATTAGTATCTTTACTATCCCCGGATTTGAAAAGCGGTATGACTTTACTGTATTTCATTAAATCAGGGAAAACTCCTTGGTCTACGCACAAATTAAAAATTAAAGCTAAGTATGGAGCTATAGTCTCAAGTATGGAAGTACAAACTTTGATAGACATTCCCCATAGATCTTCGGTCAATTTGATTTTTATTTGCCGGAAAGCTTTAATAACTGTCATCGGGTTTATGTGTTTAAATTTAAATTCAGCCTGGCATCCAGATACATTCGCTTTCAATAAACCGATTGAGACTTCAGAAGAGGAATTTAGAGCCTCCGTAGTTTTTAACGGTATATCGGTAAAGAAATTTACAAATTCCTGAGCTACTTCCTGATTAGAGCTTTTAGGACCACATACTGTATCTAATGTATAGCTAGTATTACGTACTTTCTTCCTGTTAGTCTCGCTATTTATGACTTTCCAAACTGTCTTAATTTTATTTTCTGCTGTTTTAATCTTGTTGCTAATGTGCAGGGCTTTGGCAATCTTGCAAGAATTTCTAAAAATTTTTGAATACTTAGCAACATAGTTGTTAAAAGTTTCAGTGTTTACATAAGGCTTAAGGCCATAAAGCTCAAATAGTGTTTCCCTACTTTTTCTGATACCTCTAGTTGCCCAATCACTAAATATAAATTTAGGGCAAATGCTTTTGGTCTTCTTTTCAAAAGTTTTATTGAATTCAGTGTGAACAATTGAAAAGAAATGATCATAGAATTGATTTATATTAATATTGTCATGGCTCATAACACTTAGCTTGTTCTGTAGGGAAATATTGTACCTATTTAATTTACTAGAAGTTATAGGTCTAAATTTAATATCAACTTTTTGCAATGGTGTATTACACCTGAAAGTTACAGTTTGTCCGCTATGGTCAGACGGCAGACTATTTACTACGGCTCTATCTAAGTATTCACAATCGCAGAAAACATTATCTATACAAGTAGCAGAAGAAGGCGTGACTCGAGTGGGTTCTATAAAAACGTTAGTCAAGTCAAATGACTTAAAAAGATTTAATAACCGACTGCTATTTGAATTATCTTCCAAAATATTGATATTGAAGTCACCACAAATAATCGTAGATTTATTACTGGCTGTAAGTTTTGCCAGAACATCTTCCATTATTGATTCAAATAAGGAAAAGTTTTGATAGTTTGGGGGTCTGTACACACACACAATTATATGCTTATCTAGCTCAACACAGGACAGTTCGACGCAATGTTCAACCGAAAGACCTACTATGTCAGCACGTTGCTTATATTTAACACAATTTTTCACTAATATTAGGGAACCTCCACGCAGCATAGATTTACGGTTAAAACAGCTACCCACCATATAATTCTCATAATTAATAAGCATTTGGTAATCTTTTAACCAATGTTCAGTAAAGCAAACAATGTCAAACATACTTTTCTCTAAATACAATTCAATTTCTAATAATTTGGAAGAAATGCCTTGGATATTTTGGTGGAATAATTTTAAAGAGTTCTGCTGAGGCCCTTTTTTACGAACTAATGAAGTGCCAGAAGATACTTTGCTGTTGGTAGGATTAACAATATTGTTAATGGTACCTTCTGTTGTCTCACTTCCTAGTTTAAATTAATATTAAGATCTGGAGAGAGCCCCGAGACTCCCGATCCATCGCCAGACAACATGATCCTATCATTCCTAAGAGCTAATTGAGAAGTTTCCACGGTGACATATGGTTCCTCCTCAGTACAAAGTTTGTAAACATCAATAGCACTAATGCTATATTTATTTAAGGTCACCACCTGTTCATTAGTATTAGTACTAATAGTCGCAGTATCAATAATAGAACTAAACTTAGACATACTACTTATGTCTGTGTGAATATTAAAAGCTAATAGCCGAGCTATTTTGTGTCTACAACTAATAGGTAGATACACTTTACCCCGCGTCGATCTAAGTTTATCAACAAAAGTGTTAATATCAAGAAATATAAGTTTGTCACTATAGTGACCTACTAAAAAATGTATGTGTTTGTTTAACATGTGAATATAATCGTTTTTCCTACTACTTACATTTTCAAAATATGGAAAAGCACACAAAATGACTTTTTTACAATTTAACTTTAACAACTCAGAAACATAGTCAGCGATGTCTTCCTTTTTAACCTTTGAACTATTCCCAACACATATAGTAATGGTGGTACTAGGATCACAAACACTTTTTGTTACAGATGCCATGACCTGTTTGTAGGTTGACCCTGGCATACAATTGTTTTGGGTACAATAACTCAGGTTATTACTAATTAATTTACCTAGCCCCTTACCTATACTGTCAGAGAACATAACTGAATGATCACAAACATTACTATTTGATGAGACAAAATTACCAAACTCAGGCAAACTATCATATAACTCAGGCTGTACCACGTGTAAATCATCTTGTGTTATATTAATTGTTTGTTGATTTAGAGTGCTGTCCCGAGGCAAATTCTCAACCTGGTATGGGTCCTCCATTACCTGAGGCTGGATAATATCATGGTTGATTTAATATCAAGTCTGAGGGATCTCACAACAAAATACAGTACTGTCATCATACAAACAGTAGTCAGTATTCACAGTCACATACAAACAGTCAGAATCAAAATAAAGTCAACACTTTGGAAAGTAGTCATTCTAAACAGTCTTGGGAAATTAACTTGTCAGTAGGTAATAAACAAATCAAATGCATCATAGACTCAGGTGCAGATGTCAACATTATGTCAAAACAGACATACAATAACATTAAACGTCAAAACAATCTGTCAAAAGTATTGCTTGTCAAATGCCAAATAAATGTCACAGGATTTGGTGGAAAAGCCATTCCAATTTTAGGCAAAGTCAACTTAAATTGTAATTTGAGTATAAACAACAATAATGTTGTTGAATCTATAATGTTTATAGTAGCAAACTTAGATTGTCCAAATGTTCTTGGTCTACCAACTTGTGAAAAGTTAGGTATAATAAAACGTGTATTTTCAGTAACAAAACAAAATTTTTGTAAACAAATTCTTACACAATATAATGATGTTTTTCAGGGTCTTGGGTGTCTACCTCCGGTCTGTCATCTTAAACTCAAGCCTGAAGCAGTACCATGCGTTGATCCGCCCAGGAAAGTTCCATTCGCGTTACAAGGGAAATTACGTGAAGAGTTGGATCGCATGGAGAAGATGAATGTTATTGAGAAGGTCACAAAACCTACTGAGTGGGTTAATTCAGTCGTCGTAACTGTAAAAAGTACAGGTCAGTTAAGAATATGTCTAGATCCTAGGAATCTAAATAAAAATATCATGAGGGAATTCTATCCACTCAAGTCAATTGATGAAATTAGGTCACAGCTTGAAGGTGCTGTATGTTTTTCACATTTAGATGCTTTTTCTGGATTTTGGATGATACGTCTAGATGAATATAGTTCTGAATTGTGTACTTTTCAAACACCATTTGGCAGATATAAGTATTTAAGATTACCATATGGAATAAATGCTTCGTCAGAAATTTTTCAAAGAGTCATGATGAACTTATTTGGTGATATTGAAGGAGTCTTAATATTCATTGATGATATATTAGTCTATGGCCCAAATGAATCTGTTCATAATGAAAGATTACATAAAGTCATGCAGAGAGCACGTCAAGTCAATTTAAAATTTAATAAGTCAAAATGTAAATTTTTAGTCTCTGAAGTATGTTTCTTGGGTTATATCTTCAGTAAAGATGGTGCCAGGGCAGACAAAGAGAAAGTCAAAGCCATTGTCAATATGCCCACACCAAAAAATGTCAAAGAGTTACAGAGAATATTAGGTATGATCAATTATTTAGGACCTTTTATAAGTAACCTGTCAGAAAAAACTCAAATATTAAGAAATCTTTTGAAAAAAGATTCAGTCTGGACTTGGGATGAGAATCATAGTCAAAGTCTTAATAAATTAAAAGATGAGATTACTAACTCACCAGTTTTAGCTCATTATAATCCCAAGATTCCATTAGTCTTGTCAGTCGATTCGTCAAAGTCAGCTTTAGGTGCAGTCATTTTACAAGCAAACAAACCTATAGCATATAGTTCAAAAACATTAACAGAAACCCAGGAAAGATATGCTCAAATAGAAAAAGAACTGCTAGCTATTCAATTTGGTTGTGAAAAATTCCACCAATATGTATATGGAAATAGAGTCACAGTGCACACTGATCATAAACCATTAGTCTATTTATTTAAAAAACCTTTACATGACGTCCCCGCTAGATTACAGCGTATGATGTTAACTTTACAAAAATATGATTTGGAAGTTATGCATGTCCCAGGTAAAGAAATGTTTATATCAGACACTTTGTCAAGAGCAGCTTTAAAAGACCATTACACACCTGAAAATGAGTCAGAAATGTCATGTCATGTCAACATTATGTATGCTAATTTAGCAATCACAGAAGAATATAGCAAGAAGTTAACACAGGAAACCAAAACTGATGAATCCTTGCAATTATTGATCAAGTATCATTACGAAGGTTGGCCAAAGAATAAAAATAATGTCAGTCCACTGGTAAAACCATTTTGGAACATTCAAGGAGAAATCCATGTCATTAAAGATTTAGTATTCAAAGGTTCAAAATTAATAGTACCACAGTCTATGTATAGTGAAATGTTAGAAAAAATTCACAAAGGTCACCAAGGTATAAATAAATGCTTAACTTTAGCTAAAGAATCTTTGTATTGGCCAAATATGTCTAGTAGTATTAAGAATTTAGTAGAACAATGTTTCATATGTGCAAAGTTCAAGCCATGTAACCAGAAGGAACCACTACAAAACTTTGAAATATGTAAATATCCATGGCAACAAGTCGGTATTGATTTAATGCATTTTGATAATTTAGTTTATTTAATAGTCACAGATTATTACTCAAAATACATAGAGATTGCATTATTAAATAAAAACAGTACATCTCAAAATGTAATTACACATTTGAAATCAATTTTTGCACGTCATGGAATACCATTGTCATTGGTATCCGATGGTGGTCCTCCGTTCCAGTCAATAGAGTTTAAAAACTTTTTACAAGAATGGGACATAGAACATGTAGTTACTAGCCCATATCATTCGCAGTCGAACGGACAGGCTGAATCTTCTGTCAAGATAATAAAGAATATGCTAAGGAAATGTAAAGAAAACAAAACAGATCCATATATAGCTTTATTACAGTACAGAAATACGTCAAAAAACAATTTAGCATCACCAGCACAATTGCTAATGTCTAGAAACTTAAGAGATAACATTCCAGTGTCATATAAAAAATGGAAACCAAAAGTTGTAACGTTTCAGGATTACAAAGAGTCAGTCAGGAAAAATAATAGTAACAAATCTAAGTATTATGATAGAAATACAAAGTCTTTGTCAATGTTACATTATAATGACCATGTCTATTTTAAAAGAAATCCCAAAAGTAACTGGGAGCAAGCTATTGTCAAACAAAGAATGATGAACAATAGGTCATATGTTGTTGAGGATGTCCATGGTGTTAGGTATAGGAGAAATAGAATACACTTAAGACATAAGTATTCTAATAACTTCACAAACCCTCCTATGCAATCCAACTCGTCACAGGGGAGAGAGGAAGGTGACAGACAGGAGTCTAGGCCTCAAGAATCCTCTTCTCAAAAATCCTCAGAAGTGACAACAAGGTCAGGTCGTATTGTAAGACCAACAAGAAGGTTAATTGAAGAAATTGATTAACTTAGAATTATGAATAAAGTTAAGGTCAAATGTTAGTCTTAGTATTATTATGAATATTGTCTAGTGTTAACGTAGTTTTAAGTATCACAAAACATGTTGTCATTTATAAGTTGAGTTGTTTAGCATAGTACTTCTTTATAATTGTTTGTCAGGGGTTAAAGTTAAACTCAACAAGGGGGATGTTGTAACATCACTATTTAGTATGTTATTATTATACACATCACTATGCATTATCTGTCTTGTCTCTGGTTGTCTTCACTTGCCTAATGGCTGTCTGACTGTAAACCCCGTCTCTGATACTCCTACTATGTAACCTGTAATAAACCAAGTCTTCCCAACGGTGTCTTTAATTCAGTAACCAACGAACACAACAGGTTTTTTAATTTAATCCGCTGGATGCGAGTCGCATGGGACCGGTCAATGTGGTGACACTTGAGGGAGGCCTATATCCTCAAATGGACGTCTTTCGGCTGAAATAATGATGATGAATGCAATAAATGAAACAAATCAAAACTCAACTTACATTTCTTATAATTGACCCCTTATTTACATCGTTGAATAGTTTTTACTCTCGGTAATGATAATAATTTTCGATTAAAAATGTTTCGTTTTACCATTATTGTAAAAAAAGTAGTTTATTTAATATGACTTTTTACTTTATATTGAAAAAAAAATAAAGTAAATAATATAGTACCGAAAGTATACCGAAAGACCCGGTACCAGATTGTTAAAAAAATACCCGGGATTTTCGGTACCGGAATTTCCCGGGAGCATGCCCTATAGTAGACCAAACAGTTTCGTCTCAGGTGTGCGATGTGCCCAAGACAAAACAGTTTTGAGACAGACTTGTCTTTATGAGGCAAGTCTGTCTCAAGACAGTCTTGTCTGTAGTGTGCGGTAGCCCTTAGGTACCTACTAAATATTACACTCGCGGTACAGTCACAAATATATAACACTTCATTACAATACACTAGCTCAAAAGGTTTAGTCCTTTTGAGCCTTCTGTAGTAACACTCACATTAAATATAGTAATATAATAAAACTCACATTAATCATTTTATATTTCCTCCTTGTACACAGAATTACACGTCCGCATTTGATGCTGGCCCCAAGCAAATGGGCCGAGTATCTCGCCCCAAACTCAAACGTCATCTCTCGATTTCATTCGTTCTCCCTGGTGTTGCCAGTGTAAGAAATAAAGTGTCTCACTGGGGAAGAAAACTGTCAAATAGTTCTACGTAGAGGGCGCTGACTGTTTGTTACAAACAAACTGTCAAAGTCCATAGAAATTGAACAGTATGTTATTGTTTTGTGACTTTTTTCAATATTATGAGTCGTTGTGTAGCCTTTGGATGCAAAGAAATGGGCGTTGTCACATTTCCAAGAAAGTGCAAGAAAAAAATGTTGGAAAGGGCACTGAAACTAAAAAATGAAGTGGAGCTATTAAAATCACTAAAAACAACACCTCTTCTGGCAATTTCATCTGGGATTCAAGACTGTTACACACACTGTCGAAGTTGAAATTTCTGTCGTAAGCTGTGAAGAAACAATTAAATGGGTTCTTTTCAAAAAACTTACATTTTGTAACTGTAACCAATGACCACCTTAGTTCGTTTATCATAAGATCATTAAAAGCAAAAAGTAAGTGACTGAAGTTTGTTTTACAACATATAGAACCATAATATTGCCCAGTAAACACCTAAAAGTCGATAAAATGGTAAATATAATGTATCTTTCGACAAGCTCCGCTTTCTTTCCTTGTTGCGTTGCTTTTTGTTTTTTCAATTTCCCTTTGACTGGGGTGATACGTCAGGTAGCATACTTTGTGCAGCAACACAAATTGAGTAAAAAAAACACGAAAGTACTTAAAAAATCGTCCAAACAATGCACACGTTTATGTCAAAAACTTTTGACAGGTAACAAACCATCAGCGCCACCTTGCGGCATAGTTTCCGGGAAACAACCCCCTTAATGATTTAAATAATTCAACGATTTATTTATTCTATAAAACCTAACACTTCTTACTATGTCCGTGTTATCGAGGAGCTGGATGGCCTCGACATTAACATGATGATGAAGCCGATGTTCGTGAGCTTCTGTATATTTTTGGATTAATATACTGTTTACGAATTATCAGGTCCCGATGGATGTCGTCAATTCTTATACAGGGTGACTGGGTCAGGACCCGCCATAGCAAATTCACATATAGAGGAGGTCATTTTCTAATTACTGAACCTTACTTTCCGCAACCCAAGTTTTGTAGTTTAGGAGATAGGTCATTTTTTATACTTAATTGAGATTTTTTCAAAATGGGACCTTCAAGCATTAAAATTTTTTTTTCGCTATATTTTTGTGAGGTTTTTTACTACTTTTTGGTAGTAATAAACAATGGTTATTAAAATACCTCGAAACTTCCCTACAACTAGGGTAAAAAAATAAGATAGTACGCTTTTTAAAGAAAATAATGCCAAATCAAAACCAGTACGATCAAATTCAACCTCAAATAAAAAAAAAGCTACGGTGTTTCAATAATTATTTTTTATCATAATTTATACCTACTGAATTTTATGTTATTTCAATTTTACATCGCGCTGTAATTTACAGGCTGTATAGGAGTCGGAACATGGTTCAATAGAAATGTGAAAATAGAACTATTGTTTTAATAATGTGACAGCTGTCAGTTGAAAGCGATTTTCCCTAGGGCTGAAAAGTATTACTTTCAGCCCTAGGGAAAATCAGCACATTTCTATTGAACCATGTTCCGACTTCTATACAGCCTGTAGATTACAGCGCGATGTAAAATTGAAATTACATAAAATTCAGTATTAATTAAAGAATATTTTTTTTTAAATAACTTAGTTATAATTTAGTTACAAATATTTCTTTAAAATAACAAAGATTTGGGCAAAATATTTACTATTTTTTCAGTGACGATAGTGAAAATAAAGGCTGAATAGCCGGCCACAGAAAAAAAAAAACAAAATAAGCCGGAAAGCGGCAATCCGATCTTCATTTTTTTTCGAGTGGTTTCGTGTTTTTGTTTTTATTTTCTTTGTATTCGTAATGAAAAGCACAGTGTTTACGGCGCTTAGACGAGCTAAATTAGCAACTCTATTTGTGGTGGTTCAAACTTCGTTTGAAATGCTGTTAGAATAAAGTTCTAATCAGCTTGCACTACAAAGTGGTTGTTACGTCAGCCACTGCGGGCCAAATAGCGCGAAATGAGTGGTTTCGATCGATTTACAAAAAAACTATTGATTGGATTAAAAAACTAAAACAGTATCATGCTAATATATTGCTTGTAGAATTATTTGCCAAAAAATCAGAATGATCGCATGCATATTAGCATGTTTTTTATTGTTTGAAAGATATTTTTAGAGGTAAGTTCGTGATTTCTTTTTATCGAGCCATATTATTTGTATTATGTTTTCAAAACAGTATCATGCTAGCATATATCCTGAAGAATATCGTATATTTTTCTGGTCTTGTTTATAGCAGTGAATCATATACTTTTAGTAATTATAAAACTCGCGTTTAGCTCTTGTAATCGCCTTACCTCGGGTTAAAGACTTATTTAGTCCCTCGAGCTATTAGCGCCCGCGCTACGCTTGGGCGCCAAACCCCGCCTCGGGACTAAATAAGTTACTTTCACCCCTAGGATAACAATGTACTATTTTGCAAATTTATGACTAGGTAGGTAGAAATTCTTAGAGGATTTACATTTTTTGTTTAAAAAAAAAAAAAACTTTTACAGTGTAAAACAGAAAAAATATAGGAATAGATATCGGGAAGCAAAAGCAAAAATTAAAGATTTGGCTCGAATTGCTGCCCGCGACATGAATAGTAGTTATATAACAATGTTTAAAATCTTAGGATAATACTTTTGTGTTCACCAAAAATCTTTTCTTCCCCGAAAAATACTGATCGTGCACCAAATAATACTGATCGTGCACCAAATATTAAAGTATCTCTGCCCCCATAATCGGGACTTAGGGCACCCCCCCGTTAGGTTAGTTAGGTTCCTTTAAACCCTGCACTCGGAAATAGGGGCCCCGCGAAGCGGGGCTCCGTCGACTACGCTATAAGGAGAATATACAGTGTTTAATTGTTAAATAGATGCGCGTTATGACATATTTTAATTAACATATTTTGGTGCACATTCAGTATATTTGGTGGAACACAGGCAAGATTAGGTAAATGAAATGGGAATAAATCGAAGTACTTTTAAATACCATCCAAAATCTTACAGCTTTCCATAAAATATACAGTGACAAATACAAAAAGTAAGAACTGGTTGGGGATCTAATAAAACTCTGAGGAATATACTCGTAATCTAAGACCCATTAAAATCGAAATAAATCACAAAAAAAAAGTAATCTAACGGGTCGGGGTTAGAACCGGCGATCAGAGATTTACAGGCGGCCTTGAATCTATTAGGACATCTGTTCCACTGGCAGTTTGATTAACCACTATGCACGAAAAGATTTTGACACAAGACACATCAGCTGAATCGGCGCGGGGTGATGCGAATTTGTCAAGAATTTACAGAATTTTCGTGAACTTCCAGCATTCGATTTTTTAATGAAAAATATGTCACAGAAGCTACTTCATACGATACGTTTGTGGTCCAGGAACGTGTTTTGGTCGGTAAAACGGCGACAGTGTATTGCCAAATATATATAAAACACATATTACTGCACCCTTCCAAAAACTAGGTAACCTAGATGCGCTGGTAATAATGTAGGTACATAGGCAAGCTTCTCGTTTGCTAATAAAACTGAAAAAAGCAAAATCAAAACAGTAACCTTTTTTCTATCTGCGTTCTTATTTTTGCCATTATTCATACATTATTTCTTATAAAATAACGATCAAAGTCTTGACAAATATTACCTACTATAAAAACAATGTTGCAGCCAACTTATTATCACATGACATTTCACTCCGTAGTGCTGACCGTAAACCCGAGTTTCATCATTACGATTAAAATTCAGCCTAATCGATACTCGCAATCAAAGTTTGGAAACAAAGTTTTGAGACGCAATGAAAAGTCCTTGGTATAATTTCAAATAATTATCTATAAAATTCTGAAATGAATCGTTTTATACTCCTTTTTAATAATATCATGTAATAATTATTATTCGTTGCTTTTGGTTGACTTATTAATAACTAATAAACACAGACATCTCTAAACTATAAACAAAAAACGAAATTCTTGCTTTAAGTCAACATTTTGGCGATTATCTTTCCTTTATAAACTTATGGATTGGAGAATTCGGAGAAACGCCGTTGCCGAACTAACACCGTGTGGCAAAATTATAGTCTCACAGTTTAAGCAAATACAAAATCTGAAAATGGATTATTAATTTGTAACTGTACGAACGGACAACTTTTGGCTAAATTCGCGTCGAATTTTTCCATTCAAAATTTAAATTAGGAGTGTAATTGTGACTATACTCATACATTCATATTTATAAAGTTTTTTTTTGTTTACTCGTACTTTAATCTTTTATTGTGAATTTGGTTTTGTAATGTCTGAAGGTTGGATATAGTGCGCCGAGGATCGGAAAAAGTCTAATGATAATTAAATGTTATAGATTCTAAAACCGTTAATTCTAAACCAAGCTTATCTAAGTATTCAAAATCAAATGAAATTTCATAATCCTTGCCTTTTCCCAACTACATATTATGGGGTCGACTTCCAGTCTAACTGAATACCAGTATTTTACATGGAGCGACTGCCTATCTGACCTCCCCAACCCAGTTGGTACTGGGTGATATGATACTCCTTGTTAAGACTGGTCGTCTACGCTGACTACCTGTAACGACTGTCAAAGAACTACAAATGACAGCCGGGACCAACTGCATAACGTGCTTTCAGGGGCACGGAGGAAACTCGGTATGTAATAGGTGGTCACCCATCCACAGACCAACCTAGGCAAGCAAGGCTTAACCTAAACGTCGACCCGAGCGGCCGTTATTATTTAGCAACGAAGTCCTCCCCTCGGCCTCTCTTTCAAAATTAAATGAAAATAGACGATTATAGTTATTTGTTATACAAGAGTGCAAAGTTGTTTTTTAACCGCGTGCTCAATTTTGATGACCGAGCAAGCGAAAGATTCTAAAATTGAGTCACGAGCGAAGCGAGTGATTCAAAACTTAGAATCTTGAGTGTTAGCGAGGGAATGAAAAGAGCTCGAGGTGAAAAATCTTTGCACTCGAGTGCAACACGTAACTTTTCATCCCACCTCAGCGAGGAAATGAAAAAACGCAAAAAAATTGCGCATTATTAACAAATTCAGTTAATTCTGTTGGCGTCAAATAAACTTCCTCGTCGCTAGATAATGAGTGGTAATTTTAGGTTTTTCACTTGTTTTCAAGTTGGATTCCTTGTTTTTAACCTAAGGTGTTAACAATATGACGTGAAAAGAAAATGGCGCGCGCAAAACAAATTAAAAAAAGTACACCAAGAAGGTTCCGAGTCTGAGTTCTTAACAAATTGAAAAAATAATATGATAAATTCGGCACCATAGAGGTAGAAGTAAATAGGTTTAATGATGTTTTGAATTCACATGCTTAGTGCACACGATGTTCTAAATTCAAATTCACTTTACCCTCAAGACGATAAAAACGGCTTTTGCAGAGAAGATATTGAAGAGCAAAAATACTCTTTCCGAGATGGGGGGATGAAAAAAATATTGTTCGGAAAAGGCGAGAAATAAATAAAATTAGAAAGTCACGGGAAGGCCTTTGCCCACCAATGCGATATAAAAGGGTGTTCAAAAAAGTATACGAAAATATAACACAGTAACCTAATCATACTATTCCCTATTTTGTTTAGCAATTACAATTGTCATGGTAAAAGAACCATACCAATTCTCTTCACACCTACAAGATCAGTACCAAGATCCCTGGCGCACTATACCAATCAACGAAAAAAATCACAATAAATTACTTAGTTAAGTACAATGTAATTTTGAACAGCGAGTGCATTCTTAATTTAAATTTTGATAGGGAAAAAAAATCGTCGCGAATTTAGCCTTTGATCAATCGGTCCTGTCTATGGTTGGGTTGGTACCACAGATAATATAATACTAGCGTAGTTGGTACAATGTACGAAAAACTATGAAGATTACCTAACTACTTAGAGCTTAAAACAATATTATAATATATAAATATAAACAAAATTGTTTTACTTTCCATCAATCGATTTGCTAAATAAATTACTCGAGTTAATCTAATTTGACAAAAAAAATCGATTTGAAAAATCGCTTTCACACATCACAAATATAAAAATATAGAAAAAAAACGGTCGTCTATTTTCGAATACAAAATTATATAGTGGTAATGAATATCACGTGTTATTGGTTCTGTATTAGTAAATTACGCTAAGATCTGGGTATTCTCATGTTGTTTATAATATTTGAAATGATATTTTCGTCATATCTGTTGTCGAATCTAAACGTGTCTGTGTGTTAAAATGTGAAAAATAAAATGTAAACAAACAAGATTGGCGCGAAACTTCGACTTTGGATACCAAAACCGACTTCCAAAAAAAAAACAAAATATGAAAAATAACTTTAGCTTCTGAAGTCGGTGACCTTTGTTTGATCGATTTATTTTTTTTGTCATCGACTTCAGAAGCTAAAGTTATTTTTCATATTTTGTTTTTTTTTTTGTAAGTCGGTTTCATTTTTTGCAAAAAAGTTTTTATTTTTCTTTATAGTGGTTCACATGATTGTGCTTGATACACATGGAAAGTTACAATTACAACAAGCCCAAACACGACTAGGATACATTGAATAGAATAGAATAGAATAGAATAGAATAATCCTTTATTCGTTAATGGACAACACAACACAATAGAGCAGCACATACAATCTACATTATAACAGCAGACAGCTTAACAACTAATTAAAAACAGCTCAACTGCGCTGAGCATGCCCATTACGAAAGGGTAGCCAACTCAGCATATGATGCCTCTTTATGGAGTTCCGGTGCCTGACTCTTGGCTTCATTATCAGACCTGATGGTGAAATGGTTCTTATTGAACGCAAATGCTTCACTTGTTGTAGAAAATACCAAAATCGCAGTACGTTATCCTATAACATTTGAAGAGTTCCCCCGATTTCGCCAAGATTCCATCATCACATCTCGACTTGGTGACTATGGGACCATTTGGAAAGTATACCCTTTCCAGTAAAAAAAAGATTTTTTCAAATCGGTTGGCAAACGACGGAGTTATGCGCGAACAAACATAAAAAAAAAAAAATAGAAACATCCGAATTGAGAACATCCTCCTTTTTTAGAAGTCGGTTAAAAATATATCATTACCACTGCTTACTGAAATTGAACTATGAACAAATTCGTCACATAATTAAATGACGAGTAATTATTAATTCTCAACATAGTGGAGCGTGGATGCCCGAAAACCCCAATTTTTATTATTTTTAGCGTCGGCTAGCACTGCCGTCAAAATGGCGATGAACGTATTTACGCATACGGATTTAATTAGGGTAAATTAAGAATGTTGCGCGCTAAATATAGAACTTTTAATGGCTTTAACCTATGACCTTTTTCTCCAACTCTCTTAATTAACGCACACGCCTTTCATAATCAGAACATTAGGTAAATATTTACATAAAAAATAAGGATGTCGTATGTCTTAAACCTCGGCCCCGAATGGGGCCTGTACCGAACTTAATGGAATAGCCATTGACATGCACGTGGTAAAACAATTGAAGACTATGGGCATACTGGGTTCGTTTCATGTTTATTTTTATAATATTAAAATTTTCTTTCATACAAACCTTGAAATTATGAACAACAAAAAAAAAATCAGCCAAATCGGTTGAGCCGTTTCAAGTGATGTTAAGTCATACATTTGGGTTCTGCATTTTTATAATATATAGAGATTTCAAAGAGGTTGCTTGCATAAAGCCCCTTGAAAAACATGTTTTCATCGTTGAAAGGACACATGCGATGCGATATGATATCAAAAACTTAGATAATCCAATCTAACATTATTTTTGGACGTAATCCTCAGCTTAACTGATTATGACAATATCCTGCCTCAATTTTAATAAATCATAAGCCATTTAAATTATGTGTATCAACTGAGAATCCAATTTGCACCCTAACATTAGCTTGTTATTGTACTTTACCCCTGCAGTTTTTCTGCTTCCGGATCATTATAATCTGGATCTCTTCAAAGTTCGAGTGAATCGGTTTCTTCTAGAAGTGTGATCCACCCTAGCCACTGAAACCTTGATGCGCCGAACCACTTACCATAGTAAATATCGGCTCCGAACTGACCACAAGTCACTCCGCCGTTTTCCACACAGAAGTTTGACATTTTTTCCATAAACAACCATAATCCTGAAACCAAAAGAAAAATAGATTATGATGATGAAGTCGAATATACAAAGCTCTTTTGGCGCTTTTATGACGCTGATGCACGCTGTAGATAAACTATTCTTATTTTACATAATTGACAAAAAAAAAAAACTGTTGTACATAAAAAGTAAAGTTTTTCTGCGTGTATCAAAAGTCATTGTCTTTTCTTTGCTATATTCTTTGTGTCGTTGATTGTTACGATAACTGACAAATGCGTGCACTGACTGGAAAGGTACACTCAAATCTGTGTAGTTTTTCTTAAAAAAGAACATTTCAGACACTAATCTGCATAGTGCTCATAAATATGACTTCACAGCGCAACGAAGGTTGAGTGGGTGAAGCGTAACTCAAGGGCGGCGACGAGCAAACTCTAGGGTAATATTTTTATAATAGGAAAGTGTCTGAGAATTTTGTTTTTTTTTTTTTTTTTTAATTCCCATGTTTTATTGAATTTGTTTTTAAAATGTTTTAGGGGTTCTTGTGGGGTTTCCAAATTTTTAAAGTGATCTAATGGATTTTAAAAATCTTTTAACGATTCCACTGAATTTTGAAATTTTATGAGTGAATATTTGGAATTAAAGTTTCTTCTCAGAGTAGTCACAGGTAGGTACTAAATACGGGCCTCGTCTAGGTTAACAACATAATGTGATGGTTGACATTGCGATGGAAGACTTCCTATTAGGTGAACCGATGACCTGGAGAAGGTTGCGGGTATCCGCTGGATGCGTCTCGCACGGGACCGGTCAATGTGGCGGCAATTTGGGGATGCCTATGTCCAGTAGTTGATGTCTTTCGACTGAATTAGTGATGATGATAATGTGACGTATCAAAGTTTTTTTACAGTAATAAACATGGTTTAACACTTACCTCTAGAACTAGTAACTAACATATGTGTATGTCCAATAAAGGGCAGAGCCCCAGGGTACTCCGGTGGCAAAGGGTGCTTCGTTTTAAGCCTCCGAGAGCGCCAAAATGTAACAGCACAAATCGCGAGCAAAATTAACAAAACGAACATGACTGAATACTGAGTATTCTATACTAGGTATACTAAGACAAAACGCGGCTTTTTCTTGAGCCATATTATCACAGAGTACCTACTTTTATATATATCATGTTAAGCAATAACCTGTTAAGCCACAAAAATATGAATTTTAAGTTAACGCCATCTAGCTCTTGTAGACCAGTCTTCTGAACCCTTAAAAAATGCAGAGGCATATCTACTCGTAAATTTATAAAAACGCCATCTACCACAAAAATGTTCCTCCAGTTTGCGGAACTAGTCTTCAACAATTTTGCAATAATCGATTACAAACCTGTCATGACACGCGCGCTTTTCTTCTGTGACAATTACTTTAAAATGTTATATTCTGTTGGATAAGGCGGCTTTCAGTGAAATTTAATATAAGTACGTGTAGTATTTTGTAATATTCATGAAACTGTGGGTTGTGTGAATTTCATTATTTTACAAGAGTTTTAAGTAAGTATCTACTTGCGGCAACAAGGCACAAGGTAAGTTTTCAGTGTTTAATTTTAATGTTTTCTCCTGTTCTATACAATCAATCACGCGCTGAAGTAGTTTTTCTCATCGTTAAGAACCATGCATGGAATTGGGATGAAATTAAATAATTTCCCGATGATTACGAAAAATCTGACAATTTAAATTTGTGTAATAAATTAAAAACTGGTTAATGCATTAATACTCGTAGCTTAACGGCCGCTTAGTGTATTTATCTTTTTTATATTATTCTATAATTAAATCCGAATACACCTAAGATCTCTTTCCTCATCCGAGAGCTATTAATAAGTATTTGGGTGTCGGAAGCGTTAGGCATTAACGTAACTGACATGAAGCAATCGTTGAGGGAGCGCTTCTTCGGTCGCCTAAAGAAGGTATTAAATAGCCTTCTTTCAGGTGGGAACAAGGTGCGCGCCTTCAATGGTTGGGTCATGCCGGTTTTAATGTACTCTTTCGGCATGCTCAAATGGACTCAGACCGAACTTGACGCTCTGGATAGAAGAGTTCGTACACTGCTGACCGAAAACCGGATGCATCACCCACGATCATCGGTGATGAGACTGTATATCCCGCGGAAGTGCGGGGGTCGAGGCTTTTTAAATACGAAGACACTCCACAACCGCGAGGTGTGCAGCCTCAGAGAATATTTTCTAAAAGCCGAGGTGGATATGCACAAAGAGGTGGTCGCAGTGGACAAGGGACACACCCCGTTATCCATGGCTAAAGAGAACTGGCGCAAACCTGAAGTACTTACTACCGATGACCGCAAGAAAGAATGGCAGGGCAAGGAGCCTCACGGGCGCTTTTACCGGGCTCTTCATGGGCCCGATGTAGATTTTCTAGCGTCCGTGCATGTCCTGATAGCTACGTTTTAGTGACCTCTTCGGGGAAACTGAAGGTTTTGTCTGTGCGATTATGGACGAAGTTATGTTAACGAATAACTACCGGAAATATATTATGAAGGACAGGACGTTTGACGTGTGTCGGGCATGCCACTGTCCGGGTGAGTCCATCAGACATATTATTTCTGGTTGTTCTCGTCTAGCTAACGGTGAGTACTTGCACAGGCACAACCAAGTAGCCAGAATTATTCACCAGCAACTTGCCTTGAAATTTAAGCTTGTGGAATCTGAGGTACCGTACTACAAGTATGTGCCCGACCCAGTTCTCGTGAAAGACCATGTCACGCTGTACTGGGATCAGTCTATCATTACTGACAGGACTATTGTTGCCAATAAACCTGACATAGTGGTGATAGACCGATCAGCGCGCCGCGTAATGATAATCGATGCTACTATCCCTCATGACGAGAACCTCGTGAAAGCTGAGAAAGAGAAACAAATTAAATATCTCGACTTGGCACACGAGCTTCGCGACATGTGGAATATGAACTCGGTTATCATTGTGCCGATTGTCGTGACGGCCAATGGCCTGATAGCCAAGAGCCTCGACGAACATCAGTCTGTCGAAGCTCTCTTTAGGCGGTTGGATCAAGGGCCTGATTCAGAAGGCAGTACTCCTCGATACGGCTCGCATTGTGAGGAGGTTCCTGTCTCTGTAACCCTAACCACCGCACCGGTGACTTGGACCCTGCTCCCGACACCGGCGGATCCCTATTTTTTATATTTTTAAATGTTTTATATATTTTTGAAGAAATATTTAAAAATGTATAAAGTAAGATGAATAATGATTATAGGAGATAATAATAATATCGCTGGACGTTACACACAGCGCCATCTAGTGCCACACTAAGCTAGGCTTGTGTCGTGGTCACCAGACAGTTGATATACTACATAGATACTTTTTGTTTGTAAATACATACTTATATAATAAAAAATAAAAACATCCATGGCTCGGAAACAAATGTCCATGCTCATCACACAAACATTTGCTCCTACCGGGATTCGAATCCGGGACCCTAAGATCGCCCGGTGACAGCACCGCGATAAAGACGTGTAATGCTGTCGCGAAGTTAAAAAATTGTTTATAAGTATAAAAAATCCGTAACAGGAGTCAATTCTTAACGCTACCTCCATTCCATATTTATGAAAATGTGCCCTTATTTTGTTTTATCTAATTTTCCTGTTATTTAATCTTCTGCTGGTTTCTGTCATTTCATCTAATGGTTTGGATGAACAGATGATTTTTTTTTTTGTTTGCTTTATATTAATTTAATTTTCTACTATAGATATAAATTTAATTTTAGTTATTTTTTTACAGTAGTTGCAGTAAGCACTGTCTAAGCTTCCAAACTCAGATCCATATAACCGGCAAAACCTCAACCCCTGTCATACAGGTTGTCCTAGTTCAGGGGTTGAGACCACACTGATGTAATGTGTTTTGAAGTTATAGAAATAAATTATTATTATTCCTTTATTCATTATTATACATATTGATTACTTTTTTAAATATTTATTAATAAAACTAAATAAAAAAAAAACCATTTAAAAATATAAAAAACAGTAGCCCACTAGCGCTGGAAACAGGGTCCGAGCTGCCGGTGGTCAGGGCTCCTGAGAGAGGAACCTCCTAACAATACGTGCCGTGTCAAGAAGTACTGCTTTCTGAATCAAGCCCTTGATCCAGCTGCCAAGTGAGAGCCTCCTAAGATGTTGGTAGAGGCTCTTGGCTAATAAGCCATTGGCCGACACGACAATCGGTACAATGACTGCTGTATCCACATCCCACATGTCAACAACCTCGCGAGCCAGATCTAGATATTTGTTTTTTTTTTTATCTTTCTCTGCTTTCACGAGGTTCTCGTCATGCGAGACCGTTATATCAACAAAAATTGTGCGACGCTCCAATCGATCTGACGTGTTTGACAATTTTACAGTGACAAATACATTCTTTGGTTTTCGTATTTACTCAAACTGATTCTCTTCAAGCGTTTAAATTGTAAAGATTTTCGCGAAAGTGGCATACCTCTAGCACATTGTCATCATGTGATACTAACGTTTCGTTGTTTTTCTTCACTGACCGATAAATTTGGTTTTCCTGTTCTATTTATTTTGTACTTGATCTATATCTTGAAATTTAGAGAAAACAATGTTCGTATTTGATGAGCTAGTGAAGAATTAATGTAACAGCAACATTGAGAGTTTGATGCCAATGAGTATCATTTTCTAACGCCACATAATTTACGAGTACCATCAACAGTTCGTAAATGTTGAAATAAAATTAGGTCTCGAATATTGACTAATGGTTGAACATATTTTACCTATATTTACGTATCCAGGAACAGGTTTTCCTTGTTTCCGACTTTGGAATTTTTTAACCGACTTCTAAAAAAGGAGGAGGTTCTCAATTCGGATGTTTCTATATTTTTTTTTTTTTTTTTTTTTTTTTTTTTTTATGTTTGTTCGGGCGTAACTCCGTCGCTTGCCCACCGATTTGGAAAATTCTTGTTTTGTTGGAAAGGGTATTCTTTCCAAATGGTCCCATAGCCACCAAGTCGGGATCTGATGATGGAATCTTGGCGAAATCCCTCGATTTCGCCTCACTCAAATTTTCAAATTTTATATGAAAACGTGTTGCGATTTTGGTATTTTCTACAACAAGTGAAGCATTTGCGTTCGATAAGAACCATTCTACCATCAGATCTGATGATGAAGCCAAGAGTCACGGAACTCCATAATGAGACAATGTACCCTAGTCGTGTTTGGGCTTGATGTAATTGTAATGGTATGCACTTTCCATGTATATCAAGCACATGAGAACCACTAAAAAGTGAAAAATAAAAACTTTTTTGCAAAAAATAAAACCGACTTCAAAAAAAAAGTGAAAAATAACTTTAGCTTCTGAAGTCGGTGACAAAAAAACTAAATCAATCAAACAAAGGTCACCGACTTCAGAAGCTAAAGTTATTTTTCACTTTTTTTTTGAAGTCGGTTTTATTTTTTTTAGATGATGCGGTCTATACAAAATATCTCGGCAACTCTGAGTAAAGCAGTGCTCTTGCTACTTGATCACTTGCGAATGTCGCAAATAAAGTCTGTGTTGACGCTGGTGGTAAAATACACCATGTTGTATATTCTCCAGATACACAACTAAAGACAGTGGGATGACGTTCATGTATTGTATGTTGCACGAAAAGATTCTCCAAACCGGCTCATTGCTGCCAACATATTATCTAGATTAAAGAAAATTTATTTAACTTCATCGTTGGCATCAGAAGATTCAAAACCAAATACAGCCAAGTCGCTACGTTTTGTGACATACTTGTAAATATATTATTATTTGATGGACTTGCTTGCTTGATAGAGTTGCAGTACCTACTTATAACATTGCAATGCACTTTGAACGTGCGTGCGTTTGCGTGTGCGTGTATGTGCGTTTGTTTGTTGTGTGTGTTTGTTTTGTGTTTTTATTCGCCGCTGCTTTCTTTGGAAACGAAAAAACAAACAGAACAATCCAGCTGTTGTCGACTACCACCACCTAATTCTTAACTGTCAACGTTATCGTTCAGTACATCCAACATCACACGCCAACGAAAAGATACATAACAATGAACATCTTTAGTGCATTGAGATTTGAGTTTCTCCTTGAATACTCGTGCTGTAATGTCTTGACGATCGCTTTTATCGTTTAGATCATAAAATGATATTCATCCTCTCCTTGAGTAACATTAGAATCAAGAAATTAAAATAAATTACCATAAAAAAAAATTAACATTACATTCAGATTTAAAATAAGATAAAATAAAACTTTCAAATTAAAATAAGATAAAATACAAATTTTAACATTCAAATTAGTCCAAGAAAAAAATAAAATTATAAAATTAAAATAAATTACCATCAAAATTTAAAATTATTACATTCAAATTAGACTAAGATAAAATTAAAATAAAAACAATTAAATGAATTACCATCAAAACCATTCATAATGGCAACTTCGTTCAACGTCAATGCATTGAAGATTTTTACAAAATGTAGATAAACAAACTATGTAAAATGAAAAGTATGTATTTAACTATGTTTAAAATCTTACAGCTTTCAAAAAAATATATATGGTTACAAACACAAAAAGTGAAAACCGGTTGGGGATCGAATAAAATCTTAGACCATTAGAAAATCGAAATACCTAAAACAAAAGTAATCTAACGGGTCGAGGATCGAACCTGTGATCAGTATTAGGATATCTGTTCCACTGACAGTTTGACTAAAATAGCTATTGACATGCATGCGTTAAAACAATTGAATACTATGGACATAATGGGTTATTTTCGTTTTTTTTTTAATGTCAAAATTTTCTTTCATACAAACCTTGTCCTGGAATTTACGAACACAACAAAATAAAAATCAGCCAAATCGATAGAGCCGTTCTCAAGTGATGTTAAGTATACATTTGGGTTCTGCATTTATATATAAATATATATATGTCACCGTAAAATTGTCAAATACGTTATATTGTAATATCTCTAGCGATATTGTAAAATCTCGAAATATTGTCAAATGAACATACTGCTTACAATAAAACGCATTATTTTTTGTGAAATGCATGCGTTGGTAGTCAACTCACGCGGTGTGGAGGGAAGGAGGGGTCCCCCTTGCCCAGTGGTACCACTCTCATGAAAAGATACTGTAGCATTCCTGAGAAATATCGATTAATATAACCTAACCTTAACACTTTGTATTCCCCTAAAAAGCGTAGTCGACGGAGCCCCGCTTCGCGGGGCCCCTTTTCCGAGTGCAGGGTTTAAAGGAACCTAACTAACCTAACGAGGGGGTGCCCCAAGTCCCGATTATGGGGGCAGAGATACTTCCGTATGTTCAGTTGACAATAATTCGAGAGTTTACAATATCGCTAAAGAAAGACACGTTATATTGTAATATAACGTGTTTGACAATTTTACGGTGACATATATAAAGAGAAGAGATGTTTAATAATTGCAGCCGAAAGACGTCCACTGCTTGACACAGGCCTCCCCCAAGTTCGATTAACACTTTAGACAAAATGTTTTTGGGTTTTTGCATTATCGATTTCCCAGTCGGGAGTCTGGAGACGTGCACACTTGATGACAAATATTACATGGAACTACATAACATAACACGCTAGTATTATATTATCTGTGACATAACTGACAAAATGAGGGTGTACGATTTAAGGTTCACGGTTAAGGTTGTTTGTTTAACCTTTCGAAGATAACTGGGGTGATATTATGTTAAGTTTCGAAATAGCTTAAGTTGACTTCTAATAGTACCGTCAAATATAAATATTGTGACGTGTGAAGTGATCTATAAAACCAATTTTACAGATACATTTTTTTTGTTCTTGTAAAAAAAAAACTGGGTTTTTATCCATACGGATATTCCAATCCCATCGTACCTTATTATGATTTAATTCCTTCATTCGTAATGGTAACCGGTTATGAGATAAACACCGAATAAATAATTATATAATCAGCTGCCTCTAGGTCTTCATTCATAAAAAAATGTCTAGCGATATTCAAACAGCTAAGATGACTAATCGCAATTAATCATCTTTCAATTTTTATGAATGATAGTGGTCGTAAATATTTACTACGCAACCAATCAGGTTTTGTGCATAAATTAAAGAGATACATACTAACTGGGCGTATCGATCGTATTACCCAGTACTAACTGGGTTGCGGAGGTCAGATAGGCAGTCGCTGTATGTAAAAGGTATTCAGCTGCATCCGGTTAGACTGGATGTAACGTAGTAGAAACTCAAAAAAGTTTCTATCGTTACTTTGTTTACACAGATTCAACGCTTACAATCTAGTCAATTGTCAAAACAAACGCCACAGATTATGTAAAATCATTAGGGCTTTCTCGTTACTAAACGACTAAATTAGCTGCGTTCCAGTAAAGTGCGCACCGCGTTCCGTGTATCTGCAATAGTGAGCGTGGGCGCGGGTATATATGTCATCATCTCCGATGACCAGCGGGGTTACCACAACGTCCAAATGCGATTCAATTTAGGTTTGAGCTGTCATTTTCTGACAGTTTTTCTATGGAACTGACAGCTTGCGACTCAGTTTAGGACCTGAATTGAATCGCATTTAGAGGTTGTGGTAACCCAGCAGGTTCTTTTCTGCTCCCGAAAATCAGACGCGTTCACCTGTATTGTATTCACCGTGACCTCATACCGTGTGCTCTAGAACATTCGGCTTGAAGCAGGCAGTATTACTCGTTTCTTTAACGACATAACCTAAATAAGTGATTCTATAACCCCAATACTGGGGTCCAAGGTTCCGGCTGACCTTTAGATTTCCGGCTGAAATCCGGAACCGGACACGGATAGCTGCTCACTTAGTTCCGGCTTACCGATTATCAGCGGGCCGGCGTCGGGTACCTTTCTACCTGCGTGGCCCCGACCATCACCCTTCCTGGCGTCACCAGCGTGGCACACCGCTACGGTCTTCGTCGCACCGGGCTGAGCCAGGAGAGTACCGCGCTAACCCCCAGGCGGGCTTGGAGAACATAGTGACCATAGACCTTCCCACACCCGTGTTAATTATTTATAATTATATTTTATGTTGACAAGGTTTCGTGGTTTTAGTTATCCTTCCCCACGAACACCCTTTCAGTCACATGGAAGCCGGAAGCCGTCCCCAACATAGTTATAAATAATAAATAAATAAATATAAATAAATATCGCTGGACATTAACACACAGCGCCACCTAGACACTAAGCAAGGCTTGTGTCGTGGACACCAGATAGTTGATAAATACTAAATACATACTTTTTTGTTTGTAAATACATACTTATTATACATATAAACATCCATGACTCGGAAACAAATGTCCATGCTCATCACACAAACATTTGCTCCTACCGGGATTCGAATCCAGGACCCTAAGAACGTAAGGCAGACTCGTTGGCAAAAGTTATCGCTCGTAGCTCGTTAGTTGGGAAAAGGCTAGGCAGATGATGGTGATACTGACCTGGCGTAATACAGTTTTCACTAGTACGGAGGCGTACTAGTGAAAACTATGTATATTACGCTGGAGGTATTTAAATTTAAGTTATAACATTGAAAACCAGTACCTATGTATAAATTATTCCCCCGCAATATTTACCTACTCGCCCCACCTCACCTACCCGCGAATTGATTGTTTTTTTTTTAATTTTGAGGTCATTATGCACTATACTTTGGCCCACTACGGATAAAAAATTAAAAATTTTAGTTTTTTTTTTTAAATACCTGGCACCTGAATAATAATCTTTTTTTATGCCAATATATTTAGAAGGTCAAGTATAAAAAGTAAAAGCAACTGATGATATAATCAAGACCTATGAGATTACAAAAACAGTATCGTTAACTAAGAAAAACAAGTCAAGTATCGTGTTCCGTACTTGTTTTAATTTTACCATTTCACGTTTGTTTTGCACTTGAACGGTGTAAGTTGCAGTAGTTTCGAAGTGTCCTACGAAATCACTGCAATGAAGTGTTTTGCAGTGAATAATAAAGCAAGTTCTGATGACTCAATATAATCCAGATCACTTTGACTATTTATTACGAACGCACAGTTTCCCTTCATTTAATGTGTTATATTTGTTAGAGAGATTTGATCCATATGATTGACCCTATCGATTGGTGTCAAAAAAGTTAATCTGTAAAATTTTCGAATATCTGTAAATGTAGATTTGTTTCTTTCTAAGAATAAAGGGATCTTTCCTTTGTGTAAAATTGTATTAAATTATAGTTATGTCGAGTCGGTGGTTGTTTGACGTTCTTGATGTTTCGCTAGAGCACCAACCCCGTTGCCACTCTCGTCGACATGATGTTCATTCGTTCAATCAGTCAATATAAGGTTTTCAAATAATCGTACTAGATGGCGCTAGGGACGCGCCTTCTTATTATTTTATTTCGTTATTTATAATCAAGTGCATTAACTATCAGTTTCAACGGTGATCCCCAGACTAGACGTTATTCTGGTATCTTGGGGATCAGAAGGCTTCCTTTGTCGTTTGTCTTTTTCTAAATATGTGGTTTGTAAATGGTTTTTCTTTTCTTTCATTCTCTGCCTAGTTATTTCATTGAGATTCAAGATGTTAAAACGAGGGATTCAAAATGATGTAAGTGTAGGAACAACTTTTCACAGCGGTAACTTGTTCTTTTGCTAGGAAGGTTGGGTTGGTTGGGTTTTTGGTGAGGAAAATTTTATTTGTTTAAACATGGTGTACATGAAGGGTACCTACAACAAGGAATGTCCCAAAAAATCCAAAAGTTAATTTTTGATGGCAACATTCTCATTTTCCCGCGAATTTTTATTGGCATTATACAAAAAGCGTAAAAACAAGCATAGTCAGATGTACTACTAGAATTTAAAAATTGTGTGCAGGAACAAAACAGGGAAGGTCCATGTTGTAACGGAACGTAAGAAGGAATGTCCCATATCTTACGTTCAAAAAATTTAGCAGTCAACTTTTTTATGTTTGTTTCTGTTTCAATATATTTAACAAACCACCTGAATAGTCGTGTAAAGCATTTAGAAATATTTTGTGATTTAGCAGGTGGACAGAACAAGAACTACTTGGTAGGAGGTTTATCAATTTTTGTATGGGATGTACTGGACATTTCCAGTTTTTGTATGTTCTAATAGGGAACTATATTAATTTTTTTATAATTTTCAAACTTTTTATTTTCATACAAGTATTTATTGTTTCTAAAATTAAGACTTTAAAAGGTATACTTAAGTTCTTAGTAGCAGTTTACAAGTTTAAGTAATACCTAAGAAAGTTTGTTAACTTTGAAAAATAAAAATGTTAATTAAGTACACAACTTTTTGTTTTTGTGACATTTCTTGTTTTGCCCCTGTACCCTTCACATGATACATTGCATGCAAGGAAATAACAACATACAGAAAACGTAAACGACATTATTATCGATGTAGTTTAAAAAAAAAGGTTATTATTGTTATTGTGACTCTGCTATAAATACCTCCACGACCCTGTAATATTCAATGCATCCATTAACACATTGTTTCAGTGCGTTACATTGAGTTCTTTTTTTTCGGATAGGAAATCATCAAATAACTTCTCCCACTCTAGGCGGAGCGGGAGGGAGTGACAGACTTTTACTGAGTAAAACCCATCCATGTTCCTTCCTCGCCCTTTATATTCCAGGGCCACAGTATCTCTTTCAAACAGTCCCGCAGCCCCGGTTACATTGAGTCCTGCCGTAAACTAACTGGGGGTGAGATGACTCACCCCAAAAAAACAAAATCATTTCCCAGCAATAACTTTTGCGTTGAGTTACTCGATAATGCTTGATTGGCGGCTTCGCGAAGAATCTATTTACATCTTAATTTTATGATAATATTGAGGGTATTACTATTAGAGAAACATTATATTTCTAGGATCACATATTTATTTTATAACGGTCATCCTGCACCAGATTCACTTCACACTTGACAATCAGTCATATTCCATAGACTCGTACACATAGACTAGCCATAGGCAGAATACACACTTAACACCCCACCTCGATTAATAGTGCTTTTATTATAAAATCAAACACTGTTAATCGCTCACAAATATAAACAGTAAAACTTGAAATCAAATTAACATTCAGCTTACATTGTCAAAACAAAAAAATATATTATGGTGACACTAATATTATCCAAGAAAAACAAAATCATGGTCACCCCCTACTTTATCAAACAATAATTATCATGAAACATTTTACAGGATAGAAACCATTTACCTACCTGCTTTCATGAATACTATCATAGACTTAACACCCTCACACATGGTACTTGTCTACCTATGTTAAATAATACCATAGTTTAATATTTACGATATAGGTACCGCAGTCACCTATTCTTTACAATAAATATTTAACCATTCACAAATTTGTCTAAATCTATCAACTGCTAATGTTTTTGTAAAAATATCAGCTAAATTCTTTTCTGTATTAACATATTCAATTCTTAGCTCCTTTTTGAATATCAAATCTTTTATAAAATGAAATTTTATGTCGATATGTTTGGTTCTCTTGCTATTCTCGAATGTTTTCGATATGTCAATAGCTCCTTTATTGTCCATGTAGAGAACACACTGCACATCTTTGTGTCGATTGAAACTCGTGCTTAGTCCCTTTATATTGATATTATCGCACGCACTTGTGGCTCCAGCGACATACTCCGCCTCTGCTGTCGACAACGCTACGCAGATTTGTTTTCTTGAAAACCATGCTACAACATGACCATTGTATAAAGTAACAGAACCGCTGATACTTTTTCGATCGACGTGATTACCTGCCCAATCAGAATCAGAGTAGGTTTCAATCACATTTTTCTTATTGTTCTTGATATAGGTCAATCCACTTGTCTTTGTTTCTTTTAAATATCGTAGCACTCGTTTTGCTTGCGTCCAAAGATTTAAAGTTGGTTTATCTAGGTACTGACTCAGAAATGTTGTACTAAAAGCTATATCCGGTCTTGATACCGTCGCTAAAAACATTAAACCTCCAATCAACTCTCTGTAAGGTGCATCAACACTCTTACTATCAGTATCTGCTTGAAAACCTTTCGTCATAGGACATTTTGTTCCGTTTGCCTCAGTCATATTAAACTTTTTCAACATTTTATCTATTTGTCTTTCCTGAGTTATCTTTAGAGTATTTCCATTTCTCTGTATTTCCATTCCAAGAAACTTTTTAACTTCACCAAAATCTTTTGCATTAAATTCTTTCCTTAGCTCTTCTTTTACGTAGTCTATCTCTTTTTTACATCCTGTTACCAAAATATCATCTACAAATACTATCATCCAACATGTGTCATTATAATACATGCAAAAATCGTGTTTGGATCTATTTAGTCCAATTCTGAGAATAAATTGATTTAATCTATCATTCCAGCATTTCGGACTCTCTTTTAATCCATACAAACTTCTCTTCAGCTTTAGAACTTTACCTTTCTCTTTACATTTTACTCCTTTTGGTATTTTTAGGTATACATCTGTTTCTAATATCCCATTTAAGAATGCTGTTGGGATGTCCAATTGATGGATTTCAAAATCATTTTGTACTGCATGTGATAAGAAAGTACGGACTGTGCTCATTCTTGCGACAGGGGAATAGTTCACAGTAAAACCATCATCTCTTTGTAGAAAACCTCTCGCAACCAGTCTCGCTTTTTTTAGGTTATTGTCTTTCTTCACAAAAATCCATTTAGCATCTATTGCTTCTTTTCCATTTGGTAAATCAGTTATTGACCATGTTTTCATATCTTCTAATGCTTTCAGCTCTTTATTAATTGCTTCACTCCAGCCCAATTTTATAGCTTCGTTGTAACTTTTAGGAACATTTTCCATATCTGCGCTATAAGCATACTGTGTCTCATATTCTTGTAGTTCTTTCGGTTTAACTACTTTTCTTCCACTTCTTGTATATATTTCTTGTGGTAACTTTTCTTGTACTTTTTCTTTCAATTGTTCAGTTGCATCATCAAATTTATCATCATCGTCATCACTGTCTTGAGTATTTTCAGACATAGTAGGACGTTCTCTAACTCTTAGTCCTGATGTACTTGGTATATTTCCTTCTTCATCTATTTCTCTATAAACCACTGATCTATCATTGTCTCTTTCTATTTCTCTAATTCTATCATATCTTACATTTGTTTCATCAAAATGTACATCTCTCGAGATTTTAATTTCATTCTTCTCTGGATCCCACAATCTGTATCCATTTGGACTATATCCAATAAATCTCATAGCTCTCGCTCTTTCTTCAAATTTTGATTTTCTTGGTAATATAACCATCCATGCTTTCGATCCAAATACTTTCATATTTGCTATATGATTTTTACCATAATACAACTCTGCTGGGGTTTTAAATTTGATAGCTGCTGATGGACATCTATTTATTTGATACATTGCACATTTCACTGCTTTTCCCCATAACTCTCTAGGAAGGTTGGATTCCATCATTAATGCTCTTGCTTTATTATATACTGTCCGGTTCATCCTTTCTGATACTCCGTTCATCTGTGGACTGTATGGGTTTGTATATTCCATTTTTATCCCATGATTTATTGCAAATTCGTTTATTATTCTATTCTTAAATTCTCCACCATTATCACATCTAATTCTCTTTACTTTGTTTTCTTTCTGTCTTTCCAAATATCTTACATAATCTATTAAGTTTTGTGTTGCTTCATGTTTGTACTTTAACAGATATACGACTCCAAAATGAGTATAATCATCTATTATTACTTGGTAGTATCTTTCGTCATTCAGGCTTGGAATATTTACAGGACCTGAAATATCAGTGTGTAAAAGTTCGCACACTTTTTCTGATCGTGGCATTTCAACTCTAAGAAACGGTAATCTAGTTGACTTTGCTTTTATGCACACATCGCATCTCTTATCACTATTCGGTAAATTTAAAGTGATCAACCCATTTCTATTCAAATGCCCTAGTCGTCGATGCCATAAATTGGTTTCTTTTCTTGTCATATAACATTCAGTCTCAGTTTTAATTTTAAATTGTATTTTATATAATTTTCCATCTTTTTGTCCATATAATCTCATGTTGTTTTGTATAATCTTTACCAAATTGCCTTGAAATATCACATTACAATTCCTTTCAACTAGTTTACTTACCGACAGTAAGTTCTGTGAGAGATTTGACACAATTAAGGCTTCAATACTTGAGCTTCTGGCTTTTCCTTCTGTTTCTATAATTCCTCTCTCCTTGGCTTCCAAATATTCGCCATTCGCAACTTTTATTTTTACTGGTTTTGTCAGTGTAGTTATTTCAGTCATAAATTCTCTGTATTTTTCTTGTATCATATTATCCGAGGCTCCCGAGTCTACTATGAACTCTATTACGTTTGACTCTAACTCATTGTACTCATTTGTTAAATTGGTTTCATCATATGCAGTGAACATATACTTAGACATATTTGCATGTTCTCTCTCATCTCTTCTTCCTCTTCTATTAAAATTTCCCCTTATGTACCTACCTCTTTGGTGGTTACTTTTGCATTGATATGCTTTATGGCCTCTTTTCTTACATTTATAACATACTACATTATTTTCAGTTGTAAAACTTGTTTCTGTGTTTGTATTGTTATTTTCATTTACACTTTTTTGTTTCATCTCAGCATCTAATAATCTCGCTTTTACAAAATCAATTGTTATTTCCTTTTCTGTTGACATAGTTTCCAACGACGTTATTACATTTTCGTAATCATCTGGTAGTGTTAATAATAAATGACACACTTTATCGGACTCAGACATTTTTTCGCCGATCTCAATTTCTGCTATTATCTCATCGAACCTTAGATAGTGGTCTTGGAGTTTAGTATCTTTTTGACATTTTAAATTTAGCAGTCTTTTCTTTAGTTGCAATTTGTTAAAAACTGATTTTCTCTCAAAAATTGCTTCCAAGCACTTCATCATATCTAATGATTTTTCACATTTTTTTATATAAGCAATGTACTTATCTGATACACATTGTACGATAATCGATCTCGCCTTGACATCTAGTGTACTCTGTACTTCCGAAGATTTTATAGCCTCTACGACACCTTTTTCTTCTAATAATAAATTCAGCCGAAATTTCCATGTTTGAAAATTTACTCCCTCTTTCAGAAATGGCATAGCCTCGTATTTTCTCATGTCCATTTTTTTCTTTTCTTTTGTTTTCTTTGACAGTTCAAAATTTTCTTTGTATTTTTCTATTTTAATTTATTTTGCCATTTTTCCATCTAATAAATCATCACAAATAAAGCCCATAACCTTTTATGATAATATTGAGGGTATTACTATTAGAGAAACATTATATTTCTAGGATCACATATTTATTTTATAACGGTCATCCTGCATCAGATTCACTTCACACTTGACAATCAGTCATATTCCATAGACTCGTACACATAGACTAGCCATAGGCAGAATACACACTTAACACTTACAGTCTGTTAAAAAGTTTTCTTTTCAAAAATTCAAGGCCATTATTAAAAATATAGTAATTTAAAACACGCGTAATTTTTAGAGTTTCAGTCAGTGTGTAACAATGCTCAGTGTGTTATTGTTGTGTGCAGCATGGTGCGCCTGCGCCGTGCTCGCGTGGCGGGCGTACGGGAAGAGGCCAGTGCATCCGCTCCCTCCGCCTATGCCCGGTGCCTTGCCGATTATTGGCCATACACATCTGATCAGTGGAGATACGGCGAGTATGTAGATTATATAGGTTTAATGTGGGCAATATTTCAAGGGAGTTTAGTACTCATAAATATGGCCAACTTAGTAAAAGTAATTTCATAAAAATCTCTTTCTAGAAATATGGGATATACTGAATCTGATGACAAAGGAATGCATGCAAAATGGCGGCGTTCTGCATGCTCAAATAGGAACACAGATATATTACTGTAAGTTGCATTTTTCTCTTCCTTACCTGGAAGAAAATGAATGAAAGTTTTCTAGACAAAGGGTCTGGACAAAGTGGCAGTCGCTTTCAAAGTGTTTTTCATTTCTTATTGGCTTTCAGGAGTACCTGTTGCTGTAGAGTGCTGTGTTGTAGTGCTGTGTAGATTTTTCTGGTTTTGTTCAATCCGCATTGTTCCATCAGTATAATAAAGGCTTGGTAGATGATGCTATTGCTACTAAAATATTTGTAACTACCAACCCCAACCAACCAACTGGGTCTTCAACCAACTTTTTGGCATGCCCAGGACTTTGTATTGTATTGTATAACGGGCTGGTGTCCGCAACTCCACGTCAAAGCGCGTATTTTGCATACGGCTGTCCAGGACTTGTAACCCATTCGTTTTTAACTATTTCTTCGTCGATTTTTATTATGCGCACAGCCAAAGTGTGGAACTCTCTGCCAGCATCTGTGTTCCCACTCACATTTAACTCGTCTGCGTTCAAAGCAAGAGTCAACAGGCATGTTCTAGACGTTCCATCACAGACTTCATCCGTCGCTATCCATCAGGCGCGATCGAGGTCAAGAGCAGGCATATTTTGTAATAAAAAAAGTCCTCTGATAGAAAGTCAGATCCGTTGTCTTAGGACGTAGAGTGCCCTATCGCAAAGCCAGTAGTCACTAATAGACTTGTAGCTGATGACAGTGACATTGATAAAGCTTTGTATGTTGCAGTGATAACGGATCCTGACGACGCTTTGACAGTTGCCAATACATGCTTGCACAAACATTTTATTTACGACTATGTGAGAACTTGGCTGGGGAATGGGCTACTTACATCTTCAGGTAAGTTTATAGTTACCACGTGTTGGCTTTAGCATTGCCAAATTGAAGAGGCAGACCACAAACTGTTAATATAATGGGTGGCCGATGGGCTCGAAATACGAGTACTCAGAACTGGCGATCTTAGGTATCAGACGGCAACGGTTGTGTGTGGCAAAACGTGGGAAGAACTACAAGTTGTGGTTGGACGGGAAAAACACTGGTCTAGTCGATTATGCGACGAATGGGAGATTCCTATTCCTAGCAATGGGCGTTTCCATAGTTGTTGATGAGGATGAAGCATCTTATCATTTACTAAAATAACTGTTGTTACTATTTTTCAAGGTTGTCATTTTTGTTTTTTGACTCAAATCAAAATCAAATAACCAAGGTCCATGTTCACCAAAAAGATGACAGTCTGATTATCTAAAACAGCTGTTTAAAACACATTTTTTGTATGGTTATATGTCACAGTGACAGCTGTCGGTGAACATGGACCTTAATCAAATTAGATAATCACTACTTCTGGAACGTCAATTATACGAGACAGTCTTCCAAAACGCCCTCTTTTCGTTGGTCTAATGGTCGTTTGCAGGTAAAGGTTTATTGAGTATTTTCCTGCCTTATCAAAAATAGTCTCACCTTCTATGACATAGCAATCAAATGTAACTGGTGAAATATGGCTACCCTGTTATGTTTATTTTATCCTTTTAAACAACAGGGGCATTATGGCAACGTCACCGCAAGCTGCTGAACCCAGCATTTACCGTGCCTGTGATACACAATTTCCTCGGGATTTTCAATCACATGGCCAAGCAGTTCATAAACGAAGTGGAACCTCAAGTTGGAAAGGGACTCTTCGAGATCGCCTCCTATTTGAGGCTCATCGCTTTTCAGACTTTTAGCAGTAAGTATGAGTTGTGTTTTTGACCTACCTACCAAAATCATTTCCAGCTTACCTTTTGTTTTATTTGTGTGTGAACAAAACATTTATTTTGCAACCGTTTTGTACTTAAAGGTTTCGATACTTAAGTAGATCCCAGTGTTATATTGGGCTAATTCGTTTGTCCTTTGTTAACAGCTAGTAGGGACTCCGATTCTAGATAACTAAATGGCAATCAACGGGTCTCTTTATCTTATCTTAAGTCTGTGCGTTTCGATTACAATCGAGGTTGATTCGGCTCTGTAACGTTTATCAATTCTTGTAACTTACAGGTAAATTAATAGGAAAGACCAGGTAAAATCTCTATTGTCCCTTTGTTTGTGGAATAAAAATACGTTTACAGTTCATGGTAGCAGTCCCTCTGTATAGCAAATTATTGTTGAGATGTCATAGTGGTAATGGAATTAATCTCCGATTATTACTTTGAATAATTTAGGTCCATGTTCACCGAAGAGATAACGGTCTGATTATCTAAAAACAGCTGTCACTGTGACATGTTCCCATACAAAAATGTGTTTTAAACAGCCGTTTTTAGATAATCAGACCGTTATATTTTTGGTGAACATGGACCTTAAGCGTTTGTATTTTTTTTGTAGGAACCGCTTTTGGCATAGCCGATGACAACGTAAAAGACTTCGCACGCGAATACATGAAGTCTTCAGACCAAGTGATGAACCTGGTCATCCATAGGTTCCAGAATGTGTGGCTTCACAGTGACTTTATCTTCAGACTGACTGGTCTCAAGAGGAAAGAGGAACGTCTGATTAAAAACTTGGCTGATATGGCCGATCAGGTGAGTTAGTGGGAGGATATTTCTGGCAAGTCAATTATCAGCCTTATCATAATGAAGTAGAAGACCCAGTTTCCACCGAAGCGAACACAAGATGAGCGGAGAGAAAACGTGTTACTACTCGACCAATCATATCGGTTGAAGTCCACACCGTGTCACACGTTTCTCCTATGATTGGTCAATTAAGCCGTAATGTCCCACTCCTGGGCAGAAGACCTCTCCCCATTTTTTCCACGTCTAGCTGAGGAGTGGGTTCCAGTCCTAAATTGCAAAATTAGCAAAAAAAAAAATTTTTTTTGTACATGCAAGGTTTTGAACTTTCAACCTGGTGAAACGCAGGACCTTCAAAATATCAAGACGAAATAAAAACTAAATGATAATAAATTGTAAATCTCTGTAGTTTGCCAACAAAGTAGGTAGATACCTAATTTTAAAAGCATTCATTGTGCTTACTAAACATAAGTAGAAAAATAAAAAATTGTTGTTTTGATGTCATTGCTCATTACGACGAATATTTTTGGCTCGAGTCATTTGTAACGTATTTTTATATTTTCAAGGTGATAGAGAGAAAAAAGGAAGATATGAAAATATCCAATGAAAAATCTTATGAATGGACCACTACAGGTAACACCTATTTTAACTGTAATATAAAATTATTTAAATACTAGTTGTTGCACGCGAATTCGTTCGCATGAAACTTTTGAAGTGCTGAGTGAGAAAAAAAGTATCCCTGTCCCAAACACCTAGATTCGTTCAGCCGTTCGGGCGTGATTTAGTAACAAATATGCACCCATAAAATAAAAACTTCGCATTATAATAATAGTAAGATAGAAAACTGTAAATCATCATTTACAGTTGCGACCTTGGCAAATGATAACATTAAACGCTTATCATATTACAGAGTCTTTTCGAGGGATGCCGTAATTGGGATTTAATTTCACTGTTTTTTTTAATTGGTTTAAAAAAAGCAAAGTTAAGTATAAGTTTATTGTTTCAAATGATACGGAATGATGAATAATAGTTTAACTAGCTTGGTGTTTCTGACAAGAAGAATTGAGAAAAGGAACACCGAAATAAACTCAGATATAAGAGTCTGTTACGACATAACCTCATGTAGATCAGAATCTTGATGAGATTTGATTTGACCTGTCCAGTCAACGCACATAGAGTAATTGTTGCTCAGCTCAGAACGTAAGGAGCTCATATAATGACGTTTTCAGGTACAAGATGCAAGCCCCTCATGAGTCTTCTACTAGAATTGAAGAATGATGACACTCTTACTGACAAAGAGATTAAAGAAGAAGTAGATACTGCTATAGTAGCCGGGTTTGATACAACGTCTAACACTCTTACTTGTCTCTTGGTACTGCTGGGAACTTACCCTGAAGTCCAGCAGAAGATGTATGAAGAGTAAGTGATAAAATATCTATGCCACGACAAAGATGGGTGGGAAAAATTAGCCCGCTTTTAATAAATTGTAAACAACAAGCAGATTTGGAAGCAAGACGTAACCATTCCATATTAAAAAATGGGACCTGCGTTTCCAACGTGCTGGATTTTATAAGCTTTTCAGTTTTTTTCCGCAGTTGGGTTTTTCATTTTTATTTATTACCTACTTTTTTTTCGTTAGACTATGTTACTACTTAATGGTGTGGTAACGGGTTTTACCAAAAAAATATTCAGCTGACCTGCCAACATAGTCATAAACCTTGATGTGGGGCAGGTGATATTTTTACCCAAGAAAAATGTCTGATACACCCTGTAAACCTCATCAGCCATACGACTAAAATATCTAAGTAAATGTATTGTGACAACCTCATTGAATGGTTATTATATAACAAAACTATTTTCAGGATGATCGAAGTTTTGGGTCCAGATAGAGATATAGAAAAGGATGATATCAGAAAACTGGTCTACACAGAGGCTGTTATAAAAGAAGCTCTTCGTGTCTTGCCTATAGGACCTGCCTTACTTAGATACGTAGAGCATGATACGAAGCTGAGTAAGTTCAAATTTGGTTAATACTTTCGATAATTCTTTTTGACTCTGATTTTATTCAATCAATCAATAATTTGATTATCAGGCAACTAAGGCCCATAGATACAATTTACAAAATTACATTTAACATAATATATAAATACATAATATAATAGATTAATACATTTTAAAGCTTATGAAACTATACACGCATCGTTGTCGGTATCACATCTTGGCTTATACACCAATTGAATGTAGGCCAAATAAACCACTGCTGAACGCGTGGTTCGGAATGTCGAGAAGAAAATCCTACGGTTGACCAAAACACAATTCATAAGTTTACCACCCCCATTTCGAAAGAAACATGGTGGTATATTTAATTGTTTCTTCTGTACGCCGTATATTTCAGAAAACTACACAATGCGAGCAGGCTCTCAGTGCGTGATCCTCTCATTGGGGACCCATCGTAACGCTATATGGGGAGATGACGTCAACGTCTTCAAACCTGAGCGCTGGTTCGATCCTGCTGTAGCATCGCTAGGAAATAATGCTTTCTACGGATTCAGTATTGGAAAAAGATCTTGTATAGGTATGAAAATATAAGTTACTAATAATATTGGAATCACAAGTTGAAAGTTGAGGTAGAGACGAGTTTTGTTGTGTAACTTCGGAAAAGCAGCTGTCCAGCAGTACGATAAGCTGATGAATTGATTGAAGGCTATAAAGTTGAAGTGTGTAATGGCAGTAGACTTGCCACTTGTAACATTGTAGAACAAACAGTACTACTACGCCATTTATGTCAAAAATGAGGAACTAAACAGCAAGATATGTCAGATTCCTACATCACGCAAGCAACATTATCAGCGACTTAATACGAGATCCCAACAACAACCATCGGGCAGTGCAGCAGGTGGGCACCAAACAGAACGCCCACCTAGTCGGAGGGTCCTTCATTATAAAGAGCTATACACCCTATTCTTCATACCCCCAAAACATAGCTGACGTAATTCAATGTAGGTATGCTTTTAAACCTAGCCCTATCCTCTTAGGCTATGCATGTCAAGCGTCATGGGTGTTTGATACTTTATCGTTATTTGTATCTACCTCACTTGTCGCAGCATGGGAGAGAGGTTTATGTCTAGCAGTGAAATGCAAAAGACTAAGTTGATCGGCAGTCTGGCTATTAACGAAGCTTGTTTCCCTTCAACATCATCTTGTCCTTGTCCCACTCTATTTGGGCCGCCGCAACCAGTTTTCTTCTTCCATTCTGCTCTGTCAGACGTCATGGCATCATTAACTCTTTCATACCATTCCTCACACAACCCACCAATCTTTTCTCTGTGCCTACCTCTCCCTCTCCCTCCATCATCTGCCTAGCCTTTTCCCTACTATGTTAGGGTCAGCTCCAGTCTAACCGAACGCAGCTGAATACCAGTATTTTACTCGGAACGACTGTTTATCTGACCTCCACAACTCAGTTAGTACTGGGTGATACGATACCCCTAGATAAGAGTGGCTGTCAGACTTTTTGGGCCACTGACTACCTGTAACGACTGTCAAAGAACTACAAATGACAGCCGGAACCAACAGCTTATCGTGATTGCCGAGGCACGTAGGAAATTCGATATGTAATGAGTGGTCTTCCATCAGACCAACCTAGGCAAGCACGGCTTAACCTAAAGATCGACCCGAGCGGCTGTTATTTAGCCACGAGCTCCTAATCCTTCTCCATCCATCAACATGAATATATTGCTTGCTTTTTCATGATGAATAAAAATACATTTTTTGTCCCTGCAGGTAGAACTTACGCGATGGTTTCAATGAAAGTCACTCTGTCGCATGTCATACGCCGTTTCCGAATAAGAGCGAACGTGAACGATATGAGGTTCAAAGTGGACATGGTACTGAAGCCAACGACTGCTACAATCAGCTTAGAGAATAGGAACTGATGACTGGTCTTACTCAACGTCAAGATAGTTAGCAATACAAGACATGATAAGGATATCTAACAACTTTACTTTGTTGTTAATTCTTCTTCTTCTTTTCAAATTGAACAACTTTCTTTATGGGACCACCATCGTAATCGCGAAAAAATAATCAACGGCTCCATGTAAAATCACAATACCTACTCGACCAAATGTATGAGACAGTTGATTATTTTTTTACGATTACGATGGTGGTCGCATCGAGAAAGTTGTTCAATTTGATGGTCTGTAGCACACCCTTGAATTTGACCATCATGCAAAATCGACACCTTGTATATCCATCTGCACAGCTCTATTATTTGCTTTGATTAGATTTGTTGTGATTTTGAAGTAGTAGGTAATATACATTATTGATGAAGAAGAGAAAGATATATGCATGCAACAGTTGAAAACACATGTGAATAATACAAAATTAAATCATAAGATAAAAAAGTAAAGTTACTCTTCATCATACAAATTGTTAATGTTGTATATGTGCTTTCTTATAAATTAGGTACAGATGTGATTGAGGGAAAAGAAATATCCTGTTATAGTTAAAATTTTGTATTTTTACGAGTTTATATGCAGTACAAACTATGTTAGTCTAAAACCTCTCTGAGGCTTCAACAGATTTCATACAAGCCAATGCGACGTGAGATCCGTTTCACCACCCGACTGCACGGACGAGCGGTGTCGCGTGTGTATAGCCTTAAAGTCATGGCACACTATACCGGCACCGCTTTAAAATTAGATCATTAAATCTTGTGTCATAATGAAAAAGACCACGGCGGGTAGCCAGCGCGCTTGCCGCTGTCATACAACTTAACTTACAACCTAGCCTATGCTCACGGCGCGCCAACTCCAAATCGCCAGCGAAACAACGTCTATCGCAAATGCCATAAAGCAAGTGTGTTCGCGGTGACAGCAAGTTTACACCACGCGACTATGAGCTTACATCTCGCGGACGACGAGTCATTGTCGCGCTGGCGGCTAGCCGTAGCCTAAACTTGAGGCAACGTCGTGTTGCAGCTGTATAGTCGTGGTGCCAGTATAATGTACCGGGACCTCAAAAAACAAACAAATGCGTACCTAATGTACATCATATTTGTTTATTTTGAAGTAAGACATTAGAAAAAATGGTATATTTTAATTCTAATTTACGCAAAATGTTTACAACCAAGAAAATAATAATAAAAACCCAAGGTCGTCTGTGAAAACGTACATGGCAATGACATGCTATTACTACAATATTTGTAAATATTATTAATAAATCATTTTTTTCGAGTCAAAAAGATTCATAGTGTTATTAACAATATACTTTAGCCTCGTATTCATGGTAAACATTTGTTTAGCAACATGGTTGCATAAAAATGTTGACGCGTGTGGACGTCATTGCAACTGTTTATAAACATGGCGGTAGTGTGGAGCAACGATAAAATTATGCAATTAATAGAATCCTTTTGGCTGTTGATGGACCAACCATTTCTAGAAGATGTTCGAATGCACTTTTCGACATTCTCGTAAAGTTACTAAATGATCCATCTGTCATTCTGAGGTCACTCGTCAAATTTTCTCTTTGCAGGAGATAGTTTCGCACCCACCCATCTTTTTATTAGAGATCTTATACATCAGATTCAGAGAACACAACAACACTACTTCCTCGGGCAACATTTAACGCAGACTGGCGTATAGATAATACACTATAAATACAAGATAGATGCGCAACTCTAGTTGGCGAAGATAGCGCTGTTAGTTTTTGATCAACCAAATAAATATAAAAAGTAATTCTCGACTGAGGATTCGAACTTGTAAACTATAATTATTCACAAGGCAACCGCTGTGACCGCTAGGCTATCTAATCCACTGACAAGTAGTCTAAAATAGCTGTTCTCGTTATGACAGTTGAAAGCTGTCAAACAGTTGAAAAGTTGGTGTCCTTAAACACACAGATGGCAGCACTACCTATGAAAATTTTGTTTGAAACCAATGTATGGAAGTTTCACCCCCTGGACTGGCGTGTGTGGACAACCCATATTGATTTAAACAATGTTTCCAGCAGCATTCTCGCCGTTCATCAACAACGTTGATCAACTGTTGCTAAACAAATGTTTACCATGAATTTACAAACTATGTTAGTACTACACTTACAAACAAAACAAAACAGATTGTGACAGGCCCAGCTGAAACCTTGCAGCAGTGCCAGTTGCCCCGCATCCTACAGACCAGGGATGCGCACCGTTTTCACCTCACCAAACATTCCTGATGCGCTGCAGTATCGGGGCTACCCCATCAGCACCCTGAATGCGTTATAGTATTGGACGCGAAGGGCACTAATGATTTTTGAGTACAAGTATAATGATCCCACAGACTGCAAGTGTAAAACGACGTGCAGTAAGCACTAAATATAGTGCGCTTGACCTCTTTAGAGGCACTCAGCGCCCTCCGCTTCCTCTCAATATCTTCATCGTTTTTGCGGCCAGGCTTGCCCTTCAGTCTATTTGTTTGCATCAAATCGCTTTTTGAATGCTGTGAAGCTAGAATATCCATTTTAATTTGAGTTTCATGATCTTGACACCACTTCAACCGAGATTTAAATATCTTTTTAGCTTCACGTGTTTTTTCAAACATACGTCCTGATGTCGGCATATCATTATGTAGCGACGCCTAGCTTCTCTATGAGCGCCACTCACATGCATGTTCCAGACCACGAATGTTTCTCGCTTTCTAGGACTTCCCCGTAAGTTATTGTCTCGGTAGCCGACTTGCACAATGCACTAACTATTTTGCCATACATTGCATCTATTACACGAATGTGACAATATTAAATCCTTTTTTTACTGTTTTTAAGTTCGCCAGTATTTGTTGAAGAGCAAAGCTTCGGATCGATTGACATCAGAAAAATGTTTTGTGTTAAATAGCAATTTTCTTGCTAACTGTACATGTTTTTGAAAATTGGGAATCAAAATTTCATGAAAAATTATGTATAGTCTCCTAAGACCATTTTCGTGTTGCTGCAACGGTTAAGTTTGTCCCCCTTACTGCTCCACTGAATGTATTTTTTTGCAATTTCTGACTTTTTGAGTACCTGGGTTGGTCTAGAAGAACTTTTTGATCAGTATTAAAACAATTGGCACAAACAAGATCGATTGGCATCAAAAAAATGTTTTGTGTAAAATGACAATTGTCTTGCTAAGGGTGCTTACATAAAGAAACAGGTTTCCGGTGCAGACAAATCTGTACGGGTCGGTACCGACCGGCGCAGGTATAATATTTCAATATATTCTATTCACTCACTTATAAAGAAACAGGTTGTAACCTTGTAACTTATCGGGGCCGACTACCTGGACCGAGCCATACGGGTTTAAGCATTTACTGGTGTCACTAAGGACAGATTCACCTGTTTCTTTATGCGAGTCAACACTGTACCGATCGGTACCGACCCGTACAGATTTGTCTGCACCGGAAACCTGTTTCTTTATGTAAGCACCCTAACTGTAAATTTGTTTTTGAATCTGTGATTAGGGATCAAAATTTTACGAAAAATTATGGATAGTTTCCTAAGACCATTTTCATGTAGCTGCAACTGTTAAGGTAGCTCCCCTTTCTGCCCCGTTAACCGTTTCCACCCTGTATAATGCCAGTTGCTAGGGGTAATCTTCTAGGTTAAGCAGTGCTTGCCAAGGTCGGTCTCTGGATGGGTGATCACTTACGAAGTTTCCTCTTTCGCTGTCACGGCTGTCATTTGTAGATCTTTGACAGTGGTTACAGGTCGCCCGAAAGTCTGACAAAAAATCTTACCAAGGGGTATTGCATTACCCAGTGGTTATTGCATTGTACTGATCGGATAGGCAATACGGTAGATGACACACCAATCAATGAACATACTTTTTAAGAGCTGTCAAAACGCGATTCTCTCATAGATTATGTATGGCAATAGCACGCTGCGACGTCACTGTTAGTCAACTCAATGATTCAACTATTTATTGATTTTAAAGCAACTACAATCGTATTTGGCAATTAATTGAAAATACATCGAACTTGAGGGTTGGGGTTGAGGCCCAAACTAAAGTTTTTTTTAAAGAGATTGGTGTCTTGACATTATTGTTTTATGGTGTCATAAATTTACCCTATTGCTCCATTTAAAATACTGGTATGCTGCATTCAGCTACAATAGAAACCGACCCCGACATAGTTGAAACAAGCTAGACAGATGATGAATTAGGCTTGTTCCTTTGTTCTATACTGATCTCGTGTCCTGAAACCGGCTTCATGATGAACTCGTATATCATCTTCAACTTGCTCAAGTCTGCTGTCACCCGGTACCGTCGTATGAAGTGCGCTAGAGTCACCTTCATTGATATCATGGCGTATGTTCTACCTGTTAAAGAAACCGTATTGTATTACCATCTCCATCCTCTTAACAGATACTAGCTAATATTATACAAGGTGTAAACGGACTGTCACAAAGCTGCCAGCCAAGCATTCTGTACATCAAACTATACTAGCCCTACGCAAAATATTGCTCGGAAACGACAATTTTTTTTTAGGCTGAAAAATCACGCTTCAAACATTATGCTGATGGATGAATTAAATATGTAGTAAACGGATCATGAGGGTCTTTAAAATGGGTTGCGGGCCTGTTCGAAAGAGGTACCGCGGCCCCGGAACATAAAGGGCGAAAAAGGAACATGGATGGGTTTTAGTCAGTAAAAGTCTAACACTCCCTCCCGCTCCGCCCAGAGTGAGAGAAGTCATTTGATGATTTCCCATCCGAAAAAAGGGTCTTTAAAATAAAGTTAAAACCCCTAGTATTTGAGTATAAAAAGAATTTGTGAAAAAGTCTGTCAGTCTGTCTGTAACATGTCACGTCCCAATACATGAATGGATTTCAATGAGCGCACAGGTACCAGGACTTTTATCTCGTATTTACGTGCTCGAAGGATTCGTTTACTTTTCCGAGCTCCTTGATGGGCGAAACCGCGGGCAATTAGCAAGTACCTAATTTATAGTGCCAAGGATACATGATTGGACTCGACTAAAATGTATGTTTTATAATTGTAACTATGTATTAGCGATCGGTACGTTCTGATATTGTAACCGGTCCTGTAATGATAGTAGTTACTTGAATAAATAATAAATCATAAAACAAGCCCAAGATCAGCGTCCCTTATTGAGTTCATAAGTTCCGGTGGGCCTAGCAAGTACTCGGAGTAAACACAACGTTAATTCATAAGATATTATCTTGATTCTTGACTCATTTTTTAAATTATTTATTTAGACCTTATAAAATTTGTTTAATTATTATAATGAACCAGTTTTTAGAGAACTTTACTTTCATTCTGTAAATTGACACTCTTGTCAAAACCTGTGAATTAAAAATATCATGAGAAAATCTATGGCAACGGCATATCCTTATAGTAAAAATTCGAAGACCTGTAACTTTTTTTAACCGAAACTGGGCTTATTTTGCTCACTAAACAAGGACTAAATAATAAGCAAGAAAGTCATACCTATACAAGAACGCTTCCCCAATCCAAATGCTGCAAACTCCTTGTTGTTCCTGAAATCACCATCCAGCCATCTCTCTGGTCTGAACTTGTCACTCTCAGCTCCCCACGATGGATCGAGATGAGTTGCTAGTGGGAAGATGATGCAGTGGCTACCAGCACGCATCGTGTAGTTTTCTGAAACAAATGATACAAATAATCATACAGGGTGTAAACCACCTCATTACGAGGCCGTCAACCAAGCATTCTGTACACCAAACTAAGTAAGTTTACGTAAAAAATATTGTTGGGAAACAACTTGGGTGAAAAATAATGTTTTTTGGTAGAACTCAATGTAACGCACTCAAAACATTGTGCTGATGGATGGAATTGTGCAGTACGGGGGTCTTGGAGGTGTTTCAAGTAAAATTCTTCGATACAAAAATCTGGCATGGTGTAGAACAAAAAAAAATCGCAACGACAAGGAGCACAAGTGCCTTCCGGCATCGTTAAGTGTTTTTTTTACACCCTATATACCCCTAGTATTTTCTGAAATAGCAAGCAAAGATCCAAGAGGAGTAAGACCAATGTTTTTACAAAGTTGCTAAAACTCTCATAACTTAATAATTCAGTTAAAAAAGAAAAACAGAGGAATACGAGAATATTTCATCGTGTTACGACAGCCTCGAGTAACATTGGACAAAGGCAAGAAGATGATGTGACAAAGTTCCCGAAATATGTGCTAATTACCATCACGACGATGACGACTAATGGGTCAGTTCCCAATCGTTATAATAATACAATATGTAAAACTCAACTTGCATTGACACAACCTTGTTTTGTTGCCAGGATTGTTCACCAGCAACTTGCTTTGAAGTACAACCATGTAGTATCGGAAGTGCCATACTTTAAATATGCGCGGCCAGAACCATTTCTCGATAATGGTAATATCACGTTGTATTGGGATCGGTCTATCACCACCGACAGGACTCTTGTTGCCAATAGGCCTGACATTATGGTGATCGATCGATTGGAGCGTCGCACAATGATTGTTGATATACTTAACGGTCCTGCATGACGAGAACCTCGTGAAAGCATAGAAAGATAAAAAAATCGAATATCTTGATCTGGCTTGCGAGATTGTCGACATGTGGGATGTGAGTACAGCAGTCATTGTGCCGATAGTCGAGTCGACCATTGGCTTAATAGCCTAGCCATGGCTCTCACTTGGCTGAATCAAGGGTTTGATTCAGAAAGCAGTACTTCTTGACACGGCACGTATTGTTAAGAGGTTCCTCTCTCAAGAGCCCGGACAACCGGCAGCTCGGACCCTGTTCCTAGCGCTAGTGGGTTACTGTTTTCATATTTTCAAATGTTTTTTTATTTAGTTTTATTAAGAAATATTTAAAAATGTAATTAATATGTTAAGAAATGAATAAAGGATATAATGTAAAACTCACTTAACTTAGTATCCTGAAGCACAGATCGTAACATGACAGGAACTGCAGGAAACATTCGGAGACATTCCATTAAAACTGCATGTGTATAAACTAATTTGTTCAAATTATCCTTGTCTACGTCTCCGTCAACACCCAGTACTTCTATTAATCTGAAAATGCAAAACAAATCAAATTAAGAGCAAGTTTCAGTAAAAGCAAGCTTTGCTCCCAATGGGATCTCTCATCAGCAAACATGACACTTTCTTTATAAGATGACGAGGAACCTTTTCTTGCCCACCTTTGTAATGGAATTCGGTGAAGAACTCTACGATATTTACAGCTACAAAACTTCTGTGCTTCGTCCACGTTCATACCTTTCATTGAATTCAACTTACTCTTCATACACCTTCTCTTGAACATTTGGATGTCCTCCTAGCATTGCCAAGATAGTTGACAGCTCGGTTGACGTGGTTTCGTAGCCAGCTACTATAATCCCATTCATTTCATCCCTGATCTCCTTGTCCGTCATGGCACCATTGTTCGAGAGAGCTAAGAGATGGTCTAGAATAGGTTTGTATTTATGCCCTGGAAAAATTAAGCTTTTCAGAATAATAAGTCTGTTTGATGGAGTGTACTGATGTCTGTTGGCTTGCGTCACACGATTGCTGGGTTAAGGCTTTTGCTTCGCTATGTATTTTGATGTAGGGCAAAATGAGTACTGGTCAACGATTATTTTGTCTAATTTGTCCAGTCTTTATAACGAGGTCGCCAAGATGTCAATGCCGCCTGGCTACCAAATACTTCGATTACATGTATTACAAAGTCAATAAATATCATTAATTTTAATCGTGATTAAATACACATTGTACTTCTTGACACAAACCTGTTGTTTCAAATACAATTGGATTTTCATCCCTCATGGCAGCTTTTTTCTTTTGCAAAACCTGTAACGAATATTTTAATTTTTAAACTCAAAATATGTTGTAAGTATTTTGCGAGGAAAACACGGCAACCACACACACCAACAGGGTTTGTGGTGCTCAGAAAGTTAGTCGTTCTATGTAAAGTACTGTTATGCAGATTTATCTAGTTAACAATTCCAACATGATTTGGAAAAGACTGAGCAGATCATGAAATTTCATCGTCTGACTTACAGCATCCACCATTGCGTGTAAAATCCCAACTACTTCTTCTTCCCGTTTCTTCAGTCCAACCAGCTTGCATATAAAGTCATTCTGAAGCCAAAACTTTACTGCCTTCGTGATTACAATATTTATCATTTTATCCACAGCTTTCAAGTACCTTTCTGTAAACTCCACGTCTTCTATAGCGTTTATTCCAAATGTACCGACTAAAAGAAGAAAATAAATGAATAACGTCATTTTATGAATAAAAAACAACAGCTCAGTGCCACAGCTGGGACATAGGCCTCTCTTGAGTGGGATTAGTAGTTTTCACATGTTTGTTTTTTTGTTCTAGGACTTACAGGTTTCCTCATTTTTTTTTCCAACTACGGCAAAGACAATGTATGTTTGAATTTACTTGTGTTCCTCCGTAGCGCCTGAACTAGTCATATGTATATTATGATTTTGATAAATCGGTCATATCAATCGATTTCTTTTATTCATCTTTACACAAATTCGACAGCAGCAAAGAACAAACGTATATCTACGAAATCACAAGTTTCCAGGAGAGCGTTTTTAATGCAAAAATGTAATTACTTCTATATGAACAAAGCTAACTTATTCTCGCAACCGTTAATAAATATGGCATTTCAAAGACAATAGTGAAGGTCAGTAACTCTTCTTTGAAATAGGTATTATATTTATAAATGCACTAGCTGTTGCCCGCGACTTCGTCGGCGTGAACCAGCTTTGTCACCTAGGGGTATAAAAGTAGCCTACGACTTGTTTTCTGGCCTACCGAATATACACAATTTTTAGATTTATTTTTTATTTTTAAAGATGATGATGATGGTGATTTATTTATTTATTCACCTATGATGATGTAGAGTAAACCTAACCAAGAGTAAACCTTAGTTGCCATTAAGTCGCTCATTTGTCCTGGCCCCTTATTCACAACCATTCGATTCGATTCCGAACCGAATCGAACGTCAAAGATATCGAAGATGTCCTCCAAACGCTATTCACAAATCCGAAACCGAATAATTTTGACAGTTCAATTCGATAAGAAGACTCGAATCTTTCCGACACTGTTTGCTGTCGGGAGTCATATCGAACAAAATTAATCGGAAGAAATAAAGCATATTTCCAGCATATTTCAGTAAAATCGAAATTACTAAACTTTATAAAATTATAAACACTGCCTGAAGAAGTAAATTAAATTTTATAATTGTATTGACCGTATTTTAATGATTTAACCGCATTTACATAAAATGTATGTGTTTAAAGAAATGTAATATTCGTTCTAGATTTTAGTTAACAAGTATGAATTGTATAACACTATATCAAATACTTAGTAATTTTTCCTTTTAACAGAAAAGAAAACTATACTTAGTGCTTAGTGTTAACAAAAAAAAAAAAACAATGTTTTCGCTTTGCCAGTTTCACAGACGGCTGTTTACACAGCAGGTTTATTCGAAAATAGTTTTTTTTTATTTTAGTTAACTTTTAGTAAAATAATTTTGTATCGTTGCTGTCTATTAAGTTACTAGCTGTATATTCCCTAATTAAACAGAACGAAATATTCAAATAAACCAATTTTAGTTACTATCTTAAGTTTTCTACCACGATTATCTATTTACTACCATTTTGTAGCGTTCTCCATAAACACAATCTCAATCGGATAGAAAAAAGCCGGATAGTGAATAGCGTTTTGACAGTTCTTCGGTTCGGAAATGAGATAGTCGAATACGGTTCCTCACCGACACGGAAACGTATCGAATGGTTGTGAATAAGGGGCCTGATACCCTAATCCTGTACAAAAGTCGAATCCGCCATCTTCTGGATGTCATAATAAATACCGTATTCGTAATCAGCACCCCTGATAATGTCGGAAGCGACACCCATAATGATATTTAATTTTTCATTCGAACCCCATTGCAACCCAAATGGGGATGATTGAATTTCAGGTCCGCCACATGAAATCTTAAAATCATAGCTTTTGTAATACACCCAACCCGATACACAATACAAACAACACCCATGTTGATTTTCAGACTTTGTCACGCCATTTCTCCATATTAGGGGTTGAATTCTGAACAAAACTGAAACAAATATTCATTTATCGATAGGAGTACTCCTGTTAAGTTTCAAATAAAATAGACTTACTAATCTTGTTTCTCCATTTAAACTTTGGAGCCCCGTTTCACCCCTTTGGAGGACGAATTATGTAAATTATTTCAAACTGCACCCCAAGACTACATAGGAAACCTATTTGCCAATTTTGGAATCTGTAGACCCAGCGGTTTGGGCTGTGCATTGATTTTTAGACTTGGTTACCCCATTTCCCCCTCTAAGGGTTTGAATTTTGAAAAACCCGAAACCCGTTTCTCCTCATTCATCAATAGGAGTACTCCTGTGAAGTTTCGAATGAAATAGTCTAACTAATCTGGTTTCCCCATACAAACTTTGGAGCTTCGTTTCACCCCTTTAGATGGTGAATTTTGAAAAATCCTTTCTTAGTGCACCCTGAGACCAATAAGGAACCTACTTGCCAATTTTGGAATCTGTAGACCCAGCGATTTGGGCTGTGCATTGATTTTTAGGCTGTCGACCTATTTCCCCCTCTAAGGGGTTGAATTCTGAAAAAACCTAAAGCACGTTTCTTCTCATTTCTCAATAGGAGTACCCTTGTGAAGTTTCGAATGAAATAGTCTAACTAATCTTGTTTCCCCACACAAACTTTGGAGCCCCGTTTCACCCCCTTAAAGGATGAATTTTGAAATGTTCTTTCTTAGTGCACCCCTAGACCACATAAAGAACCAGCTTGCCAATTTTAGAATCTGTTGACTCAGCGGTTTGGGCTGTGCATTGATTTTTGGACTTAAAAAAATTGTCTCCTTTCGTCGCTATCGTTTTTCAATGTCTGTTACAAAACCATGAGCAAATTGGGTTTTCCATCAAGAATGCAAGTACTTGATAAAATCAACTAGTTTTTATAATAGCACCTAATGTTATAGGTTATATTTAATTTAATGTCACCCCATTTCCCCTCTAAGGGGTTGAATTTTGAAAAAACCTTAAACCCGTTTCCACTCTTTTTCAATTAGATTACTACTGCGAAGTTTCGAATGAAATAGTCTAACTAATCTGGGTTCCCCATACAATACTTTGGAGCCCCATTTCACCCCCTTAGGGGGTGAATTTTGAAAGATCCTTTCTTAATGCACCCTTAGACTACATAAGGAACCTACTTGCCAAATTTGGAATCTGTAGACCCAGCGGTTTGGGCTGTGCGTTGATATATCACCCAGTCAGTCATAAAGATTCACAGCTCCTCCCCCGTAGGTGATAGCGTGATAAATATGTAGCCTATATGTTGACCCGACCTCTTAGTAATATTCATGCAAAATTTGAAGTAAATCCATGCAGTACTTTTTGAGTTTAGCCCGGACATACATACAGACAAACAGACAAACAGACAAAATTCTAAAAACTATATTTTTGGCTTCGATATCGATTGTAGATCACGCCCCAAGTATTCTTTTAAAAAAATATTCAATGTACAGTTTTGACTTTCCTACGATTTTATTATACGAGTATTTATAGATTTTAATCGACTTCAACATTAGGAGGTGTCGATTTTACCTTGTAAACTCCGAATTCAATAGTGTGATTTTTCAGTAGTCGGGTTTATTTAGTTGTAGGTACGTTATTATCGCGCAATAATATCGCATGCGTTATTACCATAATGCGTCCCTATTTCTTGCACACAGGCGCCGCGTTATGATAGCGCGATATTCTACTCATATCGCAGGACGCAGAAACGCAAAAACGCACCATCTAGAATGTTACTGAAGTATAATGAATATCATTGTTATTAACTGATGGGACCTCTTTGTTAATAATTAGTCTGAAAGAATAATAATGACGACCTATTATAATAATTATCATTCACTTGCAAGACAAAGACCTTTTATACAGAGAAATCGTTAGCAATTAGTAGTTGATTACCAAGCCCGAGAAAAAAATCCATTTTATTTATTAAGAATCTTTTTGTTGTCATGATATAGTCAAGTGCTGACAAATAAGAAAGACGTCGCGTCGTAAGTAGAGTTTGAATGTGGATGGTTGTAAGCGTAAGAGAAGACCAAAATACTATGGAGTGGAAAGGAGGTGACGTCTGAGATAACAAATAATAGAGAAAAATATATGAAAAAGACACATACTGTGTCAACCCTAAATAAATTGGTAGTGAAGAAGGCCGAAGAAAATATGGATGGATTCTGTGAGGAATGATATGAAAGAAAAAGGAGTAAATGGTGCCGTTACGTCTGACAGGGGAGAATGGAAGAAGAACCGATCCCAAGTACAAAGATACAAGGGCAAGAAGATGATGATGAGGTACAGAAAAAACAATGAAACATATTTCTTCCAGTTTTTCTTTGTCACTTACCACAAAGTGTTTCCAAAGCGTTATGTTTCAAATACGGAACATGATCGAACGATCCATTTCCAACATGTCGTTCCATAGACCTAGCCAGGTTCCTGGACTGGCTGTTAAACACGTCTAGGAAACCGTGAATCACTGGCAGAGTAAATGAAGGCATTAGCAACTTGCGGTGACGCTTCCAAATGTCTCCTGCGAAAGTTAATGTTGCAAGGTTATTTTGGCGCTTGGATGACATTGTCAGGAGGGCGCTGTTGGTAAACACTTACGAAAATATACAACGTTTAACAGAAAGGGTATAGTCATATGGAAAGGTGTGTTACAGACCATCAAACTGAACAATTTTCTCCATGGGACCACTATCGCTAAAAAATCGCGAAAAAATAATCAACGGCCCCATACAAAATTCGAATACTTACTCGACCAAATGTATGAGACAGCTGATTATTTTTTCTCGATTACGATGGTGGTACCATAGATAAATTTGTTCAGTTTGATGGTCTGTAACACATCCTTGCTATAGCTATAGCTGCTATAGCTGCTTTAAGCTTTTTAATTATTTAGCTGTAATGTTATTTTTTTCGTATGCTCAGCAAACCCTTTTAATTGATACCCGTACTTATCATGGGTCGCATAAAAATACCGCATAATTTGGGAGTCCGCCATATTGGATTTAAAATGACGTCACTTAGCCAACCGTGCTTTGTCATCCAAACTCAACGTCTATGCAAAATCCTAGCACAATTGGTTGGGAATAACTATTATAAAATTCAGTTGCAAGATTTGATGAATTTGCAAATAGAGAAGGGATAATATTTTTAGTACAGCAAGAAATTTTAAACTTATCAGACTTCTGTTTCCTATAAGTACTATTTTTGAAGAAATCATCATTATCATTTTCCTGCCCTTAACCCAATTTATTTTGGGGTCGGCGCAGCATGTCTTCTTCTTTTATACTTTTCTATTACTTACAAAGTAAACATGGTAAAATGAAATGTACTTATTTGCCAGAATATATGTGAGTATAATAATTATCATAGTAAAATAATTTTAGTCTCACTATATTCGACTTATCAGTCGTGCAAATATTATAAAATCGTTTTCATGTGTTTTTTTAACTAAAGATTAGTTAGACGTACTGAAGGCTGTGTAAAAATTTGTTCATCTATTTTAATGGGGCTATAAACATACATTTAATTCCTTGAATTAATATAGACATTATCTACATTTTATGACATTGACATTTAGTTCAGCATACATAAAAAAAAAATGTTTCAAAATTGCGTGTCATCTATTAAACTGACTATTTATTCGGAAACTCAACTGACTTTAAGACCAATGTATACCAATACTTGTTGCAAATAAAATGATCATGAATATGATAAAAACGAAAATCATACGTAGATATCAGATTCAAACAAATTAATGGGACTGAGAAGACTTCTACCTTTTTTCAAGCACCCATAATTTATGTTATTCACTAACCTGTTGATATTATTATCGAGTCTCCTAGCCAAGCCTTTCCAAATTCGTACACGTAATGTTTCTGTATACATACATTTGAGGCTGTCAACGCATCTTCAGGATCGACTATCACTGAAAAGTAGACATTTTTTTTATAAAACCGACAAAAAAGTAGGGAAAGACCGAAGATTGTTTCGGGCAATTTATAAGACGAATCTTTGGCCCCACTAAAACTCGATTTTGTGGTGCCATGGTCTGTCAGGTGGCGTACCATGACGTCAAAAAGCATGATTGTTTTAATCTTATTCCAGAGTGGGAAAGAGATGGCGCTAGACGTTCTCTATAGCTCCGTCTCTTTCTCACACTGGAATGACGTTAAAACAATCCTGCTCTAAGACGTCATGGTTACCCCGCAGTACTTTGTTCGTTGCTCGTGATCGCCAGCTAAATTCGCCGCCGTTTTTTGATTTGACAATAACCACGGATGGTCTGAATTATATTAAATGCATCGGGAAACTCTTAATCTTAACAAAAACTATTCATCAATCTTAACATACTTAGCTTACACTACTAATAATACCACTAGTTAGACAAAAATGGGCGAAATTTAACAAATAATAGGTATATATCCATGATGTTTACTTACAATAATAGAATTCTTTTCCAAAATTGAAATAAGTAACTCCTCCTTGTTTTGCACAGTCTTCACTCATAGTATTTATCAATTTAATGAGATCTGAATGTTAAAAAAAAACAATAAGTGTGTATTTAAGTCATCTTCACAATATAATATTGTGTATTATTGTTGTTGGATGTTGTTGTCGTTTGTTACATGGCGTCCGCAATACAATGTAGTTAATATTGCAATAAATCGCGGTTCGCGATTTTACGGTTCAAGCAGGAATTGAAATGACGTAGAACCAAAAGTTCGAAGAAATTTTGTCACGAGTATTTTGGATACAGAGGGAAACTATTAGTAGGTGACCTCGACCTTTGAGATAGTTTCGACATACATCATTATTTTAGTTTTCTTCTCATGGTACTACAATCTGTCAAGATTTTCAACTTTATTGCTAAAAGCATTAGGTTCAAGATTGATTGGTAAAATTTGACAGTTTCAGGTAGCTTTATGTGCTAGCGTCAGTATCACAAACGCTCGGTGTAAGATATCAATTCGGAAAGAAAATGTCCATATCGCTCGCTTTCGTTATACCGAAAACAGATGTAGGTACACAGAGTATCCGAATCGAACGTATGTGATACGTGGGCTGATCTTATAACGTGACTCCAGCTAACTAAAGTATCAAATAAGTACTAAAGGACTAAAGACATATAAAAATACATATGTTCACAGTTCTCATGGGAACAAAGTACAAAAAAATCTGCATTTTCGGGGCACGAACTCGGTAGATTGTAATCTATCGAAGTGAAACCGTATTGTGACATGCATGCGACGGAAGTATCTCTGCCCCCATAATTGGGACTTGGGGCAACGTAAATGGGTCAACTAACTAACCTAACGTGGGGGCTCGTTAGGTTAGTTAGTTGACGACGAAAAAATGAAATAAAATTAAAAGGTGCCAACACTGCCAACTCGCGCGTACGTCGCGAGTTTCACAGTCGCCACTTGATGAATGACCCCCACAGACACTGTAACTACTAGTAGACAATCATTGCAATAGGTACAATACTAACTTGTGAAGTACATAAACAGCTTGTAGCCATGTCCTACGATCGGCAGCTTCCCTGGCATAGCCGGTGGTAGCGCATGCGAGCTAGAATTAGCTCGAACATACTTGAACCACAGAGCCACAGCACAAAACACACCCAGTAACAAGGTGATACTCCACATAGCTGTGTATTGTACGACAGCAGTACTAAGTCTAAAGCTAAACTAGGTTCAGTCAACGATTTATATTAATCAGACTAGGGTAACCAGTCGTCCGTCCGATTTTGTAATATCTTTAATGAATAATAGTATATTTCATTACAAGTGCGGAAAGGCTGTCATTGCAAAGAGTTCCCCGACAAATGTCTACCCAAGCCGAGGCGCAGCCGAAGGCGAGGGTTGACAGTCGGAACAAGTTGCAATCACGGTTCCGCAGCTGTACTGAACGACTATTTTTTTTAATACAGTTGCGAAAAAATGAAGCAATTTAATAAAATAATAAAAACACACTAAACTCAACTAACTAAAATGGCGCCAACCGTAGAATATAAGCAGAGTTTTTTTCTTCTTCACCCATTTTGGTAGGCAAAGGGAACTATCCATACAGCTTAGTCTTCAGTAGATTTTTTTTATTGATATGAAATGAAAATGAAATTTAATGAGATGAAATGAAATGAAACCTAACCTAACTCATTCAATTAAATCATTAAATCTGATATTGAAATAAATTAGTAGCTTCTTTTTAGAAATAAACGTATTTGTATGAATCACAAAAACTCTTTAGTAAAAACTTCATGGTTGGTTTTTCTTTTTAATAGACATTATTTTGACAGTTGGGAAAGAAGACGAGTTCAGGAAAGGTAAAAAAAAACACTAGTATTTAATAGCCCACATCCCGAATGCTATACGTCCCCGCAATACAACACTTTTTGAGCAACTGTATTAAAAAAAATCTTTTTTCTTTATTTGTTCGTATTTTATTTTTTTCACTAGGTGGACCGATGACCTGGTGAAGGTTGCGGGAATCCGTTGGATGCGAGTCGCACAGGACCGGTCAATGTGGCGACACTTGGAGGAGGCCTATGTCCAGCAGTGGACGTCTTTCGGCTGAAATGATGATGATTTTGATGATTCTTCGGAATGACCAAACTGATTGAAACTATTTTAATTCTAGTCGAACTAGGTGTCTACACTGTCTACTATTACGACTGGTCAGGTCTACTTTGCAAACTATTTTGCAAAAATAAAACCGACTTCAAAAAACACAAAAATGTTAAAAATTACTTTAGCTTCAGAAGTCGGTGACCAAAAAACTAAGTAAATCAATCAAACGAAGATCACCGACTTCTGAAGCTAAAGTTATTTTTCACTTTTTTGTGTTTTTGTATTTGAGTAAGAAACGCGTATCTCGTTCCTCGTAAAGTGTAATACAATAGGCTTGTGTCCTAAAAAAATCTAATTAGTCCGTCAGTTAGATTATAAAAAAATATTTGACCCGTATTTTTTCTTTTGTTACATAAACCAAAATTGACGAAGATACGACGCTTTTAAAATTCGCAATACGTCACGCCGTGCTATAGTTTTTAGTGCGTTGTGACGTCACGAGCCCCCACTCCCGAGTTTTGATGCGTTTTATCTTTGTCAGTACTCAGTGATTTACAAAAACAAAAAATACGTGTCCATTATTTTCCAATACTCTAACTGACGGACTGATTAGTTTTGCAATTTATTGATGGTGGAAACTAGCCTAAATTATAATTGTGTGTTATTTTAATTTACACACGAATACTACTGACAGATGCTTATGAAAATCGTAATGTCGTTCACTGTTTCATAAATAGTTAATATTCTTTGAGCGAGCGGTTTGTACAATAAAATATGACTCACGATGGCTTCAGTACATAATTAATGAATGATGAATTTAGACGTCAAATAGCTCGGCTATTAACGGTTCACTAATGTTTTACCAAAAGTCCATTGACAAATTTTCATTTTACAACCAACGTTTCGTGTACTATTTATTTCGCAAACAACTTATTCCGCAAATGTTTTATTTTAAAAATATTCGTTTTACAAACATTTATTTGACAAATACTTCTTTTATCAAATGCATCAGATGATATTTATTCATTTATAAATTTTTCATTTTTTACTTAGATTTACAGGCTAGTATTTTTTTATTACTCTTTTTTAAGAAAAAAATAAGGAAATGCATAGTTTTTTCATAACATGCAAACAGGCATACTCCATGCATGCAGAAAGCAAGCAGCAAGAAAGCAGCAAGCAAGCAGCAGGCATTTAGAAAGCATGCAGCAAGCGAGCAGCAAGCATGCAGCAAACGAGCAGCAACGCCAGCAAGCATGCAGCAAGCATGCAGCAAGCATGCAGCAAGCATGCAGCATGCATGCAACCAACAAGCAGCAAGCATGCAGTATGCAAACATGCAGCATGCAACATGCAGCAGGCATGGTTTCTGTCACGGCTCCGGCGCTGCGAGACTCCGGCGGTCACACGCGAGCTTATCGTCGCAGAGGTTTTTAACGCTCACCACCGCGGCTGAGGCTGGCCGGTCAGCCGGCCAGCAAGCCACCTGCTCCTCAGCTCGCGGCCCGCCTCGCCCCTCCGCGACTACGCGGGCTTAAATTACACTCTAGGGGTAGGGCAGAAAAGACTACGTGGAGTCGGTTCTGCAGCGATTCATTTCTGTAACTAAATTTATGCATAGAGGAAACCAAATTCATTTATTTTCTTTTATTTTTTAAATGGCACAATCAAATTGTGTAACATCTTTATTTCAAACGTTGTTTTATGAGATAAAACGAAAAATTTATGAATTGTTTGTCAAATAGGTAATACGTTATTAAATAAAAGTTTATGTGATAATTATTTTGCGAAGTGAATTATTTGTTAAACTTGTTGTTGTATACTACAAATATGTGTTTTCTCTAATCGTTGCTTGTCAAGTAAAAGTTTGTGAATTAATGTTTGGTGACCTGACTGGTCACCGCTATTAGCTTTTAATTTAAACTCAGACATATGTGGTATGTCGCAGTCTGTTGTAAATAGTTCCACGAAAATTAGTAATTATACTAATTGTAATTATACACATTTTAGCTTAGATATAAACTAGTCAGTAAGACAATGGAAGGTACGAGTGATAATTTAGGTAAACTTATCAACTCTAAGGTATCTTCTAGCTCTCAGGTAATTAATTGTCAAAAAGGGGTTAAGCAGAATAATTCCTTTACATTATTTCATCAGAATATTCAGGGTTTTTCTTCCAAACAATTAGAAATCGAACTATTTTTAGAAAAAACCAAGTTTGATATAATCTGTCTATCTGAACATTGGATGAGGGAATTATAGTGTGGGCAGTTGCTTTAACCGGAAGTCTAAGATGCGTGGGGGTTCATTAATCTTAGTTAAAAATTGTGTTAAATTTAAGCCTCGTAATGATATTGTCGATCTTTCGGTTGAACATAGCATAGTTTTTTAGTGTTTAATTGTCTTGTGTTGAGCTAGATATGTATGTAATAGTGTGCGTTTACAGACCCCCTAATTACCTGAACTACTCAATCTTTGAGTCAGTAATGGAAGATGCTTTAGCAAAACTTGTAACTGGTAGTAAACTTATAATTATCTGTGGTGACTTTAATATCAACATTTTAGAGAATAATGTAAACAGCAGTAGATTATGATTAACGGTGTGACTCTGAGGGTGGTGACTAGCTTCAAGTACTAGGGGCACATTGTCAATGAAGACATGTCAGATGGCGCCGATTTGGAAAGGGAACGTAGGGCATTGGCGGTGCGAGGTAATATGCTTGCTCGTAGATTTGCGCGTTGTTCGGTAGAAGTGAAAATCATTCTGTTAAAGGCATATTTCCAATCCTTCTACTCGAGCAGCCTATGGGTGAGTCATACCCGGCGGGCCGCCAATGTCCTTAGAGTGCAGTACAACAACATAATATATTCAGGATGCTGTTGCGGTTGCCCCGTTACTGCAGTGCATCCGCAATGTTTGCGGAGGCGCGCACTGACGGCTTTCATGCGATTATGTGCAAGAAAGTTGCGTCTATTTTTAAGCGCGTGAGAGGCAGCAGTAACGGTATCCTGAAGATGATTGCTTCACGTACTGATTGCCCAATCCAAATGAGGTGGATGAGCATCATGTGGGGGCGTTAGATGTTGGCAAACTGCTGTCTGGCGAAGGCCTTACAGGGGTGTAGGTGAGGTGACGTATCTGGCTCGCCGATTGATTGTTGTTTTTATTCTTTTTTTTGTATGTATTTAAATGAGTTGTTATTTATTTTGTATTTCAATTTTATATTATTTTTTATTTAAATAATTGAATTATTAATCATTGTGTAATATGTTATGATTTCAATGTTTTTGTATTATAATTTTTATATTTATTTTAATTTTAATTTGTATATTTTATGCTATGGACAATTTTTAAGTCTGAAATAAACGATTAAAATCTCTTTAAATCATTTAATTTGTCAAATGTTTTTTCAGAACCAACCCGAATTACTACAAATACTACTACATGTATTGATAATGATTTTTGGGGCTGCGACTCCTTCGATAAATCCATCGTAAATTACCTTCCTTCAGATCACAGCGGACAGACTGTTGCTTTCGCGTCTAATAAACAATTACAAAGAATTCAGATTCAAATAAGACAATTATCACCCAGCAATTTAGAAAAGTTTAATAATAATTTAATTAGTAAGTTAAATATACCAGGCCATATTGGAAAAATGGAAACAATGTAAATGAAATTGTATGAAGAATTAATCTTTTCGGTAGTGCACACCGAGTTCAATAATACTTTAAAACAGAAAACTAAGACTTGGCCCAAAGTTTATTTTCAGTGACTGGGCAAGACAGGGTATAGGAAAAGTAGGGAACGATTGTTTGAGCTGTACGGTCTTAAGCCTCATATCAACACAGAAACTTTTAGTAAATATGTGGCTACTTACTCGAAAATTTTTAAAATAAAATAAATAAATAAATAAATATCGCTGGACATTAACACACAGCGCCACCTAGTGCCACACTAAGCAAAGCTTGTGTCGTGGACACTAGATAGTTGATATACTACATATATAATTTTTTGTTTGTAAATACATACTTATTATACATATAAACATCCATGACTCGGAAACAAATGTCCATGCTCATCACACAAACATTTGCTCCTACCGGGATTCGAACCCAGGACCCTAAGAACGTAAGGCAGCGTCACTACCACTACGCCATTCGAGCCGTCAAAACATACTCTTGCAAGATAGCCAAGTCTCTTTTCATTAGCAACAAGATAAAATCAGCCGATAACAAAATAAAGACGGTTTGGAAAATTATCAATAGTGAGACTAATAGATCTAAAAAACCAAGTAATGACATAACACTAGAGACCTCACATGGTCTCGTGAGTTTAAATAATGAAGTCGCTACCAGTATCCCACTTAAAACTACTGAAACCTTAAATTCCTCTCCCTTGCTCTCTATGGATTTACTGAAGGCGAACGTTTCAGCCTGCTCAAATGAATTTAAATTTCAGCATGTAAACCCCATGACAATCATAAAAGCTTTTAAGCAAATCAAGATCAAATTAACCGAAGATCTATGGGGTATGTCTATCAAAGCTTGTACCTCAATTGTTGAGACTGTAGCGCCGTATTTAGCCTCAATATTTAATTTGTGCGTGGATCAAGGGGCCTTCCCGGGTCTAATGAAATTCAGTAAGGTAATATCGCTTTTTAAATCCGGGGACAGTAAAGACCCCAACAATTATAGGCCCGTATCCGTGTTTGAAAAGATAATGCTCGATCAAATGCTTAACCATTTTAACACTAATAAAATCTTACACGAACAGCAGTATGGTTTCACCAAAGGACGTTGTACGACTGACGCCGGTGTCACTTTATTAAAACATATTTTTACTGCGTGGGAAGAGGCACAAGATGCCATAGGAATCTTCTGTGACCTCTCGAAGGCATTTGATTGCGTAAATCACGAAACCCTGATTTTGAAGCTTGAGCATTACGGTTTAGGTAAACTTGCGCTCAGTTTAGTAAAATCATATCTGAATGATAGACAGCAGCATGTACAAGTAAAGGGTGTAAATTCGATGGGTTTAAAAGTAAAAATGGGTGTACCACAAGGTTCGATATTGGGTCCCTTCCTCTTTTTAGTATACATTAATGACCTACCCCATTTATTTAACAACCATCCGCAAATGGTGTTGTTTGCTTTTTTTCTTCTTAAATGCTTTTTCTTTCTTTCTTTCTTTTAATATTTAGGATAAACAGACGTGCCACAAATCTTGACGACGTAAATTGCGCCCTACTGCAGGTTCATAATTGGTTTACCGCTAATAATTTAGTACTAAATGGGAAAAAAACTAAGTGCATAAGATTTGCTTTACCAAATGTCAAAAGTAGTGATTGTGACATAGTATTGAATCAAGAGAAACTTGAATTTGTCAATAAAACGGTTTTCTTGGGAATTACGCTTGACCACAGGCTACAATGGGGTCCTCATTTAACATCTCTTGCAGGCCGGCTGAGCTCAGCAGCGTATGCTGTTAGAAAAATCCGTCAATTTACTGATTTTCATAGTATAATGTCATACGGTATTTTACTATGGGGACGTGCTGCAGTCATCGAGTCTATTTTTATTCTGCAGAAAAGAGCCATCGGAGCCATATATGAATTACGTAGACGCGATTCTCTAAGGGAACTGTTTAAGGAAATTAATATCATGACAGTACCTTGTCAATACATCTATGAAAACATCATGTACGTTAGGAAAAATCTGCATTTATTCAGTAAAAGAGGTGACAGACACCACTATAATACTAGAAATAGGGACCAACTAGTTCGGCCAGGTTTCAGGCTTGCTAAAGTAGATTCATCTTTCATGGGGTACTGTTTAAAATGTTACAATAAAATACCTCCCCACATTCTACAACTGAATGAGACGAAATTTAAATCTTGTGTAAAACGCACACTATGTAGGCAAGCATATTATAAGCTGGGGGATTACATTGAGGATAAAAATGCTTGGCTAAATGCTGGTCCTGCTCCGCAACAATAGATGCAAACTTATTGGACAATTATTGTGGTAGCTGCAGAAGATTGTAAAAATATTCTTGCATTGTATAGATTCCATCTCTTAGTATTGTATAATTGCATAACACATGTGTGAGTACCATGTACCGTAAAGCTACCATTTGCATTTAGTTATCTTTCATTGACTTGAATATGCCTTGGTGGCTGAGAGAATGTCATGCTCGCTTAAATGTCTTGCTGATGGTGGCGGGTGGGTCGGGTCATTTAGTTCCCTTCAATATGGTTGAATTGAATGGCGCTGATCTATACGTCATGTTCGTGAACGGGCGCTGTTAGTCGGGACTGGTCATCTCTTAGCTGCCATGGATCATTTGAATTGCTTTATTTTTAATTGTTGTTTTTAGGGTTCCGTAGCCAAATGGCAAAAAACGGAACCCTTATAGTTTCGCCATGTCTGTCTGTCTGTCTGTCTGTCCGCGGATAATCTCAGTGACCGTTAGCACCAGAAAGCTGAAATTTGGTACCAATATGTATATCAATCATGCCGACAAAGTGCAAAAATAAAAATTTAAAAAAACATTTTTATTAGGGTACCTCCCCCAGACGTAAAGTGGGGAGCGATTTTTTTTTTAATTTTGACCCTGACGTGTGATATATTGTTGGATAGGTATTTAAAAATGAATAGGGGTTTTCTAAAATCATTTTTTGATAATATTAATATTTTAGGAAATAATCGCTCCGAAAGTCAAAAACAATGTGTCCCCCCCCCTCTAACTTTTGAACCATAAGTTTAAAAAATATGAAAAAAATCACAGAAGTAGACCTTTATATGAACTTTCTAGGAAAATTATTTTCAACTTGATGAGTTGAATAGTTTTTGAGTTATATAGCACTTTTTCAAAAAAAACGCAAATGATAACTTTGTTTTTCATACAAATACTATGAAAAACAAAGTTATTTTTGCTGACGAAAAATGTTGGTATTTTTAATGGTCTGGGAAGCTACGGAACCCTACAGTGAGCGTGGCCCGACACGCTCTTGTTTTTTTTTTTTACTCTGGACGCTCTTATTGTGCACGTCTTTCTACATCGTTCTCACATATATGTATAATCTCAACATGAAAGATGTAACCAAGATTTTGTAACAACATTTTTGATTGAAAAAAGTGTCCATGGAGTTTCATGCCCGTTCTTCTCCATAGAGATCTACGCTAGGGAATGGGCAACTACAGTACTTTCTCAAGTTATTATGCCTTTTGTCTGTGACTGTAGCTTCGCTTTATTTTTCGTTTTATCGACATTCAAAAGTGCCGTAATGGTCTAGTTGAAATAAATGATTTGATTTGATGAATCATGATGGGATGGATCACCGCGATATAAAGGCGCAACTTGCACCTGAGAGACAAACTAACAGGACACGTAGCCTACCCATAGCAATGGCGACTCGGTGACGAGTTGCACTGATATGCGGCCCGAAGGACAGAAAGGCGTCAAGTATGACTCCTAGATAGATTTCCGGCTTGCTTGGTTAACCAAGTTTCACCAAAACTTCATTAACAGTGCATCCTCTTTTTTTAACGCAGTTTGAAAATAATACAAATTAGTAAATCACTTTAGACAGATGGTTAATTTGTATTTATTATAACATTATATTTGTACAGTTGTAAAGTATACATGATATACAGTTCCAAAATTTCAAGCTGTTGCTCCCGGCTGTCATTTGCAGATCTTTGACAGTCGTTACAGGTTGGCACAAAAAAAATCTGTAAAATACTGGTATTCAGCTGCATCTGGTTATACTGGAAGCCGACCACAATGGAGTTGGGAAAAGGCTATGATGATGATGATGATAGTTCAAACATTATAAATCTGAATTTTAAAAATATGATAATGTAACTAAGTGTTAGTCAACTTAAAAAATGTATTTCTATTTGCTGTTGGAAGTCACCTTATTTATAATTAGTAGTTATCTACATTTGCGTAATTAATTTTACCCACATCAAATTTATTATAAATTACCATTGTATAGGCAAAATAGCTTTTGGCCGCAACTTCATTCGCGTTAATTTAGAAAAAAAGTCATAATACACTGCTAAAGTTTCTTAAATACAAGGTGTGCTTCGTGGCGAGGTTGCTTACCTCATCACGCACCCTCGATTCACCCTCTTATGGGTTGATATTCTAACAACCACGTTGCATAGCTTCATTACATTTATTTATTATTTTAGTTTTGACATTTATTTTATAAAGTACTAGCTGATGAGCGCGGCTTCGCTCGCATACAAATTATATACTAAAACCTCCTTCGTCGAGAAAGAAAGAAAGAAAGAAGAAAGAAAATTGTGTTTATTTGGCAAAGACTTTATCCATTGGTGTAAACAGCTTGAAAATCGGTACTGTGGTTTTTGAGTCTATCGCGAACAGACAGACAGAAAGGCTCGTCGGAGAACTTTGTTTTATAAACGTAGTGATTATAATTTTTTGTTGTCCACTAGAAAATGCACATTTTATTTTAAATCGTTGACCGAACCTGGTTTTGCTTTAGACCTATTACTGCTGTCGTACAATACATAGCTATGTGGAGTATCACCTTGTTACTGGGTGTGTTTTGTGCAGTGGGTCTGTGGTTCAAGTATGTTCGAGCTAATTCTAGCTCGCATGCGCTACCACCGGCTATGCCAGGGAAGCTGCCGATCGTAGGACATGGATACAAGCTGTTTATGTACTTCACAAGTTAGTATTGCAATGATTGTCTGCTAGTAGTTACAGTGTCTGTTGGGGTCATTCATCAACTGGCGACTGTGAAACTTGCGACGTACGCGCGAGTTGGCACATTTCAATTCAATTTTATTTTTTTGTCGTCAACTAACTAACCTAACGTGGGGGTGCCCCAAGTCCCGATTATGGGGGCAGAGATACTTCCGTCGCATGCGTTTCACAATATTACGGTTTCACTTCGATAGATTACAATCTACCGAAAAGTAATGCGTTATATTGTATGCAGTATGTTCAGTTGACAATATTTCGAGAGGTTACAATCTCGCTGGAGAGATTACAATCTAACGTGTTTGACAATTTTACGGTAACATTTAAGTTTTTTTTTAATAATAATATAAATGTATTAAATAAAATAAAATAAAAATAAAAAAGCCTTTTATTTCCAGTTAACAAAATTATTAAATCTACCTTACAAAACAAGAGAAAAAGAAAATCTAAAAATTACACTAATATCTATGTTATCTAAATTATTATCTAAATATAATTCTAATTAATACTATTCTAGGATATGTTTTAGTAGGTAGGAACTAGTACTAATTATTATTTTTACTGGAACCCCCCTCAGGTAAAGGCCTCCTCCAAAGCTTTCCATTTCTCCCGGTCCTGGGCTATTTTTTGCCATTGTGGACCGGCTAGTTTTTTGATATCATCCTCCCATCTAGTAATTGGTCTTCCCCTGTAGCGCTTGCCCGATGGGCCTTTCCATAGCGTAACTGTTTTTGTCCATCTTTGATCTTTGAGACGCGCTATGTGTCCGGCCCATTTCCACTTTAATTTTTGGCTGTAGCTGAGTGCATCTATTTTTGGCTGTAGCTGAGTGCATCTATTGCTTTGGTTTTAGATCTTATTTTGGTGTGCCTTATTCTCTGTACTCTCTTGATATTTAGCATGCTACGTTCCATTCCTCGCTGGCATGTGATTATTTTATTCTTTATTTTGTTGGTAAACTTCCATGTTTGGCATGCGTACGTCAGACAAGGAATGAGACACGAGTCCATGATTGTTTTCTTCAATTTGATAGGCATTTCACTTTTAAATATCTCCTTGTAGCTCCAGTACTTATTCCAGGTGTGCTTGACTCTTCTCTCTACTTCTAGTTCATTTCTATCTCTGTTAAATCCAATTTTTTTCCCCAAATATATGTATTGATCCACATACTCTAATAAGTCATTTTCGATTTGTATTTTTGTTTTTTTGAAATTTGTCATGAGTTTGGTCTTTGTGATGTTCATTTCCAAACCCACTTTTTTGCTTGCTTTATGTAGAGTGTCTAACATGTATTGTAGTTGTAGGCTCGATTCTGACAGTAATACCAAATCATCCGCAAATCGTAAGTGGTTTAGGTAATTACCCTGTATATATAAGCCACAATCTTTCCAGTCTAGTTTTCGTATGACAGATTCTAATACCGCGATAAAAATTTTTGGTGATATGGGGTCTCCCTGTCTAACCCCTCTCCCAACTGGGAAGCTTGGGCCTGTGGTTTCCAGTTTGACTCTACTTGAACTATTGCTATAAAGGTGCTTGAGTATGTTTATGTACTTATTTTCTACATTTTGAGCCTTTAAACTGACCCATATACTTTCATGTGAGATTGTGTCAAAAGCTTTTTGATAATCAATGAATATGATATACAGCGGCCTCTGTTGTTCTTGATATTTTTCAATTATCAGTTCTAATGTGTGAATGTGGTCTATAGTAGAATAATTCTTTCTAAATCCCGCTTGTTCAATGGGCTGGTTGATCTCCAATGTTGTGCTAATTCTTTGATTGATTATTGTAGAGAAAAGTTTGTAAGTACCTGGTAAAAGGCTTATCGGCCGGTAGTTGCTGATGTCTCTTGGGTCTCCTTTCTTATATAGCAAGATAATACTAGATTCGGACCATTGAGACGGTGTGGCACCAGTTTCAAATATCAAATTAAATAGTTTTGTTAGCGGCGCAGCTAGTATGAAGCAGGCGGTTTTTAAAGCGTTGTTAGTGATGTTATCTGATCCTGGGCTCTTGTCTAGTTTTAGTCTTTTTATTACTTCTATAACTTCTATACAATCTATTGGTTCTATGTGGGATTGTGACGTTTCAGTATCGATGTAGTTTTTTCCGTTATGGTCTATATCTCTGGCCGAATCTGGCGTACTATAAAGTTTTTTGTAAAAGTTTGTAGCGATGTTAATTATGTCTTTTCGGTTATAAGCAGTATCTGTATCTCCTGACTCTTTCAAGCTTTCAATCCATGTTTTATTTGTCCGTAATTCCTTGTATCCCTTTTTCAAACTTCCACTTTGTTCTATATGTCTTTGAAGGATATCAGTTCTATGGTTTTTATAATCCTTTTTAATATATTTGCTTGTCAGTTTGTACAGTGCTTTGATTTCGTTTTTCATTGCTCGTGTTTTGTTTTTGGTCCTTTGTAGCTCTTGTCTTCGTTTTAAAAGTCTTTCTGTATTTTCTGTGAGTACACTATGCGCTTTTGTTGAATGTAAACTTCGTGCGGCTTGTAAGCTGTCTATTATACAAGTTATAATTTTGTCATAATAGTCTTGTACTTCTACAATTGGCTCGGTGTGGAGGAGTGATATTCTAGTGTTTAAGTTATCCTTATATATTTGTATTTCTTCTTCGCTTTTAAGCGTACTGTTTTGCTTATTTACAAACATGGTTCGCGTTTTCACTGGTTTAGTGAGTGATATTTTGGCCCTGAGTGGCCTGTGATCCGATGCAAAGTTTATACTTAGTGTTTCTATATCTTGAAATGATTGAGGATGATTAGACAGTATGAAATCTATTTCGTTTTTATATTGACCATTTGGAGACTGCCATGTCCATTTTCTTCTCTGTTTTTTCTTGTAGAAAGTGTTGATGATAGCTAGTTTATTTTCCATGGCAAAGTCAATAAGTCTTTGGCCTCGTGCGTTTCTTGTTCCATACCCATACCGTTTCATTACTAAGTATTCATCTTTTTGTGGATTACCAATTTTTGCATTGAAATCACCCATCAGAATAAAATCTTCGTATGCTTTATCTATTGCCTCATAGATGGTATCATAGAATATATTTATTTCTTCTTCGTCTGCTGCTTCTGTTGGAGCGTATACTTGTATGATGGAGAATTGCTTTCCTGGTATTTTGAGATTTAGCAGAGCGACGCGTTCAGAGATACCGAAATAACTTTCTACATATTGTTTCAGATATTTTTTTACGATAAAACCGACTCCATGTTTGCCCTGTGTTTGTCCTGTACTGCAAAGAATAAATTCTTTGTATTCTTCTATATTATTCCCGAGGCGCCGAACTTCTGATATGCCTATTACGTCGTATTTTATACGTGTTAATGCTTTTTCCAGTTCTATTATTCGCTCGTATGATAGCAAGGTTCTAACATTGTAGGTTATTATATAAAATTCGTTATTTTTTTCTTTTGATTTTTTTGCGTGATCTTTTGGTGATATCTTTGGAGGGTTGTGGTCATATTCTTCCACGGTGACCAGCCGGCTTGGAAGATGATATAAATGTATTACATTGTTTTTTTTTTCTTTTATAATCTGAATCGCGGAAAATGCTCTATCGATTTTCATGAAATTTAGTATGCAGGGGGTTTCAGGGGCGAGGCGGCGAGCCTGCTTGCCGGATTGCCGCCATGGGATTTGGAGGCGATAGTATAATGAAAAATCGTGGCTGCCATAAAACAAACATAATCTTGTTTATTCATTATTTTTATATGGTTCCGCGAAACTCAAACTCGGACATCATTCTATGTCAAGGTCCCTTACCATAGGGCACGCCACGATAGTGGCGGTAAGTCCCCTCTTTGAGGAGTGGCTTGAGAGGCGCCACGGCGCCCTCACCTTCCGCCTGACGCAGGTCCTCACCGGACACGGATGTTTCGGGAGGTACCTGCACTGAATCGGGCGGGAGGAAACGCCCGGGTGTTTCCACTGTGAGATCGACCGGAGGACACGGTGGAGCACACGGTAGAAGTCTGCCCTGCGTGGGCGGAGCACCGCCGTGTCCTCGTAGCGGCGATCGGCGGCGGCGACCTCTCGCGTCCGGCCCTGGTTCAATCCATGGTCCGGAGCGAGACGGAATGGGAAGCCGTCACCTCCTTCTGCGAAGCAGTCATGCTGGCGAAGGAGGTGGCGGAACAAGAGAGGGAGAGAGCCTCTCTTCCCGGCCGCCGCGGGAGACGCACCGGGCGTCGGGGGCCACGTGGTGGCTACCGGCTACCGTAGATGCGGGCCTGTGGACGGCTAGCTATGGGCTAGCTAGCCGTCCCTCCGTCTAATGACGACAGGCCGTGTCGAGGGCGCGTTCGTGTTCCATGCGCGCCTCAAAGAGATGTCAGCATAAGGGGAGGGGCCCGCAAGGGCCGAAGCCTGCCTATTCGAAAGAGATACCGCGGCCCCGGAACATAAAGGGCGAGGAAGGAACATGGATGGGTTTTAGTCAGTAAGAGTCTGACACTCCCTCCCGCTCCGCCCAGAGTGGGAGAAGTAAAAAAAAAAGGTCCCTTACCATGAGATGTCCTCAGGGCTCGGTAATCTCTCCGAATAAGTATATGGAATTTAGAATAGAATACAATAGAATAGAATAGAATAGAATACTATTCACTATGTCACTTACGGGATATCTTCCATGATTATTAATTTGTTATTTTGAGCTCCCGATATTACTCGACAATTTGAAGCAATCCTCTAGATTGAAATTTTTATATTTCCTTATTTCAATATTGCTTCTCTTGTCAGCCTTGGTAGGTAATGTTTGTCCTTAGACAAAATACGTGGCTTGTGAAATTCGATCCAGTGATTGGGCCCTGACTGCAGTAGATGCTCAGCTGTGGCAAATTGTCGAGTACGTGGAATCCAGTTTTAAGTATGCTCAAAAGTAGCAGCCGGCATCATACTAAAAACTCCACAAAACTCAGTGATACTGTGAGTCCGTTTTGTCGTGACTTAGTGTCGAGTTCCAATAGTGCGCGTAGCAAAAGACAAAGAAAGAAAGTAGACAGATTTGTCTGCTCGTAACAATTTTATTTTCCATCCACCCGCAGTGTCCAGTCAACCCACGATCATGGCGCTTGCAACAGCGTCGAAATATCGGGAGCTCAAAATAACAAATAATCACGGAAGATATCCCGTAAGTGAAAATTTATTGATGATTTTCTCGCGATTCCCCTTCCACCTGGCTGTTCATTAACTGGTTACGCGGACGACGGCCTGTTGCTCATTCAGTCAAGTACTCTGGCTCCAGTCAGAGAATTTAGCTGACACTTGCCATTTGTTTTATTTTTTTGAGCGGGTGGGATTGTCTGACTTTTACTTACTAAACACCATCCATGTTCCTTCCTTGCCCTTTATGTTCCGGGGCCGTGGTAGGTATTTCTTTCCAACAGTCCCGCAGCCCCGGCAGGCTTCGGCTTTTGCGGGCCCCTTCATTTTGCTAACATCTCTTTGAGGCGCGCGTGGAACACGAATGCGCAGTCAACACGGCCTGTCGTCATAAGACGGATGGACGGCGACCTAGGACGAGTCCTAGGTACTACTCGACCTAGGACTCGTCCTCGACGTCGACGTCGACTCGACGCCGATGGATACCCCTCCTACCGTCAGTGTGGATCCCGACGGTGGCGCATTCCGAGGCCCATGAAAGCACATGGCCTCGGACTTGTGCAATGCCACTGCGAGACCAGTTGCCGGATTCTCTCGACGGCTATCGCAACCCCGCGTGTCATTATATCGGCCGCTGCCTCGTACGACCTCTCCTGTGCCAGCACCAGCGTGTCGTCAGCGTAGCAAACGAAGCTGACACCACTAGGGTGGTCGGCGCACAGCACCTAATCGTAACCGATGCTCCACAGTGTGCCGTGTCCGTGTGCTACCTTGCAGGTCTAGCCATACAGAAGAATTTTTCGATCATAGATCACATAAAAACTGTCGATGAAAAGGCTAAAAAGAACTTTTATGCCTTAACGAGAATATCCAAATCTACGTGGGGTCTGTCATTTATAACTTTAAAGACCATCTATGCTACTTACTTTGTATGTGCTACGGGGCACCTGTTTGGGCCGATAGGGCCACTATAGGAGGGGTTCGACGTAAATTGCTTCAAAATCAGCTTTGATATTCTTATGCAAAGCGTGTAGGACGGTTAGTACTAAAGCCTTACCGGTGCTTGCAGGTGTACTTCCAGTCAATCTTGAAGTGCAGCGACGGGCTACAATGCACTATAACGCGCGTGAGGCCATGGACGCAGACTTTTTAACCATACGTAGACCGTGCTAGACTTTCTAGATTATTCAAACCACAGACCGACGTCTGGGAGGAACTTTTGTCTGAATGGCAATGTAGGTGGGATAATTCCGTCAAGGGCCGACACCTCCACCAGTTCTTTCCATCCGTTTGTGAGCGGCTGACTAGGACATGGCAGGAGGTTGATCACTGTGTTGCCCAATTTTTCACAGGTCATGGTAACTATAAGAGTAAATTATTTTCCTTCAAGCTTGTTGACTCGCTTTTTTGTCAATGTTCCACATCTGCCACATCAACGAAAGCGAGCGATATGGACATGTTCTTTCCAAATCGAAATCTTGTACTCAGTGTTTGTGGTTCTGATGCTAGCACATAAAGCTACCTGAAACTATAAAATTTTCCCAATCAATCTTGAACCTAATGCTATAAAAATAAAGTTGAAAATCTTGACAGATTGTAGTACCATGTGAGGAAAACTAAAATAATGATGAATGTCGAAACTATCTCAAAGGTCGAGGTCACCTACCAATAGTTTCCTCTGTATCCAAAAAACTTTAAACCAAATAGAAATAATACTCCTGGCAAAATTTCTTCGAACTTCTGGTTTTGGGACATGCCGAATCCCTGCCTGAACCGAAAAATCGCGAACGCTATTTATTCCTATATTAATTACAATGTATTGCGGACGCCATGGAACAACAAACGATGTAAATTAAATACGTCAATTACTTAAATCCAACATTAATACATAATATTATATTGTGGAGTTCATGGTTCAAAAACCGTCGTAAATTATACGTCAATGACTTAAATCACTTATTGTTATTTTTTACATTCAGATCTCATGGAATTAATAAATGCTACGAGTGGAGACTGCGCAAAACAAGGAGGAGTTACTTATTTCAATTTTGGAAAAGAATTCTATTATTGTAAGTAACATCATGGATGATTATATTTGTTTAATTTCGCCCATTTTTGTCTTAGTAATAGTAATAATAGTAGTGTAGCTTACTTTGTAAGGATTAATAATAAAATAATAATATTATTTATTAACTTTAATAATTGTACAAGAAACACTTATCTAAGCACTATACAGCGTTACAATAAGGGAAAAGAGTGTTTACGATAAGCTCTGGCACCCAATTTAAGATTTAACTTTTGTTTAGGGTGCCAGCGTCCTCGCCTACAGGTACTTTGAACATTTAACAGTAGTTTACACAGTATATCATAATTTAATTACAATACTATATTTACTAGCTAATGCAACCAAGATGGGGTTTATTTATGTATCTATGTATAGGTGTGTAAATTAGTGTGAGGGATAGATAAATATAGTGAAAACTTGTGTTTATGTAAGTCTGTATAAATATAATGTTATACATATTATTTAACTAACTACATGAGGATAAGAGATCGATATCAGTAGTAAGTCTTCAGTTTCGTTATAAGTTAATGTTAAGTTAATGCTACTTTGTGACCTTGGTTTTGCATCCATTTAGACACATAGGTGCAATGGAGCAAAGTTTATTTATTTTATTATAAAATGGTTTGACAGTATACCGAAATAACGCTGAGCAAGGGCCGTTCTACATCCGTGGGTTGAGCATACTTCGCAATGTATGCGCTTTTTGGCAGTATTTGGATCGACAGAAGGATGCTTGCGCAGCTGAAAAGCTGTCTCACAGTGAGAACCAGACATTCGGAGTGGAGAGCCGTAGTGGGTTACCTAAAAGGTTTCGAGGTCATAACCTTGCGAACAGCTCTCTGCGCTCGTTCCAGAGGCAAGAGTAATGTCTTGGGAGACCCACCCCACACTGTGATGCAGTAGTTTATTATGTTTTGACACAGGGCATAATAAACAGTTTTAATCATACGGCAGTCAGCGGAGTGTCTTAGCCTTTTAAAAATAAATATTACTTGCGGACTCGCGATATGAGATTACCGAGGTGAGGTTTCCAGCTCAGAGAACTGTCTACATACACAGCGAGATACTTGACAGACACACCTTTTGATTTGAGCCCTCAAATTTGAGCCACATTGTGAGAAATAAAGACCGATTGAGCAAGTATGAGCTCTGAGCACCATTGAATCCAGAGGAGGGAGGTTGGTGTTTAGTAAAGTGAAAAGTAAATATACCGTTTTATTTAAATTTAGGGTAAAGTTTATTATTCGACTGCCATTTTATCACCGAGTTTAGAGCAAGTTCCGCGTTTTAACTGTTTCAGGCCAGTCGCTGCCATGAATTGACATCATCCGCCGTATCATCTGCGTAAGTGAAGATTGAACAATTAATTCGGGACATTTTGCATACATTTTTAATATAGATAAGAAAAAGGGTAGGACCCAGGATTGAGCCCTGGGGAACGCAAAAATTCAATGAAATGGTGTCACTGATAACACCATTTATTTTAATGCATTGAGTTCTATCACAGAGGTAATCCTGTAAAACTTTCAAGGCATGTCCGCGAATGCCCATAGCCTTCAGCTTAGATAATAGGTGGGGAACGGACACAGTGTCGAATGCCTTAGAAAGATCCGAGAAGATAGCCAAGAATTTCATTTTACCATCTAATTTAGATACTACGTGGTCTACCAAGGCAGCAACAGCATTTTCAGTGGACCTGCTACCTCTAAAACCATACTGGTTGTCACTTATTAATTTATATGATTCAAGATAGTCTACCAATCGATAGTTATTAAAAATCTTTTCTAATATTATAGAGATGGCAGGCATAACTGAAATCGGTCTATAATTATTTACACTGTGTCTGTCACCATTCTTGAAGATTGGGTGAACAACAGCCCTTTTGAAAACCCTGGGAAAACAGCCTGTGGCAATAGAGCGATTGCTGATATGAGTAATGGCAGGGACATTATTGAATGTTACTCATCCGATCTTGCTAAACGAATTCAAGTAAAACGAAATGATCTGACGATTATATCCCAAAATATTAGGAGCATATACTGTAATTTTGACAGTTTTTTGGCAACATTGTCCTCTCTTGCCTTTGAAACTGATGTCATTATACTGACGGAATGTAGATTAAGTGACTATAAACAGATACCTCAACTAAACAATTATCACTGCTACACTTCTACTCACCACTTAAATCAAAACGATGGCGTAGTTGTTTGCATAAAAAATACAATTAAATGTAAAGTTAGGGAAGTAAATTTAACTCATGCATCGTGCCTTGAATTAGACGTTCTTAATTTCATTATTTTGTGCATCTACCGGTCGCCGTCAAATATTAATACTGATAACTTCCTCGACTCGCTTGGCAAACAACTTGACTCTTTACCCATGCAGAAAAACATAATTATAGCGGGTGAAATAAATATTAATATTAGACCAAAAGATTCTGAACCGAGTCAAGAGCGTAAAAAAACTTTTTTGCAAAAAATATAACCGACTTCACACAAAAAAGTGAAAAATAACTTTAGCTTCTGAAGTCGGTGACCTTTGTTTGATTGATTTCGTTTTTTTGTCACCAACTTCTGAAGCTAAAGTTATTTTTCACTTTTTTGTGTGAAGTCGGTTATATTTTTTGCAAAAAAGTTTTTATTTTTCACTTTTTAGTGGTTCACATGTGCTTACCCTTTCACAGCGTATCGGTGTGATATTTTGTTATGAACTGTAAACAATAGACAGACGTGAGATTTCAGCGATCCCAGTACATTTGCTATCATTTATTAAGGAGTTCCGTTGCCTATCTTCCGAAGTCACCAGATCTTTATCAAATTGAAATGGGATCACTCCGAGAAAGTACTCTTCCTAAAACTACCCAAACCGCTTCTGGTGTGCCTATAAATTTAAGGAGTTACCTCTATTTCTCCGGGATCCCATTAAATCGAACTTTACACGTCTAACTGTCTAAATCTGGGTGTGTTGTACACTTCTGCATACTCCCTCAGAGCAACTGAACAGGCGTGATGTTACGTCATGATGTTGTATAAACAATAAACAACCAAGCGATTGCAGCAATTACTGCAGCTTTGCCGTGTATTTTTGAAGAGTTCCATTTATATCTCCGAAGATCAGCGTCAGATCTTAACCAAATTGAAATAGAACCACAAGGAAAGCACCAGCTTTCAAATAAAAGAAGAATCATCAAAATCGGTTCACCCAGTCGAAAGTTCTGAGGTAACAAACATTGTCGAAATCTGGGTACATTGTACACATCTGCGTACCCCCTCAGAGCATACAGGCGTGATGTTACGTCATAATATTGTATAAACAATAAACAACCAAGCGATTGCAGCAATTACTGCAGCTTTGCCGTGTATTTTTGAAGAGTTCCATTGTATATCTCCGAAGATCAGCATCAGATCTTCAACAAATTAAAATGGGACCAAACGGGAAGCACCAGCTTTCAAATAAAAAAAGAACCATCAAAATCGGTTCACCCAGTCGAAAGTTCTGAGGTAACAAACACAAAAAAAAAAAAAAAAAAAAATACAGACGAATTGAGAACCTCCTCTTTTTGGAAGTCGGTTGAAAATAGATTAAATTACCTTAATATGCTGTCTGCGTATGGTATACTACCTGGACATACTAAGCCTACCAGGGAAAATAACTGTTTGGATCATTTTATGTTGAAATTTAATAAAAGTAAATTGACAGCAGTTGTTGGTATCTTACACACTACAATCACGGATCATTACACCACTTTCCTATCTATAATAATTTTAATAATTCTAATGATATCTCTCGGCATTTGGATATTTTTTCTTGCTCTTTGGCGGAATTCCAGAGGGTGACACTTAGCATGTTGTCTACTGTTTAAATTGTGCTTCTACCCAGACTCGTTAGTTGGGACTGCACAATTAATTAGCTATAATGACTACTTTTGTTAGCTTGAGTTTTACCTGTTAAAACAAAGGTAGGTATGTGTTAATGAATAAAATGAATAAATAAATAATAAATAAATATCAAAAATAAAGAATAAACTATTTGCTCCTAAAATGAGAAAAACTGTCACTTTCGAAAATGCTTTAAAATATCTTCAAGAACACAAAATTGCAGAATCTTTTCCTGCATAAATTATCTGAGTCCATACAAATAAGCACTGATATTGTAAAAATCCCATGTCATAAGCGGATAATTAAACCGTGGATCACCCCTGGTGGCCTACGTTGTATACGTAACCGAAATAATATGCAAAAATGTCTTAAAAATGTACCACACAATGATGTTCTAAAAATCATTTATACCCGTTAAAGGAATTACTTCAATAATCTCATCAAAAAACTTAAACGAAAACATGAAAAGGAGCTTCTTGCTAAAACAGTAAATAACAATAAACTACTTTGGAAAAATATAAAAACTATAACTAATTCTAGTAAACCTAAAAATGAAAATTGTGAACTGTTGAACTTAAAGTCATCCCCTATTGATTCAGTTAACTTTGTAAACGACTTTTTTGTGAATATTGGTAAACAGCTAGCTCAGAATATACTATTACATGCAACCCTCCCCAGTTCGACAGGTAAGCTGCCTATTACCAGCCCAATTCATTTGCACTCTATGAGACGGACTTAGGTGAAGTTAATGCAATCTTAGCTGGTCTAAAAACTTCAAGCTCCCCTGGCTGGGACAACTTAACGACTGGTTTTCTAAAATATATTAGTAGGGAAGCAGTTCCGATTATAATACATCTCGCTAATTTATGTTTTAAAACAGGCTCTTTCCCTGAACCGCTTAAACAATCCATTATTACACCTGTGCAGGAGGGCGGAGACAGAGACGATGTTAATAATTATAGACCCATATCAGTTTTACCCATAATTTCAAAAATAATAGAGAAGCTTATAAATAACAGACTACTTAAATATTTAAACAAATTTGGCCTACTGTCAAACTCTCAATATGGATTCCGACAAGGTTTATCAACTGAGGATGCAGTAACTGATCTAACAACTCTAGTAGTTGATAGTCCCGACAGTGGTAATAAATGTATAACTATATTCTTAGATTTGAGAAAAGCATTTGACACCGTCTCTGTTCCGATCCTTGTGAACAAATTTGAACAAGAATTTGGAATAAGAGGTATCCCACTAGACCTACTTCGTAACTATCTTTCAAATAGAAAACAGAGAGTAAGAGTTGGGGACTATCTCAGTGAGGACGCACAAGTATCATACGGCGTGCCTCAAGGAAGCGTACTAGGTCTAACATTATTTTTGACCTATATTAATGACCTCTGCAACTTGAGCATCAAAAATGCCAAAATTTTCGCTTATGCCGATGATACAGCTGTTGTTTTTTCAGGGAAGACCTGGAAAGAGATCAAAGAATATGCTGAGTTGGGCATGACTGTAGTAGCCAAATGGTTAACAAGTAACTTGCTCACATTGAACACCTCTAAAACAAATTTTATATGTTTTAGTATTAATAATCGTACCCAGCCAGATGAAAACTTTCATTTAAAAATTCGTCAATGTGACAATAATTACAAATAATCTAAATTGCAACTGTCCAACATTAAATAAAGTTACTCACACGAAATATCTAGGAGTGGTTGTAGACCAAAGGTTATCTTGGTACCAACATCTCGAACAAGTCACTAGCAGAATCAGAAAGCTAAGCTGGTAATTTAACTCATTACGACATGTCGTCCCAAAAAAATTGTGTACTTGCCAAAATTCACCAAGAAATCTTCTTAATGAAATATATATTTCTCTTGTACAATCAGTTTTGACGTACTGCATCCGTGTTTGGGGAGGGGCTAGTAAATCAAAATTCATAGATGTTGAGCGTGCACAACGCGCTTTAATAAAAAAATAAATCTTTAATATTTTAAGAAATTGAGATTTCACACAGACGAACTATTTCGGATCAGTGACCTGCTCTCTGTGAGAAAATTATACATTGTACAGACCATCTTGAAAATGCACAAACCTTTACCGTTTGACTCCTCCAAATTAACAATAAGACGAAAGGACAATGTTGCACCAATTCCCCAATCACGAACTCGGTTTGCTAGAATACAATTACATAAACGTTCGGCCCATTTATATAATAGGATAAATAGGAAAATATACGTTTATACAAAACAATACTATGACTGCAAAAAATCATTGATTAATTGGATAAAACCGTTAAGCTATGATGAAACAGACTCACTGTTAACACTTGTGATGCTTGTTTTTGTCATCATGAATGGATGCATGCAATGGAGTGCAATAGTTTAAGTGCACACTTATTAAACACACACACAAACCTGCTCACACCTTCACACATTCGTAAACACTCACAACTACACACACACACACACACACACACACACACACACACACACACACACACACACACATATACTCACACACTAACACTAATACTGTACGTTTTTAGGATAATTAAATAATAGTATAAATATTTGGTTTGAAAGAGCGGAGTCTCTCAATACATGCATTTCTTGCTTAAAGGGAGCCTCCCTTTAAGCAAGAAATGCCTGTATCACTATTTTTGTTGTAAAAGATTTATGTTTAAGAAATAAATGATGTTTGATTTTGATTTGATTTTAATCGCGGGCAGACAGGATTTTAAGATTCTCGAAGAAATGCCAGCCCAACCATCCGAAGCATCAGTTCGTAACCAATAATGAAATTCGAGACCTCGACTTCATCTGTAGGTAAAAGTACTAGCGAGTTTTTTTGTTTTGTTTTTTTTTGTTTGTGCAGGAGTGGGAAATCCCCGCGGACACCTCGACTATCTCACAGGAATTTCTCTTGTCAGACAGTCGAGGTAGTGCCGGACTCGAACCGGCTAAAAACCACTCCTGCCAAACCAATGTCCCTCTAACATGGTGATCAGAGTCCTTAACACGTTGTGATTTGGCTTGTCTACGTTACTAGGTGGCCGGAGAGACCACATGAGTGCGTTTTGGTTTTGCATGATGATAAATACCTACCTATTTTCTAAAATACCTAAAAAGTATCTTTTGTATTTATTTCACCATACGCTTTTTAAGTCTTGTTATTGTGTAAACACTTACTATTATACCACTATTTTATTCCTAATCTCTTAAATTTATTGTTATAACCATATTTAAATCTAATAATAACCCTTACTGTATTAATAGTATTATTTTTTGCTTACTATTGTTACCTACTTTAATTTTTGTTCTTATATCTATTTTATTTTTTAATTGTATGATATTTTTGAGTATATATTCAATATATAATTAAATATCATTAATTTTTAAATAACACATCCTTCAGAATTGGGTTTACGTCTGTAAAATTATTACCAAGTTCGACACAGCTTGACTTATCCACCAGGGCTGGCACCCGCTCCAGCATAACTTGAGCCAGTTTCTCATGAAACTGACTCAATTTACCTTCCTGCATATTGCCAACGTTGGTGGTTGTCTCTACGCGCCTGGTTTCCGGATGGGCCGAATTGGTTTGACTTCTGTGTCTGGAAGTGGACGCATCGCCAACTTTAGCAATATGCTATCGAAGCTCTTGCGAATGCGTCCCACTTCCTTCGCACGGGGCATTCGTTACTGAATGCGATGTGCTCGGTGGCCCCTTGTTTTGCTCTGGTGCAGTTCACGCAAACCGCTGTTTTGCCGATCTGTCTATCCGGGCAGTCTGCCCTGAGGTGTGTTCCACCACAGTGGCTACACAGATCGGCTGGTTCCGTGCATAGGCGTTTTCCGTGCCCGTATGCCAAGCAGTGGGTGCACTGCACCAGAGGCGTCTGGTCCTAGACGCGAACTTGCTGAAGGTCGATGCGAGTTTTCCCCCCTCAATCACACTCCTCCAGATCATAGGAGACACACCAAGCACAACATGAATCGCATGCGGGTTTCTTGTTTTTCGTCGGTATTTAACCACCATCCTCTATTCTGATTTTTGATGGCTCTCAGCACCTCCTCGTCACTGTGCATGAGTAACACGTCTCTTAGAATCAGAAGCGGGTCCAGATTTTTTCTAACGTAAGTACATTGTTTTCGTAGATGTATTGACAATGTACCGTCATAATTCCAATATCCTTAAACAGTTCCCTTATAGAATCGCGCCTACGAAGATTATTTATATGACTCTAATGACTCTTTTCTGCAGAATAAATATAGACCAAAAAGGCTAGTTTCCACCATCAATAAATTGCAAATCTATTTAGTCCGTCAGTTAGAGTATTGGAAAATAATGGACACGTATTTTTTGTTTTTGTAAATCAACGAATATTGACAAAGATAAAACGCATCAAAACTCGAGAGTGGGGGCTCGTGACGTCAGAACTCACTAAGAATGATACCATTGGGAATTTTAAAAGCGTCGTATTTTCGTCTACTTTGGTTTATGTGACAAAAGAAAAAATACGGGTCAAATATTTTTTGAAGTGACGGACTACTTAGATTTTTTCAGTTAACAAGCCTATTGTTTGCTGTGAACTAATTTTGAACCTGAAGTAGGGCATTATTCACGTCATCTAAATTTTGTGCCCGTCTGTTTATCTTAAAAATCAGGGAAGTGTCATCAGCAAATAACACCATATTTTGAGGTTGGTTTTTCAATAAATAGGGTAGATCATTTATATATACTAGAAAGAGGAAAGGACCCAAAATTGAGCCTTGCGGAACAACAACAAGTGATGATTATACTAAAAATACTAACCTAATATCTAAGCACCATTGTTACTAATACTTAATACTAACAAATTAGGTAGTTGTAAATAAACTTTAATTATTTTATTCAGTGCTTATGTATGAGTGTTTAAAGACTCACCGACCCCACAGTCAAACCATGACAACGGTTTTGTGGGGCTTAGTTTTTAAGTATACTTACTGTTCAATATCTATGCTGTTGAATTGAGGGTAGATTTACACCACTAAACTCATCACCAGCGGCGGGCGAGCCGCTCGAGAGCCAGGTAGCATTCGCGCGTCGAACTGAACGGATGTTTTTTTATTTGATCGTATCAAAACCTCATCTTTGGACAATTTAACAACTTTATTGTGTTAGTGGATTCACTGCCGTGTAGTGTGCTTTTTCCGAGACCTATTGAACCTAGGTCAGCCGTGCTTTCCCTGGAAACCCACCCTGGACTCTGTGGTGTGCCGTGCATGCCGGGAGCCGAGCTTCAGCCCCCCTGGTAGAACGGAGGTAGGTGGTGTTCAATCAGCCTTCTTGGAGACAGCAGGAACGAACTTTTCCATCCTCAGATACTATACACACATCTATCCAGACACACAAAACCTGCCCGTAAAAATCTCTCAAAAAGATTGTAAAAACTGCACACTTACCTTTTTGATAAATAAATAAATAAAAAAAAAAAACTGATTTGTTAAGTAAAAAGGATTGATGAATAGTTTTTGTTAATCTGTGATTATTGACAATTTAAATCAAAGAACCTATATATATATAAGTACTCTGTGATCAAAGAGCAGCGGCGAATTTAGCTGGCGATCACGAGCAACGAACAAAGTACTGACAGAACATGGCACCACAAAATCGAGTTTCAGTGGGGCCAAAGATTCGTCTAATAAATTGGTCGAAACCGAAACTGTGACAGAAACTAGATTTTTTGCCCAAAGCTAACTTCGATCAGTCATTATTTTTTTGCCGGTTTAATAAAAAAAATCTACTTTTCAGTGATAGTCGATCCTGAAGATGCGCTGACAGCCTCAAATGTATGTACACACAGACATTACGTGTACGAATTTGAAAAGGCTTGGCTAGGAGACTCGACTATATTATCATCAGGTTAGTAAGTCATAAATTTAGATAATGTCAATTTATATAAATGTCAGTTAAAATTATTAAGATTTGCATGAATGCTAAATATATGTTTATGACCCCATTAAAATAGATGGACTTTTAACACAGCCGTCAGTACGTCTAACTAAAGATATCCAAGCATAAAAATATATCGTATCGTATAATATTATTTTACCAAGTTAATAATTATTATCATGTGAGCACCTATATTCTGGCAAATAAATGCATTTCATTATATCATGTTCACTTTTTGTGATTTGTTTTAATGTTTTTTTTAATACTGTGCTATTTTAATTTTTTTCAATACTTTTTTTCTCATTTTTACTCCAAAAATTTGTCCAATAATAGGAAAGTATAAAAGAAGAAAATATGCTGCGCCGATCCCAATTAAATTAGGTAAAGTGCAGGAGAATGATAATGATGATTTCTCCAAAAATAGTACTTATAGGAAACAGAAGTCTGATAAGTTCAAAAGTTCTTGCTGTACTAAAAATTCTTTTTCCTTCTCTATTTGCAAATTCATCAAATCTTGCAACTGAATTTTAAAATAGTTACTAGCCGATGCCCGCGGCTTCGCCCGCGTAAAATTATATACTGAAACCTTCCTCATGAATCACTATCTATTAAAAAAACCTGCATCAAAATCCGTTGCGTAGTTTTAAAGACTTAAGCATACATAGGGACAGACGGACGCGGCGGGAGACTTTGTTTTATAATATGTAGTGATTCCCAACCAATTGTGCTAGGATTTGGCATAGACGTTGAGTTTGGATGCACGGCTGGCTAAGTGACGTCATTTAAAATCCAATATGGCGGACTCCCAAATTAGGCGAAATTTTATACACCCCACGATAAGTACGGGTATCAATTAAAAGGGTTTGCTGAGCAGACGAAAAAAATAACGTCACAGCTATATTTAAAAGCTTAGCTAGAGCAGCTATATAAAAATTTCGTAAGTGTTTACCAACGCCCTCCTGGTAATGTCATTAAAGCGCCAGAATAACCTTGCATCATTAACTTTCGCAGGAGACATTTGGAAGCGTCACCGCAAGTTGCTAATGCCTTCATTTACTCTGCCAGTTATTCACGGTTTCCTAGACGTGTTTAACAGCCAGTTCAGGAACCTGGCTAGGTCTATGGAACGTCATGTTGGAAATGGATCGTTCGATCATGTTCCGTATTTGAAACATAACGCTCTGGAAACACTTTGTGGTAAGTGACAAAGAAAAAACTGGAAGAAATATGTTTCATTGTTTTTTTCTGTACCTCATCATCATCTTCTTGCCCTTGTATCTTTGTACTTGGGGTCGGTTCTTCTTCCATTCTCCCCTGTCTGACGTCACGGCATCATTTAGTGCTGTTTCTTGTTTATCATTTCTCACACAATCCATACATATTTTCTTCGGCCTTCCTCTCCTGTCCTTAATTACCAATTTATTTGGGGTTCATGCAGTATATGTGTCTTTTTCTTATAAATTCTTATCTATTATTTGTCATCTATAATAAGGCCCGGATAACCGGACCTTAATAATAAATCAATAGATTTTTTGCTTGGGCTCTGTTCCCCCGATACCGGTGGGCTACAACTTTTCAAATTGTTTTAAATTTTATTTAAATATAATATTTTCAAAGGTTAATATTAATTAACTGTTGCAAATTTGAAGAGGTTACCTTTGTTCTTGTAGAAGTTATTACATTTTCGCATTAAAAACGCTCTCCTGGAAACTTGTGGTTTCGTAGATAACCGTTTTTTCTTTGCTGCCGTCGAATTTGTGTAAAGATGAATAAAGGAAATCGATTGATATGACCGGTTTATCAAAATCAGATGAATAGATTTAGCGCTACGGAGGAACATACGTACGTAACTGCACTGCAACGGCACTAAGCTGTTGTTTTTTGTGTTCATCAAATGACGCTTGTTGGAGTGACGATTTGTTTTCTTCTTTAAGTCGGTACATTTGGAATAAACGCTATAGAAGACGTGGAGTTTACAGAAAGGTACTTGAAATCTGTGGATGAAATGATAAATATTGCGATCACGAGGATGGTAAAGTTTTGGCTTCAGAATGACTTTATATACAAGCTGGTTGGACTGAAGAAACGGGAAGAAGAAGTAGTGGGGATTTTACACGCAATGGTGGATGCTGTAAGTCAGACGATGAAATTTTATGTTTCTGTTTAGTTCTTTCTAAATTATGTTGGAATTGTTAACTAGATAAATTTTAATGCTTAAAAGTATTTTACATAGAACGACTAACTTTCTGAGCACCACAAACCGTGTTGTAAAATATTCTTCAAAAAATACTAACAACATGGTTTGAGTTTGAAAATTACAATATTCGTTACAGGTTTTGCAAAAGAAAAAAGCTGCCATGAGGGATGAAAATATAATTGAATTTGAAACAACAGGTTTGTGTAAAGAAGTACAATGTATTTAATCACGATTAAACTTAATGATATTTATTGACTCTGTAATACATACCTATAATTTAAGTATTTGGAAGCCAGGTGGCATCGACGCCTTGGCGACCTCGTTAAAGACTTGACAAGTTAGACAAAATAATTTTTGGCCAGTACCCATTTTGCCCTCAATCAATATACAAAGCGAGGCAAAGGCCTTAACCCAGCAATCGTGTGACACAAGCCAACAGACATCAGTACACTCCATCCACTCCACCATCCCATTCCATTCCATCCACTTATTATTCTGAAAAGCTTAATATTTTCCAGGGCATAAATACAAACCTATTCTGGACCATCTCTTAGCTCTCTCAAACAACGGCGCTATGACAGACAAGGAGATCAGGGATGAAATCAATGGGATTATAGTAGCTGGCTACGAAACCACGTCAACCGAGCTGTCAACTATCTTGGCAATGCTAGGAGGACATCCAAATGTTCAAGAGAAGGTGTATGAAGAGTAAGTTGAATTCAATGAAAGGTATGAACGTGGACGAAGCACAGAAGTTTTGTAGCTGTAAATATCGTAGAGTTTTTCACTGAATTCCATTACAAAGGTGGGCAAGAAAAGGTTCCTCGTCATCTTATAAAGAAAGTGTCATGTTTGCTGATGAGAGATCCCATTGGGAGCAAAGCTTGCTTTTACTGAAACTTGCTCTTAATTTGATTTGTTTTGCATTTTCAGATTAATAGAAGTACTGGGTGTTGACGGAGACGTAGACAAGGATAATTTGAACAAATTAGTTTATACACATGCAGTTTAATGGAATGTCTCCGAATGTTTCCTGCAGTTCCTGTCATGTTACGATCTGTGCTTCAGGATACTAAGTTAAGTGAGTTTTACATTATATCCTTTATTCATTTCTTAACATATTAATTACCTACATTTTTAAATATTTCTTAATAAAAATAAATAAAAAACATTTGAGAATATGAAAAACAGTAACCCACTAGCGCTAGGAACAGGGTCCGAGCTGCCGGTGGTCCGGGCTCTTGAGAGAGGAACCTCTTAACAATACGTGCCGTGTCAAGAAGTACTGCTTTCTGAATCAAACCCTTGATCCAGCCAAGTGAGAGCCATGGCTAGGCTATTAAGCCAATGGTCGACTCGACTATCGGCACAATGACTGCTTTACTCACATCCCACATGTCGACAATCTCGCAAGCCAGATCTAGATATTCGATTTTTTTATCTTTCTTTGCTTTCACGAGGTTCTCGTCATGCAGGACCGTTATGTTTATCAACAATCATTGTGCGACGCTCCAATCGATCGATCACCATAATGTCAGGCCTATTGGCAACAAGAGTCCTGTCGGTGGTGATAGACCGATCCCAATACAACGTGATACTCGTATTACCATTATCGAGAACTGGTTCGGGCTCATATTTAAAGTATGGCACTTCCGATACTACAAGGTTGTACTTCAAAGCAAGTTGCTGGTGAACAATCCTAGCAACAAGGTTGTGTCAATGCAAGTTGAGTTTTACATGTATTATTATAACGATTAGGAACTGACCCATTAGTCGTCATCGTCGTGACGGTAATTAGCACGTATCTCGGGAACTTTATTACATCATCTTCTTGCCTTGGTCCGATATTACTGGGGGCTGGCATAACACGATTAGCCCTTCTCCTATTCCACTGTTTTTTTTTTTTCCTTATTATTTTTTTGGTCAGAAACGTTTTAGCTATTTTGTAACTGTATATACTGCCAAATTGTGGTGCTTACTATTTTAGAAAATACCAGTGGTATATGATTATTTGTATCATTTGTTTCAGAAAACTACACGATGCGTGCTGGTAGCCACTGCATCATCTTCCCACTAGCAACTCATCTCGATCCATCGTGGGGAGCTGAGAGTGACAAGTTCAGACCAGAGAGATGGCTGGATGGTGATTTCAGGAACAACAAGGAGTTTGCAGCATTTGGATTGGGGAAGCGTTCTTGTATAGGTATGACTTTCTTGCTTATTATTTAGTCCTTGTTTAGTGAGCAAAATAAGCCCAGTTTCAGTTGAAAAATGCTACATGTCTTCGAATTGAGTGACAATGAATAATTACAGAATGAATGTAAAGTGCGCTAAAAATTGGTTAATTATCTTTCTACTAATTTTAAAAATAATGTATCTTCAAATTTAATATCTTATGAATTAACGTTGTGTTTTTCCGAGTACTTGCTAGACCCACCGGAGGTTATGAACTCGATACATTGATCTTGGGCTTGTTTTATGATTTATTAATTAATATTAATTCAACTTGTTACAACTATCATTATAGGACCAGTAACTAATCAGAACGTATCGACCGCTAATAGTTACAACTATACAACATTATATTATATTTTAGTCGAGTTTAATCATGTATCCTGGGCACTATAAGTTAGGCACTTGCTAATTTCCCGCGATTTCGCTCGTCAAGGAGCTCGGAAAGTAAAAGAATCCTTCGAGCACGCAAATACGAGATAAAAGTTCTGGTACCTGTGCGCTCAATGAGATCCATTCAGCTATTAGGATATTAAATATTACAGGCAGACTGACAGGTATAGTCACTCATGATAGTAGACCCGTAACTGAGCCGAAAGCATCTTTTCTTCTCGTCATTGTGATTTTTTGTTCTGGACCACCCCTGGGCCTTCTAGTTACGGAGTTATTGAAGGTCCAAGTTCCAACATCTTCACAAGTTTTTTTGAAATACTGGTTTTGGTCAGGAAAGATGGGCTTGAATCGTCACAAAGTGGTTGCCTGAAGACGGTCTTCGTCACCGAGGAAGGCCCAAGTACCGCTGGCGTGACGATCTAGACTCGTTTCTGATTGATTGGCAAGAAAAAGGAAAACACCACACGGCACGGCCTAATATTTTAAAACTAGTTCTTATGGTTTTAACTTTACTTCTTTAACGACCCTCATGATCCGTTTACTATTTAATTCATCCATCAGCATAATGTTTCAGTGCATTACAAGACTTTTACAACAAGACGTGATTTTGTAGCCAAAAAAAAATAGTAGTTTCCGAGCAATCATTTTTGCGTAGGGCTACTTAGTTTGATGTACAGAATACTTGGCTGCCAGTTTTGTGACAGTCCGTTTACACTTTGTATAATGTTAGCTAGTATCGGTTAAGACGATGGGGATAGTAATACAATACGATTTCTTTTACAGGTAGAACATACGCCATGATATCAATGAAGGTGACTCTAGCACACTTCATACGACGGTACCGGGTGACAGCAGACTTGAGCAAGTTGAAGATGAAATACGAGTTCATCATGAAGCCGGTTTCAGGACACGAGATCAGTATAGAACGAAGGAACAAGCCTAATTCATCATCTGTCTAGCTTGTTTCCAACTATGTCGGGGTCGTTTTCTATTGTAGCTGGATGCAGCATACCAGTATTTTAAATGGAGCAATAGGGTAAATTTATGACACCATAAAACAATAATTTCAAGACACCAATCTCTTTAAAAACCAAACTTTTATTTTGGGCCTCAAAACCCGATTTATTTTCAATTAATTGCCAAAGTCGATTTTTAGTTGCGTTAAAATCAATAAATAGTATAATCATTGAGTTTACTAGACAGTGACGTCACAGCGTGCTATTGCCCCTCATCTGACCAAACTCATTGATACCTGTCTTACCCAGGGTGTTTTTCCGAAAGTCTTCAAGAAGTCCCTTATTACTTCTGTCCACAAGGGGGGAAAGAAGGACGATGTTGGAAACTATAGGCCCATTTCAGTTCTTACTACTCTATCAAAAAATTTAGAAAAGGTTCTAAACAAAAGGCTCATAAACTTCCTGCAACACAAAAAGATACTGTCAGAAGCCCAATTTGGCTTTAGGTCGGGAAAAAGCACTGAAGATGCTGTAAACCAATTGGTAGAACACGTTACGCTTAAATTAGATCAAAAACAAAAATGCGTCGGCATATTTCTCGATCTAGCCAAAGCTTTCGACACCGTCATGATTTCTCTTCTTGTGGACAAGTTAGATAAGATTGGTATTCGCGGAAATGCCTTAAACATTTTCAAGGATTTTCTCTCCGACCGTACGCAAAGAGTTAAAATAAAAGAATATGTTAGCTCTGATGCTGGGGTCACGTATGGAGTCCCACAAGGCAGTATTCTTGGCCCAAGTCTCTTCCTGATTTACATAAATGACCTGTGTCTGCTGCCACTTGTAAACGGCAAGATCGTCACCTATGCCGACGATACAGCATTAATATTTCATGGAGGGACCTGGTACGAAGTTCGACGAAGCGCCGAACTGGGACTGCATAGGGTAAGCCATTGGCTGAGATCTAACCAACTCACTTTGAACCTTTCCAAATCCACACTTCTCCAATTCTCTTTTTCTAAAATGAAACCTGCCAATTTAGATATTAGGTTACATGACTGCAACTTGGCTTCTTCAACGTTATGCTCATGCTCTGCTATCACTAAGTCTACACATGTAAAATACCTTGGTGTGATTCTAGATGAAAAACTTGGCTGGCGACAGCATATAGACCTCACCACAACGCGTATCAGAAAACTGATTTGGGCATTCAAAAAACTTAGACACGTAGCAGACTTCGAACTCCTTCGCACTGTGTACTATGCGCTCGTGCAGTCAGTTGTGGTATATTGTGTTACTGTATGGGGGGGTGGATGCAAGACTTTTATGATTCACTTGGAACGGGCCCAAAGATCTCTGCTTAAAGTCATGACTTTCAGACCCTTTAGATTTCCCACCAAAGTCCTATACGAGAAGTGTGAAGTACTCAAGTAAGACAGAATTATATTCTACAAGTAGTTTATAAGCAGCACAGTATCACCCCTTATAACGCAGAAAGTAATAAGAAACGCACTATAAAAAAATATTTGCTTACCTTTACGATGTCACACGGCATATATCTTGCTGCTTTTCTTTATAATAAATTAAACAAAATCCTGAACATAAATCCCCTTACGACTCGCGACACACAGGACTACAACGCTACTGAAAATTTACTGCAATCAACATAAATATTTAACAACACAAATGGTATTCACACACACACACATACTCACAACAACTCACACCCACGCCCACATGCAGATTGATATACCTTTTGTTTCTAGCTACGTTTTGTTTCATCCTAGCTGAATTTCAATGTATTCTATTTTTATTAAAATGATCTAATTTTATTTAATGCAATCATTATTTTTAAAATTACTATTGTTTGTGAAATCCATTATTGATCTAAAGTTAATGCTGATTTTATTTAAATTATATTTTTAATGCTTATGTGATTACATGTTTAATGATAAGTATAAGTATTGAACTTAATTTAAGTAATATAGGTTTTTTCACCTTTTGCTGCATAAAACATGCCCATTTGTAACTTAAATGGAAGAAGTCACTGGCTTCTGAAATACAGGTACTCTAACCTAGCTCAGGAGCCAGGGTTTCACATTTGTATGTAACCTGTTTTTATGCCAATAAAGAATTTTATTTATTATTATAATATTATTATTATTTATACATTATTGCCATACATAATCTATGAGAGCTTCGCGTTTTGACAGCTCTTAAAAACTATGTCAATTGATTGGCGTGTCATCTACCGTATTGCATATCTGATCATTACAATGCAATTAGCACTCTGTAATACGATACCCCTTGGTAAGATTGGTTGTTAGACTTAAGTGCTACTGATTATCTGTAACCACAGTCTAAGACCTACTAATGACAGCCGGGACCAATGACTTACCCAATGAATGTCACCCATCCACAGACAAACCTTGGCTAGCGCTGCTTAACCTAGAAGATTGACCCCTAGCAGCTGGCATAATAGATTGAGTAGCATATTCTTCTTCACGAGCCGATTAAATAAAAATCATAATATTATATCTGTAGCAATTGCACTAGAGTCAGCTTTACTCTTCAGCAAATACTGGCGAATTAAAAAACAGTAAGCGAAAGGATTTTAAAACATTCATGTAATACGTAGATGCAAGCTATGGTAAAATTGTTGTTGCATTGTGCGAGTTAGCTACCGAGACATTAACTTATTAGGGAAGTCCTAGAAAGTGAGGAACAGCGTGGGCTAGAACATGCTTGTGAGCGGCGCTCATTGGGAGGCTAGGCGAAAAATTTTATGCTGGCTGTTATAGATAATTTATTACGGTATTTTAGAAAAAATACGTGAAACTCGAAAGATATTTACGTTTTGGTTGAAGTGGTGTCAAGATCATGAAACTCAATTTAAAATGGATATTCTAGCGTCACAGCATTCAAAGAACGATTTTCTATCTTTTTGGAAGCATACAAATAGGCTGAAGGGCAAGCCTGGCCGCAAAGACGATAAGGATATTGATAGGGAGCGGAGGGCGTTGTGTATGAGAGCAAACATGATTGCCTGCAGATACAGGCGTGCCTAGTCTAAAGAGGTTAAACGCACTATATTTAGTGCTTATTGCACGTTGTTTTACACTTGTGGGGTCATTATACTCAAAAATCATACAGCGTCCTTCGCGTCCAATACAATAACGCATTCAGGGTGCTGATGGGGTTGCCCCGATACTGCAGCGCATCGGGGATGTGCCCACGGTGATGCGGAAACGGTTCGCATCCTTGGTCTGTAGGGTGCGGGGCAGCGCCAACAGCGTGATTTTGCGTTTGTGCACCACTGCTGGAAGGTTTCAGCTGCGCCTGTCACCTCGCAGCAATGATGTCACAATCTGTTTTCTGTTTAGATTTGTTCGTAAGTGTATTACTAACAAAGTTTGTAAGTACATTGTTAATAACACTATGAGTAGCCCTTTCTATGTTTTTAAAAGTGGGACCAAACTATTAAAGAAAATGACATAAAAGTAATAATTTAAAGTAAATTGTCCCCGCGGGTTCCAAACAAATGAGTGGGATCAATTTACTAAAGAGCCCGTCTGGTTTGTTCTTTTGGATCAAAAACAATGATTTAATAATAATATTTAGGTACAAATACTTCAATAACAGCATGCAAGTTTTCACAGATGACCTTGGGCTTTTTTGTTTTTTTAATTAGCTTGTTTACAAACATGTTGCGTGAGTTAGAATTTTTCTCAATTTAAAATAAACAAATTATAGTACATTACGCATTTGCTTATTTCTTTAGGTCATGGCACGAAGTAGCGAAGGGTGAAAATTGTACCAGGGGAAGCCGAAGACAAAAAAATTACTTTGTTTGTTTTTGCTTTTTTTGAACTTTTTTCCCATGTTAATTTTACCTCATTTTCAACATCAGCGACTCCAAAAACCACGTAAACGACACCCATGATGAAATATCCAAAAATGTTCGTCGGCGCCATTTTGGATTTTAATTTTGACTAAATTTTCATTATCAACGACCCCAAAAACCATGATAACGACACCCATGACAAAAAATCGAAAATTTTCATGGGCGCCATTTTGAATTTTCATTTTGACCTCATTTTCATCATCAGCAACCCCAAAAACCACGATAACGACACCCGTGATGAAAAATCCAAAAAAAACGTCGGCGCCATTTTTGATTTTCATTTTTAACCGACTTCCAAAAAGGAGGAGGTTCTCTATTCGACTGTTTGTACTTTTTTTTTTTTTTATGTATGTAAAAAATTCTTTTTTTGTTTGAAAGGGTATACTTCCAAGTTGGTCCCATAGTCGCCAAGTCGGGATCTGATGATGGAATCTTGGCGAAATCGAGGGAACTCTTCAAATTTTATAGGATAACGTACAGTAATTTTGGTATTTTCTACAACAAGTGAAGCATTTGCGTTTGATAAGAACCATTCTACCATCAGATCTGATGATGAAGCCAAGAGTCACGGAACTCCATAATGAGACAATGTATCCTAGTCGTGTTTGGGCTTGTTGTAATTGTAACGGTATGCACTTTCCATGTGAACCACTAAAAAGTGAAAAATAAAAACTTTTTTGCAAAAAATAAAACAGACTTCAAAAAGAAAAAGTGAAAAATAACTTTAGCTTCTGAAGTCGGTGACAAAAAAATTAAATCAATCATACAAACGTCACCAACTTCAGAAGCTAAAGTTATTTTTCACTTTTTCTTTTTGAAGTTGGTTTTATTTTTTGCAAAAAAGTTTTTTCATTTTAACTTCATTTTCATCATCAACGACCCCAAAAACCACGAAAACGATACCCGTGATGAAAACTCCAAAACATGTCGTCGGCGCCATTTAGGATTTTCATTTTAACTTCATTTTCATTATTCTCGAACTCAAAAACCACGAAAACGACACCCATGATGAAAAATCAAAAAAAAATTGTCGGCGTCATTTTAGATTTTCATTTTGACCAATCTTCATTAGTAGCGAAACCAAAAAAGAAGTGATATGATCATTTATATAGGTTAAAAAATAAAAATACAGTTTGGTACCAAATACGATTTCGACCATTACTCATTCAAATGTTAATATTTGAATGCCTATTGAAGACATGTAAATCTTCATTGTGAATAAATCATAAAATAATGTAAATGATTGAATAAATAATACGTATGTAAAACTGTGTCTGATATTTAATATACTATAAGAATAAAATAAAAAAAAAATCTATTATAATCATTGTATTTAATTGATTGATAATAATGTAAAAATAGTTAATGCAATAAAATTGTACCGAAAATATTTGCACGCCATGAGAAATGGCAGACATGCCGTGAGCTACTCTTATTTAAGATCTTGCATGCATGTATTATTTTATTTTAATTCTGTATGTAAACACATGTTTGAGCTAATAAAATTTCTTATTCTTATTCTTCTTATCTAGTTCTACCACACATACTTTCTTTTTCTGCCCCTGCCGTTACTCGATAATTTTTGGAGTACCTAGGTCCCTACAAAACGGTACTGCCAGCCGGGAAGTCACGTGTGCGGTGACCAGTCAGTTCATCAAACATTCATTCACAAACTTTAACTTGAAAAGCAACGATTAGCAAACACATTATTTGTCATTTCAACATTATACAATTAATTCGCTTCATAAAATAATTATCCAATAAACTTTTATTTGACAAACAATTCATTATTTTTTCGTTTTATCTCATAAACTACGTTTGAAAAAAAGACATTACACATATTGATTTTGCCAATTATATTATAAAAAAATTGAATTTGGTTTCCTAGGACAAATTTTGTGACAGAAATGAATCACTGCAGAACCGACTCCAAGTAGTCTTGTCTGCCCTACCCCTAGAGTGTTATTTAAAATCGCGTAGGCGCGGAGGGGCGAGGTGGCCTGCGAGCAGAGGAGCGGCTGAGGATGGCCGGCTCCAGCCGGCCAGCAAGCCGAAGCTGCGGTGGTGAGCGTTAAAACCCTATGCGACGATAAGCTCGCGTGTGACCGCCCGGAGCCCCGCAGCTCCGGAGCCGTGACAGAAACCATGCCAGCTGCATGTTGCATACTGCATGCTTGCTTGCCGTATGCATACTGCATGCTTGCTGTATGCTTGCCGCTTGCTGCATGCTTTCTGCATGCTTGCTGCTTGCATGCTGCTTGCTTGCTGCATGCATGCTGCTTGCTTGCTGCATGCATGCTGTTTGCTTGCTGCATGCTTGCTGCATGCATGAAGTATACTTGTTTGCATGTTATGAAAAAACTATGCATTTCCTTAACTTTTTCTAAATAAAGAGTAATAAAAAAATACTTGCCTTTAAATTATTTTATTGAAACGTGATTTACCCAAATGTATCTAAATAAGAAATGAAAAATGTATAAATGAACAAATATCATCTGATGCAAATGATAAAAGATGTATTTGCCAAATAAATGCTTGTAAAACGAAATAAAACGTATTTTATATGCCCTTAAGAATAGTCAAGGTAGAAGTCGTCAGGGCACACCACGATAGTGGCGGTAAGTCCCCTCTTTGAGGAGTGGCTAGAGAGGCGCCACGGCGTCCTCACCTTCCGCCTGACGCAGGTCCTCACCGAACACGGATGTTTGGGGAGGTAATTACAACCGAATCGCACCGAATCGGGCGGGAGGAAACGCCCGGGTGTCTCCACTGCGAGGATCGACCGAAGGACACGGTGGAAGTCTGCCCTGCGTGGGTGGAGCACCGCCGTGTCCTTTAATACAGTTTTTAAAAGTTTCATAATTAAAATCAATTATATCATCAACCGAATCACATAAAAAACACTTTTTTTGCCATTTTTTTCAACAATAAACAGTAGTAGGTACGTTTTTTCAATTGTAACTATAGCGAAAATCTACTCCAAAATGATGCACAGCATATACGAGTCTATCGCTATCCTTTTCATTTTCAAGAACAATTAATAGCATGCGCACTCTCTTTCTTGAAATGGGCGAACTTTAAACAGCTGCTATGCTGTGTCCTCTTCTATCGCATGGGATGGTTGGTTGGGACCAGAATAGACAACCTAACGTTTGCATAATCTGTGGGCTTCATACTTTCGATTGGTATAGAAATTGTCTAATAATCAAACAGGTAAAAAGTTAAAAAAAAAAAAATATTAATTAATCAATTATCCTGGACTGAAATTAGTTAGCCGACCCATGCAATATATTTATTGACATATTAAATTGAATATAAAATACGTTTTATCAAATAAACATCTCGGTGAAGGTCGTTGTTAACGGGATCTTATACTATAGGAAACCAAATTCATTTATTTTCTTTTTTTTTTGGAATGGCACAATCGGTATGTGTAATGTCTTTATTTCAAACGTTGTTTTATGAGATGAATGAATTGTTTGTCGAATAATAAGTTATTAAATAAAAGTTTATTGGATAATTATTTTGTGAAGTGAATTATTTGTTAGACTTGTTGTTGTATAATGATGAAATGACAATTATTGTATTGCTAATCGTTGCTTGTCAAGTAAAAGTTTGTGAAGTGATGTTTGGTGAACTGACTGGTCACCCTTATTTCATGTATCGGCGTTCGGTTCACAATCAGATTGTCTTTCGAAATAGGCCTCCTCTAAACTATTTCATTTTTCCCTGTCTTTTGCCACTCGCTTCCATTCTGGACCCGCCACTTTTTTATATCGTCCTCCCATTTTAAAATAAGCAGCATTAAAATAAAACCATAGAAGCACTCCTTCAAATCTGAGCGGCCGGTGGCGGCGGCGTGGGCAACAAGGGCATGCCATTATCATTGGCACTACAATGCTCCTCACACACATGCTAGCAGCAACTGTACTCAATGGCATTGTTTTAGCCTCTATCATCTCTGCACACCTTGACTGTTAATTTCTCGTGTTGTATGTTTCATGCTGTGCTCTCTTAGAACATTGGAACCTGCTCGAAAATTTTGTACGGAAACTAGCTCCAGCTAGCCCTCATAGGTGAAAACTATTTACTGGTTGGGTTACCACTGTATAACAGTGATAAGATATAATAAAAAAATAACAATATTGATAATTGAGGTGAAACCATATCACGGTGGAGCACACAGTGGAAGTCTGCCCTGCGTGGGCGGAGCACCGCCGTGTCCTCGTAGCGGCGATCGGCGGCGGCGACCTCTCGCGTCCGGCCCTGGTTCAATCCATGGTCCGGAGCGAGACGGAATGGGAAGCCGTCACCTCCTTCTGCGAAGCAGTCATGCTGGCGAAGGAGGTGGCGGAACGAGAGAGGGAGAGAGCCTCTCTTCCCGGCCGCCGCGGGACACGCACCGGGCGTCGGGGGCCACGTGGTGGCTACCGGCCACCGGCCGACGGCTAGCTATGGGCTAGCTGGCCGTCCGTCCGTCTAATGACGACAGGCCGTGTCGACGGCGCGTTCGTGTTCCACGCGCGCCTCAAAGAGATGTCAGCATAAGGGGAGGGGCCCGCAAGGGCCGAAGCCTGCCGGGGTTGCGGGCCTATTCGAAAGAGATACCGCGGCCCCGGAACATAAAGGGCGAGGAAGGAACATGGATGGGTTTTAGTCAGTAAGAGTCTGACACTCCCTCCCGCTCCGCCCAGAGTGGGAGAAGTCATTTGATGATGTCCCATCCTAAAAAAAAAAAAGGTGAAACCATATTTATTTAATTTACACCAATCTAAGTAAATAGAAAAAATAAAAGAATTAATTCAATCAATGATAGAAACTTATTTTAGTCATGGTTACACTATCAACCATCTGTCACCAACTGACAACTATCCTAACATGCAGCATAGCATAGCATAATAGAACCGCTGCCTAAAAAACAGTAGATCGTAAGATCAAACCTCGGTCAAGATTCACTTTTTGTATTTATTTTGTTAGATTTTGATTTAGTTTGCCACCACCACGATAAGATGGCGCTGTCTGTATGATGACGGAAATACGGTTTAGAGTACCGTCTATCTCCATATATAGGTATAGTAAGTATTTGGTATGTTTTACCACGAAACAAATAGAACTAACTAGTCAACAAATAAAATGCACAACCATTCACAGCAAAACCACACATAAAGATTTTGATTCGTTTTGAGTCGTTTTTATTTTTTGTAAAAAAGTTTTTATTTTACACTTTTTAGTGGTTCACATGTGCTTGGTACACATGGAAAGTGCATACCGTTACAATTACAACAAGCCCAAACACGACTAGGGTACATTGTCTCATTATGGAGTTCCGTGACTCTTAGCTTCATCATCAGATCTGATGGTAGAATGGTTCTTATCAAACGCAAATGCTTCACTTGTTGTAGAAAATACCAAAATCGCAACACGTTTTCATATAAAATTTGAAGAGTTCCCTCGATTTCGCCAAGATTCCATCATCAGATCCCGACTTGGTGGCTATGGGACCATTTGGAAAGAATACCCTTTCCAACAAAAAAAGAATTTTCCAAATCGGTTGGCAAGCGACGGAGTTATGCCCGAACAAACATAAAAAAAAAAAAAAAAATTGAAACATCCGAATTGAGAACCTCCTCCTTTTTTAGAAGTTGGTTAAAAATAGGAGGAGTGTCCAAAATAGCTTATATTTGATGGATACAACATGTAAGCTATCGCAAAAATGTAAACGGCTTGTATTGTAATACAAGGTTGCAAACATCTCATGATACTATTAACCATCACAATCTGGCCAATTAGTATTCAAATCTAAATAGAAATTCCATATTCTGATGAATATGGTCACTCCAATATTTCCGTCACTGTTACTACGTTTCGATATTGCAAATGATTGCGTTTAGATGTTCAGATTTAGTAAAATATTTTGTTTTTATTTTTGTAGTTTGTGCAGCCTAATAAATAAAAGATATAACACGGAAAGAAAAGCTCCGTAACTGCTTCATATAATGTGCATACTTTCATTGATGAACGTTCCTGAAACAAAGAGGGCCCCGCGCAGATTTTCTTCTTTGGAATCTGTAGACCCAGCGGTTTGGGCTTTGCATTGATTTTTATACTTTGTCACCCCGTTTCCCCCCGGGTTGAATTCTAAAAATACCTGAAACCCGTTTCTACTCATTTATCAATAAGAGTACTCCTGTAAAGTTTCGAATGAAATAGTCTAATCTTGTTTCCTTATACAAATTTTAGATCACCGTTTCACCCCCTTAGAGGGTGACTTTTGAAAAATCCTTTCTTAGTGCACCCCTAGACCACATAAAGAACCTACTTGCCAAATTTGGAATCTGTACACCCAGCAGTTTGGGCTGTGCGTTGATTGATATATCACCCAGTCAGTCAGTCAGTCAGTCAGTCTGTGAGTCAGTCAGTTTATTATTTTATTATATATTATGTAGATAGATATTATAGACTTGATGATATTTTCTAATTACCGTTGCATTAAATATTATTTTTTTACTAATTACCATACTCATAAAATTTTAAGTCTCTTTAACTAGAAATCCACCATTAATTAATGTTACATGCCACATTAATTATTGAATTCGTATCGTTGAGTACTTTCATATTTTAATGTGTTTAAGTCAAATTAGTGGAAAATATAAATGGTTACGGTAATTGGGCAAATAACGCCAAATTGGAGAATGACCGTAGAATGAGCACATTCACGTGGGCAAAGCCGCAGGTAGATCTAGCATGCAATAAAAGTAATAAACGTGTTAACAATTTAATAGCTCTTTTTCCTCCCTCTAGAATACTAAACCTGGTGTAGCACAGGACAATCAATGTCACATAAAAGTACGCATTTCACACGGAAGAAGTTGCGCTCAAATAGCTATAAAATTACTAATTATAATACACAAGTCATAACTATTTTTTGCTTGCGAATTAGTCGGCTTGCTTGTATTTAAAAAAAGGCAGAGAGAATAGAGCTCTACAGTGTAACCATGTTATTTCTAGTGACTGTGTGTCTATCGGTATGTATCTGCGTACTAATATACTGGCGCTCGCATTTTGTGTATGCCCATCCGCTGCCACCGGCTTACCCAGGCTATCTGCCCATCATCGGACATACACATAAGCTGCTTACTGATGCATCAAGTAAGTGCTTTTCCATTTTAAACGACTCAAAAACAGTGGACTTATGTTTTCAGCAATTATTTCGGATTACTGGACTACTTGTTGCACGTAACTTTAGTCAACGGTATTATTCAGTCCATGTTTGAAAAATCAAAAATAATGAATTTATATGAAACTAGCGGACGTCCCGCGGTTTCACCCGCATAGTTCCCGTTCCCGTGGGAGTACGGGGATAAAATATATCCTATGTTACTCGTGGATAATGTAGCTTTCGAATGGTGAAAGAATTTTTAAAAACCGGCCAAGAGCGTGTCGGGCCACGCTCACTGTAGGGTTCCGTAGCTTCCCAGACCATTAAAAATACCAACATTTTTCGTCAGCAAAAATAACTTTGTTTTTCATAGTATTTGTATGAAAAACAAAGTTATCATTTGCGTTTTTTTGAAAAAGTGCTATATAACTCAAAAACTATTCAACTCATCAAGTTGAAAATAATTTTCCTAGAAAGTTCATATAAAGGTCTACTTCTGTGATTTTTTTCATATTTTTTAAACTTATGGTTCAAAAGTTAGAGGGGGGGGGGACACATTGTTTTTGACTTTCGGAGCGATTATTTCCTAAAATATTAATATTATCAAAAAATGATTTTAGAAAACCCCTATTCATTTTTAAATACCTATCCAACAATATATCACACGTCAGGGTCAAAATTAAAAAAAAAATCGCTCCCCACTTTACGTCTGGGGGAGGTACCCTAATAAAAATGTTTTTTTAAATTTTTATTTTTGCACTTTGTCGGCATGATTGATATACATATTGGTACCAAATTTCAGCTTTCTGGTGCTAACGGTCACTGAGATTATCCGCGGACAGACAGACAGACAGACATGGCGAAACTATAAGGGTTCCGTTTTTTGCCATTTGGCTACGGAACCCTAAAAACGGTCCAGTAGTTTTTAAGCCTATTCATTACAACCAAACAAACAAACAAACAAAGTTTTCCTCTTTATAATATTATAGTGTAGATGTGCCTGCTGTACGGAAAACGCGATCATGTGAACGAAGCCGTGGGGCTTCGTTCACGTGATCGCGTTTTCCGTTAGCGTTATCAGGGAACATTATATGGGAACGTGAAGTCGGAGTATATTAGTATTAATATCTTCTACTAAATGATATACTAATAAACTGACTTACTGTTAATTTCCATCGGCATGCTAAGACAGAGTATGGGAACGTAAGCAAATAGATGCAATTCATGATCAATCCTGGGTCACGACTTTTAATATCGTTATTTGCACTGAAATAGTTATGCATGCCCCAGTCCTGAAAAGATTCTATAGATTCTAGAAAATAATATGGAGTTAAAAATTGGAAAATAGCATGCACTAATATAACAGTCCAGACAAAGACGGCGGCCGTAACAACGAATCCCTTAAACTCTAGCCTACAGACCAGAAAGTGGCATCAAAGATGTGTCAATCAAACATCATCCTACTCATAGATTAGAATAATCATCCTACTTCACAAGAAGGGGAGAAAATCTAAGAAAATAATAATTATTTCATTTTTTTTGTAATAATTAGGATTGTCATCGCATCAAGCATCTCAAGGCATTCATTAGTTTTCCGTAATCGCATCCATGATTTCCACGAACCACCCGAACAAGCCGGTTTCCACCCAAGTTTCTCTACTACAGTCAAATCGTGGAAAAGCATATATAAATTGGAAAACCTTTGTATTTTGTCTTCATAAACTACACAAAGGCATTTGACAGCATTTAACAGCAATACTATTATTTTCTTCTTTGCAAAATCATCAGGTAAACCAAACCTGCATGAATTTTCTGAACACAATTATAGCAAATAACAAACATTCAACTCAACTTTCCCGGTTGAAATTTTAAAATAGACAAAAGCGTGAAACAGGGTTACCCGCTGTATCCTAAATTGTATACTGGCACCCTGTAAGAAGTATTCAAGAACCTGCCAGATCCATGGTCTTGTAAAGGTATACCTACTCCTCAAAATTAGTAGTTGTAGCAGTAGTATTAGAAGTCGAAACTGTCGATGTGGTTTTGACATAAGATGTAAAAAAAACATTTCCGTTATGGTTGATTTTAATTGGTTAAATATCACATTTAAAGTTTTTTATAATTAAAATACAATTTGTAATTTTTAAATATAATTTTGGCACGCGCACGTTTTTGTCTAGAACTCAGTAATAACCATTCCAAAAATAAATTAATTTACCTCATAAACGCGTAATTAAAACTAATAATTATGCTATTGTATGATTAAAGTTAAGTTTTAGTTAAGTTTGGGAAAATATCCTTGCTAAAAAAAAAAATCTTTGCTAAAACTATTGCATACTAGGGAGTGATATGCAATAGTTTTAGCAAAGATTTTTTTTTCTTTTTTTCTAACTGTCGGTGTGCCTGTTTATTCCAGCTAATCTCCGAAACAGCTTTTCCGATTTTTACTGAACCTTTACTGGCCAATAGCTGATGTTATAAGGAGTTACTTAGGATACTTTTATTTTAGAAAAGTAGGTATTTACGGTTTCGGGCAAAAACTCTTAAAATCGTTAACAAAATACGATTCAAATAGAGAAGTATTTTTTAAATAATTGTATTTGACCGAAGGTCACGGGAAACGGTAGATACACAAGCGCTATTCTTTCTAGCTCACTCAAAGAAGCAAAAATAGAAAAAATAACTCGTGCAAAAGCGATTTTTGGCATAGTTGCAGGAAATGGTGTCTGAAGCAACATACTCAAGTCATACGTTAACGTCTTTTTTTAAAGTTTTAGTTATATAACTCGTAAACGGTGGCTCATAATAAAAAAAAACTACTACTCAAGCAATTCACATAAAATTCTCTAGAAAAAAGGTCCTCCACACTTTTTCGCTGGGATCAACAGTTATTGAGATGTGGAGGAAAGAAGATGGACAATAAAAAAATAAAGACACATTTCTATAAGTAGGTATGGTATGGCATGTATTAAAAAAAACTAATTATCTTCTAAATCTAACATGATATCATTATCAACATCATCGTCAACGGTGTTTTCAATTGGGGCTCCGTTAGTGCATGAGCCGGAGCATACACCGCAAATACTGGAGCAGGCAATTCCTGCTTTCCGGCAGCCGCATCGCACCCCACACCCAGTCGTGCATCGGCAAAACATGCTGTGCAAATACTCTTAACTACAAGTATAATGAACAACTTGACAAATTGATGAACAAAGTTTAATTGAATATAACCTAATGTGTTTTTTTTTCAGATTTATGGCTGTTGGTACAAGATATAACCCAGTACTCGCTACAGCAAGGGGGTCTTATTTACGGGAAAGTTGGATCTCAAATTTATTATCGTAAGTTATTTTCTAGTTTTGATCTAGCTAAATGTACTCTATTACAGACCGTCTAACTAAACAATAATCTCACTGTAATTATTTAGCACTACCACGCGAAAATTGTGATAGGTCAGTTAATTCGCATGATGTCAATATAATTTAGCCTTTGCAACTGTTACTCGGTAAAGATGTAGCTTTCTAATGGTGAAAGAATCGTTTAGATCGGTGGGGTAGTTCTTGAGTAAAATCGTAACAAACAAACAAAAAATCAAATCATTCCACTTTATAATATTAGTGTAGATGAGATATTACAATTCTTTATTTTTACAGTCATTTCAGATCCCGAAGATGCTCTTGTGGTGTCCAATACTTGTTTGGAGAAACATTTTTTGCACAATTTTGCAAAATGTATAATGGGTGAAGGTCTTATTACTGGATCTGGTAAGTAGATATCTGAAACCGTTTTTCCCAGGTTTTACTATGAGACCAATACCGGGTTTTGCCCACTAAACAAAATTCAAGGAACCTTTACTCGAGAAATAACGATTGAAACTTTGAGATAGGACCTTTAATTCTTACTGTTCTTCTCTCTAAAATCTTTATACCACCTATATTACCTCTAAGTCGTATTGCACAGTTTAAATATCTTGGTCACAGTGTAACTGAGAATTTGAGTGACGAACTGGATATTAAGAGGGAGCTCAGGGCATTGTCGGTGCATGATAATTTATGTTGGCACACAGGTTCGCTCGGTGTACTGCTCTAAAACAATGACGTTCAAGGCATTCTGCCAGGCTTTCTACACGAACGACCTGTGGGCAAACTTTACACAGAAAGCCTGCAATGCCTTGCGCGTCCAGAATAATAATGTGTTTAGGGCTTTGCTTCGGCTCCTTCGATATTGCATCCATGTTTGCTGACGTCAGCGTAGATAGCGTCTACGATGTGCGTCGAGTACGGGGGAGCCCGAATAGCGTCCTCAGGATGATTGGCGAGAGAACCGATACTGTTCTGCTCAGTAGGTTCACTGAACTCCATGTGTTGTGGGACCAGTGAGCCTACTGTGCAGGGGAAGACGGTGTGTCTAGTTTATTGTTATTACTTTTTAACATTAGATATAAGCAACATTCTTGCTAACCAACCAAGGCAACCTTGCCTTAAATTGGCTATGGACTTTTTGTCTGAAATAAAATATTTAAACTTAATTTTTATTTAATTTAATTAAAGAGCTATGGGCTAGCTCGCCGTCCGTCCGTCTTATGATGACAGGCCGTATCGACGGCGCGTTCGTGGTCCACGCGCACCTCAAAGAGATGTTAGCAAAATGAAGCCCCGCAAGGGCAGAAGCCTGCCGGGGTTGCGGGACTGTTCGAAAGAGATACCGCGCCCCCGGAACATAAAGGACGACAAAGGAACATGGATGGGTTTAGTCAGTAAAAGTTTGACACTCCCTACCGCTCCGCCCAGAGTGGGAAAAGTCATTTGATGATTTCCCATCCGAAAAAAAAAGATCTTATTTCATGGAACCTATTTGCTTCAATAAATACTTTTGGTTGAAAATTACAACGGTTTGAAAACGTATATTTATCATTCGGCTCAAAGGCCAAAAACGACCGCGATTCGAAATTCGCATCGAGTCTGCAGTGCAAGTACGTAGGATTCGATTAGATAAATTTGACAGTTACTCTCGATTAAATGAGTTTTTATGGAGTCAAAAACTCATTTTATCGAGAATAACTGTCAATCGAGTCCTATCGAATCCTACGTACTTGCACTGCTGTTTTGATTTTTGACCGCAACGCTTTCTGGCAATGAGGGAAGCCTGTGTGTTCTGAACATTTTTAAACAGCCACACGACACGATGGAAAGGTTTATGGAACTGGTCCATGATGATGGATGTAGTCAAGAGTTATGATATAAGAATCCAAAATGGCAGATAAATATTCACATTTTCATCATGGGAGGGATCGTATTCGTGGTTGTCGGGATCGATGATGGCAATATTGAGGTTAAAATGAAAATCAAATAATGGTTATATCCTTTGTTTTCCAAGTGAAATCTTTAATTAAATTATTATTTTTTATTCAGGAGATCATTGGCGCCGTCACCGGGAACTGCTCAAATCGAACTTCAGCCTGCCAATAACAAACAGTTTTCTCGAAGTGTTTAACAGCCAATCTAGGGCATTACTGAATGATGTAGAATGTAACGTTGGAAAAGGACAATTTTATCTTTCGCCACATGTGAAACAAATAGCCCTGAGAACAACTTACTGTGAGTGTGTGAGGCACCTTCCTAACGCCGGCAATTAGCGCCAAGCAAGTAGAGATAACAACTAGAAAGGGATTAGCGAGCAAAAAGCATGTAGGTGGAAGCAGGTGCCAAGCGAGTTTCGCTGAGCGAGTTTTTTAAATAGATCTTGTCTCTGCGACAAACTAGAGCACAGAAAGTTTTCGCTGACAGTGTGACAGTTTTCGTAAACAGTCACCAATCAACTATATGTATACACATTTCATGGTCAACTAATATACAGTATGTTAGTTTAAACGAGGGACTTATTCAAACCCGCAATAATCTATGCTTACATGATACTAATAAACATATGAACAAAAAGAAAACACTAATACATAACAGATAGATCCATACCAAAAACTTCGCCTAAGTTTCGCAACGTGTGCGCCATGCGCTTATCGCAGAACATGTGTGCGGGTCAATGACCTTTCTAGGTATAATCCATTTTCCCTTCATACTTTAAATCTGGCTTTGGACAGGCCAATATCTAGGTAACTAGGTACTGACCGAATGTTCGTACTCGTTGATTGACACCTTGCATAATAATTAACGGTTCCTCGCACAATATCACTAACGAACCACAATCCCAATATTCTTCACTGTTATGACGATAAGACGTAATTTTTGGTTAAGAATACGTTTACAGGACACTCTTAATGTCGCGAAGTAAGCGGGGTTGTTTGTTAAATGCGATACGCGCAATATTAGACATGCGGAAGTAACGGCGCTCGCGCATACACTGAGGTCTGCGCGGTGTGGCGCGGGGATGTGCCCTGTCGGTGCATCGGGGACATTACAAAGGATAGGGGCGGAGTTTGCGCACGGAGCTCAGGACCGGCACGTGTTTTGCCGTGTGATACCTACTTGCGCGCTGTTTAATTAGACAATTATGTCAAAAATTAAGGTTATAGGTTTTTTACATATTTGGATTGAGAATCGAATACTGAATACCTTCCCTCAATATGTCCCTCGTTTAACCTAACAGGCTGTATATATCCCTTACTAACATGATACCTGCATATTTTGAGCGTTCTTTGAACGAGAACGTAATTTCGACGCTTTCTCGTTGGTGGTGGTAACAGGTGCCTGACGGCCGATGTAGACAAAACGTCGCCGCGGCCGCGTCTGCAAGTTCCCCGTACATGCGTATGTGACCAACGCTTACTCTTGCTTCAGTTCCATGCTCGCTTGTTCTACTCCCACTTTTAAATGTACTTTGTTATCAGTAACTATTTTTTTAAACTCTAATCTCACTCTATGAAGTATTTATTTTAGTGACCACGTTTGGAAAGGTCGTAAATGAGAATTTTTATCCAAAATATATGAAAGCGGTCGAAGAAATGCTGGCTCTTGTTATACGAAGATTCCAGAAGTTCTGGCTACAAAACGAATTTGTATATAAGCTGTTGGGAGAGAAGGAAAAGGAATTTGAATTAGTGAAAATTGCCAATGAAGTAACTGATGAGGTAGGCATACGAAAAATGGATTCAGTAGAACGTAAATGTTAAACAAACCTGTGGAACAGGCAGGATTCATGGGTGGGTTTTCAACACTACACCTCATTTTCACAGTACGCTAAATAAATGAGAAGTGAAACGAGTATAATCGACCTATAGAGTTGGCCTTCATCGACTACGAAAAAGCGTTTGACTTCGTTGAACACTGGGCTATCATTTAATCACTGAAAAGGTGTCAGATAGACACAAACATAATTATGGCTACTTTATGAGCTAAACTTCACGAAATTAATTAATCCAGTAGGCGTTAAAAGTGGGGTGATTCAGGGAGATACAATATCATGTGAATTCTTCACCGCTTGGAAGATGTATTTAAGATTCTTTATTGGCTCATAGCCTTACCGATAAAATTGTCATCGTCGCCAGTAACGTGGAGAATATGCAGGTCATGGTACAGAAACTATGCGTGTCACTCAATTGGTCTAAAAATTACCGCCTCCCTCTATTACAACTGTCTTTTTTTTTCAGATATTACAAACAAAGAGAGCAGTTTTAAATGGAACGAATGATCGTGCCTGTAAGTATAATGTTTTTCTTATTGTTCTCAGGCCTTGCTCTGACCCACTGGTCAATATTGCAATTTACAACTTAATAGTTTGATCAAATATCTTTAGAGTCCGGAGTCCGGAGCCGTGTTCGCAATTTTTCCGTAGTGGTTTGACTGAGCATTCTTGAAATAAAATGTTTCAAAATTGTCCCATACATTATGAAAGATAGAACTTGGTTAACAAGGAGAGATGTAGATGGCGCTGACAAGTAAACATTACATGTGATTGTGCTCGTAACTAAATAATTAATAAAAATAGTAAACCCAGTATTAAAACAGTGCATTATACATAAAAGTGAAGCTAGACTCGTGAACTACTAGTGACAGTGTTATCATTGATCAGAAACACCGGGTTACCATACTAACATTGATTCTCAAAGATGTAAACAGTGACTAAAAACCACAATAAACTCCGTGCAACAAGTTATATCAGTGTAATCAGCTAAATTTGAAGACAACCGCTTACAAAATAATCATAATTACTATCAATTTCAAGACAGTGGTGATAAACAGTGATTCAAACAAAAAATGTTGTAGGAAAAAGTCGTTTTTTATTCAAATACTGCTCCTACTTGACGTGAAGTAAGATCAACGCCAGCGCCATCTAGCTAAAACCTATTAAACTAATTACCAACGTTGTTATCAGTGTTACTTGACTAACGGATAACAAATCTGCAAACAAAATTGTAAATAGTGACATCTGTTGTAAAAATCAGGAATCGCGTAGTTAAACGCCACAAGATCGCAAAATTGGACGCCTCTATTGACTGCACAAGTAGCTTAGTGGCGTACGAGTCGACTTACAGCTCCTCTAACCGCGTGATCGCAAGTTCAAATCCGAGAGGCTGCGTGACTTTTTGTGATTATTTGAATTTGTATCATCATCATGAACTTCCTAGAAAACATAACATTCCGTCGCACTCGCACTATTTCGGAGTCCAATAATGACACCAGTGAAATTATTTCTCAAACATTGGATGAAACAACAAATGGTATGCCGGAAATGTCAGATGACGAAGAGGATAAGCAGATAGACTTTCTTAAAATCGAAAATGAGAATCTTAGGTCTCAATTAAAAAGCGCGCATCAAGAAATAGAAAAACTATCTTTGGAAAATAGCTCCTTGAAACAAACAAATGCTGATTTATTAAAGAAAAATGAGGCATATAAGAAAGTCACCAGTAGCCCTATAAAGAAGAAAATACAAACACCTAAGATAAACAAAATTAGTTTTACAGATAAAAATACCAGTAAACTACACTCTATAGAAGTTCCTGGTTGCTGCACATCTAAAAAGTCTCTAAACAAAGATGAAAGATTGCCTGCTATTGTACCATCGACGAATTCCGCTACACCGAGAACTGTGATCACGAAACCTAACGAAAGGAATAAACTGTATATCTTAAGTAGTGACAAATACAACGGATCTTTGTCCACCATAGAGGAAGTTTTTTACGAATACTTCCAATACTGCCACTATACAATGCCTAACAGTACCCTAAAACAATTATTAAGTGACATCGAAGGAAGATTGAAGGGATTCACCCTAAATGACTACTGCCTAATTTTTATTGGAGAAAACCATATCATTGCAAATGAAGACCACTGCATAAACTTAATAAACTTACTAAATAAGTCGCTTCGAAAAATTACGCACACTAACATAGTAATTTGTCTTCCAACATATAAAACAGGATCCCTTATATATAACTTCAAAGTTGAGATGTTTAATAACCTTCTTCACCTGGACAACCAAAGCCATAAGTATGCATACATTTTTGACAGCAATCGTGATTTGACACATAACATGTTCTCCTACACTACGGGCAGAATCAATAAATACGGAATCAAAAACATATTTGACAATATTATGAGGAACATTCAGATTGATTTAGACATATATTATGAAACGAGCAGACAGACGAGTAATAATAACGACAGACAAGAATATGACGAGATTTTAACGACCATTGATGACGAAGACAAATCAAGCCTGAAAGAACCCCCCAACTTTTTTCGTTTATAACAATATACATATCCTCCATCAAAATATTGCTGGACTTCTGAATAAAAGCGACATGCTTACTGTGTGTTTGGAAGAACTACAAAATAGTAAAAAACAGATCGACACTATATGCATAACCGAACACTTCATGACACCTGAGCAGGAAGGACTTCTAAATATTCCAAACTACAGCCTAGCAACAAGTTTCTCCAGAGAAAATAAAAGAGGTGGCGCGTGCATTTTAGCCAGAGTCGGCCACAAGTATAAAGTGTTCAACTTAGGAAAATATTCTGTCATCAACGTAATTGAATGCTGCGCGATAGAACTGACAGAACACAGCATTATTATTGTATGTATTTATAGGGTACCTCAATCTAATTTGGATACATTTTTCGACAATTTAAGTAATATTCTGCATTTGCTCTGTTTAAAATTGAATAACAAAAAGATTGTCTTATGTGGAGATTTTAATATCAACTTATTGAAAAGAACGAAACAAACCTTAGACTTCGAATGTACATTGTTAAACTATAATTTAAAATTACAATTTTGTCAACCTACTAGGTTAAGCAGTGGGACCTGCTTGGACAATATAGCCCATAATGTAAAAGGCTGTAAAGGAGAAATTATAGAATTGGGCCTGTCAGATCATACCGCGCAACTTTTAAAATGTCCTGTTAAGAAGACATGTACCTTATAGCGTTGGAAAATAAAAAGACGGAATTATTGTCAAGATAATATAGAAAAATTTAAAAATTGCATTAAAAATCTCACTTTTTCGGACATATACACAACTAATGACGTCAATGAGGCCTACGGCCTTTTTCTTGACCTATTCAGATGTTTTTACGATCTTTGTTTTCCTTACGAAATTATAACAAAATCAATTACTAATAAAACAAAATGGATATCGAACGGGATAAGGAAATGTAGTAAAAAGAAACGGCACTTACTATGGCAATATAGAACAAATCCTTCCCCGAAGAATAAACAATCGTTTAAAGCATATTCTGCAAGGTTTAAAAAAGTTATAACGTTAACACAAGCATCACGAAATAACTACTTTATTAAGACGGCCAAAAATAAATCTAAAGCTGTATGGACCATAATTAATAATTGTAAAACCTGCTTTCCTAAAGAACCAATAACGCAAATTCAAACTGGGACACAGAGAATCACGAACCCATTAAATATAGCTCAGGCATTTAACAAGTTTTATATTAATCAAGTCATCGAACCAAAAAATAAAACTATACCAGAAATTAACGTACGCTTAAATACTTCAAACTCTTTGTTTATGGAGCCGACCATACCTCAAGACATAAATAATCATATTACCTCACTTCGAAATACAAATAGTGTTGGTTATGACGGAGTATGCACTAAAGTTATCAAAGAAGTGTCTCATTACATAGCTCCACACCTGAGTCACTTAATTAACATGAGTATTTTTAGCGGAATCTTCCCTGAAAAATTAAAAACGTCAATAATTATACCATTGCACAAAAAAAATGACAGACAAATTATGTCAAATTATAGGCCTGTTGCGTTGATACCCATCTTTTCAAAAATATTTGAGAAAGTCATTTATAAGTCCTTGTACAACTACCTTGAGAAATCAAACATACTGGTTAACGAACAAAAAGGATTTCGCAAGCAGAAGACAATAAATATGGCTATACATGACCTGCTTCTTCCTATTGTGTCAAATATAGACAACAGAAATCCTGTGTGCGCTATTTATATGGACCTGACTAAGGCTTTTGATTATGTGGATTATCCAATACTTATACACAAACTTGAAAAATATGGTATCAGGGGAAATATACTTGACCTCATTCGATCTTACTTAACGAACAGGAAGCAATTTGTAGAAATCACACAAATATCCTTAAATACTAGCTACGAGAAAAAATATCGTTCAGAAAGTGAGATAATTAAATACGGCGTTCCTCAGGGTAGCGTGCTGGGACCGCCCCTTTTCTTACTTTACATAAATGACCTTCCGAGGCAAATAAAACACCCCATGGTACTATTCGCCGATGATAGCACCGTAATTATTAAGTGTGATGATCCCAATACCTATGAAAACGAAATAAATGTGACATTAAATAGAATTATAAAATGGTTTGAGAACAATAATCTAATTATAAACTTGGAAAAAACTAAAATTATGCACTTTTATCAAAGAATACCAAATAAAATCTATGACATTAACTATTTAGGGACAAAAATAGAATCAGCTACTGCTACTAAATTTCTTGGAATTACTATAGACAACAATTTGACCTGGAAACCCCAGACTGACGAAATATGTAAAAAACTAAATCGATTTACTTACGCTCTCTATAAACTATCAAAAATAGTGAGCCTAGAATCCGTACTAACAGCCTATCACGGCTATGTTGCATCAACACTCAGATATGGTGTAATATACTGGGGCAATTCAGTTGATAGAGAACTCTTATTTAGAGCCCAAAAAAGATGTGTCAGAGCTATGTGTGGACTAAAAAGCACAGACAGTTGTCGACCGTACTTCATACGTTTCAAAATACTTACCTTGCCATCGCTGTACATATACGAAACAAATATGTTCGTCAAATCTAACATTTCACTTTATAAAATAGCTACTAAAAGTTACTACAGAAAATTACGTGATAGAAATAAGTTAGAACTCCAAGCGACTTATGGCAAAACGGCACTTATGAATAAAAGCACCTTCAGTATGGCCAAAAAAATTTTTAACAAACTACCTGAAAAAATAAAAACGTTAAATCTGGAAAATTTCAAAAAACAATTATTAAATATATTGTTAAATAAATGCTATTACTCACTACAGGAATATCTGGACGATGATTCTATAATTTCTGCTTCAGAAAATTGTACCAACATCACCTAACCTATTTTTGACTATTCTGAATATTTGACATTAGCATTATTATAACTTTATCTCTTTGACATTTGTTGAAATTGATTATATCCCCAATTTATATTGACATGCATGTACCTATTTTTTAATATTGATTTTATTACGAATGTGAAAGTTAACATAATTTTATAAAATTCTACCAATAAAGTAAAGACAATGTTAATTAAAATTATATATTTGTACGCCTCTGGGCAAAACATAGAGGATCTACCTATCTGTAACATCATTTTTGTAATTTGACCTATGTTTACAAATAAAGCATTCTGATTCTGATTCTGATTCTGAGAAATAAGTAATATTTTATATTGATTTTCAGATGTACCATACCAGCCTGTGATAGATCTGATCCTAGAACAAAAGTCTAGAAACAACTTCACTGACCAGGAGATCACGGAAGAACTGCATACCAATATTATAGCTGCATTTGAGACTACAGCGCATTCACTAGAAACCATTTTAGTAATGATTGGATCTTTTCCAAAAGTTCAAGAGAAGATTTATGAAGAGTACGTTTACGTTTTCGTGGCCTGGTTGAGACTAGCATAGATCAGGATAGTATAGCACATTAGGAAGGAGGCCTTGAGGGAGAGAGCTGCTTGCCCCAGCCGCCGCGAGAGACGCACCGGGCGTCGGGGGCCACGTGGTGGCTACCGGCTACCGTAGAGGCGGGCCTGTGGACGGTGATACATGGGCTAGCCCTGGCCCTGTCGACGGTGCGTTTGTGTTCCACGCGCGCCTCAAAGACATGTCAGCAAATGAAGGGTCCCGCAAGGGCCGAAGCCTGCTGGGGCTGCGGTACTGTTTAAAAGAGATACCGCGGCCCCGGAACGTAAAGGGCGAGGAAGGAGCATGGATAGTTTTTAGACAGTAAAAGTCTGACACTCCCTCCTGCTCCGCGCAGAGTGGGAGAAGTCATTTGATGATTTCCCATCCGAAAAAAAAAGAAAAAAAAGGAAAGAGGCCTTAAAAAAATAATAAAATAAAATATATCTTGATGAGTGTCACGAAAACTAAAAAAGCTAAGGCGACGTTACACCACCATTTTAAGGTGGTGATTGAAAGGTCCGTGATTAGTAGTGTGAACTAAGAAAGCTTAGATAACAGTCGATTTTTTTTTCTCATTTTCAGAATAATGCAAGTTGTAGGTTCAGATGGAGATATTGACAAGGATGATTTACGGAAGTTAGTATACACAGATGCAGTAATTAAGGAAAGTCTTAGAGTGCTACCGACAGTCCCGACTTCATTAAGATTTATAGACAGAGATGTAAAACTGAGTAAGTAGATAGTTTTAACTTCGGATTGGAAAGCTTGAAGATACCTTTTCGACGACGATGGCAGACTTCATAAGTTCAACGGCAATAACATAGCTGTCTCAACATAGAACCTTCAATTTCGTAAAAGTCAAAACTTATAATAGTCAGTTACGGAATATCTTCAGAAACAATTTAAGTTAAGTTTTAAACCGTGAAAGCTCTAAGTAGTGTTCGTGAAAGTCGTTGTTCTGTGAGTGACAAACAGTGACGGCAACACAATTTTGTCCATGGAAAAGGAAAAGCCAGGCCTTGCCCTAGCGTTGGGGTATTACAGACTAAATACATAAATAAGCTACAGGCCAAACCGGATGTCGGGTCAAACTAGTTTATCCTAGGCCAAAGTAGAACTCATCACAAAAACTCAATCATGGGGCACCCTGGCTGACTGGATTAGGTTAGGACAGAGCTGTGACAAACAACGTGCGAGTGACTGAAGCGTATGGTGACGTGCACTGGCCAGCGAGCGCTACATTTAAATTGGTCGCAGTGTTATTGCTTTGTTTGTGTTAGTATATTATTCTGATATTCTAACCTAGGACAAAATGGTTTGGCCTGAAATCGTGTTTGGCCGGAAACATACACACAGATAGCCTGATTCTGCATAATGTAGGCCATATTTAAATGTTTCAAGTTGCAGGGTTTTTCAGTTTTGGCTAGTTTTTGTTTTAACACGACTGCCAAGGAAGAGTAATGTTTTTATATTATTATTCCTAGTTTTGTTAGAATCGTAAAGTCTTTCTTTTATTTTAGAGAACTACACATTGCGTGCAGGTAGTCAGTGCATCATATCACATCTCGGTTTACTTCATCATCCGTCTTGGGGGCCTGACGCTGAGGTATTTAGACCGGAAAGATGGCTGGATACCCCCACGTTACCGGATAAAGTTGCAACAGGTGCTGTTTTTGGTACTGGCAAACGAGCTTGTCTCGGTAGGTCAAGATTATTTTTTTCATTTTTATTTTTGTCAAAACATTATGATCTTCCTGCTCTTGTTCCATACTATTTGGAATCAGTGCAACAAGTTTCATTATTCCATTCTCTCCTGTCGACGTCACGTCATCATTTACCTACTCTTTTATATCATTCCTCAACACACAATCCATTCATCAATTTGTTTCATCCCTTCTTATTACTTGCCAAGACAAACTACTTCCTTTCAATTTTGCTGTAACCGACACCACTTTCAAACTTCCTCTAATATACTCCTAACTTTATGCAATTTGGTTATTCCGCACATCTATGTCAACATTCTTATATCCGCTACATGCAATCGTTTTACTTCCATCTTTTCCACAACCCAGTATTCTGATTCGGTACGAAAGGTCTAATAACGGACCTGTACTCTCTTTAAGTTGAAGGACGTCCGTAGGTTGCATTTTCGTCAAAACTTCATGTGTATAAGCTGCTCCAGTCTAAGTGTGCAGCTAAATACTAGTATATTTCATGGAGGGACTGCTTAGTACTATACAGCCTGAGGAGAACTTGAATGGCTAGAACAATAGCAATTACGATGGTGCTAAATTTAAAAATTTTAAATTTCCGGAGAGCCGTTGGGGAAATTACGAAATTCTGAGAGCGATCAACAGTTGATTCGGCAAGGCCATAAGGTAAGATAACAGATCAAAATGAAGTGAGCATTATTGGACATGGAGAAAGCAAGAACAATATCGTAATATCCTAACAGATGTCAGAAATGCCATAAATGCGTGACTTAATGTATACAGGGTGTAAACAACCTCATCACGAAGCCGTGAACCAAGCATTCTGTACATCAATGCTTGGTTGACGGCTTCAAAAAAACTTTTATTTTGGGGTGAAACATCATGTTTTGTAGTAGAACTCAATGTAACGCATTCAAAACATTGTAATGGATGGATTGACTAGTACGGGGTTGTGGAGGTGTATAAAAATCATACATTAAAAAGTTGTATTAAAAAAAAAACTTGTTCAAAAGTTGGAACTTTGACCCCCAATATCTACGCAACTAGAACGTTCCAAGATATGGTGTAGAACAAAAAACTGTTCGCAATGACGAGAGAAAAAGTGTATTTAGGCTTCGTTAAGAGGTTTTGTAGACCCTTGAGGGCCTTATCACACTAGCGAGTTGCGAGCGGCACGTTTGCCGCGCACATATTGCGCACTCGCCCCGCCTTCCAGTCACTCGCCACTCGTGTGATAAGGCTTTTAGGTGTGTCGTCCCAAAAGTGTTAATTATTTCTTTCTTGTCACAGGTAAAACATACGCGATGACATCGATGAAGGTAACGATAGCTCACATGGTGCGTCAGTACATCATCACTGCAGATCACACCAAGCTGCGGTTCAAAATCGACTTTACGATAAAAGCGGTGTCGGGACACGAAGTCAGCTTGCTACGAAGGATCAACTAAAAAACGAATTAAATGCCTGAATGATTAGACAAATTGAAATGTGAAAACAATCTGGATGATGATGATGAATTTTGTGTGGATCCCGTTTTTTTGCATACTGTTCTTTTTCCTAATATACTTCGGCATAAGTAACTATTTTGTCATTTTTTTTGTGCTATGTTAATACTTACCCATATTTTTTTTGGCCAACAGTTTATGTTGGCATAATTATCTTGAAGGATAATTTGTTTTGGCATAAATTTATTGCACGTAATGTTACTAGGCATAATGACTTTTAGCATAATAGTATTTAGGCATACAACTAATAGAAATAACGGAATCAAACTGTAGTTATTTTTCCGTGACAGAAACCATGCCTGTTGCATGTTGAAATTCCTATGTTGTATTTCTTTGTTGGATAATTATGCATTGTTGTAATATTTTACTGTGAGTTTTGTTTTTGTTTATGTAATTTAACATTCTTTTTAAACCATGAAATTTCAAATAAGTGCTTACAATTTATTGTTAATGAATAAAAAAAAAGACTAATGACATCACTGACATTGGCTTTGCCGTAGTTGGTTAGAAACTCAATGATACAGTCTTATTATTCACCAAAATCAGGATTGAGACTCCTTTGAGCATTTTTCGCTATTCCACATAGTTTCAGATTTGGCCATCCACGCCCACGTCAAAAATTCGATTCACCCTGTAACTGGTAAAATCCGGACGCGAAGCAGGAAGAATTTGAAAACCTGTCTCTGTCACTCCCGCGTAAATAATGAGTATCGCTCGCACAGATGCAATGGCCACCGTCCTCAGGGATTGTAAACCTTTTGAGGTTTAAGATCATTTATTCTCATAAGAATTACACCATTCACTTACATGAGAATATTAACAAAAAATTAGACGTCGATTTAGTAAATATTTTGAAGGTAGATTACAAATCATTGCGGGCAAAATGTTCGTTCGATACATGTAAACAAGTATCTGTGAAACACAGATAAACGGTGACTGGATGTGGCTTTTACCTAACTTTGTAAGGATTGTTCGTTTGCATGTGGTTTTTTGGTTGGCCTTGAGTCACGAGAAAAAATCCAGATATAAGTAATTTTTATTTCTGCCAAATTAGTAATTGTAACTCGATTTTTATAACTTACATTTAATATAACATCTAAATAAACAATTTACATAGTAACAATAATTTATTAAATAAGTTAGTAAATTTTCTTTTTCCTTCAAATATTTCATGTAAACCACACTTAATAGAAAAATGTTTGTGACCACTGTAAGTAGGTAAAGAGGTCATTGTACGAAATTCTTCCTGCTCTGCGACCGGACTTTAGTCGGGTTTTTTGTACTATTAATTAAATGTTATTTGTTTATAAAGTTCATGAACAAGATTCGTCAATACTAAAAATAAAAAATAAATCTTTTTTCATCATTTATTTGGTCTCCTCTCCTCAATTTTCACTAAATGTCCTGCTACAGGTCTCACCATTATACCGCATTCTAGTTTCATCTTCGTATGATCGGCTGTAAGTTTGAACCTGCGTAGTACAGGGGCCATGTTTGACTTCAAAAACATAAGTGCATACGTTTTACCTGAAAAAAAAAATAGCATCTAAATAACATAATTTTTCAAAACATACCGTATAAGCCATTTTATACTACACTAAGGGTATTTCTGTACTATTTAAACTAAAGATGGCATTTGTTTACAGCGACTCAAATCATAGGTTACTATAACTAAAGGAGTGTCCGTGGAGTTTCTTGCCCATTCGTCTTCATAGAGATCTACGCTTTTGAATGGGCAACTACAGTAATTATACTTTGGGACTGTGGCTTCGTTTTTTTCTTTTGGTTTTGTTTGCATACAAAAAATAAAACCGACTTCAAAAAAAGTGAAAAATAACTTTAGCTTCTGAAGTCGGTGACCTTTGTTAGATTGATTTAATTTTTTTGTCACCGACTTCAGAAGCTAAAGTTATTTTTCACTTTTTTGGAAGTCGGTTTTATTTTTTTCAAAAAAGTTTTTATTTTTCACTTTTTAGTGGTTCATATGTGCTTGGTACACATGGAAAGTGCATACCGTTACAATTACAACAAGCCCAAAAACGAATAGGATGCATTGTCTCATTATGGAGTTCCGTGACTCTTGGCTTCATCATCAGATCTGATGGTAGAATGGTTCTTATCGAACGCAAATGCTTCACTTGTTGTAGAAAAATACCAAAATCGCTGTACGTTATCCTATAAAATTTGAAGGGTCCCCTTGATTTCGCCAAGATTCCATTATCAGATCCCGACTTGGTGGCTATGGGACCATTTGGAAAGTATACCCTTTCCAACAAAAAAAGAATTTTTCAAATCGGTTGGCAAACGACGGAGTTATGCGCGAATAAACATAAAAAAAAAATATATAGATATATCCGAATTGAGAACCTCCTCCTTTTTAGAAGTCGGTTAAAAATGACTGTAATGGTCTTATTGCAATAAATGGTTTGAGTCCTACTTATTTGTAGTGTTTAAGAGGCGATTAAGTGTCGAAAATTCAAATTCAAATTTCCAAAATCTGTTAACAAAAACGTTACTTCCAATCATAGGTGTATTTTATGGACTATCATTCTAACAGGCTGATGTCGAGATGATAAAAGATAGAAAGCTTACCAATGCACCCCCGCAGTCCCGGTGAAAAACTTGCAAAAGCGGCTTTATGTTTTGGAGTATCAGGACTGAGCCATCTTTCTGGTTTAAACTCCTCGGCATCTTCGCCCCAATAATCGGGGTGTCTGTGTACAGCCCTTATGTGGACTAGTACGCTGCTTCCGGCGGGAATTGTCACATTACCTAAAAAAGTAAAAAGTTTATTTCCATTTAAGAAATAAGGATTTCTTTAGGCAGTCGTTAGATTCGTTCTTACTTACGTAACTTTGTGTCCACTATAGCTTCGCGAGCCACCATACACACTACTGGGTATAACCTCATGCATTCCTTTAATGCTGCTTCTAAATACACCAGTTGAGATATATTCTGTTTTGTTACTCCTCCGTCTTCTCCCAAAACTTGAGTTACTCTACAAATTTGAAGAAAAATTTTAGAAATAATACGTTATCAGAAATATACAGATTACGACAAAACTAAAAATTTGTTTTTCCTGGACAAAGGCCTCCTTTCTCTCCTTCCAACACGTCTAGTTCATTCCCCCATCTCTTTTGTGGCCTGTCGTGAACCCGCCGCGCCGTTTTATTCACTGCAAGGTTTATTTTATTCTTCGCTGTTTTTTTGTTTTTAAAAAGGTTTTTTCATCCCAATTTATTTTATATTGAGATTAAAAGTTACTCGAAGTTAAAAGAAAAAAGAATCGCTAGTTGACTAATATTAAAACTAAAAATTATAAATAAAAAATGATTGCATCATGTATGACTGTGTTTTTGTTGTGTTCGTAACTGTCGGGACAAACATATCCACAAACCTACATTTTTTTAGATTTTTTTTCCTCTTACTTTAGGAATTAGGGCGGACACAATTTCTACAATTTTTCAAGTAAATATCTAATCAACCATGGCCTTATACAAAATCTTGGTTACATCATTCATGTTGAGATGTTATATTATGTGAGAACAATGTAGCAAGATGTGCACGTTAAAAGTGTCCATAGCAAAACAAAAACAAAATACAACTCAAAAACAAAATAATTAATTCAAATAAACCATGGCGACTAAGAGATGACCAGTCATAACTGACAGCGCCCGTTCACGCACATGACGCATGGATCAGCACCATTCAGGTCAGCCATTTTGAAGGGAACTAAATGGTCCGACACACGCGCCATGATCAGCGAGACATTTGAGTGAGCATGACATACTCTCAACCGCCAGGGCACATTCAAGTCTAAAACTAAAGTAGGTTTCCAGTGAATGATAGCTTTCTAGTACATAGTACTCACACAGTATGGGCTATGCGTTTATATAATACTAACACTGAATCTATACAATGCAAAGATAGTTAAGTACCAATCTTCAGCAGCTCCAACTATACCATTTAATGCTATCAATTTTTGCGCCCCTGTCCATGTGGAGCAGGACCAGCATCAAGCCAAGCATTTTTATCAGCGATATAATCGCTCAACTTGTAATATGCTTTTTTACATAGTGTGCGTTTAATGCATGTTTTAAATTTCGTCTCATTCAGTTCAAGAATACTTTGTGGAATTTTATTATAGCATCTCAAACAGTACCCCATGAAAGATGAGTCTACTTTAGCGAGTCTAAAGCCTGGCTGTACTAGTTGGTCCCTATTTCTAGTACTGTAATTGTGTCTGTCGCCTCTTTTACCGAAAAGGTGCAGATTTTTTCTAACGTACATTATGTTTTCGTAGATGTATTGGCAATGAACCGTCATGATGCCAATATCCTTAAAAAGTTCCCTTAGAGAATCGCGCCTACGAAGATTGTATATGGCTCTGATGGCTCTTTTCTGCAGAATAAATATAGACTCAATATCAGCAGCCCGTCCCCATAGCAAAATACCGTAAGACATTATACTATGGAAGTAACTAAAATAGACCAGTCTAGCGGTATCTACATCAGTGAATTGACGGATTTTTCTAATGGCATATGCTGCTGAACTTAAGCGCCCCGCAAGAGATGTTAAATGAGAACCCCATTGTAGCCTTGAATCAAGCGTAAACCCCAGGAAAACCGTTTTATCTACGAATTCAAGTTTCTCATTATTCAATAATATATCACAATCACTACCCTTAACATTCGGTAATGAAAATCTTATGCATTTAGTTTTTTTTTTTCATTTAATACCAAATTGTTTGCTGTGAACCAATTTTGGACCTGAAGTAGGGCATCATTCACTTCATCTAGATTTTGGGTCCGTCTATTTATCTTAAAAATTAGAGAAGTATCATCAGCAAACAACACCATATTTTAAGGTTGGTGTTTCAACAAATAGGATAGATCATTTATATAAACTAAAAAAAGGAAAGGACCCAATATTGAGTCTTGCGGAACCCCCATTTTTACATTCAAACCCTGTGAATTAACACCATTTATTTGAACATGTTGTTTTCTATCGCTCAAATAAGATTTTAGCAGGCTAAGTGCAAGTTTACCCAGTCCGTAATGCTCCAGTTTCAAAAGTAATGTGTCGTGATTTACGCAATCAAAAGCTTTGGAGAGATCACAGAAAATTCCTATTGCGTCTTGGGACTCTTCCCACGCAGCAAATATGTGCTTTAATAGGGTTACACCGGCGTCAGTTGTACAACGTCCCTTGGTGAAACCAAACTGTTGATCATTTAAGATTCTGTTGGTGTTAAAATGATAGAGCATTTGATTAAGCATTACTTTTTCATATATGGACGGACAAGGCGAAACTATAAGGGTCCCGTTTCAGCCATTCGGCTAGGGAACCCTACAAATAGAAACTTCTTATAAAACGACACCTTCCCAATCTGTTTAGTTTTGTAAGTATCTAGACTTTAATTACACACACATCACATAACAAAGAATTAACATTTTTTTTCTAAGTCAAGATACTTAAGTGTTTTTTGTTAGCCAGAAGTGTCCCAATCTGGAAAGCACTATTTTATTTTTGCTATTGATCAAGTTAGAAACACCACAATCATAGCACCAGCTCAGGTTGCAGATGACGGAGAAAAAACAGCCAAGCTGAAGTGGAAGTGGGCTGGCCAAGTAGTCCGAATGCACATGAGATGTGAGCAAAGATCGACACTCATTGGACGCCGCCTGAGGAGGAAATCGCCGTCGAGGTAGAACGCGACGAAGGAAGGTGGTGTGACGATCTGATATTGGTTGCAGGGCGAAAATGACCAGATATTTCACAAGATAAAGAAGTTTAGAAGTAAAAAGGTCGAGTGATTGATTGGATCACAAATCGTGAACCGCATTATAGAGGTTGGCTGAGTAAAATCACGTGTTCAAGTATTGTACAATAATTTTTTGTACAGTGATTGCCATATTTAGATGATAGGTACATGATCTATGCCGTCGACCTTGTAATAATTTTTGACAGCCCAGATCAACTGCAAACTAAGCTCAGTCAACTTGTAAAGAAATCCAAAAAGTAGGCCTGCACATGAATCTAGCAAAAACGAAACTGATGACAAATCGTTCAAAACCACTAATACGGGTCAACAACGATCTTATAGAATTTGTAGATCAATACACATACCTTGGACAAATCATATCTTGTACATAGCGTGGAAGCGTTACTGGTCCTCATAAGAAATCACAAAAAGTCAGTGAATACCAGTCACGTTAAAAAGCAAAGTAATTAACTCTTTTATACTCCGTACCATGACATTTTTTTTTCGGATGGGAAGTCATGAAATGACTTCTCCCACTCTGGGCGGAGCGGGAGGGAGTGTCAGACTTTTACTGACTAAAACCCATCCATGTTCCTTCCCGCCCTTTATGTTCCGGGGCCGCGGTATCTCTTTCGAACAGCAGCATATGCTATTAGAAAAATCCGTCAATTTACTGATGTAGATACCGCTAGACTGGTCTATTTTAGTTACTTCCATAGTATAATGTCTTACGGTATTTTGCTATTGGGATGGGCTGCAGATATTGAATCTATATTTATTCTGCAGAAAAGAGCCATTAGAGCCATATATAATCTTCGTAGGCGCGATTCACTACGGGAACTGTTTAAGGATATTGGCATTATGACGGTACATTGCCAATACATCTACGAAAACATAATGTACGTCAGAAAAAAAATGCATCTTTTTTGTAAAAGAGGTGACAGACATAATTATAGTACTAGAAATAGGGACCAATTAGTTCAGCCAGGCTTTAGACTCGCTAAAGTAGACTCATCTTTCATGGGGTACTGTTTGAGATGCTATAATAAAATTCCACAAAGTATTCCTGAACTGAATGAGACGAAATTTAAAACATGCATTAAACGCACACTTTGTCAGAAAGCATATTACAAGTTGAGCGATTATATCGCTGATAAAAATGCTTGGCTCAATGCTGGTCCTACTCCACAAGGACAGGGACGCATAAATTGATAGCATTAAATGGTATTGTTGGAGCTGCTGAAGATTGTGCAAGTGTCTTTGCATTGTATAGATTCAATGTTAGTATTATTCATATAATCGCATATCCCTTATTGTGTGAGTACTATGTACTAGAAAGCTATCATTCAATAGAGACCTACGTAAGGCTCTCTTAAATGTCTCGCTGATGGTGGCGCGTGTGTCGGACCATTTAGTTTCCTTCAAAATGGTTGAACTGAATGGTGCTGATCCATGCGTCATGTTTGTGAAAGGGCGCTGTCAGTTGTGACTGGTCATATCTTAGTCGCCATGGTTTATTTGAATTAATAATTTTGTTTTTGAGTTGTATTTTATTTTTGTTTTGCTATGGACACTTTTAACGTGCAAATCTTGCTACATTGTTCTCACATAATATACCATCTCAACATGAATGATATAACTAAGATTTTGTAACAATATTTTGATTCAAAAGAGTGTCCATGGAGTTTCTTGCCCGTTCTTCTCCAAAGAGATCTACGCTAGGGAATGGGCAACTACAGTACTTTCACAGTTTTTATGTCTTGTGACTGGGACTGTAGCTACATTAAATGTTCATTTTTGTTTCGACAATTCAAAAGTGCCTGTAACTGGCCTACTTGAAATAAATGCTTTGATTTTGATTTTGATTTTGACCGGGCCCGTAACCCCAGCAGGCATCTCTTTGAGGCGCGCGTGGAACAAGAACGCGCCGTCGACACGGCCTGTCGTCATTAGACGGACGGACGGCTAGCTAGCCCTGATAGGTAACCATCCACAGGCCCGCGTCTACGGTGGCCGGTAGCCACCACGTGGCCCCCGAATCCCGGTGCGTCTCCCGCGATCGCTACCATGACATACGGTTGCCAAACATGGGCTTTAACTAAGCAAACCGTTAAGAAATTACAAACATGGAAACAATTTAATGTTAAAAGAAAGGACAAATTAAGCCTTTAACTCGCTAAAGGGAAAACAAAAAAAAAAAACAAAAAGTTAAAAATAACTTTAGCTTCTGAAGTCGGTGACCTATGTTTGATTGATTTAATTTTTTTGTCACCGACTTCAGAAGCTAAAGTTATTTTTAACTTTTTGTTTTTTTTTTTGAAGTCGGTTTTATTTTTTGCAAAAAAAGTTTTTATTTTTCACTTTTTAGTGGTTCACATGTGCTTGGTACACATGGAAAGTGCATACCGTTACAATTACAACAAGCCCAAACAAGACTAGGATACATTGTCTCATTATGGAGTTCCGTGACTCTTGGCTTCATCATCCGATCTGATGGTAGAATGGTTCTCATCAAACGCAAGTGCTTCATTTGTTGCAGATAATACCAAAATCGCTGTACGTTATCCTATAAAATTTAAAGAGTTCCCTCGATTTCACCAAGATTCCATCATCAGATCCCGACTTGGTGGCTATGGGACCAACTTGGAAGTATACCCTTTCAAACAAAAAAAGAATTTTTCAAATCGGTTCAGGCGTCTTCGAGTTATCGGTGAACATACATAAAAAAAAAAAAAAAAAACAAAAAAAAAAATACATACAGTCGAATAGAGAACCTCCTCCTTTTTGGAAGTCGGTTAAAAAATAGAGGACGTATCACGTAAGATGAAAAGGCTGAAATGGAAATGGGCGGGTCACCTAATAAGGGACCAAAAGGAGAAATGGGCTAAATTAGTAGCTGAGTGGTACCCAAGAGAAGGCAAAAGGAACAGAGGACGCCCGACACGAAGGTGGGACGACGATCTCAAAGTGATAGCGGGGTCAATATGGAAGAGGCAAACCCAAGATCGGGAAACGTGGAAAAATATAAGGGAAGACTATGCTACGGCAAAAAAATCTTCGGAAACCTGTCTGAAGAATAATTTAATATTCTTATCCCATCCGTCGGTCATCCCGAGCGACAGTGTTAGTAAATGATTTATGTGTTACTAGATTTTAAGATTGCTAACAAAGGCCACTCCATTCTACATGATCGATATCCTGGTTTACTATTTTTTATTTTATTTAAGGGCTACCAACTAGTATTCGATATCTATCGAGTTCTCGAGTTCTTAACCGATCTCAAGCTCTCGTTTCGAATTAGGCCATATTTCTCGAGTATTCCCGCTTCGACAAACTGTAGTTGTTTTGTATTCTTTAGTCCTAATTTCTTTGGATGCTCGTTTATCTGTCAAGCTAATACTTTGAACTGTTCGTTTATTGTGTGTTTTGCAACCATTGTTTATTCCGGTAACTATTTTTTTACTATTAAATTGTTTTTTACTCCTGACTCATCAACTTACAGATTTTCAAAATATGTACTTACTCCTGATATATCTTCTCCTGTACCTCAGGGTAGCTGCCGATGCAGGCAAATATGTACAGCATCTGACCGATAGTGGTGTCAAAGCCACCTACCATCACGTTGTCCATAAGATTCCTGATGTCAGCATCAGAGAAGATGCTACTGGTCTCAGTCATAGTGTTCTCAAGGAAAACATCTACGATGCTTTGGAATTTACCACCTGCAGCGAAAAAAAATTTTTTTTTTACTGAATATACCTTTAATTCGAACGTCGGTTTTCTATAGGTCGAAAATAGTATTGAGAGGTTATCGGGAGAATTCTCTTAGAAAAACTGCGATTCATTTTAATAATAGGTCGTCGTCTACTTGTTAGGTGTTTAAAGAAATAACAAAAAGTTGTAACTTTTTCTTTTATTTTAACCAAAAGAAGTCAAAATTGATAGAAAACATCAGGCATGCTTGGCCGATGAAACATCAGGCAAACAGCAAACATTTTCCCGATGAAATAACGAATGGTTATTATCTAAAATAATACATATTCATTTTTTTTTTATATTAACATTTTAATAGATCGAATCATTTGAATGTATATTATTTATGTCCGCAAAAATCGAAAGTCAAAATTAGAAGGGACTTCCATAATACAGGGTGTTAAGGAAGTCACGTGCCATATTTCGGGGGTAGGTTCAGTATCGATAAGGGAATCCGTAAAAAACAGAAAAAATATTGCAAGATCAACTTAATTTAGTACCTGATAAAAATAAATAATAATTTACTAATAAATTTCGCTGGACATTACACACAGCGCCGTCTAGTGCCACACTAAGCAAGACTTGTGTCGTAGTCACCAGACAGTTGATATACTACATATATAGTTTTTGTTTGTAAATACATACTTATTATAGGTACCTACATATAACATCCATGACTCGGAAAAAATGTCCATGCCCATCACATAAACATTGGCTCCTACCGGGATTCGAACCCGGAACCCTAAGAACGTAAGGCAGCCTCACTACCGCTGCGCCATTCGGGTCGTCTTATGTAATGTAAATTAGGCGACGCGACGGCGACGTCGTCTAGGTTTCTTCCAGTCAAGATGGCGCCCCAGGGTTCAATCCTCGGACTGACAAGCCTTCGAGGAGACAAAATTCAATCATTTCACAAGTTTTTTCTAAACACAATATTTGTAATGAAAAAAAAAAACAGCTAAATTGCAGCGCTAATGACGATACCTTACAACGCCTGACAGATTTTGATAGCAATACATGCTTTAACCGTTTGTCCACTAACTTGCTTCAGGATTTTTTGACTTATACTCTGGTTTAATTAAAGGTACCTAATCGTAATAAAAATCACAGCACAAATGATGCAACTAATATTGCCATTCTTAGCCAGCCACTTTATTTGTAGTTGCCTGTTTGTACACCAAAAGGTTTTATCGATAGAACAATTTTTCGAAGGTCGGTGGATTCGAGGTTAAAATATAAATGAGTTACAACATTCTAAAAACGTTTAGTTCGGTTTTAACAGAATTTATAGCTAGCTATACGTACGTAACCCAAACATCGATAGGTAGGAGAAAAGTGAATTTGGTAGGTATAGTAAGTCACAATCGATGTTTCCTTTCAGACCTGAAAAAATAATGACTTGGCCATCGAATGGACATATAATTACAGCTAGCTAGGCTAGGCAGGTGACTGGGGTTTTCTTGAGAAGGCCCGCAGACGTCATTGGCCGGAAATTATAGTGGAAGGCGCTCTAGTTCCCATGATCCCCGGTGCAAGTGTGGGAAGGGAACACCGGGGTGGTTTTTAGTCGGTTAGAGTCCAGCAGACCCCTCCGCCCGCCTCAGGGTGGAGGACATCCATGAGGATTTTCCAACAGGAAACAAAAAATTAAAAAAAAAGTGGCTGTGGTATGCGCTACCATGTTAATAATACCTTACTTACTTCTTACCTTTGCGTTCAAAGTCTTCTTTGTTTTTCAACCGTTGTAAATGTTCCGATTTTCGTATTTCTATCATCTACAAAACGATGTTATTTAAATGTTAAGGTTAATAAAACAAAAATAACATGTAAAATAATAATATCGATGCAGATCATCATTTCAATGACATTTTTCACTTTCTCAAAACTTAAAACATGGAGAATTTTATTTCGACTTAATTTAATACTCACTGGGCGCGTAAGTGCAGTACCAAATTCAATTGCTTCGTCCAGTTTTGTTTTGTAAGTAGATAAATTGAAGATAAAATCAAACATAAGCCAAGGCTTATTAATCCTGGCCACGAGAATACCTAGCATATCTTTTACAGCCGTCATGAAATTGTTGTCTATAAGGTCCTTGCCATCGATTCTAAGTCCAAGTGTAGTTCCTGAAATATCAGGTACCATTAATATTACAAAAAAAAAATGTTAATAACTTCGCCGTCAACAAGTCGCGTTTGGAATGTTGCGCCCCTAATCTTTTATCTTTTTATTTAATCTACAGGGTGTTTAAGAAGTCGCGTGCTATAAGTTACGGGTGAGTCCAGTAAAAGAAACGAAGTTAGCGAATGCACAAGTAGGCTGCTAATTATAGAATAGAATAGAAAGTTTTTGTTTCAGACCGGAGTCCATAGGGTTTGTTACAATTTTACTTAAGTTCTAGTGTTAGTAGGCTACAGACACAGATAAAAATATACAGTTAAAATTCAGCATGGAGTTGTATCAACCTCCGCATCATCAAGGAATCCCGTTGATCTGCGAACACACTGGAACAGCCGCTGATGCTGCCGCGAACACGAGTCATCAGGGATGCACATCTATTTCTAATAATGGCGGCAAAACCATCAATATTATTATCTGCAAACATCCCCGACGCACTACTACGCCACGGCAGCCGCAGCAGCACTCTCAGTATTGAACGCGTAGGTCGCTGTATGTCTGCTGAGTAAAGTTGACCCACAGGCTGCACGTGTAGAAGGACTGACAGTAAGCTTTGAATACGTTACTTTAAGTGGACTAGATATATAAACTTGTCCACCCTTCGCAGTGATTCTCCTCAAGACGACAGTTGGAATACAAGAATATGTTACACTGCCTGCTTTAAAAACTATTAATTTGCTCTTTGCGAAGTTATATTTGAGCCCATGCTTCACCGCGCCTTAGAGCACCGATCGATGGACTCAGCAACACCATATCGTCAGCATAACTAATATTATTAATGCACACCCCGTCGATATGACATCTGACACTGGTGCTGCTGAGCTCAAGTATCAGCTGGATCATGTTTAGGTTGAATTAGGGCATCAAAAACAGGCCATTTTCAAAACCGGGTACCCGGGTTTTTCAGGTTTTTTCATCAAATGAAAAATCATTTTTGTTTTATGGTTTTAACAGTCATTTTTAAAAACTGGATGGGGCCGGTGTTTCGTACTGACTACTCTGAGAAGAAACAGCCGAAACAAACTCAGAAGTCATAATAGTCTCTTTTAAAGTTCTGACATTACTCAATACACTTGAAGACTATGCAGATTAGGGTGTGAGATGGTATTTTGAACTTTAATATAAATACAAAACACTTACTATTTTTCATCATCATCATCATCATCTCAGCCGAAAGACGCCCACTGCTGGACATAGGCCTCCCCCAAGTGTCGCCACATTGACCCTTGAGACTTGCATCCACCGGATTCCCGCAACCTTCACCAGGTCATCGGTCCACCTAGTGGGGTCTTCCAACGCATCGTCTTCTGGTTCGCGGTCACCACTCCAGAACTTTTCGGCCCCAACGGCCATCCGTTCTGCGAGCAATGTGCCCTGCCCACTGCCACTTAAGTTTAGCAATTCTTCGGGCTACGTCGGTGAACTTGGTTCTTTTGCGGATGTCTTCATTTCTGATTCGATCACGCAAGGAAACTCCATTGCCCTTTGGGTGACTTTAAGCCTTTTGATAAGGGCCATTGTGAGCGACCACGTTTCGGTCCCGTATGTAATCACTGGCAACACACACTGGTCATAGACTTTCGTCTTGAGACACTGTGGTAAGTTGGACGAGAAGATACCGCGCAGTTGCCCGAACGCTGCCCAGCCGAGTCTGATTCGACGATTGACCTCTTTCTCGAAATTAGACCTACCTAACTGGACCGTTTGTCCTAGGTATACATAATCGTCTACAATTTCGAGTGTAGAGTCTCCAATCTTAATAGGAATGGGTGTGACATGGGCATTCAACATGACCTTCGTCTTGTCCATGTTCATTTTTAGACCCACTCTTTCGGAAGCTCTACTGAGGTCATCGAGCATTGTACTAAGGTCCTGCATGGTCTCAGCCATGACCACAATATCGTCGGCAAACCGAAGGTGAGTGATGTACTCGCCATTGACGTTGATGCCTAGCCCTCTTTAGTCCAGAACCTTGAAGACATCCTCCAGTGCAGCGGTGAACAGTTTCGGAGATATGACGTCTCTCTGTCTTACACCTCTCTGCAGAACGATAGGTTCCGAGGCTTGGTTCTGAAGTCGGACTGACATGGTGGCGTTTTTTGTACAAACACTTCAACACCTCGATGTACCGATAGTCAATTTGGCACAGCATTGCTATTTTTATTAATGAACAATCACGAAGGTTATAGTATTGACCAGACGCTTTACGAAATAGTGAAAATCTTCAGGTAGAATGAGACGCGTTTTTTCAAAATGCGGCGTGCGGGCAGGAAGTCAAAACTTTCGGAGGAAACTCTGGAGCTTATGACGGAACGACATGAAAACCCACTCATCACTTAGACAGAACTACAGGCCCTCAGCAAAATAATTAGAAAATTGGTAAGATGCGATCTTCGATGCAGGAAAACTGGGGGTTGAATATGTTCGTCTAACAAATTGGTAGGAGCCACCTGACGAAGTTGACTAAATGTAGTGGGGAATGGAGATATCATCGTTTCGAAAACGGAGATACTTTTGGAAGTCGAAAACTTATACCGCCAGTTGTACGCATTGCATGCAATTGGATCTGAACACGAAAATGAGAATCCCAGAGCAACCTTAACCTGCCATTTAACAGAAGACCTGCCGGGAGTCAGCCAAGATGAAATTAAGGCGGCTCTTAGACAGCTTAAGAATAGAAAAGCCCCTGGTGAGGATAAGATAACGACTGAACTTCTGAAAGCGGGAGGAAATCCTCTAGAAAAGAGCTTCGGGAGCCTTTCCACTCAGTCCTGTTCTCTGCGAAAACAACAGAAGCATGGAGAAGGAGCGTGGTCGTTCTTTTATCAAAATCAAAATGAAAATCAAAGCATTTATTTCAAGTAGGCCAGTTACAGGCGCTTTTGAATTGTCGAAACAAAGATGAAAATTAAATGTAGCTACAGTCCCAGTCACAAGACATAAAAATTGTGAAAGTACTGTAGTTGCCCATTCCCTAGCGTAGATCTCTATGGATTAGAACGGGCAAGAAACTCCATGGACACTCTTTTAAATCATAGTGTTGTTACAAAATCTTGGTTACATCATGGTGCATTATGTGAGAACAATGTAGCAAGATGTGCACGATAAAAGTGTCCATTGTAAATCAAACAAAAACTATTCAAAAATAAAATAACTAATTTAAAAAAAAGCTGTGGCAACCAAGAGCTGACCAGTCCCAACCGAAAGCGCCCGTTCGCGAACATCACGCATGTATCAGCACCATTAAACTCAACCATTTGAAGGGAATTAAATGACCCGACACATGCGCCACCATCAGCGGAACATTTGAGTGAGCATGACATACTCTTAACCACCAGGGCACATTCAAGTCAAAAAGAAAAACGTAGGTTTCCAGCGAATGATAGCATTCTAGTACATAGTAGTCACACAATACGGGATATGAGGTTATGTAATACTAAGGATATTGAATTTATACAATGCAAAGATAGTTGTACAATCTTCAGCAGCTCCAACAATACAATTAGTGCTATCAATTTTTGCGCCCCTGTCCATGTGGAGTAGGACCAGCATTAAGCCAAGCATTTTTATCAGCGATATAATCGCTCAACTTGTAATATGCTTTTTTACATAGTGTACGTTTAATGCATGTTTTAAATTTCGTCTCATTCAGTTCAAGAATACTTTGTTTAACTTTATTATAGCATCTCAAACAGTACCCCATGAAAGATGAGTCTACTTTAGCGAGTCTAAAGCCTGGCTGAACTAATTGGTCCCTATTTCTAGTACTGTAATTATGTCTGTCACCTCTTTTACCAAAAAGATGCAAATTTTTTGTAACGTAACGTTCAGTTGTTGGAGATGCATCAAAAGAGGAAGAACTACTCACGGCAAGCGGTTTCCACAACACTCCTACTAATCTTGTCAGTGAGGTCCACTTCACCTTTGCCGACTTCCTCGGCGAGCAGCTCTACAAATCGTTCACCTCGCTCAGTGAACAACTCCAGAAATTCATCCAATATGTGCTGCTTGAAGCACAGATCCAGTATCCGACGATTACGCTTCCATGTCGGAACTGAAACATTTGGAATACCATGAAACCGCTTTATAAAGAAAGTATCATGGAATATGATCGACGAGTCAACATCGATGAGTCAACATCTCCTGAGAATGTGGGTGGATGAAACGTGCGACAAATGTTTTACCTATAGCTATTCGTGCTGCATGTTGAATTATAATTATACTATCAAAATCAGCGTGACAGACTTTCTGAACAAGCAAACTTAATTATGTTGAACAAGAAATATGAATGGTAAGTTACCATCGGCATTCATCAACGTATTGCCCACCATTGGTTCGCTGAATCTATACACAAACATTTTCTTCAGGCATTTGTTTAAGACTGTGACCACGTCCACGGGATCTGCTACAACTGTAAAATACAATAAACAAAAATCACCATAATTTCCACTGCTACGAGATACGAATAAGAAGATAAGTATCTTCTTATTCGCAAAGCTCATCTTATTACTCTAATCTCCGACTTTGAAAATAAATAATGGGGCCAAAGATTTGCTATAAATATGTATAAATCTTGATTAATAAACTCGAGGTTCTCTTTAAAAGATCGCTTTTAGCGATAACACCGCCATTTGTGTCACCCCTTGTAAAAGGTTTAAATTTTTGTATCTGTTATTTTCATGGTGTACATAATAAAGAGTATTCTATTTGCTATCTGTTATCGACAAAATGCAAACGTATGCAAGATTTTATGTGTTTTATTGCAATGTTTACTGGTTTAAGAGGTACCGAAATGGGCTAGAGAATTGAGAAATAATCATTTTATAAAATGTATTAACGACCGCGAGCAGAGCGCGAAAGAGTGGCTTTGGCCGTGTTCCTATGTTGTCCTTTTTTTATATGTATGTAAAGAAATATATTTCTTTAATTATTTACTTAGTTAAATTTCTTGTTCTTGTTAGATTTATTTTTGAATTTTGCCGCGGATTTAGTTGACGTGTTTAGTCTGTCTACACATTCATTCCATCATTCAATATTTTTACAATACTCTGTGACCAGAGTCGGTAAAACAGTTTAACATTGGCATTAGAAAACAATATCTAATCTGTGTTGAAAACTCTTTGTTTTATTGTGAATTCGATAATTGTATTTTATGTTAAATAGTGTAGAAAATACTTACCTGTGCCTGTAACATTATAGAATAAGGATTCACACGACAGATAACGAACCTATATTGTCGTTTCTTTGTTTTTACAGGTGAGTAAGCATAAGTTTTAAGTTTGTTAGCCGGTTCATAACCTCTCGCGTAGGAGGCAATTTAGATTGAAATAAAACTTTGTTTTTACAGAGCAACACAATTGGTTTAATTCATTGGGTGAATAAGAATCCTATTATAAAACGACAATTTTGTTTGGATACAAGTGAATCTGGATTATATTTCATCAATAAGAAAAACTTGTCACGAGGTGCCCTAACGTCAAGATGTAATAAAAAAAAACAATATTGCCATCAAAGGATAATAAATCAAACTTACTATGCATATCCTCGATAGCCACGAGCGACAATAAAATATATACACTACCAGAAGAGCTACAATCCGTAAGTTATCATAAAGAGATATTAAAATCGGCGGCTTTGGTTAAAGTGAAAAACAGTTTAAAGAAGAGACATCAGACACGACGGATATGGATTACTATGACAGAAGAATTAAAAAAAACGTACATAGATGAAGATGGAAATATGCAATTTGAAAACCAATATTTAGAGGAGGTCATGATGGAAAATACAGAAAGTATTAAACAAACAGAAACAAGAACACTAGAAAAATTATTTGATAAAATTATGGAAAAAACGCAGCCAAGTAAACAACAAAATTTAAAAAACATCGCAGATAAATTTGTGTTAGAAAAATTTACTAGTAGAAATACGAATGCGACACAATGGATAGAAATGTTCGAGAGAGAATGCATGCGCTTTGATGTCGAAACAGACGAAAATAAAATTGAAATATTAAGACTATTCATGGACGGAACTTGCACTGATTGGTACAGCTCGATGATTATAAAACACACCATAGATTCAGACTGGTTGACATGGAAGACAAAATTCTGTGAATCGTTTGCAAACAAAGGCTGGAACCCGGTAACATATGCACTATTATTCAAATATAAAGATGGTTCATTAATTGATTACGCAATGAGAAAGGAAAAGCTCCTGTTGGATATGCGAAGAACAATTGACCCGGGTACATTGGTTGACCTAATTGCAGCCGGTTTACCGGAATTTATACTCAATAAGATAGACAGAGAAAGACTGAAAGATACGGTAGACTTGTACAATGAAGTGAGCAAATATGAACATATGGTGAACAAAAAGACATTCTTAGCGAAGAAAAGATACTATGTGAACTCAAAAACTAATGATAGAAAAGAAGAAAAACATCCTTGTAAGATTTGTGAGAAACTAAACAAAGGCATACGATACCATCCGGAAAATACCTGCTGGTTTAAGATAAATAACGACGAAAATAAAACAAAAAGAAGCTTCATTAAACACGTAAACAATTCAGTGATTGAAACGGAGTTAAATGAAAATGATCAAAAAAACGAATAATAACACCATTGATAAAGGTCGAACTACAAATAAATGACAAACAAAAAATAAACGGCATATATGATTCAGGATCAAATGTTTCTTTAATTAACTCAAAGTTAATAAAAATAACAGGAAAACCAAATAAATTTAATAAGGCCGATTTATTCACAATTAATGGTGTTAAAAAAACTAGTGGTTTGACAACTTTAAAAATAAAAATATTCGATACAGGGAAAAACGTTGATGTATACATAATAGATGAACAAAATTTTAAATATGATTTCCTGATCGGACTCGATATGATAAAAGCATATAAACTGATACAAACGGAAGATTTAAAAATAATACAAAAAGCCATGGAAAAGGAAAACATATTAACCAAAAACATAGAACTAGAAGAAATAACAGTTGATGATACAAAACATATAAACTTTAATGAACATGTCAACGAAGAAGATTTTAAAATACAAATTAAACATTTAAACGAAGAACAAGAAACTATAATAAACAGTATAATTACCAGACATAGATCAGTATTTGCCAAAGATAAATACGACATTGGAACTGTAAACGGATACGAGGCAAGAATAGACTTGTTAGTGGATAAATATACCAGTAAGAGACCATACAGATGCACTATAGAGGATAAGAAAGAAATAGAAAGACAGATAGCAAAACTATTAGACAACAAGCGTATAGAAGAATCGTACAGTCCCTTCGCAGCACCAGTAACATTAGCATTCAAGAGAGAAGATAACAAAAAATCAAGACTATGCATCGATTTCAGAGATCTGAATAAAATCGTTATACCTCAAGCCCAACCGTTCCCGTTAATCGAAGATCTAATGGAAAAAACAAGAAACTGTAAATTTTTTACGACCCTAGACATCAATTCGGCTTTTTGGGCTATTCCCTTACGAATCGAAGACAGAATGAAAACGAGATTTGTGACACAAGAGGGGCATTTCCAGTGGACGTGCCTACCGTTTGGGTTAAAAACTTCACCAGCAATTTTTCAACGGATACTGAGCAATATATTAAGAAAGTATAAGCTAACAGACTTTACAGTTAACTACATAGACGACATATTGGTATTTTCAGAAAATTTTTACGACCACGTCAATCATCTGCAACAATTATTAAGAGCAATTAAAACTGAAGGATTCCGACTAAAGTTCACTAAATGCACCTTCGCATCAGACTCTGTTAAATATCTAGGACATATAATTGGAAATAATACGGTGACACCAATAAAAGACAATCTGGTATCAATCCAAAACTTTCCAGTACCAAAAACACAAAAGAATGTCAGACAATTTTTGGGAAAAATTAATTTCTACCATAAGTACATACCAAACAATGCGATAATACTTGACCCACTGCATAATTTACTAAGAAAAAATCAAGAATTCCGATGGACGCAGGATTGTCGAAAAGCATTTAACACAGTCAAAAATTTACTTTGTTCAAAACCAATTTTAGAGATCTATGACAGAAATTTACCAATAAACATTTACACCGATGCATCAATAGAAGGAGTTGGAGCAATTTTAAAACAGATACAAGCAGATGGAACGGAAAGACCGGTGGCGTATTTTTCGAAAAAACTCAACGGAGCCCAAAAGAAAAAAAAAGCAATATACCTAGAATTCTTAGCAATTAAGGAAGCCATTAGGTATTGGCAATATTGGCTGATAGGTAAACCATTCACGGTCTACACAGATCATAAACCTTTAGAGAATATGAATCTCAAATCAAGAACAGACGAAGAACTTGGTGACTTAACCTATTATTTATCACAATATAATTTCAAAATTAAATACGCACCAGGGAAACAAAACATAGAGGCAGATTGCTTAAGTAGAAACCCTGTATTAGAACCAAATGAAAACACAGACGAACAGTTGAAAGTTGTCAATTTAATAAGACTAGAAGACATAATACAAGACCAAAACAATAATGATGATATACAAAAGAACAAAAACAAATTAATACAAAGACAAAAGATATATATGAAGAAGATAAATGAAAAAGAAAAAATAATTATAACGGAACAATTCAGCATCGAACTGTTAAAAAAAATACACAAAGACCTATGCCACATTGGAATTGGACAGATGCAAAAGACAGTCGGCCCACATTACTCTGCTAAAAATATGACAGAAAACATAAAAAAAGGTATGTCGAAGCTGCGAAACCTGCATTAAAAATAAATCAAGAGGACAAGATAAGATTGGATTGATGTCACATTTAGGCCCAGCCATAAAACCATTTGAGATAATCTCCATAGATACAATCGGGGGCTTCGGAGGGTCAAGATCGACGAAAAAATATTTACATCTTTTAGTGGACCACTTCACAAGGTTTGCGTTTATATTAACACGTTGAACGCCGCTTTAATTTTTCAGTCTTTCTGTTTGGGCCGTGGGGGACACCGTATGGTCGACATACAATAGTTCCGTTGGGGCCGCGGGGGACAACATATGACCGCGAGTCAGAGGCGATTTTAAGCGTCTCTATTGGGCCGTCGGGCACAGATATGAAGCTAATATGTATTTGACGTGACCCCCACGGCCCTGCAGACAAATAGATTGTATTTGGTTTTTAGTAAAAAATATGACTTAGAAAAATATGACAAATCATTTCGGGACACGACTTGTTTGAAAGTTCTAAAGGAAAAAGTGTGTATGATAATGTGTTATTTGCCCGTTTCTATATATTTTATAATGTGTTATTTTCTATTTTTCCATAAAATTACTATTTAAAATGTGTTGTAAAATACTGTATACTGTTACTTTTTACTGAAGTAGTTAAAATCTGGTTAAAGTGGTACTACATAGCTGTACGGGTTTAATTTTTCGGGGATAGTTTGATGAATTAAACTACATGTTTGTAAATCAGAAATATAATAATTATTTATTACAGTTTTTAATTGAAACAAAATTAAATCAGACTTATTGAGATCAATATCAACGTTACTACACCTATTATTTAATGAATTTTATGGAAACAATCAAAACAAAGAAATGGTTTGTTAGGGCAGGTTTCACAAAAAGTTACAACTTTTTTCGTCTTGTTTTTTCGTCTTGTTTGTTCGTGCAGGACATGAGCGGGGATGACCGACACCCCGACCCCCGCGGCCCCCGCCAACGAACAACGCGATTTATTTCCGCGTGGGCCATGGGGGGCCACTGTTGAGTGACAGTAGTATTTTGGTAAAATAAAGTCACTAATTACTTTTCTTCGATTTATTTCATGAGATTTGGCACATTTTCTAGCCCCTAAAGCAATAAAAACATAAACGTTAAATTTAACAATCGGGCATTTTTGACCTGGCTCCTTTTACTAAATAATTGAGGCCCATATGTTGTCCCCCACGGCGTTTAACGTGTTAACCTCAAAAACGCAAAACGCAAATGATTTTATTAAGTTGGTCGAAAATACAAAGCAAATAGAGAATATAAACATGCTATTAACAGACCAATACCCAGGAATAAACTCAAAAGATTTCAAAGGATTTTCAGAGGAAAAGCAGATACAAATTATATTTACAGCAGTAAACGCACCATTTTCAAATGGTTTAAATGAAAGACTCAACCAAACGTTAGTAAACAAAATCAGATGCAAAATGAATGAAGAAGGCAAAAAGAAGACATGGACAACAGTAGCGCGAGAATGCGTGGATACGTATAATAATACCATCCATACTATTACAGGATTTACACCAAATTATCTACTATACGGTACAGATAACATCATCATACCGACCGAGCTAAGACAAGAAAAACAATACAAAAATTGGATTGCAGATAAGAAAAAGGCACTGGAAAACACAAAAAGATCACACAATTACAACAAAACAATATTCGATAAACATCGGAAAAATTGGGAGTTTGAATCAGGAGACTTGGTATATGTAGAAAATGGAAATAAGTTAAACAGAAAGAAATTGGATGAAATAAGAATTGGGCCATATAGGATAATACAGAAGATACAGAAGATTTCAGAATCGATTTACAAAATAGACACGGGTCACAAGAAAAATGAATCAAACTTATTCCACATCACTAAATTAATTCCAGTCCTGACACTAGAAGAAAATGAAGAATAAACAAAAAGATAGAAAAAGCTACAAGAAAAAGGAAAATGAAAGAGAAGCTAAAAAACAAAACTAGACTAGTTATATAAGTTTTAGATATAAGTTATAGGTATATTAAATTTTAAATCTTGTTATTTTCTTTTCAGGGGGGGAGATGTAAAGAAATATATTTCTTTAATTATTTACTTAGTTAAGTTCTTGTTAGATTTATTTTTGAATTTTGCCGCGGATTTAGTTGACGTGTTTAGTCTGTCTACACATTCATTCCATCATTCAATATTTTTACAATACTCTGTGACCAGAGTCGGTAAAACAGTTTAACATTGGCATTAGAAAACAATATCTAATCTGTGTTGAAAACTCTTTGTTTTATTGTGATTTCGATAATTGTATTTTATGTTAAATAGTGTAGAAAATACTTACCTGTGCCTGTAACATTATAGAATAAGGATTCACACGACAGATAACGAACCTATATTGTCGTTTCTTTGTTTTTACAGGTGAGTAAGCATAAGTTTTAAGTTTGTTAGCCGGTTCATAACCTCTCGCGTAGGAGGCAATTTAGATTGAAATAAAACTTTGTTTTTACAGAGCAACACAATTGGTTTAATTCATTGGGTGAATAAGAATCCTATTATATGTATAATGTAATCAAAGAGCTCAGAACATTTTTGTATGACGCGCAACCGGATTTTCTTCCGCCATTTTGAATATTTTTTCAAAGTAGCGGCCACACATAAGACCTATATTAATCGATACCTGGTATCAAAACATTTTTTTTTTGTTTAAGGAAAATGTTCTAAAGTGTCACGTTTCTGAGATATGAGCTCTGGCTTAAGTCCATTCACTGATGGCATCTTCAGCACAACTTAGATTTGATCGGGCAAGCATTAAACCTGTATCAATCGATAGCTGACATCACCAATACAAATAAGTTTAGATTTAAGTTAGGAGGTTTTGTTTTATATAAAGCTTGTTTGTATTGATACCAGCTATCGATTAATATGGGTCATATGCGTGGCCGCTACTTTGAAGAAAATAACAAAATGGCGGAAGAAAATCCACACAAATAATTAAAACCCCTTTGTTTTCTGGATTCAAGAATTCATGCCCTTGATCTAGCTGCCAAGCGGGAGCCTCCTATGATGTTAGTCAAGGCTAATTGGCTATTAAACCATTGGCCAACACGACTATCGGCACAATGACTGCTGTTCTCACGTCCCACATGTCGACAATCTCGTGATCCAGATCCAGATATTCGAATTGTTTATCTTTCTCTTTTATTATTAATCACTAGCTGACCCACACAACTTCACCTGCGTTACTTATAAGAGAAAAAGCTCATAAAAAGAATAAATTTCCGTTAATGCAACAATTTTCATTTATGCTCAGACGGTAACCAAACGGACCATCCAACACAAAAATAAATTTTCAATTCCAACCAGTAACTTCTATAGTTTAGCGCGTTCAACCAAACAAACAAACTCTTCAGCTTTATAATATTAGTTTAGATTATAATTATTAAGTTTTAACTTACTATAAAGAGGCAGCGGTCCCATAAAGACTTTGGTCACACCTCCAAATTTTACAGCATATTCTCCAAATGTAATCACACTTTGAACCAATGCTGAAAAAAAGTTTTAATTGTATGTATTACAGTAACGGTTAGTATAAATTATTGCATTATACTGACATTATTAGACTCAATTCCCCGTCACTGGTTTTGCGAGCAATTCAAACTAAAAATTTAGCTGAATACACAGAGTGATTCTTTTAAGGGGAATAATATGGGAATATCCGCATCTATAAGAGTAACCGGGAAACTTCCTGGGGGAACTTGAGCAATTTTCTTATACAACGTGTAACAGAAAGGGTATATAATAGTCTATGACTATACCCTTATGATCTGTAGCACACTCTTCCATATGTGGAAGAGTGTGCTACAGACCATCAAACTGAACAACTTTTTGCATGGGACCACCATCGTAATCGCGAAAAAATAATCATGTATACAGAATTCCAATACCTACTCGACCAAATGTATGAAACAGCTGATTATTTTTTTACGATTACCATGGTGGTTCCATGGAGACAGTTGTTCAGTTTGATGGTCTGTCATTTCGTATGACTATACCCTACCTGTTACACATTTTTTAATAAACTGGGCTGCGTATTGCAATATCTAAAATAAAAAGAACTAACGTAAAATAACCTACGTTCTAAATCCCTAAAAATCTAAATACCTATGCAACTAACACCTACCTACGAATTACTTAAGTTTATAATACTGATTGGACTAAATATCGAATGTTTAAAATGTCAACAGTCATTCCACCTTTTTTTTTTGTTTTTCGGATGGGAAATCCTTCCCTTCCACTCTGGGCGGAGCGGGAGGGAGTGTCAGACTTTTACTGATTAAAACCCATCCATGTGCCTTCCTCGACCTTTATGTTCCGGGGCCGCGGTATCTCTTTCGAACATTCCCGCAGCCCCTGCAGCTAACCATGACCCTAGAGTTTGAATATTTTTTATTGGGCTGCAATCTTAAGCTGGAACGGAGGCAACCAATTAGATTGTGCAGCAATAGCAGCATTGATAACTTTGCTCACAATACTCGTCAAAAATGTAAATGTGAAGTAATCGAATAAGCTCTTTCTGATCTTACGGCACAAACTTTGCAATTTAAAGTAAACAAAAACCATACAGATTAAAATTTTGGCAAATAAATAAGTAACGAGATTCGTCGTTAGAAAACTTGAACTTATTATACGTTATCTTTTAACTTTACCTATTGTAAAACAACCTTCTAATTTAACATTTTTCAATATTAATTTATGTAAATAGGCTCATTGGCAATTGGGTGTAGGCCTTGAAATGGCGGATACTAGGCCTTATTTGCATCAATTTTGACCAGATACCTTGGGGTCCAAACTGGGTGGTCTTTGAGAAATCGAAATTTTAAAGTTGTCTTTATAATGGTCCACCTTTACACCATTAAAGTGCCGATTGTGAGAAATCTACGCCATTCAGGATATTATTAAACTGATACAAGCTGATAGCTCATGAACGAATGTATCCTCTGAAAACCAAAAGAAGAAAGGAGAAAAAGAAGAAGATCGAGGCTGGCAGAAAAACGAAGTGTCTTTTTGCTTTAGTTCCAACAGAAAATGACCACAGAATTCCGAGGCACGGAAGAATTTAAAGGTCACCCATCCACAGACCAACCTAGACAAGTACGGCTTAACCTAAAGATCGACCCGAGCGGCTGTTATTATTTAGCCACGAGGTCCTCACTCTGCCGGTCCTGATCCTGCTTAAATGATGTTCGTGGTTATTATTTAAAAAACCATTCGAAGTAGGAGCCCTGCCCAGCGCGGCTGCGTCGACGGGCTCCCCCTCCACTTGGATGCAAGAGCAATTACTGGTTGGTGGTCATTAACTAAAAAAATAAAGTTTTGGTTCTAATTTCACGATGAAATGCGGATATGTTGCTTCACGTTTGAAGTATGGTATCATCTTTTGGGGCAATGCACTAACTGGGATAAGGTCTTCAAATGTCAAAAAAGATGCATCCGTGCAATATGCTGTCTACAAAAAACTGTCTTCTAGTCTTTTACAAAACTAAAAATACTCACAGTGCCGTCACTGTATATCTTTGAAATGGCCCTTTTTATCAAAAAACACACACATTTGTTTGAAATAGCAACGAGATCACGCAACAGAACAAGAATATTTCCAAAACTAAGTACGCAATATAAAACTGCTCTATACGGGAAAAGTACATTTGTCATGGCGCCTAAAATATATGATAAAATTCCGAAGGACATTAGAGACTGCAATAACATCCATAAATTCAAAAATAAATAATTTAAATTTCTTAACGAATCATTTTACTCAGTAAAGGAATTTTTAGACTTAAAATGTTTTTATTATTATTTCATTCGTCTTTACTGTTTTAAATAAAGCGTTAATGTCTGGTTGAGCGCATTGTGAATAGAAATTATTGTTTAATGTTTAATTTTTTTTTTTATTAAATTTGTATGCCCATGAGGCTGAACACAACATGAACTCACTGTATACTGTAAGACCTAAATTGTAACCTGTGTATCACAAATAAACTGTTTGATTTGATTTGCTTAATTTTGATGATCTTTTACTAATTTTGACAATCTAAGGTCCAATTTTGGCCGTTACATTTTGCTGAATCTAGTGGTTCGTTAATAAATTGTATGATGTAACCTACATTCATAGCAAATAAAAAATTGAATTTGATTTGAAGAACCATCTTTCGAGAAAGTGTTTTGAAAAAATGATTTTCTAATTTTTCCACGACTGCCAAGGATGTGTAATTGTGTAATGTTTTGGTCATTTTCATGCACGTCATCTCCCTGCGTCAAAAAAATAACTTTCTTCGTTTCGTTACTTCTAAAGTTTCCCGGTCCCTTATGGATTCAGATATCCCCATTGTGCCAATTAAAAGAATCGTTCTGCAAAATCAAAATCAAAATCAAGTGCAAAGTCAGTCTTAAATTGCTATAAATGTTTTAGTAAATAACTTACGTTTATATTTTACCAGACTATGGCATTGAGATATAAAGTTGTACGATTTTAGCAAAAAATACCTTAATTTCACCATAGCGCATCAACTACTGACACTAAGCTGAATATCATGTATAAGTTGTTTAATTAACAGAAACTTACTTTCATTTTTGAGCCACATATAAGAATGCCCAATGAGGGGCAACCTCCCTGGATACGTGGGCACCTCCTCATTCACTCGAGGCAATAACTGACGACATAGCACCACATATCCGAAATACACACATATTAACGAAATTATTATTGTCAAGAACATGTTATTTTTAATATATTTCTTAAATTCAAATTAGTTTCGATACGTCTTGAGACGACGAATGTACTACTAAAAGTGTAAATCATGAAATACGTGTTTATTTATATAAGTTAACATACCGGTATAACTAGAACACAAAACGGCCATTCAACGAGCTTATTTTTACACGACTGCCCAAAAAAAAGAGTGTTTTCAGGGTTCATGTGCATGCTGAGCGCTAGCCAGTTCAGTGTGGCGATACAGAATATCGGAAATGTAGTAGTTTGAAGTTAGCCCGCCTCCTCGTCCTCCGCCAGGCACGAAAAGAAAGCCACTGTCTCAGTGAAACAGCACTACCTACGCAAATTGCTCCCAGGCCGCCTGTAGCCACAACCCTTCGGTCACTGCCGTGCAAACATATTTTGCACTCGTCGGAGAACAGGACCCGCCTTTATTGCTCAACCTCCCAATCAAGATGGTAGCAAGCAAATTGAAGGCGTGCTCGTCGGTGATCTGCCGTCAGTTTCGGGCCTTGGCAGGCCTTTTTGGAGTCAAATTAGCTTGCTTAAGTCTTCGACGAACTGTCCACGTGCAAGTTCAAGGGTCAAAGTAGCGGAGATGTGTACCAGTCAACGTGTGAAAGCCGACTGATAAAAAAAATCCGACATTGCGTGCTTCTATAGGGGGTAACAAAATAAGCCGCAACTCGCAACGTATCAAACAATTGAAGCATATCTTTTTCCATACTTCTTCGCGCTCCTTAAATACGGGTAATTTGGTATCAATTTAAATATAACATTTTTGCCTTTAAAATGGTACCATTTTTATTATTATTCATAGCTAGTTATTAAGTACTCAAGATTGCGCGAAATCAATTCCAAGTAAGTGATTCCATACTTTTGCTCGCGAGTGTATTATCACAACTTGGTATTATTACATTCAGTATGTTTTAGTGTTTGTTTAGAAAGTCGGGGGACAGTTCTGTGGAAAATTTATTTACAGGTCCCCCGACTGCAATTACAATGTTGTTTTTCTTTATTTTCTATTTTTATTAACCCATTTTTTTCTTTTTAGTTAATTTTTTGACATGGCAGGCGTGTTTTTATTCAATGATTTGGTGTATTTATTGATTTGTTCCCGCTGCGTAGTCCCTTCACGTTGACTCGTGATTTTTCTTGGTTTTGATAGGTTTTGATGCATTTGTCTTTTGTTTCGCCTCGACATGACTGTCACAGAGTACAGTCACATCAAAAAAGAAATTTTAATACAAAGTTATTTTGCTCTTCCGGTTGATCCGTATGAGCAAAATAACTTACCATCAAAATGTACTAGGCTTGCAGAAATTCAAGGAGATGCACATTTTTATATGGGAACTAATTTTTTGAGCTATTATTTAAATATTCGAGATGTTGTTATGATCAGTTGAAAAACTTATTGAGCAGCTATTTAATTTAATGGCGGTTGATTAATTATTGCGACAGTAAAACATGGACAGTAACAAAAAAACCAATTAGTCGGTTATTTTATCATACAATGTCAATTCTAAAAATAATTGAGCAGTCCAATAACGGAATGAGCGGTAAGTCAACTGAACATACGGAAGTATCTCTGCCCCCATAATCGGGACAATCTTCAATTCCTGCTAGCGTAGTACCTGCGTTTCTTGTCACCTTTTTTTTTTCTTACGGATGGGAAATCATCAAATAACTTCTCCCACTCTGGGCGGAGCGCGAGGGAGTGTCAGACTTTTATTGACTAAAACCCAACCATGTTCCTTCCTCACCCTTTATGTTCCGGGCCACGGTATCTCTTTCAAACAGTCCCGCAGCCCCGGCAGGCTTCGGCCCTTGTCAGCAAACTGAAGGGGCCCCACTTTGCTAACATCTATTTGAGGCGCGCGTGCGACACAAAAGCGCCGTCGACAAGGCCTGTCGTCATAAGACGGACGGACGGCGAGCTAGCCCATCCACAGGCCGCACCTACGGTGGTCGGGGGCCACCACGTAACGCCCGACGCCCGGTACGTCTCTCGCGTTCCGCCACTTTCTTCGCTAGCATGACTGTTTCGCAGAAAGAAGTGACGGCTTCCCATTCCGTCTCGCTACGGACCATGGATTGCACCAGGGCCGAACGCGAGGGTTCGCCGCCGCCGATCGCGGCTACGCGGGGCAATCCTCCACCGTGTGCAGTACCGTGTCCTCCAGTCGATCCTCGCAATGGAAACACCCAGGCGTTTCCTCCCACCCGATTCGATGCAGGAACCTCCCGAAACATCCGTGTCCGGTTAAGACCTGCGTCAGGCGGAAGATGAGGACGCCCGTGGCACCTCTCAAGCCATTCCTCAAAGAAGAGACTTATCGCCACTATTGTGGCGTGCCCTGCACGGAGTTGTGACAGTCGCTCTCTCCATGTCGCCATGAGATCGCACTGGAGGTCTGTCCGCTGAGCGGCGGTTTGCCACGGCAGCGGAGTTTCTCCCCGACGTATTGCTTTCGCGCGCCATTCAAGTAGGCGCATGAGGACAATCGCCTTCAGATCCCATGGCGGTAATCCGGCAAGAAGGCTTGCCGCCTCGCGGGAGATGGTGCGATACCCACGAACTAGCTTTACGGCTACCACCATTTGAGGCGCGTTCACGTAATGGGCGGCTCGCCACCTCAAGGAATGCGCCCACACTGGGGCCCCGTAAAGGGCCATGGACCGCACGAAAGGCGTTTGGCCCCCCAGTTCGGGGGCCAAACGTCGGCCGCCGCCTCGTGCGACCTCCCCTGTGCCAGCACCAGCGTGTCGTCAGCGTGGCAAACTACGCTGACACCACGAGGGAGTTCGGCGCGCAGCACCCAGTCGTCACTTGGGTCCTCTTCCGGCATCTCAGAATATGTGTACTTGGGCCAACTCTAGTTTGGTAAGCACAACTTTGAGAGGGAACTTTGGGGAGGTCTTTGAGGGAGACTAATTGAAGAATTCAGGTGAGCTGGGCAGATAGATAGAAAGATACCGTGGCCCGGAACATAAAAGGGTGAGGAAGGAACATGGATGGGTTTTAGTCAATAAAAGTCTGACACTCCCTCGCGCTCCGCCCAGAGTGGGAGAAGTTATTTGATGATTTCCCATCCGTAAGAAAAAAAAAAGGTAACAAGAAACGCAGGTACTACGCTAGCAGGAATTGAAGATTGTCCCGATTATGGGGGCAGAGATACTTCCGTATGTTCAGTTGACTTACCGCTCATTCCGTTATTGGACTGCTCAATTATTTTTAGAATTGACATTGTATGATAAAATAACCGACTAATTGTTGTTTTTGTTACTGTCCATGTTTTACTGTCGCAATAATTAATCAACCGCCATTAAATTAAATAATATAATAATAATAATAATTAAGCTTTATTTAATTCCATACAAGTAACAATAATCATTAGTAAAAGTAAACATTAACATTAACATAAACATTAGTTAACAATTATCATCAGCAACAAATAAATCATTCAATCAAATCCATAATAACTATCAAATATGACAAAAACAATAATTAATTCCATCAATAAAAATAATAATCGTTTATAACAGCAATCAGCAAATAGTAACTCAATCAGATTAGTAATGACTGATAGTATTAGTACTCATTAACAATCAATAAATCAATAAATAGTTCAATCAAATCAAATACGAATAACAACAAGAATGAATGAATTCCATCGAACTACTAACAACAATCGCTAACCAATTCCATCAGATTAATAACAACAATAATCATTAAAAATAACATTCAATCAAATTAACAACAACTAATAATAAACATAAACAATCAATAAAACAATCAATAATTTGATCAAATCAAGAACAGCAATTAAAAAAAATAAACAATAATAAATTCCATCATATTACTAATCACAATAATCGCCAACTAATAAAATCAGATTGATAACATTAAAAAATCACTAATACAATATTAACTAACAATAAATAATTTCATCAAATTAACATCGAAAATAAGCAACAACCAACATAAACATTAATTAACAGACAATAAATAAATAATTTGATAAAACTAAAAAATAATAGTATTATAGTAATAATTTAGCGAATAGTTTTCACTGTTACTTTTGTATGGACCCCCTTCGGGTAAAAGCCTCCTCCAAAGATTTCCACTTCTCCCTGTCCTTAGCCCTCTCAAGCCATTCTCGGCCCACCACCGCCATAATTTCGTCTACCCATCTAGCACTAGGTCTGCCCCTCGTTCTGGTACCGCGAGGTCCCTTCCATTTAATGGTTTTTAGAGTCCACCTGTTATCAGCGTATCTGGCTACATGGCCTGCCCAGTTCCACTTTCTTTGTAGAGAAAAAGATAGTGCGTCTGTTATGTTCGTTTTTTTGCGAATGTCTAAACTTTTCACTCTATCCTTTAATTTTAAACCCAGGTAACTTCTTTCCATTCTTCTTTGAGTGGTCTGGATTTTGTTTCTGGTTTTGAGGTCGAACGTCCAAGTTTGACAGCCGTAGGTTAGGCAAGGTAAGATTTCCGAGTCCATAACTATCCCCTTGGTATGCAATGGGAGCTGCGATTTAAATATTTCCTTATGAGCCCAGTACTTTTTCCAGGAGATTGCTACTCTGCGGTCTACTTCTTCTGTATTTCTGTCTTTGCTGAAGGAAATCTGTTTGCCTAGGTATATGTAATTTTTGACGAACTCAAGGGGGATGTTATTTACCAAAATAGGTGCCTTGTGGTGGTTAGTCATGACTTTCGTTTTATCTAGATTCATTTCTAATCCAACTGTAGTGCTAGCCTGTTGAAGGTCGTTTAACATGCTGTTTAGTTGATCTGAAGACTCCGAGAATATAATAATGTCGTCGGCAAACCTGAGATGACTCAGAAAATGCCCGTCAACATTTATGCCTTGTGTAGACCACGGTAAGTCCTTCATAATGTACTGCAGCACAGCTATGAAGAGTTTTGGGGAAATCGGGTCACCTTGTCTCACGCCTCTACTTATTTTAATTTTTTTCCCCTACTCTATCTAGTTTGACTTTACTTGTACTATTTGCATAAATGTTTTTGAGGATTCTTATATAACTTTCCTTTATATTCTGTGATCTCAATGCTTCCCAGATGCTGTCATGTGATATAGAATCAAAAGCTTTTTTGTAGTCCACGAAAGCTATATACAAGGGTCTGCGAAATTCTTGATATTTCTCTATCACCTGGTCGACCACTTGGATATGATCAACTGTACTGAAACCTCTTCTGAATCCTGCTTGTTCTAGCGGCTGATGATCATCGATATCCGAGGTTATTCTGTCTAGCAAGCAGGAGGCAAATAACTTGTATAGACACGGCATCAGGCTTATTGGACGATAATTCCCTATGTCAGCCGGGTCGCCTTTTTTATACAACAGGATAATTTCAGATTCAGTCCATATGCGTGGCACAGTTTCTTCAAGTAGTATTTTGTTCCATAATAGAGTGATTGGAGTTAATAGTAGAGTCTTTGCGTATTTGATACATTCATTTGTGATCCCGTCTGGTCCCGGGCTTTTCTCTGTTTTAAGTTTATTTATTTGTATTAGAATTTCGGGCGCTGTAAACTCTGGTGTTGGAAAAGCTTCTTTTCTTTGGTAAACAGTGCTTGTTTGTTTTTGAACCCCTGGTTGACTGTAAAGTTTTGCATAGAACTCCGTGGCCACATTTATGATCTCCCCTCGGGACATACTTTTATAAGAGCCGGGCTGTAATGAGGGAATCCATGCCTTAACTCTATTTAGCTCTTTATAGGCTTTTTTGGTCGATCTAGAGTTGTCAAGGTGTCTTTTTATAGTATTTATTCTGTAGGTATCGTAGCAACTTCTTATTTCTTTGTTGGTAGTTTTATAGAGTACTTTGAGTTTTTCTTTATCACTTTTATTTAATTGAGATTGGTTTTGTAGTCTATTTCTTTCCTTCATGAGCTTTAGCGCCTCTTCAGATAAAATGGTAGACTTTCGTGTTCTTTTTGTGGGTTTTAAACTTTTTAAAATAGCATCGACAATTTTTTGGCAATATTCTTCTGCATTATAATCTTGATGCGTTGTTATAAGTTCAGGTATATAGCTGCTTAAATTTTTGAGGTAAATCTCTCGCTCTTCCATCGTTTTCAATTTAATTGTTGGATTTGAAAAACCACGTCTGCTTTTTCTATTATGTTTCAAGTGGATTGTAGCTCTTAGCAACCTGTGGTCCGATCCGAAGGGGAATGACGTTAGGACTCTAAAGTTGGCAAATAGGTGGGGTTTTGTGGTCATGATATAATCAATTTCGTTTTTTGTATTTTTGTCTGGAGAGATCCATGTCCATCTGTTCTTTGGTTTTAAATTAAACATTGTATTTACAATTTTTAAGTTATACTCTTGTGCATACTGTATGAGTCTCTCACCGCGAATGCTCCTGTTTCCATAGCCATATTTACCCATTACTGAATGTTCATGACCCTTGGGTATTCCGATTTGTGCATTGAAATCTCCCATCGAGATGACATATTTCGTGGAGGCAGTGTCGTGTGCTTTCGCCAAGTCTTCGTAAAACCTGTCTATTTCTTCTTGAGATGAGCTTTCAGTGGGTGCATACGCTTGTATTATTGCAAAAAGAACATTTTCTAATTCAATTTCTAGTACACAGACTCTCTCTGATATTCCGGTAAATCTCCTAATATTTTCTTTATATTTTTTCCTGACTAGGAAACCCACACCATATATTCCTTTGGATTGGCCGAGGTAGTACATAATGTAATCGAAATCTTCGATGATATTTTCTCCTAATCGCCGCACTTCACTCAATCCTAGTATGTCGTGGTCAATGTCTTGCAGCGCTGATTTTAGCTCGATAAGTTTAGGTTCTGTAGATAGTGATCTTACATTGAAGGTACAAATATGGAAAATGTTTTTCTTGTCTTTACTTAACTTTGGAGGGTTGTGGTCGTGATCTTCCACGGTGACCAGCCCGCTTGGAAGATGGGTATCGTGTTCTAATATGGGTTTTTGTATGTTGGCGTTGCGAGAGGGGGGCGGTAGTTGCTATACATTATCGTTTTTGTTGTCCTGTGGATCTGCTGAGTTGTTAGGGTTCTTGTTGATTAGGTAATTCAGCATGCCTGGCTTTATAATTCCCTCCGATAAGCTGGAAGTTCTTTTTACCGGTGTTTGGGTTTTATTTTTCTTGTTAGGTTGAGCATTTGTTACTTTTGTATTAGTTTCGGTTCCCTTGTTGGTATTACTTTCCGGAGATATTGATAACATTCTTTTGTTGTTGCTGGTTGTTTTGTTTTTTTCGCGTATTATGAGCTTGTCGTATTTTATTTTTACAACGTTTCCTTTCTCCTTCTCGAGTCTTGCTTGTTCTTGAAGTTCTTTTCTCTTTTCCAGAATGTTTTGTGGGTAATCTTCCGTTATATAGTGTACGGTATCTTTTAGTACGCTTCTCTGTTTAAACAAATTAATTTTTGTGCCGAGAGTAGTAAATGTAACTATTGTAGGACGAGGTCTATCCCCTTTCTTGCCTACTCTTCTAACTTCTTGAATATCCCTGCGATCTAATTCTTGAGAAAAGTGTTCTTTAATAAAGTTGAGTATGATGCTTTCAAATTTTGAGTATGAAGTTTCAGTTTCTTCCAATCCGAAAAAGACAACGTTGTTTTTTCTTGCCTGTTTTTCTAAGAAATACAATCGCTTTTCTTGATTTTCGCACTTTTCCTTTAGGTTCTCGTATTTTTCATCAAGTAATTTGAACTTATCTTCCAAAATACAGTTTATGTTTTGTGTTACTTGTTCAGTTACCTTTTCAGCGCTTTTTTCTATTGTGTTTCTTTGTTCGTCTAAATCCTTTCGTATTTTTCGGAGCTCTTGCATGATTTCATCCATCTTTAGTCTTCGATCTTAGTTATTGCTTGTTATGATACTGGTGGAGCCCTCTTGTGTTAAAGTTCCGACTTACTAAGTAAGATAACTAGCTAGGTGCTGGCTGGATCGAAGATGTATCAGGATTCTTGCCGTGATACAAGTATTTTTACACAGATGTCGCTAGTATCCTTGTATATTTGTGAGATTATTGTTCACTATTTTTATTTTTAAAGACTTGCCGTGGGTGTCACTGTTCTTATAGCAGAAATAAGCGTTGTCACTGTAGCGCCTTCTTTCTTCTATCCAAAGTGTTGAGTATTTGTATGAGTATAGTAACCCCTTGTGGTCCTCTTTAGCGCCAGCGTAATGGAATGTCTAAAGTTAATTTTTGCGCCCTCTGTCCTCACTATCAAAAACTTCTTGAGCGGGTTGATTCCGAAGTATGGTCGATAAACCAAAGTGAAGATGGTAAATGTACTACCCGATAGGTGGCGTTAGCACATGGAAGTTTCAGAGTAATAAGCTAATACGGCTACTCCCCGGTGGGTGGCACTGATACACAGTTGCTTCCGCGCTATTGACGGTTTGGATTTTGGATGATTTGAGATTTTTAGGTTATGTTTAAGTCTATAACACTAAAATAACAGTCATAAAGAGCTTTCAAAGCAAACGTTAATAAATCGCACTGCCACTTAGTCCGTAGATGTATTAAGTCGCACAAAGCCTCCGTGGTTAGTCCATACAGCTAAATACACTGTCACTGTGCATGTGAATGTTATTGACACTGTTTTTGCACTGGTTAGTTGGTTTATTGTTCTGGTTACACTTTGACCGTACGCCAAGGGCACTTATACACAATTTTAACGCAATGATTCACAGTAAATGATTAAATTAAATAGCTGCTCAATAAGTTTTTCAACTGATCATAACAACATCTCGAATATTTAAATAATAACTCAAAAAATTAGTACCCATATAAAAATGTGCATCTCCTTGAATTTCTGCAAGCCTAGTACATTTTGATGGTAAGTTATTTTGCTCATACGGATCAACCGGATGAGCATAATAACTTTGTATTAAAATTTCTTTTTTTGATGTGACTGTACTCTGTGACAGTCATGTCGAGGCGAAACAAAAGACAAATGCATCAAAACCTATCAAAACCAAGAAAAATCACGAGTCAACGTGAAGGGACTACGCAGCGGGAACAAATCAATAAATACACCAAATCATTGAATAAAAACACGCCTGCCATGTCAAAAAATTAACTAAAAAGAAAAAAATGGGTTAATAAAAATAGAAAATAAAGAAAAACAACATTGTAATTGCAGTCGGGGGACCTGTAAATAAATTTTCCACAGAACTGTCCACCGACTGCAATTACAATGTTGTTTTTCTTTATTTTCTATTTTCATTTACTTATTTTTTACTTTTTAGTTAATTTTTTGACATGGCAGGCGTGTTTTTAAATTTTTTATTATTATTTTTTATTTCATACCTTTTAGTGATAAAATAATATGTTGACCAACAACCAACGCGAAACTAGATTGCCTTTGATATTTTATGTTACGCTAAGATTTCTGAGGCCATGGAGTTGTACTGGTATTCGGGTACTGTCGTGAGGCGTTGTTTTTTATTATTAATTATATTTTTTAATATTGGGACATTATCGCCCTCATATTCTTCAGTCTCTTTTCACGTGAGAGTCTCTAACCTAACCTTACCTAACCGGATGCAGCTGAATACCAATATTTTACAAGGAGCGACTGCCTATTTGACCTCCACAACCCAGTTAATACTGGGTAATACGATACCCCTTAGGCGCGGGTCATCTTTCAAGTGGCGTATGGCGGTGGCGCGCCGCTGGCGCGGCTGCGGGTACGCGTGGGGCGAAGAAATGGCGCCACTTCCTCACCTTCCCGCGCACCCCCGCCACCGCCATACGCCATACGCCACTCGCGCGGATGGCGAGGAAGTGGCGCCCGCGCCGCGCCAGCGCCACGTCCGCGCCACGCCATCTCAGTATGTGTCGCGCCACACCTCTTCTATACTTTTTGTATGAAATAAATATCAAAGAAGTGTCGCCACGCCACCACATCGCCAGCGCCGCGCCACCGCCATACGCCACTTGTATATGACCCGCGCCTTAGTAAGACTGGTAGTCCGAATTTTTGGGCAAACTGACTCTACCTGTAATGACTGTCAAAGATCTATAAACACAGGCGGGACCAACTGATTTCCGAGGCACGGAGGAATCTCGGTATGTGGTGAGTGGTCACCCATCCACAGACGAACCTAGACAAGCACGGCTTAACCTAATGATCGATGGTAACGGCTGTTATTATTTAGCCACAATCTCCTCTGTACATCAAACTAAGTCTACGCTAAATATGTTGCTGGGGAACGAGGTTTTTTTGCCACACACGTTTTTTTTTACTTCACGCACATGCCTTTCGTGGCTGTTATTAGTCACCGTAACTCATTTGACAGATGCTCGTGTCGATACTCATACTATTGCGATTATGTAATGGATATCAAATTGATAACAACTGAGTCTTTAATAGCTATCGTGATAGACGCTACTCCTAAGTAGCGTTTTATAGGATTTTGTGAAATACACCGAAGCCGGTTTCAAATGTTAACGTTACATCCTTTGTTGTTTTATTGTTATTTGTGTTTGTGGTGAAGTATGGCACCTAATTAATTCTGGGATTAGCTGAAGAAGAGCGAAAACGAACTTTGAAGTTTTGGAATGGTATCGTTAGTTCTGATTTCAGCCACGTGCCAAAATATCCTTGTACATGTACAGATCCTTGATGCTTGTACAAATGAAAAGGCTTGATTTATTAAATAATATTTAATAAATGAAGCCTTCAAGCGTTATAAAACTACCTATTAAAACTACCTATATTATAGGTAGTTTTATAAATAGCTCGTAATACTTTTCCAAGCTTTAATGAATATTTGTTTTGTGAAACATGTTGGAAAAAAACAATAAATAAAAATGCTTTAAACCAATTTTTTTAATCTTTATATATAAAAATGCAGTACCCAAATGTATGACTTAACATCACTTGAGAACTTGTGTTCGTAATTTTCAGGACAAGGTTTGTATGAAAGAAAATTTTGATATTTAAAAAAATAAGACGAAATTAAGCCAGTAGGTCCATAGTCTTCAATTGTTTTAACGCATGCATGTAAAGAGCTATTTTAGTTAAACTGTCAGTGGAACAGATATCTTATTAGATTCAAGGTCGCTTGCGAACCACTGATTGCAGGTTCGATCCCCGACCCGTTAGATTTCTTTTTGTGTTTTAATTCGATTTTTTATTGGTCTAAGATTTTCTTCGATCCCCAACCGGTTTTTACTTTTCAACCGACTTCCAAAAAGAGGAGGTTCTCAATTCGTCTGTATTTTTGTGTTTGTAACCATATATTTTTTTGAAAGCTGTAAGATTTTAAACACAGTTAAATACATACTTTTCATTTTATACATAATATAGTTTTTTTATACACATATTTTTGTCAAAATCTTTAATGCATTGACGTTGAACGAAGTTGCCACTATGGTTGCTGGCGAGAATTTTGAGTCTTGCGATAATTTGATTCAGCGTGTCAGGGAAACTCATCGTGCGTATGATGCATTACTACCTGCTGATATTTTGCCAAGGAGAGGATGAATATCATTCTATGATCTCAATAATAATAGCGAACGTCACGATATTACAGTACGAGTTTTCAAGCAGAAACTCAATGCACTCAAGATCTTCATTGTATTAATGTATGTTTTCGTTGGCGTGTAATGTTGAATGTACTCTGTAGATAACAGCAGAACGATAACGTTGACAGTCAAGAATCAGGTGGTTGTCGTCGACAATTACAGCTGGATTGTACTGTATTGTTTTTTTTTGTTTCCAAAGAAAGCAGCGGCGAATAAAAATACAAAACACACACAAACACACACACACACACAACGAACAAACCCACACACACGCACACTCAAACGCACGCACGTTCAAAGTGCATTGCAATGTTATAAGTAGGTACTATAACTCTATCAAGTCCATCAAATAATAATTATATTTACAAGTATGTCACAAAACGTAGCGACTTGGGTGTATTTGGTTTTGATTCTTCTGATGCCAACGATAAAGTTAAATAAATTTTCTTTAATCTAAATATGTTGGCAGCAATGAGCCGGTTTGGAAAATCTTTTCGTGCGACATACAATACATGAACGTCATCCCATTGTGGTCTTTAGTTGTGTATCTGGAGAATGGACAACATGGCTTATTTTACCACCAGCGACAACACTGACTAATTTTCAGATCAAGTGGCAAGAGCACTGCTTTACTCAGAGTTGCCGAGATATTTTGTATAGACCGCATCATCAAAAAATTCCAAAGTCGGAAACAGGGAAAACCAGTTCCTGGATACGTGAATATAAGTAAAATTCCAAAGTCGGAAACAGGGAAAACCAGTTCCTGGATACGTGAATATAAGTAAAATTCCAAAGTCGGAAACAGGGAAAACCAGTTCCTGGATACGTGAATATAAGTAAAATAAATTGAACCATTAGTCAATATTCGAGAACTAATTTCATTTTAACATTTACGAACAGTTGATGGTAAATTATGTGGCGTTAGAAAGTGATGCTCATTGGCATCAAACTCTCAATGTTGCTGTTACATTAATTCTTCACAAGCTCATTAAATACGAATATTGTTTTCTCTAAATTTCAAGATAGATCAAGTACAAAATAAATAGAACAGGAGAACCAAATTTACCGGTCAGTAAATAAAAACAACGAAACGTTAGTATCACTGACATGCGCTAGAGGTATGCCACTTTCGCGAAAATCTTTACAATTTAAACGCTTGAAGAGAATCAGTTTGGGTAAATAAGAAAACCAAAGTATGTAATTAATATTCTTATGAAAGTTACAAATGGCGGAATTGGGAAGAGTTACTTGGCATTAAAAAAAGTCGATGTTATTCATTAAGTTGCTCAAAAACGTTGCTCAAAACTACAGAGATCATATTTGGTTGAGCGAACAAGCTGTTTTGGCTGCCAAAAGTATGGATGAAAATAATTTAAAATTAGAAGTGAAATTGCCGGTGAATTGAGCATTTCCTCAATAATTAATCTTGGTTGGTAGATAGTTTTTCCAGTTTATAACGGTAAATCATTATTTATCATCATCTGCTTGCCTTTTTCCAACTATGTTGGGGTGGGTTTCCAGTCTAACAGGATGCAGCCAAATACCAGTACCTATGGTAATTATTTAATTTTGAGAGTTAAAGTGCTTACTCTGAAGTCCGTATTTTTTTTTTGTTTTGTTTAAATTGGACATCAGCTGTAGCTGTATAGTGTCACAAATTTATCTGTTCTGCTGACCATAACTTAAAACTAAAGGTGTCATCAATACTTTTCGACAGAACAACGTCTGTCGGGTCAGCTAGTTTGTAATAAATTACATCTGAGTACCTACATACTACAACAAAACTGAATTTAGAATGGCTATCTAACAATGATCCAAAACCTGTTCCTAGTCCATCAGAATACACTATGATATTATTTTGGGTGGGCTTCAAAGCTAGAGTATGATTTAGATGGGTAAGGTAGTAGTAACAAGTTCATATACCTATTTCTTAATTTTATTATGGCTACTTAAAATTGGACATTTTATGGTATCGTCCCTGGTTAAATCTGTGGTCAAAAAAAGTCAAAATAATTTATTTGCAGTAAATGTGGTACAAAAGGTGGTAAGAAACTTGTAGTGCGATGACACATTTCGCCATAAAAATAGCATGCAAATATAACACAAACTTTAATATCTGTTTGTAATTTTAATTAACTAGACACAAAATAACAATTATAATTATACCTACATATTAAAAATGAACTTTTAACATATTAAAGTACATATTTACGATATTCTAGACACACTAGACACAAAACAACAAAAATAACAATTATAATTATACCTACATACTACTAAAGACCTTTTAACATATTAAAGTATTTAAGATATTCAACAAATTGTTAGCATAATAAAAATATATTCTTTAAATATAAAAGCATATAGACTCAGGATGGCCTATATCAGAATCTTCCATGTTTCACGTGGGTCAGAAACTCGAACAAAGTCAATTAGTTGATTCTCCAGTGATTTAGTTCTCCTTAACTTCACAGATTAACAAAATATAACGCTAACGCTCTTTAATTAGGCATAGATAACGATACTAAATTAAATCAACTTAGAAACTGTTAAAGATGGCGTTGGAAGTAAGCGATTCGTCGAGCGCGTGGTGCGTTGGCGGTTCTCGATCCCAAAGTGAACAAGATGGCTGCCCTGCTCCCACCGGTGACGTTCCGCAAGAATGGCAGTTGACAGACAGCTGACATATGTCACGCTGCCATTCTGTTCCGACGTCGTCGACAGCAAACGTCAAATGTCATTTGTGTCGCGCCGTCACGGCCGGACTGACATTCGACCGTCCTCGGGCGTAGAGCTAACGTTGTCCTAAGACAGGCAATTTTATTATTTCATGGTTAGCTGCTCGTCCAGCCTGACAAGCAACACAGCACTAATTCTAACAAATTTCAGAAGCAACATTATGAAACCATGTATCCCTTCGACCATTATGATTAATGGACCAGATGACATCTCACAAGCTGGACAACACAACCCGGACCGGACGAGTGTGTCCTTTCGACCAGCTTCAATGCATGGACCGGACGACACTGTCCCTTCGACCGGTTCAGACAGGGTCTAGACAAGTGTGTCCCTTCGACCAGCCCCAATGGCTTGGACCGGACGGCACTGTCCTATCGACCAGATCACAGACAGGGTCTAGACAAGTGTGTCCCTTCGACCAGCTTCAATGGCTTGGACCGGACGGCACTGTCCTATCGACCAGATCACAGACAGGGTCTAGACAAGTGTGTCCCTTCGACCAGCCCCAATGGCATGGACCGGACGGCACCGTCTTTGCGACCAGTTATAACATAGCATTTTAAATACAAAGGAACAGAAATGTGGCATACCTATAAGTTACGGACAATCTTGCTCATTTTGAATTTCGACTTCATCTAGTGCGCCGGGATCAGAGTACACACTGAGTGTATCTGTGTAACTGAATTTGCCGAGACAGTGTCCGAGTCTGTGTTCGGCCTTTCATCTCTAATATTTAGGTCACCGCCTCCCTGAATTGGGCTTTGCGGTAGCATGACATCACTACTGGATTCTAATTGCTCCGCATCTTCCGGCGCCGTCTCGGCCTCCTCATCGTTCAACAAACAGGTAGTGACTTCAAGCAACCCAGCGTGTCCCTGAGGCACTGCGCGCCTCTCGTGTGCGTATTTATAAGTGCGGTTACCGGTTAGTGACTTTAAAACATATCGGTCGCCCTCAAGTAATTCGACGACTTTAAAAGGACCTCTAAACTTCGGGTCAAGTTTAGTTTGGTTACGCTCTTAATTTTTAATTAAAACCAAGTCACCGACACTAAACTTCACAAGCTTTGCTTTAGTAAAATATTTTGGGTCACTTGTTCTCTCACATCGGAAATATTAATGTCAATTTCCTCATCATGATCTACCATTAAGCTAAGAGGTCTAGCTATAGCTACCTGGATCTACACCAGATATAGTAATGACAGCATAAATATGAGCCACTCTTGAGTCTAGGCGAAACAGAATTAGCACTATGCAGTCCTAACAAAATGAAAACGACTCACCGGAGTTACGAAAAATCCCAGTAGGTGCGCATGCACTAATCACACACATGTACACGCGACGTTACTCAGGAGCTGCGCTCGTTACACCACCGCATCTAGTACCACCATTCAAATTGGGGTAGCCTCATGTCCTTACTTGAACCTCCTGGTATGTCCTCGTGTGATGGTAACCCTGCAAACAAATACTCCACGACAGAATTTTGTTCCACTCGGTCACTCCTGACCAAACTCTAGATTTATTGGGTCGGTGAAAGTAAAGAACTTTACCATTTTATTTTACCAAATCTTACTCTAATGAAATCAAATATCACAACATCACACCTGTAATCCCCGAAGGGTTAAACAGAGGTGTAATAACCTAATAGTACACTCACACTTCGCAAGTTATGTCAAAGTCCCATGTAATAGGAGCGAGCCTATTGCCATCAACCGGCGCAACTAGACTCCGTGGCTGTTATTGGGAAATTTCTGATGGAAAAACCCAATAACACTTTGCCCGACCTGGGAATCGAACCCAGGACCTCATGTTCGGCATTCATGTTTGCCATTACTAGACTAACGAGACATTTGATAGAATCTAAGGCGGTTAAATTGGGAATACTCGAAATAGGTCAACCCTTGGGCCATGTACCAAAGTCGTTCGAATCAATACTTTAAAACTCTACTGCAATAATAACTACTGGTACGGTCAAACACACTACTAATTCGATAGGGTACGAAAACAGTGGTACACAACGTATGCAACGCACACAATACGCAAGCTACGCATGGACTACGTCTGCAACGCACACACTACGCAAGCTACGCATGGACTACGTATGCATCACATACATTACGCATCCACTACGCACGCACTACGCATGTACTACGTCTATACCACGCATCCACTACGTACGCACTACGTATGCACTACGCTTACACTACGTATGCACTACGTATACACGCCATAAAAGGTCCCAGCCCTACAGGTGCCACACGGGCTGCCACCACTTAAGCTTACTCATTATCATCAAAATCCTAATCAACATCGACTGGTACGTGACCCACTGGTATCTTTCTATGGTGAGATGGATTATACTCACAGGAGTTGATGCTTGCGACATCGCAAAAATCCGGGTAAACATTTCCTCCATATTCGACAATATTCTCGTTGCAGGGATGTTTTCTGCAGGCTGCGTGTTCCCTGTTCGTGGCCCGTGGTATCCCACTTCTGATATAGACTCAGGATGGCCTATATCAGAATCTTCCATGTTTCACGTGGGTCAGAAACTCGAACAAAGTCAATTAGTTGATTCTCCAGTGATTTAGTTCTCCTTAACTTCACAGATTAACAAAATATAACGCTAACACTCTTTAATTAGGCATAGATAACAATACTAAATTAAATCAACTTAGAAACTGTTAAAGATGGCGTCGGAAGTAAGCGATTCGTCGAGCGCGTGGTGCGTTGGCGGTTCTCGATCCCAAAGTGAACAAGATGGCCGCCCCGCTCCCACCGGTGTGACGTTCCGCAAGAATGGCAGTTGACAGACAGCTGACATATGTCACGCTGCCATTCTGTTCCGACGTCGTCGACAGCAAACGTCAAATGTCATTTGTGTCGCGCCGTCAAGCATTAATAGTGTACCTCATAAAAATAGGTAATTCTCTACAATTCAATTCGGTAGTGATATGACTGACAATGGTGACGGTGGGCTGCTCACACTCCAGTCCGGATACACCATCAATCAGCTCATTAAACAGGTTATTGGTGTCAATGATCTCTTTATTAGCTTTCAGAGAATTGATCGAGGTAATGGTGTTGTGTGCCTTGCACAATTCCTCTTCTAGTTCAGATATTCGTTTCAGTCATGAGTGTCGTTCCATTGCTGAAAACCTGACACTAGTTGACAGAGATGATGATGCTGGTCCAGTATATCCATGTGCTGGGTGTGAAGTTCTGCTAGCTTGCTCTTTAGTTGAGTGTTTTTGTCCACTTGTTCACTTTCTCCTCCTTCCCGCAGTAATTTGCTGCAATAATTTCTAGATGAATCTAGCTCCCTCAGCGCTGTTTTCATTTTGTCACTCATGTCAACACCTGAAATGTAACAAGAAACAGCTGAGCATGTTAAGAGAACATCATGTTTGTTGAAAACTTAGAACGTAGGAGTTTTAAAGTAAGAATTAAGTAAAATATTAAATGAAATAATGAAGGAATAGAAAAAATAAACTTGTATTTATTTTAAAAGACAATGAGCAAATTTGTACACCCCTCCAATAGCAATGGCATATACGTGGTTGAATAGGCCTTTTTAAATGGGATAATATTTACTATAACAGTTTTGCTGAAATGTTTGTCCATTTTGAGTTATAGGTTAAAAACTAAAGTTAAAATGAATATATTAGTGTCTGAGACAAAATAGCATTATCTGTACATATCATCATCATCAAACTATAATAATAAACGTTACACTATAAGGCATAATCCGTTTTGGAAATGTTTCCCGCACTAATGACCTACCCAGTGTCAGTTGGTATGTACCCAAAGCCAGAACAATTATTTGCTTTTCGGTGAGCCTTGGGAAGTTTTATATGACAATATATAAAACTGTGTATGACATATAAACAGTGACATTGTCACTGACACACAGACACAGACGATAATTTAAGAAATAGTAGAAAAAGGGTTCTGTGTGTGATCCTTATGTTTACAGCTTTATTATTTGAAATAAATTGTTCCCAAACTGTCGTTTAAATGTTAAAAAAAAGTATGTATAAAACAATGATTTGGGAATCATAAAGCTTTAACGATAAAGATAACTTTATTTTGCAAATATGGGTGATCTCAAACGCTGACAAAAACATATAATAGTACAGCCATATTTTACCACGTAGGCAAGGTGGTAAAGCCACCTTTTCCCTACCGCAGCGTAGATAGCTTTCTGGTGGTAGATACAGATAGGTCGACGACGAGCAAACTTTAGGGTAATGTTTTTTTTAATAGGAAAATGTCTGAGAATGTTGTTTTTTTTATTTTTATTTCCGTTTTTTTTTTAAATAGTTTTTAAAATGTTTTATGGGTTTTTGAGGGGTTTCCAAATCTTTAAAGTGCTCTAATGGATTTCAAAAATCTTTTAACGATTTTAATGATTTCTCAAATTTTATGAGGGTGAGGCGTAACTCAGGGGCGACGACGAGCAAAATTTAGAGTAATGATTTTTTAATAGGATAAAAACTTTTTTGCAAAAAATAAAACCGACTTCAAAAAAAAAACAAAAAAGTGAAGAATAACTTTAGCTTCTGAAGTCGGTGACTTTTGTTTGATTGATTTAATTTTTTTGTCACCGACTTCAGAAGCTAAAGTTATTTTTCACTTTTTTGTTTTTTTTTGAAGTCGGTTTTATTTTTTGCAAAAAAGCTTTTATTTTTCACTTTTGAGTGGTTCACATATGCTTGATATACATGGAAAGTGCATACCGTTACAATTACAACAAGCCCAAACACGACTAGGATACATTGTCTCATTATGGAGTTCCGTGACTCGGCTTCATCATCAGATCTGATGGTAGAATGGTTTTTATCGAACGCAAATGCTTCACTTGTTGTAGAAAATACCAAAATCGCATTACATTATCGTATAAAATTTGAAGAGTTCCCTCGATTTCGCCAAGATTCCATCATCAGATCCCGACTTGGTGGCTATGGGACCATTTGGAAAGAATACCCTTTCCAACAAAAAAACAATTTTTCACATCGGTTGGCCAGCGACGGAGTTAGGTTTAAAGATATTTATTTCTCATAAGAACTTTTACATAACAGTTCACTTATAATGAGATACAAAGTTATTTCTTAATAATATACATTAGAGCCTCTGGGGCGATGGCGACGTTAGGTGGTATATACATATTTTTTTAATTTTTTCTTAAATATGTTAATACTATTACAGTTTTTTATTTGTTCCGGTAAATCATTAAACAGTCGTGCTCCCTCCACTAATATTGTTTTTTTGCCATAATTAGTCCGTGCACGTGCAGTCATTAGTTGGAGTTTTTTTTTACTTCTTGTGTTGTACGCTATAGATCTTTTACGTAGTTGTATATTTGATTGCACAGAATTCGTGGTGATCTTTTTATTAGAATGCAGGTGTAATATGTGTAAAGTTGTGTGAGGTTTAGTAGTTTAGTTTTTTCGAATAATTTTTTTGTTGGATATAGATAGTGGTAGTGAAATAGTACTTTAATAATTTTGATCTGTATTCTTTGTAGTGGATTTAAATTAGTTTTAGCGGCTGATCCCCACACTTCAATTAGGTATTCAAGGTTTGATTTTACTAGAGAGTTATATATTATTAGACGTACTTTTTTCGGGATAAATTTTGATATTTTTCGCAACGCTCCTAATAGTGATATTAATTTTGTTTTGATGTGATCGATGTGCAGTCTCCAAGTAAGTTTGTCATCTACCCACAATCCGAGATATTTCTCGCGACTAGACCGTTTGATTGTTTCTCCGTTAATCGTAAGAGGTGAGAAATCTGGTAATGGTTTATTTTTCGCGGCGAAGATCATAAATGATGTTTTTGAGGTGTTAATAGTTAGTAAGTTATATTTCAACCATTCACTAAGTAGGTCCAGGTCTTTTTGCGCATCGGTAATAATGTTCTGTAAAGATTTATCAAAGTAAAAAAGACAGGTGTCATCCGCGTATAATGTTAGGTGTCCTGTTAGCCCTATTTAGTTATGCCCGAACAAAGATAAAAAAAAAAATAATAGAAACATCCGAATTGAGAACCTCCTCCTTTTTTAGAAGTCGGTTAAAAATGTATGAGAATGTTGTTTTTTATTTTAATTTCCATTTTTTATTGAAATAGTTTTTAAAATGTTTTAGGGGTTTTTGAGGGGTTTCCAAATCTTTAAAGTGCTCTAATGGATTTTAAAAATCTTTTAACGATTCCAGTGAATTTTCAAATTTAGGGCTACCGCACACTACAGACAAGACTGTCTTGAGACAGACTTGCCTCATAAAGACAAGTCTGTCTTAAAAGTGTTTTGTCTTGGGCACATCGCACACCTTAGACGAAACTGTTTGGTCTACTATAGGGCATGCTCCCGGGAAATTCCGGTACCGAAAATCCCGGGTATTTTTTTAACAATCTGGTACCGGGTCTTTCGGTATACTTTCGGTACTATATTATTTACTTTATTTTTTTTCAATATAAAGTAAAAAGTCATATTAAATAAACTACTTTTTTTACAATAATGGTAAAACGAAACATTTTTAATCGAAAATTATTATCATTACCGAGAGTAAAAACTATTCAACGATGTAAATAAGGGGTCAATTATAAGAAATGTAAGTTGAGTTTTGATTTGTTTCATTTATTGCATTCATCATCATCATTTCAGCCGAAAGACGTCCATTTGAGGATATAGGCCTCCCTCAAGTGTCACCACATTGACCGGTCCCATGCGACTCGCATCCAGCGGATTAAATTAAAAAACCTATTTGCAAAATAAACATCTTATCATTTGATGAAAAAAAAAAACGAAAAACTCGGGTACCCGGTTTTGGACAAAAAAACCCGAAACCGAAAACCCGGGTTTGATAATAGCCACTTTTCGATGCCCTATCGCTAGACTGTTTTGTCGTAGATGTGCGCGCCCGCATACATCCAAAAGGGAAGCCGACAATCGGTAGTCAGACTTGTCGCTGTGCAGTTTTTGTAGGTATGAGACAGTTTTGTCTGCAAGACGTTTTGTCTCAAGTGTGCGCATCTTCATATATTTTGTATAGCGAAAGTCTGTCTCAAGACAGTCTTGTCTGTAGTGTGCGGTAGCCCTTAATGAGGGTGAATACTTCTCAAAAACACGAAACCTCAAACGCGAGCTGCGCGCAGCTCGCGCACCACGCAAAAACTAGTTATAAATGCATAAGATTTAAAATAACAACTTATAACTAAATACAATTTTAAAATTATTACACACTAAATAAAATATCAAAGTGCATATATTGTTATTAATTATACAAAATTATGCACTAGCTTAAGAACTTTTTCTATGTTAGGAATTCCTTAATATTATAATATGCTTTCGCCACCAAAAAGATTCGAAATCTTTTTTTAAATAATGAAAGCGGAAGCTCTTTCCATGTCTTTGGCAATTTGTTAAAAATGACTGGTGCCATGCAGTAGACACTTTTGCGCATAAGTGCAGTCTTGGCTGGCTCCAGACATAGGACACTATTATCGCGTCTATTGCGGGGTACTACATCTGATAGTCGTCTAAATCGACTTGGATTTGTCTTTACAAACACAGCTACTTCAAATAAGTACAGACACAGCAATGTTAATATTTTGTAATTTCTAAAGTACGGTTCACAACTATCAGTGGGTTTAAGTTTAAACATCGCTCTAACACATCTTTTTTGTGCCTTGAAAGCGGTCTCTCTTTCAGTCGAGTTTCCCAAAAATATGATCCTAATTAATTAAAAAAAAAAGCCGTGGCGACCAAAAGCTGACCAGTCCCAACCGACAGCGCCCGTTCACGAACATGACGCATGTATCAGCACCATTCAACTCAACCACTTTGAAGGGATCTAAATGACCCGACACACGCGCCCACCATCAGCGGGACATTATTTGAGTGAGCATGACATCCTCTAAACCGCCAGGGCACATTAAAATCAAAAAATAAAAACGTAGGTTTCCAGCGAATGATAGCATTGTACATAGCACTCACACAATATGGGATATGAGGTTATATAATACTAAAGATATTGAATTTATACAATGCAAAGATAGTTGTACAATCTTCAGCAGCTCCAACAACACAATTAGCGCTATCCATTTATGCGCCCCTGTCCATGTGGAGCAGGACCGGCATTGAGCCAAACATTTTTATCAGCGATATAATCTAATCGTCCATTAATTATAATCGTTCATCGTTAATTTTATTATAGCATTTCAAACAGTACCCCATGAAAGACGAGTCTACTTTAGCGAGTCTGAAGCCTGGCTGAACTAATTGGTTTCTATTTCTTGTACTGTAATTGTATCTGTCACCTCTTTCACCAAAAAGCTGCAGATTTTTTTTGACATACATTATGTTTTCGTGGACGTATTGACAATATACAGTCATGATGTTAATTTCCTTAAAGAGTTCCCTTAGAGAATCGCGCCTACGAAGATTGTATATGGCTCTGATGGCTCTTTTCTGCAGAATAAATATAGACTCAATATCAACAGCCCGTCCCCACAGCAAAATGCCGTAAGACATTATGCTATGGAAGTAACTAAAATAGACTAGTCTAGCGGTATCTACGTCAGGGAATTGACGGATTTTTCTAATGGCATTATGCTGCAGAACTTAAACGCCCCGCAAGAGATGTTAAATGAGAACCCCATTGAAGCCTAGAATCAAGCATGGCTTATGCTTGCCAGGAAAACCGTTTTATCTACAAATTCGAGTTTCTCTTTATTCAATATTATCTCACAATCACTACTTTTAACATTCGGTAAAGCAAATCTTATGCATTTAGTTTTCTTTTTCATTTAATACCAAATTGTTTGCTGTGAACCAATTATGGACTTCAAGTAAGGCATTATTCACGTCATGGCGTCATCTAGATTTTGGGCTCGTCTATTTATCTTAAAAATTAAGGAAGTGTCATCGGCAAATAATGCCATATTTTGAGGTTGGTTTTACAGTAAATAGGGTAGATCATTTATATAATTATACTAAAAAGAGGAAAGGGCCCAATATTGAGCCTTGCGGAACTTCCATTTTTACTTTCAAGCCCTGTGAATTAACACCAGTTATTTGAACATATTGCAGTCTATCACTTAAATAAAAGTTTACCAAACTAAGTGCAAGTTTACCTAGTCCGTAATGCTCAAGTTTCAAAAGCAATGTGTCGTGATTAACACAATCAAATGCTTTGGAGAGGTCTCAAAATATTCCTACAGCATCTTGGGACTCTTCCCACGCCATGAATATGTGCTTTAATAAGGTTACACCAGCGTCAGTTGTACAACGTCCCTTGGAGAAGCCATACTGTTGATCGTGTAAGATTCTGTTGGTGTTGAAATGATTGAGCATTTGATTAAGCATTACCTTTTCGAACACCTTACTAAAAACTGGCAACACGGATACAGGTCTATAAATTAGTATCTTTACTATCCCCGGATTTGAAAAGCTTTATGACTTTACTGTATTTCATTAAATCAGGGAAAACTCCTTGGTCTAAGCACAAATTAAAAATTAAAGCTAAGTATGGAGCTATCGTCTCAAGTATGGAAGTACACTACATGAAGAAAAACAGGCGTTGAATTGAGAACCTCTTCCAAAAAAACAAACTTGAGACTTCTGACACGGGCGAATGTCAGTATAATTCTTTTACGGAAAATCATAACACCGCGATTCAGAAAATGGAGTCAAATGAACAACGCGATTTATAGAGCACGAAGTTAAACTGCTAAAACATATGCATGGAAAGCGGTCGAACAGACTCTCTAACGCCTATGTAGATTTTTAAAGCAGTCATGTTGACTATTCTCTTCTTCTCTATCTTGTGATTTTTATTTATTAGTACCATTTTGGTTCAATAGATGTCATTGCATTTAACTTAAGTCATGATAAGTTCTCCTAAAAATCTTTAAAGTCATATATCTTTTGATGGAGAGCACCGATTACAAAGAAACAAAAATCAAAACCTTCTCTAAGTTATGCACAATATTAATTTGTGCATTGAATCAAACCACATTGTTTTTTATAATTTACACGTGATGCTATCACAAAAGGGCTACGTAGAGACACACAGACACAGATGATAATTTAAGAAATACAATGTAGTAGAAAAAGGGTTCTGTGTGTGATCCTTATGTTTACAGCTTTATTATTTGAAATAAATTATTCCCAAACTGTCGTTTAAGTGTAAAAAAAAAGTATGTATAAAACAATGATTTGGGAATCATAAAGCTTTAAAAAAAACAAAATACTTTGTTACAAAAAGTGAAAACCGGGTGGGTTTTGAACGTGCGAACCAAAGTTACTATCGGAAGTCTTACAGCATTAAACAAAATCAAAAAGTATTTAATGGCTTTACTGAGGCTTGAACTTGCGACTCATTGTTCGAAAGGCGGTAGCCGTCACCAACGGGCTATTAATTGTTCTAGTGACAATTAGTCTAAAATAGTCATTCAATTACAATGCATGTTAGGACAGTTTGTAAGGATGATTTTTCCTTACTCACCGGCTAAGTGTCTCTGCGGCAAAGATAATGTGACTATATGGGGTTGGCTTGAGAGGTCATGGAATGAAAATTCAGAGAGCGGTCATACATAACTTTTAATAATAATATAGGAACGACGACACATACAGTTCAAGCTTGCTGTTGAGGTTGAAAACACAATATGATGTTGAAGACTTACTTTTGGGTGAGGTTAATATATTACCCAGACACGTTTCGCAACCAGTTTCAAAGCTTGTAGTGGATCCAGGCTCAATCGAACATCAATGACTCCAGAAGAAAGCGATGTGATCCGGAACCAGTTAACGAGGTGTTGCTTTGTCGAACGTCATCAATCCCAGTGGATGCAGACCGCAGTTTTTTTATTTTAGGGTTTTAGCATAATTATGTACATAAGGCCGACTATGTCATATTTTGTTGTTTGGAGCCCTGTACAGACAATAAACACGAAATTGAAATCTCTTTCACTTATTAAGTAAGAACGTGGCACAATGAAATTACATTTCAATACTCACAGCGTTGCCAATAGTCGTTGATTCACTTGGAAACCACACTGGCTCCGTTATTTATTAGTTTGCATGGTGTTGCGTGGTTATCTTTTAAGAATTTTAAGATAGCGTGCCCAGTCAAAGGTTATTTTAATTTTTGCTTCTGTTCAGTTGTGAGCTTGCTTGTGAAAAAGGAAGCTCCCAGAAGCCCTCTCATTGCCATACCCTACACCGATTTATTGAGTGCATTTATTGGTATGGCCACATTGATATTATAAACGTAAATTATCAACCAAGGAGTCTTTCTTTCCTTAATCTTCCTTTAATTATTCATCAACATTATTTGTATTATTTATTTATGTTTTAATGTTGATAAAAAGATAAAATTAATCCAATCAGTCATCTTGATTTCAGCGCCATCTATTGATCACCAGGCAAATCGGGAGCTTTCAAGGAACTAGATGCCGCTACCTACTTCAAACGGACTCATTAGATTTTTAATTGTTACAGTACATCTCAGCCTGTTTAAAAAAAAAAAAAAAAAATTAAATAATTTTTTTTTTTTTTTTTTTTTTTTATTCTAATGAATCCTAATCTAAAATTATTAAGTACCTAAAGTTATTTTAGTATCTACTCGGTTTTGAGTTTCAGAATTAAAAACTAAAGTTAATTTATGGTGTAAATAATAGAGGTTAATGTAAACATAATGACTAACTACTTGATAGTATTTACCCTAAAGCTTCATATTGTATAACTAACAACTAAAGTGCTTACTTAGAAAAACCTAAACTATTTGCTCAAGTAAGTTTAGACTACTAACTAACAAGAAAGACCTCTGCAACATGGTCGGACTACTCAATAGTTAGCTAATATGATCAAGATGCCATGATAATTCACTCATCAGCAAAGCACCCAAACTATCACCACGTCTAAGTACCCGCCTGCATATTAATAAGTTATAAAATTTAGTTTAATTTTTTAGTCTTCATATTTCAAGATATCTTTTATGTGAAATTTACCTAAGTCTTTTCCCTGCATGTCTTTCAAACTATACACCACAGGTGAATGTTTATAAGATATCACACATCTTAGAAAACGCGGAGCCAACTTGGCAGTGAAATGCTTACTAGCATCCGACAAGGTAAATGTTCTTTTATAAACAATCTGACCAACTTTTAATTCTAGTGGTCGTTTCCTTAAGTCATAATGTTTTTTATTTCTATCGTGCACAAGCTTTAAATTTTTACTTACATTCTGAAAAATTATTTTAAGTTCCTTTAAGTTATCACCATGAATTCTAGGATCTACCACAGTTAGATCAGAATCAGGTTGTGGCACTTCAGAATTTTTGTGTAATTGACCATCTATAAACATTTCTCGCCCATGGACGAGAAAGTGAGGTGAGAACTTAGTCGATTCATTTACTGAGGTATTAAGTGCACACTGAATTTCCGGTATGTGATTGTCCCACTGTCTATGGTTTGATTTCACATATGAGGCAATCGCATACAGAACATTTCTGATAGCTCTTTCCGCTTGGTTGACTTGCGGATGATACCTAGGATTATAATAAACATTAGGCACGTTATATTTAAACATTAAGTCTCTAAATTGTTTGGAAATGAATTGTGGGCCATTGTCAACATAGACAAATTTAGGAACTCCGTGAACAAGAAACACCTTTTCTTCCAGTATTTTAACAATAGCATTGCCTGTCGCATTCCGTATAGGAAACAACATGACATATTTGCTAAAATAATCCGAAATAACCAACAAATTAGTGTTTCTTTTCGTTGAGACAGGAAAAGGCCCTAGTAGATCACAACAAATTGCTTCAAATGGTTTTTCCACCTGTTTAGGATTCCCCATTAAACCTGGGCGAGAGGTATTTACCGGTTTGTACTCTTTACAAGTTTCACACTTATTAACATAATTTTCTACATCTTTATGCATATTTCTCCAAAAGTAGTGGAGCGATAATCTCTTATGTGTTTTAAATATTCCGTTATGGGCGCCAGTGGGTTCATCATGAAATTGTTTTAATAGAGGACCCACATCCTCACTGGGTATTACTTGTTTCCAAGAAAATTGTGAAGTTAATTTGTATTTATTTTTGGAATGTCTAAACAATTTATTATCCTTAACTAGGTAATTAGGAAATCTGTGAGGATACTTATCACACTCTTCTACCATTTTCAAATACCATTTATCTTTAATATTGTCAGAAATTTCTATTGATTCTACTTTTATTCTTGATAGTACATCCGGTAAGACCATTTCTTTTCCCTTCCTATGTATTATATTAAAGTCATATTGACTCAGGCGAATACTCCACCGAGCAAGTCGCCCTGAAGGATTTTTCAGTTTATAAAACCATTGTAGTGATGCATGGTCAGTGATAATATTGCATTTCTGACCCTCTACATACATTCTAAATTGTTCCAACGCAAACAGAACTGCTAACAACTCTCGTTCTGTAGTAGTGTAATTGACCTCATGTTTATTAAGTAATCTACTACAGAATGCAATGGGATGGTCAAAACCATCATATGTCTGTGTTAATACAGCACCCACCGCATACGAGGAGGCATCACTCTGTATGGAGAATGGTAAGTCAAAATTGGGACATTTAAGAATTGGAGCTGAGACTAAACTCGACTTTAGTTTATTGAAAGCTTCCTCAGCTTCATCAGTCCAAATAAAATCTATATTTTTACACGTCAATTTGCATAATGGTCTACTAATTTTAGAAAAATCCTGAATAAATCTACGGTACCAGCCTGCCATACCTACAAACCTTTTGACTTCTTTAGGTGTGGTGGGAGTAGGGTAATTTAGTATTACTTCCACCTTAGAGGGATCAGTTCGGAGACCATGTTTATCCACCATATAGCCAAGGTATTTGAGTTCTCCACGGCAAAATTGTGATTTACTCATATTAATTGTTAAATTCGCATCTGCCAAACGCTGATGTACCCTTTCCAACAACTCAGTATGCCTATTAAAATCATTTGAAATGCATATAATGTCATCCTGAAAGACAAATACCTTGTTATCAAATTCCGGGCCAAACAATTTATCCATCAGACGCTGCATAGTGGCAGATGCCCCTACCAGACCGAATGACATGGTTACATAGTGGAAAAGTCCACGTCTAGGAACTGTAAATGCAGTTTTTTCAGCAGACTCCTCACTGTCATATTCGATCTGCCAATATGCCGCACTGAGGTCAATCGATGTCAAATATTTAGCATCCCTCAAACTGTCAAGTATCTGATGGATGTATGGTAGGGGATAGGCATCAGCCTTGGATACAACATTAAGTTTACGACAGTCCAGACAAAGCCTTAAGTCACCATTTGGTTTGGTCACCATTACCACTGGAGAATTCCATGGTGAGGTGGATGGTACAACCACACCGAGTACTAACATTCTATCAAGTTCTTTTTCCAAAGCTAACTGCTTAGAGGGTGACATAGGATAATATCTTTGCTTGATGGGAGGACTATCGCCAGTATCAATTTTATGTGTAATCAATTTTGTCCTACCTAAACCAACCTTTTCGGTATTGATTTCATCAAATTTATCAATGATTTTTTGTAAAAGTGCTTGTTGTTGAGAAGTTAATGATTCCAAACATTCCAAGCCTTGATCAGTGTTAATATAGTTGACTAAGTTAATATAGTTGTCCGGTATACTAAAAATTTCATTACCATTTAATGATTTAAGTGTAATTAGGAATGACTTACAAAAGTCCATTCCGAAAATGATTGAAGTTGTTATATTGGGAACTATGTAAAACCTAATTATTTTTATTTGGTCCATATAGTTTACTGGTAATTGCATCAAACCTAGGCACTGTACCTTTGAACCGTCAGCAGTCCTAACGTTTTGTCCTTTAGGTAATTTATTTATTTTAAAACCATACTTCATGATCAATTTATGTGAGTTATTTCCAAGTATTGAGCAAACCGCTCCAGTGTCCAGCAGACCATACACGTCCAAATCTAAAATATTCACCAATAAATGTGGCCTGTTGTCACCAGTATTTGCTTGAAAAAGAGCCATAGTATTATAGTCTGGTGTACTAGATGTAATGTTGATTGTTAAATCCTTATGACTCAATTTATTTAGTTTTTTGTTTTTGAACATTTTGGACAGTCAGGCTTCTTAAAACCTTTTTCCCCACACTTGTAACAGACTAGATCCTTTGAGACTTTACATCTATACGTGTCATGGTCAGTTTTATCGCACCTAAAACATTTCTTTGCAGTTGTTTCCGAGGTAGATGGACTGTCAACTGAAGCAACTGATTTTTCCACCCTATCAGACCTATGACTCTTGTCCCCTTTCCTATGAGGATGGAAGTCTGAACTTAGTTTTAAGTTAGCTAGGTTTGGTTCAACGAACTGATCCGCCCTAGCACGAGCAAGTTCTAACTTCTTTCCATATTTCTGCAGATCACTTATGGAACTAATGTCAAGTAAGGCCATCTCCTTCATATACTCAGGTCTAATATTGTGCATTAATATTTCTAGCTGTTCACCTGAAGAGAGAGAGTGTGATAAACGATTAAACATACCCTGCATAATTGATAAGTAAATCATCATGGATTCCTGCTTAGCCTGCGTACGAGAGCGTATTTCTTGTGTTAACCTATAATCCAAATCAGGAATATCAAAGTCCTCACGCAGACAAGCAAGTAGATGTTGATAGGATGTGAATGTCTGCTTGTTAGATCTAAACCAATGCAACGCTGAATTCTCCAACAGATCAGAGAAAGCAGCTAATGCACGTTCTTCTGGTATACCCCTAGCCTGCCTTAGCTCCTCTAATCGTTCTATGAAAATCCTTACACATGTAGTACCATCGTACCTTAAGTTTAATGAACATAAGTTAATAGGTCTATCACTAACAAGTACTACCTGTGATTTTGCTGCTATTTCTCTCTCTGGTGATGGTACACGCGTAGGTTGCGCATCTTCATCATCAGAGTCCTCTTGTAATGAAGTAATTACATTAACTAATTTATTTCTAAGCTCTGATAACTCCGGTGATGGAGTAGTCACACGTGAGAGTCTCATTATGTAATATTGAGCACGGGAAAGTATACGTTTCCTAGAAGCAATGTCTCCCTCAGACAAATCATGAAATGAGACATATATCTCATCAACTGGTTCCGAACACAAAGGTACCTCATCTGAAGCCACTGGTGCAGGATACTCGTCATGCTTAATGCTGCCTCTTCGTTGCAAACCGCACAAGCAACGATACTGCTTGCGAAGCGTGTCTCGAGTTGCTTTCACATCTGGGGAAACATTAAAGTGTTTAAGTTCATGTAACAATTCCTCTTTACGAAGGTGGTCAATCCACATAGTCTTGTTCATAATTAAAGGAGGGGAGCTCCGTTCCAGTTCCAATAATCTCACTTTAAACACAAAACAAAGTTAATCTCCCGTTTAAGAGTTACTATCAATCCGTAGGATGCTATACAGATAAGGTCAAAACAATTTGTAGTCTTTTAAATTTATTGCCTAAGTGGCACTAATACTGCTTACTTACTAGTTTCACAATGTTATAGTAGCCTGCAGGCTAAGAATATGCTGACATGTGGCATATATAACCTATTTTGAAAAAAAAACAAACAAGAAATGTGTTTTATGTAGAATCCAAAGAGGTTAAGTACTAGTCAATAATTATTATTTACTTATATATATTTTTCTCTAGCTAAAATCCAAACAGTTGACCATGTGGTCTTAACTTTATAGTATGTTAATTCTTACTTAACCCTATTCCTTCATCCATGAATTCTCAAGCCCCACGTTGGGCGCCAAATTGTAAGGATGATTTTTCCTTACTCACCGGCTAAGTGTCTCTGCGGCAAAGATAATGTGACTATGTGGGGTTGGCTTGAGAGGTCATGGAATGAAAATTCAGAGAGCGGTCATACATAACTTTTAATAATAATATAGGAACGACGACACATACAGTTCAAGCTTGCTGTTGAGGTTGAAAACACAATATGATGTTGAAGACTTACTTTTGGGTGAGGTTAATATATTACCCAGACACGTTTCGCAACCAGTTTCAAAGCTTGTAGTGGATCCAGGCTCAATCGAACATCAATGACTCCAGAAGAAAGCGATGTGATCCGGAACCAGTTAACGAGGTGTTGCTTTGTCGAACGTCATCAATCCCAGTGGATGCAGACCGCAGTTTTTTTATTTTAGGGTTTTAGCATAATTATGTACATAAGGCCGACTATGTCATATTTTGTTGTTTGGAGCCCTGTACAGACAATAAACACGAAATTGAAATCTCTTTCACTTATTAAGTAAGAACGTGGCACAATGAAATTACATTTCAATACTCACAGCGTTGCCAATAGTCGTTGATTCACTTGGAAACCACACTGGCTCCGTTATTTATTAGTTTGCATGGTGTTGCGTGGTTATCTTTTAAGAATTTTAAGATAGCGTGCCCAGTCAAAGGTTATTTTAATTTTTGCTTCTGTTCAGTTGTGAGCTTGCTTGTGAAAAAGGAAGCTCCCAGAAGCCCTCTCATTGCCATACCCTACACCGATTTATTGAGTGCATTTATTGGTATGGCCACATTGATATTATAAACGTAAATTATCAACCAAGGAGTCTTTCTTTCCTTAATCTTCCTTTAATTATTCATCAACATTATTTGTATTATTTATTTATGTTTTAATGTTGATAAAAAGATAAAATTAATCCAATCAGTCATCTTGATTTCAGCGCCATCTATTGATCACCAGGCAAATCGGGAGCTTTCAAGGAACTAGATGCCGCTACCTACTTCAAACGGACTCATTAGATTTTTAATTGTTACAAGTTGTCAGTTGTCAAACAGTTGAAAAATATAGACGAAATGCAATATTGCTCACCCCCTTAAGTAATTAGCGTGATAATATATAGCCTATGTCCATCCCTAGGTTGAAATACATCTCCTTGCCAAATTTCATTACGATCCGATCAGCTGTTTAGTCGTGAAAAGGTAGCAAACAGACAGACAAACAGAGTTACTTTCGCATTTATAATATTGGTATGGATGTAAACTGCGTCTACAGATGTGATTTCACTTCTAAATATGATGATGATGATGATGATTGAGCACCACACCCAGCCAGGAGCAAGCCTGACCCGGACAAGCCGGATACACCAGGGGGCACGATTTTGTAAGGAAAGACATGCTCTGGGATGGGAGAGGAAGCCCGACCAACCGCAGCCAGTCGGGCACAACCGACCGACTATGCAGCCTAGAGCCAATATAGGAATAGTGGTAAAGACAGGTACAATCCATAGGAATGAGCATTGGTGATTTGATCTTCGTTTGATTGTTCTCTTCTGGCATTGGAGAGGCATGTTCGTTTCTGGTGATTGCGATGAAATATTATGTTCGCGTATGTTTCATCGTCAGTAGTATGTGTTTCGCTGTGAGTTTCGCTATGCTGGTAGATTTCCTGGTTGGCTGATCTGAATTTTTCTCTATCTGCTGCTAGCTGAATCCATTCTTCTTTGCTTATATTGAAATATTCCATGTCTTGTTGGAGTGACTCGTTCCATGTACATATATATATATATATATATATTTATCCTATATCCCACGTTACACATAGATAGCTTTCTGTAGTCATTAATTTGTCTGGCTTTGCTTTTTTAGGCACTGGAAATTGGATCGTTTTGTTCCAAGACATTGGTAAATCATTCCTTACCCATGCTGCCTGCATGTGCTTTATAATTTCCGATAGCATTTCTGTTGGCAAGGCTTTGAACAGCTCTGACACCACCTTGTCGGTACCTGGTGCTTTGCCGTTGCTCATGTTTTTAATGATGTCACTTATTTCCTCTTCTGATAGTTCTTCTTTTACGTCTGATGGGTTCTCATTGGGTAGGAGTCTTATGCGTGGGCCTGCTGACTTTTTTATCTCTTTTTCCCACCTTGACATGGGTATAAAACGTTGTTTTTTGTTGCGCTTCGTGTTCATTTTATGTCTCCTGTAAAAATCGTATGTGATTCTCATTCGTTATGATGGATGTGTTCTGCTTGGGTTTTTTTCGCATTTTTGCTTCTTCTTTGTTTCTTGTGTTTTGCAGATTGTGTCTTGCTACGCTTAGTTGAATAATTAATTATTTAGATAATAATATCAACAATAATCATCATCGCCATCCCAAAAATATACTTCTTTATTCCATGGAGCAGCGACATATCTTCAGTAATATTATAATATCATCATCGGAATTGCTGCTCAATCGGATTCGTTTTCTACTCTTCTTCTTAATTCCTTCACATCAACATAATCCTAGCATAGTGTTTCCGCAACTATGTTGGGGTCGGTTTCCAGTCTAACCGGATGCCGCTGAATACTATTAATATCTGATTCATCTTCGGTATCTGATGATTTGTCATAGATGATGTCTATGCTAAAGTGATGCCAAACTTGGTGTGGTAAACAATTAGCACAGCTTAGTCTACTTGCTTGAATGATGTTAAGATTTGTTACGACTCCATACAAATTGGTGGATGCTAAAAGTCCCTATAGTACGCAGTATGTCTAACAGGTTGTCGACAAAAGTGAGTTCGATAGAAGCGATGAACAAATACTGTCCATGATGAGGGGAATATTCGAGGTTATAAAACGCGACTTCTATCACGTTTTACTATTTTACCGCTAATTAACATGACCAAAGAAACATTCATTTAAGAACTTACTGTTTTTTGGCGACTTTAGAATGACTCAAATCTTATTAATAAATAGAAAAATAACGTTTTAAAGCCAGCAATACAGACAGACGATGACAACTACGTGTTTCACTGTTGCTGGCAAAGCGAAATAGTGTTGTTAAACTAAATATTTAAAAAATACCAGGTTTTTCATGTTTGTCTACTTATGTGATTATTCTTTGCGAACATTGTAGAACATTTTGTAACTTGAAATGTAAATGAAATTGATTGACGTTTGGTGTAGTGGTCCCAATCGCGATTGCTAAGCATAGGGCCCTGGATTCAAATTCCCGGGTGGGGCAAACTGTTCTTCGGTTTATCAATCAGGAATTTCTCAATAGCAGCCACGGAGTCTAAATCAAAATCAAAATCAAAGCATTTATTTCAAGTAGGCCAATCACAAGCACTTTTGAATTGTCGAAACAAAGATGAAAATTAAATGTAGCTACAGTCCCAGTCACAAGACATAAAAACTGTGAAAGTACTGTAGTTGCCCATTCCCTAACGTAGATCTCTATGGAGAAGAACGGGCAAGAAACTCCATTGACACTCTTTTAAATCAAATTATTGTTACAAAATCTTGGTAACATCAATCATGTTGAGATGGTAAATTATGTGAGAACAATGTAGCAAGACGTGAACGTTAAAAGTGTCCATAGAGTCTGAATTTGTGCCCTATTGATGTCAATAGGCTCGCTCCCTATCACATGGGACTTAAACATAACTGGCGAAATAGGGGTGTACTATTTAAATAGGTACCTACTCAAACTCAACTCAACTCAAATCATTTATTTCAATTAGACCATTACGGCACTTTTATATGTCAAAAATACAAAAAAGCAAAGCTACAGTTACAGACACAAGGCATAATAATAACTTGAGAAAGTACTGTAGTGGCCCATTCCCTAGCGTAGATCTCTATGGAGAACTACACCGCTGCTTAACTCTTCAGGGATTGCAGACATTGTGTTTTGTTGTTATTTTTGCATCGTGTTTATTATTACAATTCCAGTAAACATTACAGCAATCAAGTAATTAAGTAATTAATTGTATAATAAAAAAAAAAAGTTTTTTTAATTACACAAATAATTATTTTCTTATCTGCAATAATCTAGGTTCACCTAAGCTACTTCAAATTATGTGTAATTATTTTTTAAACATCTTTGGACCCGGCCTTTGTCACGTACAGTCAACAGAACGCGATTTGGTCTAGATTTTGCACAAGAAATGTGCAAAATCTTAATAAATAAAAGATATTTTGTATCAATTATTATATCGCACGGGACCTATGTCCAGCAGTGGACGTCTTTTGGCTGAAATGATGATGATGATGTATCAATTGAAATACGTCGTGATAGAAAACATTAAATAGAGCTAAATACATACTATCGTTAAAATACAAAACTAAAGTTAAATTTATTATTAAAACTTTTCAAAAAGTGAGAGTAAAATAGGTACAATAAAATAAAACTTAATTGTTATCATAATATCAATTGAGTTAATTTTAAAAATTTTCATTAATAAATGCTGCCCGAGCTGAATTTCCTCTAAGAGAGTTATTTATCAACTGCAACACTGGAACGTTGTCATCATCTTCTATAACCTCAAGCAGATCTTGCTTGTGCATTGCAATATTGTGCAGTATTGCCAATGCAACAATATATAATTTGGTATTTGATAATTTTGTTGTGAATCCTCGCAATAAACAACGAAATCTTTGCTTCCATACTCCGAAGCATCGTTCTACAGTGGTTCGGGTCCTTATATGTGCACGGTTGTACATTTCTTCTTTCTGGGTATTAGGATTCAAAACTGGTGTGAATAAATAAGGAGTACAAGCATATCCAGAATCTCCTAATAGTCTGCCTTTAAATTCTGACGGCTCAAATCTTTGTTTCAAGCGACATTCATTGAATATTCTTGAATCATGTGTGCTGCCTCGCCGAATGTGCCACTATATCCATGATTTCAAGATTAGCATTTGACACAACCTGAAAAATGTACACAGCTTCCTAAATATGAAGTCACAGATTGAAGTGATTATATATATAGGATCTGACTAAGATAATATCTTACATATTCAAATGTATAATGAGATTGATGCCTAGCACTAACTATAAAACTTACTTGTACATTTATTGAGCTGTATCCTTTCCTATTTATGTAGTATTGTCCAACATCTCCACTGACTTTCGGGATCCGAATATGTGTGCAATCAATAGTTCCTACCACTTGTCTAAATCCATATAATGAATAAAAACTTGCAATCACATCATTCTGCTCCACATCAGTTCGTGGCATTTTAATCCATTGAGCTCTTTGTGCTACCAGTGCTAAAGCAACTTGTTTGCATATAAGTGATATTTTTGGTTGACTCGTTCCACTTAGATCTCCTGCATCATCTTGAATCTGACGAATTAAAATATATTATATCAGAAATGTGTAGGAGATGATAATCATCTGTGAAATTGACATACTTTTATTTACTTACTTCTCCACGGGCCCATGTTCTTATTGCAGTCAAAACTTTCAGATGAGATGGTATAAAGCCACCTCTTGAATCACCAGCTAAATCATTTTTCACCATGTCAATAATGAAAACGGCAGTAGATCGAGAAAACCTGTACTTTGATTTAAATTCGGCTTCTTGAAGTTCTTCTAGTGGATTCTTACGAATTTTATAAAATTTCACACGCCTCACTAATGGCGTCCGATTTCTAACCTCGTCTATTTCATCGATCACCCTTAGGTCATCAATAAAATAATCTCTTTCCATCATAATTACACAACCACAACAAACAAAGATCTATCAAAGTGAATTTATTTTAAATTTAAATGTCAGATCTGTCGCTAAACTCACGTTAGACTATGGTGAGCGAAGGATTAACTTTTTCGCCGAGAGTAGAGTTGTATTAGTTTACTCCCTCCTTTCTCTGTTGATTATTGTTTATAATGTTTATTAATACTGATTTTCATTAATTTAAACTTAAAACTTGGAGTAAAGTTAATCTTGCTTTAGTCTATATTTATTAATAAGGCTGTTTATGTTTAGATAATGAATAACAAAGGACCCAATACGCTCCCTTGCGGGACTCCATATTTAACCATACTTTTATATGCATGTTTCTACTTTTTTGGTATTACCTAATGTTGGTATCAATCTTTCGGGAGTTTACAATCTCACTAGATAGATTACCATCTAAGGGGTTTTTTAGTTTTACGGTGACATATATATTACTGTAGTACGCGTCGTAAGAACATCTAAGCGTGTTATATTAAAGCTAGTGTATACAGTACTTTCAACCTATTGGCCAACTACAAGCATAATAAACGTTCACTGCCAAATTAAAAAAAAAATAGTGTAGGTAAATATAATGAAGTTTATAAATCGTTACTAGATAGTGATAAACTTAATTTTTTGTTTTATTTTGGTATTTGTGTTTCTTAAATTTGGTAAACTTTTTTAATATCCGAAATCTTTCTAACAAATTGACAATTCACTAATTACTTCCACAGATGAACACTCACTCACGTAAACTCACGCATCCGCACGAACACCCACACACATACACAATTAAACATGTACACCCACTCACACATACACGATACCCACACACACATACACGAAGCACACCCACACACTTACTGCATGCTACTATTGTTTTTATCATTTTAAATTATTATTTTTTTTAGATGTACTACTTGTACTTAGATTTTTCCTGCATAAGAATCTGTTAATATCAATTTTGTCAATCTGCACATGTAACACGTACCAGACCCAACTAGTTACTAGGGATCGAAACTGTGTCTCCTAAACACAGGCTATTTTGTAGCCTAGCTAGGACGACAGAGCATCATCCACCGTATTGTAGAATACAATAATGTGTTACCTGTTATTAATGTACGAGTACTTTATGTAAAAAAGCTGTAAATCTACAATCTATTTGAATAAATTATTATTATTACTATACCCTTTATTCAATTTTTTAACTATTTTTTTACATTTTTAAATATTAACATAAAAAACATATATAAAAACATTTAAAAATATAAAAAATTGTAGCCCACCGGTATCGGGAACAGGGTCCAAGCTACCGGCGGTCAGGGCTCCAGAGAGAGGAACCTCCTAACAATACGGGCCGTGTCCAGTAGTACCGCTTTCTGAATCAAGCCCAATCAATCAATTATTATTAATATCATTAACACACACACATACACACCCAAATATACACACACACACACACACATACGCATTATCATTTTTCTTGTTTTTTGTTCGGCACTCGTCAACTGCCCGAGGAATATGTTTCACAATAAAACAATTTGTTCCAAGCAAGTACAAAAAAACTTTATTTATCAAATCACTATACCCTATGCGCGGAGAATCTTAACATCGCGATCTAGGATTATGACGTATTTGAACAACGCCATATATTGAGCTTATCGGAGAAACTCGCGATCGAACATCCCGCCCACCATGGACAGAATGTCCAGAACTTAGTTTAAACATAACAAGATAACTATGACCGCCCACCATGAAAACACAACGTTTGGTGGGAAGTGAAAAGACTAGTGGACTGTATGTGGATGACAAAATTACAACAGCTTAACCTTGAAAACATATTATAACATCTTAATTCTAAGCATAAATTTAAGAAAAACAATTTCAATTCTGCTTAAAATTAACAAAAGCAATTCCAATTCTTAACTTAAAATTTACCAAATGAACAAATCCTTAACATATTATTTATGATGTAACAGGAAGCACGATCAATTTAGACACAGGTCCTTTAATTGTAGAACCTTTACAACGCAATGAAACCACTCTTGTGATCTTGTCCGAGCCAGTATGCTTTTCAGTAATAAGTCCGTAGAGCCATCTTGCAGGTGGAAGATCATTTTCCATAACCAACACCACATCACCCAAGTTTGGTTCTACGGTTTGATACGCCCATTTGTTCCTTTGGTGGAATTGAACCAGATACTCACGCGACCACCTACGCCAGAAGTCCTGAACCATGCGTTGAGGCAGCTGCCACTTTCTCAAGGTGCCAATATTTGTGTTTTCAAAATTTGTTTCGGGCACGAGAAGCAAAGGCTCGCCTACCAAAAAATGACCCGGTGTCAATGGGCCTGGATCTTCTGGATTAGGGCTGATGATGGAAATGGGCCTGGAGTTGAGACAGGCTTCTATTTGAACAAGGGTGGTAGTCAGTTCCTCAAAAGTGAGTGTACTTGTACCAATTACTCTTTTAAGGTGGTGTTTGGTCGACTTCACTCCAGCCTCCCAAAGCCCACCAAAGTTCGGGGAGTGAGGTGGAATAAAGCTCCAAGTTGTTCCGTTGGTTGCCAACCAATCAGCAATGTCAGGTGGTATGCCGGACCTTTCGTGGTTGAACAACACCTTCAACTCCTTGTTAGCTCCTACAAAGGTAGTGCCGTTATCACTCCACATCTCACCACAATGGCCCCTCCTCGCTGTAAACCGCTTGAAGGCAGCTAAAAAGGCTTGCGACGTCATGTCGCTGACAACTTCTAGATGTATGGCCCGAGTGACCATACACACAAAAAACATATGTAGCCTTTGGTGGAGTGATAGCCGCGACCCTTAGTAGGCCGAATGCTAATAGGACCCTGCATAGTCCACGCCGCTTCTAAAGAAAGGTCGGCCTGCATTAACCCTAGCAGAAGGCAATGACCCCATTAATGGATGTGTCGATCGAGCAGAATGACGGATGCAAATGACACATTTCCGTACGTGGTGCCTAACGACACCCTTTGCGTGGATTATCCAATATTTGGACCCCAAATAGTTAAGAACTAACTGAGGCCCGCCATGCAACGTCCTCTCATGTGCATCAGCTATCAGGAGGTTGGTTAAATGTGATTTACGAGGAAGAATTACAGGATGCTTTGAGTCTTCGTGAAGGTTGGCCCTGTGCAACCTACCGCCAACTCTCAAAATCTGTTCCTGATCCAGGTAAGGATTGAGCGAGGTAAGTACCCCCTTTTTATTTATTTCTCCTTTCAAAGTTAAACTATCGATCTCCGATCCAAAATGTTCCCTTTGACATAATTTAATGCAGGTAAGTAATGCCCCTTGAATTTCAGAATGTGTGAGAAAATTATCAAATTTTGTAGTATAAGTTTTAACTTTGAACTTTAAAAACCTTTTACAGTAAGCTATTACTCTGGTAACTTTTCTAAGAGATGAATATTTTGACATTATAGAATCCTCAATTATTTCCTTTGCTACGGTGTTGCATGCTACTAATGATTTCCTCTCCTCTAGGTTAGTTTCTTTAATTTCCTTTCTTTTATAATTAATTTCCTTATTTTTCAGCCAACTAGGTCCCTGTGTCCACAACTCTAGCTCAACGCATTCGGAGGGATTCACACCGCGCGATGCGCTGTCTGCGGGATTATCACTAGACTGGACGTGTGACCACTGAATATTCTCCGTAACGGTAAGTATTTCAGACACTCTGTTGCCGACGAAGGTCTTCCAGCGGCTAGGGTGGCTGCTTAAACCACCGTCGAGTCGGTCCGGGCATGTACGTTTTCCTTACAGATATCTAAGGTGTCAGAAACCAAACGAGGTATGGATACCTGTTTGACAGGGGCCACCTTGGTCTTAGCTGCAACCAGACTAACACGGACGTGACCATTGGCATCAATACACCGAACATAGACAACGGCTGCGTAAGCGACATTAGAGGCGTCAGAAAACCCGTGTAACTCTAGTAGGACGTCAAGTTGACTCGTATTAATCCATCGTGGCAGACGGAAGTCCCTAAGATGGCTAAGGTTGTTTCTATAACGAAGCCATTCTTTTAACAGGTGATCTGGAAGTTCATCGTCCCATTCGGATCCTGCTAACCATAGGCGTTGAATAAACACCTTGGCTGTTACTATTACCGGCGCAAGCCAGCCGAGAGGATCAAATAAACGAGCGATGTCAGATATCACTTTACGCTTGGTTATGGGGGTTTTGGGCGGAGGAAGTTGGACAGTATATCTAAACTCATCTAATTTTCTATCATAAGTTAACCCTAAAATCTTCGTAAGTGTATCTATTTTAAGTTCTAATTTGTCCTGCCTAACAGTATCTCCGTTAATTTTGTATAATAATTCGTCACTGTTGCTGGACCACTTTTGAAGCTTGAAGCCCCCACGGCCTAATAATTCATTTAGTTGGGGATAAATTTGTTCACCTTCAGCGACAGATTGACAACCCGTTAACAGATCGTCTACGTAAAAGGATGTAAGAACCCGGTCTGCAACTAGAGGGAAATCATTTCCTTCGTCACGAGCTAGTTGCTGCAGAGACCGGACCGCTAGGTATGGCGCAGAGGAGGTTCCAAAGGTGACACGCAGCAACCGAATATGCTTCAATTCAGCTTCTGGATTGTCACGCCACAAAATGCGCTGATAATCAGCATCTTCCTCTGCAACCTTGACCTGACGGTACATTTTTACGATATCTGCTACCAAACTTATGGGATGACAGCGCCACCGCATAATAGTTTGACGCAAATCAGTTTGTAGGGTTGGGCCAACCATTAATTCCTTATTTAATGATACTCCATTGTGGCCTGAACATGAAGCGTCAAAAACGACCCTAACCTTAGTGGTGCTTTTATCCTCCCGCACCACAGCGTGGTGTGGTAGGATAAAGGGTATCCCCGGAACGTGCAACTGGGCGAATCGGTTTTGAATGGTAGTTTTACAACATACCTCCCGGTTGCGTCGCGTTTGGTGGTCTTAGAGTAGAACTCCTCACATTTTTGTTCTTCTTCTGTCAAGATCACCCTACGAACTGAGGGCTCTGACTCCAACTCCCAAAACTTACGCAAAAGTTCATTGACGTCCGATGACTGTACTACAGTATGATAACATACTGGCCTAGAGCTTGCCGACGATGGGATCTCACCAGACAAGATCCAGCGTAATTTAGTCTTTTGAGCGACTGGAGATCCTGGTGGACCCTTGACTAAACCCTCCAATAAAACTTCCCCGACTACCCGCGTACTCAACAGTAAATCAATTTCCCTGGTGTATCAAAGGACGGATCAGCTAATTGTAAGGACGAAAACGAAGCCGACATCTCAACGATCTTCTTCTCAGTAAGATGAGATGTGAGTTTATTTAATACATAAGCATCGACATATAAAACAAATGTGGGATCTAGACGAGACTGCAATTTAAATCGAACTATCCACTTAGAGGGCATTGAGGTTTCCTCGTCATCGCCTAGTCGGAATATGTCGGTGTGAGCAGGTGTTTTCTTCAATCCGAGCAACTGTACTGCAGCCTCTGTTATAAAAGAGACTTGAGAGCCCTGATCCATCAGAGCTCTTAAAACAAAAGCAGTACCAGTTCTTGACTCAACGTTGACCAATGCTGTGGCTAAAAGACCGTGGTTGTGAACATCCGCAAAACTACAAATAGGTTTAGTCTCGCTTTGACTGGAAGAGGTAGCTGCATTAGCAGCCACCACCTTCGTTTCTGCTGAACCATCAACAATTTGAGCAGAATTGGCAGTTGACTTTGGGTGAAGTAGTGTGTGGTGTTTCTTTTTACAAAGGTGACATTTAGTTTGCTGACGACCAGAATAAACAGAATGGAACGTTCGTCACAATTTTTCTTAGCAAACGTTTTACAGTGACACAATTTATGATCTTCAGAACACATAGCACATTTACTTTGAGAAGCGACATGAAAAGATTTGGCGTTATTATCACGACTACTACCTTGTTTATTAATTTTCGGATCTAAATACTCCAAGGCTCTAAACCTAGACTCCATAAAAGTTTTGAACTCATCAAACGTCGCTACCTCATCATTAGAGCTAATTCTTAGTTCTCACAATTTGCGGGACTCGGCATCTAATTTTTCGGAGCCTAAAAATACTACAATTGAATCCCAAGAGCTGACATCAATTCCTAGACTGCGTAAACCATGCAAACAATCAACAGTCGTATCTAACAGAGTTTTAACGTTAGTTGATGATTCTTTAGTAACCGACGATTGATGGATGAGTCGTTTGAGCATACAGTTAACTAAAAACCTTTTATTATCAAATTGCCCGTTTAGAATTGACCAACACTCATTATAATTAGACGCAGTCACAGGAATATGTCGAAGCAACTGTTCTGCTTCGCCTGAGAGATGACTCTTTAAATAATGGAGTTTTTGAAAGTCATCCAGTGCATCGTTTTTATGGATCAGTGACGTAAATAAATCGCGGAACGTTTCCCATTCAGAATAGTGTCCCGAGAACGTAGGCAAACTAATTTGTGGCAATTTTACATTTGAATTATTTTGATTAGAATGTTTAATACTACTTGGATTATCACTATTGCACGAACTAGTTTGAAGTAAGTTCTGCTTTAATTCAGACTTATAGGTTATGTACAACTCTTCAGTTAAATCATATGTGTCTGCCGTAAAATAAACATTCTTTACCAATTCTTCGTCGGTTGCTTTTTCTATGATACGCCTATGAGTTTCAACAAATTGTTTCCACTGTACCTCTACTGATTCCAATCCTGTTTCAATGTAAGTTTGTGTAAGGCGATCCTTAGGTGATTTTTTAAAGTTAATTCTACCTTTTTCTATTATTGCTTTATTGTTTAGTTGCAATTTTACATAAGGATTCCATTGTGTACAAAAATTACTGAGTTTTCTAATTACCAAATTAGTTCAATTATCTTAATGCAACCAACGAAAAATTACAAGTCAGTGAACAAAACAGGTAAACTTTTACAAGTGTTCAGGTTTACAAATCGGTAATAGAAATCCCGTCGCAACACCTTATTGTTATCAGTATTTTCCAACTACAACTAAATCTTAAAGACAATTGTGTTATTGTGCCGCTTCTTCTCCCACTCTGAGCGGAGCGGGAGGGAGTGTCAGACTCTTACTGACTAAAACCCATCCATGTTTCTTCCTCACCCTTTATGTTCCGGGGCCGCGGTATCTCTTTCGAATAGGCCCGCAACCCCGGCAGGCTTCGGCCCTTGCGGGCCCCTCCCCTTATGCTGACATCTCTTTGAGGCGCGCGTGGAACACGTACGCGCCGTCGACACGGCCTGTCGTCATTAGACGGACGGACGGCTTGCTAGCCCATAGCTAGCCGTCCACAGGCCCGCATCTACGGTGGCCGGTAGCCACCACGTGGCCCCCGACGCCCGGTGCGTCTCCCGCGGCGGCCGGGAAGAGAGGCTCTCTCCCTCTCTTGTTCCGCCACCTCCTTCGCCAGCATGACTGCTTCGCAGAAGGACGTGACGGCTTCCCATTCCGTCTCGCTCCGGACCATGGATTGAACAAGGGCCGGACGCGAGAGGTCGCCGCCGCCGATCGCCGCTACGAGGACACGGCGGACTTCCACCGTGTTCTCCACCGTGTCCTCCGGTCGATCCTCACAGTGGAATCACCCGGGCGTTTCCTCCCGCCCGATTCGGTGCAGGTACCTCCCGAAACATCCGTGTCCGGTGAGGACCTGCGTCAGGCGGAAGGTGAGGGTGCCGTGGCGCCTCTCAACTACTCTCAAGCCACTCCTCAAAGAGGGGACTTACCGCCACTATCGTGGCGTGCCCCGCTCTGGTACCCTACGTTAGAAATTGCCCTGACCTGCCAGCCCCCGTCCAGCCCATCAGAAAGAGAGGGCGGCCAGGAAAACAGCAACCTGAGCTTGTGGATGACGAGGTAAAAGTAAGGAAGCGCGGCAGACCCAAGACTACCTCCTCAAATCCTGGATCATCGTCGGGACGAGTTCAGATCCAGAGGGGGAGACTGTAACAACTATTGTCATCACGAAGCGCACGCGGCACCCGTTCCACAGCGTCATCGAGAAGGCGGAGCCTAATCCCCACGACGCGCCCCGCCACTCGCCGCCAGCCAGCAGCAAAATCAAAATCAAAGCATTTATTTCAAGTAGGCCAGTTACAGGCACTTTTGAATTGTCGAAACAAAAATGAACATTTAATGTAGCTACAGTCCCAGTTACAAGACATAAAAACTGTGAAAGTACTGTAGTTGCCCTTTCCCTAGCGTAAGATCTCTATGGAGAAGAACGGGCAAGAAACTCCACGGACACTCTTTTAAATCAAAATATTGTTACAAAATTGATATTTCACGATAGTATTTAGTAATTCCAGAACTTTAAATTAAAGTACGCAAACTGAGCAAATAAAAGGTATATTTTTACAACGTCAATACAAGTGTCAAGTGAGAGTCGTTATTTTAAAGTTCACAGATAAGAAAGATCAGTGTTACAATTAATTCATTTCAACATCCTCTTCTTAATTGCAAACCCATAGCAACAGAACAGTCTTCAGTCTTCTTTTGAGATATTGGTTTTGTAAGTACGTCAGCAACCATATCTTGGGTCCCAACATAGCTAAGTTCAATATCGTTTTCGGCAACTCTCTCTCGAAGAAAATGATATCTTATATCAATATGTTTGCTGCGAGCACAGTAAAAATCAATACCTACCTGCAAATTTAATTGCACTTTGATTATCACAATAAATGATGGTAGGTGCAACTGTAGCCTTCCAATGTAGTTCTGACTCTAAATGCCTTAGCCACATAGCCTCTTGTGTGGCAGTAGCCAGTGCCATATATTCTGCCTCCATGGTTGATAGTGCAACTGCGTTCTGACGTTTAGAACACCAGGAAATCGAAGCACCCTGAAACAGAAAAGTGTAGCCAGAGCATGATCTCCGGCTGTTAATGTCTGAAGCCCAATCTGAATCACAATAGCCAAACACTCTTGTTTCTTCTTTGTTCTGACTAAATGTTAATTTATAATCCTTTGTTCCCTTTATGTAGCGCAGCACTCTTTTTACTGCTAGCCAGTGTTGTATTTCTGGTTTGTTGTTGAAGCTACTCAATTTATTAACTATGAAACATATATCTGGTCTTGTACCCTGTGATAGGTACAGTAAAGTTCCAATTGCTTCTTGATAAGGAACATTTCCAACAATATTATTTTTCTCTCCTGTGCTGATCAATTTGGAACTAAGGTCACAGGGCGAAGTAACTGGATTACAATCTGTCATATTGAATCTTTGCAGATTTTTTTCTACATAGGCAGTCTGATCAATATGAATTTCGTCTCTGGCCTCATTTTGACTTATTCTCCAACCATTAAAATGATTCACATTTTATAAACCCATTTACAAGGGATTATTCTTTTGTCTTCGGGTAGAGTTACTAATGTCCATGTATTATTCTGAAGGAGCGATTCATATTCGCTGTCCATAGCCTCTTTCCACTCTTTTGATTTTGGGCCTGAAAGAGCTTCATCCACAGTCACTGGTTCCTTTAATAATACTCCTGAATCAGTCGGTTCCTCTTCATGCCAAAAATATATATTAGGTTTGTTATTCCTCGGCCTCAGAGTTATATTTCTCAATGGCGTAGATTCTTCTTCAGAGCTCTCCGGTGTGTAATTCGGATCATTAAGTTCTGAATGTGAAGATTCGCTGGTAGCATCAAATAATTATTCCTCTTCTGAACTTTCATTCACTAAAGTATCAGATTCTTGTTTAGCTGTAGTTTCCTGTTCTTGCAAAGTAGCCATTTTAGAAATTTTGAATTTTTATGAACTAAAAGAAGTTATTTCGATTTATTGCAACATTAAGGCGATGTGAAACGCAAAACCGTCATTTTGTATTGTGTTTTATTCCTTAATAAAAGGAATTTAAATTTTGAAAAAAACATAGTACACAGTACATCAGTCTTCGGTCTACAGGTTTCGGCTCTTTGATACACGATTGCTTGCACTTTACTGCATCCAATTAAATCGCAAAAACAGGTCCAACTCATGGTTTGGATACCATTTTATTTGATTTATACTAGGCTTTGAATAATAAAACTTATACCATCTTAAAGAGCATAAAAAATGAGGTAGAATTCCGCCGTATTATTGTAAAAGGATGAGAAACCATACCACAAGTCCAGAATCAGGTGATTTCATCTTTTCATACACTCGACCCTTGGCATTTAGTCGGTTTTGGACCGTGTCGGAGGTCGGACGTAGGCACGTCAATTTTTTTTGCAAACCCACCACCACGCTAAGTTCTATTACTGACAGAGGCAAACATTAATTTTAAATAATAATACCTGTATATATTTTAATTTTCAAAATACTTGTAATATAGTTCATTTTATAAGGTTATAATTTTGTAAACAAATGGGCAGAAAAAGTAAGAAGTTGTCATCGCTGGCTCTTCGAAGGCTGAATAAACAAAACAGGTAAGGATGCATTGGCAATATTATTAGAACCACCTTTGTAGAATTTAAACCCAATGTCAATATGGATAAAGAAGTCACGCTCGCAAAAGCTATAATGGTTTATTTTTCTCGAGGAATAGATTTACCAACCGCATCAAATATGTAAGACGGTTGAATTTAGACCCTATATCAAAGTTAATAAAGCCACCGTGAACGCACTTATTATAATGGTTTACTGTCTCCAAATGTCAAATAGGTAGTGGTCATAGTGTAGAAGTGTACACAGTATGATCATTTCCTACGAAAATATTAGTTATTAACTGCCGTGACCCCTGATTCACCTCCACGCTTTAAAATTACGTAGATTTTTAATGTTTTAGAGCAATGCAGCTGCAGGCCAAGCGTAGTGCGCATATATTGACTAATGATTCAGGGGGAACGAGTAACTTATTTTCTCTACTTTTTTATTTAATTTAAAAAAAGTATTTAGTGGTAATTATTAGGAATTAAACAAAATCAACATTTGTATTATAGGTCAATAGAGCATACGGAAGGGCGTAAGGTGTCTCCGTTAATTACTTTACATACTTTACAACCTGTTCATTTGAATAACCCTGAAATTGAGGAGTAAGTAACTATAATGTACTTAATGAAAACAATTCTACTGATGATATCCGTTGAACTTACAAACAACAACAAAACTTCATTTGTTTTATTGTTACAGAACGACTACTAATGTAGGTAACACCCATGTGACACTTGACGCTGAAATGCTTTTAGTTGAATGCAGTCATGTATCACCTGATAATAATATTATTGAGTAAGTTTGAGTTGAGTCTACTTTTGGTTTTACAGATTTGGTTGAGCATGTGGTTTTAAATATTTCATTAAAAAAAAACTGGTTTCAGGTCAGTGGAGGAAATTGAAAACTATACTTTGACCACTGAACACGAAATAAAAAACGACTATCAACCTATCAGTGGACGACGAATTGTTGATATGAAAAAAACTTTTCGTATTTAAAGCATTTTTATTTTATTTCTAGTTTCCTTATCCTTGTCCTAAACATAACAGGCAAAAGTTGTTTTTTTTGTTGACTAGTAAATTTATGCATATAGCAGATTTGAATATTCTAAAAATAAGACTCATGACGTGGTTGAAATACCGCGATGGCGGCGCTCTGGTAGGTATCACAATTATTGTAAACAGGATATCAAAGCTCTATAAGGTTGTAAAATTTTTGTATGAAGCGTGGCTGGATTTTCTTCCGCAATTTTGATTTTTTATTCAATGTAGTGCCCGCAAATAAGATCTATATTAATCGACTAACTGATGCCTGCGACTTCGTCCGTTTGGGGTCAGCTTTCTAGGGGTATAATAGCCTACGACTTGTTTTCTGATCTTTCATCATCAGTACTTTCTCGGAGTGGTCACAACATCAAATTTAGGGTTTTAATAGCAATTCATTTATTCAATTTTTTTGTGCACTACAGAGCCATATTTCTTATTTTCATACAGTAAAATTGCCAAATTAATTAAAACATGCAAATATTTGACAGCTATTTGCGACGTTGCCAACTTTTGGAATACGCGCTCTTAACTACTTAAAACAGAAGCCAATGTTTTTGTTTACAGCTAGATATGGATGCTATCTAACATTTAAAAAAAAATTGCATGATTGAATATGATAATATTACGGATTATGCAAGCCCGGACCCAAAAACTTGTTAATTGGAGAATGGCCAATTTATGTTGTGGATATCACAGTATTTTTTAAACAAATTAATATATGTGCGTACAAAAGGTTTTCATAAATAAACTGAGAGGGCACAGTAAGAATATTAATCTCTTTAAATTTTTCTCTGAGGACTCCCCCAAAGAAAAATTTAAAGAGATTAATCTGGGACTTAATTTATAAATAGAACGAATAGCCCTTTTTTGCAAAACAAATATTGTCTGAATATATAATGGTGGTTCGTCATGACCTTAGTCTTGGTAGCATTTAGTTCTAGGCCAATCTTATTGCTTACATAATTTAGCTCATTAATCATTTCCTGTATTTGAGATGTTGTTTCAGAGAAGAGTATGATGTCAGAAGATTACTGAGGAGTTTCCCATTTGAATTCCTTTCTTTTCCCAGTTCAGAGCTTCATTATGCTTTGAAGCACCGGGGGCACCGGGGGTACCTTGTCTGACGCCTCTACAAATGTTTATTTCAGGGCCTTGTCTCTCTAATTTTACACGGTTTTTGCATTTGTAGTAGATGTCTTTTAAAAGATCTATAGTCTCCAAAGGTACTTCGCACTCATGTTGAGCTTTCCACATGCTCTTATGACATGTGATATAGAGTCGCAAGGCTTTGGTGTAGTCGATAAATGCCAGGTAGAGTGGTCTATTGTGCTCTGTATATTTCTCTATAATCAAATTTAAAGTGTGTATGTGATCTGTTGTTGAGAACTTTTTACTGAAATCTGCCTTTTCCAGCGGTTAAAACTTCTCTGTGAACATTGGTAAACGATCCTCAAGACATGAAGCAAATAATCTATACCTATTTGGTTGTAGGATTATTGGTCGGTAGTCTCCAATATCGGCAGGGTCTCCTTTCTTGTATAGTAAAATTATGGCTGATTGCGCGTATTCTTTCGGAATCGTTCTGTCGTTTAGAATCTTATTATGGTTGTTATGTATGGTGCTAGTATAATTTTCCCCAATTTCAGTGCTTCGTTTGGGATTCCATCTGGCTGGATTATTCATATTGTTTAGAAGCTAATTAAATCTTCTATCAAAAACTGCCTAACGGGTCGGTCAAAATAGAATGTTCGAGTAACCCATTATGTGGTACACAACTGAGGTACACTACTACCATTACAATATTAAAAAATATTTCCATCAATAAATTAATCAAGGTCCCGGTCAGATCACGCAGCGCTAGAGTGGTGTAGTGTTGTGTTACGAGAAATTAGTATCTTTGTTCGTGACAAAATCTTTTTGGTACTAACTCCTTAAAAGTTACCCCCCATATCTCCGTAACTAGAAGGTTCCCAGGTATGGTGTAGAACAAAAAAATGATCGCAGTGATGGGGAGAACAAGTGCCTTTCGGCTTCGTGAAGAGGTGTTTTACACCCTTTATTACATACCCGTTGATTATAGAGCCCTAAGTCCATTGGACCTACCTATCTTCTTTTGTTTCACCACTTAATTATTTACTCTTTCTTCGTGGCTTTTTCGTCGTTACCTTCATTACTGAAGGTCGTACCTACCCTGAAAAGCCTCAAACCCATTTTTCATAACTTACTTAAAGTTAACATGCCACGTTTCGCAGCAATCAGTGTTTCTACAAACAAAGTCAGCTTGAAATATCCTATTCGCGTCACCTACCTGTCATATTATTCATAGAATAAAAACTTTTTTGCAAAAAATAAAACCGACTTCACACAAAAAAGTGAAAAATAACTTTAGCTTCAGAAGTCGGTGACCTGATATTTGATTGATTTAGTTTTTTTGTCACCGACTTCTGAAGCTAAAGTTATTTTTCACTTTTTTGTGTGAAGTCGGTTTTATTTTTTGCAAAAAAGTTTTTATTTTTCACTTTTTAGTGGTTCACATGTGCATACCCTTTCACAGCGTACCAGCGTGATTTTTTTGTTATGAACTGGTGTAAACAATAGACAGACATGAGATTTCAGCAATCCCAGTAAGAGACACACATTTGCTACATTTAATGAGGAGTTCCGTTGCCTTTCTCCGAAGTTCTTCATCTAATCTTTACCAAATTTAAATGGGATCACTCCGAGAATGTACTCTTTCTAAAACTACCTAAATCGCTTCTGGTGTGCCTATAAAATTTGAAGAGTTCCCGCTATTTCTCCAGGATCCCACTATCAGGATCCTGACTTGATGATTATAGGACCTTCTGGGAAGTATACCCTTTCAAACAATTAAAAAACAAATTCGGTCCAGTCATCTTCGAGTAATCGGGGAACATTGAATTGAGAACCTCCTCCTTTTTGAAGTCGGTTAATAACGACGTTATAGTACGTGACTCAAATATCCGGATAGCCTTTAAAAGATTTGGCCGAGTATCGTTAATTTGCTTCTAAGAATTGAAGAGTCCCGTTCCTTTGTCATGGATCCCATAACCAGAACCTAACCAAATTCTCATCAAACTACCCTTGAAGTAGGTACCCTTGCCAATAAAATAACAATACATGTCAAGGTAATAGGCTTATCCCCAATAAATGAAACTTAATACACCTAACTGTCGAAATCTGGGAATATTGTACACTTCTGCGTACCCCCTCAGAGCATACAGGCGTGATGTTACGTCATGATTTTTTATAAACAATAAACATTCAAGCGATTGCAGCAGTTACTGCAGATTTGCCGTGTATTTTTGAAGAGTTCCATTGTATATCTCCGAAGACCCGGATCAGATCTCCAGCAAATTAAAATATAACCACACGGGAAGCACCAGCTTTCAAATTAAAAAAGAATCATCAAAATCGGTTCACCCAGTCGAAAGTACTGAGGTAACAACCACTGTCGAAATCTGGGTGTATTGTACACATCTGCGTACCCCCTCAGAGCATACAGGCGTGATATTACGTCGTGATGTTGTATAAACAATAAACCTACAAGTGTTAACAGCAAGCACTGCAGATTTGCCGTACATTTTTGAAGAGTTCCATTGTATATCTCCGAAGACCAGCATCAGATCTACAGCAAAATAAAATGGGACCACATGGGAAGCACCAGCTTTCCAATAAAAAAAGAATCATCAAAATCGGTCCACTCATTCGAAAGTTATGAGGTAACAAACACAAAAAAAAAAAAAAAAAAAAAAAACATACAGACGAATTGATAACCTCCTCTTTTTAGAAGTCGGTTAAAAATCAAAGAATTTCTGTAATGTTTCGTCTCTAACCGTCGACAAGCAAAATGTCAAACAGACAGAGATAGCAACCTACCGAAACCAAACAGTAAGTTATTGAAAATGGCCGCTCGTAGAAGAGCTGACTAGTGGCTCCCATGCCACCCTGTCGATAGCTTGCCTGAGTGTAGCTGTCACACCTGTGAGCCTCATTATTAAATTAAATTTATTATTATTGATTATTTGCTCATTATTATTGAACTAAATGATATGTTATTATTATTGCCCCTTATTATAGAATCAGACCTACAGGTTGATGATCAGTATCGTGGTTTTTTCCATCGACATTGTCCGTAATAACTATGTAGTTTGATCGGATTATCCGGCTGACTCCGAGCAATGTGGTCGAAGTAACTAAGTCTGTGCTGTTGTGGAGAGTCTTTATTACTTAAAAGATTTGTTAATTATTAATGTTGTCCATGATATCGCAACCTTGTAAACTGGTTTAATTTATTTACTTAGTTTTCGGATTTTAGGCAATCAATTTGATGATTATACCATAGGCCAGTAATTTTACTAGTAAATCTTGATAGGTGCAAGGGGTTGTGCAGATGGGCAGGACAGGAGGGCAATCGGTTAAGGGACTTCCAGATTGGCCACTGCAGTTTCTGTCCGGGCGGCAGGTGTTCTTACGGGTTAATGAAATGTGGAGGGATGGGATGTTCGCATCTCTCGTTTGACGCACCGTCTTCAAAAGAGGTCGTATATCTTCTTAAAAAGCTGTTACGGCTCTTCATGCACCATATCCCCATAGGGGATGGCGGTGGTCTCGTTCCTGTTTTCTTTTTTCTATGCGACTTGTTATTTTGTGGCGTACATAAATGCTGGAAAAAATCTGACCACAGAAACAAGATATTTATACGGTATTGGAGTTTTCCTTGAGCACTCAACACGCGCTGAGTGCTTCGACGACTCGAAGTTTGGTTCCGCAGTGGGCCTCAGTGGTCCCCGTATCCGTCGCACGGACAGGTATCACTGACGAAACCGCGGTGCCGGCCTCCACGCGCTCAAACGCTCAACAACACTGCACGATCTACCACAAATAGTTTCGTGCGCCGGAGGCGAGATGACACTACTAACATTGATGACGGTATCATTGTGCCTCGTAACGGCGTGACAGGTTACCTAAAAACAGCTAATGTTCTAGCTACGGATTAAAATGAGGAGTTTAGTTTACTTTAATATGATAATAGCACACAATCGTCCCTTTAACTATAAACCATGTTTCCGGACAATATCCATAAACTTCGACCGGTCATTTGATTATACTCATCGTCGTCAAAATGTATGCAACTGCTGATTTATTTTTCGCTATTCAGGGTTTCGTCCCGTAGTAAAAGTTGGTCATAATGATGAGTACAATGACCTTTCGAAGTTTATGGATATTGTCCGGAAACAGGGTGTATATGTCACCGTAAAATTGTCAAACACGTTAGATTGTAATCTCTCTAGCGATATTGTAAACTCTCGAAACATACGGGCCAAGAGCAGGAAGAAGAGGAAGCTTAATACCTCCCTCTCTCCAAAACAACAACCCGAAACAAGTGCCCAACAAGAAAAACAACTGAAAAATGCGAAAGAGACTTCCGTCAAAAAAGTGCCTCCCCCACAGCCAATCATAATAGATGGAGTTAAAAATCAAAATCAAAATATTTTATTTCACATAGGCCTAGATGGGCACTTATAAAACGTCAAAAAAGGTGCACGGTTCGCGTTGGTCGATTCCATGGAGAAGAACCGGCAAGAAACTCCATGGTTACTCTTTTCAAATCATTTGGTATTACAATATTTTTATGTTTCATGACAGCATTAGTACTAAAGTATGGGGGAACAGCGTAGGCCCGACAATAGGTCGTTGCTTGCTATACAAAAAATGTAAAACAAAGGAAATATTTAACAAAAGTTAAACAGCATCCGGGAATCTAAAAGGCCTACAATGTTCACTCATTCACAAATAATAGGTAAAAAAGCATCTATACAAATGTAAGTTAAAAAAAAGAAAAGAATATTTAATTAAAGGACTAAATTAAAAACAAGTGACACAAATATTGTCATCAGTGCTGTAACTATTCTGAGCTAATTTTTTTTTTTTTGGTTTTTTATTTATATTACAATCTAGCCTAATAAGGCTAATAAGCAATTTTAATCTAACTTAATTTGCTAAAAGTAAAATTATATCTAAGAGCACGTCCATTGCGTTTACTTAGCGTCTATTAAGGCGATGTCACTTTGTTCTTGTGTCCACATAAATAGCTAGGTACTATATTTCACTCACGGTAAATTCACAAATATAATAATATGACTCCATTACACTACACTAACTCAAAAGGTTTAGTCCTTTTGAGCCTTCTTACTATGTCCGTGTTATCGAGGAGCTGGATGGCCTCGACATTAACATGATGATGAAGCCGATGTTCGTGAGCTTCTGCATATTTTTGGATAATACTGTTTACGAACTCTATATTTAGGTCCCGATGGATGTCGACAATTCTTATATACCAAGGCGCGTTCACGATGTTCTTGAGTACTTTGTTCTGGATTTTTTTAGAATTCTAATTTAATTCTCATTTTCGATATCAGCGACCCCAAAAACCATGAAAACGACACACATGACGAAAACTTTACTTCAACGCCATTTTGATTTTCATTTCGATCTCATTTTTGTAATCAGCGACCTCGAAAACCATGTAAACGACACCCGAGATGAAAAAAAAAATACTTTTCCTCGGCGCTGTCTTGGATTTATCAATAGGAGTACTTTTGTGAAGTTTCGAATAAAATAGTCTAACTAATCTTTTTTCCCCATACAAACTTTGGGGGGTCCCCAAAGTTTGTATGGGGAAAAAAGATTAGTTTTAAGATTTCCTGGTTTTCCTTTCATTTAATTTATCATGTTTGTTAGAGAGATTTCATCCTTATAATTGACCCTAACGATCGATGCAATAAAAGTACAGGGTTTATTTTTTTTCAGATTTTAGCCGGTTCGATTCCCGGGTGAGAAGAGAATTTTCGAAAATCTTTGAATGCAGTTTGCTTTCTAAACAAAAATGAAGGAATGTTTCCTTTGAGGAAAATTTTCTATCTGCAGTATTAAGAGTACTTTCCCTCCAGGTGGCATTACAAAATTCCACCCTGTATATAGATAGATATATAAGATTAGACTCTAAGAAAGTGCTACGGACTTGTGTAAAAGTGCAAATTAACACTATTCTTAGTTTTAACATATTTTATCACGTAACATATTAAGTTAGAGTTAAATTGCTTATTAGTCTTTTAGGCTAGATCGTGATTAATTATTAAGACTTTTGTTCTTAATATTATAGTACAAAAAAAAATACTAAACATACGGAAGTATCTCTGCCCCCATAATCGGGACTTGGGGCACCCCCCCGTTAGGTTAGTTAGGTTTCTTTAAACCCTGCACTCGGAAATACCCCGAAAAGTGGGGCTCCGTCGACTACGCTTTTTAGGGGAATATAAAGTGTTTTAAGGTTAGGTTATATTAATCGGTATTTCTTAGGAATGGTACCTTTTCTTTTCATTTGAGTGGTACCAAACACGTCCACACCAATTCTAGTATTTTTTTGTTTTGCTAAAGTACCCAGTATTCACTTAGTCCTAGACTTAGTTAGTCTAGTGTTCTTGGTCTCAGTCTTTTTTACCCGACTACGGCAAAGCCAAAAGGAAGGGTTATGATTTTGGCAGTCTATGTGTGTATGTTTGTATTAACGTATGTTGCACCGTAGCCCCTAAACTATTCATTCTTATTCTTATTCTTTATTGCACACAAAAAATTATAAATAAAAATATACACAAAATTACAAAATATAGATAATGTACAACGGCGAGCTTAACCCGATCATCCGATTTTAATGAGTAAAAATGTCAATCGATTCGTTATTATAGTCCAGGTGACCTTGGCTCCTACAAGAATGGCGCGCGGAGGTACTACGCCGGGGGGAAACTCCGCTGCCACGGCAAATTGCCGCTCAGCGGACTGACCTCCGGCGCGATCTCATGGCGACATGGAGAGAGCGACTGTCGCAACCCCGCGCAGGGCACGCCACGATAGTGGCGGTAAGTCCCCTCTTTGAGGAGTGGCTAGAGAGGCGCCACGGCGTCCTCACCTTCCGCCTGACGCAGGTCCTCACCGGACACGGATGTTTCGGAAGGTACCTGCACCGAATCGGGCGGGAGGAAACGCCCGGGTGTCTCCACTGCGAGGATCGACCGGAGGACACGGTGGAGCACACGGTGGAGGTCTGCCCTGCGTGGGCGGAAACCCACCGTGTCCTCGTAGCGGCGATCGGCGGCGGCGACCTCTCGCGTCCGGCCCTGGTTCAATCCATGGTCCGGAGCGAGACGGAATGGGAAGCCGTCACCTCCTTCTGCGAAGCAGTCATGCTAGCGAAGGAGGTGGCGGAACGTGAGAGGGAGAGAGCCTCTCTTCCCGGCCGCCGCGGGAGACGCACCGGGCGTCGGGGGCCACGTGGTGGCTACCGGCCACCGTAGATGCGGGCCTGTGGACGGTTAGCTATGGGCTAGCTAGCCGTCCGTCCGTCTAATGACGACAGGCCGTGTCGACGGCGCGTTCGTGTTCCACGCGCGCCTCATAGAGATGTCAGCAGAAGAGAGGGGCCCGCAAGGGCCGAAGCCTGCCGGGGTTGCGGGACTGTTCGAAAGAGATACCGCGGCCCCGGAACATAAAGGGCGAGGAAGGAACATGGATGGGTTTTAGTCAGTAAGAGTCTGACACTCCCTCCCGCTCCGCCCAGAGTGGGAGAAGTCATTTGATGATTTCCCATCCTAAAAAAAAAAAAAAAAAGAAAAAAAGGTGACCTTGGCTATATTAATTTTATCAAAAATTATATAACGGAATTTAAACCTAAAATCCTCTAAAAAAATAAAACTGATGTTACCATCACGTGTTTGGTATCAAAAGAAAGACCTTGGCGAGTACATTCCATTCGTTTTGGCGGCCAACTGCGTGCGCCGCCGCCGCCTAGCGAGCCGTGACGTCGGCATCGCACCACGACGGTCGGTGCGCCCGGCCTCTTTTTTAAATGATAAATGATATTTATTCAGCAAGTAGGTTTTCCCAAACACTTTTACACGTCATTTTTTTTTTAAACTACATGGGGCCGGTGTTTCGTATCTGACTACTCTGAGAAGAAACAGCCGAAACAAACTCAGAGGTCATAGTCTCTTTTGAAGTCCATTTGGGTAGGTCGCTTAAAGTACTCAAACTGCCAGACAGTCGTGGGAAAAAAAACAACAAAAAGTGACCCACAAGGTCCCTCACATTCACAATAATTGAATAAATTAAATAATAATTTACAATTCAAATTCGAATGTCAATAAAAATATGATACTTATGTCAAATACACACATAAAATAAACAAAAATAATGTAAAAAATATGACAGACATGACAGTCAAAGTCAGTTTTGCTGATGGACCGTGCGACGGAACAGTCATCGTTACCTTGATTATTTTGGGGACTGAATATTATTATTTATTTGTTAGATTAATCAGTTATCCTTGATTTTTATTTAAAAGGTTTTGTTTTGATATAAATGTTTGCTGAGATTTAACTTAATAGTTTAACTTTTTTTGCTTAATAATAGTTACAGTGAAAATACAATCAACATACATCAACGCATTAATATAGTTAAATATTTAATAAATTTTATATTATAACGGTATTATATCACTACATATTTGAAAAAAAGTTCTGAGCCGCGTCTGTTGTCTGTTCGCGATAATCTCAGAATCTACAGCATCTCTTTCAGTACATATTATAAAACAAAGTCCTCCGCCGCGTCTGTCTGTGTCTGTCTGTTAACGATAATCTCAAGGAAAGTTTTAGTATCTAATACAAATTAGATACTAAAACTTAACTTATAAAAGCGGACAAAGCCGCGGACATCAACAGGTTTATCATAAAAATATTTGTCGCCCCATGTTGTTCTCCTCATCGCTGTCACTGTGGTGAAGTTGTCAACAGCCTCGGACACCACGGCCTGACATGCAGGCACGCAAACATAAATGACATCATCCGTAGATCTCTTGTCACGATCGGCGTATCAGCTTTTTTTAGCTTTATTAGAACCCAATGGTTTAGCACGCAACCATGGCAAAAGACCTGACGGCATGTCTTCGTCTCTAATGTGGGACACATCATGTGCCGATACTCTTGCGCCTTCCCATCTTCCTAGTTCATCGTGCCGTGCAGGGGCTGCCACTCCGGCTGCAGAGAACCTCAAGCGGCGTAAATATAGTAACCTTATTGGTAGCAATAAATGTAAAGTGCTCACAGCCTTTTCAAGAAAATTTCAAAACGCTTAGTTGACACTTTCTGTGACCCTAGGACTGGCTTTGGACCTAATAATGCTGCGTCCGGCGATACCATTAACGTAGCTGTATGTGTCCCGGCTACATCACACCACTAAGGTTGAAGTGATCGTTTAATATGTCCGAGCGAAGACCAGCTGGACCTTGAGGGTCGAGAAGTTGAAGTCGCGCCACAACACGAATTTTAAGTCATTCGTGGTGCGAGTTCCGTCTCATCATATTGAGACCTTCCTCAAGGAAGAGTTTTGGCCGAAGGCTGTCATGTATCGATGATTCCGCGGAAGGCTACGCGACACCACGCAGCGCAACATAACGCCGTCTCTTCGTGATCAATAATTTTTGTGGTTTTTATAAATATGTATGTTAGTCTGTAAGGTATACAGGGTGGTAATCATCAATGCCACCTGGTGGGGAAAGTACTCGAAATACTGGAGATAGCCAATTGTACTCAAAGGAAACATTCCTTTATTTTTAAAAGAAACAAATCTGCATTCACAGATTTTCGGAAATAATTTTGCCACACTCGGACATCGAACCCGGGATGGATTAACTAAAGTTCGACAAAATAACATTCTGTACCTTTTTGACATCAATCGATAGGGCCAATCATATGGATCAAATCTCTATAACAGACATTATAAATTACATGAAAGGAAAACTATGAATTATGAAAAATTCCACCCTTTATATGATATGGGTCAAGGCTTAGCGTTGCCATATACAGCGTGGTAACGCCGCCAGTCTCTTGGGAACATTACCAGTTGACAGTGTTGAGTAATTTTGGACGCCATTTTTTTTATTAATCTAAACTAAACTAAATAGCTTATTTTTATTTACAAATATCCTGCAAGTACGTATAAATGTTATATTTTATAAAATATAGTAGAATGGAGAAATGGCAGCAGAAAATGGATCATGATGACTTGAGAATCAACAGAAATAAAACTGAATACATGTTCTGCAATTTCGGCGATCTCTCCTGTCTGCTCCGACTTTCGGTATCTCGGTTCTCTCGTGCAAGGCAATGGCGAAATAGATCGTAGTGTAAAGCACAGAAATAACACGGGATGGATAAAATTATGATATGAAGAGGAGTTCATGACTAAATAATATCAGCCGTTCGAGTCGATCTTCAGATTAAGCCATGCTTGCCTAGGTTGGTCTGTGGATGGGTGACCGCCCTTACATACCGAGTTTCCTCCGTGCCTCGGAAAGCACGTTAAGCCGTTGGTCCCGGCTGTCATTTGTCCATCTTTGACAGTCCTTACAGGTAGTCAGTGGCCCCAAAAGTCTGACACCAGTCTTACCAAATGGTATCGTATTTCCCAGTATTAACTGGGTTGTGGAGGTCAGATAGGCAGTCGCTCCATGTAAAATACTGGTATTGTTCGCTCCCAAACCAAGGGGAAGTTTGGGACGAGATGTCCGCGATCCGCGGAGACAATTCAATCAAGATGCCCTTTAATTATAAATATATCAACTCACCTAGGCGCTGGTGAAGTCCTGCTCCGAGGCCATGATTCAGGTCCAGGTTTGATGGGTGTCTGTAGGTATGTGTGTGTGTACGTGAATAGTGTTATGATTTTGTAGTCGATTTCAAACCTGACCGGCTATCAACTGGCGACAGGTTCCAACGCGTTAGCAGGTCACAACAACACAATAGTTCCAGTCTGTTCAATTGTTCACACGGCACGCGACGGGTTCGACCTAACCTCAAGGGGCGCGTGGGTGCTTCAACGTTCACAAAATATACACAATTACTCGGTTCCCAAATCAATGGCGAGGCTTTAGTCAATTTATTTCAACCAAATGGTCCCTGTTTATACGGGATTCAAAGGGATTTATCAATATTACGCCCAACAAACAATAGCCGGCGAGTTCACAAGCAATTTTAAAGACAAGTGATCAATGACAACTAGATGACAGGTCACGTCAAACCAAAGTGACGGCCGCCATGACAGTCAGCGCGTTCCATAGTCCGCGCGGGACGAAACATCTACCCCCCCCGGACGGGCCTACCCGTCCGCTAATCAATTGGCAGTCTCAAAATACCCCCCCAATGGGGGCGGGCTGGTGAGTCAAACAACCAAGTGACTCCTCGGCGAGCCAATTTGTTACCAATGTCAACCTGGCTCTCATTAAGGAAGGCGTATACTTCCTTCAAATAGTTACTTGTACCCTTGTAGTTGGTACCGCAATCAAACTGATCAAAGAAGGTAACCCTAGGCGAGACAAATCTATCCAAGGTCGCTACAAAGGCCTCTGTCGAGAGGGAGGTTAACAGTTCCAAGTGCACTGCCTTCATTGACAGACAGACACATACACAAGTAAGCCTTGACAATTTTAGAATGGCCAACAGCGCATTGCAACCGGCATGCGAGTTCCCAATGTGACGATCGGTCACCAACAAATCAAATCAAATGGCCCTCTTTGGGCAATAAGGGGGGTGACGAGTCCCATAGGAAGGCTAGAGTGCCTCAACCGTCCTCCAACAAGCAAAAGACCCGCATTATCCAAGAAGGGGCTCAACTTACTCACAGCTCCCGAGCTTAACCCTGCCAGACTTCAAGATCTCGATCTCCTTTTCAAAGTGCCCAGCCTGCACAGAGCGGACCCAATGAGGAGTGACTCCTGTTGCTCTTGAGGAGAGAGAATCGGTGACAGGCGCTTGTCCCCTGGATTCCTAGAATTGTGACCAAGACGCCTGATCCACGAGGTAACGTTCAACAATTGTCGAGGGAGCTGTATCTGTTCAACAAACAAATCAAACGGAGGGTCCTTTGTCCCAACAGCGAGCACCTCAAGCCCGGGCAAAAGGACCGACATCAAGACTGGCGTTCGAGGCCAACCATCCTCGAAACTTGCCTGAAAGGTCATTCACCTTCAGGCCCACTTAACCCGCTAACCAAGACGACAAAAGGCAACTCTGGACGCCGTGTCCAAAATAGCACGGACCACAACAGAGTCACCCAGGGGGCCTGTAGCGGGGCAGACGCCAATTTTCTAACAATGCCTGGGCGGCGACTGATCGCCGCATCCAGGCTGCCGTCGTTCACGACGAGGGTAGCACTCAAATGCTTCGTCCGCGCGGTGTCCCGGGCCGCTCGCCATCGCTGGAAGGGCATATCCCACCGGATGCCTGAATGGCGGAGGGCGCGACTCCAACCGGGGGCGTTCCGCCAGCGGAGGTGAAAGGCAGCGGTGCTGATCTGGCCATTGTTGCCCAGCAGCCGCCGTACAATTGTTCATACGAGGGGAGGCCAAATGGCGCGCACGCGGCTCCCGTTTACCATTACGAGGGGAGACCAACTGGCGCGCGCGCGGCTCCCGTTCAACTTGCGCGGGGGGTGGAGTGCAGCCATCAAAATTGCGGGCCTCTACCCGGTTCTCGACCGGCGTACCAGAGGCCCGGTGCTCGTCTCCGTGGTACCCCCCCCTGCGCGAACCCTCATCAGAAGCTGATCTGCCAGAGCGGTTCGCGTTGGCGCACAAAATCTCAAGATGAGCCCCTTCACAAATTCCACACGGGCGGGGCTTGGGGCAGTCCCGGTGAAAGTGAGCCCCCAAACAAGAGAAGCATAGGCGGCGTGCGTTGGCAATTCGGCGGCGGGCACTAACGTGCAACTCCAAAAAAGCCGTGCAACTTGCCATGCTATGCCCCGTGGCCTTACAAAAAACGCAATCAGGACTATTCTGGGTGCCCGCAAAACGGGGGGCGGGGCGACTATCAACCGGCCCCTTAGCCCTAGTCCGTCCCTGGTCTCTTGGCCGAGAAGGTGGTGGGCGCGACCCCATTGCGCCACAAGTGTTGTCCAAAAGGCGACACTCATCCTCCAAAAATTTGATGAGGTCGTCAAAGGGGGGAAGGTGGGTGGCACTGTCCCCACCATACCTCTGCTCGAAGCGGGACCTCAAGTCCGCGGGGAGCAACTGCAGTACAATGTGCACCAACAAGTAGGACCAATGGTCCACCGGCAACTCCAAACGTCGCAAAGCGTTGGTTGCTGAAACCAACGGGTTCAGCAGATTAGTGCGCAACGCCGACGTGTTCTCAATGGCCGGTAACCCCAAAATCTGGCCGATGTGAACATCAGCCAAGCAGCGCTTATTCTGATACCGTCGGGATAGGAGTTCCATAGCGGTAGGGTAGGCGGAGTCCGTCACAGGCAAGTGCTGCACCAAGGCTCGGGCCTCACCATCCAGGACCGACAATAGGTAGGCCAACTTTTGGGCGGGTCCGAGGTCCGAGCGGGAGTCAACCAGACTCTCAAATTGGTTTAGGAAACTCAGCCAGTGGTCCAAGCGACCATCAAAGTGTGGAAGTTCCAACGTGGGAAGCCTACTCAATAGACCGGGGCCTGAAACAACCGAGGTCTCCGGCTTGACCTGGTCAGGCGCTCGGCTCCTCAAAATCTCCCGGGCTCGCTGACTGACTGCGTCCCCCAATTCCAAAATCTGGTCGTAGTCGGCAACGACCTTATCTCGAGCTGCCTGGCCCCAAGCTTCCAATTCCAAATCAACAACAAACTCGTTGAACCGGGTGAACAACTTATCCACATCACCGAGTCTTACATCCAATTGTTCGGACCGAGCAAGTGTGATCTCCTCCAAATCCAAGCGCTCAACCGTGGCCGCAGCTGAGGTGAACCATCTTAGTTGTGAGACCAAACCAGCGGCCGCCTCCTTTACAGCCTTCAGTGAGGCCATTGCAACCAAATTCAACAATAACACTGTATGTCAAAAAGAAACAAATCAAACAAATCAAATCAATAAACTGTTTCAACAAATAACCCATAAATAAATCTCAATTAGAACCTAGAACAATTTACATAAACCTCTAGTTAACCAACAAATACCACTCAATATCAGTAAATATCAATTAATATCAAGTTACAATTAAATGACAACAATAATTTCAATCACACATGTGTCCAATACACAATACAATATTTCACACTGCAAGTACAATCGACAAGGGGACATATGATGCAATTAATTCCAATCAAACAATTATGTTCCAACTTGAGCCCGGCTGACAAATAACAAATTAGCTCTTGTTCAAACTTCCAATTGACCAGGCACTAAGTAAGTTGTTTTTTCAATTTTAACCACGCTCTGCTACCAATGTTCGCTCCCAAACCAAGGGGAAGTTTGGGACGAGATGTCCGCGATCCGCGGAGACAATTCAATCAAGATGCCCTTTAATTATAAATATATCAACTCACCTAGGCGCTGGTGAAGTCCTGCTCCGAGGCCATGATTCAGGTCCAGGTTTGATGGGTGTCTGTAGGTATGTGTGTGTGTACGTGAATAGTGTTATGATTTTGTAGTCGATTTCAAACCTGACCGGCTATCAACTGGCGACAGGTTCCAACGCGTTAGCAGGTCACAACAACACAATAGTTCCAGTCTGTTCAATTGTTCACACGGCACGCGACGGGTTCGACCTAACCTCAAGGGGCGCGTGGGTGCTTCAACGTTCACAAAATATACACAATTACTCGGTTCCCAAATCAATGGCGAGGCTTTAGTCAATTTATTTCAACCAAATGGTCCCTGTTTATACGGGATTCAAAGGGATTTATCAATATTACGCCCAACAAACAATAGCCGGCGAGTTCACAAGCAATTTTAAAGACAAGTGATCAATGACAACTAGATGACAGGTCACGTCAAACCAAAGTGACGGCCGCCATGACAGTCAGCGCGTTCCATAGTCCGCGCGGGACGAAACAGGTATTCAGCTGCATCCAGGTAGACTGAAAGCCGACCACAACATAGTTGGGAAAAGGCTAGGCAGATGATGATGATGGATAAAATTATGATAGAAATCCAGAAATGCATAGGCACTAAAATAGTCAAAGTAGAACCGTGGTCACACCCAATGGACATTTATGTAATCACAGTAGGTATACATTGGGTGCGACTAATAACGGCTCTACCTTGACTATTTTTCAACCGACTTCTAAAAAGAGGAGGTTCTCAATTCGTCTGTATTTTTTTTTTTTTTTTTTTTGTGTTTGTTACCTCAGAACTTTCGACTGGGTGAACCGATTTTGATAATTCTTTTTTTATTTGAAAGCTGGTGCTTCCCGTTGGGTCCCATTTTAATTTGTTGAAGATCTGATGCTGATCTTCGGAGATATACAATGGAACTCTTCAAAAATAGACGGCAAATCTGCAGTGATTGCTGCATCCGCTTGTAGGTTCATTGTTTATACTACATCATGACGTAACATCACGCCTGTATGCTCTGAGGGGGTACGCAGATGTGTACAATATACCCAGATTTCGACAATGTTTGCTACCTCAGAACTTTCGACTGGGTGAACCGATTTTAATGATTCTTCTTTTATTTGAAAGCTGGTGCTTTCCGTGTGGTTCCATGTCAATTTGGCTAAGATCTTACGCTGATCTTCGGAGATATAAATGGAACTCTTCAAAAATATACGGCAAAGCTGCAGTAATTGCTGCAATCGCTTGGTTGTTTATTGTTTATACAACATCATGACGTAACGTCACACCTGTATGCTCTGAGGGAGTATGCAGAAGTATACAATACACCCAGATTTCGACAGTTAGACGTGTAAAGTTCCATTCAATGGGATCCCGGAGAAATAGAGATAACTCCTTAACTTTATAGGTACACCAGAAGCGGTTTGGGTAGTTTTAGGCAGAGTACTTTCTCGGAGTGACCCCATTTCGATTTGATAAAGATCTGGTGACTTCGGAAGATAGGCAACTAACTGAACTCCTTAATAAATGATAGCAAATGTACTGGGATCGCTGAAGACTCACGTCTGTCTATTGTTTACACCAGTTCATAACAAAAAATCACACCGATACGTTGTGAAAGGGTAAGCACATGTGAACCACTAAAAAGTGAAAAATAAAAACTTTTTTGCAAAAAATATAACCGACTTCACACAAAAAAAGTGAAAAATAACTTTAGCTTCAGAAGTCGGTGACAAAAAAACTAAATCAATCAAACAAAGGTCACCGACTTCTGAAGCTAAAGTTATTTTTCACTTTTTTTGTGTGAAGTCGGTTATATTTTTTGCAAAAAAGTTTTTTGTAAGTGTAGCTACCTATGTATTTCTGGATTTCTATTTGAATTACTTTCTTGTTTCGTCATTATAAGACCCTTTTTTCCGTAGTCGGGTTACGGTTCTTTTAACTTTATTTTATTAGTCTAAAACAGTGTACCACCCAGTATTGGTTCTAAATCACCTTTTTGATAAAATGTCAAATCATTAGGTACAAAGTAAAACTTTAACGAATTAAACTTTGTTTACATCAATCGTTTCAATGTAAATCTATACTAATATTATAAAGCATCTGTTTGTTTGTTTGAACACGCTATTCTCAGGAACTTCTGATTGAAATTTAAAAAAATCGAGGAAGGTAGTCCATTTATCGAGGAAGGTTAAATGCTAAATAACATCACGCTACAACCAATACCTGAGTGAGTTACCTGAGGTACTGGTTTATTCCTAGTTCAGGTAGAATCCAATTACTGTTTACCTATTAGTTATTAAGGCCATATTGTAAATATTGTTGTATTTCAATTATTTCACTAAACAATTTCATTTCAATTTCAATAGAAGCGGAGCATATGAAAATTGTTGCAAAAACAGGGAATATTATTCCTTTTGTGAGCTTTTTCTCTTTTATGTGACGCAGACGAAGGTGCGTGGGTCAGCTAGTTAAATATAAAGTTTGTGTTTTTAATAATGTCTTAAAATTATATTTTAACTAGTTTTTGCGTGGTGCGCGAGTTTTTGAGAAAAAGTCACACTTATAACATTTTGAGAATTCATTAGAATCGTTAAAAGGATTTTGAAATCCATTAGAGCACTTAAAGAGTTTGAAACCCCTTATGAACCCTTAAAACATTTAAAAAACTAACTCAATAAAAAATGGATATTAAAACAAAAAAACAACGTTTTCAGACCTTTTCCCATTAAAAAAAATACCCTAAAGTTGAGTTACGCTTTACCCACACAACCTTCGTTACGCTCGGTCTCGCAGGTTCGCTCCACTCAGGACGTACCTACCTTCGAAAAGCTATCGCAACCTTATCCCTACGCTGCTTACCACCACCAAACAGGTTTCGACGCCTACTATAGTTAACGGCTATCTCTAACCCTTATGAAGTTACAGCCTTTTCAATTGTAGGGGAGGTTGGGGAGGGGAGGGTATACAAATTTCAACGCCCCTCAACAATAAATAATAGTCAAATAAAAAAATCCTAGTTTCCGAGATACGATAGGGGGAGGTGTGAGAGGAGGGAGAAGGGGGAGTTTTGAACTGTTTCGGGGCCCAGTATGTATCCAAAAAAACAATGTTCCAATTCTCTTTACTTCCGAAATCCGCCTAAAGGGGGAAAGGGGGGCAAGGGTGGCGACTTTAAAAATGGTTTTTACTTTTCCGAGTTACGCAGGATAATCCGGTCAATTTAGACATTTGGTGCTACATACATTTACAACAAGCTGAAAATTAGAAGAGCTGAGAACGATTCTAACAGTTGAAAAAGTTGTAATCGAAGTTTTCCTTGATTCCGCCGATTCTGAGAAATCTACGCCATTCAGGATATTAAACTAATACTTTTCTGATAGCTCATGAACGAATGTATCCTCCGAAAACCAATTTATCAAAACAGTACATTTGCCTTTGGAAAATAGGCGCCAATAGGCGAAAATAGTCATCTTTTATGGCGCCTATTTCAGAAGCGCAAATTTAGTGAGAGATTTCTTGTTTTTGAGGCCGGATTCTCAAAATAAATGTATGACGTGTCGTGCAAATTACAGAACCGACTTTTTTGTTTCATAAACTTTCCCAAATGGTACCACAATACCCTGTTACAGTAAGCGAATGACCAGAAAACAACGATTGTTCATGAGACGGTAGTATTTTAATAAAACTGGGTACCGGCCTCGGAAAACAAGAAAACTTTCAAGAAATTTTCAGAAGATGACCTTTATGGCACCTATTTTCCAAATGCAGATGTACTGTTTTAATAAATTGATTTTCGGAGAAAAGTATCAGTTTAATATCCTGAATGGCGTAGATTTCTCAGAATCGGCACTTTATGGTGTAAAGGTGGAACATTTCAAGGAAAACTTCGATTACAACTTTTTCAACTTTTTGAATCGTTATATCTCAAAAACGGTGGCTCTTAGGAAAAAAAATTGAAACATTTTAGAGATACTTATCTGATCTACAATTTTTGTCTGAACTAATTTTATGATAAAACTTACCGTTTTGCTGAAAATCGCGAAAAATTCATTTTTTTGACCTTTGACCTTGAATAAAAAATCTTCAATACACAGAAATGATGGGGAACTTTAACATTTTATTTATAATTATATTTTGAACAATTGTACCAATTATCAGCTTGTTGTAAATTTATGTATCTTTACTCTTGGTTTCTGGTCTAATTTGACCGGACTAGGACCTACCTACCACTGAAAGCTATCGTAACTTATCCCTACGCTAAGGGGGTCACCGGGTCGCTTCGCTCGACACCTCCTCCCTTACCACCACCGGACAGGTTTCGACACCTACTGTAATATTTCTTCAAACACCCAATGGCTATCTCTAGCCGTTTTCAAGTTCAGCCCTTTAAATTTTAGGGGAGGTTGGGGAGGGGAGGAGAGCGTATTGAAATTTCAACGCCCCTCAATAGTAAAGTATCATAAAATCAAAAAGCCGCTACGTGTCCTACTTTCCGAGATACGATGGCGGGTAAAGTGAAGGGGGGACACGGGGGAGTTTTGAAAAAAGCTTTTGATTAACTGAAACCCTTGAAACGAATCTGAAAAAAAAATGTTCCAAGTCTCTTAACTTCCGAAATTCGCTTAAAGGGGGGGAAAAGGGGGGCAAGAGGGTCAACTTTGAAAAATGTTGTTTAGTTCCCCGAGCCTCCTCTATACGAATCCGTAAAAAAAAAACAAAATACGGGTCTCTTAGTTTCCGAGTTACGATAGGGAAGGGGAGGAAGAGGGGTGGAAAGGGGAGGTTTGGCAGTTTTCCCATACTCGCAAGAGTTACTTGTTTACGAATCTGTCAAAATATTACCTTCCCATTCACCATCTGGGAGAACAATTATGTCAGTCAGTCAGTCAGTGAGTCAGTGGTTATCGAGCTTTTATGTATAGTATTATTAGAAGAAAATTCTAATCAAGACTAGCAACACCGCGACGGGCTATAAAAGGAAGGTTCCTGGTGGCACTCGTCCAGCCCAGTTAGCCTTGTTCGCTGACGACACGGCCATCTACTACTCTGGTAAGAGTATATCCAAAATTCGCCGTATTCTCCAAAACTCCGCAAAAGCCTTAGGCGATTGGTTCCGGAAATGGAGAATCGAGGTCAACCCCGATAAGAGTCAGGCAGTACTTTTCTCTAGCCCCCGCGTAAGATTCCCCCCGTCCCCCAGTCCGATAACCATGTTCGGCAAGCCGAGGCAAGCCCCTGGGAGAAGCAAGCCAGATACTTAGGAGTCATTCTCGATAGGCGGTTAAGATTCGGTGAGCACATCAAGACGGTACGTTCGCGTGCCGCCTTCGCTCTCGGTAGGCTCCACTGCTTGCTGAATGCACGCAGCAAATTGCCACTCAAGTGCAAATTGCGTATTTACATCGCGTGCATTCGGCCTATCATGACATACGCGTGCCCCGTGTTCGCGCATGCCAAACCCCATCTCCTCCATAGGATGCAGACCCTCCAAAACCGAAAATTTTTACGTAAGGCCACGGGAGCCCCATGGTACGTTAAGAATGTGCAACTACATGTTGACCTCAGGATCCCCACCATCCAGCAGTGCATGAAGCGACTCTCTAAGGGTTTTTTTCGATAGGGCCGAAAAACACCCTAACCCGTTAGTCGTTTCATCAGTTAGCTATGTCCCCTCCGCGATATCTAGGATTCGCCGCCCAAGGTCCACCCTCCTCCAGCCCGATGACCCCATCACCCTCTTACAGGAAAGTCGTAGGGAAACCAGCACTCTTAGAAAGCACACAAGACGACACACATACAAACCGCGAATCCGGTCTCGCCGCCGAGGCACGCCGCGACCTCCCAGTAATATCATTACTCCCCGACCCTTGCTCGACGAGCCAGCCCGCGACGCTGAGCATGTAACGATAAATTCCCCAACTAATATTCCGACCCAGCCTGTCCCTTGCTGCCCTCCCGATAATGACGCACTAAGTCGAGGCCCGAACCCCACAGGGGGTGCCCTTAGTGCCTTAGTGATCGTCATTTAAATGTAAATATTTTTAGTTTGTAAGCCCTGGCTGGGGGCCTTAAAGTAATTTTTGGCCACCCACAGGATCGTTCGGTTAAGTAGTGAAGCAACCTTAGAGAGTTGAACTACGAGTGGTCAATGTGGTCATATCTAAAAAATAAAAAACATAAAAAAGGCACTCGTCCATTTGCTCATCGCCGCAGGAAAGAATGCCAGAGCAAGGAGCTTCACGGGCGCTTTTACCGGGCTCTTCATGGGCCCGATGTTGATTTTCTAGCGTCCGTGTCCTGGCTACGATCCGGGGACCTCTTCGGAGAAACCGAAGGTTTTGTCTGTGCAATTATGGATGAAGTTATGATGACGAATAACTACCGGAGATTTATTGTGAAGGATGGTACGGTTGACATATGTCGGGCATGCCACCGTCCAGGTGAATCAATCCGTCACATTATCTCCGGGTGTTCTCGTCTAGCTAACGGAGAGTACTTGCATAGACACAACCTTGTAGCCAGGATTATCCACCAGCAACTTGCTCTAAAATACTATCATGTGAAATCGGAAGTGCCCTACTATAGGTATGTGCCCGACCCAGTTCTCGATAACGGCAGTATCACACTGTACTGGGATCAATCCATCATCACTGACAGGACTGTTATAGCCAATAGGCCTGATATAGTGGTGATGGATCGATCAGAGCGGCGCGCAATGATTGTAACACATAACGGTCCCGCATGATGAGAACCTCGTGAAAGCCGAGAAAGATAAACAAATCAAGTATCTTCACTTGGCTCGCGAGGTTGTCGACATGTGGGAAGTGGACTCAGCGATCATTGTGCCGATAGTCGTGTCAGCGCATGGCTTATGTTGGGGCGTAACTCCCAACAGTGAAATTGTTATGTTATTCTTGTTATGTAGACTTGTAAGGTCTGTTATGTTATGTTATGTTATGTAAATGAGTAGACGACTGTTTCCCTTGATGGATTTATTGCTACTGAATTATAATAATACGATTATAAACTAAGTTACAGAAATGCATACTTACAATATCGATATGCATAAAATAAGTATGACGTACAAACTACCGAAAGGTCAATGTACAGCGTAGCTCGTACATATTGCCCACTCACAAAATGTAACAGTTTATAAAAAAATGTAAATTTTATGTTATGTTAAAATGTAAAATGTAAAAAGGCGATTAAATCTAAAAATAAGTTATATAATCCAAGCCTAATACAATAACATGACAACGCGCAATAGGTGAAGTTGACTTGTTGAGAGTGCGTGCACTCGATAAGTGCATTACACTGTTGTCATCTGTGACGTCAGATGCCGCGTTGTCCACGATGCTCGCAGTCGACTTCCTTCGTGGCGCTGGATTCGGAACAGGTGGTGCTATAGGTTTCTGCTGACTTCTGCAGTGTTTCCGAAGTCGGTAATATGCATATATAGCACTTGCTATCGCTGCTGCTGCTGCCAATACGTATATAACAACGTATTGGTGGACGTCGTGATATGTTGCCCGATCTGATATTATTCCATCTGCTGTTGCGGCTTTCATCTGTTCTATTTGTTTTCCCAGATCTTGCAGTAATGCGCTGTGCTCCATTACCGTGTCATTTATGGGTTCTTGCTTTAAGACCGGTACAGATATGTTGATGATCCGATTGATTGGAGGAATTTCCATCGTGACTTCTTTGACCTGGGCACGAATTGTATCCATAAATTGCCTTTGGGAATGAACCGTGAACGTCTCACTATAGATAGTGCAGTCGCTACCGAGTGTCATTACCCCTGCGTTACTAAGTACTTCTGTTGAAACTTGATTTCCGCATATAACGCGTAATTTGCACGCGTCGCAGCAAAAGTATAGGTAGCTATTTATGTTGTTAAGTTCCACCAATGTGTCTCGGCAGGTGTCTTGTTTTGTTTTGCAGTCAAGTGAGTCTTTGCTTCTCTTGCAGAGTTTCTCATCAGATTTCATGTGGTATACTGGTGTCTTCATAGGGCACAACAGAGTTGTACTTTCGTGATCAATGCATTGATGTAGGTCAGTTATGGTCATCGGGAGGTAAGAATCCTTTTGTATGTTGATGGCTAATAGCTCCGCTATAGGTAGTAGGGTAACCATTTCGCCGCCGTTCCTTTTTGGGACGGGTATGATGTGGTAAACTTCATAACTTTCTCTGCTGATTAACGGCACCCGTATCTCAATGATCAGATATCTTTCTGACATCCTTGCTTTTACTTGTAGAAGATGATACAGGCGGAAAAAATCTTCTTGAATGTTTCTGATGGGAAGTGCCACATCCTTTGACAGCTGGCCTGATATGACGTTCAATTCATCTCGTAGCTGTTCTGGCGCAATGAGATGTAAGTTCATCTTGCCATTGTAAATGTTGGTTACGGTGTCCAACAGTATCTCTTGAACGTTTCTCAGATGCTCTATAAAGCTGTTTGCCGCGATTGCCGACATCACAAATTCGATTGATATTTCTTGAGATTCAATCTTTTGCTGAAGGTTACTCGTTAGTTTGTCTAGGTTGATCAGATGTTGGTTGAACAATTTGTATTGTTTTTCTATTGTTTCTTCCGATCTTCTAAGTATGTTGTATTCGGCTTCTATAATAGTTGTCTGATTTTTCAATAATAGAGCCAGATGTTTCTCATTTTCTTGGATGAGTTCAATGTCTTGTTGATATTGCTCGGCGAATTGGTCATCCAATACTCCGAACAGGGAACGTGCAATTGACCCGACACCGTTGATAAAGCCGCGTTTGCTTCTTATGTTCACCCGTCCTTGCGGATTCAGCAATAAGCGGTTGTAGTGTTCGAGTTCGCCGAACGCGTGACGTAATTGTAATGCGATGATGTCACATTGGGTCTTCTGATTCAATGTTGAACATATGTTTTCGATATGATCATTGAATTTAGTGAACACTGCTGTACCATGCCAATAAGGTTTGACGTCGTAGTAGGCCACTATCTTCCATTCGTCGCGAATCAATTTCATGTCCGTTGCTTTATCGAAGTATAGGCCTTGTTGCAATTCGATAAAGTTTGTTGTGTTTGTTGTCGCGCTTGCTGGATTCAGTAGGTATAGCAGGGTCATCACTAATCCGATAAAGTTTATTTTGCTTGTTCTTGCTGTTTGTTGACGTTCTGCTGTTTTCTCGTTTGTTGCTTGTTTTTTGTGATCCTTTTCGGTGTTTTGTGGTTTGGAGTTTTCCTCGCTGTCTATTGGTAAAATAGATAGCTTTGTTATGGGTCTTTTTATGAGGCCGTTTCTTGTTTTTAGGGTTACGACGCGAACATATCCGTCGTCTCCCGGATGCAGGTCTGTTATTCGACCCATCAACCATTTTCCTGCGGGTCGCTGGTCGTCATTAATTACAACCAAGTCACCAACTTTCAGGTTCCTCTGCGGCTTTTGCCACTTTGTTCTTGCTAACAATTGGCACAGGTACTCATTTTTCCATTTCTTCCAAATTTCTGAGTACATTTTTTTAGTGAGCTCCCATCTTGTTCGGGCGTCTTCTCTTGTTTCGATGACGGTCAACCCTGATCTTCCTGTAAGAAAGTGTGCTGGCGTTAAACAGTCGAGATCTTCTACATTTTCACTCAGCGCACACAGAGGTCTAGAGTTGAGACAAGCTTCTAGTTTTGTTAAGATAGTGGTGAACTCCTCGAATGTTAACCTTTGCTCACCCACCACTCTTTTCAAATGGTGTTTCAAGCTTCTCACGGCTCGTTCCCACAATCCACCCGCCGATGGCCACGCCGGGGCGTTGAAATGCCACTGTATGGCCATCTCGGTGACCTTTTTCTGTAATTCTGCGTTCCTGTAGCTGTTTTCTATTTCCCCGTATTGTTCCATCATCAGTCGATTAGCGCCGACAAAGTTTGTGCCATTATCGCTGTATAAATGGCGGGGGGCACCTCTTCTTGCTGCCATTCTGTTTAAGGCTGCCAAAAATGCTGAGCTGGTAAGATCAGACACTAATTCAATGTGTACTGCCTTTGTTACCATGCAAATGAAGATGGCTATGTAACCTTTTGTTGTTCTAGCCCCTCTGCCTTTATTCATCTTGACTTCGACGAATCCCGTGTAGTCCACTCCTGTATGGTAGAATGGCGGGGCAGGGTTTATTCTTGCGCTCGGTAGCTCACCCATGATTTGTTGTTGTTTTGTTGGATTAATTTTGCGGCACGTGACGCATCTTCTGACTTGCATCTTCGTTACTCGCACGCCACCGATGATCCAGTATTTTTGACGAAGGTGCGATAAAGTGAGTCGCGGTCCTCCGTGAAACGTCATTTGATGGGCTTGATCGATGAGTAAATGCGTTAAATGGCTGTCGTAGGGAATGATCATCGGATGTTTCATTTCTTCCGTTACAGTTGCGTTGTTCAATCTTCCCCCAACTCTTAGCAAGCCTTCTTGATCAATGTAAGGATTGAGGGGTAGTAACTTGCTGTTCGATGTCACTCTGCCGTGTTTACGTAAATTACTCATATCCGTTTCAAATACCTTTTGTTGGGTTTGTTTCACAATTGTTTTTGTTGCACAATTTATTTCTTGCAACGTAAGATAACTTGGTAATTGCCGATGTTTAGAGTCCACCGTTCCAAGTTTTAAGTTCAATGCTCTTTGTATCCATGCAACTATTCGAATGACATGATTAATTGAGCTATGTTTTTGTAATAATTGTTCGATAATGTTGGTTGTATCTGTATTGACTTGGGCAGCATTGACTTGTTTCTTTGCCGCTGTTTTTACATCTTGATCTGACGTATAGACCTTTTTGATTTGGTTTTTTGTTTCAAATGATGACAGCCACATAGGACCTTGCCACCAAAGTTTGTTTTCTTTCAGTTGACCGGCGTACTGGCCTCGGCTGGCGGCGTCAGCAGGATTTTCGTTTGATTTGACGTAATCCCAACATGATCGCGGTATTACTGTGTTGATTTTTTGTACTCGATTCTCTACGTATGTTTTCCATCGTGATGGGTCACCTTGTATCCAACCCAGGACCACCATAGAATCAGTCCATCCATAGACTCGAATATCATGTTGATGTAAGGACTCCTTAATCTTCTGCATTAATTTGGATAATAGATGTGCTCCATTTAGTTCCAGCCTAGGCAATGTTGTTATTTTTCTGTGTGGCACAATTTTTGATTTCGCAGCGACAAGTGTGACGATTGTTGACGGGTGAATTCGTGCGTAAATAACACACGCATAGGCATCCAGGGAGGCGTCACTGAAGCCATGTAGTTCTATTGTTTGTTTCCCATCACATCTGAGCCATCTTGGTACTTCACACAAGTTTATCGCCGCTATGTCTGCTTGTATTTTGCACCATTCCTTGTGTATGCTGTCCGATACTTGGTCATCCCATTGTAATTTGACCTCCCACAGTTTTTGAAACATTAATTTTAATTTTGTGGAGACGGGAGCCAGCCAGCCAAGTGGGTCAAACAGTCTTGATATTTCAGCTAATAAGCTGCGTTTTGTATGTTTTTTGTTGACGCTTGAAATTGTGCATTGGAATGTGAATTTGTCATCAGTCGGATTCCAGCACAAGCCCAATGTTTTTGATGTTTGATCCGTTTTGAAATTGAAAACAGTGTTTTCATTGTTGTTTTGTATTGTAGCGTTTTCCAAGAGAGCAGGTTCGTTTGATGACCATTTTCTGAGGTTAAACCCGCCGCTCTTAAGTAGTACTTTTAGGTCCGAAATTAGCTCTTGTGCTTGTTCAAGGGTATGGGATCCGTGAACGAGATCATCGACGTAAAATGACTCCTCCACTACCTTTGAAGCTTCCGGAAAATGTTGACGCTCGTCTTCTGCCAATCTTCGTAATGTCATAATGGCCAAGAACGGCGCTGCCTTGGTGCCATATGTAACTGTGGCGAGTTGAAAGGAACGTAGAGGTTGTTCCGGCGATTCTCGCCATACAATCTGTTGTAAGTTTTGGTCACAGTGGGCCACTAAAATTTGTCTGTACATGTACGTGTCATGTATTTTCTTAATTGGTGTTAATGATTGTTGTTGCATGGTTGGTAGGTTGAAGAGCATGTTGATGTGCGATGTAAATATAAGTTTTTTATTGTTGTAGCGGTTGTTGAGAATGTCCCAACACACTAGATAATTATCTGAGCTTATCTGTAGGTGTTGTATTAGCCGCTCAGCTTCTCCTTGTACCTTACTTTTCAAAAATTGCATTTTCTGCGCATTTGATAAGGATGAGTTGTTATGGATGGCTTCCATGAAAAGGTCTCTGAATGGTATCCACTGATTAAATTTGCCGTGAAAGACCGGTATTTCTAATTTCGGTGTTGTTTTTTCTCGATAAGCTCCGGACCACATCTTTGTATTTAACGCCTTCTTCAGATCAAGATATTGGCTTTCAAACCTTGTATAGCGCTCTTCATATATAGTGTTCTTGTCTCCGTTGAGTTCGCACTCTATCTCCCAATGAAGACTGTCAATAGCCGACCAACGTGCTTGTAATGTTTGCAACGCATCTTGAAATTCCCATTTTTCAGAGATAAATTCCACTTGAATGATGGCGACTGCTCTCATGAAGGCCTTGAAGTTGGCCGATTGTTTGCGTAATAAATCGTCCAGCTTACTATTGGACCCTGTATCCCTCTTGTTAGGGCTTTGTTGTTGACGAGGAAGCGGTTGATCCATGTTGTTGTTCTCATTTGAGTTACTGGTTCCTTCTTCCTCCTCGCCTTCGTCTTGTTCTGTTTTGCTCGATGTACTTGCTGTTTCTTGTTGAGCGGTAGCTCCGAGCGGTGGCGGTTGCACCGGGGGTCCAACGGACCGTTTATACGTCGACACTTGCTCATGTTGTGAGAGGATTAATTCCTTGACTTCTTTATAACACTGCGACGCTGTGTTATATAAATTACTTGTAAAATAAAGATGACTCACACCCACTTCTGTAGACAGACGGTCATGGTTGAACTGGAAATCACTCCATAAGTTTTCCAGCATCTGCAAACGCCGTTTGAAGTAGTCTGAGTTCTTCCTGTCCCAGCCATCCTTTTTGATGTTGATGCCGACTTTCTTGATGTTCTCGTAAAGTTCGCGCTGATTCTCGAAAGTATTTGCCGATGACGTCATGTTGTAAAGCTTCTCGATTAATTCACGACGAACTCTTGTAGTTCTGGTCTGGAGTAGTAGACTGTTGCTCTAAACTCCTGGTTCTTTGTATTGCGTAACCTTTCCCTTTTACGATATGCGCCTTCTCAATTGGTAACTGGGGCGACTCGCTTGTGAGAGACCAGTCCAACCGATTCGCGACCGTAAAAGATGTCGATCACACAACACAAAATTGCTCGAAGGACCAAATGTTGGGGCGTAACTCCCAACAGTGAAATTGTTATGTTATTCTTGTTATGTAGACTTGTAAGGTCTGTTATGTTATGTTATGTTATGTAAATGAGTAGACGACTGTTTCCCTTGATGGATTTATTGCTACTGAATTATAATAATACGATTATAAACTAAGTTACAGAAATGCATACTTAAACAATATCGATATGCATAAAATAAGTATGACGTACAAACTACCGAAAGGTCAATGTACAGCGTAGCTCGTACAGCTTAATTGCCAAGAGCCTCGACCAACACCTGAGGAGGCTCTCGTTAGGCAGCTGGATCAAGGGCTTGATTCAGAAAGCGGTACTCCTGGACACGGCCCGTATTGTTAGGAGGTTCCTCTCTCTGGAGCCCTGACCGCCGGTAGCTTGGACCCTGTTCCCGATACCGGTGGGCTACAATTTTTTATATTTTTAAATGTTTTTTAAGTTAATATTTAAAAATGTAAAAAATTTGTTAAAAATTTAAATAAAGGGAATAATAATAAACCATTTATTTCAGGTAACAAAGACCCATACATAAATACCTTAACCTAAATACAATAACATTTTTTGTTAGTATAGTAACTTAAGGCGCGTCCCCGAGCAAAAGCCGTTTTTTGTGCTTTTTTTGGAGCCAACTACACTATAACCAAAAGAAATACCAAGTAATAACAAATACATTCAATTTCTACATATTCTTGACTGCAAAATGGTAGTTTTTTTTTTTAAGTCTCATAATATTTAATAAATCACAATGAAACGACAAAAATGAGAAAAAAATATTTATAACATGCTTCTTCTCGTAAAGTTAACATTATTTTGATTTCCTTCATATACTAATGGATAGTACATACATAAATAAATAAATAAAAACCACTAATTTCGCACTATTCGACCCGCAGTGACTGACGTAAAAACCACTTCGTAGTGCAAGCTGATCAGAACTGTATTCTAACAGTGATTCAAACGAAGTTTGAATCACCACAAATAGAGTTGCTAATTTCGCTTGGGGTAGCGCCTTAAAAACTATGTTAGTACACGATGCACTTCACTTGCACGATCTTTTGTGCGTTCTTGTGGAATCTGTCCGCGGAAACGACGGAACACCACATCCTGCGGCCAAAAACTTTCTTCCATCACCAAATGTAGCTTACACGTTGGGATACGCACCACAAACGCCTTGAAATTGACGTTGCGGTGCGACTCCAGTAGTTGTACTCTTGGCGTGTACTTCAACCTTCGGCGCATGTACTCCTCGATGTCCTCAGCCTCCGTGGTGTAGTGTAGGCGAGAGATGTACACCGGGGTGTTCGGCTTCGCTGCGCGCAGTTTTACGTTGGGCTCTGCAGGAGCCTTGCCGGAGCGGTTCTTACAGCTTCGCTGACGGCGTTTCCTCCGCTGCACCGTCACGAAACCGTCATCATCAGCCTAGTCCGTTGCCTTTGCAGGCATGGGCTTTGCGGGAAGAGCAGCAGGGATGCTCGAAATGACCACTGGTCCAGGTGGCCGCGTCGGTCGGGCAGCGCTGCGGGGAGGAGCTGCGGGGACGGGGGCGGGGCTGCGAGGCGCACTTACTGCGCGCAACGCAGACTCAGCAATCGGCGCCGGCGACAAAACTGCTGACGCGAAACTCGTAGCTGACGCATTGAGGCAGCTGGCTTCACGACATGTGTCAACGTTGCTAACACGTGCCGGTGCCCAGTTAATGTTTAGGTAATGCTCGCTGGTTTAGCTCACTAGACATGGTTTCCGGGTTCCATCAACTTAGAGTTGCTGAAGAGTCCATTCATAAGACTGCGTTCGTTACACCAAAAGCCCAGTATGAATATTGCAAGGTACCTTACGGTTTAGCTAACGCGCCGATTTTCTATCAGAAAACTATCTCTAAAACGCTTAAATCCTTCATTGATGCTGGAAAGGTCATGGTCTACATTGATGACGTGTTAATACTGACGGACGGGATTGACGAAAACCTCGTTTTATTAGATTCGGTTATTAAAACGCTAACTGAAGCAGGTTTTTCGATAAATCTAAAGAAATGTACTTTTCTTACTAACGAGATAGAATACCTAGGTAGGATTATAAAAGATGATCAGGTTAGACCGAGCAATTATAAAGTTGATGCATTGGTTAAATCACAGCGACCAAGTAATGTTAAACAGGTCCGCCAATTTCTGGGCCTCGCAGGGTACTTCCGAAGATACATTCCTAATTACGCGATTAAGACTGCACAAATCGCCGCACTAACTAGGAAAGGCGTAATCTTTAATTGGAGTAATGAACACATCGGTGTAGACAAAACTACTGATCTGATCCTGCGACAGTTTTGGTTCCCCGGTCTTAGACAATTTGTCAGGAAATATGTCACGCATTGCGTAGTATGCATTTCACATAAACAAGTCCCTCGCGCACCTTTGCAACCAATAACCTCTTGGGATAAGGCTCCTGTACCATTCGATACAATTCACGCGGATGTACTCGGACCACTGAGAGACAGTGATGTACATGTACTTATCGTAGTTGAGGCGTTTACTAAATATTGCTTACTTTATGCCTTACCAAGACAAGATTGTAGCGAGTTGAAACGCGTAATGACCCAAATAATTTCATTGTTTGGTACTTTTAAAAGACTAGTGTGCGGTAGAAGTCGTATTTTCGATAACAATGAGTTCCTTAATTGGATTTCTAATTATGGAATAGAAGTGCATTTCATTACCCAATGCATCAGGAAAACGGACAAGTAGAACGTTATTGTCGTACCGTTTTAAACATGATACGAGTTGAAGTAAATCATAATGAAAATGATTGGTCTAAAATATTATGGAAACTGCAATTGGTTTTAAACGTCACTAAGCATAGGACTACTCAATATTCATCATTAAATCTCCTTATTGGCACTGATTCCACCACACCTTTAATAAATTCGTTGACTAAAGATATAACTTGCGAAGGTTCAAATCCAAACCGTGATGCAATTCGCGAGATAAGACGGCAACGTGCAGAAGGGCTTATTCGCGAGAACAAAGACAAACAAGACACGTAACTATGTAAATAAAATAGGAAACCACCTAAAAAGTTTCAAGTAAATGATTTAGTCTATGTGATTAAGAACTCTGAAAGTACCGGAAAGCTGGATAGCGCTATGAGAGGGCCTTATAAAGTTACTAAGCTACTCCCTAACGATAGATATGAGCTCCAATTGTTAGCTGGAGCTTATGGAAAGACTAATCAGGCAGCTGCTGCATATATGGTGTTATGGAAGGGTGAATGGACACCCGAAACATGTGCTGCATTTTTTGAAGGTACTTGTTGTACGATTGATGTTATGCTTCTTGGCTAGCTTATGTACCTACTAGTCTTTTCCCTATTCCTGAGCTAGATTATGTACTAAACAAGCGCATATGTATTGTTTTTGGCTACGTTATGTGTTGTGTTCAGTGGAAGAGACCCGTGTAAATCCTGTGCGCCATGGTATTGGGTTGACCCTGACACTGGTGGTTTCTGGGGTGAGTTGGTGGCGCAACCAACAACAGACCTGTGTAAATCCAGCCTTATTAGGTATCTGGGGTGACCTACTAGAGACTGATGTAAATCCTGTTGCACACGACAGTAGTGCGGGGTATTCGGTTGCGTGGGAACAGACCTGTGTAAAACCTAATGTGATTTGAAAGGCTAGTGGTTAGCGTTTGTTACTGGTCATGTTTGCTTGTTTGCTTAATTAGTACATAATCTGACGCTTTTATGCACTATATGAATATAGAGCAACTGTTGATACACGATGTAACTATGTGTTTCTTAGAATGTGTGTATCTTCACAGAGACTGATTGATGATGACACCGAGCAGCCGTTAGACGCAGAGGGTGTTGCTGGACCATCCTCGAGTTCCTGCTGTGGGCTTCGAGCACGCAGCCCCGTCAGGAGAAGCCGTACCTATTAGAAGAAAATTCTAATCAAGACTAGCAACACCGCGACGGGCTATAAAAGGAACGTTCCTGGTGGCACTCGTCCATTTGCTCATCGGTCGTCACAGGGTACAGAACCTCTGCCCGAACTACTAGCGATTGTCGTTATTTCAAATTTTTCCTTTCAAATAGTGGCACTAGGTGGCGCTGTGTGTTAATGTCCAGAGATATTATTATTATTTCCTGTATTCATTAGAATACATGTTTAATACATTTTTAAATATTTATTTATACAACTAAATTTTAAAAAACATTTAAAACATAAAAAACAATAGCCCACTAGCGCTGGGGACAGGGTCCGAGCTGCCGGTGGTCAGGGCTCTTGAGAGAGGAACCTCCTAACAATACGTGCCGTGTCAAGAAGTACTGCTTTCTGAATCAAGCCCTTGATCCAGCTGCCAAGCGAGAGCCTCCTAAGATTTTGGTCGAGGCTCTTGGCTATTAAGCCATTGGCTGACACGACTATCGGCACAATTACTGCTGTACTCACATCCCACATGTCGACAACCTCGCGAGCCAGATCTAGATATTTGTTTTTTTTATTATTATTTCCTTTATTCATTCCACATTCACATTTTTTATATTTTTACATATTTCTTAAAAAGAATGAGTAAAAAAAACATTTAAAAATATAAAAAATAGTGGTTCGCCGGTATCGGGAGCAGGGTCCAAGCTACCGGTGGTTAGGGCCGCAGAGACAGGAACCTCCTCACAATGCGAGCCGTGTCGAGGAGTACTGCCTTCTGAATCAGGCCCTTGATCCAGCCGCCTAAAGAGAGCTTCGATAGATGGTCATCGAAGCTCTTGGCAATAAGGCCATTGGCCGTCACGACTATCGGCACAATGATAACCGAGTTCATATTCCACATATCGCGAACCTCGTGTGCCAAGTCGAGATATTTTATTTGTTTCTCTTTCTCAGCTTTCACGAGGTTCTCGTCATGTGGAATGGTAACACCGATTATCATTACGCGGCGCGCTGATCGGTCTATCACCACTATGTCAGGCTTATTGGCGACAATAGTCCTGTCAGTAATGATAGACTGATCCCAGTACAGCGTGACATGGTCTTTCTCGAGAACTGGGTCGGGCACATACTTATAGTACGGTACCTCAGATTCCACAAGTTTAAATTTCAAGGCAAGTTGCTGGTGAATAATCCTGGCTACTTGGTTGTGCCTGTGCAAGTACTCGCCGTTAGCCAGACGAGAACAGCCGGAAATAATATGTCTGATGGACTCACCCGGAAGGTGGCATGCCCGACACACGTCAACCGTCCCGTCCTTCATAATATATTTCCGGTAGTTGTTCGTCAGCATAACTTCGTCCATAATCGCACAGACAAAACCTTCAGTTTCCCCGAAGAGGTCGCCAAAACGTAGCCAGGACACGGACGCTAGAAAATCTACATCGGGCCCGTGAAGAGCCCGGTAGAAGCGCCCGTGAAGCTCTTTGCCTTGCCATTCTTTCTTGCGGTCATCAGTAGTAAGTACTACAGGTTTGCGCCAGTTCTCTTAAGCCATGGACAACGGGGTGAGGCCCTTGTCCACTGCGACCACATCTCGATGCATACCCACCTCAACTTTAAAAAAATATTCTCTGAGGCTGCACACCTTGCGGTTGTGGAGGGTCTTCGCATTTAAAAAGCCTCGATCACCCGGGCGGCACACGTCTGTCACATTTTGCTCAGGTCGCTCCCAAGCTCTGTATCCCCACCTCTCATCACACTGGAACATGCGATTCTGCGAATACCGATCAACCCGTCGCTTATACCGCCGAATACGGCTCGCCCATGCATAAACTTTCTGCTTCAGGACGCGTCGATGCGCTCTGTGACACGGGACATGTATTCTTGAAGACTGATTTCAGTCCCCGAGAATGCCCGCCTCACAAAGCGCATCACGCGTGGTCGTGTATTACTCCCTGAAGCAGTATAGTTTGCCGATGAGTACCCTGGCCCCGTCGATACGTCGCTCAATCCTGCGCTGCCAGGCTGGTACGGCTGGTTTTGGTCGAGTAGCTAAGTCACAATTCGAGAACTTGACATTAGCTAAACGACATGCCGCAACAGCCCCACAGAACAGGATCGAGTGTGTATCAACGAGGTCCTCGCTACTCTCGAATACATTCTTGAGTTGCGAGTCCAGGGCACACACCAGCGCCCTATTTTTCTTACGCATGGGTAACCGAGGTAAGCGGGGCCTAAGTTCGGCAGAAGTTGATCGATACTCACGAAGTGCATCCTCCAGTGCGCTCCTCAATCGGTCGTTGCACTGGCTACTTACCGTGGCAACCCTATCATCTTCCTCTACAACAGCAGGATTGAACCGCGGTGGGATTGCATCAATAGCTGACGCTTGCACCGCGGTTTGAGCCGGAGTCAAGATGATACGATTGCTCAGTACCTCTGAGCGCAGCCTATCAAGCGCGGCGTCATCCAACATGTGATTGCGTTGAATGACCCGCACCTGATCCGACAGTCGTTGGGCCGAGACGTTGACGGCTGCTTCAAGATCCTGGAACAGAGACAGCATCCTAACACGGTACGCAGTGAGGTTAGTTCCCCCCTCTGTAGACCCGTAGTATGCGCGCATGGCGTTCTCGTTCATGGACTGAGTCCGTCTCATGCGCTGCACACAACCACGGGTAGCGGGGACCCGGCTCGGGGCCTGTTGGCCCCTAAGTCCCAAGCTTCTCGGTGGCCGGCCTCTCCCCGCTCGACGTACAGGTGTTGGCGACGTCGGCGGAGAGAAATATTCGTCGCTCGAGCTCGACGCAACTGCCGCAACCGTTGACACTGGTGAACCGGGGTCCGGTGGCGGCGAGGCGGAGCTGAGCGACGAGTCCGGGGATGGTAGGCGTGCGCGTCGTCGGGAGGCAGCTCTTGTGATCATTATTTCATCGCATCATGCATTCCTTATATAATTTTCATATTTTGCTTGAAAGTTTTGACAGGTTTTGACATCCGTCATTGTACAGAATTTTTCATTTGCACTTTCTGGTTTTCTTTTGCCTTTTTTAGACTAAGTATTTATTACTAGCTGACCCGCGCAACTTCGTCTGCGTAAGACGAACCAACAGTTACTAAATTTAGCGCGTTCAACCAACCAAACAAATATACTCTACAGCTTTATAATATTAGTACAGATTCAAGTAAGTTACAATTTATTTTTTCTCGAATAGGTTTACATTAATCGCCAAATATTCTACTTATGTTTTTCCAAATAAGGGCTCTTCCCTCGACTGCCTTACGTTTCTATCCTTGGGTACTCGACGATATCATACTCCAGCTAGGTCGAAAGTTCTCATCAAGTGGCATGACTGAGCGGCGACACGTTAAAGCTGCTTCAAACTGTTGCGGACCTCTCGCATCTGCCTTCCTTCTCCAAAGACAGACCTTCGATGGTAGTCATACTCCACGCAGGTCAACACAACATGATGTAGATGCTGTAAACTCTTGAAAACCTATTGCAAATTCTTTTCGTCTCCAAGCCTCCATCATGAAACCTTCTATGACAGTCATACTCCAGCTATTTCTCAAGTTCTCATCAAGGTGCATTAAGTGAGCCCAATGACGATATAGCTGCTGTAAACTGTTGAGGATCTCTTGCAACTGCCTTCAGTCTCCATCGTTAGACCATCGATGACAGTCTTACTCCAGCTAGGTTTAAAGTTCTCATCAAGGTGCACGAAATGAGCCTTAAACACGATAGAGCAGATTTGAAGTGTTGCGTACCTCTTTTGACTGCCTTTATTTCCACCGATAGACCTTCGATGATACTCATACTCCAGCTAGGTCTAAGGTTTATATCAAGGTGCATGAAATGAGCCGACACGCGATATACCTGCTGTAAACTGTTAACTGTTTTGTGAGGGAGAGAGCCTCTCTTCCCAGCCGCCGCGGGAGACGCACCGGCCGTCGGGGGCCGTGTCGACGGCGCGTTCGTGTTCCACGCGCGCCTCAAAGAGATGTCAGCATAAGGGGAGGGGCCCGCAAGGGCCGAAGCCTGCCGGGGTTGCGGGCTTGTTCGACAGAGATACCGCGGCCCCGGAACATAAAGGGCGAGGAAGGAACATGGATGGGTTTTAGTCAGTAAAAATCTGACACTCCCTGCCGCTCCGTCCAGAGTGGGAGAAGTCATTTGACGATTTCCAAAAAAAAGGCATGCTGGTTTCCTCACGATGTTTCAGCATGCGATGATTATACAATACGCACATGAATCTGAAAAATCAGAAGTGCGTGACTTTGATTTGAACACGACTATTTTCAATATAAAATGAGACAAACTTTGTGATACACGCTTTTCAATAAAAAATAATCATGAAAATCGGACTTCTCTGGAAAAAGTTATGCGTCATAATCATCATCATCCATAGTCCGACTTCACCCACTGCTGGGTACAGGCCTCTCTTTGTTTGTGCCAAGCTCCACGCTCGTGTGCCAGTCTCATCCAGGATATCCCCGTAATGGCAACAATATCGTCTGCATATCTCACCTCTGGACGACCAAAACTTCTGTTTCGATTTCTAGAACTCCACTTGGTCAGAGCTTTACTCCACCTGAAATCACCGCATCCTGCTAGGTGACCTGCCATTTGAATTATCATCATTCATCATTATTTTAGCCGAAAGACGTCTATTATAATGCTGATGGACATGTGTCGCCACATTGACCGGTCTCGTGCGACTCACATCCAGCGGATTCTTACAACTTTCATCACGTCATTCAAGTATTGCTCAGCCATAATATAGTCACCTGTACATAAAGAAAAGCAGGCGTTGGATTGAAAACCTCTTCCAAAAAACCATACTTGAGACATCTGAAACGGGCGAATGTCAGTATCATTTTTTCACGGAAAATCATAACACCGTGATTCAGAAAATTGAGTCAAATGAACAACGCCATTAACTATAGAGCACGAAGTTAAACTGTTAGAACATAATGCATGGAAAGCGGTCGAACAGATACTCTATATTTTTAAAGCAGGGTCATGTTGACTATTCTCTTCTTCTCTATCTTGTGATTTTTATTCATTAGTACCATTTTGATTCAATAGATGTCACTGCATGTATCCTTAGATCATGATGATAAGTTCTCTTGATGGGAGAGCACCGATTACAAAGAAACAAAAATGAAAACCTTCTCTAAGTTATGCACAATATTAATTTGTGCATTGAATCGAACCACATTGGTTTTCTAATTTACACATGATGCTATAACAAAAGGCCTACGTATAGACACACAGACATAGACGAAAATTTATGAAATAGTAGAAAAAGGGTTCCGTGTGTGATCCTTTGCCATATTTACAGATTTATTATTTGAAATAAGTGATTCCCAAGCTGTCGTTTAAGTGTTAAAAAAGTATGTATTTAAACAATGATTTGGAAATCTTAAAGCTTAAAAAAAAAAACAAAATACTTTGTTACAAAAAGTGAAAACCGTGAGGGTTTTGAACGTGCGAACCAAAGTTACTATCGGAAATCTTATAGCATTAAACAAAATCAAAATGTATTTGTATGTCTTTACTGAGGCTTGAACTTGCGACTCATTGTTCGAAAGGCGGTAGCCGTCACCTATGGGCTATTTGTTCTTGTGACAATTGGTTAAAAATAGTTATTCTATTACAATGCATGTTATGACGGTTGTCAGTTGTCAAACAGTTGACAAATATAGACGAAATGCATATTGCTCACCCCCGTAAGTAATTAGCGTGATAATATGTAGCCTATGTCCTTCCCTAGGTTGAAATACATCTCCTTGCCAATTTTTATTACGATCCGATCAGCCGTTTTGTCGTGAAAAGGTAGCAGACAGACAGACAAACAGAGTTACTTTCGCATTTATATTATGGTATGGATTAGTTGTGTTAATAGAGAAAATTGAACTGTTTTTGATACTTAAATATTGTATAGACTATTATTATTATTATTTATTTCTTTGTTTGCCAGTTTTATTTAAAATTGTAATTTGTTTGGCCGGAGGCCATTAAAATCTTTTTAAAAAATCATTGTGTGGTTCTATTTGTAAGAGTATAATAATCTTAAGATTTTATGTCAAGGCAATCTACCTACATAATATGAAAAAGTAAAATTTAATAGGTAGGTACAGTAAAATTAATTATAATATAATATATACAACATTAGTTTTTGTTTATGCGAAATCCGAAACACGTGTCTAGTATTTTTATGTAAAGATTCCATGTACAAAATTTCAAAACAGTGAAAAATCACGAAGTTATAAGCTTTTTAAGTTACATGGTTGTCCGTTCAAAAGTATGCTTAACTCCGGCCGTGCCTCTGTGCCGCGCCGCCGCGGGCCGCCCGCCCTACCTTCGACAGTCGCACGTTCATTGATAATGATTTGGTACTAAGTACCTACCTGCTAGTACCTAACCGTACGGCAAATTTATTGTAATTAACTGGTAATAACATTTTCCATCACACTTGCAGGCTTCGGACTGTCGTTATGGTTAAGTGTAGGTAGATATTGTTATTGTTACTTTGTTCTTAAATGCAGCCGTAAGGGATAAGATGTACCTGCCGGGGTTGCGGGCCTATTCGAAAGAGATACCGCGGCCCCGGAACGTAAAGGGCGAGGAAGGAACATGGATGGGTTTTAGCTCCGCTCCGCCCAGAGTGCTGACAGGGATACGAGTACAGGACGTTTGAGTACGAAAACGACATTTTTCACGATTAACAGATACACACTAAACTATTTCTCGTATCGCATTGTGTCACTAAGCGCAAGCGTGCAAGGGCGCGTGCGACTGTTGTAACCGGACGACTGAAGGGGTAGGGGTTGTGTTCCTCGCCCCGTTGTGTGCCCCGCTGCGTGTGCTCCGCGCGCGCCTTCAGCTGATCGCTATGCCCTGCCGTAACCTTTGTTGTGCTCGTATGATCGCGGATAGGTGTCCAACTCGTAACCTTTTTTAAATAATTTTGGGACAAAATATAACATGGTGTAAAAATTATTGGAATCGATTCAGTTACCTACTGATTCTGAACAAACTATATTCAGGTTTCGCATATTATTATACTAAAAATAATGTTGTATATACAGGGTTACTGGTAATTCGACGTATTCCTTGCAGGACGTTATAGTCGGGTTATAACTTATAATGCAAGAAATTAGGCCACCAAATGTTCGACCGAAATTCAGTGGTTTTTGAGTTACTTAGGTCGATTTTTAGTTTTTTTATGAAAAATCCCAGATTAAATCATTTAAAGCCAATTTAAAAACGAATTTAGCTCTCTAAAATGGTAAAAATCTTATTGAAATGTTATGGACTAAAAAATGGAGTAAAAAAAGGAAAAAAAAAAGTAAAAGGTATGCGGAAAATCAAAGACAACAATTTCGTGAAATAGTGTTATTTTTAAACAATTTCACTTTTAAAACTTTAATAACTCATTTTTACACGTCTTGTTCGACTAAGACGTTTTACCAGTGTGCCACATGTTTTTTTCGGTGGACTCGTTCTAGTGATCATGAACAAAACATGCGCGTGTTCATCGAAATGTTCGCGCACTCATTTGTGTTTTATGGCACACGTAGTAGCGATGGACTCGAGTCAGCGAACACGCATTCTCTGTTCGCGCACTCAATTAAATAGTCTAGGGGACCGACCTTCATTCAACGAATAAATAATATTAATTAGTAAGCTTAGTAACGTATTGTCGATTAAAGTTACGTCAAGATCATGATCGGCTTAGGTTGCCAAAGTACATTATTGCATACTTAGGTAACTCAACTCAATACCATCTTAACTTAAACCTATTCGCAATGTGCTTGTTCATCTACTAAGATTCCTAAACAGTATTAAAATTAAATATTCGTATCGACTGACCAACGTCAGTCGGAAACAAGATTTGCAGACTGTTTGCAATAGGTTTTTCTAGGCCTCATTTTCAATTTTCTCACAACGTGCGACGCTACTGGTGTCCGAAAATTGTGTTTTTGGTATTCAAAATTAACTACATACTGTTATAAATTATTTAAATCAAATCAGACGGATTAAATCAAAACAAAATTGAGCTTATTTGAAAACGCGGTCAGGCAAGTAACTGAAGTTAGTATTTTTGGAATCACAATAACCAATTCACATTTTTACGGATATATGATCGTAAAAGGTTGAGGCAAACATTTTGGACATGGGCTCTCGAACTAACATGTTTGCTCACAAAGTTACCAACAGCTTTGCCGGTGTGATTGATATTGATTAAAAATAAAATAGTGTTCACGGAATTGTTTAATTTGATTTTCCGAATACCTTTCATGAGATTAACGTCTTCCTGTACTAAATCAAAAACGATTTTCATAATGTAGTCCATGACTTCTCAATAAGTTTCATAACGTTTTAAATAGCTGATTAGACAAGGATATTTGTACATCTGGCGTAGTATTATTTTTTTCACTATTCTTACAACATCTTTTTATTAAGGAATGGCAAATATTACAGAAAAAAGATGTTTCATAAGTAATTTTTCCTAAAGGTGTAGAATTTTTTGAACTTTTAGTGATTTGAAAAGATCTGCTGTGTCATCAGCTATGATAATAACTTTAGTAAAATTTAGTACATTCGCGACGTAAATCGTTTTTAAATTGGCTTTAAATGATTAAATCTGGAATTTTTCATAAAAAAACTAAAAATCGACCTAACTCAAAATCCACTGAATTTCGGTAGAACATTTGGTGGCTTAATTTCTTGCATTATAACCCTACTATAACGTCCTGCAAGGAATACGTCGAATTACCAGTAACCCTGTATAACTTACCTACGCAGTAAAGCGATAGATGGCATCAGGGGCAAATTCAAATAAAAATATTAAAAAAAATCCGCATCCCGTGACCGTCAACTAAAATCAAGATACTTTAAATGTATCTGGCTGAGGTTTTCCACCAGACAAAGTCATAATCATCATCATCAGTGTATAATGTTCCCAATGCTGGGACACGGGCTTCCCTCAATGAGAGGGAATGGGCTATAATCCACCACGCAGGCCCATTGCTGGTTGGTCACTGCAACACAAAGTAACTGGCAGTAAAGAAGGTGAATCATTATACTAGCCCCTATGTAATTTAAAATTCACACAAATCACGCTTTATAATATGACGTAACTTAGCAGCTATTAACACAACGTCGTTACCTGATAATCCTGTAAAAGAATTTCTTACATTATAACCCTACTATGACATCCTGCAAGGAATACGTCGAATAACCAGTAACCCTGTATATATCTTGCATTTTTTGTTCTAAAATTGTATACTGCTCCATTCAACATGCACTCTTTTGTCTTTATATATGTCACCGTAAAATTGTCAAACACGTTATATTGCAATCTCTCTAGCGATATTGTAAACTCTCGAATTATTGTCAAACGAACTTCCTGCTTACAATAAAACGCATTATTTTTCGTGAAATGCATGCGATGGTACTCAACTCACGCAGTGTGGAGGGAAGGAGGGGTCCCCCTTTCCTATGGCTATTTCCGAGTGCAGGGTTTAAAGGAACCTAACTAACCTAACGGCGGGGTGCCTCAAGTCCCGATTATGGGGGCAGAGATACTTCCGTATGTTCAGTTGACAATAATTCGAGAGCTTACAATATCGCTAGAGAGAAACACGTTATATTGTAATATAACGTGTTTGACAATTTTACGGTGACAAAACGGGTCGGGGAGATTTCGCAACCAGGACCGCGGTCCCGGATTACTCCTAAATATTTTTAAGTGGTATTTAGGGACCACAAGAAAAAAAACTAAGTTATATTTTGAGAAAGTACGGTCAGCCAAACAATTTAGAAGTTATACAAATAAAATTATTTTATAAAATATTAAATTGTACCCGTGGCTCTCGTAGACCCTTGAAAGGAAAGGCCCGTGATCTCTTTTTCTGATATAATAACCATACTAAATTAAGAAGGCGATCAGACAAACTACCAGGAGGGCAGAATCATGAAGGAGGTATTGTATTGTGTTGCGGGCTGGTGTCCGCAACTCCACGTCAATTATAATAAAGTCTCACAAACTACCAGGAGGTCAGAATTATAAAGAAGTATTATCTACACTTCTCCATTACTCTTCTTGTACTTTTTGAAAACTGTACTTTTATATTTTTTTTGTGGTCCCAAAATACCACTCAAAAATATTTAGGGGTAATCCGGGACCGCAGTCCTGGTCCCGAAAGCCCCCCGACCCTTAAGAAGAAGGTTCGTTAATACTAAAAATAAAATGAACAATCTTTTGTCATCATTTATTAAGTCGCCTCTCCTCAATTCTCACTAAATGTCCTGCTATAGGTTTCATCATTACACCGCATTCTAGTTTCATCTTCGTTTGATCAGCTGTAAGTTTGAACCTGCGTAGTACCGGGGCCATGTTTGCCTTCAAATACATAAGTGCATACGTTTTACCTGAAAAAAAAAAAAATAACATCTAAATATAATAACTCTTGTGAATATAGCTTGGCTTTTTTTCTTGTTTTTTTTTTTTTGTCGGCATTCAAAAATGCCCGCAATGGTCTTATTGCATTAAATGGCTTTAATTCTACTTATTTTTAGTGTTTAAGAGACGAATCAGTAGGTATCGAAAACCGGTTAACCCCAGATGTCAAATGGTTTCCCAAAATCTGTTAACAAAAACATTTTCTTCCACTCATAGGTGTCTTTTGTGGACTATCATTCTAACAGGCTGATGTCGAGATGATAAAATATAGAAAGCTTACCAATGCACCCCCGCAGTCCCGGTGAAAAACTTGCAAAAGCGGCTTTATGTTTTGGAGTATCAGGACTGAGCCATCTTTCTGGTTTAAACTCCTCGGCATCTGCGCCCCAATAATCTTTGTTTCTGTGTAAACCCCTTATATGAACTAGTACGCTGCTGCCGGCGGGAATTGTCACATTACCTAAAGAAACAAAAAGGTTTTTTTCTTAGAATTTCTAAAAAGAAACAAGGATTACTTTAAAGAAACAAGGATTACTTTAGGCAGTCGTTAGATTTGTTTTTATACTTACGTAACTTTGTATCCACTGTAGCTTCGCGAGCCACCATCCATATTACTGGGTGTAACCTCATGCATTCCTTTAATGCTGCTTCTAAATATACCAGTTGAGATATATTCTGTTTTGTTACTCTTCCGTCTTCTCCCAAAACTTGGATTACTCTACGAGTTTGAAGAAATACTTTTAGAATTGATACGTTATCAGAAATGTACTAATCTTAAAATTTGTTTTTCCTGGACAAAGGCCTCCCTTCTCTCCTTCCGACCCCATCGGTTTTCGTAGGCCGCGACCCCGCCTCACCGTGTCAGGGCACTTTAATTAAAAACAAACTGGTGTGGATAGACAAGAAAAGAAGACTATCCGTGCACAGTTTTATAAAAACTGTGGGCTGGCCAAGTAGTGCGAATGCACATGAGAAGTGTGCAAAGATCGTCACTTATTAGACGCCTCGAAGGTGGTGTGATGATCTGATCTTGTTTGCAGGGCAAACATGGCCAGATACCGCACAGGATAAAGAAGTTAAGAAGTAGAAAGAGAAAGTCTTCGCCTAGCTGTGGGACACATGACACGCAAAAAAAACGCTCGAGTAATTGGATCCCTAATATCACGATAAATATCAAATGTGTAAGTAGCATCTATCAAGACGCGATTTCTCGAGTTCTCGACCACTTTTTTCTCATCTCGAGTAAGACCAAATATCTCGAAAATTCCCGCTTCGACAAATTAATTTCGATGAGAAATCCTAGTTGTTCCGTATTCTTAAGTCCCAATTTCTTTGGAAGTTCGTCTAACTGTCAACTTATACTTTGAGCTGTTCGTTTATTCCTACCTAATGGTGTATTTTGCCACTTATTTTGTTCCGGTAACTATTTTTATACTACCTTGCAGATTCTCAAAATATATACTTACTCTTGATATATCTTCTCCTGTACCTCAGGGTAGCTGCCGATACAGGTAAATATGAACAGCGTCTGACTAATAGTGGTGTCAAAGCCACCTACCATCACGTTGTCCGTAATATTCCTGAGGACAGCATCAGAGAAGATGGTACTGGTCTCAGTCACAGAGTTCTTAAGGAGGACATCTAAGATGCTTTGGAATTTGCCACCTGTAGTTACAAAAAAAAAAATTGTTCTGAATAATCGGGAGCAGGAAAAAATATCGTAAGTGACTTTTTAAGTTTAACATTTTTTATATTCATATATTATTGCCGGGATCCTGCCCGTCGCCCGCACCGGGCGACGGGCAGTCTAGCCTTTTCCCAACTATGTTGGGGTCGGCTTCCAGTCTAACCGGATGCAGCTGAATACCAGTATTTTACATGGAGCGACTGCCTATCTGACCTCCACAACCCAGTTAATACTGAGTAATACACTGCCACTTGGTAAGACTTGACTGGTTGTCAGACAGTTTGGTCCACTGACTACCAGTAACGACTGCCAAAGATGGACGAATGACAGCCGGGACCAACTGCTTAACGTGCTTTCCGAGGCACGGAGGAAAACCGGTATGTAAAGGCGGTCAGCCATCCACAAACCAACCTAGGCAAGCACGGCTTACCTAATGATCGGCCCGAGCGGTAAAAAATTAAAAATATATATAAAAAAACATTTTAAACTAGAACAAAAACAAATATAACAAGATCAACCAAGTACCTTTAAATTTAAATTAGCAAAAGTTTAGAAATAAAAAAATAACAATAAAATAATTTTAAAGAAATCTCCCGCCGACTGATCGACACTTCGCGTGACCAGAGGGCTGGCTCTTTCTTTGGCCAAAGAATTAGCATTGCCATTCAACGTGGCAATGCTGCCAGTCTTCTGGGCACGTTTCCCGATGACAGCGATGCGGAGGAGTACTTTGACGCCTAAGTGTCCTTTTGACATTGTTGTATATATATTGATACTAGTTTTACGTTTAGTTTTATTTTTGTAATAATTTTATTTGTTTCATTGATAAATGATAAATGATCTTTATTTTGTAAGTAGGTTTTCACAAACACTTTAACACGTCAATTTTTTTTTAAACTAGATGGGGCCGGTGTTTCGTACCTGACTACTCTGAGAAGAAACAGCCGAAACAAACTCAGAGGCCATTGCCTTAGTATTTAGTATTCGGACGCGAAAAGTGAAGGACAAAATGATAACGCGTTCGATATTAGTTGAGAACTAATTAAAGCATTTGAACAAATAAAATTATTTTAATAATCTATCTATCTATCTATCTATCATGGGGGTTTAGGTTTCCGCACTTAGTCCCTGAAGTGGACTATTGTGCGTATTATTTTTAACCGACTTCCAAAAAGGAGGAGGTTCTTTATTCGACTGTATGTATTTTTTTTTTTTTTTTTTTTTTTTTATGTATGTTACCCGATTACTCGAAGACGCCTAAACCGATTTGAAAAATTCTTTTTTTGTTTGAAAGGGTATACTTCCAAGTTGGTCCCATAGTCGCCAAGTCGGGATCTGATGATGGAATCTTGGCGAAATCGAGGGAACTCTTCAAATTTTATAGGATAACGTACAGCAATTTTTATATTTTCTACAACAAGTGAAGCATTTGCGTTTGATAAGAACCATTCTACCATCAGATCTGATGATGAAGCCAAGAGTCACGGAACTCCATAATGAGACAATGTATCCTAGTCGTGTTTGGGCTTGTTGTAATTGTAACGGTATGCACTTTCCATGTGAACCACTAAAAAGTGAAAAATAAAAACTTTTTTGCAAAAAATAAAACCGACTTCAAAAAGAAAAAGTGAAAAATAACTTTAGCTTCTGAAGTCGGTGACAAAAAAAATTAAATCAATCATACAAACGTCACCGACTTCAGAAGCTAAAGTTATTTTTCACTTTTTCTTTTTGAAGTCGGTTTTTAATTACAAGGCATTGCTATTTTAAGTTAGTAGGTGCTAAATTAGGTTGATCTTGCTACAATTTTTTTTTTACGGTTTCCTTTATCGATACTGAACTCACCCCTATGCTATGACACGCGACTTCTTTAACAACCTAATTAACCTAATTATACGCGCAGTAAACATGACATTGTAATAATAAGCTAAATTCAGATTAACAAAAACTAGCAAGTCTTTTATTGTATGATGATGAGATACTTGTTGACTTTTGTTAATTAATTATCTTTTTTTTTTGTGTAGCATAGCAAGTAACGAGCTTGTCGGGCCTACGCTGTCCCCCCATAATTAAGTAAGTACTAATGCTGTAACATGACAATATTGTAATAACAAATGGCTTGAAAAGATGAACCGTGGAGTGTCAAGCCGGTTTTTTTCCAAGGAAACGACCAACCCGAACCGCGCACCTTTTTCAACGTTTCCTAAGCTGCCCAGCTACCTTTATGTAAAATACAATATTTTGATTTTGATTTCATATAACTAATTTTAGCCCACTCCTCAACTAAAGTGGGCTAAAGTTAATTATATATTTTCTCATTGCTGAAAAATACGTAAAAAAGATCCAAATGATTTATGTTTCAATAAAAAGTAAATGTAAAGGGTGACGGCGACGTTCGTCTAGGTTTCTAGTCAAGATGGGCGTGCCCCAAGGTTCAATAATCAGGCCGAAAAACCTTCTAGTTACGGAGACAAAATTCTAACATTTCACAAGATTTATAAAGCAAAAAAACAGCTATTTTAAGTTGCAGCGATGAGGAGTATCTTATAACGCCTGACCGATTTGGATAGCAATACATGCTTTAACAGTTTTCCAACTAACTTGCTTCAGGCTTTTTTGACGTATACTCGGTTAATATAGGGTAAACCTTATAAAAATCACAGCACAAAATTAAATGGTACAACTGACGTTCCCCCTCTTAACCAGCCACTTTATTTGTAGTTGCCAGTTAGTACAACAAAAAGTTATCAAACACTGTTTTAAGGGGGTGGTATCTGCTAACGAGAGGTTTTCTCCATGTAACTCCTCTTTGATGAGTGAATATAAATGTGCAAAAAAATATATGTTGCTTATTAGACTTCAAACTTTAATTTGTACAATTTATTATTGAAATAATTCTAACTTTATTATAAGGTATATGAAAAAAATGTTCAAAGTAAAGCATTTTTCTTTGAAATTTCGTAACTACTCCTAAACGGCATTTAGTTTTAGTTTTTTTTACACACAAATATTTGTCGCTATTTTTTTCACAACGCGTACAATTGAAATTTTGATCTAATGATTTATTAGGCTACAATGAAATAAAAACCACTCATTTTGCACTATTCGGCCCGCTGTCAGTGCCTTTTTTTTTAGGATGGGAAATCATCAAATGACTTCTCCCACTCTGGGCGTAGCGGGAGGGAGTGTCAGACTTTTACTGACTAAAACCCATCCATGTTCCTTCCTCGCCCTTTATGTTCCGGGGCCGCGGTATCTCTTTCGAACAGTCCCGCAACCCCGGCAGGCTTCGGCCCTTGCGGGCCCCTCTCTTCTAGTGACATCTCTTTGAGGCGCGCGTGGAACACGAACGCGCCGTCGACACGGCCTGTCGTCACTAGACGGACGGACGGCTAGCTAGCCCATAGCTAACCGTCCACAGGCCCGCATCTACGGTGGCCGGTAGCCACCACGTGGCCCCCGACGCCCGGTGCGTCAACCGCAGCGGCCGGGAAGAGAGGCTCTCTCCCTCTCTCGTTCCGCCACCTCCTTCGCCAGCATGACTGCTTCGCAGAAGGAGGTGACGGCTTCCCATTCCGTCTCGCTCCGGACCATGGATTGAACCAGGGCCGGACGCGAGAGGTCGCCGCCGCCGATCGCCGCTACGAGGACACGGCGGTGCTCCGCCCACGCAGGGCAGACTTCCACCGTGTGCTCCACCGTGTCCTCCGGTCGATCCTCACAGTGGAAACACCCGGGCGTTTCCTCCCGCCCGATTCGGTGCAGGTACCTCCCGAAACATCCGTGTCCGGTGAGGACCTGCGTCAGGCGGAAGGTGAGGGCGCCGTGGCGCCTCTCAAGCCACTCCTCAAAGAGGGGACTTACCGCCACTATCGTGGCGTGCCCTGCACGGGGTTGCGACAGTCGCTCTCTCCATGTCGCCATGAGATCGCGCCGGAGGTCTGTCCGCTGAACGGCGATTTGCCGCGGCAGCGGAGTTTCCCCCCGGCGTAGTGCCTCCGCGCGCCATTCGTGTAGCCGCGCGAGGACTATCGCCTCCAGATCCCATGGCGGCAATCCGGCAAGCAGGCCCGCCGCCTCGCGGGAGATCGTGCGGTACCCACTGACCATTTTTACGGCCACCACTTTCTGGGGCGCGTTCAGGTAATGGGCGGCTCGCCGCCTCAAGGAACGCGCCCACACTGGGGCCCCGTGGGCCCCGTAAAGGGCCATGGACCGCACGACCCCCGCATAGAGCCTGCGGCAGGAGGCGTTTGGCCCATCAAGGTTGGGCAGGAGCCGCCTGAAGGCAGCTCCGGTCCGCTGTCAGTGCCTGAAGTAACAAACACTTTGTAGTGCAAGCTGATTAGAACTTTATTCTAACAGTATTTCAAACGAAGTTTGAACCACCACAAACAGAGTTGCTAATTTAGCAGATACCACAGCCTTAAGCCACCCAAAAGCAATGCGGGCTTAAAGTCACCCAAAGGGCAATGGAAAGGGCTATGCTCGGAGTTTCCTTGCGTGATCGAATCAGAAATGAAGACATCCGCAAGAGAACCAAGGTCACCGACGTAGCCCGAAGAATTGCTAAGCTAAACATTGCTCGCAGAACGGATGGCCGTTGGGGCCGAAAAGTTCTGGAGTGGCGACCGCGAACCGGAATACGATGCGTTGGAAGACCTCCCACTAGGTGGACCGATGACCTGGTGAAGGTTGCGGGAATCCGGTGGATGCGAGTCGCACGGGTCCGGTCAATGTGGCGACACTTGGGGGAGGCCTATGTCCAGCAGTGGACGTCTTTCGGCTGAGATGATGATGATGATGACAGCCTTAAGGGGCCGGCGGAGCATGCGTCGTTCATACAAACGTAATACCAAAATAATTTGTAAATCAGACATATTTTATTATTTTATTTATAATATTATTTTATTGGTAGTGTGTATTTATTTCGATTGGATTACAGAATATCTAGGTTTCCAAATATATATTTTGAAAGGATAATGATATGAAGACGAGATATGAGGAATTTAAAATGCCTATAGAAAACTTATTTTTCTCATAACTCTTGATAAAATCGGTGTACATTCAAAATACATATTTGGGAACCTAGATATTCTGTAATCCATTCGAAATAAATATACAATACCAAGAATATGTTTGATTTACAAATTATTTTGGTACTAGCTTCTGCTCGCGACTTCGTACGCGTATCCTGTTGCTTGTGCCAGCGACAATGGGGTCGCCAAAATAGAAGATCTGAAACGTCTGATGTCGAATTCCAAGAGCCCGGGGACGGGAATATAACGGATCTTTCCCACCTGAGCAACACATACCGTTTGTTTTTTTTTGCTATTTAACAGCTTCACAAAAAGTACTATAATATTTTGAAACATACCTCCGATGGCGGAATATGTGGCGTATTCAATCATTGGAGTATACGTAAATGCACTCCGTTCCTTATCAACCCAAGGAAGGTCGCCATGCTCTACGGCTATATCTTGAGACACATCCGATTTTTCAGATGGAGAATGTCGAAGTCGATCAGAATTCAAACGTTCGTTGCGCTCTTCTTCTGTCTCTTCATGCCGTACTCCAGCAATTCTTTCTCTCTCACTTTCTAACTGATTATGAATATTTTGTTGTGTGCGTGTTCGGGACTATGTTTGATAATCTCGATCAGCAGTTAGTTGCGCATCACGTTCATCACTCGTTTCAAAAGAACTGTTAGTAGATGTGCGAATACACTGAGAACTCAAGCGTGTCGGTAAAGCATGCAGACGGTAGCGCATGTGCTCCTGGAGTGCACAGGCGTTACCAAGATTCGCGAAGAGACCCTGGGGACACCAGGATCACTTGCAGATGTCCTGAGGAGACCGGGAAGTTTAATCTGCTTCTGGAGGGAGGTGGGCTGGTTGGAGTAATCGGCCACCATTGCTCACGCACAATGGTCCATTTCAAGGATTAAGTGCGGAAACCTAAACCCGCATGATAGATAGATAGATAGATATCGGTAAACGTCTCCGTCTCGCGAGACAATGCGTGACGTTCACGATCAGCGGTCAGTCGCGCATCTATTCTTCACTGGTCTCTAGAGACCTGGATTTAGATGCGTAAATACGCTGAGAACGAAGGCGTGCTTCGCGATCCGAAGAGGTTTCCACGGATCAAGTTGCAGCCTGATGTTCTCGAACAGCATCAAGTCTCTCCTGACGCTCTTCGGTAGATTCTTGGGATCTCATGATCCTCAATCTTTAAGCTCCTTTGGAAGATTCGGAAAGATTTGACCTCTTTCTAGGCATGGTTATAGTTTTGTTGTGAAGATACCTGATCAATTACAATCTAAGTGACTGCTCCCCTGCGTTACTGGGTAGGCTACCGAGTCACGAAGATAAATGGAAAAGGAAATTAGGCACTGAAATAGCATGAGCCCGAAGGCATATTATATTCGATAAAATAAAATAATAAATGGGAGTTTTGGTCAGTAGAGTCAAATTTTCAATGATATATCATCATCATCGAAAATCAGTCCTAAACTGATACCGCTTTCACCGCGTGGAGTTGCTCCCAGCTTATATTATTTTAAAATTATACAGTCAAATTAGTGATAGCTTTGCAATTATTTTCACATCAGATGTTTCTGATCTTCGATTTTTAAAAAGTCAACAGAGATCTCATCAGATTAAACCACTTTTGCTAAGACGTCATTCCTATATGTGTTATGGTGTAGCTGGGCTATTAGGGTTCCACAACAGGTGTCCCAGATCTTCGATTATTTCGTTTCGTGCGTCGAAATATCGGGAGCTCAATACAAATAACAATCACGGAAGATATCGCGTAAGTGAGATTTTACAGTCACATAATTTTGACAGTTATCATCTATCGAAAACACAATTTTTTCGAAGATCGAAGAATTCGGGAAATAACAATTAAAATACACTAAACTATTTAAGTTCAGTTTTAACAAACTTCGTGATAGCTATACGTACGTAACCCACATCTACCGATAGGTTTTTGGGAATTTGGGTGTGTAATATATGCTATAATAACAGATAGTATATTTTCACTAGAAATAACGTTCACATGATATAATTTTCATATGCTATAAATACAAATAACCTTATTTCTTGTGATCTAATGTTACATGTAATATAAACTTCTTTTTCTCTAATATAATTTAGTATAACGTTCATTTCAAATAATTTTCACTTTGTATACTGCTGTTTTAATATAACGTTTAGTTGACCTGCCTTTCATTTGACCTAATTTTCATATTTACTCATTTTCAGCCAAAATTCTGTAAAGAATAAGTAATGCGTGCTAATGGTCACTGTTCTAACCTATCCAAGATGATTCACCATCAATTAAAGGGATATGACACTCGGCGGCGGCTGCGGCGGCACGCTCGCTCCGCTCGCTCGCCTACGCGCGCAAATGGTCACTGTTCTAACCTAACCTAACCCAGATGATTCTCCAACAATAGAGGGGATCTGGGCACTCGAGGGAGTCGGGAGGGAACACGAAAGTAGCAGGCGTTTATAGTCCAATCAGTTTTTGCAAAAAATTAGAACACAAAGTGATTCGTTGCAAATTATATTAAACGTTACTATAGATTTTAAATAATATACTAACTAAATATTACTAACTGAATATTAGTACAAATGTGCATTATTGAAAATGTTAATTAAACCATTATATAATTAGGATGAAATTATATCATTTCATCGTTATACTAAAGAAAAGTAGATGAAATGAAATTAGGTCATGTGAACATTTGAACTTTTGTTATTATATCAAATGGTACGCACCCAGTTTTGGTAGCATAGTAAGTCACCAACGATGTTTCCTTTCATATCTGGAAAAAGGATGACTTGGCCATCGAATGGCCATATATGGCCGCAGGCTGGAAAATGCTCGACATGGCTAGGGTATCATGGTATAGAGGACCATGGCCTTGGCCCTGGCCGGTGAGGAGAGGTCTGCCCCAAATATTGCTGCGAGAGCACGGTGCTGCACCACCCAGGCTGGAAAATGCTCGACATATCCTAGCCAGGTGGCTAGCCCTAGGCAGGAGCAATAATTAGGGCAGACCACTCCTCACCGGCCAGGGCCAAGGCCATGGTCGACAAGAGGGAGGCATGATAGGTAGTCAGCATAATCTTTCTGCGAGGACGTCATCTCGCAGAAGGAGGCGGCGGAGCGAGTCAGGGGGGGGGCTCCCTTGCTGACGCGAATCGTCGAAAGAAAGGTGTGGCGGAGGAGGCGCAAAATCGACCTGATGACGTCCTAGGAGGTGCCAGCGGAGATGGTGCGGAATAAACTCCGCATCTGACACAGTCTCCGGCCTGAGCTCGTGGAGGACGTGGTGAGCGCTCTGTTCCCTTCGCTGGGGGAAAATCCGCTCCCGCCTATGGCTCCTCCATCTGCGGTGCCTGAAGAGGACTCATATGACGACGACGACACTCCGGAAGTGACTGGGGTAGACCTGAGAGTGGCGGTTGGTAGGCTCAAGGCCAAAAATACCGCCCCAGGACCCGATGGCTTGCCTGGAAAAGCCTGGGTCCTGGCCTCGGAGGCGGAGGCTCTCGGGCCCCGACTGGAAGGGCTTCTTAGCGCATGCTTGGAAAGAGGCCAGTTCCCGCTTCGCTGGAAGACGGGGAAGCTGGTCCTCATCCAGAAGCCGGGCGCCCTGCGGACTCTACGTCAACATTTCGGCCCATCGTGCTGCTCGACGAGGTGGGCAAGCTCTTTGAGAGAGTGATTGCAAACCGCCTCGCCGAGCACCTCGAGGGGATGGGGCCGAATCCTGCGGAGAACCAGTTTGGTTTCCGCAAGGGGCACTCTACAGTCCACTGTGCCAGTGAGAGCCCTCATGACGGGGGATGCAATATCCCGGGGCGGGGTTGTCTTGGCGGTGTCTCTCGACATCGCCAACGCCTTCAACTAACTGCCCTGGAGCTGCATCAGGGAGGCACTCCGGTATCACCGGGTGCCGACCTATCTCCGTCGTGTGGTCGGGGACTACCTGACGGATAGGGCCGTCATCTACCCCGGTCGCAGCGAAGAATGGAACCGGCGAGAGATGTCGTACGGTGTCCCACAAGGATCGGTTCTGGGGCCGCCCCTGTGGAACATTGGTTACGACTGGGTGCTGCGCGCCGACCTCCCTATAGGCGTCAGCGTAGTCTGCTACGCAGACGACACCCTAGTGCTGGCGCAAGGGAGGTCGCACGAGGCGGCGACCGAAAATAAGACACGCGGGGTTGCGATAGGCGTTGAGAGGATCCGGCAACTGGGTGTCGAGATGGCATTGCACAAGTCCGAAGCCATGTGTTTTCATGGGCCTCGGAATGCGCCACCGTCGGGATCCACACTGACGGTAGGAGGGGTATCCATCGGCGTCGAGACGACGTTGAAGTACTTAGGACTCGTCCTCGACAGCCGGTGGAACTTCGTGGAGCATTTTCGACGTTTGGCCCCCAGGCTGGAACGAACTGGGGCTGCCTTCAGGCGGCTCCTGCCCCAGGCTCTACGCGGGCATCGTGCGGTCCATGGCCCTTTACGGGGCCCTAGTGTGGGCGCGTTCCTTGAGGCGGAGAGCCGCCCATTACCTGAACGCGCCCCAAAAAGTGGTAGCCGTAAAGATGGTCGGTGGGTACCGCACGATCTCCCGCGAGGCTGCGGGCCTGCTTGCCGGATTGCTGCCATGGGATCTGGAGGCGATAGTCCTCACGCACCTGCACGAATGCCGCGCGGAGGCACTACGCCGGGGGGAAACTCCGCTGCCGCGGCAAATCGCCGCTCAGCGGACAGACCTCCGGCGCGATCTCATGGCGACATGGAGAGAGCGACTGTCGCAACCCTGTGCAGATAAGTCTCCTCTTTGAGGAGTGGCTTGAGAGGCGCCATGTCGTCCTCACCTTCCGCCTGACGCAGGTCCTCACCGGACCCGGATGTTTCGGGAGGTTCCTGCATCAAATTGGGTGGGAGGAAACGCCCGGATGTTTCCACTGCGAGGATCGACTGGAGGACACGGTGCCCTGCGTGGGCGGAGCACCGCCGTGTCCTCGTAGCGGCGATCGGCGGCGGCGACCTCTCGCGTCCGGCCCTGGTTCAATCCATGGTCCGGAGCGAGACGGAATGGGAAGCCGTCACCTCCTTCTGCCAAGCAGTTATGCTAGGGAAGGAGGTGGCGGCACGCGAGAAGGAGAGAGCCTCTCGCCCCAGCCGCCGCGGGAGACGCACCGGGCGTCGGGGGCCACGTGGTGGCTACCGGCCACCGTAGGCCGCGGGCCTGTAGACGATTAGCTATGGGCTAGCTAGCCGTCTGTCCTTCTAATGACGACAGGCCTTGTCGACGGCGCGTTCGTTTCCACGCGCGCCTCAAAGAGATGTCAGCAAAGTGAAGGGCCGAAGCCTGCCGGGGTTGCGGGACTGTTCGAAAGAGACCGTGGCCCCGGAACATAAAGGGCGAGGAAGGAACATGGATGGGTTTTAGTCAGTAAAAGTCTGACACTCCCTCCCGCTCCGCCCAGAGTGGGAGAAGTTATTTGATGATTTCCCATCCTGCGATAGATTGGGAAGTCTATCGCCGTCGCATTGCACGGCCCTCATGAGTTGTGGCGATGTCTCAGGTGAGCCCGGACGTCGCTATAGGAGTTTAGTGCCTGGTAGCGGGCTGCGCTTGATGGGTCGCGAAAGTCATGCATAGCAGTTCTTGCGGCCCATGCACAAAAGGTGACAGTAGGCACACGGCGATGTTTTCTTAGTGGGTGCAAGCCCCACATAACCAATCCGTCTCCAGGGCAAAACGGTACGGTATGCGTTGGTTCCCAGCGCCGGCCAACCTCAGCCGCGGCGGCGAGGGTAACAACCACCTGCTTCTCAACTCGTGGCCCGCCTCGCTCCTCCGCGCCTACGCGATTTTAAATTACACCCTCGGGGTAGGGCAGACAAGACTAGTTGGAGTCGGATTTACAGCGATTCGTTTCTGTCACTAACTTTTGTAGCACAGCTTAATGAATTTTTAATTCAAACTAAAATACTTAAAAGTAACTTCGATTTGATTACGTTATTTCTATTAATTGTATGCCTAAATACTATTATGCCTAGCAATATAATGGAAATTCAATTTATGCCAAAACAAACTAGTCTTTAAGTTAATAAAATTGTGCTAACATAAACTGTATGCCAAAATAAAATATGGCAAAGTATTATTATGGCATAACAAATTATGCCAAAATCGTTACGCCAAAGTATATTAGGATAAAAAAAAATATGCAAAAACAAGGGATCCCGTAAGCGTTAGGCATTTTTACCGTTATAAAACAAATAAAAGTTGACTACACTTGAGGCCACAGGTGACCGTGGGCAGGAGGCCCGCAAACGCCATTAGCTGGGCATTAGCCTGTGATCGCGGAAAGCGCACTAGTTCTGGTGCAAGTGTGGGAAGGGAACACCGGGGTGGTTTTCAGTCGGTTACCCCTCCACCAGCTCCAGGGTGGAAGACATCTATTAGGATTGTCCATCGCGGAACAAATCAAATAAAAAAATGTGGCTGGGGAAGGTGCTACCATGTTAATAATTGAATTATTTTTACCTTTGTGTTCAATGTCTTCTTTAGTTTTCAACCGTTGTAAATGTTCTGATTTTCGTATTTCCAGCATCTACAAAACGACGCCATTTGAATAAAATATATTGAGCTTATTGTGCTCTTCTATGTTAATATATTATTGTCCTTAAAAGTATTTTGTGTGTACATAAATAAATAAATAAATAATAATAAAAATTAGATTTGTTATAATAATGTCACTTCTATACCAGTCAAGACAAGACCAGCTTTGCAGATCATCATTTCAATAACATTTTTCATTGTCTTCAAACTTAAAACATAGACAATTATTTTCGACTTGATTTAATACTCACTTGGCGCGTAATTTTAGTAGCGATTGCCATTGCTTTGGTCAGTTTTGTTTTCAAACTAGACAAATTGAATACAAAATCAAACATAAGCCAAGGCTTATTAATCCTGGTCACGGGCATAATTAGCAATTCTTTGACAGCCATCAAGTAATTGTTGTCTATAAGGTCCTTGCCGTCGATTCTAAGTCCAAGTGTGGTTCCTGAAATAATGGGAACCTTTAATTTTACTGAAAAATAAAATAAATCTTTTTAATAATGCCAACTAAGGCAACGCCTGTGCCACACAGATTGGAATGTGGCGCCGCTAATATTTTTAATTAATTTTTGAACACGTTGTTCGAAGAACTCAGCAATGCGCAATTGAGCTGCTATAATGACAGGTCGTGTTTCAACATCATTAGCTACGTCGATGATTTGTCGCTGTTGGGTGCCTCGATCACTGCACTCTCAAAATTGAGTTGAGTTATAGTGAGAACTACGCAGCGCTAACCGTGGTTATATCACGTGAAATAGTCGGAACTCATCACCTGTTAAGCTTATGGCAGCTGTGATACAGCTATCGAGGAGGACAAGCTTCTGGATAATGCCCTTGATCCAACCTTCAAGCAAGAGCCCCGAAAGATATTCGTCGAGGCTTTTGGCCATCAGACCATTGGGCGTAACGGGAATCTTTACAATGATAGCCGAGTTCACCTTCCACATGTCGACATGTGCCAACGCCATGGGTCCACGCGTTTACCATTTCTAATTGTCCTATGATTTGGCCATGCCAATAGACCATGGTCTGCGTTAACGTCTTCCTCTCAATCCTCAAGATAGAACGTCTCGGCCTACAGTCCCACGGAACCCTTTGCTTCTAATGGTTCTACTCCCATCTGAAGGGGCAAATCCTCCGCTCTCTTACCGACCGTTCCCATTTCTTTGTATATCCCAGACCCCTCTCTGTCTTTCTAACCACACTACTCCATCCAACTTTCTGATTGGGATTTCATCACCGCTGTGTCAAGTTTTTCATCCAGTGTTTCCTATGTACCCTTTTAAAACTCTGTTTGATTCATCTAGCTGGAAGAGTGCCAGGCTACGCTGGCTAAGACGTGGTCACCACTCTAGGACTGATCAGCTCAAATGACTGTCCTATGACAAATATGTCCAATTGTCCACCTACTGGCACTTCAGCTTGCTAACTTCGCCAGCTATGTCGGTGTCTGCGGACTCTTGTTTATACATGTAGTCTCAATAATATTATTAAAACATTGCATGTAACACAAAACTGATGTATTGAAAACTCACGAGAAACATTCGTAAATGCACTGGAGTCACGAGTCACGAGTCTTCAGTTGTTGGAGAGGCATCAAAAGAGGAAGAACTACTCACGGCAAGCGGTTTCCACAACACTCCTACTAATCTTGTCAGTGAGGTCCACTTCACCTTTGCCGGCATCCTCGGCGAGTAGCCCTACAAATTGTTCAGCTCGCTCAGAGAACAACACCAGAAATTCATCCAAGATGTGCTGCTTGAAGCACAGATCCAGTATCCGACGATTACGCTTCCATGTCGGAACTGAAACATTTGAAACACCATGGAACCGCTTTATTAACAAAGTATTATTGAATATGATCGATGAGTCAACATCTCCTGAGAATGTGGGTGTATGAAACGCGCGAAAAATGTTTTATAGATTCGTGTTGCATGTTGGATTATAATTGTACTATTTAAATCAGCGTACTATAAAAATAAATAAAAATGAGTTAGTAACGTCCTCATCAGAGATATTATATTTTTCTACTATATAAAGCTCGATTACCACTGACTTTCCGGTGGTAGGTAGGTCCGTAGCGCAACGAAGGTTGAGTGGGTGAAGCGTAACTCGGAAAAGAAAAAAGCCATTTTCAAAGTCACCCCCCTTGCCGGGCCCTTTAGGCGGATCTCGGAAGATAAGAGAATTGGAACATTTTTTTTTAGATCCATACGAGTAATAAGGGGCCCCGAGGCAGTCAAAATCATTTTTCAAAACTCCCCCCTCTCCCCCCTTCACTCCTCCCCCCATCGTATCTCGGAAATTAAGACACGTAGCGGCTTTTTGATTTCACTATACTTTATTGTTGAGGGGCGTTGAAATTTGTATACCCTCCCCTCCCCAACTTCCCCTAAAATTGAAAGGGCTGTAACTTCATAACGGTTAGAGATAACCATTGGGTGTTTGAACAAATGTTATTGTAGGCGTCGAAATCTCTCCGGTGGTGGTAAGGGGGTGGTGGCGAGCGAAGCGAGCCGGCGCGGCGTCCCCCGTAGCGTAGGGAAAAGGTCAAGATAGCTTTCTGGTGGTAGATAGGTCCTGAGTGGAGCGAACCTGCGAGACTGAGTGGAGCGAAGGGGGGAGGTGGCGAGCGAAGCGAGCCGGCGAACTCCGTAGCGCAACGAAGGTTGAGTGGGTGAGGTGTAACTCAGGGGCGACGACGAGCTAACTTTAGGGTAATGTTTTTTTTCAATATAAAAATGTCTGAGAATGTTGTTTTTTTATTTTAATTTCCGTGTTTTATTGAAATAGTTTTTAAAATGTTTTATGGGTTTTTGAGGGGTTTCCAAATCTTTTAAGTGCTCTAATGGATTTTAAAAATCTTTTGACGATTTTAATGATTTCTCAAATTTTATGAGGGTGAGGCGTACCTCAGGGGCGACTACGATCAAAATACAGGGTGTAAACCACCTCATCACAAAGCCGTTAACCAAGCATTCTGTACATCAAACTAAGTAACTTTACGCAAAAATTGTTGCTGGGAAACAACTTTTTTTTTGAGGTTATGAATCATATTTTGTGGTAGAACTCAATGTAACGCAGTTAAAACATTGTGCTGATGGATGGATTAAATAGTACGGGGGCCGTGGAGATGTTAAAGTCAAAATATTACAAAAAAAACTTGTATTTAAAAAAATACTTGTCAAAAAGTTGTAACTTTAAACCCCCATGTCTCCGTAACTAGAAGGTTCCTAGGTATGGTGTAGAACAAAAAAATGATCGCAATGACGAGGAGAATAAGTTCCTTTCGGCTTCGTGAAGAGGTGTTTTACACCCTATAAAGAGTAATGTTTTTTAATAGAAAAATGTATGAGAATGTTGTTTTTTATTTTAATTTCCATTTGTTATTGAAATAGTTATTAAAATGTTTAAGGGGTTTTTGAGGGGTTTCTAAATCTTTAAAGTGCTCTAATGGATTTTAAAAATCTTTTTAACGATTTCACTGAATTTTCAATTTTTTATGAGGGTGAATACTTCTCAATAACACAAAACCTAAAACGGGAGCTGCGCGCAGCTCGCGCGCATATAAAGCTCGATTACCTCTGACTGATTCACTGACATAATTGTTCTCCCAGATGGTGAAGGGGAAGGTGGGTATATTTTAACAGATTCGTTAACAAGTGACTTTTGTGAGTATGGGAAAAGTATCCCTATCGTATCTCAGAAACTAAGGGATCAGTGTTTTATTTATTTACGGATTCGTATAGAGGAGGCTTGGGAAGTAAAAACAATTTTCAAAAGTTGGTCCGTTTTCCCCCCTTCTCCCCCCTTTCGACGGATCTCGGAAGTTTAGAGACTTGGAACATTTTTTTTATTCAGATTTTTACTAAGTCAGTCAAAATCATTTTACAAAACTCCCCCTTCTCCCCCCCTTCACTCCTCCCCCATCGTATCTCGGAAAATAGGACACGTAGAGGCTTTTTGATTTGACTATATACTTTACTATTGAGGGGCGTTGAAATTTGTATACCCTCCCCTCCTCAACCTCCCCTAAAATTGAAAGGGTTGTAACTTCATTACGGTTAGGGATAGCCATTGGGTGTTTGCATGAATATTATAGTAGGCGTCGGAATCTGTCCCGTGGTGGTAAGTGGGGGGAGGTAGCGAGCGAAGCGAGTCGACGACCCCCGTAGCGTAGGGATAAGGTCACGATACCTTCCGGTTGTAGGTAGGTCCTGAGTGGAGCGAACCGCGACCTCCGTAGCGCAACGAAGGATGAGTGGGTGAAGCGTAACTCCGAAAAGGAAAAAGCCATTCTCAAAGTCGCCCCCCTTCTCCCCCCCTTTATGCGGATTTCGGAAGTTAAGAGAATTAGAACATTTTTTTTTTCAGATTCGTACTAAGGGGCTCTTAATTAGTCAAAATCAATTTTCAAAACTCCCCCTTCTCCCCCCCATCGTATCTCAGAAAGTAGGACACGTAGAGGCTTTTTGATTTGACCATATACTTTATTGTTAAGGGGCATTTAAATTTTTATAGCTTCCCCACCCCAACCTCCCCTAAAATTGAAAGGGCTGTAATTTCATAACGGGTAGAGATAGTTATTAGGTGTTTGAACAAATATGATAGTAGGCGTGGAAAGCTGTCCGGTGGTGGTACCAGCAAAACGAAGGGGGGAGGTGGCGAGCGAAGCGAGCCGGCGAACCCCATAGCGTAGGGACGACAACGTCGCTATAGCTTTCCGGTGGTAGGTAGGTCCTGAGTGGAGCGAACCTGCAAGACCGAGTGGAGCGTAGGGGGGAGGCGGTGAACGGAGCGAGCCGGCGACCTCTGTAGCGTAACGAAGGTTGAGTGGGTGAAGCATAACTCAGGAGTGACGACAAGCAAACTTTAGGGTAAGGTTTTTTTTAATGGGAGAAGTCTGAGTTTTTAAATACGGTTTTAGATTTTTATAGACAATCTTTAGGGATCGAAGACTAAAAAAGGGCTCTGAAGTTTTTTCATAATGTGTTATTTGTTCTTAAGGGGTTTCAAAATATTTAAAGTGCTCTAATGGATTTTAAAAATCTTTTAACGATTTTAATGAAATCTCAAATTTTTATGAGAGTGAATACTTCTCAACCTAAAACGCGAGCTGCGCGCAGATCGCGCACCACGCTAAAACTAGTAATATTATATTACTAGCTGTTGCCCGCGACTTCGTCCGCGTAAACCACCCTTGTCACTTAAGGGTATAAAAGTAGCCTTCGACTTGTTCTCTGAACCTACCAAATATACACAAAAAAAATATTAAATCGGTGAAGTCGTTTCGGAGGACTTCGATAACAAACAATGTGACACGAGATTATCTTAAATTATTGTCTAGGATGGAATTGCTATGGCCGGTAAATTACATAACGATACGCTACGAAGACAAACAAAAATTGAAGAAAAATTAGATTTGTGTTCAGTGAAAACCATGAAAACGACACCCATGAAGGAAAAACTGAAAAAAAATCCTGGGTGCCTTCTTGGATTTTCATTTTGACCTCATTTTTGTTATCAACGACTCCGAAAACAACGCAAACGACACCCATGACGGAAATATTAAAAAAAAAACCCTAGACAGCATCTTGGATTTTCATTTTGACCTCATTTTCGATATCAGCGACCCCAAAAAACATGACAACGACACATATGACGAAAAATTTACTTCAACGCCATCTCATTTTTGTAATCATCTCTCTCTCACCTCACCTCAAAAACCATGTAAACGACACTCGAGATGGAAAAACAAATACTTTTCTTGGGCGCTATCTTGTATTTATCAATAGGAGTACTCTTGTGAGGTTTCGAATGAAATAGTCTTACCAATCTTGTTTCCCCTTACAAACTTTTGAGGCCCGTTTCACCCCTTGGAGGGTGAATTTTGAAAAATTCTTTCTTAGTGCACCTCTAGACTACATAAGGAACCTACTTGCCAAATTTGGAATCTGTAGACCCAGCGGTTTGGGCTGTGCGTTGATTTTTGGACTTAAAAAACTGAAACCTGTTTTTTCTCATTTATCAATAAGAGTACTCTTGTGAAGTTTCGAATAAAATAGTCTAACTAAAATTGTTTCTCCATACAAACTTTGGGGGCCCGTTTCACCCCCTTAGAGGGCGAATTTTGAAAAATCCTTTCTTAGTGCACCCCTAGACCACATAAGAAACCTTCATGCCAAATTTGGAATCTGTAGACCCAGCGGTTTGGGCTGTGCGTTGTTATATCACCCAGTCAGTCATTCAGTCAGTCAGTCAATAGAAGATAGATTTAAGCTGAAAATAATTAATCGTCTGTGTAAGTTAGAAGAAGAAAGAAGAAAACTTGGTTCTATAAGTAAGCGCGAAATGCTTATCACATTTCAAAACTTCTGCTTCCCAGCTGAAACATAAGGAGGAGAGGTGAAGGGCAAGCGCTTTAGGAGACTGTCTTGTTTAATTTTGACTTTGATGACGTACTGATTCTCAAAGTTTAATAAATCACTTTTATGATTCGAAAAACCTACGACGAGAAAGACCTAGAAATATGTATGAATGAAATGTAAGTTACCATCAGCAGCTATCAACGCATTGCCCACCATTGGTTCGGCGAATCTATACACAAACATTTTCTTCAGGCACTTGTTTAGGACTGTGACCACGTCTACTGGATCTGCTACAACTGTAAAATACAATAAACAAAAATCACTGTAATTTCCACTGCTACGAGATACGAATAAGAAGATAAGCATCTTCTTATTCGCAGAGCTCATCATATTACTCTAATCTCCGACTTTGAAAATAAATAGTGGGGCCAAAGATTTGACATTATAGATACAATCTTGATTAATAAACTTGATTATCTACATAATGCAAACGTATGCAAGAAATGTGTGTTTTTGCAATGTTTACTGGTTTAAGAGTAGCCACCTGATTATTTCTCCAAAACTTAACCGATTCAACTAATTTTTTATTAAAAATTAAAGAAAGGCTTTGGTCGTGTTCGTATGTTGTTCTTTTTTAACCGACTTCTAAAAAAGGAGGAGGTTCTCAATTCGGATGGTTCAATTTTTTTTTTTTTTTTTATGTTTGTTCGGGCATAACTCCGTCGCTGGCCAACCGATTTGAAAAATTCTTTTTTTGTTGGAAAGGGTATTCTTTCCAAATGGTCCCATAGCCACCAAGTCGGGATCTGATGATGGAATCTTGGCGAAATCGAGGGAACTCTTCAAATTGTATACGATAACGTGTTGCGATTTTGGTATTTTCTACAACAAGTGAAGCATTTTTGCGTTCGATAAGAACCATTCTACCATCAGATCTGATGATGAAGCCGAGTCACGGAACTCCATAATGAGACAATGTATCCTAGTCGTGTTTGGGCTTGTTGTAATTGTAACGGTATGCACTTTCCATGTATATCAAGCATATGTGAACCACTAAAAAGTGAAAAATAAAAAAAAAATTGCAAAAAATAAAACCGGTCGGTTTTATTTTTTTTATCTAATCTAGTCAAATTTATTTTCTGGATTTCAAGCCCTTGATCAAGTTGCCAAGCGAGAGCCTCCCATGTTAGTCAAGGCTAATTGGCTATTAAGCCATTGGCCAACACGACTATCGGCACAAAGACTGCTGTACTCACGTCTCACATGTCGACAACGTCGCGAGCCAGATCTAGATATTTGAATTGTTTATCTTTCTCTTTTAATACGTAACACAGAAACGGTACAGATCCCTCAGAATGCTTTAAGAATTTACATAAGTATGAAGTTTTTACTTACTATATAGAGGCAGCGGTCCCATAAAGATTTTGGTCACACCTCCAACTTTTAAAGCATATTCTCCAAAAGAAGTCACACTTTGAATCAATGCTGAAAAAAGGATTTATTGTAATGATATAATCCGTAAACTATAATTTTAATGCATTACACTGAACATTTTAGACTACATTCCCCGTAAAACATCAGTGATTCCACAGGGAATAGAAACTAAAAGTTTAGAACTGAAATTTTAAGGCAATATATCCAATGTTGCCGTAAAATTTTAAAACCCGTAAGATTGTTATCTATCTAGCGAGATTGTAAACTCTCGAAAGATGGTCAAACGAACATACTGCTTTTTTTTTTCGGATGAGAAATCATCAAATGACTTCTCCCACTGTGGGCGGAGCGGGAGGGAGTGTCAGACTTTTACTGACTGAAACCCATCCATGTTCCTTCCTTGCCCTTTATGTTCCGGGGCCACGGTATCTCTTTCTATTGATTTTAAAATTCTTTTAACGATTCTTATGAATTATCAAAATTTTATAATGGTGAATACTTCTCAAAAACAGGAAACAGAAACTGCGAGCAGCGTGCAGCTCGCGCACCACGCAAATACTAGTTTTGGTTATAAAATTACATATTTCCGGATTTTTGAAGTGAATACATTCGTTTCTAACAATAAGATCACCGGGGAAAAAGCAGGTAGGTATGTAATCTTTTTGCTTTACACAAACAGATTTAAGGTGAAAGCGTCAGGTGGACCGCGAAATTCATTTTTTGCGTTTTTTCTTTATTCCACATAAAAATAAAAAATAACATATACTCAAAATTAAAATATATAGCTTGTGTACAACGGCGAGCTTAACCCAGAATTGGGTTTTCTTACACCTTACTTTGAGATATAAAGTTGTACAATTTTAGCAAAAATTGCCTTATATCCACTATAGCGCATCAACTACGTCAGTAGTAAAAATGTTAAACAACTTTAAATACATACAATTCATCTTGGTGTCAACTAAATAAACTGAACAGAAACTTACTTTCATTTTTGAGCCACATATAAGAATGTCCAATGAGGGGCAACCTCCCTGGAACTGTCGGCACCTCCTCATTCACTCGGGGCAATAAGTGACGACATAACACCACATATCCCAAATACACACATACTAACGAAATGATTATTGTCAAGGACATGTTATTTTGATATATTTGTTATATTCAAATTAGTTTCGATGCGTGTTGAGACGACGAATGTACTACTAAAAGTGTAATATCATGAAATACGTGTTTATATAAGGAAAGGCACGCACACACCGGCAAAATTAGGAGAACACAAACCAACCATTCTAAGAACCAATTCTTTTTTTTTAATAAAAATGAATTTAATGATTTCGAGTTTTTTTTTTTTTGATGTGGGAAGTACTAAAACTTAAAAAAACTAGTTTTAGAGATCATCAATCAGAAGATTATGATTTATGGCTCTTTTAAGTTTTATGCCTATTGACCGGGGTGACGACGACAATCTGTTTGGGATGGATTGAAGATACCCTTTCAGCCAGATTATATCTAAAGCGGCCAATCTGGGATCGCAATCATGCGTTTTTCATACAAACCTAATACCAAAATAATATGAAAATCAAACATATTCTTAAGGTAGTGTTTCGATTGCATTATAGAATATCTATGTTCCCAAACAAATATTTTGAAAGGACAATAATATAAAGACGAGATATGAGGAATTTAAAATTTCTATAGAAAATTTATTTTTCTCATAACTCTGGTTTAAATCAGTGTACATTCAAAATATGTGTTTGGGAACCTATATATTCTGTAATCCAATCAAAATAAACACACACTACCTTAAGAATATGTTTGATTTACAACTTATTTCGGTATTACGTTTGTATGAAATTCGCATGCTCCGCAGGCCTCTTAAGGGACTTCCAGATTGGCCACTGCAGTTTCTGTCCAGGCAGATGTTCTTACGGGTTAATGAAATGTGGAAGGACGATATGTTAATTTCTCCATAATTTGCATCTCTCGTCTGACACGAGAGAGGTGCCAGATGAGGGAGGTCATATAGCTTTTACTGCTCTTATGCTCGTACAAGGGGTGGTGGTGGTCTCGTTCCTGTTTTCCCTTTTCTATGCGACTTGCTTTTTCGCGGAGTATTGGTGGAGCAAATACCTGACAACAGGAACAACATTACAAGGGGGTCTTAGCACCTCGTGACGATGCGACAGCTATCGTTAAGCGCTGCTATCTTTAGCGTGGGCGGATCGATGCCACACACTGGGCATCCAGAACTCCCCACTAGAAAGGGAAAGATATAGGCTGGTAGTGCGGAGAACCTGTGGCGATGATCCCCAACTAATGCATATAAGGCGACGAATGTTATTCCTAGTCCCAACTTGCTAAAGGGACACAGGGGTAAAGCGAATTAATAAAAGTCATTCAAAAAAATTGGAAGTTTGATATAGGAAGGAAGAAGGTCAATAACTTTTAGGGTCTTTCGGGCATTTTCCTAGCTTTAAAAAGAGCCGTCACTTTAGCACTCCTCCAGAATTTTAGAATTTTGAAATCTTTACGACAGGAATTGAAAAGAGATAACTAGGATACTGCTACCGGTCCAAGACGTAATAAAACTCCGTATATTATATTAAGGATAATATTTTTGTGTTCACCAAAAATCTTTTCTTCCCCGAAAAATACTGATCGTGCACCAAATATTAAAGTATCTCTGCCCCCATAATCGGGACTTAGGGCACCCCCCCCGTTAGGTTAGTTAGGTTCCTTTAAACCCTGCACTCGGAAATAGTCGACTACGCTTTAAGGAGAATATACAGTGTTTAATTGTTAAATAGATGCTCGTTATGACATATTTTAATTAACATATTTTGGTGCACATTCAGTATATTTGGTGGAACACAGGCAAAATTAGGTAAATGAAATGGGAATAAATTGAAGTACTTATAAATACCATCCTTATATTAAATACTTTGTTTTAATTAAGAAGCACACGTTAACACAATGAATCACAGATTATATAACTTAGAGTGTCACAGGTAAAAAACAAAGACTAGTAATACTCGTACCTACAACCATACCGTTCCAGTTCTCACACTCTTCCACACATAACAGTATGCAAACATTCAGATTAGGTAGCTTATCTTATACGAGTATATAAAAAATGAATCCCTATTTCCCTTGGTCACGGCATCACGCGTGAACGGCTGGACCGATTTCGCTAATTCTTTTTTTGTTGTGGTTGTTATTGTCAGGAGAAGGACATAGGCTATATATTATCACGCTAATTACTTACGGGGGTGAGCAATATTGCATTTCGTCTATATTTTTCAACTGTTTGACAACTGACAACTGTCACAACATGCATTGTAATAGAATAACTAGACCAATTGTCATTAGAAGTAAGCCCGTCGGTGACGGCTACCGCCTTTCGAACATTGAGTCGCAGGTTCAAGCCTTTGTATAGACATGAAATACTTTTTGTTTTTTTTCAATGCCGTTAGATTTGCGATAGAAACTTTGGTTCGCACGTTCAAAACCCACCCGGTTTTCACTTTTTGTAACAAAGTGTTTTGTTTTTTTAACCGACTTCAAAAAGGAGGAGGTTCTCAATTCGTCGGAAAGTTGATTACTCGAAGATGGCTGGAGCGATTTGATTTATTCTTTTTTTGTTTGAAAGGGTTATGGGACCACCTTCACAGGTGGTCCCATAATCATCAAGTCGGGATCTGATGATGGAATCCTGGAGAAATTGAGAGAACTCTTCAAATTTTATAGGCACACTTGATGTGATTTGGGTAGATTTTGAAAGAATACTTTCTTAAAGTGGTCCTATTTCAATTTGGTGAAGATCTGATTAAGAATTCGGAGATAGGCAACGGAACTCCTCAATAAATGATAGCAAATTGACTGGGAATGCTGAAATCTCATGTCTATCTATTGTTTACACCAGTTCATAACATAACATCACGCCGCTACGCTGTGAAGGGCTAAGCATAAGTGAACCACTAAAAAGTGAAAAATAAAAGCTTTTTTGCAAACAATAAAACCGACTCCAAAAAACACAAAAAAGTGAAAAATAACTTTAGCTTCAGAAGTCGGTGACAAAAAACTAAGTTAATCAACCACACACAGGTCACCGACTTCTGAAGCTAAAGTTATTTTTCACTTTTTTCGTGTGTTTTTTAAAGCTTTAAGTTTCCAAATCATTGTTTTATACATACTTTTTTAACACTTAAACGACAGTTTGGGAATCATTTATTTCAAATAATAAATCTGTAAACATGGCGCTTAAGCTGTTATAGGATCACACACAGAACCCTTTTTCTACTATTTCTTAATTATTCGTATGTGTCTGTGTGTTTCGACGTAGCCCTTTTGTTATAGCATCACTGGTTCTTTTTTTTGTGTAAATTGTTGTGTGTATATCAATGTACGCAAGACGCGCTGGCGACCGCAACAGCGACGCTGCGCGCGACCTCTGCTTGCAATTGAATGGACCGCTGCTTTAGTTCTACCATAGAGTATAGTAATATAGATTGAGTTCTACGCCACACATGAAGGACGATAGACGCATGTCCTTCACCTTTGCAATTATTCGCAAATTAAGTCTAATTATTGCGCGCGCGCACCCTTTATAAGGGTAGGAGACAGTACGAACGTTCTGTGTTTGTGTGATTTTGGTGATACCTGGACGCATGTTTTATTTGGCCAGTTAACTTACTGGCAAAGCGAAATCTGTTTATGCTGGATTCATTCCATCTGCGGAAAACTACCATAGGTATCAAGATAAAAGAAACTTAGCTGTCACTTATCTAGATCAGATGTTTTTATTAAAACCTGTTCTTTCCGATACCGCTAATAATTTAGAGACTTTAATCGATCAATTTTCGAACTCGTATCTCGCATTGAATAATTTAAAATTACCTAACTTGTGTGACTTCATAATATTACACGCTTTGTCTCAGCGCTGTTTGAGATGGAGAACCGAGGCAAAGATATACCTACACTCGATAGCTTAATTTCTTTTGTCCGTGACCGTATTAAAGTTTTAAATCGGACAGGTGACAACAACACCAACGCAAATACCTCGTCTGCGAAAGGTAATAAAAACGCGTCAAGTAGCTCGTCGAATAAAGGCACCGCACGCTCTTTTATGGTAAACAATAACAAAGCTACTTGTCAATTTTGTGAAAACTCGGACCATGATCGACTTTATTCATGTCCGAAATTCAAATCGCTCCCGCCTCGCGAACGTTTTAATTACATTAAAAAACTTCGCGCGTGCGTTAATTGCTTGAGTTTACAACATAATACACGTTCTTGTGGGTCGATGTCGACATGTAAACAGTGTGGTTCGAAATTCCACCATTCTTTATTGCACTTTGGTTTCTAATAACCAAGTAGACAACGCAGTAGCCCTTTGCAGCATGAGCGCCAGCAATAAAAACCCGAGAAAAACAAATAACGTTTTGTTAGGCACCGCCGTCGCTGACGTCAAGTGCAGGGACGGATCGATTGCTCAGGTTAGAATATTGATCGATAATGGTTCTCAAAACCACTTTATAACCCGCCGCGCTTGTAAACGATTAGGTATTCGCATATTTAATGATTGTTCTGACAGGTCAGTGAACGGATTAGGCAACTGCACTCAGACTATTCCCGGCATCGCTAACATTACTTTACATTCAAAATATGATGATACCTTGCCGATTCAACCGCTAGTTCTTAAAACTATTTCTTGTAATTTGCCGAGCTGTCAGTTTGACATTTCGTCTTTGACCTACTTAGGCAATCTACAGCTTGCCGATCCTAACTTCCAGACTCCTGCCGACATAGACCTTTTGTTAGGCGCCGATACTTTCATGGAGATCTTGCGACCTGGAAAATTATTAGGACCGCCTGGAAAGCCTGATGTACTGGAATTCGCCTTCGGCTATTTAGTGTTCGGTTCGATCGCCTCACTACCTTGTCACAATAATAGCCCACCGATTAGCCAAACATTTTTTTCATCGATCGAAACATTAGTCGCAAACTTTCTGCAACGCGAGTCAGTACCTAGTAAAACTCACATTTCTAAAGCCGAACAAGAATGTGAGGATTTTTATGTGTCGAACACACACCGCGACAATGAATCCGGACGTTAGGTACGTCACCGCTTTGCCTTTTTCGCAACCAACTTCGTTGCTAGGCGATTCTTTAACTATCGCCTCTCGCCGCTATACTAGTCTAAAACGTCGGATTCATCAGACAAATATCTTACAATATTATGTCTTCGAAAACATGGCAACGATATGAAGAAGCAGTCGTTATGATTTTGTAGGAAATCGAGAATATCATTCACGCGTACCGATAACGTGATGAGAGACTATTTCGAACGTAACATCATTTCGCTCGCTCCCGCTTCGACAACTGATAAGGACTATTACGTCATACCGCACCATGCAGTTACGCGACCGGACAAACCGGTTCGAATTGTTTTGAACGCGTCTCAGAAGTGCGTCGATTCTAATATATCATTAAATGATTGTTTACATTCTGGCGCGAATTTACAAGCAAATCTAACCGCGATTATTTTAAAGTTTCGACTATTTCCTGTTGCACTGACCGCCGACATTAAACAAATGTTTTTAGCCATCGGAATTCGCGAAGAAGACCGCCGTTTTTTGAACATTTTTTATAAATTTGACGAAGACGCAAACGCACAATTGTATCATTTTAACCGCGTTTGCTTTGGTTTGCGTTGCTCGCTGTACCTTGCTATGAGAACAGTAAGACAGGTAGCTCAAGATGAAACTGATTTACCACTCGCTTTGGAAATCGCTATTAATAATTTGTATATGGACGATTTGGGGGTGTCCGTGGCCTCCGCCGAAGATGGGACTCAGCTCGCCCTAGACTTGATTGAGCTAGTCAAACGTGGCAACTTCGACTTAGTCAAATTCGTGAGTAACTCGTCGGAGGTGTTGAAATCGATTCCAATAAACAACCGCTTGTCTTCAAATATTGAATTTGACAAAGAGGACCACCTCAAGTTGTTAGGCCTAATTTGGTCTCCAACTGAAGATGAGTTTTCGATCGCTATTCAATTTAACCCACAGTCTAAATGTACTAAACGACTTATGCTTTCCACGATCGCTAGATTATGGGATATTAATGGTTTTTGTGCCCCCGTAATTTTACACGCAAAACTTTTGATAAAAGCCCTTTGGGCCGCTACTCCGAAAATCGATTGGGATGATACACCACCACGTGACATCTGCATGGCGTGGAATCGTTTCCTCACTGAGCTTCCCGCTTTACAAAGCTTTAAAATACCGCGCTTCCTTGGCGTTGTGCCCGCATCCCGCGTTATTCTGATTGGGTTCGCGGACGCACCAGAAAAGGCGATGGGCGCTGCCGTGTACCTCTGTGTACAGCCTGCTTCTGGACCAAACGAGGTCAACTTGATTGGCGCCAAAAGCAAGGTAGCTCCCCTGCGGAGTGGAGCTTTCCGCTCTTTTATTGTTATCGAAACTGTTTCGATTTGTAATCGATATCGTTTCTTCCCGCTGTCACATAGACGAAATATTCGCTTTTACTGATTTGACGGTGGCCCTCCACCGGGTTCATTCGTCTCCGCATCGCTTCGATACTTTCGTTGCGAACCGCATCGCTCAAATATAGGACAATCTTAGTTCTAAACATTTTTATCATTGTGAAAGCGCGCAGAACCCCAGCGACTGTATAAGTCGTGGGCTTACCCCCGCTCAATTGTTAAACCATCCACTATGGCTCCACGGCCCCACGTGGGCTCGTGATCCAGTGCACACTTGGCCAATTAGCCGATTCACCTTTGACCCCGCGCAGGACGAAAAGCTTTTAGAGCTCAAAAAACAATCAAATGTTTTTATCACCACTGATGTGCCGGAACCTTTTCTCTGCGCAATATCTAAACGCGTATCTTCTTGGTCTAAGTTTCTTCGCATTGTAGTATGACGGCTTTTTGGGAAAGCTCCCACGTTCCAATAGGATGATGCTTTCACATCTGGACTTTGCAGAGACTGCCCTTATAAAGGCACTTCAACAACAATATTTCGCAAGCGACATCAACGCGCTTTCTAAAAGCCACAAGGTGTCTAAGTCGCTTCTCCCGTTTTCTCCTTTCCTGGAAAACGACATCCTTCGCGTTGGTGGCCGTTTATAAAAATCATCGCTGGAGTTTGATAGCAAGCATCCAATTTTGCTTCCCAAAAGGGATCATATTGTTAATTTGATAATTCAATACTACCACCGAAAATACCTACAACGGTCCACAACTATTACTTTCCCTGTTACGACAAAAGTTTTGGATTATCTATGGACGCAGCACGGTGAAACAACGCTTCCGCTTGTGTAACCGCTGCGCTGCTTCAAGACTAATCCCCGCCCAGAAGCACCTTTTATGGCAGCTCTTCCCGTACCCCGCGTCAATGAAGCTAAGCCCTTTTTTATTGCGGAGTGGATTATGCGGGTCCAATCAATTGTCTAATAAGTAGGTATCGTGGTACTCGTAAGGAAAAGGCGTACATATGCCTTTTTACCTGCCTTGTTACTCGAGCTTGCCATATCGAGGTTGCAGTTGGATTGGATTCGATGTCCTATATTCGCGCCTTACGACGCTTCATATCTCGTCGTGGCAAAATTGTTTCCTTATTTTCCGATAATGGAACTAATTTTATTGGAGCGAAAGCTCAGCTCGATGAGTTAAACGGATTTCTTAAATCTAGAGCCTTCCGTGATTCCTTTGAACAGGAAACACTATATCAAGGTATAACCTGGAATCTGAATCCGCCTACCGCTAGCCATTTCGGTGGTTGCTGGGAAAGTCAAATCCGTGTCGTAAAAAATCATCTCCGCCGCACTATAGGCGACGTTCTCCTCACCTACGAGGAGCTGCTTACTGTCCTCACACAGGTTGAGGCCATGATCAATTCTAGACCGCTAACCGTGCTTAGTTCAGACCCCGCAGAGCCCGAGGCTCTAACACCCGCGCATTTTTTGACCTTTAATAATAATAATAATAAATTTGTTTTATTCGGAACAACATAGGCACCATTTTTGTTAGTAAACACAATAAATAGACTTATACACTAGGATTAGTAAAAAATTAAAGAAGAGAAGTACAGCAGGTAGGTTATTGATTCATGTACTTACGAGGCATTTCATGCGGACAATGATTCCGCATGAGATGCCTCAGTACAGGAGCTCTCGGGTCCCCAGCCACGACTTTCAGGATGCTATTGCTACTCCCCCGAATCCTCCTCACAAGCGATGCCACCTTTTTCCTGATGATGGCATGGAAACCATCCGTACGCGATTGGGCAAACATCCCCGAGGCACTACAGAAACGAGGGAGTTTCAACATCATCCTGAAAACATTATTATATTGGACACGCAAGGCATTTAGCGCCCCCCGCGAACAGCTGAACCACAGACTTCCCGTGTACAGGCCTTGACAGTACGCTTTAAACAATGTTATTTTGACCTGATCGGTACAACAAGAAAATCTGCGCGCCAACATGTTCCCGCGGACCGCCAACGCCCTGCGTTCCCTCTCCACGTCATCATCGTCCTTAAGGTCGTCGACAAGTATATGGCCCAGATATTTAAACTTGGTCACCTGCTTTATATTGGCGCCGTTCAAAGTAATTGAAGGAATGGTGTCAGGGCACTTGCCTGCGGCCCTAAAGACCATGAACTCGGTTTTCCTTACATTATAAATAAGACCATGTGATGCGGCGTATTTTTCACAAACATTCAACATTTCCCTGATTGACCTCGCAGTCGGGCCCAGCAGCACCATGTCATCCGCATAGCTGATGTTGTTCACACAAACACCCCCAACCCGGCAACCCACACGCATGCCGCTGAGCTCGACTATTAGGTCATTCACATACAAGTTAAAAAGCTTGGGAGAGGACAACCCCCCCTGTCTCACTCCGCACTCTAACCTATATGACTTTGAGAGACAGTTTGACCACCTAACACAATTAGTCTGATTTGAGTACCAGTATTGAAATATTTTCAATAATTCAGCCGGTATACCCCTGTCCTCCATCTTTCTCCAAAGCACTTCATACGAAACGAGATCGAAGGCTTTGGAGAGATCCAAAAAACAGGCATACACCGGAGTCTTCCGTTCAGTGTAGAATTGGACAGTGTGCTTAAGAGCTAGAATCGCGGTTTCAGTTGAAAGTCCAGGTCTAAACCCGAACTGTGCGTCATGTATGTTTAAGTACTTATCCAGGCAAGACTCAAGCACACTATCCAACACTTTTGCTACAGTTGTCGCGAGAGAGATCGGGCGATAGTTTTCCTTGTCCGATATATCTCCAGTCCTGTTTTTCACTATGGGCACCACTGTCGTTTTCATCAAATCATCCGGTAAGTATGAATGACTAATGCACATATTGAAGAACAAGGACAGGACCCTCGGCACGTGTACGCCACCATATTTTAAGTGCTCAATACTGAGCCCATCGTGGCCAGGAGATTTACCTCTACGCATACTGTTTATCACTTTTTTAAGTTGCTTCGCTGTAAATTTAAGTAAAGGTTCATCGCCCGCCACGGCGGGCCCACCATCTGTCATAATGCTCATAGGACCCAGAGGAGAGCATACTTTAAAGTGCTCCATGAATAAATTAGCTATATCCTCTGGGTCATTACGGCCATCAATGTTCGCAGGGAGGCCAGGCTTAACACCAAGCTTACTAGTGGACTTCCAAAATTTCGTAAAATCATTTTCAGCTCTTTGCTTTGCAATTTCGTCCATTCTAATTTGGTCCTGGTGTTTCTGGCACCCTTTTAGCCGACCTTTAAAAATTTTACGGGACTCGCACATCTGGTCGTAAGCGGGACCAGAATTTGGTCTACCCAGAACCATCCAGTTTTGGTACTTTAGTCTGGCCTCCCGATGCGCTTCCCTCACTTGTTCATTCCAGCCGCTCACACGCTTGTTACGCCGTTTAGGCCTCGATTTGTTTTTAGATTGAACAGCCGCATCACTTAATATCTCAACAAATGTCTTATACATTCTATCTAAAACTAACCTATGATCAGATAAAGTACATAGCCCGAAACTACACGTCTCGAATTCTGTGGGGAAGTCAATGTCTCGCAGAGCTTTATTACATAGCTCGCGATATTTACTAACTTGAACCTCATCCCTTTCCCCCCAGATTACAGCACTGTGCGATGTATTATGGATCGTGGCGATAGGCCTAATTGCACCCAAATCGCACTCGATAAATATGGGCAGATGATCAGAAACAAAAATATCCTCAATTATTCCGACGTCAACTGTTAACTGCCAGGCCGCTTGTGAGACAATACAATGATCCAACCAACTGCCTTTACGATGAAACACGTCAAAGTAGGTAAAAGTGTTTGAGTCAAGACCTAAGAATTTTATGTCCGCGCACACCCAAGATCTGTCCGCGCAAAAACTGTCAAGCTCGGTAAAGAACAGTTGGCCAGGTTGCGCATTTAAGTCTCCTAAAATAATAACAGTTTGGACATCACTACTCTCTTCTATTGAGCTGATTTCACTAAGAATATCTGTGAAAATAGGTATGTTTTCTCTCGCTTTTACTGGCATGTATACAGAAAAGACTAGCACGGAGCGACCACCTATAGTAATCTTGATAGCTAACAGTCTGTCACTGTTGCACTTTATCACAGAAACACTATCAAAAATGCCCTTTCGCCATAGTATGGCCACACCGCCATATGGTCTACCGACTAGCAATTCACCGCTGTCAACTGAACTCTTACCTATGTACTCAAAGTCAGGAGATACAGTACCTAACAGCGGCAGGTCGTGATTGAGTAACCACGTCTCTTGGAGACAGACTACATTCGACAACTTACATAATTTTCTCACATCATCTATGGATGTTTTAAAATTTTTACAGTTAAAACTAATGAATTTACAATTGTTATTTGTTATTTTGTGTCTAATATCCATAATGTAACACAATTTAAACTTTAACATTACAATCTTTTTGTTTCGGCCCGTACATAAAATGCACGAAACGCCGAAACGTAATGCCATCAGGCCAAAATTCGTTATTCAAAAACAAATGCAAATTACTCTTTGAAACAAATAATTTATAAGCGTTATATTTACGATTCGTTTTCATTTTTACCATTTTCAATGACACAACTTCGGCAGTCTTATCTTGTATGTAGCTAACAATGTCCTGCTCACAAGTATCCTTAGAGACGTTCGAAATAAACAAAGGTACTTTTATGTCGGCAGCTCTAAACTTGCCGTCCGGCCCTGTAGACGCCCGGCCTTTTTGACCGATAAGTTTATATCTCCTAGCAGTTTTTGACTGAACAACTTGCCATTCAGAATTCTCTTTAGCTACCCGTGAGCAGTCCTTAGCCACCTGATTGTCATTTTTATTTAATAACACAGAAGGCAACACAGTAGTAACCGCTGTTTTCGAACTTACGCTGGGTAATATAACCGACTTGTTAACCGAAGCGCGCGCACAAACTAATTCACATTCACTATCCGGTGCATGCGCACCCGCGGTACCTTGTGGCTGGACCTCACCGCCCGTCGCTGTCGCTGTCCCGCTCTCCGGACTAGATCCACTGCCGCTCTCGCTCACACCGCTCGCGTTGCTCCGAGCCTCCGTCCGGACCTCCACGTGACTGCAAGCGATTGTCTTTATTTCATTCGATTGCTCGCGTTGAAAAGAGACAGACTGCGTACTTGCGGGTGATGACTGATTCTTTGTAGGTGTTGAGTGATGTTTCGCTCCCGACGACGACGATGACGAAGCATTATTAGACTTCATAGGAACATACTGCATGCCAACAGGGCCGCTGCACAGTTCATAGTAGCTCTCCTGCAGGCACGCTCCTCTCCTTTTATTGACAAATTGCTCTTGAGACGGATAATTGTCAACAATAATCGACGCGTGTCTCAAGTCCCTTTTACACGCATCTAGCATCTCTTTTGTTACGACGTTTTCTTGTAACAAACTGACTTCATTCCGAAGTTTCGCTATGTCTTTTAGCAAACGAGTACAATCAATGTGATCGAAACTCACACTAGGCACTTTATGTAAGTCCTTTGCCACGAACACAGGGAATACCTCGGCATCCAATCCTTTCATGAGACAAATTATGTCATCCAGGTCTCGAGACATTCTCTTCTTCCCATCTTTACGCCTGACCGGCATTTTTCTTGTAGTAGTAACGGATTCAAAAAGCAAACATTTTGCCTGCGTAATGCTTTCTACGTTGAAAGACGAAGTTACCAGCTGGTGTATGCTGTCTTCATCCATATAATCAAGCACGTTCGATAGAAACGCTAAGAGTTCATTAATCACTACATTACAGTTCGAACACTTCACAGTAGCCGAGGCCATTGCCCATAACGCACGAGTCACCGGTAGCTACAATTCGCGACCGTGCTCCGTAGTGTACGGCGCGAGACTGCTTTGGTCCGCTAGACTCATTTCATTCCGACCCGCGCTTAGATTCGGTGGATTTGATCCGCAACAAACGCTTACTCGATGCCATAGTTCAGAGATATTGGAATAGGTGGAGGCGTGAGTATCTAAACACTTTACAATCTCGTGTTAAGTGGAATATAATAAAAAATAATAAAAATAAAAAATAAAATAAAATTTATTGTGTCAAATAATTGGCAAATTGTTGTGGTCGGAATCTTCTTTTAGACAAATAATGCCCGTAGTAGAAGACTCCGCCCCTCCCTATTTTGTATAGCGTGATAATTAACACAATATTTTTAAAATGTAAAAATTTAGTTTAGAATACTATCTAACAAAAATTAAAAAAGAGTATACTTAAAGATTGTGAGTGTGCGTGTGTGTGTTTGTGTGAGTGTGTGTGTGTGTGTGTGTGTGTGTATGAGCGTGTTTGTCAGAGTAAGTGGGTGTGTGTGTCTGTGTGTATATGAATAATCCGTGTTATAACAATGCTTCTGTGTCCTCATACGTAAGTGGTTTTATCCACTTATCTAGCGTTTCTTTACAATCATATTTATTTTTAGAATGTATATTTATCTTTTTATTTATTCTATTATACAATTGAGCTGATCGTTTACGATATTTATTACATGCAAAATTGGTCTTGGTATAACCGCTATGCTAAACTTCCTTCTTTTCGGGGTAATACCCACATTAAAGGGCAAAGACTTATGCTTTTTTAATATTGTTAGGACTATGTACGGCTTTCTGACAGAGAGAACATCACTGATATAATACTGTTACGAGCTGGGTATGAGATAAATTAATTACTACCGATTAAACAACACAATTACTTTATTAATCACAAAACAATTTAAACTTAATCACAAGTACACTACAGTACACTACTGATCACTATTCACTTAGATATCGCACTTCAAGTTCACTTCGATTCGCTTCGTTGTGTAGCCAAAACAAGACTGACTGTCGCGGCCCTGAGCGGTCTATTTATACTCGCCAACAGACACACCAGAATAACCACGAATATTCTAGAAGGTCATAAAAAAAACACTAACAAAAGAGTAGTAGGTAAAAAGTAGTAGGTAATTATTATTACTAGCTACTTGTACAACACAAACAAATATGAACCGTATGCCCTAGGCGTACGGTCGAAATTCTAATGTCTTTTTATAAAGAGGTCGCGAGTTTGTAGGTACCTACCTAACTTTGAAAGTAATAATAATAGAAAACACTCGAAATTTCAACGTACACATACTGTAATCACGTGCTTTCTCGAATGTTCTAGTAGGTCCGATGTAACACTGCCCCCTCCTTAGACATGCTCGTCCCGAGCATCATTAGTTCCGTAGTATCGCGCCAACCGATCTAGATGCACAATCTTAGGCGCACCTTGTGGACCCTTCTGTATTCGGTAGGTGACATCGTTGATCCTAGTCACGACTCGGTATGGTCCATCCCATTTTGCTTGTAACTTCGGAGACTTTCCCTTGCTCCGCCCTGGGTTATGCAACCACACCAGTGAACCCTCGTCGAAACCCCTACCGTTTGCCTTCCGATCATAACGGGTCTTCATCTTCTCAGACATCTGTTGGCCGGACTGTCGGATATGCTCATAAACATCGTTCAACTTATAACGCAATTCATTCGCGTAATTTGTTACACTACATGGAGCATCAGGGGGAGTTCCGGTGATTAAATCAGCAGGTAACCGTAATTCCCTTCCAAAGTTCGCGAAGGCTGGTGTCACAGTCGTACTTTCGTGGACTGCACTTCGGTAAGACAGAAGAAACGGCTGTATGTGCTTGTCCCAATCCCTTTGCCGGCTTTCCACAACTTTCGCCAGATATCTCTCTTAACGTTTGGTTGAATCGTTCCACCATTCCGTCAGATTGTGGGTGGTAAGAGGTGGTTCTGGTTTAGTGGGTACCCATCAATCGACAAGTCTCTTGAAATACTTGCGATTCAAAATTCCTTCCTTGATCGCTGTGTATTTCTAAGGGTACCCCAAAACGACAGAAGACTCCTGAACCAATTTATCTGCGACAGTTGTAGCTTCTTGATTAGGAATTGCGAAGACTTCTGGCCACTTTGTGAAGTAATCCATGACCACCAGGAAGTACTTGTTTCCGCTCTCACTTACTGGAAATGGTCCCGCAACGTCAAGTGCTATCCGTTCCCATGGGGCTCCAACGTTGTACACTTTTAATGCACCTCAGCTGCGTGTCTGGGGTCCTTTCACGGCCGCACAACTGGTACATTTACGGCACCAGTCCTCCACATCATCTCGACAGTGGATCCAGTAGAAGCGTTCTCGAATTTTTAGTAGAGTCCTTTTTACCCCCATATGTCCTCCTGAACATCCATCATGGTAGAGCCGTAGAACATCCGGTACCTTGGCTTTAGGGACAACCATTTGTAGATGACAGCTGTCCCCTCTAGCGTTTTCCCATTTACGGCAAAAGACTCCATCCTGGATTACCAAGCTGTTCCATTGCGCCCAATAACTCTTCGTGATGGAACTCATCGCAGCCACATCACTCCACCTGGGTTTAGGAGCACCAGCTTTGATCCACTCGAAGATCGGTTTGATGTCCGAATCATTTTGCTGAGCATGCTGTCTCTTTCCATTCATCGCTGAGATTCGTTCTAAGCATCCTCACGGGCACTACTTCCTTAGCTTCTTGCCTGGCATAGTGCTTACAGTCTTCAGGACAAGGTCTTCTTGACAAGGCGTCTGCGTTACCGTGAGTTCTCCCACTGCGATGTTCAGTTACGAAGTCAAACTCTTGTAGTAGTTCAATCCATCTCGCCACTTGCCCCTCTGGATTCTTGAACTGTAATAGCCACTTCAGTGCAGCATGGTCGGTTCGTAATTGAAATTTACGTCCCAGCAAATATTTACTGAAGTGCTGCAATGTCTTTACTACGGCGAGTAGCTCCCGTCTTGTAACGCAGTAATTTCTTTCTGGTTTGGATAAAAACTTGCTGAAGTAGGCTATTACAACCTCCCGGTCTCCTTTCCGTTGAGACAGCACGCCCCCAATTCCAGTATTACTTGCATCTGTGTCAACTATGAAGTCATTTTCAGTGTCAGGATATCCCAAAATAGGTGTATTGCACAGACGTTTCTTTAATTCCTGAAATGCGACGTCGCAGTCTTCGTCCCAACAGAATTGCCGCTTTTCCTCAGTGAGTTTGTGCAGAGGTTTTGCAATGTCGGCAAAGTTCTTGACAAACCTTCGATAGTAAGAGCACAAACCCAGGAATGCTCTGACCTGTGTCTTGTCTTTCGGAACTGGCCAATCTTTGACGGCGACTACTTTTTCTGGGTCTGTTTGAACACCTTCCCCCGAAACTATGTGTCCTAAGAAGTTCACTTGCTGTCTGAAAAACGAGCACTTTATCGGACTTAACTTGAGATTTGCTGTTTGGATTTTCGACAGCACTCGGTTGAGGTTTTTAAGGTGATCTTCAAATGTACGGCCCACGATGATTATGTCGTCTAAATAGACAAGACATGCGTCCCCAATCAATCCGGCGAGTACTTGCTCCATCAGCCTTTCAAACGTCGCAGGAGCATTGCACAAACCGAATGGCATAACTTTGAACTGCCATAGCCCTTTTCCTGTTGAGAATGCAGTTTTCTCCTTGTCCTTGGGGTCTATTTCTACTTGCCAGTAGCCACTTTTCAGATCAAGTGTGGTAAACCACTTCATACCAGTCAGCGTATCCAGTGCGTCATCGATCCTAGGCAGCGGGTAGCTGTCCTTTTTCGTGACATCGTTCTGTCGCCGATAGTCCACACAGAAGCGCATACTGCCGTCCTTTTTCTTTACCAGGACCACAGGAGAACACCATGGACTCGATGAAGGCTCTATAACACCGTCCTTCACCATTCCCTCAATCATGGTTCCCACCTCTTTTTCTCGTGCAACTGGCAGTCTTCTTGGTCGCTGACGAGTAGGTAACTCGTTACCCGTATTAATCTGGTGCTGAACAAGTCCAGTTCTCCCTATGTCAGCATCATTTGAAGAAAACATGTTGGCGTACTGAAGTAACATCTTCTTAGCCTTGTCCATTTCTTCTTCAGTTAAATCGCAGTTTTCCAAAAGCGTCGACACGTCTAATTTTGTACTACGAACTTTATTTCCGGTAGGCACATCTTGCAATTGACGCATCCAAGCTACTTCCTCGCAAGTGCCTATCAAGGTGCCCTTCTTAATCACATGCTCCTGGTCACTTGGATTCAGTATGCGTAGTTAGAGATGTTGGTGGCCTTGACCAGAGTTCGTGCCATCTTCCATGGGAAGTCATTGTTCACCCTCTCTATCAGAACACTTCGATCTTTTTGTCCAGACTTGGCAAACAAATTGGCACAATCGTTTCTGATCTGCGAGGAAGAACAATTTTCTTCAAGCAGTACACTTTTCCTGACGGTGCACCCTCCATGAACACTTCCTCTGAACCACATTTCAGTACTCCTTGATCAACGTCGATTTCACAACGATATTTCCGCATGAAGTCCAAGCCCAAGATGCAATCGTCCACTATGTCGACCACGATGACATTCTGCTTGTAAAATCTGTCACCCAATTTTAACTCCACCTCCTTCTTGCGTCGGACGTTTATGTGCTGACCGGTAGCTGTTAATAACTGTATACGGTCGTGCTTATTGAATTAGTCCCCAAGAAACCGACTTGCTAGTTTAGAATTGACGACCGTGTGAGAAGCTCCAGTATCCAACGTCAGTTTGCATGGTGTTCCGTTGACTTCGCCTTTGATGGTCAGGCTGTTCCCGTCATGTGCTTGCGAGATCAAGATTCTCGGGGCTCTTTCAATACCAGCCAGCACCCGCCCCCCAGTCCTGGCATTTACTCGTTTCCCTGCTGTGGCTGGGCAGTCACTTCAGCCACTCTTCCCTGCTGATCTTCTCTCGGGGTGCTACACTTAGGACAGCTGGACCGAAGATGACCCCTTTCTTCACAAGTGTAGCACCTAGGACTATACCCCTGTGGGCGGTCGCGTACAGGTGATGCTACAACCTCCCTGACGCGGTGCGTTCGGTGGTCTTGCCTCACTGCCTCTACTTCTAAGGCATGGGCCAAGGCGTCCTTCAAGGTCTCATGATGCCCAAGTCTCACGGCAGCTCTAACTTCTAAGTCACGTATTCCATCAACGAACGCCTGTACCAGATTTCCATCAATCAGTGCAGGGGCAGACTGGTAGGCTTTCCGAACGAGTTTTTCAACTTCCAGAGCCCACTGCTGTAGGTTCTCGGCACTCCGTTGAAAACGGTCCTTCAACTTGGCACGGAATACGTGCTCCAGGTGCGCGTCGCCGTATCTGGACTCCAACGCCTCCAGCAGCTGCTCGTAGGTAACGTCCTTGCCGAGCGCCTCTAGAATAGTTAGGGCCTGGTCTCGGAGGCCCAAGGTGAGCGCGGTCATGGCTTGTGGTTTGGTCCATCCATTCGCCTTCATGACGGCCTCAAACTGTATTTTGTAAGCCGACCACGAAGATGTGCCGTCGAGTGGAGGCACTTTAAAACCACGCGAAGATGGTGCAGCAACCACCGAAGTTACAGTCCCGCCTTCTGTCTTCAGTTCGCCCAAAGCCTTCTTTACCCCAGCAATCTGAACTTCGGCCTCCGAGATGCGATTCTCATGCTGGTGGACCTGATCTTTCATCACTTTCAGGTCTTTGCCGAAAGTTGCATGCAGATCCTTGATGAGGAGCATCTGCTCGTCTTGGCGGCGGACCTGTTCCTCTTTGTCTCGCTGCAACTGCTCTTCCAACCGGCGAGCCTGCTCCTCTTGGCGGCGAGCTTGCTCCTCTTGACGGCGAGCTTGATCCTGCAGCAGCGCCATTAAGGCTGACAAGTCTGGCGCCACTGATGCTGGAGAAACTCCGGATGGGCCAGCGACTGGCTGTGACGTAGGCTGGACACCACCCGGTATCTGTGTCGGAGAATCTCCGAACCGCCGTTGGTCCATGTCCTGCTGTCGTTGACTCCTGGTACGGATACCCTCCGTGTCGTCCTTTGGTAGAATTGGCATAATTTATCTCTCACTTCTGACACCAATTTGTTACGAGCTGGGTATGAGATAAATTAATTACTACCGATTAAACAACACAACAACTTTATTAATCACAAAACAATTTAAACTTAATCACAAGTACACTACAGTACACTACTGATCACTATTCACTTAGATATCGCACTTCAAGTTCACTTCGATTCGCTTCGTTGTGTAGCCAAAACAAGACTGACTGTCGCGGCCCTGAGCGGTCTATTTATACTCGCCAACAGACACACCAGAATAACCACGAATATTCTAGAAGGTCATAAAAAAAATACTAACAAAAGAGTAGGTAGGTAGGTAAAAAGTAATAGGTAATTATTATTCCTAGCTACTTGTACAACACAAACAAATATGAACCGTATGCCCTAGGCGTACGGTCGAAATTCTAATGTCTTTTTATAAAGAGGTCGCGAGTTTGTAGGTACCTACCTAACTTTGAAAGTAATATTAATAGAAAACACTCGAAATTTAAACGTAGGTACACATACTGTAATCACGTGCTTTCTCGAATGTTCTAGTAGGTCCGATGTAACAATACTAAATCTAATCCGGTTACCAAAGGTACTTATAGAAACGGAAAACTCGCCGCCTTTACAATGGCCCATAGGTGTTATCGATGACGTCAAACCTTCCTCAGATGGAGTAGTAAGAGTCGTTACTGTACGCACACGAAATGGCACCTATGTTCGACCTGTAGTAAAACTATGCGTTTTACCCTCTCAATAATATGTAGTTTAATAAATAGTTTAAAAAAGTTTAAAAAAAACCTTGTCAAAAAGTTGTAACTTTGACCCCCCATATCTCCGTAACTAGAAGGTTCCCAGGTATGGTGTAGAACAAAAAAATGATCGCAATGATGGGAAGAACAAGTGCCTTTCGGCTTCGTGAAGAGGTGTTTTACACCCTTTATATTGTTCGAAACCGTTTTTTCCGTAACGAACGAATGAACCTTGAGAGGGTACTCTCAAAGTTCATTGGAAGATCAGCGTCAGACAGCATCATCACCTGCCTGGCATGAATCCTGAAATGGACCTTTTCAATACACTTCCTCGAAAACTGGTTCTTTTCGTACTACGATTAGGTTCAAAATGCAGTGTTTTTCACACACGTGCGTTTTTGTTATTTTTTCCACACATGTGCAGAAAGCAAAATTGCCACAGATAACTATACCTATACTTAGTTCAAACTGGTCAATGCATAATTAAAAAAAACATTCACATCAAACTATAGAGATTGGGAAAAGCGATCTACGTCTTTACGGCGGCGTAATATTAAATTATTATTATATTATTTTAATATTACAATTGTGTTTTTAAAAAAATTAAAAAACATTTTTTATATTAGGCTGTATAATGCTCGTAGCTTCATACCTTTGCTGCTCCTTCAACCTGGCGAAAGCAAAGCACGCAAAAAAAAAAACATAGTCTCGTAATAATTCATGACACAAATATTTTAAGCACATCCTTTTATTTTATTTCTTCAAAAGTGTATTGGAAAAAATAACAAACTTTCTCCATTTGTATCAAAATGTACTATACATTTTTCATTTTATTTCTTCAAAAGTGTATTGCAAAACGTCGTTTGATACATGTCATGTGGACATTTGTAATTGCAATTCTCAGCTCAAAATTTAATACCGCCTCGACGACAGTAACAAACTTTCTCCACTTGCATCAAAATGTACTATTTTGGCGCAGCCGTGAGGCACACAGCACATTTCTACTATGTTGTACTCATTGTTTTGTATATTTTTTTTATATTATTGTGTGTGTGCTTTATTTAGCTACTGACGTCAAATAAATATTTTTCTTTCTTTCTTTCTTTCGTGAGGGGTCTGTTTACGAACTGCATTAACTTTGTAACCCTTAATAATATGTGATTACAAAGTTTCTTTGTAATCGTAATTTAGCGATCCTGTACTAGTTACCCAAACACAGCACTCAACACACTTAGCCAATTGGGCCGGCACGGATAAAAAGGGCAACACTACCCGAGTGACATGTCAATATTTTGATCAGTATATTTTTACACGACTGTCAAGGAAGTGTAATGTTTTTCGCGCGTATCTTGTATGTTTTATGTAACTTTATCACCTCGTATCTTCCAAATGGCTGGATGGTTTCGACGATTTAGATGATTTAGATTTGTCTCCAAAACCCGTGTTCTTAAATAGGTGTTAAAGAAAAAAAATGGCGGATTTACGGCGCTAAATTAGAAGTCGTTATTTTTTTTTTAACCAAACCTATCGAGTAGGGTATCAAAATGAAGACAATTAGAAGAAGATTACATAATTATATACACAGAGTGAATTTTTGAAGTGACCGTGGATTGCCAAATCCGAAACTATGAGGAATAGCTCAAAGGAGTCTCGAGCTCGATTTTAATGAAAACTAAGACTGCATCATTTGACTTTTGGAAAATCAATATTTTTAGGCAGGAAACGAACCCGTTGATTTTGAAAAAAAAACCAATCACCGTAAATTGATAGAAACTGCAGTGGCCAATCTGGAAGTCCCTTAACCATTGCGAGCCCAGGTTGGCCGCTGTAGATATAATCTGGCTGAATAGGGTATCCTCGATCCATCCCAAACAGATTGCCTGTACAGACACAATTTGAGTTCAGAGATGTAAAGAAGAAGATTTGTGTAAGTACTGTTACCAGTTTTATCGAAAATTTAGTTTGCCGAATGTATCGAATGGTGTAATAATTTAGTGTGTGGTTTTATTCCATAATCAACGGGCTCGATTCCTGGCGAGGAATATTGATTTTCAAAATATCCAACGACGCAGTTTTTTTTTCATCAAAATTGGGATCGAAACTCCCTTGAGCCATCCACACTCCACGCCCACTTCAAAAATTCACTCTGTATTATATAGGTACCTACAATGATATTATAACTAGGTATCTACATAATATAATTATTAGTCGGGTTTTTTTCTTTTTCAAATTGACGGGTTTTTCCTGTTCATATTGACATTATGATTTATTATATATTTATTATTATTATGACACACGATTTGATGCTCGTATTTGAATGGCAAGTTAATTGCTGGGTTGAAGCCGTGGCCGGCGCGGTGCCGGAATCGCGTTTTTTTTTTTTTTCTTAGGATGGGAAATCATCAAATGTCTTCTCCCACTCTGTGCGGAGCGGGAGGGAGTGTCAGACTTTTACTGACTAAAACCCATCCATGTTCCTTCCTCGCCCTTTATGTTCCGGGGCCGCGGTATCTCTTTCGAATAGGCCCGCAACCCCGGCAGGTTTATGCTGATATCTCCTTGAGGCGCGCGTGAGGGCGCCGCCGCCGATCGCCGCTACGAGGACACGGCGGTGCTCCGCCCACGCAGGGCAGACTTCCACCGTGTGCTCCACCGTGTCCTCCGGTCGATCCTCACAGTGGAAACACCCGGGCGTTTCCTCCCGCCCGATTCGGTGCAGGTACCTCCCGAAACATCCGTGTCCGGTGAGGACCTGCGTCGGTATAGCGTGACATGACCTTTAATCGTATTACAACGGCAGCCCACTTCTTGTATCCAAATGAACACTTGACATTCCTCGTAAATAACGATATTGTAAAATGTTTTGAAGATTTGAATAATTTATAAATAAAGTATTTTTTATTATGACAAATCACGTGTTTTTGAAATATTCATAATAAACAGGATGTCATAAAAATTCTTTTTTTTATCACCGACTTCTGAAGCTAAAGTTATTTTTAAAGTTGTTTGTGTAAGTCGGTTTTATTTTTTGCAAAAGAGTTTTTTATTTTTCACTTTTTTGTGGTTCAATTATGTGCTTACCCTTTCATAGCGTGCCGGCGTGATTTTTTGTTATGAATTGTTGTAAACAATAGACAGACATGAAATTTCAGCAATCCCAGTACATTTGCTATCATTTATTGAGGAGTTTCGTTGCCTATCTCTGAAGTTCTTCGTCAGATCTGTACCAAATTGAAACGTGATCACTTCGAGAAAGTAAAACTACCCAAATCGCTTCTTGTGTGCCTATAAAATTTGAAGAGTTCCCTCTATTTTTCCAGGATCTCATCATCAGTATCCTGACTTAATAGTTATAGGACCATCTGGGAAGTATATATACCCTTTCAAACAATAAAAAAAAACAAAATCGGTCCAGTCATCTTCGAGTAATCGGGGAACATTGAATTGAGAACCTCCTCTTTTGAAGTCGGCTAATAACGACGTTATGGTAGGTGACTCAAATATCCGGGTAGCCTATAAAAGATTTGGCCGAGTATCGTAAATTTTCTCCTAAAAATTGAAGAGTTCTGTTACTTTGTAATGGATCCCATAATCAGAACCTAACCAAACACTCATTAAACTACCCTTGAAGTACACCCTTTCCAATAAAATAAAAAAACAGTACTTGTCACGGTAATAGGCTTATCCCCAATAAATGGAACTTAACACAGCGACGACGCATGTCTTTAATTCCCAGAATTTGACTCCTATTAGCAACAAGTAATAATACAGTGTTTTTTTTTTTTCAAAATCGAATATTGATTTACCAAAAATCTAAAATGCAGTTTTAGTTTTTATCGAAAATCGGGCTCGAGACTAGTTTGAGCATTTTAGCTAGTCCTCATAGTTTCGGATTTGGCAAAACACGCTCACTTCCAAAATTCACCCTGTATATCATTTTGTATTGATACCCTACTCGATAGGTTTGGTTGAAAAAAATTTGCGCCAAAATCCGCCATTTTGTTTTTTATTTAACAACCCGAATGGCGCAACGGTAATGAAGCTGCCTTACGTTCTTAGGGTCCCGGGTTCGAATCCCGGTAGGAGCAAATGTTTGTGTGATGAGCATGGACATTGTTTCCGAGTCATGGATGTTTATATGTATAATAAGTATATATTATGTAGTATATCAACTGTCTGGTGACCACGACAAAAGCCTTGCTTAGTGTGGCACTAGATGGCGCTGTGTGTAATGTCCAGCGATATTTATTTATTTTATTTATAACTATCACTTTCGCGGCCCCATAGAAAAGTGGTTCACAATTTACAATGACCGGCCGAAGTTTATGGATATCGTCCGGAAACACGATGTACATAAAATCTTGCATTTTTTTTTTATTCTAAAATTGTATACTGCTCCATTCACCACGCACTCTTTTGTCTTTTTATATAAGTTTCAAGAAAAAGATTCGTTAATACTAAAAATAAAATAACAATATTTTTTCATCATTTATTTGATCGCCTCTCCTCAATTCTCACTAAATGTCCTGCTACAGGTCTCATCATTATACCGCATACTAGTTTTATCTTCGTATGATCGCCTGTAAGTTTGAACCTGCGTAGTACAGGGGCCATGCTTGCCTTCAAAAACATAAGTGCATACGTTTTACCTGAAAAAAAAAATTAACATCTGAGTAAATGTAATGATTCTTCAGAACAAACCCTATGAGCCATAATGCTACCCTGAGGGTCCCCATTTTTGGCGACATGGAGAGAGCGACTGTCGCAACCCCGTGCAGGGCACGCCACGATAGTGGCGGTAAGTCCCCTCTTTGAGGAGTGGCTAGAGAGGCGCCACGGCGTCCTCACCTTCCGCCTGACGCAGGTCCTCACCGGACACGGATGTTTCGGGAGGTACCTGCACCGAATCAGGCGGGAGGAAACGGCGGCGGCGACCTCTCGCGTCCGGCCCTGGTTCAATCCATGGTCCGGAGCGAGACGGAATGGGAAGCCGTCACCTCCGCGCTGCGAAGCAGTCATGCTAGCGAAGGAGGTGGCGGAACGAGAGAGGGAGAGAGCCTCTCTTCCCGGCCGCCGCGGGAGACGCACCGGGCGTCGGGGGCCACGTGGTGGCTACCGGCCACCGTAGATGCGGGCCTGTGGACGGTTAGCTATGGGCTAGCTAGCCGTCCGTCCGTCTAGTGACGACAGGCCGTGTCGACGGCGCGTTCGTGTTCCACGCGCGCCTCAAAGAGATGTCAGCAGAAGAGAGGGCCGCAAGGGCCGATGCCTGCCGGGGTTGCGGGACTGTTCGAAAGAGATACCGCAGCCCCGGAACATAAAGGGCGAGGAAGGAACATGGATGGGTTTTAGTCAGTAAGAGTCTGACATTCCCTCCCGCTCCGCAGTCATTTGATGATTTCCCATCCTAAAAAAAAAAAAAAAAAGGGTCCCCATTTTTAATGCTGTACAACTTTAGATGGCATTCGACGAACAGCTATTCAATTTATAGGTTACTACAACTAAAGGAGTGTCCGTGGAGCTTCTTGCCATTCGTATTCAAAGAGATCTACGCTTTGGAATGGGAATGGGCAACAACAGTACTTTCACAAGTTCTTGTGCCTTGTGACTGCAGCTTTGCTTTTTTTTCGTTTTTTCGGCATTTAAAACTGCCCGTAATAGTCTAATTGCAATAAATGGCTTGAATTCTACTTATTTTCAGTGTTTAAGAGTCGAATTGCTAACGAAAACCCGACAATCCCAGATGTCAAATGGTTTTCCAAAAAAAAATCTTCCAATCATAGTTGTCTTTTGTTGACTATCATTCTAACCTGCTAATGACGTGATGATAAACGATAGAAAGCTTACCAATACATCCCCTCAATCCTGGTGAAAAACTTGCAAAAGCGGCTTTATGTTTTGGAGTATCAGGACTGAGCCATCTTTCTGGTTTAAACTCCTCGGCATCTTCGCCCCAATAATCTTTGTTTCTGTGTAAACCCCTTATATGAACTAGTACGCTGCTGCCGGCGGGAACTGTCACATTACCTAAAGAAACAAAAAGGTTTTTTTCTTAGAATTTCTAAAAAGAAACAAGGATTACTTTTAAGGGACAAGGATTACTTTAAGCAGTCGTTAGATTTGTTATTACTTACGTAACTTTGTATCCACTATAGCTTCGCGAGCCACCAGCCATACAACTGGGTGTAACCTCATGCATTCCTTTAATGCTGCTTCTAAATATACCAGTTGAGATATATTCTGTTTTGTTACTCCTCCGTCTTCTCCCAAAACTTGGATTACTCTACGAGTTTGAGGGAATATTTTTAGAAAAGATTTGTAACCAGAAATGAACATACAGACTACGACAAAACTAAAAATGTGTTTTTCCTGGACAAAGGCCTCCCTTCTCTCCTTCCAACCTGTCTAGTTCATTCCGCTATCTCTTTTATGGCCTGCCGCGACCCCGCCTCACCGTGCCAGGGTTAATATAAAATTATTAATTAAAAACAAACTTGTGTGGGAAAAAAAAATCTACACTAGACAAGTTTGTAGCGGCACTACAAAAAGTAATAAACAACGTTGGACAAAAAGTACTACAGCGTCATCTATGACAAATATGATGTACTTATCCGCGACATAAGAGTACAATATCCCGACTAGAACCGTCGGGCAGTAGCCCACCAGACATAAAACCCGTCTGGTCGGAGGATTCTCACTTTTCTACGGGGGATGAAGAGCTTTATGTTCTTCATACCCCTAAAAGTTTTTATTATAACTATTATATTTTGTTTTTATTCCCTTCTCCGTTTATTTGTTCGTTTCAGTTATTTTTTTGGTTATTCTCGGAATCTCTTATTGTAATGTGTGTTTATTGCCTCCTCTATTGACGGAGTATCATCTGAGAATGCCTGTTGTATTGTGTTTTTTGCTATCGATCAAGTTAGAATCACCACCCTCATTATCACCAACTCAACTTAAGTGGGCTGGCCAAGTAGTTCGAATACAAATGAGAGGTGGGCAAAGATCGTCACTCATCTAAGTAGGAAACCGCTGTCGAGGTAGACCGCGACGAAGGTGGTGTGACGATCTGATCTTGTTTGCAGGGCAAACATGGCCCTGCCGGGGTTGCGGGCCTGTTCGAAAGAGATACCGCGGCCCCGGAACATAAAGGGCGAAGAAGGAACATGGATGGGTTTTAGTCAGTAAAAGTCTGACACTCCCTCCCGCTCCGCCCAGAGTGGGAGAAGTTATTTGATGATTTCCCACACTAAAAAAAAAAAAAAGGGCGAATCGCACAATATTCATTAAATATTAATTTTTAACCGACTTCCAAAAAGGAGGAGGTTCTCTATTCGACTGTATGTATTTATTTTTTTTTTTTTTTTTTTATGTATGTTCACCGATTACTCGAAGACGCCTAAACCGATTTGAAAAATTCTTTTTTTTTTGAAAGGGTATACTTCCAAGTTGGTCCCATAGTCGCCAATTCGGGATCTGATGATGGAATCTTGGCGAAATCGAGGGAACTCTTCAAATTTTATAGGATAACGTACAGCAATTTTGGTATTTTCTACAACAAGTGAAGCATTTGCGTTTGATAAGAACCATTTTACCATCAGATCTGATGATGAAGCCAAGAGTCACGGAACTCCATAATGAGACAATGTATCCTAGTCGTGTTTGGGCTTGTTGTAATTGTAACGGTATGCACTTTCCATGTGAACCACTAAAAAGTGAAAAATAAAAACTTTTTTGCAAAAAATAAAACCGACTTCAAAAAGAAAAAGTGAAAAATAACTTTAGCTTCTGAAGTCGGTGACAAAAAAATTAAATCAATCATACAAACGTCACCGACTTCAGAAGCTAAAGTTATTTTTCACTTTTTCTTTTTGAAGTCGGTTTTATTTTTTGCATAAAAGTTTTTATATAATTTATTGTTTTATAACTCTTGACTCATCAACTTGCAGATTCTCAAAATATGTACTTACTCCTGATATATCTTCTCCTGTACCTCAGGGTAGCTGCCGATGCAGGAAAATATAAACAGCATCTGACCGATGGTGCTGTCAAAGCCACCTACCATCACGTTGTCCATAAGATTCCTGAGAACAGCATCAGAGAAGATGGTACTGTTCTCAGTCACAGTGTTTTCTAGGAGAATTTCTAAGATGCTTTGGAATTTACCACCTGTAGTGACAAAAATATATTTTTACTGAATATTTAATAGCAAAAAGGTTTTAAATAGTATTGAAAGGTTATCGGGAGAACTCTTTTAGGGAAACTGTGATTTAGGTTGTCCGATGAAATTAAGTAAAGATATGTTTAAGGATATAAAAAATTAAAATGAACTTTTTCCTTCTTTTTAACCAAATGAAATCAATAAGTATTGATCGAATACATCAGGCATGTGTCTCAAGGTTCAATTCTGGGGCCGAAAACCTATGAGTTACGGAGACAAATTAAATATTTATATTTATGTATGTACTCACACAACAACAACAACAAGTTATTTCTAAATAAAAAAGAAATATAAGGAGAAAATAAAATAAAAAATAAAACAGCCAAGTTGCAGCAATGAGTATCTTATAACACGTGATAGATTTTGATAGCAATACATGCTTTAACATTTGGCCCACTTGCTTCAGGCTTTTTTGATTTATACTCGGGTAATTAACGGTAATCGTAATATAAATCACAGCACAAATGATGCTACTAATATTGCCATTCTTAGCCAGCCACTTTATTTGTAGTTGCTAGTTTGTACAACAAATAAATGTCCTTATAAATATTTAGTGTGTACATGAATAAATAATATTAAAGAAAAAGTTATCATTTATCGAGAGAACAATTTTTTGAAGATCGCTCCGTGATAGCTGTACGCACGTAACCTATCTATCGATAGGTAGGTGAAAAGTGAGTATGGTAAGTCTCAAACGATGTTTCCTTTCATACCTGGAAAAAGCATGATTTGGCCATCAAATGGCCACATAATCACAGCTGGCTGGGCAAAGGCAGGTGGCTAGGGTGTACTGGAGGAGGCCCGCAGTCAGCATCAGCCGGGCAATACCCAGTGATCGTGGAAAGCGCACATGTTCCGGTACAAGTGTGGGAAGGGAACACCAGGGTGGCTTTTAGTCGGTTAAAGGCCGGCAGACCCCTCCGCCCGCCCCATTTATTCTTACCTTCATGTTCAAAGTCTTCTTTGGTTTTCAACCGTTGTAAATGTTCCGATTTTCGTATTTCTAGCATCTACAAAATGACGTTATTAAAATGTTAGGGTTATTCAAATAAAAATAAGAGTTTAAATACTGTTTTAAGCTTTTACGGTTTAAAACTTAACTTATATTGTCACATTAGAAAGAAAGAAAGAAGAAAGAAAAAGCATTTATTGGCCCGTACAGGACAAAACACATAAAAAATAACATTATTTACGAATATTGAAAACTAAACATAGATAAAAAGGGAACCAGCGACCCGCTTCTTCTCCAGTCAAGCCGCGATCATGGCGCATCGTCAAAATATCGGGAGCTCGAAATAGCGTATACTAATTACGGAATGTATCCCGTAAGTAACAATATTAAGTTTAAAATTAGATTTGTTATAATAATGTCGTTTCCATACCAGTCAAGACAACACAAGCTTTGCAGATCATCATTTCAATAACATTTTTCATTGTCTTCAAACTTCAAACTTAAAACATAGTCAATTATTTTGGACTTGATCTAATACTCACTTGGCGCGTAATTCTAGAAGCGATTGCCATTGCTTTGGTCAGTTTTGTTTTGCAACTAGACAAATTGAAGATATAATCAAACATAAGCCAAGGCTTATTAATCCTGGTCACGGGAATACTTAGCAAGTCTTTTATAGCCATCAAGTAATTGTTGTCTATAAGGTCCTTGCCGTCGATTCTAAGTCCAAGTGTAGTTCCTGAAATAATAAGTATTATTAATTTTATTGAAAAAATGAAATATTTTAATAATGAACTAAGTCGCCGTTTAAATATTGCGCCCCTAATCTTTTAAATCTACAGAAGTCACGTGCCATAGCTAAGGAGTGAGTTCAGTATCGATAAAAGAACACGTAAAAAAAAACAACAAAAAATATTGCAAGATCAACCTAATTTAGTACAAGGATTTTCTTTTTCAACTTTTCCCAAGACGCTGGGATAGATGGCGCTGATCTCGGTATGTTATTGCAAGGAACAGAACGTCACATAATTTCACTTGGACCTAATGGTTATATTCGGAAGCTTATGCAAACGAAAATGTCAGTCAACGAGCATGTGTGTTATTTCAAGCGTTTTGGCTTTGGCACCTAGTAAAGTAGTCAGTTCAACGCCATCTACCGAGTTCTTAGAAAATGGTTTTTTTGTTAATTCTCAAATAGAAAACCTCTCATTTAAAGCATAAAAAAAGTAATTTTAATTCGAAACAATTGCTATTTTAAGTTAGTTAGGCACTAAATTAGGTTGATCTTGCAATGTTTTTATTTATTATTCCTTTATTGAACTCGGGGTGAGTTCAGTATCGATAAAGTTTGGGGTCAGCTATGGCACGCGACTTCTTTAACACTCTGTATATCTGAATGCGTTGAGTGAATAACTCAGCAATACGCAAGTGGGCTGCTATAAGGACAGGTCGTGTTTCAACATTAGCTACGCCGATGATATGGTGCTGCTGGGTCGATCACTGCACTCAGAAAATTGGTTAAGATCTGTGAGAACTACGCTGCTAACCGTGGGTATATCATGTGATATATATTCGGAACTCATCGTCTGTAAAGCTGTTGGCAGTTGTGAGTCATATCGAGGAGTACTGACTTCTGAATCAGGCCCTTGTCCAACCTTCAGGCGAGAGCCCCGAAAGATATTCGTTGAGGCTTTTGGTCACGAGAATCCTCACAATCATTGATAGCCGAGTCCACTTTCCACATGTCGACTATACGACTGATGATGTGAATGAGGACAGCGTTTGACAAACATGTCCAATTATTGCAACTTCAGCTTGCAAACTCCGCAAGCTATGTCGGTGGCTGCGGACTCTTGTTTATACATGTAATCTCAGCATGTATTACAAAACTGCTGTAATAAACACTCACAAGAAACATTCGTAAATGCACTGGACTTACGAGCGCTGCTGAGCTGTTGCACCTTACAAAGGAAAAGGAAAAATAATCGCAGTTGGCAGCCAACCTTTAGTTGTTGGAGAGGCATCAAAAGAGGAAGAACTACTCACGGCAAGCGGTTTCCACAACACTCCTACTAATCTTGTCAGTGAGGTCCACTTCACCTTTGCCGACTTCCTCGGCGAGCAGCTCTACAAATTCTTCAGCACGCTCAGTGAACAACTCCAGAAAGTCGTCCAACATGCGCTGCTTGAAGGATAGGTCTAGTATCCGTCGATTACGTTTCCATGTTGGCACTGAAACATTGGGAATACCGTGTACCAATAAATTAAATTTCTAGGTGTTACCATTGATGCAATAATAAATTGGAAAGTTGAGTTATTGTCTATAACAAAGTCTGTTAGCTTAGCATGCTATGCAATCAGAACCCTGAGGGAAGAACTAACTTTACCTCAACTTAGGAGTGTGTATTTCGCTTTGGTTGAGTCTAGGCTCAGACATAGTATTGAGTTTTGGGGCAACAGCTACAAATACAATATCCAGTCAGCATTTGTCATTCAAATAAGAGCTTTAAGGACAATGCTTCGCATGAAACAAACAGAATCGTGCAAGGAACACTTCATAAAACTTACAATTCTAACAGTGCCATGTCTCTCTATTCTTGTGTTGCTAACTAAATTTGTTAAGAATTTGCACAGATTTGAAACTGAAGAGCAAAGACAAGCTAGACATAGTACTCGCAGGAAAGACTTACCCTACACAATTCAACCTAGATTGAAAGTGGTTGGACATAGTCCCAGAAATCAATCAGTCTTGTTATACAACAAGTTGCCGTTGGAATTTAAAAGCATAACCAGTACAAATTTATTCAAACACAAATTAAGGACGTATCTATTGGGGTGCGATGCCAGAAGTCCTCCACGTGTGCTCGGCAGCTGCTGGTTCCGCTCGATACGTCTGGAGGAAACAGCAGCCGCTGTGCTGGTGCACCCCGGGCGCGGCAGTGTCCTTCCTCTTGGAATGAGAAGAAATTCTCATCCCTTGGGATTAGCACTGCCGCGGCCAATGAGTCTGGCATCACGAGCGGGGTCCAATTTGGACCGATGGTGGGTCTCTCCGCGTGACTCTCTGCTAAGCAGAGGGCACAGCAGACGTGACCAGGCCGCTGAGGTGCAGGCGCACCAACGCGGCATTCGTTGTCTCTCCTCTAGGAGCATTCCTGGGAGAGACAACTTTCGGCGGGTTCGCTGTTGGCCGGACAGCGAACGGAGGCATGTCTAATGCCGCCGTCGGGGGCTTGGCTTAACTGCCTGGCCCAGAGGAAGGCTACCTCTAAGATGAAAAATCACCCAATCCTAAGTTTTGAGGCGTGGCGAGAGGATGAATGGCTGGAGGGGGTCCAGTCGTTAGCGCCTCCCCTGTAGGGCACCGGCCACACCCTACAGTATTGGGCTTACCCAGGTACAAGGCTCTGCCTGGGTGGAAGATTATTTCTTCTACGACTCGTGGGAACAAATATGGATACTGATAAAAACAAAACAAACAAACAAACCACCGGCAACGGCACAGAAGAGGTGAGGAGGAATGTGGTGCCGGAGTCCGACGCCACATTGAGTGAGGCGAGCGCTGTGGGAGGCTCAGTGAGCTCCCGCTGCGAGAAGGCCGGGACTGCTGCTGCGGAGAACAGCAAGTTCTTCCGTAAGCGGTCCAGGAAGGATGGCGAGCAGTCGTCGTCCTCAGAGGAGGAGCAGATGGCCTCTGCTCGCAAGATCCCCACCAGCAAGCGCGGGGGGATCCGAGGCAAGAGAGGGGGGTTCTCTGCCTCCGAGAAATCGGCACGGTTGGCCGAAGAGGGGCGCCACCCGGGCTTGACAGCTCGCGGGTCTGGCGACGAGGCGGTTGCACCTGACAGCTTCGAGGAGGAGCGTAAGGCCAGGTTCACAAAAGAGGTGGAAGCCGCGTTAAGGAGTGTGGCTGTAAAAGTTAAAGTTTCTTCGAAACTCAGAGCCATACCTGCGGCTTCCGCCTCCATCATGGCGGCAACGGACAACTTTAGGGGGCCTCCCCCTCCTCCGTCACAAGGGGACGAGGTGGCCAAGCTGCGGGTGGACGTGGCCCGCCTGACGGCCGCTATGGAGCTTCTCCAGAAGGAGAATGCCAAGCTCCAAGCGGACCTGGCCAGTCTGAGGGAGCCTGGCCCCCGCGTGGCGCCTCAAAGTGGAGGGGCACAGGAACAGAGGGGGAGCCAGCCTCTGCCGGTGGAGAACCAGATCCTGGACCTGGTTCAAAAGGAGTTAGCTTCCTTCCAGGCGCGGTTCTCCGTCCTGGAGGGAATTGTTCTGCGTCCTCCCCTGGGCGCGAACAAGGCGGTCGCGGGCACGAGCAGAGCCTCGTACGCGGCTGCTGCATCCACTCCGGGGCCGTCCAGTCGGCCCCCCGGCAGGGCTGCGTTGCCTCCCCCGCCCCCTGTAAAGCCGACTCCGGCCAAACAGGCGGCGGCACCGGCTGGGCAGAAGAAGGCGGCCCGAAAAAAGAAGGGCAAGGCAGCGGCACAGGTGGCGACTGGGACAGTGCCAGCGCCAGTGGTGGGTAGGCCCGCGCCTGCGGCACGTCGACCGCCGCCGCCGCCACCGCCCCCCCAGGCCCCTGCACCCCCTGCACCTCCCACGGCTGAAGCCGGATGGCAGCTGGTCGGGGAGAAGCAGAGGGGGCGAAAGGCGGCCAAAAAGGCCCGCAAAAAGGAGCGGCAGCGCCAGAATAGGGCCCGAAAGGTCGCGGCTAGGCTTCGCGCCCCGAAGACCGCAGCTGTAGTGATTACACTGCAGCCAGAGGCGGAAAAGAAGGGTGTGACCTACCGCGATCTGTTGGCGAAGGCCAAGGAGACGGTGGATCTCGGAGAGCTCGGGATCACCGGGGGCCTCCGGCTCAAAGTCACCGCAACGGGGGCTCGTATGCTGGAGATCCCCGGTGAAACCAGCGGCTCGTCCGCTGACGCTCTGGCTGAAAAGCTGAGAGCGTCCCTAAACGCGGACGAGGCCTGAGTGTGCAGACCCGTCAGATGCGCAGACCTGCGCATCATGGGTCTGGACGACTCGGTCACCGAGGAGGAGGTAGTGGCCGCCGTCGCTAGGTCGGGGGGGTGCTCTGCCGAGCAGATCAAGGCAGGCACCCTACGCCCGGACCCCACGAGAATGCGAACCATCACGGTGAGCTGCCCCGTGACGGCGGCGAAAGCCATAGTGGAGGGCCGAACGCTTCTGGTGGGCTGGGTCTCAGCGCAGGTTAAACTGCTTGAGCCCAGACCTCTGAGGTGCTATCGCTGCCACGTTGGACACCACGTGTCAGTGCAGTGCGCCTCGGAGGTTGACCGCATCGGCCTCTGTTTCCACTGCGGACAGCCCGGCCATGTGTCGGCGGCCTGCAGTACTGCGCCGCACTGCCCCGCATGTGCGGCGGCTCGCAAGCCGGCTGATCACCGAGCTGGGAGCAAGGCCTGCGCTGCTCCCGCCAAGCCTAGAGCCAGAGGCAAAGGAAGGCCCTCCGCCGCCGCCGCCTCCGCCAACGCCACCGTCGCCACTGCCGCTGCCGCGGCCGCCGCAGCCGCTGCCGCTGCTGCCACCGCCGCCGCTGCCCAGAGCACGGCAAGTTCGCCTGCGGAGGGGCCCCTACAGGGGGCCCATGTGGAGGCAACGGTAATGGAATGTCAATAACGGCGCCATTACGCTTCCTCCAGGCGAACATCAACCACTGCGCCTGTGCTCAGGATCTGTTGCTCCAGAGCATGGCGCAGTGGTTGATTAACAACGCTGTGGTCGCTGAGCCGTACTTTGTCCTGCCCATGGAAGACTGGGTGGCGGACCTTGACGGCTCGGTGACCATAGTGTCATCGGCCACCGCCGGTACCCCGACCCTTGAAAATGTCAGGAGGGGTCGGGGGTGCGTAGCAGCACGGTTCGGGGAGATCGTCGTGGTGGGAGTCTACTTCTCCCCGAGCCGAACTCTCGCCGAGTTCCACAACTCTCTCGCAGAGTTGAGTGTCGTCGTCGGAAGCCATTCCCTCCCCGTGCTAGTTCTCGGGGACTTCAATGCCAAGAACTTGGCTTGGGGTTCTCGTGGCACAGATGTGCGGGGAAGGATGGTGGAGGACTGGGCCCTGGAGAAGGGCCTGGACGTCCTTAATCGGGGTTCTGTTCCCACGTGTGTGCGGATGCGGGGCGAGTCGGTGGTGGACATTTCGTTCGCTAGCCCCGCTCTGTCGCCACGTGTCGTTGACTGGCGTGTCATGGAGGGGGTGGAGACATATTCCGACCACCGGTACATCCGGTTTGACGTCTCCACCCAGTCCTCAAGCGCGCCAGTCCAACAGGCCCCGAGTGGTCCGCGTTGGGCGCTGAAGCAGCTGGACCGGGAGCTCCTCCTGGAAGCCTCGATCGTGCAGGCCCGGGTGACATCACCGGACAGGCCTACCGACGTTAACAGTGAGGCAGAGTGGTTCCTGGAGGCCATGTCCGATATATGCGACGTGGCAATGCCCCGAGTCCGGCCAGGAAGCGCCCGACGTCATGTGTACTGGTGGTCGCGCGAAATAACGTCTCTCCGTGAGGCGTGTGTTGCTGCGCGGTGCCCGTACGACAGGCATCGCAGGCTCCGCATTCGCCCGCCGGATGCGGCAGCCATTGGGGCGGAGCTGTACGAGGGATACAGAGCGGCGAAGACCGCCCTCCGGGAGGCTATCCTGCGGGCCAGGGAACTGGCCCGCTTGGAGATGCTGGAGACTCTCGACAGAGACTCGTGGGGGCGCCCTTACAAGATGGTGCGGAATAAACTCCGCACCTGGGCCCCCCCGCTGACGCAGAGTCTCCGGCCTGACCTCGTGGAGGACGTGGTGAGCGCTCTGTTCCCTTTGCGGGGGGACACGGGGTGTCTCCACTGCGAGGATCGACCGGAGGACACGGTGGAGCACACGGTGGAGGTCTGGCCTGCGTGGGCGGAGCACCGCCGTGTCCTCGAAGCGGCGATCGGCGGCGGCGACCTCTCGCGTCCGGCCCTGGTTCAATCCATGGTCCGGAGCGAGACGGAATGGGAAGCCGTCACCTCCTTCTGCGAAGCAGTCATGCTGGCGAAGGAGGTGGCGGAACGAGAGAGGGAGAGAGCCTCTCATCCCGGACGCACCGGGCGTCGGGGGCCACGTGGTGGCTACCGGCCACCGTAGATGCGGGCCTGTGGACGCCTAGCTATGGGCTAGCTGGCCGTCCGTCCGTCTAATGACGACAGGCCGTGTCGACGGCGCGTTCGTGGTCCACGCGCGCCTCAAAGAGATGTCAGCATAAGGGGAGGGGGATAATAAGTTCCTAGTATTAAACAGTGCAGTGATTTAGTTGATACATAGCGTGGTCATTGATTAATGATCGATATTTGTTAATTTTCAATAACGAATTACCGACATTAAGTGTTTACCCGGACTGTTTAAAAGAACGCGTAAGCGACGCCCAATACGGCGGACTTACGACCTTCTTCACGCGAGCTTTCACTCGCACGCTCCAGCGCAGCGGCGGGCAAAGGTTGGATTGAACTATTTTAATATTTTGATGTGCAAAAAGTAAACAAACAAGTTAACACGTTAAGGCGAAGGTGAATTCATCGTTATGGCTTCATCACCATCATAGGGATGCTGCACCAATGTGAACAAAAAGGATAACGAACAGTTTATTACTTGCATGAGATGTAACTTGAATCATCATTTTGTTTGCATATCTTTACCGAACATTCCTGCCATCTCCGATGAATATTGTAATTGGATGTGTTCAACTTGCACTAATCTGATTCCCAATTATTAAGGTATTTTAAGGGTGTTATTCATTTTTGATTATTTAAAACAGCTGTTTTAGTGCTGGATTCTAATTTCTCTAATCTCTTGTCAAATGAGGTTACACACTTTAAGATCTGATTAATCTTATCCTCCAGATTCAAAGGCTGTGATCTTGCAGCTTCCGCATAGGAACCAGCATTGGTTACTTGCATGGGTTTTGCAGTTGACTGGACACTTGCTTTCTGTGCCTGTTTGTCAAGTTTTGGTAAGGGAAGAGACTGTTGGGTAGTTGGTACCGCAAGTTTCTTTTTAATTGTTTTATTTTTCATAACTTGAATTTGTTTAGCTACTTCACACCCTCTATAATTGGCAGGGTGAGGTAGACCACAGTGAACACATTTTGGCTTCTCCTCGGGAGATTTAGTACAGTTGGCTGTAAGATGCTTGCCAGTGCATTTTACACACCTTGGCTCTTTTCTGCAATATTTATGAGTATGTCCATATGCCTGGCATCTCTTGCACTGGGGAATAAGTTTGGGATTTTTAAGTGGGTGTATTTCAATTTTACACCCTAAAATGTACTTTGTGCCATAGATTTTGTTGACATCTTCGTCATTATTAAATGATAAAACAAACATGTTGAGTGGTTCTTTACTCTTCCAGCTCAATTTGCTGTCTACTTTTTCTATTTTCAGTCCTTGCATTGTTAGATCGTCTTTAATTCGATCAGGTTGGCAAGAAGAATGTATTTTTTTCACTACAACTCTAATTGGTCTAGCTTGCTTATTCTCGTACGAATGCCAATGGTAGTCTTTTTCAGTTAAAAACCTTGCAATTACTCTATAGGAGTCTTTTGTTTTGGCGTTAACTTTAACACAATCCCCACTCATCATTTTTGCGGTAAATGATTCAGCTGTAATTGTTTCAGTTAGCGAGTCGTTAAACGTTTGGTAGTTTTTAATTCCATCTACTATGAGGGGCGGTGGCGGGGGCACTTTTTTGACGGAAGTCTCTTTCGCATTTTTCAGTTGTTTTTCTTAGGCGCTTGTTTCGGGTTGTTGTTTTGGAGAGAGGGAGGTATTAAGCTTCCTCTTCTTCCTGCTCTTGGCCCTAATCCACTCAGTCTCTTTAGCGAGTTCATCCTCGTCCGTGCAATATTCAACGTCACTTTTTGTACGCTGGACAAATATTTTTTTCTCGCTTTCCTGTTTTTCTAAGGGTTCTTTATTTTAATTTTTTTCCTTCAAGCATTTTAATTCTCCTTGAAGGGTTTGTACTTGTTCTTGCAAGGTATTAATGGTATCATTCTAATTACGTACCATAAGTTGCAGGTTTTCTCTGTCCGTTTTCTCCTGGATGTAACAGTCATACAACCGCTTCTCCAGGTCAGTTTTTATCTTAATAGACTGTGAAGCCATTATTTTGTTGTAAGGTGAGTTTAACACCTAAACAATAAATTATTGTCATCATCACGCGCCGCGCGCTAGCAGTAAGACGTGTCGCAAGACACTCCGTAATAATAAAATATTTTCTGTTCACTTATAAATCAAATTAATACAGTTCTACAAAAACTAAACAGTGCATAAGTTACTACATGTCTTGGTGAATTAAAAACTAAGAGTTATTCAACAAATGCGAAGAAATAAGCAGTTTAAAATTGTAAAGCAAAAGACAACACCAAACAACAGTGAGTCACGTCTACGCGAGCTGTTCCTATTCGCCGGACGGTGGTGAGTCAGAACACACGAAACGGCTCGGCGCGCTACCATATATGGTTACAAATCCACAGTTTGCCCCGCTCATCAAGACTCAGGTACGAAATACTGATTGCTAATTTCGCAGTGTTTCTACAAGACGAAATAGCTAGTTGGCGTTAAGAGCGACACCTCGTTAAAGGGAGCGCGGGTTCGAATCTAAAGAGTGTAGATTCTTTTTGCATTTTATTTTTGCTTGCCTCTTTGTTTGTGTCACTTTCATTGAAAACTGCTGCTTTGCTTTTTGCTTTTTGCCATAAAACCCATATTTTGGAATTTTGCGCATTGTTTACCCACAATAATTAAACATGGATGACGACACGTCTCCCAAAAATAAGCACGAAAAAGCTTCTCTGCGTAATGTTTCGACCACCAGAGGGAACAAAAGGCAAGCTCTTGGATCTCCACCCCAGGCGACTACTGAAAAGTTATTATCGCGAGATGACGTTCGCGAAATTATCCAAGATGTTATGAAGTCCGAATTATCGATAATGTTATCTAAACTTAACGAAACAATAATGGCAATACTGAATAGAGAGTTGCAGCCTATTAACGCGAAAATGGCTGCCATGGAGGACTCTATGAAATTTATGAACAGTCAGTATGAGGACCTAATAAAGGAGCATGCTTCATCTAAGGAGACTGTAATACAACTGCGGAAGGAGAATCTAGAAATGAGCAATAATATCAACTTGCTAAATGTTCGTGTGGATCAGCTGGAGCAGCAAACTCGATCTAACAACATTGAAATTCAATGCTTACCCGAGAAGAAACATGAAAATTTGTTCGATATTGTGTCAGAAATCTCTAAAGTGTCTGGATGTGTCATGGAAAACAGAGATATTTTGCATTGCACCAGAGTTGCCAAACTCAACCCAAATAATACCAGGCCACGTTCAATAGTAGTACAGCTGGCCTCCCCACGACTCCGTGATAATTTCCTGGCGTCTATTGTTAATTTTAACAAAAACAATAAGGACAATAAACTGAACAGCGGGCATCTCGGCTACTCTGGGCCAAAAACAGCAATCTTCGTGACTGAGCATCTGTCCCCAACATATAGGGCTTTGCACGCTGCCGCGAGGATCAAGGCCAGAGAACTTGGTTATAAATTTGTGTGGATTCGTGGTGGTAGAATCTTTATGCGTAAAGTACAAGAATCAGAACACATCATGGTGAGAAATATGGACACTTTAAATAAGTTAACTTAGTTCTAGCATACATACATCGTAAACATTATAATCGCAGCATTGGTGTTAACAATAGTTAAAATTCTCTTCTCTTAATATAAGTATTTATTACCAAAACACTAGAGGTCTACGCACAAAGACTCACAATTTTTGTCGTCAATTATCTTTAGAAAACTATGACATTGTTGTATTGACCGAAACGTGGCTGAATAGTAGTGTTCTGAGCTCGGAGCTTTTTGACGATAGATATATAGTATACAGAAGAGACAGAGATGGTAGGAAAAAGGATGGAGGTGGAGTATTAATCGCTGTATTAAAGAAAATTAATTCAAAGCGCATGGTTCACTGGGAAAGCCAATGTGAGGACCTTTGGATAACTGTTGAGTTTCCGTTTTCAAAGTCTATTCGTCGAATGGCTCTGTGCGCAGTCTATTTGCCACCCCCTGTATTACGTGGTACCCTGGACAGTTTTTTAGACTCCTGTAATGTGATTCTTGAACAGACAGACGTGCAAGCATGTATTATTGGGGATTTTAATTTAGGTAATATAAAATGGAATTTGGTTTATGACTCAGTGAATAATTATACTCCGCCTGGCACTGGTAATGCACTAATAGACTTTACCCACATGCATAAAATTACACAACATAATGGTATTGTGAACGCATCTGGACGAATATTGGACCTTGTATTAACTAATTTACCTTCCGTTAGCGTTACTGCTGCCCAAAACTCCCTAAGCACTGTTGATGTCCACCACCCTCCAATCGAAATTTTGCTTAAAACGACTGAAGAAACCCGGCTTCCATACAACCCTCAGAATTTAAGAACGAATTATTATAAACTTGATTATATTAAAATTTGCAAGAATCTAAATGATATAAACTGGGAGGAAGTATTTGAAAATTTGGCTGATGTTAATGAAATGCTTCGTATGTTTTATGATAGGCTTCTAAATATAATTCAAATGCACGAGCCTTCCAAACCTACTTTTAAATATAAAAAGTATCCTCCCTGGTTCAATACAAGCTTAATAAGAGCGTTAAAAGAAAAGGAAAAAATAAGATGTCGTTTTAAAATCTATAAGAACCCTAGGGATGATCTTGAACTCAAACTATTGAGCAAACGATGTTCCAAATTAGCGACGGACTGTTATAACAATTACATGGAAAACATAGAAAATGAAATCTCCAAAAACCCGAACCGTTTCTGGGCCTACATCAAGGACAAAAAAGGTGGCTCCAGCTCTTTTCCAGCCACAATGACCAACGGTACCATACTATCATCCGAAGGTCCCCAAATATGTGAAATGTTCGCGGCTAATTTCTGCTCTGCTTTAACTGACGCAAAGGTAACCCAAAGTGAACCTGAGTCCGATTTTCTTCGTAATATGAAGAATAACAGTCTACCACTAACGGCACCTGTTATTGATCGCGATAGTCTGCTGAACAAGCTTAGATCCTTAGATCTTCGTAAGGGTGCTGGCCCTGATGGTATTCCGCCAATATTCATTTATAAGTGTGCCACCGCTTTGGTTTCTCCTTTAATGCTTATCTTCAACAAATCCCTTAGCTCAGGTATTTTTCCTGACATATGGAAAAAAGCCAAGGTTATTCCAATTCACAAGAGTGACGAAAAGGACAACGTCAAAAATTATAGACCTATCTCAATCTTGTCAACCCTTGCTAAGGTTTTTGAATCATTAGTTTGTCCATACCTACAAGCACACTTCAAACAGTATTTAAGCTCTTCTCAGCATGGTTTCGTAGGCTGTAGGTCTACCTGCACTAATCTGGCGACCTTTACAGAAATGCTATCGGATGCCATCGACTGCGGCAAGCAGATTGACGTGATTTACACAGACTTTAGTAAAGCTTTTGACCGCGTGCCTCACCATATACTTCTGTCGAAGTTATCTGCGTATGGAATTACCGGTACACTTTATAATTGGCTAAGGTCTTATCTTGAAAATCGTTTCTGCTTTGTCGCGGTTAATGGTTTCCAATCTGAAACCTACAGGATGTCTTCAGGGGTTCCCCAGGGCTCACATGTTGGGCCGGTTATTTAATGTTTTCGTTAATGACATCCCGCACTGCCTAAAATCTCAGAGTGCTTTATGTATGCAGATGACCTTAAATTTTCTAGGCTAATCGAATCTGAAAATGATCAAATATTACTTCAGAGGGACGTAGACTCGTTAGTTAAATGGTGTAATGATAATGAAATGAGCCTAAACGTAAAAAAGTGCTACCACGTCAAATACACCCGAAAGAAGAAATTGACGGCTAGCGTATATCACGTGGGCTCTAACACTATCCAGGAGGCGGATCAAATAAGGGACTTAGGAGTTGTTTTTGACAGTGCCTTGACATTTGTACCTCATGTTGAGGGCGTCATCAAAAAGGCTTCTAGAATGCTGGGATTTGTCATAAGGAATGTTGCTGGTTTTAAGCGCAATCGGACTAAAATCTTGCTGTACAACTGTATTGTTCGTAGCACCTTGGAATATTGCAGTACCATTTGGAGACCTCATTACTCCACGCACATCCTCAGGCTAGAGCGAATACAAAAAAGGTTTCTCTGGCACCTAGCCTACGCTAGCGGAATTGTAAAAAGGATACGATCATACGAAGCCCGACTATCTTACTTTAAGATGGTCTCACTGGAAAAACGTAGAATAACCATTGATTCCGTCTTCATATACAAGCTACTCCGAGGCAAAATTGATTGTCCCCAATTATTATCCAAATTTCAATTTCGGGCTCCTGCTAGACTCCCTCGTGCTCCTATTACTCCTTTACACCCTCCACTCCGCAGAACAATACTGGGTGCAAACTCTGTCGTATCTCGCCTTTGCAAATTGTTAAATAGCTGCAGTGATCTTGTCGACGTGCACTTTGACTCATATGCCAAATTTCATAGAACTATCAGTAATATTTAATAATAATTTTGATTTTAATTTTGATTTTGAATTAATTTTAATTTTGATTTTAATTTTGATTTTGATTTTGCTTTTAACTTTTAATTGTGATTCTGACATTGATGTTAATTTTGAATTGATTTTTACTTGAATTTATTTTGTTTTCATTTTAATTTTAATGTTAATCTTGTGTTTAACTTAAATTTTGACTCTAATTATAGTTTTAACATTTTTCTTGGACATTGATTTTAATTTTAAATTGCTTTTAATTTTGATTTTGAGTTGCTTTACCTGTAATCTCGATTACGGTTTTCATTGTAATTTCATTTAAATTTTGATTGTGACATTAATTTTACTTGTAATTTTAATTTTGTTTCAATTTTAATTGTATCATTTTTCTGTTTTGTTGTGTCTTTGTTTGTTTTGTTCTATTGAATTTTACTTCTGCTGTTAATGTTAGTTTTATATTCCTACACATAATTTTAACTTACACTTGTTAATTTTAGTTAATTAGACACTAATTTTATAATATAATACTTGTGGCACTTCTAATATGTTTATGGGGCATGCGGTGCTAACCTGTAAGAAATTGTTACACTAACCTTAGATAATGGTAGATAATTACTCGAAATGTTACAGTGTAAACAATTGTTGGTTGGCCAATAAAGGAAAATAAAAAAAAAATAAAAAAAAAAATTGTAAACACTTCATGATTTCCGCACTTGTAACTAGGTCATGGCAATGACCCCGATAGATCGACGTAGGTACACTGCGACGACGATGTTGTGATGCGTCTGCACAATACTCTCAACTAGAGCACGCGCGCGCGATCGTACGTCTGTTCACTATTATAGTTAAACAACAACTGATATAATGTAATGATAAAAAAACTTTTTTGCAAAAAATAAAACCTTAAACCGACTTCAAAAAAAAAACAAAAAAAGTTAAAAATAACTTTAGCTTCTGAAGTCGGTGACCTTTGTTTGATTGATTTAATTTTTTTGTCACCGACTTCAGAAGCTAAAGTTATTTTTAACTTTTTTTGTTTTTTTTTAAGTCGGTTTTATTTTTTGCAAAAAAGTTTTTATTTTTGAAAAAAAAATTATGAAAAGTGCATACCGTTACAATTACAGCAAGCCCAAACACGACTGGGATACATTGTCTTATTATGGAGTTCCGTGACTCTTGGCTTCATCATCAGATCTGTTGGTAGAATGGTTCTTATCAAACGCAAATGCTTCATTTGTTGCAGAAAATACCAAAATCGCTGTACGTTATCCTATAAAATTTGAAGAGTTCCCTCGATTTCGCCAAGATTCCATCATCAGATCTCGACTTGGTGGCTATGGGACCATTTGGAAAGTATACCCTTTCCAACAAAAAAAGAATTTTTCAAATCGGTTGGCAAGCGACGAAGTTATGCGCGAACAAACATAAAAAAAAATAGAAACATCCGAATTGAGAACCTCCTCCTTTTTTAGAAGTCGGTTAAAAAGTATAATTATTTCAAAATATTTTGTTTTGAAAATTTTGTTTAAGTTAAAAAAAATGTTTTATGTGAGTACTTAGTTAATAAAGCATTTTTTTTTTAAAGGGGAGGTGTAGTGTGCTGCTCGCCTAACCTTATATATTCTAACTGCACACCAATTATTTTCATTATTGTACGAATCGTCGAACTAAACAGTTCTTTTATTTCGACAACATCACTATAATACATTTTAATTTAATTTAATTTTAAGTTTTTCTAGCGATATTTATTTATTTAACATCCCCTGAGAATGTCCCGTGGAGAGATAAACTGTCCTCATCAGATTATATCACATTATTAATCTGTGTGTAAGACGAACTTGGTTTTATAGGATAGAGTGATTAACTTAGGGGGCGTCCATTAATTGCGTGAAGCAATTTTGGCGATTTTTCGGCCCCCCCGCCCTTGGTGAGACGCCGTGAGGTTTGACTTGAGCCCCTTACCCCCCCAATCTCACGCGAGATTTATCAAAATACGTTAATCTGTGCTTGATTGCGTTGGGATTTGTACATAATTATTTTGTCACCACAGGATCTGCTAAGATTTAATCTAATTATTGTCACTCATAAACTCTATTCCGTAATAATATAGATGAACCTGCCATCTCTGCTTGGCAGTTGGCATTAACAATTATTTACAACTAGCCGATGCCCGCGGCTTTGCCCGCGTAAAATTGCATACTAAAACCTTCATCTTGAATCGCTCTATCTATTAAAAAATCTCGCATCTAAATCCATTGCGTAGTTTTAAAGATCTAAGCATAGGTACATAGGGACAGACAGACGCGGCGGAAGACTTTGTTAACCGACTTCTAAAAAAGGAGGAGGTTCTCAATTCGGATGTTTTTTTATAATAATACTAGCTGACCCGCGCAACTTCGTCTGCGTAAGACGAACCAACAGTTACTAAATTTAGCGCGTTCAACCAACCAAACAAACATACTCTGCAGCTTTATAATATTAGCACAGATTCAAGTAAGTTACAATTTATTTTTTCTCGAATAGGTTTACATTAATCGTCAAATATTCTACTTATGTTTTTCCAAATAAGGGCTCTTCCCTCGACTGCCTTACGTTTCTATCCTTGGGTACTCGACGATATCATACTCCAGCTAGGTCGAAAGTTCTCATCAAGTGGCATGACTGAGCGGCGACACGTTAAAGCTGCTTCAAACTGTTGCGGACCTCTCGCATCTGCCTTCCTTCTCCAAAGACAGACCTTCGATGGTAGTCATACTCCACGCAGGTCAACACAACATGATGTAGATGCTGTAAACTCTTGAAAACCTATTGCAAATTCTTTTCGTCTCCAAGCCTCCATCATGAAACCTTCTATGACAGTCATACTCCAGCTATTTCTCAAGTTCTCATCAAGGTGCATTAAGTGAGCCCAATGACGATATAGCTGCTGTAAACTGTTGAGGATCTCTTGCAACTGCCTTCAGTCTCCATCGTTAGACCATCGATGACAGTCTTACTCCAGCTAGGTTTAAAGTTCTCATCAAGGTGCACGAAATGAGCCTTAAACACGATGGAGCAGATTTGAAGTGTTGCGTACCTCTTTTGACTGCCTTTATTTCCACCGTTAGACCTTCGATGATACTCATACTCCAGCTAGGTCTAAGGTTTATATCAAGGTGCATGAAATGAGCCGACACGCGATATACCTGCTGTAAACTGTTTCGGACCTCTTGTGACAGTCTTCCGTCTCCATCGCTAGACCTTCGATCGCAGTCAAACTTCAGCCAGGTCTAAAGTTGTCAAAAAGGTTTATGAAATAAGCCCCAACACAATCTTCTTCTTTATCGTGTGGTTAGTGCCTAACCTGGTGTCAGAGTTCTTATGCCGCCCAAGGTCCTCTGTCTTGGCTTTACATGCCGTCGAGAAATAACTCTCAGGCATGCTGTGGTTTTCTCACGATGTCTTTCTTCACCGAAGCAAGCGATCCTTCCTTCCTTATCGTGTGGTTAGTTGCCTAACCTGGTGTCAGAGTTTTTATGCCGCCCATGGGCCTCTTAGAAAATATATACGCACATGAATCCGAAAAATCAGAAGTGCGCGACTTTGATTTGAACACGACTATTTTCAACATAAAATGGGTCAAACTTTGCGATACACGCTTTTCAATAAAAAATAATCATGAAAATCGGACTTCTCTGGAAAAAGTTATGCGTCATCATCATCATCATCCATAGTCCGACTTCACCCACTGCTGGGTACCGGCCTCTCTTTGTTTGTGCCAAGCTCTACGCTCTTGTGCCAGTCTCATCTAGGATATTCCCGCAATGGCAACAATATCGTCTGCTTATCTCACCGCTGGACGACCAAAACTTCTGTTTCGATTTCTAGAACGCCACTTGGTCACAGCTTTACTCCACCTGACAGCACCGCGCCTTGCTTGGTGTCCTGCCCTACTCCATTTGAATTATCATCATTCATCATTATTTCAGCCGAAAGACGTCCACTGCTGGACATAGGCCCATCAAGTGTCGCCACATTGACCGGTCTCGTGGGACTCGCATCCAACGGATTCTTGCAACTTTCATCAGGTCATTTGAGTATTGCTCCCCTTTGAATTGCGAACCTCTTCCGTGAAAGAATGTCAGTATCATTCTTTCACGGAAAATCATAACACCGCGATTCAGAAAATGGAGTCAAATGAACAACGCCATTTATAGAGCACGAAGTTAAACTGCTAAAACATATGCATGGAAAGCGGTCGAACAGAGACTCTACCGGCTATGTAGATTTTTAAAGCAGGGTCATGTTGACTATTCTCTTCTTCTCTATCGTGTGATTTTTATTCATTAGTACCATTTTGGTTCAATAGATGTCATTGCATGAATCCTTAAATCATGATGATAAGTTGTCCTTAAAAACTTTAAAGTCATATATCTTTTGATAAAGAGAACCGATTACAAAGAAACAAAACCTTCTCTAAGTTTTTAATTTTATGCACAATATTAATTTGAGCATTGAATCAAACCACATTGGTTTTATAATTTACACGTGATGCTATAACAAAAGGGCTACGTAGAGACAGATGAAAATTTAAGAAATTCTTTAACAGCTTAAGCGCCATGTTTACAGATTTATTATTTGAAATAAATGATTCCCAAACTGTCGTTTAAGTGTTAAAAAAAAGTATGTTTAAAACACTGATTTGGAAATGTTAAGCTTTAAAAAAAAAACAAAAATACTTTGTCACAAAAAGTGAAAACCGGGTGGGTTTTGAACGTGCGAACCAAAGTTACTATCGGCAATCTTACAGAATTAAACACAATCATAAAGAATTCAATGTCTTTACTGAGGCTTGAACTTGAGACACAACGTTCGAAAGGCGGTAGCCGTCACCGACGGGCTATTTGTTCTAATTTAAAATAGTTATTCTATAACAAAGCATGTTATGACAGTTGTCAGTTGTTAAACAGTTGAAAAATATAGACGAAATGCAATATTGCTCACCCCCGTAAGTAATTAGCGTGATAATATATAGCCTATGTCCTTCCCTAGCTTGAAATACATCTCCTTGCCAAATTTCTTTGCGATCCGATCAGCCATTTTGTTGTGAAAAGGTAGCAAACAGACGGACAAACAGAGTTACTTTCGCATTTATAATATTGGTATGGACATCACACGTCTCCGAAATCATACATTAAAATGAAGTTCTTGAGTGCATTGAGTTTCTGCTTGAATACTCGTGCTGTAATGTCGCGACGAAAGCTATTTTTAGACCAATAAAAAATCGAAATAAATCACAAAAAGTAATCTAAAGGGGTCGGGGTTTGAACCTTCGATCAGTGGGTCATAGGCGGCTTTGAATCTATTAGGGTATCTGTTCCACTGACAGTTTGCCTTTTTTTTTTTTTTTTTTTTTTAGGATGGGAAATCATCAAATGACTTCTCCCACTCTGGGCGGTGCGGGAGGGAGTGTCAGACTCTTACTGACTAAAACCCATCCATGTTCCTTCCTCGCCCTTAACGTTCCGGGGCCGCGGTATGTCTTTCGAACAGTCCCGCAACCCCGGCAGGCTTCGGCCCTTGCGGGCCCCTCTCTTATGCTGACATCTCTTTGAGGCGCGCGTGGAACACGAACGCGCCGTCGACACGGCCTGTCGTCGTTAGACGGACGGACGGCTAGCTAGCCCATAGCCAACCGTCCACAGGCCCGCATCTACGGTGGCCGGTAGCCACCACGTGGCCCTCGACGCCCGGTGCGTCTCCCGCGGCGGCCGGGAAGTGAGGATCTCTCCCTCTCTCGTTCCGCCACCTCCTTCGCTAGCATGACTGCTTCGCAGAAGGAAGTGACGGCTTCCCATTCCATCTCGCTCCGGACCATGGATTGAACCAGGGCCGGACGCGAGAGGTCGCCGCCGCCGATCGCCGCTTCGAGGACACGGCGGTGCTCCGCCCACGCAGGGCAGACCTCCACCGTGTGCTCCACCGTGTCCTCCGGTCGATCCTCGCAGTGGAGACACCCGGGCGTACTGACAGTTTGCCTAAAATAGCTATTGACATGCATGCGGTGAAACAATTGAAGACTTTGGACATGCTGGGTTAATTTCGTGTTTTTTTTTAAATTTCATATTTTTTTTTTCATAAGAACCTTCTGGCAATAACAGATACAACAAAAAAAGAATTAGTGAAATCGGTCCAGCCGTACACGCGTGATGCCGTGACCAAGGGAAATAGGGATTCATTTTTATATATTAAAATAATAATAATAATATGTAGTGAAGATCGTTATTGAATTGACAGAGGGGTTAAGCGCCATCTATTGGCTTTTGTATTAACTAGTACTTAAATAGATCTTCGAGTAACAATTTATTAAGTAAAAAAGTTTAGCTAGAACTATATTTAAAATTAGGATTAGCAAATATTTTATGACTATTGGGATTTTACCAATTTGTCATAACTCTTTCGTGGACTATGATTTGTTTGTATGGCAAGTACAATTTTAATGGCCAATTTATAATTTTAAACTATGTATAACTAAATCAATTTTTCTAAAACGACCTACGAGTACAAGCCAAAAAGTAGCAAGATTATTTTCAAAGCAATTTACTAGTGGAAGACCTATTCTTTGTATTAACTTGACCTGTCCTTCGGTCTGCTGGAAATGGTTTTAAAACAAGTGTAAAAAGTAATGAAGCTAGTCATTTAGGTTAAACTTGATGACACCTTTGCATTTGTGAATATTAGTATTGTCTTAGAGAAGATTCGTCAGCCGAAATGGCAGGGATATCGCACGATCGTGGTGACATGACGCAGCGAATAGAAGGGCCAACGTATAAGCGATGCGCGTTCACTTTTGGGATTCGCCAGTGGTCCACAGAAGACGTCTCGTGTTACAAGTAGCGCCACCATCGGATTCGGGAGGAAACTTCACCAAAAACCAACGAACTTGGGGGTACTTGGCGAAAGTCTCTGCTCGTGCGGATCGCAACCCTACCCACTTTCCCTGTGATCGTACGAGTGCGTAGCACTGGTGCGAGCACAGGGGGAGTCTCCGCTGCTGCCCGGTGCACCGTTGCGATCGCGAGCCCACAGTCCCAGCAGTGAAGCCATCCCAGAGGATGCCGAACCCAGACGACAACGCCGTCTACGAGGGGTCTCGCTGGGCGTTGGATCGGAAGGTATCGATGCCGAACATCGACATCATACTGCCCGATCAGCAAGGTGACCATCAGGGGGCTGCCCGTGGACACACTGCCACTGGAAATCGCGGAGGAGCTCCGCGCGTTGGGGTACGAGCCGGAGTACGTTCGCCACATTAGGGCGAGCCAGGAACGAGCCGGCTGCGTATTCCACGCCGTGCTTAAGAGGACGCCGGAAGTACGCAGGATCTTCGACACCTCCGTGTTCTTGAACATGAGAGGTGTCAAGATAGAAGCCTGGCGAGGCAAGTGTGGGCCCGCCCAGTGCCATCGGTGCCAAAAATGGAGGCACTCTTCACACAATTGCCACCGACCGCTCGCCTGTGTCCGTTGCGGTGAGGGGCACTCAGCGCGGGACTGCCCCCGACCACGTGACGTACCAGCCACGTGCGTTAATTGCGGGGGCGATCATCCCGCCAATAATGTCAAGTGCCCTTCATTTCAGGCAGAGATAAGGGCCAACAACGGTAGCCGAGGGGCCCAAGGACGTGGCCTCCACTGAGGCCCAAGGCCAGTCGCTCATGGCGGCGGCCAAAGGGCCCACCAACAGGGGAGAAGCTCCCCCTCCTCTTAGCGGCGGAGGGGTAAGAAGAGGAAGCAAGGGTAAGGCACCCCCACCTCCCCCCCGCACCTGAGGAAGATCTTCCGGGCGAACTGCCTGTCCTGGCGCGGGCTGTATTACCGGACGACATTCCATCGACGAAGCCTGCACAGGAGAAGTCTGAGAAACAATCGAAGACCGTGCCTAGAGCGGCACCACTACTGCCGGCCTAGCTGCCGGCCCTGCAACCACCAACAAGGACTTCACAGCCCGCGCCATTCACCTGCTGGTGGACCTGATAAAGGCCATCAGGCAGGGCCAAAGTGTCGAGCTTGTTGTCCTGGGCGGCCTAGCTTCGCTACTCAAGTTGTATCAAGGCTAGGCCGGTCAGGACAGGGATCTCCTGCGGCCCTGCGAGGCAAGGTCGCCCCCCTCCGCCGCCTTTCACCACCGGATTGGACCCAGGTAAGCTGTTCCTCGTTGCACGCAGCTTACCTGCACAGAATGACTCCACATACATTACATACACCCAGCTGCGTGACGTGTGCCATGCATGTTACGTAGCGAGACCACACATGCATCTCTCTACACATACGTAGACTCACGCGTTGTCGCGGCCCCCGGACCTGCGAAACACGCACACATGGGCGGTGTTACACAACACAATACCGCCCACACACACATGTCGTTTCCTTAGCCTGTACCACTGCCGGCTAGCTCTGGTTAGTGTGGCGGGCGGGATTCTCACATCCACTGTAGGTGCGCTATAAGTCGGCACCTCCGTCGCTTGTTGTCCTCCGCCGGGCCTCCTCCGGGTAACCGGAGGTCTCACCTGGCGGGGACGGACCGCCGAGGTGCTGTGAAGAAAACAGCGCTGTGCAACAGCGCTGTGGCGCGCCTACAGTTTACATCATAGCAACCACACACATGGGTGCATGGACCTGGGACAGAGTCCCACAAAGATACGGGCTCCGCAGTAGCGCGCCCAGGTATGGCTTCCGCGGCCAGGGGGCTCATCGCCCCGGTATCGCCTGCCGCGTCCTCCGGGGGACGCAGCGAATGCCGAGTTGAGTTGCATTCACTTTTGCTCGGAAGCTCGGATGCGACGGACGTTGAGAAGGAACTGTGGTTTTTAATTATTTCGGTGTCTAACGGTTTTCTTTAATTGTGTTGTTTTTGTGATTTGTTATTTAAAAATAAATAGTTCTAGGTTGGTTTGATAATTCTTTTTAAAAAATAAATGAGTTTCTGATCTAGAAGAATTGTTTAATTATCACAATTTATTACAATTAAGTGTGAAGTATTCTGATGTTGTTTCTAAGTTTTAATGAACTTACGATGTAATGAATTACTATACTGGCTATGTGTATTACTTCCACGCACTCAAGGAATAGACGCGTCGGCCACGAGGTGTCTCGTTAGCTTCATGATGAGTAAAATAATGGCTTTTGAAGTGAACAATATTAGCTTGTGTAAACGAGTAACGGTATATAAAGAGTGTAAAGAGTTTCTTCGTCTGTTCTTCTCCTTATTAACAATATTTGTGAACGGGCTACTCAAATCAGAATGTTTATAAGTGCCTGTACCGAAATGGTGCATTAGCAATTAACTTTTGGAGTTTGAGTCAAGAATAGAATAGAATATAATTTATTTGCCTACTTTTCGTCTTACAAAATATGTCTCTGTGGCCGGTGGGCCGTCAAATCAAATCAAATCATTTATTCTTTGCAAACATGGGTAATAGGTACATACCTAGGTGTTCTTTTATAATAGAGTTCTCCACATTTTGCCGTCACATGGGCATGCAAATAATTGGTTTACAATTTAAAATAAGTGGCATGTCATACAATAAAACAATTTAAAAAATGTCAACATGGTCAAAAAATTAAAAAAATGTCAAAATGGTCAAAGCAATAAAAAGGAAAAAAAAAATTGAAAAATACCATCAATAATGTCAAACAGAAAATTTACATCAGCATGCCAATTAGAACAACAGTAATATGTCAATTAGAATAACAAAAGGTAGGTATTTATAAAAAATCAGTCAATAACAGTTAGTGTGTATCGTAAGGGTAAGTGCATAATTATATCAATTAGTCAGTGAATCGTCATTTAGAAAGTCTTCAATTGAATAATAAGTTTTCATAATTAGTAATTCGATTAGGGACCTTTTGAACTTTAAGACAGTCAAGTTTTTTAAAACATTAGGTACTTTGCGTGGGGCAACACCAAAAAAACTTTTTTGCATTAACCTTCGGTATGCCTGGAGGCAAAAAGTTACACGGTATGCCTGGGCCTCGATTCTGCTATTACAATAGTGTCAGAGTATTCGATCATTGATTTCATAATGATCAAGTTCTGTCAAATTTTGACAAGTTTGTTAATTCTACTATCATAATGGCACCATTATGACTTCTCAATGAACAACCACTGACACTCCATTGAAAGAAATGCCATAGAATATTAATCTCGTACATGAAATCTGGCATGAATAAATGTTCGCATTTAGTAGTAGATTTCGAAAACCATTTGTACTAAGGGTTTTTTAATAATGACAATACGACAATGCCATTAAAACACAATTTTATTACGAGACCATTGACCGACCATTGTGAATTTAGCAGATTACGAACTTTAAGCAAAATGACAATGGGATGAGAATGGAATCGTGTTGGAGTGACGAATTTATTAAAATAGCAGAATTAGGCCCCTGGTGGGTTTATCAGACCCGGATTTTTAACTTGTAATTTCTCAAATATTTATTGATAAATAAGTTACTATAATGTACTTATATTATTACTAGGGGTGTATAATAGAAAATAAAATAAAAAAATATTGCAAATTAACAAATTTTAATAATTATCTCTCCAATTAAACTTAGGTAGTGTTTTTAACAACAAAATAAACTTAGTTACTCTTAAAACACACATTACTTTTTAAAATCTGAAGAGATCTCAATCATACTATATAAAAATCTAAGGCACTTCTTTGTTCTTATAAATATAAGAATTTTCAGTCTTCATCACTTCTATTAACATTTTCCAGGGCTCTGGTACGGAAGCAAATTGCACATTGGAAAATTGCATGATCCAGACATAAGTGACTTTTACAGGTCTTACAAATATATTGCGTATTGCGATCTTTCTTGACTGGGCACACGTAGCATCTACGTTTCATACCAGGAGTCGAATTTATCAATGGGGAGTCATCTTGGGTTCCCAAATGAGTACCTATTCGTTTACAAAGATCTATAGGTAGGCGCTTGTTGTTTTTTCTTGACTACAAATGCAGATTCTAGGCATGAAATGATGATGCAAGGCGTGTAATGCAGCTGACACTTGGTGACAAAATAATCAAAGAGCTTCCTGAATGGTGCTAGCCTGTCTTGTGCTAGTATTTCTTCTTTTTTCGACGAACAACATAGAGTCGTTGATGAAGAGTCCGAAACATGCTAAAGGATTCCTTGCATCTCTAGCTTGAGGCTTTACTCCTGGTTTACCAGATATTATATTTTCAATTCGTGTACGTACGTTAGATCAACCAGGGTTTTTATGTCATAAAGTGCCATCCTTACCTTTGTACGGTCCCCCTGACGGCAATGAAGCTAGCTTAGAAAACGGCACGTCCTTTTCAGAATCTGACGAACTTTCTTCCGCAACAGCCTCTCCAAAATCGTTGTTTTCTGCCTCTGAATCTGATTCAGAGACAGAAAACAACGATTCCCTTCCCTAACTCATGTGATTAGACTCTCCTCCACTCGAGTTGAAAACTACGTCATCTTCTTAAGCCGCGTCCAGTAATAAATTACTAATGTCATCATCGCATAGATGGCTCCCCATTTTGAAACTAAAGTAAAGTAAAAATATTATGTTTAAGCACAAAAAATAACATCAATTTCCAAAAATAGAGACACAAAATACTTACATAGTAACGTCACTTCGTATGCCTGGTCGGGTCTGTGAGACCCGCGCGAACGATACGCACATCCTACTACTACGGGAGCGCACTCCGGAGCGAGCTAGCGGGCGGCGGGTGTCTAGCAATTCATAACGGCCAGCTACTAAGTGCGGTTAGGCCCGAAATTCGAATTTGAAGGAAATACAACGGTTTATGTGCACAGGTGGGTCTGACAGACCCTACCAGGCATACCGAAGGTTAATGCAGATTTACACTTCACATGACATAATTTATTGACGTATTGTGTCCGATTAGGATTTTTTCTGACTTCTGATAATTTTTGGAATAGATGTGGATTACATTTCACAAACAATGCCGTCTCTAATATATACAAACAAGGAAAAGTTAAAATTTTTAATGATTTAAAATAGCACACAGCTATCAGTTGTCTTAAGGCCGCACATTGACCTGATGCATCGCTTCTGCAATCTAAATACTAGCTCCCTATCAGTGGACTGACCCCAGAAAATAATGCCATACCGCAACACAGAGGCAACCAGTCCATGGTACGCTGCTAAAAGAGCCTGAACGTTAACTTACTTCGAGAGTTGAAATAGAGCATATGCGGATTTGCTAAGTTTCTTACATAATTCTTCAACATGAGGCTTCCATGTAAGTTGGCTGTCAATTATGATACCTAAGAACTTAGCTTTATTAGCTTCAGCTAACTTATGTCCTAGTGGATCTCTGTTTGCTGTGTTCTATTATTTGTAATTTGTTAGGCTATACAAACATATCACGTGCTGTATTTGGTTAGTTGTGTTGTGTATTTACATTATTATTCACATTTATTTACTTGCAGTACATTTTGCATTGTTTTTTTAACATTTATTTAAACAAACATTACATTATTATTACATTGTTACGTATTATTATCACTTTTTTATATTACTTTTATATTTCCTTTATTTATTTTTGAGTCAAGTGTTGTGTGTGATTTCAACAACTTATCTACCAACAATGAAGAATCGTATCGCACGGCGATATGATGGTTATAGACTGAAAGACAATATAGCGGCGGATGGCGCCAATATTATTTTGAGGACTGTTCCTCTTCATATTTTCCCTGCTGTGATATACAACGTGTAACAGAAAGGGAATAGTCATACGAAAGGGTGTGCTACAGACCGTCAAACTGAACAACTTTCTCCATGGGACCACCATCGTAATCGCGAAAAAATAATCAGTTGTCTCATACATTTGATCGAGTAGGTATTAGAATTTTGTATGGGGCCGTTGATTATTTTTTTACGATTACGATGGTTGTGCCAAAGATAAAGTTGTTCATTTTGATGGTCTGTAGCACACCCTTTCATATGACTATACCCTTTCCTATATATTTTTCCCTTTACTATATATTTTCATTGAGTATTTATTATTAAAAAATTGTACAGGATTTAGCAATATTTTGGTGGAGAAACATGTTTAATTAATTAGTTGTCTAGTTTTCACGCAATTTCTAATAGTTTCTTGCAAAAAAAAAAAAAACTTGATATTTGCCGATGTTTTTTCGCAACTTCTGCTTCCCAGCTTATCACAAAGAAGAACAATTGAAGGCGAGCGTTTTGAGGGATAAGTCTCACTTAATTTTAACTTTGAACCTACTGAAAAAAAATTACCATATCACTTTTATGATTCGAAAGAAGTACTGAACAAACAAATTTAATAATGTTGAACAAGAAATATAAATGATAAGTTACCATCAGCAGCCATCAACGTATTGCCCACCATTGGTTCGATGAATCTATACACAAACATTTTCTTCAGGCATTTGTTAACGACTGTGGTCACGTCTACAGGATCTGCTACAACTGTAAAATAAAATAAACAAAAATTAGTATAATTCCCACTGCTACGAGAGCTTATTATAATTATCTTTGACTTTGGAAATAAATAGGTTAGGGCCAAGGATTTGACAAAGTAACATAATGAGCCTGCCACTACACAGCCCAACGCGAGCGATTTCGTACCTCTTTCCCCGCCCCTTCTACAATAATACAAAAGGATGGAAAAAGATAGCGCTAATACTACCGCGTGCAAAAAGGGAGACATAGAGAGCGTGCGCTCGCTTAGAATATAAGAACGCAAGCGCCAAATTGTTGCTAATTACGATAAAACCACGTAGAAAAATTAAATAAAAAAACGTCACGATTGGAGATAATATTGTTACAAGTATCTATTAGGCTAAAAATTATCATTAACTTCCATAAGATTTCGGAGATCCAACTCAAAATAAGTGCAAAACGAGTTTTTTTGTTTTTTTTCTTCTGTCAAGTTTTTTTTTATCCAATTGTGTTATCGCTTCAACAGATTTAAAGATTATTAAGTCCAAGTTTAATGGTGTCCAAATAGCGAACTCTTAAGTCATTTAAATACCGAGATTCCGCCTTTCCGCATTTCCGTCGCCCAATATTACCAAAACTACATCATAATTATGGGCTCTTAATAAACTTGATCATGTTCATAATCTTATTTTTTTTTTTAAATTGACATACCACTAGACATTTGCTCTAGTTTGTTTAAGAAATAATATGTATAATTTTATTATGAAGTTTTAACTTACTGTAAAGAGGCAGCGGTCCCATGAAGATTTTAGTCACACCTCCAACTTTTAAAGCATATTCTCCAAATGAAATCAGACTTCGAATCAATGCTGAAAAAGAGTTTTAACCATATCATACATATTACTATATTTTTATTATACCATAGAGTGATATTTAAGGGTAAACGTCCATCTGTCCGCATCGGAAACATCGCATCAAACGGATACTAGATCACTGATACTTGATCAGATTCGAGCGATCCGTACGGTGCAGATCAGTGACTTTCTATTTAAATAATACTACGATGCGTTTGATGAGATGCGTACGATGCGGGCAGGTGGACGCTTTCCTTTACACTGAATTATTATTAAATAATTATGTAGATGGATAGCTCCACAGAGTGATTCTTTTGGGTGGAACAATATGGAGATATCCGAATCCATAAAGAGAAATAAAGAAAAAGCATTTAATAACCCGTACAGGACAAAACACATAAAAATTAACATTATTTACGAGTATTGAAAACTAAACATGGATAAAAAAAATAAAATAAAAAGAAATCCCCTATCTCAGCATGGTGCTGTAACATTAAAAAAAGCGGCCAAGTGCGAGTCGGACTCGCGCATGAAGGGTTCGGTATCAAAATTGTGTAAATTGCGGTTTACGATTTATGACGTATTAAAAAAAACTACTTACTAGATTTCGTTCAAACCAATTTTCGGTGGAAGTTTACATGGTAATGTACATCATATATTTTTTAGTTTTATTAGTATCTAATTTTAGAAGTTACGGGGGACACAAATTTATTGTGTTTTTTCTATTTTTGTGTGAAAATCTTAATGCGGTTCACAGAATACACCTATGTACCAAGTTTCAACAGCATAGATCTTATGGTTTCGGAAAAAAGTGGCTGTGACATACGGATGGACAGACAGACAGACAGACATGACGAATCTATAAGGGTTCCGTTTTTGCCATTGGGCTTCGGAACCCTAAAAACGTCACAGCACTGGTATTCTGATAGGGCCCAAAGTGAAAGTGATGCCACGGTCAGATACGGATATGATTAAAATAATGAATAAAAAATAAAGTTTAGACGAATAAACAATACATAAATGTGAAGTATAATAAAATAAAATACGAGGAAAATAACAATTACACCTACGCCCCACGGAACCATACTATTCGCCAATCTCTGCCATGACTTCACTGGCAACACTGACGAACATAGACGCGAGCGCAGACATCTCTGTTTTGTTTTGATTGGAGAACATTACATAATTATGTCAGATAACGAAGTGAAATGAGAAATGCCCATAGGTTTTGATTCCTTTGTGATATCGCACAATATGCGACACGTGTTGACATATAACACGATCAAAAGATATGACAAGACAAGATTTTATCACTGTTCCAGGGGGTAACAGATCTTCGAGAGGATCCGGCAACTGGGTTTCGAGGTGGCATTGCACAAGTCCGAGGCCATGTGCTTTCATGGGTCTCAGAATGCGCCACCGCTGCACCATCGGGATCCTCAATAATCCTCATTGACGGTAGGAGGGGTATCTATCGGCGTCGAGTCGACGTTGAAGTACCTAGGACTCGTCCTCGACTGCCGGTGGAACTTCGTGGAGCATTTCCGACGTTTGGCCCCCAGGCTGGAACGAACCGGGGCTGCCTTCAGGCAGCTCCTGCCCAACCTGGGGGGGCCAAACGCCTCCTGCCGCAAGCTCTACGCGGGGGTCGTGCGGTCCATGGACCTTTACGGGGCCCCAGTGTGGGCGCGTTCCTTGAGGCGGCAAGCCGCCCATTATCTGAACCCGTCCCAAAAGGTGGTTGCCGTAAAGATGGTCCGTGAATACCGCATGATATCCCGCGAGACGGTGGGCCTGCTTGCCGGATTGCCACCATGGGATCTGGAGGCGATAGTCCTCGCGCGCCTGCACGAATGGCGCGCGGAGGCACTACGCCGGGGAGAAACTCCGCTGCCGCGGCAAATCGCCGCTCAGCGGACATACCTGCGGCGCGATCTCATGGCGACATGGAGAGAGCGACTGTCGCAACCCCGTGCAGGGCACGCCACGATAGTGGCGATAAGTTCTTTGAGGAGTGGCTTGAGAGGCACCACGGCGTCCTCACCTTCCGCCTGACGCAGGTCCTCACCAGACACTGATGTTTCGGGAGGTTCCTGCATCGAATCGGGCGGGAGGAAACGCCCGGGTGTTTCCACTGCGAAGATCGACCGGAGGATACGGTGCAGGTCTGCCCCGCGTGGGCGGAGCACGCCGTGTCCTCGTAGCGGCGATCGGCGGCGGCTTCACGTCTGGCCCTGGTTCAATCCATGGTCCGGAGGGAGACGGAATGGGAAGCCGTCACCTCCTTCTGCGAAGCAGTCATGCTAGCGAAGGAGGGTGGCGGAACGCGAGAGGGAGAGAGCCTCTCGCCCCAGCCGCCGCGGGAGTCACACCGGGCGTCGGGGGCCACGTGGTGGCTACCGGCCACAGTAGACGCGGGCCTGTGGACGGTGAGCTATGGGCTAGCTAGCCGTCCGTCCGTCTTATGACGACAGGCCGTGTCGACGGCGCGTTCATGTTCCACGCGCGCCTCAAAAAGATGTCAAAATAAAGGGAGGGGCCCGCAAGGGCCGAAGCCAGCCGATGCTGCGGGACTGTTTGAAAGAGATACCGCGGCCCCGGAACGTAAAGGGCGAGGAAGGAACATGGATGCTTTTTAGTCAGTAAAAGTCTGACACTCCCTCCCGCTCCGCTCAGAGTTTGTTTTGTTGTTGTTTAGAAAAATTCTTTATTTAACAGAAATATAAACATAACTGTAGAACTTAAAAATAAAAGCAACAGTAACACTAATATTATTAACAAACACTTTCACAGGCTAAGAGCACCTTTATAAGTATACAGGGTGTAAGGAGAACGCTTCCGAAGCCAGAACGTAGATTATATACAACCTAAATGCAAACGAATACCAATAACCTTTCGCTTTAAATTGATTATTTTCAAAACTTCATATTTCGTAAACACGCAATGGAAACGAAAGTACAAAAGTGAGGTCACTGACACGCAAGGCAACGTCGCGCCACCGCGCGCCCGCGCTTATCAGTCGCCGAGCGCCCGCGCTCGCGGCCGCCGAGCGCTCCGGCCGAGTCGCGGGATTTAATACGGAATTTACAAACATCACTTTCAAAATGCCTAGGCCGCCGCCCCCTACAACCCTTCATAAAATTATGAATTTTAATCGCAATTGTAGTCCATTGTAAAAAGCTGACAGAGGCATTTTACGTACCTGTCTAAATCCTTTGCGACCTTATGAGGTTTGGCTCGAACTGGGCTCCATCCATTTCAATACAAAGCCGGGCCCGTTGCTGTGTCGACCCGTGAACACGAGGCATTAGTGTTGGATCCTCAACACATTCTTCTCGTAGCTTATTAAAAACGCTCACTATTCTGCCCCGCATTTCATCAGCACTGTCACATTCCCGATCAAACACTCTTTCTTTCACATACCCCCACAGAAAGAAGTCCAGTGGCGTTAAGTCGGGTGAACGAGCCGGCCAGGCGTGCGGCCCCAGCCTTCCGATCCAGCGGTCATTAAAAAGTTCAGTGAGACGCTCGCGGACGGGACGCGTAACATGCGGTGGAGCGCCATCGTGCTGGAACCATGCTCGACGAAATTCAGCCAGCGACACATTGTCTAGCATATCATCTAAACGTTCATTTATAAAATTAAGATATGCTGATCCATTGAGGCGCTGCGGTAGAAACACTGGTCCTAAAATTTGTCCATTAAAAACACCAGCCCATACGTTGACGGACCATCTGGTCTGATGGCCGGTTTCTTGAGTGGCGTACGGGTTCACGTCTGACCATACATGGGCATTCCTCCTGTTCCACATCCCGTTTCTCGTGAATGTGGACTCGTCCGTCCAGATAATGTGCTCAATGAAGCCAGGCGCACGCTGTTGTTGATCTAGCAGCCAACGACAGTACGCACGACGACGAATGCGATCATTGGGCAGCAAAGCTTGTACTTTGTGTATTTTGTAGGGCCGCATTCTGTTCCGGCGCAAGACTTTATGAACTGTCCAGTGAGAAACTGTCGGTAAACCCCGTCGCCGCAATAATATCGCCGCACTTCGTGTGCCTAGGCGTGGATTTTGGCGAATCACATTTAAAATACGCTCCTCAGTCTGAACATTCATTTGTTGTCCACCACCTGCCGCCATCGGAGCAATCGGTCGATTTTCTAAGACTCGCTGAAAAGCTGCCGTTATCATGCGAGAATCAGACGGATGCCGGACGTTTGGAAATCGGTTTCGATAAATTCTCAACGCTAGAGATGCATTCCCAAGGGCTTCTCCTAAACACATCAACATGTTGCCGTATTCACGAGCACTGTACACGTATGCCTGAGGCATTGTTTAAAACAACAAAAAATAATAACTAAAAATAATAAAACAGCACTAAAAACGTAACAATAATAACTAAACACAAATTTAAAACTAACAAAACAATAATTAAATACGATTCAATATCGATCGGATAAACGTAACGTACGTTAGCTCACGAACCGAGTCGGAAAGGAACTGACTAGATTACTATTATTTACTAAAGAAGTACTATGAAGATCATACGACGCGCCGCAGTCGTTTGATCTACCGACAAACGTTACCGCCGCACGTGCCGCGTTGCGATGTGCAAAGACCAACAATTTACAGAGGCGAAAATGTTAAAATATTCATTTTAATTGTTAGGAAATTGTACTTAGGTATGCTATTACAAACTGTTTTCATTTTCTAACTTTTAAATAAGATTTAACCGGTTTCTTAGACTCAATTTATTAAATTATTCACTTTAAATTGGTTTACTTACTAAATGAAGGATCCAGTTCTTGCAATAAACAAACGCGCATCGTGTGACTTTAATTGCATTGACATAAAGTTCAAATTCAATTGATTCACGCGCGCTGGTTGCTTTAAACTGTACATGCGATGAAAATTTTTTAGTCAATCACAGCTGATGTCGACGATCTTTTAATTTATTTCATTTACTATCGATTATCGACATAATACAAAACTGTTATTAAATGCACGACATAGTGCATCAATTTAAAACTGTTGACGCCTCTGTAATGTTTCTTTTTATTTATTTTGGCGGCGCTTACAAAGGATACTTTGTAAAGCGCCGCCAAGGGGCCGCCGCGGCCGCGCCGCGCGCCGGCGCTGCGCAGCAGTAGCGGCGTAGGTAGTCGACGCAACGCATCTCTCTCAAACTTGGTGGCCCGGGTTCAAACTTCGGCCTATACCAATGAGTTTTGTCTAATTAGTCGTGCAGAGTGTTTTTTTTTTGTATTTTTGTTCATCGAATACTCAGCCGATTGTCGACAGATTTTCAAAATTCTTTTTTTGTTAGAAAGTAGATAGTTCTGAGGTGGTCCCACTGTCACCAAGTTAGGATCTGATGATGGAATCTTAGAGAAATCGAGGGCAACCCTCAAATTTTATAAGCTCACTTATTGTTTTTCGCATATTTTAAGAAGAATCTTGTGTATTCGCGTATGGTTGTCACCATCTCAGGTGGCGTGGCTGATGATGGAAGGTACAACTCCTTGACAGTAAGAAGTTACTCGAATAAGCAAGGACTGTTTATTTAGTAAATTGTTTTGATGTTCGATAGGGTATTTGCCATATTTGGTCTCATGATCATCAAGTCATAACCTGATGCTGCAGTCAGGATAGTCTGCAGAGTACCTAACTCCTCGACAACTAACAGCAGAAATATCGTGTTTAGGCTCATTGAAAAGGGTTCGATGTGTGGATAAACGTACTGTTAATGAGGAAGTTAGTTTTTAAGGTGTTTTTTTTTTAAATTGAAGTCGGTTGTATTTTTTAGCAAAAAGTTTTTGTTTCGATATTTATTGTTAAGTTTGCCGATATGAAGTCATCGACGCCAGGTCTAGAGATAATGTCGGGATGTAGGTTGGTAAACATTTTAGTTTTGTTGCTATGCAAAATTTTAGTGACGGAATTAACAGTTTCAACTTTTTAAACGTTTCTTTCCCAATCACAGTAGTGAGTAGGTAGCTAAGTACCTTCGTTATGGGCCTCAAGGTTAAGCGAAGTAAACTGGATTTTTCTGACTTGTAAATTTGCGAATATTCAGATCAAAATAAAATTGTAACCCTGTTCAAGGGGAAAATCATTACGATCCTTGCACGAATGGAATCCGAAAGCAGATATGCCACTACTAGGTAGAAGTGAACTGAAAAGACATTTGCTTCAAGCGATCGAGTAAAGGTTAGTAGTTTAGGAGCGCACTACATAGTCAGCTGTCGCGTCGCACGTCGCGTCGCGTCGGCTGCGCGGCGGTCGGCGACCGCGCGCGGTCTTTGAACCCGAGGTCATGCGCGAGCGTCAGCTGATATTTATTTACGAATACCTTGCTTGTTAGAGTTTTTAAGAAAAAAAAATTGTTTAATCGCAAGTAATGGTTTCATTTAACTGTTCCCACAGCATAGTGTATGAAAAATGATAAAAAAAATAGGTAAAATTGTAAATAAAAAAAACTGATTTTTTGATGGCATCGTATCGAGAATCACTAGCCTTATCACCTGTCTTCGTTTTCGGAAGCGTTTCCCTTACACCCTGTATAATAGTAATGTTTATTAACTTATCACAACATGAGGTATTTATTAATTAAATCTTTAACATTTTCATATGAAATTATTGTAATAACTTCATTTATATAATTGAGGGGGTAGCAGCAAAAACTTTCCTACGCGCTCGGCGTAAGTGCGACCGGTGCAAACGGCCGCTCAGGTGATCGCGCGTGGCCACCAGCGGCGCAAGAGCTACCGCACCTCCCGCGCGCTCACCTGTACACGGTGAGAGCGGGGAAGCGCTGGCGCATCGTACGGGCCCAGCTACGACGCGTTATCAGTATTGTGCGCGAACAATACGTAGTGATGGGGAAGCTTATATGTACCGTATCCATCGATATGTCGCAAGTCCTTCAATTTAATTTGACCTATGTTAGCAATCAATGTATTTTGATGACACTTATTTTTACTGTAGAATTTACGAGTTAATTTTAAAATGAATTTTGTAATGCTAGGTAACTTAATATTTGTGTGTAGCGTTTTAAGATTAGTTTTGAACGGAGTATTATAGGCAATTTTAACTGCTTTATTTTGAATGGTTTGTAACACATTATAATTAGATTGACAGGTGCTACTCCATACTGGACACGAGTAGGTGATGCAAGGTCTAATTAGAGTGGTGTATAACCTAAGTTTGGTGTTTGCACTGAGCTTACTTTTGCGGTTAAGTATAGGACTGAGACAACCGATTGCTTGAGCTCCTTTAACGCGTAATTTATTGACATGCTTTGTCCAGTTAAGCTTATTATCCATAGTAACTCCTAGATAGCGAACTTCTGTGGACCACGGGATCAATTGCCCAACAATATTTAATTTTCTTTTTGGGGTGGTACGTTGGCGTGTGAAGAGTATTGCCTCAGTCTTGGACTCGTTCAACTTCAGCTTCCACTTGTTGAAATAAGATTGAAGTAGTTCAAGCGATAACTGAAGTCTACTTATGATAATGTCGATGTCATCATCGCTTGTGTACGATGCAGTATCGTCGGCAAAGCAAGCCAGATGAGTACGGACCTGTACAGGAACGTCACTCACAAACAGGATAAAGAGGTAGGGACCGAGCACCGAGCCTTGAGGAACTCCTGCCGATACCGTCCGGGGCGATGACCTGTCAGTACCAATATGGACTACAAACTTACGGTTATTGAGGTAAGATTTGATAAGTTTTACTAGCTCAATTGGAATTCCATAACTGATTAGCTTGTATAACAGGCCCTCGTGCCAGACCGTATCAAAAGCCTTCTCAATGTCCAGCAGGAACATACCGGTAGACTGCTTAAGATTAAGGTGATAGGAAATGTGTTCAGAAACTCGAGCTAATTGCTGTACTGTGGAGTGAGAGGAACGAAAGCCAAACTGCTCGTTCATAATGAGCTGTTCAGAGCAACGTAGCAAGCGATTATATATCATGACCTCAAACAGCTTTCCCAAAACTGGAAGAAGGCTAATAGGCCTGTAACTAACTGGTAAAGAGGTGTCTTTACCAGGTTTTTTAAGTGGAATAACCTTTGCAGTTTTCCACTTATTGGGAAAATATCCCAATTTTAAACAGCCGTTGAAAATTTTTGTGATATACACAACAGATTTTTGCGACAGATTTTTCAGCATAATGTTGTATACCGTCATCACCTGGAGCCTTCCTAGTCTTTAGTTTACGTATGACTTCCCAGACTTCGGTTGGCCGCACCGGTAGATGCAGTTCATTTATGTCATGATCATTTAAATCACTCATGGCTGACTGAACGTTCTCGTCGACAGTGTCGCTAATCCAGTCACGAGTAAGATTAATGTTCATCTCGAAGGCATCTGCCAGTGCTTCACATTGTTGGGGGATGTTTGTAGTGGAAGTTCCCTCAGGTGTTTTAAGTGGAGGTATTGAGTCTGATCTGGGTTTTAATGACTTTGCCAGTCGCCAAATATCATTGGTGGGATTGTCAACTCTGGAAAGTTTCGAGTTCCATATTTTATCTTGATGTTTCGTTATAGACAAATTAATTAAGTGTTGCTGTTTGTTAATAGCAGCTCGTAACAGTCTTTTTTCAGCAAGTAAAGCTTTTTGTTCTTTCCGACGAAGATAATTTTTGTACTTGATCATTTTTGCGATGTAATTTGGTAGTTTTATGCAAGTGTTTTCGTGAACCTTACTTGGGATAAATGTATCTCTAGCATCAGTAAGACACTGATGTAGGTAGTTTACGGCGCAGTCGATTTCAGGTTCAGATTTAAATACCTTCGAGTCAAGCGAAATCTTTTGGTCGAGAAAGGACCGGTATTTATCCCAGTCAGCGTCACAATATCGGTATTGTTTGGTGTTAGGTTTGCGTGAGTATTGACCATTCACTGTAAACAGTATGGGAAAGTGGTTTGATGAAAGGGCAGGTATTGCACAAACCTCATGTATATTATTTACATTTAGCGCCAGGATCAGATCAGGATTAGTAGGGGTAAGATCAGGTCTATAGTTTACCTGGGTAGGTGAATCGGGGTAATGTATTACATAATCGTGTTCAAGCATGTGACGAAATAGTACATTACCACGGGCATTGACATAACTACTATTCCAGTAACCGTGATTGGCGTTAAAGTCTCCCATTATTACAACGCGGGGCCCCAGGGAAAATAAAATATCCATGTCATTGCATTCGAGCTGCAAGTTTGGAGATTGGTAAGCTGAAACAAAGATACAGTCTTTCCCGCTCATTTTTAAACTAATAGCAACCGCTTCAATGTTCTTGGTTTTGGGAACAGCGATCGGTGAAACCTCAAGTGTGTCATTGACCAGTATGGCTACACCTTGTCCCCGTCCACTGTGGTGTTTGTCTTGTCGATAGCAGTTAAACCCTGGTGTCGTCAAGGGAGTATTACAATTCAGTTTAGTTTCACAGACAGCTATTATATCAATGGATAGGGTACGTACCGCTAACTCAAGTAGTTCATGCATTTTAGAGCGAACTCCATCGGAGTTCCAAGATAAGAGTCTTAACTCATTTGTATTAGACATAGTGACCAAGATGGGTCAGAACTAGCATAACCTTATCTAACATAGATTCACAGGCAGAAAATTGTGGTTTAAGGTTTTTAACACAGATTAGTATTTCTAACATCTCTTTTGTCACAGGGTCGTCCTGTGGTAGGTCCAAGTACTCGTTTGGTGGATAATCATGATTGGTGTGGGTTTTGACAGTACCAGCATATGAGAGTTTCTTGAATGAGGGCTGTAGATTCGTAAGAGGTCCAGGCGCATGTTGGACCGCCACTGCTTTCAACGGCTTAGACTGGTCCTCACGCCTAGTTTGCAGTCGTTTCAGGTAAGCAAGACGGGTCTCGCATTTGTGAAAGTTAGCAGGGTGATCCTGATCACAATTACAGCAACGCGCAGGTTCAATACGGTCTTTTTTAGCGCAATCTCTCGTTGCGTGAGGTTCCGTACATTTAACACACCTAGCGGGCATATTGCAATTTCTCGATGCGTGACCAAAGCTTTGACATCTGTAGCATTGAGTCCCAGCAGTCTTCTTAGGCATAAATTTTTGGATAGTAACCACGCAATTAAATAAATATTTAATATTGCGAAATTTGGCTATGTCCGTTCCAACAGGAAGCACTGCTAAAAAAGGTGGACAAGACAATGTACTCACTGTTTGGGTCTTCATTTGTGAGACTGATGCTCCGGGAAATCCTAGTTTGTCAAGTTCGGCAGACAACTCTTCTTGGACATAGGATGGTAAGCCTTTTATCACCATTTTGGGAACTTTTTCATCTTTCCGAGTGTAAGTTAGGAAAGCTGCATTTTCTTTGCGGAGACCTTCTTTAACAAGTTGGTGAGCTTCTATTGAGTGGCAATTTACTGCAACTTTATTGTTAGCTCTATACTGAAGATGGAACTTGTTGGTGAAACGGGAGATGAGGTTTTTAATTGTTTCGTGTGTCCAATCTTGCTGTATTTTCAGTATGACGGGTGGAATATGTCCTTTTTTCTTCACTCCAGTTGAGGCTTCTCTGTAGTGGTTATTCGTTGACGATTCATCCTTGTCGTCCACAGTGAGGTCTTTGAACTGATTGTGCAGGGGCAATCTGCGTGCTTCATCAAACTTTTCAGAGTTTCTCGAGACCGCAGGACGTTTGGCGGACTGCCATCGGCCAGAAATATCTTCTCCAGGTCTTTTGGAGTTCAGATTTCCGGTGGATTCCGACCTGACTAGGAATCTATCCATTTTTGGTGCAATATCGACGAAGTATCGATAAGTAGCTAGGCATCCCTAGTGATGGTAAGCAACTAACGTGGTGGGGTTAACGTAATTACGCGTGCGTGCGGACAGGACGCGCGCCGTACGCGGAATGGGAGCTCCGCTCAGAGTGGAAGGGGTTATTTGATGATTTCCCATCAAAAAAAAAGGGGGGTAACAAGTTAGTGGGCTCCGTGACTTAGGCCCCCAGTTTTTTTGTGTGCTTTTTTCACTTAGTACAGTAAATAAGAAAAGTGTTTCACCATAACTATTATAAGTTTAGCTTGATACCTCCACGCGTTCCTGAGTAACAGGGTCTTGACAGGTGGATAGTCAACACAGCAATAATATGATCTAAGGATTCCGTTTCGGCCAACTGACGCACGGAACCCTAAAAATGAATCGCCCACTTTTTTAAATGCCACTTGACTCTGTTTGGTGCAAGGATCGTGTCATTGGATCAGGATAAACACGCACAGGGGTTCCGTACACGGGTTGTAGATGAAATATTTCATTTTACAATTTTTTTTTTTTTTTTTTTTTTATTTAAATACTTATTTGCATAAATATATTATGTTGTTTTACGTTTTATTCCGTACGAAAAAACATGTTATTCAAAGTATACTTTATTTATTAAACTAGCTTTTACTCGTGGCTTTGCTCGCGTTCATTTAGAATTTGACAATCAATTCTGGTTTTACTCGGCTTGTGATAATCTTCGATCATGATTCGAAAGACTTAGCGCCATCTATTATCATAAGGACGTTATTGTAGTTTTCCTCGGGTACAGTAGTTTTCCAGAATTAAATGTATCCTATGTCCGTTTCTGTACACCAGACAACGTAGGTATATGCAAAATTTCTTTCTTTTTCTTACTTTTTCTTTTTTTGACGTGAAACTTCTAATGCGACTTCCTACAAGGTTGCGTTAAACGTTTAACGGCTACCATGGAGCCCCCCCCCCATGCCCCCAATGCTCTATTGTGAATAAGGTGATTTCATTGTTCGGTAAGAAAACAATTTGGACAAAATTGGATCTTTTTAGAACATTAGCTGTTATGGTCCGCGACGTTCATCCGCGTGTAGTTATACAAATTTTCTCGTTTTTGCAACACTTTTTATTGAGGCTTCGCTCCTATTGGTGCGCGTGATGTTAGGTAGCCTAAGTATAAGGGTGTAAAACCTCTTAACGAAGCTGAAAGGTACTTGTTCTCCCCGTCATTGCGATGATTGACATTTGACAGTTGCTTTCGCGTACAATAAACAATTACAAAGAATTCAGATTCAGACCAGACAAATAACACCCAGCAAGTTAGAAAAGTTTAATAATAATTTAATTAGCAAGCTAAATATACCAGGCCATATTAGAAACAATGTAAATGAATTGTATGAAGAATTCTTTTCGGTAGTGCACACTGAGTTCAATAACACTTTAAAAAAGAAAACCAAAACTATTGGCCCAAAGTTTATTTTCAGTGACTGGGCAACACAGGGTATTAGGAAAAGTAGGGAACGATTGTTTGAGCTGTATGGCCTTAACATCAATACAGAAACTTTTAATAAATATGTTGCTAATTACTCGAAAATTTTTAAAAACACCTGCAAGGTAGCCAAATCCTTATTCATTAGCAATAAAATTAAATCAGCCGATAACAAAATAAAAACGGTTTGGAAAATTATCAACAGTGAAACAAACAGAAATATAAAACATAGTAATGACTTCACACTAGAGACTTCAGGTGGCCTTGTCAGCTCCAACAATGAAGTTGCTCAAGAATTTGTAAATTTCTTTACCAGCATCCCACTTAAAACTACTGAAACCTTAAATTCCTCTCCGTTGCTCTCTATTGCTTTATTAAAAGCAAACGTTTCAGCCTGTCCAAATGAATTTAAATTTCAGCATATAAACCCCACGACAGTCTTAAAAGCTTTTAAACAAATCAAGATCAAATTAACCGAAGACCTATGGGGTATGTCTATTAAAGCTTGTACCTCAATTATGGAGACTGTAGCGCCGTATTTGGCCTCAATATTTAATTTGTGCGTGGATCAAGGGGTCTTCCCGGATCTAATGAAATTCAGTAAGGTAATACCGCTTTTTAAATCCGGGGACAGTAAAGACACCAATAACTATAGGCCAGTATCCGTGTTGCCGGTTTTCAGCAAGGTGTTTGAAAAGATAATGCTCAATCAAATGCTTTGCCATTTTAACATCAATAAAATATTACACGAACAACAGTATGGTTTCACCAAAGGACGTTGTACAACTGACGCCGGTGTCACTTTATTAAAACACATATTTACTGCGTGGGAAGAGGCACAAGATGTCATAGGAATCTTTTGTGACCTTTCGAAGGCATTTGATTGCGTAAATCACGAAACCCTGATCTTGAAACTTGAGCATTACGGTTTAGGTAAACTTGCGCTTAGTTCAGTAAAGTCGTATTTGAATGATAGACATCAGCAAGTACAAATAAATGGTATCAATTCAATGGGTTTAAAAGTAAAAATGGGTGTACCACAAGGTTCGATTCTGGGGCCCTTCCTCTTTTTAGTTTATATTAATGACCTACCCCATTTATTTAACAACCACTCGTAAATGGTGTTGTTTGCTGACGATACTTCGTTAATATTTAGGATAAACAGACGTGCCACTAATTTTGACGATGTAAATAATGCCCTACTGCAGGTTCATAACTGGTTTACCGCTAACAATTTACTACTCAATGGGAAAAAAACTAAGTGCATTCGATTTGCCCTACCAAATGTCAAAAGAAGTGATTGTGACTGTGACTTGTGAGTGAGTGTGACTGTGATTGTTGAATCAAGAGAAACTAGAATTTGTCGATAAAACAGTTTTCTTGGGAATCACGCTCGATTCAAAGCTACAATGGGGTCCTCATTTAACATCTCTTGCAGGACGGCTGAGCTCATCTGCATATGCTGTTAGAAAGATCCGTCAATTTACTAATATTGATACCGAGAGGCTAGTCTATTTTAGTTATTGTCATAGTATTATGTCATACGGTATTTTACTATGGGGACGTGCGGCAGACATCGAGTCTATATTCATTCTGCAGAAAAGAGCCATCAGAGCCATATACGAATTACGTAGACGCGATTCTCTGAGAGAGCTGTTTAAGGAAATTAATATCTTGACAGTACCTTGCCAATACATCTATGAAAACATCATGTACGTTAGGAAAAATCTGCATTTATTCAGTAAAAGAGGTGACAGACACCACTATAATACTAGAAATAGGGACCAACTCGTTCAGCCAGGTTTCAGGCTTGCTAAAGTAGATTCATCTTTCATGGGGTACTGTTTAAAATGTTACAATAAAATACCTCCTCACATTCTACAACTGAATGAGACGAAATTAAAATCTTGTATAAAACGCACACTATGTAGGCAAGCATATTATAATTTGGGGGATTACATTAATGATAAAAATGCTTGGCTCAATGCTGGTCCTGCTCCACAACCATAGGCAAACTAATTGATTCCCAGGTTACGTTATTGTGGAAGCTGCAGAAGAAGATTGTAAAATATCCTTGCATTGTATAGATTCCACCTCGTAGTATTATATAATTGCATAGCACATTTGTGTGAGTTCTATGTACTGTAAAGCCACCATTTACATTTGGTTATCTTTTTTTTTTTGACTTGAATATGCCTTGGCGGCTGAGAGAATGTCATGCTCACTCAAATGTCTCGCTGATGGTGGCGTGTGTGTCGGGTCATTTAGCTCCCTTCAATATGGTCGAGTTGAATGGCGCCGATACATGCGTCATGTTCGTGAACGGGCGCTATCAGTTGGGACTGGTTATCTCTTAGCTGCCACGGTTAATTTTAATTTCTTTTTTTTTATATTGTTGATTTAATCTTTTCTCTGGACGCTCTTAATGTGCACGTCTTTCTACATCGTTCTCACATATATGTATAATCACACATGAATGATGTAACCAAGATTTTGTAACAATATTTTGATTTAAAAGAGTGTCCATGGAGTTTCTTGCCCGTTCTTCTCCATAGAGATCTACGCTAGGGAATGGGCAACTACAGTACTTTCTCAAGTTATTATGCCTTGTGTCATGATTTTCAAATATTACTAGAATCTGTTGTGATTTATCAAAAATAAACATAAGATATTAATAGTACTTGATGTGACCAAAGAGTTCATAAAAACTCTTTGGTCATGTTTTTGAACCAGTTCCCGCGAAAAAAAAAAAAAAAAAGAATATGATGGTATTCGATTTTGGAGGTAAAAAACAAAAGCTGCTTTTACAAAGAACTATTCCTGGATTTATATAGATTTGAGCTGAATAAGGATAAAAAGCAAGTTGTAACTATTTTAAGTAATAGCACAAGTTATAAATACAAACATTGTTAATCTGAAAAGGGAGTTTCATTACATTTCAGAAGTGGGATAAACCAAAAGGGTATGTAAAACTTTTATATGAATTGCTCGATAATAATTTGATAAAAACTGTTACTCACACTTTTGAAGAATTTACCATGAGGCATAATATGAGAATGATTACCTACAATGTTTGATACACAATGCTATTTTTCTTTTGTTGCTAATAGTATATCTATGGCTATGCTATCATAAAAGCTTCTACATAGGGATTTAAATGAGTAACATTTGTACATGTTTTATTGTGATTCTTTACAAGCATCCTGAGGTAACTGTCAGTTGTTTATTATTCTTGATTTAATTATTGCCATGATAATATGTTAAATGATTACCCTGTGAACTAGGTTTGTTCACGGGGTCTATGTTATGTGATATGCTATGTGACTTGGCTAAATTGACTGGGTATGTTTCCTACTGGATACTGAGCGAGTCACTGGTTGTTGATTAAATGACTTATGAGTGACATGCTATGTGACTTGGCTAAATTGAGTGGGTATGTTTCCCGCTGGATACTGAGCGATTTACTGGTTGTTGATTATATGACTTATGAGTGACTTTTGACTTATGACTTGGATTATGTTACGGGGCGTACCAGGTGATTTCACTGGATTTCTGAGTGGGTATGGTTCCTGCTGGTTTCTTGAGTGAATCACTGGTCGTCGGATAATGTTACGGGGCGTACCTAGTGACTTCACTGGATTTTTGAGTGGGTATGCTTCCTACTGGTTTGTGGAGTGAGTCACTGGTCGTCGGTTTATGTTAGGGGGCGCACTTGTGATTTCACTTAATTTTTGAGTGGGTGAGGTTCCTGCTGGTTTGTTGAGTGAGTCACAAGTCGTCGGTTTTGGTTAGGGGGCGTACTTGTTATTTCACTTGATTTTTGAGTGGGTGAGGTTCCTGCTGGTTCGTTGAGTGAGTCACAGGTCGTCGGTTTTAGCTAGGGGGCGTACTTGTGATTTCACTTGATTTTTGAGTGGGTGAGGTTCCTGCTGGTGCGTTGAGTGATTCACAGGTCGTCGGTTTTGGCTAGGGGGCGTACTTGTGATTTCACTTAATTTTTGAGTGGGTGAGGTTCCTGCTGGTTCGTTGAGTGAGTCACAGGTCGTCGGTTTTGGTTAGGGGGCGTACTTGTGATTTCATTTGATTTTTGAGCGGGTGAGGTTCCCGCTGGTTCGTTGAGTGAGTCACAGGTCGTCGGTTTTGGTTAGTGGGCGTACTTGGTGATTTCACTGGATTTCGGAGTAGGTATGTTTCCTACTGGTTGTTGAGTGAATCACTAGTCGTCGGATAAACTATTGTGAATGCAGTAGCTTGAGCTAGCTAGTATCTATGTTGCTACTATTGATTACCTGATTGATTGATCTGATAACAGACTTTATATTAACTATGATATGATAATAAACATTTATATTTTCATGTGATGATCACCCCTCTCAACATGCTAAACTATCTGGCAACCAGAAAATAATGTCAAACATGCGTAGCATAGTTGGGGAACTTGATAAATGATAAAACTGCAGATGTATTTAAAAAAAAATGCGAAGGATTGCTTCGTCAAATCATTTTCATAGACAGTACTGCTGAACAGAACCACAGAGTACTATCAGAACAGTACTGACAATACTGACATTAGTAACATTGACAGATATAATAATTTTGGAATAGACTCTAGGCTTTTTACCCATCCAAATAGATTAAACTAAATGATGTGTTGCCAACAGCATAGAGAATTGCAAAACAAATATTTTTAAAACACTGTATATTGTTTCATAACTCAATTAATTAATGATAATATGCTTGTTGTGATGGGTCATTCATAAGGCAATTTATATGGGAATATTTTGGATGGATTACTCCTCATGTAATGTACAATGTTTCAGTGAGGTGTGACGATGATATCTGATGTTGAGCCTGGTACCCCACCGGGCACACCTCTGAGGCGCCCGGCGTAAATCTAAGAAAATGAAGGCTAGGCGAAGAAGCCCGTCGTCATCTAGTTCAAGTGAAGAGGCTGTCCCAAGAAAGATACGTAACCGTGCACATGAGTTTTCTGCTAAAGATATCCTCAAGTTAGTTGAACATGTTACTAGAAACCCTCCCAGGAATTCTTGGAACAAAGAAGAAGAAAGAAGAAAGAAAAACCGTTTATTTTGCACAGACTACAAACGCTCAACAACAATCTTCATAATGTCATTCCCGAGTTTGATCCGTCGAATAGAATTCAAACTATTGTAAGCTGGTTGCAAAAGGTCAATGAATGCGCTGTTATATATGGATGGGATGAGAAACAAATTGTCCACTTCGCATTACAAAAATTAGCTGGTCTTGCAAAGCGATGGTTTGCATCATTGCCAACGGTTGTCTTCACTTGGGATGAGTGGCAGGTTAAACTCAAAAAGGCTTTCCCTAGTGAAGAAAGTTACGGACGTTTATTAGAAGAAATGTTAAATCGTACTTCACGTGGTGGTGAAAGTCTTCGTGATTATTTTTACGATAAATTGGGATTATTAAACAGATGTGAAATTACCGGTAAAAAAGCTGTAGATTGTATTGTATACGGTATAAGCGACCGTTCGATTAGGAATGGGGCGCAAGCTCAGAATAGTTCGGAACCCGAAGATTTACTTAATTTTCTTGTATCTCAGAGACCTCAACCGCAATTTAATAATCAGTTTACTAATAAATTACGTGAACGTACAATCCAAAATCCAAGTACTAGTAATATCAAAATCAAAATCAAAATCAAAGCATTTATTTCAAGTAGGCCAGTTACAGGCGCTTTTGAATTGTCGAAACAAAAATGAACATTTAATGTAGCTACAGTCCCAGTCACAAGACATAAAAACTGTGAAAGTACTGTAGTTGCCCATTCCCTAGCGTAGATCTCTATGGAGAAGAACGGGCAAGAAACTCCATGGACACTCTTTTAAATCAAAATTATTGTATGCCAGGGTCGACCTACAAACAGGTTATGGCATCTGCAACAAAAACTGTTTGTAATCCTAATACCACCATAACTATATGTATGGGTAATAGTTCTAAGATTAAAAAGGAAGATATCACTGAATGTGTATCAGAGCTGTTAAAGCTAAACTGTAGTAAAATCATATTGTGTGCTTTTCCCTATTTTGAAAAATTGGGTAATAGAAAAAACAATTATATACATATGTTAAATAACCATGTACATTTTCTAGCAGGTCACTATAGTGACAGACTTGTATATCTAGATATCAACACTATTGTTGGTAAACTTAAGTCGACACGGGGTAAGGTGTATCTACCTATTAGATGTAGACACAAAATAGCTTCGCTATTAGCTTTTAATATTCACACAGACATAAATAGTATGTCTAAGTTTAGTTCCATTATTAACACTGCGACTATTAGTAATTCTACTAATGTACAGGTGACTTTAAATGAATATAGCAGTAGTGCTATAAATGTTTACAAATATTGCAATGAGGAGGATCCATCTGTCACCATGGTGAATCCTCAATTAGGGTCTATTACAGATAGGGTCTTGTTGTCTGAGGAGGGCACGGGAGTCTCCGGCCTCACTCCAAATATTAATATAAATTTAAACTAGAAAGTGAGACAACAGAAGGTACTATTAATTCTTGCACTCAATTAGTTAATAAAAAAGGGCCTCAGCAGAACACCTTAAAATTATTCCACCAAAATATCCAAGGAATGTCTTGTAAATTATTAGAAATTGAATTGTTTTTAGAAAAAAGTAAGTTTGACATCATTTGTTTTACTGAACATTGGCTAAAGGATTACCAAATGCTTATTAATTATGAGAACTATATGGTGGGTAGCTGCTTTAACCGTAAAACTATGCTTCGTGGAGGTTCCCTAATATTAATAAAAAATAGTTTTAAATATAAGCAACGTAATGACATAGTAGGTCTCTCGGTTGAACATTGCGTCGAACTGTCCTGTGTTGAGCTAGATAAGCATGTAGTTGTGTGTGTGTACAGACCTCCAAACTATCAAAACTTTTCCATATTTGAATCAATAATGGAAGATGTCCTGGCAAAACTTGCAGCCAGTAATAAATCTACAATAATTTGTGGTGATTTCAATATCAATATTTTAGAAGAACATTCAAATAGTGGTCGGTTATTAAATCTTTTTAAGTCATTTGACCTGACTAACGTTTTTATTGAACCTACTAGAATCACAACATCTTCTGCTACTTGTATAGATAATGTTTTCTGCGATTGTGATTACTTAGATAAAGCCATAGTAAATTGTTTGCCGTCTGACCATAGCGGACAAACTGTAACTTATAGGTGTAATACACCATTGCAAAAAGTACAGATTAAATTTCGACCTATAACTTCTAGTAAATTAAATAGGTTTAATATTTCCCTACAGAACAAGTTAAGTGTTATGAGCCATGACGATATTAATATAAATCAATTTTATAATCGTTTCTTTTCAATAGTTCACACGGAATTCAACAAAACTTTTGAAAAGAAGACTAAAAGTATTTGCCCTAAATTCATATTTAGCGATTGGGCAACTAGAGGCATCAGAAAAAGTAGGGAAAGACTATTTGAGCTTTATGGCCTTAAGCCTTTTATTAACACTGAAACTTTTAACAAGTATGTTGCTAAGTATTCAAAAATTTTTAGAAATACATGCAAGGTTGCTAAAGCCCTGCACATTAGCAACAAGATCAAAACAGCAGAAAATAAAATAAAGACAGTTTGGAAAGTCATAAATAACGAGACTAACAGGAAGAAAATACGTAACACTAGCTACACATTAGATACAGCAAGTGGTCCTAAAAGCTCTAATCAGGAAGTAGCTCAAGAATTTGTAAATTTCTTTACAGAAATACCATTAAAAACTACGGAGGCTCTAAATTCCTCTCCTGAAGTCTCAATGGGTTTATTAAAGGCGAATGTGTCTGGCTGCCTGGCTGAATTTAAATTTAAACACATTAACCCTATGGTAGTTATTAAAGCTTTCCGGCAAATAAAAATCAAACTGACCGAAGATCTATGGGGAATGTCTATCAAAGTTTGTACATCCATACTTGAGACAATAGCCCCATACTTAGCTTTAATTTTTAATCTATGTGTAGACCAAGGAGTTTTCCCTGATTTAATGAAATACAGTAAAGTCATACCTCTTTTCAAATCCGGGGACAGTAAAGATACTAACAATTATAGACCTGTATCCGTGTTGCCAGTTTTTAGCAAGGTTTTTGAAAAGGTAATGCTTGATCAAATGCTCTATCATTTTAACACCAACAGAATCTTACATGATCAACAGTATGGTTTCACCAAGGGACGTTGTACAACTGACGCCGGTGTAACCTTATTAAAGCACATATTTACTGCGTGGGAAGAGTCCCAAGATGCCATAGGATTTTTTTGTGACCTCTCCAAAGCGTTTGATTGCGTAAATCACGACACATTACTTTTGAAACTTGAGCATTACGGACTGGGTAAACTTGCACTTAGTTTGGTAAAATCATATTTGAATGATAGACAACAACATGTTCAGATAAATGGTGTCAATTCACAGGGTTTAAAAATAAAAATGGGGGTTCCACAAGGCTCTATATTGGGTCCTTTCCTCTTTCTAGTATATATAAATGATCTACCCTATTTATTGAAAAACCAACCTCAAAATATGGTGTTATTTGCTGATGACACTTCCTTAATTTTTAAGATAAACAGACGGGCACAAAATTTAGATGACGTGAATAATGCCCTACTTCAGGTCCAAAATTGGTTCACAGCAAACAATTTGGTATTAAATGAAAAAAAAAACCAAATGCATAAGATTTGCTTTACCGAATGTTAAGGGTAGTGATTGTGATATATTATTGAATAATGAGAAACTTGAATTCGTAGATAAAACGGTTTTCCTGGGGCTTACGCTTGATTCAAGGCTACAATGGGGTTCTCATTTAACATCTCTTGCGGGGCGGCTAAGTTCAGCAGCATATGCCATTAGAAAAATCCGTCAATTTACTGATGTAGATACCGCTAGACTGGTCTATTTTAGTTACTTCCATAGTATAATGTCTTACGGTATTTTGCTATGGGGACGGGCTGCAGATATTGAGTCTATATTTATTCTGCAGAAAAGAGCCATCAGAGCTATATATAATCTTCGTAGGCGCGATTCTCTAAGGGAACTGTTTAAGGATATTGGCATTATGACGGTACATTGTCAATACATTTACGAAAACATAATGTACGTTAGAAAAAATTTGCATCTTTTTGGTAAAAGAGGTGACAGACATAATTACAGTACTAGAAATAGGGACCAATTAGTTCAGCCAGGCTTTAGACTCGCTAAAGTAGACTCATCTTTCATGGGGTACTGTTTGAGATGCTATAATAAAATTCCACAAAGTATTCTTGAACTGAATGAGACGAAATTTAAAACATGCATTAAACGCACACTATGTAAACAAGCATATTACAAGTTGAGCGATTATATCGCTGATAAAAATGCTTGGCTTAATGCTGGTCCTGCTCCACATGGACAGGGGCGCAAAAATTGATAGCATTAAATGGTATAGTTGGAGCTGCTGAAGATTGTACTTAACTATCTTTGCATTGTATAGATTCAATGTTAGTATTATATAATCGCATAGCCCATATTGTGTGAGTACTATGTGCTAGTAAGCTATCATTCACTGGAAACCTACGGCAGTTCTTGACTTGAATGTGCCCTGGAGGTTGAGAGTATGTCATGCTCACTCAAATGTCTCGCTGATGGTGGCGCGTGTGTCGGACCATTTAGTTCCCTTCAAAATGGTTGAGCTGAATGGTGCTGATCCATGCGTCATGTGCGTGAATGGGCGCTGTCAGTTGTGACTGGTCATCTCTTAGTCGCCATGGTTTATTTGAATTAATTATTTTGTTTTTGAGTTATATTTTGTTTTGGTTTTGCTATGGACACTTTTAACGTGCACATCTTGCTACATTGTTCTCACATAATATACCATCTCAACATGAATGATGTAACCAAGATTTTGTAACAATATTTTGATTTAAAAGAGTGTCCATGGAGTTAGCCTACCAGCAGAAGTTCGAATAGTATCGACACCAATTATTCAATCACCTGTTACAACTGTCGTTCAAAAGGTCATCCGTATTTTAAATGCACGAAGCCCCTTATCAAATGTAAACAATGCCATCGTGTAGGACATGATAAAGAGGAATGCAAATTAGATCCCTTCGTTTCGAATTCAAAATATAACAAAATGGAAAATATACCAGATAAAAATATTTTAAAGATTAATTCTTACACCAACGGCAACTCTAAATATTTTAAAACCGTTGTTGTTAATGATAAGCCTTTGAAAGCATTTATTGATTTTGGTAGCGAGTGTACACTCTTGCGTAAGACCGATGCAGAATTACTTAGTTTAGTTAAAAACTTTGATAACGTTCCGATTGTTAAGGGTTTTGGTCAGTCGTCAGTTGTTCCTCTGTATAAGACTCATGCATTTGTTAGGATCGACGAAATTGAATCAGACACTGAGATATTAGTTGTAGAAGACGTCCACATGCAGACATCACTTATAATTGGTCAGAATTTTACAGAATTGCCGTTTATCACCATTTTGAAGGATAGCTCTACACTGACATTTTATAAAAGCCCAAGCTTAGATGCCGATTCAAAAGGTATTTTAAAACTTTACATTGCTGATAGAATTGAAATCTTAAAAACCAGTACCGTCCCAGTTCATTCAAATTATGATTTCACGGGAGATGTTTTTATAGAAGGATACAACGCTGTCGGAACGGGTAAGGAGTTCCGACTGTTACAGGGTGCTTACAATATTTTTAATTGTAAGGGATCTGTTGTTGTATCTAATTTGTCAACCAACATTATTACATTACATCCAAACATTTTAATTGCCAGAGCTATTCCGTTTAATGAACAGAAAATTTGCCAAATAAATAAGATAGCGAAAGAATCTTCTACTGTAGAGCCTCTCAATAAAAACGATATTAAAACAGGACCAAGATTAAATGAAGAACAATTGGATAATTTGTACTTGTTATTGCAAAATTACCGCGATTGCTTTGCTACAAATCTTAACGAAATAGGTTGCGTTGCTGATGTAGAAATGAATATCAATTTAGCAGATAACAAGCCGGTTGTCTATCGTCCATATCGGCTGTCACATTATGAACGCGAGCGAGTTCGTGAAACCATTGATGAATTGCTTCAAAACGATATTATTCAGGAATCGAAGTCAGACTATGCCAGCCCAATTTTAATGGTCAAAAAGAAAACGGGTGAGCAGCGATTGTGTGTTGACTTTCGAGCCCTGAATAATAAAACTATTAAAGATCGTTTTCCGCTGCCTATTATAGAAGACCAAATATCGAATCTTAGTGGCAATAGTTTCTTCACGACCCTGGATCTCGCTTCAGGTTATTATCAAATACCCATGTCTAAAGAAAGCCAGCATCTTACGGGTTTTGTCACACCCGATGGGCATTTCGAGTTTAAAAGAATGCCTTTCGGTTTGGCAAACGCCCCAGCCGTGTTTCAGAGAATGATTAACAAAGTTCTCGGGAACAGAAGGTTTGAATACGCATTAGCTTATTTGGATGACGTTTTAATCCCCTCAAAAACTGTAGACGAAATGTTTCAAAGATAAGAAGACGTGTTAACACTTTTTAGGCAGTATGGCTTAACATTAAAATTGACCAAATGCCGATTCTTCGATAGTACTGTTAGCTACCTTGGGTATGAAATCTCGCCACAAGGCATACAGCCAAGTGAAACAAAAATTTTGGCGGTTAAGGAATTCCCGAAACCACGAAATGTCCATGAAGTCCGACAATTTCTAGGGTTGACTGGTTATTTCCGAAAGTTTATGAAAGGTTATGGAGAGGTCGCTCGTCCGCTAACATCTTTATTAAAAAAAGATTGTTTATGGCAATGGTCTTCTACAGAAGACCAGGCATTTTTAATTTTAAAGGACAGGCTAGCTGGTCGGCCTGTCCTGGCTCTTTATGATCCAACCCTTGAAACAGAACTCCACACCGACGCTAGTGCTCTGGGTGTAGGAGGTATACTTATGCAATGGCAAAAGGATTGTAGGGTCTTAAAACCTGTCGCCTACTTTAGTCGACAGACTACTCCCGAAGAAAAACACCTGCATTCCTACGAGCTAGAAACACTAGCTGTTGTATGTTCTTTAAAAAAATTCCGTGTGTATCTGTTGGGTATTCATTTTTTGATTTATACTGATTGTGCTGCTCTCCGTACTACACTAACGAAAAGGGATCTCGTTCCGCGAATAGCAAGGTGGTGGCTACAAATAAGTGAGTTCACGTTTGATATTGAATATCGTTCTGGTATTCAGATGTCCCACGTTGATGCGTTAAGCAGAAACACCAGATTATCTGAGCAGCCAGATGATGGCCCCTCTGTTGGTGTATATACTATATGCAAAGAGAACTGGCTTTTATCGTTACAATTAGCGGACCCCGAAATATCCCGTATATTTAAAATCCTCAAACCTGAAGACGATCAGGAATGTAGGGACATTCGAAAAAACTATGTTATAAAAAATCACACCGTATATAAAAGGGTAGACGATAAATTATGTCTTGTGGTTCCGCGGAGTGCTCGATGGCAAATATGCCGAGCAAATCACGATGAAGTTGGTCATCTGGGTTACGCAAAAACTCTAGAGAGAATACAGCATTTATACTGGTTTCCTAAACAAAGAAAGTTTATTAAAAAATATATTGCGGCATGTTTAGAATGCGCATATAACAAGGATAACGCGTCAAAACAAAAGTCGGGTCATTTGTATCCAATAGAAAAAGTAAAAATACCGTTCCACACGATCCATATGGATCACCTTGGCCCTTTTGTTAGAAGTAAAGACGGTAATACCCACATTTTAACGGTAGTAGACGGTTTCACTAAGTATGTCTTTGTAAGGGCGGTTAAAGATGTGAAAACTAAAACCACGGTTAAGGTCTTGGAGAAAATATTTTACGACTTCGGTGTTCCAGCTAGGATTGTGTCTGACCGTGGCACAAGCTTTACGTCTAAAGATTTTATAATCTTTTGTAATACACATGGTATTAAACATATTTTAAACGCAGTAGCTTGTCCCAGAGCTAATGGTCAGGCAGAGAGATTTAACCAAACCATCTTAAATTCATTGTCATCTCAAAACTTTTCAAGCCATGAACGCGACTGGGACAAGTGTCTGGGGAAAATTCAATGGGGCATTAACAACACTGTTAATACCTCAACACACAAGACTGCGACAGAAGCTATGTTTGGGATTAAATTACGCGATGTTTTGTCAAATAAGCTTAACGCCGATAACAGTTTAACTACTAATTTAGAGTTACAACGAGTCAGGAAACAAATAAGTAATAACATAGAAAAAAAACAACAAAAACAAAAAGAAAGGTATGATGCACATCGAATCCCAGCATCTAAGTACGAGGTCGGTGATTTAGTTAAAATTTTTAGAAATAATTTTGATAACGATAAGAAAAGTACAAAGCTTCTGTCGAAGTTTGTAGGTCCATACAAGGTTACTGAAGTTCTAGGCAATGACCGTTACAGAATTACAGATATCCCTGGTTAAATCAAAAAAAAATCAAATAAAACTGTTATTGCAGCTGATAGAATCCGACCATGGATACACATAAAAACTTTGGAAATGCATTGCTCCGATGTCAGTAGCTCTGAGGATGCTGGCAAAAGTAACTCTGAGTAAAACCAACTTAAAATATTTCCTTACTGTCTGTTTTATTATGAAATGTTTTCTTTATATGTACAAGCTCTAGTTAAATAAATGTTGTCTAGTTTTAAAATTTCATATATTTTTATACTTAATGTAAATATTGTGTATGTTTTGTTTCAAGTATTTTTTTTTTTCTTTTTCTTGTAATATTTAACATTTCAGGATGTCATGATTTGTTTAATAATTTAATTTGTATGATTATTGTGTGTGCCAGGAGGCTACACTGTGTCGGATGGCCGAATGTCATGATTTTCAAATATTACTAGAATCTGTTGTGATTTATCAAAAATAAACATAAGATATTAATAGTACTTGATGTGACCAAAGAGTTCATAAAAACTCTTTGGTCATGTTTTTGAACCAGTTCCCGCAAAAAAAAAAAAAAAAAAAGAATATGATGGTATTCGATTTTGGAGGTAAAAAACAAAAGCTGCTTTTACAAAGAACTATTCCTGGATTTATATAGATTTGAGCTGAATAAGGATAAAAAGCAAGTTGTAACTATTTTAAGTAATAGCACAAGTTATAAATACAAACATTGTTAATCTAAAAAGGGAGTTTCATTACACTTGTGACTGTGACTGTAGCTTTGATTTTATTTGTATTTTGACATTCAAAAGTGCCGGAATGGTCTAGTTGAAATATATGCTTTGAGTTTGAGTTTGATTTTTTTTATTCCACACCATAGGTACCTGGGTATCTTCTATTGGCGGTCAAAGTAACAACTTTTTAGAAGTTTTTTAAATACAAGTTTTATTGTAAGATTTTTACTTTAATCATCTCCACGACCCTCATACTAATCAATCCATGCATCAGCACAATGTTTTAAGTGCGTTACATTGAGTGTAGAACTCAATGTAACGCACATAAAACATGATTTTCCACCCCAAAAAAAAGTCGTTTCACAGCATTATTTTTTGCGAAGTGTTACTTATAACAGAATGGTTGGTTTACGGTTTCATGGTGAGGTTGTTTACACCCTATAGGTAGTTCTTGAGATTAGCGCGTTCAACCACCGCCCGAAAATAGCTCGACGAGCCAGCCTGCGCCGCTGAGCAGGTAGCTTTGAATTCCCCTTATAATAATTCGACGCAGCCTGACCCTTGCTGCCCTCCCATCAATGATGCAGACCCAGACCCCACAGGGGTGCCCCTAATGATTGTGCAATTAAAGAAAACCCTTAGCTTTGTAAGCCCAGGGCCAGTCTCCACATAGATAGCGACAAAATCGCTAACTTTCGATCGCTAATTATGAACAAATACATTTATTGCAATAATTCAGGTGCGTACAGTTACTGCCATTTATTATGATAATAGCGGTAATTGACCGACTTACATTTAATAAAGTTCTTAGCTTGAACAACCAAGAATAAGCCTGTTCAAGTCTTAAATCGCCACCTTTTTTTTCGAAAAAACGATGCGTGCTTCCTTTGTTTCGAGTTAAAAAAAAATCTCTTTGAATTTAAATATTATAATGTCCAGTTGTGAATCAAGGACACATTTTCCTTAACCGCATCTAAGCATTCTGATGATTAAGTTCCGTAACCATTTTAGACCCCCAGTTCCGACAAAAGATTGTTTTTTCTTAGTCACCTCAATATGCTTCAAAATCATAAAAATATCAGTGATTACGAAAAAAAACATTGTATCGTAAAAAAGGGTGGGGTGCTAGATTATGTCAATTGTAGTAAATTCACTCTATTATTTTTTTGAACTCCTAGAATAGTACCTACATTTTTATATAAAGCTATGTATAACATTTCCTCACTTATACTACACACCCGACGAGCCCAGTACGAGGATACATAAATATGGAGCCGAAAACTGTAGTAACAAATACCCACATGTGTCAAATGATGTTTTCAATGCACTTTCGAAGAAATACCTAATTACATTTTGATACATGTGGAGAAAGTTTGTTATTGTAGTTCATTCGTGTTTTTGACCCGGGAACTGCAATAACAAATGTCCACGTGTATCAAACGACGTTTTCAATACACTTTTGAAGAAATAAAATAAAAGAATGTACTTAAAATATTTGTGTCATGAATTATTACGAGACTATGACTTAATTTTTTTTTTCCGCTCTTTGCTTTCGCCAGGTTGAAGGAGAAGCAAAGTTATGAAGCTATTATACAGCCTAATATAAAAAATTGTTTTTTTTATATATATTTTGAAGTTAGGACACAAATAAATGTTAATTTGTTTGTAAAAGAAAATATTAGTTTTAAAGAATCATGTTTATCTATGATATTGAATTCATAAACATAATTTGAATATTCAAAAAAATGATAACGCCGCCGTAAAGACGTAGATACTCGTAGCTTATCCGATTTTTTTTAAAAAATCACCTCTGACTCTATAGTCAGATGTGAATGTTAATTATGCATTGACCAGTTTGGACTAAGTAGAGGTATAGTTATCTGTGGCAATTTTGCTTTCTGCACATGAGTGGAGAAAACATGAAAAACGCACTTGTGTGAAATACACTGCATTTTGAACCTAATCGTAGTGCGAAAAGAACCAGTTTTCGAGGAAGTGTATTGAAAAATTTATTATTTTATTTCTTCGAAAGTGTATTAAACACGAAAGTCATCTCTAAGGTGCCATGGCTAATTTGAAGGAATTATTTTGTTTTTATTAGGGACACTTTTAACGTGCACATCTTGCTAGGTACATTGTTCTCGCATAAACATCCATTCTCCATCTCAACATGAATGATGTAACCAAGATTTTGTAACAATAATTTTGATTTAAAAGAGTGTCCATGGAGTTTCTTGCTCGTTCTTTTCCGTAGAGATCTACGCTAGGGAATGGGCAACTACAGTACTTTCACAGTTTTTATGTCTTGTGACCGGAACTGTAGCTATATTTAATTTTCATCTTTGTTTCGACAATTCAAAAGTACCTGTAATTGGCCTACTTGAAATAAATGCTTTGATTTTTTTTTTGAAAAGTACTTTTGTCATTTAATTACTGTGAAACCATGATTTTTTTCTTTTTTTCTTTGCCACGTCGTAGGGTACGCAGAGGTATGAATCCAGTAAACAGCCTTTATGTTTTCAGCCTAATTTATGTTTTTTTTACGTTTTTTTTCACAAATAAATAAAGAGTGTAAAAAACCTCTTAACGAAGCAGTAAAGCACTTCTTCTCCCCGTCATTGCGATATTTTTTTGTTCAACACCATACCTGGGAACCTGTTTAGTTACGGAGATATTGGGGGTCAAAATTCTAACATTTTGACAAGTTTTTTTTTTTATAAATACAAATTTTTATTGTTAGACTTTTACTTTAAACACCTCCACAAACCCGTACTATTAAATTCATTCATCAGTACAATGGCGTTACATTGAGTTCTACCTGAAAACCACCATTCCATTTTCACCCCAAAATAAAGTCGTTTTCCAGCAATAATTTGTGTGAAAAGTTACTTAGTTTGACGTACAGAATGCTTGGTTAACGGCTTCGTGATGAGGACGTTTACAGGGAGTATATATTTTTTCATTTTTATAAATATGTTTACCATTGATATGCGGGGTGGAAGGGTATACCGACGCAAAGACGGTTACCACATATTCAGTACAGTATCATTACGAGCCCCCCACATAAAAAAATGTCGCAGGTTATTAAAAAAAATAAGCTGTTATTACCTACAAAAGTATACCTACACGGTCAATTTATATGGAACAACTGATTTTTATTTAAATAACCGTTCAACAATTTATATGAATTACAGTGTCCCTCCACACTGTAATCTATTAAAAACACAATTTTATTATTTAAGCCGTAAAGATGCATATCTCATTGCCGAGATTATAAAATACACAATTACCGCCGACTGTAGGCGTTGAACCGATTTGGAATAGTTATCTGTGAACATTTTTATTTCCACGCACTTACTGCTAAAATATCAAAACAATACAGTGCATACATACATCAACCTAATGCGATAAAAATCAATTTTCGAGAAAATGGTTTTTTTTCTACTTTTTGTCATTTTGCATTCAAATGCAAATAAATATTTTTTCTTTCTTTTTTTATTCGTAAAGTTCAGGACCAATTTCGTTTCTTTTTTATTTTATTATTTTTCTCTCTTTGCTTACTTTTTATAAGATGTAATTACAGTTTAACCATTTTACTTTTGTGTGTTTTGCCCTGGGCTACTAAAAGTTTTTTCTTTCTTTTTTTCTTTCTTTCCCAGTATCTCATAGGGATTCGAATATCCCCAATGTCCCAATTAAAAGGACTGATCTGGATACATATAACAAACATGAAACCCGTAGTTTTATACAGGGACTTTTCTAAAAAAAAAATGCCCCTTTCTAGGAATTTCTCCTGTATCATGGGTGCCTTTACAAACATCTTAACTCACATACACTAACAGCCAGACCCGGAAGAACTATCTTTAGGCCATACAAATATTTGTTCCGTGCGGGTATCGAACCAGCCACACGCAGCGCAGCTGTCAATCGTTCAGTCACTGCGCCAACCGTGCCGTCAAAATTATGAGTTGTAATATGACCTGAAACTTACTTTCATTTTTGAGCCACATATAAGAATGCCCAATAAGGGGCAACCTCCCTGGAACTGTCGGCACTTCCTCATTCACTCGGGGCAATAAGTGACGACATAACACCACATATCCCAAATACACACATACTAACGAAATTATTACTGTGAAGAACATGTTATTTTTAATTTATTACATAAATTCAAAAACTTTCGGTACGTGTTGAGATGACGCACGCGCTACTAAAACTGTAACAACATGAAATACCTGCGTGTATTTATACTATAAGTAGTAGTTGGGTTGAGAAAAGGTAAACGAAACAAACGAAGGAGAGAAGGTAATCTTGAAGATATGATCAATATGATTAAATTATGGGTCTACCCTTTATGGCAGAATTTCATAATATTATTTTGCATACCAGCTGATAGCATAAACTTCATTTCGCAGAAAATCGTTTGGCAGACACTCATTTCTCATACGTTCAATCTCATAATTTTGTAAGTACATGTTATTTTTTGTTCATCTTTGGGCATAAATTTCATAAGCATTAGAAATAAAAGTAGAACCATCTTTTTGCAGAAAGTTCACAGTCAGAATCATCTTTTGGCATAAATTTCATATCGATAGTCATCTAAAGGCAGAACTATCATATCTCAGAAAGTTTACAGTTAGAATCATCTTTTGGCATACATTTCATGCATAATAATGGAAAGACTCATCTATCACATCACAGAAAATTTATAAAGTGGGTTGATCGTTGGACGACCCAAATAGCGTAGTGGTAGTGAGGCTGCCTTCCGTTATTAGGGTCCTGGGTTCGAATACCGGTAGCAGCAAATGTTTGTGTAATGAGCATGGACATTTGTTTCCGAGGCATGGATGTTTATAAGTATAATAGGTATGTATTTACGAACAAAAAAGTAATATAATATGTAGTATATCAACTATCTGGTGTCCACGACACAAGCCTTGCTTAGTGTCGCACTAGATGGCACTGTGTGTTAATAATATCCAGCGATGTTTATATTTATTTATTTAATCATGCAAACGAACAAACAACGAGCGTGCATGTAGCAAGCATGCAGTATGCAAACAAGCATATACCATGCATGCAGCAAGCATACAGCATGCTAACAAGTATACAGTATGCATGCAGCAAGCATGCATCATGCAAACAAATTTACAGCATGCATGCAGTAATCATGCAGTATGCAAGCAAGCATGCAGTATGCAACATGCAGCAGGCATGGTTTCTGTCACGGCTCCGGCGCTGCGGGGCTCTGGCGGTCCCACGCGAGCTTATCGTCGCAGATTGGTTTAACGCTCGCCGCCGCGGCTGAGGCCAGCAAGCCGAAGCTGCGGTGGTGAGAGTCTACAACCACCTGCTCTTCAACTCACGGCCCGCGTCGCCCCTCCGCGCCTACGCGATTCTAAATTACACTCTAGGGGTAGGGCAGACAAGACTACGTGGAGTCGGTTTTGGAGCGACTTTGGCGAAGGAGGTGACGGAACGAGAGAGGGAGAGAGCCTCCCTTCCCGGCCGCCGCGGGAGACGCACCGGGCGTTGGGGGCCACTTAGTGGCTACCGGCCACCGTAGATTCGGGCCTGTGGACGGCTAGCTATGGGCTAGCTAGCCGTCCGTCCGTCTAATGACGACAGGCCGTGTCGACGGCGCGTTCGTGTTCCACGCGCGCCTCAAAGAGATGTCAGCATAAGGGGAGGGGCCCGCAAGGGCTGAAGCCTGCCGGGGTTGCGGGCCTATTCGAAAGAGATACCGCGGCCCCGGAACATAAAGGGCGAGGAAGGAACATGGATGGGTTTTAGTCAGTAAGAGTCTGACACTCCCTCCCGCTCCGCCCAGAGTGGGAGAAGTCATTTGACGATTTCCCACCCTAAAAAAAAAAAAAAGGGGTAGGGCAGACAAGACTACGTGGAGTCGGTTTTGGAGCGACTTTTAATTTTAAATGGCAATAATGCCAAATGAAATTCTGCCATCCTCATAGTATGCCAAGTGAAATTATATAAAACAATCGTCGCTCTAAATAAACATTATTCTAAACGAAACTATGCGGAATTTGAACAATGCCAAAGGTAAAATTATGCCAAATAAAATTCTGCCATCTTAAAAGTATGCCATTGTAAATTCGGACATACAATCTTTCGGCCAAACAATAATTATGGTTAAAAAAAATATGCCCTTAAAATATTCGTTTATACAAAATTTTGCCAAGTGTGTTATGCCAAATAAATTTTGGAGCATCAACATTCTGCCAGATAGAAGGAACCTGGGTTTTAGTCAGTAAAAGTCTGTCATTCTCTTCCGCTCCGCCCAGAGCGGGAGGAGTCATTTGTAAATTTCCCATTCGAAACAAAAAACAGAATGAAACAATGTTAAGCTTTCACGGTTTATAAGTAAACTTATTTTGTCAGATATGGGATATCTTCCGGGATTGTTTACTGTTTAGAGCTCCCGATATTTCGATGCTGTTACAAGCCCCATAAAATATCGGGAGCTCAAAACAACAAACAATCACGGAAAACATTGAGTTTAAAATTTACACAATGAGTATTAGAGACAAGAAGAAAAAATAAAAATAAGCTTATTTGCAGAAAGCGAAGTTAACTTAAGCTTTTGAAGTCGGTGACTTTTGTTTTTTTGATTCAGTTTTTTTGCCACCGACTTCTGAAGCTAAAGGAGATCGGGCCAAAGCGGTCCAAGTGGCGTCGGTGAACGAGACCTATATTTTCTTAATGCTGATGTAAAGAGCATCACTACTTGGTATGGCGACAAAAAAAATCCTCCATGGAAAATAAAGTAATTGACCATTTAAAATGAACTATGTAATTAAGATTGCATTAATAACAAACAGCATCGGCGATTCAGACTGACATTATTTTAAAGCTTATAAGAAGAGGGTTTTTCTTTGATAAGGTCACATGCAAATCGGCGCCGCGAGAAAAAAGTTATAGACCATAAAGTACAATTAGTGAAAACAAGACTTCTAATTCAAGAGATATAAGGATCGTCGGTGATTAAGACATATATCATTTTAATGCTTATAAGAAGAGGGTTTTTCTTTGTTAAGGTCACAAGCAAATCGGCACCGGGAGAAAAAAGTTATAGACCATAAAGTACAATTAGTGACTCAAAATCTTCTAGAGTCTGGCAAATGAAAGTAGAGACTGAACAAGCGCGGCAAATTTAAAAAATCTGAGTCTAGTAACCCCAAAATCTGTATGAAGTACCCGGAATAACCTGACTTTACAGTTACAGTTGGTCCAAAAATGGGAACCCATGGTACTTTTTGTATGGAAAGTCGTATGTTAAGGTGAACGCACATTTATCAGAGCCGAAAAAAGCGAAAGAGCCGAAAGAATCGAATTTTAGAATAACTTGAATGAAATCCTACAAAAACCTCGCACACTTATCCGCGTCGAATCGGACGAATCGATGACGTCATACGGATGAGAAAAAATTCTTTCGGCGTGGATAAGTGTGCGTCCACCTTCAATCAGAGGAAACAAACTGAAGTTTCGAGATGTAAAATCATGTCTACCCATTAAGATTAAAACCAAAGAGGCATTTCGTGCGTGACAATTCGAAAATCATGATTATGTGATATTGTCTGAATTGAGAGCCAAAGTTGAGAGATATACATTCCCCGTAACACAATGCTCCAAGTATTGGAGATATGGCCATATTGGAAAAATGTGTAAGTCTAGTAAAGTAACTTGTCCTAGGTGCGGGGGTAAACACGATCGGTGTGAGGAAATTACGTTTGTGTGTGTAAACTGTAAGGGCAACCATATAGCCTTAGACAAATCGTGTCCAATCTATATTAAAGAGAAAAAACTACGCGACTTAATGTTCGAATTTAATTGTACATACCGTAAAGCTTTGTTGTTATATGTACCCCCATCTCCTCCCCCCATACCTCAGGAACAAAATATTGTTGTGATTGAGAGGATGAATACCCCGCAACAAAATTTAACGCAACAAAATTCTACTCAACAAAATACTTATTTATTAGAAAATGAGAATCATACAACATACGCTGATAAAGTTAAGGCAGATGACACTTCGTCTAGGCAAAAGCAGTCTACACACACGGAACGGGAAGCAAGGCAGAAATCAACACAACATAAAAAACGTCGGCAGTCTCGGCCGGCCGCTGGCGTTATGGAAAAGGAATCGGATGATTCATCTATCGTCGGAGAATGTAAGCCCGCGTCGTCGCAATCTGATTTACCACGGGAATCTAGTGATCGTCATAAACAGGACACTACTTTTGGTAATTTAATAAGTAAAATAATGGACAGAGTCTTACAGAAAGGTACAATTATGGACAAAATACACAGTGTGATTAAAATAATCGTAGATTGGTTGGTACTAATTGCGTTCAATAATATGTCGGATAATTCAATGTTAAGTAAATTTTTCAATGGATCGTCATGATAAATTGATTGAACTAAATATTATACAATGGAATGCACAGAGTCTTAGGCCCAAGTCTTTATTGTTAGAACAACTATTATTTAAAGATAAAATTCATATTGCCGTTATAAGTGAAACCTGGTTCGAGCCAGACAGCCATTTTAATTTGAATGAATACAACATTTTCAGATTAGACCGTGATGACGGATATGGGGGGGTTGCTATTATTGTACATAAATCCATTAAAGCTCAAACTTGCAATCTACATCATTAAAATTTGGGTATAGAACTTCTGTGCATAAATTTGTTTAATTGTCAGCATATTGCAATGATTTTCATTGCAGTGTACTGTCCGTCAACTGTTTGTACTTTACAGAGGAATTTGGATCATATTTTTTCTATGGCAAATAACAAAACTTTAATGCTAGGTGATTTCAACGGCCATCACTCCAACTGGTCATATAAAACCGATCAGCGTGGGTCTCAAATATTCGATTCAATGATAGATCACAACTTTATATCAATTAATGACGGAAGCCCGACCCGTATAAAATTAGTTAATGATGTTATACTGCAATCTTCTCCCGATATTTCTTTTATTTCTTCGGACTTAGCTTTAAGTTTTAGTTGGAAAGTTACGAATGAATCGCTAGGGAGCGATCATTTAATTATTAAATTATCTACCTGTTTTAATGTAACCAAACATATTATACGTAAAAGAAATTTTAAAAAATCTAACTGGGAGAAGAAAGTGCGATCAATAATTCGACAGCTCCGGAAGATCCTCAGTCATGTTATGATTTTTTTGAAAAAACGTTGCAGGAGGCAGCCAATGCGCATATTCCCCAAATTATTATTCCTCAACATATCAGCAGTAAATTCAAGCCAAAACCGTACTGGAATTCCGATTTGTCCAGACTTGTAGCAATACGACGGTTGGGGTTGGCAGAGCTTAGGCGTAACCCCACACCTCAAAATTATACATCATGGCAGAAGGAAATTCAGGAATCCCAACGACAATTACGCAATGCTAGGTGTGGTTCTTGGAAAACCTTTTGTTCAAGTATCGATACAACAACCTCTGCTAGTGATATTTGGCGCAAAATGAGATGGGTAAAAGGTCGTAAATTTCACAATCAGCACGTTGATTCTAATTTAGCAGAAAAACTTCTTACAGAATTAACGCCTGACTATGTGTCCCCCCCCAAACCTTGTTTTCAATCCAACAATTGCAAATTAGAATCGGTTATCTCAATACAAGAACTGGAAAATTCAATCACATCAAAAGATACGGCCCCTGGTTGCGATGAAATTTCATTTTCCATGATCAAACACCTCCCAGACAATGGTAAATTGTTACTACTTTCTATGTACAATAGATTTACGACTTTAGTTTTGTCCCAAGTCAATGGCGTCACATTCAGATCATCCCTATCCCTAAGCCGGGGCGGGAATCAGGATTAACATCTTCCCTTCGACCAATCTCCCTGATGTCATGCCTTTGTAAAATTTTTCATTCAATTATAAACAAACGACTGGAATGGTATCTTGAAAATAAATGCATTTTCTCTGATAACACCGTGGGATTTCGCAAGTCTAAGTCACGTTTGGACAGTCTTAATAATTTGCCAGCTAAGGTACAGCTTGGATTTGCGTCAAATCTTACAACAGTTGGCTGTTTTATTGACATCAATAATGCCTATAACAACGTCGATATTAAAGGTTTGCTGAACATACTCGACAAACTTAAAGTGGGTCATAAAATATGCTCATATTTATGGGAATTCTTGAAAGAGAGAATACTTAAAATTGCTGTTAACAATGTCGATTTTTCGAGATCTACGGGTCGAGGATTGGCTCAAGGAGACCCATTGTCCCCTTTATTATTTAACATTGCCTCTTACAATATTTGCGAAACTATTAATAATGTTGATATATATCTCAGTATGCTGATGATTTTGTCTTATTTAAATCGGGTACTAATGTCAATGCAGTAGTCCCAGAGCTGCAGTCTGCTATGATTTCATTTAATTCTATAGTTACTGATCTAGGCTTAGAAATTTCTCCTGCTAAGACTAAAGTTTGTATTTTTAAGAAAGGTATATGCAGACAATCCGTTAATTTAAAACTAAATAATAATAATCTTACTGTAGTTAATAGCATTAAGTATCTGGGCATGTGGTTGGATCAGTCTTTAAGATGGGGTAAACACATTAATGAATCTGTAGAAAAGGTTTTATTTTAAAGTTTATCAATATTTTAAAAGTTTTAGCAGGTCCTGGTTGGGGTGTTCACCATAAACATTTGCGTCGGCTTTATACATCTATGATTCGCAGTAGGTTAGACTATGGTAGTTTCCTGTATGATTGTAGTTACAACTCCCATTTGTCTAAATTAGACAAAGTACAAAATAAAGCTCTTCGTATACTTGGTGGCTTTATTAGAAGCACTCCCATTCACGTAATGGCGAGTGAATTGAATCTGCCTCCATTGAACATTCGCAGAAAATTCCTAGGAGGTAAATATTGTCTAAAATGTATGTCCTTTCAGGGGAACATTTCGATTAATTTAATTCAGTCTTTTAATTCTAACACTAGTAATAACCCTCAATACTGGAGAGGTAGGAAACAGCCTTTCTTAGTCACAAGTTATAACACGCTTAAATCTTTTGATGTTCACTCAGTTAAATTAATTGAAATGTTCTCTCTGGATACATGGGTCAGCAATATAAATATTCATAAAGTTATAAAACATAATATCTCAGCTATAACTAAGCCCAAACGTCATTATGACAGCAGTAAACTAAGACAAATATGTATTAGTTTCATTGCAGAGAATTATATAGATTACCATAAGGTCTATACAGACGGCTCTAAGACTGTTGCTGGTAGTGGTGCTGCTGTTTGGGATCCACAATTAAGTACAGGTGTCAAGCTCGCAATAGACTCCTATATCTCTATTGTGCATATCGAGTTAATTGCAATAGCAGAAGCTTTATCTTATATTAACTCAATTAATCACGACAAATTTGTCATTCTAACAGACTCTAAGAGTGCTTTGCAACACTTGGCTCGGTGCACCTCGCCCGTGCGAGGAGTACCGATAGCCTATACGATACTGGAGTCTATACATGAGCTGGCATGTAAGTCAATTAATGTGATTTTACAGTGGATTCCGTCTCACGTACTGATTGAGGATAACGAAAGAGCAGATATTTTGGCCAACCAAGCCGTGACAGATGGAGTTCCGGTAAATATCTCGCCTCTGTATACAGATTACATCACATTTATTAAGCAGCAGGTTACAGATGTGTGGAGTGAACACTTTGACCAGAGATCAGCTAAAAAAGGAATCTGGTACAAAACCATCCAGCCGCAACTTTCAGTGAATAGTTGGATTGATCGTTTGTCTAGTAGGAGTGTTATAGTTATGGCTCTAAGACTTCGTTCCGGTCATATTCCATCAAAAAAGTTTGGTTTTCTTATGAAAAAGGTTACTTCTCCCAACTGTGAAGAATGTGGAATAATCGAAGATGTTCAACATGTTTTGATGGAATGTGTACGGAATGAGGCCATGAGATATAGTTTATAAGGATTAACCCAATTATATGATGTGGGAGCATGTAACGCAATCCTGGCTTGTCCTTTATCGGAACAAGCTCGGATTTTATATAAATTAGCAGCTTTTGTTTTGAAATAGTTCATTGTTATTTTTAGTGTTATTGTTAATCTTACAGGGCGGCGTTATCGCTCAGCGATGAAGCCATTTAATAAAGAAAAAAAAAAAAAACATCTCCCGCGCTCCACTTTTAATCGTTTTATTCATGTTTAAGTTGAAAAAATGCTCTTTAAACGTCCTAATAAATCAACAACAACACGTCATCCTAATTTGACAAATTGTGATTGACATAAATTAAACATTGTCATATAAAAAGTTTGATTCGCCGTCAGTTGGAATCGCCGTCGAGGTAGACCGCGGCGAAGGTGGTGTGACGATCTGATCTTGTTTGCGGGGCGAACATGGCCAGATATCGCACAAGATAGAGAGGTTTGGAAGGAAAAAGGGGAGGCCTTTGCCCAGCAGTGGGACACACGATAGGCTAGGAAAAAAAAAAAAAAAAAAAAAAAAAATATATAAAAAGTTTGCAAATAATTCGAGTGTCTACTTTCATTTCATCATCATCAGCCTATAATGTTCCCACTGCTGGGACACGGCCTCCTCTCAATGAGAGGGAATGGGCTATAATCTACCACGCGGGCCCAAGTGCGGATTGGTAGATGTCACATGTCTTCGAATTTTTGGTTCTAAGACATGCCGGTTTCCTCACGATGCTTTCCTTCACCGTTTTGAGAGCAGCGGTGATGTAATAAATTACACAAAGTAATGCGCCTGTCTGGGTTTCCCACGACTTACTGTTCGTAAGTCGGGGCCGCCAGCACTGGGCCACCGCAGCTCTGCGCTACTTTCATTTGTCAGAGTCGCAGATATTATAATACTCCCATAGCTAACCGTCCACAGGCCCGCGTCTACGGTGGCCGGTAGCCACCACGTGTCCCCGACGCCCGGTGCGTTTCCAACGTCTCCCTCTCGCGTTCCGCCACCTCCTTCGCTAGCATGACTGCTTCGCAGAAGGAGGTGACGGCTTCCCATTCCACCTCGCTCCGGACCATGGATTGAACCAGGTAAGGGCCGGACGCGAGAGGTTGCCGCCGCCGATCGCCGCTACAAATAGTTTGCCCTGAACAAAACTACAAAACTTGCTTTCACAGCCAAACTATACAGAGTGTAAAAAACCTCATCACGAATCCGCATTCTGTACAATGTACATCAAACTAAGTTACTTCACGCAAAAATTAATGCTGGGAAACGACTTTTCTTTTTTGGGGTCAAAAATCATGTTTCATGGTAGAACTCAATGAAACTCAAAAAACCGTGAATTTAAAAAAAAACTTGTGAAAGAGTTATAACTTTGACCCCCAATATCTCCGTAACTAGAAGGTTCCCAGGTATGGTGCAATGTAGAACAAAAAAATGTTCGCAATGACGGGGAACACAAGTGCCTTTCGGCTTCGTTAAAAGAGGTGTTTTAGTCCCTTAATTTGTTCCTCGGACCACTACTCTATAACAGAATAATGCCAAAGCAAACACCTATCATTCAAAATATAACTATTGCAAAAAAAAATACCAAATGTGGTTTAATGTAGTATGTAATGTAGTAGATGTAGTATGTGTGTAGTTTGGCTATAAACTTTTATTTGAGTATGAATGTGGATGGATATAAGAGTAGAGGACCAAAACAAATATGTGCAGAGTGAAAGTAGAAAGAGGAGATGAGATAACGACTAATAGAGAAGAATTAATAAATAACTAACAGAAGAATTTGGAAGAAGAAGAAATACTAATACTGCGGTGACCAGTCAGTTCACCAAACATTCATTCACAAACTTTTACTTGAAAAGCAACGATTACCATACACATTATTTGTCATTTCAACATTAAACAGCAACAAATTTAACAAATAATTCACTTCATCAAATAATTATCCAATAAACTTTTATTTAATAACGTATCATTTGACAAACAATTCATTATTTTTTCGTTTTATCTCATAAAACTACGTTTGAAATAAAGACATCATTACACATATTGATTTTGCCAATTATAAAAAAAAAATGAATTTGGTTTCCTGTATGGACAAATTTTGTGACAGAAATGAATCGCTGCAGAACCGAGTCCACGTAGTCTTGTTTGCCCTACCCCTAGAGTGTTATTTAAAATCGCGTAGGCGCGGAGGGGTGAGGCGGCCCGCGAGCTGAGGAGCAGGTGTCTCTGCAACGATAAGCTCGCGTGTGACCGCCGGAGCCCCGCAGGAGCCGTGACAGAAACCATGCCTGCTGCATGTTGCATTCTGCATGCTTGCTTGCTGTATGCATACTGCATACTCGCTGCATGCTTGCTGTATGCTTGCCGCTTGCTGCATGCTTTCTGCATGCTTGCTGCATGCTTCTTGCATGCTGCTTGCTTACTGCATGCATGCTGTTTGCTTGCTGCATGCTTGCTGCTTGCTTGCTGCATGAATGAAGTATGCTTGTTTGCATGTTATGAAAAACAATGCATTTCCTTAACTTATTCTTAAAAAAGAGTAAAAAAAAATACTAGCCTGTAAGTATTTTTTTTTGGTGAAACGTGATTTATCCAAATGTATCTAAATAAGAAATGAAAATGTATAAATGAATAAATATCATCTGATGCAAATGATAAAAGATGTATGTGCCAAATAAATGCTTGTAAAACGAATATTTTTAAAACAAAACATATGCGGAATAAGGTGTTTGCGAATTAAATAGTATAGGAAACGTTGGTTGTAAAATGAAAATTTGTCAATGGAGTTTTGTTGATACATTAGTGAACCGATACTGCACTACAAATAATTTGCGAAGAGTTTGGTACAATCAATGATTATCGTTCAGTTGAAATGATATTATGTAGTAACTTACTTAAGGGGCCGGCGGAGCATGCGTCTTTCAAACAAACGTAATACTATTAATTTAAGTAGTGTGTATTTATTTCAATTGGTTTGCAGACTATCGAGGAATTTAAAATTTCTGTAGAAAACTTATTTTTCTCATAACTCTTGTTTAAATCAGTGTCCATTCAAAATTTATATTTGGGAACCTAGATATTCTGTAATCCAATCGAAATAAATAACCTACCTTAAGAATATATTTGATTTACAAATTATTTTTGTATTACGTTTGTATATACTACTGAATTTGAAGTTGGAACCGTTTTAGGGGTAGAAAAGGCATTTGGAAAGATTCCATTTTTTTTTTACATCTGGAACTGATTATGCGGTGTTACGATATTAATTATTGCATTTTATTAATAATTTTCTAGTTCACTAGTTAGCTATATTTCTTATTTCCATACAGTAATATTGTCTAATTTAGCAAAGTAGGTGTGATGATTATGATTCTCACTAGATCCATTAGATCCATCATGGATTTGGCGACTCATATATCTTCTAAAAGTGAACGATTCCCAGTAGATGTATGTTTTGAAATCAGGATTCATTGAGAAAATTAATTCTCACTAGATCCATCATGGATCTTACCAATGGATCTTCTGAGAATGATCCAATCGATTATACAGGGTGTAAACCACCTCATCACGAAGCCTTCAACTAAGCATTCTACACATCAAAATAAGTAACTTTACGCAAAAATTATTGCTGGGAAACAACTTTTTTTTGTGTCGAAATCATATTTTGTGGTAGAACTCAATTTAACGCACTCAAAAAATTGTGCTAATGGATCGATTGAATAGTACGGGCGCCGTAGAGGTGTTTAAAGTAAAAATCTTACAATAAAAACTGGTATAAAAGTTGTCAAAAGGTTGTAACTTTGACCCCCAATATCTCTGTAACTAAAAGGTTGTATGGTGTAGAACAAAAAAATTATCGCAATTACTGGGAGAACAAGTGCCATTCGGCTTCGTTAAGAGGTGTTTTACACCCTTTAGATATTTGAGATGTTGCCAACTTTTGGATACGCGCTCGTAAAATGCTTAGCCGAAACACGTTGTCCGAACTGGAAATCGAACCCGGGACATCAGCAGACTTTGGGTGACTCGCTTTGAAGTGCATGAAATGCTAATATGTTATGTAAAATCAAAAATTCTCCACGTAGTTTTTTGTTTTGTAAAATTCCGTTGCATTTGTTTTGTTTTTCTGACAAATAAGGAAATGTTAAAGGTAATAATGATTTCAAATGACGTCAGAAACGGCGCAAATAAACCATTTCAAGTTTTGAAAATACCTATAATTTCCTTTTTGTTTCTTGTTTTATTTTTATTTGACTACTGTCAATTTTTAGGGTTCCTTATGTAAATGGTAATGGTTCCTCCCTTAGGAACACCTGTCACTGTGAGATTGCGGTTTGATTCGGTCAGAAGAAGCTTAATGTAAGCGTTTATAAAAAACCGCATAGCTTGGTGTCGTCACGACTTACGATATTATGTTTTCGGCATGATGCATCACAAAAACAAAGCGACATCAGTCATTATATCTATGGTATCACCACTGACGCATGGATCAGCTTAATTATTCTCACATATTATACCTACTTATAATACATATATATTCCCTATTATTCTTTGTTTACAGAGCAACACAAGTCTTTTTATTTGGACTAAAGAATTTAAGAAATAGTATAATAATATGCGTGTAATTTTTTCTTTACTATCAACCCTATTCAAAGTTAAATTCAACTAGTACTAAACTCCACAAAACACTGGATCGAATTTCACAAGCCACGTATTTTGTCTAAGGACAAACATTACCTACCAAGGCTGACAAGAGAAGCAATTGAAATAAGGAAATATGAAAATTTCAAACAATAGGGTGGCTTCAAATTGTCGAGGACGTGGAATCCAGTTTTGAGTATGCTCAAAAGTAGCAGCCGGCATCATACTAAAGACTACACAAAACTTGGTGATACTGTGAGTGCGTTTTGTCGTAACTTAGGCGGTTCACCCACTGAAGATGCGTCCCGCCGCGGTGCGCGGAGCTACGGATTTTACCAATGTACCTATGCAAGTATGCATACAATGGTCAAATCTGCCATCCCGCGCCACGCGACGGGCGCGGTGCCAGAGGGTGGAGCGCCTTAGCGTCGAGTTCCAACAGTGCGCGTAGCAAAAGACAAAGAAAGAGGGTAGGCAGATTTGTCTGCTCGTAACAATTTATTTTCCATCCACCCGCAGTGTCCAGTCAACCCGCGATCATGGCGCTTGCAACAGCGTCGAAATATCGGGAGCTCAAAATAGTGAATAATCACGGAAGATATCCCGTAAGCAACAATATAAAAGCTTAAAACAAAATATCAAAACTTAATAGTTAGGTTTTTGTTTGCACCTTATCCTGAAGAACTCATGTCGTATCAATCTCGACTACTACATTAGAAATTGGGATGGAATATAGAAAGCGACCGTGAGTCCGCGTAATAAAAAAATGTCTAAAACTGAAATTAGGAGCGTGATGTTCAAAGCTATTTATTTTCTTCGGACTTGAACAGTTTGTGAGTCGTTGTTGAGGAAGAGTGGCAGTGGCCCAGTGGTCGTGGCGTAGTAAGTCGTGGGAACGTTAATAGGCTGATGATGATGATGAGTCGTTGTTTATTTTTTAAAGTTATTTTACAAAATAATGTCCTAGCCTTTGAATCACCACAGCCAGATATAGCCGAGAAATGAAAACGTCGATGCCAACATACCGTCGATGGTTGGTTTTCGATAAGATGTTGTTTGTTTGTAGATTCGCGTCAGAACCTGGCGTTCAAAAGGTTAATGACTCGCCAGAACTTTTGGATTGGTTGCTATGGTTTAGTAACTCATTACTAAAATTAGGTCGGAACTCAATATCAATCATCAGCTCATCAGCTCAGCTTATTAAAAAAGTCTTATAAAAACAAGATGACGTCATACACATCGGACGTGACCTACGCTGAACGCATGTGTACACCGGTAGCGTCACGGTCCTTCGAACAATGGTGTCTGTTAAAATGTAGAAAAGTAGCCACTCCCCCGTGTCATTTACTTCTGATTTGAACGCTACTCCGGTCCAGTCTAGTATGCTAATGTCATATCTGTTGTTGTTTTAATTCAAAACCTAATGCGTGGGGAACAGATAACAAGCTCAGGCTCAAACCTGTAAAACATGAGTAAACATGTAGGACACAAGCCTATTAGGCTTGTGTCCTAAAAAAATCTAATTAGTCCGTCAGTTAGATTATAAAAAAATATTTGACCCGTATTTTTTCTTTTGTTACACAAACCAAAATTGACGAAGATACGACGCTTTTAAAATTCGCAATACGTCACGACGTGCTATAGTTTTTAGTGCGTTGTGACGTCACGAGCCCCCACTCCCGAGTTTTGATGGCTTTTTATCTTTGTCAGTACTCAGTTATTTACAAAAACAAAAAATACGTGTCTATTATTTTCCAATACTCTAACTGACGGACTAATTAGTTTTGCAATTAATTGATGGTGGAAACTAGCCCATTGCATTCTCATCTGCCTAGCCTTTTCCCAAATATGTTGGAATCAACATATGGATGCAGCTGAATACCAGTATTTTACATGGAGCGACTGCCTATCTGACGTCCACAACCCAGTTAGTGCCCGGTAATACGATAATAAGACCCGGCTATAAGACTGGTTGTCAGACTTCTTGCTGACTACCTAACGACTGTCAAAGATCTACAAATGACAGCCGGGACCAACGGCTTAACGTGGAGGCACGAAGGAAAATCGTCACCCAACCACAGACCAACCTAGGCAAAGCACGTATCCCAAAAGTTGGCAACGTCCTAAATAGCTGTCAAATATTTACATGTTTTAATTAATTTGGCAAATTTACTGTTTGAAAATAAGAAATATGGCTCTGTAGTGGACTAAAAAATTGATTAGGAAATGCAATAATTAATATCGTAATACCGAATATATAGTTTTAGATGTAAAAAAAGTATTTGGGAACTTGCCAAATGCCTTTTTTACACCTGAAACGTTTACAAGGGTTTTAATTACAATTCATATTCAATTTTTTAGTGCACTACAGAGCCACATTTCTTATTTTCATACAGTAAAATTGCCAAGTTAATTAAAACATACAAATATTTGACAGCTATTTGCGACGTTACCAACTTTTGGGATAGATCGACCCGAGTGGCTGTTATTATTTAGCCACGAGCTACACCACGCCGGGGTCCACTCAATGTGTCCGACATAAAATACCACTAAGTGTGTTTTTTATTACCATTCATTAACATACTCGTTCTAAGTACAATGAATAATAAATAAAACACCAGAAATTATAAGTTATCCTACTTATAATGACCTGACATGATCATTGCTCACAACAGGCTTTTTTTAACTATGTCATGCGTAATAATAAATAATATTATTATTTTTAAATGGTTTAAATCTCACAAATACGTATGTTTTTTTTTAAATTAATGTTTAGTAGTCAGTCACTGAATATAAGAAGTGGGCTGCCGTTGTAATACGACTAAAAGGTCACGGTGTGTTGTTGAGGGTCAGAAAAAATAAACGCAAAATCCGGTTTTATTAAGTTTTAATTGTCTACTTCTTAGAGTAAGTTCACAACGAGACTCGAAGCGACGCGACGCGGCGCTATGGTACTGGAAGAGGCCATTGATTTCGCGCTGCACCGCGCCACCGCGAGACGCATCGCAAAGAAATGTATTTCGTGTAGTAAATGAAGTTAAACAGTATGTTAGTTTATACGAGGGACATATTCAAACCCGTAACAGTCCATGATACTAATAAACATGTGAAAAAATTCAAACACTGATAAATAACATATAGAACCATAACACAAATTTCGCAAAAGTCTCGCAACGTGTGTACACCCTTGTGCTTATCGCAGAACATGTGTGCGGGTCAATGACTTTTAGGTAATCCATTTTCCCTTCATACTTTAAACCTGGCTTAGGACGGGCAAATATCTAGGTACAACTACTAGGTACTGACACACTATCATTAGATAACACTTAGGCATGAAACATAATCACAATATTATTCACAGGAATGATGATAAGACGTCATTTTTGGTTTTTCAAGAACTTGTTTACAGGACACACTTAATATCTCGAAGTAAGCGGGGTTGTTTGTTTACCGAAACGTGAAAGCGGAATAGCAAATTAGACATGCGGAAGTAGCGGCGACCGCGCATACACAGCGGTCAGCGCGGGGTGGCGTGGGGTTGTGCCTTGTCGGTACATCGGGGACAACACAAAGGAAAAAGGCGCAGTTTGCGCACGGAGCTTCCTTGTCGATCGATGATCGGCACGTGTTTTGCCGCGTGACACCTAGAGTTCACTTCTTGCGCACTCAGTGTCCATGAGTAATGTATTTTATTAGACAAACACGTCACAAATTAAGGTTATAGGTTGTTTACATATATTGGGTTGAGAATCGAATACTGAATACCTTCCCTCAATATGTCCTTCGTTTAACCTAACATGCTGTATTTTAAGTCGCTCGTTTAAAATGTGACGGCAGCGTCGCGTCGCGTAGCGTCTCGATGTGAATTGACCCTTAAACGTAGAAGTAGAACACAGTTAAATATTACTTTTAACTTCTGATCTCCAGAAATGGAGTAACAGCTCAATGATTAACGGCCGTTTTCTTTAACTTACTAACGTATAACTGTTAGTTAATGTGCAGAGGTATCTGTTTTCTATAAGTAAACAAAAATATCCTATCCGTGTCATCTACCAGCTGTCACTTGATTCATAGAAAAATGAAGGAAAGATTTTATGTGGCGTTTTGTTTCTAACCGTAACAACCTGACAGATAGCGACCTAGCGAAATCAGTATATTATTGAAAATGGCCGTAAGATTATGTTTCTGTGAACTGTGAGTTACAGTAAACCAGATAGATAGATAGGTGTAGATTTAGTCTCGATACTCAAATATTTGGTTTTGTCCCTTTACAACCTTAACCCGAATGACACTTTAAAAGTTATCCTGCATCACTGGCAAATAAAATGCGTTTCTTGCCCGTAGTACTTTTTGTAGTACCAGTACGTTGTTGTTGTATGTTGAGATTTTAAATCCTAACATTATGGTTTGTATGTTGAGATTATGATTGTTGTTCTTCCCGAGTGTGACACGGGTAAAAAAAACTTCCCGTGGTACTACTGGATTGCTTGTTAGTTCTACGGGTTTTTTTACCCGTGGTACTACTGGTAGTAGGACTAGTAGTAACACTGGAAGTAATACTGGTAGTTATACTGGTAGTAATGTCAGCGTCACATTGTATAAACCGTTAGATTGTAATGTAACTAGAGAGATTGTAAACTCTCTAAATATTGTTAAACGAACATACTGCTTTCAATATTACGCATGATTTTTCGGTAGATTATAATGTAACGAAGTGAAACCGTAATATTGTAAAATCTGTGCGATGGAAGTCAACTCGTGCGGTGTGGAGAAGGGGAATGGAAGGAGGGGTCCCCCTTACCTCATGGTACCACTCGAGCCTCTCATGAAAAGGTAATTTGTACCATTCCTGAGAAATACCGATTAATATAATTTTTAAGATAAATAGACGGGCCCAAAATCTAGATGACGTGAATGATGCCCTACTTCAGGTCCTAAATTGGTTCACAGCAAACAATTTGGTATTGAATGAAAAAAAAAACTAAATGCATAAGATTTTCATTACCGAATGTTAAAAGTAGTGATTGTGAGATAATATTGAATAAAGAGTAACTCGAATTCGTAGATAAAACTGTTTTCCTGGGGCTTACGCTTGATTCAAGGCTACAATGGGGTTCTCATTTAACATCTCTTGCGGGGCGCTTAAGTTCAGCAGCATATGCCATTAGAAAAATCCGTCAATTCACTGATGTAGATACCGCTAGACTGGTCTATTTTAGTTACTTCCATAGTATAATGTCTTACGGTATTTTGCTATGGGGACGGGCTGCTGATATTGAGTCTATATTTATTCTGCAGAAAAGAGCCATCAGAGCCATATACAATCTTCGTAGGCGCGATTCTCTAAGGGAACTTTTTAAGGATATTGGCATCATGACGGTTCATTGCCAATACATCTACGAAAACATAATGTACGTTAGAAAAAATCTGCATCTTTTCGGTAAAAGAGGCGACAGACACAATTACAGTACTAGAAATAGGGACCAACTAGTTCAGCCAGGCTTTAGACTCGCTAAAGTAGACTCATCTTTCATGGGGTACTGTTTGAGATGCTATAATAAAATTCCACAAAGTATTCTTGAACTGAATGAGACTAAATTTAAAACATGCATTAAACGCACACTATGTAAGCAAGCATATTACAAGTTGAGCGATTATATCGCTGATAAAAATGCTTGGCTCAATGCTGGTCCTGCTCCACAAGGACAGGGGCTCAAAAATTGATAGCTTTAAATGGTATTGTTGGAGCTGCTGAAGATTGTACAACTATCTTTGCATTGTATAGATTCAATCTATTTAGTATTATATAAACGCATAGCCCATATTGTGTGAGTACTATGTACTAGAAAGCTATCATTCACTGGAAACCTACTTTAGTTTTTGACTTGAATGTGCCCTGGCGGTTGAGAGTATGTCATGCTCACTCAAATGTCTCGCTGATCATGGCGCGTGTGTCGGACCATTTAGTTCCCTTCAAAATGGTTGAGCTGAATGGTGCTGATCCATGCGTCATGTGCGTGAACGGGCGCTGTCAGTTGTGACTGGTCATCTCTTAGTCGCCATGGTTTATTTGAATTAGGTAATTATTTTGTTTTTGAGTTGTATTTTGTTTTTGTTTGGCTATGGACACTTTTAACGTGCACATCTTGCTACATTGTTCTCACATAATATAACATCTCAACATGAATGATGTAACCAAGATTTTGTAACAATATTTTGATTTAAAAGAGTGTCCATGGAGTTTCTTGCCCGTTCTTCTCCATAGAGATCTACGCTAGGGAATGGGCAACTACAATACTTTCACAGTTTTTATGTCTTGTGACTGGGACTGTAGCTACATTTAATTTTCATCTTTGTTTCGACAATTCAAAAGTGCCTGTTATTGGCCTACTTGAAATAAATGCTTTGATTTTGATTTTGATTTTGATTTTTATACCCTAACCTCAAAACACTTTATAACCCTAAAAAGCGTAGTGGACAAAGCCCCGCTACGCGGGGCCTCTATTTCTGTCTGCAGGGTTTAAAGGAACCTAACTAACCTAACGTGGGGGTGCCCCAAGTCCCGATTATGGGGGCAAAGATATACTTCCGTCGCATGCATTTCACAATATTGCGGTTTCACTTCGATAGATTACAATCTACGCAAAAATAATGCGTTATATTGTAACCAGTATGTTCAGTTGACAATACTTCGAGAGGTACAATCTAACGTGTTTGACAATTTTACGGTGACAGTGATACTGGTAGTAATACGGGTAGTAAAACTAGTAGTAATACTGGTAGTACCACGAGCAACAAAACAAAATAACAAAATGGTGGTAAGCCCGAAATACTCTAGTAGAATAACACATCCTCAAATCACGTTCTCAGATTTCATATTTTATTCTAATAACATAACAACCTCTAAGGAAATACGCGCATTAAATAGTTGCTCTGCAAACATTTTGGCTGAAAAAAGCTTTTATGTACAAAGCAAATTGGTATAGTGATAGTCAGCACGCTAAAGACTCCTAACCGATTTGCATTCTTCTCACCAAACATTATAATTTCTACACACACATCCTCCATTATCCCACGCGTATCTATGTCCTCTTCTCGATGCTAATCTCATGTCCCGAGTCTGGCTTCAGCATGCTATCAAACTTCAGGCGCAGCTTGGTGTAGTCGGCCGTGATTCTGTAGCGTCTCACCACGTGAGCCAGGGACGCCCTCATTGACATCATGGCGTACACTTTACCTGAAAAAAAATGTAATCATTAAATGTATGTTATCTTTTCCCACATTTTGTTCTCCTCTCCCTCTCTCTTCTTTGAGTCATATCTTTTATCTCCGTGGTACCTACACCTAATGCTGTGCGTAAGTCTCCTTCGTTGCGCGCCACTTTATCCTGCCGGGGAAAATCGGGTACCCAACTCTAGGCAGCAACCACACTCTTGGTCTCCCAGCTCGTGACCTGCCTGCTGTTGCAAACTGCGTTCCAAACACCATTGTTTGTTCATTTGTAGTGTTAAATAGTCAACATGGAAACCCAGTTTCGTCTTGTCTGTCTGTTTGCTAGCGACTTAGCTCAGAGAGTTAGTGCCATAAAGCTGTTTTGTCGGCATGGGCTTACAAATGATTCACGCCGACAAATTAAATAAAAGCTACTCAAAAATAATATGTAGATGATACAAATATACTACTCATTTAACAGTGTGGGATTTTAAAGCACGTTGGATAAACTTTTGCTTCATGCAATTTTGAACAGTAACGCCTTTTTTTAAACCGTCAGTGGATCACTGTTTAGAAGGTAATATTCAAGGATACTTCACATAAGGGGCTGTCAACACCATAATGCGTGGACACTATCTATTTGTATCGAAGTAAACGAGTGGGCTACTAGTACTGGGCGGCCAGGCTTTGGAAGATAATAATAAATAAATGGTGAAATAAAAATAAAGTGTGTATAATTTGTGAAATATGACTCGTTATTGGTTTAGGTACGAATATGTTGACTTCACGTTTTGAATTGCAGAACCATACGTCAAAAAAATAAAGACGTAGAACCGTTCAATGGTGATTTTAAGACCACTCTTTGCAATTAGTTTCCATCGAACCAATTTCGTCCAATTATGTATCGAGTGCGTCCACGGTCTTTGAAATATGATGAATAGGTAATGAATATTTTTTTGATGTGCTTGAATAAATAGTTTTTCTTAAAAACAACTACTTAAATAACATCAATTAGGTCTTGTCAGGCTCTTAAGGGTGCTTACCAATACAATTCCGCCTTCCCAAACTGAAGGCAGCAAACGCGTTGGGGTTATCAGGCAGCCGGCCAGGCTCCAGCCAACGTTCAGGACAGAACTGGTGCGCGTCTGGACCCCAGATTGGTTGCTTGTGGACGTCGAATATAAATAACATGCAGTCCTGACCGGCTCGTAGGGTGTAGCTTTCTAAAACATGGATGAAGTGTAAGAAGGAATAAATTAAAACAAGAAAGAAATGCGGTGCGGAAAACCTCTATATAATTTAATCAGCTGATTTTTCGATTAATTGATGTAAAATACTTATATTAAACTGCATCCGCTTAGACTAAAAGCTGATGATGTTTCGATTAAATGAGAAAAAAAATGTGGTATTATGTTAAGAACTTATTTTTGATCCTACGTATATCCTCTGTTAAATTGGTGTCAGTGTTGATTGCACATAATTATGACTACTTCTCCACCGACCAACTAAATGACAAAACTAATTGTGCAGTTTACCTATAACCTACCATCGACATTTTTCAATAGTCAATGTGCACATCTCCAAGTGTGATAACACTTGTGCGCGCTAGATGGAATAACTTATAATCGACTAGTTTGTCGAAAGGGACTCAAAAATGCACCACGCAACTTTGTGACTTTGTCACATAAAAGAGAAAAAACCCACAAAAGGAATAAATATTCCCCTTTCTAATACCTTCCTTGATAAACGGTCTATCCAACACAAAAAGATTTTTTCAATTCCAATCACAGTAGTTCCTGAGATTAGCGCGTTCAAACAAACAAACATACTCTTCAGCTTTATTATATTAGTAGATGTAGATATGAAACTACACAACTGGCATTCTTTTGATTGCTAATTACTAACGAATAAATTCGGTTGCAATAATGATGCTTGTGAGTAATGAAAGTCTCCAAATCCTAGATGCGTTTCTCGTAAGCGATTGAAAGTTAGCGATTTTGTCGTTATCTCTGTCGAGACTGCCGGCCCTGCACAACTAGTTGTGCCAACCAGATGATCGGTGGGAAAGCAGTCCATATTATAAACTTACTAAGTTTCACATCTGTTTCAGTTTGCCTGGTCAGGACAGCTGCGATGGGGTACAATCTCATACTCTCTTTCAGAACAGCCTCCAAGTACACCAACTTCGACAAATCCGTCTTCTCCACGTCTCGGTCTTCTCCCAGGACCTTTTGTATTCTGAAATTATGGTGTTAATAAAAAAAAAAAGTAATCCTGACTCATAATTCTCTCAGGACATAATTCAGGACGCTGTAACATTTTCGTTGAACTCAAATCTAGGTATCTAATGCGCACACATTGAACTACTCTGAGCGCTTGAATTTATACTTCACCTAAATATGTTATTGAAATTGACTCCGGAAAAATACTTGGACCTTTGAAAATGCATTTGGATACTGTAACTTAGTAGTTACCGCTGCAGCCGTCGTGATTAGTAGGTTAGTATTTTCAACCGACTTCAAAATAAGAACGTGTTCAACCCTGTCTATGCCTCTGCGATTTACAGAACATAAAATCGCGCGAATGCAAACTTGCGCGACTGGGCTTTTGCACGTCTTAATGGTTACAGAGCTTTACTCTGCAGAGTAAACATAACATAACGCCTGTTATTAGGTATTAAGGTGGATTGGAGTTATTTTTTTTGGTTTTTCCGTCATGGGAGTCGTTTTCATCGTTTTCGGGGTTGCTGATTACGAAAATGATGTCAAAATGAAAATCCAAAACGGCGTTTAATTTTTTTTTGGTTTTTCCATCATGGGAGTCGTTTTCGTGGTTTTCGGGGTCGCTATTTACGAAAATGATGTCAAAATGAAAATTCAAGATGGCGTCTAGTTTTTTTTTTGGTTTTTCCATCATGGGGGTCGTTTTCATGGTTTTTGGGGTCGCTGATTACGAAAATAAGTTCAAAATGTAAATCCAAGTTGGTGCCTAGAAAAGTTAGTGCCACACTAAGCAAAGCTTGGGTCGTGGACACTAGATAGTTGATATACTACATTTATACTTTTTTGTTTGCAGCGACTGAAAGTAGCCCACCGCGCAGCTGAATTCGCGATTTATCAGCAATACCCGGTTCCTTTCGATTTATACTGATTGAATTTGCATGCCTCGATCACGTACGAATAATTTTACGAAATTTGCGAGTGTTTTCTTATTAGAAATCTTTTTTTTTATTGCATCGTAGCATGGTCATTTCGCGTCCCCCCAATAAAATAAAGCGACTTACTAAATATATTTCATCTGGGAGTGTGGGCTCTCTGACTATTAAAAGTACAGCTTAGCCAAAAGTCATCAAGTCAAGCCAAAAAGAAAAAAAATAAGCCGTGATTATTAAATGTCATCATACTATAATTCTAGTCGATTGAGCATTTAATTATGACGAGTTTTTTTCAGACTTGGATAGGCCTTAGGCTTGATTTGATAAATCTTAGTAAATTATTTCGTTGGCATCTATCACGGTGACATACCCAGACGCTTGATAATTTCATCAGCAATTGCCTCGCCGGTGTTCTTTGTCAACTTGTAATTACAATTTTGTGTTTCATAAATCAAATATGTCAAGTTTTTAGTGACAAATTGTCACCTGTCGCCTGTCAAGGGATTTTTTTATGAAACAGAAATATGTTAAAATGTCGCGACAATTTGACATAATTGTAATTTTTCCGCCTCGACTTATTTGTCACAGGTAATGTTTATGAAACGAAAAATTGTCAAAATGTCGAATTGTCACCTGTCACCAGCCTGTCGCCTGTCATTGTCACGTTTATGAAATAGGGCCCTGGTGTGATTTAGGCGCGGTTTATACAGAATAATTGTGGCCACGCTTCCAGGCAACGTCACCGCCACCAAGTGATTTGCCCGACAAAAACGATGCTATGCGACTTAACTATTAGGTTCATTCTATGTTTTTTTGATTATACGCCATCGCCACACGCCCTCGCCACGTCTCTTCTGTATAAACGTTAGCGACCACATGTCCGCATGGCGCATAGCATCAAACGGATCGTAGTATTATTGAACAGATTCGTCGGTACGGTGCGGATCAGTGGACGCACTTGTGTGACTGTTTGATGCGAAGCGTCCGATGCGTCCATGCGTGCGATGCGGACGTGTGGACGCTTAACTTAAACAGCGCCTTACTCTTGATGAATGTACAATTGTACATAGTAATAAATTATTCGAGTAGGTACTTACTCAGCGAACAGTTTTTCTTGAACTTCAGGGTAAGACCCCAACAATATCATGGTGTACATAAGTACTGTAGCCGAAGTGTCGGTACCGGCAATGAGTATGGTGTCCACATGCTCCCTGATCTGTCTGTCGGTAAGCTCTCCCTTCTCCAGAGACAACTCAAGTAGTAGGTCTATGAAGGGCTTGAATTTGGTTTCTATAAGTGAGTAATGATAAAGGATGTTTATTTAGCTAGTATGTTTTTACAAACACGTCATTTTTACACGACTGCCAAGGAAGTGTATTTTTCGCGCGTATCTTGTATGTTTTCTGTAAATTTCTTTATCACTTTGTATCTTCCAAATGGCTGAATCGATTTCGATGATTAAGGTATCATTAGATTTGTCTCAAAACAAGTGTCTTTAGAGGGGTGTTAAAGAAAAAAAACAAAATGGCGGATTAGTAGTGCTAAGTTTTATTGAAAGTCGTAAATATTTTTTTTCAACCAAAGCTATCGAGTAGGGTTTCAAAATGAAGAAAATTGGAAGGAGATTACAAATATACAGGATTAATTTTTGAAGTGAGCATGGATTGCCAAATCCGAAACTATGAGGAATAGCAAAAAATGCTCAAAGGAGTCTCGAGCTCGATTTTGAAGAAAACTAAAACAGCATCTTTAGATTTTTTGAAAATCAATATTCCTACCCAGGAAAGGAACCAGCTGTATTTAAAAAAAAAAGACCACACACACAGTTAAATTGTATGTTTTTTTCGCATTTTCAATTGTACGTCGCTGGCATCCACAGCGCAGTTTCATCTTCACAACATTTTGTTCTCTTCGCGGTTGCACGCAGAAGTAAAAGAAAAAATAATACCTAATTAGAATGTACTAGTGAGAATGGCGCCAATAGTGATTTGGTTAGACGTTTCGTTGATTACTATTAACTACCTATTTGCATACAGATTATGAAAAGTCATTCATTACAGAGCAGTATTCTGAACAAACACTAGAACTCGGTGAATAACTTATGAGTATGCGTGCAGTAAGCGATGACCACAGAAATAATTGAATGTCACTATTCACAGAAATAGATATGACCCACAAAAAAGCTCTCCACCAGCTGCGAACCAGGGTCAGGTGACCGCCAATCAAGTTGCCCACCAAATGCTCCTTAATGGTGTTAATGGTAAACCACCGCATCGCTCAGCCAAAACGAAAAACCTGTCTAAAGTGCTAAATGACAATGTTACCAACATAATGATTTGACATGAATACTTTGTTCAGTATTTTATTATTTTTGTTTTACTTTATTTTTGTTTATTTTATGTGTGTGCATTTGACATTTCGTATTTTTATTGACATTCGAATTTAAATTGTAAATTATTATTTATTTTATTTAATTATTGTGAATGTGAGGACCTTGTGGGTCACTTTTTGTTGTTTTTTTTCCCACAACTGTCTGGCAGTTTGAGTACTATAAGCGACCTACCCAAATGTCCTTTCATTGGTATTGTTCGTCGATTCGTTGAGCTCCTTGAGTTAAAAGTCGAGCACTTGAGCTTGCACTGACTGGACAGGTCCACTCAAATCTGTATGGTTCTTTCTTCAAAAGACCATCTCAGACACTACTCTGCATAGTTCTCATGTGAGTTGTACAAGATTGTCTGGACTTTAAAAGAGACTATGACCTCTGAGTTTGTTTCGGCTGTTTCTTCTCAGAGTAGTCAGGTACGAAACACCGGCCCCATCTAGTTTTAAAAAAAATGACGTGTAAAAGTGTTTGAGAAAACCTACTTATTGAATAAATATCATTTATCATTTATCATTTATCATTTATCATTTATCATTTATCATTTATCATTTATCATTTATCATTTATCATTTATCATTTATCATTTATCATTTATAAGCAACCCTTTTAATTTACCAGATACAATCTACGGGATAAAAAACTAAAAATGGCCTAAAACTTCTGGTTTCGATGATTTCACGGTCGACCAATTAAAACATCTTGGACCGGTAGCTGTTTCCTGGACGTTATCTGTTTTCAATTTCTAATTAAAGATTACAAAATTCCGAAATTCTGGAGGCGTGCTTAAGTTATTGCTCTTTTTGAGCCAGGAAAATGCTCGAAAGTCCCTAAAAGTTATCGACCTTATATCCCTCCTAAACAAAACATTCAAAAATTTTTTAAGACTTTTAATCGCCTTATCCCTGTTAAAGACCCCTTACAAGTTCGGGACAAGGAATAATATTCTTCGTTGCCTGACATTGACCCCATTTCCTTTTCTGCTGGGGAGTTTGCATGGTCAGTGTTGCATCGATTCGCCCACGCTAAAGAAGTTGTTAAGCACTTAACGATACCTGCCGCAACGTTACGAGGTGCTAAGACTTGACCCCCCTTGCAATGTTGTTTCCGGGGTCAGGTACTTATTTTCCAGCAGATGTACGCCGCAAAATAGCAAGTCACATAGAAAAGGGAAAACAGGAACGAGTCCACCGCGATCTCCTGTACGTAAGAGTCGTAAAAAGGTTTTAAGATATACGACCTCTTTAGAAGACGGTACGTCAAACGAGAGATGCGAACATACCATCCCTCCACTTTTCATGAACCCGTAAGAACACCTGCCGCCCGGACGGAAAACTGCAGTGGTCATCTGGAAGTCCCTTAACAGATTGCGAGCCCAGATTGGCCGCTGTAGATATAATCTGGCTGAATAGGGTATCCTCGACCCATCCTAAACAGATTGCCAGTGTGGAACCCCTCTGATGGATATGCTTCTCCTCTTGTCCAACCAAGATTTATTCGAAGCAAATGTTAAAGCTGTGCAGGTGGGAACATACTGGTCTAGCACAATTTGAGTTCATCGAAAGAAGAAGTTTTGCTTAATGTTACGTATTTTATGAAAAATTAATTGGTTCCTTTAGTCTGCCGTATGTCACTTCTTCTCAGAATTTGATCCTTAATAGCGACGCTATGAATTGGTGTAATAATAGACTGCGTTTTTTTGTATAATCAACGGGTTCCATTCCTGGCTAGGGATATTAATATTCAAAAAAATCAATGATGCAATTTTACTTTTCATCAAATCCGGCTCGAGACTTTTTGAGCATTTTCCGCTATTTCTCATAGTTTCAGATTTGGCCGTCAACGATCCATGCCCACTCCAAAAAAATCACTCTGTATAAATATAGGTACATAATATAATTGTTAGTAGGGTTTTTTGATTTTTTTATTAAAATTACTTAATTTAAATCTAGAGGCCGGTGTTTCTTTCCTGACTTACTCTAAGAAAAAAAACAGCCGAAACAAACTCGGAGGTCATAGTCTCTTTTGAAGTCCAGACACAATCTTGCTCAATTCACATGAGCACTATGGAGATTAGTGTCTGTGGTGGTGTTTTGGAGAAAGAAACACACAGATTTGAGTGGACCTGTCCAGTCAGTGCAAGCATCTGTCAGTTATCGTGTAGCTTGACTTACAAGGAGCAACGAGCTCAACGAAACGACGAAGAATACCAAAGAAAGGACATTTGGGTAGGTCCCTTATAGTACTGTAATAAGTTTTAACCTATCGATAAATCTATTTGATGCTGTAAGGAAAGAAGAGTATAGAGTATTTACCTGGTATATTTCTTTCTGTGTTTCCGTAAAACTTGGTTTTTCTGTTTTGTAGGACCTGCAATCAGCAAGTTTGATGTTCGTCAGTAAATTAGCAACAATGGCATATGAAACGCGTAGTCTTACAGTACTAAAATTATTAATAAAATATTATTGGGTGTTAATTACCACGACTTCTTTTTAATTTTATTTTATTCTCTACCAAAAAACTACATTGTTCTCTGAACTACTAGGTCATTCACCATTAATGTGTGTCAAAAAAATATTATCTTAGACTAATCTACCGTAAATACGGCACGGTTGTTATTTTATAGCATCTAAATTTGTGATAAAAAAATACTCGTATCATGAATTAAGTAAGTCAGAGTTCAGAAATATGTGATGTGACGGTTAATAAAGATTTTTGGAAGAGAAATCATGATGTGCCGACAGGGCAGGAGAATGATGCTTGGTTGTTTGGTCTGGACTAGAGCAGTGGCTTACCAATCGTGTTGTTTTTCAACATCGATTTTTAATATGATTGGCATAAGCTTTTTGGAAATAATTATTTTTGTATCATGTGTTTTTTTTTACTTCCCCAACGACGCTAGCGCTGATAGCATGTCACTTTGCATAGGCTCGGAATTAAAAAGCTGGCTGCTCACCGTGTTCGACATATTGTGCAGTATCTTCAGACAAGCCTCCTCCTGCTTCTTAAGGTTGCTCCATGCGTAGGTGTAGTTGCTGTGCCACCAGAACTTCATGAACCGTTCGGTTAACGTGATATACATCAGTTCAAAGGCGTGGACGTAATCGCTATTCAGGTTTGAATCTGTAAAATCTACTCCTAGTGATGTCACTGGAAACGAAGAAACCTTTTCATTAATCATTTAGTCGGGACATGCACCCGCTGTAGTACAGACGCGTGAAGTTGTTAAAATGTTCGAATTGCAATATAGTTATCAACGAGGTTCTAGCCTTTGTTAGTAATTAAATTGATGTGATGAACAGAACAGCATCAGTCAAATTTGTTTGAGTGTATTTTCTGACGAAGACATTCACAGTGCTAAAAATCTTCTATGCGAATCTACCTATATAGAAACGTAAGAAGATAAGGAAAATAGATGGAAAGAAAATCCGACAAATAGATGACATCTTCTGCATGCTGAGGAGTCCGATCCTGAGGTCTCACCGGTTTTTGTAGCCCGCGATCTACACAAGCTCCCGCCGGTACTTTTTGATCATGTCGTCGTTACTCGGATTTTAAAAGATTTGATGCGTTTGCATAAAGAGATGAATCAGATCAAAGAACAGTACGTCACTAAGGATAGCCTAGATACTGTTAAGTCTGATCTTTATAAAGAGCATCAATAGGGAACAACTTTGGAAGTACCTCCCGTAATGTTAATATGAAGAGAGGTGGCTTTTTACTGGATAGTCTCGATGACTACTGCAGTGGTCCTTGGGTCCTTACATACAAGGGAGCAGAACATGACACTCCATGCAGGAAGCCTAGCGAAGTACGGTCAGAAACTAACTATCGGGATATCGCTCAAACTTTTTCTAAAACTGAGCGTTTTCAGAAAATTTGCGGTGAGAATAACGTATGGAGCGAGGGCGGTAGTCGCGTTACGGCGGCAGCGGCCGGTGGTGCGCTCGAGTCGGTGACTCACGCGTAATCAGCTGCGATCGCCGTAACTAGCGAGGTGAGACACACGGCCGTTTCGAACGTAAACAGTGACGTAAACGGTAAGAAGAAATCTTGAGCCGATGTTGTATGCGATGGTGACTGGAAAATGCCTAAAGAACAAAAAAAACTTTTCAAAAAGTATGAATTTTGACCCCCAATATCTCCGTACCTAGAAGGTTCCCAGCATAGTTATTCACAAACGCTCGATTTGATTTCGATTCGGAATGTCGTATGTCTATCTCGCTCGCTTTCGTTAAACCAAAAAAAGACAGACATACGACTTGTCGAATCGGAATCGAATCGAACGTTTGTGAATAACTACATGCTGGTATGGTGTAGACCATACAAATTATCGCAATGACGGGGAGAACAAGTGCCTTTCGGCTTCCTTACGAGTGTTTTACACCCTTTATAAACAGAAAACTTACGAGGAGCTCGTGGCTAAATAATATCAGCCGCTCGGGTCGATCTCTAGTTTAAGCCATGCTCGCCTAGGTTGGTCTGTGGATGGGTGACCACCCTTACGTACCGAGTTTCCTCTTTTATTATTATCTAATAAATATTAGTCAGTGGCCCAAAAAGTCTGTCGTATTTCCCAGTATAAAACTGGGTTGTGGAAGTCAGATAGGCAGTCGCTCCATCCGGTTAGACTGGAAGCCGACCCCAACATAGTTGGGAAAAGGCAAGCAGATGATGATGATGACGATAAACAGAAAACTTACAGCAAGTAGTCTCCAAAGCGTTGTGTTTTGTGTATGCCCAGTGGTTAAAAAGTCCTTTTCCAACCTCTTTCTCAAGGTCTTTCACCAGCTTCCTGGACTGACTGTTGAAGACGCCCATGAACGTATCTAGGAGTGTCTGATTAAACGCTGGGTTCAGGAGCTTCCGGTGAATCTTCCAGGTCGGATCTGGAGAATTTAACAGTGTCTGAATTTGTTTAATTTAATATTGGGACTATTGAGCAGGTAATGCCAAAAGAAATCTTTGGATTTCGTGTACCACCTTTTTTTAAACGGCAGGACAGGCTAAGGTTATTTGTTTGGGTCGAAAACTTCGATTCAAAGAACGTAATCTTGTTAATCAAAATCGCGAAAGTTTCAATGTAAACATTTAAAACTTTGATTAAATTATCAAGGATCTTTTAAAATACGCTTAAGGGGCCGGCGGAGCATGCATATTTCATACAAACGTAATACCAAAATAATTTGTAAATCAAACATATTCTTAAGCTAGCGTGTTTTTATTTCGATTGTATTACAGAATATCTGTTTCCAAATATATTTTTTGAGAGGACAATGATACAAAGACGAGATATGAGGAATTTAAAATTTCCATAGAAAACTTATTTTTCTTATAACTCTTGTTAAAATCAGTGTCCAATCAAAATATATATTTGGGAACCTAGATATTCTGTAATTCAATCGAAATAAATACACACTACCTTATGAATATGTTTAATTTACAAATTATTTTGGTATTACGTTTGTATGAAATACGCATGCTCCGCAGGCGTCTTAATGCGCTTAATGCCTACTTTACAACAATATTACGTCTATACTTTCCTGTTATACATTTTAGCTATTAATTTGAGATTATGAACTGTTAATATTATAAGCTTCTAGTAAATAATAATAACGTTTATGCAACTCACATTTTGCAGTCACTAAACCATCGCCTAGCCATGCCAGACTGAAGTCGTAAAATGAGCTCTTTTCCAAGCATGTGTTCGCTACCGTGCAAATGTCATCCAGATCGGTTAAAGCTTGCAAAAGATAAAATTAATATTAAAATGGATTAAAAAAAGAAATTGAAAGCTGTACTTCAGTAATAACAAGCTTTTGCATTGGAACACCCAAAGACTCCGAAATATTTTTGTTTTTTTTTTAGATTAACGCGCTACCCCTTGGCATTAAAAAAGCTGAAAGCAAAATGGCTTTCTAACGAACAGTTCGGAAATACTATTTGAAGTCAGACTAAATTACTAACAAGCTAGTCGTAGTAATCATTTTGAGGTTTCTCGTATTTTGAACTATTTGTATGTATTTTAATATGTATTAGTTTGTTTCATCTTATCTGTAATATATAATAATAATAAATAAATAAATATCGCTGGACATTAACACACAGCGCCACCTAGTGCCACACTAAGCAAAGCTTGTTTCGTGGACACTAGATAGTTGATATACTACATATATACTTTTTTTTTTGTAAATACATACTACATATAAACATCCATGACTCGGAAACAAATGTCCATGCTCATCACACAAACATTTGCTCCTACCGGGATTCGAACCCAGGACCCTAAGAACGTAAGGCAGGGTCACTACCACTACGCCAATCGGGTCGCCAAAAGTATTATGTGTATTAGTATGTATATAATTATGTCGCCGCAAGAATCTCTATATGCTAAGAGTTAATCTAATTAATAACACTCATAATTCTATTCTATGATAGTATTGATGAACCTACCATCTCTGCTAGGCAGTAAGATATTACAAACATCGTTATCGATTGACAGAAGAGTTAGCGCCATCATATAGGCTTTCATATTCATTATGACTTAGATCTTGAAGTGTCAATTTAGAGAATAGAAGAATGGAATAGAATAGCATAATCCTTTATTCGTTAATGGACATCACAACACAATAGAGAACGAGCAATAGAGCGTAATTTATTAAAGCAATTTACTAGTGGAAGACCTATTCTTTGTAATAATTTGACCTGTCCTCCGATCTGCCGGAAATGGTTTTAAAACAAGTGTAAAAAGTAATGAAGCTAGTTATTTTGCTTAAACTTTATAACACATTTGCATTTGTGAAGATTAGTATTGCTTAATCATTACAATAATTAAGTGTTAAGTATTCTGGTATTGTTTGTACATTCTAATGAACTTACGATGTAATGAATGACTGTACTGAGTGTCTGTGTTACCTACTTCCGGCCACTCTAAAAAGACGCGTTTGAGACGAGGTGTCTCGTTAGCTTGCGATGAGTAAAACAATTGAATCATGAAGTAATAAATAATGGCTTTTGGACTGTTTTAAGCTTTCACGGTTTAAAACTAAAATATCGGGAGCTCAAAATAGTAAGTAATCACGGAAGATATCCCGTAAGTGACAATATAAGTTTATTATAAAAACAGGATTAATGATAAATTAGAGTAATTGTTACATTAGGAATTTTGAACCATTCGGAATTATGAAAACCGGTATTTTGAAATTCGGATTTGTGACTGCCGGAATAACGTTTTATGTATTTATATAGTGTACTCCTTCTGCATCCTAGGCTATCATCATTGTCCTGCTATTAAAGCTATTTATTTGAGATCGCAGCATGCCCTTTTCCTTCCGTATTAGTCGTCATCTCAAAAGCTAAAAGCTATAAAAGCTGGTGTACCTCAAGGAAGTGTGCTAGGCCCAATTTTGTACTTGTTATACACATGTGACATCCCAGAACTGGAAAACAACACCATTGCGACCTTTGCAGATGGTAGAAAAAGTTCAACTAGCTGTGAACAAAGTTTATGACTGGACACAAAAATGGAAGATCAAACTCAATGAGTCAAAATCAATTCACATTGAATTTACAAACAAACACTTGGACTATCACCCAATCTACATAAATAGTACGCAAGTACCTTATGCTAATACAGCCAAATACCTTGGCATCACTCTCGACGCCAAGTTGCGTTGGAAAGCTCATGTCAAGAAGAAAAGACAAGAACTCGATATACGATATAAAAGTATGTATTGGTTACTCGGAAGGAAATCTTGTCTATCAATACATAATAAAATAACCCTATATAAGCATATTCTGATGCCAGTCTGGACGTATGGCATCCAACTTTGGGGCTGTACTAAACAAACCAACGTCAAAATAATCCAGCAATTCCAAAATAAAGTACTTAGGGATGCTGTCAATGCACCCTGGTACATAAGAAATGACGACCTTCATCGTGACCTTAAAATGGAATTCGTCACCACCATTATCCAAAAATTTGCTGAAGACCACGAACACAGACTCCATAGACACGTGAATATTGAGGCAATCCAGCTGCTACTCGTAGACAACACAGACTTAGTGCGTAGGCTAAAAAGAACTAAACCTTTTGAATTAGTGTAGTGTACAAAGTGAATGAGAAATAGTAACAATGTTGTGCTATACATAATAACACATGAACGTAGTGTTTTATAAATTATATTAGACTCTAAGAAAGTGCTACGGACTTGTGTAAAAATGCAAATTAACACTATTCTTAGTTTTAACATATTCTATCACGTAACATATTAAGTTAGAGTTAAATTGCTTATTAGTCTTTTAGGCTAGATCGATAATAAAGTATAAAAAAAACTCACCTGTATCTAGATAATTATAACATCTTTCACACAGCTCATCCAGATAAAATTCGGACTGATTTCCAATTGGCATGGTTTTCCACATAAGAATAGGTACTTACTATACATAGTCTTTGGTCCGATCTTAAATTTCAAGACTCCTCCCCTGTCGTAGGTTTCTTTGCCAAAGTCTTTGAGTACACCCCATACTTCTAGAAACAGAAATTACAGATAATGCTCCAGGATAGCACGCGAAATTCTAATTTTCTTATGTTTTTGCAATTTGCAGGACAGTGCTAAGTTTTATGTTGATGAAAAATTATACGCGGCTGTAAGATGTATGTAGTTACAAAATATATGTAAAAAGCGATACATTAATACAAACCTCAAAGTTCATAAAACTTGACCGTGAAAAGTTCGTTCCTCGACTTTTATAAACTTAGAGGGATGTATTAAATGATTTTGATGAGTAGATAAGAAAATTTGAATTTTGTGGGCCACCTTGACGCTTTCAGTTTAAGTAGGAACATTATAAACCATTTAAACAGCCGGTTTCTGAATTGAGTATTTGAAGTTGAAAACGTCTCAATCTATACTTAAGTACTACTTAAACATTTTTCCGTTTCTGAATTGAGTTTTTTTAAACTCTGATCAAGATTTGAGTAATCTGTCATCATTTACTCAAATTTGACAGAAAGCATGCTCAATTCATGCTTAAGCCCAGCACTTGCGTTTCTGAACTAAGAAAAACGTGTTTGTCTATACTCAAAGCATTATCAACGACAAGTTAAGTAGTTGAACGTTGACACACCAATTTCGGCTACTCAAACTGTACTCAACATAACTTTCTAGTAATTTTGTAAGTGATTTTGATCGAAATGAGTGACGATGATACTTCCCTGTCGTCTCTAGAGATGCCTCAACGCAGACAACCGCGCTTAAGAAGAATAGCAAGACATCGGCCTAACTTGTTCATCACGCTAAGCGATGAACAATTTAAGAGTCGGTTCCGCTTCACGAAGGGGTCGGTTAGGTTTATTTTCAACAAGATAAAGCCTAAACTGACCTGTCGTATTCAACGGCGAGACTGCATTTCTCCGATGTTGCAGTTCTTAATAGCTCTCAGATTTTACGCGACTGGTAGCTTTCAAGCTGTCCTGGGGGACACCGTGAATGTGAGCAAGGCGACGATTTGCCGCGTGGTAGAGAGGGTGACTAGTGCGATAGCGTTATTGAGAAGACAATATGTTCGTATGCCCAATGCACAGGAGAGACCATCAGTAGCGGCACGATTTTTTGACATTGCTGGATTCCCGAGAGTCATAGGTGCTGTTGACTGCACACATGTGAAAATAAATTCACCGGGAGCGAACAGGGCTGAACTGTATAGGAACAGGAAAGGTTATTTTTCTGTTAATGTTCAAGCCATCTGTGATGCCAACTTACAAATAACTAGTATCATTGCACGTTGGCCAGGCTCCGTGCACGACACTACGATTTGGAATGACTCGCCACTTGCAGCTCAATTTGAAGCTGGCAGATTTGGGTCATACCTTATTCTCGGAGATAGTGGTTACCCATGCCTCAGATATCTAATGACACCCTTTTTGAACCCTGCCTCTCCATCCCAAGAAGCCTACAACAGAGCCCAGATATCAACACGGAACACAATTGAAAGGTGTTTTGGTGTTCTGAAAAGAAGATTTCCGTGCCTACATTCAGGAATGCAACTGAAACTTCCAAAAGTGTTGAAGGTAGGTAGTGTTGTAGGTACTTACTTTGCTATTATTGAAAGAAGATTTTCTTTCTCCTCTAAAGTATAGTTTGGCGATCTCTTTTTCTTATCTTTATCCATTTTAATGAGTAGGGGAAGTATAAATAAAAATATTATCAGACAGAATTCCAATAAAACTTGTGTATTTACTAACAGTCTGAAAAATTGACAATGACATTCACAGATTCACGATTCGTTTCGATTCATACAAAGACGTCAAATATGAAATTGCTAAATTGTGCTTAATGCAACTGTATTAACATCAATTTGTTGAAAATAACACTGTTATTTAAAATTAGTTCACTTTTTAAGTCTGTTTTACATTTAAAAGAATAAAATGATTTAATATTATGAGTTTTGGAAAAGTACCGGTTTTTTAGTGTGAATTGGAACGTGTTAGCTTTGATCAAGAATACTTAGGTAAGTGATCAGTTGATTATGGTTTGACGAAAATCGATTTTAACTTGTGAAACGCAAAAAACTTAAGCACATACTTATGTATTTGAGAATAATCAGTTGAGATTTGCTACTTTTCTCAAATCAGAAACCGGCTGTAAGTGACTTGCAGCCGGTTTCTGAATTGAGTATTTGAAGTTGAAAACGTCTCAATCTATACTTAAGTACTACTTAAACATTTTTCCGTTTCTGAATTGAGTTTTTTTAAACTCTGATCAAGATTTGAGTAATCTGTCATCATTTACTCAAATTTGACAGAAAGCATGCTCAATTCATGCTTAAGACCAGCACTTGCGTTTCTGAACTAAGAAAAACGTGTTTGTCTATACTCAAAGCATTATCAACGACAAGTTAAGTAGTTGAACGTTGACACACCAATTTCGGCTACTCAAACTGTACTCAACATAATTTTCTAGTAATTTTGTAAGTGATTTTGATCGAAATGAGTGACGATGATACTTCCCTGTCGTCTCTGGAGATGCCTCAACGCAGACAACCGCGCTTAAGAAGAATAGCAAGACATCGGCCTAACTTGTTCATCACGCTAAGCGATGCACAAGTTAAGAGTCGGTTCCGCTCCACGAAGGGGTCGGTTAGGTTTATTTTCAACAAGATAAAGCCTAAACTGACCTGTCGTATTCAACGGCGAGACTGCATTTCTCCGATGTTGCAGTTCTTAATAGCTCTCAGATTTTAAGCGACTGGTAGCTTTCAAGCTGTTCTGGGGGACACCGTGAATGTGAGCAAGGCGACGGTTTGCCGCGTGGTAGAGAGGGTGACTAGTGCGATAGCGTTATTGAGAAGACAATATGTTCGTATGCCCAATGCACAGGAGAGACCATCAGTAGCGTCACGATTTTTTGACATTGCTGGATTCCCGAGAGTCATAGGTGCTGTAGACTGCACACATGTGAAAATAAATTCACCGGGAGGGAACAGGGCTGAACTGTATAGGAACAGGAAAGGTTATTTTTCTGTTAATGTTCAAGCCATCTGTGATGCCAACTTACAAATAACTAGTATCATTGCACGTTGGCCAGGCTCCGTGCACGACACTACGATTTGGAATGACTCGCCACTTGCAGCTCAATTTGAAGCTGGCAGATTTGGGTCATACCTTATTCTCGGAGATAGTGGTTACCCATGCCTCAGATATCTAAAAAAAAAATATTATAAAAATATTATCAGACAGAATTCCAATAAAACTTGTTGTGTATTTACTAACAGTCTGAAAAATTGACAATGACATTCACAGATTCACGATTCGTTTCGATTCATACAAAGACGTCAAATATGAAATTGCTAAAATGTGCTATAATGCAACTGTATTAACATAAATTTGTTGATAATAACACTGTTATTTAAAATTAGTTTACTTTTTAAGTCTGTTTTACATTTAAAAGAATAAAATGATTTAATATTATGAGTTTTGGAAAAGTACCGGTTTTTTAGTGTGAATTGGAACGTGTTAGCTTTGATCAAGAATACTTAGGTAAATGATCAGTTGATTATGGTTTGACGAAAATCGATTTTAACTTGTGAAACGCAAAAAACTTAAGCACATACTTATGTATTTGAGAATAATCAGTTGAGATTTGCTACTTTTCTCAAATCAGAAACCGGCTGTATCTCTAGTGTATTTGGTTGAATCGATCTGATTCTGGACTTACTGTGCAATCATTCAAGGTCAGTGCTACCTTAAAATCCGTCTGCTCTGGTGAAAACTCGTAGCAACCATGTGATATTTAATTACAATTAGAAGCAAGAGTGTGATTCTGTAAGACCTCATTCTAAACTTCAAATCTGAATCCGCTGTGAGTTTCTTGATTGTCATTCTAAAAACTTTGTTGATATTTCGAATTAACACTAGCGCTACCCTTACGAGCGTGTCAGTGAGTTGAACTAAATTGACAGGGAGATTTGACAGATAAAGTATGAGATGACGTAAGAAGTGGCATTCTGTCAGGTAATTCCCCCATCACTTCGACGCTCCCTTCGCACTTGAACCCGATTCAAAGTGTCAAATAAAAAGAACCTTATGCGAAGTGAGAGTGAATAGCGATCGACCGGAAAAACGTGGAAACTTCTCAATCCGATCATATGTTTCTGTGCATGTGTTCTCTATCAGACTCTATCTCTTATTGAACAACTTTAAAACATTTCTAGCTGTAGCTAGTAACTACTAGATATACATATAGGTACATACCGCAGGGGCCTCCAAGAAACATCGGCAAGTGCCCCAAAATGGGCCACGCCCCCGGGTAGCACGGCGGCTCTGTGGTGTGCGCGCTGCTTCGGTGCCACCACCAGCACCAGCACGCAGCGCACACGATGCAGAATATCGCGACTGCCAACATTGTTGATCTGGAAATTCAATGTTTCTTTTTTTCACCAACGCCATCTGATCTGTCGGAAGAGGAGTGTAGTTGATTGATGAGCGGTGCCATTTGCGCGAACAAGGGCATGTGCGAGCATTTGCGTGGATTAAAACGACACAAATTATCAATGGTGTTTTGTTCCACTATTTAAGGCCCGCTTGTAGTGCGGCATGCTGGTATGAATTCGGTACCGCGTTCCCCGCCAGTTCGTTGACGCAGACGAGTAGCGGGCGAGTCGATTGCGCGGGTGGGCGAGTCGATTTTGCGGGTGGGCGAGTCGATTGCGCGGATGGGCTAGTCGATTGCGCGGATGGGCTAGTCGATTGCGCGGGTGGGCGAGTCCATTTTGCGGGTGGGCGAGTCGATTGCGCGGATGGGCTAGTCGATTGCGCGGGTGGGCTAGTCGATTGCGCGGATGGGCTAGTCCATTTTGCGGGTGGGCGAGTCCATTTTGCGGGTGGGCTAGTCGATTGCGCGGGTGGGCGAGTCCATTTTGCGGGTGGGCGAGTCCATTTTGCGGGTGGGCTAGTCCATTTTGCGGGTGGGCGAGTCGATTGCGCGGATGGGCTAGTCGATTGCGCGGGTGGGCGAGTCGATTGCGCGGATGGGCTAGTCGATTGCGCGGATGGGCTAGTCGATTGCGCGGGTGGGCGAGTCCATTTTGCGGGTGGGCGAGTCCATTTTGCGGGTGGGCTAGTCGATTGTGCGGATGGGCTAGTCGATTGCGCGGATGGGCTAGTCCATTTTGCGGGTGGGCGAGTCCATTTTGCGGGTGGGCTAGTCGATTGCGCGGGTGGGCGAGTCCATTTTGCGGGTGGGCGCGACCCGCGACGCGGCGCCGGCAACCCACCCCGTTCCTTCGTTGCCTTTCGTACCGGGACCAGGCCTTATTTTTATAAGATTTTTTATTTTTTTTAGTACCCATCCTGTTTTCGGGGAAATTTAAATAAAATAAACAAATTCTTAAAACTAATAATGTACCTATAACTAATAAAAAAACTATTTCAAAATAAACTTCAGCTAAAAGATAATAAAAAGATACAAAAACGTTGCGTAACAATTATGAGGGGTAGCTCTGTGAAAAAAGCGATATGCGTCCGCTCTCGGTCACGCCTTGGCGAGCACGGGGCGGGCAGTCTCGACAGAGATAACGACAAAATCGCTAACTTTCGATCGCTGATTACTAACGAATAATTTCGGTTGCAATAATTATGCTTACGAGAAACGCGTCTAGGATGAAGAGACTTTCATTATTCGCAAGCATCATTATTGCAACCGAATTTATTAGTTAGTAATTAGCAACCGAAAGTTAACGATTTCGTCGCTATGTCTGTCGAGACTGCCGGGCCTGGCTGGTGTATTTCTCGACTTTCGCGACCCGCCAAAGCAATTTTATTTTCATTAAAAAAAATATAGCACTTTTTCCAATTTTTTTTTTGCGAGTCCCTTCTATAAATAATGTTTGATTGTTTTATGTAATTTTCAATACTTTTTGAGACATAATCTCATATAAAAAAACACGTTTGAAAACACAAATTAGAGTCAGGTTTGTGATTTTTTTTTATCGAGCCAACTTATTGATATCATGTTTTGGCTTTTGCCCGGCGCTTGGTCGTATGTTCAATTATAATAAAATATTTTTTTATTGCTTTCTGTTTTATAGTTGAAACGTTACACATGTTCAAAAAAGTTCAAAATTAGTAAATCCTCGCCTTAGATAATCAAAAATACGTAAACTCTAAAAACTTGAATTTTCTTTTGTGGATTTTACTGGGTTTTGTAAATTAAATATCTATAAATATCGTGGATTAATTCTGCACAAAATATTTTGAACAACAGATAAGTATCAATACTCTAAAACGCGTAACACCTATTTCACCGATTGTAAATAATTGTAATATTCTTTTAGAGCTAGTTAGTTAGTTAGTTGGCGACGTGTTAGGTACTGGTTAAATACACGAATTCCGGTGGACAGAGATGACACAAAATGCCTATGTATGTTACTACTTCGTTATTCTAATGAAAGTAAAATTATCAACTATAATTTACTTTTCGTCTAATAGAGATCGAAAAGACAAGTGGGCAAATTTCTCCCTACGCAAGTACCTAAAATGACACATATTAAGTAATATAGTAGGTTGGGCAAATAGTCCGGAAACTATATGCGAAAAACCAACAACTTTAATACTTTTGAAACCTCAAAACCTAGCGCTACCGGACTAACATAAAAATAATACATTTTTGGTCACTTTTGGGGAGCAAATTAGAAAAGGAAGCCTCAAAGTATGAGCATCTGAACCAAGGTCCAATAGCCATAAGATATACATGGTTAAAAATAGTTTTTCTAGAACCTTTGCTATTAACAATTCTGTCAATTTGCAGTCCGTTCCGAGTGACTTAAATAGTTGACTATTTGGACACAGAAATTAAGATTTTATTGGGAATCAATTAAGATTTTCTTGGCAACCAATATAGCCGTAAGATATACATAATTAAATAGAACTTTTTAAGAAGAACCTTTGCCCCTTACACATTCACCAATTCATATTCAACATAACATGACACCTGTAATACCTGGGTTAGGCAGCGGTATGTCCGGTCGAACAAGCTAATTGGTTTACATTTTAGGATGGAATTTGTGGGTTAAACTGTAAACCAAATAGCTTGTTCGACCGTACACATAGTATACCCACATTTCACCAGTTATGTTTGAGTCCGAAGTAATGGGGTCGAGCCTATTACCATCACCCGGGCTCAAATCGAGTCTGCTACTGAGAATGTCTGACGGAAAAGCATAATACTACTTTGCTTGACCTGGGAATCGAGCCCAGGACCAAATGCTCAGCAGTCACGCTTGCAACTACTAGACCAACGAGGTAATTTGTATTACGTTCAGAGTTATTCACCTAAATATGTCACTATTTGGACACTGAAGTTAAAATTTTACTAACAACGAATTAAGAGGTAACGGGCAACTAATAGCCACAAAATATACCTACAGTATTGGATAAAGCTTCGAAGAGAATTTTTGCTATTAGCACCACTTTTACTAATTCGTAGTCTGTTTCGGAATATTTTGACCTAAATGTGTGCATAATTTATTGGACACTAAAGTAAAGATTTTCTGAAAACCAATAACAATAAGATATCCATCAGAGAGAGCTTGTCTGCGAGAAGAGAACAGTTTTCAAGTTATAAGAAGACAAATGAGAATTGATCCCTCCTCTAACCCTAATCTCAGAAACGACTAAGCCCATGTTTGAAAAAAAAAATACAGAAAATAGTTTGTTACTTTACAAAATTTAGAATTAAACATTATTAACATTAATAAAACTTTAAAAAGTCTATAATCTTAAAATTATATCATAAATCACTGAATTTTGTGCGTATGATTATGTTTTCTACCACAACGATAAGTAAGTTTGTTCTTGAACCCAAAAGAAAGATACATAAAGGGCGAGGATGGAATATGGATAAATTTTAATGAGTAAAAGTCTGACACTCCAAATTACTCCTCCCGCTCTTGGTGGAGCGTGGGGAGGCATTTGATGATTTCCCGTCCGAAAAACAAAAATGGTAATCCTTGAAATCCAGCGCTTCGTCTATCTTACCTGCACTTATGTTATTTACGCTTCACCAGTCTAAAAACCTATATTTTCTTTATTACGTATGCACTGACACCATCACATTGACCAATCTCTGTCAAATTAGCAACTCACCATTAAATAAACATTCAGACTAATTTTATACTAAAAAGTCTCAGACAAGATCGACTTGAGCTCGTGCACTGCGGGTTCCTGACGTTTTTTTTATATTCATAGTTTGAAAATATCTTTTTTTTTTCTGATACTAAAGGCGCGTAACATAGAACAGAATTTATCCTTTATTCGTACACCAACATTAAAACACAACTGTTTTTCAGTTGCAGTGAGATCTTCGCAGTAATCAAAATAATTTCACAACTGCAAATTCAGAAATTCCAGCAGCACTCCTTTTTGTTATGGATGGACAAACAAGGTATGTTTGCGCGGCATGATCTATCAAGAATATCGATTCTCGAATCACACCCTCCAAAGCAAATAACCATTTATTTGTGTTCTAATTTTCTGTTTATACGTGGCGTGACCAGGGCCTCAAGTCTGCTATTACCAGACTGTAAGAGAGAGATTGTGTGTATTTTATCTATGGGCCTTAGTTGTCTGATTATAAAATGATTATTATTATTACAATAGTGTCAGAGTAGTTTAACGTTGATTTCATAATTGTTGATTATGACAAGTATGACTTTCCAATGGTCAACCACTGAGACTCCATTGAAAGAATAGTAATCTCTTACATAATGACAAATGAATGTCTGGTGCTATTTACGAACTTCTTACTACTTGAGATTGCTAAATAAATGTAAAAATATTTGTAAATGAAATTGGCGGGTTTTTTAATATTGGCAATACGGTAATGTCATTATAACACATTTCTATTACGATACCATTGACCGACCAATGATCGACCATTATGAATTTAGCAGATTACAAACTTTTAGCCAAATGACAATGGGATGAAAATGGGATCGTGTAGGAATGACGAATTTATAAAAATAAAAGAATAAGGCCCCAGGTTAGCAACGAATTACGCATACGTTTACTTATAGTACCTACATACCAACAGCACTCAATCCCACATAGATGTTAATCAGAAAATAAGTAGTCTGGCGGCCCTAGGATGTTGCTTTGTAATTATTACAGTAGTTGCTAAAATAAACAGCTGTGTCGACATACAAACTGGTACTCTTGGGACGTCGGCATGTGAGACGAGTTGCTGAATTACTCGGAACCTTTTTTGCGTTTAAGACCACGGAACCCTATAAAAATTAACACAAAATTGTTTGATTATAATTTTGACAATGAAAAATGGTTTTAGTTTTCTTGAATAGATACTGTGTGAAAAAATAATTCACACACAACAGTGTAACTTTTACTAGACTACGTCATACATTGTCAACGGGTCTAACCTTGAATCAGGCCCTTTTAGGGGGCCGGCGGAGCGTACGTCGTTCATACAAACGTAATACCAAAATAATTCGTAAACCAAACATATTATTAAGAAATTGTGTATTTACTTCGATTGGGTAACATAATATCTAGGTCCCCAAATATATATTTTGAAAGGACAGTGATATTTAGACGAGATATGAGGAATATAAAATGTCAATAGAAAACTTATTTTTTTCATAACTCTTGTTTAAATCAATGTCCATTCATAACATATATTTGGAAACCTAGATATTATGTAATCCAATCGAAATAAATACACACTTCCTTAAGGCGATTACACGAGCTAAACGCGAGTTTTATAATTACTAAAAGTATATGATTCACTGCTATAAACAAGACCAGAAAAATATATGATATTCTTCAGGATATATGCTAGCATGATACTGTTTTGAAACCATAATACAACTAATTTGGCTCGACAAAAAGAAATCACGAACTTACCTCTAAAAATATCTTTCACAATCAATAAAAACCGGCCAAGAGCGTGTCGGGCCACGCTCACTGTAGGGTTCCGTAGCTTCCCAGACCATTAAAAATACCAACATTTTTCGTCAGCAAAAATAACTTTGTTTTTCATAGTATTTGTATGAAAAACAAAGTTATCATTTGCGTTTTTTTGAAAAAGTGCTATATAACTCAAAAACTATTCAACTCATCAAGTTGAAAATAATTTTCCTAGAAAGTTCATATAAAGGTCTACTTCTGTGATTTTTTTCATATTTTTTAAACTTATGGTTCAAAAGTTAGAGGGGGGGGGGACACATTGTTTTTGACTTTCGGAGCGATTATTTCCTAAAATATTAATATTATCAAAAAATGATTTTAGAAAACCCCTATTCATTTTTAAATACCTATCCAACAATATATCACACGTCAGGGTCAAAATTAAAAAAAAAATCGCTCCCCACTTTACGTCTGGGGGAGGTACCCTAATAAAAATGTTTTTTTTAATTTTTATTTTTGCACTTTGTCGGCATGATTGATATACATATTGGTACCAAATTTCAGCTTTCTGGTGCTAACGGTCACTGAGATTATCCGCGGACAGACAGACAGACAGACAGACAGACAGACAGACAGACATGGCGAAACTATAAGGGTTCCGTTTTTTGCCATTTGGCTACGGAACCCTAAAAACATACTAATATGCATGCGATCATTCTGATTTTTTGGCAAATAATTCTACAAGCAATATATTAGCATGATACTGTTTTAGTTTTTTAATCCAATCAATAGTTTTTTTGTAAATCGATCGAAACCACTCATTTCGCGCTATTTGGCCGGCAGTTGCTGACGTAACAACCACTTTGTAGTGCAAGCCGATTAGAATTTTATTCTAACAGCATTTCAAACGAAGTTTGAACCACCACAAATAGAGTTGCTAATTTAGCTCGTCTAATCGCCTTAAGAATTATGTTGTCTCCCACTAGGTGGACCGATGACCTTGTGAAGGTTGCGGGAATCCGGTAGATGCGAGTCGCAAGGGACCGGTCAATGTGGCGACACTTGGGGGAGGCCTATGTCCAGCAGTGGACGTCTTTCGGCTGAAATGATGATGATGATGTATTTCGGTATTACGTTTGTATGAAGACGCACGCTCCGCCGGCCCCTTAAACTCAAGCCAGTCACTACACAGCCAGTGACACAAAAGTTGCTTTTGTATTCTTTATATTCTTTAGCATTTTTAATGGCAGTCTCAACATCGCTACATAAACATCTAAATGAACGTAAAGGGTTCGATTTTTGGCCAGTTTCTTTTCCGCCATTTTGATATTTTTTCAAAGTAGCGGCCACGCATAAGACCTATAATATAATACATATAATACCCACGGTTAATTTTAGTTTATTTATTTTTAAGTTGTTGATTAAAATCTTTTCTCTGGACGCTCTTAATGTGCACGGTTTTCTACATCGTTCTCACTTATACATATGTATAATCACAACATGAAATGATGTAACCAAGATTTTGTAACAATATTTGGATTTAAAAGAGTGTCCATGGAGTTTCTAGCCCGTTCTTCTCCATAGAGATCTACGCTAGGGAATGGGCAACTACAGTACTTTTACAAGTTATTATGCCTTGTGACTGTGACTGTAGCTTTGATTTTTTTGTATTTTTGACATTCAAAAGTGCCGTAATGGTCTAATTGAAATAAATGATTTGAGTTTGAGTTTATATTAATCGATAGCTGGTATCAATACAAACAAGTTTTGTGTTAGGGTAAAATGTTCTAAAGTGTCACGTTTCCGAGATATGAGCTGACTACTTTTTATGGAAACAAACACAAGGCCTGGCCAGGCACATGAAGATGATGACATCGTGCTGAGATAGGAGCCTTTTGGCCTCGTATAGCACTAATTTCGTTTACTTTTAATTACAATTTAATCATTTTATTTGTGTCTGTTACTGGCGGGCAAATAAATGCTTTTTGTTTCTTTCTTTCTAGAGATGTAAGAGACACTAATGTCATTTTTAACCCAAATCTGTAATGCATGATATATTTAGTAGTGAGGTGTGAATCCGGTTATACGAAAACCGAAAAATTATTTCCCTCATTGAAACTATATTTTTGCAAAGATTCAAGAAATACATCCGGTCCTGAATACTGGAAGTTTTTGTGCGGGTACTATGTTTATGAAGGTTATCAAAAATTATTTAAAGGCATCCAATAACCTATTCGTAGCTATAACCATAAGATGAAAAATTAGTCTTTAAGGACCGTTTAGTTTTATTTCATTTGTTATATTATTTCGTGGTGTGTTAATTAAGTGGTAACTTAATTATATAACCACCAACAAAAAAGTAATTTAAATAATGATCTATTGTATTTTAATCATTAACTAGTTAACCTTCATAAGGTCAACGAGTTTTGAAGTGGTAGTGAGGCTGCCTTACGTTTTTAGGGTCCTGGGTTCGAATCCCGGTAGGAGCAAATCGACGGTCCCTACGTACATAAAGACATGACAAAAATGGCTTTTTTTTTACTGCAGAATTGGCTTTAGATTTTCCCAAAGCACAGTCCTGTATTTTTTTTGTAACGTATTTAACGTCATTTATTTTATTTTTATTTTATTTGTTAGGTCTACCATCAATTGTTTACACTTATTTACAAACAAAGATAAAACATGCATTTAAACTCTTCACAGTGTAACAATTACTTAAAAGTAAACACCACATGGACAAAAAAGAAAACTAATTATAATATTCTAAGCTACATAGTGTACAACTAAACTCAGTAAAATATCTGATAAACAGTTCATCAATTTATGTTTTTGCTTATTGAGAGAATCATGGTGTAAATCTACGATATCACTACAACTATTTAAAACTATATAAATATAAAATTTTATTTACAAATCGTATATGAGAACAAGTATTACATTTACAACGAATAAGTGTCGTAAATGCGGATATCTAATACTCGTACATATCGTTTCGTACGGTGTTTTAAAATGCGCGCCAGTTGGTGTGAACGCGGTCATATCAGACATACCCGCTTATACTATATTATGTCACTAATTTATCATTATTTCACAAATAATTAAAATGTAACTGCTTCTTTAAAATATGATTTCCTAAATAATTATTACACAGAAAACAAAGTTTTTATTGTTATTGAAGTAAACTCTTTTTCAATAAAAACGGGCAGTTTAAATTCCTTTATCTACTTCAATGAAGAAGAACAAGAAATAGGTTTTATTAATTTGACGATGTACCTACTTGCATGTTATTTATAGCATCCTAACATGATATTTTACGTTCCGAATTTAAATTTTGAAATGAATAAAAGAAAAATAATTCATAATGTGGATTATTGTAAAATTGCTTTACTGACGGCGCGAATTTTAAAACTCTTTGGATATTTTCTGCAAATTAAACAATTTAATCTTTCTTTTTACATTAAACACCACTTTTTGATATGAGGGCCGGTAAAATTATAGCCCTACTTGAAGAAGGTTGTTCACAAACTTACGTGTCTCAGTGGCTAAATGTGAGTCGTTCAACTGTCCAGAGGACTTGGCAGCGGTATCAAGAGACCGGTTCGGTCAAAAGAAGACTCGTTCGGGAAGAAAACGATCCACAGAACTAAGAGATGACCGCTTTTTGGTGAGTCAGGCGTTGCGGAATCGTAAGGCGTCATGTGTGGACCTGAAGAAGAGCCTTGAAGAAGTAAGAGGAGTAGAGGAGAAGTTAGCTTGTGGACGGTCAGGAGGAGGCTTTTGGCTGCCAATATCAGGAGTTATCGCCCGGCTCGGGGACCTAAATTACTCCGTGAGCACCGTGTTGCTCGACTTCAGTTTGCTCGAAACTGTAGTTCATGGTCTCTGGAGTAAAGTAATAAAGTATTGTTTTCTGATGAAGAGAGAATCTCTTTGTGTGAAGAGTACCGACGCCGGCGAGTGCTGCGAAGACCACGGGAACGCTATGCGGAAGTGTGTTTCGAAAAAATCATTCCTTATGGCGGAAGCTCCGTTATGTTTTGGGCAGCAATTAATTTGACGGAGCGTACGGAGTTAGTTTTCATAGAAAATGGAACTTTAAATGCACATAATGGAAGTCCTAATTCCATATGCACAACCCGCATTGACTGCACTTGGGGAAGATTCCATTTTTATGGACGACAATTATCGCCCGCACCGTTCTGGCGACGTGGAAGCGTACATGCAAGAAGCTTTTTTTTTTTTTTGGGCAGGAGTGGGAAATCCCCGCGGACACCTCGACTATCTCTAAGGAATTTCTCTTGTGAGACAGTTGAGGTAGTGCCGGAATCGAACCGGCTAAAAACCACTCCTGCCTTGCCAGTGTCCCTCTGACATTATCAGAGCCGTTTTGTGTATATATATTCTATTTTGTGGCTATGGCAAATTATTTAATTGAATTGTAAACGAATCCGGAGAGACCAATTCCTCTCAGTATGGAAAAATTATAAATGTATCTTCAACTGTTACCCTTACTACCTTTTACTATAACAATGATTATTTTACCTTTTTAAGCTACCAAAATCCCCCCAATTAATACCAACAAACTAATACTTAATTTATATACCCATTATATATATTCAAGTATTATTTGTTCCTAGCACTACGGTTGCAATTTCCACGCAATATTTCAGAAATAATACTCGAGTTTTATTCGCTATCAGGCTGGGGAGATTTGGTGCAATGAGTTCTACTCCAAGCTGCTGTTCAGCCTCGAATCTAGCCCTCGCGGTGATGGGGCATTCCAGCAGAATGTGGAGAATTGTCTCCTCCTTGCCAGGCTCGCAAGCGCACGATGGGCTCTCTTTACACTTGAACCGACTCAATTATGCAGAGAACCCACCGTGCCCCGTTAGTATTTGTGTGGTGATGATTGTGGGGACCATTTTGCGCACGGTTTTGTACGCCGCCACCGCGTCCGGGAAGAAAATTTTGGTGCCCGAGGCAGTTTCACCTGATCCGTACCTCTCGTTCCATTCGTCAAGCATCTCCGACCGGAGTCTTCGCTTGACGAATGATATGGGACACAGATCATAGTCTGGCCTCTTCTTCGACCTCAGTGCGGCTTCCTTCGCCAGCTGGTCGGCTCGCTCGTTCCCCTCCAACCCTGCGTGGGCCTTAATCCAGAACAAGGAGACACTCTTGTTCTGGAGCCTACAGCGTCGGATGGTGCCCCTAGTTTCCACAGCCAAGGGGTGGGGGGAACTTAAGTTCGCAACCGACTGAAGGGCCGCCTTGGAGTCGCTGAAGATGCCGAACGTGGTTTCACCACTCTTGAGCACTTCTCCTGCCGCCCTCTGTAGGGCCAGAAGTTCCGCCTGGTAGACGGTACAGTAAGACGGCAAGGCAAGTTTGAGGGCCTTTGTTTCGGTGGCACCATTCCACAAGGATGGCGCCGCCCCAACCCTGCCCTCAATCTTGCTGCCGTCAGTGAATATGCGCACAGCGAAATTGCTGTGGCGGTTGTATTGCTCCTCGTCTACCAGGCTTCCGAACTCCAGTTTTACTTGGTCCGCGAGGTGCGGAACCTCTATCGCTGGAGCCATCCGTTCAATCTCCCTACCTCCTAGTACCGGCTGGGGTACCCCCTTCTTGGCTTCGTATAACGCAGCCGCTTCCCGTATACGGAGGTCGAGTGGGAGTATACCAGCCAGCACCAGTGCCGAGTTTAGGAAGACCATGCGGTAGGCTCTGCACAGCTTCTGGGCACACCCCCTCTGGACTACGCTTAATTGTTTTCTGACCCCTAATTTGTTGGCGGCAGGTGCCCATGCGCTTGCGGCGTACAAAATCGTAGGCTCTACTGCGGCGGTGTATATAGCCCTTAGCACCTCCGGGTGCAAACCCCAACTGACCCGGGCTGCTCTGGCCAGCTGCTTGTACATAGCTATGGCCTTTTTGCAGACCACAGCTACGTGTTTGTTGAAGGTGAGTTTGGCGTCAATGATAAGCCCCAATATTTTGACATCTTGGGACATTCCAATGTCGATCCCCCCCATGCTCAAACGGGACGTGTCGTATTTCAGCCTTCGCGTTAGAACCATCGCAAAGGTTTTGTGCGGTGCGAAGTTCAGCCTATTTTTGACACCCCACGTTCGAACATGTTCGAGATCAGCATTGGCCTGTCCCTCAATTTCCAGCGCTGTGTCCCCGACAAACACCATTACCACGTCGTCAGCCTGGCAATAATCGCCTCTACTCTCGAGCTGTTTTAGGAGTGGGTCTAGTATAAGGTTCCAGAAAATGGGCCCCCCTATCGAGCCCTGAACGCAACCCTTGCTGGTACTCCTTCTGCTTTCTTCACCGGCATATCTCACTGTGACCACCCTGTCGCTGAGATAGCTGCTGACAACCCGTCTCAAATTCACAGGACACTTTTCATCAGCCAATCGTACTTTGATAGTGGGCCACCACGCACTGTCGAAGACTCCCTCTATATCCAGAGATACAAGCGTGACGATCCTTTTCTGTGCTACCTTCGTGCGGATGTGCTGCACTAGGATATAGAGGGAGTCTTCTGTGCTTTTTGGGGCATAAAGCCGTATTGGCGAGTACTTATCCTGAATAGTAAGTAAAATTTGAGACGGGCAACCAGCATCTTCTCGTACACTTTCCCCATGACAGGCAATAGCCCAACCGGCCTGTACGACTTGGGTACGGTATACGAGTCTTTTCCCGGCTTTCTAAGCACTACCACCGTTGCTTCCTTCCAGATCTTCGGGAAGTGGTGTAGCGCCAGGCACTTGTTCAGCAGTGCCAGGAAGTAGTTGGGATCACAGTGAACCGCGTGACTGCAGATGTCAGCCGTGAAGCCGTCGGCTCCCGGGGCCTTTTTTGGGTTGAATGATCCCATAGACCTCAAGCTCGCTTAAGGTAAACGGTGGGTCATGTCGTTCATCATGGCTCCATGCGTTTACCATTTCTGCCTGTTCTCTGATTCGGCGATGGTCTATGGTATCATCTTCCTCTCGGTCCTCGGGGTAGAACGTCTCGGCCAACAGCTCCACGGAGCCCCTAGCGTTCAGCGTCTGTCCACCCATCTGTAGTGGCAGATCCTCCTCTCTCTTTCCACTCCTTCCCATTACCCTGTAAATCCCTTCCCAGACCCCTTCTCGGTCCTGCTTCCCGCAGAACTCCTTCCAGCTCTCTGATGCGGCTTTCATCACTGCTTCCTCATACCTTTCCCTTTCTTTTTTGAACAGGTCTAAAACCATCGCTCTTCAGACCGGTGCTGCGCTCCTGACTCTGCGTTTCCTGGTGGTGACTAGCCTTTTCATCTCCGCGAGCTCCTCAGACCACCACGGCAAGGTAAGTGTATCTGTGTTGATTTTTGCTGGAATTGTGTGTTGGCATGTGTGTGTAACTGCTTGTGTGTATGTGTTTATGTGTGCTTCTAATTGATGTACCTGTGTAACATTTGAGAGTTCCGCTAAGGTCAAATTCTTGTCATTCATAATTTGAGACAGTTTCACACGAAACTGGCTCCAATTAGCCTTCTTTGTGTTGTAAACCCTAGTGGTCCTCTCAATGCTTATGCCTTTGGATTTAGTCAAATTAATGCCAAAAGTAATGCCGTTGTGGTCGGAGCTCGTGAGACCCTCGTCGATCCGCCAGCCATCCACCAAGTCCAGCATGTCCGCCGAACAGGCCGTCACATCTACGTGGCTGCAGTACCTGATGCCACCCCGAATGGTGTCGAATGTGGGAATATCTCCAGTATTGAGGATTTGTAGCCCCAGCTCCCCCAGCGCTCCACACATTTGCGCTCCCCTGCGATCTTCACTGCTGCTACCCCACCAGGTACTTTTGCATTCGCGTCTCCTCCAATAACCAACCTGCTAGAGCCCAACTCTCGCTCTATCTGACGGAGATGCTCCAAGTATGGCTCAATGGGCTTGTCGGGCTCGAAGTAAAGAGACACCAGCGTGATCGTCCAGGCGCTGGTTCGGACTCCCACCACAACGATGTTGTTTGTGGTGAGTTGCGGGTACTGTAAGACGTCCAAATCTTTATCGAAGACAGCTATTGCCGCCTTTGCAGTACCTTGTCCTCCTTCTGCGCTCTGGAAGACCCTTACGCCCCGGTGACCTCTCATTCTTCTTACCCCACCCACGTATGGCTCCTGGAGCAACGCTACAGCGAGTTTGCGGTTGGTCGCCTCTAGTAAGAGCTCGTTTGTGGCTAGCTGACTCCGTTGCAGGTTGGCCTAGACCATTTTGTACCTACTAGTGGTTTCGGGGACGCCTTTAGCAGTACGCTATGGAAGCTCGGGCCAATCCGTCCCACCTCCTACGCACCGGGCATTCGCTACTGAATGTGTTGTGCCCCGTGTTCCCCAACTTGGATCTGGTGCAGTTTATGCACGCCGCTGCTTCACCGGTCTGTCGGTTTGGGCAATCCGCTCTGATGTGTGAGCCGCCGCAGTGGCTACACAGGTCAGCTGGCTCCTTACAGAGGCGTTTGCCGTGACCGTATCCCAAGCAGCGGGTACACTGCACCAGTGGCGTCAGGTCTTCGACACGGACCCTCTGGAGGTCGATTACGCTGTACCTGGGAACTTTCTAGTTTCGGAGATATTGGGGGTCAAACTTGCAACTTTTTGACCAGTTTTTTTTTTAATCCAAGTTTTTAATGGAATATTTTTACTTTAAACACCTCCACAACCCCCGTACATTTCAATCCATCCATCAACACATCTTTTTGAGTACGCTACATTGAGTTCTGTCACAAAACATGATTTAGCACCCCAGAAGTAATAAGTCGTTTCCCAGCAATAATTTTTAGTCTGATGTAAAGAATTCTTCGTAGATAGCTTCGTGATGAGTCTGTTTACACCCTGTTCAGAACACGATGTATACTCCTACGCGACGGACCGAGTGCGAACGAACGAGCGCGACCGATCGTCAGCGCGATAAGAATTTAGGGCTTAAGAGTCAAGGGGTGGAAGCGCAAGAGTCAATTTGCAGGTCAGGTGCAGGTTATATGTTGATGAAAACCTGATTCGAACAAGTAACAGATATGTATGTAGGTAGTGACAGAATTATAGTAACTAAAATCATCAATACAACCCTGTCAGTTCATTTAATCCCATTGAATGACATTTTCTTTATTTTTGAAAGCTCTTCTTTTCTTTTTTCTGCAAAAAACGTAAGAATTTGAATTTTGCGAGCTACCCTGTCGCTTTCACTCTAAACAATTGAGGTTATGGTTATAACTACTTACATGCTATATTGAAACACTAACCTGTATACTTATCTATTTATTTATGTACACACAAAATACTTAATAGGACATTACATTAAGAAAGAAGAGTTTCTTATAATAGTAATTATGGATTAACTTCACATCTACTTCAGTTATTCCAGTTCAGATAGTAGCTATAGTTAGCACGTAATACACTTGACACTTTTCCAAGGTTTAATATTGACTGGTTATAACTACGTTTCAGCAGGGAAGGGGGCTCGTTAGCTTAATAAAACAGCCACACGGCTTGATCTTCAAGGTTGAACAGTCCCCGCCAAAATCTCACAGGATTATACTCCTGAGAATAAATATCCCATGGCCAAACCTAACCCGGTCTATCCGTTTGCCAGTTTATTTAATTAAATAAATATAAATATCGCTGGACATTACACACGTCGCCATCTAGTGCCACACTAAGCAACAAGGCTAGTGTTGTGGGCACCAGATAGTTGATATACTGCTTAGAAACTTTTTGTTTGTAAATATTTACTTATTATACATATAAACATCCATGACTTGGAAACAAATGTTCATGCTCATCACACAAACATTTGCTCCTACCGGGATTCGAACGCGGGACCCCGAGAATGTAAGGCAGCCTCACTCGCGCTGTGCTAATCGGGTCGTCAAATACGTTCTGCCCAAATGTAACAAACGTACAGACAGTAATTTTTCAAACGGCATTTATAATAATAGCATGGATTAAGGTTAGACCATTTTGTATTATTCTCATCAGACATAATCTCTCAACAGCATCCAACGTCCCATGCTACTCTACGTCCTCCTCTCAATGCTGACGTAATGTCCAGCGTCTGGCTTCAGCATGACATCGATCTTCAGCCGGACCTTGGTGTGGTCAGCCTTGATCCTGTAGCTTCGCACCACGTGGGCCAAGGTCGTCTTCATCGACATCAGGGCGTAGGCTTTACCTGGAAAGACCAAGTAGAAAGTTATCTAAACTAATATTTTACAGAGGAAAGATTGGATTTTTTTTGTTTGTTTCTGTGTTACGATTTAACTCTAAAACTACTCAACTGATTTTAAAAATTCTTTCACCATTAGAAAGCCATGTCTTTACTGAGTAACATAGGCTATATTTCATCCCCGTACTCTCATGGCAACTGGAACTACACGGGTGAAACCACGTGACGTCCGCTAGTAAGAAATATTTAAAAAAAAAACTTGTGATGTTTCAGGCCGACCGCTGAGCTAGGACGGTGCCTGGGGTAGCTGCGGTGTAAGGGGTGAGATGTCATGAAAATAAAGTCTTCCACCCCCTGACAGACACCCCTCCCTCACGGCGCAGCTGGCTGAGGCACCATCTCGGTGAAGCTTCATATCCATCATTCAATCCATTTCGACCAGAGTCAAATCCAGTTAATTTGATGTATACGACATTCACTCGTAGCATGCATGCAGGAGCTCGTGGATAAATAATAAAAGCCGCTCGGACCAATCTTTAGGTTAAGCCGTGCTTGCCTAGGGTGGTCTGTGAATGGATGACCACCCTTAAATACCGAGTTTTATTCGTGCCTCGGAAAGCACGTTAAGCTGTTAGTCTCGGCTGTCATTTGTAGATCCTTGACAGTCGTTACAGGTAGTCAGTGGCCCAAAAAGTCTGACAACCAGTCTTACCATGCGGTATTGTATTACCCAGTATTAACTGGGTTGTGGAGGTCAGATATGCAGTCGCTCCTTGTAAAATACTGGTATTCAGCTGCATCTGGATAGACTGGATGCTAACCCGAACATAGTTGGATAAAGGCTCGTGATGACTCTTGGCATGCAATAAGCATGTTTTTTTTCCATCGTCCCGTGGCTCGTTTATGGATACTAGTCAACAATCCTTACCAATGCATTGCCTTCTGCCCACACTGAAGGCAGCAAACGCGTTAGGGTTCTCGGGCAGTCTGCCAGGTTCTAGCCAGCGTTCGGGCTTGAACTCGTGCACATCTGGACCCCAGATCGGATGCTTGTGAAGTCCAAACACGAATAGGAAACAGGTCCGACCCGCGGAGAGGGTGTAGTTCTCTGAAACATGGATGGATGGGATAATGGTTAAGATTGCGTAAAATGAAAACTCAGCAATGAAAACAAACAGTTACAGTCGACTGTTGAAAGTACCCAAACATTTATCCCGTAAGGTTAGCTTGGCGTGGTGAAAAGGACGTTGTATAAGAAATTATGAATCTAGCTGACTTAAATTTTTCCCTCTTTTTTATGAGCTTCAAAAATGTTAGTCTGCTTATAAAAGAATAAAATCAGCTGTTCAACTCGGTCAAAATAGATAAAAATGCCACTGTTTTTTTTTTAAATTATCGATTATATTATTTCACCATTTGGTTTGTCTAAAATTGCGTATTCTCACCAAATCTCTTGTTCAAGTTTGACGGAGTTTCCCTTCTTCCCTTAATGTACTCACTTAGTTTAACATCTCTATCAAGTTTCCTGGCCAGCACAGGCACGATCGTGAAGACCCTCATGCTCTCCTTCAGAACTGCCTCCAAGTACACCATCTTCGACAAGTCTGTCTTCTCCACGTCTCTATCTCCTCCCAAGACCTCTTGTATCCTGAAATAAACAAAAACTGTTAATAAAAGCTCGAGGACAAAAGACTATTACAATTAATTGGGTCCATTTTTTTATTACATGAAATAAAGGGAACTAAACTCGGAAACCATTAGGTTACGGGCAAATTAGAACCATCATCATTTCAGCCGAAAGACGTAGGCCTCCCCAAAGTATCGCCACATGGACCTGTTCCGTGCGACTCGCATCCAGCGGATTCCTGCAACCTTCACCAGGTCATCGGTCCACCTAGTGGGAGGTCTTCCAACGCATCGTCTTCCATTTCGCGGTCGCAACTCCAGAACTTTTCGGCCCCATCGGCCATCCGTTCTACGAGCAATGTGCACCTTCTTCTATTATTTTGGTACCTAGTCATGAAACGTAATATGTAGTTGTAACGATCAACATAATAATCTTACTGAAATTATCCCAGAATTATAAAGTAATCACATTTTTCCAGACTAGTTAGAAAAAAATAACTTACTCAGCATACACCTTCTCTTGAGCCTCAGGGTGTGATCCCAACAATATCATCGTAAACATGAGAACATTCGCCGAGGTGTCATGGCCGCCAACGATCATAGTGTCCACATGCTCTCTGATCTCTCTATCGTTGAAAACTCCTTTTTCTACCGATAGTTCTAGCAGAAGGTCCATGAAAGCTTTGAATTTAGTTCCTGGAAATAATTAAAGATTGTTAAGTTAGCTGAATCCCGTAGATGGGTTTATCAGAAAAGCTGCAAGAACAAACCTTACCTGGTATTATACTCCTCTCAGCACAGATATTTCCATTGAACTCCGATTTTCTTTTTTGCAGCACCTGCAAAGTATGTATAACCTCTTTTGTATTTATGAGACATAGTTATCATTATCTGCTTAGCCTTTTCCCAAGTATGTTGGGGTCGGCTTCAAGACCAGCCAGCGGTTGCAGCTGAATACCAGATTTTACATGGAGCATCTGCCTATCTGACTTCCATAACCCAGTACTGAGTAATACGATACCACTGGTGGTCAGTCTTTCTGGACTAACTACCTGTAACGACTGTCAAACATCTACAAATGACAGTCGGAACCGACTGCTTAAAGTGCTTCCCGAGGCACGGCGCGGCGGCGGAAACTCGGTAATTGGGTGTCATTCATCCACAGACCAACCTAGGCAACCAAACTCATCACCAAGCCGTCAACCAAGCAAAACTAACATTAAAATATTTTTGAATTTTGTTTTTTGTTTTTCACATTCTGTACGTCTAACTAAGTAACTTTATGCAAAAATTGTTGCTGGGAAACTACTATTTTTTGGGTGAAAAATCATGTTTTGCGGTAGAACTCAATTTAACACACTCAACACATTGTGCTGATGGATGGATTGAATAGTACGGGGTCGTGGAGGTGTATAAAATAAAAATCTTACAATTAAAACATGTATTTAATATAATCAAAAAGTCAGAACTTAGACCCCCACTATCTCTTTAACTATGTATAAGGTTCCCAGGTATGATGTGCAACAAAAAAATGATCGCAATGACGGGAAGAACAAGTGCCTTTCGGCTTCGTTAAGAGGTTTTTACAACCTTTAGTTAGACCAGTATTAACTGGGTTGTGGAGGTCAGATAGGCAGTCGCTCCATGTAAAATACTGGTGTTCAGCTGTATCTGGTTAGAAGCTACATACATAGTTGGTTGGCTGGCTAGGCAGATGATGATGAGTTAGATAGTACTATATTAATTAAAAAAGCCTATTACACCATAAACGAGTACTTACATGACAAAGCAATTATTTAACTCAGACTAACACTAAAATACTATTACATACCCTAAGTTGGTCAAAAATTTAAATGTGATTAATGTATAAAAAAAAAAAATGGATTTGTTTTAATGAATAATTTCTTTTAACATAATGTTTAATTCAAGAACATAATTATAATTAACAACATTTTCGACATTGTATAATAATTCTTACTTATTGTTAATTTATTTTTTTATTTTTTATTAATTTTATTTTGTATTTAAATTTGATACTTTTTGCTGTGCCCTACAGGGTCCATAATTGTACCTAGCTATAAGCCTATTATAAGATCTGTAAAACTAACATTATGGAATGCAAATAAAGATATGAATATGAATATGAATATGAATATCATGCCGAACGGTCTTGACGATCCTTTCTTTTTTTGAAAATCGTTTTATAAAGTGAGGATGTCGCTGACGTAACCTAACAAATATGTATGTCCTTACCGTGTACGACATATTGTGCAGAATCTTCAAACAAGCATCCTGCTTCTTCTTAACATTGCTCCAGGCGAAAGTGTAGGGGCTGTGCCACCAGAACTTCATGAACCGTTCCACCATCGTGTTGAGGATCAGTTCTGTCGCCTCCACGTACTTGCTGTTGAGGTTTGAGTCAGTGAAGTCTACTCCTAGCGCGGTCACTGTCAATGAAAAAGTTACGATTGTAGTAGTCTTGTGGAACACAGGGAAGTCACAGACCTATGGTACTTTTATCATCCCAACTGGTGGGGAATAAGATAACACCATAAACTAATGATTCCAATACACCAATCTCTAAAAAAAAACAATATTTTGGGACTCAAAACCCGATTTATTTTCAATTAATTGCCAAATTAGATTTTCAGTTGCTTTGAAATCCATAAAAAGTCAAGTTGAGTCATGAGTTGACTTAGCAGTGACGTCACAGCGTGCTATTCCCGTACAAAACGATACAAAATCTATGAGAGATCCACGTTTTGACAGCTCTTAATAAAATGTATGTCAATTGATTGGTGTGTCATCTACCCTGCTCCCCAGATATAAGACTTATGATTTGCTGAAAGGGGAACGTTTCGGAGAATTTCTTATGTAACATTGAAGTTCAGTCAGCGGTGATTCTTAGCCTATTTCTGAATTAGTGACTTTTCATTTTGAACCAGCTGATCTGGATCTCCTATCTGCTATTTCTTTATTTCAATTTATTGATTTAGTTCAAACATTTGCTAGACTTACAGCAAATAGTCTCCAAGGCGTTATGTCGCGTGTATGTCCAGTGGTCAAAGAGTCCTTTTCCAACCTCTTTCTCGAGGTCTTTCACCAGCTTCCTGGACTGACTGTTGAATACTCCCATGAACGTGTCTAGGAGTGTCTGGCTAAATGCGGGATTCAGTAATTTGCGATGGTTCTTCCATATTGAATCTGAGGGATTTTACACTAGTTTATGTTACAAATTAAAAAATTGGGAAAATTGGCCTATAACAATTTAGCAAAAAGTCCATGGTTTACCCTAAGCCTGAGGGTAATAGAAGGGATATTATATTACGCCTCATTGACAATCTCTGGCGATATGAATAGACTCAAGCGACACTTGCATGTGACAGGCACCAGCGTGCACCTCCAAACCACTTCTTTCATGTGATCTTTGTGCAGTCGGTGTCGCATCACGCATGTCGCATATTACTTGAGCACGTGGCTCGTGATGATGTCAAAAGAAGCATGAAATCTTTTTGATCTATGCTGATATTTTGGCTTTTTGAAGTGAAAACTTGAGGCGCGTCGAGCACTTTTTAGGTAAACATAAATCATGGAACTTGCACGCAACGCTTTGTAGCACTCGTAGCTGATGCGCTACGGTGTAGCATCACTTAGGCGTGTGCAGGGCACAACCCGTAGCAGTCCATCGGTAGTCCCCAAAGACTGCGGGGGCATGTTCTTTTTTCAAATTTTAACAGCCACAATAAATTGAAATTGGTACTTTCTTGATATGTTTTGAATGAAGGTGATAGAAAATGTTCTACTCACATTTACCAGTGACTAAGCCCTCGCCTAGCCATGGTTTAGCGAAATCGTAGAACCCATCCTTTTCGAGACATGTGTTAGCTACCGTGAAGCTGTCGTCCGGGTCGGTTACAACTGGAAAATAGCCATTTTAATATCACAAACTAGTTGATGCCTGCAGCTTCACCAGAGCACAAATTATATATTAAAACCTTCCTCGAGAACCACTCTATCCATTTGTGAAAACAGAATGAAAATCGGTGAAGTAGTGATATGGGAGTGAACTGTAAATAAACCCTTAACAAGGCCGAAAAGCACTCGCTTTCCCCGTCACTGCGATTATTTTTTTGTTCTGGACCATACCTGGGACAAAGTTTTTTTTTCCAAATACTAGTGTTTATGGTCACTTTACTTTAAGTACATCTATAACCCGTTTTCTATTTGCCTAGGAAAAACTTTGCACTCTATTTCTCAAATTCCCAAAGCTATAATTTGCCTTTGCCACCCATGTTGGTGTTGGCTCTCATAATGAAGGTACTTACTGTACACAGTCCGCGGTCCGATTCCGGCAGACACGACTCCTCCAATATCGTAGCTCTGTCTAGCCAGGTTGTTGATCTCGTCCCATAGTTCTACAAATAAGAATAAATTTATACCATTTCACATCACGGTTAAATCATGATCTTTGTTTTCGTTGCAATAAAGTTGCTGTTGCGTTGATGGTAATACCTTGGTGATGATGCAAAAGACAAACAATGTATTGGATTGACTTATGCTACTGCAAAATAATCTTACTGCTGTTGAAAGTCCTTGTAGAAATGCGAAATGCATTGGAAAAGTCTCACTACGACGAGACGTACAGAACATGCGTTAGACACGATCATCATTTTTTTTTTATGTACCTACGCTTAAAATACCTATGTTCAAAACATCGAAAAACGTGGCAAGGACGATAACATCGCCGCGATTCTCTCGCTCGTGGAGGCGGAGATATAAAAATCCGGAGCGCGCAAAGGCGCGAAGGGAGGGCAACCCCCGCCCGCTGTAACAAAGCATAGGCACCCGTGGGAGCCGTAGCGGCTGAGGCCCGAAGCTGTGGAGGTGAACATGGGTGCCTATCCTTTGTTACGCAAGGGCGAAGGGGTTGCACTTCCCGTAGCGCCGGAGACGTTGCAGAAGCAACCTTTTTCCACTCATACGACTTATATCAAAATTTGTTCGATATTTTTACTTGTTACGTATTTTTAGGGTGAATTAATGAATGTATTAAATGTTAAAAATAAACCCATTTTTACACGTAGGTATATTAATTTTCGATGTTCAAATAATATATGTACCCATTGATAATTAGGAGGTTCGATAGTTTGTACTTCAATATTTAGGACATTCGAAAATCTGTTTTTCGATATTTGGATCTTTCGATGTAACTTTTGTAGATATTTAGATTTTAGATTTATTGAACGTAGGATATTTAACCATTCGATAATACAAACTTTCGTCATTTTAATTTTCGGTTTTATGGTCGTCCGATATTTCCATTTTCGATGTTTTGAACATCGATATTTTAACAGTAGGTATTTTAATCTTCGATATTCAAATACGTACCCGCTTCCTCCACGTTTATACAACTGCAAACACCGTTGCGTATTGTTGCGAGTGCTACGCAATAGACCTTTCTGAAGATTTTCGCCAATTAAGTCTATGGAGATTGTCCCTGGAAACCCTCAGGCACGCAAAACTATAAGTTAGTCCTTATTTCTTTCAGTATCAGCTAGAAAAAAGCATACTTACTGCAGCTATCCCCAATAAGGCTGGGAGCATGGCCCACGATAGGCCAGCCTCCCGGGAAGAATGGTGGCTCGGTCGTCTTCGTGTTTTTCCGGCGCCATGCCCAGTACGCTGCGCACGCGATGCAGAATAGCGCAACAGCGAACATCGTTGCTTTCTTGCTATGTTACTGCAAAAAGGGTTTCACCATTTAATAGCCCAAGATCATGAATTTGATCCACCCATTGCTTTTTGGCGTGAAATGTACAAAACACTTATTTGTATGGTTGAAGTAAACTTATAATTCTAATTTAAACATGTTTTTTTTTTTTTTATTGATTTTAGTATCACTAGATCCATGCAAAATAACTGGTATGCAGCTGCACACGGTTACACTGGAAGACAGCGCTAAGATAGTTTGGGAAAAAGCTGGCAGTTAACAAAATGATTTCGGTTTGTGTGTTTCACTGTTTATTGGTCTTAATTATTGTGTTGACTGAATTTATTGGAGTTATCGTCCCCGAAGTCAAAGATCAGACTTGAATCTGATCGTCAGTTCCAAAAGTTGGCCAAGTTAGTCTTAAATGAATAATTTGTTGTGACTTAGGCCAAACAAAATTGTTATTTTACACAGATATGAATACTTTACTTCACATTTTGACCTACAGCACAGTGTAGTATTGCCAACATGCTCTATTAATTCATAAATACCGCACGCACTAACATTCCCTAAACAATCACAAATTCACTTTTCATAATTAGATATAACAGTCCAATAGTATTGCTGAAACCTACCCATCAATATAAAAACATAGGTAAGAAAGTCACTGATCATCAATGCACTACCAGTAAGCTTGATAAGAAAAAACCAACTGAAAATTCTAGAACTGATTGCCAATTGTTTTCGATCACTTCCCTAGCAATGTTTTCATCACTGACTTTGGAAACTTGCTTACCTCCAAATCCTGTATTTCTTAATTTTCCCAATTAGTTTTCAATGAAATTATTCCTAATTCACCGACAAGAACGATACGACTGCACAGGCATTGCCTAAGCCCTGCTATTTATCCGAAGGGCAACCAATAATGCAGGGTTGTCGATAGTGGCTAAATCAACAATATTCAGACCACGTGGTTCTATTAACGCAAGAGAAAAACGCCCTAGAGTTTTCCAGACTGAAAGTAGTGCCTAATTCCAATCAAAAGTGTCTCGTAAAAAACTGGTCGTCTTTTGGGCTTTCCGGGCATTTCTCCCAAAATTTATTTGAAATGGACTAAAATAATAATAATAGCTTGTATTCAGACACAAAGAAGTATATTTACAAAATAAAATCTTAAGTTAACGACTCTGCCAAGTCGACGACATCGACAACTTCGTGTTTGCCCAAATTTGTCAAAAGCCTCCTCCATGTCTTTAAACTCTTCTCAGTTTAGAGCTTTTCTTGTCCATAGTTTTCCTGCTATCGCCTTTTATCGTCTTCCCACCTACGAATCTGTTTGAAAGATAAAGATAAAGATTCATTTATTTGCAAAAACATGTGCAGATAATATTCATGGGTTTTTTGCCTCGTTATTTTTTCTGTTACTAGCGTACCAAAACACTACGGTTCTGTTCCACGTTTCGGTGCCTCTTATTGTATGTCCTACCCATCGCCATTCAAGTTTCCGGAAATGGACTAAACTTAAATCAAATTCCATCTTATTTAATTAATCATTTGGCTTAGGATGTATACTGGCTTATTTTTGCTGCATAAAAATTTTGGAGTATCATCATGATTTGCCTAATAGCCTAACGTAATGATTAGTTGGTAGTACTTTTTGAAAAATCAATATGATTTGGAAGCGATTTGAATCGCCTAATCTGGGCCCTTCTGGTTCTTCACAGCACCTAGCTGTATTCATTATATACATCATCATCGTCATCTGCCTAGTCGTCATCGTCATCATCATCATCATCATCATCACCCTATTAATGTTCCCACTACTGGGACAGGCCTCCTCTCTATGAGAGGGAATGGGCTATATAATCCACCACGCGGGCCCAGTGCGAATTGGTAGATGTCACATGTCTTCGAATTTTTGGTTCTAGGACATGCCGGTTTTCTCACGATGTTTTCCTTCACCGTTTTGAGAGCAGCGGTGATGTAATAAATTACACAAAGTAATGCGCCTGCCTCGGTTCGAACCCACGACTTACTGAACGTAAGTCGGAGCCGCCACCACTAGGCCGCCGCTGCCTAGTCATATCCCAACTTTATTGTGGTCGGCTTCAAGTCTAACCGGATGCAGCTGAATATCAGTATTTTATATGGAGCGACTGCCTATCCGACCTCCAATTTATTATAAACATAGGTTATTCAATGTTCCTACTCTTTCGTTATTTATCCATTAAATACTGGTTTCTACAGTCATTATTATTAAAAGCGTGTTCCCTGTGTAAATGGCAGTTTAAAATAAAAAAAAGTGCTTAATCATAACATCAACACAAATCTGACCTTCGATTGAAAATTAATATGCGTCAAAATTTTCCTGCATATAAATTGTCCCACGGCTCGTTTCTCACGTTTGTTGTCTCCAATCAAGTAATAAAAAACAGGTTCCTACGTTAGATAGAGAATTTAATTTATATACAGGGTGTAAACAGACTCAGCACAAAGCCGTCAACCAAGCATTATGTACATCTAACTAAGTAACTACGCAAATTAATTACTGGGAAACGACTTTTTTTTTGGCAAAAATTCTTGTTTTATGGTAGAACTCAATGTAACGCACATCACATTGTGCTGATGGATGTATTGAATAGTACGGGGGTCGTGGAGGCGTTTAAAGTAAAAATCTTACCATGAACACTTGGTTTAAAGAAAAAAACTGTCAAAAAGTTGGAACTTTGACTCCTAATGTCTCCGTAACTCGAGGGTTCCCAGTCACACCAAAAAAATGATCGCAATGACGGAGAGAATAAGTACCTTTCGGTTGACCTTTCGGCTTCGTTAAGAGGTTTTTACACCCTTTAGGATCAACTTAAGGCGCTTAGACGAGCTAAATTAGCAACTCTATGTGTGGTGGTTCAAACTTCGTTTGAAATGCTGTTAGAATAAAGTTCTAATCAGCTTGCAGTACAAAGTGGTTGTTACGTCAGCCACTGCGGGCCAAATAGCGCGAAATGAGTGGTTTCGATCGATTTACAAAAAAACTGTTGATTGGATTAAAAAACTAAAACAGTATCATGCTAATATATTGCTTGCAGAATTATTTGCCAAAAAATCAGAATGATCGCATGCATATTAGTATATTTTTTTATTTTTTGAAAGATATTTTTAGAGGTCAGTTCGTGATTTCTTTTTATCGAGCCAAATTAATTGTATTATGTTTTCAAAACAGTATCATGCTAGCATATATCCTGAAGAATATCATATATTTTTCTGGTCTTGTTTATAGCAGTGAATCATATACTTTTAGTAATTATAAAACTCGCGTTTAGCTCGTGTAATGGCCTTAATAGTCAGATATGTTGCTGGGGACTATGTTCCGCCACTTCTTCTTCCCAGCTACAATACTAGGAAGTGTCGAAGAGTGGGCATTTTGTCCTGTCTCTTTTAAATGTTCAAAAAGTTCTGATTATCAGCCTTATTTGATTTTAGCCCAAGCACATAAGTCTGGAAATCTCTAGAACACTCAAAATAGTCTCTGTTCTGGGGAGCTCATGACGACCGTCTGTGGTTGGCTGACCACCTATATTACATACCGAGTTTCCTCCGTGTCTCGGATAGCACGTTAAGCAGTTGGTCCCGGCTATCATTTGTAGATCTTTGACAGTCGTTACATGTAGCCAGTGTCCAAAAGTCTACGAAGGGGTATCGTATTACCCAGTAGGTACTTACTGGGTTGTGGAGGTCAGATAGGCAGTCGCTCCATGTATAATACTGGTATTCAGCTGCATCCGGTTAGACTGGAAGCCGACCCCAACGTAGTTTGGAAAAGGCCAGGCAGATGATGATGACTCAAGATTGTCTCTCTGCCTTCGATTCTTGCCATTTTCGCCAACCCTGCCTCAGTCAGTACTACACTTGCGACAGATATACTTACTCCAATATTTTTTCAGTTTCCGAAACTTAATTAAAACAATGTTCACACTTCCGTTTATAGTACAGTGAGGTGAACTAATATGTAAACACTTAGCAAGTCATTTTTCCTACTATTTTGATTGGAATTTGTACGTTGTTTCTAAAATGTACTTTGGCAACGTTTACTACTATGAAATATTTTTTATTTCAAAGTTGTAGTGGTTTTTCCACGAGTAAATCACTGCTGCAATTTAGAAAGAAAGAAAAAGCATTTATTAGCCCGCACAGGACAAAACACATCAAAATTAACAGTTTTTACAACAAATAAAACATGGAAAATAAACTAAAATTAAAAGAAACGAAACTGGTCCTGTACGAGGCCAAAAGGAACAAACAAGAAATAAAAGTAAAAAGAATATAATGTTAGTGCGCGTGATAGTCCCTGTGCGTTTGTTTCTAGTGTGTTTCAGTGCGTGTCATGTGGCGTGTTGTGATAATGTATGACGTCATGGGTTTATTGGCTGTCCAATGTAGTTTTAAATAATATTGCCATTTACTAGCTGTAGGTATACAAGATAGTTAACTAATCCGAGTCCATAATAATATGGTAAATGTCTAATTAACTGAGTCTGCTTGGCTGTTACCATTTTAGGCTTAAACCACTGAATTGACTGAATAAAATTGGGGTAGCCTAGATTTACCCGGAGGGGCACCCAGGTTATTTAATCTTAAAGTATGTTCTGAGTATCGTAGCACGGCATAGTCAGCTTATGGTAATCCCACTGCTGGCACACGGCCTCCTCTCTATGAGAGAGGAAGGGTTGTTGGTGGCTATGTGTAACACATATGTCTTCCAAGTTTTGATTCGCCGGTTTCCTCACGATTTTTTCTTCACCGTTTCGACAGCAGTGGCGATGAAATGCATCATGCAAAGTTTTGAGTGAAGAATTAATAAAACAATGTATTCTAGAATAAATATCTATTGTTTTAGATGTGATTTTCTACTTCAATGTCAAGATCTAAGATCAGATATTTTTGCCGAATCAAAAATCCGATACCCAAGGGCCCGAGAGCGGTATCGGTCATTTAAATAAGTATCTTTTTTATTACAGTTTGCCCACCTAAAGGGGGCTATCAGGGGGGAATTATAAACTTTTTTTTAGATTCCAGTTTTCTCCCTTAGGGACATTTTTCCCCTTAGGCATTTGTGGCGGTTTACTCATTAATTTCACTTCTATGACGAAATCCCTAAAACATTACTACACAGTACGAAATATGGGCGCATTTAGTAATAGCAGACAGTTACACGAATTGGTAAACAGTTGGCTATCATTTGTGTGTGATTGGTGCTCGCACATAGTATTGGGTACGTGCCGTCATTTATCCTTATGTCTTCACTGGGTTTCAGCGGACGTGCTTAGTGTTGTGTGTGGTGCAATAGTAAGTGAAAAAGTCTTATGATTGGCTTCCCGTTGATCATTGATTCAACTTAAGCTGGATGCTGCAGGGTAGCCCGCGAAACTCAAATTTTCTTACGTTTCTTTGCAATTTGCAGTTCAGCGCTAGGTTGTATGTTGATGAAAATATGCTTCGCGTCTGTAAGACGTATGTAGTTACAGAATTATAATCATTAAATTCATCAATACAACCCTCCAAGTTCATAAAGGTCTATGAATGACTTTGACCTTGAAAAAGCAGTTCCTAAACCGAGGATCTTGAATTTCGTGGGCTACCTAGGAGCATCAGCCTTAATGAAATCGCATAGTGGTCGTGTAACACTCCCACGTGTGGCCATCATCATAATTATCGGCCTATTAATGTTCCCACTGCTGGGACACAGGCCTCCTTTTTATGAGAGGGAATGGGCTAAAATCCACCACGCGGGCCCTGAGCGGATTTTTCTGCACTACGCTAATGTCTTCGAATTTTTTGGTTCTAGGAATTAATTGGTATTTCACTGACAACTACAGAGAAATTACATAGAAAGGCAAGGTACCAAGTAGGTACAGACATGCTGTCAAATTTATTTAATAGATTTATCATCTTTGTCGCTGAAGCATTAGGTCCAAGGTTGATTGGAAAAAATTGTCAGTTTCGGGTATCTTGATGTGCTAACGTCTGTACCCATGGTAAGCGGTCTCATAGATATCTCTTATTTATTAGAAAAGTATGGCATTGTAGAACGCAGTCTTACGACGTTATACATTCTGTAAAAAATAGTACAATTAAAAACTCCTTGTAAAATACTACAATAGGCTTGTTAACTGAAAAAATCTAATTAGTCCGTCACTTAGATTATCAAAAAATATTTGACCCGTATTTTTTCTTTTTTCACATAAACCAAAATTGACGAAGATACGACGCTTTTAAAATTCCCAATACGTCACTGTTCGGTATCATTCTTAGTGAGTTGATACCGAACAGTGACGTCACGAGCCCCCACTCCGAGTTTTGATGCGTTTTATCTTTGTCAATATTCGTTGATTTACAAAAACAAAAAATACGTGTCCATTATTTTCCAATACTCTAATTGACGGACTAAATAGATTTGCAATTTATTGATGGTGGAAACAAGCCTATTGCTGCTGGTTATGATTTCATTGGCGGTCATTGATCTACCCACATTTATTAAAGTTTTAAACATTGAAATCCAAAACTAAGGCTGTTCAAGTCTTGTATTGTCATCTATCGTGATCTTCAACATTTTTTGTAAAGAAAAACGATACCTGGTTCATTAGTTTTGATTCGTACGAGGAGAACGTACAATTATAGTATTGACTTGCATCTGGTTAGAGTGGAAGCCGGACCCGGTATAAGGCAGGCAGATGATGATAGATAGATAAATCATTTATTTAGTGCACACAAAAGACGAAGCACAACACACAGAAATACAATTAAATGAAACAGTTCACTTAAAACAAAAGAAAAACATATAAATTTACAAAATAAGTAAGGTAACACCATGACTTACTTCAAATAAAAAAAGGAAAATAACAAAGAGGGTATGCAAGGTGCGGTGTGCGTCTCAACGTTACACCAAATGGGAGTCCAGCTCAGCATGTGTCAGGCATGCACCTGACGCTGATATTCTGCTGGATCCCTGTAGTGACGTACGGATGATGGCAGCGTGTAGCAGCATCTCTCTCTCTCTCGTAAACTCTTCTTAAAACTCGATGCGACATATTACTTCCTGCTGAGTTCACTCTGTAATTATTGTTTTTATTTTATTTCTAGGGCTCGGATCGATCTTTAGGTTAAGCCGTGCTTTCCTAGGTTGGTATGTGGATGGGTGAGCACCCTTACATACCGGGTTTTCGCCGTGCCTCGGAAAGCACGATAAGCTGTTGGTCCCGGCTGTCAATTGTCCATCTTTGACAGTCGTTACAGGTAGTCAGTGGCCCAAAAAGTCTGATAACCAGTCTTACCAAGAGGTATCTTATTACCCAGAATTAACTGGGTTGTGGAGGTCAGATAGGCAGTCGCTCCATGTAAAATACTGGTATTCAGTTGCATTCGGTTAGACTGGAAGCTGACCCCAACATAGTTGGGAAAAGGCTATGTTGGGTCTGCTGATGATGATGATTTTATTCCTAGGGCCTGCCTCCAATAATATCTGTTAGAATAACTGTTTTAAATTTGTAAACGTATTTCGTATTTCGTCACTGGCAATGCAGTGACATCTGTTAAGAATTTTTGTTCTTTCTATGGTTCGCCATCTATGCGATTGTATGTGCTCACTTTTATCGTCCTAATAACCAAAGAAAGTTTTCTTTTCCGTCCAAATATTCCAACAGTATCAACATTGTGAAATTAACTCTGAATGGTAATCTAATGAAGGCTGAATTAATAAACCCATAGCAATTTAGGATGGTAGAATTAGTTGATTGTTTTATCACTGCAATATTGAACGGTTTCACAAAGTGCTTTAGCGTGTCAAAATTTACAACATTTATGGTAAAACTAGCTGACCCGCGCAACTTCGTCTGCGAGTGAGGGTTAGTTTTTTTTAATAAAAAGTATCCTATGTTACTTCTAATACCTCCAAGAATATGTGTACAAAGTTTCATGATGATCGGTTGAGTAGGTAGTTTTCGCGTGAAAGCGTAACAAACAAACTTACATTCACATTTATAATATTAGTAGGGATAATCACGACATAAGTGTTTAAATAGTATTGGAAAATATTCGACCAATTCTCTTGCATCACTAATTTTAATTTCACAGAATTTGTTGATTAACAGCAAAAGATAGAGCGGTGGGTGGTTAGGTTAGAGCTTTAGTTTTTATTGTTACATTGTAGGTAACGTAGTAAAAACTCAAAAAAGGTTCTATCGTTACTTTGTTTACATAGACAGATTCAACGCTTACAATCTAGTCAATTGTCAAGACAAACGCCACAGATTATGTAAAATCATTAGGGCCTTCTCGTTACTAAACGACTAAACTAGCTGCGTTCCAGTAAAGTGCGCACCGCGTTCCGTGTATCTGCACTAGTGAGTGTGGACTTGTCTATGCGTGGACGCGGGTATAAATGTCATCATCTCCGATGACCAGCTTCTCGCGTTCGGTTATGTAGTCAAGCAACCTTCTAGAGTTGCAACTACGAGTGGTCAAACCCATGACCAGCTTCTTTTCTGCTCCCGAAAATCAGACGCGTTCACCTGTATTTTATTCACCGTGACCTCATACGTGATCTAGAACATTCGGCTTGAAGCAGGCAGTATTACTCGTTTATTTGACGACATAACCTAAAATATGTGATTCTATAACCCCAATACTGGGTAAGTTGTTGAACAGTAATCGTTTTCATATTTTCCTTGTACCATCTAGCTACGTGGATTCAAGATGTGAATCCACCCTTCATCACTCTTTTTGTACTCCCCGCTTTGCTTACGCTTTGGTGTCACAATCAGCGAAGATGACAATCAGCCATCTCGTGACACGCTGGACGTTGTTTTCCAGGGTTCAAGGTGCCGGCTGACTTTCAACCTTCCGGCTGAAAACCTAAGGACATTTGCTACGGATAGCTGCACATTTGGATCCGGCTTACCGGTTGCCTGCGGGCCAGCGTCGGGTACCTTTTCTACCTGCGTGGCCGCTACCAGCATCTTCGGGTCGGCGCGAACGCCTGCCGACCGTCACCCTACCTGGCGTCACCAGCGTGGCACACCGGTACGGTCTTCGTCGCACCGGGCTGAGCCAGGAGAGTACCGCGCTAACCCCCAGGCGGGTTTGGAGAACGTAGTGACCATAAACCTTCCCACACCCGTGTTATTTATTTATAATTATATTTTTCATGTTGACAAGGTTTCGTGGTTTTAGTTAACCTTCCCCACGAACACCCTTTCCGTCACAACATGTTTTTTTTTATCGTTGCCTCACATTGAATTTCCTCTGTACTATATAATAGCTGCGTTACGAAAAATTTGAACTTACGTTAAATACAAACAGCCAGACCCGGAACAACTACCTGTAGGTCATACAAATACATGTTTGTTCCGAGCAGGGATAGAACCAGCGACACGCAGCGCAGCAGCCAATAAAAATGAAATAAAGCACACATAATCAAACATTTTAATGGTGGGAAATCTGTATATTTATTACATAATTATTCTTGAACATAATTTTATTTTTTAAACATGGTTGAAAAAATATTACCGCGGTTGAGAACATAAAAGTTAATCATTAAAACAAAGAACATCTACATACATACATCGTAATCTGTCTTCGTCTAATTTTTACGTTAAATAATAACTTGATTCTCAGCTTAACCTCTCGCGTGTCTTAAGTTACACAGTTCGACATAAGCAATTGTGTTTCTATTGTGTCTCTAATTACAGCATTCGATGAGTTAATTTGATCAAATACGTTTATATTCTGACTAGCACTTACCCCGCGACTTCGTCGGCGAAAATTTAGTTAGATCGGCTGAGTTGCATGATATCAATATAATGTTACTCGGTAAAGATGTAGCTTTCCACAATGACAAAAAATTTTCATTATTCGGTTGAGTAGTTCTCAAGTTAAATGGTAACAAACAAAAAATCATATATTTCCTCTTTGTAACATTAGTTTAGATTTCGTTAATTAATACAAAATTTCAATCAAATACCTACATATTAAAAACTTAGACATTAAATAAGTGCAAACTGAACATCTCAAGTTTAAAAATTAAATACTTAATTACTTGCAAATTAATATTCTTTGGCATAATACGTTTCGAGTATTTTTCTTATGCTTCACTTACTTAAATGTTGCGTAGGCTTAGAAATACACTTAGGGGCCGTTAGCCAAGTGCAATTAGACAAAAAATACTCATAAGGAGGAACGAAGTTTGTAGTAGGCGGATTTTAATGGGATTTTTTTTATTGAGTTCCTAGAAGAGTGGAAAAGAAAGAAGAAAAAAAAATTTCGCCTCTCGCGACTTTTATTTAATTTTATTTCCTTTGGAATGTTTTTTTTATTGGTAACTAGCCGATGCCCGCGGCTTCGCCTGCTCAAAATTAAATACTAAAACTTAATAAAATGAGGATTTAGACAATAATTAGCACATTGAGTTTCATAGCAGTATTTGGAAAAAAATGCTTTCATTAACATAGACGATTTCCTGGCAACTCCGTATGAATTTCAAGTCACTACACTTATGAAGGTGGTCTTCATTAATACTTTCTGGTTCAGTTATCTGTGAAAAAGCATCAATTAAAAAAAACAATCGTAGTCTTATAATTTGATATTTTTTTAAATAATTGCAGATAATAGGAATTTTTCAAAAAATACTTGAAATATGCATTGCATCGACAACAATGAACAAAAAAACAGGGCAAATTAGCGTCGTAGGTCACTCTATTACGCTAAATTCGTTGAATTTTAAGTTATTCACGATCGAAAAAAAAAATCCAGAGGATAATAATTATTTTTTCTTCTCCACTCCTCTTGGAACTCAATAAAAAAAGTCTCATGAAAATCCGCCCACTATAAACTTCGTTCCACCTTATTGTCTAATTGCACTCGACTACGTCTTCAAGAGCGAAAGAATCGCGGCGACATTAATGTTTAGAAATATGTAGCACGACGAATATTGCTGCGATTCTCTCACTCGTGGAGACGGCTCCTAAGAGAGTGTTTAGAAATATGTAGCACAACGATAATATCGCCGCGATTCTCTCGCTCATGGAGACCGCCTCTTACGTAATCTAGGTAAGGTCGTGTTGTATGCGCAAGTGACCATTGCACCAGTACGAGTAGGTTTATACCCCTATATCCTAGCACTTGTAAGATTGTTGACACAGTAGCTATTACTATATCCGACCACAAACTTATCTCTGTCCCGAGACACTTTCTTACAGAAAAATAAATACTTGTTTCATCGTCCTCATTACCGAACCAGTCTTATCGAAGATAAGATAGACGAGAAAGAAAGATGAACGGTGGCTTTGACGTTAAGATGCCAATCAAGTCAAAAATCCTCTACGAAGGAAGATGAGAAAAAAATCTTCATTTCGAAAGGATTACATTTCCTGCCGATTGCCCATTTTCCGCTCGGTTTTTTCACGTCAAATTTGTTTTCATTGCTGTTCCGCTCATCGAGTTTCAGACAGCCGCTCCATGGAAAATATTTGCATTCAGCAGCATCCGGTTACGGTTTAGAAGCTAACAGTTTGGAAAAGGCTAGGTAGGTGATGATGATCATCATCCGTTAAAGATATGAAACAGTGTAAAGTTCCGCATCCTCCATAGGACTGGGAGGATCTTCCGAGCTGATGAGTGCCGTGTCTGGTCGGGTAGTTGGAATTCTGAATATGACTTAAGCCCCCCCAGATAGGGTGAAGAGCGTCCACGGCAGACCTCCATCGTGAACGGTCTTGATGTTCTTCAGATAACAAGAACATAGTGAGGACAAAGCTCGGCAGATGATGCTGATCGTCCTAACTAAATAGCAACCGGCACAGGAATACTGCTAGGACTCTGATAGTAATGAGGAGACTCGTTCAACGTCGTGGCGCCGATGACGTCACCGGCAGCGACGAGCAGCAACCTGCGCTTGCGGTGATGACGCAGGAGTGACGTGACGCTGGCGAAGCTCTGCTCGCCGCGTCGAGGGAAGCCGAGCGCGAGCCGACCATCCGGCCGCCGGCGCACGCCCACATTGTGCACTGCGTTGGTGCAGGACACGCAGAGGGTGTAGGCATGGTCGGGCTGGAATGTGGAGAAAAAAAACGAGTTAAGTAGAGTTACACTGGAGGTCCCGGAACCCTGAAAAAATAAAGAAAAATGGCCGATTCTTCTTCTACTTAGCATGTCGATGGCAATCTAAATAGTGTCGATCAAACAATAGTTTGGCGCTTTCGGTAGCGTCCATCAGTTCCTGTAGTGAACAAACAAGAGGACACACAGGACACGATATTAAGTGTCCCGTCGTTTGTGGATCAGCACCACATTTACACTCCAGGGCAGAATCATTAGAGAACTTCTCGTCCCAGCCGCTGCGGGAGACGCACCGGGCGTCGGGGGCCACGTGGTGACCACCGTAGGCGCAGGCCTGTGGAGGGTGAGCTATGGGCTAGCTCGACGTCCGTCCGTCTTATGACGACAGGCCGAGTCGACGGTGCGTTTGTATTCCACGCGCGCGCGAGATGTCAGCACATTAAAGGTGCTGACATCTCTTGGCCTCGCAAGGGCCGAACGAAGCCTGCCCTGGCTACCGGACTGTTCGAAAGAGATACCGCGGCCCCGGAACAAAAGGTCGAGAAATTGGAACATGGATGGGTTTTAGTCAGAAAAATCTGACACTCTCTCCCGCTCTGGCCAGAGTGGGAAAAGTTATTTGATGATTTCCCATCCGAAAAAAAAAGGGCAGAGTCATTAATGAATCAGATTTTTGAATTGATAGAACTGCTATAAATAATAAGCGACCCTCACCTGACTCGAAGGCCTCAATATAAACGTGCCATCCGGCTGCCCCTTCAGCAGGTTCTGCGCCTCCGCTCGGTCCACGTTCATGTAATAGGCCTCGTTCTCGACCGGTACTGGCAGCGGCCGGTCGGCCATGTTGGTGCTGGACTTGCGGCCCTCCGGCCACTTGCGGGCGGCATCATCACTCGGCGTGGCCGCAGTCTTGTGAGACTCTGCCTCTGAGTCTTCGGATGGCTGATCGTCGTTTGTTTCTGGAAAGTGAAGATAAACAAACTAAAGATACTAAGAAAAAATGTGAGCTCAAAGTGGAAAATAAAAGAACGCAAAAGTTCAGAGATCCTGACTGACTCTAGTAGAGTGAGCACATTCCTGCGTAGTACGTTTGTCGTTGTAACTTGTAACCTTATAGTCAAACTAAAGCCAGCAACCATTTTTAATACAATTCCACAAAGGTTTAGCAACAGCGCCCGCTGTTTACATCAGTTGACGGAACTGGTTGTTGATTATACCATGATAAGCCACTAAAGAGCATACACAATGTACACATGGATTAACAGATAAGCGTGCAGGGCCTTTCTATGCCCGCCATGGAGTAAATGACAAAATGATTACTCCGTCTGATGTTTGTGTCTGGCTTAGACAGCTCCGATCCAGTCAAAACTAAAAACACAGTATACCTCCACTGTAAGTAACGACCTGCCTCTGCTCTATACGGGCGCAATGGCGCAGGTCAAAATACTGAGATTTCTGTGTACACATAAACCTTGCAGAATAAATCGATGTTGTACTGTACCTGCAACGACATCAGTAAAACAGTGCAGTATGTCATAGAACAGATCCACAAAGCTGGTCCCGATCCTGGCTCCCAGGTTGTACATCAGAGGTACGCTCACTTTGATCCACCAGCACATTTTCACAACACTAGCACTTTACTATGAGAGGCTTTCACCTCGCCTGATTTCACGGTATCATTGTTATCAACTAACAAGGTTTTCGTATAAATTATAGATAGACAGGTACACAGCTCTTTGACAAAGTTGTTTAGACTATGGTCGCAATGGCGGTGTTATCTCTTTGATTATTGCCTATTAATATGTCAGGTGTCAATATGTCGGGCTGTTTAGTCTGAATGGACCACAATGAATGGACCGCGATCCGTTCAGACGTAGACAAAAAATGTCTACGTCCAAACGGACCGGTGTCAAAAAAAAACAAATGAATAAACAATAATAAGTATAAAGGGACGGTCGCATACATAGTTGTTGTTGTCATTGTTCACACATAATGATGCGCTGCACTTCAGACCCAGCACGAAAGTTAATAGCAGAATATTTTATTTCATTTTTAACTTTTGCACCCGAATGTACTTGATGAATTTTATTCATTTGTTTTGTTTTGACACCGGTCCGTTCGGACGTAAACAATTTTTTGTCTACGTCTGAACGGACCGCAGTCCATTCATTTTGGTCCATTCAGACAATAACACCCGTCAATAGTTTGGGCAATAGGCATTCATCGTTCATGTTCACCACGTAAATCGATCTTATGTTCATAATTATGATCACAGTCAGATATAAATTCAGATTGTTATAATCTTACTTCTCATGCTCTGAAAGTGCTTATTTGTGCAGGATATAGGTATGTTGCACAAAATGGAATTTTATGCACAAGTGCATTTATCTACTCATAAATGTATCTATATTAAGGCAAAGAAAATGAGCCATACAGACACAATAAGAAGTTCATAGATAGAATTTGTTATTTCATAATACTACTACTAACTTAAATTTATTTGCCTTATCTGTTTTTTAAGACAAAATATATTAAAATTTAAATTCAAGTACCGGTACGGTAGGTTATTTAATTAATTTAAGAAAATGTTTATTTCAAAATTAATTTAATAGTAGGCTGTATAGGTCTGCAGCCAACGACCATACAGCCTATAGACGCCTATTAAACAGTCTAACGCACGAAAACTATTCTGTCAACTCGCTGAGGTACGAGGTACGCGAGGGGGACGGGGTACTGATTTCTGATTCGCCAATTCAAGGTCATTGCATTTTACTAGGGATGGGACAGTTTTAAATCAAACAAGAAAGTATCGATATTTTTTAACTGTGGGTATAATAAAATATGTTTTTACATACTTAACTTGCATTAAATTACCTTATTTAATGCACTGTTTTAGACTTTCACGGTTTTTCACTACACTTAAAGTACTTACGGGATTATATCCGTGATTTTGTTTCGGTTTTTCGAGCACCCGATATTACAAAATCACGGATATAATCCCGTAAGTACTTTAAGTGTACCTTATTTATTCTAATTACGATTGAATCATGTAGGTAAAATATAATATGAACTTAGTAGTCGGCGACGGTTTTTCATAGGGATAAAACAATCTTCGGTAGAATGACGTGAACATATTAATAAATAAATAAATGTTGTAATTTTTAATTATTAAAAATATATTTTTTGCATAAATAAATAGTTATAGGTTTTATTTTTTGCTTTATCGACAACAGAGGCGGTCGTACGATTTGGAACATCACTAATTATGTTAACGTAACATCGAGGAAAAGAGATAGAGAAAAAAGTACGTTCAAAAGAAAGGGACGCAATCATAAAAGACATCAAGTATGACCAGTATAAGATGAACTCCGATAAATATTGTCAGAAATTTAATCTAATTTAGATTAAGGAACTTTTAAATAATGTGATACCGTCTTTCAGGAAACTTGAAGTCCGGCTTTCTTTATCACACCAACATATTATACACGGGGCCATATTATGTCTATTTTCTCGATTTTTTAAAGGAGTAATGCGGAAGTGTTTACGGCTCACAGGAGTGGTCGAAACTAATTCGAACTCGGTGAGTGACGACGGCTATAAGATTTATACCCCTTATGTGTTGACAGACATCGGTCGCCTGTTATTAGGAGTCTAGAGGCTGTATGGTCGTTGTCTGCAGCCCAAGGTTAATCTCAAAGACGTAAGATTTAAAAAAAAATAACGCGGCGGGAAACAGCTCTTGTTTTTCGTGCGTTTATTAATTTCTTCAATTTGCCAAAATTGTTAAAAATGTCCAGTGAATAATCCATTATTATTTGTTGTGATTTAACAATCTCTCCTAATACGCTTATGGAAATTAATGCACAGAGAATTGTGCAACAGATATTACCGCCAAAGTCTCGGGAAAAATATCTTAAAGTTTAAATGTTATGTTATACTACTGTTTTATTTCCTCGCAATCGAAGTGAAAAGCAGAGTTTATAACTCGTCCACAAAACCATTTTATCCTCGAGATTAATATCAGCTGCTAAAAGTCTCGGATAAAAAGGGTTTGTTTTGTGCACTTGTTGTAAAATGTACTATTACGTCAGTTAAGGCTGTAATAAAAGTGAATCGTCAGATGCGTATGCACAAAAGAAAAAACTTAATAGAACAATTTTACCTAAAAATAAAATTGATATTAAGCATACTTACCTTTCTCTAAGCCATAAATTGAGATAGACGTATCCGGTTCCGGTACGGTGCAGCGCGGTAAGCCCCGCAGCGTCATTTCCGCCCCACCCAATCCGGCAGGTAGTGGGGATACCTTTGCGCAGCGCATGATGATATCCCTGAACCTCATTGCGGCTCAATTTACAGTAATTGATAAGGATGTCAATCACATAGGTACATTTATAATAATGAATCAGCAGACAGAAGTATAAATTGGCTTAGAGAAAGGTAAGTATGCTTAATATCAATTTTATTTTTAGGTAAAATTGTTCTATTAAGCTATGACTGTACCTTTCTCTAAGCCATAAATTGAGAAGTGTTTGTTATCGACTGCTGGATTGGGACTAAATTAGAACGCCAATGTGATCAACAAAGTTATTTATACATTTAATTATTACATTAGATCAACAGAATTAGTTTCTATGTCTTTATTAATTATAACAATACATTGATAATAATATTAAGGAAATCATCTTATCGTTTGAAACAGATTACTGATCTGATTTGAATGACTTGATTCGTTTGTAGACCTGTAATCCTTGATTTCTTTTTTATAATATTTGTGAAATGTCAAGGCAGAGCGCCAATTTCCTCTCTCCAAAATGTGATCAATGGGAATATTATCCGACCAACTAGCCGAAGCTACTGCCGATCGCACACTACCTGGACTAGTGTTTATTCCAGCTTGTTTTAACAACGACTTAATCCAGCCTCCGATGATAGTGCGGGTAGCTGGTTTGGGTTTACCACGTGTGCTAATAAATAAGCTCTCAATATTACCTCTTCGACCATTAGAGTACTCAAGCAATTTGTCAATCCAATAAATTGGGTCAATATTTGAGTTTGACTCGCATTTTAGTAAACACCAACCAGATTGCTTATAAGTTATATTATCAGTTTTTGAACCAAAAATCGGCCAAAACACAATAGAATCATCACTCCTTACAAAGTTTTCTTTATTTATATTCAATAATGTAAGGTCATGGACTCTGCGCCCGGAGCACAGTAAAAGAAGAATCGCAGTTCTTTTAGAAATTTCGAACAATGACATTTTGGAGGGACTTTTTTCAACCAAGAATCTAATTAAAACATTAATGTCCCAAATCGGACTTTTAGCTTTGGGTGGCTGTTTTAATGCTATACCTTTTAATACATGCTTTATAATAATATGAGAACCTAATGAGAAGCCACTAGATGGACGACAAAAGGTACACAGGCACAGACTTATGTACTGCAATTGTACTATAGGAAAATTTAAATTTAAGATGTAAATCAGTTAGAAATCGAGCCACATCTTCAGGGGATGGATCTATAGCGATCACATGATTGTCACGTGACCATCTACACCATCGTAACCATGCCGGCTTGTAAGTATTTAAGGTCGATTTCCTCCAGCTATTTTCTAAAATATCTATCTGATCTTTCTGCCAAGAATCTAACAGTGACGACCACCCTGTATTAACCACACCTTTAAATTCAATTGATGAACTTGTGGAGGAGGTCGATTGGTTGTTGTGTCTATCAAGACTTGGTCCAGATATCTCACCTGGTAGGGAGGGCGCATGGAGCGAGACACCAGATCTGCTCTCCAAAAGACCTTCTCCCAATCTGGTGTTATCACCAGGTACATGCCTGTTGCCTGGTTCAAGTGCGCTAATACTCTGGGTATTAGACAAGGTGGTGGGAACACCCATGCTAACTGGTAGTGCCAAGGGCGACCGAAGGCATTGTGGAAAGCAGCCGCCTGATCTAAATCCAGACTCACATACCTGGGTACCACGTGAGCAGTTCGTGACGCAAAAAGATCTATTTCGGGAACTCCGAAATGTTGAAAAATTTTCCCGGTTGCACAGGGAAGCAAATGCCATTCTGTCGGAGCAGATTTCCTTGAAAGCCGATCTGCTACGTAGTTGTATCGACCGGGGAGGTGATATACCGACATATGTATTCGATAATGATCTATTTCGTCTAAGACTTCGTATGTTAGGTTTAAGAGAGGCTGTGACTGTGTGCCGCCTTCGTTGCGCAAGTAAGAGACTACAGTTCGGTTGTCGCTCTGAATTAATAAGCTTGAATCGGTCATCAGGTGACCTTTTACCTGAATAACTCGCAGAATTGCCATCATCTCCAAGATATTGCTGTGAGCGTCTCTTTCCCGTACTGACCAACTGCCACATAAGGTTTCGTTGTTGAGCTGCGCACCCCAACCTGTCTTGGCAGAGTCCGTCGTGAGGAAAAAAGTTGGAGGTGCGTCGTGCAGTTGAGACGCCATGTCGTGATTCTGTGTCCACCACTGCAGGTTCGGAATTACCTGGGCAGGCATCCGTGTCCGACCTTTCACATTCTTTCGCAATAGGGAATTGCCGAAGGTCAGCATTGCACGAGAATTCAAGCGCCCTCGCGGGACAACGAAGCTGGCAAAATTCCAAAGTCCCAGTATACTCTGGACTTCTTTCAAACTTACCTTTGTGGCTTTTGCCATTTTCGATGTTCTCGATTGCAGTAAGCGAACCTTTGCCGGGGGGAGTAATTTGACATTTTGCCAAGGGTCCCATGCTATCCCCAGATACTCGATTGATTGCTGAGGAGTCAGTATAGATTTTCGAAAGTTTATTACAAAGCCAAGGGATTGCAGTAGTCTTACCGTTAAGTTCGCCTGACTTTGCAGAGTTTCTCGATTCTGATTCGCCAGGAGAAAATCGTCCAGATACACCAGCAATCGGACTCCTTGGTCTCTTAGGATCTGCGCGATCCAATTCGTCAGGCTGGCAAAAACCTTCGGAGCTGTTGCCAAACCGAAGGGGAGGCAGGTCATTTGCCATATTTGGTTCGATACTATTAATCTGAGGAAACGTCTGTGTCCCGGCGCGATTGGCAAGTGAAAATATGCATTTTCCAGGTCTATTTCCACCAACCAATCCTGTGGTTGGAGGAAGTCGGGGACTTTGTACATGTTCACCAATCGAAATTTGTCTATTTTGACATAGTTGTTTAGTAATTTTAAATTGAATACCGGGCGAAACGAAAACGTCCCTTCCTTTTTTGGTACAAGAAAAACTGTCGAGACAAAGCTCGGAGTCAATGAAGCTTTTTCTAAAACATTTTGATCTATTAACTTCTTTAATTGAAATAAGATTTCTTTTGAATTTGCTGTGTGAAATCTTCTCGGAATTCTCGAGGGATGAATAAGCGGTGGTTTGCTTAAGAAGGGGATCCGATAGCCTGATATGATCTTTAGTATATAACACGGTGCCCCCAACTTCCTCCAGACACTTACCTGATGTTTGATTCCCCCGGCTTGAAAACGCTGATGATAGTCAATCGACTCGTTTATCACGCCGTCCCAGGGTACTACGTTTCTTACCGTATCGTGTATCTTCGGTGTGACGAAAAAACTCGTCTGCCCTTCTCTTTCGTCCTTGCGCAGGATTAGAGCCACTATTAGTGGAGGGGCGATAGTTTGCACTGTTGCGCACAGGCACTATATATTTCCTACCTCCTTGTGTGTCCTTTCTTTGGCCAGACGGTTTATATGACCTATACTGCGAGGATAATTTAGTAGGAGCAGCTTGAAAAATCTTCAAGACGCCCCCTTGTTTTCCTACAAAATCTGAAAACCTTGCATCGTCAAATAAATGATGCGCGGACGGGGGTATTTTCCTTAACGATTCCTTAAAACAACTTTCTTTTACTGAATTTAGAATACCGTCACGACGTTGTTGCACTATGTCAGCCCGTTTGCCACATATCATTTGCAACAAATCCGATTGTATTTTTTTGTATTCCCCGTCGGCAAAAATTTCATTGATTTTTGAAGTAATCTCTTCAGTGGTCGTTGGGTTTTTTAATTCGGATACCCATGAAATGAATTGGCCTAAGCCTTTTTGAAATGCTTCGTTTTGCAAAATAACAGCATGTGACATAGCAGCTAAAGAATTTTCAACAACCGCTAACGAACGATTACGTTCAAAATTTTTCAAAACATCGTTACTTTCGAGCTCTACAAAACCTGGGGTAGAATTATACAGTTTTTGTACTTCAGAATAACGTACTTGAGCCCAGTCAGGCGAGTTAAAATGTTGCAATTTGTTAAGCAATTCAAGATGCATATTATTTGTCTGTAATGTTTGAGACTTGAGGGTAGTTTGAATTTTAAAATCAATCCCCTTTTCTTCATTTAATTCGTGTTCCAGTTCAGTAGGGCTCGGAATATATAGAATAGACTCACTGTCAGACATGCACGAATGAGTATTATTTTTAACAATAAGATCTTGCAAAGAGTATACTTTCTTAGTTAGTTTTTCGAAAGCGTCCTCTAATCTACTTAGCTTCGTACGGTGGCGCCGCTCCTTTCGCCTACGATGTCTCCTTTTTCGCACCGTGGAAGAATCGCTGCTACTGCTCGAACCACTAGATTGCGACCGAGCACGTGGGGCATCGTCCATACTAACATTATTAAAATTTGAATTCATTTTTAACACCAACTTATTTTAATACTAATAGTTAAAAAATAGTAGGACACCCTTTTTTAAAAGTAACGAGTTACTTTTAAACGCGACTACACCGTTCGGAAATCCGAACGCCAATGAGGTTCAGGGATATCATCATGCGCTGCGCAAAGGTATCCCCACTACCTGCCGGATTGGGTGGGGCGGAAATGACGCTGCGGGGCTTACCGCGCTGCACCGTACCGGAACCGGATACGTCTATCTCAATTTATGGCTTAGAGAAAGGTACAGTCATAGCTTAATAACGGTTAGGCAGGATTGCATTTTTTATTAAGTACTATTTAATAGAGGGTGAGCTAGCCAACCACGTTCAAATTCGGACTACCGGGGTGGTAATCATAATATGAATCAAGTTTAAAAAAAAATTAAAATCCATTTTAAGAATTTAAAATTTTATCATGATTCATATTGTGATTCTGCTAAAGCGGCCATTTTAGGCCCGCTGACTACTACCGAAATTGAAAATCGTGCAAGACGAAATGATAGAATGAAAAGATACACTGATGTGGCGGGTGACGGAGGTGATAATAAATAGTAGAGAGGCAGAAGAAGAACAAAATAATATAGCTTTACGAAATCATGAAGGACATCCAACTTTCTACCATAACAAAATCAGCCTAGAATGCTACTAATGGATCACAAGTCTTCTTTCTACAAGAGAGATTGAACTCTAATACGACCACGTAAAGAGCAAATCTAGACATAATGTCTAAAAGAGTGTATGACTTAACGAATGACATTAAATTAGAATCAATTACAATGATAAAACAAGTGAATCAGACGTGACTCACTGTCTCCAACGCTTTAGAGCCACTTGTCGCTATTCAATTAGGAGTATCAAGGTATCTGGATGTTCAAATCTATGGAGTGTCGTAAAAGATAGTACAATTGGAAGGAATAGCAATAAACACTGTTATAGCTCTGAGCATAGGAGGAATGATTGATGGGTGTGCCTGCCAGCCTGTCATACTAATGATGTTACTTTTAAAACATATGAAGATTTATAGGCAAGCAGCCATATCGGATTTTTAGTGTTTAGTCTTAACCTCTGACAAACCTACTGACTATGTATTTTATTAATGTAGTAAGAAAGCTTTTCTACAAATGTTTTTCATTTTGATATATGACACCGTTGCGTTGGACCTCCCACTAGGTGTACCAATGACCTGGTAAAGGTTGCGATAATGCGCTGGATGCGAGATGCACGGGACCGGTCAATGTGGAGACACTTGGGGGAGGCCTATGTCCAGCAGTGGACTTATTTTGGCTGAAATGATGATGATGATGATTTGACTTCGTAGTCCACCCTACTGCTAACATCGCGGTGTTGCCAACCTCTCTAACTGACTCTTTGCAAGTAGATCATCTCGACACAACAGACGAATAAGCATCAAAACCGATATCCGTTCCCACTAACAGCAAGCGACACTTAAATGAATGCGTAAATTTTTATGCGCCTGTGGAAAAAGTCAAACAGTACAAGAGTGTGCTTTTATTGACTGCCTCGTTGTTCTAGCGGTCGTAAGAGGTCCTAAGTTTAATTCCCGGGTCGGGCAGTGTTATTGGATTTCTTCCATTAGGAATTTCTCAGTATCAGTAACGCAGTCTGACACAGTCGCCTAATACACGGTACTTAAAATATAACTGGCGAAAAGTAGGTGTACCATTAGGTTCATCTCTGCCCAACGCTTCAGGGATTACAGGACACTGACACTCGAAAACAACCACAGTTCAAACATCATTTCAGCCGATAGACGTCCACTGCTGGACATAGGCCTCCCCCAAGTGTCGCCACATTGACCGGTCCCGTGCGACCCGCATCCAACGGATTCCTGCAGCTTTCACCAGGTCCAACGGTCCACCTAGTGGAAGGCTTTCCAACGCAACGTCTTTCGGTTCGCGGTCACCTCTCAGTTCACACATATTCCACCTTTATAACCACAAGTTATACCACTGCACTTTAATTAAGTTAATTTCTAAATATAACGAACAGAGAGTAGCCCAACCCAACGCGAATGGGGGTCACCGCTCGGGTGTCAGTCCCGGCACACTAATAAAGAGTAAACAAATAATTGTTCCACGCCACCATCGCTTTTTTATTGTTTTTTTGTCAAGCCGCAGCGGCGCTTGCGTGAGTGACATCTGTGTGAGAATTGTGGGATATGGTTCCTGTCTTTTTCTGCCAGCCTGGTATTTCAGTGATCTCTTATCGGCCATTTTCAATAACCTACCAACAGGAATCGGTAGGTTGCTATGTCTGTCCGTTTGACATTTTGTTTACCTACCGACCGATAGAAACAAAACATCACAGAAAAGCTTTCTTTGATTTTGCCTGATTTTGCCATGAATAAAATGACAGGTAGGTGACACGGGTAGGACTAACTTTGTTTGTAGAAACACCGATAGCTACGAGAGTAGGCATATTAACTGACAGTTATACGTAAGTAAGAGAAAAGTTGAGAAAACGGCTTTAAGTGGTCAGTAGGCTGTCGATCCTTGAAACCCACACGGAGGGGCTACATACAGTGTTTTTCTATAATCGAAAACAAAAATGGAAATCAAAAATTAATTATGGATTGATGAAGATTCTAGAAATGAAGAAATACGAATAGCTTTGAAAGCGTTCGCAACCTTATTAGATAAGATATACTTGTACTGTACAAGTTACTCGTAGATTCATTCATCGTCTTTCATTTGCAATTGAATCAACGGAAAATCAGTTTGCTTTTCAACAAACAGACATTATAATTGAATATGGTATTGTTCGTACTTCGTACACTATGCACGTGGCACTATGTGTATGGAGGTTACAGATCCTTTATCATTCATTTCGATACACTATTTTTAGGAACTTTTATGTTTTTGATCGTGCGGTAAATCAAATTCAAAGAAAATAAACTGTTTGTGCAGTATCGCTTAATCATAAAACTAATGTCCCATATTAAATCACATTTAAGCGTCAGTTCACACCGAGACACGACGCGACGCGACGCGAAACGGATTGGAAGAAGCCAGTGATTTCGCGCTGCGCCGCGCGGCGTCTCGAGGCGCAGCGCTGCAGCGCTGCATGGTGCATTATATTCTGCATTCTCACAACGAAACGTGTGTGTTGCGTATCGGTGTGAACTGACCCTTACTAAACTACATTAATTGATCCAAAAAAGATTGACTCCAAATCTGATATGTATATTCTATCTGTGCAGGTACTAAGCAAAAACATTACATAGTACTGAATTCTCCATTATCGATATAAAGCTACTGCGTCCCATCCGTGCACACATGTCACCCACACGACACATGTTGTTGTTCAGGAAATAAAAGAACAAAAAACTGATGAGAAAGTACAAGCGAACCGGTTTGTAATTAATGATAATCGTCTACCTACTGACAAGGATACTGTTACAAATGAAGTGAATTCTGTGCACATTGTCAATGACTTTAATAAAGGCGAAACGAAGTCACCTAGTCATGTTGGTAAAGTGGTCGGAAGCGTTATTGGTGAGCCTGAGTTCGATTCCTAGGTCGGGTAAAGTGTTCTTTGATTTAATAGCAGCCAACAGGATTTGCCCGGTTGATAGCAACAGGTCAGTTCCGTTTCGTATGAAAAATAAAAAACAGGCCGAGTGCGTGTCGAATCACGCACAGTGTTGGGTTCCGTAGTAGCCAACTCATGATAATTTATTATAAACAAGCAACAATTTCATCTTAGTCATTTTAAAGGATCTTTCTAAAGATTTTGTAAGTATTTGCTACAAAATTATCCAACAGCCAAGTTCAACGACTATTACTGCTAAACTAATACAGCAGTTAAGATAACTGCTATAATTTTCCTATCAAGTACGTACATGAAATGTGATATCATCATGAATTTTGCCAGATATTTCAAGCCGTTTAGTTTTTAAAGTTTAATATTTCTTGGAGCATAAAAACGAAAAATAGTATTAGCAATCCCCAAGTCATTTTAAAATACCTATTCAACGATTTCCCACACGATGGGGAAGACGTTGAAAAAAAAATCATCTCCACTTCACATTGGGGGGGAAGCTACCCTAAAAAATAATATTTTATAAAATTTTATTTTACCATTTGTCGGCGTAATTTTGTTGGGGTATGTCTATTACCCGAACAAAAAAGTCCAGGTTTCCTCACGATGTTTTGATTCACCGATGTCTGTGATGTCCAAGATAAACTTAGAAAATACATATGGAACTGTAAGAGTTCCTTATTAAAAAACTGGCAAAGTGTTTAGGCAAGGTCAAGGAGAAGGGAGGTGATCTGCCGAATACTTCAGGGTTTACAGGCGTGAACTTATGTAGTTCTGTGCACATTATTGATAATGAGACAGACATGAAGACGAAATAATGTCACCCACGCAAGGTGCAAGGCAACTTTCGCAATTTCGTTTTAAATTAGGTCCTTCAATGTCCCAATTTTAGCGACGCATGTGACAAAGCGACAAAGCAGCAGCTGCATCGCTACACAAGGTCAATTAATGAATTGGCTGGATGAAATTGTTATAGTTTGCTACTATCAGTCAGTGTTGGTTGTGTGGAAGATTTCGTATTCCCTTATTATCGAGTGGTTAGTGCCTAACCTGGTGTCAAAGTTGTTATGCCACCCATGGGCGTTGACTTGGCTTTATAAAGAGTGTAAAACACCTCTTAACGAAGCCGAAAGCCACTTGTTCTCCCGTCATTGCGATATTCTTTTGTTCTACACCATGGAACCTGGGAACCTTCTAGTTACGGAGATATGGAGGGTCAAAGTTACAACTTTTTGACAAGTTTTTTTTTTTAATACAAGTATTTTTTGTAAGATTTAGACTTTTAACACCTCCACGACCCGCATAATATTCAATACATCCATCAGCACAATGTTTTAAGTGCGTTACGGTTACGAGTACATTGAGTTCTACCACAAAACACGAATACCTCAAAAAAAAAGTTGTTTCTCAGCAATAATTTTTGCGTGAAGTTACTTAGTTTGATGTACAGAATGCTTGGTTAACGGCTTTGTGATGAGGTGGTTTACACCCTGTATAAAAAAATAAATAAAAATAAAAATATTTTAGTGTCAGGCATCAAGGCCCATTGGGTGTTAGTATTACATTTTCCTTAAAGACTATGTTAGTAACAACCAGGAACAGTAAAAAAAGAAAAAAGACAAAGAAAAAATAACAAATTACAGGACGTATATGCCGTCGAGTAATATCTCTCAGGTGTGCTGGTTTCCTCGCAATGTTTTCCTTCATCAAAGCAAGTGAGGATTGCGTTGTTTGTAAACAATCCGGCGATTTCATTGTTTGGCAAATGCTTGAGATCGAAATTACATTTACACAAGCAGGTCAGTGATTTTGAGTATTTCTAACTCATTCTGTCACGTAAAGGCGTCATTTGGTGGAGCGAGAAGTCTGGTTGCAAGCATCTGCATTCATTTGCATCACAAGCACTTTAACGTGCGATTTATAGACCTCTCAGTTTAGTGAGTTGGAAGTCTAAGGTCCATATTATGTTCACCAAAAAGATGACGGTCTGATTATCTAAAAACAGCTGTTTAAAATGGGAACATGTCACATTGACAGCTGTTTTTAGATAATCAGACCGTTACCTTTTCGGTGAACATGAACCTAAGTGACTGAAAGGGAAAAAATGCAAGAAAATGCTGATCTATTTGATCTGATCATCCTCATCTTGACTCACGTTGATGAACAGTGGTGTTGCAGTGGTAACGTCTACCACGGGAGAAACTAGCATGTTCTATTCAAAGACACGTGACATCTATGAATACCTACGCTAAGATTGATGTCAAAGCATGTACACTGCGTTCCTTTGCCGTGGATATGTTAATCGCCTTCATGCTTCATAGATCATATATGCAACCGGTTCACGCAATCAAACGAATCATATAAAATCGGGTACCTAATAACGGATGGTCCGAAGGTCTAAGTACCAGTTATTGCTCAGGACATAAACAAATAAATATCGCTGGACATTATACCACACAGCACAGCGCCATCTAGTGCCACACTAAGCAAGGCTTTTGTCGTGGACACCAGATAGTTGATATACTACATATACATATATCGATTGATATATGCAAACCTGCTTGCTTAGAAAAGTGACGATGGCAAAATTACAAAATAATATTTAACGTCTTTTTAAATATTTTTCCAGGCAGTGTACGCTGCAAAATATAAGTCATCAACACGAGATTAAGAATACTTTAAATTCTGTATATGAATACCTTACCTCTTCTAATTCCAAATCTGTTTTCGAAGATGCTGAGGATGTATCCTAGAAGGGACTCCTCCTTCTCTCGCCTGTAGTTGACGTCACAGTAGTCTTTGTTCAGCTGAACTGGCTCTAGGTACTCCTCCACTGGCAGGTTGGCTTGCTGTAGAGAAAACTTGATAAGATCGGGAATTTTTTAGTACCAATCCAGAGTCTGGATGTGTGCCCGGTTGATGGCAAAAGGTTCACTCCCTATAACATGTTGGCGAAATGCTGGAGTACTATATACTGTACAATGCATCATGCACTGCACAATAAATGCCAAATACCATTAAATGCCATTAAACCATTTTAACAATTCTTCATTTTATATTCACAAATTCTTCATATAATTATAAAACTTGAGGTGCGTTTTCTTTACTTGCTAATTTAATATCTCGCTAATCACACTTACTCGGAGACATAATTTGTGTTAATACTCACAGGCTAACATAAATGAATGGTTTGAACTTACTTGAACTTTAACTTCGCTGCCATCGACAGATTGTCTGTTAATTTTTACTGAGTCATACATATTAACGACACAGTCACTATTCTCATAAATATTAGATGATTTGTCACTCTCCACTGTTTCAATCTTCTTTTCTTCTATCATCTCATGTTTCTTGAAGAAAGGCACTTTGAAGGATTGAAACAGTTCTTGAATTTTCACTATACATGGTTTAACACTAGTCACTCTTGGTTCTACAGGTTTTTCTACTTCTTTCTCTACCTCATTGTAACACAAGTCTTCGTAAAAATGGTCGTCTGAATATTTCTCACTCAACTCTTCAGGAGTTGATAGTGATTTATACTTGTGTTTAGATTCAGGTTTTTTGTATGTCCTAGCTATGTAGTATTTGCTGTTTCTCTTCATATCGTAATATCCTCTGTCGTTTGAACTTTCTTGTCGCGAGAATCTGGCTCTTAAGTCGAAGAACGGGTATTCGTATGAGCTTAGTCTAAATAGTTTCTTCTTCTTAGGAGCTCCACCATCCATGGGCAAGTACGATGGTGTTCTTTCAGCTTTTTGTTGGTTTCTGTATAAAAAACTCTTAGCAGGTACTATCTTCCTGATCAATTCTTCTACTGTGCTCATTGAATGTGCAGTTGTATAAATATTTTCTTTCTCCTTTCGTCTATGAGTTACGGTTTGATACTGACATTCAATATCATTTTGGTCTGTAAGCGTGTTATCTGTTAGAATGTTGTCTGTTGTTTGTTCTTTGGAGTTATGTTTTTCCATTGTTGCGTTATTGTCTTTGTTTTCTAAATATTTGTTTGGATTCAACTTCATATCTTCGATGAATGTCATGAATTTTTTAGCGTTGACTTTCGGTCGCCATAACTTTACGATTCCTTCGCTGACGTCCTGAAAATAGGTATTGTGATAATTGTAAAAAGAAAGAAACAAGTAATTTAGTAGTTTTTTTATACATGGTGTAAACCACCTCATCACGAAGCCGTCAACCAAGCATTCTGTACATCAAACTAAGTAACTTTACGCAAAAATTATTGCTAAGAAACAACTTTTTTTTTGGGGTGAAAAATCATGTTTTGTATTAGAACTCAAAGTAACGCACTTAAAAAATTTTACTGATGGGTGGATTGATTAGTACGGGGGTCGTAGAGGTGTTTAAAAATCTTACATTAAATCTTGTTTTAAAAAAAAAACTTGTCGTAAACTTACAACTTTGCCTCCAAAATCTCCGTAACTAGAAGGTTCCCAGGTAGGGTGTAGAACCAAAAAAATATCGCAATTTTCACCCTATAAGCATTATCAAAAATATGACCCTTGTCATCCTGTACATACTATTTCACCATCATCACTCATCATGGTCACGGTCAATAAATTAGGAGTCGCGCAGACTAAACGTAGCTCACGTAGTAATATAGTACGTCTATTAAGCTAGTGCAGATTAAGGCATCTAGTCTAGTCTTTATTAATTAGATCAGCCTACACTCAACTGATAAGGTTAATTACTGTCTATTTCATATTGTATTACATGTGTCATGGCCAGCCGGCCGTTACATTCGTATTTCTATCATTCACATTTACATGTTGAGGTAATATCTTTAACGACATGTCCTAATAGTTTTTTTTTTATCATTTGAATGGATAGTACTACAGAATTAGTACCAATAACAATAGGCATGAGGACGCGACGCGACGGTGGCAAAAAATGCAAATCTATTTAGTCCGTCAGTTAGAGTATTAGAATAAATGGGCACGGATTTTTTTATTTGTAAATCAATGAATATTGACAAAGATAAAACGCATTTGAACTCGGGAGTTGGGGCTCGTGACGTCAGAACTAGCTAAAAATTATACCAAGGCGTGACGTATTGAAAATTTTAAAAGCGTCGTGTCTTCGTCAATTTTGGTTGACATAACAAAAGAAAAAATTGAATATTTTTTGATATTTTAACTGACAGACTAATTAGATTTTTTCGTCGTCTACCCTATTAGTAATCGTAAAATACGAAAATGACTGGAATATTTTGAAAAATACAGCCAATTTGTACAAGCCACATCATCCGGATGGCAACTGACTGACATCATCGTCGTTTCAGCCCGGAATCACTCACTGCTGGGTATAGTCCAGTAGTCCTTCCGACTTTTCGTTCGGCAGCAGCCACGGAGTCAGGATATGCACACGATTGTATGGCAATAGGGTCAGCCCCTATATTACATGATACTTAACATAACTGGTGATATGTGGATGTACTATTATGTGCACTTCTGCCTAACACTTCGAGGATTACTGGCGTGATGTTATGTTATCATTATCATCAGCCTATTAATGTTCCCACTGCTGGGCCACAGACCTCCTCTCTATGAGAGAGAATGGACTATACTTAATCCACCACGCGGGCCCAGTGCGGATTGGTAGATGTCACATATCTTCGAATTTTTTGGTTCTAAGACATGCCGGTTTCCTCACGATATTTTCCTTCACCGTTTTGAGAACAGCGGTGATGAAATAAATAACACATAGTAATGCGCCTGCCTGGGTTTGTACCCACGACTACTGTATGTAAGTCGGGGCCGCTACCACTGGGACACCGCTACTCTCATATTGTAATGTTATGTTGTAGTTTAATTCACCCGGTGATTAATTCCAAGTAGTGTTTGCTAGGCATGATACAGAAGCCAATAATCGGTAGTTGGAGGTACTCACAAATAACTTTCTCCCATCCACCTGCCTCTCCCTGGCGAACTCCACGAACTCGTCCAGGTCCCATCGTTCTAAAAGAGTCACCACCCCTTCCTCATCTAACTCTTCTAGTCTCTTGTACTTCTTCTCATATTTGTCCATTATCTGCCAATCGGAAACGTCATCTTAAAATTTGAGTTAATGGTAGATATATCTTTGGTTTCTCTTTATGGTTCTTCTGCTAAATGGTTAAAATGGAACCCTTATAGACTCGTTCTGTACATCTGTGTGTGTGTATTTGTGTAATAATAAACGTAGTTGAACAAGATGGTTCCCTTACATAGCCTTAACAGTGCTAGCTAGTAGCTAGGGTAATTAATTGTGCTAAGCTTTAAGTCAATGTTATCACCACGATCTACTTTATAAACAAATTAGAAATTAATTCAATTAATTTTATTATTCTGTTGCAGTAAAATCTTCGACAAAACACAAGAAATCACAACATTGTCAACTGGCTCTATCTTTGATCTCGGTCTTTGGTAGTAGTTGCCATACTAATAACGTTGCATTCAAGTACTAATTATGAGCTTCAATTTGAGATATTTATATTTCAGCACTGTTGGTCTTACTCGTGCAGACCATGACTCTTTCAATAGCTGTTTCGCTAACAGAAATACAGGGTGTAAATGGCTCTCTCACAAAGCCGTCAACCAAGCATTCTGTACATCAAACTAACTAAGTACCTAATTAGTAAATAATTAGTATGTGGTTTAAAATAAAACCTTTTCATGCCAAGAAAAAAAAAAAAAAAAATTAAGTACCTAACCCTACGCAAAAAATATTGCTGGGAAGTGAGTTTTTTTTTGGGGGGAAAATCACGTTTTACGGTAAAACTCAATGCACCTAACGCACTCAAAGAATTGTGCTGTTGTTTGGATTGAATAGTGTGGGGGTCGCTGAGGTGTTTAAAGTAAAGTTATTTAATTAAAAATATGTAGTTAAAAAAATTTTGTGAAAAAGTTGAAACTTTGGTCCCCAAAATCTCTGTAATTAAAAGGCAATAACGTGGCGAACAAGTGCCTTCCGGCTTTCTTTGGATCTTAGTCTTTTTACACCCTTTATGTTCTAACAAGCAGCAAATGGCACACCAAAGCGTCGAAATAACTACAACTGAAGACATCGGCTCACATAAGGTGCATAATGCTTAAATACAAGCTCAAGCAGAATGCCAATAAGTGTTTTCTCCTGAGAAATTACACTACTGCGCCTAAGTGTAGACTTTTGTAATAATATATCCTTATATAACCTGAATAAAAAAACTTCATACTCACAAAGAAAAACGAAACACTATTTTCAACAAATTCCAATGCCACTATTTCCTTCTCACTCAGACCCACAATAACAAATAAAGCTATCTCTATGGCAATTAAACTGGACGCAACCGACCTCTCTGCAGAGCCTCGTGCGACAGAGTCGTGAGTGAGACAATGGATTGCTCAAAATTAGCTTGATTGGTCATCAGCCATAGTCGAGGTGTAATGTGTCGCGAGATGGTGCAGTTTGATTCTGGGTGGGTCATTTATGTTCCCATAATAAATCTGTGTATTGATGAAAGAATAGATGTTGGAATAAAAAAATAACGTACAAAAGCACAACATCTCGCTTGTAATAGACCAAAGGGTTGGGAAGAAGTGTATACCACCATTTCGAGAGTTCTGCGTAAGTCCAATGTAATAAGGAGCGAACCTATTTGCCATCAACCGGGGACAAATCCTGACACTGGGAAAAAAACAACAAAAACACTAAAAAATTGTTCATATCAAAAATCATTATAATTGGTAATGTCCAGTAGCAACGGTATGACAATCGATCACTTTTGCCACCAAAAGAAACAAAAAAAAACAAAAACAAAAAAAGTTTTCTTTTATATTTTTCTGTAGTACATTTTTTGTCTTGAAATCGAAAATCAATACAATTTGACAATCGACTACCTTTACCACCGGGGATGGTAGAGGGAATAAACATTAAACGCCACTAGTCCCGAGTGGTAATCTAGGGGATGGTAAATGGGAATAAAGAGAAAAACTCAATACCACTTCGACCGACTCAGCTGTGCTTATTACAGACCTAAGTAATCCAGCTAAGCGTAGAATACTCATGCTCTCACCCAAGGTGAAGCGCCAAGATAGCCAGCGATATTCATACTTTTTTCAACATGCAACATCATCATCTTTTTCTTGCCCTTATCACAAATTAATTGGAGAATAATAGTGTCAGCTCAACATACCACCTGACCGGCAAATTACAGAAAACGTACAGAAAAATTGAATTTTGTGATCGTCATCATCATTTCAGCCGAAAGACTTCCACTGCTGGAGATAGGCCTCCCCTAAGTGTCGCCACATTGACCGGTCCCGTGCGACTCGCATCCAGCGGATTCCTGCAACCTTCACCAGGTCATCGGTCCACCTAGTGGGAGGTCTTCCAACGCAATGTCTTCCGGTTCACGGTCGCCACTTCAGAACTTTTCGGTCCCATCGGCCATCCGTTCTGCGAGCAATGTGCCCTGCCCACTACCACTAAGTTATTCAATTTTTCGGTCTACGTAACCTTGGTTCTCTTGCGGATGTCTTCATTTCTGATTCGCTCACGCAAGGAAACTCCGAGCATAGCCCTCTCCATAGCCCTTTGGGTGACTTTATACCTTCTGATAAGGCCTATTGTGAGCGACCACGTTTCGGTCCCGTATGTAATCACTGCAACACACCTTAATTCAATTTCTTACATTACAGTTTGGCTGAATTATAATAAAATGCTTCTTCAATGAAGACAATGTCATGTTTTTAAACTTTTCCGGTTTCAGACAAAGTTATAAAATTAATTCTCACTCATTTCATCATTTCTAATAGTGCTTTTTAGTACAGTGTTCTAATACTAAGTCTGGGCCTGGTATCACTGGTGACTAATGGACTGATAACGATAGATTAGATATCGTTGTTCTGCATGATATTAAGAATCGAAACATTCCTGGGGATAGGGGAATATTTACGTATACTTATGATTTATGGTCATAAACGGTGGGCACCTCATCCCATTTGTGACAAGCTTTCTTGGTTGGTTGTACGAAAATTAACACACATATTATACAGTCCCCCACGATTTTCCACACCGCTTTCTTGCCTATTTTCTCCTTAAGAAAAAATCTACGACCGTCAAGATGACACCAAGAAAAATGTTCCATAGTATGTCTATGATGGGTACATTAAAAACCTCATTAAAGTTCATATTAGAAGCAGAAGATTCATATTAGATTAAAAGGAGCTGAGACAAAATGACGTCATCTCAGGATTTATTTTTTTATTGAAAAACGCGTCACCCGAGTTTTGAAATCCCTTTACTATTATTAGAGATTATTTTAATGCTATTGGTTTTTTACCCTACTGCAACGACAGGGTTATGTTTTCTGCGCCTACCTTTGTTTGTTATTTTCTTTATACCCTCATAATATCTTCCAAACCACTTTAATTAATTTAATTACAGTGGATTTCTTTAATTAAGGTATCGATAGATTTGTCTCATTGGCCGAAGTGTTTTTAGATAGCCGACTTAAAAAAAATATGGGGCTGCTAGATTTCATTGTGTATGGCTTCGTTCAATAATGTACTATTATTGATCGAAGGTTTAAGGTGATTTTTTTGTTCCAATAGGAGTCTAAAGCTCACAGTGGAATCTCAAACAAACTCTCACACACATACTTGACGAGGTTAATAGAGTCATTAGACACTACATGTATACCTGCTCATAAACCATCAATCTTTCACATTCTTCGTATCCTAATCCATCGTCTTAAAGTCCATAATGCCCTGTCTAAAGTCTTTTATTAACATTGTGTACCTCCTGGTGGTATACCGTCTTTTTTACAGTTGCAGTACCTCTTAAAGCTTGGTATTAAAGCTGATTATCATGTGTGTCAATCGTATTAGTAAGGTTGTGGTGTAGAATGGGAGTCAATTGGCAAGGTGATGTCATTATGTTTGATTGTTTCAGACTGCAGCGGTTTTATTTTAGTAAGTTGAATAATAATCCCACATCTTTGTTAATAAAAAAAAAATAGAGAAGCTTGTGTCGCTCCTCAGGTTAAGCTGCACTTGACTAGGTTGCCTTTGGATGGCTGACCACCCATTACATAGCGAGTTTCCTCCGTGCCTCGGATAGCACGTTAAGCAATTGGTACCGGCTGTCATTTGTAGATCTTTGACAGTCGTCATAGGTAGTCAGTGACCCAAAAAGTCTTAAAACCAGTTTTTTTTTTTCGACTCCTCCGCTATACTTTCTGATTAATTTCGTTGCGGGATCCAAGACAGTTAAATTCATTCTCTGGGACTTCGTCGAGCTTCATTGTCTCGGCGCTTTTCTGGTGGTCGCCACTGTTGATTGAAGCAGTCGCTCCATGTAAAATACTGGTATTCAGCTGCATCTGGTTAGACTGGAAGCCGACCCCAACATCGTTGGGAAAAGGCAAGCAGATGATGATCTTTGAAAATAAATAATTTCAACATCAACCTTCAGAATGCTAGAAATCAATAAGTACGTAAACAGGTACATCCGGCGCAACCTAGATTATACATTATTATCACACTATCGTCGATATTTATATCTTGCCAGTGGAAATTGAGAATGTTGCCTTATCTGGCTTTGCTATTTTTCCTCATGTGTCCAGTTGACCAATGTCGTGAATTCATAGTGTGCTCAATCAAAAATCCTTGCACGATTTTTAAACTTATCCAATCGCGCTAAATATTTGCGCTTCCCGGTACTGTTTAGTTTCAGTACAAACAAAAATTTTTTTCAACGAGATTAAAGAGATATAAAAACTCGATTGGTCCGAGGCGGCACAGGAAAAGAGCACATGGAAGGAATTGAGGGAGGCCTTTGCCCAGCAGTGGGACAGTTCAGGCTAAATAAAAAAAAAAAAAAAAAACTCAATGAGAAACCACAGAGGTCTGTTCCCTTTGCTGATCTCCCAAGCGACGCCCTAAGCCAAGGCTCGTACCCCACAGGGGGTGCCCTTATCGTGCGGTCGCTTAGCTTATAGGTTTTATGCCCCTGGCGTGAGGCCTTACTCGCAAGGCATTCACAGGATAGTCCAGAAGCACGCATAAGCAGAAGTCAGCAAAATCTAAATATTTTATTTCACATACAATAGTAGGCCTAGATGGGTACATATAAAACGTAGAACCGGCAAGAAACTGCAAATCAAATCATTTGGTATTACAATATTATTATTAGCATGGGAGGACAGCGTAGGTCCGTCGAGCCTCATAGGTAGACTTGTGAAATGCCATTAGCAAAAAAAACACAGAAGTTGGTGCAATATCAGGAAACGTACCAAGGTGTTTCCCACACAGACCCACGCGATATAAAATATAACAGCTGAGAACGATCAAAACCTGTAGTAAATAAATTGAACGCAAAATTACCTGTGAATTGACGCGCACTTTATCATCGTTACTCTTGTCATAGGCACGTAATCTTTTAATGCCAACTGATTAGATATCGACCGCCTAGGTACTTCGGGGTTGGGAAACAAAGAAATCAACGATATGGTATGAAAGATATCTCATTTATTTTTAATACCGGACGTAATAATAATACATTTGTTTAATCATTTTTTCCTCTTACATACAATCAGTCTTCAAAATCTACGAATTGATTTAAAATAGACACGACTTTACTCATTAATGGATTTGAACATACATAAATAAAAATTCAAACAATTAAATATTTGATGAGCGATTTTTTTAGATTACGACCATTTATAATGAGATTTTAGTATTGAAAAAATTGACAATCACCCAATCAACTAACTCAATATTGGTATCGACATTCTCTCAATATTGGTCTGGCTTATCAATATCACCTGATTTGCTATCACGTCACAACGCTTCGATAAAAAATAAGCCATTGATAAACACAATATGAGATCAAACGAACTTCTTGAAGTGAAGTTCGATCATTATTGTATGAGTCGCATCATTCGAAGATACAGTTAACATAGGTAGTGCCTTTAGCCTACACGAGGAATTCGCACGTTTAGAGAATTCATTTTTAATCGAATTCAGCTTTTTTTTTTTTTTTTTAATACCCGCCCGTCCGGCCGACCCAATGACGCGGCGACAGCCGGCGGCGGCCATCATTCATGTTCAGAGACTACCGTTTTCTACGTGGGGTTTGGGTGGGTGGGAACCCTGTATCTTCGAATGATGCGACTCATACAATAATGATCGAACTTCACTTCAAGAAGTTCGTTTGATCTCATATTGTATTTCGTCGCATCATTCTTCAGATACAGTTAACATAGGTAGATGTTTAGAGACTTTTTTCGTCATTAGCAAAATGAGTTTGTGCCAAATAAACATTTTAATGAATCAAGTAGAAAACGTTTTATTTTATAACGAAAAATAATTATTTTATACTTCTAATACATAATCATCGTAAGATCTTTTTCAAAATCAACCAATTTTTGTTATGTAAATATCAAAAAACAGACAAGTTATATAACTAAGTAGGTTATTGTGTAACAATGTTATAATGAGTACTTAGAAAAAATGTTACTTATTAAATAATTTAAATAATCTCAAAGACAGAACGAGCAAAGATTCCATCGTCCGTCACTGGGCGATTATAGAATTTAGCAAACGTCATAGATGAGGCAGACCAGCCCGCGGTCTTCCTAATGGTGTCAATGCAGACTCCAGCGGAGGCCGCCGCCGAGGTGGAGGCGTGACGCGTGCTGTGTGCACTAAACACTGTGACGTCGACGCCGCTCTCTGCTAGAGTCTGTTTGATCCATCTACTAATGGATTGTGACGATGCTCTCGTATGAGGTTTTTTGTGAGTTAGTAAGAGGTTATCTGTTCCTTCAGGCCGAAGACCTGATGTTACTGAAAGATAGTCCTCGAGAGTCTTTGCCGGGCATATGCTTGGATTGTTCACAAAGAAAGGTAAGAATAAAACTGGCTGTTCACGATTTGGAGCCGAGGTTTTTATCATATCAGTTATAAATATCTTTATTCCGGATGGAGACCTATAGATGTTATTGATTTTAATAAGGGATAAGGTCTGGACGCGATGTGACGTACACAAGGCCAATAAAACAGTTAATTTTTTAGTTAATTTCTCGAAATTGAGTGAACTGTTTGGATACCATCCGGAAATGTAATCTAGAACCAGTTTTGGGTCCCAGGTTGCAGTATATTTGGGGCGCGATGGTTTTTGCCTGTAAATACCTTTTAATATACGTTTTATTCGTTCATCTGATCCTACGTTATTCCCAAGGAGTAATGATAGGGCAGAGCGATGACTATTAATAGCCCCATATGCTGCTCCCTTATTGAACTGATCAACTATGAAGGCCATTACGGATGGTGATGGGGCTGCGAAGGTATCTATATTATTATCGAGACAATACTGCCACCACAATTTGTATGTAACTGAGTATTGTCTCATAGTACTTTCCGAAATTGATGATAGCATTAGATCTAAAGCTATGTCAGGGGTGTTTAGTCTTGCAAATGCTGCCCTGAGAGCGTCGCGGCCCCCAGGGTAAGGCTGTTGTGGAGCCGATGGCATATCCTGAAACGAGAACGCAAAAGGCCCCAGTTAGGTTCGAAGTAAATAATATCTGAGATAAGCATTCTTTTAAGCAATGGGAACCACGCTTGACCAGGCCAATATGGGAAGACCAGAATACCGGTAGCCTTGTCATTAATAATTTTGCGCAAGCATTTGAGTATTAGAACGAACGGTGGAAATGCGTAGAAGAACGTAGAGTTCCAATTAACCGTAAATGCGTCAACTGTCATGGCGTCGGGGTCCGGTTTCCATGAGATGTACTGAATGCATTTTGCGTTGGTACGAGAAGCGAAAAGATCTATATTAGGAGCTCCGAGAGTTTGGACTATCTTTTGGAACGCCCAATCCGATAGTCCCCACTCTGTGTCCTCATTTACTTTCCGCGATTCTTCATCAGCTTCAACGTTGTCGTGTGTATTTATATAAGACGCATATATAAAGATGTTTCGCTTTTCGCACCATTGCCAAATACTCTTGGTTAAGTCGTTCAGATGTGGGAACCGGATTCCACCCATGCGATTTATATAGCAAAGAGCAGTTGTGTTGTCTACTCGAAGCAATATAGAGCTACCATGATACGTGTTAGCGAAGCTTTTAAGACCGAGGAACACAGCTAATAGTTCAAGGTAATTAATGTGATGGGATAGTTCATCCCCCTTCTATCCACCGTTCGCTCGTTTCCCTTCGCAAGCGGCGCCCCAGCCTGTTCTGGACGCGTCGGTAAATATTTCTAAATCAAATTTTCTGTCTGATCGTAATATATTGTTAGTCACCGTTATGTTCTGTTGCCACCATTTTAGGTCGGGTAAGATAATAGGTGATAGTTTAATTTTGGCTTCAAAATCGACATATTTTTGAAGGGCTAAATATTTTTGACGTTCGAGGGTTTTGGTATACAACCAACCGTATCTAACTGCGGGGCAAGCCGCAGTAAGTACTCCTATTAGTTGTGACAATTCCCTAATGGAACATCTTGGAAGTTGGGAAAACTTCTCGGTTAAATTTATGATGCCCTGGCGTTTTTCATTTGGCAAGCCTAGTGACATATCGACAGTATTATATATGAAGCCTAGAAATCGACAAACCTGTTTAGGTTCGAGGCTACTTTTTTCAAAATTTATGACAAAACCTAAACACTGTAACAATGTTAGGGTTTTGTTTACATTTTCTTGGCATTCATCATAAGTGTCCCCAATACATAGGATATCGTCAAGATATATTACTGACCTGTAGCCCTGTTGACTTAAATAGTTAATTACCTCTTTCATTAATTTTGTGAAGACCCAGGGAGCCACAGACATACCGTAAGGTAGGGCACAAAATTCAAAACATTTTTGATCAAATTCAAAACGTAAGTACTTACGATGTTTTTTTTGTGATAGGTACTAAGAGATAAGCCTCTTTAAGATCGATATTTGCCATAAAACCAGCTTTAGGTATGAGTCTGGCCGCTGTCCTGTGGTCCTCCATTTTAAAATGAGAGGTCGAAATAAATTTATTTAGAGCCTTTAAATTTAAAATAAATCTTTTTGAACCGTTGTGCTTGGGAGCTAAAAATACGCTGGATACGAAATCATTTTTAGATCTATGACATGGAGAAATAGCACCAAGATTTAATAATTTGTCGATAGATTGTAACATATCAGGGAGCTCGTTACTTGAAACAGAGTTGCGAGGTGTCGTGAGCTGTCTAACTTTCTTACAAAACGGTATAGCATACCCGTTTGAAATCCATTTAAATATTTGCAAGGCACGTGCGAACGCTGCCTCGCACAAGAAAGGAATGATGGCCGCCGCCGGCTGTCGCCGCGTCATTGGGTCGGCCGGACGGGCGGGTATTAAAAAAAAAAAAAAAAAGCTGAATTCGATTAAAAATGAATTCTCTAAACGTGCGAATTCCTCGTGTAGGCTAAAGGCACTACCTATGTTAACTGTATCTGAAGAATGATGCGACGAAATACAAGTACAAGTTCTCTTCATTTAAGTCTAAAATCACAATTTCACAATTTTCAAAACCACAATAGTTCACACAAATCAGCTGATCCGACACAGCACATCGTACATCTTATGAGCCACTTCTTGTCCAGCAAAGGCGATGTAACAGGAGTTGTGACTAGGATGGATCTTCCCCGGAGTCACTGATAGCTGGTACCTTGCTCTTCCAACGTACAGAGTTTCTCCAGACGCCGTTCTGCCACCAGGGATGGCTCCAGGTGGAACATTGCCGTTTGAAGCAGGAACCCAACGGAGATCGTCAGGCTTGGCACACAAAACTTCAATGTTCTGCACTGATATCTCCTTCCCTTCATAGACTATTGATGCGGAGTTGTGTCTCACAGACAGTTTGCCCGGTATCAGGTCTCCGTTATGCCACGAACGGATCACCCATAGAGGACTGCCATCCCAGCCTTCATGGCCTCCTACAACTGCCCTTCCAGTCAAAGAGTTTGCCATCATAGCGGTTGTAGGCACCCAGTCGTACTCTCCGGAAGATTCCACTACTTGCACTTGAGTACCAGGATCGGTGACTGTAGTCTCTCCATGGTAAATGTAGTTGGTGATGTACGTCGAATTCGGTCCATTTTCGGGCGGTGGTGGTGGTTGCGCGGGGGGTACCGCCACGGGGACCATGATCGTACCAGGGACGTAGTACGGTTGCGGGTACTGGCCTGGAGGGTACCCATAGTCTGGTGGCGGCGGGTACTGGGACGGTTGGTACGGGGGAGGCCATCCGCCGGGCGGGGGAGGAGGGCCATAGTGTCCGTAAGGATTATTATTTCCAGAATAACTCATGTTTGCACTGAATTTCACACAATACTGAAGCGTTCGATCTAGTGATCGGTTTATATCAGATACTTGTGTATCTCGTATCTTATCGTACTGATACCTCGATGATTCATGTGTTAGCGTTAGTCACAATAAAACAAAATAACTTTCGCTTAAATTATTATTTATTGTTCAGTGTTAATGTTACATAATAATAATTTATTAAATCTAGTTATTACTATTATTAACTATCGTTAAAGAAAATAGAAGACATTTTGTACAAGAGGAAATATCTTTTATAAATATAGTTATGACGGATAAGATTTACAATAGATAAGTAATCGTCTTGAGCAATTATTGATAAATAACAAAGAATTTGCCAAGTTCGTCAATTTGAAATGATTTTCATACTAAATAGATGACGTGTATGCGTCATTCAAATGTACTAATTGTTATGCCCGCTACATAGTGTCCATTAACAATCAACACGGACTCATAAATAACTTCATGATATTTTAGATTATTTGTAATGAATAGTGAATCATCAATATTTTTTCCTGCTTCCGTTCGCACAGGGACAGATTTGATGAAATAAATAGTCCTTGGAGACGTTAATATTTAGGAGGCAGCAATAATACAAACATTTTCACATTCATGTATAAACCAACTTGCAATAAAAATGCAATCTTTTAGAAGACAAACTAAACAAGAGCCATCAGATCAACAACCTAGATAGTTGGTCTCCTGAGAGATTATGTGAGTAATGTAGAATACATTGTAGACGACATTGACAGACATTGTTTTAAACGTCAATAGATTTGAACAAACGGTTTATGTCTGACTTCTGCCAGCATGGACTTTTATAATGAAGGCTGACACAAGAGAAGACACAGTCGCTCCAAACAAAATACAGCTGCATCGGATTAGATCGGAAGCAGACCCAAGAGCAACCATGGCAAGAGAAGATAATAAATAATAGAGCAACAGTTCAGACATGAATGCTCTGGATCCTTCAGTTGAGGACCACGGCCCAGAAGACACAGCTATCGAAGAAAACAGTCCATCAGGTAAGAACAACTGCCCGGAAGACACAGCGGTTACCGTCCATGAGCGCGGGCCAGACAAAGGACTTGATGAGGTCGGAGCGCCTGTCGCGTCCGTCGCGGCTCTCCGTCGAGAAGCGCACGTGCTTCTCAGGGTTCATTACCACTGGAAAGAAAATAAATGTTTAAAAGTTTTTTGTGGTTGTATTTGAGGGGTTGATGTAGCTAAACAAGAAATGGGAAGACTGGAAGTACTTGTCTTTCGGAATGGATCTTCTGGTCGTGCGATCATTTCCGAATTTAGCCCGGTAATTTAACCATACTCTCAGAAGATTCTCTCTATAAAATCGGACGGATCCCAAACGAAGACCAATGAGAACCGATAAATACTTTTTTTTAATGTACATTCGCCTGTTTACCACACACAATAAAGTAAATTTTAAATTACAATCATCTCGGTTCTCACTTTTGAAAGGTACTTGGGTACAACATGGCACCTAGTGTGAGGACAATGTTAATTCTGAGCTGCGAGGATTGCAGGCTGATCAAACGACCGCCCCCCCCCCCCTCCCCCACTCTTGGCGGAGCGGAAGGGAGTGCCAGACTTACTGACTTATAACCCATCCATGTTCCTCCGTAGCCCTTTCTTGTTCAAGGGCCGCGGTATCTCTTTAGAACAGTCCCGCAGCCATGATGATCTCACCTGGAGTGAAGTCGGTGTCGATCCTGAGCGGCGGCGAGTGCAGACTGACGTTCCAGGCGGCTCGGCACGCGGACGCCACCAGCGCGTGCAGCGCCGCGCACGACGACAGGCACGGGTACTCGCGGAGTGTGCTTACCACCTGAGACAAGGTAACAAAAGAAAGAGAGATAAAATTCGGGGTTCTGGTCGAATAACGATCAAGGAACAATATGCTGGCTGGAGGTGGCATTACATATTTGGAGGCGACTCTCAACACAGCTACGTCTCATCTCGTAACTTTCTCATTTCGACAACTAAACAAAAGACTTGCAAAACAAGTGAAAAAGTGTCCCAACTCGTAACTATTTTAATCTTCATACATTGAATCCCATTTCGTCAACCATTAATTTACCGCGACTTAGTTGCACCCGTAAGCACTGTGTTCGCTTACCTGGTTAATAACAGTCCTCTCAGCTTCTCCCAGTGGGAAGCTATGTGCCGTGGTGTGCAGCACGCGCGTGGCGGCCGCCACCAGCCGCGTGACGCCGGGGTCGCCCGCCGCGCTCTCCGGGTCCGCCACGCCCAGCAGCGCCTTCATCTCGTTCAGGCGGCGGTCGCGAAGACTGATGACTGCGCGGAACGAGAGCTAAGAGAAGAAAGCAAAGATATAAGAATAAAATGGAAACAAAAGTCAGCACAATCGAACAAGTTTAAGGACAACACGGTAATTACAAGGAGGAAAATACTTTTATTTATATATTTAATACCTCAAGCACAAAGTACAGATAGGCGGGTTTAATGCTATGAGTATTTTCTACCAGTCAACCAGTGATGCAGAGGCTTTTATTCATGATAATCACAGTATACTGAGTATGATCATGATCAACGAGCATACCGGTCGTAAACTCAGGGCTGCTGAACTGTTCGAAAGAGATACCGCGGCCCAAGAACACAAAGGGCTTAGAAGGAACTTGAATGGGTTTTAGTCAGTAAAAGTTTGAAACTCCCTTCCGCTCCGCCCAGAGCGGGGACCCTGGCCATTTGATGATTTACCATCAGAAGAAAAAAGGGTCGTCAACTGAGTATTTGACAAACGCTGTTTTTACAAAGTAGGAGTTAAGTTAAAGTAAGACTCAAAGCGAAAGCGACTTGGGTCACTGACTTGGTGTTGGGTGGAAAAAGTACTTCTTCAATAATGTACGATTTAGTAAGTTTCATGAATTACCAAAGGAGCATTTGGCCATGATATCCGGCGTGCATCCGTGATAAGCTGATAAGAGAAGTCAAACAATATGAATCACGCACTTGGCTTCATTACTCCTCCATTATAATCAGCATTTGCTATCAGTTTCTGTACCTACCGCATATTTCGTGGCAATAGGAAGGTTTTTGGAAGTATTCAAATCAACTAGTGAGTTTTGTGGATGAATAAGTGAAAGAATATGTGCTGTTCATCATACTTACAACAACGACAGAGAAAACGATCTTATACTTCAAATGTGGTGTATGTCTCAGCTGCTCAAGCGCAGCTAGTGCTGGTATCGCCTCGTCTACGGCGCGGGACCACACTGCCGCGTACTGGGATACCAGCTTACTTCTGGAAACATTGGAAACAAGAGTCAATAACACGATACAGGTCATCGTACGTATTGTAAGTCTGGGTTTGAAGACGTTTATGAGCTTTGTAATCTATTCAGCCTAATCAGAACTTTTATTTGCAGTAATTTTAGAACTGGAAGTTACATTACTTTCATTGATAACTTACAAGGATCAAACTGTATAACTACGAAAGTCTAACACCTGAGGCCGCCGACAATGTGACGTTCTATCAGTGATAATCACCACCAAGTTCAAAATGTATTGGATTCGCAAAACTTACTGCAAAGCTATCATCACTTGACTAGACTAGGTTTTCCAATGGAAACCTGGTCTAACCGTGGATAATCGACACCAAATCTAACTACTTTAATCTATCGACTTGATTTGCAGTCCACGTTTCAGATACCGAGCGTTAATATAGATAAAAGGTACAAGGGATACCCAAAGCTTGTCATTATTGGTAATACAGAAGGCAAGAGAGCGCGAGGTCACTTGCCAACAAGAAGGTCCGACCAAGTATCGTCGTAGGCACTGTGCCATACGGTCACTTTCGTTACCCACACCTATTGCGTTTGACCATTATTCCAGCGTATCTCAAACTTTTTGCAAACTGTTTGTACGTAACCGATTGTCAGTCATGAATGCATACAAGTGCGGCGCCTGTGAGGAACCACTATCCGATGGAGTTCATTGCACTATATGTAATCAAGAACTACACTTCCATTGTGCTGGAATAACAGAGGCCGGATACCGGAAGCTGGGTGACAGAAAGCTGACGTGGCGTTGCAGCAAATGTAAAATAGCTGCCACTACTCTAGCTCCAGTGTCAGCTGCATCCACTCAACCCCCTTTGTCACCAAGGCTGGAATCGGAGTCGGCTATCCTTAGTGAGATAAGAGCACTCGCGGAGAAACTAGCTCCTCTAGATTTTTTAAAAGAAGAGATAACAGCGCTTCGTACGGAGTTTGCTGATCTAAAGTCATCACTAAGTGAAACAAATAAGGAGCTAAAGCATTTCAACGTGAAAATTAAAGAGATGGAAGCGCGCCTTGTACACGTCGAGAAGGTTCATGAACAGGTGGATATCCTTCAAGCCCGTTTGGATAAACTAGAGGAAGATAATAATGCTAAAGAGCAATGGACTCGATTGAACAATATTGAAATAAAAGGTCTACCTCAGAACAATCACGAGAACTTGTTTGAAATTGTCAGCAAAATTGGTACTAAAATTGATTATCCCGTGTCTAAGTCCCAGATAAACTTTATAACTAGGGTACCAACCCGCGAAAAAGATCAAACGAAACCCATCATAGTGAGTTTCTGCAACCGTTACGTGAAGGAGGACTTTATTGCTGCTGCGAGACTACTTTTCAAGACTACACCTTTAACTACAGGGCAAATAAACCTTCCTGGTAACCAACGGATTTACGTCAACGACCACCTCACACTTCAGAACAAGGCATTGCTGTCCAAAGCTAAAAAAGCGGCCGCAGAAACGGATTTTCGCTATGTCTGGGTCAAGCACTCCAAAATACACGCGAGGAAGGCCGACACGTTTCCTACAATAGTGTTAAAATCCGAAAAAGATCTCATAAAAATAAAATAAAACCATGTCAATTTCGATCTAAACCTATAAATATAAACAAAATGTTCAAGTCAAGTCTTGCAATACCAAGCATTAGAAACAAGTTTGAGAACCGTGCGCAGGTGAGTGCTACCAGCGTATTCCACCAATTATTGTGTCGCTCAATAGTGCTGTGTAAATTCATTTCTAAATGTCATTATCATGTTGTTTGTTGTCGTTGTGCCAAATTAGTCCTAATTGTTATTACGTTACAGTGCAATTCTATTTACTTAACCTACCGAGTTGTGACTCACCGGGCCTGTGTCGTTTCTTTTGTTCCTTATCTTAACCCATTCGTTGCGAGTATTTCAAAGTTCCGTGTTTTTACTCACTGTGCATCGCTGTGCCTAACAGATTTCTACCAGTTTACCTTCATGATGGTTAATTATTGTTGGTTTTTAATGTATTCGTTTATATTAAGCGTTTCACTTTTACTACAAATTAATCATCATATTAAAGTTTATAATATTGTTGCTGTTAAGTTCAAAAATGATTAATATATATTATCAGAATGTACGAGGTCTGCGTTCAAAAACAAACGCTTTATTTCGTAACGTATGCTTGAATTCGTATGACGTTATTATTTTTACGGAAACATGGTTAGTGGATAGTATTAGTAACAGTGAGTTGTTTGATGGACGATATCTTGTCTGGAGGCGGGACCGGGATTACTGTCAAACAGCACAGACTCGGGGAGGCGGAGTGTTGATCGCGGTAAGGAATGACCTGACCGTTGTGGAAAGATGTGACTGGCGTACCTCGGCCGAGGATATATGGGTATCCATCGTTCTGAAGCGATCAAGACCAGCGGTAAGTTACAATATCAATATATGTGGCCTGTATCTGTGCAAAGAAAATGTTGGCAACTCGTACCTAACTCAGTTACAAAACTTTCACCATAAACTGAACTATTTAGTATCCGCCCACCCTCTAGATACATTTATAATAACAGGCGATTTTAACTTCGGCGGCGATGTGGAATGGCAGCAGTCAGACGATAGCTCTGGGTTATATCCTGAGAAAGTGTCCGTTCGATGTATTTTGGATTTCTTTGACACAATAAATGCGTGTAACTTGTCCCAGTTTAATTGTGAGCGTAACGTCAACGGTAGACTATTAGATCTTGTTTTCTCAAATACCGCAATAAAAGTGAATGATTGTGTTGACCCCCTGGCGGTGCCGGTTGATGTTCACCACAAACCGTTGATAGTTAACGCTGACTTTGTCGAAGTTCATAAACTCATTGAGAAACCTAGCACAAAATACGTATTTCATCGGGGCGATTACACTGCAATTACGTCTGCACTAGATCTTGTGGACTGGAATACGTTATTGTCCGCTGGATCCCTGGACCAAGCCCTGAACCTTTTCTATACCAAGCTATACGAGCTCAGAGACTTGTACATTCCCGTTAAACCTTTAAAAAAATCAACACACCCCCCCTGGTACACCAGTGCTTTAATTAAAATATTAAAAGAAAAACACAAATACCACAACAAATACAAAAATTACGGCAACTTATCCGATTATAACTCTTTTTCTCTCTTGCGAAACCGAGCTAAGGAATTAGAGGTTGTTTGTTTTGATGCCTATATGGAAAAAATAGAATCCTCAATCGCCAAAAATCCTAAATGTTTCTGGTCGTATATCAAAAGCAAAAGAAGTGGTAATACGTTACCCAACGTGTTACACTACATGGACTCGTCCGCAGACACCGGCGAGGGTATCACTGAGCTTTTTTCTTCCTACTTTCAGTCTACCTTCCAAGAACCTGACTCAGAATCTGACGATCTGGATTTTAATAACGATACTCATCCAGCTAGCTCGGTGAACCTGAGTACAGTTAGCGTGTGTCCGGAGACGGTACACAAGCTACTCATAGGCTTGGACCCATCTAAATCTGGTGGGCCAGATTTGATACCTCCCATTTTCATAATTAATTGTGCAAAGAGCCTGGTGGCACCAGTCTGCGTGCTGTTTGAGCGGTCGTTAAGGGAAGGTATTGTCCCAAAGATGTGGAAATCGGCATTTATTACACCAATTTTTAAAAAGGGGGATAAATCTAAAATAGAAAACTACCGTCCCATTTCTAAATTATGTATTTTCTCTAAAGTTCTTGAACGAATAGTACATACGGAAGTTTACTCAGTTATGCAACGTCATTTCGGCGACGAACAACATGGTTTCCTCAGAAAACGGTCAACTGCCTCCAACCTGATACTATCCAATGAAATTATAACCACTGGGATGGAAGAACGATGCCAGGTCGACGCGATATACACAGACTACAGCAAATGTTTTGACCGTATAGATCATCGCGTGCTTCTTCAGAAGCTAATATCTGCAGGAATACACGGTGATTTATATCGGTGGTTTTCTTCATACATAGAAAACCGTACACAAGCTGTGGTTCTGCGTGGATACACGTCTGGATGGAAATCCGTCCCATCAGGAGTGCCCCAAGGCTCAATCTTAGGGCCGTTATTGTTTACAATATTTATTTTAGACATTAAAAAATGCTTTAGAAACTCACATATCCTGTTATACGCAGATGACATGAAGGTCCTAAAGTCCATACGCACATTATCTGACACAGAGCTACTTCAGTCAGACCTTGACAGATTCGTACAATATTGCAAAATCAACAAATTACAATTAAATGTATCCAAATGTTTTCACGTAGTATTCACTCGCCAGAAATCTATTATTGGCCCAGGGTATAAACTAGATGGTACTTACATAAGTAAAGAAACCAGTATCAGGGATCTTGGTGTCATACACGACAGCAAGCTGCTTTTTGATAATCATATTGAAACAGTCGTCAACAAGGCGTTCAAAGCCTTAGGCTTCATTACTAGAGCTTGTTCTAGTTTTCGTTCCCTAAAACCATTAAAGGTTCTTTATTGTTCTCTAGTGCGTAGCAATCTTGAGTACGTTTCTCAAGTATGGAATCCTCAATATGAGATTTACAAAACTCGTATTGAGTCTGTTCAGAGGAAATTTTTGCGTTACTTGGACTTCAAGGCTGGGCAATTCTCAGTCGACTATGAACACCGCTGTAAGCGATATCATTTCTTACCATTGGAAGTAAGACGTAATATCAGTGATATCTGTTTTTTAGTGAACATCGCAAACGGCTCGGTTGATTGTCCTGAACTACTCAGCAAAATACTACTTCGCACTAATCTTAACAATTTAAGAAAACGGCCTCTTCTCCAAGTACCATTCGCATCGACAAAGTACAGGCGCAATGCCTTCTGCATACGTAGTGTTATAGCTCTAAATAGTTTACCGTCACACCTGGAAATCGATCTATTTTGCACCAGCGCACACAAAATTAGAAAGATTTTGAACAAGGAGTATTTTGGTGACAGCCATAAATAGCTTTAGTTTTTATTTTTTTTTATTTTGATATTGCACGACTTGACATACCACATACCTCATACCACATACCTCATATTATTATCTCGACATATTTACCAATATTTATTGTAATCTGTTTATTGTGTGTTTTTGTTTTGTAATCGCTGAATTTGGTCAACGCACGTAACTCATTACTAATTAGATATATATATGTGAAAGCTTGTAATTAGCAATCGTAACTACTTATACATGTTTTTTTTTATTATTGTTATTAGTCTGTAAGCTTTCTTTAAAATTAAATAAATAAATAAATAAATAAATAAGTAAATGAAGCTATATCCTCAAGCAAATTTCAGCAGGTGGTGATGGCAACTTTGGACCGGAGTAGAAGGAGTCAGATTGTCAGCTTAAAGGGGTCCAGTAACCACGATTCTCAGTAATGAAAGGACCGATTGAAGAAGAAGAAGGTATACCTGTCAGGATGCTGCTGCGAGTCATCGCTGTCTGAGTGGTAGCCGTCGCTGGCAGAGTCCGTGGACCTGGGAGTGGCGGCGTCGCTGTTGCTGCTGCGCTCCTCTTCCGACATCTGACCGAGGACTGCGGCGCATCCGCGAGAGTATGTCATCAGGACCCCGGCTACTGGCCTGTAAAAAAAAAGAAATTGTTTATTTCAGGATGTCCGTATAGCCAGTACTTAGCGAATATAATCAAAACTGGGACAGAATTTGTATGAATTTATATGCCAAGGAACTTAATCGCAGCTGGTGAAACAAACTCTTTTTTATGGGAAATCATCAAATGACGGAATGTCAGACTTTCACTGACTAAAACCCATCCATGTTCCTTCTTCCTCGCCCTTTACGTTCCGGGGCCATGGTATCTCTTTCGAACAGTCCCGCAGCCCCGGCAGGGTGACACAGGCCCTAAGTTTTATACTATTGAGGATGATACTCGTAATAATATTGTGGATTTTCTAAACACATATGGATATTTATATTTTTTTTTAATTAAGTCTTTGTATATATTTTTAATTATATGTTGTTTTTTAAGAATTAGCCTGATTTCCAGTTTGTCAATAGACTAGCTCCCATAAGTACACCTCAGTCCAATCCCTCGGAGATAACAGGCGCGATATTATACTTTGATTGTACATAAGGTCAGCAACATACATCTTTCCCATTACAACGCAACCGCCTTCCCATTTCCCATATTCCCATTGGCATTGGCTTCAACAATAACCATAACTTACTGTTATGACATACTCAAACATTTCACAAGCCTTTTCTCCGAAACTCACATAACCCCAGTTAAACTGGGTTTAGCCCTAACATTAACCACAAGTGTAACTGTGATTCCCACGACTTCTGATCGTAAACTGGATCTGAACAATGGTTAGTTCTAAGGCGAGTAAAAACTTATACAACGGAGAAATGTATGGGAACCTATTGTTGAAGAGCTAGTTTCATAAGAGATGAGGAATCTTAATTTGATTTTGTGATTCCGTTGATGGTAACGGGGTTTTATTATTTAGTTTACTTGGACTGATTTACTTTAGTCATCATTGTCGTCAACTCATCTGACGGTTGATACAAAAGAAAGAAAGTATGGGGGGTGTCAGACTAACAGATCAACTTACTTCGTTCGCTGTATTCGTATACGCCAGGCAGAGAGCCTATTACCTACCTGTCACTCTGCCCTTTAATTTTTAGGTTTACCGGATACCCTGCCCCCTGGGTTATTTATGCACAGCACAGAACAGATTTGATAAACCTTATGTTTTTAAATAAATTCGGAACTAAAATCTGTTGGAGGAAATCTACATATATAATATTACCCTGTGGCACCTAATTAATATAATATTCTTGAACGAATAGTAGCCAACCATAATGTGTGTGGTCCTTCGAGCCGGATATTGTAAAAAACCATTTCTATAATAATGTGCAAATAAACTTTGGTTACTCCTCTCGCTAATATCCTGCAAAACAAACAGGTACAGTTAAATATGTGAATCCTAAAAAGTAAGAGCAATTTATTGTTTGCAGTGGTTTTTGTTTTATATTGCATAGGTTCCAATTACGATTAATACCATTTTTTTACCAGATTCATTCGAACCGATCTAAGAACCTTGTAAGACTAATATGTATACACTTAAGACGACACCTACATTAATGGCTTAATATTATTACGTTTTCATAATTTGAACTTTCTGTACTGAGCTGATCTCTGATACAACAAAATGCCTACGCATACGTGGTGTCTCCTAGTATACTGACAAACGACGAGCATTACAGTTAGTTACCCGCTTAATTTTTAACTAATTGACAGTTCCCTCGTTCGTTAAAAACGCCACAAACTCCATCTTTACCGACCTTTCAGAAACAAAAGACAGTAACTCCATCGACAACAGTTTTCTCTATGGTCTCACAGACCCTAAAGTTACGACATTCCCAAGTCAAGTAACGATTGACTTAAACAAAAGGTTTTAAAGTAAATTGACGTTTGTGTGAGCTTATCTAACTTCGCCATTCGTTATATATGATTTCCTAACCAGTTTGGAAAGTGGAAACTGACTTTCCACGTTTCTGTTCGAACAATACCACGTATGCTACCATAAATTCATCTTTTACTTTTCTATACGTGTGTGTTTTTATTGAGAATTCGACTCAGACGTATAGACTGCAAGGTTCGGTTTCAAATGGGATGGTTTTCCGATAGTTCATCGGTTTTTATAGTCGAAAGTTTTCAAGGCAATTGACAATACTTTTATTGAGATTTATTGCCCATGTACTCGTAAGTGATTCTTGAGTGTTTCCGGCTTCACGGATTGTGCCACACCTGACACTGACACTTGTTGTGAAAACACAAGCCAGTTTCTGTTCGGTTTTTCATCATTTTTAGGTCTAGATAGGTATAACTGGTCTGTGCCTGTAATCTATTGAATGTAGTTGTAAATGTGACACTCGTCACATCTTGTCACGTCACAACTGAATATAACAAAAAAATACTTATACATGTCTACAATACATTATTATAGAAAAGCACAAACTAATATATTGCAGGAAAAACTCTCACTTAAGAGAAAAGCTAAGAGCATTAGCCATGTACTTACTCGTCTGTTTACTTTAAAATACTTCATTTAACTATGCACTAGTGTAAAGAAAGAGTGAGTGCACCGGCGGCGTCTGCGCCGACGTCACTTGTGCACAATACCCAAGATTGGCTGCCGTGACCGAAGTGCGGACAGGAAGACTTCTATTATCATTAGTGCAGTGGTAGCTAATTGCAGACTTAACGGATTTAAGTTCGATTCCCATGTAATATTACTTTTACCTTTCCTCAAACAGCTTTTCAACTACTGAACTTCATATCAATGGTAACACTTACACTTGAAAATTTTGAAAACCTCAACCAACTCGCTCACTTTGGAGATAGACCTAGATAGCGTCGCTATAACAACTAACGCTTTCTGACGTACTGTCATAGTACTAAGCTGGCAGTTTTGCACTACATTTGTGTGAATGTAGCACTATTTTCCCCATAATTATGTTTTTTTTTTGTATAACCTGCCCAACAGTGGGATAAACTCACCCCTCATCATAGTCACAGTGCACTACGGGCAACTTCCGTCTCCTCCTGAGTGTGGTGCCGCCCTTCGTGCCAGAGTCCGCCGAGCTGGGGCAAATAACTTCACATGTAAATATTGAACAGAACTGCATGCTCCTATAGAGGAGGACTGAGGAAACAAGCAGTGAGGAATAGGGTTCTTCAAGTAAAGAAGACTTAGAGGTAATACAGTGAGATCACTGAAGTGATAAATGAATTATGAACACATCGTGATAAGAGTTTAAAACTTATGAAACAAGAAGAGTGAAACAAGTACAATGATATAATCGTAATTGGAGTTTACAATATATGTGAAAGAATGATCAAGCTGGGATTTGAACCCAGAGAGTCGCACTCGGCAACCACGCTTGCAACAATGAACACATGGATACAATTTCTTGTACCTATAAAAAAACATCTATGCACCAATTACCCATGTTTGCAAAGAAATAAATGATTTGATTATTTATTTTTTGATTATTTAAACCAATTTATATAACAAGTACCAAAGACGAGACCAGCCAAATACTATTTTCTCATCTGAAAATCGAACCGGTGACCTTAGACCCTGAAAACCACAAGCAACACATGCTACCACCGCACCCATGGGCCCTGCCTCATCTTCATAACTTAAACATGCAGACATTATTCAAAATAACAGGTTAAAAGCATAACTTTAACTAACTGCATCAATGATTTGCGTTTTTGTGAAAGATTTCACTAAACGCACAAGATACTTCACTTCACATAAATAAAGTGACGTAATGTGTCACACGGTACGCGAAAGTGAGCTTTCTCTCTTATGTCACTGTTAAATAATATTTTAGGGTTCCGTTGATTAATGACAAACCCCTGGTAATTAGTCAGTCGTTATGCCAACGAATAAACTTAAACCATCCTATAAACTTAAAACACAAATTCGAAAAACGAAAACCTTTGTTTCATTATGGGATATTCTGAAAGTATGTTTTACTAAGCTAAAGTTGATATTATGCTTCAATAGAAACCGAGGCAACTTTGTATATTAGACAATTCAATAAAAAGCTTCAAGGATGACAAATGAGTAAGTACATAAGCGGTGAGCAGCGGTGGCCCAGTGGTGGCGGCCCCGACTTACGTTCAGTAAGTCGGCGCCTGCCAGGGTTCGAACCCACGAACCCAGGCAGGCGCATTACTTTGTGTCATTTATTACATCACCGCTGCTCTCAAAACGGACATCGTGAGGAAACCGGCATGTCCTAGAACCATAAATTTGAAGACATGTGACATCTACCAATCCGCACTGGGCCCGCGTGGTGGATTATATAGCCCATTCCCTCTCACAGAGAGGAGGCCTGTCCCAGCAGTGGGAACATTAATAGGCCGATGATGATGATGATGAAGTACATAAGACGTCTGATCGTCCGGTGACCGAAAAGTAGTGACGTGTGGCGGAGGAATGAGGAAAATGTCGCGAAAAATGTTTTATTGTACCTACTTATGAATGTGGATAGATGAAAGACAAGTAATGGAGAAGTGAGAAGTACGGAAGAAGATACGCTGCGCCGGACCCAACTAAAGTGGGCTAAGAGCAAGAGAATGCTGACGATGATCAATCGGAAGTTTCAAGATTCGCGCACATAAAGAAATAAATCAATATTACTACGGGACCCTCCTTAATTCAGGTTGCACTTGCCGAATACCACTTGTCTGTTTTTATAACTACTAATGACATTACATTTTTGATGATTGTGTATGTGTATGCATGCTGTGCTCTCCTATATCTCCGTCACGAATTCAGTATATCTTTACTACAATAAAACCTTTATTAAAACATTCGAAATAAAGTTGTTTCTTCAATTACGGGTGTAAGAGCCTTATTGCAATAAAAAATCTACTTAAAATCATTAGAAAGAAAGGTGATTGTCCAATGAAGGGTGTAAGTGATAAATGCTGCGATTAAAGTAATTGCCGACAATTGCGGCGGTACATGTGATATGATACGTTTAAGTAGCTCTCGTGATAATGTATGCGAGTTTGTAATGAAGAACTATCGCTGATTCACGAACTTTGTATGGGAAGCACTTTGTGTGTGAGACAATGATTGTCATGTGACGTTTCATGCAATTTGCACCTGTCGTGGTAGGTGATAGGTAAATAAACTTAACATAATGTGTGTGAGTTTTATACCTGTGTTATTATTTTGATGTAAGTACACATAAACGCCTATTCACCAATGATTTTGAATGTTATTGATTGAAATCTTCCCAAAAAAATTACAACATGCAGAGGTGTATAATAAACTGGACTTAATAATCATTTCATGTACCAAAATAACTTATTACCGCTAGCTGTATAACGAAAATAACCACAAAAATCAAACTTTCAATGCACAAGAGAAAAACAATAACAAATATTACATCAAAATTATCTATTCAATGCCATACTACTTTACTCAGATAAATCACACAGTTATTTAAAAATAACAGGTATTATACTCCAAATTAACAACTATTACTTTTCACGGCTATTACGTTATTGTTCCCAATTCGGTTTTCTCACGAACAGCTGATTGTAAGTCGAATAGTTCTCGTAAATCTTGATCACCCATCGTAATTAGAGGTTGATCGTAAAAGTGAAACTTTTTGGAGAATAACGAATGTTACAAGTAATACGTTAAGTTAGATTTAACCAGCGATCACTTTTTAAGATGACAGTTTACCAGAGCATAAATTATTTTTGGTCCTTCGAGCCGGATGATCAGAATAAGCCTGCAGTCTATCTTATTTCACGATCTGGCTGTCTAGATGCAGCGACTGTCTGTCTGACTTTTCCAGCCCGGTGACAGGGTAATACGATGCCTGGTGATTTTGTAGGATTATGATTTATAAAATTTCAGTTTACCATAATGACACCTGTCATCATCTACCGAGCCTTTCCCAATTATGTTGGGGTCGGCTTCCAGTCTAATCGGATGCAGCTAAATACCTGTATTTTACATGGAGAGACTGGCTATCTGACCTCCACAACCCTGTCAGTAGCTAGGTAATACAATAACTGCTGGTAAGACTGGTTGTCAGATTTTTGGGCCACTGACTACCTGTAACGACTGTCAAAGATCTACCGTGCTTTCCGAGGCAGGGAGGAAACTCGGTATGTTATGGTGGTCACCCATCCACAAACCAACCTAGTCAAGCACGGCTTAACCTAAAGATTGGCCCGAGCAGTTGTTATTATTTAGCCACGAGCTCCTCAAATAATGACACCAATTAATATTCAAATAAGGACCCCTATTAATATTAATATTCAAATAAGGACCCCTATTAATATTCATAGTAAAATCATGATTTGTGTACATTCTTGAAGAGTATTATTGAGATGCCATAATAAGAATGTGTGTCACTCTATATGACTGTAATACATATTAATAACAGTAGCATCAGCCATTAAACAAATATTTACCAGATGACAAAACCACGAAAAGCATAACACTTCCATGAACAAACGATTTCAAAGCACGCAATTACATTTCTCTCTAAACGAATGCGAAATTGTTTATTACAAACACATAATGATTACGTATGTGCAGTTGTTAAATACACACCCTCATTCTAGATCACACGTAGGTACTCACAAAACACACATACATACAAGATAATATATTATCATTTGTGTGAGGTAATGCCTTCCTTTTCCTTGATGGTATCACCTTAATGAAGTCTTTCTACTCACGGATAATACAGAAATGTATGACAATCATTTAATAAGCGCAGCTCTTCATTTATGATCTATTTGTTTTAAGTGCTTACTCATCATCATTCCAACTATGTTGGGGTCGGCTTCCAGTCTAAACGGATGCAGCTGAACACCAGTATTTTACATGGAGCGACTGCCTATCTGACCTCCACAACCCAGTTAGTACTGGGTAATACGATACCACTTGGTAAGATTGGTTGTCGGACTTTTTGGGCCACTGAGTACCTGTAACGACTGTCAAAGATCTACAAATGACAGCCAACAGCTTAACGTGCTTTCCGAGGCACGGAGGAAACTCGGTATGGAATGGGTTCACCAACCAGATCAACCTAGGCAAGCACGGCTTAATTTAATGATTTACCCGAGTGGCTGTTATTATTTTGCCATGAACTCCAGGCCGATTTCTTCTAAGAACACAACTCACTACCGCGGGCCGGGGGACGAGGAAGAATGCGCGGCTGCAATTGGTCAGTTCAAGGTCAAGTTGCGTAGGTAAGTCTGGTTAGGGATTGCACGACTTGACTAAGGGAAAATAGTCGATATCGATGAAATGGATCTTAAAATTAAAAAAAAATACTCATTAAAAATCACATAACAAAATTTTATCAAAATCAGTCTATAACAAAAAGAAAAACAACAATTGTTTCTTATTGATTTTTAAAATGAATTAAATATGTTTTTCGAATTAGGGTTTTAGGGTCTTGATTGATCTCAGTCAAAAATGATAAATTAGCGTCTACATAATTATTTCTGAATTATGCATCTTCCTCATAAAATACAATGATTTGTTGATTCTGTTTCATATTGATTATTATAATTAATATCCCGAAATAAATTATACCCAATTAGAGATTGTAATAACGATCTTATAAAATAGTCAGAATTATATTTCGTATTTCTTAATTTTTTTTTTAAAAATTGAATTGTGTGATGTTTAATTTAATTTTATCGATATCAACTTCAGCCATTAAAAAGGTAACGGCTCTGATTTTTACGATAAAAGTACAAAGGGAGAGAAAGGGATAAAAGAATTAGAATTTCCTAGTGAAAGAAAGGGACTTTTCCAAAAGACATAAACGCGGGTCACTGTTTCGTGTGTTCTTTCACACACTACCATTTTAAATAGACCCCTGCGGTTGCTCTTAATCTGATTAAATTAAAAAATAATTTCGTAGTGTTTACTTACTGATGAAAAGTTATGCCTATCCTTTTTGTAACTAGATGTCTTGGAATATTTCCCACACCAGTTTACCGCGCATTTTGGCATTTTATGCGTTTTAAATTGTATAAATAAATCGCAACAATTTATAATTATTTAGCGTGCATATGGGTCTAACAATTGGTCACAACTAAAATGGTTACTAGTACCGTCGCCTACTTATAGGTGCAAAATTACTAATAGTTTTCGTGCGTCGGGGCACTGTATGCGCAGTCAAGTGGTTTTATAGTCTTTGGTGCGTACTGATGCACTTAATAATAATTAAAGGTCGGTAACAGTCTTGGCGTGCAACCAGTAAAGTCAATGTATGCAATCTGCAGTAGCAACTTTTTTGTCTTGAATATCGGTCCTATAAACCGCGGGGTACCTTAAATAGCTCGACTTACTATAAGAGCGAATTTCACCAAAAAAGCTAAACAAAAGCAACACAGACCTAAACCGCGTTCAAGAACGGTCAGTTTCATAATTACTAATTTGCTATAGAATAGTGCTACCGTTAAACACCGTTTAATAAGTAGTTCAAATATTTTCAACATGCTTTTTATCAATGAGAGTGAGTACTTCCAAGTCGATATTTCAAGTAAACGTATTGATTTGTTTCTTGGTGGGCAAAATGCGTGAAAGATTATTTGAGGTTCAATTTTTATTGCTTTATCAATCATCCCAAATAATTCACGGGACATCGTGATATTTACACCGAATCTTCACAAATAAACTCACACCTTTAAGCACTAAAATAAAATCCTTTTAACTGGAGTAATGAAATGTTCCGTAATCAGACGAGCATTGCCATTAATGCTAATTGTTATAGGAACCCAAACAGCGGAACATGTTGTTTTAATAAATTTAACAAAAAAAAGCACTTTGCTCTGGGTATCTTTATTACTATCTTAAGGACGTAATCGTTATTGTAGTTGTAAAACCCGTTGAAAAGAATTATTAAGCAGTTAAAGAGTGAGATCGTTCATTTTGTTGGCTTTATACGCGTATTTGTAAAGATCTACAAGGTGTCACCGGCCTCTTCACGAAGCCGCCAAGCAATCATTTTGGACATAAAATTAAGTATCTCTAAGTACAAATTATTGCTTTGAAAATACTTTTTTTGGGGGTGAAATATCTTTTAACGGAACTCAGCTCAATGTAACGTACCTACTCAAAACATTGTGCTAGTGACTGCGTGCCCCGTCTTAACCAGTGTCTTAACGAAGCCGAACGACACTTGTTCTCCTCATCATTGCGATCATTTTTTTGTTTTACACCATACCTGGGAACCATCTAGTTCCGGATATATTAATAAGTTTCAACATTTTTATCAGTTTTTTTTTTTAAATGCTTTTTTTTAACGTGAGATTTTTAACACCTTTAAACACCTTCACGACCCTCGTACTATTCAATCTATTCATCAGCGCTATGTTTTAAGTGCGTTACATTGAGTCCTACCAAAAAACGTGATTTATCACCCCAATAAAAAGTCATTCCCCAGATAATTTTTTGCGTTAAGTTTGATTATAGAATAGGTACTCAGTGAAGATTCTGTTAGTATGAGCAATTGCACCATTTAAATACCTACACTCAGTATTTAAATGGTGTCTTTGCTCATACTAACTGCTTCAAACAGTACAAGATATTTTCAATATTTTCATTGAGGTTTGTCTACACTGTTTATTTGCTAAGGTCAAATTGTGTAATCAGTAACTAACGACAGCCTAATTTCGACAAGAAAACCAGTTTGCAATCAATCTGAATATGCCTTCCAGACTGACGTAACATCAATAACAGATGACACAACGCCATGAGAAGAAAGTAATCTAATGAACTATAAATCAATCGAATCTTAATCAAAAGTTAACAGCATTTAATTTAAGATTTAAATGATATACTGGAAGGAAAGTCGAGCGACCACTTTCTAAAATAATTACGTTTTAAAGATTTTAATCAACTTTTGAGACGGTTTTTGGGAATGTATTATTATTTGGCTATAACAGCAGCCTCCTGCCACTATGTCTTGAGTTATGGAGATATATAATGTACAGTCGCCAGGTCGCAAACTGTCAAATTTCTTCAAAAATATCGTTTTTGTGGGCATGAAGAACAGGGTGTAAAGCCCTTCATCCCCAATAGAAAAGGGAGGATCCTCCGACCAGACGGGTGTTATGTCTGGTGGGCTACTGCCCGACGGTTGTTGTCTTGCGCGATGTAGGATTCCGACGTATCTTGCTGTTTAGTTCCTCATTTTTGTCATAGATGGCGCTGTAGTACCTTTTGTTCTATGTGCTGTACTACTTTTTGTAGTGCCGCTACAAGTTCAAAAACTAATGAGAAAATTTGACAGTTTGTGGTAACTTGATACACTGGTGACCTAACCACCAAATAATGTGCTAAGACTTTGTTGCTTAAAATTCAGTTGGATTCCTTCTTATTGAAGAAGATTCTTTGACCTAATTTAAGACGCTGAATCATGTGCAAGTTTTTTTTTCTAATATGTTTTAGATATGCTTAGACGAATGAAAAATAGATGATATTATGTACAAATATGAACCCCTGATGATAATGAAATCCATGCAGACCAAACACATTCAAGTAACAATGATTTGCATTATTCTTCTTTAAAAAATGATGTTCCAACATATGCCCCAAAAATCATGAATTCATTGAATTATCATGTAAAAATTAGCCAGCGAAATTCTGCAGACAAGGTCACTATGTCTAACACAATAAAACAAAGAAAAATCCGCGTTTAGTGTACAGTCAGCAAAACAGTTAGGTTTACAGGCTAGCAATCCTCTTACTACTATTAATGGAAAAGGGTTATAATCAATCTGTTTGCAATGTCATATAAATCCTTTCAGTAGTTTCTGCGTGAAAAAATAACAAAAATCGATCTTTACAGACTTTTACATTTACAAGTATAATAGTCGTAAGAAGATTGCAAGCCTGCATACCTAACTGTTTTGCTGACTGTACGTACCTACACATGGAGACACATCAAACTACAATAATATCGAGTATAACCTGAACTCGCTTTGTATGAGTTCCCCAACAATGAGAGAACAGCTTTATCTGGTTTAGTATAGCTCAGTTGGTCGTCGTGCGTACGAGTACAATATCTCGGATATCGATACCCATCACGTGCGTACAGTTTCACTAGCTATTAAATAATTTGATGTTGTATTTATAAATGGTGTAAAAAGACTCCGAAAGGTACTTGTTCCAATCCAATCCATCCACCAGTTTGTACGAGTTGTACCGTAAAACGTGGATTTTCCACCCCAAAAAAAAGTCTTATCCCACCAATATTTTTTGCGGAAAGTTACTTAGTATGATATACAGAATGCATAGTTAATGACTCCGTAATGAGTATCTTTACACCCTGTAGAAAACCCCGATGAGCGATGAATTTCAAAACATCTTACCTCGTATCCGTCAAATCCAGACTCGGATCACTTCTCTTAATCTGCCCGATGCAAGCCAGCACCGCCTTGTCGCTCTCGACCCTGGCCGCCAGTGCATCCACCAGGGTCGGCAGCTGCCTCAAGGCAGGCTTGTCTACGATGGTGAGGAGGGACTTGTTGTCAATGAGGCGCCTCTCCACGTCTGCGTGGGAGAGCGCCAGGAGACGCTGGTGGGATGACGCTGCTGGGTCTTGGGTTATGGTGACTGGTGACTGCAGGAAAAAATAAACTGTAGAGACTCGGAACAAAATTACTTATTAAAATGTGATTCAGCGTGGTGATTTTAGTTGCATCTGCATATTGAGAGGTGAGCAAGGCAGCTTAGCACGCCATACTTTACGCACTGTTAAATGAATATGAGTTCCACCCAGTTGAGCCGAATCATGCAAAGTCCCGATCATCATCATTCCTATAGATAGTAGTTTGTCCATACACCTTTATGCTTTCCCCGTGCCTAAAGATAAAAATAATGTTACTGTTAGCCTATGTCATTCCACTGCTGGGCAAAGGCCTCTCCCCATGACTTCGAAATTCTTCGATCCAGGGCCAATGTGGGCCACTGGTCGTTGGTTTTGTCTAGCTCATCCTGCCATTTCTTGCGAGGTCTACCGCGTCGCCTTCTGGTTGTGTCACATCGTGGTTTTTTGGCCCACAGCTCGTCAGGCATACGGCAGACATGGTAAGTTAAAAATAAAGAAAAAGTTGCATCTTTCTTTTTGCTGTGTCGCCTCCGTCAATTGAAGACGAGTTATGTTGATTTTACGGTATCATAATCTTCAAAGTTCTAGTATAAGCTTTCAACCAATCAATCATTGCATCATTTTATCATTGCTTTGCTCTTACCAGCTCTTCCAGCTTATGCAGCGCTTGCTTGTAGACGTCGACGTGTCTCTGTAGCTCGTTCTTCATGGCCACGTGCAGCGAGATTAGTGAGCCCGTCGCGTCGGCCGTCAGACCGTGGGTGCCCAGCCCTGGAGATGGAGGGAAGTGTTTGGTTATCGAGGCTTGAACTTTGCCGTTTGAATAGTTAAAGGGACGTTTTGTGTAAAATGCCGGAACTGCAGCCAGTTAGATTGGAAGCTGAACACGATATAATTAGATAACCGATAATCTACTACCGCAAAATCTGCCTTTGTTTCTTTTTTTTAGAGTATGGATTTTTGGTTTTGGGTTTCAGAATGTTGGTAACATTCTGAAACCCAAAACCAAAATTCTAGAATTCAAATAGCCCTAGCTAAAATATACCATTACAATACCAAAACGCTGCAGTACAGTCAACGTTCCGCACCAAAACCCACGCTCGATAAGAAATCATCAAGCTAAGGTAAAGGAAACACAACGTAATTAGTGAATATTTCCTTGTTCGGCTAAATTATGGCATCCGCTGTAGGATGCCAGCTATCCGGCCATCTTGTTATGCCTCTGATTCATCACTAATCGGTTTCGGATCGACCTTCTGGCATCCCCTAGCGTTAACACATGGAAGCGATGGGTAAATATTATGATGGATATCTTTCACGGTTTGCTGGTTTATTTAGATTAAGTAAGTCTGGTTTTGGTTTTTGTGAGGGTAATTTGAGGATGTTTTGATGAGATTTAATTAATGGTGCCTGCTTAATGCTCTATGGCCTTATCTGTATCTATCTCTTACTTAAAGAATTGTCTAAATATCTTACCCTGTACAGCAGCATCCAACTGCCGCCTTCTCGCGTCTATGGCATCCCTGGTGTCCGGCGTGTAGTGCACCAGCGAGGATGCCAGCCGCGCGGTCCTGGCCCTCAGACCGGAGCCCTGGTCTACGCCCAGCAGGCCTACCAGTCGCCATGCTATCGCCTCACACTGCACATCCGGGCGAGGAGTCACTTCCAGTGAGACTAGTCTGTGGATGAAATCGGAAGTTATATAAAGTTTAAATGTAACCTGAAGATTGTGGATAAATTGTTTCCTCATTATATCAGACCTGGACCAAGCATCGTCACGTCGACGGGTCTAGTGCTCCATTCATCCAGCAGATTCCCGTCTTCACTACGCTATAAGTCTATAATATCGATCTTCTGTACCGAAAATTGTAAGGTAGGCAGGAATTACTTTACATTTTAAAGGCATTTTTATAAGCTTCGTGTATTGTAAAACCTCTTTACATTTTGTTTACGTGAAGTATTAAGTGACCTGACTCGGTTAAAAATCAATAAGACCCAGCTTTAAAATTCTCACAATAGAATCCATAACGCATTCATTATTTATAGCAATGGCGATTCGATCGATACAGTTCGCATTAGAACGATACGGTACTAAGTTTTCACAAGAAATAATGGATTTGTAGGCCATATAATAAAACGATGTTGAAGCAACCATTGCACAAAAATAATTACAAATAACTTTAGTATTAAGGGCATCCTTTAATTAAAAGATGGTAGATCGATACGACGGCAGCCATTACGTCTGCTTCATTAACATTCTTTGTAATATCATTATAATAGCTGCTCCCATTCCTAGCATCTTAATTACTATATATTTGGCTACAAAAATACTTTAATGTTGCATATGCTACTGTTGCAAGGACGAACGCGCCACTGACTTCGATTGCCTTGAATTTTGTTTTTTTTATATCCTCTAGTTAAGTTGTAATACTCGAAGTTTTCGTACAAGAAATAGATGATCTAGAAAAGACCACAAATAAGAATGTGTGGAGGAAACATTCTACGCGACCACCAATCCCGAAACAAGAACGAAAAAACTAAATTGTGAATAGTAGGAAGAGAAAAGTAAGTAAGAAATAAAGCCTTTATTTGATGCAATAGGGTCTACACTCAACTAATTGTTTACGACAAGCAAGTGTATTACAAATAAAAATCAGTCTGGATTGCTTAATGAAAAAGTGATTTTACATTATTTTTGATCAACTCCACACTATCCTTTACATCTACACTCTCAATTTCACTTGCGTGTCTTATCTTCAAAACTTTTTAAAAGCCTTCCTTACTGTTTCTATCATTATAACTATCTATCTCCTATCCAATCTTGATTATGGTGGCACACTTCCCATCGCTAACTTTTTTAGTAACAGTCTCCCTAAACACCCACGTCCAATTGCTATTTATTTTCATAACAACCACGGTTGCTCCGTCAACACCATTATAAACCATGACACCTATTGACCAAACACCATCAAATGTGGCACCAGTAACTGCGCAAGAGCATAACGGTTCGCGATCCAGATGCACATCATTATGGTCGCTCCTATTCTCACATCATATTTTCCATGAATTAACAATGAGAGTACTATGCGTCTGTCACAGTGTCGGCGATTAGCGGAAGCAAATAGAGCTAGTAACTTCGAGTTGCTTATTTGGCATAGTTCTTGCTGGGTCTCAAAAGAGTATCCCGTTTATAATTTTGCACGTACGGGGTAAGATTTAGTACTAATCCAATTCCGAAAATTCTTTTACTACAGCGAAGGTACATTACCCCAAGTGTCATTGGCTATATTTACGTTGGTCCCGTGGTATAATTTCCAAGCATACTGCGAGCGAAGCCACGGCCTAAGCCTAGTCTGGTTTCGTTTCCCGAGCGAGAAAATAGTCACAGCTACTCTTTTCCTCGTCGATTGTAGAACCTTGCCTTACAATGATGGCGACGAGACTTCAAGATAACCAACGTTTACATTTAATGAAACTGTTTTTGTTTGCTTTTCTAAGGATTGTTTTATTTAGTTCGATTTGGTTCTATTGTTCGTTTCTCGTTCATGCGGTTCTTCAGACGAAATTGTTTCTAAGATTGTGATGTGGTGTACTGTTTGAACTTTGAAGTTGTATGGGAATGGGAGAACACATACGACTTTGATAGCTATGATTAGTTTTAAATTCTGTACAACACAGAGTATTTGTATTGATTGTGGTTCAAGTCTTTAATTTAAAGTGCTTATATTTGCTGCATCGCCATCTTGACAATTCTAATTGCTTGTAAATCGTCGAATTCAAATAAATGATTTGAGTTTACCTGTTACTTACTTGTTGTTATTTTTTTCAGTTCGTTCAGCTCATCCTAGGGAAGTCAGTAAGATATCGAAGTCAGCTATAAGACAACCATTGTATCCATAGAATCCGCTAATTGGCTTAAGAGCGGCTTTGTAATAATTTTGTATTAAAAGTATACTTATTCTATCGTCTATAAGTCTGATGCAAATCATTGCAATATTTGTAACCTAATGTTTGTGGCGAATATGTTCTCACAGTTATTGTAGTATTAGTAAATTGAAGCAATCGTCCAATTAGCTTTTACTTTTTCAGTCTTACGTGCATACATTCGTGAATACCTTTCAGTTTTCAACAGAAGTGAGTGAAATTGTTGAAACGATCATGCTTCACGCTATTGTCAAAAATTTATATTTATATTCAAACAACTATTATGATATTGGTCTGTTTGTTTACCGTTGTGAGTTGACTCTGCTAATGGTATTATCTCTTCAGATTTTTTTAATGTCGTAAGAGCCTATTACATCTTTTAACTTAATGAAATACTCACACAAAATGTTATGTGTTTGATTTGCATAATCATGATCATTTATCAAGATCTTTTATTTTCTCCTCATGTCAACGTCTCAATGGCCATCTATTAAAAATGTTAAACACCGTCTAATCGACACGGGGAAAATATTAAAATGTAATGTACTCATTATTATCAAATCAGTCATCGGTGTCACTTCGCTTGTAATACCTACTCACTAAAAAACTCACCAAAAGCAAGATCTCATAAGTTTTATTACAAAATAACAAGTGAACTCTTCACGCTTCAGATAACATTAAATTCACGCCGGAGATTATTGCGTGTTTAGTTGTAATATAACGTGGAGTGGAGTAGGTAACACATTACAATAAAATATGAAAGTCATAAACAAATAATTATTCGACATTACAAGAAGACCTAAGGCTCTTGTAGTAGTACTGGTAGACCATTGGTTTACTTTTTCGTCTTGTAAAGGTTTAAAAAGGGGTTACAAAAGCAGGAGTTGCTTTTTTTATTTTTTGCCCTTCCACAGGGTTTCTAGACTTCTACTCCACGTCTACCACTATTTGAACTTCTTTCAAAAATTGTAATTGAATAAATAAGAAAAAAAAACTTGTTCATACAAGTTTTATTTCTTCTTTGTTTGTTATTTATTATAATCTAGCCTAATAAGGTTATTATGCAATTTTAATCTAACTTAATTTGCTAAAAGTAAAATTATTTTTAAGAGTAGGTCAGTTGGGTTTACTAAGCGTCTATTAAGCGATATAGCAGTATATCTCGTTTTCTCGTACTAATACAATAATAATATGTAGATTATCCCAAGATGTGTGTAATTTTATACCCTATCACAATGTTGTCCTATTTAACCCAAAGATTGACTGGTAGTGAATGTATTGTCCGTAAGTCCGCCAATGTACCATTTCTCTGCATGAAATTTAAATAAATAATCTATTTTCATAATAAAATGTAGCGTACAATCTAAAAAATGTATTCCCACCATTGGTTTTCTTCCATTTATCATATCTACAACATAAAACTCCCACATTCCCAACACTGAATAAAGCAACACATTACAAGAACCAATCGATACCTACAGGTTCATAAATTTCACCGTCCCCCCAAATCCGAGGGTCCAGCAACAGGTCTGACCGGTGCACTTTCACCAGGAGACCAGCGCCGGTGTGTCATTACACGATTATGGTCGTAAAGACCATTCGCGTAAGTTTCGGTAGACTCAAAGGCGCCGTGGATCGATTCTTTTTTGTTTTTAATGATTGGTATTTGCGGATGTTTGGTGTAATGTGCTCGTTTATCGGGTATTAGTTGATTGTAAGGTATTATAAGTGTAAGTGTGGCTTTGATTAGCAGGTTGGATTTATATCCATCTTCAGAAAGCTAAACGCAATGATTTGGGTCTATATATGGTCGAAGTGTACGATTATCATTTTGCACCTTCCTAGAAGAAATTGACACTGGATTAAGCAATTCAAGAATTTAAAATGTTACGTAACAAAATAACTGAACAGACGATATAAACATTCGACAGCGATATTCAATCTTCGATACACCAATCAAACATTACGTATTCATAAAACAAATCATGCAGAACTGACGCAAGCAATCAAGCATAACTGACTATTAACGTATCATCTGCATTAAGGACCTTTCACGAAAGTGAAACTTCATGAACTGTCAAAAATCTAGGCAGTAAAAGTGAATGCCTTGGTCAGTACAGACAGGTACAGAGCAAGATGGCGGGTTCGGCGGGAGAAGTAATAAATTGTTATTGGTAATCCGACATCATCGGAGCGTAGCCATGTAATTAATCGTTGTCGCGAACATATTTGAGCTTTCCAATAACATGTGTGAGCAATGTGGGTTATATTTTGATAGTATGTTATTAAATTAAATTATCCTTTCTATTTAATGATTCGGCAGAAGATACTTTGATTAATGATTCTTTCATAAAACTACACACACAGATGCAGTAGGAAGTCCTCATCCGCCTAGCCTTTTCCCAAGCAATGTTGGGGTCGGCTTCCAGTCTTACCGGATGCAGATGAATACCAGTATTTTACATAAAGTAACTGCTTATCTGACCTCCACAGCCCAATAACTGGGTAATACGATACCACTTAGTAAGACTGGTTGTCACACGTTCGGCTTCTGACTACTCGTAAAGAATGTCAAAATCTACAATTGACAGGGACCAACGACTTAATGTGCTTTCCGAGGGACGGTGGAAAGTATTTATGGTCACCCATCCTCCGCTCCATCCATGAACGACCCGTGCGGCTATTATTATTTAGCCACGAGGTAATCACGAAATGCAATAGGAAGAATAACTGGACATACTAGATGTACTTAGATTTTGACAAATTAAATGTAAGCTCGATCCTGAGAATCCTACGCAACCAGCAATATTATTCAATCATAGTTCTACGATAATCTAATCATAGTAAAATGTTGGTTTCTGCTGAGCGCTGCCATGGGTTCTCCTCCCAAGCCGAGTGGAGCGTCAGTATAATAATAATAATTTATTAAGGCATAAAGTTTTGTAGCACATGAGGGATTTACAGAGTATGCATTTATAATGTAGTAGTACAACAATTGCTGGGTGAATCACTGCTCTCCTAGCTAGATTGCTGAGCAATCTGTATTTAGGGGAAAATTCATTCATTGGGCTTCAGGATTTTCCCAGCAGCAGGGCGGATTTCAGATTAATGCACTGTCGATTGCCGTCTAATATATGCGACTTAAAACATAACTGTTGAAATTTTGGTGAACCTCTGCCTAACGGAGATTACAAGTGCGATATTATGAGTCATATGTCTCTTTGCTCGATTAAAATCTCATAAACTAAGAATTACGGTTTAATGCACGAACTAACAGCATGCAAATACAAAAGCCTTTACAACCCATCATTGTACCTTTGTATATACCTAAGTCATTTTCCTCTGACCTATGAACTCGTTGAATCATTTCGCGTAACTAATGTTATTCAATATCGGTAACAATCGGCTGGTGTACTGGAAGATGTTATGCTGTAATATTCACTTATGTAGCGTGTAGCGAGTGTGATTACTGATTACTTAATCATGCTCATGTACAGGGTGTAAACAACTTCATCAAGAAGCAGTTAACCAAGCATTCTGTACATCAAACTAAGTAACTATAATAATGCAAAAATCATTGCTAGGATTTTTTTTGGGAGAAAAATCATGTTTTGTGGTAGAACTCATTGTAAGACACTCAAAACATTGTGTTGATGGATGAATTGAATAGTACGGTGGTCGTGGAATCTTACATTAGAACTCATATTTAAAAAAAAAACTTGTCAATAAGTTGGAAATTGACCCCCAATATCTCCGTAACTATAAGGTACCGGGTAGGTATGGTGTAGAACAAAAAAAATATCGCAATCGGGAACAAGTGCCTTTGGGCTTCGTTAAGAGGTATATTACACCCTTTATAGCGTGTAGCTAGTCTGATTACTTAATCATGCTCTATAATGTATATGTAATGTGTTATAGAGTAGTATCACAGAATATAGCGTGATCACCGTAACAGTTACATCTCATGTTTTGAAGCTGTAATGAAACCTTATAATCATTACAAAAGTCCTACTTCCTACTAATGTTATAAGTGCGAAAGTTGGTGAGGATGGATTATAATGGATGGATGGATATTAGTTACTATTTCACGCAAAAATAACTCAACGGATTTGGATGAAAATTGCCACACTGTTTGGAAAGTTCTTGTGGTATACTTCCACTAATAACCCGACTTATTAAGAATCACGCTTTAGTTAAATTCGGTACAAGGTAAAATCGACTCCTGATATTGTTGAAGTCGGTTTAATTGTAGCCTATGTTACCTGAGCTATAATTACGAATCGATTGACACCTTATTCATCAAAATCGGGTGGATAGCTTAGCTTCTACGCTACGGTGGAACACACGTTAATCAGACATACCTACATACATAGACTGCTAAAATCATAACCCTTCTTCGCCTTAATCAGGTAAAAAGTGGGCCTGGGTCGTAAGGGGATTAGTTACAAACAGAGGAAATGTAGTCATGTTTCTCGTAACAACGTAGTTATACTCATTTCTTTCAACAGAAAGGAGGAAAGAGACCATATTTTTTACATTATGCTAATGAAGTGGATGTATTCCGTTTTCATACTGCCTTTACTGATATTTTGTTCAGTTACACATACAAGAAACTGTCGGAAACGCATTGACCATCTGCCAGTATTCTTTCATGGATTGTAATGATTTTAAGTACGATCCTATCAATGTAGCCACCTATTACTTTCTACTCCATAGCAGTTTATGTAAGCAGTTTTACCAACTTCATTCACCAGTTCGCTACTTTCTGCGCAATGGACTCCAAACCTGCTATACAACGCCTCAGCTTCAGGTTTCCTCAAGATTCCATTTTGAAGGTCATTATCGTTATAAATCATGTGAAAGTAGTCTGAACACTAAATACCGAGGGAACCGGTCGCCTGGCACTTTCTTTGAGAATCCCGTAAATTAACTTTTATGACATCCTTGGCTCTTAACACAAGGAAGTAAGGAATCTTTTTGAATGGTACGATATGGGCTAAATAATATTGTAATGAACACGTTAAGTGGAAGAGGTTACTTATTATAGACTTTATTTTGCAGATTTAAGAGTTGATTATTATTTGTGGGCTGTGTAGCTATGTTAGCATGCCTGTAATCTTAGATCGAAGACAGTAGGTGAGCTGTATTGGCAACTTAGCGTATAATCTTACTGACATGAGGAATTTAGAAATTGTCGCGTTTTAGCGTTTTAGTTCATCGTGCAGAATTGGTCATAATCCATTAACGTGGCAGAATCAATTATACTTATAATATTTATTAGTGGATGAATGAAGCCACTTAAAGCTATTAATAAGCCAAATTAAGATATTAGTATCATCTTCTAATTTATCTTTCTAGCAATTTTATTGAATACGAATGACTAATCCTATAAGACAGATATAAATTGGACATTTTGTTGTTAATGTATTTTCAATAAATTCTACAATAAATTACAATGAAGTATATGTAAATTGTACCCATAACTAATTGAAATACTATGAACAATTATTTGATATCAGTATTCTAAGAATTTATTGGATTGTGCAATCACAACAAAAAGAACAACAACAAGACCACAACAAGATACATTTCAGTGTCGAATTCATTTTTACACGACTACGGCAAAGACAAAATAAATTATTATGATTTTAGCTATCTTTAGATGTTTGTAACATTTAAATATGTTCCATCGTAGCTCCTAAACTGCTGAGTCGATTTTTGAATTACTACAAATAAATGTTACGCTAATGTCATGCATAATGCAGGTCGGTAGGCTTTGTACTAAAGTCTATTTTAAATTAGTTGCACTCGGTAGTGATCGATACAATGATGAGGTGCTATTACCACCAATTATAGTGGTTTGTTATATTAGTATGAATAATAGGGTAGACGACAAAATAATAATAATAAATAATATTTGATTCGTGTCTTATTTTTTGTTAAATAAACCAAAATTTACGAAGATACGACGCTTTTAAAATTTTCAATACGTCACGCCTTGGTATAATTTTTAGCAAGTTCTGACGTCACGACCCCCACTCCCGAGTCCCGAGTTTTGACGCGTTTTATCTTTGTCAATATTCATTGATGTACAATAACAAAAAATCATCATCATTTCAGCCGAAAGACGTCCACTGCTGGACATAGGCCTCCCCCAAGTGTCGCCACATTGACCGGTCCCTTGCGACTCGCATCCACTGGATTCCCGCAACCTTCACCAGGTCATCGGTCCACCTAGTGGGAGGTCTTCCAACGCATCGTCTTCCGGTACGCGGTCGCCACTCCAGAACTTTTCGGCCCCAGCGGCCATCCGTTCTGCGAGCAATGTGCCCTGCCCACTGCCACTTAAGTTTAGCAATTCTTCGGGCTACGTCGGTGACCTTGGTTCTCTTGCGGATGTCTTCATTTCTGATTCGATCACGCAAGGAAACTCCGAGCATAGCCCTCTCCATCGCCCTTTGGGTGACTTTAAGCCTTTTGATAAGGCCCATTGTGAGCGACCACGTTTTGGTCCCGTATGTAATCACTGGCAACACACACTGGTCATAGACTTTCGTCTTGAGACACTGCGGTAAGTTGGACGAGAAGATACCGCGCAGTTTCCCGAACGCTGCCCAGCCGAGTCGGATTCGACGATTGACCTCTTTCTCGAAATTAGACTTACCTAACTTGACCGTTTGTCCTAGGTATACATAATCGTCTACAATTTCGAGTGTAGAGCCTCCGATCTTGATGGGAATGGGTGTGACATGGGCATTCAACATGACCTTCGTCTTGTCCATGTTCATTTTTAGACCCACTCTTTCGGAAGCTCTACTGAGGTCATCGAGCATTGTACTGAGGTCCTCCATGGTCTCAGCCATGACCACTATATCGTCGGCAAACCGAAGGTGAGTGATGTACTCGCCATTGACGTTGATACCTAGCCCTCTCCAGTCCAGAACCTTGAAGACATCCTCCAGTGCAGCGGTGAACAGTTTCGGAGATATTACGTCTCCCTGTCTTACACCTCGCTGCAGAAGGATAGGTTCCGAGTCTTGGTCCTGAAGTCGGACTGACATGGTGGCGTTTTTGTACAAACACTTCAACACCTCGATGTACCGGTAGTCAATTTGGCACCGTTGGAGAGACTACAGTACAGCCCAGGTCTCGATCGAATCAAAGGCTTTCTCGTAGTCCACAAACGCTAAACAGAGAGGCAAGTTGTACTCTTCGGTCTTCTGTATAACCTGCCGAAGCGTATGTATGTGGTCCACGGTGCTAAAGCCTTTTCGAAAACCGGCTTGTTCGGGTGGCTGGAAATCGTCAAACCTGCGCGCGAGACGATTCGTGATGACTCTTGAAAACAACTTGTAGACATGGCTTAGAAGTGAGATGGGCCTGTAATTCTTCAACCGGGCATTGTCACCCTTCTTGAAGAAGAGCACCACCACACCCCTGCACCATGCCTGTGGCGTTTTCCCCTCGAGTATGACGGAATTAAACAGCTTCTGAAGGGCCTTAAGTACCGGTTTTCCACCCGCCTTCAGGAGTTCGGCCGTAATTCCGTCATCCCCCGGTGCCTTGTTGTTTTTGAGCTGTTTCAGAGCCATCCTAATCTCGTACAGGCTGACGTCCGGGATGTCTTCGGTATAGTGTCGGGTTAGTCTAGCTCTTGGGTCGTTTGCTAGGTCGACAATGGGTTTGCTGGTTGACGTGTACAACTGTCCATAGAAGCTCTCGATCTCCCTCAGTAGCTCCGGTTTGGCGGATAAGATCCTGCCATCGTCGGTCTTCAGTTTCGTGAGCTGGCTCTGCCCAATAGCCAGATCTCTTGAAAATACCTTGGAGCCTTTGTTCCGTTCGATTGCATCTTTAATGCGCTCGGTATTATAGCGGCGGAGGTCGCTCTTCAAGGATTTAGAGATCTGTCTATTGAGCTGCCGGTATTTCAACGCCTCGTCTGAAGACTGCAGGATCATCTCACGCCGCTCCTTCATGAGCTTGAGAGTTTGATCGGAGAACCTCTTTTTCTGATCTGTACGACGTGTCTTGAAGAACTTAGACCCGGTCGTATGGACAGTTTCCACGAACCCATCGTTGTATTCGTCCACTGAGCTCCCTAGGCACTCGAAACGATTCTGGAGTTCGAGCTGAAAGCTTTCGGGTTTTGGATTTGGATCTGTGCTGGACGGAGCGTAGACTTCATCAGTCGAGACCTTTCAAGCTTGATATTGATGTTCAATGTGCCCCTTACCATGCGGTGATCGCTCCCGGTTTTCACCGAATTGATCACAGAGACATCATTGAACATTTGCTTCTTGGTTGACATGATGAAGTCAATCTCGTTTTTTGTTGCACCATCTGGGCTCTGCCAGGTCCACTTTCTGTGCTCACGCTTTTTGAAGAAGGAGTTCATCATATAGAGGCCCTCCTTCTCCATAAAACTAGCCAGTTGGTGGCCCCGGTGGTTCCGACGTCCAACTCCAAATTGCCCCACCTGCAACTCATCCCCGTCTCGTTTGCCCAGTTTTGCGTTGAACAAAAAATACATGTCCATTATTTTCCAATACTCTAACTGGCGGACTAAATAGATTTGCAATTTTTTGATACTACGTTATGCCTATTATAATAATCGTTAGTCGCCTTTTAACACTCTCGAGGAAAAAATCTTCGCTTACCATGTTTACACCGAAAAAATGTGTTCCAACCTCTTTTGGGACCCCATACATCAATAGGACACTATATTTACTGTAATCCCTCCACAGTTGACCGCTGTCGGCCGTCAAGCGAGACCTCAGAACAAAGATAACGGACATCGGAAACGTAACGTCGTGGTAACTACTACAATGAATCACTTGCAGTTGGACCACGATGACTGCCACAAAAAAGACAGATACAGAAGGTTTACTGTTTTGAGAGTGCCTGATGCCTGAGTCAGGTTAAGTGACTAAGATGGACGTTTGATTGGGCTAAGGACCAAAATTTCGAAGACCATGAAATCTACCAATCCGCACTGGGCCCGCGTGATGGATTATAGCTCATTCCTTCTCATTGAGAGGAGGCCTTTGTTCCAGCAGTGGGAACATTAATATGCTTATGATGATGATAATGACGATGGGACTAAAAGATGCTGCACTAGCAACTCCACACCGGAAGGCGCCGGTTATAGGAGATAAGGTGGAACTTTGACCTGATCAAGTCCACAAGACGACGTGGTGACTCTAGGGGGAGGCTTACACTCAGCGATGGACGTACATATGCTAAGTAACGTTTGAGAATCCCAACCAAAGATCTCTGTGAGTAGACGTCTACGTGTGCGTTCGCCTGCAGTTTTCACTCGTTGTATATCGAAAACCTTCTAAACACTATTCTATCTACTATCGGCTTATACTCGTACTACACAATATTGTTTTTAACCGACTTCTAAAAAAGGAGGAGGTTCTTAACCGACTTCTAAAAAAGGAGGAGGTTCTCAATTCGGATGTTTCTATTTTTTTTTTTTTTTTTTATGTTTGTTCGGGCATAACTCCGTCGCTTGCCAACCGATTTGGAAAATTCTTTTTTTGTTGGAAAGGGTATTCTTTCCAAATGGTCCCATAGCCACCAAGTCGGGATCTGATGATGGAATCTTGGCGAAATCGAGGGAACTCTTCAAATTTTATATGAAAATGTGTTGCAATTTTGGTATTTTCTACAACAAGTGAAGCATCTGCGTTTGATAAGAACCATTCTACCATCAGATCTGATGATGAAGCCAAGAGTCACGGAACTCCATAATGAGACAATGTACCCTAGTCGTGTTTGGGCTTGATGTAATTGTAACGGTATGCACTTTCCATGTATATCAAGCACATGAGAACCACTAAAAAGTGAAAAATAAAAACTTTTTTGCAAAAAATAAAACCGACTTCAAAAAAAAAACAAAAAAGTGAAAAATAACTTTAGCTTCTGAAGTCGGTGACAAAAAAACTAAATCAATCAAACAAAGGTCACCGACTTCAGAAGCTAAAGTTATTTTTCACTTTTTTGTTTTTTTTTTGAAGTCGGTTTTATTTTTTGCAAAAAAGTTTTACGATTCGATTTGTGTCATATCACTCACATCTGTGGTTGTAAACGCTACTTTCTAGTGGTAAGAGAATAGGAAGAAAGACCTTCGCTAATCGAAGAATGGGTAGTTAATTTACTTAATGTGTTGTTATGAAGATTAGATATTTGATTATGTAATTGTATAGGTATGTAAGAAAGTTTTAAGAGAAAACTATTAACACTTTCTTACGTATAACAGAATAGTAATTATTTGAACGAACCTTTTGTTTGCCGTGTTTAGATCATCATGATCATCAGCCCATCATGTTCCCACTGCTGGAAAACGGCCTCCTCTCAATGCATGATTATGACACAAAATTGAACCCGATGAAGTTGGGCCTAATAAGTAGCACCACCAGTGTGATTCTCTATGTCAAAAAATTACGTCATACTTTTTCAACTTCAATTTAGTCATTTGAATTTATTTTCTGTTGGCCTGAAGAATTAATCACGCTAGTAAGTTCGAAAACGTTGACAAGGTGATTGTGAATGTTTTCGATGATAATTTAAAGTAAGGCTAAGATTCCACGATGCGATATGTTGTAGTGTCCGCATGCGGTTGAGGACTACGACCGCAAACATGCACTATGTGTTTCGCCCAAAAGAGACTGACCACACTTGTCTAATCGACGTGAAATTGGTTTTACTAGACTTCAGTCGCCTCTTTTTTTATTATAACAAAATGGGCCTGCTCTTGACCTCGATCACGCCTGATGGAAAGCGATGGATGAGTGATGTTTCTATGGTGGAACGAGCGTGCCCAGAAGAGGCCTGTTCAATCTTGCTTTGAAGGCAGACGAGTTAAATATGGGCGGGAATATAGATGCAGGCAGAGAGTTCCACACTTTGGCAGTGCGTGTAATAAAAGTGGAGGAGAAGCGCTTAGTACCGATACTCAATACTCGTCGGGATATCTACCAAGTGCTGATGGTACGCCGCAGTGCGTCTGCTAGTCCGGTGGAGAAAGGAAGAAAAAAGAAAGGAGATGGTGGGATCAGGTCATGAAGCTCCTGCGCACATTGTCAAAAGTACAGTCTGTAGAAGACATACAGACAACATTACGCCGATGAGCTAGGCTGTGAAGCGAAGCTACCAACGTCTCGTCACCTATAAGCCTTTTAGCTCAGCGTTCCACCGAGTCAAGTGCAGCAAGCTGGTATTTTGCTGAGCCATCACACAAGTGTCTGCAATACTCCATATAGAAACGGACTCTATACAGGTTCGGTCTAAATGCGACAAATTCAATAAAACGTGATTGGTTCAAGCCGATTCCTCATCCATAAGTGTGGTCCCTACAGGCTATCAGTAAAATCCACATCACTCACCTGTTCAAAAGAGTTTCAATGAGATGCGCTGAATGTGGCAGTGCTTCCACCAGCAGGTCTATGGGTAGTTCCGACGCTACGCTTTGCAGCACCCCGGGCCCCAACCTGGACAAGATGGCGGCGGCCTCGCGGAACTGGCGTCCCTCAGCCAATAGCAGCACGCGGCGCAGCGCGAGACGAGGAGAGGTGTATGTGTTCTTCTCTCTCTCACGCTCGCGGCGGATTCGCTCTCGACTTTCGTTCATGATTGCTTCGAGTTCCAGTGGTAGGGCGTCGTGCCCATTGTCTTTTTAACTTTTTGAAGTTACGTCTCGATCTGTGAAAGAATTTCTGCTTTGAGTACAATATGATATTATATCATTAGATGAAAGTTGATAAGAGATTAGGATGGGAGATAAGAATCTGATAAACCTAAGTGATAGTGATATGGGTCAAGAGTTTGTTCCAGATTCTAAAAACGTATAGTGTACTAAAACGTATACTGCATAGTTCTTTTGGAGTATGGTCTCAGTTGGAATAAATCTTTGATTTTAAACACAAATTTCTCCTACCGCTATCCCAATTTATTTGGGGTCGGCGCAGCATATCTTCTTCTTCTATACTTCTCTACTACTCATCATCCCAACGGACACCTCCTTTCTCGCCATAATATCATCTTTCACACAGTCCATCGTTTCAGTCTTCAACACCAATACTTGACAGTAAGGGACGTGCTTGTTAACTAGTCATCAAGGTTTTTATTGCAAAAGTTTTAAAACTCTTAAATAATTGCAATTAGAATTTCATTTCTTAAATTAGGATCGTTTCGAAACGACCTTCAGACCTATCTAATTTAATTAACCTTCTTTCTTTGAATTACACAAGTATTTCTAACTACTTACATTTTCAGGAGGTGACAAAAGGCATTGCACCAAAATTAATTCTCATACACCTACGCGTCAATTATTGCAAATTCCCAACACAATTCGGTAACTATGTGTAGGTAAGTGTGAACAAGTTCTTATGAGATACAATAAATTCCACAGAGACACACACACATTCCACAGTTTGTGTCTTTTACCTTAATTTGATCGAGATTTATTTGTCATATTCAAAACGGTTAATCACAACTCAAAACTACCAATAACTAACATTTACTTAGAAACCTATTAGGTTGTTAGGTTTTTTATGACCTTTGAGAAACATCCTGTTATTCTATGTCTTTAGAACTGAAACAACATCTTTTTAAAGCGAAAAATGCATTTTAACTTCATAAGGAATTTTACTCACACCCAGTCAAAAGTAGTTATGACTAGGTATCTATCTTTTTTCGAAAGTATTCTCACAAATGTACTCATAAGCTCTACATTGGGTCCCCAAATTCTGTGGCGGTGACTTTATTGTTTCATCATTTTCGTACCGAATTTCAACTTTCGGCACTTAGCCTTACCTTGAAAACCCAACAGCTCATGCAAACGTAGGCATTCATACAGGCGTCGCTTAGTGTTAGTCAAAACAAGCATTAAAACGTCAATCACATTAAATCCCTGCGATTTGCAATAGCTAAATCTGATACATTAATTTTTTAAACAAAAATATCAAGTCTTTCTGATAATTTAGACAAGTCTTCTCAGCTTACCAAAAAGTAGACAAAGCACACCTAGTGACGCGATGACCTACAGAACAAGATACCAGTTTTTACGTACCTAACAGTTGACGGAAAAACGTCGTAAACCCGTAATACCGTTGACCAGATTAAACTGAACTGCACAAACAGTTGGTTCGATTTGTGAGAAATTACAGAAACGTATTTCTGAGGTGACTAAACGTAATAAGATGATAACTGGCATAGAAGCTGTAAAACAGAGACGGTAGCGATTACATTAGAGCTGGTAAATCTTTGGTGGACGGATGCACACCAACAATAAACATTTTTGCAAAAAGTTAGGTAAGTACCATTTTTAGTTGAAGTACGAGTATCTCACACTGTTAAATAAGGTGTACAATGTTCTACATTTATCTTGTTTGGTTCTTTTGTTTGCTTGTCTATTTTTAACCGACTTCAAAAAGGAGGAGGTTCTCAATTCGCCGGAACCTTTTTTTTTTATGTATGTTCCCCGATTACTCGAAGATGGCTGGAGCGATTTGAACTATTCTTTTTTTGTTTGAAAGGATATACTTTCCAGGTGGTCCCATAATCGTCAAGTCGGGATCTGATGATGGGATCCTGGAGAAATTGAGAGAACTCTTCAAATTTTATAGGCACACTTGATGTGATTTGGGTAGTTTTTGGAAAAGTACTTTCTTAAAGTGGTCCCATTTCAATTTGGTGAAGATCTGATGAAGAACTTCGGAGATAGGCAACGGAACTCCTCAATAAATGATAGCAAATGTACTGGGATTGCTGAAATCTCATGTCTATCTATTGTTTACACCAGTTCATAATATAACATCACGCCCCTACGCTGTGAAGGGGTAAGCACAAGTGAACCGCTAAAAACTGAAAAATAAAAACTTTTTTACAATGTTTGTACTTGTAACGATGAAGTGTTCGGTTCAAACATTACAGCTTGATAAGTAAAAATCTCTGCATTTCATTTAAAATAACTTCACACACAATTAAAAGTGCTGTTGGAATACATACCACCTGCTTTTTAGAAGTCGGTTAAAAATAAAATTAATTTCATCTCATATTCTATGAAGTTTACACATGGTGAAAAAGCCACTGTATGTTTTGCACTATTTAATTAACGTATTGTTATATATTTTTCTGTTGTACAATAAAGTGCATTAAAAATAAAAATCAATAATTAGGTTTTAAATGCAAGTGAAACCGCGGTTCAGTCGGCTGAGTCACAGCAATTACTAGTACAACTTCTTTTTTAATTATTCGACCGGCGATTTAAATAAATTACTTTAATCCTTTTTGCATAACCTATCATGCGTCTGTACAGTTCAATGCACTGCGTTGGAAATGAAAGTATTTCGTAATGAGACTAATAAGTAATCTATTTTCGGTTTACGATTTTACGATGACACAACACAACAAAACGTAAAAGTAGTTTATTTAAGACTAGCAGCACTGCTAGTGCCATCATAGATAATCAATAGTACTATCGTAGCGGGTCGGCCGCGCGTCCTGGCTTCGCGCGGGTAGACATTTATTTTCCTCTAATTCTCCTCTCCCCACTTATTTTTTCTCGTAATAAATATAGCCTATGACACTCACAAATAACGTGTTTTCTATTAGTAAAATAATTTTTAAAATCGGTTCAGTAGATCCAGGATAGAAGTAGTAGTAGGGTTTACCCCCTACAACTCCACAAACTTTACCTCTATAACATCATCATCATCATTTCAGCCAAAAGACGTCCACTGCTGGACATAGGCCTCCCCTAAGTGTCGCCACATTGACCGGTCCCTTGCGACTCGCATCCACCGGATTCCCGCAGCCCTCACCAGATCAACTTACCTACCTCTTTAGAACATAGTTTATTTTAGATAATTGAATAGTTTAGTTCAAGATATTTGTCCCGGCTGCATTCTGTGTGAGATTTGTGTTTTACAGCTGTGGAATCATTTGCATAAACAGTTACAGATCTTATCTTCATCTTCCTGCCCTATTCTACTTGGGGTCGGCGCAACACGTATGCTTCTTCCATTTTCCCCTGTTATACGTCACGACATCATTTACTCTCTCATATAATTCCATCACTTGAGTTGTGCATCACAACATGCGTTTCTATTACAGCAAATTTATCAATAGCAAAAAAATGAAAGCTTCAAGTAAAGCTTAGGTTCAGCAAGGAACTCAAGAACTAACATTTAGGCAATCTTTGTTGCTGTTGCTCCCGGCTGTCATTTGTTCATCTTTAACAGTCGTTACAGGTAGTCAGTGGTCCAAAAAGTCTGACAACCAGACTTACCAAGTGATATCGTATTACCCAGTATGAACTGGGTTGTGGGGGTCAGATAAGCAGTCGCTCCATGTAAAATACTGGTCTTTAGCTGCATCCGGTTAGACTGGAAGCTGACCTCAAAAATAGTTGTGTAAAGACTAGGTAGATGATGATGTTTTTCAAACATAATTTTGATCACTAACACTTTGATCTCCTCTTTCTACAACTTGCACCACACAACAATGCCATAACTGTACCTCAGCTATCCCCCAATACCAGCCGACAATCGGCCATCGAGTCGCACCTCACTATTCTACGACTGTCTTCTATTTCTAGCGCTATTTTGATAATTTTTGGGTCAACGTCTGCAATTAACTTCGATGAGATTAAAGTTACCTTGTAGGAGTATACTTAAGATTTTCATATTGTAGGTTAGTCAAATATTTATATTTCCATGTGTTAGCCGATTTATCGTTATTTAAAATTTCTTGTCTTTTTTATTTACCTATTTATGTTTAATTCAAAATGTAACAGGAGAATCAAGTTAATAACAAAATAATGTATTACCTACCTCTCGAACTTTTATGATTAGGTACACAGAAAAATTAAGCATTATTTCTAAGCATTCGAAAATCTTGCTTGCGGTAGTAGCGTGTTTGATGTTGATTACGTTAATTTTGCAAGTTGACAATTAGCAATGTTGTAATATGTCAAAATGTCACAATCATATAAGTTGTTAACTTCGGCCATTAATTTGCGTTTGACCTGATCGAATCAAGCTTCAAACTCAGCAACAAAGTAGCATATTTCTTTATAAAAATAATAGGATACAGTTTATAAAAATAAATAATGACATAAGAAGACTCGCGAAAGTGATTCTATCGAGGTAAAGAGGTTACTATGCCCATAGATTATAGACTTACATCTAGTTTGTGGTCGACCAGTATCTATGGGCTTGGCAAATTGATACTGTACGAGGCTCGAAGCGATATGAAAGTATAAGAAAAACGTTATGAGCTCTCTTTATAAAGGACAGGTTCTGAGAAGAAGTGTTTTTTACTATGGAAATTGTTGATTTTCCGGTTTTCTCGCAGTCGTTAACATGAAACAAGAAAAATCTTGGCTATGTGCTGTGACACATGTCATGTTTGGTTTCAGTTTATTTCGGTCTTTAAAAAGCTCATAGAGGAGCTCGTGGCAAAGTAATAACAGCCGCATAACTACACAAAAGTAGACCCCAAAGGTGTACATACCTAATAGTAGACCCATATTTCATCAGTTAAGTTTAAGCCCCATGTAATAGGAGCGAGCCTATTGCCACCAAAAGCGCAAATCCAGGCTCCGTGGCTGCTAGAACTGAGAAATTTCTGATCAAAAATCTCAATGACACTTTGCCTGCCCCTAGAATCTAACCCAGGATCTCATGGTGCTTGCGACCACTATCACAACGAGGTCCTGATGTCACACAACAATCCTAAATTGCGTAAGTACAAGTATCAGAGTTATTATCGGTCAGTGGGTAGTCTTACAGGCACTATGAAAAAAAGACTAGTAGCGTCGTTGGTCAAAGTTGTAACCTAACCTAACCTATGGATCCCTCCGACGTTTTTATGACAAACGGTTAATTGGAGACAAAAAACACCAACACTCTTGTCGCCTTTATTTAGGTGTGTCATACCATAGAAAAAAAAAACGATTCGCAAAAATAACACTTTTTTGGCTAAATGTTTCTAAGTTCTCGCGCCGCGCCGTAGCGCCCCTAACTACACTTTTAACCTTATTTTCCTGACTATGACACCTCTGTCTATGCACCGTACTTGCATGAAGGTAGGTTTCCGTGAGCTATCTACTTTTTCACCGAAATACCGCAAGTCAACCACATATACCCAAACGGCCCATAATCATCATCGATATGTGCGTGCAGTCTCATTGTTTGCTGAACGTTACGGCGCGATACAGCGACAAAACTAAGGCGTGCCGTTAGTTGTTAAGCTTTGCTATGTTAACGGGATGAAGCTCAGGGTTTAACTGACAAGCCATTATGGTGCTGAAAACTAAGGTGTGATTTCCTAGACGTTTGAACAAGATGTAAAGAAGGTACGATTTAGTTGTGGAGGATTGTTTATGTGCGATATGCCTGTACCTGACCTCTTCATCATCTGACTGGCCTTTTCCCAACTATGTTGGGGTTGGCTTCTCGACTAACCGGACCCGTCCAGGTCTGACCTGACCTATTTGAAATCAATTAGTGTCATTTAATTTGTAAACATTGTTCAAATATTGGTATTCGAAGTCACCGGGTGTTTTGAAATAATATCAAGCCATGTTCCTGATTGCATCAACTGTAACTGACTTCGATATAAACTTTCATCCCCTATAAAAACCCTTTAGGGGTTGAATTTTCAAAAAGACTCATAATCCATACTTTGATAACAGAAACTTGTATGGAAAATATCATGCTTTACCAGCGAACCAGTAGCGGTTACTGCTGTGCGCTGTGTGTTGCTTGTCAGTGAATTAAAGATTTTAGCTAAGTAGTGCTAGATAATCTAGGAAGAGCAGATGCGTGTTGCAAAACTAAATAGAATACTATGTAGTTTATTTAATTATCCGTCTTGTGAGGAAAAATCAATATGAAAGTATTTGTGACGGATTTCCGTGGACGGAAGTCGCAATTATTGCTACGTAATGTGTACAGAAATAATAACACCTACCTATTTAATTATTATTAATAGATGATAAATAAAACTGATTCCGGATTGTAATTATATTCTAACTAATTTGGCTTTCGTAGTGGATATCAGAATTCTTAAAATGCATCTATTTACCCACATACATCTCATTCATTCTTCGATGCAAATATAACTTTGAGTGCTTTCAAGACAGAACCGATTTTGATGTTTGGAACACACAAAGCCTAAAGCCTGAGATGTTAAGAACGTAGGATATTTTTATTTCGCTTGTTCGTCCCCGTGGGATAATATGTACCCTACCAGCAAAGCCACCGGCAAAAACTATCAACTAGTAATGTACGATTTACAAACAGGGGGTCTAAAATGGCCGCTAAATGGACTTTATAGTCATAATCATAAAGTCAATTTTAAGAATTTTAATTGTTTAACGTGATTCATGCTATGATTTTGCTAAAGCGGCCATTTTAGGCCCGCTGATAGTTTTCATCATCATCATTTTCGTATCCCAATATATTTGGGGTCAACGCAGCTTGTCTTCTTCTCTCACACTTCTCTATAACTCTAAGAATGAATTAATAAATGATGTTTATTTTGCAAATAGGTTTTTACAAACACTTTTTACTCGTCGTTATTTTTTGACTAGTTGGGGGCCGGTGTTTCGTACCTGACTACTCTGAGAAAACACTGCCGAAGCAAACTCAGAGGTCTAGATAGTTGTATCACAATTCATTGTAATTCTAACAGAATCCTGAAACATTAGTTATCCCGCCTGCGCCCATAAGTTTTCCGTGCTATTTGTGAAACTAGGTTTCTGTCTCAATCACGACTCGAACTCACGACTCGCTCGGGAATGCACAACTAGACCTGCACTATAATCATGTTCTCTCTAGTTAAAATAATTTTAGTTTTTGGAATGATTATTCGGAATAACCAAATTGAAATTTGACTTTAAAAATTTATAGTAACATTTTCAAATTCAAAATAAGTTATTCATTTCTTAAAGACGTAAGAATATGGGCTTATGACGTAGGAACTAGATTTGTCCATACATATGGAGAAAAATCGGCAAGAAGAGCGAAGAACCGACAAGAACGGGAATGCCCTTGCAAATAATTGGTGTTTTACACTGATTATTTTAAGGCGCTACCCCGAGCTAAGTGGCGCCCTCATTGAATAAAAAATCGTAGCATAGCATAGAAAACAAAAATAAAAAAATTGAATCTTGGAGTTTGTTACAAAGAGGATAAAGTATTTTTACGTTGTTAAAACAGGACTCAAAATGTTTAGTATCCAAAGTAGATGGCAAAACTATCAAAAACGGCCGCTTTTGGTACTTTTGCTATCTACTTTATCCTCTTTGTAACAAACTCCAAGATTCAATTTTTTTATTTTTGTTTTCTATGTTATGCTACGATTTTTTATTCAATGAGGGCGCCACTTAGCTCGGGGTAGCGCCTTAAAGTTTCTAATTATTCACTTTCGCATAATAATATTTACAAAAAACACACCTTAATTGGCTCTAAAGAACTCAACTATTGCCACAGTTCACTACAACAGAAACGCAATCACAGTTTTTTTTACGAAATCGCAGCGAAAAATGCTAAAAAACACGTTTTGTTACACTTTATATTGTTAATTTAAATGATTGTATACAAATGAGAAAAACTCACGATTTTTCACGTGAATTTATTCTCATGTTTGTTTTATAATTACGTAACAGTCATTTTAATTGCCTTACATTTTTTTGTTTTGTTTTAGATCATTATGATTCATTGTTTGTGTGAAAAGTCTTATAATAAGAATGATATGTAGGTATGAGAATTATGTGCTAATTAATTTTAAACGTGACTCTTCTATAATCTGTTATGCTGAGTTGACTCAAATGTAACTGGCAAATGTGAGTGTAATCGTGTAATATAGGTAATTAACTAACTAGTCCAATATCAAAGGTGTGATGTTGTATCATATCATGTGATAATTCCTTTTTCACTATTACGATAAAATATCCAACGTTAATAATGTATCCTAATTAATTGCATCTTGCATCGTTATCGCACGATCGATTAGACAATCAATACCATTATAATTTAGAACTTCCTTTTCCGGAGCTATCGAATGAGAATGTATCGAGAACGGAACCAAAATAAACGATAATAAATAAATCGATCACCTGTTTATATATGTCACCGTAAAATTGTCAAATACGTTATATTGTAATATCTCTAGCGATATTGTAAAATCTCGAAATATTGTCAAATGAACATACTGCTTACAACAAAACGCATTATTTTACGTGAAATGCATGCGATGGTAGTCAACTCACGCGGTGTGGAGGGAAGGAGGAGTCCCCCTTGCCCAGTGGTACAACTCTCATGAAAAGATATTGTACCATTCCTGAGAAATACCGATTATTATAACCTAACCTTAAAACACTTTGTATTCCCCTAAAAAGCGTAGTCGACGGAGCCCCGCTTCGCGGGGCCCCTATTTCCGGGTGCAGGGTTTAAAGGAACCTAACTAACCTAATGGGGGGGTGCCCCAAGTCCCGATTATGGGGGCAGAGATACTTCCGTATGTTCAGTTGACAATAATTCGAGACTTTACAATATCGCTAGAGAGATACACGTTATATTGTAATATAACGTATTTGACAATTTTACGGTGACATATACATTTCATTGAGTGCAAGCCATCGTGGTCGATTATGTATAACGAGTCGAACGTTACTTATAACGTTATAATTATAATGCAGTGTATCGTTATTAAACTGAGTATTCTTTATAATAATTTATGTGTTTTTGTAACATAAATAGATAGGCAATTTGTTATTTAAGAGTTTTCCAAGCATCTACAGATACAAGCATTCGTGGTTATTTAACGATTGGATTGGTTTCTTTATTATTATAATTGTAAAACAAAATAAATTGTCACTTAGTAAAAGTTAATTTCCAAAACCGGTGATCACTTATCACCGCATTTGGCTTACCTTGACATAGAAACAAAAAACACACACTATAACACTCAATATAATTCCTTGCACTATCTGAACTATACGAATTACCGTAATTCTCAAAATCCACGCGACGTCAAACGGAACGTGGTTCCAATTTGCAGTGTTTGCGTGGATTTGATTTACTGTTCTCATTTCAAAGTGACGCGGTGTGAACAAATTATGTAGATTGAGATAGGTAAGTCGCTTAAGTATGTAACTGGTACAGACAGGCGATTTTCTTTTCCTTTATTTGAACTAAGCGCATTGTTAAGGAGGGGTGCCTTCCAACAGATATCCGGTAAATGGTACCTACGGGCTAGATAATCGGAGTAGTAATCTAACTCATCTTTTCTAGATACCAACATGCTTTAAAATTGGCAGAATTGATGATTTTTACGAAACCGTAACGTATTTCATGTACCGTCATATTTTGTGAAAAATATAATCGAATCGAGTTTTGCCAAAGACATTAATGGCATTGAAAGACAAATGCAAGCTGCCATGGCCCTTGGCAACAATTTAAACACATCTTGGGTCATTGACCACTTGTCAGCGGTATAACGCGTGATTTACCAAACTAGGTGACAACGTGAATCAGTTACCGATACTTATGTGGTGGTATTTAGACGACTGATCTAGGTGTCACTATAATCGCGCTAGTGAGACGCTGAGGTGACGGCCATGCATAATGCATGTTACGCTTAGCATAGTCTGTTCTGTAAGTGTCAATTGAGACGAGGACATTGCAGAAATGGACGGAATAACGTGTGAGGTAGGGTAAGATGAAACATAAGAAGGAATAAACAGTGAAGAGTGGAAAGTGACTAATTAACACGTGTTTAACAAAGCATCTGGACGATAAACTTTTCGCTGTAGGTACTGATCTTACGTTACTACTTTGTACTATATAATTGGTTATCAAAAATGAAGACACACACAAGTTAACAATTATTTGAACAGAGGTGCAGACGAAAATATTAATTGCTTCTAATTTTAATGAATATAAAATTAATGCGTCAGCTTGAACCGTAAGTGAATCGACTGTCTTGGTGTGGACATGTGATGATGAAGGATGAATCGCATGTGACTAAAAGAGTTATGAATGTAAATGTTGCTCGACGGAGAGCAAGACCAAGGAAGCGATGGATAGAATCTGTATGAAGAATGATATGAAAGGAAAAGGTGTCAAGGGCATGATGATGACTCAGCTTAAACTGTTTGCAGCTTTAGATGAAAACAACAAACTGACAGTCATTTATTTTAGTTCACCGAAGACTTCATAAGAACACAGCCCTTCTACTACCAATTTCTCAAAACACAGCTCTTCCTTTAAATATAAACCAATTAAATGGAAATTAGTAGAAACCATAAAAATAAAAGAAAATATATTTCAACCGCTTTCCTTCCCATCCGAATAAGAGTTAATTGAGCCTTGAGAGAAATACGAAGAAAATACTCGTATCGTGAAGATAATAGAGCGGGATGAAATAGATCTTGATTGGAATATAATTATTCATAATGGTGAGAGTACGGGAGAGGATACTATGAATTTCCATTAAGCGTACGTTGAAATTGTAGACCAACTTATAAAGTTATAACGTTGTTGTAATGCGACTGCTGGGACAGAGCCTTCTTTGATACTGAGACTGTACTGTTGCCTGCGTCATCCCGCTGCTGGGCAATGGCCTCTCACTATGACTTCCAGTGATTTCTATCCAGGGGTAATGTGGACCATTGGTCGTTGGTTTTATCCAACTGGTCCCGCCATCTTCTTCGAGCTCTGCTGCGACGCCTTCTGGCCGTGTCAGGGCTCCATAATGGCTATTTTGACCCACAGCTCGTTGGGTATGCGGCAGACGTGGCCAATCCAGTCCCACTTTAGCTTAGCGGCATTTTGAGTAACGTCAGTAATTTGTGTTTTGAAGCGCAGTGGGCAGTGTGGTATCTTCTTCGAGTGGCTCATAGTTCTCTTATTATTATAAAAATTCTGAACGTACAAAATGATGTCGCAATATACTAAACAGTCTGTTATCAAATCGAGGATAGAGAACCATGCTAGAAATGCTAAACAAAGAAGGTACGGCAGCTAAGTTCAATATTTAATCTAATATGTGTTTAGTATGGTATGAAGCTTCTAAATCTTCGAGTAAATATCGTTTGGCCTTTGCGGCTGATAAGACTGCCTCGTAGTTCGTATCAAGTATAAACTTTACTAGAAAATTTTCGTGAAATTGCATATTCTCTATATTGCATATTCGTTATATTGCATTACCTCTTTTTGATGTCTGCAGTCAGATTATATGAGATATATGCACAGATATATGCTTCGTCATATTAGAGTCCAAGTATAACTTCATACACGGTTTCAATTTTGCTAGCTAATTAAGAAAAATTTTTTAGCTCTTACGACATTAATTTTACAAACGTTCATGTCTGCATAAATCATCTCATAAATAATCTCCCTTCCGATCTTAGCCACTCCATGCCACAACCTCGCAAGGCATTCCGTTTAAAAGAGCAATTTGATGAGAATATCACCCATGAGCATTTTGTTTTTTTTAATCGACCGTAAAATACAGAAGGTTTTTTACAAAGCAGTTGCACAAATATTAGTCTGTAATTATAGCGGTGGTATAGTGTAGCATACCGTGGCTGCAATATCAGCACAACTTCTGTGGGTGTTGCTCTTTAAATTGTTAACCTAAACGGAATACCTCGTCCGATTCAACGGCGGATCCAGGGGGGGGGGTCATGAGGGTCATGACCCCCCCCCCCCCCCCCCCCTGAGCTGGTATAAGATTTTTTTTACGTATTATGGCTACACTACCTGTCAGTGTAGCTACAGCAGAAAGATCTTTCTCTACGTTGGGCAGAATTAAATCTTGGCTAAGCTCTTCAATGGTTGAAGATCGCCTAACCGGACTGGCACTTCTCCACGTTCATAAAAACGTACCCATTGACGTAAATGACGTAATAACGCGTTTCGGGAGAAGACGTAAAAGAAAAATTGATTTTGTTATTTAAAAATATGTATTTTGTCTGTTTCTATTTTGTTTGTTGGAAACCCTTGTCGTACCACCTCTTCACTTTTGAGGAGTTTTGCGTCATACCCCTCGACATACCTCTAGCTGTAATGACAAATCATTCACCAAGGTTCTGGAATATAAATTAAATAGGCTGCCTCATTCCGTGCGTGATAGTGCTTCTCTGGATGTCTTCAAGAGAAGATGGCAATATGTGCGTGTAACCGTGTATATGTACAAGTTATTGTTTTTCAAGTGTACGTACAATAAAAAATAAATATTTTTAAGTACAGTACTTACGTACATTAATAAAATACCTACTTTTTACTTGTATCTATTGTTATCAAAATTAAATTATAAGTTCTTGACTTGACCACTTCACTTGTGACCCCCTCCTGGCGCCAAAGCTGGATCCGCCCTTGGTCCGATTACGGCATGAGATGTTGGAATTTGGGTACACCAGTATGTAAGATGATTAATAACATAATCATATTATGTCAAACGTCGTAATAGGAAGGCTAAGGACCTATTTATTAATCTACTGCTTCCCCGCAGTCCACAGCATCAGGCAACTTTCTCGGAGTCTACACCTGCTCAGTCCCTCATCAACTCGGTCTCGTATATAAATATAGCGGTGAAATGCTGTAACCTGCCCGACTAGACGGGCTTTCATTTCGAGCCTTGACTGTGGGACATTAATCGTTTCTAGTTAGCGCATGGAAATCTAGATATGTTGGGTCGAGCTTTGACACGCATTTATGTGCAATATAATCCAGTTATGAAATCAGATATGGGAAATACTGCACCGCTCATTGTGGCGTGGTTGCGAGAGGCGTTTGTTCAGCTATGGACTTCATTCTGTTACAATGATGATGGTGAATGAAATCGTTCGCTGTTGTACCTTAGCTTACGTACAGAATGGTTTTTATCTGTGTGTTAATTCGAACAGGTATTTCTTTCTAAAGCATTAAAATTGCTAGTTGTATCAAATGCTGAAGACGACATTGTTCAAACACTGTATTCAAGTCACGGTTGGACTGACAATGTAAGCTTCCTATCCTCATCAGTCCTGAGACAAACTATTCCCAAGCAAAAACGTGGGAATGTGTATTAGATGAAGTTGAGGGGTATCCTGTATCGCCATCATAGTCAATGGACGTGTTTGAAGTGAAAACTTCTTCAGGTGTGTTGAGCACTTTTTGTGTGAACAAAAATCATGGAACTCGCGTCATCGTCACCGAACGCTTTCATAAAACGGTTAGTCAAAATCAACCTTACACAATTAAGATAAAGTTTATTTGGATTGCTTCGTTTTCACTTCTACCGGTATTCCCCAAAGAAAGACCGCATGTTTTTTTTTGTTTTTCCCCGAGTATTGTCACAAACAACCTTGCCTCATTTTATTTGGTGTTATTGCAGTATCTTTGCCTTCTCACATCTCTACCAGCCAGCCAGCCAGTCATCTTACTGTTTCATCTCCATCCATCGCCTTTTTTATTTTCTCTGAGTCATCAGTCCCATGCTCTTATCCCAATTTATTTGGGGTCGGCGCAGCACTCATTCTTTTTCCATACTTCGAAGATTATACTTTGAAGATATTATTAAAGAAAGCCCCCCGTCGTGCCACGTCTGTCTGTCCCTATGTATGCTTAGATCTTTAAAACTACGCAACGGATTTTGATGCGGGTTTTTTAATGTATAGATTCAAGAGGAAGGTTTTGTGTATAATTTGTGGGCGGGTGAAACCGCAGGTATCAGCTAGTTTAACGACAGACACGCCAGTTGGGAGAAAATCAACGCTCTATTTGAAATAAAGCCAGTAATTAAGTTTCATATCGATGCGATGTGAGATACGGCCGATGCGGCACCGCTGCACCGCCGGGGAATCGAACTCGCGGCCTTGATCTCTAGTCAGGCGAGACCGTACTCGATGGAGCGGTAATTGTTCTTATAACTAGGAAAGATTAATCGTCTTGTACTTAAGTGTTAATTGATTGCCTACTTAAGACTAAGAAGAAAGTTTTTATGCCCCAGTGTAGTGTAGATTTAAGACTTACTGGAAGATAGGTTGGTCAATAAGTATGTATGAAAACTAAGACCGCTTGAAAAATTAATTTATTGGGAGGCCACTAGTAATAAGTAATTAAGTAGAATCTAAATGACGTCTGTTTTGCTTTTTGCACCCATGATATAGGGTAATAGTTTTTAAAATTATAACGCCGCGCCGTGCCCTAATAGTTTAATGATGTACCTATGTGAGATATAAAGATACAAACATAATTTAAATACAAATCTTTATTTTATTGGTAAGTATTAATTTTGAAAATATATCTACTTACAGCAATTAAACGAGACAAATCCAAAGAAAAGAAATTAAAGAATCCAATCACAAGTACACTCGAGTCCAGTCCACAGAACACATTCAACATAAAAAAAATAAAAAGTCAAAAAATGAATTAAATAAAATTTAAATATCGATCAATCGAACGCCAACAATACACGAAACACAGATGCGCGTGCGGCGTGCGCGGGAGTTGATTCACGAGTAGCGACGAAGCTCACCGCGCACCCAGACGCGACGCGAGAAAGCTTCTGGACCGCAGTATGTGAGACCAAACAATTTAATATTTTATTTATTTTCGAGATAACAGTACTATTTATATTATTTACAAACAACAACTCTATAAAAATAAATATACAGTGTGTAAACAACCTCATTACGAAGCCGTCAACCAATTACGCAAAAATTGTGGTTGGGAAACGACTTTCTTTTGGGGTTGAAAAATCATGTTTTGTGGTAGAACTTAATCTAATACACGGGGGTCGTTAAGGTGTTGAATTCGGGCACTCTCAGCAGTATTGGTAGACGTAATTAATAAGTTTATTCCGTACCAACCTGCATGACGGCTCGCATCCCACTGTTTTTGGAAAAAACGATTTCTCGGGCCGATCCGTATCCGGGTAAGCGACTTTCCAGTCGTCCTCTACGTCGTTCAATCACTTCACTTCCGAGCCAACCAGGAAGAGAGTTAAAATTTTCCTGGTTAGCTATTCAGTGCTCAGAGGACTCAGTGGACAGAGGACAGGAACGCCGGAATGATAATAATAAATGAATAATATAATAACTGACTGACGGAGGGAATCGCCGTCGAGGTAGACCGCGGCGAAGGTGGTGTGACGATCTGATCTTGTTTGCAGGGCAAACATGGCCAGATATCGCACAAGATAGAGAGGTTTGGAAGGAAAAAGGGGAGGCCTTTGCCCAGCAGTGGGACACACGATAGGCTAGGAAAAAAATATATATATATATAGAAAGAAAGAAAGAAGAAAGAAAATTGTATTTATTTGGCATTAAAATACCTATAACATTTTACATAATACATAAACAAACAGCTTATAATGCCAAAAGGGCCTCAGCTCAGCATAATGTCAGATGGCGACACAAGGTGTGCCACCTGACGCTGATTTTCAGCTGCAGCCCACGAGTGCCATACGCTCGACCACATAAACAAACACATAATAAACTCAAAAAAAATTTGCACAAATATCAAATAACAATATAATGTTATTATGTTACATAAACACATTAAAAATAATAACAAAAAGTAAAAAATGATGGAATGTTTAAAAACTTTTATAAAAACAATTTATAAAGAAAGAGCAAAAAGACATTATAAATAGCAAAAATATGGAAATAATTTAATATTTAGATAAACAATGCTTATATTAAAAAATGCATGACATTGTGTTAATGATATACTTGATATACCTAATTTGTAAAATTGATTAAAACTGATACATCACTAAACAATAAAATTATAGAATTCATAAAATTAATAAAATTGGCAGAGTTGCATATTAATAAAATACCGTGCCCATTAATAATAATAATAAAACAATATATTAAAACGGCAATAATGACAAAAAGCACAAATGATGAAATCGAAAATTGTATTAAATAGAATAGGTAACAAAAATAAATTTGATGACATGCACTAAGAAACAATAACAATAACTAAAAATGGTGGAATGTGTAAAATTAATAACATGGGTAAAATTAAATAAATAAAGTAAAAATTAGATATAATTTAAAATGTGTAAAATTGATAACGAGTCTAAAAATTAAAAATGCATTAGATTGTAAACGATAAATACTTGATGTAAACCGAATTGATAAATATAAACAAAATAATTATGTTTTATATTAAATGGCTGACATGTCGGCTCGAACATCTTGAAATTCATTTTGATGATTTAATAAAAACAACTTCAATTTTGACTTGAATGTCGAGCAACTTTTACTAAACTTAATGGGAGGCGGGATATTGTTCCAACATTTTGTAGCTGCATAACGGAAACTGCCCCTAAAGGCCGCCGTCTTGTGCTGGGGAATGGAGAGCTGTTGGGAACATTTTCTTCCTTCACCGATTCTGTGCCTACTAGTCCATGACAGCCTATCGTATAGGTAAGAAGGGGAGTGAGACTTGATAACTCCAAAAAGTAGGGTCGCCAGATGCAACTTACGTCTAGCTTTCATTTTTAGAATGTTATGCTCATTTAAGAAGGGTGTAACATGTCCCCTAAAAGGAACTTTAAAGCAGAAACGTGCACAGGAGTTCTGAAGTCTTTGGATCATTCTTTCAGTTTTTGAGAGAAGTCGTTGACCATACACTGTGTCTGCATAATTCAACTTTGATAAAACCAAAGACTCCACAAGCAAAACACGCAATTCTTCGCTAAGATAGGGACGGGCTTTGTATAAAATCTTAAGCCTATAATAACAATTACGGATACACTCAGTAACGTGTTTGTGAAAACGGAGTTCCGCGTCCATTATAAGACCTAAATTACGTGCTTCGTAAACCCGTTCAATAGGTTGACCCATAATTGTTACAGAGCCGGTACATGGCTTAATTTTACTCAGCTGGTTTACTGTACCAAAAAGCATAAATTTAGTTTTTGTAGGGTTTAACGCAAGCGTGTTGGAATTAGACCACTGTACTATGCTCTCAAGATCTGCATTAAGATCCTTTAATGCTTGCTCGTAGTCTTCCGGCTTAAATGAAATGTAAACCTGTGTGTCATCGGCATAAATATGGTACTTACATTTTTTTATAACTCTAATCAAATCTGCACAGTATAAAATAAACAATACTGGCCCAAGGATAGAGCCCTGTGGAACCCCCCTTCCTACTGAGCAACGTCTAGAAACAACTGTTGAACCGTCCGCCCGGCGTATTTCAACGAATTGCGTACGATCGCTAAGATAGCTTTCAAACCATTTTACTGTGTCTTCGTCAAATCCATAGAAAACCATCTTTGATAATAATAAAGGAACGTTAATACAGTCAAATGCGCGCGAAAAATCAAGCAAAACCAAAAGTGTGCACATCCCATTATCTTGAGCTGACAAGATATTGTCAGTCACATCCAACAAAGCCGTGGTTGTGCTACGGCCCTTTCTAAACCCTGACTGAACATCAGGGAGAATTCTATTAGTCTCTAGAAAATTAACCAATTGCGCGCAAACTACTTTCTCCAAAACTTTAGAAAGTACTGGCAGTATACTAACAGGTCTAAGATCCTTCATGTCCGATGCATTTAGAGTCTTCGGCAATGGGAGCACTTTGGCGATTTTCCAGGAGTCAGGGAAAGATGATGATGTGATAGATGCATTCACTAAGGCGGTAATGACGTCCAAAGTCACCGGCAGTGTCAGAAATATCATACTAATGGTAATGCCATCGCAACCTTCAGCATTTGATTTAATTGTTTTTAGTATGTTCGCGATTACCTTGCTTGTTGTAGGTGACAAGACAAACGTGGAACCATTGTTACGAGTGGACTCAAAAAATGTCAGCATTGATTCACTAACTGTATCCGTACCTGGCACATTTAGAAAATGGTCACAAATTTGGTTGGGGTCATTAAAGTGCAAAGGTAATTCCTTATGTTTAGACGGGAGCAGGTTAGACTTTAAGTTTTTCCAAAGTGCTTTGGAGTCATTTATTTGACTGTTGATTTTGTGTTTGTAGTATGCTGACTTTTCGTAAAATAGAGAAACAGAAACAAGCGATTTCAATTCTTTGTAATAAATCTTTTTGTGATCGTTTTTTCTGTTTTTTAAATACTCTGCATGGGCTTTATTTCTTAAACGCATCATCAATTTAACATTGTCAGTAATCCAAGGGTTACAACACTCCTTAACAACACCAGTTTTTAGAGGTGCGTGGACATCCAACAGTAAAAGCAATCGCGAATTAAATTCATTGACCATATCATTTACATCTTGCAGCTCGGTTATCGCTTCCCAGTTCAGCAGCTCAAGATCCTGATCAAAACATTCCCTAACTATGTCCTTAAGTGGCCGATAAGTAATGGTGCGCAGTGGAATTTTCGGTCGTTTAAAACTAAATTCGCACACACATTATATATATAATAACAACATTGGTGCTAATGTTATGACCGGCTGAATGTAGAAACAATAAACTATCCTGGAAAAAGCGTACTGTTATGATTTGAATTCTTGGTAATATGTTGTATCTAACATAATACCATCCAAAGCGACAGGTGGTCTCGGCTTCCGCCGCAGTTTCCCATGCGCAAGCGCAAGCGACTACAGACGCTACAGCACAGACATGATTTATGAGCAGAGTGATCCGACGCTGTGATCATGGAGCCGCTCGATTACGGAGGCGGATCGCGCGTCAATTGTTAGTACGGTAATAGAAGTCATTGTCTCTGAACTAGAGAGCTCAGATTTTGTGTCAAACTAACTTTTATCGGTGGCTTGGCTCAAGTTGTGTTCCGAAATTATACCACGGAAACAACGTCATCATCATCAGCCTTAATATTCCCACTGCTTGGACAGGCCTCCTCTCTATGAGAGGAAAAAATCGTAATATTTCCTAATATAATATTACCTAATACTGCCATGATAATCGAGGAGAATCAAGCTTCCCATTACTGAAAGAATTTTCAGAATCGGATCAGCAGTTTCGAAGATTATTACCAGCTACATCCACACATACTCACTTAGCCTCTTTATGTTAATTATAAATAAGTTCCACCCCTACTTCGCACGGCGATGCCCGAAGCGGCGGTCACCTATCGTGTCCAAAACTAACCTATCTTTCAATCGAGAACCTACCATTCATTCACAAAATGTCATTGAAATCGAAGAGAATCTTACTGCGTGAAGAGCTGGACAAAACCAACGACCAATATAGTCCACATCAGCCCTGGGTAGAAACTGAACTGAAACAGAACTGGGTAGAAGTCATGGGGAGAGGCCTGTGCCCAGCAGTGGGATGACGCAGGCTAACAGTATTAGTACGATTTTAATATATTTATTAAGATAAATAACAACATATGGTTAGAAAAGTAGATTTTTTGACCGAGTAGTAGACGAGAGTAGACTTTATACCCATTTTCACCAGTTCCTACCTAAAAATCTTTTCGTCGTTCTTAACGTGTGATGAAACTTATCAGTGTAAGGGTCAGCCTGCTATTAACCTCTCAGACAGCTCGTACGGCTCACCAAGGGCATAAACAACCTTAAGCAACGTCGAAGAATTTCATTTTTTACGGAGACATGGGCGAGTTTCTTGTACTTACTTTTCATTATCATCATAATTCTCAGCCTGAATTTACCCACTGCTAGGTAGGCTTCCCTTTTCTTGTGATTCCGCATTCTCTGTTCCCCGATCACTATAATCTGGATATCTTCTAAGTTCGAGTCAATCACTTTCCTTTATTGACTACTTTTTCATGACCTCCATACTTATTTCCAACACATCCATTTTAATTATGTAATGAACTGTACTAGTTCTGTCTAGTTGCTTCTGTTCAAATGCTAATGTCCAACTGAGAAACTGTCCAGCTGATAATCTGCCCAGTTGCGAATCTGGCCACTTGCTACGGAGACATGCGGCTCTATGCCTAAACCATTTTACGTAAAGATCTACCTACTTCTACTAAATGTAGACCTTGGCTCCCAACATCCAAGACTCCCAAAATGCGTAATTTCAAGCCAAATGAAAATTAGCATTAATGATAACAACAACAGAAAAAATACCCTCAATATCTCACGTTAAACGAGGCGTGAAATATGAACGTTATATAACAAACAATTTGTACCAACCTTAGCCCAGGGTCACTACACATTACTGAGGAGAACATTGAAACTAATTACTATTAATAATTACTACGTGCAAAGTGCTTGTATATCATCGAGAAGTTTCCTTAATCCGGTGTTGAAAAATAAATAAATAAACTATGAAGATAAGATGTTGGATTGACGTTTTCCCTTTCTGTGTTTCTCACTGGTTTTTGACATTATCCTGATACATAATCATTTTCCTGCATCAAGAAAAAATCGCGAAGAAACCGACCAAGTGTCTTAGAAAAGATTGAAGACATCCACTAAGCCACCCTGGGCCCGCGTGGTGGATTACTTCCTCACAGCCCGCTACTCCTCGTAGACAGGAAGTCTGTGTCCACAGCAGAGTGTCCATCATCATCAGCCTATTAATGTTCCCACTACGGGGACACAGGCCTGCTCCTATGAGAGGGAATGAGCTATAATCCACCACGCGGATTGGTAGATGTCACATGTCTTCGGACTTTTCTTTTTTCCTCGTGCTTCACCGGTTTGAGAGCAGTGGTGATGAAATAATTACACAAACTAATGCGCCTGCCTAAGTTCGAACCCATCACTTACTGTTCGAAGGTCAGGCCGCCACCACCGGGCCACCGCTGTTCTCTGAGGGTCCGTATGAGTAGAAATCGTTTTGACTGCGTTTTGTATTTCATCAACGACCTAGCACAAAATTGACATAAGTTTTTCGGTCAATCCATCACATTTTAGATTTTCCCATCATCTTTACAGTTATTAGAATGTTATTTTGTCTAGGCCTTCAGCCAGAGGAATTTGTGGGCTATGATTCTGATAAAACCAGCCATACTCCATTCAAATAATCTTACACATCGTTAGACCAATTTGTCATAACACCCAAATCTGCACTCCAAGTTGACAGCTCAACCTCGCATGACCCCACAACACCACGTTAACATACAGCCAACTAAACGCGCGTCTAATGTGAATATAACCGCCGTATTAAACCGAGATTACACGCGGTGCGATAATGTTGCGTGTCGCACATTACTGCTCTGTGGGAATCGAGCGCGTACCGCGTACGCATCTTTCTGCTGCTGAAGTTCTGGGTAGAGCAGTAACAAAACAATTAAGATTATTATTTAATCCCACTGTATGGGAGGTATGTTGATATCTTTAGATATTTGTCAGGTTATGGGATATGTATTGAAGCAAAGAAACGGGGCGTGGTGCTTCATGAGTGATAATCACGTGGCGTTTAGGAGGTCCGAATCATTAAAGCCTTTATCAAAAGGAAGGCATTTTATCAAGGATAACGTTAATAAGCTGAAGTGGTACTGTGCTGGCCATGTCTACCGTATGCCTGACGAGCTGTGGGTCAAAATAACCACGTTGTGAAGTCCTGACACAGAAGGCGACGCTGTAGACCTCCCAGGAGATAACGGAACGAGCTGTGCAAAACCAAAGACCAGTGGTGGACGTTGGCCCTGGATGGAAAGATTTGGAGGTCATGGGGGAGGACTTTGCCCAGCAGTCGAATGACACAGGCTACCACGTCAATGGAAGAGGCAAAAGTGTACATAATAATGTTACCGAAAAACTTCTGTCACCGTTGAAGATCTGGGTAGAAAGAAAAAAACGCCACCATTATTACCATTTGTCTCTACTACGCCAGGATGAACTGTGAACTGCTTTACCTTGATAATGATAAGTGAAAACTTAAAATTGTGATTCATATTGAGGACTGATCTTAATTCATCTCGTGCATTATTTTATCTGCAAGCATTTATATTTTAAGCGAATTGCATTCGGGGCAAGAGAATTGGCGCAGTAATAATAAATCATTTAAAATTTTGTCTAAAACTGAGCTTACAAACAACAAAAATGCATCAACCATTTTATTTTATTTTATGAATACTTAAGTCGTTATTGAAGTATGTCATCATAACGGTGATTCACAGTTTTATTTCTTTAAAAAAATAATGCGTTTTAAATCGACTAAAACAATATATCCTAGCACAGTGGGTCACTAAAGGTCATATTATATCACACCTAATGTGCACCCTTATACGTATTCGTTATTTGAAACCTATTCAAATAAAACCACGTCTTTAGATTAGTTTTTCAAATATTCTCATTATTGATTATTACGATGGCCAATGTGCAACAAACAAGCCTTAGATGGAGATCGTATATAGGAAAGCGTAGACTCCCTCTAGCTAAATAGACTGTAGACTTTAATCGGGTTTTTTGGACCAGACTGGACCCAAGAGGCGAAAGTCGGGGTGTTTTATCGCAGCTCGGGAGAGCCGTATCTATATCTAGACATAAACTGAGATCGGCTGGATTGGTAGATAGATTCTTGTCATAACTCTACAGGAAGCTCTTCAAACCGAAACCCCTGCGACAGAAAAACAAAATCGAATCGACACCATTCAAGTACCCAAGCGAAACATCAAAGGTTATCCTAAAAAGTGTGTCCAGGAAACGTGTCAATCCTTCCTGTGCTCCGCATACACGGCCAGTACACCGAACAAATTGAAACATTAGACACGCAACATTTACTTTTACCTGCGTTTGGACGTGACTGCAGCGACTGACTAGGTAGACTGTAACCACGGGAAGTGCATTGATCTGCTTGTGTTTCTGGGAAAGTAAATAAAATCGGTCTTTGAAAGTATTTAGGAGACTGTACTACGAACAGATATTCCATTTAAACAAAAGGCAATCACAAACATTTGTATGAATGAATGAATGAACGAATGAATTAATGAATGATACATTTATTTGCAAGAATATAGGTAGTTTACATACGTTCTTAATATCTAAGGGTTTCACTATATTCGGAATTTTGGCTATACAAATATTTAAGTTTAAAAAAAATCTACGGTAACAGTCTACCGCGATCATTTTCAGACATGACTGTCTATAGGATTTAAACAAGAACAGCTCTATTCATCAATAAAGATTAATATCAGAACAAAAGTACTGGATTGCATAGAGAACGCCCCTTCTATATGTATATGTAGTAAACACTGCGATCGCCAATACTTTTGCAACAAATGTTAAGGTGTAGAGTTGGGTTAATACTGTATGGGCTCGGATTGTTAAGGCTAGCAACGAATTCCAGAATTTACCTCCAGTTATGGAAATAAAATTCTGAAAAAAAAAAATATTTGACATGCAGCGAACACTTAAAGAGATGGTAATCACAGCGCGAGCGGCCGCAAGTTCATCGACATTACTCCATCGTTCGACATCTGTTCCCGCGGCGCCCGCGCACTCTCTTCTAACATGCTACTTGTCAATGTTATCTCTTAGCATGGAAATTAGCATTGTTTTAGAACTTGCGTTTACACTTTCTTTGAACAAAAACACAATAAGATCTCGTATAATGTCTTGTTCATCATGGCATGTGTTTTGAAAACTACTTCAATCTAACACGGAACAGTGGACAACCTTGAATATTTTCTCTCACAGAACACCAGACATATATATACGCACTACTTTACTCGGTACAAACACATCACATTCAGGGTTAACAGTCAGAAGGGCGTTGAGCACCTTTAAGGTACGACGGATTCAGCTCTGGCGGCAGTCTAGGAAAACGATTGTGCCGACGATCCTTCCGGTGAGTTCTGAGCAGTCGAAACGTCCCTGTAAGGCTTAACAGGGTACCGTGACCTGATCAAAGCCTCTTCTAGCCTTCAAAGAGTTAAAGTATAAGAAGGGTAAGAAGTAGTATAGCCTTTAGAAAAGTCATATCAGGAAGATAGAACCTTTTGGAGCATCATAATCATCTTGTCAAAGAAATTGCAAACCGCAACCAACAAGTATCATTTAAAAAACCCATAACATAAACACACCACCACATACTTTTAATTTAAATTTGAAAATAGCTCCAAAATATTAGATAACAAGTAATTGACACTGTCCGACCACCAGGATAGCATAGATGTGTGTTAGTGTTAGCTGATCATTACCTAACCGACAACTTTCGTTCGACACAAACTTGGGTCGGGTTACCGCGCGTTACGTCAGAAAACTAAATAATCTGGTAGATTTTGAGAAGATTCCGTATGTTGGAAGAGTTGGTATCATTTGCATAAAAGTCATCATCATCGTTCTCTTGCCCTTATACCAATTCATTCGGGGTCGGCGCAGCATGTCTTCTTCTATGAAATAATCCACATCTGCATAAAAGTATCGTATAAAATATAGGTTGAGCATAGTTTTGTCTCCGAAAGCTCCAATTTTAATGGATATTTTAGTCCTCCTCAAATAACCCACTATCAGAAGACTACTAGATTATTGCATGTGGGGAAACTGGTATGTCCTGGAACTAAAAATTCGAAGACATGTGACACCTACCAACCCGCACTGGGCCCGCGTAGTGGATTATAGCTCATACGCAAAATACGCGCTTTGACGTGGAGTAGCGGACACCAGCCCGTTATACAATACAATATTGCATGTAATAATGCTGGCCAAATTAATGAAAGGTTTTTTTTTGTTTATTAAAAATATTTATAGTAGGATAGGTAGGCCTCGGTAGATGGCGTTGAACCGACTACGTTACTAGGTGCCAAAGCCAAAACGCTTGAAAAAACAAACGTCACATACGCTCGTTGACTGACACTTTCGTTTGCATAAGCTTATAACGAATATAACCATTAGGTCCAAGTGAAATTATGTGACGTCCTGTTACTTGCAGTAACGTATCGAGACCAGCGCCATCTATCCAGCGACTAGGGAAAAGTTGAAAAATAAAATCCCTCATTCCTCTAGTTGTAACAAATACTCTTGTCTTCCGGCATAATGAGCCTGGCCCACTGAACCCTGTCCTCAGCAGTCAACTCCTCGGTCACGCACGCGCGTCGCGCCCACTGATGCGCGAGCGCAACCTGCCGACACGGCTTCTCAAGATGAGCGCTGTTACCGCACCATCACACCATCGCCTCAAACAATGCTAATGCTTTATTTACACCCTAATTATAGACAAGGATGTCATGTACGGATTTACGTAGACGTGATGATATTACAAGTGATTATAGAAAAGTATCTTTACTTGAGGTGATAAAACACAAAAAAAAAAACGATATTTTTTATGTTTACGTCAAAAGTTTTCAGGGTTGTCAGACTTATAATATCTTATTTTACTGAAAACGATACGTTTACCTACGAGTAACTGTAAGACTTAAGATCTTAGCCCACATGAACGACTCCGTTCCCACCCGGCCAAAAGAATATCATTCAAAAATGGGCTTTAATCATTCATTTGCAAGATAACTATAATTTAAATTGGCAACATAAATTAGCAGACAGCTAACTGTCAGCAGGCTTACCGCCGTTAATGCCAATGTGTAGTATATCTAAAGAGGAATACATAAAGCCCTTATTTGAATTATATTCTTTTTGCTGGGTGGGAGCGGAGTCGTTCATGTGGGCTAAGACCTTTATCTAAAATGAATTAGCCTTTGTTTTCAACAAAGGCTAATTCATTTTAAAAATCAAAAATGTTTAAAATCTATATCAAATAGGTCTTTAACAGATCTGGACACACTTAACAGCATCCTCAAAGAACGATGACAATAACTTTTCGTGACGCTTCAAGATTACCGCAGTACATAGACTATTCTAATACATAATGACGGATATTCTATGTCATGAGTTTGAGTTTGAATCTGTTTTCCGTTACTTTCCGCCGACAAAATGAGTTGTACCAGCCCTACAACACCCTATCATCGTTCAGAGCATGAATGAAGGCACGTCCGCGTTACGCAAAGAGCGTTTCCGAGTGAATGTTACCCAGCCGAGTGAATGAACGTGCATGTCTATCAGAACAAGCGTTCTGATCGCTGCGACAAATCAGATCCGATTATGTATCTGGGCTTAACCGCAAACTTGATCGTTAAACATCAGATTAGTAGGATGTTGTGGTCATTAATTGAATATTTAAAACGGATATGAATGTATGAGTCACAAGAACGATACAATGACAAAAGTTTAATACGCCCAGCAGCATCGCTTATCTCAACTACACTATTTCCCAATACCATCTAGAACTGCAGTAAACTAACAGTTCTGGAGTGGTGACCGTGAACCGAAAGGCGTTGCGTTCAAAGGCCTCCCACTAGGTGGATAGATTACCTGGTGAAGGCTGCAGGGATCCTGGATCCTGGATCCTGAATCCTGGATGCGAGACGCACGGGACCGACCATTGTGGTGACACTTGGGGAAGGCCTTTGTCCAGCAGTGGACGTCTTTTAGCTCAAATGATGATGATGATCCAGATTCTAGAACTTGATATTATTGTAACAGAAAGGCAAGTTATAGAAAACTGTTATTACAAACTCAATATATTTTAGTGGGTTCATAGCACCCCAGAAAGGAAAGTCGGGCCGCTTTTAACCTTTGGCGGGATAATCTACCCATCGCATATCACAGATCGTGTCGACACAAGACTAGCAGTCAGAGTGCACTTTATTCAGGGAAATTTCACCTTTAAGCGTCTCAGGCAATAAGTTACATAATGCTGTGAATACAATTCATAGTTTCGTCGAAGATCTCTTCAAGATTACGATTCGTTAATCATTCGCCGACAGACGTTGCTGCAGCATTTCTATTTCTTTCCTCAAATTGACAGCTATACTATCTAGTAGATAAGGATCGGTAGTCGTACGATAGATGTATATCTATACGTTACGCAACCAGGCTGACTAGCAGAGAAGCAGCCGATCGGGTCTACAGTCGACATGATGATTTATGAAGTTAAAGATAAAATGTTACGTATTGGTAATAGTGTGTGAAGAAAGTGGCTGAAACAAGATCATAAACCATAGACAAAGATGACGGAACTTTCAAAGATACCAAAATGTTATTAAGATTACCTTAGACCTCCACCTACTACAATATCTCCAACCACTACCTATACAACTCCTTTCTTAAGTTCAAACGTCCCGTAAAGCAGTCAGAATTAACCTACCACCTGTATTCTATAATAATAAATACACGTAAACAAAATAACTGAAAAACCTCATGATCCTAATTAAAATAACTATACAAACCTCTAATACGTACTAGTAATATTTTCGATATAATTACTAGTATATTTGTTTAACAAACTTGCAATCCAGTATACATACTTACTAGATGCTTGTTTTGTCCAATTTATTATGTCGCCGAGCCCTAACCGGGGTTCATGTTTGAACTTACTTACATATATGTAACAACTAAATGCAATAAAGAGTTTGAGTTTACCAAAAAGGTTATAAATAGGGCCAACCTCAAAATCTGTTCTGACATCAACTGAAATTATGATCTGCTGTGGAACTATGTCGCAAACTACGCTCAACCCTTTTGATACCCTCTTAGCCCAAAAAAATGCAGCCGAAGTGATGTCTGCACTGCCACCGACGACGTGGTGGGAGTGGCGAAGTTTTGGACTAACAAAATAGACATAGTGTCGTGTTAGCGACACGAAGCAGAAGAAGAATAATTAAGGATGTAAATAGGCTGTAAATGAAGCCGAAAGGCACTTGTTTTCCTCGTCACTGAGATCATATTTTTTGTTGCACTATAAACCATTCCTAGCAACCTTCTACCTAGTTGTGGAGATTTTGGGAGTAAAGTTCCAAATTTTTCACAAGTTTTTCTTTAATACAAGTTTTTAATGTTATAACATTACTATCCTCCAGGACCTGTTTACTACCCAATGCATTCATCAGCATATTGTTTTGAATACGTTCGTTACATTGAGTTTTACCATGAAATATGATTAGAAACCCCAAAAAAAAAGTAGTTTTTCATCAAATTTTTGGTGTACAGAATTACTTGGTTGACAGCTTCGTGAAGAGTCTGTTTACACCCTGTATAATCAGCTGTTAGTTGATTTGGTCACCTAAACAAAACAGCAATATTAAGATTTGACGGCAGATTTATGCTCCCATGTACACCATTTTCAGATTATTTTCATTAGTATGCATTAGACCTTCAAACCTATCCGTCTCTGCCCGTCCGTTTGTTATTTCAGCTTTATTCCCATGCCGCGGCCGCACCATAAGCTGCTTGTCAACAAATGCGTCACATTCCATCAGCCGTCACGTTGCGGGCGCCGAGTTTATCGCGAATCAATCACCTTTCACCAGCACCAGCGTTTATTATTATAATTAATTGTCGCCTCTGTGTGTGCGTGTGTGTGTTTGTGTGGGTGTGTGTGTGTGTGTGGCAACTTTCACTACCACGCTTGTTTCGCCTTTTGTCTTCGATTGGTCTGAACGAGAAAAAATTACAAGTTTATGAGATACTTTTCAGCCTCTTAATAATTTTGGGACCACCTGTGCGCAGTATATTATATTGTATGACAGTTTATAGCTTTCACTAATAGAATCCATATTCAATGTCTGTTACACTTACATTTTAAATAACAAAAATTGAGTTAGATATCTACCCGCCGTCTAGTAACTTACTGTCATGTGCGTTCTGTGCTTGAAGTTTTTCGGCCAAAGTTGGATTTCATAGTCACTTCACACACACTTCGACAATCTAAATTAAATCAGCCAAAATTTGACGACGAATTTTTCACTTTAGCTCCTGTGATATGCCGACACGCTGAGGACAGGCTGGACCGGGGCTGGACACGATATCAAGTGTCCCGTCGATTATAGGGCAAAAGCAATTTAACACTCCATGGCAGAGTCATCTACGGATATCCACCTGAACAGGTTTTCCTTGCTTCGGCCAACCTGTTGTGTCCGGAGTTTATTTAAAGACTTCCAAGTCTGCCATGGCAACTCGTGTCTAAAAGCTCTCGACAACTATCCTAAAAATTCATCATACGCGACGCTGTCATGTGGTCGAACAATTTAGTTTGTTTGCTGATGATGACATCATCAAACAAACTTGAGAGGATTTATGTTTTGCATCATTCATCGGACACTCAATACTGGTGTATATGAGATGACTAAAACGTCATCATATTCTAGAGGTAGAAGACCGACCTAGCAGCTCTGGGTAGCAAGACCTCTCAAACGCTCCGAACGCTAGACTGGGCGGGAAAAGAACGCTGCTAACGCTACAAGGTCAAGGGTTATTTCGTGTAATTTGACCCTTGTATATAAAAACACTTGACGATCGCAAACTACAAGACTTAGACCAAAATAAAATTTACTGTGAATAGCTGAATAGTTAAGGAATCTATTTAACCAAAAACCAAGAAATATAATATTAATTTAATACTCTAAAATAAATGTTGAGTTTGAAAAACAGTCACGTAACGGCTACTTCGCGATTAAAAATATTTTTTTTACGAAAAACTATTAATTCCTTATCAATAAAAAAAATCTAATTAGAAACTAGATTATATTCCCTTTCCAATAAGACCAAAATCTTATTAGATTCTAATTGGAATGTAGATCCTATTAGAATCCAAAGTTACTGGGGAACCTATATCACCAGTAGCAGTTGGGCCGCTGGTACTTTTTAACACACATGTTTACGTAACTTTTTAACTCTACGAGTCCTCTTTTTGTTGTTTCTAAAATTCTAAAATGTACTCACCATACTCAATTATTGATATTTCTCGGATAATATACACGTTTTAATCACATAAAATTATATATTCAATGTTTACATACAGCTTGTTAGGTATACATACCTATCACTTTTTCACAGGAAAATTACTGCAACTTTGAGATTCCGAAACTAAATTGCTTAGCCACTATATTGTAGCACGGTTCTTCACCTTCATTTTGATGTATAATACTATACTAAAATACGACTATTTCGTTATGAAAACAATTTAAATACGAAACGGCGCCGGCGCAACACGGAAAAAAATGGCCGGATTTGTTTACACTAAAGTTTTTTATTTCATTTTGACGTTTGTCGATGCATTTGGGCACAGATAATTATTATAGAGTTGCGAAATATTGTTGAGAATGTAGTGGAGACCATAAATGCATGGCCATAGTAAGTACAGTCGAGTTTTAATGCATTTTTTGAAGGCGGGTATTTGAAAATGCGAGTGGTTAAAGGCTTTAACCAGCAGCGTGCAACTGGAAAATGAAGGTGGTTAAAGCCTTTAACTAGCAGCGTCTCAAAGGGTAAATACTTCCAACGGGACGCAGTCCGCATGATAGCATTACAGAACAGATTTACTCATAGTCTCAAGGCTTACTGCAAATACACGCAGAAAAAAAAGTCCTAAAGCCACCAAATTCTGAAACTGGCATCCGGTTTCTTTTTAAGATAGCGGTGATTGCATGTTCGAAAACTATGTAAAGATTATGCAGTGATGAAGTAATATCCTACTACATCAGTAATTATAATCAGCGAACAAATCTCCCATTCGTTACGCATTCCTAGATATTTGTTGGCAAAAATAAATATTTCGATATTTTCATTTATCTCGCCATACACCACTATCACTACTACAATTGAATATTGCAAAATCAACTTGTTCTTTATACTTGATTTTATTGATACGAGTACCCGCTGACGCAAGAGGGGTGTTGTCAAGGATGGGTTTGAAAGGGTGACGCTCGTTGTACAGTCGCGTGTAAGGGATCACCCTTACACGCGACTGTACAACGAGCGTCACCCTTTTCAACCGACTTCTAAAAAGAGGAGGTTCTCAATTTTTTTTTTTTTTTTTTGTGTTTGTTACCTCAGAACTTTCGACTGGGTGAACCGATTTTGATGATTCTTTTTTTATTTGAAAGCTGGTGCTTTCCGTTGGGTTCCATTTTAATTTATTGAAGATCTGATGCTGATCTTCGGAGATACACAATGGAACTCTTCAAAAATAGACGAGAAATCTGCAGAGATTGCTGCATCCGCTTGTAGGTTCGTTGTTTATACTACATCATGACGTAACATCACGCCTGTATGCTCTGAGGGGGTACGCAGATGTGTACAATATACCCAGATTTCGACAATGTTTGTTACCTCAGAACTTTCGACTGGGTGAACCGATTTTGATGATTCTTCTTTTATTTGAAAGCGGGTACTTTCCGTGTGGTTCCGTGTCAATTTGGTTAAGATCTTACGCTGATCTTCGGAGATATAAATGGAACTCTTCAAAAATACACGGCAAAGCTGCAGTAATTGCTGCAATCGCTTGGTTGTTTATTGTTTATACAACATCGTGACGTAACATCACACCTGTATGCTCTGAGGGAGTACGCAGAAGTACAATACACCCAGATTTCGACAGTTAGACGTGTAAAGTTCCATTCAATGGGATCCCGCAGAAATAGAGGTAACTCCTTAACTGTATAGGCACACCAGAAGCGGTTTGGGTAGTTTTAGGCAGAGTACTTTCTCGGAGTGATCCCATTTCGATTTGATAAAGATCTGGTGACTTCGGAAGATAGGGAACTGAACTCCTTAATAAATGATAGCAAATGTTCTGGGATCGCTGAAGACTCACGTCTGTCTTTTGTTTACACCAGTTCATAACAAAAAATCACACCGATACGCTGTGAAAGGGTAAGCACATGTGAACCACTAAAAAGTGAAAAATAAAAACTTTTTTGCAAAAAATATAACCGACTTCACACAAAAAAGTGAAAAATAACTTTAGCTTCAGAAGTCGGTGACAAAAAAACTAAATCAATCAAACAAAGGTCACCGACTTCTGAAGCTAAAGTTATTTTTCACTTTTTTGTGTGAAGTCGGTTATATTTTTTGCAAAAAAGTTTTTATTTACGTAAGAAAATTTGAAATGTTTACACTCTTTATTGATATAAAGAGTGTAAACGTTTCAAATTTTCTTACGTTTTTTGTAATTTGCAGGGCAGTGTATGTTGATGAAAATATCGGTAGCGACTGTAAGACGTATAAAGTTACAGAATTATAATCATCAGAATCATCAATACAACCCTCCAAGTTCATAAGAGTCGAAGAACGAATTGTTCACGGTCAAAGTCGTTCCTCGACTTGTCGGGCTACCTTGGAGCAATCAGCCTTTCTAATACAATTTTTTTTGTACGATCTTTACACCTCCACGACTCCCGTACTATCAGTCCATCTATCAGCACAATGTTTTGAGGGTATTACATTGAGTTCTACAACAAAGCATGATTATTCACCCCAAAAAAAGTCGTTTCCCTTGCTTGCGTAAAGTTACTTAGTTTGATGTACAAAATGCTTGGTTGGTAAGGAATCCGCCTTTAAATCTTGCAAGAAAATATTTCAGCTCTGTTTTTCACTTCTCTACTAGACATTCGATTAAAAAGCTTTTAACTCAAATCATACTTAATCACTCAACTTACTCGTACCAGGGCCTGCTTCTAGACCCCTCTCAAACAAAGCCTCGTTTACAATTCTTCCACATTCTTGTCTGTCATCGTTTTCTTCTTCCTTATTAACTACAAACATGTAAACATCACAACAGATTACATTACAAATGGCTCCACTTTTTGTTCGTCAGTAAGTACCTCCGTGGGACCCATCACAGACCTTTCACATAGCTGAGTAATTACATAAAAACGTCTGCCTTGTACACCTGTCTGTCTGTATGTCATGCTCGTCACATTGTTGTGTTTGACACTGACAGTTATTAGAAGTTGTGAAGATGGGTTATTAGTACCTAATTATTACTGTTAGGAACACTCAAATAAATATTATAAATACTGCATACAGCGCATACCATATTGAAAACGCCATGGTACCAACTTATTCTCACTTGACATTGTTCGAACGCAATGGGTTGCCATATTGTTGTGTCCATGTAGTTTCTTACCAGTTCTTCTCCATAGAGATCTACGCTAGAGAATGGGCAACTACACTACTTTCACGGTTTTTATTTTCTTCTTATTTCTTCTTTATTTCTACAATTCAAAAATGCCTGTAACTGGCATATTACTTGAAATAAATGCTTTGATTTTGATTGATTAGGTAATGTGGCATTTTTCAACCGACTTCCAAAAAGAGGAGGTTCTCAATTCGTCTGTAAAATACAAGTGAACGACATTTAAATGAATTCAAACTTTTTTCTAAACATATGAGAGGAAAATAATTAAAGAACTATACGATACTTTACGAAGTAAACTCTTCATAAAGTATCTGTCATACCTTTATCTGAAAAAGTGAACACATATTAAAATAGGAAATACGAGTACAAAAGTGGCCTCATTTCGCATTTCCTATTTTAATTTGTGTTAACTTCTTCATCACCATTTTCCTGCCCTTTGCCCATATCCCATATTACTTACCCAACACGCTATTTTCTTCAATTCTTCCTTGTCACATTACGCTTTCAAAGAGTCCGTCTTCTTCAGTAGCTATTTTGTTCGTCAATTGGTAAGCAATCATGATTACATACATTGGTATGTCTGTTGATAGCCGATCTAAATCCCAAACATAATTCTTCAGACCCCACTTCCACGCTTATCTTTCCTATTTCTCAGTAGTCTTCTTATGAATAATAAACAATATCCCATCAGTCCATCACCAGCTCTTACTCCTGAATGTCAAGTTCGACACACAACAGATGCAACATGCCCAATTATAAGCGACACTCAGTAATTATGTTGTCAAGTACATTCGTCACTGTCATGACTCGGCTTCTATTGTGTGTCGTGGTTTTTTATTTAATAGTTGTAATTGGCTGCTGATGATACGTTGTGTGAAAGAGAAAGAGTGTTTGTCATCTTGTGTGAATGGTGCAAGTGGTTAATATGTTGCTATTAACAATAGGACATTGTCATCTTCTTCTTGACCTAATCTATTTGGAGTAAGTCAGCTTTATCTTCTAGCTGTATAATATTCTAGAGCCTGGTTTATCATAAGTATTTCAGCACCTAATGTTAGTTCTGATTTTAACATTACCATCATCTTTATGATTACTAATAGAATTACACTTTCTAAAGGCCCCATGTTCTATGTTCAATACAACATTGATCCCTGCCCTTCAAAATGTATGCTCTCATAGCAAAACCCCTTCTTTTTCTTGTGGATAAAGTATTTTCATTCTTTGAACCATCTGTCTTTCATCTGTGTTCTAAACATACATTTAATATTAGACCTAGTACTTACTTAATCATTCAATTCATTTGAAGTCATCGCAGCATGTCTACTTCTTACATTCATCTATATTACTTGTCATCTCATCAGACACCTCCTTTCTTGCTATATAATTATTTAGTTCTAGTACTTACTTATAAACCTATATGACACACTGTCAATGAACTTTCGATACCTACAAACATTACCAAGAACAAGCGTAAATAAAGCAAATTATAAATCGACACAAAAAACATAATACGAGTAGCTCTGAGCTACACTACTCCGATCGGTAATTGATTAAGCTTATCCATTAGAACGATGATGTCGGCTTTAATCAATTAATTATCCACAATTAACACATTCGTTTGATTATTCTCGTATTTGTAGTTCTACGCACTAGCCAGACAAGAGTTAAACCTGAATCCAGCTACATCTTTATACCAATATTTTACATACTATTTAACTCGCGTTTAGTTCGGTAATCGTTCCCGTACGGGAACGTTTTAATTATTGTCAATGACACTCGCGATAGTGTAGCTTCTCACTTGTGAACTAATTTTTTAATTCGGATGCAGAGTTTCAGAGGTTACCCCCAATTCCAAAACACACCAACTTGATGACGTCATGAATAACATGAATGTTTTCCTTGCTAATTCATTTCTTTATTATATTGGCCCCTTGAATAGTAACCACAATTTTCGTAAGAGTTCTGCAACACAAGCCACAAATTAATTTCAAAAGACTCTCCAGTCCACTGCCGCCTTATTGCTTTTACTTACATAAACGGTAATGTTCGTTATTGCTAACAATGTGCTAACACTTTTTTTAATATACTTTAAATTGTAGGTACATGGGAAACAACCATTTCTTTTTCCGTGAACTGGTTCATCTCATCTCATCAATTTGTACTAAAAACACACGATCATCAAAATTTAAACAGCATAACCTATGAATTGTGTTCCTCCAGTAACAGTCCTACTACCACTGCATTAGATTTATGTCTTGCCATATTCTGAATGCAGCGGTGGCCCAGTGGTCCGCCACCACTGGCTAACGAACAGTAAGTCGTGGGTTCGAACCCAGCCGCCTGGCTGGGTTCGAATTACTTTATTTCATCATCTCTCAAAACGGTGAAGGAAAACATCGTGAGGAAACCGGCATGTCCTAGAACCAAAAATTCGAAGATATGTGACATCTACAAATCCGCACTGGGCCCGCGTGGTGGATTAAAGCACATTCCCTCTCATAGAGAGGAGGCTGTGTCCTAGCAGTAGGAACATTATAGGCTGATGATGATAAGGTGTGCCTAGTGCGTCCACCCAACAGATCGGCGTGTACCGCTAGCGTCGCGTGCGCACCGCTGATCGGAATGACGGCCATCTGCATAACGTAGCAGATAATAGCGTAATGGCCGATGAGTGGTGACACATTACTGGTACACGGAATGTAGCCACTAGGTACAGCCACCGTGGTTGAGCTCTGGGGCACACTGAGTGGAAACATATCGACTACATAGTCATAGGTTACACGCAATGGACTTATGGTCATAGATGGGACTAATAGGCGGGTTGTAGTTATTCTACTTTCCTATTTCATACCATGTGATTCATGTGATCCTCCTCCTCATTACTGAGAGTAGATCCTCCCTATGAATCACTTTTTCCCTGACGATGTTTCGCCATACACGTCTAACATGTTCCTATGGGATCATGTTGAAGTTAAATAAGCGTCAACAAGAACTCTCCCACCCCGATAGAGCCCTCAAGGTGAACTAGCACAAGGAGCAGGACAGGAGGCAGGGCATCGTTTGTGACAAAGCTCCGCAATAGAATCCTTGCATTTGGAACATACATGCTAAATACAGGTGTAAAAATGAATGAAAGCAAAAAAAAAATGTTTCTTTTTGATAATATGAAGAAAATAAAGTTTATGCCAAACAATAATTCCAGAGATCTCGGGATATTTGTCTCAGTTGCCACTGGACAGTTTCATGTGTTTCAGTTGTGTGTTATCGGTAGTCGTGGTATGGACATGTGATGCGGAGCAATGAGGAAAGTGTCGTGAGGAAGGTTTTGAGTATGAACATATGGATGGGTCAATGAGTAGAGCAAGACCAAAGAAACGATAGATGGACTGTATTAAGAATGATAAGGCAAGAAAAGAAATGTCAAGATTCTTTATTTGCATGAAATATGGTATGGTGCATGATGGTCTTATGAATTAAAAGGTTTCACATATTTCGCTGTGTCTGAGATGACGAGAAGTATTGAAGAAGAAAACATGTTCCGCCGACCTCAAATGAATTGGCATACCTAAGGGCAACAGAATGATGATTGCGACTAGACAATTTCAAGTTAGTAAACCATCTAATCATGTTATGTTATTTTGAACCGCGGCTCTGAGATAAGATTCCCGCCTACACACACACATTCTTGCCCACTACTGCTTTCCAATCACTAGTATATCTCAGATCTTGACATAAGCAGGTAAAAGTCTCGCTTACCTGGTTATTAGGTAATGCTCTCCGCTCATTACTTGGTATTTGTTCTCTGGGTTGGATAAACATTGAGAGTGTGCTGTTTGTCTTGCAATTTGTAATAGGCTATCCGAGCTCTTACCGAGATGTTTTGATTTGACCAAAGTAAACAGATTTACGTAAGTTCGTAGTGGTTTATGGTGTGGTCTGTCTTAGTTGTGAGTACAAGAATTGGCGCTGTAGCAATATTTGCCTGTTTTCAATTTAAGATACTACTAACTTCATCACCTGCCTGCCTTTTTAAAACTATGTCGGAGTTGTGTACGGGTTCAAGCGGATGCAGCTGAATACCAGTATTTCAAATGAAACGACTGCCTATCTGACCTTTACAACCCAGTTACTGCAATAACGAGTACTACGATATCCCTTAGTCAGACTGGTTGTCAGGCTTTTGGACTTCTGACTCGTAACAACTGTCAAATATCTACAAAATGATAGTCGAGACTAAACGCTTAACATATTTTCCGAGGCACGATGAGAGCTCTGTATAACGGCGGCTCATCCACAGGCTGACCTTGCGAAGCACAGCTTAACCTAGATGATCGACCCGAGTAGCTGTTGTTATTCAGTTACAAGCCCCTCTAAGATACTATTATAATTTAAGGGGAAGAAACCTGAATCTCATCTCCACAGTGCTCAAAGAACATGCAGATCATGTCTATCAGCGATGAGGATGGTGAAAAATCTTTTAGATTAACATGTGCTACCGCAAACATAAAGCAATGCTGTTCAAAGTCTTGCTGCAATGCTGTTCAAATTGCAGAAATAAAAAACGCTTTAAAAATGATTGCCAGTTGTCTAAAGCTCTCTAATCAATATAAACTAATCCAACACTGCAAAATGCGTCTAAAAATTGAAATCAATCATTACAATGAAAAGCCAACCCTTCAAATAAAGGGTTACACTTACACCCCACTGTATTCCCACCCTAAAATCCATCTGTCCCGCTACTCGCAAGTGATCATTTAGCGTCGCATGCGCTCGTGCGTAATGTTCGCATCACTCACCGGTTATCGTGACAAGATCGGTTACCGACTTATCATAGCTAGTGTTTATGGATGGTGGGACTTGCTGTCACAGTACGGAAATATTTACTTGCTTTAACACGATGATAGTAAGCTAGTCCATCGACAGTAAGAGATAGACTAATGATGGAAGAAGAGTTTTTGAAACCTTGCTCATTTAAGAATTATGATGATTGATATCAGCTGTAGGTAAACGAGAAGACCTTGTCAAACGATAATCGTTTCGTTTTCAACCGACTTGAAAAAATGAGGTTTTGTAATTTATGCTTAAGATAAAAGCTTAAATCTTTGTAATCTTTATGAAACGATAAGAGGACAAGATAGAAAGATATAAAATTATGGAAATTATTTCTCCTACTCCTCCGCAATTCTTTCCTGCTAAATTTCGTTGCACGATCCAAGACAGTTAAATTGTTTCTCTGGGACTTCGTCGAGCTTCATTGTCTCGGCGCTTTTCTGGTGGTCGCCACTGTTGATTCTGGCTTTCAGGAATAGCAGTGATTTGGGATTAGTGTCAGCTTGTCCAAAAGTAACCATATATTTTGTATTTTACATCGTCGTTAACACTGATTAGATGTCAGTTTATGCAGGCCACGCGGGGAACAGCTGATTTTTTTTTTCGATTCGGGGTTGGTCCCATAGTAAAAGTTGTTCATAATGATGAGTATGTATGTACACCGTAATTTAATTTGAGTTTTCGGCAGTAAAAGTAAATGATTTAGCAGTAACAAGAGGGTTGTCATAAAAAGGTGACAAAGATAATGTGTATCGTCAAGAAGATGGGAAGCAACCTCCTTTTGACTGATGCTATCAAGAACCAACTACTGAAAAGATTCTGTAAAGGAGTGTCTTGGACAGTTCTTTAAATTAAAATAAGGAACATTTATTCAATCGTCAATGTTGATAAGCTTTTTTTGTACAAAATCTTTAAAAGCATCGACGTATTGGTTTACCAAATATGTTGTTACGTCATAGAAAACAGGTTCCTGTGTTAATGTTTAAGCTTGTTTAATGTCACAAAATTTTACCACTTTCTAAACACAAGTACCTGCCGACGTATCTACAACATCGGTAATATGTGGTAACATGTCTGTAATGTACCGCTTTGGGGTATTTTTTTGATAATTCGTTTTAATCTTGTCTTTCTTCACCAATTGTGAAGATTGTTGTCATGGAAGTGCTATATTAAGTTATCAGATCAGTAGGTAAAATATGATTTTAATCGAAAACAGATCTCGATTTACTATATTGTCCTATCTTTGAAGCTTTGGTGGGTGTGTTAATGTCGTTTTAAAATATTTTTTATTGTTTTGGTTATCTAGTTGAGAGGAAAACGCTGCGCGCTGGAAAAGTCGCGCTGTAGATATTACCACACCCTGCTTATTCACTGTTGCTAAAACATAACGAGCATCTGATAACGCGTGCTGGCGCGTGCATGACATCCCGATGTGCAGGAGAAATGAGAAAAGATCCCTATATTTGTGCTCACCTAGAGCCCGTTATCAGATGTCATCTCACGACCTTCCCACAGTGCCGCGAAAGTGCACACAAAACAAACTAGATTATCTACTTATTTATGCAGTTCTCTTTTAAATTTTATAATACGATGCCAAAAATCCAGTCTTTTTTTTCGGATGGGAAATCATCAAATGGCTCCTCCCGCTCAAAGTGTCAGACTTTTACTGACTAAAACCCATTCATGTTCCTTCTTAACCCTTTGTGTTCCGGGGCCGCTGTATCTCTTTCGAACAGTCCCGCAGCCCCGACAGGCATCGGCCCGTGCGGACCCCTTCCTTTACTGATAGTCAGTCGGCCTACCACATCTCTTTCGTACCACGGTTTATTCTGCGTTATTTTAAGATCATATTTGTTACGTATAATAGATTCTTCTTGATTTTTATTTGTATCTGTATCGTGGAAACCAGATTCTTCCAACCCAGGGAAGTTGGCGTGCCGAAAATCAGAGTCAATGTGTCCCAAGTTTTACAATATCGCCCAAAAAAAAAGATTCATGCACAATAGATCCGTAGAACAAATGGGAAGACACATATTATACGATGCGAATGCATCGAACGAAGAAAACAAAAGTAGAGTATTGATCGATCGAAAACAGTCTCGTAACATCGATTATCTAGTACATAACATAGCCGCAGTAGGTCGTAGTCGTACATAAGTGTGCCATCGCCATTTAAATAAAATTTTAATAATGGTAGCTATTCCGATCTCCCCCCCCCCCCTCCTCCGGGCCACCGGTCGATAGGTGCCTCACCCCCGCGCTCGCCCGCGCACTTATAAGTGAAAGTTTATCACTGTGATGGAAATATAAGCTTGGGGTGTGGTGCTAGATTTTTGGTGAAGCTGCTGCATTTGTTACACGAATAGAGCTACGGTTTTGTAATGGACGACGAGCCCTTGACAAAAATGTAATTTTAGTTTAAGTAGTTTTTGTGTAAACAATGGGGACCTATATGTCTGTCCACCCCCAAACTATTATATACTAAAAGCCTTAAGCATTGCACCATGGCTCGAAATGTTGCATCAGCCATTCGTGAGAGGGGATACGGTCAGGTTTGAACCTGTCCGACGTGGAATATTCCATAATCAAGAGTATCATTGCATCAGCAATTGGGAAAGTCCATTTTTACGGGCTGTGGTTGGATAAAGTTCCCTCAAGGACGCTCAGGTGCTCCCACGACTTGCAATGACGTGATTATTTATGTAAGGGGGACCGATTAAATTGGTGATAATCGAGTCAAATAGTAGTAAATAGAAACATGTAACTAAGTCATTCCATCAGATAATCAGGGAGAAGTCTTCAAGAAGTCAAGGAAGAGCTCCATATCAGACAGATTGTCATGAGAAGTTAAAGTAGAATCATAGTTCTAGTGAGTCCCACGCCCCCAGTGTTAAATTCCTTATATACAGTCTTATGTAAAGTCTTGTGCCCCGCTATGTAAACCTATAACTATATAATAAAAAGTGTTAAAAGTAATCGCGTTTAATTCATTAGACGTATAGAGGAACCACCCCACCTAGTTTGGCCATATAAGCCGGGTAAGCAGCTGAGTCCCAGCGTTGGGATCATATGGGTTGGGTCAGCAGCCGAGTCCCAGCAACTGGTCTACGAGAACCGGGGTGCGAAGAACAATAATAATACAGTCCACAAAAAGTATTTGGCCTCCCTACGAGCCGAATACGTAACATTTTTGGTCCTTGCGATCCGGATAAGCAGAAGTGCCGGTATAATACATAGCGCGTAAATAAGTGATATAAGCGGGCACATAAACTGTAAGTACTGAACAAAATTAACTTTATATATGTCGTGAGTGAATAAAGTGCCGCGATAGGAAAAGTGATATTCTGTGTACCAAAAATCGCGATCATAGCGCGCGTTAAAAAAGGGGTAAGCAGAATAGTGGGACTCTTATGAAAATTAAAAAGTAAATTGACTCGATTCGCGCCGTGAATAAAATACTAACGGATGTATTATCGTTATAAAACGTAATAAATGACCACGTTGTGAATACATAGTTACGCGTCATATATAAGCGCGCGTTATAGAACATAGTGCGCGCCGCATGGAACATTATTGTCGCCGTAACTATATAGTGCCGTCAGGTACATAGGGCCGTCGTAAGCACATAGTGCCGTAAGGTACATAGTACCGTAAGTACATAGTGCCGTCGCGGTAAATAAATGTCCAGTCGTGATATAATAACAGTATTGAAGTGCGAGTAAGTGAAACGTCGTAGTGGACGAATCTGGAGAAGTCCAAAACCAGGTTAGGTTAGTTTGGATTGTCGCGCTCCTTGCTCCCCGTTTAAAAGTCAACCTGCAGCGTACCAAAGAACGATGGTGGTCACCCGAAGCCAGGGTGATGCTGCAGAAGCTGAGGACCAGAGACGGGCCCTGCAGAAGAGGGCAGACGAGCATAGAGAGGCAGTTCTACGCCAGGAAGCGGAACGGATTCGAAGAGAGAGACTACGGAGGATTTCAATGGACCCGCCCTTGTCACCGGCAGTAACAGGTGAGCAAAATATTATAGCTGCACGACTGATTACCGCGCCCCTTACGACAGCAGACACGACCTTAGCAGGACCATCGTCAGGACTTCTCCTGAGCGAGGAGCACGAGCAAAGGACGAGGTCGCCCACCAGATCGGTGAGGTCACATAGGTCACAGAGGTCACAGAGGTCAACCAACAGTATTTCAACGCGCTTAAGACTGGCGGAATTGGAGGCTGCAGAAAAGCTGGCAGCCATCCAGAAGAAGTCTCTCGACCTGGACGCAGACCTGGTCAAGAGAAGATTAGCCGCCGAAGTATCTGTTCTGCAAGATGAGCAGGACAGCCTGCGGGATGAGCCCCTCATCACCCAGGAGGAAGGCCACCACAGTAGAGTGGACGAATGGCTTCAAACGAACCCCCTCAGATCACGGGGGGAGGGGGACCAAGGACCCCCCCGGGAGGACCCAAGACATATTAAATTCGAATTGCCACGGGAGAGGTCACCGACGCCAACGAAGCACGGGAACAGCATCGACAACCTGGCAGCGACCTTAGAAAGGATGGCAAGGCCCCGATTACGGCATACGGATTTACCGGTGTTCTCCGGTGGTGTGAACGAGTGGTTGCCGTTTAAGGCGGCCGTAAACGACACCACCAACATGTACAACATATCGCCAGCTGAGAACATACAGCGATTGAGGAGCTGTCTCAAGGGAGAGGCAAGAGAGGCGGTGTCCGCCCTCCTACATACTGCCACCAATCCAGAAGTCATCATGAAGACACTCGAACAATGTTTCGGACGACCGGAAGTACTCATCGACCGCGCCATCGAGGAGTTGAAGAAGATGACGAAGCCCACGGCATCAGCCGCCGACTTAAATAACTTCGCCATCAAAGTACAAAACACCGTAAACGTAATTAAATCGGTCGACCGAAGGAGATACTTGTATAACCCGTTATTAACTCGTGAAGTGCTAGAAAAGTTAAGCCCCCATATAAGGTCAAGATGGTGCGACTTTGCCTGTGACAACGACGACACAACGGAGCCGGAGATAGTAATGCTGTCCCATTTCCTGATGCGGGAAGCGGATAGGGCGTTGCGATACTCGTACGCCCCTCCCACCAGCGCCGCAACCGCCAGCCAGAAAAGGGAAACCAGACAACCGGTGACAGCAAAGAAGAAGGCCAGCCCCGTCTACACAGCCGTCGACAGCCAGGAGGAAAAAGGTCGGTGTCTTAACTGTAAACAAGATCACGTGCTAACAAAGTGTCCCAAATATAAGGAAATGAGTGTCAAGAAGCGGTGGGAGTATATCAAGGCCAACGGCATATGCTTTAGATGTGCCGAGAGGAAACACTGGCGATATAGGTGTAAGGCGAAGCCGTGCGGCGTAGGCCAATGCCGCCGGCCTCATCACGCCTCCCTCCACGAGGAGAAGGAAGGCGCCAAGGAAGAAGCGACGACCGCGAAGGCTACCGCAGAGCCCAGCAAGGAAGAAGCGGTACTGTCGGTAGCGACCAAGCTCGCCGCCGACCAGAAGAAGGTACTGCTGAAGATGTGCCCCATCATAGTCACCGGGTCACGGGGGGAGGTTATGACGTATGCGTTGTTCGATGAAGGAGCAACCGTCACCCTCATTGATGAAGACCTGGCGACCAGAGTAGGAGCTGAAGGGACTTCACGCCCGCTACGTCTATGCGGCGTGAACATGTCTTCAAAGGAGCAGGACAGCAAAGCGGTAAGGGTGCGGGTCAGAAGCATCCGGAAAGACGGTCAGTCGCACGAGCTTCGAGCAAGGACCATCAAGGACTTGAGGCTCCACCAACAATCCATCCCAGAAACCCTGCTGGAATACAAGCACCTGCGAGACCTGCCAAGAGAGGAAGTATGTTACGAGCAAGCTCGTCCAGGACTCTTGGTAGGCACAGACCATTGGGAGTGCATAGTGACCAGGGAACTGCGAGTCGGTGGCTCAGATCAGCCAGCCGCATCACGAACGAAGCTGGGATGGGTGGTGCACGGAACAGCACCACGAAGCGTCATCACGCAAAAGGAAGACGTGCTGCACGTCATCGAGACCGGGAGAGGAGACGAGCAACTACACGATCTAGTCGAAGCACACTTCAAGATTGAAGCCTTGGGCGTCGCCAAGAAACCCCGCGTGAACGAAGCGGACCAGAGGGCGGCGACCATCGTAAAGAGGACGATCAAGAAGATCGACGAAGGCTACGAGGTGGGGCTGCCGTGGCGGACCGATCACGTGGTCATGCCCTCAAGCTACGGAGCAGCGCTGAGACGACTCAAGAAGATCGAAGAGAAGATGGATGCGTCACCGGACTTTGCCGTGCAGTACACCACGCAGGTCAAGAACCTACTAGACAAAGGATACGCAGTACCATGCGACGGAACCGAGAAGGAGAGTAACGTCTGCTGGTATCTGCCTCACTTCGCCGTGCAGAATCCGAACAAACCTGGGAAGCAGCGACTAGTCTTTGACGCGGCGGCGACGAGCTACGGAAAATGTCTCAACGACGAGCTGCTGGAAGGTCCAGATCTACTGCAGTCCCTGCCGGGAATAGTATTCCGGTTCCGAGAGCGGGCAGTGGCAGTCACCGCGGACATACAGGAGATGTTCCTGCGGGTGAGGATAAGACAGGAGGACCAACCGGCTCAGCAATTCCTGTGGAGAGAACAAGACAGGACGTCAGCCCCGCGCCACTACAAGATGAGAAGCATGATCTTCGGAGCAGCCAGTTCCCCATACATGGCTCATTACGTCCGAGATTACAACGCGGAGCTTCATGGCGGAGACTATCCCAGGGCCTTGGAGGCCATAACCAAGAACCACTACATGGACGACCTGGTGGCAAGTTACAGCGATCCAGAGGAGGCGTGGAAGGCAGTCGAAGAGACAAGAAAGGTACATGCAACCGCCGGCTTCACACTGCGAGGTTGGAGCTCCAGCGAGGCGACGGTTCTGCGCGATGTACCCCAGACGCTACACACCACCGCCCCAACGCAGTTAGGAGGGGAGCAGCCTGAGAGCAAGATACTCGGGCTGTACTGGAACGCGGAACGAGACGAACTCGGATTTAACACATCCATGAACCGAGTGCCGTCCGAAGTAAGAGACCGAACCCGTGCGCCCACCAAAAGGGAGGCACTTAGCGCAGTAATGTCCATCTACGACCCGCTGGGGCTATTGAGTCACTTCACAGTGCGAGCGAAGATAGTACTCCAGAGCCTGTGGCGCCTACAAACAACGTGGGACACGCCTATTCCGGAGGAAGAGAACGAGCTCTTCGCGGCCTGGCTAGGTCAGCTAGAGGAAGTAAGCAGACTGCGGCTACCCAGATGCTACCTCAGAAAGAAAACACAGCGCATCGAACTACATGTGCTGTGCGACGCAAGCGAACAAGCGTACGCGACTGTAGCATACTGGAGGGCGACGTACGAAGATGGAAGCACAGATGTCGTGCTGGTCGCGGCCAAGGCAAAAGTAGCACCGCGGCGAGCCCAGACAATACCACGTCTGGAGCTGCAGGCAGCGATGATAGGAGCCCGACTCGCCGAAACCATCAAGAAAGAACACCGCATCGAGATCGACAGTACGACCTACTGGTCGGACTCCTCTACGGTGATCCACTGGATCCATCACGACATGAAGAGATACACGCCGTTCGTCGCGCACAGACTCGGGGAAATCGCCGAGCTCACCAGCAAGGAGGAATGGCGCTGGGTGCCGACGGAGCACAACGTGGCGGATGACGCCACTCGACTCACCGACGCGCCGATCTGCGCGACCGACCGCTGGTTCCGCGGGCCGAGTTTCCTCCGCCTGCCGGAAGGGGACTGGCCCGGGACGCCGGCGTCGGAAGACACCGAAGAGGAGGTCCTGCACATTGTGCCGGGCCCTGAACGAGACAGCTGGCTGCCTGATCCCGCCCGCTTCTCAAAGTATGAGACGCTGGTGCGCGCTGCCGCGCGCGTGCTCGCATTTATTGATGCGTGCCGCCGCGTCTCGCCTCGACTGGAGCATCGGCACATAGAACGCGCCGAGAAGGAGCTCCTGCTGAAAGCCCAGCAGGACAGCTTCACCGAAGAGATGGAGAGAATCCGGTCTGCACGCCCCGTCCCCAGGACGAGTCGGCTGTACAGACTGGACCCCGTAATCGAAGACGGCCTATTGCGCGTGCGAGGACGAATTGAAGCCTCTAACGTGCCCGTGGAGGCCAAGCGACCCATCATTTTGGATGGTCGCCACCGAATAAGTAGGTTAATTGTGATGCGCGAGCATTGCGCCGCTGGGCATGCCAACAGGGAACGAGTTACAAACGACCTACGGCAGCGCTATTGGATCATCCACTTGCGACCCACGGTGCGAGCCATTGAAAAGGCCTGCACGTACTGCCGGAGACTGCGAGCAACGCCACAGCCGCCGGCCACGGGAGACCTGCCTCGCGCCCGCCTGGACCCCTTCCACCGCCCGTTCACCAATTGTGGTGTGGACTATTTCGGGCCTATGATGGTGAAGGTGGGCCGGCGTCGAGAGAAGCGATGGGGTGCGTTATTTACGTGCCTCACCTCCCGCGCCGTGCATCTCGAGCTCGTCGCATCATTGTCAACAGACTCAGCAATAATGGCGCTGAGAAGGATGGCTGCGCGCCGCGGTTGGCCGCGGCTTATGTATTCCGATAACGGAACTAATTTCAGAGGAGCTGATCAAGAACTGCGAGCGGCTTATGAAGAGTGGGCACCGGCACTGCAGGAAGAAGGACTACTGCACAGGATGGAGTGGCGGTTCATCCCTCCTGGCGCACCCAATCAGGGAGGTGCGTGGGAGCGGCTGGTGCGCTCCGTGAAGACTGCCCTCGCTGCGACTCTGCGCGAAAGGGCGCCTGCCGAAGAAGTATTACTAACTCTACTTACAGAAGCGGAGTTCGCCATCAACGCACGCCCCTTGACTCATGTCAGCGTGAGCTCCACTGATCCGGAGGCCCTCACCCCCAACCATTTCCTGTTGGGGTCCTCTATGGGTCTACCCTCGACTGGGCCTTGTGACGAGGCCGATCGACGTGCTTGGCGGGCCAGCCAGGCCCTAGCCGATCACTTTTGGCGACGCTGGCTGCGGGAGTACCTCCCTACGCTGGTACCCCGCGGCGAGCCGCAGAGCAAACGCCAACCACCGGAGGTCGGTGACGTCGTCATCATCGCCGACAGCACACTGCCACGGAACGTGTGGCCGATGGGAGTCGTCGAGAACGTCTACCCGGGACCTGACGGCGGCATCAGAGTAGTCGACGTGCGAACGAGGACCGGCGTCTTCAAGCGTCCGGTTAGCAAGCTCGTCGTGCTGCAAAAGGAAGAGAAGGCTGCGCAGGCTACGCCGGGGGGAGAGATGTAATGGACGACGAGCCCTTGACAAAAATGTAATTTTAGTTTAAGTAGTTTTTGTGTAAACAATGGGGACCTATATGTCTGTCCACCCCCAAACTATTATATACTAAAAGCCTTAAGCATTGCACCATGGCTCGAAATGTTGCATCAGCCATTCGTGAGAGGGGATACGGTCAGGTTTGAACCTGTCCGACGTGGAATATTCCATAATCAAGAGTATCATTGCATCAGCAATTGGGAAAGTCCATTTTTACGGGCTGTGGTTGGATAAAGTTCCCTCAAGGACGCTCAGGTGCTCCCACGACTTGCAATGACGTGATTATTTATGTAAGGGGGACCGATTAAATTGGTGATAATCGAGTCAAATAGTAGTAAATAGAAACATGTAACTAAGTCATTCCATCAGATAATCAGGGAGAAGTCTTCAAGAAGTCAAGGAAGAGCTCCATATCAGACAGATTGTCATGAGAAGTTAAAGTAGAATCATAGTTCTAGTGAGTCCCACGCCCCCAGTGTTAAATTCCTTATATACAGTCTTATGTAAAGTCTTGTGCCCCGCTATGTAAACCTATAACTATATAATAAAAAGTGTTAAAAGTAATCGCGTTTAATTCATTAGACGTATAGAGGAACCACCCCACCTAGTTTGGCCATATAAGCCGGGTAAGCAGCTGAGTCCCAGCGTTGGGATCATATGGGTTGGGTCAGCAGCCGAGTCCCAGCAACTGGTCTACGAGAACCGGGGTGCGAAGAACAATAATAATACAGTCCACAAAAAGTATTTGGCCTCCCTACGAGCCGAATACGTAACAGGTTTGTTCTATAAAAAAGTTTAAAACAGTAACAGTGTGTGTGTGTGTAACTGTGTGTACTGTTACGGGTATTTGCATGTTTTGGTTCCGCTTCTTTATTGAGCATGGCTTTCAACTTAACACCGAACGTCTTTCACATCGAAAGTATTAGTTTTATCGTTAGCACTTTTAGCACCTGGGAACTTAATCAAATTCTAGATAAATGTAAATATGTACAGATAATTAAATAAACAATCTTCATCACCCGCTTCAACTTATAACTTACACTTGCTCAATCAAATACATTAACCCATTATACGGCAATCGGCATATCAACCTCAGTATGTCCATAAGCTAGACGACCACAGACCATGTTATTACAAACAGAATAACAGACATTTGTATAAAATAACATAATTATGAACGGCTAATATCCTTATCCTATAGCGAGCCACTAGACTGTTGATGTAACATAAATACAATGTGAACTTTTGTCATTTTGTCACCGAAACATTGTAACAATTAAACTTTATACATTTTGACATCTACCCATTCGAACCCTTTAGACATTCCGTCATGTGTGCAGCCATGACCCGGAAGGGATCGAACTAGCTCTGACTATTGCGCCTGACAAATACAAGATGGCAATTGAACGTTTTTACTTCTGTAAGCTCCAAAAGGAATTTGGATCGACGAAAAATCTTTATTTTATCTGCTTATCAGTACTGTCATATAGATTAATAATACCGTTAAACGATCAATTCTTGTCTATAAATAATCTTAATCTCGGAAACGCCTTCATTGATTTTCATCATTCAGCAGTCAGGGTTTTCGGGGGCGATTAATTGATCTAGCTAGGTTTTATTTTTAGAAAAAAAAACTCTCAAAACTCGGTCATCCAGATATTTCGAATGCAGTAGAGAACGCTGAAAAAGTCGTACTTAATTATAAGTAAAAAGAGGATGGTGTCTAAAGTTGTTGTGTAACTGCGCTCGCAGGGACACAAACTTAGCTTCTGATAACTGTTGTGTATTAAAAACTATTTAAATTATATAGTTATTGTATGTAAAGATATTAGATGAGAGATATTAGATATGAGATATTATACGTAAAGAAACCAGTTGCACCTGTCATGTTGAAAACTCACATTCCGGTGAGCAGACACAAGGTCGTAAGACCCCCCCCCCCCCCCCCCCCCGCCGCGGCGCCACCACGACACAACATTCATCATCATCATCTGCCTGCCTTTTCCCAACTATATTGTGGTCGGCTTCCAGTCTAACCGGATGCAGCTGAATAACAGTATTTTACATGGAGCGACTGCCTATCTGACCTCCACAACCCAGTTAGCACTGGATAATACGATACCCCTTGGTAAGACTGGTTGACCACGACACACCATTATCATCTCCAAAGAGCTATATGAACCTATACATCCATCAACATTTTTCAATAAGTTTTAACATTTGCCCTATTGCGAGGGAAAGCATGGCCTCCACACGATGGCGCACGATTTACCAGCATTGGTTCGTGGTTCACCATCGTCGGCTTTACATCAAGCATTGGAACAACTTTCGCTTTTGTCTCGCGTGATGGCTGCCATAGTCTATGGGTTTTTATTGCCGTGGAGATGAAACTATTGGATGTCGTTCAAAGTACAGGTGTGGTACAGGCTTGGTTTATTGTTAGAAAATGAGTAAAGATCATTGAACTCTAAAACGAAATCCATTCATCTAGAAAGATTACAATTCTTAAAGAAACAAATGAACGATTGATACTGGAGGGTTTTCAAGAATCATTAAAAATAATGTAAATGGAAGGAAGGCAACCGACTTGCCTTCCTGAATGGTCCATGTATTTACGTCTTGTGGGGCTGGAAAGTCTACACTATTTCTTCCTCCCCCTGTAAATCTGGATTAATTAATTGGAATAATAACCAAACCCGGGGCGGGTTTGGTTATTATTCCAATCATCCTCCAAGCATGTGCCCATACATTGATATTAACATCATCAACATTCTCTTGCCCTTATCTTATTCATGGCTTCATCATCAGCCTATTAATGTTCCCACTGCTGGGACACAGGCTTCCTCTCTATGAGAGGAAATGGGCTATAATCCACCACGCGGACGTAGTGAGTTTTCCGGCCGGGGCTGCGTGACTGTTCGAAAGAGATACCGTGGCCCCGTGGCCACGGCTTACTATTCGTAAGTCGGGGCCGTCGCCACTTGGCCACCATTGTCCATGGCTTATCTATCACTAAAATCACACCCTCTTTCAATCACGCCTTCGCAATAAACATAATTATTATCTTTTTCACTCTCAACCACACATGTAACATTTTCCCGGTTTTAGGAAGGAATCATCATCTGCTTGCCTTTTCCCAACTATGTTGGGGTCGGCTTCCAGTCTAACCGGATATAGCTGAATAACAGTATTTTACATGGAGGGACTGCCTATCTGACCTTCACAACCCAGTTATTACTGGATAATACGATACTTACCCTTTGTTATGACTGGTTGTCAGACTTTTTGGGCCACTGACTACCTGTAACGACTGTCAAAGATAGACAAATGACAGCCGGGACCAACGGGTTAACATGCTTTCCGAGGCACGGAGGAAACTCGGTATGTAAGGGTGGTCACCCATCCACAGACCAACCTAGGCAAGCACGGCTTAACCTAAAGATCGACCCGAGCGGCTGTTATTATTTAGCCAAGAGCTGCTCTGTTTCTAGGAAGGAATGTGCACAATAAAAGCGATGCTATTTTTATTAGCAACACACTTATGACCCGTCGGCCAGGATTATTGAGCTCGCACGAGAAAGCGGCTTAATTATATATATTATGGCGATAACTTAATGTCGCATGGTTTAGGAAACGGTTAATCAGTGATGTAGATGTTGACAATGAAAACATTCATTGTTTATAAATTCAAGTACCTAAAAATGGTCTATAGAAGCTTTTGTTTTTAATTGATGTTGATTCTACTTAAATAAATAAATATGAACGTCTAAGGTCCATGTTCACCAAAATGATGACAGTCTAATTATCTAAAACAGCTGTTTAATAGTACATTATGGTACAAGTGTGTAATGTTGGTGATTACCGCTGAGGCGCCATTGAGACCCGAGCCGTTAGGCGAGGTTCTTAAGAGAGCCGAGGACGGTAATCATCAACACACACGTGTATCATACGACGAGACGTTTTTCAACACACTTGAGAATAAAATAAAACTAAAAATAACTATAATTTCAACAGTGAAAACGAGTTGTGAATTTTTTTTCGCAATGGCGGGAATAATTAATCAGTTTTCCTATGCGCGCGCATCTAACAATGGCGATCGGCCATAGACTAAAAGAATGAGGTTTCTTTTTTTTTTGCTTTCCGCGGGTAGCGTTTTACCCACGTACGAAATGGGGAATTCAAAGTTTTATTTAATACAGAGAAAAAAAAAGTTAAATTTGAGTGAAAGTTTTATTTATTAAAAACTTATAAGTTGAAATTATCTATGTAGATACGAAGTTGCATGAAATGAGAAAGCAATAGGTATATTAATTTATTTGTACTAATGAACACGATCTTTTTTGTATCGAAACTTTTTTGAGAACAAAGCAATTCAACCAATAAAATAAAAAAAACCCTATAACTCACTTGTGAATAATAGCAATGAAAAAGTCACAGTTTGATTACAGGTGTCATTATGTGCCTAATTGCGGTGAAATTAGAGCCACTTTATGAGCAAGTGTGTTGAAAAACACATTTTTGTATGATAATATGTCACTACGATGATTTTAGATTGATAAGTTGTACTGAAAATTAACAAAATTCTAAAGTTTTAGCACAAACTGAGCTTCATGTAATTTTCCAATAACTCAATATTATTTACAAGTTTGGAAACCTAATTACTGGACTACCCATAATATATAGTTTGAGACTCAACCTACAATATGATGACCTAGACACAGAGTGGGGTCGTGAACCTTATCATAAATCAATTTCTTTTCTTGAAGAAATTAAGTTGTTTGGAGACATACTTACTAGTTAGATAGTAGTCCTAGTCAGGAATTAACATAATATGACACTTTTGGGCCAAGTATCCGATGACATGCATTGAATACTGATTCCTCTTGGATATTGTAATTCTTGGTTATGCTTACTCAAATTATTGGTTTGTATTTTGTACATTGCAATCCTTGATCGATCTTTAGGTTAAGCCGTGCTTGACTAGGTTGGGCTGTGGATGGGTGACCACCCATTACATGCCGAGTTTCCTCCGTGTCTCGGAAAGCACGTTAAGTTGTTGGTCCCGACTGTCATTTGTAGATCTTTAAGAATCGATATAGGTAGTCAGTGGCCCAAAAAGTCTGACAACCGGTCAAACCAAGGGGTATCGAATTACCCATAGGCAGTCGCTCCATGTAAAATACTGGTACTCAGCTGCATCCGGTTAGACTGGAAGGCGACCCTAATATAGTTGGGCAAAGGCTGGCAGATGATGATGTTGTTTTCGTTCATAAACTGAAGATGGGTATCAATAGATACAATGTTAGAGTAAACCTGACTCTCTAATAATACATTCCATGTTATCTTGTACTTATGTTTGGCAATATTACGACCACAACATCACAACCAGTGTCAATGTCAGCTACCGTTCTACTTACCCCTATAAGGATAGAACGTGAGTGCTTCGCATTGACTGTCGCCACAATGTCGACAAATATGTTTGTTTATAGTTTTATTTAATTATGTTGAGGTGAGGCGGTGCCAAAATATGCGAGAGTGGATCAATGACCCAACGACATATTGGGCAAATTCATTCATTTTTAATTATCACTAGTTATGTAAATTAGTAGACTTTTTAACATCTTGTCGCAATATTAAGAAAGCATACTTCCATTTTAATTAGGAGTGGATTGATTAGTGCGTATTGTGCCTTGTGCAAAGTCATGCATGTTGATATAGAGCTCTCTAGTCTCTACTCTACAGAATTCAAGCCACATATAGGTACAGAGAAACTGCTTATTATTCCTTTTAACTTAAAATCAAGCCAGATCTCAACGGTAAGTCTCGAAGATAAAGAACATGTCACAGCTCGTCTCAGATTGCAGCTGTTCCGACGAATATGAATATTATCAGTGCCCTCACATCACGCGCTGTGGGTCAGCTGGAGGTTAGGTTAGGTCAGTCACGCACGCGAGTTATTATGCATGCAGCATGTCTGCACGGCGAGGTGAATTGTCACCGTTGATAGTATGAAGTTAGTGGCCGATGAAATACTAAAACCCTTAAACGAGCAATTTTTGTAATCTGAATCTCGGAGCCGTTTTCGGGGCGATAAATCGATCTAGGTAGGTTTCATTTTTAGAAAAAAAAAAGATATTATACTAATATGTATTATGGTGTCAATTTTGATTTGACATTCCAAAGAACCAATTTGTCAATTGAAATAAATGGTTTGATTTTGACCAATCATTTTGGTAAACATTGAATTTCCGAGTTATACTAATGGTGCGACAGAGCTCTGAGCGCATTTGTGCCTTTTCTTTTGCCCGAAATAAACGTTATTATTATTATTAATGTTGATTGAAATAACAGTCAGAAATGGTGAACTTAATTACTGAAGCCACCGGGTTGACTCTTAGATGAGCCGTCTAGAATGGGTATGGGAGACCGGTTCGTGCATCATGCAGCTGAAGTGAGCTCAGCACTGAAGTATAAGTATAAAACCTGTCGTGCCTGCGACACGAAGCAGAAGAAGGAGCATTTTCGTTGAGGTTGTAAAGAATGGATAAAACAAAGTAAAGATAAGTCTATGAAATGCCGAAAAATATCTCAAATTAGTTTCATCGCAAGAATATTGGGATACAGCAAGGGAATGACTATTACCATGATACTTTTTCATGAATGAATAAAGAAAACTCTCAATTTATTGTAACATTGATAATGATTTAATTTAATTTCACTTTACAATCGTTTGTATCGTTGGCATTAACCTAAAGAAACAACGTCCTTAATACGCAGGGTACGAGACATTGTCGACTATATTTACAACTTATATCTAACTTAACCGTAACCTAAGGAAAGACAAGAGGACAGGAACAGAGACAGATAATATGCTACCTTACCTTATAACCTATTTCTTGCTAAGCGTTTTCCCGGCTCAAAACTGCGATTAATATATGAGTACAAAAATAGTCTATGAACAACGCTTCAGGAAAGGATGATCTCCTGAAGCGTTGCTAGCGATGGGTGGGATGGAGGAGACGCGCTGCGTGGAGCCGGCTGGCTAGACCGGCCCGCGCGCCCCGGACCCTGCTCCCTCAGTCGCCTCTTACGACTTGCGCGGGACGATAAGCAGCTGGCCCTTCTACGTTTTTCTTTCTTTCCCAGACCAGCATGGAAAGACATGGTTATCACGTTCAGTAAGATCCGCACACCAAGCAATATACAGCAATCATAACTGTACTATCTCACTGCACGTGACGAGTTGGTTCGGGGCGACATTCGTGATGGACTATGTCACCCCTAAGGAAGCCTCCAAAGAGTGATTATGTTGTTTTTTTTAAGGGAAGACTTTATCATACCCATCATATGATAAAGCCTTTGAAACGCATAACATTTATTTACGGATTACCCTACGAGCCTATTCTGGAAATTTCTAACTAGAAAAACATCTTGTGCGTAGAAGTGTAGCACTTAAACATGTAACTAGAGAACATTATATGAAGGCTAAGATAGTATACAAGGGTGATTCGATAAATACAAATTATTCGTTGACAGTGATGGTCAGCTGCTTGCTCCTGTTGTTCTCAAAGCGGTCCATCGTCTTGATGTCCAAGATCATCGTAATGGAGATGGCTAGACCAAGCAGCAAGATGAACGAAACCATCAAGCCCGACCTGGTGACAAAACGCAATCATCAGTAGTCGAGTCTAATTCTTTAGACGAGTGGGTTGATTCTAATGTTGTAAGCTTGAGACTAGAATCAACAAAACTTACCAGATTGGTACAGTTGTGAAACCAATGCAATCGAAAGCATCAGCGAACCTCTCCGTGTTGTCCATGAAAATCTGCATCTGGTAACACAAGAAAAAGCGTGTGTTCACTTTCTCATGCCCATATCTTTAAGAAAGTAAGGTATCCATTGACGCTTGGTCACAAACCTGTATATCTGGCAACGTCAGCGTAGCGTCTTCTGATGAGTAGACCAGAGGCAGGGAGCAGTGGTACGACCTGCCAAGTACGGCGGAAGGCGCGTCTGGTGGCGCGGGTGCCTTCAGGCTTGTGCCCGAGATCTCGAGGCCGAACTTCACCTCCACCCCCACTGCTGTCCACCAACCCGCTGACTGCTTGAAGCTGAACTCCAGAGTTATCTAAAAGATGCAATTTGGAGATAGAGAAAACGATAGAAGATCTAAGACTACTTATTTTTGTCATCATCATATAGGGTGTAAAAACCTCTTAACGAAGCCGAAAGGCACTCATTCTCCCCGTCATTGCGATAATTTTTTCATTCTACACCATTCAATGTTTTCAGTGCGTCACATTGAGTTCTACAACAAAACATGATATTTCACCCCAAAAAAAAGTTGCGTCTCAACAATAATTTTTGCGCAAAGTTAAGTACTTAGTTTGATGTACAGAATGCTTGGTTGACGGCTTCGTGATGAGTCTGTTTACACCCTGTACTTCTAACCGCAGCGAGGAAATGAACATGAATTCGAAGACATGTGACAGACATGTGACATCTGCCAGCCCGCTGAGGGCCCGCGTGGTGGATGACGGCTCATTAGCGAACTCGCTCTCATAACAAAGAGGCCTGTGTGTCAGCTATAAGAACATTTTAAGCTATACTGCTAACCTTATCTCGACTGTCCCCATCCACGAAGCGGACCACCATGAAGGTGTAAAGCCTGGTGAACTTCATGGTGGGCTCCCCGACAGGCGTGCTGAGTATGATGGTTGTGCCGTTGTTGCGCCGAAGCTCTGGCCAGCCTGACGAGAACAGCAGAGCACCTTTGCCTGGTAGACCTGTGTCAAATAGTTTAGGATCAGAAGAGCTGAAGAGAGAAGCGAAAGAAGGGATATGAGTAGTATACCGCGGTCCATGGATATAAGTTGCTGTTTCTCAAAGACCTAAGTAAGCTGTAAAAATAGAATACGTTCACTGCTGAACATGCCTATGTTCAGCAGTGGTTGTATTCTATTTTTACCCCAAGGGTCGCCACATTGACCGGTCCCGTGCAACTCGCATCAAGCGGATTCCCGCAGCCTTCACCAGATCATCTGTTCACCTAGTGGGAGGCCTTCCAATGCAATGTCTTCCGGTTTGCGGAATTTCCTTTTTGCTAAAGATGAAAAACAAAACATACAATCCTTCGACCCATCACATTCGATCAGCTACTTCTCCTTCCAGTACTGAAAATGCTGACAGTTTAATTCAAACCTTACCTGTAGCATTATAAAGTGCGAACTTCTGCAAGACCTTGGAAGGCCTGTCGTCCTCAGGAGAGCTGGTGGAAGAGGTCTCGTTCAGCACTTGTCGACGGACTCGGGACCAAGGCTCACCATCGATGTAATCGGCCGACGGGCTCTGCGATACTGAGTTACCTAGACGTATAAAAATGTCACTGTGTTATCCTTCTTACAGATTTTAAATAATAGCGACCCTACGAAATTATTTCATAATTATAGTCACACCATATAATTATTTCATTTTTATTTGTTTTAGTTTTACACGCTTGAATGCTTGTATACAACCAACGTGTTTGTATTGAGCACGCAGTTATATCATATTAATTATGTTCATGAGATGTTTATTTTCTGAGCACGTTTCTATTGCATGTGTGATGTGTGTATTATGCACGTTCTAATATGTGTGCAACTGTGCATCTGACATATATATTTTGTATGTATGCACATCATCATCTGCTTGCCTTTTCCCAACAATGTTGGGGTCGACTTCCAGTCTAACCGGATGCAGCTGAATTCCAGTATGTATGCACACGTATCCAAAATATTTCTTTTCAGTGTGTCGATGGAAATCTGGACTGAGGTAGCGAGGTGCTTTGTAGCGTTATCAGTTCCTGTAGTGATCAAACAACAGGACACGCAGGACACGATATTAAGTGCCCCATCGTTGTATATCCAAAATATTAAAAATAATTATAAAATTACCTAAGATCCCTAACACCCTGCCTGCCCCGTAGATGTCCTGCAGTCGCGCGAAGGTCTCCGTCATCTGCGCGTCCCGCTCCGACCAGGGTCCTTGCAGCGTCAGCACCTGTGGGTGTCATAGAGGGGCGTCCAGTATACCAACGAAAACCTTGCCGTTGCTGAAGGACGACTCTTAATGGAACAAAATTTCTCAAAGTGACCCCGAACAGTTACATAGCTTTCGAGATATTTTTCAATACAATTTTTTTTTCGTTTTCATGATTAAATTTAGTACAAGACTTTATCACACTTGTTTCCAAAAGTAATATTAAAATTACGCGCAATATCTCGAATACTACACCACTTCACAAAAGTCACCCCTCGCCATTTTGTTTCATTACAAGTCCGCCATTCAGCAATCGACAAGGTCAGTGTTAGTATACTGAACACCCCAATATAATATCTTTTGCCATCATATTGGAATCCCTACCTCAACAAAAGAATGTCTTAGAAAAACCTAAAATTAAAAAATAAGTGGACTGCATTAAACCAATAATATATATAGATGTTATACTTCTATATCATAAATAATTATGCTATACTACTTCTTGCATAACATAAATTATGCATGGTGTTCCTAGAGTCATCCGTTCATAAGCGAGTCTTTCCATGCTAGTTACGACATCGAGTGGTACTTGCAGGCTTTAGGCGAAGTCGTTGAAGAGTAAGTTAGGCCACCACATTCACCTTTCAGGTTACAACATTACTAGTGCGCAAGACGCTTGAATTGTTTATGTACCACACTTTCACTCCGTAACTAGCCATCTAAGTTAGGAATTAGTAATAACTGAGTAGACCCACCTGCGTCTCGTTGCTGATGTAGTCCGGATGCACGTCCAGGAAGTCCTGCGGCAGCACCAGGGTGCTCTGCCCCTCCAGCATCTTCCTCAGCCGCGGGAAGTACCCACTGGACAGCGGCACCGAGTCCTGGTTATTGAACACGACGATCGCCGCCTGCTCTCCATATATCCGCATGAGTTCATCTTGGTCGAGATACTTTAACGCGGGCCTTTTGTATTTTTCTAAGGATTTTGGTCCAAAGAACAGGAATGGGCCTTCCAAGTTGGCCTGAACTGAATATAGGAAGAGCAGGAGGAGGGCAGTGGCTCGCATGTTGCTCGGGCTAGGCGCGGGCCATGTCTGCGCCGAGCGGCGCCGCGGTCGGGCTCGGCTCGCTATCGACCGCGCCGCCGCGCGTGCGCCCTCGCGCCTCTACATGACGCTTATGTACCCGCCCCCTCGTACCTAAGGGCTCCTGCAAGCGTCTAGACCGCCTATGTACTAATTATTTCGTAGATCGAAGCTTCGAGAGCCCGAGGGGAAGTCTCGACGAGGGGAGATTGAATGTTATGATGTGCGTTTCTGCTACATAGTTTTGTTTGTTTGAATTAACATTTTGAAATCAGAGTTTGTTATTGTCTGGGATTCCATCGACTTGTAATGGTTCCGACGGGTATCATTCAAAGGAGTAACGCCCGTTTTCCCTAACACTAGGCGGTAGTTAAATGAATGCCCAAATAAAATCAAATTGTATGATTTCAACCGTCGCGCGTCGGCTCAGCGCTGACACTTCTAACGTAACATAACATCACTCCTGTTATCCTTGAAGGGTTAGGCAAAAGTGTAGTGTACCTCCATAAATTAGGCAGTTATCTTTAAGTAAGGTAATAGGGATCAAGCCTATTGCTATAAACCAGTCAGAAATCCAGATTCCAAGGCAAAAAAAAACAATAAAAATTTGCTCGACCTAGGACACGAACTGCGGACCTCATGTTCAGTGGTCGCGCTTACGACCAAACAGATAAACCCGGCAAGCTTAGTACAATCATATTTAGGTGTTGATTGGTGTTATTGAATAACTCCTATAATGCGTTAGGGGTTATGCGTTATATAACGTTATCAATACCGCGCCGCGACGGTCACCGCTCCGATCTAAATTTCGTAGAAGTTATAGTTTGTAGTGACTGCCGCTTGCGGCGTGCGACGATTCCGTTCCCTTTGAGAAAAACCTCCTTCCTTACAGCTGTACAATATTCATCATTATCATCACCCTATTAATGTTCCCACTGCTGGGACACGGCCTCCTCTCTATGAGAGGGAATGGGCTATATAATCCACCACGCAGGCCCAGTGCGGATTGGTAGATGACGCATGTCTTCGAATTTTTTAGTTCTAGGACTTTCCGGTTTCCTCACGATGTTTTCCTTCACTTTTGAGAGCAGTGGTGATGAAATAAATTACACAAAGTAATGCGCCTGTCTGGATTGGAACCCACGACTTACTGTTCGTAAGTCGGGGCCGCCACCACTCGGCCACCGTTGCAACTATATAACTGTGGGTTATTTTCAAAGTATCGAGGCCACAAGACGGACCACGTAAGGGTTGATGAATACTTTATATGATGCACGTGTTATTCGCGTGCCGGTAAACGGTATGAAACTGTTTCAACTTACATTTAATGGACGCTGCATCGGCCAAAGGGACTAAATTATTCACGAGCAAGACGTTAGGTTCCCAGACTACAAGGCATTTCGAACCTACGAAACATTTTCAAATGGAAAATACAACAAGCAAGTAGGTATAGGCATATTAAAATATTTATTCGGCCTAAAATATTTACTATAATCAAGTCATTTCTTGTCATAGTCAAGTCTTTTTATTTTCTGTATTCAACTGACAGTTGTCTTTTAAAAATGGCAACTGAACTCAACTGGTTGGAGTAACTCACTGGACAACCCCCTCACAGAGCATCTATATATACGGGGAAAACCCGCTTCTAAAGGCACGATTCTATTAGTCAAGTTACTTTATGCAAATTGCAAATTGCATGCAATTGAACATACCTGCATACAAGCTACAACTTGTATCACTTCTTTCTTTTCTATAAAAAGAAAGATTGAAGTTACTAGTTTGCAAATTGAACGCGCAAATGTTAGTTGCATCTTTTGAATTGCGAACAAGTGACGTGTCCTACTGAACATCTGTTGTGAGTGAGTGTGCACATGCATGCAAACAAGTGCTAGTAAAACCTGCATGCACTCTTGAAAACATGTCTTCCAACGCAAGGAATCGCCTTTATAAGTTCGAAGATACAAGTCCACAACCCGATACATTGAATACAGAGGAAGGAGAAGGTGGAAGTAATACAGCAGTACAGGTTAGGTATTGTATGTTTCTTAAGGACGCGTTCGCAAAATTGATAGGTACAGAATCGAACTACTACATTGACACGGCTCATACACACAAGTGTAGTGCACGACTACTATTCTCGCTACCGAGAAAAGTAAACTTGTGTGTATTGACTCGTGTCAATGTAGTGGTTCGATTGATTCAAGTGAACTCATTTTGATACTTAGAAAGATTCATTTTTTTACGTATTTATTTGGAATAAAATTATGGCACCAACATAAATATTTACGTTTTATATTTTTACGTTTTACTTCGGACTTGATGGAGCGACCTGAAGGTGTACTTCGGGAACTGCTACTGGAACTCCTAGACGTGTTGGACTAGGTGAGCCGAGTTTGGGCTTGTTTTGTTAGTTATGATGAGACCTTACCTCCGCACTTGATGGAGCGACCTGAAGGTGTACTTCGGGAACTGCTACTGGAACTCCTAGACGTGTTGGACTAGGAGAGCCGAGTTTGGGCTTGTTTTGTTAGTTATGATGAGACCTTACCTCCGGACTTGATGGAGCGACCTGAAGGTGTACTTTGGGAACTGCTACTGGAACTCCTCGACGTTTGGACTAGGTGAGCCGAGTTTGGGTTCGTTTTGTTAGTTATGATAAGACCTTACCTCCGGACTTGATGGAGCGACCTGAAGGTGTACTTCGGGAACTGCTACTGGAACTCCTAGACGTGTTGGACTAGGTGAGCCGAGTTTGGGCTTGTTTTGTTAGTTAAGATGAGACCTTACCTCCGGACTTGATGGAGCGACCTGAAGGTGTACTTCGGGAACTGCTACTGGAACTCCTAGACGTGTTGGACTAGGTGAGCCGAGTTTGGGCTTGTTTTGTTAGTTATGATGAGACCTTACCTCCGGACTTGATGGAGCGACCTGAAGGTGTACTTCGGGAACTGCTACTGGAACTCCTCGACGTTTGGACTAGGTGAGCCGAGTTTGGGTTCGTTTTGTTAGTTATGATGAGACCTTACCTCCGGACTTGATGGAGCGACCTGAAGGTGTACTTCGGGAACTGCTACTGGAACTCCTAGACGTGTTGGACTAGGTGAGCCGAGTTTGGGCTTGTTTTGTTAGTTATGATGAGACCTTACCTCCGGACTTGATGGAGCGACCTGAAGGTGTACTTCGGGAACTGCTACTGGAACTCCTAGACGTGTTGGACTAGGTGAGCCGAGTTTTGGGCTTGTTTTGTTAGTCATGATGAGACCTTACCTCCGGACTTGATGGAGCGACCTGAAGGTGTACTTCGGGAACTGCTACTGGAACTCCTAGACGTGTTGGACTAGGTGAGCCGAGTTTTGGGCTTGTTTTGTTAGTTATGATGAGACCTTACCTCCGGACTTGATGGAGCGACCTGAAGGTGTACTTCGGGAACTGCTACTGGAACTCCTAGACGTGTTCGACTAGGTGAGCCGAGTTTGGGCTTGTTTTGTTAGTTATGATGAGACCTTACCTCCGGACTTGATGGAGCGACCTGAAGGTGTACTTCGGGAACTGCTACTGGAACTCCTAGACGTGTAGGACTAGGTGAGCCGAGTTTGGGCTTGTTTTGTTAGTTATGATGAGACCTTACCTCCGGACTTGATGGAGCGACCTGAAGGTTTCTTCGGGAACTGCTACTGGAACTCCTCGACGTTTGGACTAGGTGAGCCGAGTTTGGACTTGTTTTGTTATTTGGCCTACGAAAATTGATACCGTTTGTTGTTTGTTGTTGTTAATCACGAAAGTACCAACCACCTCCAGGTCGCTCCATCAAGTTCGGTCTCATCATAACTAACAAAACAAGCCCCAACTCGGCTCATCTGGTCCAACACGTCGAGGAGTTCCAGTAGCAGTTCCCGAAGTACACCTTCAGGTCACTCCATGAAATCCGGAGGTAAGGTCTCGTCATAACTAACAAAACAAGCCCAAACTCGGCTCATCTAGTCCAACACGTCTAGGAGTTCCAGTAGCAGTCACCGAAGTACACCTTCAGGTCGCTCCATCAAGTCCGGAGGTAAGGTCTCATCATAACTAACAAAACAAGCCCAAACTCGGCTCATCTAGTCCAACACGTCTAGGAGTTCCAGTAGCAGTCACCGAAGTACACCTTCAGGTCGCTCCATCAATTCCGGAGGTAAATTCTCATCATAACTAACAAAACAAGCCCAAACTCGGCTCATCTAGTCCAACACGTCTAGGAGTTCCAGTAGCAGTCACCGAAGTACACCTTCAGGTCGCTCCATCAAGTCCGGAGGTAAAGTCTCATCATAACTAACAAAACAAGCCCAAACTCGGCTCATCTAGTCCAACACGTCTAGTAGTTCCAGTAGCAGTCACCGAAGTACACCTTCAGGTCGCTCCATCAAGTCCGGAGGTAAGGTCTCATCATAACTAACAAAACAAGCCCAAACTCGGCTCATCTAGTCCAACACGTCTAGGAGTTCCAGTAGCAGTCACTGAAGTACACCTTCAGGTCGCTCCATCAAGTCCGGAGGTAAAGTCTCATCATAACTAACAAAACAAGCCCAAACTCGGCTCATCTAGTCCAACACGTCTAGTAGTTCCAGTAGCAGTCACCGAAGTACACCTTCAGGTCGCTCCATCAAGTCCGGAGGTAAGGTCTCATCATGACTAACAAAACAAGCCCAAACTCGGCTCATCTAGTCCAACACGTCTAGGAGTTCCAGTAGCAGTCACCGAAGTACACCTTCATCAGGTCGCTCCATAGAGTCCAGGACGATTAGGCATATATAAACCCTACTTACATACTTTTTTATAGCAAAATGAAATAGAATGAAAATCTTACGAGTACCTTGTCAAGTATCAAATTCGGTTTGTCGAATATTTTGTGTTTTTACAGCGATCTTTTTCAACTCGAGCCGCTCTAAACAGGCGATACATGTCCACTCTCGACGGGGGCCGCGCTCGGACTAAAGTTTCATTCCAAGTGCTTGTGCAATAAATCAAGACGGGTACAGGTCGCGCGATGATTCTAGATCGCTCGAGGAAAGTAGTGGGGGCAATCGGCGCATGTGTACAATCGTGCACTGAAATTCTTAGCGTGTTATTAAGCATTTTTTATTTCGTATTTTTGAACTTTAGTAACTTAACATACTAATATTATAAAAGTGAAAGTGAGTTTGTTTGTCTGTTATATCTTCACGCCTAAATGGCAAAACCGATTTTGATGAATTTTGATACAGAGAAAGTTGGGACCCTGGAGACGGATATAGGCTAATAAAAGCGGGCGAAGCCGCGGGTAAAAGCTAGTTTATGATAAGTTGATAACACTAGTTTTTACTTGTAATTTATCTTGCAAGTAGGTAAATTAAGAAAAATTAAAAAACAAAAGTAAACAGTTATTATATTTAATACGTAAAATCACACGAAAATTATTCATCCGGCAGTGGTGATATTCCTTCCATTAATTCATCTTGGGATGTTGAAGTAGAAGGTTGAGGATGGAAGCACGAACGTAAGGGCACTTCATTGTCGTCAGACATTTCGGAGTCATCATCATCATTTCATCATTAGTTTCTTTTTTAACGAAACAATTCACGTCATAAACCATTTTTCTAGCTTGCCGTTTTAAAATTTTATTTTTAACCATTTTTTTTTACTGCTACGTATTAGTAACGCGATAACACAAGCTGTGCGCAACAGTACTCAAGAGGCACGAGACGCGTGAACGCAGCGCGGGAATCGATGAGCGACTAACCTACCAATAACGAGTCGCCGTCGGCGCACACCCACCCCCCTCACTCCGCACGTTTTCATAAAGACCTTAAAATTGAACACTGCGCATGCCCTTTCCACTTTTGCCGAGCGATCATAAACCACCGCGCGACCTGTATTAGAAATAAAATAACCCTTAATGCAATCGATTAAGATTCATCCAGAATAGCAAAATATGTGAAAAAATAAGTTTCGGTTTTCATTTTTTCTGCGACTATTTAAAGCATTTAGATAAAAAAAAAAAACTAACATTAAACATTGAATATGTTTGCCTACATATAGTATTTTTAAAAGTAGTCAAATATGATAATAATAGCACAAAAAATGTACCTAAACTCAACCCGGTATCGTTAAATTTGTGGAAAATGGCAACGAAAGATCGATTTTACATTGTAAAAAAGTAAAATTTTCAATAATAAAGTAGCATTAATTTGAAGATGAAGAACCAATCTATACGATGTAGCTATTGGTTATATTGAATTTTGTTTTATTATGCTATAAAATGTACCGAAAAACCGCATAATTTTGCCTGATATGCAAACGCGCCCTTAATGTTCGTGAACACGGAATTAGGGTAGACGACAAAATACAACAAATATTTGACCCATGTATTTTCTTATTTCTACCCATATGTTCATGTAATCTTTTGTTACGTAAACCAAATGTAACGAAGATTCGACGCTTTTAAAATTCTCAATACGTCACGTCTTTGTATAATATTAAGCAAGTTCTAACATCACGAGCCCCCACTCGCGAGTTTTGATGCGTTTTATCTTAGTCAATATTCATTGCAATTTTTAGGGTTCCGTAGCCAAATGGCAAAAAACGGAACCCTTATAGTTTCGCCATGTCTGTCTGTCTGTCTGTCTGTCTGTCTGTCCGCGGATAATCTCAGTGACCGTTAGCACCAGAAAGCTGAAATTTGGTACCAATATGTATATCAATCATGCCGACAAAGTGCAAAAATAAAAATTAAAAAAAACATTTTTATTAGGGTACCTCCCCCAGACGTAAAGTGGGGAGCGATTTTTTTTTTAATTTTGACCCTGACGTGTGATATATTGTTGGATAGGTATTTAAAAATGAATAGGGGTTTTCTAAAATCATTTTTTGATAATATTAATATTTTAGGAAATAATCGCTCCGAAAGTCAAAAACAATGTGTCCCCCCCCCCCCCCCCTCTAACTTTTGAACCATAAGTTTAAAAAATATGAAAAAAATCACAGAAGTAGACCTTTATATGAACTTTCTAGGAAAATTATTTTCAACTTGATGAGTTGAATAGTTTTTGAGTTATATAGCACTTTTTCAAAAAAACGCAAATGATAACTTTGTTTTTCATACAAATACTATGAAAAACAAAGTTATTTTTGCTGACGAAAAATGTTGGTATTTTTAATGGTCTGGGAAGCTACGGAACCCTACAGTGAGCGTGGCCCGACACGCTCTTGGCCGGTTTTTTCTTGTGTACTGTGAGGGATTTTTTGATATTCGTCATGCCTATTGGTAACTCGTTCACATCGGTAGGCCACGTACTCGTAGTTGAACATAAATATTTAATACGGTTTTCGTGGCATTTGCGTGCCGGTAAAGAGTTTCAAATTGCATTTAATGGTACCAGCGACGCCATCGACCAGTCGATACTGAATTAGTGATGAAGAAGCGCTTTCATGGAATTTCCCATACATGCATTTATAATGCAAGAAAAGCGATCGATTGAAAGGCTTAAGTGAACTTACGAGTACATAGTACATGAGATAGAAAGATAAGTTGTAAGAAGTTTTTATAAACTACATAAATATAAAATAAATACTTAATGACGAAAGGGTCTTAAGAGAGGGTTAAGATAATTGAAATTGTTTTACTTATTTTTCTGGTTTCAACAAGCAATATTTAAAATGATCTAATGTCATGGAAGAAATATTTGTTAGTTAGCACAGCAAGTTCGAAGCAAGCGAGTCAAAGATGGAAATAGTGACTATCATTTAGCTTAGTACACAGGACCTTAGAGAATGAGATTTCAACATGTCAACATAAATAATACCAGGAACAAGTTGCGCGGATGAAATGATTCATCATCTACCTAGCCTTTTCCCAACTATGTTGGGGTCAGCTTCCAGTCTAACCGGATGCAGTTGAATACCAGTATTTTACATGGAGCGACTGCTTATCTGACCTCCACAACCCAGTCAGTACTGGGTAAAATCAATACTCCTTGGTAAGACTAATTGTCAGACTTTTTGGGCCACTGAGTACCTGTAACAACTGTCAAAGATCTACAAATAACAGCCGAAACCAAACGGCTTAACGTGCTTTCCGAGGTACGAAGGAAACTCTGGATGTATAAGGTGGTCACCCATCTACAGAGCAACCCAGGCAAGCATCGCTAGACCGAAGTTTTGGAATGAATGAAATAAAACTCGTGCGTATGTAACAAGCAATCAAATGTATTAAATAAAGTTATGTACAGTTTGGTAAGAGTACCTACTAACTAATCACTACACTAGGTACAGCTGCAGCAGTCTCGCGCATGCGCACAGCAGTAGCGCAGGCGCCGGCAGGAGGAGCGTCGCCGACGACGGACTCGACGAGAAGAAATACGAGTTCTCTGGAAATACAAAGACATTGGTTAGCTTCAGGGGCGTAGCTACCGCCGTATCTGCCGTATCAATTATACGGGGCCCCCGGGCCACGGGGGCCCCCGACGTGCGTAAGCAAAAATTAATAAAAACATCCCAATTTTTTTTTTTCAGAAATTACAAAAGTCAAAAAAAGCTATTTCTTTTTTCGTTTCATTTGCCGAAAAATAGGCAAGGAGAGTGTATATATAATTTGAATTATGATGAATAAATATTTCTTTTAATTTTATGCAAACATTTTTTTCCGTTGTCAGAAATTTTTACCCATAAGGGCCCCCAAACAAATTTTTATACGGGGCCCCGCCAAGGCACGCTACGCCACTGGTTAGCTTGATGGTTTTATTCGTCGTAGAATTTTAGACTATAATTAATATGAATCTCAGAAAGTATCTACCTCCTATACGTTGTATAATTTACAAATGCTTCCTCCCTCCTAACTCACATATGTTGCTGTGCCCGACAGGGTCCATGTGATCTAGTTTAAATAAGTTTACCACCTTAGAATACATGTGGAATGCAATAAAGTATTGAGTATTGAATAGGCATCACGACAGTATCAAAAATTACAAAATTATTGGAAAATAATGGATACGTATTTTTTGTTATAATAAAAAACATAAACGCATCAAAACTCGGGAGTGGGGACTCATGAGTACTCATGACGTCAGTACTACTTAGTACCTACGCTCTAAAAATTATACCATGGCGTGACGTATGAGAATTTTAAAAGCGTCGTATCTTCGTCAATTTTGATTTACGTTTCAAAAAAAAATACGGGTCAAATAAGTTTTTTTTTGTCGTCTTCCGTACTAAAACAGAATTTAATGCAAAGCTGTTTAGGTTTTCCGAACCAGTTCAGAACCTGCTCGTTCAGCGATTTCTTGCTGTAATTCGTTAGAAATTTCTCAGTAACAACTCAGATAACTGTTCGAATTATGGCAATAAAAGTGGCAACCCCTTATAATTCTGCTTCTTAGCGCGTCGATGGTACTCGGCCCAGACTTCATCTAGTTTGAAACAAACATCATCATCATCTGCTCGCCTTTTCCCAACTATGTTGGGGTCGACTTCCAGTCTAACCGGATGCAGCCTACCCTATCTGACCTCCACAACCCGGTCAGTACTGGGTAATACGATACCACTTAGTATGACTGGTTGTCAGACTTTTTGGGTCACTGACTAGGTAGTCAGTGACCCAGGTGTAACGACTGTCAAAGATCTATAAATAAAAGCCGGGACCAACTTCACAATGACGACCCGAATAGCGCAGCGGTAGTGAGGCTGCCTTACGTTCTTAGGGTCCCGGGTTCGAATCCCAGTAGAATCAAATGTTTGTGTGATGAGCATTGACATTTGTTTCCTAGTCATGGATATTTATATGTATAATAGGTATGTATTTACAAACAAAAAAAAAGTATATAATCATGTAGTAATTAACTGTCTGGTGACCACGACACAAGCCTTGCTTAGTGCGGCACTATGTGGCGCTGTGTGTAATGTCCAGCGATATTTTATTTATTTACAATCAGCTGCGTCCATTATTGTCTGTGAAGTGCAAGCATGAAGGCACACAGGACTTGTGAATAGCTGACTCATCGGAACAGCATTTGCCTATGAACCTCCACCTCAGTTTATTATCCCAATAATGGTTGTCTAGAGTCAGTTGAGCCATGCATATCCATTGGCTAATCCGGAAATGTTTCTCAACATCAGGTGGGAGAGTTTGAGGTGTATTAATCAACGATCCATTCATTCGTCTTTAGAGATGCGTTTTCAAATAATCAAAAACATTTGCTTATGAGCTGTTTAACTAAAAGGTGCCTATGTTAACATACAGGGTGACTGGCTCTGGACCCGCCATAGCTAATTCGCATATAGAGGAGGATATATTATTTTTTCTGTTTTACATTGTGAAAGTATTTTTTTGAATCATAAAAAATGTAAATTCACTAAGAATTCCTACCTTCCTAGTCATAAATTTGCAAAAAATACTTTGCACAATTAGCTTCAACAAACCTATACTGAATTGTTTTTTTTAAACTAGCAACTTTTTAAATACAAATTTGGTACCGTTGGAAAGGTAGAGAACAAATTTTGATGAAAAGTAATTATTGAAACTCCGTAGCTTTTTTTAATTTGAGGTCGAATTTGATCGTAATCATTTTAATTTGGCATTATTTTCTTTAAAAAGCGTACTATCTTATTTTTTACCCTAGCTTGAGGGAAGTTCCGAGGTATTTTAATCACCAATGTTTATGACTACCAGCAAATAGTAAAAAAACCCACAAAAATAAAGCAAAAAAAGTCATGAAAGCTTGAAGGTCAAATTTTGGAAAAATTGATCTATCTCCTAAACTATAAAACTTTGGTTACGGAAAGTAAGGTTCAGTAGTTAGAAAATGTCCTCCTCTATATGCGAATTTGCTATGGTGGGTCCAGAGCCTGTATAATGCGTGGAGTAATAAACTAAAATAAAAGTCCCTTAATTATTCTCATGAATCATTAGTCTCACAGCCACAAAATTATTAAAAACTTTTTTTGCAAAAAAACTGAACCGACTTCAAAAAAAAAAAAGTTAAAAATAACTTTAGCTTCTGAAGTCGGTGACCTTTGTTTAATTGATTTAATTTTTTAGTCACCGACTTCAGAAGCTAAAGTTATTTTTAACTTTTTTTTTTTGAAGTCGGTTTAGTTTTTTTGCAAAAAAAGTTTTAATTTTTCACTTTTTAGTGGTTCACATGTGCTTGGTACACATGGAAAGTGCATACCGTTACAATTACAACAAGCCCAAACACGACTAGGATACATTGTCTCATTATGGAGTTCCGTGACTCTTGGCTTCATCATCCGATCTGATGGTAGAATGGTTATTATCGAACGCAAATGCTTCATTTGTTGCAGAAAATACCATAATCGCTGTACGTTATCCTATAAAATTTGAAGAGTTCGGTCGATTTCGCCAAGATTCCATCATCAGATCCCGACTTGGTGGCTATGGGACCATTTGGAAAGTATACCCTTTCCAACAAAAAAATAATTTTTCAAATCGGTTGGCAAGCGACGAAGTTATGCGCGAACAATCATGAAAAAAAAAAGAAATAGACAGATCCGAATTGAGAACCTCCTCCTTTTTTAGAAGTCGGTTAAAAACACTGCGATAACGTTATACTGCCAATGCGATCAACTAGGAGCCACGTGTTACCCTGCGTGAAGGGATCTTTTGTACTTAGGTTTCTGACGGATGGAAATCAAACAGCCTCATTTAAAAATATTTGTGTTCAAAAGTCCTAATAATCAGTATGAATAACAGCAACTTTACTAGTCTTGTTGCTTGAAATAAATGATTTAATAATAATAAAAGCTCTAAAAGACTTCTGGCAACGTCCGTCCCTAACTTAAAGGAGCTGCCAAAAAACCTGTTGAACCAAGAAACGTTACATATTGTGGTAGGTAAGGAATAGTTTATGGGGTAACATTACGATGGTGGTCGGGGTAACGAGGGGGAACAAGTTAACAAATAGTGGCAAGATGCCAGCCTGTTGACTGTGGGATACATTGAATAGGAGAAAAATAATAATGTATTTGTTTTGTTTTGATGACATCAATCTTTGTTGCCGACGTGCGTCATGCGTTTGGACGTGGTTGAAGCCAAATGAGTGTGTAAGGATCGTAGCAGGCGTCCTGTAGTTTACGCTTACCCTCGAGGGAACAGGTGTGAGGTTATGTAGTAGACTATAAAGAGTGTAAAAAACCTCTTAACGAAGCCGAAAGCCACTTGTTCTCCCCGTCGTTATTGCGATCATTTTTTTGTTCTACACCATCCCTGGGAACCTTCTTTACGGAAACATTGGGGGTCAAAGTTCCAAGTTTTTGACAAGTATTTTTTTTCTTAAAAGTTTTTATTATAAGATTTTTAACCACGATTCTCACCCCAAAAAAAGTCGTTCCCCAGCAATAACGTTTGTGTAAAGTTACTTAGTTTGATGTACAAAATGCTTGGTTGACGGCTTCGTGATGAGGTGGTTTACACCCTGTATTTTCGACATTTTAAGTAAGTATAGAAAACAATTGAATTATTTCTTGTGAAACTTGAGATTGGGTCGCTTTGAAATATCTCTGTGTTAACGACTTGTTAAAGTGATTTTGTCCTAATACAAGGTTATTTGTAAAACACCAACAACCTCGCAGCGCAGGAGTAGATTACTAATATCATAAACAACATTTTTGTTCTACGACTTTTCCGAAAACAGACAAAAAAAAAACAACTCGCCATACATTTGTACGAATAGCCAACCAGCCAGTTCGTTTATCGAGTTTAGTATGTAGTCGTTTTTTTGCCTGTATAATAGAAATCAGACATATCAATATACTTAGAGCTTTTCTAATATTTTGAACATGACACGTGCTGATCGAGAATCAAAACACGGAAATAAGGTATATATAAAATTTTGACGAAAACAAGGCTTCGAGACTCACAAATAAACACTAAGTACTGCAACGACATAAAACTGAACCGACATTCGAACCATTTCAATAATTCAAACACACCAGAATACACTGCACCCCTCATCCACCCCCTCATTCCCCCCTGTCTGGCCCCTTTATACGCGGCCAGACTGTGGCTATGTACTAGGCGCGCAGAAGACCTAAGGTATCGATCGTGGCGGCCGGCGCGCATGCGTCCCGCGCCCTGTGCCGTAAAGTACAAAGAGATGCACACAATCGCATGCCGGTGTAGTGACCAATGTACTTATGCTGTTGCAGGGTAAGTGGGAGGCTGGGTGTGGTCGGTCTGTTTAGTCAGATTGGAGATTTCCTGAAGGGTTAAATCATTATGTTCGGGGGAGATGACAGTATTCTTAAGGCTGATGCTCCAAGGTAGCCACTGAGATTAGAATTTTCTTAAGTTCATAAAGATCTAGGAAAGACTTTTTCAAGGTACAAGACATTCCTAGACCTTTATGAACGAGTGTTGTATTGATGATTTTGATGATTATAATTCTGGAACTACATACGTCTTACAGTCGCGAATCATATTTTCATCAGTATACAACCTAGCACTGGCCTGCAAATTGCAAAAAACGTAAGAAACATTGAATTTCGCGCCACTCTGGAACATCCACCTTAACATGTAGATGATGAATAAGTATCCTGACTCCATGACCTTGCACAATCGAAGAGAAACATGCCAAATATTCTTTAAGCAAGACCAAGATCGTCAGCTAGGGGAAATCGAATGCGTATTCTTCATGACAAGAAGATCATACACTTGCCTGAAATATAGTCAGTCAGATACAGTCATTACAAACACATCCCCAAGATACAATTCTGAACACGGCAGGAAAGTGTTCAATACCGTTTTTGTTTCGCTGCTGTTTTGGAAACAATATTATCATCATCATCACGATCATCTGCTTGCCTTTTCCCAACTATGTTGGGGTCTATACCGGATGCAGCTGAATACCAGTAGTTTGGCAACAATAATATTACTTTAAAAAAAACTTTTTTGCAAAAAATATAACCGACTTCACACAAAAAAGTGAAAAATAACTTTAGCTTCAGAAGTCGGTGACCTTTGTTTGATTGAATTAGTTTTTTTGTCACCGACTTCTGAAGCTAAAGTTATTTTTCACTTTTTTGTGTGAAGTCGGTTATATTTTTTGCAAAAAAGTTTTTATTTTTCACTTTTTAGTGGTTCACATGTGCTTATCCTTTCACAGCGTATCGGTGTGATTTTTTGTTATGAAAACAGTACATTTGCTATCATTTATTATGGAGTTCAGTTGCCTTTCTTCCGAAGTCACCAGATCTTTATCAAATCGAAATAGGATCACTCCGAGAAAGTACTCTGCCTAAAACTACCCAAACCGCTTCTGGTGTGCCTATAAAGTTAAGGAGTTACCTCTATTTCTCCGGGATCCCATTGAATGGAACTTTACACGTCTAACTGTCGAAATCTGGGTGTATTGTATACTTCTGCGTACTCCCTCAGAGCATACAGGTGTGATGTTACGTCATGATGTTGTATAAACAATAAACAACCAAGCGATTGCATTTACTGCAGCTTTGCCGTATATTTTTGAAGAGTTCCATTTATATCTCCAAAGATCAGGGTAAGATCTTAACCAAATTGACATGGAACCACAAGGAAAGCACCAGCTTTCAAATAAAAGAAGAATCATCAAAATCGGTTCACCCAGTCGAAAGTTCTGAGGTAACAAACATTGTCGAAATCTGGGTATATTGTACACATCTGCGTACCCCCTCAGAGCATACAGGCGTGATGTTACGTCATGATGTAGTATAAACAATGAACCTACAAGCGGATGCAGCAATCTCCGCAGATTTGCCGTCTAGTTTTGAAGAGTTCCATTGTATATCTCCGAAGATCAGCATCAGATCTTCAACAAATTAAAATGGGACCCAACGGGAAGCACCAGCTTTCAAATAAAAAAAGAATCATCAAAATCGGTTCACCCAGTCGAAAGTTCTGAGGTAACAAACACAAAAAAAAAAAAAAAATACAGACGAATTGAGAACCTTCTCAAGTCGGTTGAAAACGGTTGAACTATTCGTACGTGAATATCAACCCACATTATTATACTACAATGCAGTTCACGAAATGTTACTCGTACCTCGGGAGCGCTCGCATGCGTACTTTAGATTTACGACGTTGACACGTGTGACCTACAGCGTGACCTCTATTCTGTTCCATTCATAGCAAGTTGACCTTCCCCGAAACACATAATCGAACATGAAAGAAGTTTTCGTGAAAGCTGTACAATTCACGAACTTTGAAAGTAATGTAAGACATAAATTTGTTTTCCTGACTCTGATTTTTGGGGTTATGAGACTGAGATCTTGATAATGTGTCTTGCCATCAAGTAGGGTGAGGGGTTAGTACAAAAAATCCTCCCCTTGCGAATAATCGTCACGCCATCTCATTTACGGCAATTTTACTTACTAACAGGTAACGGACGATTGTTATCTCTGTCTTTTTGACATTTAGCTTATGGATCGTTATAAACAAAACGTCACTGAAAAGCTTTTTTTATTTTTCTATGAATCAAGTGGCAGGTATAGGTGACGCGGTATTTCAAGCTAATTTTGTTTATAGAAACACCGATAACTACGAGACGTAGGCATATTAACTAGCAGTCATAGGTAAGTAAGTTTATATAGAAAACGGCCGTTAAAGCATCTGAGTTGTACAGTAATGTCTAGCCAAGTACAGGTAATAGCAGAACATGTAGAAAGACGAGTTACAGTCCCGATCTATATTATTTTCTTACAAATAAAACTAGTATGATAGCAGAATGTCCTACTTTATCACTCATTCCGCGACTCATTCAGTTATTACGTACGACCTTTATATACCGCATCCCTATGTCGAAGCAAAATTAATTAAATTCGCTCGCAGGTATATGTATGGAATGGCGACTGTCTGTGTTTTGACGGAGGAGACCGGTATCACAGAGTGGTGTGGAATTTAAATTTAAATTATGGAAACAGGTTGTGATGGACAATAATACTGTCTAGATCTTATAATATGTCTTTTTTTCTTGAGTAATTAAGTTATTACGCAACGTTACTGTTGTTAGGTTAGCTAATTACGTAACAACTTAAGACAGATGGACTCTTAAGTAGGGACTGAATAAATTATCCGGCTCGAAGGACCAAAATGAATATGATCCCTTGTTAGACCAGACATTACTTTTAGATGATAGGTGAATGGAATAGAACTAAGTAAAGTACTGAAACACTACTGTATTTTCCCAAAAGTACTTAAAGTAAAATGAGTTTAATGGACTGATAGTGCGGAAATGAAGTGAGTGACGCGGCCCTTGTTGGCTGTAACGAGAACGCCTGGCGGACTTGATAGCTCAACGCGAACTGAACTAATTATAACTTATAAGTTGAAATGAATGTGGCGTAAACTGCTGAATTGCAGAATGTGCGGTTGCACCGTACAATGGTATGATATAACTGAGTTGCGAGACTTGTTTTTTTTACAACTTTTTAATGGCTTTCTTATACTCGGTAGGCGGACCGACTTCGGTTGTCGGCTTCCCATGCTTCGTTGATTTTACCAGTACGAAATTCCATGGGTTACTTTTTAGTGATTATATCTTATTTATAGTAGCAGTAGCGGTAGATAGGCCGATTCTCGCCTTTTTTACTTTGTTTTCCTTAAATCCACTAGTGTTTTAAACTAAATATCGAGTGACCACTTACTTTTTTTTTCATTGGGGTCTGTGGTGCCACATGGGCGGTACGAGATGGTCCTTTTCCGTTTAGTGTTCACGTAACCAGGAATGAAGATACTGGGAGTGTCCAGGCGTCCCGATGCCAACAATCTGAAACGGAAGGTTAAGTTCACGGCTATCCTTTGGTTGCTTGCGGTCAGGTTATGGTTAAGAATTAATTTAGAGAAATATTATAGAAGACTTGACGTCCTCTATAACCTGACTTGCAAGTCGAAACATGTTACACATTTATTACCGAAGGAGCCGATATACGAGGTGTTGCTTTGTATCCTGGTCAAATTCAAGGAGGTATATGCTAATGGTTCTCGACCCGAATCGATAATAAAATGGGAAGGTATTCTTTTTCTTGTTTACGGAAATCGGTACGCGTAAACCACCGGTATTAAAACGGCGTCTTTTGTGACAAGCTCCTGGATTTCGACTAGGATGCAAAACTGCACCTTGTATTCATGTGAATGTTAAAGTTTTATAAAAAAAAAAAACAAGAAAGTACGTTATGTTTGAAAAGAGTGGAGTGTAGAGGAGTGGTACATACTTGGTGAAGTCGAGCTCCAGGCGGTTGGCGTGCGGGCCGGTGAAGTGCAGCAGCAGCTGCACGCACGTGCCGCCGTGCAGCGCGCGCGTGCGCCGCGCGTCCACCGACATCATCCACTCCGGCGCGCCCAGCACCCCGCGCATGTCCGCCAGGAACATGCCGCTGCGGAACGTCATACACTCATCCTCATCATGTCTATTCAACGTCACAAACTCCTCGCCTAATTCTAACTCCATTTCATTTATATTTTGGGGTTATGAAGAAGGTGTAAAGCTCTTCATCCCCCTTAGAATAAAGAGGATTCTCCGACCAGACGGCTGTCATGTCTGGTGCGCTACTGCCCGACAGTTGAGTTGTCCAGCGATATTTAAAATGTAATACACTCAAAACATTGTGCTGATGGATGGATTGAATAGTACGGAGGACGTGGAAGTGTTTATGAATCTTACAATAAAAACTTGTATTTAAAAAAAAATACTTGAGAGGTGTCAAGGGACACCCGGATGGAACGAAGTTCTAGCTTGCTTTCTATAAGAGAGAGAGAGAGAGAGAGAGACAGAGAAACATGCGACGCCGCACAGCTTACAATAGCTTACTATAGCAAAACATTATTTCCCCGTTTTGGTTTTTTAAAACAACTTTCAGTGTTGCGAATGGCAAAAATTACGAAAACGGCCGGAGGGTGTTACTCAGTGCATTCCCAACTACTAGCGACATCTAGTAACACAACGGAGTAGTACTTACATATTTATTAGTACCACTCATACATATTCGATGGCGCTGTTCTAAAAAATAAAAAGTGTCGTGACAATTATTTTCGTAAGAATTTTTTCCGTCTAGCCCCCTTTCACAACGCGCGATAAGGAACTTCGTCCCAAAAACTTGTTAAATAGTTGGAACTTTGTGACTTTCGTGGTATTTACTGGCTGGTATTCAGTTTATGAGTTTAAAAAAACGGTGGCTATTAGAATGTTTTCAAATGTTATTTGATACATACGTCAAATTAAAAAGTGTGTCACTTCTTTTGAGTTTTGGTCTGGTTTATTCAGAGGACTTTTCATTGTAATCATGTTATTTATTTAGTATTTGAAATGTTTAAATAAATTGAGTTTATGATTTATGTTGAATTAAAGGAGATCAAAAAACCAAAGACCGAAGACCAAAATAAACTTCATTAGTTGGATAACATAATAAACATTTTTTATTATTACACTAAAGTCGTAAGTCAATTCACCGAGAAGTTATTCAACCACAAATTATCTGAGATCACCCAAACTAAAGTATTTTTTTTCCCGCCACAAAAAATAAACGCAATAATTAAATAAATTAAATAGAGCTTATGGATACAAACATTTTTTATTATGCCGCCCAATGCAGAACCATTGGGCGGCATAATGACTAACTTGGGTATAGAAATACCCAAGTTTTCAATAAATAAAAATGATTGCTATAACATAAATGCTTGATGAAGACGTGAATCGAAGGATACCTAGGTACCGATCTCCGCTCTGACCTAGTCACGCAACTTATTGCAACTGTCTGGTGACCAGGACACAAGCCTTGCTGCAGCATTCTGGGTGTAAAGAGAACATAAAATACGAAACACAATGGTGAGCTCAAAACAAGAATTACAGATGTAGGCAAAAATGCTGCCAGTTTCAAATGGAATTGGGCAGGTCACGTACGCCGCATGCATAACGACCGCTGGGCAAAGGTCTCAACACAACGAGTGCTTGAAGATAGACGGCGCTGCCGAGGCTGGCCTAGAAAGAGGTAGTGTGATGATCTGAACGCGCATCATGAAGGCTAAAAATCAAAATCAAAGCATTTATTTCAAGTAGGCCACACAGGCACTTTTGAATTGTCGAAACAAAGATGAAAATTAAATGTAGCTACAGTCCCAGTCACAAGACATAAAAACTGTGAAAGTACTGTAGTTGCCCATTCCCTAGCGTAGATTTCTATGGAGAAGAACGGGCAAGAAACTCCATGGACACTCTTTTAAATCAAACAAATTTTTGTCACAAAATCTTGGTTACATCATTCATGATGAGATGTTATAATATGTGAGAACAATGTAGTAAGATGCGCACGTTAAAAGTGTCCATAGACAAAACAAAATAATTCATTCAAATAAGCCATGGCAACTAAGAGATGACCAGTCACAACTGACAGCACCCGTTCACGAACATGACGCATGGATCAGCACCATTCAGCTCAACCATTTTGAAGGGAACTAAATGGTCCGACACACGCGCCACCATCAGCGAGACATTTGAGTGAGCATGACATACTCTGAACCGCCAGGGCACATTCAAGTCAAGAACTGCCGTAGGTTTCCAGTGAATGATAGCTTACTAGTACATAGTACTCACACAATATTGGCTATGCGGTTATATAATACTAAAATTTAATCTATACAATGCAAAGATAGTTAAGTACAATCTTCAGCAGCTCCAACAATACCATTTAATGCTATCCATTTTTGCGCCCCTGTCCATGTGGAGCAGGACCAGCATTAAGCCAAGCATTTTTATCAGCGATATAATCGCTCAACTTGTAATATGCTTACTTACATGGTGTGCGTTTAATGCATGTTTTAAACGTCTCATTCAGTTCAAGAATACTTTGTGCAATTTTATTATAGCATCTCATACAGTGAATGTGCTATGTTTCAAGGTGGCGCAGGCAAAGAGCACCTGGAAGGCTTTTACCCAGCAATGGGACATTCAAGGTTACTAAAAAAAAGTATAAAGTCTACACAAAACAATTGCCTAATGCGTTCAAATCATCAGCCCGAGGATAGACGATGCCGCCAAGGCCGACCTAGAAAGAGGTGGCTCGTTCTGGATGCTGCGCTCCGTTGCTCTTCGGGAGACCCCAAGGTAGAACTTTTGAAATTATTTGAGTGAATAGGTCTGAGCACCGTAGGTTAGGACGGGCAGGATAACCACAACCACACCAACCACATCGATGAGTTTGGGCTTCAAGCAGATCGGCAGAACTCCGTTGGCCAGTAGCATTTATATTTTTAGTAATCATTATTATTTATTTAAAATTTGGATATAGATCTTGGGTGGCGTAATAAAAAGTGTTTATACCCATAAACCCTCAGTATGTCGGTAGACAGTAAATCGACCGCACGCATAACATACGCTTTGCGACTCGGTGTCCGACTAACTACCTAACAACGGTTCTCAAAGTTTTGGATACCTCTTCAAGATGTTTAAATGTAGGCGTTGCCAAGCTGAGAGTAGGGACGGCGCTAAGTGCATGGGATGTCAGGGACAATTCGACTTTCCCTGCGCTGGCATCACCGAAGGTGGATGGAGGAAATTGGGGGAACGCAAGAACACGTGGAAGTGCAGTAACTGCAAATCCTCGGCAGCATCCAGCCCACGCCCTACCCCCACCCCCACAACCACAGCGACCGACTTGTCAGCACCAGCCGTTGCCGACATGGAAAGTATAATGTCTGAGCTGAAGGCCCTTTCAGCCCGGATGGACAGCTTGCCTGCATTAATGGAGAACGTGAAGGCTATACAATTGGAACTGGCAGAGCTCAAATCCATCAGATCCGAGTACTCGAGTCTTAAAACAGACGTCGAGTTTCTTGACCACTCGGTGGAAACATTAGCCGCCAAAGTGTCGGGGTTGGAGAACGATGTGGATGGACTTAAGAAGACCAAGGACCAGATGGCAGCGTTACATGATCGATGCTCCAAAATAGAAGACCTGCATCGCGAAACTGAGCAGAGATCTAGAATGAACAATCTAGAAATTAAGGGTGTTCCAGCGGCCAGTTCAGAAAACCTGTTCGCAATCGTCGACAAGATAGGTGATATCATTGGGTGCAAAATCCCGAAAGAGCAAATAAACTTCATTGCGAGAGTACCAATGCGAAACAACGAACAGAATAAAAATATTATTTGCTCAGTTCACAACAGATACTTGAAGAACGACTTCGTGGCGGCAGCAAGAAAACTTAAATCATCTTTAACTGCAAGCAAGCTGGGTCTACAGTCGGACAGTGTCATCTATGTTAACGACCACCTGACATTTGAGAACAAAATGCTACTAAACAAAACGAAGAAGCTTGCTAATGAACGGGGTTTTTTATACACTTGGGTAGTTGGTTGCAAAATCCTCATAAAGAAGAATTCTACTTCTCCAACACATCACATAAGGACGGATCAAGATTTAAAAAAGTTTCTAAGTTAAATACGTGTTTAAAATTGTACAACACGTCGTTCTTGTATACTCGCACTTATTATGTCAAAAGTTTGAGAATCACTGGAACCAGTTTTTTGTGCACGGTCATTAGCCGTTGTCCTTTTGTTCGCTTATCGCTCGGTGTTGACCACAGCTATTGCTCTATTGAATCATATTTGCTCGTCGTTAAGGTTGTAATCAGCTTGATCTCGCTCGTTTCTTTTTTTATGTACTTTTTAACGTATTCATTTTCTTGCTTTAAACCGAACCTACCTCCTTGTATTGAAGTTTTACTAAGATATCTTTCTGTTTGCGATGACACCTATTAATGTATTTTACCAAAATGTTCGAGGATTGCGTACAAAAACGTCAGTATTTTATCGAAACGTGTGTGTTAATCACTATGATATTATCTGCTTAACTGAGACTTGGCTTATTGAAGGAATACATGATTGTGAACTGTTTGACGACCGTTACGTAGTGTGGAGACGCGATAGAAATTATTCCAGTACAAAGCAAACTTTGGGGGGTGGTGTGCTTATTGCAGTGCGACGGGAACTTGTCAGTGATCTACGCAGTGAATGGTTCTCATCTGCTGAAGATCTGTGGATTACCATCACCCTCCACAGGAAAAAGCCGCGTGTGTCATATAAAATGCATCTATGTGTAGTGTACATCTGCAATCAAAATCTTGGCAACTCCCAGGCAGGTCAGTTAACTCTTTTTTCCAATAACCTAGTAGACATTGTGCAGAAGCATCCCGCCGATAAATTTTTAGTTCTTGGGGATTTTAATCTACCGAATATAATATGGAACCCAGACGATGATGGACAGTCTTTCCGGCCTGGTAACATCCAAGGTCATGTCCAGATTAATCTGTTCGACAACTTTACCGTCTGCAATTTCTCGCAATATAACTCGCATGTAAATGTGAATGGCAAAATACTAGACCTAGTTTTGTCCAATAGCGAGGTTTCGGTGAAAAGTTGTGATGACCCTTTGGTGCCGGAAGACTCACATCATAAAGCTCTCTGTGTGTCTGCTGGTTTTGTTGAACTCCACACTCTCCCTGCGCTTGCGCGTATTAGTTTTTTATATAGGTCAGCCGATTATACAGCCATTAACTACCGGCTCAGCCAGATCGATTGGTATAGAGAATTCAATGCGAGAACGCTCCAGGGTGCCGTATCATTTTTTTACGACACGCTCAATGATTTGCGTGATTCGTATGTACCAGTTAAGACGGTCGTCCCATCTACTAGATATCCTCTCTGGCACAAGCAGCCTCTTATAAAAATTCTTAGAGAGAAAGCAAAGCACCACTCTAAATTCAAGAAATACGGAAATCAGTGTGATCGTGAGTCCTTTGTTTTACTCCGGGAACGTGCAAAGCTAGTTGAAAGTGAGATGTTTCGTTGCTACATTAATAAAATCGAAGAAGGTATATGTAAGACCCCCAAAGCGTTTTGGTCATACGTCAAATCGAAACATCAAACCAATTCGTATCCTTCCTTACTTAAATACAAAAACTGCACTTCAAGTAACGGAGAGGATATCTGCAACATGTTTGGTGACTACTTTTACTCGAACTTTCTCAATGCTGGTGGTTCCACTAATGGTATCAATGACCTCTCTAACGACAGGCGTGCGCGGGGTTTCGGTATAAATTTGGGCGATAGTACTTCTGATATACACTCGGTCGAAGTTAGTGAATTGGAAGTATTTAAACTACTAAAGGGATTAGATTTACCTCATAAAGGATAATCATGACGTAGTATTGTTTGCAGACGACACTTCTCTTTTATTTAAACTCAAACGTCAGCAGTCAGTTATGGATAATGTTAATAGCGCCCTGGCAAAAGTCGTTAATTGGTTTAATGTTAATAATCTACTCTTAAATGAGAAAAAAACTAAATGTATTAAGTTTACGATACCCCATGTAAGACAAGTTGAAACTACTGTACTAATTAAGGATGAAGAGTTGCAACTGGAAAATAGCACAGTGTTCTTAGGCATAACTTTGGATGCAAAGCTTCAGTGGGGCCCGCACATAGACAAATTGTCGAAAAAACTTAGCTCTGCAGCATACGCCGTTAGAAAAATTCGTGAATTAACTGATTTAGAGACAGCCCGTTTAGTTTACTTTAGTTATTTCCATAGCGTGATGTCGTACGGTATTCTCTTGTGGGGCAATGCCGCCGATATTCAAACAATATTTGTTTTACAAAAAAGGGCAATTCGTTCAGTTTATAAACTAAGTCCCAGATACTCCCTCAGAGAAAAATTTAAAGAGATTAATATTCTTACTGTGCCCTCTCAGTTTATTTATGAAAACCTTTTGTACGCACACAAAAATATTAATTTGTTTAAAAAATACAGTGATATCCACAACATAAATACGAGGAACAAACACAAATTTATTATTCCTGCAACGAGGCTCAAAAAAATAGGGGGTACGTTCAGATGCCAATGTATACGTTTTTACAATAAACTTCCGAGCCATATTCAAGCACTAAGCCTAAATAAATTCAAATCGTTTATAAAACGGAAGTTATGCCTGAAAGCCTTCTATCATGTTAATCACTATCTCGAAGATAAAAAGGCTTGGGATTAAGCTGCTCCAATTTGCTCTGTGAATGTTGAAATTTCGGGCTTCGCTTGTTTATTATTGATTCCTTTATTTTATACACTGTGACATTGAATGATTTGACATGAATACTTAGTTCAGTATTTTATTATTTTTTTTTTACTTTACTTATTTTTATTTTTTATGTGTGTGTTTATTTGACATGAATATTTACTTGTGACTGTCATGACATTTAATGATTTGACATGAATACTTAGTTCAGTATTTTATTATTTTTTACTTTATTTTGTTTATTTTATGTGTGTGTTTGACATTTCGTATTTTTATTGACATTCGAATTTGAATAGTAATATTATTATTTATTTTATTTAATTATTGTGAATGTGAGGACCTTGTGGGTCACTTTTTGTTGTTTTTTTTTCCCACGACTGTCTGGCAGTTTGAGTACTATAAGCGACCTACCCAAATGTCCTTTCTTTGGTATTGTTCGTCGTTTCGTTGAGCTCCTTGAGTTAAAAGTCGAGCTACACGATAACTGACAAATGCTTGCACTGACTGGACAGGTCCACTCAAATCTGTATGGTTCTTTCTTCAAAAGACCATCTCAGACACTAATCTGCATAGTTCTCATGTGAGTTGAACAAGATTGTCTGGACTTTAAAAGAGACTATGACCTCTGAGTTTGTTTCGGCTGTTTCTTCTCAGAGTAGTCAGGTACGAAACACCGGCCCCATCTAGTTTAAAAACATGACGTGTAAAAGTGTTTGAGAAAACCTACTTACTGAATAAATATCATTTATCATTTATCATTTAGCAAAATCTGCAGGGCCGGCAATATCCCGCCTATATTTATACACAGTTGTGCGAAAAGTCTGACTACCCCTCTTTCACTTTTGTTCAAACGATCCCTAGCAGAAGGTGAAGTACCTGGAATTTGGAAATCGGCTTTAATCACTCCGATTCATAAAAAAGGACCTAGAGACAGCGTGGAAAACTACAGACCTGTCTCCAAGTTATGTATTTTCGCTAAAATTCTGGAAAAAATTATATACAAGCAGCTTTATGCTACTCTTAAATTAAGTATCAGCGACCGCCAACATGGTTTCCTGCGAGGTCGGTCTACAACCACCAATCTTATTCTTTGTAATGACTACTTGACCGAATGTATGTCTCGTCGCACACAAGTAGATGTAATCTACACTGATTACAGCAAGTGTTTTGATCGCCTGGATCATGCTATACTCTTGCGCAAGCTATTGGCTATAGGTATCAGTGGTAACCTTTTCAGATGGTTCTCGTCCTATGTAGACAACAGATGCCAAACTGTTGTTCTCAATGGATACGCATCTAGAACTATGTATATTCCTTCAGGAATTCCTCAGGGATCGCTACTGGGACCCCTGATGTTCAACATCTTCATCAATGACGTGTCTTCATGTTTCTCCGACTCAAAAGTTCTTTTATTTGCGGATGACATGAAGATTCTAAGTGAAATTAGAACTGAGGAAGATGCTGAGCGTCTCCAACTTGATCTGGACAGATTCCAGGAGTATTGTGTCGCCAACCGTTTGGATTTAAATGTCTCGAAATGTTACGTTTGTACGTTCACTCGCAAGCCTAAACCTATTCTTTTCGATTACAAGCTAACCAACACTTCAATAGCCAGAGTTAATATCATCAAGGACTTAGGCGTCACTTTCGACTCGAAACTCCTTTTTGACACACACATCGACAATATTATTAAGAAAGCTTCTAAAGCATTGGGTTTCGTCTTGAGAATATCCGCCGATTTTAAAAATATAAAAACGGTTAAAATTCTTTATTGTGCTTTTGTGCGCAGTCACCTCGAATATTGTTCACCAGTATGGAATCCTATTTACAGTACTTACATTAATCGCATTGAAAGTATTCAAAAGAAGTTTCTGAGGTACGTTCAATTTAGATCTAATATTTATTTACATAACTATCACAGTCGCTGCACAAAGTTCCATATTCTTCCACTAATAGAGCGGAGAAAAATTGCTGACATGGCATTCTTGTTTAATATTGCTAATGGTTCAACCGATTGTTCTGAATTGATCGGCAAAATTGGGTTACGTGTTCCATCCATTAGCCTTAGGAATCACCAACCTCTATATGTTCCTTCGGTACGGTGTATTTATAGACAAAATTCTTATATGATAAGAGCTTGCAGATCATACAACTCAGTCTGTCAAAGTGTTGATGATCTTGATTTATTCACAACCAGTGTCACTAAACTAAAAAAAACATTATGTAACCATTTCTTCAATATTCACTGACACTTCAAATGTTCTTTTTTAAATTCACTCCGAGTTCTTTTAATTTCTTTTATCTGTCTACTGTCTATTATTCTAACCTAATGTTGTCAGTGAGAACTTGTAATTGGCCTTCTTACTTTATTTTTCAACTACCTGTATCCTAGCTGTAAGTTCTCCTAAGACAATAAAATAAAATAAAATAAGCTCTATTTAATTATTGCGTTTATTTTAGTTGGCCGGAAAAAAAATACCCCAATCTGGGTGATCTCAGATATTTTGTGGTTGAATAACTTCTCGGTGAATTGACTTACGACTTAGGTGTGCTAAAAAATGATTATTATTTTTTGCTTTATCCAAGTAATAAGTTTATTTCGGTTGGCTGACTTTTGAAAATAGCCCAAAAATTTATGAATGCTGGGTGATCTCCTTTGTGATGGTGAATATTTCATGAATGTGTTTCTCTTGAAAAAGGGTCCCAACGTAGTGGGAGGAATTGATACTTCTAACACGGGTAAGAATTTAGATTAACAACAAATATCTCCGTCACTAGAAAGTAGAAGTAGTGTTATAAACATAATACTCGTATAACTATTTATTTTTGTGTTTTGACTTGTCGGGCAAATAAATGCTTTTTCTTTTCTTTATGGTTTGAAACAAAAAAAAATGATCGCAATAACGGGGAGAACAAGTGCCTTTCGGCTTCGTTAAGAGGTTTTTTACACCCTTTATGGTATTAAAACGAAAAAGGTGGTTGAATACTCACAGCACGAACCTCGGCGGCTTCATGATATTGACATACTTGATGATGTCCTTGTCGGGCTCGATGTTGGCGCAGGCGAAGCGCTCAGAGCTCCGCTCGGGCCCGAACACCACGATACTGCGCCCCACCGCGCTCACCGCGCCCTCCAGCGGGAAGTTGCTGTCCATGAACATCTGACGGTTGCTGCCTATGTCTGCTCAACAGTTGCTGCTGGTTAGCTTCCCGACCAAATCGGAAATCTTGCTGAATATTCTAAACTATTTTGGTCGATCTTTAGGTTAAGCCGTGCTCGCCTAGGCTGCTCTGTGGATGGGTGACCACCTAGAACGCCTAGAACTTTAAGCCGTTGGTCCAGCTGTCATTTGTAGATCTTTGACAGTCGTTACAGGTAGTCAGTAACCCAAAAAATCTGACATTCAGTCTTACTGAGTGGTATCAGATTACCCAGTACTAACTAGGTTGTAGAAGTCGGATAGGCAGTCGCTTCATGTAAAATACTTGTATTCAGCTACATCCGGTTAGAGTGGAAGCCGACCAACATAGTTGGGAAAAGGCTAGGCGGATGATGATTTGTTCCTTGTTTCCGCAATTGATTGACAAACGCGACGTCAGTTTTGCATCACGATAATTCGTCAAATCACCATACATTAAAATAAGTGAACTCAATGTGAAATATTTTCGAATTACTTATGGCTTATTGTATCTGCCATTAACCAGTACAGGACAAGTCATCATCGTCATCTGCCAGCCTTTTCCCGACTATGTTGGGGTCGGCCACAGGACAAGCCATTTTCAAATATTTTGTGGGAGATTCGCGGAACCTCTAAAAGTTTTTACGTTTTGAGTCACACCTAGATACAAAGACGTAACAATTGGATTCGTCTAATTAAACGTGAGACGGGTCGCCATTGTCTTTTGAATTACAATGGTTGTTAAAGAATCCTGCAAGTAGGCCTTCAAAATTAAAAAAGATTTAGGCGCCGTTCCCACTATGTAGTGACGACAAATAATCGTGTAGTTTTAAGTGTCGTGGCTTGTGTATTTAAATGGAGGTGATCACATATAGGACGTCCACAAATTTGCCAACTAAAAACTAACGATAAATTAATTGTCACGAAAAAGTGGGAACGGGAGGGTCATAGGAACTTCAAAAACCAAACTCAAAGTCGATACAGTAATTGATGAAATGTTGACACTAACTTATTGTTCCCAGTCTTGCAGTAAGATCTCCGACGTCACATCGAAGAGGATTGTCGGGTCCACACTCTTGGCTGTACAGGTCGTGCTGTGAACAGATATCAAATCACACCATTATTTTACAAATCGGCAATAAAGTTGTGGTAACTTTACTGACGACTTTGGTTTAGTTGTGACAACTTTACTAACCACTTTAGTTTAGGTGTGTTAACTTTTGCTGTCGACTCTAGTTAAGTTGTGGTAACTTTATTGACGACTTTGGTTTAGTTGAGGTAACTTTACTTACGAGTTTGATAGTTCTGCTAACTTTACTGAAGCTCTTGGACAAATATTTAGTATGGAATTGCCTCATCTAAACGCTTATATTGATAGTATTTCCTATAACTTATTCGAAGCCTTTCTCATAAGTTTCAAAAGCACTCAGTTTAGTGATCGGTCAGACCAGAGACATCGGAGACAACTAGAGAAAATTGTAGAGAAGAATGATCAGTAAAAGACAATAGGTATAAGTAGGTACAACAGGGCCGGTGGCGTTCAATAACACGTTTTAATTAATTGTTTTTTGCCTTTCCAGCAATATCGTTTTAAGGCAGGATAGCCAGTGAAATTTAAATTTTCTTAAGTCAATCATCAAAATCATAAATACAACCGTCCAAGTTCATATGAGCCGAGGAACGACTTTTTCAAGGTCCTTCTTCGACCTTTGTGAACTTGGAGGGTTGTATTGATGATTTTGATAATTATAATTCTGTAACTACATACGTCTTACAGTCGCGAACAATATTTTAATCAACATACAACCTAGCACTGGCCTGCAAATTGCAAAAACCGTAAGGAAATTTGAATTTCGCGCTACCCTGGAACATCCACGTTAATTTGGTCTTAAAACAATCGGTAGTCGGTAAGTTTGTAACAAGTGGTTAGCGGGTAACTTACGTTGAGCGGGTCTGCGAGCTGCGTGAAGTAAGGGTTCCAGCGATACCCGCCCGCCACGCACCTAGTGTTCGTCACCTTCACCGCCGCGTCCACTCCCACCGGGTTCACGAAGATCGACCAGTTGTGGTTCTGCGTCTGTCGTCATTTCATCAAGCATTACTTTGGCTACCATTTTCTTGTCAAAAATTCATTATTAGATACATTTTTAATCGACCGTCATCACTCAAGTTGTGTTTAGGGTCAAACTATACAGAGTGTAAACAACCTCGTCACGAAGCCGTCAACCAAGCATTCTATACATCAAACCAAGTAACTTTACGCAACAATTATTATTAATGCTGGAAAACGAGAACGAAATCGACTTTATTTTTTTGGGGTGAAAGTCATGTTTTGTGGTAGAACTCAATGTAACGCACTCAAAACATGCTGATGGATGGATTGAATAAGGTCGTGGAGGTGTTTGAACTAAAAATAGTGCAATACAAACCAAAAAAAATGTCAAAGAACAGTAAAAAAAAACAGTAAAAGAAAAAAAATGATCGCAATGACGGGGAGAACACACCTTTCGGTTTCGATAAGAGGTTTTTAACACCCTTTATAAGAATCGGATTGTGTCTAGCTTGACCGGATCATGAAGGTGGTGTTCGGATAGTTCGTCGGCCATTAGTCCACCATCCAAGAACGCAGACATTAAAACAGGTTTCTGATCGGATACGGACTTGATTCCCGTGGTAACCAACGAACGATGCACTTTTCGTTACGATTATAATTTGTATAAAAATCATAAACCGTGAAAGACGTTCTAAAGTGCACCTCCATACTATTGTTTGATAACTGTCTCACTCTATGTTGGCTCGTTTACGCCTTGTGCTTAATTACAGGAGCAAAGAATAGAATAGAAGAAATAAAATACGTGGACTGATCGGTCTGGTGTAATTCAAGATATACAAGTGGTTTACAAAGCAGTGTTTTCGTCTTCGTCTTCTGGCAAAATTTGGCACCGTCGCCCGATGCTGCACCCGCGCGCCTCCAGGCGCGAGTTACGAGTAGGTATGACGTGCATAGGTACTCTATTTACTACAACTTGTTACAAAAATTCATATAAAGCCGTAATCATTCAAGTTCTTATCTCCACTTTTAGTTTTCATAATTTGCCGAAGTTTTTCCCAATTATGTTGAGGTTGGCTTTCAGTCTAACCGGATGCAGCTGAATACCAGTATTTTACATGGAGCGACTGCTTATTTGACAATAATAATAATGGTAATAACTGGCAACACAGAGAGTCAACATGTCGTTCTCATTTAAAAAATATTTTTATTTGCATTTTATAATTACATATATTATTTATTTTAATAAACCAAATACCATCTCCGTTTTTATAAATAAAATAGTTTTAAATAAACAATAAGTACAATCCATCGATAACATGAAGAAACGTAAAAAAATATCTGTGATCCGTAATGACATAAAGGTCACATGTACATTTTGTGAAAACTCCAACAAATAAAATGAAACGACAATGTTGACCAGAGCTGCAGCTCAACGCGCACGCCTACCGCCTCCGGACCCGTCGCTCAGCTCCGCCTCGCCGCCGTCGGAACCCAGCCCCATCGTGAGTGCTGTGACACCGGCCGTGGCAGTTGCGTCGAGCTCGAGCGACGAGTATTTCTCTCCGCCCTCGACGCCACCACCTGCTCGTCGACGGGGAGGACGCCGGCCGCCGGACGGCTTAGGACCTCGAGGCCCACCGGCTTCTGATAGAGTCCCAGCTCCCGGCGGAAGTGTGCAGCGCATGCGATGGACGCAATCAAACAATGAAAACGTCATGCGCGCATACTATGGGGCTACAGAGGGGGGAAACAACCTGACCGCGTACCGTGTTAGGATGCTCTCTCTGTTTCAGGTGCTTGAGCCGGCTGTCAACGTGTCGGCACAACGACTGTCGGATCAGGTGCGAGTCATCCAGCGTAATCGTATGTTGGATGACACCGTACTTGATCGCTTGCGAACTGAAATGCAGAGTAGTCATGTCATTGCCACGCCGCCGTCGCAGGCTGTGGTTTTACCACTATCTACCACGATACCAAATCGTGATGGCGATGTGAGTAGTGACATGGTTACTAATGTAAGTACCCAGTGCAATGAGGATATGAGGAGAGCTTTGGAGGGTGCGATTGGAGAATATCGGTTCATGACACCCGAACTTAGACCACGTTTACCTCTTTTGCCCATGCATAACAAAAATAAGATGCTGGTGGCTGTTCTGGATTCGCAATTGTCAAATTATTTTGATAACTGCGAAGACCTCACCGATGTTCACTCGATCCTGTATTGTGCGGCCGTAGCGGCATATCGTGTAGCTCATGTCAAATTTTCTGATGACAGAGCTACACGACCAAAACCAGCCGTACCGGCATGGCAGTACAGGATTGAACAACGTATTGGTGGGGCCAGAGCACTCATCGGCAAATTGATCTGCTTCAGGGAGGGCAATACTCGCCCTAGGGTGATGCGTTTTGTGAGACGGGCGTTCTCGGGGACTGATATCAGTTCTCGAGACTACATATCCCGTGTCACAGAGCGCATCGACTTCCTGAAGTAGAAAGTGTATGCATGGGCAAGCCGTATTCGTAGGTATAAGCGGCGGGTGGACCGATACATTCAGAATCGCACATTCCAAAGAGATGAAAGGTGGGTTTATAGGGCTTGGGAGCGACCGGACCAAGGTGTGACTGGCACGCGTCTACCGGATGATGATGCCATGTGTTCATTCTGGCGCAGCATCTGGTCGGTGCCTGTCAGTCATGCTGAGGGTGAATGGACTCGGGCGGTTGAGCGAGCGTGCGATTCAGTACCAGAAATGGGGGCAATTACTATCAGCCCCCAAGACGTAGCTTGTGCAGTCCGTCCGTTGCCTAATTGGAAGTCTCCAGGGCCGGATGGACTGCACAACTTCTGGATTAAATGGTTAACAAGGTCGCATGCTCGCTTGACGACCCTATTCCAGTCAGCCTTAGAGTCGGGGTCGCTGCTAGAGTTCCTGACAACAGGTATAACCCACCTGCTCCATAAATCGGGTAGTACTACGGAACCCAAAAATTATAGACCGATCACGTGTCTCCCGACAGTTTATAAAGTTCTTACAACCATTTTGAGAACTAAAATTAGTAAACATATTGATGACAATTCTGTCATGTCTGCTTCCCAAAATGGATGTAGGAATGGGTCCCGTGGTACTAAGGAGCTACTCCTCATTGATATGGCCATTAGTCAACAGGTTCGTCGTTCCCGAAAAGATCTGTCGACATGTTGGATAAGAAGGCCTATGACTCGGTGCCACATACATGGCTCATGAGGGTGCTAGAGTTGTATAAAGTTGATGCAACTCTGCGCACTTTCCTAATGTCGTGTATGGGGCAATGGAGGACAGTCCTTCGCTATCCAGGATGTCGGCAAATCCAGAGGAATAGCGAGCCGATAAGGATAGAGCGAGGTATATTTCAGGGCGATAGTTTGAGTCCACTTTGGTTCTGCTTAGCCTTGAATCCTCTTAGCACGCTGCTGGAGGATTCAGGGCTAGGGTATCGGTTGCGGAAAGTTGGTCGGGTTATATCTCACCTCCTTTACATGGATGACTTGAAACTCTTTGCCCCCAACGATTTGCAACTGATGGAGCTACTGAAGGTAACTGAAACCTTCAGTAGCGCCATCAGGATCGAATTTGGTGTGGACAAATGTGCGGTCATGCATGTAAAGCGAGGGGAGATTGTGGAATCTGTGGGAACACAGCTCTCAGATTCCATAAATCTTAGATCCCTCTCAGCAACCGAAACTTATAAGTATTTGGGTATGTCGGAAGCGTTGGGCATCAATGTTGCTGACATGAAGGAATCGTTGAAGGAGCGCTTCTTTGGCCGCCTGAAAAAAGTATTTAATAGTCCGGAAATAAGGTGCGTGCCTTCAACGGTTGGGTCATGCTGGTTTTGATGTACTCTTTCGGCATACTCAAATGGACTCAAACAGAACTAGACGCCCTGGATACAAAGGTCCGTAAATTGTTGACGGCATATCGAATGCATCACCCGCGTTCTTCGGTAATGAGACTGTATATCCCGCGGAAGTGTGGGGGTCGAGGCTTTTTAAACGCTAAGACCCTCCACAATCGTGAGATATGCAGTCTCAGGGAATATTTCCTAGAAGCCGACGTGGGGATGCATCGAGATGTGGTCGCGATGGACAAGGGCCTCACCCCGCTCTCCTTGGCTAAAGAGAACTGGCGCAAACCTGTAGTACTTACTACTGATGACTGCAGGAAAGAATGGCAGAGCAAGGAGCTTCACGGGCGCTTTTACCGGGCTCTTCATGGGCCCGATGTAGATTTTCTAGCGTCCGTGTCCTGGCTACGGTCCGGGGACCTCTTCGGAGAAACTGAAGGTTTTGTCTGTGCAATTATGGATGAAGTTATGATGACGAAAAACTACCGGAGATTTATTGTGAAGGACGGTACGGTTGACATATGTCGGGCATGCCACCGTCCAGGCGAATCAATCCGTCATATTATCTCCGGGTGTTCTCGTCTAGCTAACGGAGAGTACTTGCATAGACACAACCTTGTAGCCAGGATTATCCATCAGCAACTTGCTCTAAAATACAATCTTGTGGAATCGGAAGTGCCGGGATGCCTCAGCTTGACCTCGATGGTAGTGTCGCTGGCGCTGCCGTCGTGCACGAGCTGCGTGAAGCGGATGTACCCGCTGGCGAACCCGCCGGGGTGGTGGAAGGACGCGATGGTCACCACGTACCTTGTTAGTATCCCTGACCCCGGGATGCCTCAGCTTGACCTCGATGGTAGTGTCGCTGGCGCTGCCGTCGTTGTGCACGAGCTGCGTGAAGCGGATGTACCCGCTGGCGAACCCGCCGGGGTGGTGGAAGGACGCGATGGTCACCACGTACCTTGTTAGTATCCCTGACCCCGGGATGCCTCAGCTTGACCTCGATGGTAGTGTCGCTGGCGCTGCCGTCGTTGTGCACGAGCTGCGTGAAGCGGATGTACCCGCTGGCGAACCCGCCGGGGTGGTGGAAGGACGCGATGGTCACCACGTACCTTGTTAGTATCCCTGACCCCGGGATGCCTCAGCTTGACCTCGATGGTAGTGTCGCTGGCGCTGCCGTCGTTGTGCACGAGCTGCGTGAAGCGGATGTACCCGCTGGCGAACCCGCCGGGGTGGTGGAAGGACGCGATGGTCACCACGTACCTTGTTAGTATCCCTGACCCCGGGATGCCTCAGCTTGACCTCGATGGTAGTGTCGCTGGCGCTGCCGTCGTTGTGCACGAGCTGCGTGAAGCGGATGTACCCGCTGGCGAACCCGCCGGGGTGGTGGAAGGACGCGATGGTCACCACGTACCTTGTTAGTATCCCTGACCCCGGGATGCCTCAGCTTGACCTCGATGGTAGTGTCGCTGGCGCTGCCGTCGTTGTGCACGAGCTGCGTGAAGCGGATGTACCCGCTGGCGAACCCGCCGGGGTGGTGGAAGGACGCGATGGTCACCACGTACCTTGTTAGTATCCCTGACCCCGGGATGCCTCAGCTTGACCTCGATGGTAGTGTCGCTGGCGCTGCCGTCGTTGTGCACGAGCTGCGTGAAGCGGATGTACCCGCTGGCGAACCCGCCGGGGTGGTGGAAGGACGCGATGGTCACCACGTACCTTGTTAGTATCCCTGACCCCGGGATGCCTCAGCTTGACCTCGATGGTAGTGTCGCTGGCGCTGCCGTCGTTGTGCACGAGCTGCGTGAAGCGGATGTACCCGCTGGCGAACCCGCCGGGGTGGTGGAAGGACGCGATGGTCACCACGTACCTTGTTAGTATCCCTGACCCCGGGATGCCTCAGCTTGACCTCGATGGTAGTGTCGCTGGCGCTGCCGTCGTTGTGCACGAGCTGCGTGAAGCGGATGTACCCGCTGGCGAACCCGCCGGGGTGGTGGAAGGACGCGATGGTCACCACGTACCTTGTTAGTATCCCTGACCCCGGGATGCCTCAGCTTGACCTCGATGGTAGTGTCGCTGGCGCTGCCGTCGTTGTGCACGAGCTGCGTGAAGCGGATGTACCCGCTGGCGAACCCGCCGGGGTGGTGGAAGGACGCGATGGTCACCACGTACCTTGTTAGTATCCCTGACCCCGGGATGCCTCAGCTTGACCTCGATGGTAGTGTCGCTGGCGCTGCCGTCGTTGTGCACGAGCTGCGTGAAGCGGATGTACCCGCTGGCGAACCCGCCGGGGTGGTGGAAGGACGCGATGGTCACCACGTACCTTGTTAGTATCCCTGACCCCGGGATGCCTCAGCTTGACCTCGATGGTAGTGTCGCTGGCGCTGCCGTCGTTGTGCACGAGCTGCGTGAAGCGGATGTACCCGCTGGCGAACCCGCCGGGGTGGTGGAAGGACGCGATGGTCACCACGTACCTTGTTAGTATCCCTGACCCCGGGATGCCTCAGCTTGACCTCGATGGTAGTGTCGCTGGCGCTGCCGTCGTTGTGCACGAGCTGCGTGAAGCGGATGTACCCGCTGGCGAACCCGCCGGGGTGGTGGAAGGACGCGATGGTCACCACGTACCTTGTTAGTATCCCTGACCCCGGGATGCCTCAGCTTGACCTCGATGGTAGTGTCGCTGGCGCTGCCGTCGTTGTGCACGAGCTGCGTGAAGCGGATGTACCCGCTGGCGAACCCGCCGGGGTGGTGGAAGGACGCGATGGTCACCACGTACCTTGTTAGTATCCCTGACCCCGGGATGCCTCAGCTTGACCTCGATGGTAGTGTCGCTGGCGCTGCCGTCGTTGTGCACGAGCTGCGTGAAGCGGATGTACCCGCTGGCGAACCCGCCGGGGTGGTGGAAGGACGCGATGGTCACCACGTACCTTGTTAGTATCCCTGACCCCGGGATGCCTCAGCTTGACCTCGATGGTAGTGTCGCTGGCGCTGCCGTCGTTGTGCACGAGCTGCGTGAAGCGGATGTACCCGCTGGCGAACCCGCCGGGGTGGTGGAAGGACGCGATGGTCACCACGTACCTTGTTAGTATCCCTGACCCCGGGATGCCTCAGCTTGACCTCGATGGTAGTGTCGCTGGCGCTGCCGTCGTTGTGCACGAGCTGCGTGAAGCGGATGTACCCGCTGGCGAACCCGCCGGGGTGGTGGAAGGACGCGATGGTCACCACGTACCTTGTTAGTATCCCTGACCCCGGGATGCCTCAGCTTGACCTCGATGGTAGTGTCGCTGGCGCTGCCGTCGTTGTGCACGAGCTGCGTGAAGCGGATGTACCCGCTGGCGAACCCGCCGGGGTGGTGGAAGGACGCGATGGTCACCACGTACCTTGTTAGTATCCCTGACCCCGGGATGCCTCAGCTTGACCTCGATGGTAGTGTCGCTGGCGCTGCCGTCGTTGTGCACGAGCTGCGTGAAGCGGATGTACCCGCTGGCGAACCCGCCGGGGTGGTGGAAGGACGCGATGGTCACCACGTACCTTGTTAGTATCCCTGACCCCGGGATGCCTCAGCTTGACCTCGATGGTAGTGTCGCTGGCGCTGCCGTCGTTGTGCACGAGCTGCGTGAAGCGGATGTACCCGCTGGCGAACCCGCCGGGGTGGTGGAAGGACGCGATGGTCACCACGTACCTTGTTAGTATCCCTGACCCCGGGATGCCTCAGCTTGACCTCGATGGTAGTGTCGCTGGCGCTGCCGTCGTTGTGCACGAGCTGCGTGAAGCGGATGTACCCGCTGGCGAACCCGCCGGGGTGGTGGAAGGACGCGATGGTCACCACGTACCTTGTTAGTATCCCTGACCCCGGGATGCCTCAGCTTGACCTCGATGGTAGTGTCGCTGGCGCTGCCGTCGTTGTGCACGAGCTGCGTGAAGCGGATGTACCCGCTGGCGAACCCGCCGGGGTGGTGGAAGGACGCGATGGTCACCACGTACCTTGTTAGTATCCCTGACCCCGGGATGCCTCAGCTTGACCTCGATGGTAGTGTCGCTGGCGCTGCCGTCGTTGTGCACGAGCTGCGTGAAGCGGATGTACCCGCTGGCGAACCCGCCGGGGTGGTGGAAGGACGCGATGGTCACCACGTACCTTGTTAGTATCCCTGACCCCGGGATGCCTCAGCTTGACCTCGATGGTAGTGTCGCTGGCGCTGCCGTCGTTGTGCACGAGCTGCGTGAAGCGGATGTACCCGCTGGCGAACCCGCCGGGGTGGTGGAAGGACGCGATGGTCACCACGTACCTTGTTAGTATCCCTGACCCCGGGATGCCTCAGCTTGACCTCGATGGTAGTGTCGCTGGCGCTGCCGTCGTTGTGCACGAGCTGCGTGAAGCGGATGTACCCGCTGGCGAACCCGCCGGGGTGGTGGAAGGACGCGATGGTCACCACGTACCTTGTTAGTATCCCTGACCCCGGGATGCCTCAGCTTGACCTCGATGGTAGTGTCGCTGGCGCTGCCGTCGTTGTGCACGAGCTGCGTGAAGCGGATGTACCCGCTGGCGAACCCGCCGGGGTGGTGGAAGGACGCGATGGTCACCACGTACCTTGTTAGTATCCCTGACCCCGGGATGCCTCAGCTTGACCTCGATGGTAGTGTCGCTGGCGCTGCCGTCGTTGTGCACGAGCTGCGTGAAGCGGATGTACCCGCTGGCGAACCCGCCGGGGTGGTGGAAGGACGCGATGGTCACCACGTACCTTGTTAGTATCCCTGACCCCGGGATGCCTCAGCTTGACCTCGATGGTAGTGTCGCTGGCGCTGCCGTCGTTGTGCACGAGCTGCGTGAAGCGGATGTACCCGCTGGCGAACCCGCCGGGGTGGTGGAAGGACGCGATGGTCACCACGTACCTTGTTAGTATCCCTGACCCCGGGATGCCTCAGCTTGACCTCGATGGTAGTGTCGCTGGCGCTGCCGTCGTTGTGCACGAGCTGCGTGAAGCGGATGTACCCGCTGGCGAACCCGCCGGGGTGGTGGAAGGACGCGATGGTCACCACGTACCTTGTTAGTATCCCTGACCCCGGGATGCCTCAGCTTGACCTCGATGGTAGTGTCGCTGGCGCTGCCGTCGTTGTGCACGAGCTGCGTGAAGCGGATGTACCCGCTGGCGAACCCGCCGGGGTGGTGGAAGGACGCGATGGTCACCACGTACCTTGTTAGTATCCCTGACCCCGGGATGCCTCAGCTTGACCTCGATGGTAGTGTCGCTGGCGCTGCCGTCGTTGTGCACGAGCTGCGTGAAGCGGATGTACCCGCTGGCGAACCCGCCGGGGTGGTGGAAGGACGCGATGGTCACCACGTACCTTGTTAGTATCCCTGACCCCGGGATGCCTCAGCTTGACCTCGATGGTAGTGTCGCTGGCGCTGCCGTCGTTGTGCACGAGCTGCGTGAAGCGGATGTACCCGCTGGCGAACCCGCCGGGGTGGTGGAAGGACGCGATGGTCACCACGTACCTTGTTAGTATCCCTGACCCCGGGATGCCTCAGCTTGACCTCGATGGTAGTGTCGCTGGCGCTGCCGTCGTTGTGCACGAGCTGCGTGAAGCGGATGTACCCGCTGGCGAACCCGCCGGGGTGGTGGAAGGACGCGATGGTCACCACGTACCTTGTTAGTATCCCTGACCCCGGGATGCCTCAGCTTGACCTCGATGGTAGTGTCGCTGGCGCTGCCGTCGTTGTGCACGAGCTGCGTGAAGCGGATGTACCCGCTGGCGAACCCGCCGGGGTGGTGGAAGGACGCGATGGTCACCACGTACCTTGTTAGTATCCCTGACCCCGGGATGCCTCAGCTTGACCTCGATGGTAGTGTCGCTGGCGCTGCCGTCGTTGTGCACGAGCTGCGTGAAGCGGATGTACCCGCTGGCGAACCCGCCGGGGTGGTGGAAGGACGCGATGGTCACCACGTACCTTGTTAGTATCCCTGACCCCGGGATGCCTCAGCTTGACCTCGATGGTAGTGTCGCTGGCGCTGCCGTCGTTGTGCACGAGCTGCGTGAAGCGGATGTACCCGCTGGCGAACCCGCCGGGGTGGTGGAAGGACGCGATGGTCACCACGTACCTTGTTAGTATCCCTGACCCCGGGATGCCTCAGCTTGACCTCGATGGTAGTGTCGCTGGCGCTGCCGTCGTGCACGAGCTGCGTGAAGCGGATGTACCCGCTGGCGAACCCGCCGGGGTGGTGGAAGGACGCGATGGTCACCACGTACCTTGTTAGTATCCCTGACCCCGGGATGCCTCAGCTTGACCTCGATGGTAGTGTCGCTGGCGCTGCCGTCGTTGTGCACGAGCTGCGTGAAGCGGATGTACCCGCTGGCGAACCCGCCGGGGTGGTGGAAGGACGCGATGGTCACCACGTACCTTGTTAGTATCCCTGACCCCGGGATGCCTCAGCTTGACCTCGATGGTAGTGTCGCTGGCGCTGCCGTCGTTGTGCACGAGCTGCGTGAAGCGGATGTACCCGCTGGCGAACCCGCCGGGGTGGTGGAAGGACGCGATGGTCACCACGTACCTTGTTAGTATCCCTGACCCCGGGATACCTCAGCTTGACCTCGATGGTAGTGTCGCTGGCGCTGCCGTCGTTGTGCACGAGCTGCGTGAAGCGGATGTACCCGCTGGCGAACCCGCCGGGGTGGTGGAAGGACGCGATGGTCACCACGTACCTTGTTAGTATCCCTGACCCCGGGATGCCTCAGCTTGACCTCGATGGTAGTGTCGCTGGCGCTGCCGTCGTTGTGCACGAGCTGCGTGAAGCGGATGTACCCGCTGGCGAACCCGCCGGGGTGGTGGAAGGACGCGATGGTCACCACGTACCTTGTTAGTATCCCTGACCCCGGGATGCCTCAGCTTGACCTCGATGGTAGTGTCGCTGGCGCTGCCGTCGTTGTGCACGAGCTGCGTGAAGCGGATGTACCCGCTGGCGAACCCGCCGGGGTGGTGGAAGGACGCGATGGTCACCACGTACCTTGTTAGTATCCCTGACCCCGGGATGCCTCAGCTTGACCTCGATGGTAGTGTCGCTGGCGCTGCCGTCGTTGTGCACGAGCTGCGTGAAGCGGATGTACCCGCTGGCGAACCCGCCGGGGTGGTGGAAGGACGCGATGGTCACCACGTACCTTGTTAGTATCCCTGACCCCGGGATGCCTCAGCTTGACCTCGATGGTAGTGTCGCTGGCGCTGCCGTCGTTGTGCACGAGCTGCGTGAAGCGGATGTACCCGCTGGCGAACCCGCCGGGGTGGTGGAAGGACGCGATGGTCACCACGTACCTTGTTAGTATCCCTGACCCCGGGATGCCTCAGCTTGACCTCGATGGTAGTGTCGCTGGCGCTGCCGTCGTTGTGCACGAGCTGCGTGAAGCGGATGTACCCGCTGGCGAACCCGCCGGGGTGGTGGAAGGACGCGATGGTCACCACGTACCTTGTTAGTATCCCTGACCCCGGGATGCCTCAGCTTGACCTCGATGGTAGTGTCGCTGGCGCTGCCGTCGTTGTGCACGAGCTGCGTGAAGCGGATGTACCCGCTGGCGAACCCGCCGGGGTGGTGGAAGGACGCGATGGCGCGAAGTTCGCGCGCTTCTGACGGAGAGTAGCCGCGCTCGATGGATGAACATGCCCAGCGACGGTTGTTCTGCAGGGAGGAGCTTCAATGTTACTTCAGAAACCAACTGAGTAGGATTAACTCACAGCCTAAGGCCCCGTTCCCACTATATCGTAACGATTAGTTCGTGTTTTTTTTTTATGAACCATTCCGCTTGCGGGGCTCCGTCGACCAGAATTCTCAAGCGAGCGGTTCAAATTTCAAGAAGCTTGCGGCCGAAAGGTAACGATTGTCATCTTTGCTTTGTATTATTTGCTTTTATTTGTATGAACGATAAAAATTGTAATGTTTCAAAAATGGACTCGATGGTCTAAAATAAATTTTACTATTATTATTATTTTCCTTTTATTTCTAAAATCTAAGCGTCCTCATTATGCTTCGCAGCTTCATTCTTTGCGATTTACATTTAACATGGTGTAGTAGCGCCATCTACCGTAGGCCTTGCACAATGGTTTAAAGTTTGTTTTTTTTTTTTTTTTTTTTTCACCCCACCACTGCGCACTGCTGTCGTAGCAGACCGTTCCGACAGTAATCCTCATTCTGTGTTATCGTGCTGTAGCCTTCGCACGTATTCGGTCGCCACTGCGGAAACTTTTCTGTTGTGAAATAATATTTTAGTTATAATAATATGGGAAATAAAAGGAAACATCGAGAAGAGGAGGAATCTAGGATCACAAAGAAGATTAAAAGATTGGAACAGAAATTAAAGCGGCGAAGACGCGTTATTTCGTCGGATGATAGCAGTAAGTGAAAACAATGTTATTGTAATCATCGTTGACGTGTTACTAGTGCTACTGTTTTTAAATCATCTTTAGAGAATATCATAATAATTACATGTTTGCATAAATAATATCCGTCGTTGGCGGTTAAAAATTTTCAAATTATAATTGCCGTCGTTGGCGGTTCAATTTTACAAATCATAATTACCGTCGTTGGCGGTTAATGTTTGAATCAATTACCGTCGTTGGCGGTTAATGTTTGAATCAATTACCGTCGTTGGCGGTTAATGCTCGAATCAATTCCCGTCGTTGACGGTTATACATGTGTGTCAAGTTTAAAAAATAACAGAAGCTTTTTGATTTGTCACATAGATTCGGAAATCGAAGAGCAAGTTTTGCCTTTGATGTCGCCGCCACTCGACCACAGGAATGAATCCTTGGACATGCCTGGCTTGATTTCTCCTATTCCACAAACATCACTCTATGAATCTGCTAGTTTGGAACATACCAATGCAGAAGCTGAGCTTCCGCAGCCGGGACCGTCCTCTGCTCCCGATCCATGTTCCGCAAACGTTCAAGAAGAGGATACCGAACTGGAAGAAGATGTACTTCAGATCTTAGGAGAACCACCACAGCCAGACATTGCGCTGGGTAAAAATATTCATAAAGATATTGCAACCCGTTGGCAAGATATCTTGATTAAAGGTTTACCTAGAGAACTCAAAGAACCGCTTCTCAAAAAATATCTCATACCGGCTAACTGTAACTTTCTTATCGCTCCGTTATTAAATCCTGAAGCTAAAGCAGCTACCCCAGATATTTTATGCAGAAGAGACGCCACTTTGTTACAAAAACAAAACCAAATTGGCGTCGCATTAGCTGCATTATCTCAGCTCACTGAAATGATTTTAAGAAATGAGACCTCTAAGCAAACACTTCTGCAGCCTTTAAGTGATGCTTGCCGCATTCTATGTGACAGCCACTGTATTGAAGGTAGAACCAGGCGTAATATAATTATGAGTTCTATTAATACCAGTTTACGCGATGTTCTTGCTAACACGAATCGTGACAAATACCTATTTGGAGAAGATTTGACCGAGAAACTTAGAGCCGCTAAGTTTGTCCAAAAAACTGGAGAATCTCTGCAAAAGACCAATCCTGTAGCGTCTACTAGCAAAAGTAGTTCGAACTTCAGGGGCACACCAAGGAGCCGGAATTTAAACTTCAGGGGCCCAATACAGAGGAAACCACCGAACAAAACAAGCGAATCATCGAGAGGACGACAGCCGGCACGTCAGACGCGCGGCTTCAACAATTCGCGTCAGCCGCCTCCTCCGCCGAAGACCTCTTCACCGACCAGGAGGAATTATCGCAGATAAATACTGAGGTAATGCAATACGCTGGTCGTTTGCAATATTTCTATTTACAGTGGTCTCAAATTACAAATGACCCAACCTTACAGTCATGGATAAAGGGATATAAAATCCCGTTTACATCCACTCCAATCCGATTTGACAGTCCATGTTCTATGCCTAAATCAGAACAGGAACATAACGATTTTCTTAAAACAATTAAAAAATTAATTGATATCGATGCAATTACACAATGTTCCCATGAGGAGGGCGAATTCATATCAAGTGTCTTTCTTGTACCTAAGCCAAATGGTGATAAACGCTTTATCCTAAATTTAAAACTCTTAAATAAATTTATAAAAACTAATCATTTTAAAATGGAGGATTACAGGACAGCCATTAAATTAATAAATAAAAAATGTTACATGGCTTCAGTTGACCTAAAAGATGCATATTTTTTTATTAATGTTGCTAAATGTCACAGAAAATACTTGCGTTTTAATTATAATGGATCTCTCTTTGAATTTAACTGTTTACCTTTTGGACTGTGCACCGCTCCGTATGTTTTTACAAAAATTTTAAAACCTGTAATGGAGCATTTGAGGTCCAGAAATATGATTTCAGTTACTTATTTAGACGATATATTTTGTATCGGAAAAGACTACAAAGACTGTTATGTTAATGTAAAACACACTTGTGCATTTTTAGAAAAATTAGGGTTTATTATAAACAAGGAAAAAAGTTGTTTAATACCTAGTACTAAGTGCAAGTTCTTAGGTTTCGTTTTCGACTCCCAAAAAATGATAATGGAATTGCCTTCGGATAAGAAAGAAAAAATAAAAACGAATGTTCAACCTTATTTGGACATTCGTAAATGTAAATTACGCGATTTTGCTAGGACAATTGGACTTTTGGTATCTGCCTGTCCTGCAATACAATATTCTTGGATGCGTACAAAATTATTTGAGCAATGCAAATTTAATGCTTTGTTAAAAAATGATAGTTACAATCAAACAGTTCTATTGCCTAACTTTATTAGAGAAGATGTTAGATGGTGGTTAAACAATGTGGCTATTGGTTATTCTAATATTAAAACCAATAAATATATAAAAGAAATTTTCAGCGATGCCTCACGCACCGGGTGGGGTGCATATTGTGATGGCGATGAATCGTACGGTTATTGGAAAGAAAATGAAATGAAATTACACATTAACCAGTTAGAGCTTAAAGCCGCATTTTTCGGTTTAAAAGTCTTTGCCAGTGATCTTTTTGATTGTGAGTTGTTGTTAAGAATCGATAATGTTACAGTCATTTCATGTATTAACAGGATGGGCAGTGTACAATACCCACATCTCAACGATGAGACTCGTGATATTTGGAAGTGGTGTGAAAGGCGACGTATTTTGATTTTTGCGTCATACATTAACACTAAAGATAATCAAGAAGCTGATATTTTGTCTCGAAAAAAGTTTCAGGATACTGAATGGGAATTAGGAAATTACGCATACGAGGAAATAAAACACAAGTTAGGATCACCAAATATAGATTTATTTGCCAGCCGTTCTAACTCAAAATGTAATACATATGTTACCTGGAAAAATGATCCTGATGCGTGGGCTATAGATGCATTCACCATCTCATGGAAAGATTTAAATTTTTACGCCTTTCCACCATTTTCAATGATACTAAAAACGATTCAAAAAATCATATCCGATGAAGCGGAGGGTATCGTTGTTATCCCATACTGGCCAACTCAAGCTTGGTTTCCGTTATTTAATAAAATATGTCAGTCTGACATTATTTACTTTCCGCCTGATTGTAATCTGCTGAAATCTCCTTACAGATCCACCCACAGTCTGCATCGAACATTAACATTGGCTGCCGCGAGATTATCCGGCAGACTTTATTAAACAAATTTATGTCACCAAGATCAGTAGAAATAATGTTAGCATCTTTGTCAAGTAACACTTATAAACAATACGACGGCTGCATAAAAGCCTGGATTATTTATTGTCAAAAACATAATTATGATTACACTTGTGCTTCAATACCGATAGTTATTCATTTTTTAACCGAGGTATTTGACAAAGGTGCGAAGTTTGGAACAATCAACTCGTACAAATCCGCTTTATCTTTATTATTAGGTCGTAATTTAGATGATGAAAGACTTAAACGTTTCATGAAGGGTGCATTCAAATTAAGGCCAACAAACCCAAAATACAATATTACTTGGGATCCTGCTATTGTGTTGAACTTCTTAGCACAAAAATGGCCTAATGAAAACCTTGATTTGAAAACTCTCTCCAGAAAAACCGTAACATTAATTGCTCTTGTGACTGCACATCGTGTACAAACGTTATCTCTAATTAAAATTAACAACATAATTACAAATCCCAATGAAATTATTATTAAAATCCCCGATACAATAAAGACAACTAAATTAAATTCATTTCAACCAATCTTAAGACTTCCATTTTATAATACACGTCCAGAAATCTGCCCAGCTAGATGTTTACAAGCATATCTGAATAAAACGAAGGTATTACGTAAGAATAACAATAATAGTTTATTTCTTAGTTTCAAAAAACCACATTCAAACATTAGTTCTCAAACTATTGGTCACTGGTTAAAAGATACGCTACTAGAAAGTGGCATTGACACTTCAATTTCTAGCGCGCACAGTACACGACATGCAGCCACATCAAAGGCAAATAAGTTAGGAGTAAGCATAGATGTGATTAAAAAGACTGCTGGATGGACTGATTCGTCATCAGCTTTTGCTCGCTTCTACAATAGACAAGTTGTAAATTATAATCAGTTTGCTGAATTATTGCTTGATTCTTCTCAAATTTAATGTACCTACTATTAAAAAAGCTAGTTATAATATGTGCATAATAATTATACAAATTAAGTTAATTAATAAAATAAGAAATGATTTAGAATTACCTATTGTATGTACAAGGAACTTTTAGTTTGCTCTAGAACGAATACTTACCTTAGTATTTATATGTCCGGAATAAAAGCAATGTTCAAACCTAGAAGTATTAAACATTGTTTTTGTATTAATTTTGGAACCGTTGCTATAAACATCCTACACCATGTTAAATGTAAATCGCAAAGAATGAAGCTGCGAAGCATAATTGAAGATCAAACGAACTTACCAAGTGAAGTTCGATCCCAATTATGCGAGCAGCTTCATTCGACGCGATTTACATACTCCCACCCAACTTTCATATTATTTACCAATTCATTAAACCCATCCCGTTATTGTTGTAACGATTCCAAAAATAAATATTTTAAGCCTTTAAACAAAATGACGATTACTGTCGGAACGGTCTGCTACGACAGCAGTGCGCAGTGGTGGGGTGAAAAAAAAAAAAAAAAAAAAAACAAACTTTAAACCATTGTGCAAGGCCTACGGTAGATGGCGCTACTACACCATGTTAAATGTAAATCGCAAAGAATGAAGCTGCGAAGCATAATTGGGATCGAACTTCACTTGGTAAGTTCGTTTGATCTTCAATTATACAGGGTTACTGGTAATTCGACGTATTCGATACCCTCAAGAAATTAAGCCACCAAATGTTCTAGCGAAATTCAGTGGTTTTTGGGTTAAGTCGATTTTTAGTATTTTTATGAAAAATCTTAGATTAAATCAATTGAAGCCAATTTAAACACGTGTTATGGCGCGAATGTACTGAAATTTAAATTATTATCATAGCTGATGACGCAGCAGACCTTTTTGAATAATTAAAAGTTCAAAAAATCCTAAACCTTTACCAAAAATCACGAATGAGACATTTTTTTTTTTTGTAATTTTTCCATTCCGTCATAAAAGATGTTGTATAGTGAAAAAAATCATACTACGCCAGATGTACAAAATACTAGAAAAATATCCTTGTCTTATCAGCTCTCTAAGATGGTATAAATCTTATTGGAAGTTATGGACTACATTATGAAAAATGATTTGATTTAGTAAAAAAGGAAAAAGGTATGCGGAAAATCAAACTAAACAATTTCGTGAATTATTATTATTTTTAATCAATTTCACTTTTAAAACTTCAATAACTCACTTTTCATGTCATTCAACTAAGACGTTCTACCAGTGTGCCACACGTGTTTTTTCAATAAGTTTAAACCATTAATTTTAAAAAGCTGATAAGACAAGGATATTTTTAGTATGTAGTTTGTACATTTGGCGCGTATTTTTTTTTCACTAATACAATATTTTTTATTAAGCAATGGTGAAAATTACAAAAAAAATTGTTTCATTAGTGATTTTTACTAAGACTTTTGGATTTTTTAAACGTTTAATTATTAACAAAGGTCTGCTGCGTCATCAGCTATGATAATAACTTAAATTTCAGTACATTCGCGATGTAAATCGTTTTTAAATTGGCTTTAAACGATTTAATATGGGATTCTTCATAAAAAAAAAAATCGGCCTAACTCAAAAACCACTGAATTTCGGTAGAACATTTGGTGGTTTAATTTCTTGCATTATAACCCTACTATAACGTCCTGCAAGGAATACGTCGAATAACCCTATATAGTCTGATTCAATGTCATTGCTGTAGAGCAACACACACACACTCTCTCGTGTGTGTTCAGTTGAGAGTTGTAAGATATGTTGAGAGTTGGACAGACCTTACGATGCAGCACGACGGACCTCCCCAGGATACTGTACGGCCCGAACAGAGAGAGCTGAGTCTCGTTGTAGTACGTGTGCAGCGACCGAGACTCCACCAGACCGTACTTGTCGCCCAGGTCGCCCAGCTCGTACTGGTCCGCTGTACCTGACCGGTCAATGTTCTACGTTATGGATATGTTTATCTACAAACAATGAACGTTTCCAAAAAGTCTTTTCATACACATTCATAAATAAACATAAACTTTTTCTCACGTCGGTAGTTAGAAAAAACAAAAGCCACCTACTGATATCCTTATATACTCGACAACGCAAGAACGTATCTCTGTTGACGGTTAGAAATGATGATAACTGGGCTCAGTGTCCATCAATTAACTGTCAAAAGGTTATTTTCGTATTATGTATGACCAGTTGCGGCTCATCGTGGCTGATGGTCACCGTTACTTATTTTGGCAGACGCTTTCGTATCAATACCTACTTATATTATTGCAATTATGTAGGCATAGTGCACATCAACTTGGCCGTAAAGTCCACATCCACTCAGTGTGACACGTAATACTAATTATATGACATTCTCAGTTGTCATCAAAGTTTGGTGTACAACCGAAGATTGATAGTCACTGGAGATCAAACAATACGTAATAGCCCTGCTGGTCCACGTGCATTGATCTAATACAGAGCTGAGATACTACGCACCTGACCGTTCTGAAGAACATCACATAAATGATCAGCGTTACAATATATTATGATGTCCCTCTCGGCTATTCCACTAACGTCTCAGATCAATGGTAAAACACTTACTACAAGAACTCAGAGTTTATCTTCTAATTTTAGGAGGATACCACAGTGTACCTTTAGTAGGAGGTGGACTTGAACTCTTCTTGACATGGAACGGGTTGAAGGTGTCGTAGAGAGTGGTCTTCTCGCAAGGAAACTCCAGGTCTTTCTCCACTGGTACCTGCAATGACAATACGAGAATTAAGAAAAGAAGAGGTTTAGGCCCTCAGGTTCCTTGCACTAAAGTAAATAGCTAAAATAGTACATTGTTATCCAAGGGGTGAAAGTAACTTATTTAGTCCCGAGACGGGGTTTGGCGCCCAAGCGTAGCGCGGGCGCTAATAGCTCGAGGGACTAAATAAGTCTTTAACCCGAGGTAAACACTGTGCTTTTCATTACGAATACAAGGAAAATAAAAACAAAAACACGAAACCACTCGAAAAAAAAATGAAGATCGGATTGCCGCATTCCCGCCTATTTTGTTTTTTTTCTGTGGCCGGCTATTCAGCCTTTATTTTCTCTATCGTGACTGAAAAAATAGTAAATATTGTGCCCAAATTTTTGTTATTTTAAAGAAATATTTGTAACTAAATTATAACCAAGTTATTTAAAATAATTATATTCTTTAATTAATACTGAATTTTATGTTATTTAAATTTTACATCGCGCTGTAATTTACAGGCTGTATAGAAGTCGGAACATGGTTCCATAGAAATGTGAAAATAGAACTAGATTTTTTTTTAATAATGTGACAGCTGTCAGTTGAAAGTGATTCTCCCTAGGACTGAAAAGTATTACTTTCAGCCCGCTCCTCAGGCAACTTCAGACCTACTTTCCGAGTATGAGTAATGAAAAAATCTAATTAATCCGTGAGGTAGATATCCAAAAAATATTGGACATGTATTTTTTTCTTTTTATACGTAAACCAAAATTGACAAAGATACGACTATTTTAAAATTCTCAATACGTCACGCTTTACCCTGTGTCCACTATGTAGTGACGACAGATAATCGTGTAGTTTTAAGTGTCGTGGCTTGTGTATTTAAATGGAGGTGTTCACATTATAGGACGTCCACAACTTTTGCCAACTAAAAACTAACGATAAATTAATCATCACGACAGTGGAAACGAGTCCTTAGACTTGTCGACTGAATCATTGAGTGGTGTTTTTTGAATGTTATTTTTTTCTTCTGTAAACTTTGTAACTTCCTTAGCCTTGTATGGTATTAGCTCACCAGGTGTATCTTGTAGTTGTTGACGTCGTGCAGGTCGTCGAGCGCGAGCACGACGTTGGTGACGTCGTAGGGTGACTGCTGCGTCATCTCTACACGACCCCGCAGCGGCGCCGCCTCGCCGTTACCGAACCAGTCGCGTACCACCGCCTTGCGACGATGCAGACCGTTCACGCTGCGGACGGACACGAACGATGGAACGATTCTACTCATATTAACCTTTTCACCGACATACATAAAGGGTGTAAAAAACTTCTTAACGAAGCCGAAATGCTCTACTTTTCTCCGTCATTTTGTTTTTCAATTGCATCGATGTTTTAAGAAAGCCTTTAGTCTTATGTCATCTTCGTCCGATCTTTTGTTGTAACTGAATGTAGACCAGTTCAATATTACTGAAGAAGGCGCGCCTGTTCTTATTTACATATCAATCTCAGTTCTGTGCAACTGTGTTCTCAGACAGTTATAGAACACACGTTAGCATTCCACTGATTATAAGAACAAAGATCTTTATTTTTAGAAGACTCGATTTTTTTTCTAGCATGAGAACAGTTAATTAACCCAACTACATATCGTCGTAAGGCAGTTCATGGGACCAATATCAGGCCCAGTATTTACAAACACTCGCTCGCTTTCGTAATGAGAAAAAAAGATAGACTTAAGACTAGTCCAATAGAAATCGAATGCGTTTGTGAATACGGAGGCACGTTATGTCTAGAAAATGAAAGGGCGGTCGTATTGCCAAATTGTCCCATATGGAACAATATATATGAAACTAGCATTTCGCCCACGACTTCGTCCGCGAAAATTGTGATAGCTTGGAAAATTTGCATGATATCAATATACTTAATTGTTACTCGGTAAAGATGTTGCTTCTTAATGGTGAAAGAATTTTTAAAATCGGTTGAGTTTTTCTCGAGTTAACAAACACACAAACAAAAATGAAATATTTTCTCTTCATAATATTAGTTTTGATGAACTGACATAGAGCAGGCCATCCTCTCCCCGCGGGCGACAGGTCCGTGGTCGTCGTAGATGACGAGCGACTTCCTCATGATGGAGTGCTTCCCGGCGAGAGCTACCACCGTGTCAGTGAACAGGCGCCGCGTCAGACGCGCGGACTCCACCTTCTTGCCGGCCACCTGCAGCCTGCCATGTCTGGAATATACGAGTAGACGGATCATGTATTCATTCCCAAAAATGTGAAAGTAGGTACGAATAAGGAATTGCAGGCTATCCAAGCTACCGAACGGAAAAAAAACACCTGCACGTATGGCGATTGCATCCGGACACCACTCTAAGAAACGGAAAAAAACATCAAGCATAAAACGGAGCGTGATTACTCGTCGTTTGTTATTGGTGTCTGAACACAATTTTGCTAAATTAAATCAAGCCGAGTTTTGGCCGATGAACGAAGAAATCAATGAGTGGATTTGGTTTCGCAAATCAACAAAAAGAACGCCAAATGAATAGTATCGAGATATACTATCAAAACGTACGTGGTCTTCGCACAAAGCTGGACGAGTTCAGTAATAACATTGACTCTTTGAATTTTGGCGTATATGCAATCACGGAATCTGGTTGCAATGATTCCATTGAAGATCCGGAAATTATACCTCCAGCCCGGCTAGCATGGGCAGGGGATAAAAATTTTATCCACCGGTTATTTCCACTTTTGTTTGAATTTTGTCCCTTGTCAGTGGAAATAACCGGTGGATAAAATTTTATCCCCTGCCCATGCTAGCCGGGCAGGGTATCAAATACTGCGATGTGATCGAGCCGATGGCAGAAAACAGGGAGGCGCGTTTTTAGTGGCCGAACACCGGTTCGAGCTGCGGCAAGTACATATTACGGACGTGTCGATAAACATCTGCTTCCGTAGTCAACTAGGAACCCTTATAGTTTCGCCATGTCTGTCTGTCCGTCCGTCCTCGCTTAATCTCTGTGACCGTTAGCACTAGAAAGCTGAAATTTGGTACCAATATGTGTATCAATCACGCCGACACAGTGGTAAAATAAAAATTGGAAAAAAATGTTTTATTAGGGTAATCTCTGGACTAAGTTTGTAGTATAATCGTATATGCAAGCATTTTTTTTAACTTCGTTTATCTACATATTTTATTATCTTGAACGTATCTTTTTTCAAACAAAAAAAGAATTATTAAATTTGGATTGGATTGAGCACTTATTGTGACGGACGGGAAACTACGGAACCCTACACTGAGCGTGGCCCGACACGCTCTTGGGCGGTTTTTGAAATGGTTTACGCGACAGTTCACCTAAATAACAGATTTTTGTTTTTGTTTGTATTCGGTAATTTATATTCCGCCCGGTAGTTCAGAGAATGACTACCTACATGATTTTGTTTGGTATAATAGAAAACCTGTGAGGTAGATTAAGCAAATTGTTGGGATAGGTGATTTTAATTTACATTCGTGTTCTTTGAATGTAAGTAATTATTATGAATGTTTTGTGTCATTTTACGAATTCACTCAAAGTAATAATGTGTCCAATTGTTTGAATAGGCAGCTAGATTTGGTTTTAAGTTCCGTTGTTACGGTTAGGTATCGGTTAGGATCGACGCGTAGGTATCGTCCGTATACCTACCCGCCGGGCGCCGCTGGCGATGGCGCATGGCGGTCCGCGTGCCGCCCGCGAGCGTGGTTGTCCCGGTTCATGTTCACGTAATATTAGACCGCAGTGGAACTTTCACAAGGCGGATTATCAATTGCTGTATTCAAAGTTAGGGTCGGTAGATTGGAGAAGCATGTATGAGATGAACGATTTGGAAGCAATTTTGGATTTATTTTACAGTACTTTTAATAATATTTTGGATGACTGTGTTTCCAGAAAAAAGCCTAGTCCAAAGTCGCGGTACATTTACCCGGAATGGTACACGAGCGAAATAATAAGAGACTTAAGGGGCCGGCGGAGGATGCGTTTTTCATACAAACGTAATACCAAAATAGAATGAAAATCAAGCATTTTCTTAAGGTAGTGTGTATTTATTTCGATTGGATTACAGAATATCTATGTTCCCAAACAAGTATTTTGAAAGGACAATGATATAAAGGCGTGATATAAGGAATTTAAAATTTCTATAGAAAACTTATTTTTCTCATAACTCTTGTTTAAATCAGTTTCCATTCAAAATATGTGTTTGGAAACATATATATTCTGTAATGCAATCGAAATAAATACAGACTACCTTAAGAATATGGTTGATTTCCAAATGATTTTGGTATTACGTTTGTATGAAAAATGCATGCTCCGCAGGCCTCTTAAGAACTAAAGCAAGACTTCATAAGAAATTTAAATCAACTAAACAGAATATTCTAGATACCGGGCGCTGATTAAAAAATCTATAGAAACTGCTCACAAACTGCATCAAAATAAAATCCAGTGTCAGTTTGCTAAAGATCCTAAGGTCCATGTTCACCGAGCAGATAACAGTCTGTCTGATTATCTAAAACAGCTGTTTAAAACACATTTTTGTATGGGAACATGTCACATTAACAGCTGTTTTTCGATAATCAGGCTGTTATCTTCTCGGTGAACACGGACCTAAGTCTTTCTGGCAATACATAAGATCAAAGAAAACCGCGGTAACCAAGAAAACTATTATAAAATGGGGAGCATTTATCGGATGACGAGTCTGCTAAACAGTTCGCCAACTTTTTCAAATCGATTTACAGCGATCAGCCGCCGCGGTTAGACGCTCAAGCGGCGAGCGGGTAGCGGGTAGCGGGTAGCGGGTAGCGGGTAGCGGGTAGCGGGTAGCGGTTAGCGGGTAGCGGGTAGTGCGGTACAGCTCGGCGCGCTTAGGGCGCTTTCAATTTATGCGTTTCTTGGCGGCCTGCTGCTTCCAAATCGTTACGACACGAAACGCATAAATTGAAAGCGCCCTTAGTCTGAAGGACGTCAGACGTGCACGAGTGCGCCTCAAACCGAAGCGGTCATAGGGCCTGGACGGTATACCGGCATTTCTTTTTAGAGATTGTGGTAGGGTACTCTCAGAAGTTGGCTGCACACCACATCTATTGCACTTCTTTGCCAGTTATAGGCAGGATAGACAGCAGTACGTAGATTATATTGGGTATGAATCCGAGCCATATTACTGGTCTGGCGTGAGCCAAGGCAGCAATTTGGGGCTTCTCGAATTCATCATAATGATAAATGATTTGCCAAAAGTTGTTAAGCATGGCTCTTGTTCATTATTTGCGGATGACCTTAAGTTGCTGCTCGAGGTTAATAGTAAAACCGATTGCGAAAGGCTGCAGGAGGATATAGATAGGGTAGTCGAATGGAGTCAGGACAACAAGTTTTTCTTCAACGTGCTAAAGTGCTCGGTGATGAGTTTTACGCGCTTGCGTGTCCCTCTAGCTCTAGTACACGAGTACGAGTAGGTAGAGGTACGAGTACGTAGTGTAGTAGTGGGCTGTGGGTGCCGCATGCCGCGCCTATGCAACGTGTCTCTGAGGTAACGGATTTGGGGGTTACTGTCACTCCCGAACTGTCGTTTCGCGATCATATTACGAGGATCTGTAAAAGAGCGTTTAGAAACCTGGGATTTGTTCTAAGGCAGACAAGGCACTTTACCAACATCGCTTCAGTTAGAGTCCTATATGACGCACTGGTAAGGAGTCATTTAGAACATAATGCTGTTAATTGGGCTCCACATGAGGCCAAGTACATGGTAATGCTGGAACGCGTACAGAATAACTTCACTCGTTACTTATTCAGGAAACTACATGGGGTACTCGTATATCCGTTTTTCCCGTTGATGTACCTCACTCTGTTTGTGCTCGGTATGGTCGTCTACAACCAACTGAGGGTGCGAAGATTCGACGCTTTTAAAATTCTCAATACGTCACGCCTTGGTATAAGTTTTAGCGAAATCTGACGTCATTCCCGAGTTTTGACGCTTTTAATATCTTTGTCAATATTCATTGATATGCAAAAACAAAAAATACTGTCCATTACTTTAGATTTGCAATTTTTTGATACTGTCGTCATGCCTATTCCCAAGTAACGGGACACGTTACATTCCTCTTTGTGAGAGTGAGTGTGCCACTCGTATGATCCACCTCGCTAGCTCATGCGGGTTTCTTCTCGAAGATGTTCTGAAGAGTGCCTGTCTGGGTTGGAACATTAGCTTCCAGTAGTTAGTCCGGACCGCTGCGAACACTGGGTCATCACTGCTTGCTGTGTCTATATATTCAAGTGTAATGCTAGTGTGTATTTTGGATCAATTAGCTCTAAAAGGTATTCAAATTATTTAGAAATACCTAAGTATAACGTTAAGACTCTTCGATTGAATCATTGAGTGAATCTGTCAGCTTTTACAATCACAATGACCTGTTCGATTGTGGACGTCCCAGCACATTAGTAAGTAAGTGTAAAGATATACCTTGTAGTGAAGTCCCCGAGCCTGCAGAGTCCCTCAAGTCCTGGCCTGCAGTAGGACTCGGGATGTCTCGTGTCGATGTCCAGCGCGTGCGGCGTGAACACGTTGCCGGCGCTCACACAGCGCGCCGTCCAGTTGTAGTAGTCCGCGCCCGGCCCGTGCTCGTGGATAGCCCAGCGGTGGTCCCGACTGTTGTTCACGTTCGCGCCGTCGGCGTGGACCTGGAGAACACGCATTCACAACTACAAGAAACATAAAAACTCTTAAAATATATCCAATTCCAATAGCAGTGCTTGATATATGACAACATTTAACGCCACGTTTAGTTCTTCTGCGGCGCGACTAGCGTCATTACTTTTTTTTTCGATATGACATCTCTCTCGCAGTTCAACCTAGTGAGGTTGTCGTCTACTGAACCGGACTATCCTGTGGGTGCCTTGAGTGTAAGGCCTCCAGCCAGGGCGAAAAACTTACGAACTAAGCGACTACACGCTAAGAGCACCCCCTGCTGGGGGCCTCGGCTTAGGGCGTCACTGGGAGTGGACAGCAAGGAGACAGACTGGAACTGAGTGGTGTCATTTTAGGGACTGGTTTTGGACTACAGGCTCAGCGCGGGCGGGCACGAGCGAGGGACGGGAAGGACGGCTCCCTGGCTTGAAAACGATGCTCTACGACGCCTAGTACTCACCAGGCTCTCCACGATGATGGTAGTGTCCTCCCAGGGCCTGTCCTGCAGCTGCCGGATCACGACCTGCAGGTAATGGACGCCTAGTACTCACCAGGCTCTCCACGATGATGGTGGTGTCCTCCCAGGGCCTGTCCTGCGGCTGCCGGAACAGACCTGCAGGTAATGGACGCCTAGTACTCACCAGGCTCTCCACGATGATGGTGGTGTCCTCCCAGGGCCTGTCCTGCAGCTGCCGGATCACGACCTGCAGGTAATGGACGCCTAGTACTCACCAGGTTCTCCACGATGATGGTGGTGTCCTCCCAGGGCCTGTCCTGCGGCTGCCGGAACAGACCTGCAGGTAATGGACGCCTAGTACTCACCAGGCTCTCCACGATGATGGTGGTGTCCTCCCAGGGCCTGTCCTGCGGCTGCCGGAACAGACCTGCAGGTAATGGACGCCTAGTACTCACCAGGCTCTCCACGATGATGGTGGTGTCCTCCCAGGGCCTGTCCTGCAGCTGCCGGATCACGACCTGCAGGTAATGGACGCCTAGTACTCACCAGGTTCTCCACGATGATGGTGGTGTCCTCCCAGGGCCTGTCCTGCGGCTGCCGGAACAGACCTGCAGGTAATGGACGCCTAGTACTCACCAGGCTCTCCACGATGATGGTGGTGTCCTCCCAGGGCCTGTCCTGCGGCTGCCGGAACAGACCTGCAGGTAATGGACGCCTAGTACTCACCAGGCTCTCCACGATGATGGTGGTATCCTCCCAGGGCCTGTCCTGCGGCTGCCGGAACAGACATGCAGGTAATGGACGCCTAGTACTCACCAGGCTCTCCACGATGATGGTGGTGTCCTCCCAGGGCCTGTCCTGCGGCTGCCGGAACAGACCTGAAGGTAATGGATGCCTAGTACTCACCAGGCTCTCCACGATGATGGTGGTGTCCTCCCAGGGCCTGTCCTGCGGCTGCCGGAACAGACCTGCAGGTAATGGACGCCTAGTACTCACCAGGCTCTCCACGATGATGGTGGTGTCCTCCCAGGGCCTGTCCTGCGGCTGCCGGAACACGACGGTACCCACCAGCGGGTAGCGGAACACCACCTGCGCTGAGGACATCTGCGTCTGGTACTCCGTGTCCGTCTCGTACTGCAGGATCGTGCCACAGATGTCGCGCTTTGGGTGGCGCCTACAGAGGTGAACATGGCGGTTTAACTATTGTAAGGTACATAATAGATAGCGAGCGAAAGGCATCTTCATGTGAAGTTATTTGTAATTCATTTATCATCATCATCTACCTAGCCTTTTCCCAACTATATTGGGGTCGGCTTCCAGAATGAATTTACTTTACATTCATTTATGTCACTCAAAATAATCTTGTAGGTAGAAAACTTCAATTCCGTATTGTGACGCCCAACGGTATTATGGGTATACACTTCTAAGATAGTCATCGACCTTACCAAATAATACTTAATAGCCGGCGCCATCACTTACCTCTGTGTACCTAACATCTAATAGACATTCCATCTTTTCCTCTATGTCTTTCGATATGGGCTCTTCACTTGCATCGACCTCTCTGCCCACCAGTGTAATGATTACATGTTCTATGTTTTTTTGCCAGTGCACGATATAACTGCTTTACGAATCGACTTCCAAGCTAAAATCGTTACCTCTCCAGCACCAGTGCTCGATGTACAACGCTATGAACGCCCTGCAAGGGTAGGTAGATGTCCCAGTAGGCACCGCTGAGCTCGTTGGCCAGGCCGGGCAGCAGGTACTTGTGGTTCAGGTACTCTGTGCGATCCTTGAGCTTGCCCAACAGGTCTCCCACGGGGTACTGGTCCTGGGTGCCCATGCCTGTGAGTAATGATAGGAGAGGAAGCAATCAAAAGAATGAACTGTTGCATATTGCTGAGTTAGTCAATCAATCGGTCTTATACAGGCTGAAATTTTTCAATGCCACCTGGAGGGAAAGTACTCGAAATACTGGAGGATAGCAATTTTTACTCAATAGAAACATTCATTTATTTTCTTAAAGAAACAAATTTGCATTCACTGATTTTCGAAAATTCGCTTGCTACACTCGGGAATCGAACCGACTAAGGTTCGAAAGAATAACATCCTGTACTCTTTTTAACCCCCGACGCAAAAACGACGGGGTGTTATAAGTTTGACATGTCTGTGTGTGTGTGTGAGTGTGTCTGTCTGTCTGTGGCATCGTAGCGCCCGAACAGATGAACCGATTTGGATTTTGTTTTTTTTTGTTTGAAAGGTGAATTAGTCGGGAGTGTTCTTAGCTATGTTTGATAAAAATCCGTTCAAGATGGCCGCCGCCACAAAATCTCGGATTACATATTTATTCAACAACTCCCTCAATATGGGTATCAAATGGACCTTTCATTGACTAGTAGAATACTAATATACTGTGATAAATTAAAAATCCAAGATTAACGAATTATTTTCTATTTAACTTTTAGTACATTCACACTCGGGACAACAACATTTTACAGCCGGGGTTTTTTTTTAATTTTTAATGTTATTTTACTTGTTACATCAACCGATAGGGGCAATCATATGAATCAAATCTCTGTAACAAACATGATAAATTAAATGAAGGGAAAACCATGAAAAAGTTATAAATTCAATGGGATGAATTCAATAAGATAAAGCTTTTTTTCAACACACTTGCTCATAAAGTGGCTCTAATTTCACCGCAATTAGGCACATAATGACACCTGTAATCAAACTGTGACTTTTTCATTGCTATTATTCACAAGTGAGTTATAGGGTTTTTTTTTTTTTATTGGTTGAATTGCTTTGTTCTTAAAAAAGTTTCGATACAAAAAAGATCGTGTTCAATAGTACAAATAAATTAATGTACCTATTGCTTGCTCATTTCATACAACTTCGTATCTACATAGATAATTTCAACTTATAAGTTTTTAATAAATAAAACTTTCACTCAAATGCAACTTTTGTTTTCTTTTTTTTTTACTTTTTCTTAATAATAAAACTTTGCATTCCCCATTTCGTACGTTGCTAAAACGCTATCCGCGAAAAGCCAAAAAAAAGAAACCTCATTCTTTTAGTCTATGGGCGATCGCCATTGTTAGATGCGCGCGCATAGGAAAACTGATGAATTATTCCCGCCATTGCGAAAAAAAATTCACAACTCGTTTTCACTGTTGAAATTATAGTTATTTTTAGTATTATTTTATTCTCAAGTGTGTTGAAAAACGTCGTATGATACACGTGTGTGTTGATGATACCGTCCTCGGCTCTCTTAAGAACCTCGCCTAACGGCTCGGTTCTCAATGGCGCCTCGGCGGTAATCACCAACATTACACACTTGTACCATAATGTACTATTATTCATGGTTGTCCTTTCATTTAATTTATTATGTTTGTTAAAGAGATTTGATCCATATGACCCTACCGATTGGTGTCAAAAAGGTACAGAATGTTATTTTTCGAACTCTAGTCGATCCATCCCGGGTTCGATACCCGAGTGTGGTCAGCGAATTTTCGATATCTGTGCAAGCAGATTTGTTTCTTTTTAAAAATAACGGAATGTTTCCTTAGTAAAATTTGCTATCTCCAGTATTTAGAGCACTTTCCCTCCAGGTGGCATTGAAAAATTCCACCCTTATATCGTATCCTGCAATAGAACACTGTGACTTTGACATCGTGTCGGCTTAAGATTGTCTTGTTTTTTTCTTCCTGTTTCTTGATCCTTGTCCTGAGTCTAAGTACATTCTCGCTATTACCAATCGATACAGATCTGAATACTAAAAAATTATGTCATGTCATAAAAGCTTCGTTTCTCCTGCCTTTTTTGCTTTGCCAGAATGACAGGGTCCATGATGATCTCATTGTATTTCATTTAAAGTTATCACCTAAGTGCAACTGTGAAATGCATTAAGAATTGACAAATGTATAAAAGTTAATTCGTTCAATTATTGTCGTGTTAAGAGTTATTTTGGAAACACGTCGATCGCATGAATGCCTACGACGCGCGGCGCGGTACGTCATCCTAGTGAAGACATAAACATCTCTATTGGCTGGCCGACTTGTTGACTGTTGGCTCATCCCCAAGCGACGCTATCTACCAAATTATGCCGAAAAACTGCCGTGACAATCCATCATCGTTTGTTTGCTTTGGTAGGTGTGGGTTTTTGAATATTCAGATATTCAACCCCCGAGACAATTTATTGTATATCTTTTTTATTTATTTTTTCTTATTCGTATGCCATAATAGATGAGGATATCGAAACATATTACAACAATTAATAAGAAGAACTTTTTGCAGGAAAGAGGCGTTTCCGCTAGCCTTAACTCGCTTGGATTAAGTCAAAATTACTAGGTATTTTGAATAACAAATTTGGGGCACCTTTCCAAGAAGACCTCCTAAAATAGATCTTTGTGAATGATTCATATGGATAATATTAAAGTGACCTGGTTACTGTATCTGACGATGTGTTGATTACAAACAATTCAGATAACCCTAGTCTCTATTGCTGATGAGCATTTTTAATAGAACATGCTATTTAACAGAATTGGCGAAATATGGTACGTTACAGTTCTCCTTCTCCCGATACAGTTGTAGAGAACCGCTCGGGGATATATAATAGTAAATGATAAAATTAAAGTCTCACCTGGCGGAGGCAGCTTGTTCAGATCTAGTCCAGAAGGATTGTAGATCCCTCCCGTGGTATTGCACAAGTTATTGACATCGTCCCCGACGAGCCGGGGAGGCAGCTCATGCACGCTGTACTGCAGCATGGAGCTCACGAAGCGCAGGTTGGACTCGTAGTCCCCGTCGGACGCCCCCAGCAAGAAGTTCGTCCACGTGGGGTCGAAGGGGGAGCGCTGCGTGAACTCGACGGTGCCGCGGATGCCGTCCATGTTTATCAGAGCTCTGAGGTCAGGGAATGCATAATGGATAACTGTTTCAATGAGTCTGGTAAGAATAATACGACATGGGTCTGTGTCCTATGGGTGACTCTGATTTGACTATATCACTGTTTCACGGTTTTTCACTACACTTAACAGACACACACACAGACACACTTACTTTCAGTATATGGAGCAGGGGTAACGGCCGTGATGAGGTCGAGTGTTCGAACCCAAACAGGCACTAGTTTGTGTAAATTATTTGATCAGCCCTGCTCTTAAACATGGTGAGGAACACGGCATGTTCTGCAAACGAAAAATTAGAAGACAACTGACATCTACCAGCCCGCACTGGTCCGTGTAGGTTACAGCCCCCAACAGTGAGGATGCATGTACCCCGCAACGCAACAGTGACAATACAGTGTAGCAACATCCACTCTAATCTAAAAGCAAGTTTTCAACAGACAAATAAAAACTAAACTGTAACACTTAATTCTTCGGGTGATTCGTCTGACCACCAAATATAAGTAAAATTTGGAAGCCTAAGTTCATTGTAATTCTAAACACTCATCTTTTAGAGCAGTTGCACAAATCCCCGAATTCCAACGTCAATTATTGACAAACGTAGATGTGCGTGCGCACGGTCGCAGTTCTTCTGTGAACATTGCATACAATGAACATTCTTTGAGAGGAATTCAATAATATCTTTGATCTACCACAAGTCTACTGTTGATGCTGTTTATACTCGCCAGATTAGTGATTGCATTCGTTTGAAGCGGCACTAGGTATACATTTTAAAGTATTACAGCAACATAGTACAACAGCGCCATGTTTGCTACAAGTGAAGAACTACAATCATGGTTATATGAATTAGACTATAACCCCGACAGCAACTGTCGGGCAGTAGCCCACCAAACAAAACACCCGTCTGCTCGGTAGCGCCTCCCTTTTGTACAACTTTACAGCCTGTTCTTCATTCGCCTAAACGTTTGAGAGATGAGACGATTTACTGACACAAATACAGATAATGCTATCCACCTACTCAACTGACTGAAGCACATTATTTATAAGTATTTGAACGCTTCACAGGATTCAGGTCATAAGTCTGAACAATTGTCCCACGCAAAGATAGAAGTCACCGACCAATCAATAAAATATCGCTGGACATGCACACACAGCGCCATCTAGTGCCACACTAAGCAACGGGGCTTGTGTCGTGGACACCAGATAGTTGATATACTACATAGATACTTTTTTTGTTTGTAAATAGATACTTATAACACATATAATAACACTATCATGACTAGGAAACAAATGTGCATATATACTCATCACACAAACATTTGCTCCTACCGGGATTCAAATCCGGGACCCAAAGAACGTCAGGCAGCCTCACTACTGCTGCGCCATTCGGATTGTCAATAAAGTTGAGACTAAAGTATACAATGACTTCGTTAACAATAAGGAAAAGACTCAAGCATAGCCCTAGAGGTATATATATTATATAGCACATAGACTCAAACATAGCACTGGAGGTGAACAGAGCAATCGATGTTGACCGACCCTAGTTTTTTTATACCTGTTAGAGTATTTTAAACGAGAACATGAATTTATTGATTGTTTTTTTGTGTGGCCAGAAATCTTCTTCTATCTATCTAAGTATATGTTATATATATATAAAATGGTAAACTGACTGACTGACTGACTGGGTGATATATCAACGCACAGCCCAAACCACTGGGTCTACAGATTCCAAATTTGGCATGAAAGTTCCATATGTGGTCTAGGGGTGCACTAAGAAAGGATTTTTCAAAATTCACCCTCTAAGGGGGTGAAACGGGCCCCCAAAGTTTGTATGGGGAAACAAGATTAGTACTATTTTATTCGAAACTTCACAAGAGTACTCCAATTGATAAATGAGAAGAAACGGATTTCAGTTTTTTTCAAAATTCAACCCCTAAGAGGGGTAAATGGGGTGACAAAGTCTAAAAATCAACGCACAGCCCAAACCGCTGGGTCTATAGATTCCAAATTTGGCAAGTAGGTTCCTTATGTAGTCTAGGGGTGCACTAAGAAAGAATTTTTCAAAATTCACCCTCTAAAGGGTTGAAACAGGCCTCCAAAGTTTGTAAGGGGAAACAACATTGGTTAGACTATTTCATTCGAAACTTCACAAGAGTACTGCTTTTGATAAATGAGTAGAAACGGGTTTCAGGTTTTTTCAAAATTCAACCCCTAAGAGAGGTAAATGGGATGACAAAGTCTAAAAATCAACGCACAGCCCAAACCGCTGGATCTACAGATTTCAAATTCGGCAAGTAGGTTCCTTATGTGGTCTAAGAGTGCACTGAGAAAACATTTTTCAAAATTCACCCTCTAAGGGGGTGAAACGGGCCTGCAAAGTTTGCATGGGGAAACAAGATTAGTTAGACTATTTCATTCGAAACTTCACAAGAGTACTCCTATTGATAAATGAGTAGAAACGGGTTTCAGGTTTTTTCAAAATTCAACCCTTAAGAGGGGTGAAACGGGCCTCCAAAGTTTGTATGGGGAAACAAGATAAGTTAGACTATTTCATTCGAAACTTCACTAGAGTATTCCTATTGATAAATACAAGATAGCGCCGAGGAAAAGTATTTGTTTTTCCATCTCGGGTGTCGTTTACATGGTTTTCGAGATCGCTGATTACAAAAATGAGATCGAAATGAAAATCGAAATGGCATTGAAGTAAATTTTTCGTCATGTGTGTCGTTTTCATGTTTTTTGGGGTCGCTGATATCGAAAATGAGGTCAAAATGAAAATCCAAGATGCCGTCTAGGGTTTTTTTTAATATTTCCGTCATGGGTGTCGTTTGCGTGGTTTTCGGAGTCGTTAATAACAAAAATGAGGTCAAAATGAAAATCCAAGAAGGCACCTAGGATTTTTTTTCGTTTTTCCTTCATGGGTGTCGTTTTCATGGTTTTCACTGAACACAAATCTAATTTTTCTTTAATTTTTGTTTGTCCTCGTAGCTACGTATCGTTATGTAATTTACCGGCCATAGTAATTCCATCCTAGACAATAATTTAAGATTTTACACAATACTTCTGCAAAGTTCCTCTGTTCTGCTTTGAAACCAACTAATTTATGAGCAACCCAGATATGTATATCTTTAAAAGTCTGCTGGATCTTGAATTTTACTTACTCTTTGTTTTGCGCCATGAAATTCTTTCATTTTTTAATTAAAATTACCCCGAATTCAACGCGAGCAAAGCCGCAGACAAAGCTATCTAATACATCAAAATCTCGTGTCACATTGTTTGTTATCGAAGTCCTCCGAAACGACTTCACCGATTTTTTTTTTTTTTTGTATATACTTGCTATGTCAGAGAACAAGTCGAAGGCATCTTTTATACCCCTATGTGACAAAGGTGGTTTACGCGGACGAAGTCGCGGGCAACAGCTAGTAGCTCATAAAATTATAACACGAACCGCCAGTCGATGAGTATGTGCGCCCACGTGGGCGCACAAACTACCAGCGTTGGTACGCTTAAAAGCATTGCTTCTTTTATATTGAGCTTTACAGTTATGAGGAACAAGCTGTGAACTTCCTTATCCGCCGTAGAAAGTGGTGGTTGTGACTGGCTCGTGGGCTATGTTTTGACAGTCGATGTTGAATCTGTATAGATCTTTCAAAAAATTAACCCATTGCGCGATGTATGATAATTAAGAATGGTCAATTTGTCGCGGTATGGATTTCTCGCTTGCTTGAAAGGCATTTACTTAAAAACATATTATTATAGTCTTAATATAAAGAATTGAAAACAAACTCACTTTGTACTCTTCGGTGCCATCGGCCTCAATTTGGCGCACGCCAGGAAGCTGTCCGAGTGTCTGTTGTCATAGATGACCACGTACAGGCTCCGACGCGTCACCTCCATGTCACTGCGCAGCACGTTGATGACGTCATCCTTGAACAGCGTCCTCGTCTTCATCACGTTCGCGTCCGTCGCCACCTTGATCAGTCCCAGCCTGCTGTCCAGATCCCCTACACTCAGCCCATCCCCGCTGTTCTCAGGATCAAACACTAGCTGAAGAACATTACAATTGTCCTCATAGTTTCCTTTGTCTGCATCAAAAATGTCCGTCACAAATAACTTCCACTTATGTTCCGTAAATGGTACTTTTTCTGACACACCTTTGGTATGATATAAGTCTGCTTGGATGTAAGAGTCTGACTCGTCAGATTCCTTTGCTGATAGCCATCTGAAATGCAGCGTCCCAGCCACTGGGGACGTGAACCTCGCCATCGCATTCTTCTCGTAAGTCTTGTCTGTTGATAATATAGACGCGCATATTATCCTGTCCCGCTCAGCTGTTTCGAAGACTATACTCTTGCCCCAGAGTCCGTTCGGGCCGGTGAGGGTATTTTTGCTTTCGAATTCTGCATGGTCTTTTCCTGGTATGATGAGGTAGCCCAGCTCCTCAGTGAGATCAATGAGTTCTTTGCCAAGGTTTGCGTCGGAGCACCGGCCCTCGGAGAGGTCACGGTAGTCGACGGGGAACTCGTGGATGGTCCAGCGCCACACGCCGTCAGGGTACTGCAGCGTCGGCTTGAGGTTGGTGCGGATGCTGATGAGTGTGTCGTTCTTGTGCGAGAACTCGACCTCGCCGTGCAGCCCGTGCTGTGACAGATACGCTCGCAGGACGAGGCATTTTGATAATTCTGGAACAGGCAATAGACGTTGATTAATTTTGCACTGTTTTCATATCGAACCTAAATTGCTGTCATCGTTATGTACGTTGACAAAGGAATACGGATGGATGCATCTCTTCTTCTTCTTAGTCGTTCACTCTTGACAGAGTGATCGTGGTCATGAGGGGTCGCTCGCAGCTGCGGTCGCTGCCTTCGCGATCGTTTTCAACCGGTCTCTATTGGCCGCATGGCGAGTACATTGGTGATCGACCACGTGGTCTCGTTCTCCATGAAATCATTGTTGCGGGTAAGTTTGCACTGTTTTCGTATCGAAACTAAAATGATATCATCATTTTGAACGTTGACAAAGGAATACGGATCGATGCATCTACAGATCTCTAAACCGAGTTATTTTGTAAACAAAGTGCCTGCAGTTTAAAGACACTGCTTTACCACGAACATGCGTTATGAAACTACATTCCTAGTTTGGATATTTCAAACATATATTATATTAAGCTGCAATAACCCAAATGCCACTTTCTGGAAACAGAATTTGTGTGAATATGATTCCTACTATCAGCTCATGAGTGAGGGACTCTGTTTAGTGAGTATTGAATAAAATGAACACGTGAGCAAAACCGTAGACCTGACTAAGAATAAACATATTCCTAGTTTTTCTCAACCAAGACCCACCAGTCACTATAGTACTACAAAAGCCACTAGAGTCCAGTTATGTGACTGTCTCCGATACGTGATCGCAATTGGTAACTAGTTCGACGCCCGTCGTTGACTGTCTGCCCTTGAGACCTTTCTTGTTTTTGTTGTGATTGGACACTATTATATTTTAGAAAGTTTGTGCCATAATCATTTTGTTGCAAACTATTTGCAGTTATTGTTAATGATTTTAAGCTAATGAGGTGTAGTGTCAAAGTTTCTAATTCTTAATTATTACTTTCTAAGTTTAAATTCTTAAATCAGTTCAAACTTTGTTTTCGTTTTTGCCTTTGTGCTGCTAATATCTAGAGAAACAATTGCAGACATGATAAATTGGAGAGTTTCTAGCACGTAACCGATTATAAGAAGTTACTGACCATGTGGTTAAGTTATAAACACTTCGATACAACAACAATATCGTTTCCATATATTCATCCTAAATAATCATGACTAACAATAGAGAAATCAACTTAAAACCAGCATAACCGGATTTAGGACTAAAACAGAAACTTTAGACGAAATGTTCGGTCCTACTTACCAACACTAATCAACACAAAATACACTAAACACAAGAACTTTGGCCTCACATGACTAAACCCGTAAATCATTGTCACTAAACTATAGTTAAAGTTAACTCGACTCTGTATCTACACACATCATACCACTGGTTTCCCTCGCGGAGTGAAAGGCACTGACTTAACACTCAAGTATAACTTAGAGAACAAGACAGGTAGATAGTTAGAGCAGGATGCAAGATGTTAAGGTCGTATGGAAGGAAATGATCAGACGTCATTCGATGATTTTCGCGGTAAACCGGAGAGAAAATGATTTCGAAATCAGGAAGCTGCTTGGAGCAACTTAAGTAACACGACGGAATTTCAATATTAGGTGCTGTTTATTTTTACCAGCATGTGTTGGTGTTAGGCTTTGGGTAGACGAAAAGACGTCATAATAATGCACCCAGAATAGAGTTTATAATATAGAATGAAATCGAACAACACAAATGTTTCGTCATAGTTGATACTGCTTATAGTGATAAGTTCGATTAGAAGAATAGAACATTCACGCGGTAACACTGGTAATAAATCTAAACATAATTAAACTAGTATTATAATAAAGAGAAAAGATGGTTTGTTGTTTGTTGGTTTGTTTGTTATGTACGATTTAACTCAAGAACTACTCAACTGATTTTAATAATTCTTTCAGCATTAGTCCGCTACATCTTTACCGAGTTACATAGGCTATAAATTATATTGATATCATGTAAATTGGCCGAGCTACTCGTATCACAATTTTTGCGGGCGAAGTGCTAGTACAAAATAAACATAATTACGTGCGAATCATCAGTACTTGGGTGTTATTCCACAAGCCATGGCCATGAGGTGAGGTGTGAGCATTACCTTGTGTGACCCTTTCATCACGTAAGTAATGAGTTTCGTGCAAACGCGATTGTAGAGCAATTGTTGTTTTGAGTTTAATTCCCAGTTCTGGCACAGGGTAATTGGATTTATCCATCAGCATGACGTGCAGTTCGAAGTTTCGTTTGTGATGTGCGCTCGATCCACCCGTCTACTTTCCCAACATTTGTGTTCCTAGACTAGTGAAAGAAATTGCCAAAATATCACACTTGTCAATGTGATTTGCGGCTGCAGTGTCTTTTTTTTATAATGATTTCGTGTTATTTCATCATCTGCCCTGATTTATTTTTGTTCGGAATCCATCATCCCAATAATGACCACATTTTTAGCCCAATCAGCTGTAACATTATCCATAATATCGTTTCTTCGGTTGGTTTCCCCAGTACACAGAAGTCCTAACACAAGTCTGCACAATTATTCAAAAAACTGCTCATAAGTTCAGGTATAGGTAATCGAGGACTCAAATCTTTTGTACCTTCGTCAGATATTGTTCCCAGTTTACGAAAGTTGAACCAGTAAAGCAGAAACTAGCGAACAATGAGCAAACTTAAATAGCACCTAACTACGAATAAATTTTGGCTGCGACCTGACATACAACAACTCTCATTAGAATATTGACCATGATTTAATTACATAATTACGTAATTACTACTACAACTGCCCTCATACCGATGCATCACTACTCACTATAAGTATCGTTTGGAAGCCAAGAAAATGTAAATTCGGTTAACGGCGATCATAAATTTCAAATAAGCTCAATGTCAAAGTTAATTTAGTTCTGCTTCTGTCACATCTATGTATATCTTTTCCAAATACTGTGCTTTGGATTAGTTCAAACTCAAACTCAAACTCAAAGCATTTATTTCAATTAGACCATTACGGCACTTTTGAATGTCAAAAATATAAAGAAAAATCAAAGCTACAGTCACAGACACAAGGCATAATAACTTGAGAAAGTACTGTAGTTGCCCATTCCCTAGCGTAGATCTCTATGGAGAAGAACGGGCAAGAAACTCCATGGACACTCTTTTAAATCAAAATATTGTTACAAAATCTTGGTTACATCATTCATGTTGTGATTAAACATAATAATATATGTGAGAACGATGCACAAAGACGTGCACATTAAGAGCGTCCAGAGAAAAGAATCATAAAAATAAAGTAATTAAAATTAACCGTGGCAGCTAAGAGATGACCAGTCTCAACTGACAGCGCCCGTTCACGAACATGACGCATGTATCAGCACCATTCAGCTCAACCATATTGAAGGGAACTAAATGACCCGACACACCCGCCACCATCACCGAGACATTTGAGTGAGCATGACATTCTCTCAGCCGCCAAGGCTTATTCAAGTCAAAAAAAATAAAATAACTAGATGTAAATGGTGGCTTTACAGTGCATAGTACTCACACATGCGCTATGAAGTTATATAATACTAATATATGGAATCTATACAATGCAAGGATCTTTTTTACAATCTTCTGCAGCTTCCACAATAACTAAACTGGGAATCAATTGGTTTGCCCCTATGGTTGTGGAGCAGGACCAGCATTGAGCCAAGCATTTTTATCATCAATGTAGTCCCCCAACTTATAATATGCTTGCCTACATAGTGTGCGTTTTATACAAGATTTAAACTTTGTCTCATTCAGTTGAAGAATGTGGGGAGGGATTTTATTGTAACATTTTAAACAGTACCCCATGAAAGTTGAATCTACTTTAGCAAGCCTGAAACCTGGCTGAACTAGTTGATCCCTATTTCTAGTACTATAGTGATGTCTGTCACCTCTTTTACTGAATAAATGCAGGTTTTTCCTAACGTACATGATGTTTTCATAGATATATTGACAAGGTACTGTCATGATATTAATTTTCTTGAACAGCTCTCTTAAAGAATCACGTCGACGTAAGTCATATATGGCTCTGACGGCTCTTTTCTGTAGAATAAATATAGACTCGATGTCTGCAGCCCGTCCCCATAGTAAAATACCGTATGACATAATACTGTGAAAATAACTATAATAGACTAGCCTCGCGGTATAGACATCAGTAAATTGACGGATTTTTCTAACAGCATATGCTGCTGAGCTCAGCCGTCCTGCAAGAGATGTTAAATGAGGGCCCCATTGTAGCCTTGAATCGAGCGCGATTCCCAAGAAAACCGTTTTATCGACAAATTCTAGTTTCTCTTGATTCAATACTATGTCACAATCACTACTTTTGACATTTGGTAGAGCAAATCTAATGCACTTAGTTTTTTTCCCATTTAGAACTAAATTGTTTGCGGTAAACCAATCATGGACCTGCAGTAAGGCGTTATTTACGTCGTCAAGATTAGTGGCACGTCTGTTTATCCTAAATATTAATGAAGTATCATCAGCAAACAACACCATTTGCGGGTGGTTGTTAAATAAATGGGGTAGGTCATTTATATAAACTAAAAAGAGGAAGGGACCCAATATGGAACCTTGTGGTACACCCATTTTTACTTTTAAACCCATTGAATTCACACCATTTATTTGTACCTGCTGCTGTCTATCACTCAAATACGATTTTATTAAACTGAGCGCAAGTTTACCTAAACCATAATGCTCAAGCTTCAAGATCAGGGTTTCGTGATTTACGCAATCAAATGCCTTCGAAAGGTCACAGAAGATTCCTATGGCATCTTGTGCCTCTTCCCACGCAGTAAATATGTGTTTTAATAAAGTGACACCGGCGTCAGTTGTACAACGTCCTTTGGTGAAACCATACTGCTGCTCGTGTAATATTTTATTGATGTTAAAATGGTTAAGCATTTGATTGAGCATTATCTTTTCAAACACCTTGCTGAAAACCGGCAACACGGATACGGGCCTATAGTTATTAGTGTCCTTACTGTCCCCGGATTTAAAAAGCGGTATTACCTTACTGAATTTCATAAGATCCGGAAAGACCCCTTGATCCACGCACAAATTAAATATTAAGGCTAAATACGGTGCTACAGTCTCAATAATTGAGGTACACGCTTTGATAGACAAACCCCATAGATCTTCGGTTAATTTGATCTTGATTTGCTTAAAAGCTTTTACGACTGTTATGGGGTTAATATGCTGAAATTTAAATTCATTTGGACAGGCTGAAACGTTCGCTTTCAATAAATCAATAGAGAGCAAGGGAGAGGAATTTAAGGTTTCTGTAGTTTTAATTGGGATGCTGGTAAAGAAATTTACAAATTCTTGAGCAACTTCACTGTTGGAGCTGACGAGGCCACGTGAGGTCTCTAGTGTGAAGTCATTACTTTGTTTTTTATTTCTATTTGTTTCACTGTTGATTATTTTCCAAACCGTCTTTATTTTATTATCGGCTGATTTAATCTTGTTGCTAATGTATAAGTTATTTACTTAGGATATGTTTAGAGAGTTCTACCGCAACTGTTCAAAACCTGAAAACTATATTTGATAACAGGCGTGTTCTTATGTTACGTTCACCTCAACAGAGTTAAACAATAAACATATCTGAACTCCGTACATCATCATCATCATCAACCCATTAATGTTCCCACTGCTGGGACACAGGCCTCTATGAGAGGGAATGGGCTATAATCCACCACGCGGGCCCAGTGCGGGTTGGTACTTAGATATCACATGTCTTCGATTTTTTTGTGTCAGAGCAGTGGGACCGTTTCAGGCCTATTTTGCTTTTCTCGTTATAACAAGATGAGGATGTGAGGATGTTCCACTTCAATAATAAAACTGGCCAAGTGCGAGTCGGCCTCGCTCACGGAGGGTTCCGTACCATCATTATTTGTTGTTGTTATAGCGGCAACAGTAATACATCATCTGTAAAAATTTCGACTGTCTAGCTATCACGGTTCATGAGATACAGCCTGGTGACAGACAGACAGACGAACAGTGGAGACTTAGTAATAGGGTCCCGTTTTAACCTTTTGGGTACAGAACCCTAAAAATTAGCTGAAACTCTAATTGTGAAAATAATTGCATGTAATCTCGATTGTTACGTCACGTGTCTACTGAAGGACGCCATGTCATAGGAAGTTATTGCATGTAATCTCGATTGTTACGTGTCTACTGAAGGACGCCATGTCATAGGAAATCATTGCATGTAATCTCGATTGTTACGTGTTCACTGAAGGACGCCATGTCATAGGAAGTTATTGCATGTAATCTCGATTGTTACGTGTCTACTGAAGGACGCCATGTCATAGGAAGTTATTGCATGTAATCTCTATTGTTACGTGTCTACTGAAGGACGCCATGTCATAGGAAGTTATTGCATGTAATCTCGATTGTTACGTGTCTACTGAAGGACGCCATGTCATAGGAAGTTATTGCATGTAATCTCTATTGTTACGTGTCTACTGAAGGACGCCATGTCATAGGAAGTTATTGCATGTAATCTCGATTGTTACGTGTCTACTGAAGGACTCCATGTCATAGGAAGTTATTGCATTGCGGGTAAAAGACACGCATGTCTAATGCAAATAACTTGTAAATGATTTATATTTCCTTGGTACCAGTGCTCATATAACGGATATTGGGCAACATGTCACGAGCATATAGCTCCGCATATGATGAAATGATTCTACTACTATTATCTTGAAACTTCACATTTTGTTCAACTCGGTAGGTACTGAACACTTCCAACACGCTACTTAGCGCTTCTGTGTTCTAGATAGTTTATGCCCGTTTTCACTAACACAGAGCATCACCTAAATGAATTCCTAAATATTTTTGCACTGTTAGAATTCCAACTCTCGCAATTCAACAGAATGCCTCTAACTTAGTGCTTTTAGTGCAAACGGGCATTGAGTTCACTTTGATGAGCTCGTTACTTGATTTAATCTGTCTAATAAAAACAGTTAACGATGTAGTACGGCTTAGTCTAATGCTTAACATTAGAACTCGTTTCCAGTAATTAGTATTTAGTGAATATAATACCTAAACAAAAACGCTTGATCGGCTCACCAACCAAAGTTGAAATTAACAAGTAGCAAGTAGTTATTTTTAGATATTGTTTTGTGCTCTATCACAATGTTGACTCAGTTAACCTAAATGTTGACTGGTAAAGAAGCTATGTACCAATGTTGTACATGAAGTTTTGTGGAAGTTTAGTAAATAAATAAATGACAACAGAGCAATAACATTACTTCAGGCCACGTTAGTGTTGTGGTTGTGGAGAGCGGACATGTAGGGCTCGGATAAATATGTGCCAAAAATCCCAAAATATGTACATATATTATGGGTCTAAAAAACGGAAATATGAAAAAATATGGACTAAAAAAAGACAACTATTACCAAACATCTCACTTTATTGTATCATAATTGTTTGAAAAACTATATAGGGTGTAAAACACCTCTTCACGAAGCCGAAACGCACTTGTTCTTCTCGTAATTGCGATCATTTTTTTGTTCTACACTATACCTGGGAACCTTCTAGTTACGGAGATATGGGTGGTCAAAGTTACAACTTTTTGACGAGTTTTTTTTTAAATAAGTTTTTTTTGTAAGTTTTTGACTTTTAACACCTCCACGACCCCCGTACTATCCAATCCATCCATCAGCACAATGTTTTAAGTGCGTTACATTGAGTTCTACCACAAAACGTGATTTATAACCTCAAAAAAAAAAGTTGTTTCCCAGCAAAAATTTTTGCGTAAAGTTACTTAGTTTGATGTACAGAATGCTTGGTTAACGGCTTTGTGATGAGGTGGTTTACACCCTGTATAAAAAATCAACGAATTGTTTAGCTAGGAGACAATTTTTTTAGGCCCCCTCGCTTGTTGCCATTTATTATTCATATTACACCAAAAAATAGTAACCATTTTATTACAGTAAATAAACGAAATATTACATTGAAATCTAACCGGAATCAAGGAAATAAGTTGTATTAAGATATTTTTTGCGAGTCAAATCCAATCACTACGTTTAAGAGACGGGACTTCCATACATTCCATTGGAAACGCATTACATGGCATCATTCCTGAATTCCTGATGTTCTTGCTGTGGTCAATGTCATTTGACAGAAAATACTTACGTGAATAAGGGCGTCTCATTTGACAGAAAATACTTACGTGAATAGGGGCGTCTTTTCCATTTACAAAAAAAAGTACCTACGGTTCCCAGTGGTAATAATCATGCTTTAATTAAAATAGAAACAGAATATAAATAGAAATATAATTCAACTGTGAGTTTTTTTAATGCTAAGTATTTTTAAAGGTTTACGCTATTAATCGCATAGATGGTTTAAACAATCAACGTGACACGGAACGATCTACATCCGCCTTTTTAGTGGTTGACAGACAACTTCATTATTTTGACATTTCCTCTTTCTGTTTATTTTGATTTTCGTAAAAGTGTTTTCTTCGCATTTACAAAAAAAATTAAATCATAAAAATGGCATCTGCAAGTACCGTGCATAATCCACAGGGCCGTTGTGTCAATTGTGCATTGTAATATAGTACAGACGTGCGGCAACTTGATTATGGATTTATCTAGAGGTAAGTGATGATAAAGCTTTAATAATGTGATCTTGTTTATATTATTTACGTCGCATCCCTGTGTTGTAACTAACATGATACTACAAAAAACCGTCAAAATAGTTTTAGTGGGTGCAGTGCGAGTTACCCTCCTATTCCACCCACCCTTAGAGTTAATTTATCGAGTAACCAATAAGGCAGGTACATTGTTTAAACTATAATCGTGGCTCGGGAGATTAATAATAACTAAACAATTATCTTTTTATCCAGCTATACCTACTCGAAGGAGGGTAGTGGAAGAAAATAGCGTGTTATGTTTCTTGACTTATTTTATTTCTTTCTTTCAGTACCCACTGGATGCTGTTTATGGAAACTGCCTACTGTTATTGAATGAAAGTATTTAATACCGCTCATTGGAAGATTTGGATTTAGGAATATTTGCATAATCAGAAACTGTGCTTGTTAACTCCGTGGAATTATATTTTAGTGGATACCACTATACCAGGTAATAATTATGTAAACATGTTTGTAATAAGAAAATAAAATTAAAACAAGTTACATTTTCTATAAGGGCATAGGCTACAGCTATGCCGACATCCAGCAGGCATTGCCTGTCAAGTCCAGTTTCAGTCCTGCAGCTTTATGAACTACTTCCATCAGACAGTTGGGCGGGGACGTGGTCCATGAAGGAATGCCGTGGATGACTTCCTCTCAAATTGAAAAGAAGAAGCACAATACTGAGATAAGTGGTAGGAAACTAGGAATGGGGGAGGCCATTGCCCATTGAGTGAGCCATTTCAGACTAATAAAAATGACTTATATGTATCAGTGGCGCAGGCTCCTAACAACTCAATTCCCACCGGCTTACCTTTAGAAGTCTAGAACACAACCACTCTCTACCTACCGTAATTGAAAAATTGCCTACTCGCACTTGATCAAAAAAAAATTACCCTTCAATGACATTTTGCTATAAAATAACCCGCAGGCGCTATCGGCTTTTTGGCAGCTAAATTTCTATGAAAAATAAACGTCATGACGTCACTACCCAGCCCGCCATATTAGGGCTCTGGTAAGCCGAAACAAACCGAGTTATTCATAGAGGAAGTAATAGAAAATGCGTGCGCGTGAGCGAGATGGGAAGAAATCGTTATCGCTCGTTGAATTTCGTAAAGAATCGGACATCATTCATGCTTGATGGATGAATAACATTATTTTGGTGCAGTATGCCGAATTTTATCGAGTTACGACAGGGGCAGAAAAAGAAAGTATGATAGGGGAAGAACGAGATAGTATTAGTAATGGTGGATTTCGTATTTGGTTATCTATTTGGATGTTTATTTTGTTGTTCACTTTGATTTTTTTACTATGCTACGAGTAGCTCTGCATTTTATTCTTTTTATTTTGTTTTTTCTTTCGTCAAGGGTGCCAAAGTCATTATTTTTGGGGTCGCTGATAATGAAAATTAGGTCAAAATGAAATATTTTGGTTGTTTCTTCATGGGTGTTGTTTTCGTGGTATTTGGGGTCGCTGATAATGAAAATGAGGTCAAAATGAAAATCCAACATGGCGCCGACGCAAAACTTCGGTTTTTTCTTCATGGGTGTCGTTTTCGTGGTTTTTGGGGTCGCTCATAATGAAAATGAGGTCAAACTGAAAATCCAAGATGGCGCCGATGAAAAATTTCAGTTTTTTCTTCATGGGTGTCGTTTTCGAGGTTTTTGGGGTCGCTAAGAATGAAAATGAGGTCAAAATGAAAATCCAAGATGGCGCCGATGAAAAATTTCGGTTTTTTCTTCATGGGTGTCGTTTTCGTGGTTTTTGGGGCCGCTGATAGTAAAAAAGAGGTCAAAATGAAAATCAAAGATGGCGCCGACGAAAAAAATCGGTTTTTTTCTTCATGGGTGTCAATTTCGAGGTTTTTGGGGTCGCTCATAATGAAAATGAGGTCAAAATGAAAATCCAAGATGGCGCAGATGAAAAATTTCAGTTTTTTCTTCATGGGTGTCGTTTTCGTGGTTTTTGGGGTCGCTCATAATGAAAATGAGGTCAAACTGAAAATCCAAGATGGCGCCGATGAAAAATTTCAGTTTTTTCTTCATGGGTGTCGTTTTCGAGGTTTTTGGGGTCGCTAAGAATGAAAATGAGGTCAAAATGAAAATCCAAGATGGCGCCGATGAAAAATTTCAGTTTTTTCTTCATGGGTGTCGTTTTCGTGGTTTTTGGGGTCGCTGATAGTAAAAAAGAGGTCAAAATGAAAATCAAAGATGGCGCCGACGAAAAAAATCGGTTTTTTTCTTCATGGGTGTCAATTTCGAGGTTTTTGGGGTCGCTCATAATGAAAATGAGGTCAAAATGAAAATCCAAGATGGCGCAGATGAAAAATTTCAGTTTTTTCTTCATGGGTGTCGTTTTCGTGGTTTTTGGGGTCGCTGATAATAAAAAAGAAGTCAAAATGAAAATCCAAGATGGCGCCAATGAAAAATTTCAGTTTTTTCTTCATGGGTGTCGTTTTCGTGGTTTGTGGGGTCGCTGATAGTGAAAATGAAGTCAAAATGGAAATCAAAGATGGCGCCGACGAAAATTTTTGGTTTTTTCGTCATGGGCATCATTTTCATGGTTCCCGATATTACGGGTAACGAAAATGAGTTCAAAACAAACAGAAAAAAATAGGAAACAAAAAATAAAATAAAAAATCTCGGCTTACCTGACTCTTTTTACACCCTTCGCCACTGATATGTATAGTTGTATACTTTATATTACTATTAAGCTGAAGATTTTGTTGTGCTTTGTTTATTTGTTTGTTTGAACGCGCTAATCTCAGGAACTACTGGTTCAAATTGAAATAATATTGTGTGTTGGATAGTCCATGTATCTACAGTACTTTCACAGTTTTTATGTCTTGTGACTGGGACTGTAGCTACATTAAATGTTCATTTTTGTTTCGACAATTCAAAAGTGCCTGTAACTGGCCTACTTGAAATAAATGCTTTGATTTTGATTTTGATTTTGATTGTTTTTCCTTTCATTTTTCTCTCTTATGTGATGCAGACGAAGTTGCGTGGGTCAGCTGGTCTTTATTAATAATGATTTTTTCCAGGTGTAACGTTTAGGTCTAAATAGCTTGCTGGCTGAGAGCTTCCCGAGCTGTACAGGCAAAGGCAACTGGATGATATCAGAGATATGGAAATACACCCAATATATAGGAATAGAACACAGCAGTAACATCCACAACCACCCCAATGCCTACGCCTGATATGCCAGATGTTTTCTACATTTATGTAATCTCTGTCGTGTGGCTCTTATCTTGGGCACGGCATCAAAATGGGGTCAAACCACCTGCATCTTATTTATGATGATTAAAAGCAATAAATATTTTTTCGAAGTACTTATATAGTGTGTTTTTTTTCACCATACACGGCCAGCTTACTTGCGCAATATTTATCAGTGTATAATATCATACCTAAATAAATATCTTTATCTTTGATAATATTCTAGTAATTGTGGCTTTAATGGTGTTTGGGATGCATGGGGGCTTATTTTTCAATCAATAAATTTATTTTATTTATTTTTATTTAACTATTTATGTACACACAGTAAACAACACAGGAAAACACATTATAAAATATGAGTACAAAGGTACTGCTTATTTCTTAAGAAATTTCTGCCAGCAGACCTGCAAAAGGAGAAATGAAAAAAAGAAATGTAGACAAAAGTGTGTGAGAAAAGGAAGAGAATATATAGGGATAATGTGCCTTACCTAACTTAACCTATTAAAATATATAAATACACAAATAGGTAGATATTAATATAAATAAATAAAAAATATATTAAAATAAATAAAGTTCCACACCGAGTCTGTCTGTCAGTCTGTGATTTTCTTCGGAACTTCGTACAGAAAGTATTTTGATGCCATTGTCACCATTAAATCAATTGATTCACGAGAAACGTTTTTCATCAATGTATAAAATGGTAAACTGACTGACTGACTGACTGACTGACTGGGTGATATATCAACGCACAGCCCAAACCACTGGGTCTACAGATTCCAAATTTGGCATGAAAGTTCCATATGTGGTCTAGGGGTGTACTAAGAAAGGATTTTTCAAAATTCACCCTCTAAGGGGGTGAAACGGGCCCCCAAAGTTTGTATGGGGAAACAAGATTAGTTAGACTATTTTATTCGAAACTTCACAAGAGTACTCCAATTGATAAATGAGAAGAAACGGATTTCAGTTTTTTTCAAAATTCAACCCCTAAGAGGGGTAAATGGGGTGACCGTGGAAAATTCTCACCGTGGAAAATTCTCAATTAGGGTTTATTAGTGATAGGGTCTTGTTGTCAGAGGATGGCACGGGAGTCTCCGGCCTCACTCCATATATTAATTTAAACTAGAAAGTGAGACAACAGAAGGTACCATTAACAATATTATTGTTAATCCTACCAACACCAAGGTATCTTCTTGCACTCAACTAGTTAGTAAAAAAGGGCCTCAGCAGAACACCTTAAAATTATTCCACCAAAATATCCAAGGCATTTCTTCCAAATTATTAGAAATTGAATTGTTTTTAGAAAGTAGTAAGTTTGACATTATTTGTTTTACTGAACATTGGCTAAAGGATTACCAAATGCTTATTAATTATGAGAACTATATGGTGGGTAGCTGCTTTAACCGTAAAACTATGCTTCGTGGAGGTTCCCTAATATTAATAAAAAATAGTTTTAAATATAAGCAACGTAATGACATAGTAGGTCTCTCGGTTGAACATTGCGTCGAACTGTCCTGTGTTGAGCTAGATAAGCATGTAGTTGTGTGTGTGTACAGACCCCCAAACTATCAAAACTTTTCCTTATTCGAATCAATAATGGAAGATGTCCTGGCAAAACTTGCAGCCAGTAATAAGTCTACAATTATTTGTGGTGATTTCAATATCAATATTTTAGAAGAGAATCCAAATAGCAGTCGGTTATTAAATCTTTTTAAGTCATTTGACTTGACCAACACTTTTATAGAACCTACTAGAGTAACATCATCTTCTGCTACTTGTATAGATAATGTTTTCTGCAATTGTGATTATTTAGATAAAGCCATAGTGAATTGTTTGCCGTCTGACCATAGCGGACAAACTGTAACTTTTAGGTGTAAAACTCCAATACAAAATGTTCAGATTAAATTTAGACCTATAACTTCTTGCAAATTAAATAGGTTTAATATTTCCCTACAGAACAAGTTAAGTGAAATGAGCCAAGAGGATAATAATATAAATCAATTGTATGACCGTTTCTTTTCATTAGTTCACACGGAATTCAACAAAACTTTTGAAAAGAAGACAAAGAGTATTTGCCCTAAATTTATATTTAGTGATTGGGCAACTAGAGGTATCAGAAAAAGTAGGGAAAGGCTATTTGAGCTTTACAGCCTTAAGACTTTTATAAACACAGAAACTTTTAGCAAGTATGTTGCTAAGTATTCAAAGATTTTTAGAAATACTTGCAAGGTTGCTAAAGCCCTGCACATTAGCAACAAGATCAAAACAGCAGAAAATAAAATAAAGACCGTTTGGATAGTCATAAATAACGAGACAAACAGAAAGAAAATACGTAATAATAGCTATACATTAGATACAGAATGTGGTCCTAAAAGCTCTAATCAGGAAGTAGCTCAAGAATTTGTAAATTTCTTTACCGATATACCAATAAAAACTACGGAGGCTCTTAATTCCTCACCTGAAATCTCAATTGGCTTATTAAAGGCGAATGTATCTGGCTGCCTGGCTGAATTTAAATTTAAACACATTAACCCTATGACAGTTATTAAAGCTTTCCGGCAAATTAAAATCAAACTGACCGAAGATCTATGGGGAATGTCTATCAAAGTTTGTACATCTATACTTGAGACCATAGCCCCGTACTTAGCTTTAATTTTTAATTCATGTGTAGACCAAGGAGTGTTCCCTGATTTAATGAAATACAGTAAAGTCATACCTCTTTTCAAATCCGGGGACAGTAAAGATGCCAATAATTATAGACCTGTATCCGTGTTACCAGTTTTTAGCAAGGTTTTTGAAAAAGTAATGCTTAATCAAATGCTCTATCATTTTAACACCAACAGAATCTTACATGATCAACAGTATGGTTTCACCAAGGGACGTTGTACAACTGACGCCGGTGTAACCTTATTAAAGCACGTTTTTGCTGCGTGGGAAGAGTCCCAAGACGCAATAGGAATTTTCTGTGACCTCTCCAAAGCTTTTGACTGCGTAAATCACGACACATTACTTTTGAAACTGGAGCATTACGGACTAGGTAAACTTGCACTTAGCCTACTAAAATCTTATTTGAGTGATAGAAAACAACATGTTCAAATAAATGGTGTCAATTCACAGGGTTTGAAAGTAAAAATGGGGGTTCCGCAAGGCTCAATATTGGGTCCTTTCCTTTTTCTAGTCTATATAAATGATCTACCCTATTTATTGAAAAACCAACCACAAAATATGGTGCTGTTTGCTGATGACACTTCCCTAATTTTTAAGATAAATAGACGGGCCCAAAATCTAGATGAAGTGAATAATGCTCTACTTCAGGTCCAAAATTGGTTCACAGCAAACAATTTGGTATTGAATGAAAAGAAAACTAAATGCATAAGATTTTCATTACCGAATGTTAAAAGTAGTGATTGTGAGATAATATTGAATAAAGAGAAACTCGAATTCGTAGATAAAACTGTTTTCCTGGGGCTTACGCTTGATTCAAGGCTACAATGGGGTTCTCATTTAACATCGCTTGCGGGGCGCTTAAGTTCAGCAGCATATGCCATTAGAAAAATCCGTCAATTCACTGATGTAGATACCGCTAGACTGGTCTATTTTAGTTACTTCCATAGTATAATGTCTTACGGTATTTTGCTATGGGGACGGGCTGCTGATGTTGAGTCTATATTTATTCTGCAGAAAAGAGCCATCAGAGCCATATATAATCTTCGTAGGCGCGATTCTCTAAGGGAACTATTTAAGGATATTGGCATCATGACGGTTCATTGCCAATACATCTACGAAAACATAATGTACGTCAGAAAAAATCTGCATCTTTTTGGTAAAAGAGGTCACAGACACAATTACAGTACTAGAAATAGGGACCAACTAGTTCAGCCAGGCTTTAGACTCGCTAAAGTAGACTCATCTTTCATGGGGTACTGTTTGAGATGCTATAATAAAATTCCACAAAGTATTCTTGAACTGAATGAGACGAAATTTAAAACATGCGTTAAACGCACACTATGTAAACAAGCATATTACAAGTTGAGCGATTATATCGCTGATAAAAATGCTTGGCTTAATGCTGGTCCTGCTCCACATGGACAGGGGCGCAAAAATTGATAGCATTAAATGGTATTGTTGGAGCTGCTGAAGATTGTACAAACTTATCTTTGCATTGTATAGATTCAATGTTAGTATTATATAATCGCATAGCCCATATTGTGTGAGTACTATGTACTAGTAAGCTATCATTCACTGGAAACCTACGGCAGTTCTTGACTTGAATGTGCCCTGGCGGTTGAGAGTATGTCATGCTCTCTCAAATGTCTCGCTGATGGTGGCGCGTGTGTCGGACCATTTAGTTCCCTTCAAAATGGTTGAGCTGAATGGTGCTGATCCATGCGTCATGTTCGTGAACGGGCGCTGTCAGTTGTGACTGGTCATCTCTTAGTCGCCATGGTTTATTTGAATTATTTTGTTTTTGAGTTGTATTTTAATTTTGTTTTGCTATGGACACTTTTAACGTGCACATCTTGCTACATTGTTCTCACATAATATACCATCTCAACATGAATGATGTAACCAAGATTTTGTAACAATATTTTGATTTAAAAGAGTGTCCATGGAGTTTCTTGCCCGTTCTTCTCCATAGAGATCTACGCTAGGGAATGGGCAACTACGGTACTTTCACAGTTTTTATGTCTTGTGACTGGGACTGTAGCTAATTTAAATGTTCATTTTTGTTTCGACAATTCAAAAGTGCCTGTAACTGGCCTACTTGAAATAAATGCTTTGATTTTGATTTTGACAAAGTCTAAAAATCAACGCACAGCCCAAACCGCTGGGTCTATAGATTCCAAATTTGGCAAGTAGGTTCCTTATGTAGTCTAGGGGTGCACTAAGAAAGAATTTTTCAAAATTCACCCTCTAAAGGGTTGAAACAGGCCTCCAAAGTTTGTAAGGGGAAACAACATTGGTTAGACTATTTCATTCGAAACTTCACAAGAGTACTGCTTTTGATGAGTAGAAACGGGTTTCAGGTTTTTTCAAAATTCAACCCCTTAGGGTGCGTCCACATCTGGCGAATGTGCCGCAAATGTGCAGCTCGCGAGCCGTTTGCGAGCTGTGCGCGTGCAGTCACACCAATGGTCTGGTGCGCCTCTTTAGCGCAACTCATGCAAGACTCCTTAAAGGCGTGCGCGCGGCGCGCGATCTGCGCGCACTCAATTCTCGCACTTACAGTTCCGTTTGCTTAAAATATGATACTGGGAAAATTAAAACTCTTTTATACGTAAACAATAGGTAGGCTAGTTTCCACCATCAATAAATTGCAAAACTAATTAGTCCGTCAGTTAGAGTATTGGAAAATAATGGACACGTATTTTTGTTTTTGTAAATCTCTGAGTACTGACAAAGATAAAACGCATCAAAACTCGGGAGTGGGGGCTCGTGACGTCACAACGCACTAAAAACTATAGCACGGCGTGACATATTGCGAATTTTAAAAGCGTCGTATCTTCGTCAATTTTGGTTTATGTAACAAAAGAAAAAATACGGGTCAAATATTTTTTTATAATCTAACTGACGGACTAATTAGATTTTTTTAGGACACAAGCCTATTCTCCTCCTTCCACTTCATGACAATAGCTACTTAGCCTCCAGTAATCAGAAACGAACTGAGCGGGTAAGTTATGTTTTAGAATCATATAATAACTAGCGCGCCGCCCGCGCGCTGATCGCGTACGGCGCTTAAGTCGCGCGCGAACTGCGCGCGGGCGGCGCAGGAGCGGCACACGAACAAAAATGCACGCGCGCAGCTCGCGGGCAGCTCGCAAGCTGCACATTCGCCAGATGTGGACGCACCCTAAGAGAGGTAAATGGGGTGACAAAGTCTAAAAATCAACGCACAGCCCAAACCGCTGGATCTACAGATTTCAAATTCGGCAAGTAGGTTCCTTATGTGGTCTAAGAGTGCACTAAGAAAACATTTTTCAAAATTCACCCTCTAAGGGGGTGAAACGGGCCTGCAAAGTTTGCATGGGGAAACAAGATTAGTTAGACTATTTCATTCGAAACTTCACAAGAGTACTCCTATTGATAAATGAGTAGAAACGGGTTTCAGGTTTTTTCAAAATTCAACCCTTAAGAGGGGTGAAACGGGCCTCCAAAGTTTGTATGGGGAAACAAGATAAGTTAGACTATTTCATTCGAAACTTCACTAGAGTATTCCTATAGATAAATACAAGATAGCGCCGAGGAAAAGTATTTGTTTTTCCATCTCGGTTGTCGTTTACATGGTTTTCGAGATCGCTGATTACAAAAATGAGATCGAAATGAAAATCGAAATGGCATTGAAGTAAATTTTTCGTCATGTGTGTCGTTTTCATGTTTTTTGGGGTCGCTGATATCGAAAATGAGGTCAAAATGAAAATCCAAGATGCCGTCTAGGGTTTTTTTTAATATTTCCGTCATGGGTGTCGTTTGCGTGGTTTTCGGAGTCGTTAATAACAAAAATGAGGTCAAAATGAAAATCCAAGAAGGCACCTAGGATTTTTTTTGTTTTTCCTTCATGGGTGTCGTTTTCATGGTTTTCACTGAACACAAATCTAATTTTTCTTTAATTTTTGTTTGTCCTCGTAGCTACGTATCGTTATGTAATTTACCGGCCATAGTAATTCCATCCTAGACAATAATTTAAGATTTTACACAATACTTCTGCAAAGTTCCTCTGTTCTGCTTTGAAACCAACTAATTTATGAGCAACTGTCGTGTTGCTTATCCCAAGAAAAAAAAAAGGTAACACAAACAATTAAATTTAATTAAATTAAATACAGTCGTAGATCAAACACGCTTCACAGTAATTAGAGGAAGGTCACAGTACTTGTTGGTCGATCGGCTACAGGGCTTGGGCAACCTCCTGGTCCAGCTCTGGGAAGGTGAACAGCTCCCTGGTCAGTTGTTGGTCGATCGGCTTCAGGGCTTGGGCAACCTCCTGGTCCAGCTCTGGGAAGGTGAACAGCTCCCTGGTCAGTTGTTGGCAACTTCCTGGTCCAGCTCTGGGAAGAGCGTGGAGTACTGCTTCCTGATTAGCTTCAGGACTTGGGGCGCGTCAGGGCGTCAGCAAATTGAAGTTCCTTCTGTTTGATCGGAAAAAACGCTTTACTTATATTGACTGAATGACCTCTCTACGTCACAGGAAGTAACTAGCGCAAACCTTAAATTTTGTAATTCTGTAGGCGAATATGCCTCCTCCTCTGGATTGCCGTTTGGTGTTCCACTGAGAATATTGTTATTTTTTTGTAGCGTCGTAAATCCTTTATTTTTTTCGAGGACAGACCTTATTTGGATCGATAGAAAAATAGCGCCTGAGTCCCGCAACGACAATTTATTCCCGCGACACGAGTGCTATCCGTGCTATGGAAGCAAAAATGATGCAGTTTTTGCTAGTTTAATTATTAAATATTAAAGATAGGAAATATGGACTAATGTAATTAAATTCTGAAAATATGGTCTTAACCTTGAAATATGGAAAAACATGGGTTCTAAAACCCTCATTTCCCAGCATAAAACATCATAATTTATGGAGAAAACCAAATGATGAATGAAAATGATTCAAATAAAAAATATGTGTTTACATATTTATCCGAGCCCTAGACATAAGCCTATAAAAGTCGTCACACTTCAGTAAACAGCACGTGCTCTTACATTAGGTAATATTACAGTCATTACTGAAAATCGTAATATCATACGTATTGTGTGAATGTTTAGGATGGCAACATATCGGGGAATAGGCGACCTTCGCATCGCGCGCGTATCGGAATAACACCAACACAACGATCTTGATCACCGAATAACAATTCACGGGATACACACGAGGAAGCGACAGAAGGTTCTGTTAATTTATTGAAGAACAGTAAGTTTGTAGAAAAAGTAAAACCTTAAACGAACTTTGAACGGAAATTGTTTTGAATATTTGATCATTATTTCGTTTCTGAGTTGAGGAGCTCGTGCCTAAATAATAACAGCCGCTTTAGTCAATCTTTACGTTAAGTCGTGCTTGCCTAGGTTGCTCTGTGGATGGATAACCATCCATTTCCTCTGTGCCTCGGAAAGCACGTTAAGCCGTTGGTCTCGGCTGTAATTTGTAGATCCTTGACAGTCGTTACAGGTAATCAGTGGCCCGAAAAGTCGGACAACCAGTCTTACCAAGGGGTATCGCATTACCCAGTACCAACTGGGTTGTGGAGGTCAGATAGGCAGTCGCTCTATGGAAAATACTGGTATTCAGCTCCATCCGGTTAGACTGGAAGCCGACCCCAAAATAGTTGCGAAAAGGCTTTCTAAATAGGATGATATTTAGTATCTGAGTAATGGAACTTTTTCGTTAAATTGCAGCAGTAACTTTGTTTTTCAAATGTAGTATTGCTGTTGACTTAAATTAACTTATGAATGAGCGTTTTTAATATTATTGTTGTACGGTTTGGTGCAACGGAACCCTTCGTGTGCGAGTCCAAAACGCACTTGGCTGGTTTTTGGAAACACACAGACTGGGTTTCTTTACAGTAAAGCCTAAGTGTAATCTCTTATCTAAAATTTGACTTTTGACACCTTATCTTCCTCCATAAGCGTTGTGTATGAGAAAAAGCATGATACAATAATATACTTTTTGACCATGAGAAAAAGCATCTCATTCCTCTTGACATATTTTCCTACACTATTCGTCAAAGGGATTGACATTGTTCGAAACAATTGCTTAAACTTAAGTTCCTTGATTAAACCATACTATGAATATTTCACATTTTACGGAATTGCCGTACGTAATTTTAAACGTTCAAAAAAAGGCCAATCAACCTCATTTGAATAAATGAGGTATAACTTGTGACTTGGATAACTTCAACGACGATATGACTTTCATGTAATCAAGTTACTTCTAGAGGATACTGAGGAGTGAAATTTCTGTACTCATATGTTCGATGTTCAGTTAAAATAATCGCATGTGACGTCGGCGCGCCCGCGCAGCGCTCCGGCCGACTATTCCTGGCGCAGACTGAGTCACGCGCTGAAATAAGGTCATTGTAATCCACACCGATGGTATCGTGGTTCGACTCCCTGCTCGTGACGTGTACCTGCACTCTCGTGTGTACGAGAATGGTCCAGAGCTTGGGTGATGCATGCGGGCGAATATATCAGCTTTGGATCACGATCTGCAATAACTAAACCGCTGTTTCCGCGCCCTATGCTGCGCCCGAGTGCTGGTCATGCCCACTTCCTCTCACGGAGGAGATGCTTGACTGCTTTTGCAGTGGGAACATATTGACCATTATAGATCATTTATTGCCCATAGATAAAATACACAAAATAACAACATAAAAATATACTAACACATAAAAAATCTAACTTATAAGCTATGAACTATCACACACGAAGTGGCGGCGGCGTCGTGTTACGCTGTGCGGTGTCATGTAGCCTGCCGCGAAAACGTCGGTAGACTACACTCTTCGGCCAAAACTCTTCCTTGAGAAAAATGTCGAGATATTGTGTCGGAACTCGCACCACAAACGACTTGAAGTTGGTGTTGTGACGCGCTCCAACCTCTCGACCCTCGACATCTCTCGTCTCGAAGGTCCAGCTAGTCTTCACCTTCATGTACTCAACGATCTCCTCAACCTTCGTGGAGTGATGCAGTCGGGACACATACAGCAACGTCGTTGGTGTCGCTGGACGCAGCAGCATATTTGGTCCTGACAGTCCAGTACCGCATTGATTGCGACAAGTAGGCTTCTTCTTCTTCTTCTGAGCTAAGGTGAAGCCGTCCTCATCACAGTCCTGCTTTGCTGGACAGCGCTGTACCGGATTGGAAGGGTTTCACAGCGACGGTTCTGCTTTCCCCCTTTCAGCTGGTTAGGGACACACACACATACAGCATACTGCAGAATTGCGAGTTATATCTGAGGCAATTCAAAACACAAATAATTTTCATATAAGTATAATGTCATTTAAGTATAATATTATATAATATTACATAGTTATAATATTATCTACGTTACTACTATCGTCAATTAATGACGTTGAAGAATTTTACACACATGTTAAAATTCGCCACAGAATAGTCAATGACCGACAAGTTATGTGAAACATGAAGTTCATTAAAGATTTAATTCACATCTGTCATACAATCTCAAGATGTCATCTACGCGCAACGAGTTTTATTTCATAACAGCTCGTTACGTAGAGATATGTGACATATTGCTCATATGTGTAATTTCAAGAGGAAATCTCAGTGCTGGAGATTCCATAAATTGTTGCTAGTATAACGAAGATTACCTAGACACACATGACACAGTACACTACAATGTTTTGTAAACAAGCTCAGTAGAAATATTGCCGATGTCCAATTCATAACTTAGTTGCCTAACTTCACCATCAGCCTAGATTTTTTCCAAATATGTATTTTGTGGTCCGTTTACAGTCCAAGCAGATGCTGCTGAGTTGATACTCAGATGGGTAACACGATGCCCCTTGGTGAGACTGGTTGATAGATGGTTGTTTTATGACGCCTAACTGTCTGTGTGTGTTGTAGACATCCAACTCTATTTACCTAAGATTGTCAGCCAGCACACATTTAGCTAGCTCGTTTCAACAGCACGTACAGACTGAACGGAATTTATCAGAAAATTTAACAATTCGATTAATTATTTATAATGTTTTTTAACGTGCGTTAATGCAGTAGGTACTGTGATAAGTTGGCAGGCATCATGAAATAGGGCACGCCACGATAGTGGCGGTAAGTCCCCTCTTTGAGGAGTGGCTAGAGAGGCGCCACGGCGCCCTCACCTTTCGCCTGACGCAGGTCCTCACCGGACACGGATGTTTCGGGAGGTACCTGCACCGAATCGGGCGGGAGGAAACGCCCGGATGTTTCCACTGTGAGGATCGACCGGAGGACACGGTGGAGCACACGGTGGAGGTCTGCCCTGCGTGGGCGGAGCACCGCCGTGTCCTCGTAGCGGCGATCGGCGGCGGCGACCTCTCGCGTCCGGCCCTGGTTCAATCCATGGTCCGGAGCGAGACGGAATGGGAAGCCGTCACCTCCTTCTGCGAAGCAGTCATGCTGGCGAAGGAGGTGGCGGAACAAGAGAGGGAGAGAGCCTCTCTTCCCGGCCGCCGCGGGAGACGCACCGGGCGTCGGGGGCCACGAGGTGGCTACCGGCCACCGTAGATGCGGGCCTGTGGACGGTTAGCTACACTGAAAAAAATGTTTGGTTGGATTTAACAGATTTTGCGTAAATTTAACCAAAGTTTGCGGTTGATTTCGGTCCTATCACGAATTTTGGTTGATTTTACCAAACACATTAGGTTGGTGTTGTACCAAATTTATTTGGTAGATTACACCTATATTTTGTACATTTTTTACCAAAGTAATCTAGTAACATTTCTCACCAAAGTACTTTAGTATAATTTTTACCAAAATACTTTAGTAACATTTTTCACCAAAGTACTTTAGTAACATTTTTACCACAGTAATTTAGTAACATTACTCACCAAAGTACTTTAGTATAATTTTTACCAAAATACTTTGGTAACATTTTTCACCAAAGTACTTTAGTAACATTTTTCACCAAAGTACTTTAGTAACATGTTTTACCAAAGTAATTTAGTAACATTTCTCACCAAAGTACTTTAGTATAATTTTTACCAAAATACTTTAGTAACATTTTTCACCAAAGTACTTTAGTAACATTTTTTTACCATAGTACTTTAGTAACGTTTCTCACTAAAGAACTTTAGTAGATTTTTAACCAAAGTACTTTAGTAAAAAGTACAATGTAGTTTGCTGCAATCTACAAAAGAGTTGTTGTATATTTTACCCAACATACTTGTTTTTTTTACCAAATATATTTTGTATGTTCTACTGTTACGTCTTTGATACTAATTACCGAAGGTAGTTTAATAGCAAATGCAAAGGTATTTGGTAAAACTTTCAACAAAAATTTGGTAGACAGTATTAAATCAGTTTGTTTGTCGTACTGCCTCGTACTACCACAGTCCGCCTCACGCTCAGGGACCGCGCCACGTTTCATCAACGTGACTTGTTAGGACTCACATAGTGTGAGTCTCGAGAAGAGCTTACTATTGAAATGATCAAGTAAGATCTTGATTCGATTTGCAAAATCAAGGAGGGTCATTCACGTGCGGAGAATCTTAACACCGCGATTCAGAAAGACGCGTCATCGGCACAACGCCATCTAGCGGCATGTTCATGTTTTTTCAATATAATTGTTACTTTGAATACCAAAGACTTCTTATATGTTTTCCTGTCATCTATGTAGGTAAAGAACTATTTTCTGTATTTTTTCAAAATTTTAGGCCCACTGGTTTCGAAGATAAGGGAACGAATGGTAAATTTTCGCCTATTTTCTAATTTACACCTTTTGTATAAAGTGACTCTATGTTTACAATATTCAATCATTTACGTTATAGGTCCGTCTTTGGGTCACCGACTTACATATGTGTACATTGTGTACCAAACATCCCAATTGGTTCACTGGTTTCGGAGGAAATTGGCTGTGACAGATGGCCGGAGAGGCCGACACACGAGTGATCCTACAAGGGTTCCGTTTTTCCCTTTTGAGGTACGGAACTCTAAAATTTAAATAATTAAAAAAATAAGGGGGGGGACGTCTTCGTCATACAAGAAACGTGTTTTTTTTTATATTATAGAGTAGGTAGACTAAAGGGCATAATTGAACAAATAACAAAAACTAGTCAAGCGCAATACTTACTAATTTTTAAATACACGTAAAAATTATAAAATGTTGGACGAAACCCTTCGTGCGCTAGTTCGACTCGCACTTAACCGAATCATTTTTTATTAAATGAGTCTGCTACTCATTACCAACTGTCCCGGTAAATGTAACTTTATATTGCTTTGAAACTAACACAGTAACAATGATAAAATCAACCGAACTATGCGGTTGTGACTTGTTCAGTAAAATGTACAATATTCTTTGTTAATTTACACCATGAACTCTTGTAGGAACTATATTTTGACGTCAACCTTTTTAATTTTGTAGGTTCAACTGCGATGTCTTGTTATATTTATCAGATTTTTATTATGAAAATAACCAGATAAAATTGGTGAAATTTGTTTGGTAAAATATACAATATTCTTTGTTAATTTACATCGTAAACTCTGGTAGGGACTATATTTTGATCGCAACCTATGTAGTTTTATAAGTTCAACCGCGAGGTCTTGTTATATTTATCATATTTTTATGATAAAATCAACCAGACTAGATTGTTGAGATTGGTTTGGTAAAAATTAAAATACTCTTTGTTAATTTACACCATGAACTTTGGTAGGGACTATATTTCAATCGCAACCTATGTAGTTTTGTAAGTTCAATTGCGAGGTCTTGTCATATTTATCATATTTTTATGATAAAATCAATCAGACTAAATTGTTGAGATTTTTTTGGTAAAAATTACAATACTCTTTGTTAATTTACACCATGAACTCTGGTAGGGACTATATTTCGATCGCAACCTATGTAGTTTTGTAAGTTCAACTGCGAGGTCTTGTTATATTTATCATATTTTTATGATAAAATCAACCATACTAAATTGTTGAGATTTGTTTGGTAAAATGTACAATATTAATTGTTAATTTACACCATGAACTCTGGTAGGCACTATATTTTGATCACAACCTATGTAGTTTTGTAAGTTCAACCGCTAGGTCTTGTTATATTTATCATATTTTTTATGATAAAATCAACCAGACTAAATTGTTGAGATTTGTTTGGTAAAATGTACAATACTCTTTGTTAATTTACACCATGAACTCTGGTAGGGACTATATTTCGATCGCAACCTATGTAGTTTTGTAAGTTCAACCGCGAGGTCTTGTTATATTTATCATATTTTTATGATAAAATCAACCATACTAAATTGTTGAGATTTGTTTGGTAAAATGTACAATATTAATTGTTAATTTACACCATGAACTCTGTTAGGGACTATATTTTGATCGCAACCTATGTAGTTTTGTAAGTTCAACCGCGAGGTCTTGTTATATTTATCATTTTTTTATGATAAAATCAACCAGACTAAATTGTTGACATTTGTTTGGTAAAATGGACAATGCTCTTTGTTGATTTAGATCAAAACTCTGGTACCAACTTCAACCTTTTTAGTTTTGTAAGTTCAACCGCGAGGTCTTGTTATATTTATCATATTTTTATGATAAAATCAACCATACTAAATTGTTGGATTCGTTTGGTAAAAAATGTACAATATTAATTGTTAATTTACACCATGAACTCTGGTAGGGACTATATTTTGATCGCAACCTATGTAGTTTTGTAAGTTCAACCGCGAGGTCTTGTTATATTTATCATATTTTTTATGATAAAATCAACCAGACTAAATTGTTGAGATTTGTTTGGTAAAATGTACAATACTCTTTGTTAATTTACACCATGAACTCTGGTAGGGACTATATTTCGATCGCAACCTATGTAGTTTTGTAAGTTCAACTGCGAGGTCTTGTTATATTTATTATATTTTTATGATAAAATCAACCAGACTAAATTGTTGACATTTGTTTGGTAAAATGGACAATACTCTTTGTTGATTTAGATCAAAACTCTGGTACCAACTTCAACCTTTTTAGTTTTGTAAGTTCAATAGCGAGGTTTTGTTATATTCATCGTAGTTTCCTTGTAATTCAGCCAACCTTTGCTTATTTGGTAAATCCAACAAACCTTTTTTTTTCAGTGTATGGGCTAGCTAGCCGTCCGTCCGTCTAGTGACGACAGGCCGTGTCGACGGCGCGTTCGTGTTCCACGCGCGCCTCAAAGAGATGTCAGCAGAAGAGAGGGGCCCGCAAGGGCCGAAGCCTGCCGGGGTTGCGGGACTGTTCGAAAGAGATACCGCGGCCCCGGAACGTAAAGGGCGAGGAAGGAACATGGATGGGTTTTAGTCAGTAAGAGTCTGACACTCCCTCCCGCTCCGCCCAGAGTGGGAGAAGTCATTTGATGATTTCCCATCCTAAAAAAAAAAAAAAAAAAAAAAGGCATCATGAAATGTGTTTTGATGCATTTCGTCGACCTTGCGACCGTGCATTCAGCAACATGAAATGTGAAAGTGGCTGGCACTTCCCGATCATCAAGGCGCCTTATATATTCTCATAGAAAGTGCTACTAGGTACCAATGACTACCTTTTGCCTGCAGCTTCGTCCGCATGAATTTCAAGAACTTTCCTATGTATGTCCTAATTACACCATAGCCGACCTAAGTATGTGACCGAAATCCGAATGGACAAACAGAGACGAAAAGGTTTGCTTTCGCATTTATAATATGACTATGGATGGAACTTCACCGTGTCAAACATTGTGAGTCAGCTTCCATTCTGCCACCTCGACTCGCCTGGCACGCCACTCCACTGCCAAGTGGCACTGTCCCGAACTAGTCTACGACGGACGCAGCGCAGCGTGCCAACTGCCAATACTTTCTTAACCGATACTGTTGTGAAATGGATCGATGGCTTTCTGTTCTCTTTGCAGTCTGTGTGTTTCCTAATGGCTGCCTTACATGCAATGGTGTAGGTGACCTACGTTTGATTGGTGTAATGTTTTTCTTTCTTATTTCCTTGAATAATGAAAGGTTTGTGTTGAGTAGAAGAAAGTGGACCTGTTATTGACTTCTTAAAAGATTTATTTAGTAGAAGCCCAGCGCCAGATTTAAGGCAATAGGGTCTTGTTTAAGAAGTACAAATTAAGTATTGGTGTGCCTCTTTATACACCTTCGGTGAATGTAGACTTTTCATTGAAATCCTTATGCCCAAAGACATAAACAAACACCACCGAACCCAGGTTCCATGATTTGATCAGCAAGAAAATCAGAAATTCACAAAGTGAGTTATTCAGTAAAAACTCATAATATATGTTATAATGATGTAAAGTCTATACTTAAAGTGGATGTAATAGAAGGTTTTCATATTGGACTTGGCTTGCATTGAAAAAGCAGTCTAGGTATCTGTATAGGTAAACGTAGAGGTCGAAGTAATCCGTCAGCTGTGGAAGCCCTGGCCTCAATACTGACCAAATGCGTCAGAACACTGATGCTGCACATAAACACACTTTACGTTATACATCACATCACTATACCCATCCACATGAACACTGTAAGTAGCTGGTAAGTGTGTAATCACGCGACGCAGAATAAAATAAAAGAACCTTAGAAAACTAGTCGTTTTGAAGAAAAATAATCCTAAGTGCGACAGTGTATACCAGTCCCATTAGTTTGAGACTTGTCCATCATCGGTACCTATCACTAACTAATGGAATATCACTTTGTCTAGTAATCCCTGTCTGTCGTCACATACTTGTTGGAAGATTCTAGTCGGTCTGTTGACACTAATGGAAATAGGGGAAGCCTAAACGAAAGCGTCGTTAGCACACCTAATAATTTATTAGTGAAACACTTTCATACCGAGACAAGCGTTTGACCGCTTCGTCTACTAAGCGACGTAATGGCGGCAATAACATCCTTTAGATCTCATCTCTACCGACGTCACTAGACATGAAGAGGTCGGGCTCCAGCCAGCAAGCAATGTTCTGTTGTGTGTAAAGCTCGGCTTATAAAATACATATAGTTTACAAAACAGTATTTTGCCTACTTTAGAGAACTGAAGTGTTTTTCATTTTTACACAACTGCCAAAAAAGTCTTATTGAGGTTGCTGTCATAATTTTACTATATTTGCTGTCGGACCTTTCCAAGTCCTGAATAGTTTATGAATATTCATTACCAATTAGAAACCTGTCCCTTTCCTGTTCCGTAAACATAAATAATGTATTGGTGTTGCAGGTTTAAGTATTTTTCATACTTCAGAGGCGTACCGGTAACAAGTTCATTAGTTATGTCATAAAAGTGACAGGCAGGTAACACAACTCCTTTAGTATCTGGAGTTACTATCTTTTGCCCGCTGATCCGCTTGCGTGGACGCCAGAAGTTATCCCACGGGAGCACTCCCCGGAACGGGTGCACTCGGGAGAACTCTAGTGTCCAGTCTACGTGTGAAATCCGTTTAGCTGCAATTGCTAAAAAGTATAAACCGCATTACATAATATTAGTAAGGATGAGAAAAAGTGTCCATGGAGTTTCTTGCCCGTTCTTCTTCATAGAGACTTTCTTTAGGGAATGAGCAACTACAGTACATACTTTCACAGTTTTGGTGTCTTGTGACTGGGGATTTTAGCTAGATTTAATTTTCATCTTTGTTTCGACACTTCAAAAGTGCCCAAAACTGGCCTACTTGAAATAAATGCTTTGATTTTGATGTTGCCCATTAAAAACTGAGTCTGAGTGTTGTAAGTGGTAGTTTGCAGATAATGCCAAGCCAACGAATTCATTCACCTTTCCCACGCATTCAGTATCCATTTCCAATGTATTCCTAAGAGTGGGTATTGTAGGTGCAATACCATAAACCGGTCTAGGTACTTCAGTGGCGGCGTGCCCGGCAGCTGGCAGCCCGACAAGAATGCTCCATATCCACGAGTTCAATACGAACCGATATAGAATGTAGGTCTGCGCCTGTTTCCATACCGCGCGCGGATATTAATAATATATTCAGGAAAAGACTACCTCGTTGAATGGTCTTGGATGAGCTTAGAGGCATGGATTCGATTCCAAAGTAGGACAGTGTTATTGAGATTTTAAAATCAGGAAGAGGAATTAAAATAAGGAGGAGCTCATGGCTAAATAATAACAGCCGCTCGGGTCGATCTTTAGGTTAAGTCGTGCTTGCCTAGGTTGGTCTATGGATGGGTGACCACCCTTGCACATCGAGTTTCCTCCGTGCCTCGGAAAGCACCTTAATTTGTTGGTCCCGGCTGTCATTTGTAGATCTTTGACAGTTCTTACAGGTAGTCAGTGGCCCAATAAATCTGAAAACCAGTCTTACCAAGTGGTTTCGTATTACCCAGTACCAGCTGGGTAGTGGAGGTCAGATAGGCAGTCGCTCCATGTAAAATACTGGTATTGAGCTGCATCCGGTTAGACTGAAAGCCGATCCCAACATAGTTGGGAAAAGGCTAGGCAAATGATGATGAGATTTTAAAATGAGGAAGTGACCAAAAACAGCGCGAAGTGTAGAGTTGTTCTCGAACCATACCAATATGGGGCATTATAAAGGTGCAGGTGTGTGTGTATGTTTGTTACTTCTTCTAGCTCAAACGGCTTAACGGATTTGGATGAAATTTCGCACAACGATACTCTATAAACTGGATCAATAATTAAACTCCACGTGGGCGAATCCGCGGGCAGAAGCTAGTAAGATATAAGGTAAATGAACTAAACACACTGACAATGTTTCCAGTTGAAAATTAGGTTACCGGCTCTCCTTTGTATTCGTACTTAGGTGTTGTAAAATGGGCCATTAGCTGGGCGCGGCGGTTTCCATACATTGTTACACGAAGAAGGCTTAAGTGCATCATGTGCGTCTGTCACCTTGCCCTGCCTAGCGCTCTGGATATTATTTCCTCTGTAAAGATTTTGGTACGCCCCCTAGAACTAGCGTCCTCCTGTATAGACAGAACAACGCCAAGATCAATTTGGCCAAATAACTCATAAGATCGGGGTTGTCCAATTCTAAGCGTAGAGAAGTAAACGATTGCGAAGCTTAACAAATATCTGGAAACGAATCATCTCATCTCTTGTTACGAGTTTGTACCGTTACAGGACTACAGTAGCTAACAATGATTCGGTTCCCTGATTGCACTAGCACTATAAAATAATATTTGATGATAGAAACACCTACTCACCACAGTATTTATTATATTATATATATGTATTACGAAAAAAAAAACTTTTTTGCCAAAAAATATAACCGACTTCACACAAAAAAAGTGAAAAATAACTTTAGCTTCAGAAGTCGGTGACCTTTGTTTGATAGATTTCGTTTTTTTGTCACCGACTTCTGAAGCTAAAGTTATTTTTCACTTTTTTGTGTGAAGTCGGTTATATTTTTTGGCAAAAACGTTTTTATTTTTCACTTTTTAGTGGTTCACATGTGCTTACCGTTGCACAGCGTATCAGTGTGATTTTTTGTTATGAACTGTAAACAATAGACAGACGTGAGATTTCAGCGATCCCAGTACATTTGCTATCATTTATTAAGGAGTTCCGTGGCCTATCTTCCGAAGTCACCAGATCTTTATCAAATTGAAATGGGATCACTCCGAGAAAGTACTCTTCCTAAAACTACCCAAACCGCTTCTGGTGTGCCTATAAATTTAAGGAGTTACCTCTATTTCTCCGGGATCCCATTAAATGGAACTTACACGTCTAACTGTCGAAATCTGGGTGTATTGTACACTTCTGCATACTCCCTCAGAGCATACAGGCGTGATGTTACGTCATGATGTTGTATAAACAATAAACAACCAAGCGATTGCAGCATTACTGCAGCTTTGCCGTGTATTTTTGAAGAGTTCCATTTATATCTCCGAAGATCAGCGTCAGATCTTAACCAAATTGAAATGGAACCACACGGAAAGCACCAGGGGCCTAATTCTGCTATTTTAATAAATTCGTCACTCCAACACGATTCCATTCTCATCCCATTGTCATTTTGCTTAAAGTTCGTAATCTGCTAATTCACAATGGTCGGTCAATGATCTCGTAATAAAATTGTGTTTTAATGGCATTGTCGTATTGTCATTATTATAAAACCCTTAGTACAAATGGTTTTCGAAATCTACTACTAAATGCGAACATTTATTCATGCCAGATTTCCAGATTGCCAGTCATAATGTCGCCATTATGATAGTAGAATTAACAAACTTGTCAAAATTTGACAGAACTTGATCATTATGAAATCAATGATCGAATACTCTGACACTATTGTAATAGCAGAATCGAGGCCCAGCTTTCAAATAAAAGAAGAATCATCAAAATCGGTTCACCCAGTCGAAAGTTCTGAGGTAACAAACATTGTCGAAATCTGGGTATATTGTACACATCTGCGTACCCCCTCAGAGCATACAGGCGTGATGTTACGTCATAATGTAGTTTAAACAATGAACCTGCAAGCGAATGCAGCAATCACTGCAGATTTGCCATCTATTTTCGAAGAGTTCCATTGTATATATCTCCGAAGATCAGCATCAGATCTTCAGCAAATTAAAATGGAACCAAACGGGAAGCACCAGCTTTCAAATAAAAAAAGAACCATCAAAATCGGTTCACCCAGTCGAAAGTTCTGAGGTAACAAACACAAAAAAAAAAAAAATACAGACGAATTAAGAACCTCCTCTTTTTGGAAGTCGGTTGATAAGTAGTTGCTGATCTCTGCTAAACCTTTGTCAAGTTCTACGCAATGTGCACGACACATAAGTACAATTAAAAATAATGTACAAACACAGCGTAACATGACGCCTGTCTCCAAAGGGCGAAGTAGCTGCTTAACTTACCATAAAGGGTGTTAAAAAACCTCTTCACGAAGCTGAAAATGCCGATTGTTCTCCCCGTCATTGCGATCATTCTACAACATACCTGGGAACCTTGTAGTTACGGACATATTGGGGGTCAAGTTCCAACTTTTTGACAAGTTTTTTTATAATATAAGTTTTTAATGTAAGATATTTACTTTGTGTTGAGTGCGTTACATTGATTGAGTTCTGCCACAAAACAGAAGTGAGTGCACCCCAAAAAAAAAGTCGTTTCACAGCAATAATTTTTGCGGAAAGTTACTTATTTTGATGTACCTACAGAATGCTTGGTTGACGGCTTCGTGATGAGGTAGTTTACACCCTGTAAAGAACCCGCATATTTGGTAAATTGTGCCATTTTAATGGGGGTTGCAACTCGTTTTCTACTTCCATTCTCCCATGTCAACCGCTACTCTATCTTTCACTTTTCATATCTTTCCTCACATAGTGCATCCATCTTTTCTTAAGCCTTTCTCTTTCTCTCAGGCACCGACGTACTCGTACCACATACCAAACAATCAGATTGATTTGAAACTTTTTCGCTTTCATCAACCACACACATGACTCCAGAAAGTATGGAAAAACCTAAGTATACTATCCCCGACCCATGATCGAACCTAGGAAATAGTAAACAGTAGCTAGTGGCTAGCTCTCGTGACCACCAACCCAGTTCAGCCCAATGAAGCTCTTTTAATTACATTGATATACTCGTAAACACAATATTACACTGTACATTTTCCTATGTTCTTATAGATTTGCGCACTCTTGCTTGCACGTTTTGTTGATTGTTAACATTGCATAAACACCACTTGCACGCCATATTTTAAACTAGAAGCCACTAATAACGTAACATACATTTCAACATAAACAAAGCCTGTTCCTCACTATGTGCCCACTGCTGGGACACAGACCTTATTCTCTCTGTGAAAAGGAGTCTGTCAATATCCACCACGCGCCGGCTCAAAACCTCAACAGACTTAGGGACTTCTGAAGAAAAACATTACTAAACTATTTCAAACCGAACCACTAGAACCACCACCTCCATCTAGTAAGTAACTCTCAATTTCATTAGCCTGGAGTTGTACACGAATCAGAAAATGTAAACTCAACGACGGGCCGCGGTAAAGTATGAGGCGATCCTCAACCAGCTGATGTAGAGGACAAAGTATACAGGAGATACGATCGCGGAAAAGTTCCATTCAATAAAGTTATATTTGTAGAGAATTGAGCCGTTCGTTGTACCCAGGAAACAGTGACAGGTGAGCAGATTATTTTTAAATTCAAACAAAAGCGTTGCCACGGCTGAGCCAGCGAGCCGCCCATACCGATCTGATGCTGATTCGAAGACTATCGTATTTGTCGAACTAAAAAAGGAATGGCAAGCGCAGCGGCCGCCGGGAGGAGGGAGAGGTGGAGGGGGGATTCTCCTGGATCTCTGAGAGGGAACGAAAACTCGGAGTCAGGGTGGGACTGCCGAGCGGAACAGTCTCTCCTTCGTCGATCGTCCAACACACAACACAATGGTAAGTGTAAGACACAGTGACACCAGTGAATACATAAGTGATAGTACAGTGAATTGTGATCAAGTGGTGAACACTTTGAAGAATCTCGCGTTGCAGATACCAATGAACACGTCGCCGGTTAAACATATAACAAATCAAATAAAACGAACAACGCCGCGATAATATGTACTTACCTAGTGTTATTACTAAAGTAGTGAACTAATCGATACCTACTGGTGATAACTTAACATTACTTTGCAACAATGCAGTAAACGTTTACTGAAGTAGCTAAACAAAACTTAAACAAACAATTCATATGCAAGTGCATTAAAACAATAAGACAATCGTGAAATAATCGCTCGTTTCCGGTTCCGAAAGTAAAATCAAGTTGCGGGATAAACACTTACAAAAAAATTAAGTAAAATACCAAATTATCAAGGACAAAAAAATCTAAATTAACTTAATCTAAAGTCTAAGCATGCACCGATTAAACCTAAAGACTGAGAAAGTCCATCTGAAATGGACCCAAAGGTTAAAATAATTATCTGAACACATAACGATAACTTAAGAATCAAACAAAACAAAATGTATAAGAAGTTATGAAATCAGTAATAAAACGAAAAATTTAAACCTGAAGCTGAAGAAATGGGAGCACGCGCTCTTCTATAAATAACATGATGTAACTGAGTAGTGAAGATGAGGCGGGCGGCAGCACAGGCCGAGCGGGCTAAATATAGAGGCGCCACTAGCCACGCCTAATCGGGACTCGGCCGGTGAAAACACGCGGTAATTATCATGAAACCAATAATCGAAAACGAAATAAAATCAGTAAAGCTAGAAATCAAACTTTTTAATCATGTAGATGAACAATAAACTTTCAATAGGAGAATAAGCTCTAGTGATGACGAAAGGAAAAGTACTAATTCCCGAGCTAACTATGACGAAAATAGGAACGGTATAAATAATCAAGTCTACTGACGTTGCAATGAGGAATTCGCAGCCCAGAATCTGAAATTCAGCGGCATACAATCGCGCATGGAAATAAACTAGAGCCACGCCAACTGAACAGAGAACACAGGTTAAACATTGAACACACATTTTGGCTTGATATTTTTGAAGGGGTTTGACTTATGATTAATATTGTTTACAGGCGGATAAAGATAAGAAAGTAAAGAAGAAGAAGGCAAAGGAAGATGCACCAGCAGAAGAGGCGCCAGCAGCAGCTGCGCCCGCCGCCACTGGAGGCAGTGACAGGCAGTCGTCCCGCGGAAGCCGCAAGGCCAAGCGTACCGGCTCCAATGTCTTCTCCATGTTCTCACAGAAGCAGGTCGCTGAGTTCAAGGAGGTAAGCATCTCGGTGATCACCATAAAATTTCATCTCCTAATAGACTTTTCCCAAGTACATGGTTTTTTGGTTTATCTAGAATATAGGTAGTATTTAGGTATAACTTAGGGCATCAAAATGTAAGAGCACGATTAATTCCATTCGGTATTATGAAAAATTAACAACGATCCTTTTCTGCCTGTCTAGACTCTAGAGTAACCGCGTGAGGCTGGAAATCTTTTTGTAGAATAATCTTTAAGTAAATAAGTATGGGACATCCAAATGTTTATGAGATCAGTCTTACCAAAATCATGGAACAATCTGCGTCAATTATCAAGAACTTTACGAATTATGTCACAATCGTGTTTAGCTCGTGCTCGTCCGCCTGTTTAGTAAACATGGCCGGCCATCTCTTGTTATCATTGTCTTTCATGATGCTCATTTTCAAAATTATACGCTCGTGACATCATCAGGTTTACAACTTAGCGCAGCTTACTACGGCGCTAAGGATGTAACAGATTTTACATTGAGTAAGGACTTCCCGATGAAAGTCCTAACTCAATGCACAAACACAAACTTTGCAAGGTTCTTAGCACTTCTTAGAAACTTAATATTCTACACTGGTTTTACCCGCGGCTTCGCCTGCGTGGAGTTTGATAATTGTCCCACGGGATCACAACCAGCATAAAAGCATACTATGTGTGAATCCAGGTTATAAGCTATCTGTATGCAAAATTTCATCCAAACCCGTTCTGTGGTTTTTGCGTGAAAGAGGTTAACAAACATCCATCCTCAGAAAGTTTCGCATTTATAACATTAGTAGAATGTTCTGACGATGCATCTCTCTTCTGCAGGCCTTCCAGCTAATGGACCACGACAAGGACGGCATCATCGGCAAGAACGATCTGCGCGCCACCTTCGACTCGCTCGGCAGGCTGGCGTCGGAGAAGGAGCTCGACGATATGGTTGGTGAGGCATCCGGCCCCATCAACTTCACCCAGCTCCTGACCCTCTTCGCGAACCGCATGTCCGGCGGCTCCGACGAGGACGACGTCGTCATCAACGCCTTCAAGACCTTCGACGACGAGGGCAAGATCGACTCCGAGAGGCTCAGACACGCGCTCATGACCTGGGGCGACAAGTTCTCCGCCGATGAGGTCGACGAGGCCTACGACCAGATGGAGATCGACGACAAGGGCTTCATCGACACCACGAAGCTGATCACCATGCTTACCGCCAGCGCTGAGGAGGAGGAGGGCGGCGAGGCCGCGTAAATATTCCATCATAGTCATCATCGAAACAAGAGGTGTTGAGACGCGCACGCAGAACACCGCCCGGCCGCCGCGGTTCAAACTCATCGGATTAAAGACCACGATGTGAACCGACAACATTTTTTATTTAATTTCTTTATGTAATTAATTTATTGTTTCCATTTTTTTAATTTATATATAATGAAAATATAGTTCTACTATTACCAAAGTATTGTGTAGTACTGTCCCCGTACTATGTTTGACCAACTGCAGAAGAGATATTTATAAGGAATACTATGTATTCATATTCTGTTTCAAATAAAGAATCTATAAAGTCTGAACTAAATGACATGTGTCCTAAAGGTCACACTTTTACAGAAACATGAATCTTATCATTACACCACATGATGCACCTGCACCAAAGAGAATTAAACCATTTAGAGGATTTATAGTCATTGACCTGCACAGTCAGACAAGACCCTTAGAGTTATACAATAGTGGGTAGAATTATATTTATACATGAAAGATTTGGAAACGCTTCACTTACAGTGATCACATTTCTATCTCAGAGAAGAAATGAAAAACACTTGATGCATTCCAGCTAAGTACTTGTTAGAGTTCCCGTAGGAAATTAGATCAACTGACTGGAACTCTGACATACGACACGTGGTTGTGAACTTGCGATCACAAGACTTGCTGTCACTACAGTTCAACTCTGTAAAACTCTTGAAACCCAACACTCTAGTCCAACAACACGTTGCTCACACACATTGTGGAGACCAAAATAATCTCCAAGCTATTTTTAACATATGAATACTCACGGCTTACAAACCATAATTATTATCTTTGATATTATTTGAAAGGCTACTGGCAATGGGTTCGAATCCCAAGTCGTCAAGAAAGGCAACCTACTGAACTATACCCAACCTTCATGTTACTTGGGAAGACGTCAAGGGCGAAGTTAACACTTATTAACGAGACACTCATCATCTGCTTAACTTTTTCCCAACTATTTTCGGATCAGCTTCCAGTCTAACCGGATGCAGCTGAATACCAGTGTTTTACATGGAGCGACTGCCTATCTGACCACCACAAACCAGTTAGTACTGGGTAATACGATACACCGCGGTAAGACTGTTTTTTTTTTGGGCCACTAACTACCTGTAACGACTGTCAAAGATCTACAAATGATAGTCGGGACCAACTGCTTAACGTGCTTTCCGAGTCACGGAGGAAACTCGGTATGCAATGAGTGGTCACCCATCCACAGACCAACCTGGACAAGCACGATTTAACCTAAAGATTGACCCGAACGGCTGTTATTATTTAGCCACAAGCTAACACAAACGAGACACTATTACTACCATTATATACTATACTATTTAAAACTGCGTAGAGTCCAGTGGCGTAGCGTGGGTTTACGCTGCCCGGGGCCAACCTGAAATTCGCCGCCCCCTCTATTTTTGTTTAATTTTTAGTCAAGAAAGGTATCAGAACGTCACAATATGTAGCATTTTTTTTAATTAATTTAAACTCTTTGTGTTTTTTTTTACTCAAAGGGGCATTCCACGTGAAGCGGACAGGTAGAAAAAGTTCATGTGTCGGATTTTAGTAATTTTCGATTGAGTTATGGGTACCTATTGTATTTTATACTATAAAAGGGGGCAGTCCGCGCGATCTATAACATGGGTCCTCGCGAGTATCCCCGGATAAAAATTCAAAGAGATCGATATACTAACTCTGCCTTCACTTTATGTCTTTGAATGTATTTTGTATGACCGCAAAAATCGAGGGCTTTTCAAAATTATAAGCAACTTCCATAACAAAATACACGCAGTAAACATTAAATCGTAAAACCTAAATTCAGATTAACACAAACTAGCAACCTAGCAAGTCTTTTATTATAAACAGTATACGCTTTTATAACAAGTTGCTCAAGTCAGTTATAGAACTGACCGATGGAGAGTTCAAAAACTACATTAAACGTGTCCTTATGAAAAAAGCATAATATTAAAAATCAAGGACTAGGTACGTTGAAGACAAAGAAGTTTGGCTATTATTCCTTCTGCGCATGCGGCTTTCCTCGTAGCTCATAAACGGCACAGATTTGTGGATGTCTCTAACTATTCTCAATCTCATTTTCCTTTTTCTTTTGATTAAGATTTTTACAATAGTTTGTAAATTATTTTTTCTCATTTTTGCTCAGAATAGTTACAGCACTGACAATATTTGTGTCACTTGTTTGATTTAGTTCTTTAATTAAATTTACTTTTTTAACCGACTTCTGAAAAAGGAGGAGGTTCTCAATTCGGATGTTTCTTTTTTTTTTTTTTTTTTTATGTTTATCGCGCATAACTCCGTCGCTGGCCAACCGATTTGAAAAATTCTTTTTCTATTGGAAAGGGTATACTTTCCAAATGGTCCCATAGCCACCAAGTCGGGATCTGATGTTGGAATCTTGGCGAAATCGAGGGAACTCTTCAAATTTTATAGGATAACGTTTGCGTTTGATAAGAACCATTCCACCATCAGATCTGATGATGAAGCCAAGAGTCATGGAACTCCACAAAGAGACAATGTATCCAGTCGTGTTTGGGCTTGTTGCAATTGTAACGGTATGCACTTTCCATGTGTATCAAGCACATGTGAACCACTAAAAAGTGAAAAATAAAAACTTTTTTTGCAAAAAATAAAACCGACTTCAAAAAAAAAACAAAAAAGTGACAAATAACTTTAGCTTCTGAAGTCGGTGACAAAAAAATTAAATCAATCAAACAAAGGTCACCGACTTCAGAAGCTGAAGTTATTTTTCACTTTTTTGTTTTTTTTTAAGTCGGTTTTATTTTTTGCAAAAAAGTTTTTTTTTAATATTTACTTACCTTTGGATAGACGCTTTTTTACCTATTATTTGTGAATGAGTCCGCATGGTGTCGGACGTAAAGAATAGCACCATCCCATATCTTCCCGTGGGTGTCGTAAGAGGCGACTAAGGGACTTACCAGAGAATGGGCAGCAGCGTTCTCTGTGCTTTTGTATCAACCGTACTGCGATCGCCAACCCGCCTGCCAAGCGTGGCGATTATAGCAAACCCCCCAAAATGAAAACCGCATTCAATAAATGGTCCCTAGTGCCCGGCAGCCCGTCTACCCTCGACTACGGCAGTGGTCGAGGTGATGGCGTGGCAAGGGGTGCTAAGAATCCCCGGATGGGATCCGGCTGCCTATACCAACGACTGGACCTGGCAACCTATAACACGCGCACACTCCGGACCGACGAGAAGATAGCGGAACTCGAGGAGGAGTTGAGCAGGCTGCGATGGAGTATTGTGGGATTATCTGAAGTCCGAAGAGAGGGGGAGAACACGATAATCCTAAAATCCGGCAACCTGCTTTATTTCCGAGAGGGTGACCGCCAGTCCCAGGGTGGTGTTGGGTTTATCGTCCACAAGTCCCTCGTGAACAACGTGGTGAAGATCGAGAGTGTGTCGACCAGGGTGGCGTACCTTATACTCAGAATATCCTCAAGATATTCGCTGAAGGTCATACAGGTCTACGCCCCGACCTCGGCACACCCCGACGACGAAGTGGAGACCATGTATGAGGATATCTCTAAAGCCATGCATGGTTTCAAAACTCACTTCACTGTTGTCATGGGGGACTTCAACGCAAAACTGGGCAAACGAGACGGGGATGAGCTGCAGGTGGGGCAATTTGGAGTTGGACGTCGGAACCACCGGGGCCACCAACTGGCTAGTTTTATGGAGAAGGAGGGCCTCTATATGATGAACTCCTTCTTCAAAAAGCGTGAGCACAGAAAGTGGACCTGGCAGAGCCCAGATGGTGCAACAAAAAACGAGATTGACTTCATCATGTCAACCAAGAAGCAATTGTTCAATGATGTCTCTGTGATCAATTCGGTGAAAACCGGGAGCGATCACCGCATGGTAAGAGGCACATTGAACGTCAATTTCAAGCTAGAAAGGTCTCGACTGATGAAGTCTACGCTCCGTCCAGCACAGATCCAAATCCAAAACCCCGAAAGCTTTCAGCTCGAACTCCAGAATCGTTTCGAGTGCCTAGGGAGCTCAGTGGACGAATACAACGATGGGTTCGTGGAAACTGTCCATACGACCGGGTCTAAGTTCTTCAAGACACGTCGTACAGATCAGAAAAAGAGGTTCTCCGATCAAACTCTCAAGCTCATGAAGGAGCGGCGTGAGATGATCCTGCAGTCTACAGACGAGGCGTTGAAATACCGGCAGCTCAATAGACAGATCTCTAAATCCTTGAAGAGCGACCTCCGCCGCTATAATACCGAGCGCATTAAAGATGCAATCGAACGGAACAAAGGCTCCAAGGTTTTTTCAAGAGATCTGACTATTGGGCAGAGCCAGCTCACGAAACTCAAGACCGACGATGGCAGGATCTTATCCGCCAAACCGGAGCTACTGAGGGAGATCGAGAACTTCTATGGACAAAAACTTATATTGTCACTTACGGGATATCTTCCGTGATTATTTGAAGACGGAAGATATCCCGTAAGTGACAATATAAGTTTAGTTTTAAACCGTGAAAGCCTAAAACAGTGCTTCTATGGACAGTTATACACGTCAACCAGCAAACCCATTGTCGACCTAGCAAACGATCCAAGAGCTAGACTAACCCGACACTATACCGAAGACATCCCGGACGTCAGCCTGTACGAGATTAGGATGGCTCTGAAACAGCTCAAAAACAACAAGGCACCGAGGATGACGGAATTACGGCCGAACTCCTGAAGGCAGGTGGAAAACCGGTACTTAAGGCCCTTCAGAAGCTGTTTAATTCCGTCATACTCGAGGGGAAAACGCCACAGGCATGGTGCAGGGGTGTGGTGGTGCTCTTCTTCAAGAAGGGTGACAATGCCCGGTTGAAGAACTACAGGCCCATCTCACTTCTAAGTCATGTCTACAAGTTGTTTTCAAGAGTCATCACGAATCGTCTCGCGCGCAGGTTTGACGATTTCCAGCCACCCGAACAAGCCGGTTTCAGAAACGGCTTTAGCACCGTGGACCACATACATACGCTTCGGCAGGTTATACAGAAGACCGAAGAGTACAACTTGCCTCTCTGTTTAGCGTTTGTGGACTACGAGAAAGCCTTTGATTCGATCGAGACCTGGGCTGTACTGCAGTCTCTCTAACGGTGCCAAATTGACTACCGGTACATCGAGGTGTTGAAGTGTTTGTACAAAAACGCCACCATGTCAGTCCGACTTCAGGACCAAGCCTCGGAACCTATCCTTCTATAGCGAGGTGTAAGACAGGGAGACGTAATATCTCCGAAACTGTTCACCGCTGCACTGGAGGATGTCTTCAAGGTTCTGGACTGGAGAGGGCTAGGCATCAACGTCAATGGCGAGTACATCACTCACCTTCGGTTTGCCGACGATATAGTGGTCATGGCTGAGACCATGGAGGACCTCAGTACAATGCTCGATGACCTCAGTGGAGCTTCCGAAAGAGTGGGTCTAAAAATGAACATGGACAAGACGAAGGTCATGTTGAATGCCCATGTCACACCCATTCCTATCAAGATCGGAGGCTCTACACTCGAAATTGTAGACGATTATGTATACCTAAGACAAACGGTCCAGTTAGGTAGGTCTAATTTCGAGAAAGAGGTCAATCGTCGAATCCGACTCGGCTGGGCAGCGTTCGGGAAACTGCGCGGTATCTTCTCGTCCAACTTACCGCAGTGTCTCAAGACGAAAGTCTATGACCAGTGTGTGTTGCCAGTGATTACATACGGGACCGAAACGTGGTCGCTCACAATGGGCCTTATCAAAAGGCTTAAAGTCACCCAAAGGGCAATGGAGAGGGCTATGCTCGGAGTTTCCTTGCGTGATCGAATCAGAAATGAAGACATCCGCAAGAGAACCAAGGTCACCGACATAGCCCGAAGAATTGCTAAACTTAAGTGGCAGTGGGCAGGGCACATTGCTCGCAGAACGGATGGCCGCTGGGGCCGGAAAGTTCTGGAGTGGCGACCGCGAACCGGAAGACGATGCGTTGGAAGACCTCCCACTAGGTGGACCGATGACCTGGTGAAGGTTGCGGGAGTCCGGTGGATGCGAGTCGCAAGGGACCGGTCAATGTGGCGACACTTGGGGGAGGCCTATGTCCAGCAGTGGACGTCTTTCGGCTGAAATGAGTGAACATTGTAGGCTTTGTAGATTCCCAGATGCTGTATAACTTTTGTTAAATATTCGTTTAGTTTTACATTTTTTGTACAGTAAGCAACGACCTATTGTCGGAGCTACGCTTTCTCCCCATACCGGAACACTCGCGCGCCGTCAACATGGCCAGTCCTCATGAGACAGACGGATGGCCAGCTAGCCCATAGCTCACCGTCCGCGCCCATGCCTACGGTGCACGCCTGGTGCGTCTCCCGCCGCGGCTGGGACGAGAGGTTCTCTCCCTCTTGCGTACTGCCATCCTCTTCGCTAGCATGACTGCTTTGCACAAGGAGGTGACAGCTTCCCATTACGTCTCGCTCTGGATCATGGATTGAACCAGGGCCGGACGCGAGAGGTCGCCGCCGCCGATCACCGCTACGAGGACACGGCAGTGCTCGCCCACGCAGGGCAAACCTCCACCGTGTCCTCCGGTCGATCCTCGCTATGGAAACACCCGGGCGTTTCCTCCCGCCCGATTTTATGCAGGAACCTCCCGAAACAGCCGCGTCCGGTGACACGCGGAGGCCTGCGTCAGACGGAAGGTGAGGACGCTGTGGCGCCTCTCAAGCCACTCCTCAATGAGGGGACTTATCGCCACTAATGTGGCGTGCCCTGCACGGGGTTGCGACAGTCGCTCGACATCTCCATGTCGCCATGAGATCACGCCGGAGGTCTGCCCGCTGAGCCGCGGTTAGCCGCGGCAGTGGGGTTTCCCCCCGGCGTAGAGCCTCCGCGCGCGATTCATTCAGGCGCGCGAGGACTATCGCCTTCAGATCCCATGGTGGCAATCCGGCAAGTAGGCTCACCGCCTCGCCAGAGATCGTTCGGCGCGTTCAGGTAATGGGCGGCTCGCCGCCTCTAGGAATGCGCCCACACTGGGGCCCATAAAAGGGGCGTAAAGGCCCATGGACCGCATGACCCGCGCGTAGAGCCTACGGCAGGAGGCGTTTGGACCCCCAGGTTGGGTACAAGCCGCCTGAAGGCAGCCCCAGTTCGTTCCAGTTTGGGGGCCAAACGTCTCTTTGGATACCTAAGTTGTTTTTTGGCATTCATGATTTTAGCCGACCCTATAGTATTTTCATGTTTCAGACACTCAATACTTATGAGGAAATATAGTATTTACACACTATAGGTACTTACAGGCCTAGGCCTGTAAGACAATTAAAAGTAAAGGAAAAGTAACTGACAGCTTGACAATTGACGTAATGTCAAAAAAGTAAATATTGAGAAATTAATTTTTATTTCAGCTAAAATCGATGTTAAAACATCGTTCTAGATCGAATATAACGCGAGCTAAAATAGTTACTGCCAAAGCGCGACTTAGATGTAAAAAAATATGCAAGGAAAATGAGTATGAATGAAAGTATAAAGTGTAAGTACCTATAGTGTGTAAATACTATATCTCCTCATAAGTATAGAGTGTCTGAAACATGAAAATACTATAACTCCCGTGCTGACTTGCAGCAAGCACTTGTTTTCTCTGCCGTCACTGTCACAAAACTAGCTTAATAATTTCTAACAAGTCAAGAATTCTATATTCAGGCTACACATATTTGGGAAAAGGCTAGGCAGATGATAATTTTAACTGTTAGGTTCGTTGTTATTATAATTTGCTTTTGATTTCCGATTAATTTAATTGATAATTTTGATTGCAACATTCACTATGCAGCTAAGCGTAAGTATCTAAGTTTTCTTTTTACATTTTCCAAATTAGTAAATTGGCGCTTCCTGCCGCCCCCTTTCGTATGCCGCCTAGGGCCATGGCCCCCACCGCCCCCCCACGCTACGCCACTGGTAGAGTCTAATGTATTGTAACGTCCTGTAGGGCTAGTAAGTAGCTGACAGTTTGAAATGAGAGTAACTGGGCTCAGTGTATATCAATTAACTGTCAAAAGGCTAGTTTCGTAATAGGTATGACCAGTCGCGATCAAATATGACGTCATTGTTGCCCTTCGTGGCTGTTAGTCCCCCGTAGGGTATAAATGTTCAGTGTGTTAGTCACCGTAAAGTGATACCCACTCAGTGTGATACTTAAATACCGATGTTATGACATTCTCGGTTGCTTTCAAAGTTCGGTGTACCTACAACCGAAGCTCGTTAGTCACTGGTATCAGAAAGTTACGTAATAGTCCAGCTGATAAGTATTTTGTGAGCCCAGATAATCAATAGTTTTTCCAAACCTAAATGGCAGAAGCCCAAGTTATTGAATGATATCTACACCCTGACATCACTTAACATCATTATAACTTCACTCTTGTATATCCTGGAGGATGAGCAGACCGGTAAATTAAACCTAGGATCACACGCTCTGCAGAAGGCACTTCCTACCACTAGACCCAACGACGGAGTCATCTCATAAAGTTAACATGTGTATGGTAAAATGGAAAACTTCCATTTTCCACAAATGCACGCACGAGCAGTCGAGACTCAGTCGGCACCACCTTTTTCCATTGAGCAGATTTGCACTTTCTGAACGAAACATTTTATGTCACTGACAGAAAGACGTCACATTGACAGTCGTTGCAATCGAGTTTACTTTTACTTGTGATTGTTGTGAATTTACGACAAACAATGGCTACAGAAATTAACCAGAATATAACGAAGACATTCAAGTATTCGTTCCCGACATGCAGCAACGAGGAGTTGATGTTTAAACTAGAAGTGCCGGTAGAAATTCCTCACGCCGGCTCCACCAGGGAGCTCGTACAGAGGGTCATGAACATGTTCGTAATGCCCGTGTATTTGGAGGAAGGTATATAATAGTTCACGCTTTAATATTGTGCCTAGAACATTAAGATTGTACGTCCACGTAGATGTATAAAGTATGGCTCGAAACGGTGGTGGAGTTGAACAGTGTTTGTGCTAGTTATCTTAGCTTATCCTCCCACTTTTTACTATCCAGTGTTTCCATTATTATTGTAACCAAAACAAGAGTACTGAAGTACTGATGAACTCATGCACTAACTCTAGTTGTGTGCAATCTACTCTAACTACAAAATGTTCAAGGTACAGAACATTTCATTTTGAACAGATAAGCTTCCATTTTACGAAGCCAATTAATTAACTCAATCAAATCTTACTTAAATTCCAGACATGAATGAGAAACTAGCACAATTTGTAGCCGAAGAAACTAAAAACTTCCACAATGAGAGAGACATGAAGCTTCTAAACCAACTGAAAAACAGTGAGATTAACGTGGAAGGCATTGTGAAGGGCTGGGAGAAGCTTTTCAAAGACAATGTCATGGAGTTTGCAGAGCAGAAGGGCACGTCGGATGAGGAGGTGTTCGCAGCTGCATACCACAAACTTGTGCACTCTCCCGCACTTGAGACTATTCTACAAGTTGAGAACTCTTATGCCAAGACTGTTATGAACACACTCAAGAACAGGGATGAAGATATCAAGAAACTAACACAGAAGTAAGCATTTCCAGGAGGACCTACCCTTAAAAACTCAGGTGTTGGCTATTGAATGAGTTCACTCACGTTAAACAATAAAGAGTAATATTGTTAATGGTAAAAACACAATATATGGGTGTCACCGTAAAATTTCTAAACACGTTAGATTGTAATCTCTCTAGCGAGATTGTAAACTCTCGAAATATTGTCAACTGAACATACTGCTTAGTGCTTACAATATAACGCATTATTTTTCGGTACATTGTAATCTATCGAAGTGAAACCGTAATATTGTGAAATGCATGCGCCGGAAGTATCTCTGCCCCCATAATCGGGACTGTGGGCAACCCCACGTCAGGTTAGTTAGGTTCTTTTAAACCATGCAGACAGAAATAGGGGCTTCGCGTAGCGGGGCTCTGTCCACTACGCTTTTTAAGGGAATATATAGTGTTTTGAGGTTAGGTTATATTGATTGGTAATTCTCAGGAATGGTACATTATCTTTTCATGAGAGTGGTACCATGGGGCAAGGTGGACCCCTCCTTCCCTCCCCCTCCTACACACCGCGCGAGTTGACTTCCATTGCATACATTTCACAATATTACGGTTTCACTTCGTTAGATTATAATCTACCGAATAATAATGCATGATATTGTAAGCAGTATGTTCGTTTGACAATCTTTCGAGAGTTTACAATCTCTGTAGTTATATTACAATCTAACGGTTTTTACAATGTGACGCTGACATGGGCATAATCATGTAAAACAATGGAAAAATAACAATAGTAACCTGCAAGCATGGCGTTCGTACTTGCGATTAGTTGCGATCTATGGTCCACTTGAAGTGGCGCAAATCATCTCGTGGCCCTAGGTTTGATTCCTCTAGCTCAGTGACTTTCATGGACCAGGGACCACTTTGGCGTCTTTATTGTTAGCAAGGACCATAAGGTTGTAGATAAACATGGACCTTTTCTTTATTACGGAAATTTTCTTCGATATACCGAGTACCTATGTTAGGTAAGTATGGGTATCACCTACGAAATTCGCAGGGTTAACAAAATGTGCTCGAACATACCTGCGAGGCGACGACGACGGCGGCGGCGGGAAGATTATTGTTTACATTACACAGGGTAGACCATCCGTCCGTGTCAAATTCCAACCCCGATCTCTTCCTTTTCTCGCTTGCTTCGGCGGTACCTATAGTAACAGGGCACTAGCTCTTCTGTTTCTCGCTCGAGCAACCGGATCAACTTGGGTGATGATTATTACGGGTAGTAATATATCGAACGAACCACTTGATCATTACAAATTCCCTAGCATGTTTCGGAACACTCCATTTATTGTTCGCGCCAAAAGGCTGCGCGCGCGGTACTTTCTCGCGCGTCGGTTCGATTTTGGCGGGAAGAATGGACTCGCTCAGTTTTGCCGTTTGTTTTGCACAGTTTGGAGATACTCGTATATCACAATCGAATAGTGTTCACAGCCTGTGTTAGCAGAATAATAATTAGCTATTTTACTCACTGGGAGGATTTTAACGTTTTTCACTGTTAATGTTGGCCATCAGTTGAGCGCCACTGTAAGAATCTAAGAGTTTTTCTCAAAGGGTAGGACTAATAGAAAAAGGAAAAAAAACCGAATGAATGACTTCACGCACGTAAGCAGTAAAAATACAGTATATGGGCACAAACAGGTACTTAAAACAATGGAAAATAACAAAATTAAATGTCCGTGACTACCGCCGGACCACCAACGCCAACCGCTTCCATATTTGGTCAATAATTTGTACCCAATGGGTACCAATTAGTACCCGAACAACAGAATTGGTACCTTAGCAGTTTTCGAGAAAATCGACTTTGAAGGTGGTCCTGCGGTAGTCACGATCCGTTCAGCAGGACCACCATGAGCGCAGAATAAGGGGGCATTCTACAGCTATTCTAAGTATACAAATAATTTGTACCCATAAATGTGATTCATTTCGTAAAAAAAAACAGAACTGAAACATTTGTATTTACCGATAAATCAACGATGATAATTTCGTGCGCTCGTTCAGCAGGACCACAAATTTGAATGTTAATTCCAAGTTTCAGGCACTTGTCGCTTTCCTCACACCTACATAGAAAATTTGTACCCAGGAAGATAAAATTAGTGCCCAAAATTCAAAATGCGTTCTTTGGTAGTTTACGAGATATACCATGCCATTGGTGGGGTGGCGGTAGTCACGGTGTTAAATTTCCATTTCAAGATTTCCCTATTAAAAACTCTGTGATTTCTTCCCAAATTGATACAAAAATTTGTACCCATATAGAAGTTATAGCGACCAAAAATTCAGATTCCCAAGTGTTGTATTTTAAGAGAAATTAGCTTTCATTACTTTTCCATACTAAATCTCCGCGTAAAACCCGACCAAATTAAGTTGTCATTGTCAATGGTATTGAGCTGATAAGAGATGTACACTCGTGCACATACATTTATAGATGACGCCTTAGTAGTAACAACAGATCGTAATCTATAATTTATATAGAAACTGTGTACCTAGATGTGTGTTAATTTTTGTTTTTATTTCATATTTTCTCTTTTCTATTGGTATTGATTTCTATTTTTATGTACCTACTACTATTAATTAATTTATATTGTGTCAATTCTTTTTTCTTCTATAGTTTTTTTTTCATTTAATGACCAGGCGTATTCCAATTAATTACTAGCGGCCCGCTCCGGCTTCGTACGGGTTTAAATTTTAGACCTTCCCGGTGGATTGGTTAATTAGCAATCGAGTTACAGAAATATTTCGATATTAACGTTATTATATATTGATTTGGTTATTTAAATAAATAGAAAGAAATATGTATTGTTCTTTAATAATACTCATTGAACAACACAGAACAGTATAATACAGAAAAATAATATTCCAGTACCTACCATTAACCTGCCCACGTCATTAACTGAGTTATCACAGGCCATGGGTAACGACCAAAAATTTATGTGCACGAGTGTACATCTCAGCTCAATACCATTGACTATGACAACTTAATTTAGTCGGGTTTTACGCGGAGATTTAGTATGTAAAAGTAATGAAAGCTAATTTCTCTTAAAATACAACACTTGGGAATCTGAATTTTTGGTCACTATAACTTCTTTATGGGTACAAATTTTTGTATCAATTTGGGAAGAAATCACAAAGTTTTTAATAGGGAAATCTTGAAATGAAAATTTAACACCGTGACTACCGCCACCCCACCAATGGCATGGTATATCTCGTAAAATACTGGGGAACGCATTTTGAATTTTGGGCACTAATTTTATGTTCCTGGGTACAAATTTTCTATGTAGGTGTGAGGAAAGCGACAAGTGCCTGAAACTTGGAATTAACATTCAAATTTATGGTCCTGCTGAACGAGCGCACGAAGTTATCATCGTTGATTTATCGGTAAATACAAATGTTTCAGCTCTGTTTTTTTTTACGAAATGAATCACATTTATGGGTACAAATTATTTGTCTACTTAGAATAGCTGTAGAATGCCCCCTTATTCTGCGCTCATGGTGGTCCTGCTGAACGGATCGTGACTACCGCAGGACCACCTTCAAAGTCGATTTTCTCGAAAACTGCTAAGGTACCAATTCTGTTGTTCGGGTACTAATTGGTACCCATTGGGTACAAATTATTGACCAAATATGGAAGCGGTTGGCGTTGGTGGTCCGGCGGTAGTCACGGACATCAAAATTAACCAGCGAGCGTGGCTTTCGCACTCGCGATCTATGATCTCCTCAAGTCCCCTGTCTCCCGTTGCCGCGCTTAGGGGTACGTTCGAAGTTTCGAACACGACTTGCTAAGGAGGTGTTACACTATTCGAAATATTTTTATTCCAATTAATTTTAATTGTTTAATTTTCAAACTCAGGTTCTTAAAAAAAAATGATCATCGCAAAGCTACAGTACCTATTCTTTGAAAAAAAATGAGACTGAATTAGACAGGTTTTTTTTGTTTTGCTATTTCGCTGCAGAATTCTGGTGGAACCTCAAATACCGGTTAGAGTGTAGGTACTTAACGGGGCACTGAGAAAAAAAGACTAAAATTTTGCTAAAAAAGTGTTATTTTCGCAAATCGTTTATTTTCTAGATTCTATCATTACAACACACCGGTTATATTGTACGTAACGGGGCACTGAAAATAGAAAATAGAATACCTAAGAGAATCATCATGACACAGAAGAACTACGAAGTACTATCCTAACACAATTAGCTTTTATTTTCTAAAATAAATTTTGATTTTTGACACTTGGCAGACAAACTGAAGAAATGGAAGAAAAAGTCCGCCTTCTAAGTACAAGCACAACAGAGGAAGAGATCAACGAGTTAGCGGCACAGCAGTTTGAGCAGCAGGCGTTGGTGCAGGGGCGCTGGGGCTCGCAGCTGGACGCGCTGAGGCAGACGCAGCGCGCACAGCATCGCACCTGGCTCATGAACACCCTTGAGGAGTATCAGAGCACCTCAGCTCTAAATACACCTAGGTAAGTACAAGTGCTGGCTCTCGCAGCTCCAAGTTGTATGTGGGATTGTAATGTACTATGTATGTTTGCAGCAACTCGCCCCTAGCGACATTCTCGCCCGAGGCGGTATCAGTCCCATCGCCGGGCGCGCCGTCTGGCGAGCGCCTAGAGGAGAGTTTCACCATCCACCTGGGCAGCCAGCTCAAGCAGACGCACAACATCCGCATCGTCGCCTGCGACCTACTCGACCTCTGCGCCGTCGACCAAGTTGACAAGTCAGTATACGGTCCCTCACTCCCTCGGTCAATAGTCTGCCGGGAAAAGGCCAGTCTGGATGATCGTATGTAACGTTAGAAGTGTGCCTAGCGCAGCCCCAGCGACGGGTCGCGGCGCCTGCAGACGTCGCTGTCGCTGTACTCGGCGGAGCTGTCGGGCGTGGTACTGCTGAGCGAGAGCCCTCCCCGACGTCCCGCGCCGCCCACCACTCTGCTGGTGCACGCGGCCGCGCGCAGCACTGAGCATCACTTCGCTGACGTGGAGCATCAGCTCCGTGATATTAGCGAGAAGGTGGAAGAACCGGTGAGTAATAGTAGATTATAGGTAAAGTCCGGTCGCGGAGCACGAAGAAATTACACAATGACCTGTTATTACCTGTCTCTGTCACTCCCGCGTAAATATATTGTGTATCGCTCGCACAGATGCAATGGCCGCCGTCCTCAGGAATTGTAAACCTTTTGAGGTTTAAGGCGCTTAGACGAGCTAAATTAGCAACTCTATTTGTGGTGGTTCAAACTTCGTTTGAAATGCTGTTAGAATAAAGTTCTAATCAGCTTGCACTACAAAGTGGTTGTTACGTCAGCCACTGCCGGCCAAATAGCGCGAAATGAGTGGTTTCGATCGATTTACAAAAAAACTATTGATTGGATTAAAAAACTAAAACAGTGGTGTCGATTCTGTTGTGCACAAACTAAACTTAATTTATACTATTGCTATCTTTTACTAAAAGGCAGGGCGAGAAAAGGACGGCTATAGCTATGCATTAAGTTAGAAATGTCAAACTAGTTTATGCCTTGCGCTTCACCGTGTTATTAATCGACATGTTTTTACGTGCACCCTTCATTAGTATGGAAATATTAGTTCGAATTAAATTTGACAGCTCTAAATTACGTCCGTCTCTTTCACGTTTTATTGGTGAGAAAAAGATAGTAATAGCCTAAATTAAGTTTAGTTTGTGCACAACAGAATCGGCACCAATATCATGCTAATATATTGCTTGTAGAATTATTTGCCAAAAAATCAGAATGATCGCATGCATATTAGTATGTTTTTTATTGTTTGAAAGATATTTTTAGAGGTAAGTTCGTGATTTCTTTTTATCGAGCCAAATTAATTGTATTATGTTTTCAAAACAGTATCATGCTAGCATAATATCCTGAAGAATATCATATATTTTTCTGGTCTTGTTTATAGCAGTGAATCATATACTTTTAGTAATTATAAAACTCGCGTTTAGCTCGTGTAATCGCCTTATGATCATTTATTCTCATAAGAATTCACTATTAAGTGAATAGTGAATTCTTATCAGAATAAATGATCTTAAACCTCAAAAGGTTGTGAGAATATTAATACTAGACACTTAAAAAGAACAAAAGAACGTAAAATTAGACGTCGATTTTATATATATTTTGATTTTGAAGGTAAATTACAAATCAATGAGGGTAAAATGTTCGTTCGATACATGTAAACCAGTATCTGTGAACCACAGATAAACGGTGACTGGATGTGGCTTTTACCTAACACTGTAAGGTTTGTTCTTGTTTGCATGTGGTTTTTTGGTTGGCCTTGAGTCACGACAAAAAATCCAGACATAAGTTATTTTTATTTCTGCAGAATCAGTAATTGTAACTCGATTTTTATAACTTATACTTAAATACTTAATATAACATTTAAATAATAATTTACATAATAACAATAATTTATTTAATTAGTTGGTAAATTTTCTTTCTCCTTTTAATATTTCATGTAAACCGCACTTCATAGAAAAATGATTGTGACCAACTGTCAGTAGGTAAAGAGGTCATTGTACGAATTTCTTCGTGCTCCGCGACCGGACTTCTAGAGTAGAATCATGAACGCGTCTGTCATCATCATTTATGATTAATAACAATTTAAAGGAGACAATTTTTTTTGTTCGGGGATTAGGCCACCCGCATAAATTATAGCATTTAATTATGAAACTTACATTATTTTTTCCTTTTAGGCGAGGTTCTTAAGAGAGCCGAGACGGTAATCATCAACACACACGTGTATCATACGACGTTTTTCAACACACTTGAGAATAAAATAATAATAAAAATAACTATAATTTCAACAGTGAAAACGAGTTGTGAATTTTTTTTCGCAATGGCGGGAATAATTCATCAGTTTTCCTATGCGCGCGCATCTAACAATGGCGATCGCCCTTAAACTAAAAGAATGAGGTTCCTTTTTTTTTTTGGCTTTTCGCGGATAGCGTTTTAGCCACGTACGAAATGGGGAATTCGAAGTTTTATTATTAAAAAAAAAGTAAAAAAAAGAAAACAAAAGTTGCATTTGAGTGAAAGTTTTATTTATTAAAAACTTATAAGTTGAAATTATCTATGTAGATACGAAGTTGTATGAAATGAGCAAGCAATAGGTACATTAATTTATTTGTATTATTGAACACGATCTTTTTTGTATCGAAACTTTTTTAAGAACAAAGCAATTCAACCAATAAAATAAAAAAAAAACCCTATAACTCACTTGTGAATAATAGCAATGAAAAAGTCACAGTTTGATTACAGGTGTCATTATGTGCCTAATTGCGGTGAAATTAGAGCCACTTTATGAGCAAGTGTGTTGAAAAGTGGGTTTATAACCGTGCCACGTTGATTGTTTAAACCATCTATGCGATTTTAGTGCAAACCTTTAAAAATAGCATTAAAAATGCTTACAGTTTAATAACATTTATTTTATATTCTTTCTGATTCTATAATAATTATAGCAGATATGATTACCAACGGGTAGGTATCGTACTTTTTTTAATTAAACAGAAAAAAACGCCCCCATTCACGTAAGTATTTGGTGTCAAATGACATTGACCACAACAGGAATGATTTGACTCGCAAAAAAATATCATAACATAGCTTATTTATTGTGATTTTAAGATTCCGTTTTCATTTCTACGTAATATTTCGTTTAATACCATATTAAAATGGTTACTTTATTTTGGTGTTATTATGAATAATAAATGCAACGACCAGGTGGGCCCAAAAACAAATATCTCCTTTGGAACAATAAAACGGGCCGATAAGAATAGAACACTGAATTTCGAAAATTGCTTTGAGATTGACCAAGGGCCTTACGTACTTACTGATAATAATGAATTAGTGGTCACCCATCCACACATCGACCTTGGTAAGCGTGGCTTGACCTTAAAGATCGGCCCGTGCGGCTGTTATTATTAACTCACGAGAAAAATAAATATTATACTTCTATTTATTTGCTCGCAGTCAATGGTAAAAAGTAGAGTACACAACTCGTGAAAAAATAATCATCTCGGTTCTTGTATCCCTTGAATAAAATTCTCTTTTTATATTTGTTGTACAATCTATAAAAAAATAAATAAAATAAAATAAAAAAAATAAACGACGCGTATTAGAATGAAATCCCAGAAAATATATACAGGGTTACTGATAATTCGACGTATTCCTTGCAAGACGTTATAGTAGGGTTATAATGCAAGAAATTAAGCCACCAAATGTTCTACCGAAATTCAGTTGTTTTTGAGTTAGGTCGATTTTTAGTTTTTTTATGAAAAATCCCAGATTAAATCATTTAAAGCCAATTAAAAAACGATTTACGGCGCGAATGTACTGAAATTTAAATTATTATCATAGCTGATGACGTACGTAGCAGACGTCTGTTAATAATTAAACGTTCAAAAAATCCTAAACTCTTAGTAAAAATCACTAATGAAACAATTTTAATTAGTAATTTTTGCCATTCCTTAGTAAAAAGATGTTGTATAGTGAAAAAAAATACGCCAGTTGTACAAATCACTAGAAAAATGTCCGTGTCTTATCAGCTATTTAAAATTGTATTAAACATACTTATTAAAAAATTCATGAAAATTGTTTTTGATTTAAGTACAGGAAGGCGTTCATCTCGTAAAAGGTGTTCGTAAAATTTAATTAAACAATTTCGTGTAACACTATTTAATTTTTAATCATTATCAATCACACCGGCAAAGCTGTGAGTAACTTTGTGAGCGAACATGTTAGTACGAGAGCCCATGTTCAAAATGTTTGCCTCAACCTTTTACGATCAAATCCGTAAAAATTGTAAATTGGTTGTTGTGATTCCAAAAATACTAACTTCAGTTACTTTGCCTGACCGCGTTTTCAAATAAGCTCAATTCGTTTTGATCTAATCCGTCTGATTTGATTTAAATAATGTAACAGCATGAAGTTCATGTTTTGTTCATGATCACCAGAACGAGTCCACCGAAAAAACCGTATGTCTTAGTCGAACAAGATGTATAAAAAGTGTTATTAAAGTTTTAAAAGTGGAATTGATTAAAAATAATATTAATTCACGAAATTGTTTAGTTTGATTTTCCACATACCTTTTACCTTCTTTTTCCTTTTTTAATATATCGAAAATGATTTTCACAATGTAGTCCATGACTTTTCAATAAGTTTTGTACCATTTTAAATTTTAAATAGCTGATAAGACAAGGATATTTTTCTAGTATTTTGTACATCTGGCGTAGTATTTTTTTTTTTTCACTATACAACATCTTTTATGAGAAAATGTCATGTCTTTTATGTCAAAATTTAAAAAAAATTGTTGCTTTAGTGATTTTTGCTAAATTTTTGAACTTTTCATTATTTAAAATGGGCGTCATCAGCTATGAGAATAACTTAAATTTTAGTACACTCGCGCCGTAAATCGTTTTTAAATTGGCTTTAAATGATTTAATCTGGGATTTTTCATAAAAAAATCGACCTAAATCAAAAACCATTAAATTTCGGTAGAACATTTGGTGGCTTAATTTCTTACATTTTACCCCTTATATGACGTCCTGCAAGGAATACGTCGAATTACCAGTAACCCAGGCTGTTGCATTCAAAGTTCGAACTTTTACAAGGCCGATTGCTAATTACCTCATATTCTTATCCGTTTTGGGTTCGATTCCTGTCTCGGGCAAAGTGTTTCCATCAGGAACTCCTCAGTAAGCCCGGAATCTAGATCTGTGTCCGATTAGTGGCGAAATGCTTGCCCCCTAATTACATATGATTTAAACAAAACTGACGAAATGTGAGTGTACTACCTCTGTCCGGCGCGCGGCGGATCAGACGCGATGTTATGTTACGAGTATGTGTGCAGGTGGAACGTCGCAACAAGCAACGCGTGAAGGAGCAGGCAGAGAGCGCGGCCAACGGCTCCAACTCGTCCACCAGCAACGGGTCGCGGTTCCGCACGAAGCGCAACCTGCAGACCGGCGACATCTTCATCACGAAGCACAGCAACCTGGCGGAAGTGCACGTCGTGTTCCACCTCATCGTCGATGACTCCTCACTGCGTTCCGGTGAGTGCTTCATACAACAGCATAGCACAATCAGTCTAGGTAGTCCACCCTGCTGGCTTCAGGCCTCCTCCGCAACAGAGGGACTTCGAATATTTGATTCTAGGACGTACCAACTTCTTCACGATTACCATTAACACTGAATACGAGATATTTACCATGATGTTAGTGATCGTGTCAGTTTTAAAACTTTCTTCACGATATTATTCTTCGCCATTTTTCGAGCAAAGATGCTTTATACGAGTACACTAGCACTTGTAACATTTGCAGGTGACATCACGTCGCGTCACCCGGCGATACTGGGTCTGCGGAACATCTTGAAGGCGGCGTGCAGCAACGACATCACCAGCATCTCGATACCGCTGCTGCTGAGGCATGAGATGTCCGAGGTATCACGAGACATTATAATCTTACTATTTGTTAGCTTCATAGAGTGACCATATATTATGGCGTCAAAAATAAGCATCTTGTAGTACTGTGTTATCGAAAAAAATTGGTCGTGTGGAATTATAGTATGTACGGTCGAACAAGCTATTTGATTTACAGTTTAACCCACAAATTACATGGTAAAATGTAAACCAAATAACTTGTTCGCATAGATATAATATTACTAGATCGGTGATACGAGAGGGATAAAATATAGATAATCGTGAGTTAGAGCGAGACAGATAGCCGAGACCACTCGCGTACACGCTAGCGGCCTGTATCGGCCCGACGTCAGTTGTGTACGAAACAAATCCCGCTTATTTTAATTAATCTCGCGTTTTAAATTAGAAATTTGCGATTTAATAGACATAAATAGTTATGGTGACGTGTGCAGTACCCGGTTGTAATTCTTCGAAGAAAGAAAATCCACAGAATTATTCATTTCACATGTAAGTACAACTGAAAGATTTAATTCTCAAAATGCTCTGTTTAAGAACTCTGAAAAAGAAATTATGCACAAATCAATAGATCATAATATCGCTTTTTATTATATTCATGTTCTGAATGCATACGAATTGAATTCAGCGAAATATCAAATACGTGAATTTCTTGTTACTTCTAACCTCAATTCATAGTGATTGACATAATATCGAAAACCACATATCGATATGTAACTTGACTGGCAAAGATATGTCGTACATAGAGCCTTATTAGTTCTTACTGCTCGACTTGAAAAAAAATATTGTTATTATCCTTTAGCGATAAATAAGTTACGTAATTTGTGGTTACGTGGTAAAAAAAATCACAAAGAAAATTAAATGCGAGCGATGTGTGACTGTACTTTACGGCGACGTTAAAGTAGGTTCATTTATATATACGAAGGACGTAGGTGGCCTGATTTATCCTTCGCAAGATGTTTATGATGTAGGTGTTCAATCTGAACGAGTTTTCCGTAAATGCATTAAAGGAAAAAATATGGACGAATTCGAGTTTCGCAAGGTGGTAAACGATTGCCTTGTGACATGTAAAAACTTTTTTAAAGTACTTGACAGTCATATGTATGATTCGCCAGTATTATTTAACCATAAACACTTGCTTATAAAAGCAATAATTGAAATATATTTGACGATCAGAATAAAGTACGAAGCTAAATTGGAAAATACATCGAAAGAAAGTTTGCGACATTTTTATAACAAATTAGTTCTGTTTGGTGGCAAATAAAAGTGAAATTCATTTTATAATGTGGTTTTATTTTTCCTCTTCGTTATCAGCACTAGGTACAGAAGATACCTCACGTAATTTTTTATCGATATTTACAGTTTAGAGAACTGCATGCGCATCACTATTGGTCTTGCTCACATACACGTTACACGCACACTAGTGTAATTTCATTTTGGTCTCGCCTGACTGAATCTATTGCCGATCTAAGTAATATTATATCTATGCTTGTTCGGGCGTACTTTGAATGTGCCTCTGACACAATCGCAGTGATGCGGTCGGTGTGTATGTGTGTGTATGTGTGTAGGAGATGACGGCGGCGTGGTGCGTGCGGCGCGCGGAGCTGGTGCTGAAGTGCGTGAAGGGGTTCATGCTGGAGGCGGCGGGCTGGGGGGGCGCGGAGCTGCGGACGCTGCAGTTCGCGCTGCCGCCGCGTGCCGCGCCCGAGCTCTTCGCGCACCTCGCGCAGCTGCTGCCCAACATCTTCCGCATCTCCAACCCCGTCAAGTTCAAGGCGCCCGTCTAGCGACTAGCGACTAGCGACTCACTTCACGCACGTCCATCGCACGGAAATATAATTAAGAATAATCTACTATTTTAAACAGTGTTTACTCGCTAATTGGAAAAGCACGATTTGCGATTGGAAAGTCATTATGTATAAGTCACCGTAAAATTGTAAATATCGTTAGATTATAAACTCACGAAAGATTGTGAACCTGTCTCTAATTGGTCGGTCTTACAGTAAGCCGTTCTGTTTGTTTCTTTAGTTAATCACAAATTCATTTCACTTCCACCACAATTTCATGTAACTAATAATTATACTGTACAATATATTTAATCATTATATTGTACATAGGTTTCGCGTCAGTCAAGTTTCTTGCCCGAAGTGATAGTGGCTAGGCATTTCCTCGTGCGGACGGACAAGTACCTTGATGAGGTGACTGCTCAATGCAGATTAAACTAACATTCCATAAAGGTGAAAAATAAAATCAGCGATCCATAATTCACAAATTTATTTTTTAAATATCAATAATTCCACTTCTTATAAATATTAATTTTGACGCGTGTCAATCTTCTTTATCTAAATCTGTCGTTTCTCAATGGATAATGTACTTTGTTCCCGATATGATATTGTCTGCATTGCATTATGCTGTTTCCAATACTATGAAATATTTAACTAGTTTTGGTAGCGTCAAATGAGATAAAATTCCAGAAAAAGAAACTTTGAAAATGAGATAAAGATAAAAAGAATACAAAAACTCGGAACATAATGTGCGTCCACCTAGCACCGACTATGTTATCAAAGTAAATCAAACTAATTCCTTAGGATTCCTAAACTAAATCCTGTTACAGTAAGTAATCACTACAACTTAAGAAGTTACTCGACGTTACAGTTGTCACACTAAAAAATAAGAAAGAACTAACTATAAAAAGAGCTTAAAATCATAATTATAAATAAGTAGCAAACATGATTGTTAGTGAGGATTCAAAGTGGAAGCCGTTTGTGCATTGCTACGCTAAGCCATGTGCTACGAAGTTATACAACAGATCGGGGTCGAGGGTGGTCTGCTCGTGACGGTAACAATGCTGTAGCCCCGCGCGGGTTTGTAAATGTACACATATATATCAAGTACATTTTCCTACAGTTGTTCAACAAGTCACTGTCACAACAGAACACTGAATGACATCAATTGTACTAAAATATTCATGCTAGTTGCACATCATCAGTGTCAGATCAACTATGCGATTGGAATATATTGCATAATAGATTCGTTGCCGACTAAACAGTATGAATAGAAATCACCTGGATATTAACTATTATTTCATACTTTGTACATAATATTCTGTCAGAAACATATGCATTGAACACTAACTCCCGGAAGAACGCTACAACATTAAAAATACTTTTAATAAAAATTCTTCACAAAATATAAAGCTCGCGTCTTCTGAGTTCTGCACGCATCTGGAAAAAAAATATATGTAAATAATGGAATCCCTTTATTTCAAACTTTGTCATTGTCGTAAACTATGGCATGTAAAAATTATAATAATGTGTACTAGTTAGTAAGAAAAATATATTCTATAATATTTAAAGTTACTTTTTTGTTTCAATTCATTTATTTTCCATTTATGTCCCCATCAATGAATAACAAATGATATGAACTCACCTTATTTAAGTAAACTATTTAATTTTGTACTTGAGTTGCTGTTGTGCGATGAACGGTCGCTATCTCCGGCGGGCACGACCCGCTGGCTTGCCTGTTCACGAACAAAGAGTCGTTAACATATCATAAGAAAACGTTTTATTCTGTCATTTTAAGAAAATCAGGTCGAAAATGAGGAAATATAAAATATACTTCAATATTGTAATCCACGTCTTTTTATCGATAGCTGACATACAACAGGCGATCAAAGTGTTTAGTGTAGGTATTCATTTTAGAGCTATCATATTTTCACGGTAATACGCGACGAGAAAATTGTGGGCGTTCGGCAAAAGATTTAAGATCCAGCAGCCAGCAGTGATGAAATTTGGATCCGATTTTTTGTCGATACTTACTAAACAACAACACGGTGAAAATGTATCTTGTGTAGTGTATTTCTATATAGTATTTAGCGCGACCGTGGATTGATGAAAACATTAATATTATAGCAAGCATACCTTCTGGCTGCGTGTTCCCGCGAGTGGCGCGAGTCTTCCTCTCCTTCACAGGTGATGGTTCTGCTGCAGCTTGTCTTTTACGCTTCTCAGTTACCTTGTTTGCGGGAACATTCTCAATATTGGCCTGCAAATAGGAATTACAATGTCACCAAAAATCTGTCTGCCGTGTTATCGATATTTTGTGAAGTGTAAAACCGTAAATGTAGCTCACCTTTCGACCTCGTGTTTTCTGCTCGGTTTGTTTGGTCGCCTTCGCCGGTTTCTCTTCCGCCGTTTTCCTGCCCCGAGCGGCCTTCACCGGCACGTCACTCACTTTCTCTGCTTTACTCTCTTTCACTGCGGACTTGCTACGCGTACTCTTAGTTTCTGTGCTCACTTCAGCCGCAAGTCTGCCTCTCTTTGCGACTTCCTTTGATTTCCTCACTTTCGAGGGTATCTCATTGTCTGGGGCTGTGTCTGACTTACGTTTGCGAGTCTTAACCTCAGGTGCAATACTAACAGACTTGGCCGCCCGCCGACCTCGCGCGCTTGGCGCCGACTCCACACTCTCTTGTGGCTCTACTTTCTTGCCGCGGGTTTTCACTGGTTTAGGTTCTTCAATAGACTTCTCTTGTTTATTATTCCTTGTCTTTTTGGCAGCAGGTTCCTCTGTCTTGCATGCATTCTTAGCTTTAGCCTTGAGCTTCTCAACTTCCGCACTGCTTAAAGTGTCGCTTGCGACTGTCTTTCGTCCTCTAGTTTTGGGTTGTACTTGAGCTGCTTTAGTTTTGCTCGATGATTTACGTTGTACTTGAGATTTCTTTGGAGATTCTGGTTTATCTTGCACAGCTACAGTTTTCCGCGTCTTTCTCGTAGGTTCTTGTACAGTCAGGTCGGCCTGTCCTCTCCTGGTCGCGCGCGGCTTCAACTGCGGCGAGGGCTTGTTCACGACTACGGTGGCTTTCAGTACTTTAGCTCTGGTATTCTTTGGTGTCTTAGGCTTGTCATCTTTCACAGATTCGTTCTTGCGGGTCGCGCGAGTTTTTTTAGGAGTCACAATAGGCGTTGTTGTAGTTTCTGGTTCTTTTCGTTTCCGCGTCGCCCTCGGTTTCGGGCTCATGACTGGAGACTTCTTGGCCACAACTAACGATGCTCCACGCTTTTTAATATTTGATTCTAGTGCCGAGACATTGTTTCTGCGTGAGCGCGTCGTTTTCACTGGCACAGGACTGGCTAATTTCTTTGCAGGGCTGGCTTTTTTAACTTGACTTGCTGCTTTACCTTTAGCAGGACTTGCTTTTTTACCCTTCACGGGACTTGTTTTTTTAGCCTTTGTGGGACTTGCTTTTTTAGCCTTTGCGGGACTTGCCTTTTTAGCCTTTGCGGGACTTGCCTTTTTAGCCTTAGCAGGACTTGCCTTTCTAGCCTTCGCGGAATTCGATTTTTTAGCTTTCGCGGGACTTGCTTTTTTAGCCTTAATAGGACTTGCTTTTTTGGTCTTCACGGGACTCCCTTTTTTAGCCTTGGCAGGACTTTCTACTTTAGCTTTTTCAGGACTGGCTTTCCTACCTTTTGCGGCGGCTTTCTCCTTAACAGGGCTAGTTGGTTTAGCTGTAGGACTGGCCACTCTCACCTTCCCGCGAGTTTTCTTAGGCGATGGCACAATTTCAGGTACGGTTGCAGTTTCGATGTGTTCTGTGTTATACCTCGTACCTCTTGTGCTCTTTGGTCTCGGTTCAGTCGTTTCTTTTGGTTGTGTAGATCTGGAATTAATTTGAATATAAGTCTAATTATTTACCGAAAATCCTACAGATATAATTTGTACTCGCGAGTGGTATTTTTATCTAACCAGTCATTTATTGATCTGTTAACAGCGGTTTAGGTCTATCAATGGCTATTTGAATAATAACGGAATATTTAGTTTATTTCACCGAAATGACGAAATAGAGTAAGAAAAGCAACTCACGTGATGTGCGTATGGTGTGCCGCCGGTTGGTGCGTTGTGTCGTGTGCGCGGATGGGCGAGACTCGCGCCAGCACAGACGCGTCCAGCGCCAGCGAGCCGGCGCCGACGCAAGCCTTCAGCGGCGTCGAGTGCGGCACTGCGCGCTTCTTCAGCGGCAGTACTACTCCCGTCTCCGCCGCTACACTACTCGCCTCCACCAGCGAACGCTTCTTTATAGGCAGGTGAAGCTGTGACGCGTCGCTCACGGTACTGCCGCGTACTCTCGACGTGCACAGCGGCGCGTCGCCTTCCACCGTCTCCGTCACCAACTTCAGTAACTCGCGACTCACGTTCGCTTTCGATATCTTCGCTTTGGATTTATTGACTCTCGACTTGTTGGCTCTGGATCTGTTCACCTTTGATTTATTAGCCTTAGAGTCGTTGACTGATCGCATAGATTCTAGGTATTTATTTATCTGTTGTTCCTTGTTCAGCTCTTGGTCTAACAGCACGTCGACGTCGGTCACTTCGTCTAGAGACGCGTGCAATGACTTCGATTTGTTCGCCTTGGATCTATTGACTTTGGAAGTGTTGGCAGATTTCAATGAGTCCAGATAATTCTTGATTTGCAGTCGTTTGTCAAGTTCCTGCTCTAACCAGTTGTTGTCAGCAGTAGTGATTTTGTCTAGAGATGCGTGGAGAGACTTTCCTCTGGGATTTTTGTTCTTCTGAACAGGTTTCGAGGAGAACGTTTTAGAGTACACCGCCCTTATCTGGGGCTTGCCCACTAGCTGGTCAAACAAGCTCTCGGCGCGCGTGGACACAGTCGCCGACGAGTAGTTGGACAAGTTGAAGAGCTCCTCGACTCCACTGACGTCACTGAGGTCGTTCCGTCTCTCTCCGCGGAAGACGCGCTTCAGTCCGCGTACGTCACTCAGGTCGTTCCTGGGACTCTGTCGCCGCAGCGTTCTCTTCACTCCCGACACGTTCCGCAGATCGTTCGCCGGACTCTTCGTGTTGAACAGTTTCTTCACTCCTCTCACGTCGTCCAATTCGTTTCTCGGCGACTTTCTTTTGTTAGTAGTGTGGAACAGAGACTTGACTCCGGTCACGCGTCGCAAGTCGTTTTTAGGGGACGAAACAAACACTTCCTTAACTCTGACGTCGCTCAACCGGTTCTTAGGACTCTTGGCAAAGATTTGCTTTACTCCGGATACGTTGGTCAAGTCATCCTTGATAGATCTCCTCGTGCGCGGCGTGCGCAGTAGACGTTTAACGCCGCGGACGTTTCGAAGATCGTTCTCGGGAGTAGTTTTGGCGAACATAAGCTTAATTCCCTCCAGACTGGGGCTGCGAGTGGGAGTGCTGATTGGACTCACGAATATCTCGGGAGTGTACGATTCTGTGTGATCCAGCAGTGAGTTGTCGGGTGTTCGTCCGGTTATGGCGATGGTGTTACGCGTGGGCCGCTTCTTCTGCGCGAAGTCGTCGTCATCGAACAGTTGTTTCCTGGAGAACTCTGTCATACTCTGCGACAGCTTCCTTTTCACCGGACTGTTGAACAGCTGCTTCACGATATCAGACTCGTTCAAGTCGTCGATGATGGAACGTTTCGACTGCGGCTTCTTGGCAGTCGAATGTTTGTTCTTAACTCCTTCAGGTACCAACTTCACCGCACTCTTAGGCGTCACGATCTCACTGTCATCGGTCTTATTCAATACCTCCACGGACTCACTGCTTAGTCTCAATCTAGTTTTCCTGGCGCTAAAGCTCAAAGACTTGGACTTGGCACCGACTCTTGTTTTAGCTCCCGTGATTCCTCCGATGGTCTTTCTTTTAGTATTGAACGACGGTCTGCCTTTTTTTGTCGATTTTTGAGAAACAAATGAACTTTGGCTGGATTCTAAAAGACTTTGAATACTAAGAACAGGGGTGCTAGCTTCTTCAGGGCTGTGTCTATTCTCCGGCGTGAAGGTGCCGTCGTGTTGTGCGGGACCGTGCGCGGGCGACAGTTCCGTGTCGTCACGGACTGTCTGCGCACTAGCGCGGCTGGATTTAGACGTGGTGCTGATTCTCTTGGAGGTCCTGGGCGAGTCGTCGTCTTCGTCCAGCAGCAGCAGCTCGCTGTCGTTGAGTCGCGAGCGGCTCCGGGAGGCGCGCGAGATGCGTCTGCTGTTCACTGAGATGTGCTTCTTGGTATCCTCAGAGTTGTCCGGCGTCGTCAACGACTTAGAGCGTCCGGAGCGGGAGCTGCGGCCGGCGGACTGACCGGCGAGCGCGGAGCCCTTCACGTACGGTGTGCTCGAGCCGACCAGCCGAGGGTCGATGGTAGATCTCGTTTTCCGACCGGTAGTATTTTGTGGCGTCCCAAAAGCCGTGCTGGCAGTGGAGCCTGCCGAGTTATACACGGAGGCGGAGAGAGCGGACTCGTCGGTGTCGATGGAGACCAGGTCCACGATGGAGTAGGACTCCAGGTGGTCGCGCGGGCTCAGCGTACGCGTCCTGTACGCCGTGGCGACCGTCGTGTTGCGACTGTTGTCCGACACGGACTTGGTGCTGCGGCGCGAGTACGACGACGTTTCCGTCTCGTCGAGAGCTTTCTGTAGGATCAAGCTGCCGCGCGCCGAGCGCTTGGGAGTGCGCGCGCCCGGAGACAGGACGCTGGACCTGCTGGCGCTGGTGGCCAGGGTGCTCTGCAGCATGCGGCTGCTGCGCGAGTGGATGGAGCGGCGCGGGGAGGGGGAGGGCGAGGGGGAGGGGGAGGGGGAGTAGCGCAGCGTGACGTCATCGTCGGAGCGCGACGCCCGCGTCTTGTCGCTCAACATGAGTACGTCGGAGTCTTGCGAGTTGTTCTCCAAGTTGCTCAGGTCGAACTTTATAGACTCGGTCTTGCGCACCCCTCGTTTAGCTGAAGGGTCCTTGAGGGCGGACTTCCTGGGGCTGGTGGAGCTCAGCGACCGAAACGACTTCTTGGGACTCTTTTGTCCTGAGCGGCGCGAAGAGCTTCTATTTCGCAGGGATGAATTTTGTTCGTCCGAATCGGTTATCTCTAGAATGGTTGCCTAAAACATAATGAAATGTTTGTTACGAGTCCTTTGGCAATGGTTACAGGTACAAGTCAATACTCAATAATTGGTTAATATTTTGCATTTATATGTAAATTAAATTAACTCAATACACAGATCAAATAAATAATGAACATAAAACAATATAATTTATTTTCACTTCTCATGCTCTAAAAGTACGCCATTAAAGCCCTACGAAGCGGGATTAAAGTGACCGTTTATTCCCTAGGGAGTAAAAACTAATTTAAAAATGGAACGATCTTTTACTCTGAAATCACATGGTCACAAAAGAGTAACTTTTTTTTTTTTAATGGATCAAAGGTATTATTTAAATTTCGAATTGGCTTGCAAATAGAAAGTGGTTTAATGAAAAAAAAAACAAATTAACTCTTCATTGTTTGTGTGCATCGTTGATTTTGAAAAGTATGTGCAATGCCTCTGTTGCTAGCCGCTGCAGTAATGTAGATACCAATTATCTGTGGAGTGTGGATCATCTTCATTGCGACAATGTTGAGAGTTTGTGTTGTGTTTTAAATTGTTAATCTGTGACTGACCTGATAGAAGAAAAAACTGACCGCTCAGTTCAGAATTTTTGTCGAGTGTAAATTTGTTCGGTTTTAAATGACTATTTTTCTCGCACTCAAAGTGAAAAGTACAGTTTGCACCTCGAGACTAAACGCCAACTTAATATACCCTCGCTTTTTTTGACTCCCTTGCGAGGGAGTCAAACCACCTCGGATACATAATGGCTTCGTTTAGTCCCTCGTTATAAAATATACTATAGTGTAATCGTAATTGCATGACAAGGGATTTAATTTTTTGCCAATGGACATTCAAACGTATTGATACAGAAATACGACCGTGACACGTCTTTCAATGCAAATCCCTCTCGATGCCACGGCATCATTTTAAAGCATAGCAATTTATGTTTTCAAGTTAATTGACCGTTTGTTTTCCTATGTAAAATCATAATATTATACAGTCCACTAATACATCAAGATACCGCGTTTTAGTCCTCTCGACACCCTGAGGATATCACCCATTCCTTTTTATGGTCCTTCGACGTGTTATTGACCAGCTACTGGGAGTGACAAGCGGTTTTTCAAATTTTGAAAACGGCCGTTAGAAAATTGGACTTCGAGATCAAGACGACTTCTCGCCACTTCGTGCGAATCTGGTTCCAGTTTTCGGTCATCATCTACGGCGCCTTGAGAAGAGGCGTATTTGGTGGAACAAGCAATACTTCAGTGGTCATTTCTATATCAATACCAGGGATGTTACGGAGCTCCGATTCCGATTCCGACTAGTCGGAACTTCCGATTGTTTTTGAACCTCCGATTCCGATACCTATTCCGAAACTTTTCAATCGGAGGTAATCCGAGATCGATGCCTTGCGACGGGCGGCGGCATACGGCCGCGGTCAACGCGTATAAAGTTTACAAGTACCAAAGCATAATTATTTTATTAATAACGATTGATTTTTTTTCAACGGCTCGTCAGGCATTCTATTGTTTGTATTTAAAATTAAAAAGACTGATCAGCAATGTATGTATTATTTTATTTCATTAATTAACCCTACTTTCTCACACATTTTCTTCAGCATCCGCCTCCGAATCCGGTTCCGAATCCGATTCCGATTCCTGTTCCGATTCCGATATATCAAATCCAAAACCTCCGATTCCGGTTCCGATATCATCACATCCGGCGACACTTCAGCGACTGGATTATCGGTCGTAGTATTCGATCGGCACGACTCACCAAAAACACAGTTGGAAACATGACGGCGCGGGCGGCGGGGTTACGCGACGGCAAATTACGTGACGTCGTCGGCATTCGGTGTCTTTGTGGTGTGCGGTTATGACGTGTTGTTTGGCCCAGCAAAATGTTTTTTTTTACAATATTGGCTTTTATGGAGGGCTTAGAAGAAGAAAAATGCAACAGGCACTTACAGGCACGTTGCCACTCTTGGCGTCATAGAACGACCGAACAATCAACTACCCGCGCCGAACTTTCGGTCGCGTAAGACTCAGCGCATACAGAACGGAGCGCAGCGGAGAGGATTTTATTAACGCACTTGAAAATAAACTTTAAAATTGTTACAATAAAGTGCATAAATGATCGAACCTGACAAAAAATGCTCCTCGCGCGTCCTAGAAGATACGCTCGAGCAGGGACTCAAACTGTAACCGTAATAATGTGTTTTTAACACTGTTTTTACAACAGTTTCAACAGAAAAACACTTTAGATGTAACAGATACAATAATGTTACCGAATCAACCTTTTATATGTGTTATGTTAATATGTGTAACTGAAATAATCAGTTTTACAACAGACTGCGACTAGATTTCGGCTATCCAATGGCAACGCTGAGTTTGCCTGTTAAACACTTATTAACACTGTTAAACCTTTTATATCTGTTACAGATATGTTACGGTTACACTTTATAAGTGTTTTGGGTTAACACATTGAAAACACATTTATAAGTGTCACATATTTGATTCTGTTACAAATTCAACATGTAACACTTTTAATTCTGTAACCTTTATGAAGGTGTTTTTAAGTCCCTGCGCTCGAGCATACGCGATCCGTAAAGAAAATGCCCGAGACCGCGCAGGGATTATTCCTCTCTGTCTGCGCTGAACCTAATGTGTCGCTTGCTATTCAAAATACATTGAATGCGTTTTAGCTGAAATAGTCGCTCGAAGGAAGGTCGGCGTTACGCCGAACGAAACGTAATTTCGGCTGATGTGTCATAAATTATGACAGGTTATGACTCATAACTCATTAGACACTTGAAAAACACTGCGAGCGTATTCAACCGTACGTTCCGCAGATGTGTCGCGACAGTAAAAGTCGACGATATAGGTAGCAAGCTATCTATCTCACATACCATCTGTTACATGTACACATTATGGAACGCAATAAAGTATTGAGTATTGAGTATTGAGTATCTAGATAAATCATTTTATCCAAATGAGTTTGAAAAACATAATTAGTGGTTCTAGTTATGAACAAGAGCTAACAATTATCACTTTTGTAGAAAATATAAGAAGGGAATATTTAAGGTGTCTAAGGATCCATAACGAAGACGAAAGGCACTTGTTCTCCCCGTCAGTACATTTTTTTTTTGTCCTGGACCTAGGTTTGCCAGCCGTACTCTAAAATAGAGTATTGTACTCTATATCATATAGGCGTACTCTATAATCTATAACAGTGGCGTAGCTACCTTGGGTGGCACCCGGTGCGGAAGTTGGTGGTGTCACCCCATCGAAAGTAAAAAGCAATAAATTTTATATGATAAAGGACATGGATCATTTATTATTTATAATATTGAAGAAATAACAAAACACAATAATAACTAAGACAGAAAAAGAATTGTTATACAATTAAAATTTCTTCTTTCTAGCTTTGACAGCTGCAAACTCAGCAATAACTTCATCGAAATTAATATTTTGTATTACCTCGTGTTCGATGGCTAATATACCAAGATTGCTAAGCCGCGATGCGGGCGGCCCGCCCCCGCCACCCCCTTTTACTACGTCACTGATCTATAACATTAATACAGTATGCTAAAATACTCTTTTTTACACAACGTTAGAATTAATATTGAATTTAATCATTTTAGAACAAACTATAGAAGGAAAACTTAATTTACTAAGACTACCTTTTTTTTTTTTTTTAGGATGGGAAATCATCAAATGACTTCTCCCACTCTGGGCGGAGCGGGAGGGCGTGTCAGACTCTTACTGACTAAAACCCATCCATGTTCCTTCCTCGCCCTTTACGTTCCGGGGCCGCGGTATCTCTTTCGAACAGTCCCGCAACCCCGGCAGGCTTCGGCCCTTGCGGGCCCCTCTCTTATGCTGACATCTCTTTGAGGCGCGCGTGGAACACGAACGCGCCGTCGACACGGCCTGTCGTCACTAGACGGACGGACGGCTAGCTAGCCCATAGCTAACCGTCCACAGGCCCGCATCTACGGTGGCCGGTAGCCACCACGTGGCCCCCGACGCCCTGTGCGTCTCCCGCGGCGGCCGGGAAGAGAGGCTCTCTCCCTCTCTCGTTCCGCCACCTCCTTCGCCAGCATGACTGCTTCGCAGCGCGGAGGTGACGGCTTCCCATTCCGTCTCGCTCCGGACCATGGATTGAACCAGGGCCGGACGCGAGAGGTCGCCGCCGCCGATCGCCGCTACGAGGACACGGCGGTGCTCCGCCCACGCAGGGCAGACTTCCACCGTGTGCTCCACCGTGTCCTCCGGTCGATCCTCACATTGGAAACACCCGGGCGTTTCCTCCCGCCCGATTCGGTGCAGGTACCTCCCGAAACATCCGTGTCCGGTGAGGACCTGCGTCAGGCGGAAGGTGAGGGCGCCGTGGCGCCTCTCAAGCCACTCCTCAAAGAGGGGACTTACCGCCACTATCGTGGCGTGCCCTAAGACTACCTTAACATACAGATGAACAGTTTATATTCAGAAGTTATCATTCTAAAAGAACTCCAAGGCGAATTGTTAAATAACACAGATTAAAAAAAAAAGGTCCTGACGAATTTGGTTGTTTAAAAAAAAAATTGCTATCTGTTCCCACCACTTCAGCATAATATACTGAGAGCGTCTTTTCGGTCATGAATACGAAGTGGCGGGAAAACAGAAACTGAAAAGCGAGCGGTTGATCACTATTTTAGAGTTAGAATGTTTGGAGCCGTACAGTTTTCTTGGAATGTGCTGCAAAAATTACAAAAAAATACCTTTTAAAAATGTAAAATAAATGATACTCTTTTTCGTAAGTCCGTACTCTTTATTTAGCTCCTTTGAAAACAGATGTACTCTATTTCTTCTAAAAAAAGTTGGCAACCCTACCTGGACCATTCCTGGGAACCTTCTAGTTACGGAGATGTTGAAGGTCAAAGTTGAGTTGACTTGTTGTTGAGTGACTACTAACACTGTATGAACCGAAAAGTCTGAAATAATTGTTTTAAGACCCCGTCGTTTTTGCGTCGGGGGTTAAAAATGGTTTCGCACACAAGCAAAATACGGCCTTATATTGGTTTTTTTTTATTTTACGATGACAAGCAAAGTAGGGTGAAGTAAGTTGTATTAATATTAATGGTGCAAACGAAACTAATTTGTCTCATCTGCACCATTGATGGTGCAGGTCAATGGTGCAAACGGTACGACGGGGTTTTTTAATTGAATTGAAAGTTTCCACTTTTTAACAAGTTTAAAAAAAAATACTGGTTTTACTTCCATGACTTGTTTACTACGAGTTTTTGAAGTGAAAACTGCTTTTAGCGCGTTGAGAACAAATCGTGCAACTCGCGTGACCGTCACGTACGCCTTTCGTAGCACTCGTAGCCGATCTACGGCTACGAGTTTTCACTTCTATGGGCAGTCCCCAAAGTCCCGCATTTGAATTCCATGATGTTTCACCCAAAAAAAAACTACTTGAACTATAAGATTGTTCTGACGTCACTGCAAAGTGCATTATGTTATTAGCTATCACTAAACGGAGCGCATTGAAGGGGCGCGTCTATTTCAATTTATACTAAATGACACAACTGACTCGAGGCCGACACAAGTTTATAGCGTGTAGGCAGAAGGGACACAATCTTCTAACTATTAAATACATCTCGCGTCTTTTTTCAATCGATTTCTAAAAAAGGAGGAGGTTATGCATTCTACCAGCAATTTTTTTATTTTTCTTGCATGTACACTGATTACAGGTCCGATCTTCGTGATTCTTTTTACCCGACTGCGCCAAAAGGAGGGTTGTTTTTCGAGTGTATGTATGTATAATGGTTTGGAACGCGCCGATGCTTGAACGGCTCGATAAAATTGATATAGGTACCTATTACAAGAATTAGTGTATTATATCTCAACTAAAAAGGATAAAATAAAAAATATTTTGAAGTCTGAAGGTGACTTTGTTTCATTGATTTTATTGCCACCGGTTTCCGAAGTTATTTTTCAAATTTCTTGTTTTTCGGTAATCGGTTTTTTTTTCATTAATGTTCTTTTCCATTTTAATGTAATACCCAGACGGCAAGACAACTTGGCAAAGTTATAGACAGAGACACAGATATGTGTGACGCCTGACAGGGTCAAAGCTATTCAAAACGGAACCTTTTCTTAAGCTCGCCGTGCCGTATTATTGAGCTTGTATTATTAGTATGGGTTATATTGTCAGTGTTAATACTCACAGTGCGGTCGACGGCACTTCTCCTGGTGCTAGTGTTGCCGGACGTTGCGCGACTGTTGCCGAGTGTTGCGGAACTGTTGCTGGTGCTGTCGATTGTCGCGCGACTGTTGCCGAGTGTTGCGGAACTGTTGCTGGTGCTGGCGATTGTCGCGCGACTGTTGCCGAGAGTGGCGCGAGTGTTGCGACGCACCGGGCTGGCCTTCTTCACGACAAACGACGGGCTGGACGGTTTGGGCTTCGGCGTGTGCCCGGTCATCAGACGTATGGCCGCCTGCTTGGTGTGATCTGCACCGAGTCATTACTATTATTACTTCAGTTGCCAACTATTCTACATAATTCCATTAATAAATCTCTATGAGCTCGGTAATTGAGTCACGCCAAACCAACAGATAACGGGAAATGCAGTCGCAAAAGATAGTGACGTCGTCGCGTCGGCGCGTACAATAGATCATTACAAACTGAAATAAAGTCTTGAAAAAAAAAAGCGACAACGGATAGAAAAAAAACAGTCACAGATGAAATATTTATTTATGTTTAGTGGAGCATTCAGAAATAGGAACTTACTTTTTAATTTGATAGTCAATTAAAGCAATATGAATTTATGATACGTGTGTCCCGCGCATGCAGCCGGCAGTCAGTGAGTGTTTGATTACGTAATAATATGTAAATCGGAGTGCGCGCGATCCGCGTGAATATGATAATGAATGACGGCTACTATGGCGCTGCGGTGGGAGTTATCGCTGCGATATATTTACCAACTTCATTTAATTCAAGGTCACTGCACTCACATTATTTAGACACTATCGTAGGAAGACGCAAGTCTCGAGGTCGCTATTGCAGTGACAAGTGTAAATTAACTTTTCTCCTAGGGTTCCGGTATCCACAGAGTACAAATGGGACCCTGTCTCCAGGCTGTATCTCATGTACCGTGATAGCTAGACAGTTTCACAGAATGTGCATTCCTGTTGCCGCTTTAGCAACAAATAATAATAAAAATATACGAACGGAACCCTTCATACGCGAGTTTGTCTCGCACTTGGTCGGGAGTAATTTCATGACGTAGGTACACTTACCCATTTTAAGAGGTCCCTCAATCTTGGTGATCCTCATCTTGCTGGCACTCTGCGCTCGCTTGAGTACGGTGAGACGCAGCGGCGTGGACTTGCGCCCCGAGCCCGTACTCTTACTCTTCCGAGGGCTCGTCTTGCGCGACTCGATCCACAGCGTCGCCTTCGTCGTGGTTTGCAAGTTCGACAGGGAATTGTTTGGGCTCAGTCGCGCGGTCGACTTGCGCTTGGTCTTCTCTTGTTCTACTTCGCTGGCAGACGTGTCGAGATCGGTTTTGGATGTTCTGGCCCGTTTGTTAGTTTGCTGCGGGGACCGCGGCGGGCTCTTATCTACAATATAGCAATATATTAGAGGCGTTTGCTACAATATGTAAGATGTGCGTTTGTTGCCAGTTAGTTCTTACCAATTTGCTCGCTGGTGTCTCTCCTCTGCGGCTGCACGATGGCCACCTGCTTGCCGCCGGCGCTGCCTGACAATGACATCTCGTGTGTTCAGTATGGGCAACAAAACTAGCTTACATTCAGAGAGGAAGCTCTCATATCTACGAGTAGCTGCAGATATTTATTTGAATATCTGCAGCATAATTCTGCTTAGAGGTACATTTGAATATGAAATTATAAAAAAGAACTGGAATTGGTCTGGCTGCTTCGAACTCTATTGATTTTTTTTAAATGTGCTTAGTTTTGGCTTTTTAGTTTTTTACAGCAGTCGGATGTTACAGTTAAAAAAGAAAGTCTTTTATGACTTGTTTTTATTTACAGCTTCTTACATTATTAATGTGAAAGATCTCCCAGATTTTCGGGGTCCCCACGGTCACTCCATTGAAGTAGAGACTTCAATTGATACGGGACATTCAATCTTTTGTATATCGCTCGACCAGCCCGGCTAGCATGGGCAGGGGATAAAATTTTTATCCACCGGTTATTTCCACTTTTGTTTGAATTTTGTCCCTTGTCAGTGGAAATAACCGGTGGATAAAATTTTTATCCCCTGCCCATGCTAGCTGGGCAGGAAAATGGTCGATAGATAGTCGCCTCCTCGTCGGCGGGGGGAAAGGTACATATTGAAGAATAGAGTAGTTACCGGGCATGGAGGCGCGATAGGACATCTCCCTTGCCAGCAGCAGAGCCGGGTCTCTTGCGCCGCCCACCGGGCCCGACCCGCGCCGCGCCCGTCCCGTGCGTCCCGTGCGCCCTGTACGTCCTGTACGTCGCGCCACGTGCAGCGCTGCGGGCAGGGAGGACGTTAGCGCTGTCACACAGTTACAGTGAGAGGGGAGACAGGAGACAGGAGGGCGGAGACAGACTCACCTGGCTGGGGAGCCTGCGGGCGGCGGCGCGCCGGGTCGGCGTACTCCCAGCGCAGCTGGCGGCCGCCGATGCCGATGACGTCACCGTGCTGCAGCGCCGCGACGCTGACGAGGCGTCCGTTCACCTGCGTCTCGTCCGAGCACACGTTGCGCACCACCGTCTGACATCAACGAACGAGTCGCCCAGATTGAGACAAATATTAAAAAATCATATTCGAACTGCTCGAAATCTACGATGAAGGCAGGAATGATGCTCCAGTGTTATTTTAATAACACACTACACGATAATGCAAAGTTAAGACAAAGTATGGCGAATATTTATGAATAATTTGAGCATTTATTATAGAGCAATAAAAGGAGATTGATTGGCCAGAGAAAACTTATTTTACTACATAACTTATGTTACTTAAGTATGTATAAGTTAAAAAAGAGGTCCTTTCTAAATTGACCACCTTATAAAAAGAAAACATCCTAGCCTTCCTAGTACTAACTGGATTGTGGAGTCAGATAGGCAGTTGTTCCTAGCTCCATATAAAATACTGATATTCAGCTGCATGCAGACGTATATTACCTGGTTAGCATGAACCACAACAGTGGCATGGTGCGGGCTGACGGTGGGCAGCATGATGCGAATGTCACAGGCGGGGTCGCTGCCCAGGGTGGCCAGGCCCTCGGCCAGCGGGAAGCGCTTCACATCGCGCCCGGCCCGGTCCAGCACCACCAGCCGACCGCCTGACATCACTACCAAACAAAATACATTTTTACATTTAACTTATGATATTTGTATGTAATTCAGGCAGAGTTGATAAAAATCATGAAGATCAAAAAAATCGGATTAATTTGATTTAAATAAGATTAATTTGATTTAAATCAGATTAATTTTATTTAAATCAGATTAATTTTATTTAAATCAGATTAATTTGATTTAAATCAGATTAATTTTATTTAAATCAGATTAAGGAGAACGGGCAGTCTTCTATAGACTCAATTCAATTCAATTCAATTCAATTCAATTCAATTTATTCAAGAACAATTTACATTGTGTTTGAAATCTTAATCTAAAAATAAATGAATAACAAAATATATGTCAATCAGAATTATAAAACTAACACAAAATTATAGAAAATATTACAAAAATTAGAAAAATCAAAACAATACAAAGAAATCAATACCAATAAAAATTCAAAAACATTACGCCTACATAAAATAAAATGAAAAATTACAACATAACATTATTATCAATATTACCCAGTCTCACATAAACTGATATCTATAAAATTAAGAAGTGGATATGTCATCGTCTATCGAATACAGACATTTCTCCAATAGGAATGCTTTGAGTCTTGACTTAAATGAGCTTTTATAAATTATAGTTTTTAAGTCCAATAGCAACCTGTTAAAAATCCGCACTGCTTGATATTGAGCAACTCTGGTCCAAGAAGCTTTGTTGATTCTAGGATACTCAAATAACCTGTTGTGTTTGATACTTTTCAATTACCAAAACTCATGGAAATCGCTTTAAAAAAAAGGTATAAAAGTAGTGCTTTTTGTAAATCAAATTCTTCATTTTATTAAAAAACAATATAAGGTAGATAATAATATACAAGCGATATTACCAGTATGAGAAGTACGAAACCCTCATCACTTCATCACTGATAACCATGAGCGTAACCTTCACGACTATAATCCTTAGTGGGGTAAGCAGACATGTTCATTGTACGCTGGATTTCACAATTGGTCACATTAGTTATTATGAGTTGAAAACGATCTGTTTGCTAAGTCTTGGAGACGAAATCTTCACGACTATAATCCTCAGAGGTATAAGCAGATAATATATTCATCATATGCCGAAGTTCACAATTGATCGCATTAGTTATTATGAATTGAAAACGATGTTTGCCAAGTCCTGGAGATGAAATCTTCACGACAATAATTCTTAGAGGGTAAGCAGACATGTTCATCGTACGCCGGATTTCACAATTGGTCGCATTAGTTACTATGAGTTGAAAAGCGACGACACCGACTCTCCTTTTATCTCTTGAATTAGAAGATTTTTAGTTACTAATAATTGTCTATAGCTTTTTTCTCCCGGTGCCGATTTGCTTATGACAACGAAGAAAAACCATTTTTATAAGCTCATCATATGCCTAGTCTTTTACTAAGTATATATGTCGGCTTCCAGTCTAACCGCCCACACCCCAGTCAATACTGGGTAATACGATACCCCTTGGTAAGACTGGTTGCCAGACTTTTTGGGTAACTGACTGCCTGTAACGACTGTCAAAGATGGACAAATGACAGCTGGGACCAATAGCTTAACGTGCTTTCCGAAGCACGGAGGAATCTCGGTATGTAAGTGTAGTCACCCATCCACAGACCAACCTAGGCAAGCACGGCTTAACCTAAAGATCGACCGGAGCGGCTGTTATTATTTAGCCACGAGCTCCTTATAAGCTATAAAATGATATATGTGTTAATCATCAACGCCCCTTTTATCTCTTGAAAGAGAAGATTTTTAGTTACTAATAATTAAACATTATGGTCTATAACTTTTTTCTCCCGGCGCCGATTTGCTTGTGACCTTAACAAAAAACAACCCTCTTCTTACAAGCTTTAAAATGATGTATATCTGAATCACCGACGCTGTTTGTAATTAATGCAATCGTTAATTACATAGTTTACTTTAAATGGTCAATAACTTTTTTTCCCGTGGAGGATTTTTTTTGACGCCATAACAAAAAGTGATGCTCTTTACGACAGCTTTGAGAAAATATAGGTCTCGTTCACCGACGCTACTTGGACCGCTTTGGCCCGATCTCCTTTTATTTAAATCAGATTAATTTGATTTAAATCGGATTTTTTTTTTTTTTTTTTTCTTATTTATTTAATTTGGAAGTTAAGTAATTATTAATTAAATAAAAACAACATACATAGGTACCTATATATTTTTTTAAATCTTTCAAAAAAAACAAACTATCATTTTAATGAACAAGGTAAATAATTGATTTATTAATTAATTTTCAAAAAGAAGACTATGTCCAATTCTTTTTCGGTTATCCACAAGCTGGACAGCCCTCTTCTGGGGCACTGGGTTCAAGCACAATTGCGTGTGCCTGGGGTCCCAGAGGCTGGCAAATAAAACTCCAGTCTATGCTTGTTTCCTGGACTTATCGAAAGCCTTTGACCTAGTGTCCTACAATAAGTTATGGGAAAAGCTTCAGAGTACCAGTGTACCCAGGGAAATAGTGTCCGTCCTGATGCATTGGTATGACAAGCAGAAAAACCATGTAAGATAGGCTGGCACACTTTCGGATGAATACAAGCTAGATTGTGGGGTGAGGCAGGGGGGGCTTTCCTCCCCTCGCCTTTTTAATTTTTATGTGAATGAGTTGATCGAGGAGCTCCGCAGCACTAGGATCGGCTGTCACATAGATGGTATTTGTATCAATAATATAAGCTATGCTGATGATATGGTGCTGCTGAGCCCTTCGGTCTGTGCATTGAGAGAACTTTTACATAAGTGTGAATCTTATGCGAAGGCCCATGGCTTAAAATACAACTCAGAGAAATCTGAACTTATGGTTTTTAAGTCAGGGACTAAATGTTACGACAATGTACCTAAAGTTTTCTTGGGAGGTAACTCTTTTAAAGAGTTATAAAATTTAAGTATTTAGGTCACTGGGTCACCGATGACTTGAAGGATAGTACTGACATTGAGAGAGAGCGCAGGTCATTGTTTGTAAGATGTAATATGTTAGCTCGCAGGTTTGCACGGTGTACTAAAAAAGTAAAAGTTACGTTGTTTAGAGCATACTGTCAGTCCTTTTACACGTGCAGCCTGTGGGTTGACTATTTGCAGAGGGCATACAGTGACCTGAGAGTGCAGTACAACAATGCATTCAGGGTGCTGATGGGGCTGCCGCGGTATTGCAGTGCCTCGGGCATGTTTGCTGAGGCCCACGTAGACAGCTTTGCTGCAGTCATGCGCAAACGTTGCACCTCCGTCTTAACACGCATGCGTGCTAGCACCAACAGCATCCTGTGTGTATTGTCGGATCGGTGGGATTCTCCAATGCTCGAGCGCTGGATACGACTACACACGGTCAAATAAACACTCGCACGAGTGTCGGAGTATCCACTTGGTCATGTTTAGTTTGTTTTTGTATTTAGTTTTAAAATGTCTCATGTGTGTAATTACTAACATTAGTTTGTCATAAGTATTTCTGTGTTACTAACATCTTATGGATGTTTATCTGAAATAAATGAATAATAAAAAAAAAAATACTTAACTAATTTTTTAATAATTTAATGTAATTATTAACTTGTTATAATTATGTAATTTTTAATTTTTGTTTTAATATTTAATTTATAAATGTAATCTTTTTAATTTATCTAATGTAATTTTTAATTTAAATTTATTCTTAATATTTTATGGGTTTTTTTAGCATTTCAATGTAACATGGTTTTTTTTAAGTTTTTTTTACTATCACACATTTTGGACTAATGTTTAGATTCAGGTGATTCAGTAGTACTTAGGGAAAGCAATCTCGCGAGATTGGGGCTCTGGCGAGATCTCGCGAGTTTATGAATATCAATCAATACCGCGAGATCTCGTCAATTTCGAGATCTCGCGAGATTGGCGGTTTTGTGTTTATTCTTGCAATTAATCACAATATTTGAATAAATTAGGAAAAAAATAATAAGAATTACAGGTATTATGAAATGAACATATATTTTTACGAATTTTTTCTCACATCACACACGCCATTTTTAAGAATTATTTTGAAAGTAGCTCCTTATGAAGCACAAAATGTCCAAGGAATCGTTGAATAACCAGCTGCTGAGAAGGCCCTTTCGGATTCAATGCTAGTTCGCCTTTTGACCCCCCGGACTCATATAAATTCATTTCCTTTTTGATTAATGACTCCAGCGAATTTGTAGTTAGTTGTCTGTCTCTAGGTTCTTTGAACGCAGTTAATGTTTCTTGAAGTTCTTCTTGCAACGAAATACTCTTGCCTGTCTCAGAAAGAGATGGAAGCAGTTCATCATCATTACAGTCTTCAGCAATATCATTAGCGGTGGCAGCTGAAATTGATGTGATCAACCAAGATGGATCTGAAGTTGTCTGTGAATTAGGCAGACTGTGTTGCAAATGCAAACGCTCTATAAGTGATATAATTTCAGTTCGAACTACACTTTTCGGAGGCAATTTAAAAGTTTCGTCTTTCGCAAACTCTTCTTCGTGGTGTGTAGTCACGTATATGGTACATCAGCATGTCACGTATAGTACAAAGCTGTTTTTGTAGTCTTAGTATTAGCACGTAATCACGTACTATCTATGTATATAAAGGCTACCAAATAAAGGAGAAGGGAGTTCAGTTGAGCTGAGTTCTGGAGCTGATTCTACACTGTTGTTTGCCTAACCCCTCCCCACATCGCACTTCATCTGCTTGGTTTTTGGTTATCTGGATCTCTAATACAATATAACAAGCACGCTGTGAAATTCGTCCGACGCTCAACGATGCGCTTTCTCAAGGAGCCAGCTAGTATTTCTGCCAATGGAGTTTTTAGCTCTTCCGGTTTACAAATCATAAACCTAAGTGTTGTTTTTGCGATATCCAAGTCAGTATCTCGACGACATAACACCTCCACAAGCAGTTTTACAGGTTGAAATGCCTTAGCACGGAAACCGATCGCAGCTCCATGTCAGTTCGCGCGCTGCCGCGCTTCGAATAAGACGTTTTTATGCTCAAGTGCAATCTCGTTAATCTCGCGAGATCTCGCCAATTTTTGACCGAGATCAATCTCGCTAAAAAAAGCCGAGATCTCGCGAGAACGAGATTGCATTCACTAGTAGTAATCCAGCAGAACATTTTCCACCTGGACAGGAACTAACACACACGGGGCTCCACACTGACCAATCTGGAAATCTCTTGAAACCAATGGCGAGCCCAAGATAGCTGTCATAAATATAATCTGGCCTAACAGAGTACCCTCTACTAATCCCAAATACAATGCCAGTGTGACGCTGTCGATAGAAGAGTTTACAGAACTGAGGTTGCCTGCTCCTAATACCAGAAAGCTAATCAGACTGTGAGAAATTTATTTAAACAAGTTAAAAAAAAACAGTTCACGTTAAGTGCCAGGAGATTTAAACCATGTCATTGTTTATGTATGCAAGAATTGTTAAAATTCTTAACAAAAAAAAATCAGTGTGAATGAGAAAGCCAGCGATGCCAGTGATAAAAAAAGCTAATTGGGGATTTCTATAGTTGATCAATTTTTACAGAGGTTTGTTCATAGTAGACAAACTTTTTTTTTTATTGAACTACTTTCCAGTGAGAAATAGCACTGAAAACCGGCCAAGAGCGTGTCGGGCCACGCTCACTGTAGGGTTCCGTAGCTTCCCAGACCATTAAAAATACCAACATTTTTCGTCAGCAAAAATAACTTTGTTTTTCATAGTATTTGTATGAAAAACAAAGTTATCATTTGCGTTTTTTTTGAAAAAGTGCTATATAACTCAAAAACTATTCAACTCATCAAGTTGAAAATAATTTTCCTAGAAAGTTCATATAAAGGTCTACTTCTGTGATTTTTTTCATATTTTTTAAACTTATGGTTCAAAAGTTAGAGGGGGGGGGGACACATTGTTTTTGACTTTCGGAGCGATTATTTCCTAAAATATTAATATTATCAAAAAATGATTTTAGAAAACCCCTATTCATTTTTAAATACCTATCCAACAATATATCACACGTCAGGGTCAAAATTAAAAAAAAAACCGCTCCCCACTTTACGTCTGGGGGAGGTACCCTAATAAAAATGTTTTTTTAAATTTTTATTTTTGCACTTTGTCGGCATGATTGATATACATATTGGTACCAAATTTCAGCTTTCTGGTGCTAACGGTCACTGAGATTATCCGCGGACAGACAGACAGACAGACATGGCGAAACTATAAGGGTTCCGTTTTTTGCCATTTGGCTACGGAACCCTAAAAATTGTTACAATCACAGGGCAGAATTATTTCCAGGGGGATGCATTTTCAGCTCCATGAAACGAGTTTGTACCTACTCCACAACAGACCATGTTGGGTTTTCGTAACTTAATTGAAACTGTAGCACCCACCTCTAATTAGATTAAGGTGAAAGCGTCAATACAACCCTCCAAGTTCGTAAGAGTCGATGAACAAATTTTTCACGGTCAAAGTCTTTCTTCGACTCTTATGAACTTGGAGGGTTGTATTGATGATTTTGATGATTATAATTCTGTAACTTAATACGTCTTACAGTTGTGACCAATATGTTTATCACCTAGCACTGCCCTGGAAATTGCAAAAAACTTAAGAAAATTTGAATATTGCGGGCTACCTTGGAGCATCCGGTTAAAATTTCCTTTATGGGCCATCGATTTTTGGGTCGGGGAGGAGGGGGAAGGGAGGGGGGAGGGGGGCTACCCTCTGTACCATCCCCACCCCGCGGAGCCCCATGGTTATGGAGATATCCATGGTTAAAGTTTTGAGGTTAAGTTCCGTTAAACACAATTTTCCATCAATTTGAACTCTAATTTCCATAGATTTATGGGGCGGGGAGGGCGAGGGTGGGAGGTACCTACCCCCTGTCCCATCCCCACCCCGCAGAGACCCATGGTTATGGAGATATTCGTGGTTAAAATTTTGAGGTTAGGTTAGCGTATTTTTCGACACCTGCCAAGATAGCTGACCGGGGCTCCTACTTCTGGGTGATTAAAAAAAAAATAACCTCGAACCTTCGCTCGCTCACTTCGACCCCGCCACCTCCTTCTAACCTAACATGTGGGATGCCCTAAACTTCCATTGAACTGTTATGCTCTTGCATCCGAGTCGAGGGAGAACCGGTCGACGGAGCCCCGCTTCGCGGGGCTCCTACTTCTGAGTGGTTTATAAAAAAATAACCACGAAGGGAATGGCGGGGTCTATTCGCTCGCTTCGCTCGCTCATTTGACCCCGCCATACCCTTCTAACCTAATCTATCCGTGTCGGAGTGCCCCAAGTCGGTTTAGAACAAACTAGCTTGTCATCAAACACCCCATTATAATTTGGTGCTCAATTTACTGGTGATCAATACGACACTCACTTTCTCCGTCAACGGAACGTGAAACGTCAAATTTGACATCTATCATGACAATATCTACGTAAATTGCGTTTTATTTTTCAATTTATATGGAAAATTTAAAAAATTATATCTCGTAAACCGTGAGTCTCCGCAACTTAAAAAATTGTGAAAAGCCTTCTGTTAATGAGTACTATCTACAAAAAAAAATGAACTTCCAACTCATTGGCCCATAAAGGAAATTCTAGCCGAGCATCCCCCTTAAATAATAATAAAGTTTTTGCAAGACTTGAGCGAGGGTAGCAAGCTTAAAATCTTTCACTTCTTGATATTTGATTTCAGATATTTTGGTTATTTTTGTTGTTTCATGCAAAAATGAGAACAAGAAAAACTGAATGAAATTCAGAATCAATATTGGTTGTATTATTGAGCAAAGTGAGCTGATATGTTGGTTTCTCTATGTCTCATGGCTGCACCAAATAGGGCCAGTTCAGCAAACTGCCCAGCAACTAGTGCTCGACGCTGGTTTTCAACTGGACATGAGCTAGTGAAATAATCTTAGATAAAATCATGATCATACACATTACAGTCACACGCACTCACCCCTACACTCACACACCCGCATACACCAAAATACACACACTCACCCACATCACTTACTTCTCATAAATAACCTACTAATCCACACATACCCCCACACTCATTTACTTTTTATATTTATTATAGGTAATATAGTTTTAATCATTGGTCCTGGATCAAAAAATACAAGAGAAGATTTGAGGTTCGCGGGTTACATTCGAAGTATCCGAGAATTTCTGAACGAGTAATTAACAATGACAGGACAACCTAACTGTTTCCCGCCAACGGGTCCCAAACCAAACCCTTACATGGAACATTAGAGCAATCTATGTGACAATATCCAATCACTTAGCAAAAGCAATTTTTCTGATAATTTGTAGTTTAGATGGCAATTTACAAATTCTAAATAAAACAACGCGCACCGGCTGTCTGCTAACTCACCGTCAGATTACTCCTTCTAGATTAACTTAATATTCTACACATAGTCCGTAGTACAATATGATACGTGTTCAATCAGTATGCATTAAACATAAAGTCACAAAACTCATATAATTGTTAACAAATACAAATGTATCACTACAGTCACCAACAACGACAAACACACACAAATAATGGCGTCGTCGTCTCGTCGATCTTTTCTCGGTGCGTGTCACAGATTAGATATGGCTAGACGCGTGTCAAATAAACGTAGTGATTATATACTCTGTGGTGTCAAATGCTATAGTGAGGTGCCACGCTTGTTTTTTTTTGGCAATTGTACTCGACTAATTTTGAGGTTGCAACTCTCAGAACAATAACAAAGTTGCAACTGATTACCATAGAGCATAGAAACTGAGAAACTGAGATGGAAACAAAGAAAAGTTAAATAGGTATTTAATAAGTCATCGTAAAAAATCGTCAAACACGTTAGATTGTAATCTCTATAGCGAGATTGTAAATTCTCGAAATATTGTCAACTGAGCAAACTGCTTACAATATAACGCATTATTTTTGGTAGATTGTAATCCACCGAAGTGAAACCGTAATATTGTGAAATGCATGCGACGGAAGTATCTCTGCCGCCATAATCGGTACTTGGGGCACCCCAAAGAGTAAAGTAACTATTATAGAGGGAAAGAGTGACAACTCTGTCGTAAAATTTGCATGTATGGAATGTGCTGCCACCATGAGTTTGGTGGGTGAACTAAAGTTCTTGTATGTGTGTGTGTGTGTATTCATAACTTTACGTGTGTGTGAACTTTATGGGTATGCATGCATACTTCAGTACTTTAACTGTTCAAAACAATAAAAATGACCAATGAAAAACAAAGTTATATATTATGAACTAAAAACAAAACAAGTAACAATAACAAGTAACAATTTTAACAGAATTAGCTGAGATAAACTCGGGAAGCGCATCAACGTCGGGAAAGCCGGAGTTCAATGGCGACTATGACCTTTGTTTGACAGACTAGTCAAGATGGCTGTCGTTTGGTTATGCCACCAACCTCCAGATGTCGCTGTCGTCTATGTAAATTGATGACAGTACTAAGTGTGCCCCCCCTGGGGCACCCCCACGTTAAAAAAAAAAAAAAAAAAAAACTTCTTTATTCGCATACATATAATATAACAACCTAACACAAACATTTAAATTCTTCTATTAACAGTTTCACTAGCTAACTCTATTAGGATGTTAGTTTACACAGAACTGATTCACCCTGTTCCCCGTACTAGTATAAACTGTATTACGGTGGAACAGTTTTCCTCGGTCGCGGTAATAGGTTAGTTATTACATTAGACTAGTGGCACTTAAGTTAATTCGGTATAGTAACAAAACAAGGAACAAAACATTAAAAGTTACTAGTTTAAATAGAAGGGTATACATTAAATAATTGATCAGTTATTTTTTAAATTTGTTGGTAGTTCTAAAAGTTGACATAGTATATGCAAGGTTTTTAGATGCTGTGTTTGTTTACAAAGCTAATAGTTACTTTTTGTGATTGATACATGTTTTTGATTAATATGTAGTTAAATTGAAGTAAAAAATAAAACAAAAGTAATAATTAATTAAAACAGTTAAAAAATAAAATTACAATAAAATGGAATTATAATTAAAATTAAAAATAATATTAAAATTAAAACCAAGACTAAAATTAAAATCAAAATCTATTTCTAACATAAAATTAAAATCAAATTCATAATCAAAATCAGTCAAAATTTAATTCAAATCAAAATTAAAATTGACCGCAAAGTGCAATTAAAATTAAAGTACAGTTTCAATTAAAATAAATTTAAATTCATTTAAAAATAAAAATAAAAAATAAAAAGTTAGGTTAGTTAGGTTTCTATAAACCCTGCAGAAAGAAATAGGGGTCCCGTGTAGCGCACACGACTACGCTTTTTAGGGGAATTTAAAGTGTTTTGAGGTTAGGGTATATTAATCGGTATTTCTCAGAAATGGTACATTATCTTTTCATGAGAGTGGTACCATTGGGCAAGGTGGACCCCTCCTTCCCTCCCCCTCCTACACACCGCGCGAGTTGACTTCCATCGCATACATTTCACAATATTACAGTTTCACTTGGTTACATTATAATATACCGAAAAATAATGCGTTAAATTGTAAGCAGTATGTTCGTTTGACAATAGCCGACCCCAACATAGTTGGGAAAAGGCTAGGCAGATAATGATGATGTTCATTTGTCAATCTTTCGAGAGTTTACAATCTCGCTAGTTATATTACAACCTAACGGTTTTACAATGTTACGCTGACATATACATATACGACATAGAGTGAGTCTCCTGCTTTTTGCGAGAGGCGATGTAAGTAAACATGTACACGTTACACAAACGCAGCAAACAAAGAAAAAACAACCACACAACGAAGCAACACACTCACTCATTGATTAAGGTGAACGCAGACCCTGGCCCGCACGGCACGCGCTGATTTAAATAGTTGAGAAGTCTTTAAAAATGATTCATCGCTTAGGTATTTTTTCCACACAACAACAAGTTCAATTCTAACCTTTTGCATAAGTTTTTTCCGATTAACTTACACTTGTCACTTAGCTTGTGTCATATTTCATCATTCATTTCATCGCTTTTGTTGAGAGTGGAAGTAGTAGTGTCCACTGTTCCGTGTTAGTTTTAGTAAGTAATTTAATTCAAACCATTGAATGGTATCATTTTTTGTTTTGTAATTTTTTGCAATTTGGTGTTTCTTTGTTAATTATTGTAAGTGGTGTATTTTTTTGTTTTTTACTTAGCCTATATTATCCCACTGCTGGGCAAAGGCTTCCCCCATAGCGTTCCACTCTTCTCGCCGTGCGGTTTTCTCTGGCCAATCTCTCATAAACGCGTCCAGGTCGTCACGCCAGCGTTTTCTAGGCCTCCCTCGACGACGACGCCTGTCTTCTGGCACCCACTGAGTGGCGACTCTGGCCCATCGGTCCGGATGCATTCTACAGATGTGGTCCGCCCAATCCCACTTCAACCCAGCAGTCTTGTTCCCTACATCAGCGATTCCAGTTTTGGAGCGTATTATGGTATTTCGAATTCTGTCGCTGAGTTTAATTCCTAACACGCTACGCTCCATCGCCCTTTGGCAAACCTTGAGTTTGGACTTTTGCGATTCAGTCAAGGACCAAGTTTGAACACCGTAGGTTAGGATGGGCAGAATTCACATGTCGATGAGTTTTGCGCTTCAGGGATAGAGGTAAGTCACCTTTCATCAGCGACTTCATGGACCAGTAGCTCTTCCAGGCGTTTTCGGCTCGGGGGTCGATTTCTCTGTCTTGCCTGTTTTCGAAGGAAACTAGCTGGCCCAAATAAATGTACTCATCGACATAGTGGATTTCTTGCCCATCTACCTCAACCGTACTTTTTGTGCTGTTAGTCATCACTTTAGTTTTTGACTGACTCATCATTTATCCAACCTCAAGGCTTGCTGTGCTTAAATCTTGGAGCATCTGTTGTAACTCGGCAGCAGTCGGTGCAAATATGATTATGTCATCAGCGAAACGAAGGTTGATGAGTTTCTTGCAATCGAGTGTTATGCCTTTACTGGACCATGGATCTGCTAGGTTCTTGAATACCTCCTCAAAGGTGCTAGTAAACAGTTTTGGGGAGAGCGGGTCACCCTGCTTCACACCTTTGTCTATTTTGAAATTTTGACCGGGAAAGTTAAGTTTAATATTGGCTGTGCTATTGTTACAGATTACTTTGAGGATATAGACACTTAATAGACGCAATGTTTGCTTTCAACATTTTTAAAGCATAAAATAGACAGTCCTAGTTTACTTTCCCTTTTCAGTCTTCGTGCACCATCTAGAATCCCGCGTAGTGCCATCACACCTCTTTGTACGCCATTTAGAAGGACAATTTTGGGATCCAATTCGCCTATCGCAAGAATGTGCAGGGCCGTAAATAGCTACAGTGATGTTATTGATCTCCACTTTGACTCTCTTGCTAAACAAAAAGCCATCCTTATTCGATTACCAAGCAACCCCTAATCACAGTCAGTTATTATTTCATTGTGTCAAACTTATCATAACCTATTATTACCATTATTTCATTGGGTCATTTTTACCATTGTTCTTAATTTAATATTTAATGATTGTTTTCTCTTTTTCATGTTAAAAATTTATACTTAATAACAATTTATAAGTTTTATTTAATTTTATCAATTTTTAGTCAATTAATTATTATTTTATGTCGATCTTTATTTATAATTTATCAATTCCAACTCCCCAATGTAATTTAATTTTTTATTTTAGCCATTTAATAATGTTGTCATTTTCATAAATAATTTAATGTCATTTATTTTTAAAAACGATTTTGTCAAATTCTGGTTTTCACATCTCAAGTTTAATTTAATTGAATATTGGCGCTTAGTACTTACTAAGTTAGCTTATCTCCCAAATTTATTGTATTGTACATGTGGTGTTTACCTATAAGTAATTGTTGCGCTGTTATTTAATTTTATGAATGAATTATGTCCTTGTATCCAGTGTAAACAATTGTTGGTAGACATATAATAAATAAATAAATATTGATGTAGGTTTGGTCTAACTGTTGATTTTGTAAAGATGAAAATATTGCTGAATGTTTCACACTGTCAAATGCCTTCGTATAGTCAACGAAGGCCAGATATAAAGATTCGTAGTCATTCGATTTACCAAATTCTATGTGCTTTTCCGTGATTTGGTTTAAAGCATGAAGGTGATCTGTAGTGGAGAAACTTGGGCGGAATCCAGCTTGTTCGGGTGGTTGGTGGGAATCTAATGTTCTATCAATGCGGTTACGTATAACTTTGATGAAAGCCTTGTAAAGATGTGACACTAAGCTTATTGGTCTGTAGTTATTGATATCGCTTTTATCCCCCTTCTTATGAAGTAAGATGATGTTTGAGTGGCACATCTTCGCTGGCATTTTCCGGTTTGGAGAATGGAATTAAATATATTGGTGATATGAGGGAGAAGTGTGGGAGAACCAAGTTTTAGGGCTTCTGTTGTTACACCATCTTCACCTGGACTCTTTTCGTAATGCATGCTGGTCAGCACTTTTTTTACTTCATAACCCGTTATGGAAGGAATCTTATCGGGGTCGGGGCGTTCATAAAGGGTGTAAAACACCTCTTAACGAAGCCGAAAGGCACTTGTTCTCCCCGTCATTGCGATCATTTTTTTATTCTACACGATACCTTCTAGTTACGGAGATATTGGGGGTCAAAGTTCTAACTTTTTGACAAGTTTTTTTTAAATACAAGTTTTTACTGTAAGTTTTTTGCTTTAACCACCTCTATGGCCCCCGTACTATTTATTTTAGGTTATTAATCCATTTTATAGTTTTGCATATGCCTTAATAAAATTGTTTAGCTGCTCTTAAAGACTTGTTTTTCTCTAATGCTATTTTCACCATATGGGTGTTCAAATTTCTGATGTCTCGTCTAATACTTCTAAGTGGTGTATATAAATAAGTAAATTGTTAATGGCCTCACACACAAGTCAGCGCTGCAGTCACCGCAATCGTTCCTGTCGCCGCACGCCTTACACCACAGAACGTTAATACTCTCTCTCTCTCGCTCTCCGGTGGCTTTGATGACGTCAGTAGTTGCGGCTTGGTGAATTCGGTCGCTTCAGGTACTGCGGCGACTACGGCGCGTGTGGGTGTGCGAGATTGCATAGAACGGCGTCGCGGCCAGGTCTGCGTTCACCTTAAATAGCGAGTATATTACAAGTAGCTGATGCCCGTGACCTTCATCCGCATTAATTGTTAACAATTTGAAGGGTTTTCATTTATTTTACACGGAACCGTGATCCTTTTCTGAACCACCATTTTATTTTTTAAAAACATTGAACGCCATCTCCATTTAGCCAAAAAAAAAAGTTTTACACCAAGTCTTACACAGTGCCATCTGTCGTTTTTAATCGTTTTTCAGGGGAAACCGGCCCTGAAAACGCGAAAAGGTATACTAAAATTTTGAAAAGAATTATTTATTGATGACATGTGACATCTACCAATCCGCACTGGGCCCGCGTGGTGGATTATATAGCCCATTCCCTCTCATAGAGAGGAGGCCTGTCCCAGCAGTGGGTACTCGAGTAGAATGTATCAATGGTAGTTTTTTAAGTTCATATCTTTATTTTCTTTACTATAACTATCTAGCTGACTATCATGTATGACGCTTCCAACAATACCTCGTTTTCCTATAAAAAATAATGAGGGAACAAATAAACGTACAACATACCGGTCACAATCATAACCCGCTGTTTTACATCGCCGCGCAATAATAGTACTATGTTTGCTCGAAGATCGCCAAAATCGGATAAAAATAGTAAGTCATAGCTCCATGCATAATTCAATTTTTTTCACGATATGTTATCTGTGACCAAATCCTGTCTCCAAATCCAAATGTTTACCAAATCCAATCTAGTGATGACCTGATTGATTGTAGAGTAGATTATTTATATACTCTGTGATCCAATCTAGTGCTTGTTGTGCTATAAAGCGCTTTTATTACTAGTTTTACATGGAGATTGTTTACATGTTTACATTGTGAAATCCTGGTTATTATCACTTCTTAACTTTCTCTCAGTATGGATATGAACAATCCCCACAACCAAAGCTACTGGTTTGTCCTCAGAGAAGACCAGAGCAATGTCATATTCAGTAGCAATAACTTCACCATACAGAATCCACAGAGTAAGTTTTGATCCCCGATGAATGATCCTACATATTATATCGAAGTTGGTTATTGCTGTTACAACTACTGTTGTGCTATTGAAGTAGATTAGGTATTCAAACTTACCCACTTGATTTTCATCAGTTACAGGTCAGGAGGCGAGATATATTGTGGATACAGGGGAAAACAGACAATATATTCAAATTAACGAGACTCCTGTAGCTGTCCAAGAAGATATTTCTGTTAAAAATGAAAAGGAGGTAGTAAAAGCCAAAGATGATGACAACTTTTGGGATAGGAACAAAATAAAACTTCTACTTACATTATGCTTGGATAGCCGATTTAAAAATGTGACAAAAGATAAATCCCTCTGGGAAGAAATCGCCATACACTTGGGAACTAGTTCTGATGAATGTGGTAAAAAATATAGAAACCTGAGGAGGACTTACATCAGACTGTTGAAGAAGAAAAGATTGGGCAAAGAGATCAAATGGGTACATTACAACACCTGTGAAGAGGTATTCAAAGAATGCAAATCACTTCCACTGTCTGTGTTGGAGCCATGGGAAGAGCACAAAGTAAGAAGATTGCTTGGTCTCTACATAGAAAACTTGGATAAGTTCCGAAGTCCTGACTGCATACAAAAAGATGTTTGGAGGGAGATAGCATCACAGTTAGGGACAACAGAGTACAATTGTTACCACAAGTTCAAGAATTTAAAAAGAGCATACTTCAATTGGAAGGAAAAGAGCAGAGAAACTGGAAAGCCTATCAAGTGGCAATATCATAACTATTTTGAGAGAATATTTTACAATTACAATCCTAGTCTAGGTCCCTGGGACAAAAATAAAACTAAGTTGCTTATAGATGAGTACAAACAGATAGCTGATAAGTTTAAAAATCCGAGATATCAAAAGAAAGAGTTGTGGAAAGAGGTAGCGTCGTCAGTAGGAGAACGCCCAACAGATTGTGACAAAAAGTTCAGGAATTTAAAACAAACTTATATTCGACTGAAAATGAGAGCAGAAACAGGGAGGAGTATAACTAAGTGGCGCTACTATAAAGATTTTGAAGCAATATACAGTGGACCAACTAGCTTTACTGGCACCACTGATGGACCACCTAAAGTAGCATACAAATCACAAGAAGATGATTACGTTAAGCAGCTTTTAATGTTTTATGTAGACAACAGAGACAGATTTAGAGATCCTCTAGTCAAAAAGAAAAATGTGTGGAGGTTGTTTGCTCCAAAAATAGGCTTGACTTCAGAAGAATGTGATCGAAAATTCCGCAACTTAAAACAAACCTACTTAAGGCTTGCTGAAAAAAAGAAAGAAACTGGAAAAATTAACAACTGGCCATACTATTCATATTTTGAAAAAATATTTGACGAGTCCACAGGAACAGGTACATTCAGTCAGGGTGTGAACTTAGATGATGTTATGCTAACTGAAATAAAGAGAGTAATGCAAGAAGTGCAGGACAGGAAAGATAATGACAAGTTTGAAAGTTTGGTGCGGGCAGTGGAAGAGTCAAACAACATTCAACGAGAAAGAAATCGAATTTTACAGGCATTGCTAGATAAAAAGTGATTTAGTAAGTGCATCCAATATATGGGATTGTTCTAACGCCAGGGAGTAGTTCCAACAACAGTGTTGCTTGGTCTACTAACAAAACATGTTGCTGATGTGACTTGTACTACAACTACAGGGAGCTTTTGAGGACAGAAAATAAAAGGTGTAAGAATGTTTAGAAATGCTTTTTATTGTTACCGTTCTTATGCTTTTATAATGTATATGTACAAACAAACTATAATAGATTATCAGTTTTCATTCTGAAATGAGAAATCGTTAGCAAATTCAATTACATGTCGACCAGTAGCTACTCCATACAAAATGATCAATTATGCTTAATTATGTCTTAACTTAAAAATACATCTGTGAATTTAAGACTTACTTTAATATTAAATTTGACATCCATAACACTATACCACAGTAAGGAATGGAAATTTAGTTAAGAAAATATAAAAAAAATAAGTGAAGAAATCACACTCGATCGTCGGTAACCATGCAGGATCGGATTGATAAGTTTGCAGATACCTCGACCAATAAGTAACTATCACAAACAAATACTCACACTTCCACTCACCCTGGCACGCTCGAGTCGATACAACACTAACCTAGACTGAATTACCACACTATGTCGTACAACTAAGAGATACGCTGGCCGCCGGCCGCGCCCGTCCGATCGCCGCCGCGCCACACTGCCAACTACTGGCCTGGGGTGCTAACGTCAACGAAATATCTCCTATAATTACACTAGGTAAAGTATAGGTACCTAAAGTTAAGTGATCGAGGGTGTTGTCAGTCTTAAATGGAATTGGTCTGTCTGACTCTTGTTTCGGGCGCGCATGCGACGCGTCAGCGAGCGGACGGGCGCGGGCCGGCGGGGCTAGCGCGGCAGGCGGTTCACTTCTTGGCGTTCTTCTTGGGTGACGGAGCCTTGCCTTTAGCATTGTTTGACATTTTCGCCTTTTTCCCTTTAGGCTCTCCTTCTTCATCATCTTCATCCTGCAATAACAATAAATTATTGTATTTCCTCATTCAAACCCCAGGTCAACATTATTCAACCCAATTAAGAAATGAATTGATGTTTATGCAAAAAAAAGGCCATCTAAAGCACAAAATGCACAGGGTAACCTCTCAGTACCATTATTTAGTTTTACAATGCAAGACGGCCTTTCTTGCTGGTCAAAATGTTTTTGTGAGATTTTAAGCTATCAGAAGGTAAAGGTTATTTTACTGAATGAGTATACAGAAAACCAACAGCCAATTATCATAACAATTTTTAAAAATAGAATTTAGACACCACACATTGTACAAGCCCAGTTTTATGAAAAATGACAGTGAAATGAGGTTAATCAACTTTGCACGTATGCCCCAAAGATTTAATTAAAATCTTACATGAACTGTCATTGTTTAACAGAACTGGGCGACAGATCCTTTTCCCTCTGTAGAGCATGTACAGAGTCAGTCACTTTTGTAATTTGATATTAGTTGAAGGTTTTCAGTACCTCATTAGTCTTGCGCTTGCCTGCTGATGCTTTCCTTTTATTCTTATCTTCCTGTAAATTCAGCAATCTACTATATCACTGGTATAATTTTGAATCACTTAAATATTGTAACTAAGTAATCAGCATATAAAACAGCTAAAGAGTGGTAATTGCAAGAAAGTGTGTTTGGTAAGTGTATGAACATACCTTGAATTGAGAATCATCTCCTTCCTCTTCATCTAACATCTCCTCCTCCATTTCCTCCATGTCCTCAAACTCCTCTACAAGGGCACCTAGGAGGTGCTGACCAATCAAATGCACTGGCCCTGCTCCCTGTACAACATAATGATATGTTTTAAACATATGCTTAAAGGAAAGTATTTCTCTTTATAGTAGTTATTACTGATAGATCAGACAAATGCCTCAAGCAATCACAAGCAGGCAGTGCAACAGTCAAAACGACGTCGCATACCCATCAAATTACCAATGGTTTGTTTTTATCATCATTTCAGTCCTTATCTAAATTGAATGCAGATCATAATTTGAAGGATCACTGAGTTTGAATATAATATAATAATCATACACCCACTTGATGGTCAATTCAGAATAAAGTTTGAAAAAAAAAAAGAACTACACTTTACCTGAATGAGCGTAAATGTGACAGGGGCATCTGGGAACTCAATGTCAAGACGTGCTTGTCTTGATTCTCCCGTCTTCAATACTGCCACCGGGATCTTGACCGTCTCCTGCAGTGACATGGTTTCTACCTGCAAAAAATAACAACATCAAAAAGCTGCAATGCCTAGGTGACAAAAACTTTTAGATGATTGATAGTCTAAGATAATGACGGAATGAGTCAGCTTTAGTAGGCTCATTTATCACTATCTGAACAATTAGATAATGTAAGTACCAGATATTGCCTGTCAATGATGCAATGCAGTTCAAACAGAGCATAAATGAATCAAAATCTTAAGATGTTTGAGTAAATTTGAATTATGTAAAGAAAGATACTCGACTATGAAAAGATGGGTCAGTGGGTCGTCTTATGACACTTCTTCATGCATCATACTTTAGATTTTATTATAATGCTTCACTAACTTAACACTAGTTCACTGAGACAATGTTACAATACCTGAACAACATTGAGTTCATCAGACTTGGCATCTGGACCCAACAGTGCTTGACGTATGAGCAGCTTGTTGCTGCGGGGGTACTCCGCCTTCGCCTCTGGGTCCCATGTCTCGGACTGATGTGACGCCGACAGAGTAACACCTGAAACAGTCACGTCTTATAAACATGTTTGACGAGACACAATCGGTATCGTCTAGCGTGAGACATGGCGGTATCGCAGCAGGCGTCCGCATCGTGTTAATTTTGTCATCATAACCTCAAAACGACATCGCGGCGCCGACCATAAACAACAACGGTGCTCGCCGCGAGCTTTGTATGTATCGGCGGAGTTGGCCTTTTCGCAAATGCTTGGCGTCTCAACGGCTTGTAATCGGTCGCGGCTTAGACGCCGCACATTTAAATTGCGCGCCCAACCACCACTGACTTCGCACATTTCAAACGCACCATGCGTTGCAAAAAATCAATAGCACTAATCTCGTGAGAGATGTATTATTAATTATTTGCTTAACAACGCCATTACGAACTTAGAGAAGAAATTAGCCATTTCATTTTCCTTAATCAAAAATGGCGGCAAGTCAGTTATCGACTTGAAATACGTAAAATTTAGAATCTACAAAGAACGCATACGAATTAAACATTATGATAGCACTACAAATAGCGATTGACGCAAATATCTACTTATTATTTTGAAATAAAATGGCGAGCCGGGTGTCAAAGCTGACGCTAAGTTATAATCTTATTTAAGAACAAAGTACAATGCCAAACATGCAAATAAAACTATTAAAGTAAGCGCAATAATATAAAGATAAAGACTTACCATAGAAATATTCGTCCGACATGGTGATTTCACTAATTTATTGAGATTTTTGCGACACGTTCACGTGCGATGCCGGCGCACACAAATCTGGAGATCAATGTTGCCAATAAAACACTCGTGAGTCTCCCTCCAATACGTTATTTTGTACACCACCCCACTTTCAAATTCACCACAGATCGTTTTGATGAATAATATGGAAAATTATTCATAGGTACTAGATACCTACTTAACTCATCTTGTCCAATAAAATAAAATAATAATGTACCCATTCAGTGAAGTCACAACAAAAATCTAAATTAAAATATTATATTTATTAAATTATTAATAAGTATTTTTTTTTTAAGAACGATACCTCAATCAATAATAAAAAAGTCAAAATTTTTGAGATTGGTAACTTTGTTTCAAGGAATGTATTTAAAGTGAAACTTTTATTACATCGTCTCAAACTTTTTCGTATGTGTGTTGCATGTCGCGTGACGGTCGGCCGTGGAGTAGTGATTAAGTGAAAGGAGCTCGTTTCCCAAGTATAAAAATGTGAAAAAAAGTTTCACTTTTACCATGGTTTCATATAACCACACAATCCTTTTTTGTTTTGGAAATAAAGATATTTCAAACCCGAATGTTTGTGTATGTGTATAGGTTCAGCACTTTAGGCTTGAAAATTCTTAAAACTTGATTGTTCTAAAGCTTCGTTAAACATTTAAAAAGATTACCCAACATTTTTATACTCCCTGAAAATTGGAAAATGGCCTATTGTGGGCAACATTATTAAGAAAATATTTTTCATAGACAATATTCGCATTATTCGCTCCGTTCTGAAATTGCGAATCGATCATCGACTTTTAGACCACATTAGTGACCTATTATTATAAAATCAGAATAACCATCATTTGTCATAACATCATATTGATTCCGAAATGTATCCGCCATAATTATTTGATCATCTCGAGCTATTGGTGTTATTCTGACCTCGAACCTTAACTTTGGGTGCTAAATTGAGTCCAAGTTGACCCAATTAGCCGCTACGAAGCTGGGTGTTCTCGCAAAGGTGCAAAAGTATTTCACATAAGTTAAAAGTACATTAGTACATGGAATACTGTTCGAACCTTTGGGATGGATCAGTCCCATAGACTAATTTAAATAATATGAGAATCAGTCCAGTATCAGCTGTCGATCTCGATAGAGGCCGCGGCCCACAACTTAGCTTGCGCTGTCGCTAGCGTCATTCAATACTATTTTCAATTCTCTTAATATTAATCTTTTCTTTTATTAATTAAGTATCGTAATAAAAGAATTTTATTTAGATTTAAAGTACGTATATTACTAGAATAGTTCACTTAAAGTTGATCTCACGATACAAGAATCTGAAACTGATCTACAAATCGTACCTCGGACATGCGGCGAAAAAGTCCTATGAATATACTTGAAACTTTTAGCGAGCGTCTTATGTAATTTTAACTTTGAACGAGAAGAGTCACGATTCATTATGTGTTCTGACTTACTTCCAGACGGTATTTGTTCATCAATCCTACAACATTGTTGCATTGCATTGTTGGGCGACGCTTGCTGAGATGTAAGGTGTATTTTAAGTTGAGTATTTTCGTAATGCAAACTAGCGTTGATTTGCAATAGTTTTAAATACTTTTTACTGTCTTGAGATACTGAAGCAGGTTTTATTAACTTATCTAGAAGACTATGCAAAGTTTGTCTATTGTCTTGTAATAACAAAATAATACTCTCGCATGTCTGAAAAATAATAAAACAGGCGTCTACAAAGGGCCTTTAACCTTTTGACTGCCAGAGCATAATCGCACGCGCGTGCCCTCTACGCTAAGCCACAATTTCACCTACCATTTTGTCACATAAGTACTTGTGTAGTTTGGCGTAGGTATAGGTGCTATAGGGCACGCGCTTGCTTGTCACGTATATGATGCGTATATGCATTGTATGTGACTATGGCGATCAAAAGGTTAAGGCAAGAGAAAGTGCGCTAACTGCGTGGTCATGAAACATTCACATAAAACCATATTTTCTGACAAGTTTAATGATTGGAACAATAAAAACTTTTCTGCAAAAAATAAAACCGACTTCAAAAAAAAAAAACCAAAAAAGTGAAAAATAACTTTAGCTTCTGAAGTCGGTGACGTTTGTATGATTAATTTAATTTTTTTGTCTTGCAAAAAAGTTTTTATTTTTCACTTTTTAGTGGTTCACATGTGCTTGGTACACATGGAAAGTGCATACCGTTACAATTACAACAAGCCCAAACACGAATAGGATACATTGTCTCATTATGGAGTTCCGTGACTCTTGGCTTCATCATCAGATCTGATGGTAGAATGGTTCTTATCAAACGCAAATGCTTCACTTGTTGTAGAAAATACCAAAATTTCTGTACGTTATCCTATAAAATTTGAAGAGTTCCCTCGATTTCGCCAAGATTCCATCATCAGATCCCGACTTGGCGACTATGGGACCAACTTGGAAGTATACCCTTTCAAACAAAAAAATAATTTTTCAAATCGGTTCAGGCGTCTTCGAGTAATCGGTGAACATACATAAAAAAAAAAAATACATACAGTCGAATAGAGAACCTCCTCCTTTTTGGAAGTCGGTTAAAAAGAGAAATAGAGATTTCAGCATGTTAGTGAATATTAAATATGTTTATGTGAAACATTCACATGTATCGCATCTGTAACCATCCGTGGCCGGAAACCGAAGATATTTAGAAAAATATTAAAGAAACAGATACCTTTTTGTTTTGTAATTGCAATTTTTCGAATTTCTTTTGGAAAAACGTTTTGCTTGATTTCATTTTTAAATACTTAGCACCGATATTATAAATGATTTCATCCTTAACTTTTAATTTGTCAAGTAAGGAGCCCTGTACTTGATTTTCGGATAACTGAAAAATAAATATCATTGACGGTATGAATCAAATCTACAACGCAACGCCTAATAGATGTATGGATTCTAAATTACTTACGTCCTTATTTTCTTGAACGTTTATTTCGTTTTCATCATGTTTAGGCAATCTCTTAATCTCGTTCATGAAAAATTCCTTTTCCTTAGAGTGAATGTCCCTGAAATTTTATAAAATCAAGACAAAACATTATAGTGTAGGATTGCTTTCTGATATCCAGTGACTAACGAGCTTCGGTTGTACACCAAACTTTGATAACCGAGAATGTCATAACATTGGTATTACGTATCACACTGAGTAGATATAACTTTAGGTGAAGTGAATAACACACAGAACATAATATTCATATACCCTAAAGGGGACTAACAGCCACGAAGGGCACCAATAACGTCTTATTTGATCGCGACTGGTCATAGGTACGTAATACGAAACTAGATTTTTGACAGTCAATTGATAGTAACTGGGCTCAGTTATCATTTCGAACTGTCAACAGTTACATAATAGCCCTACTGGGCGCCGGCAAGCTGGTATACTAAAGATTTTGACGTTTTGTGGAGCTAATAAACATGCACCTCCCTGAAAATAATCCAGCTGGTGCTCATTCTGCCTACCCGCACCGTGTCGAGTCTGTTTCGAAACATGTGTTCCCACTGCGACACTACCCCAACACCATGTTGTTTGAGGACATAAAACATTTCAACTACAAGGAGTAGTAGTGACATAAAGTCAATTTCAACATTTTTAAGGCTATAATGGGTCCCGATTCCTTGCACACAACTGCGTAACATCTATTTCCTATTCGTGTTTTTGGTAGGTTTTACCTAATGTCGGGTAGATTCGCAATTTTTGTATCGAATATCGCAGGACGCAGAAACGCAAGCGTCCTACTTCTATTACATCGCAGCAGTGAGTAACTTCGTAGCCGTCTTATTACTCTTTAATGTACTAAAAACAGATAACGCATATATGGTATTACATATTATCGACCAATAATAATGGCCTGTGTGGTAGAGCCTTTATGTTGGTAAATGTTTCACCAGTGGGAACGCACAGTAAGAAAGAACACAAATTTTTTCACCTTTCATCAACAAGTTGTTGATGTAAGTTCCTATTTGTTCTTTGTGCACTTTTTAGTTCAACATATATTTTCTCTTTTTCACGAGCTAGAATTCCTATTGCTGCATCTCTACTTTCTACAGAAACTTTTAAAGAATCGATTGTTTGCTTGAGTAGTTCTAATTCACTTTGCAATTTCGCTACTTCCTCCGGCTTCTTCTGACTTTTATCTGAGGACGACGACGACCGCAAGGAACTTTTCGACAAAATGCGTCTAAAATTCATTCGAATTCATAAACTGAATTTTAAACTTATTACTAATTGATTTTTAAATATTTTAGTTTGGAGTAAAAAACAATTACTATGAAAATGCGGAAAAAAGTAACATATCCTAAAAAATTGTCATTTACATGACACCATTCGTCATTCGTGAATTTTCATTATTTTTTAGCAGATTTTCACTGACGTACAATTTGGATCAACGTGCAACGCGACGTGCGTGAAACAGAATGTACAACCAGAGACAGTAATCTTTTACTTTTTAGGGTAGCCATTTTGAATTAACCAACATACATTATTATTGGTTGAAAGGTTGCCTCGAAGAAGAATCATGTTTCTCATTGGCAGAAAACTGGTACAAAGCAAAATGTTGACCATTGTATCCAATTACAATTCAGTACGATGCAATTTTGACAAAAGGTGAGTGAGCCATCTCGTTTCGTTGAATGACACCAAAATTGACACAAAATTTGTCAAAATACCGTATAAACATAATTGCCTCTATCTCCATTGTTTCTTTTATGTTTTCTTCCGTCTCCCCCGGGTTTGTTTTATCCTTTGTTTGGCAATTTTCACGAGCAAAACCGTTCAAAGTTGATCATCACATCGGCAGCACAGTGTAAGTAAATCGTATCGCTCTAGTAGTCTTGACCTTATGCCATCGCACTCTCGATGTTTTATGTTGTGTAACGACGCCAAAATTCTAGGAAGAACGATGCCAAGTTTCGTATCAACAACCTCGGATCTATATTAAATAAGTTTCGCATTCACGTATATTGTGTCGTGATCTGTCAATGAAACCAATCAGAAATTCTTGAGGTGAAAATAACACTCTCCTTTCTATTTTCTCAGTTCGTGAGTATTTGTTCGTATTCACAATGGTCAGTTTATGATTTACGTTTGTTTTTAGGTCACAGGAAATTGTCTACAGGCGCACGTAAAGAAACATTCATCAACAAACAGCACACCTGTGTAAATAGAAGTTTAGCAATACTATAGAATCTCGTATAATGAGAACCTCATAGTAGTTGATTGTGAAGTGTTACGCGTGAAGTTTATTCTCAATGTTATAATTGATGGTAAGATGAGTGAGGAGGTGCAGAATGACGGGAGCAGGAACAGCGCGTCGCTCGGCGAGACGGCCGCGCCGGGGGCCGAGTGCGCCACAATCGACGCCTCCACCAATGTGTCACAGACCACCATTAGCCAGGTGACTCCCTTTGCCTCAGCCCTCACATCACACACTCATTTAGTATACATACACAGTGAGCACACTCACCCCACACCCCCCCCCTCACTCTTCACACTTGCTTGAACTTATTATCTATAAGTAGCTTAGTTTGAACCAGGACATCAGCAGTCATCATCCAGTGCTCTTATATACTTTTAAATCAGTGCAGTACATGAATGACTGACTGACATGACTGTTCAGTTAGTGCAGTGGTTCCCAACCACAGGTGGGTGGACTGCAGGAACTTTGAAAATGGTTAGCGAAAGGTTAAAATGTTATTCTTACTTTTAAACATGCACAAAAAATACAAGCTCAACCCAATCTAACCAAAAACCTATTTTTGGAACGAAGTTCCTTATCGCGCGTTGTGAAAGGCGGCTAGACGGAAAAAAATCTTACGAAAAAGTTGTCACGACACTTTTTAAAAATAAATGAAGGTTGCAATGCGTTTCTTTCATTTCTATTTCGCATTGAACAGTGTGGTGTCGCAACAATTATTTTTGTTGAGTGAACATTATATTTGTTAATAATAAAAAAAATATTATTATAACTTAAAAAAAATAAAATTTTATTACAATTCCTTCACTAGTTAATCGAAAGAACTTTGTTCCATCCGGGTGTCCCTTGACACCTCTCAAGTTTTTTTTTTTAAGCTAGCTGGGCTTGCTCTTACAAGATTCACAAGTAGGTATTTCTGCAAAAGTAAAATTAACTTATTCCTATTTCTGTATGAATGATTGCTAAATTTATCGAGCTCACTTCAATCGCTTGTGTGTCCTTTACTTCATTCTTAAGGTTTTCATCATTCTCATTTTCAATCCATGTTTATCTAGGACCTTATGGTCCCTGATAACAATAAACACATCAAAGTGGTCCCTGGTTCAAGAAAGGTTGAGAGCCACTGAGCTAGTGAGAGTGAACATGGTGCCATATAGGCACAATGAGTATCTATGGTGCTCTGTTATAACTCTGATAACTTTGTATCCTAGTGATGGTTGTCCTTAGAAGGAGTAGTTACTAATGTCACACAAACATTTCAGGAATGTGATGGCTATAGTTTGATCAAATCTCTCTGGTGACTAATAGTTTCTTCAGTACGTCCTATTAATTCCTACCATTGAGGCACTAAAGCAGAATTATCTGTTTATGTATGAGTAGATCTTGATCATTGCAAGTTATCAATGTACAATACATAACTGACTAGCTCATTACTATTCAATGGAAGTAGTAACAGACCTGTAAGGTCACATGTCACATACAATAAGTGTGGTGCAGCGGGGCCGCTTGTCTGACCTAATGCAGTAGTTGCGTTATCATAATGACTTTGCAAATAATTGTAAGTTATGGAATTTCCAATCAATACAGCATCCATTGAACAATTTTTACACATTTAAAGTTAAATCTATCTTACAAATTGTTTTTTCAAAGATAATTTTTTTGACAAAACTGACAATATAAGCACATTTTACCAAGCAGTTATGACTGATCAATGGGCCTAAAATGGCCGCTTTAGCAGAACATAAATATGAATCATGTCAAAAATTTAAAATTCTTAAAATGGACTGATTTTTAACATGATTCATAATATATTCTGCTAAAGCGGCCATTTTAGACCCCCAGATTGATTAAAAATGTGAGTAAAAGGAATGATAAATATACATAAACTCAACGATGTGTGTTTTATTGCAAATTGTGACTGATGTACTGCCAAATATTTTAAGCAGGCAGGATGCTGAGTGACCATTAGCCAGTTTCAGTTGACTGCTCTTTAACGGTAATTTATGGCCTGTAGTGATCGTGGCTAGCTTTTGCCTTCCACTTAGTCCACATATCATAATTTATCACACTGTAATAGTGTACAGTTCTATCAGTGAAAGATTTTTTTAAATCAGATGGGTAGTTTCCGAGATTACCTTCTGGATCCAAGCTTACTAAACCTCTTTATAATATAAGTTATGGTAGTATTGTACTGGCAGTTGGTATTGGCACACTATGGATAATGAGTGCAAGTATTGCTTGCTCTAGTGGAGAGGTCTTGGTTGCACAACATTGCCTGGTGCACGTGAATCACCGGAGAATACAAAGCATGACATTACAATAACGGTCACAACTATCTTGTTGCTAGCTAGCTTAAGCAGGGACAAATAAGCAATGTCAAACACCATTTCAACCAGTACAGATTTAATTTAGGTGTTCATTCAATACGCATCAATGGCAACAGTTTGGTCTTCCCTGAAAGTGGTTTTCATAATTCAGTTGTGTTACTATGAAGTGCCTAATTGCCTCATTCAACCGTAACTGCTAAGCATGAGGTCCTTGGTTCGATTCCGGGGTTGGGTAATGTGTTATTGGGTTTTTCCTTCAGGCTTTCATCGGTAGCAGCGACGGGTCGCTCCCTATTACGTAGAGCTTAAACGCTACAGCCGAAATATGGGTGTACTATTAAAGTCCTCTACCTAACCGTTCGATGAATACAGACGTGATGTTATGTTGTAGTGATATGCTACTGACCCATTCATTTCTAAGTTTCGCTTTTGCTGCTTCCAAAAACGCGGGATTCCAAATAAGCCACAGTATATTTTTCGCGTTAGCTCATTTTGGTAAATTAGCCTCTATTTACTGGAATAATAATGTAGGTGTAGGAGTCGGCAGAATCTCGCCACGCTTCGGACGACACGCTACGATAACGTAACGTAAGGAATGCAATGAACAAGCAGTCTCCTCGTGACGTAATCAGCAACATATAATTGCTTCAGATGACAGCAAGCTCTGTGCCGGCGACAGAGGGCGCCAAGTGGTGCTGCGACGTGTGCACCTACGAAAACTTCCCACTCTCACGAAAGGTATCCATCTACTCCATTGTAACACTTTTTCAAGTTCACATCACTTGCTAAACCCGGCGGCCATCGTAGAATCATATGTAGAAGGCTCATTTTGACTGAGAAGGTTGATAGGTATGTTTATCAGCCTAATGTTTTTGTTCCTCTGTGGTGCTTTAAAAGACCAAACGCTCAGGCCGGTTTGATGGTTCTTACGTCAATCAATTGTCTTAATCTGACGAGTGTCTCTAGACCCTAAAAGTGCATTCGAAATGAAAAATGATATGAGAAACCTAAAGATGATTTTTAACCGAGTTCCAAAAGAAAGAGGTTACCAATTCGAGTGTTTTGTTTTTGTATGCATGTTCAGCGATGTCTTCGTCAGTTGTGAACCCATTTTGATGACTATGTTTTGTTGGAAAGAATAATATTTGAAGATCTGATGCATATCTTCGATGTAGGTACAATGAAACTCTTCCAAAATAGACAGAAAATCTGTCGTGGTTGCTGCTTAAGTTATTTTACTTCTTTGTGTTTTTGAAGTCTGTTTTATTTTTTGCAAAAAATGTTTTTCACAATATTGCGTCTGATTACTGCCATAATGAATTTGGATAACTGTCATTCCCAACTCCTTTGACTCACATTCATACTGAAAATGTATGTGGCGTTGTCGTGAGTCTGTTTACTTTTATAATCTCATCTGGTATCCGAAGCCTCAACGTAAAAAAAAACGCAACGGTTAAGGTGCAGACTAGTAAGCTCAAATCTCTTCAGTGTCACTGTCAATCTAGCACTGCACAACCATCTTAGTTGCAGTACTATAGTATGGTGCTATTTAAATGCTAGTAAAAAATACAAAATCGGGAACTTCAAGCTTACGGCAGTGGTAATAGAGTCAATGCATGAATTTGGTATCGCGCCTTGTTAAATTGGGCGTTCTGTGTTTTGCTACTCAGTGACGGAGCTCACACTATCTCGCCGAACAGAATGTGTGGGATCCGCAGACACAAAGGACGTCGCGCTGATCCACCTCACAAACTATGACTTATTGTTTATTCATGTAACTCGCTAATTAACAACGTTGCATGTAGGCAGTCATAACTACACGATAAAGCACAGAGACTGGTTTTTATAACGTTTTGTGTATTGTGTGGACGCTTATTGTATTCACAATGACTTGCTTTTGTTCTCGACCATTTTGATTAAATTGTTGTCTAGAATAAACTAGGTCGCACGCTGGGATGACTTTATCAAACCAATCTGAGAAACTATGACGAAAGATTATGTCGATTGAACGATGTGTCTACTATATTCTACAATTAAGAAAACAGCACCAGCGATTGCATTTGCCGTTCTCAAGATATCAATTATATACCTTTATCTAATTGCTAACACTTTCACTTTGTGAGCGGTTCGCGCTTACGATGACGCGACGCGACGCCGACGATCGACGATCTGCTATCACGAGACCATGCTTCATTTTCGCTACACCTCTGTGATTTAACATTACTACGATTTAATAAATCATGGCAGGCTTTAAGAAGCCATTAATACCTTTGAGTTTAAAATGAGTTAATGTTAATCATTTTGTTAACGAGCGAAAGTTCTTGTAACTTAGCCGTGGTCATCTGGTCACCTGGGCATTATTCAAATTATTTATTTACATACCAATATCATGAGTAGCTAGTTACATCCTTTCCTTTCGCACTCTCATCCTAGCACACTGGACACTGTTCTGATACGTGAATAGTTTAGCACGACACAAGCTGAATGGACTGCCATCTTTTGATAGTATGAGCTGTACGTAACAATACGTAGTTATCTGCACCAACAATTGACCGTTCGTAGGTAATCATATAAAATAGAACATCCGATTCTTCTTTTTTATATTCCTCTGTAACTTGGCGATCAGTCTACTCAATAGGCCAATCGCTCGGACTATTATGAAACAATAAATATGGTCAAGTTGTAGAGACAAGTACGGCACAAAAGGCAGGAGGCCTATATTTATACTCAACAGTGTGTGGCACGGGCCTGCCGATGATGCTGAAGTGGTAAAGATAATTATGTATTCTCACTGAGTGTTTGATGTTTGTATGCAATAAGAAATATCAACCAAGTGTTTTTTTTAGGGTTTGTAACCTCGTGTAGGTAATGTAAGTGGCGATGATGAAACATGTCGAGTTTGAAACTGTTGCAGTGCACCATGTGCCGCAGCCCCAAGTCTGTGCTCAACGAGGACATCTTCCGGCTGCAGGACGGCGCTAGCGCGCTGCCCTCGCCCGATATCTGCGGTAACTTGCCATAGCGTAGCGTAGCAACATTGTCACATCAACAGTTACTTGACTCTGGTGAACACCAGTCCTGCTAGCGACTCATCCTCTCCCGCTAATTATTGTGTCAAAAAATCTGAGACTTCCAACAACGCGACTGGACTTTCGTGGCGGGTAACAGCCTATTCTCTCACACAGAGAGGAAGCCTGTGTCCTAGCTGTGGGGGCGTTATGAACTGATCAATCCATGTCGGTGAGCGGCAGCGCGGCTGCAGTACATGAGCGTTGGTCCTCAGGTGCAGAGGCGGTGGCGGAGCGCCTGAAGCCGCTGCGGATATCGTCGCCGCAGGGCGCCAGCGCCTCCTCCGTGGCTAAGTGGCCCTGTTCGGTCAGTGCATACCAACATTAAACTAATGAGCAATCAGGGAAACATCATGTGACATGTCTATTCTTATTTTGAAACTAGGTGGTAAAATAGGTGGAGCAGCGGTGGCCCAATGGTGGCGGCCCCGACTTACGAACAGTAAGTCGTGGGTTCGAACCCAGACAGGCGCATTACTTTGTGTAATTTATTTCATCACCGCTGCTCTCAAACGGTGAAGGAAAACATCGTGAGGAAACCGGCATGTCCTAGAACCAAAAAATTCGAAGACATGTGACATCTACCAACCCGCACTGGGCCCGCGTGGTAGATTATAGCCCATTCCCTCTCATAGAGAGGAGGCCGTGTCCCAGCAGTGGGAACATTGATAGGCTGATGATGATGATGATGGTAAAATAGGCCGGTGAATCAGTTAATACGACTGGAGTCGTCTATGACTGATAAACAAGGTGGCGCAAAATTAATCATCCAATTTTGTTTTTGATTAACTTTTATAGTAAATAAAGAAAATATGATTTTAAGTGATGGAAATCTTCGTATGGACCTCTTCAATTTATTCTGTTAAGTGAAAAGAGGATATCCGCCAAGTGGCGGCCGGCAGTGTTGATACTCAATGTGCCCGTTTTATCGCATTTTACATGACTTTCCGCAAGATTTCCGGTGATAACTGTTCGCATTTCTGTCTCTCCTTAAGGTCTGCAATTGTCTGAGGCTTGTTGGCACAAACCTGCGACTTTGGCATAAACAAGTAGCCCCAAAACAGGAAGTCTAGAATGGTTAAATCGGGCGCTCTTGCTGGCTAAGCCAAATCGCCGAAATGGGAGATTTGGCTTAGCGCTCACAACCACGCTCTTGCGGAGTATAGCGCTCCATTGCTTTTCTGTTTGTATTATGCAGCTGTCTATAAGTTCACAAATATCAAATATGAGGTGCAACGCCATATGCAAAAATTACCTATAGCATCTTCCGATTAGGGTGATTGATTTTGCACCACCTTGTAGCTTAAAGTTCAAGCCATAATAAGAAGGATTTTAAGCCTTAAACTGCATATGGTAGTTATGAATCTTTTATTTAATCTTAACATCTATAACTTGTACCTACTTTCTGTGAAAATAAAGAACTATTCTATTCTACGTGCATGCTTCTTCTTCGAGTGTAGATTGAACTACAACTACTACTACTACGGTGTATATATCCGTCTTGTCTCCAAATTCCTCGGCATGCAAGACGTGTCGGTACCTAGCTGACATGGACATGATGCGGTACTACTAGTAACGATTAGAGTGTTGTTCGCAGACGTGCACATACGACAACTGGCCCAAGTCGCTGAAGTGCGCGATGTGCGGCAGCAGCAACCCCGCGCCGCAACCCTCCCCGCCGCCCTCCGCCGCTAGGTCCGCGCTCGGTACGACACCTTGTTCCTAACATCACACTTCATACATATGTACTTAAAAAACAACTTGTTGTTTACAAATTTTTAGTATCACCGTTTAAAAAACCCCAGCCACCCCAGCCAAAACATGGCGCCCAGAATCCGCATTGTTTCTTTTGTAAAATGAAAATGTAACCAGTGACACTCGCGACAACAAGACCAATCCAACAAGAATAATTTATGGAAACCAATTCACCTGTTTAGAAGTTACAAGGGAACAAAGAATCGGACATACACACAAACATACAGGTCAAACGCATAACCATCTTTTTGGGCTTTGCCGCAGTCTAGTACAAATTGAGCTTTACCTTCTCAAAACCCTTGCTGAAAACAGGCAACACAACACGGGCCTGTCGTGTTGCCTGTTTTCAGCAAGGTTTTCATCTAAAGTTATTGGTGTCTTTACGGGCTGCAGATTGGAAAAGTCGTATTACCTATAGTGTATTTCTGGTCTGGGAAGACTCCTGTTATGTAGGTATTAGACCTGTTTTTGTCGAATGTAGTGTAATTGTACTCGTAGTGTAACTCGTCTCATACGCTATGTGGTTCGACTTGCAGGCATAAATGACCTGTGCAACAGCCAGAACGCGTCGATCCACGAGCTGGAGCCCAACAACAGGCGCTCCAAGCGACGCAACAACAACACTGACTGGATATGGCTGCAGGCGTGTCTCGGTTAGTGTCTTAGCATTTCTTCATTATTGATATATCAACTACTTGGAAACTGTAACTGCTGAGCCTGAACCACAGCTTGAGCAGTCTTGTTGTGTTTTTAATTTGGTATTTCTCAGTAACGTGCTTTTCTTGTAGGACATGTTCCAATTGGGTTTTTTGCACAACATTAATTTTTATTGTATGCATTCAGTTAATTAGTGGAGTTACCTAGTGTGCTGAAAAATTGTACAGATGTGCGTTTAAAAATATCCCTCAAAATAATAACAAAATATCAGTAATTTTTACGTTCATAAAATAATGGTCGGGAGCTCGGGGTACCTTTTTTTTCGGCTAGGAAATCCTCAAATGACTCCTCTAGAGTGTCAGACTTTTACTGACTAAAACCCATCCGTGTTCCTTCCTCGCTCTTTATGTTCCGGCGTCACGGTATCTCTTTCCAACAGTCCCGCAACCCCGGCAGGCTTCGGCCTTTGCGGGCTCCTTGATTATGCTGACATCTCTTTGTGGTATGTAATATGATGTGCAAGCTTGCAGTAATAGCTTGCAAGTACACTCGAGAGCAATGAATCCGGCTCACTTATAGAATGTTAAAAATCTCGGAAACTAAAAATGCTAGGTTAATGCAATAAATTGTATTTAATAGACAATGTAATACTCCTTAAATGAAAGTAAAAAAAATATGAGTCACCATACATTTTATTAACACAAAATTACATAAAGAAAAAAACTGCTGATCTCTCCTTAAAACAAAAATAGGAAACATGAAATTTTTGAACTTTATTACGATTTTCTTGAATTTTAATACTTCGTATTGCCTCCTCGTGCTTCCATTACTGCGTTTACGCGGTTTGGCATGCTGTACACCAAGTTCCTTATACGATTTTGGGGAATATTCTCCCATTCCTCTGTGAGAGCAATTTTGAGCTCACGAAGCGTGATTGGGGGAGGGTTTCGTTGTTTTACGCATCTGCCTAGCTCGTCCCAAGCATGCTCGATCGGGTTGATATCCGGGCTGCGCGCTGGCCACTCCATACGAGTAATGTTCATCTCTTGAAGGTAGTCATTCACAATCCTACCTGTATGAGGTCGGGCATTGTCATGCATAAATATAGCATCCTCACCTAAATTGACCATAAATGGACCAACGTGATCATTGAGGATTTCTTCCACATATCTTACGCTAGTTAAAGAGCCGTTTTCTATGATCACCAGCTCTGTGCGACTTTCAGAAGAAATTCCGGCCCACACAAGTACAGACCCACCACCGTAGGCTACTTTTTCTTCGATGCATGCTTGCTTGAATCTTTCCCCTGGTCTTCGATACACTCTGTGTCTTCCATCGTGCTTGTAGAGCATAAATTTTGATTCGTCGGAGAACATAACTTTTGACCAATCTTCAATACTCCAATTTACGTGGCTCTGGGCGATGCCCACGCTCCAGTTTAGGGCCGTTTGCAGGTCTAAGGGGTTTTAAGTTAGATTCAGCAAGCCGACGTCTTACTGTCCATGCACTTGGGCGAGGCGTCGAAACTGATTTGTGAGTTCAGTTCCTGTGAGAAAGCGATTTCGAAGCATGGTGTTCACCAAGTATCGGTCTTCTCGTGCTGTGGTACACCTGGTTCTGCCCGTTCCTGGTCTGCGTAGGTTAGAACCAGTTTCTTCGTAACGTCGGAGAACTCTTTGTACTGTTGACAGCGACACACCGACAGTCCTGGCTGTATCGCGCTGACTCCGGCCGGTTTCCAGCATTGTAAGTATTCTGGTGCATTCTTCAGGCGTAAGCGACATAATTTCAGCTTAAATAATGAATATAGAGCACTATCAACATGGTTTATGTACCCACATAAATGACAGATTACAAACAAAAGCAAAACCAAATGCTGTAATTTCGTAGTTCCATCTTCGAAAGTGGCCCTTTTTCAAATTTGATTTTTTTATGATATAACTTTACAATAACTAAGAAGTTTTAATACCTTCATTTAAGGAGTATTACATTGTCTATTAAATACAATTTATTGCATTAACCTAGCATTTTTAGTTTCCGAGATTTTTAGGATTCTTTAAGTGACCCGGATTCATTGCTCTCGAGTGTAGTTTACGTAGAATAGCGAATAAGTATTATGTTTGGACAGTGAATAAATGGATCGCACGACGTACACACGTTTCTTTATGAGCTCTGCCTAACCCTCTGCTCAATCCCTACATCTTGGTCGGCGCGCGTGGAACACTCTGGTCTGTCGTCGGACGGACGGCTCACTAGCCCATAGCTCACCGTGTACAGGCCGCGCCTACGTGCTACATGCACGCCCGGTGCGTCTCCCGCGGCGGCATGGGGCGAGAGGTTCTCTCCCTCTCGCGTTCCCATTCCGTCTCGTCAGTAACAGCCTGGATTCGATATTTCCTTAATTTCCCGATTGCGCATCAATAGGATGGTAATATACATGCCCCTGTTAAAAATAGGTGCACCTCTTTCCATCCTGTCGACAGTTTATTGTAACGAGACGTTATGTGTCACTCTGCAGGTGTGGTAGAAGGCGACGCGCGGCTGGTGGAGGCGTACCTGGCGTCGGGCGGAGACCCGGCGCGCGCCCTCACGCAGCCCGAGGTGGCGCTACTCAACCGCGCCTCCGCCTTCGACGCCGGCCACACGCTGGTGCACCTCGCCATCAGGTAGCTCGCTACAGCCTGCAGTACCCGCTGCACCTGCACGTACCTGGCCAGCCACACGCTGGTGCACCTCGCCATCAGGTAGCTCGCTACAGCCTGCAGTACCCGCTGCACCTGCACGTACCTGGCCAGCCACACGCTGGTGCACCTCGCCATCAGGTAGCTCGCTACAACCTGCAGTACCCGCTGCACCTGCACGTACCTGGCCAGCCACACGCTGGTGCACCTCGCCATCAGGTAGCTCGCTACAGCCTGCAGTACCCGCTGCACCTGCACGTACCTGGCCAGCCACACGCTGGTGCACCTCGCCATCAGGTAGCTCGCTACAGCCTGCAGTACCCGCTGCACCTGCACGTACCTGGCCAGCCACACGCTGGTGCACCTCGCCATCAGGTAGCTCGCTACAGCCTGCAGTACCCGCTGCACCTGCACGTACCTGGCCAGCCACACGCTGGTGCACCTCGCCATCAGGTAGCTCGCTACAGCCTGCAGTACCCGCTGCACCTGCACGTACCTGGCCAGCCACACGCTGGTGCACCTCGCCATCAGGTAGCTCGCTACAGCCTGCAGTACCCGCTGCACCTGCACGTACCTGGCCAGCCACACGCTGGTGCACCTCGCCATCAGGTAGCTCGCTACAGCCTGCAGTACCCGCTGCACCTGCACGTACCTGGCCAGCCACACGCTGGTGCACCTCGCCATCAGGTAGCTCGCTACAACCTGCAGTACCCGCTGCACCTGCACGTACCTGGCCAGCCACACGCTGGTGCACCTCGCCATCAGGTAGCTCGCTACAGCCTGCAGTACCCGCTGCACCTGCACGTACCTGGCCAGCCACACGCTGGTGCACCTCGCCATCAGGTAGCTCGCTACAGCCTGCAGTACCCGCTGCACCTGCACGTACCTGGCCAGCCACACGCTGGTGCACCTCGCCATCAGGTAGCTCGCTACAGCCTGCAGTACCCGCTGCACCTGCACGTACCTGGCCAACCACACGCTGGTGCACCTCGCCATCAGGTAGCTCGCTACAGCCTGCAGTACCCGCTGCACCTGCACGTACCTGGCCAGCCACACGCTGGTGCACCTCGCCATCAGGTAGCTCGCTACAGCCTGCAGTACCCGCTGCACCTGCACGTACCTGGCCAGCCACACGCTGGTGCACCTCGCCATCAGGTAGCTCGCTACAGCCTGCAGTACCCGCTGCACCTGCACGTACCTGGCCAGCCACACGCTGGTGCACCTCGCCATCAGGTAGCTCGCTACAACCTGCAGTACCCGCTGCACCTGCACGTACCTGGCCAGCCACACGCTGGTGCACCTCGCCATCAGGTAGCTCGCTACAGCCTGCAGTACCCGCTGCACCTGCACGTACCTGGCCAGCCACACGCTGGTGCACCTCGCCATCAGGTAGCTCGCTACAACCTGCAGTACCCGCTGCACCTGCACGTACCTGGCCAGCCACACGCTGGTGCACCTCGCCATCAGGTAGCTCGCTACAGCCTGCAGTACCCGCTGCACCTGCACGTACCTGGCCAGCCACACGCTGGTGCACCTCGCCATCAGGTAGCTCGCTACAGCCTGCAGTACCCGCTGCACCTGCACGTACCTGGCCAGCCACACGCTGGTGCACCTCGCCATCAGGTAGCTCGCTACAACCTGAAGCACCAACACGTACCTGGCGTCGACCCGATTTATTACAAACGTCACTCATAAGTAAACCTAAACTACATAACTTCAATGTATACCGCTCAATATGTGGTAAAGACGTAAGTAATCATGATTTTGGATTAAAATTTAATGTACAACCCCAAAACAGGTAAGTTAGCCATTCTCGAATGCAGTTACAATGTCAAAGAAAACATACGGGGCACTTTTTGGGGACTGCCGATAGAAGTGAAAAGTAATCTGTATGCGCACGCCTGTGTGTGGTGCTACGCCGTAGCGGATCGGCTACGAGTGCTACGAAGCGTTAGGTGACGGTCACGCGAATTATAGGATTATACAGGGTGTAAACCACCTCATCACAAGGCCGTTAACCAAGCATTCTGTACATCAAACTAAGTAACTTTACGCAAAAATTATTGCAGGTAAACAACTTTTTTTTTTTGAGTTTATAAATCACTAGCGGACGTCCCGCGGTTTCACCCGCATAGTTCCCGTTCCCGTAGGAGTACGGGGATAAAATATATCCTATGTTACTCGTGGATAATGTAGCTTTCGAATGGTGAAAGAATTTTTAAAAACGGTCCAGTAGTTTTTAAGCCTATTCATTACAACCAAACAAACAAACAAACAAAGTTTTCCTCTTTATAATATTTAATATAATATATAAATAAATCATGTTTTGTGGTAGAACTCAATGTAACGCACTTAAAACATTGTGCTGAGTAGTACGATTGTAGTACGAGGGTCGTGGAGGTGTTAAAAGTCAAAATCTTACTAAAAAAAACTTGTATTTAAAAAAAAACTTGTCAAAAACTTGTCCCCCCCCCCATATCTCCGTAACTAGAAGGTTCCCAGGTATGGTGTAGAACAAAAAAATGATCTCAATGATGGGGAGAACAAGTGCCTTTCGGCTTCGTGAAGAGATGTTTTACACCCTTTATTATTAACACAGGATACTTCCCCAAGAGATAGAAAGAAAGCACTTGCATTTTCTTGCAAAAACCAGGAAAAGACTAAACATAACTCAAGTCATACAGACCGATCAGCCTTCTTAACATCATGGGCAAATGGGCTGAACGCATTATTTTCTCGAGAATAAACACAGAAATCCACGATCTGTTTCCCGAACACCAACACGGATTCGTTCGTCAAAGAGGCACTGGCACACAAATACTAAGGACTCTCAAATATATCACAGACGCCCTAGGGAAAGGACACAGAGTGGCCATGATATCGATTGACCTCAGCAAGGCATTTAATTCTATAAATCATAAAAGAATTAAAGAAACTGTATGAAGCGGGAGCGCGTAATAATATTATAAAGATGATAGAAAATGATCTCTCAGAAAGAACCACCAGAGGCAGATTTCTAACTATAACAGGAACAGAAACAGACGGTGTTCCCCAAGGTTCGATCTTAGGACCCGTACTCTTCAAATACGTCGCTGACATACCAAATCCACGATTTGCAAGTCACATTCTCTCTCAATACGCAGATGACCTGTTTATTGTCAACGCAGCGGAGAAGCCAAACCATGCCACAAAGCGTGCATAATGGGCTACGGAGGAACTTATCGATTATTACAAGAGATGGGGCCTCCAATGCAACGTTGATAAAACAGAGCGCATCATGTTTTCTCACAAAGACTTAGACGAGGGAACATGAACAGTGGATACAGGAATTATATCCAATTGAAGAATGAATTAAAAATACCTCGGTGTCGTACTATTTGACAAGAGACTATCCAGGAATAAGCACACAAAAGAAAGAGTAGATAAGCTAAAACGAGTTAGAGGCGCCCTAAATTCCATTATAAGGTACCGATCCAACGAGAACATAGAAACCAATAGAGAATGGCACTGAAAGCTGCAGGTGACTTCCGACGTCGCACTGAAAACAAAACCCACTGGGAAATGCTTGGACAAGACCCGTGGCATCTCAGAGCGATATAATCGACAAACTAACTGACGATCATCGGCCTAGAAGATCCCACCTCCGCATATACGAGATATGGACAGTTCAACCCATTCCTTTTCTTAAATAGAATAGGAGAAATTGAATAGAAGAGGAACAAACCTGCTCCATAATAGCCCAAGAGCCCACGACGCGCGACGGCCAGACCTTCGTTATTTTATAAAAGCTGAAAGTTCTTCTGTACATGTCCCCTATACAGGTAAGAACGAGCAGCGACTATAAAGTTTGGGTTGTGGTTACCTGGGCAAGTAACAGGTAGTAAAGGCGTGTAAAATAGTACCTACAATTCGTTTAAGTATAAAGCTCAATTTTTTTATATTTTCTTCGGGATAACTTCAGAAATCTCGTCATCCATTGCCGGACACTTATGACAGTTGCTACCCCCTGCCAGACAACCCTAAACTTTAACTATACTTTCGTTATAGTATAAAAGCTTAATTTTATATATGTTACTTGGGGACCTATAAAAAGATATTACCTCAATAGACGGACAATTTTAATGGTTTTTAAATCTTGCCAGACACATTGAAAGTTCGCTGTAGGTGCGAGCGCGAGGTAACAACTGTTCAAGCGGGAGCTCAACTAATTGAGACAATTTATCGCTACCTTTGATCGATTTATTAATCCCTTCAGTTCAGAAGTGCCGAAAGACCAACTAATCAATATTTCATCTGGAAAATCCGCATCGCCATCTTTAGAGACATTCCTTCTGATTATTGAAAAAAAATGGAGATTATCTTCGTAAAACATTTGTTTCCGAATGTTTATCAGAACCATATTTGAAAAAGCTATAAATAAAATTCAACTGACAATTTTTCTATAGATTTTAGAAAGATGAAAAGAGTTAAAGTATGTGGTAAAAATCAGGAAATGAAAATCCAAAGAGATTTATTTGGACCCATGCTGGGTATCTCAATGTTTTAATGTAGACATTTCGAAGATTTTGTCTTACTCAATTACCTCAGTGCCATTGTCCATGTGCCATTTGGATGGTGCTATTTGTAAGACAGATAAATCTGCTTTGATAAAATGTCTAGAGAAAGAGGTCCAGCATGAGCAACCACATCATATAGATGTTATAGTAATTGACGGTTTCTTCCTATTGCATACAATGAAAAATGTTCCAAAAATATTTGGAAATATGTAAAGAAAACGACGACTCTCATTTACTCGAAGCATCACTTTCTTAATATTTAATCTGTCGTGTTACCGGCAGATTAACACTCTGTGGTTATTGATGGCTGTCGTCTGTACGCCAACTTCCAGATAGAGAAAAATATAAAATCTGATAAATAACATTACCTGGAGTAAAAGCTTTAATGTTGTTTTCTGTTTTTATTACAGGTAAGATTATTCCGGTTGACTTACTATGTACATAATGTAAATAGACTGAAATATTAAATTTAACTGTTTTTATTACAGAAACCCAAAGTTTTTATTTCAAAGAGGAATTATAAAGATTATTATAAATATTTCACCAAAATGGTTGTAAATGACTACTCAATTTCAAGCATCGATAATTGATGTGATCTTTGATCAATACTTTACTCCATCGATCAAAGATTACGAGTATTCCCAACGGTTAGAATCCGCGCAATTGGAATACTCTATAACTCGTCCTGAACAAATTCAATCAAGAGATTCCGCGAGAGTAAAAAAAAATAAAAAATAAAGAAACTGGTTATTTTTTTTATTTCACGTCACTGATGAAGTGGTGCCATTTATTGTCAACAAAAAGATATGCATCAATTTCAGAAAGTGTAATTCTTTAACTGTTGATAATTCCAACAAAGTTGTCTCAAGGGTTGATGAAGAGTTGTCATGCCCAGCACACGAGGAAGCAGATACAAAGATAATTATTATACCATGCATGTAACATCAACTATCCAGCAGAAATAGTAATAAGAAGTGCTGATACCGATATTGCGGCTATAAAATCAAAATCAAAGCATTTATTTCAAGTAGGCCAGTTACAGGCAGTGGCGTAGCTACCTTGGGTAGCACCCGGTGCGGAAGTTGGTGGTGTCACCCCATCGAAAGTAAAAAGCAATAAATTTTATATGATAGAGGACATGGATCATTTATTATTTATAATATTGAAGAAATAACAAAACACAATAATAACTAAGACAGAAAAGGAATTGTTATACAATTAAAATTTCTTCTTTCTAGCTTTGACAGCTGCAAACTCAGCAATAACTTCATCGAAATTTATATTTTGTATTACCTCGTGTTCGATGGCTAATATACCAAGATTGCTAAGCCGCGATTGGGTCATTGATTTGTTACCCGCAAATAGTTTTTTATTAATTTTAATTTACTGAAACTCCTCTCACATGAAGCTACGGACACGCAAACCGTCATGAACAATTTCAGTGCAATCATAAGATTTGGAAGAGATTCTGTAAAATCCCATTCTACAGTAAACTTTAAAAAATCTAGACACCCAATCAGTAACCGTAACATTAGCGGCTTTTAAGTGTCTTCGCAGTCTTGGTATCTCCAAAAGTAATTCGGTTTCTGAGACCTCATCATAAAAATCAGTAAATTTAGATGTAGCTATAATTTCAGTTCTTCAGTATTCGCCAAAAGCAAAGCATTAGTTTGTACGATCTCGAACAATGAAGCTACATCTTGAAGAGACTTCGATCTTGTTTGGAGTTCTGAATCGGTCAAGATATTCCAACATATCTTTTTGAAGTTCCTCTTTCAGAGTGAGTCCTGCATCGCTGCCCATCTCACCAACCATTTGTTTTTTACGCCGCTTTTTAATCCTCACAAAACAGCATTTAATTTTCTAAAATATTGTTTTTTTCTTTTTATTATCTATCACTATAGAATAATACACGTTTAACAATTCACGCCAACCAAACATAACACACTTCCTTCTCCTTTACGAAACAAATGAGAAATGTTGCAACTGAACTGAGACGTTAAAGATCACGAGTATGGGACGGGGAATACCCCACGACAGCGTCAGGCTCTTTTGCGGGAATCCCCGAATTATACATAGAACTGAGCTAGTGCTAGTGGAGGAATCCCCGAAAAAGAAATTTTAGTGCTAGCGGTTTATTTATTTTTTGTTTGTACATTGAGACCGGGTGCGGCCCGCCCCGCCGCCCCCGTTTGCTACGCCACTGGTTACAGGCACTTTTGAAGTGTCCAAACAAAAATGAACATTTAATGTAGCTACAGTCCCAGTCACAAGACATAAAAACTGTGAAAGTACTGTAGTTGCCCATTCCCTAACGTAGATCTCTATGGAGAAAAACGGGCAAGAAACTCCATGGACACTCTTTTAAATCAAAATATTGTTACAAAATCTTGGTTACATCATTTCTGTGAGATGGTGCATTATGTGAGAACAATGTAGCAAGATGTGCACGATGAAAGTGTCCATAGTTAAAACAAACAAAAACAATTCAAAAATAAAATAATTAATTAAAAAAAAAAGCCGTGGCAACCAAAAGCTGACCAGTCCCAACCGACAGCGCCCGTTCACGAACATGACGCATGTATCAGCACCATTCAACCTCAACCATTTTGAAGGGAACTAAATGGTCCGACACACGCGCCACCATCAGCGAGACATTTGAGTGAGCATGACATACTCATAACCGCCAGGGCACATTCAAGTCAAAAAAAATAAAAACGTAGGTTTCCAGCGAATGATAGCATTCTAGTACATAGCACTCACACAATATGGAATATGAGGTTATATAATACTAAAGATATATATAATGCTAGGTAACATGTATCACCTAAGCACCTAACCCTGGATTTCATGCCATCACAGGTTGTGATTTGTCTGCGTTCTTTAGAAAAGGAAAATTACCACCATACAAGACATTAAAAATATATCCAGAGCACCAGGAAGCTTTCAAGAACTCCGGCAACAGCGAATTAGTTGAAAATTTAGATCATCAACAATAGAGATTGCTGGGTATTGAAAGATAACAAATACCAGTTCAAATGGTTTGAAGGGGATCAACTACCAAGTTATGAACTTACGACAACCATGCCCGGTAGTAGTAGTGATGAAGAAAATGAAAATATCGACGACAATTATGAAATTAATAAAAAAGTTTAACTATTAAGTATTTTAAATGTATTTTTTTTAAAATATTTTTATGATAATAAACTAACATTTTTTACTTTATACAACATAGCTATGAACGTAATAAAATTACTTTTATATTGGATATCTTAAAAGATCGTAATCGACTAAGCATTGGCAAGATGTAAAAACCATTAAAACTGTCCATCTATTGAGGTAATTTCTTTTTTTTCATTATATAAAATTAAGCTTTTATACTATAACGAAAGTATAGTTATAATTTATTAAAGTTTAGGGGTGTCTGGCAGGGGGTAGCAACTGTCATAAGTGTCCGGCAATGGATGACGAGATTTCTAAAGTTATCCCGAAGAAATATAAAAAAATTGAGCTTTATACT